>OZ005684.1:43779796-46729796 GCA_963930675.1 Gnaphalium uliginosum
GCCACACATGCATAGTATCGACTCGCGGAATGTGTGTATCATTACGATACCTCATTCCCTAACGACGCTTGTGGACTGTACTTCCCATACCTTCCACTATGTCGGGGCTAATAGGTTTTCCCCACTTAATCCTCCGAGACTCTAGGACTACCCCTTTAGTTCTTGGTCGATTGTGGACTAAACCCTATCCGAATTGACAGAAATGACGATAAGACAATAAGACAATGAGACGATAATATGATAAGATGATAAGATGATAAGACGAGTGTTGAATGATGAGTTCGTAGGCACGGCTTTAGGACTTTTACTTGAGCTCTTGCCATGCTATTTGTTCGTATTGTTGATTAGTTGGCTACTAATGACGTAATTATTTGTCTTGAATTGTTGATTATTGTCAACATGTGATGATAGTATTATAGTAATACTTTTCTAATGATGTTTTCTATGCCTTATATTGTTATTAATGCATAACTCGTTTGAATAATAGAGATAAAGACGTTTTGATTATTAAGGGTTTTAGTGTTTTATATACTAACCCATTATACTTACTCGGCTTTTAAAACTGACACTTGTTTTCTACTTGTGGATTGTGTATTCGCAGGTTAGGAAACTAGGAGTTGAATGCTGAGCGAGGAGGGTAGTTGGGTCGATTTTGTTATAAGCCTTAGTTATTTAATGAGGTGTTAAGTAGATTGATGTGATTAGACATTAATTACGGTTTTCATTTGTTATTGTGTTTTGATGTGACGAAGTAACACCGTAGACGTTTTAACTAAACATTGCTTGGTTTAATTTAATATTTTTGAGATGTTTTTCGTATTACTCTGTTAGTTAAAAAGAAAGTTTTGAAACCTGTATTTTAAAATTTAGGGTGTTACACACATGTATAATTGGAAGAAAACGTTGGATGTACCTAGATATCAATTTAAGAAAATATATCTAACCCCAACCCGATCAATTTTGACCCGTTACTCAACCCACCCATTTTTGCCGACAGCTGCATAGCCTGCATTTGCTATACAATATATCCTTGCACAGTAGTCCTTTCTATTTCCGTAATAACTGACGTTATTTTTACAACAAAAACAATTGCAATGCATAGTAAACCAAACTTTTCAGCAACGCCAATACCTTGTCAGTTTTACTAGTTGGAAGTCAGCAGATCATCATGAATTCGAGCTCTTCGATTCATTCTTCTCACACTATCTCTTTGACTTCGGCAACAAAAAGAGGCTTTTACCCCAAAACAACCTGGTTTCAAAATTTATCTCACGTCTCTCAGCAAAAAAATTACCACTGATGCATTGGTCTGGAAGCAAGGCAAGCCATACGGCTGTATCAGCTCCTACCACGGGGTGAAGTTATGCCTGCCCAGCCTGTCATGGCAGTTTTGACCCACCCGGGCAGCAGCAGTTGATAAATATCTTCTTACCATCGGGCGTTCAGATAGTATCTTGGCCATTAGCCTTGCATATGCATTGACTGCAAGCTTTGACAATGAATAGTCAGTATTATTTTGAGGCCATCCTCCCAATATCCAACTCCCATCTTTGACTTGTTCTAAGAACTTGTTCATAGTTGCGTCGATTAAATCCTCTGATAGTGATTCCACATCTTCTAATTGCTGTCTCAAAGCAACATCCGCAATCCTCTGATACGAAATTTTAATAATTACTCAATTTATGCATAAAAATTCAATAAAAGCTGACAGTACATGTGACAATTTCGACCCTATTTTATCTCAAATGGGTAAAAAAAGGCTAAAAGAGGACCCGGTCAGATGGGTTCAAAATTGCCAAAAGTTAAGTTTTTAATGCATACAATTATAGAGCGACTAACAGAATATGAAATTTATAGACAAAAAGATCATACATACGTTTCTCCTGCCATTAAGTCTTCCCAATCGCGAGCTGACCATAACAATCCGAGCACCTTCAGCAGAAGGCCTCATCAATGGAATAGCAGCTTTAGTCATATTTTTGGTGCCACCATAGTTGGTGCTGATCACCTTTTCAGCAAAGTCAACAGAATTATCTGATCCAGTATTATAACTTACTCCTGCGTTATTTATCTGCAAAGTAGGCAACATTAATTATGCAAGTCGCTGCTTTTTACTTAAAAAATATATCATTCTAGAAATTTCAAAGGTTAGTGTTGCCATCTTACCAGAATATCTATACCACCATACTTTTCCTTTACCCAAGCACAAAACGAGTCAATAGATTCATGGTCTACGATATCCAGTTGATGGAAGACAACTTTTAAGCCTTCTTCTTGCAGGGCCTTAGTTGCTTCTTCTCCAACAGTAGCGTCCCTTGAAGTAAGAACGACCGTCAACCCATTTGACGCTAGCTGACGCGTTATCTCAAATCCAATTCCTCGATTAGCACCAGTCACCACAGCTATTGTTTCTGCAGACCACCACCTAAATGTTTTAACATTTAATCATTAATATTAATGCTACCAACTCAGTGTGTTGAAAACGAACCAATTACATACTGGCTGAAACATTACACGGAAATGCAGAAAATTTCCAATTACTTCAAGTTTCTAATTTGGGTCCGTAGGAATTACGACAACTTCTATGTCAACAATTTCATAACAGCCATTACAAATTCAAGAAAAAAACTCCATTCCAGAAAATAGTACCCAAACGTACTCCCTCTAACATTCAAATCCATTGAACTAGTACACCAATAGTGTCACTCCATAAGGGAAATCCCATAAAACAGCGACGTACTTATCTCAAAGTCCACTGATCTGTACCAATTCAGTCATTGAGCTAGTTTAAATTACTAATGTTCCTACGTCATTCCTAGAAAGGGTAATCAAACTTATTAACTCTAATATTCATATTGTTAAAATGAGGACACCAGTGTAGTTAGTATTTATTGTACTAACCAAGGTTTTGTTCGACAGTTGAAGAGCTCATTGCAAATTAATATGCAGAACTTGGCTACCTCATGATGATTACGTTTATCACAATTACTACTTTTTCAGCCCAAAATTTGAAAAGTTGGGTCATCCATCTTATCTTAAATATAATATAGGAAACCCTTGATGATGTCATTAAAAATTCAATTAGTGAATAAGATTGTTTGATTTTATCCAATTTGCTAATATTAAGGATATGATGGTATCATAAATAAATAATTAGTAATTTGAAAAAAATACAAATTAATGAGGTTAACGTATTCAAATATATATGCTTCTAAATGTTAGGTTTACATTATTATTTATTTATTATATTTGTATATATAAGCTCACAAATTAAATAAAATGTTTTAATTAGAGTATACTTAAATTCTAATTCTAATTCTAATTTGTGTAGGATAAGATTGATAGACAAATTTGAGGATCCGTTTATACAATTTGCCAAGCTTCCAGGTTTTCATTAACTTCTCACTTTTTTGAATAAGAAATTATCTATCATTATCTTTATCTTATCTATTATATTAAAAAAAAAGAAAAAAATAAAAAGAAGAAAACAAAGTTTATATTTAAAAAGGATGTGATATGTAAGATTTGGTACATATATATCATTCTTAATTAAATTATTCTTATTTTAATGCCCCATCAATACGTTAAGACTTAAGATTATAAACACACCTTAACAAAAGTCAATACTAAAATTTTATCGTTTATAACAGTTAGCTTCCATAAATCCTTTACACTTCCGATTTCCACACCTTAAGTTTATATACACGGGTTTGAAACCTAGTTGAACAATACAATAATGCAGATATCAGAAATGCAGTAAAATTCGATCACTAATCACCTCAGAGTTTCTAATTTGGAAGCCTATAAATTTACTGCAGCTTTTATGTCAATAATCTCAAACCACAAAGTCAAACGAATTGAAGAATACCTCATCAGTAAGCTTGTCATACTTACTATTTAACATTGTAACAAAATCCATAATTAGAGAATGAGGGTTCTAAATTGCACAAAACTAGAAATGTAACATCAGGTATTATGGATTAATTTTTTTTTATATATGCACCTATATGTATATGTACCTCTGCTGATCGGAATAAGGAATTGTTCGGAGACGGGTGATTTCTTCGTGACGTTTTTCTCTACGCTCTTTTGCTTTTTCCTTTTTATTCATACGTTTTTCTGTACCTTCCATCACATAATCAAATCGAGGTTCTGTTTCGAATGCAATTTGCGGATCGCCGGAAAGTGAATGAAGAGATAGGAAGGATTGGGTGTTAACGGCGGCGTTAGTTTTCCGGTGAAGTCGAGGGTTTTACTGTGATTAGTATATTTACAACGACACCCATGTACTTCTTTGTTGTTAACAATTAACTTCATGAAGTAGTAACATTGATTTGAGGTGAGGGGTGCCAATTCGTTCGGGTGGCTGGCCGGGTCAAGTTGTCGGGTCAAAACGTTAATGGTTTGGTATGACCGGTTTGGACGGATCAAATCGGTAATTACAATTTGACACTTTTTCAAATCAATCGCGCAACCAACCAAAGCAATTGAAACTAATTGAAACTGATTTTATTTGGTCAGTTTAAATCAGTTTCTTTCTTTTTTACTTAATTTTTAATAAAAATTATGTTACTAAATATTTATGTTCATAATACGAGTAATAATGTCACTATTATTGGCTTTAATGTTTTTTTAAGATATGTAAATAATTGATAAAAAAGTCTTTAACAATAATAATTAAAATTAACTTTCATAACAATATTGTTGTGTAACCGAAAAGTTTTCTTATGGTAGTATCTTTATATTGAATTAATCAGTTGCATTTGACAAGTTTTCAAATGAACACTTTGAATGCTATAGAAGAAGTAAATGTGAAATTTGTTTGACTAACTTTTAAAATGCTGAGAAAAAATTCATTTTCAAACTCCTGACATGTCGGTTACACATGAGAGGTTTGGGCATTCGAGTTAGTTGTACCACTTAAGTTATGCCCAATTGATAACAAATTTTTTTTTATATGATTGTATATATAAGTGTCCACTAGTATAAATAAAATAAGCTTCGTTCAACATGAAAGAAAATAGAGCTTATTGAAAAATAAGTTTCTATAATCCATATCTTATCTTATCTTAAATATTAATAAAAGAAAACTTTGTTATCTTCAATTTTGCTTAAAATCAAGCTCTATTGACCAATCAAATGTTTTGATTTAATCACACTTTCAATTAACCAATCAAATGCATTTATTCACCTAAAATTTCTCTTTTTGAATAAATAAATAAATAAATACTTTATTTATAATTTAAATAAATGAGTTATCCCTTTCATATATATCTCAATAAAATAAATAAATAAATATGTTTTTCAAGAAGTTGAATTACCAAAGAGGAGGTAATGGCGAGTTTCGAATATTCCTATTAGAACTACTCTGACTTTTAATTTATTAAATTGATTATCTAATTAACATAACACCGTCATACTAATAATCCCTCATTAGACAGGTAATTTAATGTGTGAATGATTTATTCACACTAATACAACTAAAAGTCACATTTAACAATCTGTGTGTATATACGGGTTTATGAAAAATACTTTTATTTGATATCCGTATATATTCACAGGTTTAACATTCAAATAAACGAAAGATAGTTTTATGTGAAATGCATGTGTATTCACTGGGGTTTATCAAAAATACTTTTATTCGGTATCCGTATAATATGTATTCACATGTTTAACATTCAAATAAACGAAATATAGTTTTATGCGAAATGCATGTGTATTAACGGGTTTAACATTCGAATAAACGAAAGATAGTTTTATGTGAAATACACATTTTAATTTAATTATTATAACTGTAAGTTTATATATCCATCCCAAGAACCATTGAATTACATAGTTTAATACTTAACATTATTAATGTTTAAGTAACTAATGGCTACATATTAACTTACTTATATTTAAAATATAAAAGTCTTTTAGAAAGTCCGTGTAATCACGGGTTTATAACCTAGTAAATATAATATAGGAAACGCTTGATGATATCATCAAAAAACAATTGACCAATAAGATTGTTAGATTTTATCAAATCAGCTAAATTTAAGGAAAATATGACATTATATATCTTGATTTTAAACTTCATTAAAATAATGTAATTATCTTTGAAAAGTAATATAATTTGATATCTTAAATATGGGAACAAAACGAGATTAATTAGAGAGAACGAGAGAGATGATTACAAAATTATGAATGGATAATTTGATAAAATAAAAAATACAACCTTTTTATATTTTCTACTACTTATAAAATAATACACTATATCCCTCATATATTTAACTTGTCTCCTTAAGTCTTCTTTTATCCATAAACAGACACCAGCACTTCTTCTTTTAATCATAATACATCCTTTATATACTATATCTTTAAATAAATAATATGCACAAAACATACCAAGTTAAAACATCATTATGCAATCAAGATTGCAAGTTTAAATCACCTTTTTATCACACCGCATAATCTTGACTTGCAAATATATCAAACATTTGTAACGTATTAAAGAGAGTGTTATGTTGACTGGCTGTTAAACCCTTGGTAAACATATTTGCAATATTAAGACTTGAATTAATTTTGACAGTCTTTATCACACCACTACATACCTTTTCTATCACGATATGCCAGTCAAGATCAAAATATTTGGTTCTTTCATGATGTACAGGGTTAGCAGCAATTTGCATTGCTGGAACATTATCACAAAACAAATCTTGATGATACATTATAAATTATAATAGTACATGTCGTTTGTAAAATATTTAAGACTTTTTGTTACCTATTTGGGTGCTAAGGTTTCTTAGAGTAAACAACCTCTATGATGTTAAGAAAAACTATCAAATTAGGTAGCTAGATGATGAATAAACACACTATTATAAATAGTTTATTTTCAAACTTCATGCTTAATATTCGACTCATATAAAACGTTAGAACTTTATTATATACATAATATTTTTTTAAAAATCAAATATACATTCAGCGACTCCACGTGTATACACGGATTTTGAGATCTAGTATGTAAATAAAAATGATAGTCAGATGAAATTAAATAGGACTAAAAGTTAGTCTAATAAGGTGAGAATGATACATGTCAATTTCAAGGAATTAAATTGGAAGAGAAAAAATCATCAACCAGCTAGTCATACTTTTAATATCTTACAAATTACTACAGTATACATGTAAAATTATAATGTATGTTTACTGTGAAGTTTAGTAATTTAAACATTGTTTGCGATTGCATTATTACACCTTATATAAAATTAGCAAAATATATCATCAAAATATTATGATATTTCAAGGGGCATTTTAGTAAAAAAATTATGTTTGCTTGATATATTAGATTTGTCAAAAGCTCATGAAAAATTGATAGAATCTTCTTCTTTCTTCTTTTTTTACAATCAAATTTAACAACTAGAATTATATAAATTAAAACCACTTAACTTAACTCTATTGAGTTTGTAGTTAAGTTTGGTTGATATAAAAGGTGAAATATTATTTAGGTGACTTAAACTTAATATATGTGTATAGCCAAATAAAATATTATGTTTTTCAACCCTTTTGAATCTAATAATTATATTGTCAAAATAATATAAAGATTAAACTATTTAACTGTAAAACTTTATATACGATAATTCAATAACTGATTTGACGATTCAACCCGTCACAACCGTCGCAATTGCGACAGCAAATGAAATCTCGTTTTATGCAATGTTTAGTGTAAGTATTAGAGTGCAATTTTTTTTTACATTTTGCATTACATTAATGTAAAAAAATAAAAAAAATATACACATTTACACATTGGAATTAAAAATAGTTCGAAAACCTAGCCATTTAGAAAATAGATATGAAATGACAATGACAACCTTTAAAGCTGTAAATAAGATACATCATATGCATTAATTGAAGTTGAAAATTTCTTTATTAATTCAAAATTATATATAATTCAGTTAATGTTTTCATTTAATTCATTGAAACTTTCCTTTTATTTGTGATGTATTAAATAATAAGATTAAGATTTTTGATTAAAAAGGAAACCTTAAATTTAAAAAATGCCGGTAAATATTCTTATTGAGAGCCCTAATAGCTACGATTATCATTTTTTTTTAAATAAACTTTTAATCAAAATATTATTAAATTCATTGATTTGGCTTTCGAGTATTTCAAGCAAGGTCAAACCACAGGTGCTCAAGTCTCAACCCCATTTCTTTATTTGCCCCAAAAATTTATCTCCCTGCTTTACCATCTCCATAAAAGAAACCTTTCACTAAATCGACCCGAAAAAGACCCGAAACCCTAATCAAACGGGTCACATTGTTCATAATCTCTTCCAAAATATCCTTCAATAATTACTTCATGCCAATTGATGAAACAAAAATATAAATTTAAAATAAAAATATCTTACTACAACCTAATCCCCGTATATACATATAGATACAAAAAAACTGTATCTATATCCTCCTAGATCTATTCACTTCTAGCAGAAATCGCCACTATGTATATCTATTACACAAATTAACATTTCCGTACGGATGACATCGCCGGCGATTAAACATTCCGACGACCACCGCCGGCCGGAAAACTGTTGTAATCCGGTGAGAAAGCCAGGACCGGTATCAATGGATCACGTTTTGTCAGCATTAGGTGAAACAAAAGAAGAACGTGAATCACGAATTCGAAGTTTATTTAATTTCTTCGATACATCAAACGCAGGTTATTTAGATTCCGTACAGATCGAGGTAGGGTTATCGGCGTTACAAATTCCGGCTGATTATAAATATGCGAAGGAATTACTTAGGGTTTGTGATGCGAATAGAGATGGTAGAGTTGATTATCAGGAATTTAGGAGGTATATGGATGATAAAGAGCTCGAATTGTATCGAATATTTCAAGCGATTGATGTTGAACATAATGGATGTATTTTGCCTGAAGAACTTTATGATGCACTTGTTAAGGCTGGTATTATATTTTACTTACACCTTTTTATATCTATAGTTTGATGCATTTTAATTGAAATGTGTGAATTAGTTGCTAGAAACTGGACAATGTTGATAACATTTTGTGCTTACTATGTGAGATGTAAAAAAAGGAGTGTGTATGAAAGTTTATTTTGCACCGTTGGTTTTCGAGGATGGAATGTAATTGATGGTACTTGTTGATGTTGACGTTTATTGGTCATTGTCATGTAGATTTGCCAGGTTTATTATCAGGATTTGAGTATGGTTCCTCTTAGTAAAAGTCGAATTCTGGAGTAGTTTTGAAGTTGAATAATGAATGTTTTGTGGTCTGTTAAAAGATGTAGCAATAGAGATGCATCTGTTTTTGTTACTGAATAATATTGGTAGAGTCAAGTTAGTGTGGGATGATTGCTGGAATCATTTAAGGTGTGCCTCAAATTGTTTAGCAACTTAGCAAGTAAATGTTTCTGTTGATGGTTAGGGTGTGACAGAAGCATGTAATAGCATAATTCTAATCTTTCCTTCAGCTTTCATTTATCAGTAGGGTTGTAATGCATTGCTTGACAGGACTTGCTTTTTTTTGTCATGCTTTTATAGGCACATAATTTGTGATTTACAGTAATACTATGTTTTCCTTCCTCTGGATGATAGATTTGATGCAAAGCTGATATATTAGAACAGTGTTCCTTGCCGTTGAATTGTCTACATCTTATTAGCCGTGGCAGCTTTTCTTTTGCAGGGATAGAACTGGATGATGACGAACTTGCTAGTTTCGTGGAACGTGTCGACAAAGATAACAACGGCATCATAACTTTTGAAGAATGGCGAGATTTTCTTCTTCTTTATCCTCATGAAGCGACAATTGAGAACATCTACCAATATTGGGAACGGGTATCACTCGTAGATATCGGGGAACAAGCCGTGATTCCAGCTGGCATCAGCAAACACGTGCATGCCAGCAAATATCTGATCGCCGGTGGGGTCGCCGGGGCCGCTTCTCGAACCGCCACTGCACCGCTTGATCGCCTCAAGGTAGTGCTGCAAGTTCAGACTACTCGTGCTGCGATCGGACCGGCGGTTAAGAACATATGGAAGGAAGGTGGAATTTTATCATTTTTTAGAGGTAATGGATTGAATGTTGTTAAGGTCGCCCCGGAGAGTGCTATTAAGTTTTACACATATGAATTGTTGAAGAATTTTATTGGTGGAGGAGATAAGGATGATATAGGAACGTCTGGGCGGCTTCTTGCTGGAGGTATGGCGGGTGCAGTTGCACAAACTGCTATTTATCCAATGGATCTAGTGAAAACCCGTTTACAAACTTACGCATGTGAAGCCGGAAAGGTTCCTAGTTTGGGGAAACTATCGAAGGATATATGGGTTAAAGAGGGACCTCGGGCTTTTTATAAGGGGATTATTCCTTCGCTTCTTGGAATTGTTCCTTACGCAGGAATTGATTTGGCGGTTTATGAGACCTTGAAGGAGATGTCAAAAACATATATTCTTGTTGATAGTGGTGTGACCTCTTAGTTTTCTCATTATGCACAGATGAAATTTTTGGATATTGATATCTAATGCTTTATTTTTTGCCTTGCAGACCCTGGACCTTTAGCGCAATTAGGTTGTGGCACAGTTTCAGGGGCCCTTGGAGCTACCTGTGTGTACCCATTGCAAGTTGTCAGGACAAGGTAATTATTCATTTACTATAGTGGTGGCAAAATGCGTGCAACAGTCAAAGCAGATTATTCTGTATGTAGAGGCATGGGTTGGATGAGGGAAACTGATAATATGATTGCACTTTCTGTTTTCTTACATTGAATAAATTATTAGTGTCTGAGATATGATTACATAGACTATATTATTACTATATCAGTTCAATAATAGTATGATTTATATTATTTTAGAAGGTTTATGTGTGAATGTACACTTTAGATGATTTTTGAGCTGTTTTCCTATTTGACTCGTTTCTACTAAATTGATAGTTGGATTTCACCCATTTGATTTGTTATAACCTGAACCAATTCACTCATATGTTGAAATGTAGAAGTTGCCACCTCTAGTTTACTATTACCTCCATAGATGGCAAACTGGTCTTGATAAATGGGTTGGGTAATGGAAGAAAGCAGCTTTGGGTCAAATGGTTTGGGTAATGGGAGGAAACAGCTTTGGGTCAAATAGATCAGGACAGGGTTGATTATATCCAATTCTCTTTTTCAATTTAAATAAATAATTATATGATTTTGAAAACTATTACTAATATGATGATCTACTTTTCTTTGAATAAATCGACTTAGGCAAAGTCACTTTAGTATACTTTGAGCAACTTTTAAAAAGAGAAACAGGCTGAAAGTCTCTAAAAGTCTTTATTATACAACTTCTTAAATGGTTTATAATTTCAAATTGTAATTGCAATAACTATTTATAGAAATCGACAAAATGTGTGTGTGGGACAACCTGAGAGTCCTGTATGAGCCGTACCAAGTATGATATGTTTCAACCGGAACCTGTTTTGACCCACTACCCAATCCTTCAAACTTGCCACCTCTGTCAATTTCATGTAAATGAGTTGAATCTTTCTCTCTAATTATGTCCAATCACATCCTCATTGTAACCTTTCCAGTGAAATCCGTATGAACTATTGACTCTTACAACAAAACCTTTAAAATGTTTACAAGATTTTAGTTTTTACTTCATGCCCTTTTTTTGGTATTCTCCAATTCAGGATGCAAGCACATCGTGCTGAAGGAGCTGATGCATACAAAGGGATGTCTGACGTGTTCATGAGAACTTACCAAAACGAAGGGGCACGAGGTTTCTACAAAGGACTTTTTCCGAATCTTTTAAAAGTAATACCGGCTGCCAGCATCACATATATGGTTTATGAAGCAATGAAAAAGACACTAGATCTTGAATGATGCCAATGATGATGATAAGGACGATGATGACGATGAGAATGAAACTTAGAATAAAAAAGTAGATTTATTAGGTGATGCCCATTGTTCGAGCTACATGATAGTAGTTAACTTTCCACTTGGAAAGATGTGGGATTTTTGTAAAGCGAAGTATATTCAGGGGTATGCCTGGAATGTTATTGCATTCTTGTTCCATGTATATGTTCTGTTTGTACTAGATTATGTCCAAATTGAGTACATTAGACTTGCCCATTCTTTGTTGCATCAATACATGTTGAATTGTGGGATGCTTACTTTTCACGACTCGTGTTTAATTTTGTTTCGGATAATGTTTGTTGTTGGTTACATATGAGAATAATCTGATTTCTCCAGTTTTCTTGTAACATGTAAGCGATTTCTTGTGCGTACTAACAAGTACATAAAGCCTCATTCCTTGACAGTCATTGCTAAAAACTTTGCAGGACTAGAAAACACACGCACACAAGACATAGAGCGAGATTGTTTTCATAGATGCAAATATAGCCACAAGCTTGTAGGTCTGAATATTCTTACCCTAACACAGACTTGTCATGAAACAACAAAGTTAAGGCTGATGAAGTTGGTGACAATATTTGCATTCAAAAGGAACAACAGATCATAATCACCCGAAATTTTTACTTAAAAATCATCGAAATGCAAATCGAGTTGACAAATACGGCTACGGAAGGAGGTACTCCAATAAGAAGCCACACATATTGTATCAGCAAATTTAAAATATATTCTTGTAAACAAGGAGTAATTTAAGATAAAATTGTAATAAACAAACAAAAATGTGGACGTGCCGGAGTGGTTATCGGGCATGACTAGAAATCATGTGGGCTTTGCCCGCGCAGGTTCGAATCCTGCCGTCCACGTATTTTTTGGTTTTTTCGTTAAATCAATTTTTTTAAAGCTATTATTTGCTTTAAATCTGTAGACTATGTGTCTTCACATTACGATGTCAAGTCTCTTCATCATACAATAAATTTTTTTCAATAAAAGTAAAGAGAAACAATCTAAAAGTACAACTTTACCTGCAATATGACTTTAGGTCAGTTTTAACATTTTAAATCTTTATTCTATGTTTGTAAAATTAAGATACGAATATGAGTGTGAGATGAAACAATTGAAGATACCCCCATTTGTATGTTCTAAATAGGGATCAATGTCTCGGAATGTATCGAACTTGTGTCTGATATCTAATTGTGTGTAATTAACTCACGTTTGTTATTTTTAATGCACATAACCTGTTAAAAAATCGCATTTAATGCATCTATCCTACGTAGATCCGATTACCACTTTTGTTAGTCACATGCCGTGTCTACCCATGTGGCATGCCACGTCAGATCTGAAGGAAAAAATCTAAGTTAAGTACATACAATAGACATTGCGTACAAGTTGGATGCATTCCCATATACTAATCTATCCTTTGCATACACATGTGGCCTTCAATTTTGAAAATGATCAAAGGGGTAACTAGTTAAGGGGTCAAACCGGTAAACAAATGCAATAAAAACATACTTTTTTGCAGGTTAAGTGCATTAAAAATAGCAAACGTAAATCATGTAAACAAAATAAACATCGGACACAAGATAGATGCATTTACAGACACTAATCACTTCTAAATATTAAAAAAAAAAAAATTTGCATACACTTTTGTCATTAGACGGTCAAATCTTTCCCTCTGCGATTTTAGTATCTTAATATTTAACAAGCTGTTTTAACCCGCGTGTTACAACAGAGCGAAAAAATATTATAATTTTAGGTGAGTATATTATACGCGAGTGTTGAATATAAAAAGTAACATATTAAATATATATACTTACATTTTGATATACCTAACTATCAATACAATATACCATTGTACGTAGTTTCTTACATATGAATAACGTATACCATAACCATGTTAGTCACTTTCAATTTGAACATAATAATACCCGACTTTTTAAAATTATTATTTATTTATTTATTATTATCATTATTATTATTATTATTATTAGTATTAGTATTATTATTATTATTATTATTATTATTATTATTATTATTATTATTATTATTATCTATAATTCGTCCCGTGACATTAGGGGTTTTTTTATCTATGCAAAGTTGTCCTTGGTATGTCTCATCCATTACAACTCAAATGAACATGTATTTGCCCATTTACTTGCAATAAGTTTCAATAACAGGGTGCTTCACTGCTCCCACATTTAACTCAAAAATATAGAAAACAAAATGATAAATAGACATTTCATTAAGCATGATACAACAAGCTTCCGTGCCATGTTTGTTTCATCAAGAATGGAGAAATCAATCTCAACATTTCACTGAACTAAATACAACTACATTTGCAGTAAATCATATGGGATCAATTTTATACTGCATGTGCATCATCCCATACTTCCCTAGAAATCAATTTGCTATTCAAATAATAACACAAATGAGAATTCAAGAAAAATCTCTAAAAATGAGGTCAAATATGTCCCTCAATGTAATTATACCCAATACATACCGGGTACCGGCTTCAACAACCACAACTCGTCGCATCCCTATCATAACAATGCAAAAGTTTCAACATGCGAGTTTTACGGGGTGTTTATATATTTGTATTACAAAACCAGAATTCAACAACGAAACGTGTTGTAGGATATAGTGTTTGGGAGTGCTTGTGCAATTGTGCTCGTTAAAATTGTAATACTTAATTTAGTTAGGTGTTTAAGTGTTTGGAAAATTCTAATATTTTAACTTTTATCCAATCAATTTTGTTGCAGCCGGTACAGAACTGCTTAGTTACATACTCATTTTCTTGAAATACTAAAAAAAGGATTTTGTGACTTAACAATGCGTACACAAACACCCCCAAAGATGGTTGACATGAAATGTGATCAGTAATTCATAAAGCGACAAATGTACCTGGATCTGAAAGAAGACTGATGACCGTAAACAAGGAATCCGAGCGTGTGCATATACCATACCTAGCACGAGCATTCGTATCTACAAGCTGTAATGCCTAAAATCACATAATACACGAAATGGTGATTTAAAATATAGGAAATAAATGGTGTACAGGTGTTTTTATTTGATAATAGAGAAGATTTATAAAACTGGTTTCAGTAAAATTTTGAAACTTGTAGTAGATGTCGAATTTTGGTTTTGACTGAATTAAAATAAAATTCCTATCTTGCAGTGAAAATGATACCGCACTTACTTGAGAAATTGTTGTCTGATCAAGATGAACACGACCATATGCATTACCCATTGCTAATGAAATTACATCACTGATGAAACATATATAATAAATCAAAAGTTAATCTATAATTTAAATACATAAAGGCAAACGTAAACGGAACGTTTTTGACCCATATATATGAGTCGATTTGGGTTATATTTACCTACAAGGGGTCATACTGGTAATTTAAAACTTCGCTGAAACTGAAACAGGTCAAATGGATTGACCAAGTCAAACAGGTCAAAAGTCAGCCAAAGCGTGAAGTGTAAACTCCTACATAGTTATATTAAGGTGGATGGATTAATATTTTTTTAGAGAAGTTGGAATACTATTATGAGTTTATCTATTTAAATCATACTCATAAGGTGTTTATTAATGAAATGAACACAAACATGTTGGTGGATCAAGCCAAAATTCCGACTCGTTTTGACCCATATCAGAAAGATACCTGATTCACTTGAAACCATTACTCAAACTCAACCCCCTCACCGGCTCATAATGACCTCAAGGTAAAATGGGTCCAGTTAACCCCAAGCACTTTTTTGTCCAATTAATAAACATTTTCATAAATAATTAATGCACTAAATATGATTACCAAGATAATATCATTACAATCTTAATATTCTACTTTTTAAGAATGTTATTTAAGAGATAGTATGATCAAGAATACACTTTGGGCAACCATTCGACGCCTCAGCTCATTTGATCCGCTTCCATTAAGTTAAAACTTTTTTATGATACTCATTTGACCCGTTAGAGATAAAAATAACCCGAATCTACCCATTCATAAGTAAATGGATCGAAATCGCCGGTAGATGTTATAAGCAACTACCTCCTGCAGAAAACATTAATGAGGGTCCCTTTATCATCAATGATGGGCACTGAGCTTATATGTTCTGCAAAGCATCAAGAGAGAGATTATGAAATATGCTAGAAATAAAAACATGATTATATGTAAGTTAAGCATATAACAATGTTAGTCCATACCGTCTATTAACAGTCTATATGCATCACTGAGAAGATAATTGGGGGGAAATGTTTTTAATTCCCGTGCACTCCCAATTTCTCTAATCCAAGTACCTACTTGAAGAGCACCAATTGAATGTTGTAGAAGAGGCAAATACGCGGTACGGTGTTCAAAATGCCGGCGTATATCTATTTTTTTCAAAATGGATATTAGTTTAGAGCAAATGATCAATACAGCTTGCAGATGTAATTAAAGAGGAAGGGATTTGCGTTTTGGAACTGATTATCTAACGACACATTCTTCTAACCCAATTTGTGATTATAATATATGAAACTGAATCAGTTTTTATATTATAAAAAAATCCGAAAGCATAGTAAGCCCATCTCACAAGACATATCTCATTTTCCCACAAGAATATCATATTTAGATTAACTTTGCGTATTAGTTTTTTACATATATTGTATTGGGTTAGATGTCTGAAAACGTAACAAACTTTACCTAATCAACTTTAAAGTTTGTATTGTATGTATTGAAATTGCCATGTCATCAGGTAACCGGTATTTTCTATTGAGATGGCAACCAATAAGTAGCCATATCATCAAAACCGGTACCACATCACCGATTTACAAGCTATAAGAGATCATATACATACATTAGCAACAATTGAAAGTTTGATCCATAAAAATTAAAACTTTAAAGTTTGATACATTTTTAGACACTTGATCCTATTTTTTCCCACACACTAAAACAATTCTTTATCAGATTATTACAACTTCAAACAGTAAAAGCATATCCAAACACTATCTTCTACAACTCGTTTTATTACAACTAATCATCTGATCTAATTATTCAGAATCAGGTAATCACTTTCAAAACGCAAGTATAAACACCCCAAAGACACTTGAAAAAGGAAACTTACGTTCTAAGAGTCCACCAAGGCATGCAACATGAAGCAATTGTGGACAAGTTGAACCTTCTAGAGCATATAGGACCGGAATTCCGGATACGTGATTTTTCAAGATCCTGACGACGACATTATTAAGGGATTCATCAGGATGAACCTGCGTTCAAAAGTAAACTGGGGACTATAAGAAAATCATTATCATATGAACATGAACTTATAAAGTAAAAAACCTTTTACGCAAAGATAAATCTTTTTCCACCTTTCTTTAAGTGAATTTAATTGAGCTTGGTGGAACTAGCGGATTGGAACAATAGTGAACTTGAAAAGAAGCAATTTCGACCCATCTACTATTAATTGGTCAAAACGATTTAAATAAAATAAAAGGCTAAAATGAAACAAAGTCACCTAAAGTGTATTTTAATGCCTACAATCAGCTTGGTCACCTTATAAAAAAATATTAGAGATAGTTGTAGTAATAAGTTTTCAGTAAATATGGTTAACTCATAAATTATTTACTTATACAAAAGAAAAGAAAGTAAACCCGACCCAACCGGCACTAAAGATAACCCCCTTCAACTTGTTTTGACCCATAAATTATACACATGTAGTTGTTACGGATTTATCAGATTCCATTGAATTTGTAGTTAGAATACACATGTCAAAGACTGCTTACTTGGATCAAAGGCCTTCTTTGGAGTTGAAGTTTTCCTTCTTTCCATGCAGATATTGTAGACAGATGATTTAAATTAGTAGTGGCCATTGCATAGTTCCTATGGAGCTGCAAGTTTAATACCTTTTAAAGTTGACTACCAAATAAATTATTACATTTTATGAATACTATAGTTAAGTGTCTGGAAATTTATCAAAATTTACCATAAATACTATTGTATACCAACGTCAAAAGTTTCTATTGTATTATCAAACTTACAATTATTGTTATTGTATGTATTTGTCCTCTTATAACTTGTAAACCGGTTTGATGACGTGTCAGCTTATATCGCGGCCGCATCAACATAGAATACCGGTTAGCTGACGAAGAAGCCATCGGATACATACTATAGCAATAATTGAGAGTTTGATACATATGGAGTACAATACAAGCTCTTAATGTTGGATACATACATAGAATTTTGGGTAAATTTTTGCACATACTAACGTTAATAAGTTGTAGTATACCTCGATTAGGATCAAGATGAAATCAGATGCAGTTAGCATCCCTGAAATCTGTAGATTGGCTGCATCCCAAAGGGGGCAAATAGCAAGTCCCTAAAGTGATGGAACAACCAAAGTTATACACAAATCCAAATAATTGTGATCACACAAGTATTATAAAAAAAAGAATAGCAAGTAAATAAATTATAATAAGAAACAATAAAAATTTCCCATAAAGGTTTTAAGTTTACTTCTACTTCTAAACATGTATAGCAAGATTATAATTTTGTCCAATGTTTGATGATTTACATACAGAACTAATGACCTAATTATGATTAAAAAAAACAATAGTTATCTAAAACTTCAACAATAAGAAAAAAACAGAGAGAGAGAGATGAGGTTGGGCAACTTTCAACCCAACAGACCCATATCCCTTCTAGATTGTCTTTTGATTTTACTTATTTGAGATATAACCCAACCCCAAGCATCCCATGTATATGTAAACGGGTTGAAATTTGCATCTCTAGTACCTCTTCATGCATAACAAGAAATGCCTCTTCTACAGTCATATTATCATCCAAAGCAAATACCTAATGTCAAAAGAGCATTAAAATGATAACAATTAAAAAATGAGTTTTTTTTTCGACGTAATTATTAACGAACAACAGTCAAACCTTTCCTGAATTGGGCATCAACTCAAATGCTTTATAAGATGACAAATGGTTAAACAAGCGTTTACGGGTAGTGTCTATATCATCATCCGTTAATGCCACTTCCACTTCATTAGGAGCAGCTCCTGACGTGGAGGCCTAAAAAACACAAGATAACAACAATGTCACTAAAAGTCGCACCACAAACTTAGTGGTGTCAAAATGGGTTGGATAACAATCAAAATGGATAATACGCGTGGGGTTGACTAAAAACACTTTTTTGTCCAAAAATTGTGTTAATAACTAACATGTTAAGTATGGTTTCCAAATTATTTAAGATCCAAAATAATCCGGCCTTTTGATTTAAACTATTTAGGAAGTTTTATGCATTAGAAAATCAATTTGAACGACTTTCAACCTATTCAACTCACTTCCTTTTAAGCAAGTTTCTTTGCTATGACCCATTTGACCCGAAAGAGATAAATCATAACCTACATTAACCCATTCATAGTTAAATGGGCTGACACTACTACTTCTAAACAAATTGCAATAAAATGTTTCAACAATACTTACACCATCATCATGATTTCTACTATCTAAAGCGTCAATTTCCATGGCAGGTACACCATCATCTATAGGAAATATCTGAGGCATAATCTCCGGTCGTTCCACCATAACAACATTATTAACACCAAACTCATCTTCAGAAATCGGTTGTAGCTCGTCAACTCTCCACACACCATCAACCAAAAATTTGAACTTCATCCAACATTTTAGCCCCAACCAAAAATAACAACAAAAATTAGTACATTTTACTAAATTAAGTATGTTTACTTCATCAATAATCTTAGAGCAAATTACACCGAAATGTATCTAATTATATCATCTTTTCAATTCTGTTTGTCAAACTAAATAAGTTCTCTTGTATGGTTGGAACTTTCCAAAACTTGATATTGTATGTACCCGATGACCTCCTAATCGGGTGGCTAGATTTTTGAACGACTTGGCAGCCATATACTATGTCAAGTTATCAGAACTGGTCCCGCCATTCGTTTACATGTTATAGGAGGTATGATAAATACAATAACAAGTTTTGAGATGTTTAACACATTCATAGGAATCTTGTTAGTTCGATATATACAATAACAAAAATGGTAATTTTCAATACATTTTGACATAATTTGCCCATTATCTCACAATTCACAAAGAATTCACATTAAATACCATCATTACAGCACCATACCTTAACTTGATTAAAACATAAATTACATACACATATAATCAAGATTAACTAAATTTTACAAACAAATTACCTTGTGCAAACCAGGTGGTACATCACAGATTGTCATAAAAGTTGTAGAAGAACCTTCAACAGTAACCATCTGATGATACTTGATCCACCTTCAAATACAACCACCATTTTGCATTATAAATTTAGTATATGTGTGTAGTAGTACTGTGTGTTTGACAAAATTAAAGTCAAAATCAATCAATTAACAAAAAGCAAACTTGAATTAATAAAATTAACAACTTACTCAGTAAAATCACCACATAAGAGGACTTGATTGCCACCATGAGACCATACAAAGTGTGTGTGAACCATAATTTTGTAAAATCAAAATTGCCCTAAAAAATTGTGGGTATTAATTGGAAGTTAATAAAATTGGGGGAAAAAGGTGGGATTGCAAACAAAATCGAATCTTGATGTGGATCCTGCTGCCGGAGAAAATTATGGAATTATAGAAATAGATGCATGAAAAATGAAATACATATGTGTGTATGTATTTATGATTAGGAAACAGAATTTTGAGGAGATTAGCCCAATTAGGAAACAGAATCTCCTTGGTTTCTCAGAGCTGTAAAACAGCTGAAAAAACAAGTATATTTATATTCATGTCATGTTCCTACAACTTTTTTTTTCCTCATCAAATAATTGTATCTCAAGATTTGTTTTATATAATAAAAGGTTGTATCAAATAATTTGTTGTATTTTAAATGATATTTATGGAGTTCAATTGAAATTTAGAGTGTCACAATAAAATTATTATGAAATGAGTACAAGTATTAATATATATTTTAAATTCTTAAAAGTAGTTGAAATTTTGTAAGTTATTAAAAGTGGTCGTGATATATCGGATAGAGTATAGTTCAATGTAGAATTTTAAAAAATTAGAATGAATGAACCAATATGATTGTTTCATTCCAATTACTCATTTTTATCTTTTTTATAAATTTAAATATCTCACAAACTGTATATCCATAAATTATAAAAAGATACACCGTTAAAATCAACGTATTTTTATCTTTAATTAGAGATCTCATATTGCATACTTTTGACGGAATTTTTTTTTCGTTTTCTAATGGGTATGTGAAATTCGTAATAATAAATCACATGTGATTTAACACTCACATGTGAAATATTAACAATCAAATTATAAGTTTTAAATTACTATCTATAATCACATATAAATAATCAAATTTACAAATTATAAGTTTAAAATCACATAAAAATAATTTCTTTGATAATTTAATAAACTTTAAAAAAAATTATTTATAATCACATATTATTAAACATTAAATTAGTAATCACATTTGAATAAAGTGTAAATAAATACGAATTTTAAATAATTATTTATAAAGACATGTAAATAAATATAAATGTGAAATCATATGTGAATTATCAAATCAATAATCATATGTGATTTTGACCGTAGACGAATGCGATTTTTAAAATCTTATTTATATTTGTTTATATGAATGAATAATAAGTTGTAATCATGTGTGAGTTAACATCCACAATTGATGAATAGTCGTATACCAGTTATATTTACTCATAAATCACGTGTGATTATATATAAAATCACATGTGATTATATAATAGACATTTTCTACAACCCAACAAAAATGAAAAAAAAAATAAAATTTGTCGAAAGTATGGGATCTCTAATCAAACAGAAAAAGACTTTGATTTCGAATATGTAATTTTTATAAATTTTTGTTATGCCGTTTGTGAGATATTTGATTTTAAAGATACGAGTGAAAATTGGGTTTTAAAGGAAATGAAGCAATCCTATTGGTTCTCTCATTCTTCACTTTTTTAACATTCTACATTAAACCCACATCAGGACGCACAAATATAATTAGTAATTCCCTGTATATTCAAAAAAAAAAGAACAAAGAATCCAAAATCAGTAAAATACAGAAACCCCTCGCTACAACGCTCAAAATCTCAATCCTAAATCTAGTAGTTCAACCTCAAGCTTGAACATACAGAAATATGATCACATGAATTCCTAGCTCACATACACGATGAACCAGAGAGAATAATGTTGAAAAAAATGATACAGATTACAAGAAATAAAGGATTAAATGCCTTTAATATTTTTGCCTATACAAGTTATAGATTACACCCTAAACTTGTGCCTTCTTATAAAGTGACCACATATCATCTTTACTTCTTATAAACCTGCACTTAACAAACATAAACAATAAACAAATATATATACAATAACAACAATATTTAACTTAAAATAGCTTACCAACTTACCAATCATGTTTTGATTATACCTTTTAACACGCATATTCATAATCTACAAAATTCTAAACATTATACAGTATTTTTATACTATTTGTATTAAAAGTTAAATGGGTTGAGTACTCTAAAATTTTCCGTTTATATTGTGTGTATTCAATTATAAAAGTTTATGTTGTGCGTATAAACTTTTAAATTTGGTTATTCGTATTTGACCCTTTGACATAGCAATTTGTATGGATGCGTGACAACTTATATTGATCACACTCACCTGAATCATATTCAAATAACAATAATCGAAAATTGAATATAACAATAGATACTTAAGAAGCGCAAGCACCCTTTTTTATTCACTAAGGATGACGGGTGGCCCCAAGGCGGAATTGACAGGTGGTGATTGATCGATCCTTTTTTTTATTTCGGAAATTTTTCCCACAAACTTGCAAGAGTCAGCTATTTGTTCACATTCAAGCATTCGTTCCACACGTTCAAGTACACTTAGATTTTCAATCATAATTTGTTACTCGTACATTTTCAGAGCACTTGACCCTAATCAAATTAAGTAATTGTTATTTACCCCCCTTAAGATCAATCATTTACCCTTCAGAACCAATTGAGCATAGCTCAAGTGATATTGCCACCGCAAATGCCCAGACCCCACAGTGTGACCGATAGGTCAGGGGTTCGAATCTGTTTCTGAACATATGTGGGTGATTTATAGACATGTGATTTGACCGGTGTTGATGTTCATTGCGGATAGAGCGAACGCGTACCCTTGAAATATGATACGGGGTCAGGGTACCCTCCAAATTACCCTTTCATTTACCCTTTGGAAGTACCAAGTCTTACAAAGTCTTACAAAACAAACAAATCCGCGGTTACAAAATCTTGTACGACAAACATTTAGATAAATTAAATTGATAGAAATGGATATGAATAACATGGGATTATATTAGCAACGTATTTTTTAAGTGGTAAAAGTGTAGCACATCATCATCGTAAGTCGTAACAGTATTAGTCAAACCAATTACATTACCCCGTTGCGTTTATTTGCATAGTGGGTCTTGACGGGGTAGTTGGACAGAGACGGTCTTGATCAGATTGACCATTCGAGTTAGAGTTGGCCACCAATAAGATTGGGTTATGGTCCATTTGAAAGAGCCCTAGGGCCCATACAATTGCCCATAAGACCATAATACAGTTACTATTATATATGATTTGTTTTGTTTTATTTATGTTATATGTTATTTATTTATTTTTGTGTACTTAGTTTGCTAAAAAAATGTGCACTTTTAATATAATTATTAATAATAATAATACTCAATTGTGTAAAACAACTACTTAATTCGAATCATTTATTTTTCTATTTTTTCTTCTTTTTGTGATATTACGTTAAATGTTTTCCTGATTTTATGATACGTAAGAGTCACGAGTCGACACGAATATGAAAAGTCGATAAATGACTCGTAATAGTGAAAGTCATTTAAGAGTCGGGGTTCAAATCTCATTATTTTTTAGAGTTTTGACTCGATTCATAGTAGTCACCTCGTAAGGATATGGTTTATAAATTTATTTTGAAATATGGGTTTTATTTTGTCTCGTCTAAATCTAAAAAGAACGCCAATCCTTCCATTTCGTTTGATATAATTGTATTTTGGAATCAAAACATGTAACGTCATGAGGTTGCTGAGTAGTTTGTTATGATTGGGTTTTTTTTGTTGTCAATTATATTGGGCTAATAATTGTATTTTATCCCTTTGTAAGCTTCTAGAGTGATTATGTAAATGAAGAATTTTAATGAGTCTAATGAGATACGCCAACTTTTACACACACGCAGAAAAGAAAATCTATTGTATGTAACGATATATATATATATACTAGTTTTAAACCCGTGCGATTCACGGCAATTTAAAACATACAATTTTATTCCTATTAATTTAATCAAATAAATTAATTATCAAGTGATTTGTTAAATATAGTTATTTTTAGTACATATTATTATTACATTGTGAGATGTTCATTGTAATATGATAAATATTATATACAAAGTCCATGTCATTACACTAAATATAAGATCGTAACTAAATATATGTCAAATTATTTAATGGTATTTTATTTTTTAATTATTTATTATTAATAATAAAATAATAATATTAATTAAATAATTTGTAGGAGTTTGTTTTCATATAAGAATCCTTCTTTGCATATTAGTATTTATATTTATTAATTATTAAATATTAAAAAATAATAAAATAATAATATAACATTAATTAAATAATTTGTTAACTAAAATTAAGATGTTGACACGTGACATTTGTACTTACGTGGCAAATTCTTGAGCTTTCTTTTATAATAAAAACATGTGACAAAAGTCTGTGTAAAACCAACAAACATAAAATTGTATTTATTAGTTAAGGTCATAAAGAATGATGGTTTTCTGTTTTCACAATAGAAATCAGGAAGTGCTACTTAAATTAATACTCTTTAGTTGTTTGTTAGTATTAATTTTAATTAATTATAACATTAAATAATATTTATTCTATTTGGTTGAAGATATTCACTTATCATGATTTTTTCGTCATGTGTTGCTATACCTTTTACGGAGTATTTATTATTTAATTAAAGATACATATTTTTGCTATAACATTATCATAATTAGTTAATAGTATTTGCAAAAGGAGATAGTGATAAAAAAATTTAAGTAAACGTTAGACCTTAAGAATTCTAAAACAAATAATATTGTCATTAACTAATTATATTTATTGAAAATTTTAAAAGATTGTCACGTGGCATTCAATCCTAGTTAACAAAATCTGGAGCTTTCTTTTATACTCCTTTATTATATATAGATATATATACATATATATATATATATATATATATATATATATATATATATATATACTAGGTGGAAGACCCGTACAATGCACGGTAATTTATTATAATTATTTTAGATATCACGTGATCAAATGATAATTGTAATATATATTTTATAAAATAATATTAATTAAATAATTTATAGGACTTTTTTTCGTATATGACTCCTCTTTTCATATTATTATAATATATGTAGCATTTATATTATTATTTATTACTTACTATAAAATAATAAAATAATAATATAATATTAATTATACCTCTTTTCATATTATTATAATATATGTAACATTTATATTTATTACTTATTACTTATTATAAAATAATAAAATAAAAATATAATATTAATTAAATAATTTGTTTAACTGAAGTTAAGAGATTGACACGTGGCATTCATGCTTAGGTGGCAATGAAACTTTCTTTTATACTCCTTTAGTGTATATATATATATATATATATATATATATATATAAAATAAATAAATCTGTTACAAAGTATGGGTGAGGTTCAAATAAGAATGGAAAAAATGTTGAGAATAGGGGAACTAATAGGAATGCACCACGTGTCACAAAACCCACTTTCCCCCATCTTTTTAAAAATTAAATATCTCACAAACGACAAGTCGAAAAATTATGAAAATTGCAGCATAAAAATCAGCGTTTTCTCCTCTTCGATTTAAGATTTCACAAGTTATACTTTCGACGAGTTTATTTTTCTTCATTTTTTGGTGGGTTTTACAAATTAGTAACACATGTATTAGTGTTGCGTTTGGGGTTTAAGGGTTAGGGTTTAGGGTTTAGGGTTTAGGGTCCCGAAACCCTAAACCCTAAAGCCTAAAGCCTAAACTCTAAACCCTAAACCCTAAACTCTAAATCCTAAACGCTTTACAAAATCCTAAACCCTAAAGCATACTAAACCCTAAATCCTAACCCTTGCTAAAACCTAAACCCTAAACCCTAAACTCTAACCCTAACCGCAAATCAAATGTACAACTAATTCGTAACACATGTGTTACTAATTTGTAAAACCCACCAAAAAATGAAAAAAAAAACTCGTCGAAAGTGTAGTTTGTGAGATCTTAAATCAAAGAGGAGAAAATGCTGAAAAATATGGTGCAATTTTCATAATTTTTCGACTGTTGTTTGTGAGATATTTAGTTTTTAAAAAGATGGGGGAAATGGGTATTGATGAAAATGAATGGTTGAGATTGATTCCCCTATTCTCACACAAAGTTGTTGTACTCATTTGAACCTACTCTATAAAGTATAGTATATGATCATGGTTGTGAAGTTATGAATGTTATTATATCTAAATTAATTTTTTTTTACAGTATGAACTTTCATTAAAATAAACACTAGTAAGAAATTAATGCCAAAACACAATTACATTTAGAGGGATTTTGAACTAGCAAAATATGGATCGCATGACTATTCGAACCAATTGATATTACTATTCTTACTTCTATGTTTAATCCAAGTCAATGTGAAGCGCTTCAAGTCACCCCAAGCATTTCTTTTCTTGGATTTTTCTTGTGGAAGGTCACCTCGTTTCTCTATCTCCAAAGCATTATCCAAATAGCAGTTTGAATCACTACATCCAAGTGATTCCGTTGTAAGACTTTTCGATGAGTTCGATCCGGGCTAACTGTCGTATTTTTACCATTCACTTGCCTCCATCTGTGGAAATTGGTGGCACTAGAAAATCATTGGATTGTATGTTTATTATTTTTAATGCATTCAACTTTTAAAATTATTTTTAATAAAATACATTAAAAGCTATTTTTGAAAGTTTAATGGATTAAAAATAGCAAATGTAGGTAAGGTACACACAAATACACAAATACACGATAGACATTCGAGACGAGTTGGATCTTTTAGTTATTTTAGTAATATTAATGTTGTACCTTCGATGATATGCTAACTTAGTTAAACTGGCAATCATCTTGACCCATGTTCCTACCCGATGAGCGTTCGATCCATCAATATAATTCTATATTTTTATCCTTCTTAACATTAGTATTTTACCACCTTTTTTCTCAAAACAGTATTTGTAAATATAATACAAAAACTTACAACAATAATTTTATCATCATTTAAATATACATACTTAGGCAAACTTAGGAACTTAATTTTAAATATATATGAACAAAACTTTTTATATTAAAAACTTATATAGTTAAGTTAACAGTGAGAGGCATATATATATATATATATATATATATATATATATATATATATATATATATATATATATATATAGAGAGAGAGAGAGAGAGAGAGAGATTGATTGTCTTTAAAAAAAATAGTGAACACACAAAACACCAAGAAACATATTATAAGTGCATATTCAATTTGAAGTGTATTTTTGTTTTTCATTTTCCACATACATATTTTTATAATATTGTGATATATTTGTGTTTTCTTTTAAAAATGAGAATGAAAATTTTTGTGAGAATGGATAAACCAATAGGAATGCGTCATGTGTCACAAAACTCACTTTCTCCCACGTTTTTAAAAATTAAATATCTCAATAATGACTCATGAAAAATTATAAAAATTGCACAATAAAAATCAGCATTTTTTCTCTTCAATTAGACATCTCACATGATATATTTTCGATGACTTTTTTTATGATTGTACAATATTAGTAACATATGTGGTACTCGTTGGTAACACATGTGTTACCTGCTGGTAACACATGTGATAGTTGTTTACAAAACCCAATGAAAACATAAAAAAAATTGTCGAAAGTATACCTTGTGAGATCTCTAATCGGAGAGAAAAAAACGCTGATTTTTATGTTACAATTTTTATGATTTTTCGACTTACCATTTGGGAGATATTTAATTTGTAAAAACGTGAGGGGAAGTGGATTTTATGACACGTGACGCCTTTTTATTGGTTTATTTATTCTCACGAAAAGTTGTACTGAACCTTATTCTTTCTTTTAAATTTCATAATTGTTTTTGTGTACTTTGAATATGTTATACGGAGTACATGTTAATTTTATAGTCTATGTTACATACTTTATACTTTATAGTTGCAATCATCTTGTTAACATAGTTATCCGATGAACATATTATTTTAATCTTTTTTATCTATTTGATATTAGAACCAATGTTTTAAAAACCGGTTGATCGGTCCAATCGAAAACCAGAATGAAAGCGGGTCACTCTAAACCGGTTTTTCCCTTATTTTTTGGAGCAGAGCGAACCGTTTGGTTCATCGTTTGAATCGGATTGAGCCGAAAACTGCAACCAGAATTGAACATATTTTTTTTTAATATGTCAGATAAAATACTTAAAAAAAGGCTAATTTTAATTCCTAACTTTCAGCCCCAAACTCTAAACTTCCCAGTCATTCTTCTAAGAGTAAATTGCGTATAACTAAGTCGACCACTACTGGTCCTCCATATCCGGTCATCATCGCAAAAACATATATGAAACCCTTTACTCTAAGTTTTTATTTAGAGGTAAGTTTTTAGTTTAAGTTTCTTATCATATTCATTAATTAGTTTAATTAGATATTAAATTATGTGGCACATATTAGTATCGGTGTTTTTGCTGTGAAACCGGTTCTCTGGTCCGACTAGAACTGAATCTCTTGCTGGTCCAATTAAAAAATCGGTTTTCAGAACATTAATTAGAACTATTTACCCATATCGAAAATCAAGTAATAAATGACAAAATTAAAATATTCTAAAATTCCTAACCACTCAATATTATACAGAGCATTCTCAAGGGATATATATATATAAGAAAGAAAGAACGGTGACTATGGATTCTCTTCACATGTTTCTCGAAAGAAATAAAATGTTAACTGAAAGTCATTTCTAATTTTTAACTTCAAGGGAGTGTTTGGAATTACTTTAAAAGTAATACTCATAATTTGAAGTTATAATTGGCCTACATTTCGCAGCTAATTTTTAATTTAATTAAATGGTCATTTAATTATTTAATTAATTAATCATTTAGTTATTACATTGAAATGAACAAGCTGCAAAAGAAAACGACTTAACCATTCAAGCTATGACAAATTTCTGATGGTTTACTAATCAGCACCGGTCTCGAAAAGCCAAATATGCCAATAACATTTGCAGACGTCTTTATTTTCAAAAGAGCGCCGCACATATGCTATTTTCTACAACAATTTAAAAAGTATTTAATTTTAATAATCGTTAAGAATGTTGCTTTAGTTTAATACTGCTAAGAATAATTTATTATTTATTATTATTGTTATCAATAATCAATAATAACTATTAAAAGAATAACTTGTTTAATATCTAGTGTACCTTTAGCTTTTGAAAAGATCATTCAAAATATAATTAACTCACTAACTAAAAACTAATCAACTACGATCATTATATGCTACAAAATAGAGCAACAGATTCCGTTGTTTCTTCGCGGTTGGTTCAGCTACGAAGCTTGGTCCTTCATGGTAACGTAGTGTGCTTTCTTGGTCGGCCTTGGGTTCGTCAAATCAACAACGGAAAGCCAATGTTTTTTTTCCATTAATGTCTAATTTACTACATCTAAAACGTAACGTGACGTAAAATTTTTTAGGGAGCATGTGGTAACCCATTTTTAGTATTGAAGGACCTTCAACGTCGAATTTAACACTCTCATCGGGTTTGAAGGTCAAAGTTGAAGCATCAACGGTGTGGTGAAGACTTTTTTTCTCTTCCTATTTGTCCAAATGCATTAATGGTGAGCTTGTTTCCACATTAAATCAACATTAAACATTCCCTGTAAAAAGCACACGCACTATTGTTGTCAGCGTTAAATTCAACACCAAATTTAACACCGAATCACACGTTTTGTTTACCCCTACCTAATAAAGGGGTTACTTTTCTTTCTTTTTCTTTTTAATCAGCACCCTTTCATTATACTTGTACTTGGACACCCATGTGCATCACGTTGCAACTTAAAATTCTTATTCCCTTGTTTTTTCTTTTCAACTTTATTTGATCCCATATTGAAGAGAACAAATCCTCATTTGTTCAACTATTCATCTAAACACCAACTTGTATATAAGTATCAAACATACCACTATCAGCCATCAATAACCACTTTAGACAAATGAAGTTCCATATGCTTGCATTTTTCATCTTTCTCTTATGTGTTCAATTCCTATCCAATTTGGCTCTTGATCAGTCCAAAGGTATGTTTCTTCATAAAAATAGTATACTTCTCCAAGTGTTTCAAGAATGGATCCCAGTAATAGTTTTCTTTTTTATGTTCATGTAGAGGAGAAATACACTATCAACTTGAAAGAGAATGACCATAATAGAGAACACGACGTGAAACGTGCTGAGTTAGTCTTGTCAAAAGCAAGTAGGGGAAAGGCGGGTTCAAATGGTGGTCAAGACAATCGTCCTGTCGATAACAAGAAAAGTAAAGCAACATCGATGCTCATAAAACCATATGGATACATTTCTTGCATTTGTATTGGTGCTATTGTTATCTCTATGATCATTGTTTTCGACTTCTAAATCATGGCCACATAGAAGATGCAAGATTTGTTTTGTTTTCATTCAGTCTGTTTGATTTAGTAAATAATTTTCCAAATGTTGTATTCTTTATAAAAGGTTTAACAAAAGAATATTTCATATATATTACTTGGCTCGGAGCCCGTGCGATGTACGGTCGTTTAAAAAATGTAGTTATACGTTTATTTGTAAGTAGACCAATAAAGTAGTGTTTATAACTTTAAATGTAAAATTATTATTTAAAATGAAATTAATTAATAACATAAACCAAACTATATAGGAAAGAATGATTTTTTTAAAAGTTTTGAACAAATTATAGGAAAGAATGATTTTTTTTTTAAGTTTTGAACAAATTAATTAATAATCTCAAATATAATATATAAAACACATTTATGATGTCATCAATTAAATAAACTTTCAATTGATCAATTTAATCCTTCAATTCACTTACAATTGAAAATAACACCCCCAAAATATCTTAATTTTAATAAAAAGAATTTAAAGCATAAGTATCAAAGAATTCTTTGAAATGCATGATTCGAATTTTAAATATAATATAGGAAACACAATTATAATGTTATCAATTAAAAACTTTCAAATGATCAATTAAATCCGTCAATTTCATTTTTACATTTAAAAATAACACCCCTAAAATTTCTCAATTTTAATAAAAAGAAATTTACAACATAAGTATCAACGAATTCTTTAGGATGCATGATTCGAATAAATTGAATATATAGTTTTGAGATAAATTTAAGGTTAATAGTTTATTATTTGAGTAATTGACAACTCTTAACTATGAGAACATTCGGATATGTTAATAATAACTAAAGACATGATTATTTTTTCTTGTTTTTAGCAACTTTTTTTTGTATCGGATTCCTTTTGTCAACTAAACAACCAGATCTATTATTCGGAGTCAATATATGATTATCGATTAGATTGCTTAATATATAGTTACAGCCATAAATAATTTAATATTGCAAAAATTAAAACTAATATAAAATGTTAGAATTTAATCATATATATTTTTTATACTTATAAAAATAAAATAAAATTTTAACGGCCCGTGTGTATACACGAGTTTGAATGCAAACAGGTCTTGTTAACGATTAAGAATTGGGCTATTCATGGACTAACATGTAATTATTTGGGCTATTAATGGGCCAAAATATCAAGGTAGGTCATAATTTTTGCAATCCGGTTCCCATACGTATTATTTAATCTTTTCTGAAAAGTTCGACAAATAAATTTTAGAGGTACTTTTTAATACAGAATAGTTTATATATACATAAAAGAATACATTAATGTTATGATTAACACAGTTTATATATAACTATCGTATGTTTTACCAAACTTGTTTATTTCTTATTGATCACACTTTTCATAATCATGAACATTAATGTGGATGATATTTCAATCTAAAAGGCTTATTCTATTCCGATTGTTTGTTATTTAACTTTATTATATTCCCATTTTGAAGGGAACAAATACTCATATGTTCACAAACCACAACTAGCAACCATTCATAGCCACTATAGAGAAATGAAGACCAAAATGCTTGTATTCTTCTTCCTTCTTTTTGTTGCACAACTCATATTTGCCCTAAATCTTGCATCAAAAGGTACATTTTTTTCTTATAGAAAGTTGTTACCTAACATTGTCTTGATTCGTAAAAACCTTTAAAATCATAATTTGTTGTTTTGCGTAAATTGTGTAGAGGTGACACGTACGATCAATATGAATGAAAATGGTTATGACATAAAAGATGGCGTGAAACGAGATGCATTAGTTTTGTCGAAGGCAAGTAAGGGGAAAGGTCCATCCGGTGGTGAGAATAACCATGCTCCTAGTGCTAAAAAAAGCGAAGCGGCCTCAATGATCATACAACAACCCACATACATATCAAATATTGGTATTGGTGTGATTATCGCCTCTATGATCCTTGGGTTTTACTATTAGATTGTGATCAGGTGCAAGATGCAAGATCAGTTTTATCATCATTCTCGTGTTAATTTGCTCTATTTGATTTAGTAAATGATATTGTGAATTTTTGTAATAGTAGGTTTGATTAAAAGAAATAGGTAAGTGTGTATTGTGATTGCTTGTATGCTTGTACTTAAATTGTGGCTTGGTTAATTTTCTATGATATTTTTATTTTTAGTTATAATTACATTTTCAATGTAGAAAAAAGTCATTAAAGCAAGAACGAGTCATTGGTCTAGTGGTATCGTTGTAATTTACCAATCCAAGTCTCGTCAGAGTCAAAATGTGTAAGTAATGTGTGCAATCAGTAATTAACACGTAATTAGTGGATGTGTGTTTGTCGTTAACGAAAATCCATTAGAGTATAACATGAAGCGATTGGGTTTAGCTGATAAAAAAGCATATTATTGATCGACGTAGAATATGTATTGGCAACGTTTAACTAGATTGAAATTAAAAAACGATCGGAAAACATTGTGTGAAGCTGATTGATCTTCTTCATTTAAAAATTGAAACGTTGAATTATCTCAAATATTTTAAGAAAATTGACCCATTCTGGCCGTGGTAAAGTTGAGCCCGGATTTATCAAACATATGATTAAATTAAAGTTAACCCAGCCCAGTGAAGTGAGTCGGCCCTTTTAGCCTCTTAGCCTCTTAGGCTTGCTTACAAACTGTAGGGCCTGTCTTGGGACTCCTACATTCATTCTAACATTCAAAACTGTAGGGCCCTTTTAGCCTCTTAGCCTCTTAGTTAAGCCCTGGGGCAAATGTTTGTTTCATTGTTTGTGTCTTCTCCGAAAAATATAAATACTTTTTGTTGGAAGTAAACAATTTCAATATAAAACTATAATATTCTATTTCACTTATTTCTCTAAGTACCACTAATCGCGTAATATGTTTGAGTCTGTTGTGGTGCTCAAAATTTCCAAATTTTTTACTTAAAAATATACGTACATATATCAGTAATACATATATTTATACACGAATATATACAATTGTCCAAACCATGAAACTTAAATTCACAAAATCACGATTAGATTGGAAGGTCACCTCAATAACGCGACCATGTAGTTGATTCATAGCTACGTAAATCATGAAATCAGTCTCATCATCATTGGATTAAACTGAAATGTACAAATACAACAAAGCATCCTGTATATGGTCCTAAGATATATAGGTGTCCTTTTTTCGTCGGTACATATTTATCTGGCTTCGTGCTCTAGTGTTTTAAGGACCTTTGGAGTGTCAAAATGGGTGATGATGACAAATGAAAGACTTTAAAAGCTGGTTCAGTGTAAATACTAATTTACATACTATCCGACCAATAGTAAAACAACAAACTAACCAAGTGTCCTAGTAAATTTCTAGACTTTAGGTTGACGTTCATCACATATTGTGGAGAATAAAGGGGACTAAGAATCCTAAAAAGAAGAATCCATTCATTCTAACATTCAAAAGTCAATCGATATGGTAACTAATCTTTTGGTTCAAGTTCATTTCTTGATCGATCAAATTCCTTAAACCTAACAAAGTAAAGAAAGAACTAGGTTCGTTATCATAATCTACTGTCCAAATATGGGCAAAAAAGGGTTATGTACCTAAATTGATGTTATGGTTAATTAGTTATAGAATAAGGTATCCATTGACATTCTCTTGCCTCTTGGTTCCACGAACCGGGCATCTAAATCTAACGTATTTCTTCATAACAACCATTTTCGACACTTGCATAAAAAGTCATTGCGCATTACCCAAGAATTATCACCAAGTGTTCTTAACTATTATCATTTCTGATATCAGACTCGCTTAGAAAAGGTAAACGAATGATATATTCTTTGTCTATATCACCCGGGGAGGTCAAATCTTTGTTTAACTCATATGTACGTGACTTAAGTTCTACATAAACAAGACAAATGACTTCTGTTATATAATCTAGATCTCTTTTACTTTTATTAGAAACACATATAATCACACATATACAAATGTATATAAAAAAGTTAATGAAAATACATAAATTGAAACAACGCAAATTAGCTAGCCTAGCTTTCTTTACATGTTAAGTAATCATTAATAGCGCTTAGAGCATCCCCAATGTATACATTTACAAAGCTTTTTCTAAAGCTTTTATGGTAAAAGTTTTTATAAAAAAGTTTTTGCTCCATCAATAAAAAGCTTTAGAAAGCTTTTCATCAATTTTATATAATATAATTACAAGGAAAGAGATTGCAATGACTTGATAAATCTCAAATCATTAGACTCTCCTTCATTCAAATTATATTGTATTTAATTGTGGAAAAACTTTGTAACACTTTTTATTGATGAAACAAAAGTTTTTTTATAAAAAGTTTTATAAGAAAAAGTTTTAGAAAAAGTTTTGTAAAATGGTCATTGGAGATGCTCTTAGAAAGATTAAAAGAATATTCAATTTTTACCGTTATTCAAAAGTCAACCACGATGGTTACTTCAATTTTTCCAATGAAATTTGATGAGCATGTTAAGTTTACCTTCTAAAAGGAGTAGGAATGGGCAGCATTCCATCACTGTTCAACCGAGAACACTGTGCTATGACTTTCTGTCACTCCCCATCAGTATTTCCAACAGTGTTCTTAGCAGCGTTCTTCTATAGCGTTTCGTCTGAGACGCTGTTTTCTACCATTTTTACCCACACACAAACGTTGATTTAAAAAATCAAAATAAATTTTAAAAATACTATAAACTCAATATCTCTCGGTTCTCCACTTTTTGAGCATTAATATTCTCACGACAACATTGTAAATATAGTTTTACCACTTCTCGTATACAATATTAATTATTGAAAAAAGAGTGATAAAGAACTCTAAGTTCGACGATCACCACATTCTAAAAAGTGGGATCGGAATTGGGAAAATAATATATGCTGCGTACAAGTGTGATTAGACATGCATATAATACTTGGGGTAAGTCGTAGATTTCTAGCTCCTAAAATAAAAGAAAGAAAAATAAAATAATGTTTCGTATACATTATTTTGCTGTAATGTACATATGGGTCTCATGTAATTTTGTTGTATAATTTTACTAATTAAATCTTGATGGGTAAAAGACGTTGTCTTATCATCATATACATTATACATTATATTCATAATTATAAAAACTAAATATAAATTTATCGGTCCGTATATATATTCGGATTTAAAAACTAATAATTTATATTTATGATTGACTTGTAACTAATGTTACTTTGGTCATGCACGTTCAAACATATCCTAGCTGGTTGACAGTGACTTAGGTTTGATCAAACCAACATTACATGTTTTTTTAGTAGCCATGTACAACATTGGAATGTCACGGGAAATAAAGATGCTGGCTAGAGACAAGCTAGACGGCCACAAGTCAATCCTAGATTAATTCCAAGTGTCAAGTATAATAAACATAATGTAATAAACTATACTAAAAATCTATTGTGTGTATTCAACTATCTATCGATATATTGTTAACTGCATTTAATTAATTTTTTGACATGAGCTTTGTATAGATGTCATTTGAGTGCTTTATATGAGTGATACATCAACCAAATTACATACAATTAGCAATGATTAAAAATAAAATATATGCTATATAGGTTTTGAAAGCTCATACATATAATGAATTTTCGGTTATAATTTGTTAAATTTGAAGACACTTAGCCATCTGTTCAACGAGCACGTACGTACAATGTGATTTTGAGTAAGTGTGCATGTGCATGAACACATAGAACATGGTGTGAATTACCATGTATTATGGCATCATTCCCATCTTCATTTCCTATGTCATCTTTTTTGTTTATTCCTTTGTGCCCCATAATAATTAGAGGAGGCACTAAGCATTTATTTTACTTTGAGATGGTGCTAGTCGATTAGGGTAAATAGTACATTTTATGTTCACTATATATATAAATGCACTCACTTCGCTAAACCTTATAGTGAATTAAACAGAGATATTCAACTATCCTCAAAGGTTTCCAATATCGTAGTTTTACTTGTTTTTTGTAGCACTCAGATATTGGAGCCTTTGAGTATAGTTGAAGATCTCGACTATTGTTAAAGGGAGATCTTGGTAATGGCGGTTAAAGTGGTATGATGTTTACTGTTTTACCGTCTTTTCTACTTATAAATTGACTTGATTATTATTTCTTTTACAGAACTCCTTTGTGTTTGTTAGGTTGTGTTGAAATGAAACGTGTCAACTTGTTCGAACACAGATGTTTCATGTGCATGCACGCTCAGATGATTCAGTTTTGCTTGTTTCGATATAATCGACGTGCTATAGATATTTTTTCCTCCTTCTTATGATAGCTTTAAATGTTGCTTATTCACGGTGTAATTAGTGGTGATATATAGAGAGAAACTATATATATAAGAATTATGTTACGTCATCCCTTCTACTATATTGTCTAGCATATATGATATATCTATCGATATTATGTAACATTGTTGCTTTGGTTCAAGTTTTGTGCAAGTAAAAAACGTATAAATAAGAAGATGTATTCGATTCAGGAACAGAAGAATGGACTTATTACACTGAACAAACAACATGATCGAATTTGTATAGAACATAATTTCATTGAATTGGTGTTATTTTATTTTACTGGATTCACATTGCTCGTTTATACGTCACAAGTTACAAAAATGACTCTGTGTCTATTGACAAGTATTGGCTTTTTATCAAACGTTTAAATTTAAAATAATACTACGTAGTAACTATTCATTCATTCATTAAGATCCGAAAGTAAAGTCAAAAGTCAAACATTGACAATTTTAAGCAGAAGTCAACCATTTACATTTTTAAAAAACCCAACCAACCATGCATCATCTTGTTACAAGAAGTCAGAACTCAGAAGTTTGACGGGCCAACTAAGGTTGAATCCATCTCTTAACGGCTGTTTTGTCCGGTAATCACCGCAGTCGTTTTCATTGACACACACGACGAAAACTTATACGAGGCAACTCAAATTTATTTTTATACTTAAGAATTAAATATAGATATTCGGACTTTTTGAGGCACGTTAAATTCCTTTTTCAATGCTTTTCACGTATGAATTTATATAATTGAAGCTCGTCTATCTTCTCATAGCGCTTTGCCTCTTTGCTTCCGGTTCTTCCGAAGAATCAAGTGACTTCTCCCTTCTTCATTGAGGAGTACGCTCGATCTGTCCTTGTGTTCATTTCTAGTTATCGAACCGTAGAATCAATGTGTTATCTTAGATTAAAGAATTGTTGATGGTATATTTTTTAATAGCATGTACTTTATTATTATATTAAATAACATATTATTATTAATCAAAGAGCCTATGGCTTAGCGGTATGTGAGGAACCCATCAACTTTGAGGTTGTGGGTTCAAGCCTCGTGGGAGGCATGTATACATATGTACGAAGTACTTATATTATGTGGAGTAACTTAGTTGTAGGATTACCTTTCTAAAAAAATAATTATAACATATTACATTTGATTATTTATATGTGAAGTTTTATTAACAAAATCACATTTGATTATAGTATTTGTAGCATGTATTCTTTTTTCTAGAAAAATATTTTATGTTCATGTATAAAATGTAGGCCTAAATTTTTTATCGTAGCACATGTTAACATAATTCTATCTATATAACTAATAGAGGATCACCTCTTTCTATGTGGCACATTTATTCTTTTGACAACTACGCAAAAATTCTAGCTGTCATTATCCTAACTTTCTAAAAAATCTCATTAGTCATTCAAATTGAAAAAAAGGTTTAGATCCACCTATTTTTTAGCTACTAAAATTTTCAATTCCAAGATTATTGACTATCAATCGTAAATTCGTTACTATATACATTACAAACTCTATTTTCAAATTTATTTTCATTTCACACCCTCCTACTCATTGTTTGGTCCAAATAATTTATTAATAGTTAACTTTTTTTTTTTGTGGGTTTGATCCAAAATAATTAATCAATAGCTAACTATTTATTTTGTAGTTTACGTAAGATGAGAATGAGAAAGTTGTAAAAATCAGTTATTGAGAAAATGCTATAGTACAATCATATGTTTTTTCTCAATTTTAACAGGTTTTGATTTTTTATGTATTTTTAATGTCATTGAACATCAATCCGAAATATATAAAATAATCATTTTATATGTATACTAGAACCATATAGTATCTATATTATGTTATCATTAAATTTTTAAGCATTCATAAATACAAAATAAATATGTATTTAAAAAGATATGTACATATATTTCACTCAAAAACAATATAAATTAATAGTCATTTATTTTCTTTGTAATACTCTACTAAAAGAACTACGTTTTCCTTTAAGTTTTCACCGTGCATCACACGGGTGGCGGGTTATTGTTTCATGTTGTCCCATTATAAGTGTCTACTTTAATTTATAATCAATAAATAATAATAAAAAAAAGTTTACTGCATATAGATGATATTTAATTTGTTAAAAATAAAGTGTACATTTTGTTTGAAACACTACATTTACTTTTTAATAAGAAAAAACTTTAGATAACTTTTGATATATCAATTGACAAAAATATAATCTTGACTACATCGTTTCATATATCATCTAAAATACTAATATATATAAAAACAGTAAGCCGTCCATCGGACTTGTATAAAAATTAGTTAAACAAATATAAAGAGAGTAAATAAATAGAATCAACGTATCAAATAGTGTATGATTACACATATATTTAGATGTATATTTTTATACACATTTATCGTTACCTTTTTTAATATAATCTAAATGTCCAAATTAATTTCTTAGTTTTTATATCAAAATAGAACTCATACCAAAGAGGATAAATAGACATTGATGAAAACACTTTATAAGTTTATACTTTATAATAGTGATGCACATATTGATCAGCTCTATAAAAAAACATGGACTAATTTGCATCAATGTTATAATAAACGTGAAAGCTAATATGTATATAATTTAGTAATCGTTTTTACAATAATCATTTCCGTTTGTAGAATCACCCGGATCGACCCATCTCGGCCTCGTTTTCTGGCACCTCGTGTATACATTATACGATAAAACGAAGGCCTCTCACGAAAAACCTACCATTTGTTTTTCGAATATCCCTAGTTTCTATTCTTATTCAGGTTTTTAAGGGAATCTACGAATTCGGCTATTCATCCAAACCTAGTATGGACAAACCTCATTATCTAGCTTTGTTTGACAACTAAACATAACAACAAAGTTCCCAAACCCATATCATCCTTACCTTATTGTCTTGATGTATGAATGTATCTAATGGGACAAAAAGCAAATTCAAAACCATCGATAGCGTTGCATTCAGCCAAATTTCGTGAGGTCCTAATCATTGTTCCGGCAAATTTGTTAAGAAAAGAGTAGCTTACATTTGATTGCTCGGGCTAATATATCAAGAAAACGAAATTACTCATAGGGTTTAACGCTATCTTATACGTGTCATGATAAAATATTTCTCGTTTTGACGACAAGTAATATGATTGGATTATCCGAAGATCTTATTGCCATATCTTATCAAAACAAGAAGTCAGTAGTTTAAAATATACGCTTATTGAAGTTAACGATGATTAGTAGATTATACGTATAGTCGTATACCATTATGGGTACTATATAAGCCGTCTTCATTTGTTGCCCAATTCCCTCCCTTTTTCCTTGTTTCGATTTCTTGAGTTGCGAGTGCAGAACGAATATTGAAATCCAACGTTTTCTGAACTCTCTCCCTCAAAAAGAAATATCCAACTTCTTGTTATAATACTTTGCTGGAAGGATATGATGCCTTGTGGGGTTGGGAGCTCAGAAAATGTTGGCTTTTAATTTGATCAATGTCGAGCCGATTTGACCTAAATGTAAGTTTTGCTATTACCCAACTTCAAATGGACCAACATGTCTGTAAATGTAAGTTCTACTACTATATACCCGACTTAAAATTTAATTTTTTTTCTTAAAAAAAGAAAAGAAAAGAAAAACTTGTTTTTTTTTTTCTTCTTCACATTTATTATCGTATATTGTTTTTCCTTTTTCTAGGTAATGTTTTTCCTTTTTCTAGGTAATGTACTTCGGAGTGGAGCCGATAGATCATGATTTCATGGCATGTCCCGGTGGTTCATCGCGTGGGGCTTTAATGTTGGAGTTGTTGGCAGGGGCGGAACTAATAATTAGTAATTGGAGGCAAGACTTATAAAATATCATAAATACCCTTTAAAAATTTCTTTTTTACATCATTCAAAAAAAAATTTTGGGGGCGGGGGAGGGGGGAGCTGCCCCTAGCAGCCCTTCTACCTCCGGCCCTGGTTGTTGGAGGTTGAAGCCCCATGTCCTCGAACTCGATCTTATGCTTCTTCAATTCGCGTAGCTAGACTAGCAATAATATACACTCATGTCCAATGTGATATGTTCATTCTGCTTTGGAGTTGGAGGGATCAAATTTTGCACGCTTCGGTAGATATTATTGGCAACATTCGGGCTGAGGTCGTGCTCCTAAAGTTCGATTCATTCAAGGATAGTCTTTACTTTTTATGGTTAATTGAGTTGGGTATTTTTTGGTTTTCTAATTTTAGATATATCTTTTTGTTTCTATATGCTGCAGTTACGAAAATACGGAATAACATTTTTGTATTTATATCTAAAATGTAAGTGACTTGCAAACTTATGATATCAATTATGACAATCGCGAAGGGCAACATAAGAAACTTGTAACTTAGAATTATTATAACTTATTGAAATTTGAATTTGACAATTAACATAACAAACAAACAAAGTTAATAATTTGGACAATGATAAAATAATTAAAGAAAGTGTACATGTTTTAGTTTCCATTTTAGAAAAGTAATTTGTAACAACGGTGATTTGTACACTACAAATTTTTATCTGACATATTTTATGATGTTATACTGAACATTGTAAAATATAAAAAATGATATACGGATAAAAAGTGATGGTGTAAACATAAATAAGAACCACTAAATCAGTTAGAATAGAATTTTAATGTTCCATTGGAAGGCTCAAAATCATGGTATAGAGTATGTTTCCTATCGAAGCCCAGTTACGGCAAACGATTATAGTATAATTCGTTGCACATATTTAGAACCGAGTACGTACTTGGTAATATTATAGTAAAAAGTTGCAACTCGTTGATACATTTGAGAGACTTGCATATAATGGTACGTAGATTTGATAACCTGTTAATGGTTTTTGTGATAACTTTTGAATTATTTGGTTATTAACCTAATTTCATAATCAATCCATTAAAAAAATCTGATAACTAACCTAATAATTAACTGAAATTTGGTCTGTTTAGTTAATCAAATAACCGAAAACTTTGAATTTGGTTTGGTTTTAGGCAATAAGATCAGGTATCTAGATGGCTTATCAACCAAAGTGTTTATTACTATTTTTTGTTCCGAAACTACCCTTCAAAACTTATTTATATGCAAGTTCAAAGATTAAATTGGATGAATTCAAATTACAAAATGTTGAAGTCATTAACCGAGGAATCTATGTGTATGAAACATCATATTTCGATACGTTTCATAAAGCGTCTTGTCTTTCGAGTAAACCGATAACCAAGAAAACCTTCATGACTCTTCTCTTCTTGAGAATCCTATTCCACCCAGAACAGCATCATTTACCTATTATATATTCTTATTCAACGATAATTGTAAGACTCTGTACTACTCATTGCGTAACATTTAGTCAACATATTATTTACTATTAAGATTAGATTCTTAGGTTCGATTTCTCTAGGTAAACATTTTGGGAGTAGCTCGGGAAAAAGCCGGATACAATCACGGAGTAAACACCGATTTGGCCGTACTTTGTATGAGTAAAAAAAGACTACCCTTCTAGAGTAACTTGAACAGAAAAACCTCGTTCATTTACCCATTTATGCTATTCAAAGACTTATTCAAACTACATGTGTACTTTAATATACTTTTAATTAAGTAAAGACCCTTTGAATTCAAATCAGCTACATATGCTTTATTTTGGTCACTATTTTATTACTCCATTCATTCCAATTTAAATATCCGATACATTCTTTTGTTAGATTTAATATTAATTGCATAAATGTTAGTTTTGCTCTTATATTCAAAGTAAATTTAACGGAATTTTATAAAAAATAAATGATTGTGAGTAATAAATGAAAATAAAATTAAAAGTTTAATAATTTTTTAATAATTATTTTTTACAAATAAATTGAGACAAACAAAATGGGTGAAAAGGAGTATATTCTAATTTCCAATAACAGAAAAGCATGAGTTTTTTACTTTTTGTCACTTCTCCTTTTGGGAATTAAAAAGGAATAAAAACAAGTGGATTTGTTCTGGGCCTGTGGGCTGGGAAATCAATCATTTTTGAAACCGGTTCATTTAAAAGACCCGATGTAGCAAAACCTTGGGTAAAAATAGTACTTGAGGCAGTTATTGTGGTTAAATAATTTTTTCTTATTTTGAAATAAGGCACTATATGAATAAGGGAGAAACTCCATGAAAGAAAAATTAATGATTCATATAAATCACTTAGCGGGAAATGTCCCGAATAAATCCAACGGGTGATCAATAATCCTGTTAGACATAAAAAAGTAGCTATCATCCCCTTTTCTGACGAATCATATGTTATGATTTCATTGCCAAATAAGGTTATCAAATGAATTGTAATTACAATTGAAACAATAGAAAAGGAAATATGAGTTAATATATGCTCTAAAGTTGAAAATATCATAAAAATGAAAAAAGGGGGAGGGAATCCCGATATAAATTTATTTAATTTTATTTTTTAATTAATAAATATAAATAATTAATAAATATAAATAGGGAATTTTATTTATTTTTATTATAGGATGTATTGGATCTCTTTTAGAAGATGGCATGCCGCCACTCGGACTCGAACCGAGATGCTCTAGCACTGCTTCCTAAGAGCAGCGTGTCTACCGATTTCACCATGGCGGCTTGCTCGAACTTATAATACCCTATTTCTATTCAATCGTCGAGATTGAATAAGTCAATTCACTCAAATAAGTTTTTTTAGTAAAGATTCAAATTGATAAAAAAAGAGTTCAGTAGTTTATATGAATGAATTATGATATGAATAGCGAATATGAATAGCCAAGAATTAAAATAGTTAAAAGCAAAGATTCTAAGAGTTTCTTGAATTCCTATGCATGTCGAATTTATGTTATGTGAGCCTGCTTAGCTCAGAGGTTAGAGCATCGCATTTGTAATGCGATGGTCATCGGTTCGATTCCGATAGTCGGCTTTTCTCTATTTATTTTCTATTTTATTCGATGTTTTACATGATTGATAATGTATCTTTGAAATCAAAGTGAAAAAAATGTCTTCCTCTTAAAGCCATTGATTTATCATGTTATAGGAATTAAAGACCCGCGATCCCATAGAAAGACATCACAATTCCTTGTGGAAAAAAAACTATTTCCTGAGACGGAAATAAAGATATCAAATTTCTACCAAGATAACTCGAGGTTCCAACCAACAAGAATCCTAATGAACCTAAAAAAAGGATAACAGCCCAGCAGAAATTACTTGTTTTTCGAGCCCCCGTTATAGGTTCTATCCATATATGTTCTGATCGACAACTCATACTAATTGATCTTCCAATATGCTAGTTTCAACAACTCTCGTTCTTTACATTTCTTCCTAGCTGCTTGGCCTGTAGTAGGTATCTGGTTCACTGGGTAGATACACAAGTCACTCTACGTCTGTAATGCATTGTCTGTCCCATAATGGGTCCCATTCTTCTAGCCTTTCCCCGAAGTCGCTGACTATTCATTGCGATTACCTTGACACCAAAGAAATCTGCCGAATCACTCATGTTATGATCTTCTACATCCTAGGTCTTCCCGTTCCATCATCTGGCTTATGTTCTTCATGTAGCATTCAGACCGAAATTACTACATATATATATAACGAAAACTCTCATTGAAAATATATTATTACATTTAATTTACGATATATTATAAACTTTAATTAATACGCAATAAGCAAGACTTGATTTTATGGTCATACCAACTCGTTTAACAAAATTAAAAAAGATTTTTCTAACGAGACCTTATATTTAAAAAAAGATAGATGTGCATAAATAAAGATACATTAAGATGAGTGAGATGATTATTAAAAAATTAATGAGGTGGTTATCATCATTGTACAATCAAATAATGCGTGCGCGAATGTCTTAACATAACCCTTAATACTGCCATTAGAAAATCCAGCTAAAAAATATTAAATTTTATAATTAAGTAGACATGATCTATATATATAACATTGATTACTGACTTGCATTTCTTGGGGTGTTTGGTTGGAGGTATTAAGGAGTGGGGAATGGAAAGCATATAATGCAATTATTCATTATCAAATAGTGGGTAATTATCCATTTCTCATCAAATTAGAGGTAATGGTATTATTATATATAATCATCATGGCATATATATATATATATATATATATATATATATATATATATATATATATAACATGGTAGAGTTCTAATGAGAACACTTCTAAAATAAGAACGGCTAAGAACACTTCAAATGCATACATATATAAAAATAAAATCATTAGATTCACACTCATACATCTCATATATGCAAAGAAAAATTGATCCACATTTCTAAAAATGCACAAAAATCGAAAAAATGATTGATGCACGATTATCTCTATACATGTGCATCTATCGGTTTTTTGATTTTTGTGCATTTGTAGAAATGTGCATCAATTTTTCTTTGTATATTGAGATGTATGAGTGTAAATCTAATGATTTTTATTTTTTATATATGTGCATTTGAGGTGTTTTTAGCCGTTTTTATTTTAGAAGTGTTCTTATTTGATCCAAACTATATATATATATATATATATATATATATATATATATATATATATATATATATATATATATATATATGGTCCAGATCTAGAGATAAACACTATTTTATGAGGGAACAGTGAAACTAAACATTTATCAACGATGAATGTTAGCGTATTCCCTTACTATTCATCATATGATACTATAGGTTATAAAAAATATCTATTGGTGAAAATTAGTAGCTATAACAACAGTTTTGATTAATATTAATTGGTAAAAATATGTTTTATACGTTTTAATTATCATTCATCGTGGATGAATGTTAACGAATAATTTTTCAAAGAAACTGAAAGGGTCGATATATGAGCAGCCCCTCAGTATACAACGAAGAAAGCTGAGAATATCAGGGTAATTTCGTTTTTCCTATATTACTAGCTAACTACTTAATTATTAATTATAACATGTAAGTATTGTTTATTAATTACTAATAGGTTGAGTACAAACGTGTTGCGTTGGGGACTAGTGGTCGATCCCAATGAACATATACAGTGGTCTATGAGAACAAGCTTGTGGAGGGAAGAAAAATGGGAGATTGTTTGGGATAACTAAAGATATTCTGTACTTATCTTCATCGCAAACATCGAGTCGATCTTATGCTTCTTCGCGTAGCTAGACTAGCGATAATGTACACTCATGTCCAATGTGATATGTTCTTTCTGGTTTGGAGTTGGAGGGATCAATTTTTTCACGCTTCGGTAGATATTATTGGTAACATCCGGGCTGAGGTCGTGTTCCTAAAGTTGTGGTCTATGGTTAAGTTTTGGTTATCTGGAAAGCTCGAGATTGAGTTAATTTGGTTTTTAATTTGCGGATAGTCTTTACTCTAGCTTTATGGTTAATTGAGTTTGGGTATTTTTTGGGTGTCTGATTTTAGATATTTTGTTTTCTAGTCTCCTTCGCCTACTTTTTTACGAGTAATATTTTTGTTTCTCTATTTTGCAGTTACGAAAATACCGAGTAACATTTTTGTATCTATATCTAAAATCTAAATGACTTGCAAACAGATGATATCAATTATGACAATAGCGAAGAAACTTATAACTTAGAATTATTATAACTAATTTAGTGAAATTTTGAAACTTGACAATAATCATAAAAACCAAACAAGCTAATAATGTGGACAATGATATTTGTACACCATCAATTTTTATCCGTACACTACTACATATACTTTACGGTGTTATACTGTACAACAGTGTAAAACTTAAAAAGTGATATACAAATAAAAAGTGATGGTGTATGAATCGTGAGTTAAACAAAAATAATAACCACTAAAGTAGTTAGATTAAAATTTTAAATGTTCCACTGGAAGGCCCAAAATCATGGTATACAGTAAGTTTTATATCGAGGCCTAATTACAGCAAACGATTTGAAAGACTTACATATAACGGTACGTCTATAGAGTTTTGATAACCTTGTTAAACGATTTCAAAGACTTACTAAGTGTTGAAGTCGTCAACTGAATAATCTATGTGAATGAAATATCACTTCGAGACGTTTCATAAAGTATCTTGTCTTTCAAGTAATCGATCTATTGATCTACATATTCCACTAGTTTAAACCGACAACTTGGGAAACCTTCACGACTCTTCTCTTCTTGAGAATCCATTCTTATTCCACTCAGAACAGGCATCATTTATCTATTATATATTCTTATTCATCGACAATTGGAAGACTTTTTACTACTCATTGCATAACACTTAGTCAACATTTTTACTATTAAGATTAGATTCATAGGTTCAAATTTTTGGGGTCGATCAACACTGTATCAAGAAACATACAACCATATATAAGTTAATAATAAATCACACAAAACAGAAAAACTAGAACACACAACCTCTCAAGGGAGAGTAAAAACTGCGGGACACGTAGGCTATTTAACATCCACTATATGAAAGATATTACAAGTTGGAAACGCTTAACTCTTGATACTCTTAAATATCCTCACAACAGTAGATTACAATAACGGAATTCGCTCAGTCGTTATCGAATCACCGAGACCACCACAAGGGACAGAGGGATACGACTATCATATCCTCTCTCTTTTCTCTCAACATCCTCACCTAAACTCTACTAATAACTCCTATATAAATAGACAACACCTAATTTCTTCTCCAAGTTAACTTTTTTCGCAAGAATCCTCATAATTCGGAAAATATCAAATTAACTCAACAAAATTTTACGCAATTAGAATCATACTCTCAACACATTTTTCTAAGTAAACATCTTGAGGCCGTACAATATATGAGTGAAAAAAGACTACACTGCTCGAGTAACCTAAACCGAAAAATCTTATTCGTGTACCCATTTATGCTATTCAAAGACTATTATTCATACTTCTAATTAAGTAAAGACCTTTTGAATTCAAATAAGCTACATATGATTTGTTTTGGTTACTACGTAGTATTTCCTCCGCCTCAAAATAATTGTCCAAAACAAATGTTGGGGGATAATTTTTGTGAGAATTAATATAGGTGGACTAAAAGTCAATTTTACCCTTATATTTAAGGTAAGTTTGACTTAATTTATTTAAGAAATAAGTGACTGAAAGTAATAAATTATGGTAAAATTGAGAGTCTATTGATTTTTAATATTTATTGTTTTGAAAGTGCTTAATTATTTTGAGACTTATATAAATAATAATATAGGGGAATGTTCAAATGAGAACCAACTAAAAAGTTGAAAACTTGTGAGAACTACTAGTTTACTTATTTGTTCACATGTAATTAACTTCATTCATATGTGAACATTGATGTACGTATAATTGATGAATAAAAAAAAGTCAAAAAAATCCTAAAATTATATTGAAAAACACAAAAATACAAATATGTGTTCACATGTGAACGATCATGTAAACAAATCGGTTCAAATGTGTTTTACGGTGTGATTTTTAGAACGAATCACATGTGAACAAATACATTATTTAGTAGTTCTCACAAGTTTTTAATTTTATATGGTCCTCATTTGAACCTCCCATTAATAATCTAAATATTTATTTTGAAATGAAAAAAGTATTTTATTATATTCTAATTTCCATTAAGAGAAACGCATGGTCCTTTTTGTCACTTCGCCTTTTGGAAATTAAAAAGGAATAAAAACAAGTGGTTTTGTTCTGGGCCTGTGGGCTGGGGATTGGGGAATCATCTTATATACGATGTACTTACATGGACAACAAAAAGTCTATGGATCCATGTTTTCACTTTACGATTAATATTACAAAGAATGTTTAAACAAAGGACACTTATTATGGTAGGAACTATAAAAATATATAATTTTATTTTTAATTTTAAGATTATTTATATTTTTTGATTAAAAAATTATATCAATATTATTAGAATTTTATGATGTTTAAGATGAGATAAATTATATTTAAAAAATGTGATATACATTAAAAAAAATTAGTATGTATCATAGTATCACACAAAAAAGTTATGACACATAACTTTAAATTGTGTATCATTTATATATTTTTATATATAAATCAATTTCATATTTAAGAGAATAAAATTCTAATAATATCTGTATTATTTATTTTGCAAAAAGTATACATATGATAAAATTAAAAATGAAAAAGATTGTTCGAACGGCTCCTACCATAAAAAATGATCCTACAATGACAATCCTCTTACCCTAATTTATAAATGTTTAGTACATACTAAACCACACTTGCTTTTATGGTTTTACAACTCAATATTGCAATTATCCAATTTACTGCCTCTTAGTGTTTTAAAATCGTAGCTAATTTTGTGTTTGGAACTGAAGTTCATCATGAGCAAGCTACTAGTGTTCAAAATGTCATTTAACACCGAAAGATGTGTATACGATGGATTTTCAATGCAATGTATTACATGTGTAGATATATAACAATACAGTTATACAGTTGAGAAACATCGACATAAATAGGGTTAATAGACATGTAGAGTATCAAACTTTCGCAAAATGTTCAATTTATGGACTAATCTAATTTGTTTAACAAGAAAATAACTTCACTTTTAAACCTTCGCCTATGTGGAAAATGAAGCCGATAAGGATCATCATTTTGAACAATTATATAAACTTTTGTTATCCTTGTACACATTATTATAAACTTAGTTATACTTGTACACATTTTTATAAACTTTAATTAACCTTAAACACATTACGTATAGTTAGGGTTGATTTAAGTAAATAAATTTTGATTTGTTCCATAAATTGGACATTTTTGTGAAAGTTTAATGTCTTTGTCGTCTGTTAACCCACAGAATATACCAGTTTGTTACGGTGTGTACTTTTTATTGATAGTTGAGATTTTTATAGTAACCTCTTTCAACTACAATAAATCGAAGAAACCAAAATTAATTGTGAAGTATTTAATTACGTGTTGCCCTGTGATGTGTATCAAGAAGCAAAAGAATCTAAAGAATATAGAAATAGTATAATTTTAAAAACTACAGGGGCTGAAGTGTAAATCTTCCATACTATTAAAAGCCTTTCACTCTATACCAACAAACTCATAAAAACAGGGCGCGAGGTGCATTTCAAAGTTCAGGTTCAAGTTCAGGTTCAAATTCGATTTTGTTATTCCGATTTTGATTATCATGCATTAATTTATACGTACATTTCGTTGATAGATTGTAGATTTCGAAACGTTTGTTGAAATGATTTTCATGCATTAAAAAGTAAATAGAATAAATCTTGTAGAGTCGATATACGATCGAACTCTGCATGTAGAGGGTGCACTCTTCTTACAAAAATAGTATTAAGTTAGTTGTTAACTCGAATATGTATTGAAAAGTTACCGGTCTGATTAGGGGAAAAAGGTTTCGATTTGTACACTGTTCTCAAAGAAACAAAAGAAAAGGATGTACCTAATACACACTAGTAAACTAAAATAGTGGGCTACCAGTCACTTAAGAAAAAACAAAATATAAAAAATGAATAAATAACATAAATGTTATGTGTTGTTGACTGTAAATTTTTTATAAATATTTATACTTTTGATTCTCTAATTTTTTATATTTATACTTTTATTACCTATTTTTACATAACAGCACGGTGTTATTAGTTGCACATAACATTTATTCTGTAATAGAATTAAAATCTATGAATTCAAGACATCAAGTTTTCATTTTCTTAGAAAGACAAGTATTCACACACCCCACAATTGTCTCACACCAAAACTTGAAACTTCAACCTCGTTGTTAGAAAAGTCATCTCAATACCGTTAGACCAATGACATATATTATATATATAGCGTTCCAAATTACATGGGTTTCTATACCCAATCACTAATTAAATTTGAATATTGTTACGTGTAATTATTAGATATTTGTTCCTTCACGTAATCACTAATAACCAATTTTAGTATACTTGCATTTCCATTCTCTTTGTCAATCACAGTTACATTCTTTTATTCTAGCTATCAACATGAACCTTTAAATAACAAAACTTGATTTTTTATTTCTACAGTACGGTTTTTTGTGACTCTTACAAAACCCATTCTAATCACTAAAGATGCTTAAGATCCCATCTCACCAAGTTGCTGGACACCATGCTAGTAACGGGACCCGTGGTCCCCTAATCGACGATTCGGGTCATTTTTACAAGCCTCTACAAGGTGATGATCGAGGGTCCGCTGAATTAACCTTTTATAAACAGTTCGCTTCCAATACAAAAATCCCTGATCATATTCGTAAATTCTTCCCAATCTTCTATGGCACAAAAGTTATGAAGGCGTCCGATGGGTACGAGCACCCTCATATTGTGTTACAGGATCTTGTTTCATCTCATACTAATCCCACTATTATGGACATCAAAATTGGGGGTAGAACATGGGGCCCGGAAGCTTCCGATGAGTCCATTGCAAAATGCTTAAAAAGAGACCTTGAAACCACTAGTGTTCGATTAGGGTTCAGGATATCGGGCTTGCAAGTTTACATCAATGAAGAGGTTGGGTTTTATAAACCTCACCGAGATCTTGTTCTTAGAAGTAATGTAGAAGATGTTAAATTGCTTTTTGGGAGATTTGTGTCTTCTGACCCGTGTTTAGATGGTTTGGGCCTGGACCGTGGTTTGGCGCTGGATGTCTATGGTGGGGCTGATGGGATTTTGGCCCAATTGTTGGAGCTCAAGACATGGTTTGAGGTTCAAACTGTTTACCATTTTTGTGCTTGTTCTGTTCTTTTTGTGTTTGAAAAGGGGCTGGCTTTAGAAAGGGCGAATTCAAACGCACAAATAAAGCTTATTGATTTCGCTCATGTTACTGAGGGTGAAGATGTGATTGATCATAACTTCTTAGGCGGATTATGCTCCTTGATAAAGTTTGTTTCGGAGGTACTTGAAGATCATCAAGATCACAAAACTCGTGATGGAGATGGTCGATAGAGTAGGAAAAAGGTCAAAATTCAAGAAATGTCAGCATCTTGAATCTTTATGTTCTAATAGTTATGCAGAGCATTATATATGGGGAAATATTCCGTGTAGTTACCGAAAGGATGGTGATATGCGTCAAGGAAAAAATGATTGATTGATTATGTGTATTTAAAAGAGTAAAAATACTAGTTTAACGCATGACAACTCGCAAATCCACACGTTTTGTCACAAGAGCCAATAATCTTTCTCAAGTTCACAATGGTTTGGCGATGAGAATTTTTTTTAGATGGCATCGTATCAGTGTCATTCCTGTATTCATTGATAAACTATAGAAATGATAATTGTCGTATTATTGATTCGACAAAAGAGATTACATTCGATTCTATATATAGACTAAACAATCATAAACCCCAGAGGATCCTAGCCCATATAGACAATCTCGGGCCGGTCCATACTTTAACCCTAATTGATTCTCTAATAATCATATGCGTTTTACTGCACTTTAGACGGGCCGTGTCCTGTATTCATTTATATAGATTACATTGCCCACATTGTCATAATTTGGTGCTTTGTTAAGTAATTGTATCCGTTTTATAAGATCAATGAACATAGGTAATCTATTAGAGAGACGAGGAAAGGAGTTTATGGGTCCTTGTTATAAATATCCCATTTGAAGCTACTCTGCTTTTCATGAATTTAATTAATAGAAGTCTCAAATTTAGAGGTTCAAATCCAGAGGTATAAGTATAACAAGCCGCAAATTTGACTTGGGGTAGTAGAATTTTTGTTGTTTACTTAAGCCTAGTTTAAGTTGTAATTAAGGCAATTAGATGACTTGCAATATTGTGTATATCTTACTTCTGAATCTTGAATACCGGATGAATTCACAATAAAAATTTGCAGGACTGTTGAGTTTGTTGCTGTTGCACGACCCATTGAAGCTTTCTCAAATATCCTCTTCTCCTCAGGAACTACATGTAGGAAACATATGTATCATTAAGTGTCATGGATTCTATATGTATACGTACGGGTAATTAATAGCTAAAAAGTAAATGGGTTGAAAGTTGCCTGAATTGTACTTGCAATGCGTACAAACTAATAAAACTAGCGTTGACAACTTTTGTGCTGTTCCGCAATGAAAACGTAAAGAATGGAAGCCTCAAGGAACATCTAAATGGTATATTCTGGTTCCTAAATTTCACGTTTATTCAACGTAAAATGTTTGTTAATATCCGATATAGTGTAGATCCGTTGAAGACTCCTTTGGCTGGAGAATAGGGTTGGTGTGGCTGCAGCATTAGTAAGTTTTAATCTTGAACTTATAATATTGTCAGATATTTATTTATAAAGACTACTACTCCGTATCATCTTGATCTTGTTATTTACCTCCTAAAACTATTACCACACAGGATACATTTCGTCCGTGACCCTCCACTATATCACTTCTCCATCAGTTGAAATACCATCATGCTCGATGAGAATTTTGATGCGAAGGTAACAACATTGTCCTTGTCATCAGTTTTTACTGTATTTTTTAGAGGCAACAATTCGACCAATTTACTTATTAGCGGGTCGATGTACTTTCTGTATTGGTCAAACGGGCTGAAAGCCTAAAAATTGTCTGAAGTGAATTTCTTGTGCATACATTCATCCAAATAAACTAATTCAATCAGAGAATTGCCTTTTTTATAATAATATAATACTACGTATTGTTCTTGTAATAGATAAAAAAGTACTTGCGGATCAACCCAACCCGAGTTAGCCCATTAAGCTAGTCCTAGAAATGCACATTTGAACCACCACACTTTTAGCCTGTCACATTACCCACCTAAACTGTCCATTTTACCACCTCTACTATTTTCACTGAAACAATCTATGTGTAAAGTATTGTATTGTTAACACGTTGCAGACTATATAAATATGAAATATTGGTCCATATCTGACATACCGTTGTCTAAAATGACGGGAGAAGAGAATATGGGAAATGGAGTAACCAATAGAATACTAACATTTGACTTTTTATATAACTCAAAAGCTAAAAAACTTAAGCTAAACTAAATAGATTGTTTAGTTTAAAAACTTAAACTTTTTATATTAAACACCCCGTAGTGTGGGCAGTTGGCAGATGCCCCTACAACGAGCTGTTTAGCCAGAAGTGTAGAGAAATAATAACTTGACTTTGTGTTTTAGTTTCGTACGGAGGACTACTACCTTTCTAGTGTGGCGGGCCCACTTGCCCTTACACTATTTGTTTGGAACCAAACGGTCCCACTTGCCCCTTCTAGTTCCCTCTTTTTTCTATCAAGTTTCTAGTTCTACGTTGACAAATGATTGATGAAACTATAATTTAATTATATAAATCTAAATGCAGATTTAAAAATTTAATTGGTTAAATAATAATTAATAAATATAAGGAGAGAAAATACGTAGATAACGTGCGTCAAAAACTGGATAGTTAAATTTAGATTTAACTCTTTCTAATTGGACTCGTCTAACATTTACTTTTCCCTATTACAAAAATAATTATTAAACCATTATAGTTTAAAATGACTGATGGATATATTCATTTCGTTGCTATTTATAATCAAAGTGGATAAAAAAACCAACTAACTTCATTTCAGAGAGCTAGATAAAAAGGTTAAACACGAACTCGTGAAGGGTAACAAACAAAAAATCACAAGTTTTTAGTTAACATTAATTGCTAAATTTATAAACCTTCGCTAAGTGTGAGCTCGTAGATAGATGACTTTAGGTCATATCCAACGGTGGCATCAGTTGTCGTCAGTTGAAATCGATAGAACCGACATCAATGGCACGGCACTGTTGGTTTGTGCCGTCGATTTTTCGGGTCCGTTATCTGAGGTTGTGCGAGTTTGAGATGGTGCGGCATGTTTGCGATTTATCATTTTTTTTCTTTTATCCGTATATGACCGTTGGAATATTAATATTTAATATATATATATATATATATATATATATATATATATATATATATATATATGAAAGTTCAATGTAGAATGTTAAAAAAATGTGGAATAGATGAACCAATAGGATTGCTCCATTCCAATTACCCATTTATACCTTTTTCTAAAATCTAAATATATCACAAACCGTCTATCCATAAATTATAAAAATTATACCGTTAAAATCAGCATTTTTTCACTTTAATTAGAGATCTCACATGACATACTTTCGAGAACTTTTTTTTTTTCATTTTCTAATCGGTATGTGAAATTCGTAATGTTAAATCACATGTGATTTAACACTCACGTGTGAATATATTTACAATCAAGTTATAAGTTTTAAATCACTAGCTATAATCACATGTGAATAATCAAATTTATAAATTATAAGTATAAAATCACATAAAAATAATTTATTTGATAAGTTAATAAACCTTCATAAATTTTTTTAGTTATAATCACATGTGATTAAACATTAAAATAGTAATCACATGTGAATAAAGTGTAAATAAATACAAATTTTAAATAATTGTTTATAATTATACATGTAAATAAATATAAATGTGAAATCATATGTGAATTATCAGTTATTATCACATAGTTCATTTGAAAAACACATGTGATTAAACCTCAAATCAATAATCACATGTGACTTTTGTCGTAAACGAATGTAATTCATAAAATCTTATTTATAGTTATGTATGTGAATGAATATTAAGTTGTAATCATATGTGAGTTAGCTCCACCGTTGATAAATAATTGTGTACTAATATTATATTTTTATCATAAATCACATGTAATTATACATAATGTGATTATACATAAATTCACATGTGATTATATAAATCGCATTTTTTAAGACTCGTGGGATCTCTAATCGAAGAGAAAAAGACGCAGATTCCGAATATGTAATTCTTATAATTTTTAGTCATGTCATTTGTGAGATATTTAATTTTAAAAATTCGAGTGAAAATTGGGTTTTAAAGAAAATTGATCATTCCTATTCGTTCTTCCATTCTTCATTTTTTAGCATTTTTCATTGAACACACACACACACATATGTATATATTGTCGCACCCCCAAATCATGATGCAGCGGAAGTCGGGTCAGGGCACGACTAATCAGGAATCAGTACACATAATAAATAACGAACGACCTCTATATGCGTCGTTTTGAGAAACAGTACAAAAATATTACATTGATAAGCCAAATGTTTACACCAATTTCTGAGTTCGCGAATAGTTTCTAGAGATTTTAATACATAACCAATATTACAAAATAGTAATGCAAGGAAAATCTCCAATGTTTGTAAATCATGCGACTCGAGCTATTGTGTCCTGGAGTAATCCTACTCCTATTGTGAACCTGAGAATACATACTAAAATGGTCAACAATAATGTTGGTGAGTTCATAGGTTTAGATATCAAAATATAAATGTGAACCACGAGATTTCATAAGTGTTGCACGCATGCAAAATGATGTATACTACTGCCATGAGCTCATAGTCCGAAGCTTAACCGATATGAGTTTGCCTCCTGCAGATGCCTAATCCAGAACATCCGTATGAACAAATAATAATGCGCCCGTTTGACCAGTTAGTGCTACTAACCCGGACGGGGATGGTCAATCCCAAATAGATCTATTCATTAATACTCGCGCTAAGATCCATACTAACGAAACTATGATGTGTAGAGGACTTTTGTGTGGATTATGAAAGTGAAACTCATGCAATTCGTATATGTATAAGTTTGTACTCGTGTTCATGAAAATGGTGCATGTATTCTCACCCCAATAGTTAAAACAGTAAAAGAGGGGCTATGAGACTCACCTGAGTCTTGAGAGCGAGCGTTTAAGTAAATAAACGTTTATCCAAAATGTAACCTGCTGGCGCCCTAAACGCACAAGGTTATGTATGAGTGAATGTCTCAATAGATCATTCATGCTAGTTATCCACTCAACTAGTTATGTCCAAGTGTTTGTTTATTGTTTGCGTTTAGAAAATATGTATGGCCCGTTGGTGATGTTTCGTAATAATAATTCTCGAAGACATTATTATTATGTTTGTTTCATTGTATACTTATAAGAGTATATGAGTTTCATGTACGTATAGTGTCATATGTGAACATTCGTTGTTACGCGTATTTAATAGTTTGTGAAACATGTCCTAAATCCGTTTTATGCGACACTAGGGGCGACACCAAGGCATATTGCGACACTAGGTTAGTGTCGCAACTGCCTCGGAAATTGAGATTTATGCGACACCAGGATTAGTGTCGCAAGTTGTGATTTCGATTTTGTTTTAGCGACACAAGTGTTAGTGTCGCAGGGAATTGCGACTCCAGTTAACACTGTTGGTTGAATTACTGCGACACAAGGATTACTACTGTTAGTTCAATTTGCTGCGACACTAGCTTAGTGTCACAATTGATCACTCAGCAATTTGACACATACTTCATACAGCAAGACACAATTGGACAACTGACTGAGCTGGTTAATAGATGTTGATACTCAACTCTATAAATAGCAGCTCAAAAGCACTCTTCAAAGCATCCAAGAAATTCAAGAGAATTAGTATACTAGACCTTTAAGCTTAGGCTAAAGCATTATCACACTTACTGTTAAGTTTGTAGTGATAATTGTATCTTTGTATACTACTTGGATCGTATTCAAACCATCTGTGTGGGTTTGAATACTTTGTCATCTTTGTGAGACAAACACTTTATTGTGAGTAATACTTTGATTCATAATAAACTCTGTGTCAAAATTAATCTTGTTTTCCGCCTAGATTAATTTAAACTTGTTTGATATAAACTTGGATATAAACTAACACGTCAAGATAACTGTTATTTAATCTGTATCTAAGTTTTGGGAACCTTGTGACCTAACAACTGGTATCAGAGCAAATAAAGATTTAATCTTTAACGATCAAAGGAACCCAGTTTATCAAACAATCATCTAAATCCATTTTCTCTACATTTTCTTCCTTGAAAAAATGACTTCTTCTATTGCTATGGCTGGGAAGGGAATTCCAATCTTCAGTGGTGTAAACTTTACCCACTGGAAATTGAAAGCTGAATGGTTTCTTGCTAGCATTCATGATGAAATGCTTAGAGTCATTCAGGAAGGACCCATTATTCCTGGCAGAATAGTTCCTGCAACTTTAGATGCAAATGGTATTATTTTGACACCTGAAAAATTTGTTGAGGCTGCCAAAAGTACCTGGACTGATCTAGACAGGCAGCTATATGCATTAGATTTTAAGGCCAAATCCATTCTGGGCAATGCAGTTAATGAGCCTATCTTTGCTAAGATATCTGGCTGTAAAACTGCTAAAGCCATATGGGATATGCTAACTGACCAATATGATGGTGTAAGTTTAGTACAATCCCAAAAGAAGAAGAATCTCATAAGAAATTATGAGAACTTCTCTGCTGGCCAAAATGAGTCATTAACTGATATTCATACCAGATTTCAAATCTTAATCAATGATCTTGAAAGGTATAATATCATCAAGGGACAGTTTGAAATCTGTGCAAAATTTGTTGATGTCATTCCAAACACTTTTTCTGAAGTTATCACTTCATTAATTGTAAGTGAAAAATTGGAGACATATGATCTCTCTGGATTGTTTGGACTTCTACTAAATTTTGAAGAAACCAAAGCCAGAAATGATCTAAATGCCAAAAGGATTGCAAAAGATCCATCTGCTGCCCTTGTTGCAACAACAAGAAAAAATAGAGAACTTTTCTCTAGAGCAGATTACCATCTTACTCTTACAGACTCAGAATCAGATGATGAAACTGAGTCTTTAGAAGCTGAAATGGCATTGCTAGCCCAAAGGTTAGAAAAAGCAAGATTCAAAGGTTCAAAAGGAAGGCCAACTTTTGATCCTAAGAAAGCTACTTGCTATAAATGTGGGCAATTTGGTCATATTTCTTCTGACTGCAGAGTGAAGATTGCAGAATCTTCAAGTTCTGATAAGTGGGAAGAAAAGGCCAAGAAGTACAAGAGAAAGTACTTCAACTCCAAGAAAATTGGAGAGAAACAACAACCAAAGAAACTAGAGAAAGCTTTGGTTGTTGAACAATGGATAGATGAAGAATCTTCATCATCTGAGGATGATGAAGATATGTGCTTAATGGCTATCACAGAGAGCCAGTTTGACAAAGATGTCAAATTTGCAGAAAAGGCATGTGTTCATCCAGATTGGGACAGAGGATCTGCTTACAATGTAAATCATTTTAAACTTTACTATAGTGATGCAGAAAAACAGAAAATGTTTGAACACATCTATGTAGACTTTTTGAAAAGACTGGAGGAAATACAAGATTTAAAAACCAAACCCAGTCAAGTCCAAAGAGATCTACAATCAAAAGTGAATGAAATAAACCAAAATAAACAGTACAAACTTGAGCTTGATGCTCAATATGACCTTCTCAAAAAGATCAAGCTGGAAAAAGAAGCTTATAAAAACAAAGCTGATCATTATGAAAGGATCTGTAAATCTTGGTGTATTTCATCACTTAAAAATGTGGACTGTTTATTTAAACAGATTCCAGCTCAGATACAAGCGGTCATAGGTGATGAGTTTGATCTTAAAAGTCACATTAATTCAAAAATAAACTCAAAACCTACTATATTTGTACCTGAGATTTTACCTCATACTTTTAGTCATACTGTGGGAGACAAGGTAATATTGACAAATGCTTTTGTTAGACCAAAAATAGTTGCTAAAGAACTAGTATATGAGACAGAGCCAGACTCTGAAGACACAGACTCAGAAATCTCAGTCTGTGAAACTTCTCAATCTGAATTGCCTGAACTTATATTATCTAATGAATCTTTAGAAACTATAGAACTTAAAAAGAAAAGACTTGAAAAAGGCAAAGTTAGTATTTCCACAGTACATTCTTCAAACAGTCAAAAAGAGGTAAAAGGAATCAAGAATAAACAGAAAGGTTACAATGTGTTTGAACCTTCCACATCTCAGTCTGCAACTGGTCCAGACAAAAATATGCCAAATGACAAATCTAAAGGCATAAAACCAGTAACCAGGGAGTTAAAAAGGTCTCAGTCTGTGAGATCTAACTGTCAGTCTGGAAAAATCAATTTTCAGTCTGGCAAACTTAACTCCAAATCTGTTTGTGTTAACACTCAGTCTGTCTCTCAAAAGTCAAATCTCAACTACCAGACTGAGACCATTAAGCTGCTTAGTGAAAACTTAATGAAGTTAATCACAGATTTTAAAACATTTGTTGAGTCAAAGCAAGATTTTAACAGAGGATCTAGTGCAAATAATAACCCAAAATCCAAAAGGACCATTATGTTGAACAAAAAATGTTACAACTATGGAAATCTGGGACATGAAGGTATTAAATGCACAAAGTCCATTTTTAAACAACCAAAGGTTGCCTTGACTAAACAAATGTCAACTACAAACAACAAAATCAAAAATAGAGAGGTTAAAAGTCAACTTCACAGACAGCACCAAAACTGCTAAAGAATTGACTCCAACCAACTCTAAAGAACCCATCAAAAGATGGGTTCCCAAAAGTAACTAATTGATTTTGTTTGTCTTGTGCAGGGTAACAGCAAATGGTATCTAGACAGTGGATGCTCAAGACACATGACAGACTCTTTGGAGAATCTGTCAGAGTTTGTAGAAGAAGAAGGACCTTCTGTCAAATATGGTGACAATTCTGTTGCCAAGATAAAAGGTTATGGTGTGGTGAAGGCTGGCAACATCATAATAACAAAGATGGCCTATGTTGAGGGATTAAAGCATAACCTGCTTAGTGCTAGCCAGATTTGTGATGATGATGGTGAAATCAGAATCAGAAAGAAGGCTGCTGTTATCTATAATTCCAAAGGCAAACTTATTTTAGTTGCCAAAAGAGAAAGAGATATCTATCTCTTGGATCTTTCTTCTGCAGACAAAAATGTAGAGACCTGTCTCTATACTTAGTCTGTGCCAGAACTAAGCTGGCTATGGCATAGGAGGTTATCCCACCTGAACTTCAAAAATATTAACCTCCTGTCAAAGAAGAAATTGGTTAGAGGTCTGCCTGATGTTACATTTGCAAAAGACAAACTTTGTCCCGCATGTACACTAGGGAAACAGACCAAGAACCATTTTCCATCCAAATTGTTAGCTACAATTGATCAACCACTGCATATGCTCCATATGGATCTGTTTGGACCCATGAGCATTAGCAGTTTGGGTGGAAAGAAGTATACACTTGTGGTTGTGGATGAATACACAAGGTATACTTGGGTCATCTTTCTTAAGGCAAAAAGTGATGCTCCTGATGAGATTATTAATCTAATCAAGAGGGAAGAATTGCAGAAAGATACACCTGTCAAGCAACTCAGGAGTGACCATGGTACAGAATTTAAGAATTCTACTCTTATTGAATTCTGTACTGACAAAGGCATTATTCAAAACTTTGCCTCTGTCAGAACTCCTCAACAAAATGGTGTTGCTGAGAGAAGAAATCGTACACTCATAGAAGCTGCAAGAACCATGTTATGCCATGGTCAAATGAAGATTCATTTTTGGGCAGAAGCAGTTAACACTGCCTGTTATACCCAAAATAGATCTATTTTGGTAAAAAGGCATGGCAAAACTGCATATGAGTTGTATCATAAGAAGGTTCCAACCATCCATTACTTCCAGACCTTTGGTAGTAAATGTTATATTCTCAATCAAAGAGATCAATTAGCAAAGATGGAACCTAAGTCTGATGAAGAAATTTTTGTTGGCTATTCATCTATCTCAAAGGCTTACAGAGTCTACAACAACAGAAGGAACAAAATTGAAGAAACCATCAATGTCACCTTTGATGCTTCCTCTACTAATGATGAACACGTTTCTCAGTCTGATGTTCATTTATTAGAAGATTTATCTGTTGTGGGATCTGAATCTCAAATCCCAGTTGTTGGTAACCAACAACAGGACTCTGAAAGTGATAATGAAGATGCTCAACCTGCTCATTCAATGACAGTACCTTCATCAACAGAAGATGAATCTGTGTCCAGAGATTCAAATTCTTCTGATACATGTGTTCAGTCTGGTAGTTTTCAGTCTGTGAACTCTACAGACTCAGACTTGCCCAATGAAGAAGATGATGCAGAACTCAGTCCTGCTATTTTTCCTCCAAATGAGAATGATTTACCATCCAATGATGAATCATTTCTAGGAGTCAAAGAACACAAGTATCATCCAATTACAGAAATAATTGGAGATTATATTTCTGGTGTACAAACAAGAGCTCAAGTATCAAGCTCACCTACTGCAAATTTCTGTTTCTACACAAACTTCCTGTCAATCATTGAACCAAAGAAAGCTGAAGAAGCCTTGAAAGATGATGATTGGGTTGAAGCAATGCAGGAAGAGTTAACAGAATTTGACAGAAACAATGTTTGGACCCTAGTTCCTGCTCCAAAAGGGAAAACCATTATTGGAACTAAATGGGTTTACAGAAACAAGATGGACAAGGATGGAGTGATAATAAGGAACAAGGCAAGGCTAGTTGCTCAAGGCTACAAGCAGGAAGAAGGCATTGATTATGATGAAACCTTTGCTCCTGTAGCCAGAATTGAAGCAATAAGGTTATTCTTGGCATATGCTGTATTCAAGGACTTCAAAGTCTATCGAATGGATGTCAAGAGTGCATTTCTGAATGGCAACTTACAGGAGGAAGTATATGTGAAACAACCTCCAGGTTTTGTAAGTTCCACTTTTCCAAATCATGTCTATAAATTGCAGAAAGCACTGTATGGACTAAAACAAGCTCCAAGAGCTTGGTATGACACCTTATCATCCTATCTTCTTAGTAATGACTTTACTAGAGGATCAATTGATAAGACTTTGTTCTTCAAAAGGAACAAGGCAGATGTCATACTAGTCCAAATCTATGTTGATGATATTATATTTGGGTCTACTGATGAAAAATTGTGTAAATGGTTTTCAAACTTAATGTCAAAACAGTATCAAATAAGTATGATGGGTGAATTAACATACTTTCTTGGTCTAGAAGTACATCAGAAACCTGATGGTATATTCATCAACCAAGGTAAATATGTCAATGACCTACTTACTAAATATTCTTTAAAGGACTGTTCAATTATGAAAACACCAATGAGCACTGAGATAAGTTGGATAAAGATCAGTCTGGCAAGTCAGTCTGGCAAGTCAGTCTGTCAAACCACTTATAGAGGTATGATAGGATCTCTACTATACCTCACTGCAAGTAGACCAGATATCATGTTCTCAACATGTTTGTGTGCTAGATATCAATCTGAACCTAAAGAATCGCATTTAAAAGCTGTAAAAAGGATTTTTAGGTACCTAAAAGGTACTCCTAACCTGGGTCTTTGGTATCCCAAAGACTCTGGTTTTGATCTAATTGGATATACAGATGCAGATTATGCAGGTTGTAAATTAGACAGGAAAAGCACTTCTGGTGGATGTCAACTGCTAGGTGGCAAACTAGTCAGTTGGTCAAGCAAGAAACAGAATTCTGTTGCTACATCCACTGCAGAAGCAGAATATGTGGCTGCTGGTAGTTGCTGTGCTCAATTGCTATGGATGCAACATCAACTAGCAGACTATGATTTGGTGTTTACAAAAACTCCAATCATGTGTGATAACCAAAGTGCTATTGCCATCACTGAGAATCCTGTATTTCACTCCAGGACAAAGCATATTGAGATCAGACATCACTTTATCAGAGATTGTGCTGAGAAAGGTAAAGTGATTCTCAAATATGTGCCCACAAACGACCAACTAGCAGATATCTTTACTAAACCTCTTAATGAAGATAGATTTCTATATCTGCTTGGTCAACTAGGAATGCTCAACCCCTAGTAAAACTTTGAATCTGTATGATTCAACTCTCAGTCTGTGTCTGCTTTTCAATCTGTATAACTGTATTCTCTGCTACATACAATCAAAAAGCACAGACTAAGAGATATCTTTGTAAATATATTAAAGAAAATACCCAAAAGATTTTAAATTCTGTTATTTTGTTTCAGTCTGTCTGTTATATGGTTCAGTCTGTGTGACGTCATCTAGACTCACTGCACAGACTAACAATATACACTCAGACTAGTCTCCTCTATTTTTTTGTGTTTTATTAATTCATAAGGTTAGTGTTTTGGTACTGTTAGTATTAATAGTGCAAGTTACTTTTAATACTGATGGGTTAGTATTTTAGTACTGCAAGTTAATACTGATGTCTTTTTAATACTGCCCTCATGAATTAGTACTGTTAGTATTAATACTGCTAGTTACTTTTAGTACTGCTGGGTTAATATTGAATTTTTTTTAACACTGCTGGTAGGGATTGATACAATTAACACTGTTAATGTAGTTAGTTACTACTGTTAGCTAATTTTAGTACTGCTTTCGCAAGTTGCCACTGTTAGTTAATTTTAGTACTGCTTTTGCAAGTTACTACTGTTAGTTAATTTTAGTACTGCTTTTGCAAGTTACCACTGTTAGTTAATTTTAGTACTGCTTTCACAAGTTAGTACTGTTAGCTATATCAATCCGTTACCACTGCTGGCACAAATTTTTTTTTTTTTTTTTTTTGTTATTTAATAAATATAAATAAACAACAATATCTTTGCATTTAATGCTAATACCATCTTCATGGTAATAATCATTAAAAGTTTTGGCGCTTGTTGTCTATTTATCTGATCAATACAAAAAGGTGCATGTGCTCTAGCTTCACTGTTGCAAAGAAAAGGGATAAACCGTCAAGTGGGTCCCATTTAACGGAAATTTAATTTCTTCAAATACCCACTTCTGCTTTTCCCCTTTCTTCTTCATTCGTATTTGCACACCAAAAATAAACAGAGTTTGTAAACCCTAAATCGATCAACCATTTTCAAAATCACTTTCAAAAATTACTCTTTATACAATGGCTGATCAATGGGCTTACACGGCACCTGCCAACATCGCTGTGGCTAAACCCTTCAAACAAGGGAAACAGGTAAAACTCTGTATAAATAATCAAGTAGCTACCATTTCTATTCCCGATTCTAAAAAGAATAAAGGGTTTGAGGAACTAACTGCTTTTATGTCTGCTCATCCATTAAGGGGAGCCTTCTTTAACTCAGTCCCTCAAATATACCCACATTTTTTAATGGAATGGTGGTATACTTGCTCCTCAAATAGTACCAATACTGCAATTACTGGAACTATTGATCATGGTAAACGGGCAGTTACCATTGATCAGGTGCTAATTAGGAATGTCTTAGACTTGCCTTTGGGAAATAATTTTGAACCTATTCCAACCAAAGAAGCAGCAAGGGCTTCTCTTACTTTGGTTGGATATACCAAAGAAAAAGGCACCATCTTGATGTCAGGATTCACCCCTAGATGGAAATTTTTAATCTCTAGCATCATTAGAAGTCTAGGAGGAAAATCTGGTAGCACAGGGGAGTTAAATGAGTTTGAAACTCAACTGTTGAGCTCATTCATCACAGGTTTAAACATCAACTTTACAGAGTTGTATTTTAAAGAACTTTTAAAACTGGTGAATGAGTCACAGAGAATTTTTAATGTACCTTTTATAAGGTTACTCTCCCTGTGCATCCAATCCAGATTAACTGGGTCTGTGTATATGTCTTTTAATAACAAAACTGCAGATATACCCGTACCTGTTCTCACATATAAAGTGTTCAACCATCCGGTTCCACTTTCTGGAGCACCTATCACTGCTGCTATGCAGCAATGGATTGATCACCCATATGTTGCTTCTACATCTATGGAGGGTGATGCTTCAGGTGATAGTGAGGGTACTGAGGCCCAGACTGTTGAAGAACGTGTGGCTGAAGCAGAGCACACAGACTCCAGGGATACAGACTCAACTCAGTCTGTGCACTTGGAGTCAGACTCAAACATTCCTGAGTCTGTTCCATCTTCAACAAAAGATGCAGGTAGTACTTCTTCTTCATCTGAGGACATGAATATAGATCAACCTTCTTATCCTAGCCCATCCTCACCCACAAAAGAGAGTCACCAACAAACCAACCAAGGTGAGTCACCACTCACTCTGGAGGAATCACCAAACTCCACCCCAAAAAGTATAGCACAAGTGGAATCATCATCCATGGAACTGGATGTCAATAGAACACCTTCCAGTGCTGTAGTCCATTCCACTGCAGCTCTCCTAGAGTCTATGGTGCCAATGGCTACCCAACTGACCCAACCTACACCTAGTTTAGTCAGCTTGGATACCCACATTACTGCTGCTACACTGACCCCTGTAGTAATCATTGAAGAAGATGCTCCAATCCTGAGCACTACCACCCCCCTCTTTACCCCACTCACAATGGCTAAGCCCATAATGACCACTAGTCCTGTACTAGTTCACATTCCAGTGAATCCTTTCTTACACCCCTCTGCACAGATCGCCAATGCCCTAGTCATGTCACAGACTGAGGTACAGATCTCAACTTCTTTGCTCCATGATCTACCATCTTATCACCAGATGATTAGTGAGGGCATACAAACTTCAACATCAGTTGCCCGTGATACTGTTCCTTTACACCAAGGACTGTTTGAGGCAACAGGTGCAACACAATCATTTCCCAGTGATATCTTATCCTATCACCGGATTAGATCTGAGGGAACAACTACACCACTCAATGCCTATGATCGCTTTTCCATGCACAGGACACAGAGTGAGGCAAAGAGTGCAACCCCAAAAGATTCTAGTGATCTTGCTCAATTACAACATGAGTCAAGTGAGGAACACATACCATCACCCAATTCTAACCCCTCCAACCAGACTCAGTCTGTGCCTTCTAGTACACTTAATGATGTGCTTTCTGCCATCAACAAGTTGTCTGAATGGGTACAGACTGAGTTCAATAATAATAAGAAAGAGCTAGAGAAGTTGAAGCATCTAGTCTCTACTATGGTGGATAAAGTGGATATGCTGGAGGAGAAGGTATCCAATAGGTTAGATGAAATGCAGACCACCCTCTCAAACTTAGTAGATGATGTCAAAAAGGGGGAGAAGATGAAGCATGGGTTTGCAGAAACTAAAACCCCAAAAGATAAAAGGTCAAATAATAAATCATTAGATTTAGGGGGAGATAGTAGTGAGGGAGATGATGGAGATGATGGACCCGAAGGTGCTAGGGTGAAGTCTCAGACTGAAGCTCAGTCTGTGCCACAGACTGAAGATATGAGTGCACAGACTGAGGGGGAGCAAGAGAGATTGCAGTTAGGTGAACATACTGAGATGGTTGCACAGACTCAGGGGGAGTCATCCATTGTCTTACACATAGACCCAATTGCAACTATCTCAACCCAAGGTCAGATGGAGTTGAAGAGACCAAGGGAAGAAGAAGAAGAAGAAGAAGATGTTCAACCTCTGCAATTCAAGAGAGCCAGAAAGATGAAAAGAATGGCCAGGAGGATTCCTGAAAGGGATGTCTTTGATTCCCAACCAAAATTGAAGGGGATCAAAACCTGGGACCAGTTCTTAAAACTGGCAGAAGAACAGGACAATGATGGTGATGATGATGATGCCATCAATCCTGACTGCAGTTCTGAGTCTGAAGTTTTTAGAAGAACAGATGATGATGAAGATGATGCTACTTTTGGAGGTGTAGGTGAAGGAGCCTCAAAAGTCAAGACTGGAGAATCTCAGTCTGTGCCTTCTGAATCTGCACAGACTGAGACACAGCATCAATCACAGACTCAGAGCTCAGAGCAACCAGCAGCAAGCACTGATGCTCTAATTATCAGTGTTGAAGCCATTCAAGCTGAAGCCAATCCTGCTAGACCAACCACAACAACCAGAACACTGCCTCCAGATAGAAGTGAAATTGAAGACAGATTGCAATGGAGAAGTGCTCATCTGATAAGCACTTATCCTGGGTCAAGTTCTACACTGGAAGAAGTAGATAGGGCTAAGGGTAAAGGCAAGGAGATTGCTTTATCCAAGCAGGAAAGGTTGAGCAAGATAAAGAAGATGGTGGATGATCATGCTGCTGGAACTAGAAGTCCTGAACTGAAAGATCTATAGGACGAACTCTTGCAACAAGAGGCTACTGCTCAAGGTATGACCTTAACCGAATACTTAGATGTATTAACACTTGAAGAGCAGAAGCTGAAGGAAGCAAGATTTGTTGACATGCTCACTCAAGAACTACAAGAAGAAAGTCGTTCACTGACCCAAATCAGAAGGAGTCAAGTTGAGCAACAAATCAAAGAAGATGAGGAGCTGTCAACAAGGTTACAGAAGATAGAGTGCCTGAAACCAAAACTACAAGCCACTTTCCAAAAGTCAAAGCTCAAGCAGAAGATTAGAGAATGTCATCTGAACAAGATTGGACAGAAATTGAAGCTGGAGCTGACTTTGACCAAGAGCAAGAAGACGGTATGGGTGGATGAACTGTACACTCTAGGGCTTAAGGAATGACAGTCCATTGCCAATCTTTTGAAGAGTGCAGCTGACAAGGATCTGAAGAAAGAAGTTCTGGATGAGCTATCTTACCTGATTGAGCTAGTTCTCAGTCTGGGGCTCATCTCAGAAGAAGAATACAAGTTGTTTTGCATAACAAACAACTTTGTAATCAAGAAGAAGTCAGCTGGGTTATCCACAGAGAATGAGCAGAGAAGGGAGCATCCTCTACCCAAAGGTATTGTTTTCATAGATAGATCTTATGTACAGACTAACAGCATTGAAGGTCTGTGCTATAGAGATATCAATGGGATAGAGTGCTTCCAGGATCAGAATAGGTTATATGGAGAGTCTCTGCTGCACTGCATTGCCCTGCTGAAGGAATGCAAACATTCTCAAGCCAGACCATTCAGAAGAAGACTGATCAGCTGGTTATTCAACAACCTTTCCCAACTCAGGATGATGACTGGACTTGAAGATATCTGCAAGAAGATCATCCTAGAGTATCAAGAATTTGAAGACAAATCTGATAAGGAAATGGAAGAACTGTTGAAGAGGAAAGTGGAAAAGATGAAAGAGATCAGGGCTCAGAGAAAGGATTGAATATTGTTAAATTTTTGATTTACAATATTATGTAATAATTGTAATATTTTTGTGAACTAACTGTGATTCTGACTTTATATATATAAGTCTTGATCCATATGTTATGATTCACCTTAGTATTTATTATTTCTCTATTATCTTTTGTAAATAGATTTTGACATCATCAGATAGGGGGAGATTGTTGGGAAAAACAATGATCAAACCTAAATTATAAATCTGAGGAGTCAAAATCTATCTCAGTTGTATTCAAGAAAAACTTAGTGAATTCCTGAGTCTGTGCTTCTGAGTCTGTGCTACACAGACTGAAGAATTGCTTATGAGTCTGTGCTGCACAGACTAAAGATCCTCACAGACTAAAAGTCATGCTCTTTCTGAAGACTTATGAATTCATCATCTGAAGAATGAAGATTGAATACAGAAGGCTTCACAGACTGAAGTTCACAGACTGAAGATCACAGACTGATGAACACAGACTGAAGAACACAGACTGAAGAGCACAGATTGAAGAATGAAAGTACAATCGTACAAAAGAAGTTCTTCTTTCCCAAGGCTACTATACAACTGATGAGATGTTTGAGTAAAGTCAAACATTGGATAAAGGTTTTCTTCTCAGCAAAAGAAACCTTTTACTTTTTGCTTTTTCTATTTCCAAGAAAAGCAAAAAGGGAAGAGTACAAAGTTGCCCAAGATGAATGTGTTATCCCTTGGACAACTGACTGAGCTGGTTAATAGATGTTGATACTCAACTCTATAAATAGCAGCTCAAAAGCACTCTTCAAAGCATCCAAGAAATTCAAGAGAATTAGTATACTAGACCTTTAAGCTTAGGCTAAAGCATTATCACACTTACTGTTAAGTTTGTAGTGATAATTGTATCTTTGTATACTACTTGGATCGTATTCAAACCATCTGTGTGGGTTTGAATACTTTGTCATCTTTGTGAGACAAACACTTTAGTGTGAATAATACTTTGATTCATAATAAACTCTGTGTCAAAATTAATCTTGTTTTCCGCCTATATTAATTTAAACTGGTTTGATATAAACTTGGATATAAACTAACACGTTAAGATAACTGTTATTTAATCTGTATCTAAGTTTTGGGAACCTTGTGACCTAACAATATGCTTTCCCAAAGTTGGTCGATTTTTCTGTCCAAAACGACAGCCCAGACACATCTTTTTGTAAAATCGCTCGATTTGGTTAAGAAATGAGTTAGATATCATGTGTCAAAGTCGGGTTAAGTTTTTGTCCGATGGTTAATAGTTTTACCCGAAAGTTTTTAGCATTATCTTTTGGTTTTCGGTTTAGATCTTGGACATAATTAGCATAAACGAACTTCTAACATGTATATTAACATTATCCAAGGAAGATAAACAAGATTTGAAGGAATTCTTACAAAGGGAACTCGATCTAAAGCCGAAATGCAAGAAAGGTGTTGTTGTAACTTGGTTCGTGTCCCTTTTGCTTGTTCTTCTTCTTCTTCGTATGATGTAGGTGATGATGGTGGTGACTAGAGCTCTTGGAAGGGGCTGAGAATGGTGGGGGTGGTGGTGGTTAGAGTTGAGTTTGAGAGAGAGTAAAGAATTGAGAGGCAAAAGTGTTTAAGTGTGTGTGTAAAATGAAAACTTGCAAGGTTATGTGAGGTTTTAAGAAAATGGTGGGCCAAAGAGAGGGGGAGGCCGGTCTTGGGCCTGGCTGGGCCGACTTGGGCCTGACCCAACGTTGGTTCTCGGGCTCGTGACTTGCTTCTTGATTTCGTGTTACGTTCCTCGGTCGGTTAAACGTTAATCGCGCATGTTAGATATTAATTGTTAATATTTTGTTTTTGATATAAAATTGAGATTTTAAATGGACCAAATATTTATCAATACATTATTTAACCTTTTCAAATTGTTTGTCGGGTTTCGTTCGGGGTCGAGTTCGATTTGCGCGTTTTCGTCGCGTACGGTACGTTTTGTACGAAACGTAGAACGTTTCAGATATTATCGTAATAATATAAGTTAAATAACAATTATTTGTCATAATTACGTTATTTAATAAAAATGTTTTTCACCAACGTCCATATTTATTGTGTCGGATTTCATCCGATCGAATTCGCGTAATTACGATTAATTACGTACGTGCGTATAATAAAATATACAAAGTGTTACCGTAATTAGTCCTATTTCACACTAATTACAAGCAGTAATTACCTATCTTAGGTATAAATGATGGCCTAATTTGCCGGGTGTCATATATATATATATATATATATATATATATTTCTCTATGTATATACTATGAGAGTATAAAAGGTTACTCCAGAGTTTGCCACGTAAACAAATTAGTATGAATCGAAGCTTCACAATTTGCCATGTGGCATTTTTTTTTGTTTTCTTTATTATTATTAATTAACAAATTAAATGGGATTCAAATTAATATTATTTATATTCTACTCTATTTGGTCTCAAATTAATTTTTAAATATTTAAAATTCATCGTTAACAACTCAAAGAGGTGGAGTCGGACTAAAACAACAACATCTTCACAGATGATAATTGTTATTATTAAATTATATAAATGCTTAAATCTTTAATTCTCCTATCATTCTCTATATCGCAATCTAGCTTAATTTTTTCATGTGAGATTCATTCACACGACTCTCTTTGTTTATAATGTCATTGATACAATAAAGTCACTATAATCGTGTTTACTAATCTAAATTCCGCACCATTAACTTTTCTTGATTGTTAATGTCTTTTTCGTGTTATTTTTATCGGGTTCAAATGATGATTTAGTCATATAATGATTACAACTGTTTGTAACTACTTTTTATTAAAATTGTAGTTATCATTCATATTGTAGGCTATGGATCACCGATCGTTGCTATAAATGAAAGTTGAATGCTCTATTAAGGTTCGTGGGTCTTTTTTTTTTTTTTTTAAATAAGTTTGAGTTTATTTTTGTAATGATATTTTATCATATAATGTTGAAGTGAGTACAACAACTGATAAATGTTTTTGTTAACTTTTAGTAGGTTTAAGGAGCAATAAAAACGTGGTAGTAGTATAATTATTTTCTATGTTTGTAGTACTCAAATATTTAATTTAATAGATCATATGTTAGTTTATAGTTTCTTATAATTAACTTTCAACTTCTTTTTATTGATTGTAGATTAATTGAATCGTATATTGTTGGTTATCATCAAACTTTAATCTTGAAGTAATTTGTGGCATATGCCACTTTTTCAAGGTTTGTTTTGTATTTAAAATGATTTTAGATGCAGAGTAATAAAGTTTTACCTGATACAAAACTATACATACTAGCATAAATTGAATGAGTTTGTTAACTGTTGTTCATTATGAGCGTGGATTATCATATATATATATATATATATATATATATATATATATATATATATATATATATATTTGTCAATTAATAAATAACTTATGTAACCAATAAATATTTGTCAATTAATTAGTAACTTTTATAATGAGATCAGATTATTAATGTTATAAATTCAAATGGATACAGAGTAATGTTCGAAAATATATATCGTTTGAAAAAAGATTGTACATTTTAGATTGCCGTGCATCGCACGGGTTTGTATCTATATATATATATATATATATATATATATATATATATATATATATATATATATAGGATTGAGATCATGTGAAAACAAAGGAATAAAATATAAATGGTGAAAACACTTTTTAACCCCTGAATCAAAATATATATATATAAAAAGGGGGTGGAGATAAAAAACGGTGAAAATAAAAAAAAAATTTGTGAAGCTAAAACAAATTAAGGTTCATAACTAAAAAAAATTTGTGAAGCTAAAAAAATTTAAGGTTCACAACTAAAAAAATTCTGTGAAGTTAAAAAGAAATAAATGTTCACAACTAAAAAAATTTGTGAAGATAAAAAATATAAAGGTTCACAACTAAAAATTTACGTGAAACAAAAAAAAATGAAAATTCACAACTAAAAGTAAATTGTGAATGAAAAGTGATCAACGGCTTTTTTTATTGAATCGTATAATCAAAAGTGAATTTTAAGAGGATTCACACTTTAGGATAAAATGGGAAAGTGTAACACGTTGCGATGGATATCATATATTCTTAATTTGTTATTATTGAATCGGTATCTTTTAATGTTTAAAGATATTCAATTAATTTATCAAAATATCAACTATAATTTAATAAATCAATGTTATGATCACACAAAATCGATTTATTACTAAAACTTGCACATCATGATATAATTTTATGCTACAATCAAAAGATAATTTTACCATCATCATCATCATCATCTTCTTCTTTTAAAATAAAACTGGTTGGCATGAAACAACAAATGTAAAGTTACCTGCTTGTAGTTGTGGATCAATACATATTTGTATTTTATTTCTATTACATGTAGTAGTCGACGATTCTAATGGAATATAACGCCGCTTAAATTACTTAGTAAAAGATACGTAAACAGTTTTAAATTACATACAATAACTGACCGTCAATTAATTTAGGATTTTGGTCGTAGAGTTGGTCAATGAAATGGTAATTTAATTAATTAAAATAAAACTTAATTTATCAACTTACCCTTTTACTAAAATTTGAAATAATTGGTCCATATTACTTCTTGGGTGGGGTTCAGAGGAGCAGCCTATTAATGAGGGGTAGAGAGAGCAGATTTTTGATCAATTAAAAGGTGACATCTGTCAAATGTGATCCTCATTTTCTGTCAACAAGGACTATTTTGTAATTTTTAAAAAAGTTAGGGACCTGCCTGAAAAATTACCCAAATAATTACTCAAAAAAATTTCTAATTAGAAAATCTAGTAATATGCAAGATGCAATGCAAAAAATAAAATGTAGTGCAAAAAAATAAAATGCAATGAGAATTTTACTTACACATTATAGTTTTATACAAAACAAACAATATTTCTAAACTCATTAATTACACAAATACATCATTTCAATAAATTAAAAGATAAAAATGGTTCGTTTCAACTTCAAGCTTAACGGATTTCGATTTGAATTTTTCATTGCAATCTTCTTAATGTTTTATCTACAAAATGACAAACAAATATAAGTCAACTTACAAAAAGAGCAAGCTCCAAAAACACATAAAAATGCTAAAAATCATAAAATGCAGTAACAAATATACAAAATGCAGTAACAAATATACAAAATGCAGTAAACAATTATAAGTAATTATTTAATTTCAAGTATAAATTCAAAATTTACAAATATATGAAATGCTAACAACATTAAATGCAGTAACAATATAGATAATTCAGTAAACAAGTACTAGCATAATTCACAAGAGCTGCAATTAAACTGCAGTAGCGTAAAATGTAGTATAAGAAATGTAAAATACAGTGGAAGAAAAATGTAAAATACAACATATTTTTTTCAGATCTACTTTTCAAAGTAACTTTTAAAATCTAGATCTACTTAAAATACAGTAACTTGAGATTGAGTAATATAACAAAATGGAGTAACCATGAAAAAACACCTACACAACAAAACATGCATTAAATCCATATCACAAATTCAACACAGATCTAACATTTTATACACTAAATAACTACTTAAATATCATTATTCACTACCAATCAAACCTAGATCTACCATTTCAATAAAAATATCACACATATATATACTAGATCTATAAAACCTAACAGAAATAAACCATCTAATATACTCAAAGAAATATCAAAGTTAACAGATATGACTCTATCCATCAAATAACTTGTAAAATGCAGTAGATATCTTGTAAAATGCAGTGGGTTTTTTTCAGATCTATTTTTCAGATCTACTTTTCAAATTTGTTTTTTTAGTTTTTAATCTAGATCTACTTAAAATGTAGTGTTTAAGATGCAGTAACGTAACAAAAATGTAAAATGCAATGAAGAAATGTAAAATGCAGTGGAATTTTTTCAGATCTATTTTAGATCTAGATCTACATAAACTGCAGTAACATAAGTTGCAGTAACTTAAAATACAGTAACTTAAAATGTTGTAACATAAAATGTAGTAAATACATCTACTAGTTACACTATAAAAACAAAGCAGCAACCAAACACTTAAAATGCATACACATAAAATGCAGTAACATAACAAAATGCAGTAACCATGAAAAAACGTCATAACAACAAATTTTTGCATTAAATCCATTCCACAAGTTCAAACACAAATCTAACATTATATACACTAAATAACTACTCAAATATCATCATTCACTATCAATCAAACCTAGATCTATCATTTAACAAAAATATCACACATAAATACACTAGATCTATAAAAAGCTAACATAAATAACCATCAAAATACACTTAAATAAACATTAAAGTTACCAGATCTAAATGCGAAAAGCGACTTCGTTCGCCGGAGCTTCGGTAGGAATGAGGTATTTGCAGCGGTTTGATGACGACGGAATCTTGAATAACGATTTAATGGCGGCAGCTGCGGTGGATGATGACGTGGAGTTACAGGAGGATGAACAACGACGGATTAATCGAGTGTATAATGGACGTTGTATGAAAGGCGACGTTGGATGAAATTGAGCGAATGTTGATGGAGAAACGTGGGAGCTCTGTCGGTTGTGGTAGTGGTGACGGAGGAGCGACGGTGGTGGTGGTGGTGATGGAGGAACGATGGTGGTCATTACTATGCGTGTTAGTGTGTGTGTGTGTGTGTGTTTTAGTGTGTGTGTGCAGTGTGTGTTTTTTGGAAAGAGAGATGATTTTGGAGAATGTGTATACGGGAAAGAGATAGAAAGGTCAAAAGATTCTCAATCCTCTGCCCAATGTTAAAGTATAACATTACAATTAAGTCCCTCACTCGAAAATATTTGCATACGGCTCCTTAAATGACATAGCTTAATCTTGATCGTTCATGGATAAATGGACGGATGGGATGGGGCTGCCCCCTTCTGCCCCTCATATCACTCTTGCTTCTCAGATCCCTAACCTTACTTCTCTCTCTTTTCTTCTAAAATTTCTTTCTTTTTATCCCATATATATATATATATATATATATATATATATATATATATATATGGATAGAAGTTGGAGAAGAAGTTTTTGTTACTATGTTTCAATACTTTATTGATATGATTTAAATTTTTATTAATATAATTTTATATTTTATTGTTTTGGTTTAATATTTTATTAATAAGATTTAGTCTTTTGTTGCTATGATTCAAAAGTTTATAGTAATAAAAAATTGAATCTTAGAATAAAAATACTAAATCATAGTAACAAAAAATCTCTTCCTTTTCTCTCCCTAAAAATATTTCTCCCTTTATCCCACTCCTATATATAATTTAACCTTTTCTCCTATCCCAAACACAATATAAGTACACACACAATTAAACCTCAAATCCACACACTTTTTCATCATCTTTTTACTACATTCTATACAATTATTATCTATATAATTCCACCCAAATTTTATAAAATCGTAAATGGATTCCGACTCCGATATTGAAGAATTGCAAGCGCTCACAGTTATTTTCAATCTGGATGTTGCGCTCAATATCGTTAATTCGATAGACTCCAATTTGGACGACGAAGGCGAAAGTTCATTCCGTCCGCCAAGAGCACCAAGACGATACTTACGTAGAGATCGTGAAGCAATGACTGAACGTTTGTTTCTAGACTACTTTGCCGAGAAATCTACATTTCTGGCGGATTTCTTTCGACGACGTTTTCGGATGAGTAAAACATATATTTATCTGTATATGTCAAGGTATAATATCTTATTCCCAACTTCCACTACCTCCATATTTTGCATATTTTCATCAAGGCCGAGACGCAACTGGTAGACTTGGTTTTAACGTTACTTAAAGTGCACCTCCGTCATACGCCAATTGGTGTATGGTTGTGCCGCCGATGCATTTGATGAATACTTGCATATGGGTCAACAAACATCATACAAGTGTTTGGATAACTTTTTTAAATGTATTTTTCATTTATTTTCAACCGAGTACTTAAAAAAACAACAGTCCAAGATGTGGACGTTTACATCAACGTCATGCCAAGTTGCATGGTTTTCTGGGTATGCTCAAAAGTATCTATTGTATGCTTGGAAGCATCGATTAAACAACATGATAACCGAGGACCTTGGACAAAATATGTGTCAACTGGAGGAAGTCTATACTGAATACCCGACAAATTGACTGCGACGTTCGTGGCAAGAAATGGTTGAAATACCAATGACTAAATAGCCTAGCGGTAAGGGCAACTCATGACTTCTTTGAGATCATGAGTTCGAAACCTGTCATAGGTATTATTTATCATAAAGGTACCTACCACCAATGAAGCGCATGACCCACAACGTTAAGGCTTAATTCGCGTGAGTTCCGGCTCGGATGTTGTGGTATATGTGACGAAGGTGATTTGTCTGGCGATGTTGGAACTTGTGGGGGGTTCGCTCGTGCTCCATTGAAATATGGAGCGGCTCTAGTGGGTGACCCAAATATCCAAGAAAGGGTTGAAACTCAATTGTGTACGGACAAGGAATATCACAATCGAACGGTGCATCATTAACTTCGAAATGCTCATTGAACACGTTTCGCAACTCCCACCAAATTACCGTTAACATTAATTAATATTTTTTTTCAATAAATATAAACTTTTTTTATTATTGTAATATTTTTTTAATGAAAGGAATGTTTTTTTAATAAATGTGTTTTATTTTTAACTATTGTGTTTTAAATATATAATAGAAATAATGTGTGGGGTTCAGAAAAATTAAGTGGTCAGTCACTGTTGATAGTTGTCAGTCTGTTGTTAGTCAGTTTAGAAAAAAATTAATGTGGTACGAACTGATCAGTCAATTTTAGTATGATGTTAAGAGTGGTCTTAATTTAATTAAATTATGGAATTACTCCATGGAAAAACAACCTCAATGTAACGAACCCGAGAGTGATGAAGATCTTATAAGTGTGCCCAAGTTTGAATTTATTTTTTCCCCAGTATTTCCCCGGTATCACCCTTACACTTGTGTAATGCTATGCAAAAAATTGTGTCGTATTCAATTTTTAAATAGCCAAAACCAACACGATTAGAAAAATATCGAAGTGGATACATTCACACACAAATTCTTTCGTAATAATTACGAGTTAATGAGTTATCTCACATGACATCAACTCTTTAAGACATGGCTACTCGATCTACTAACGTGCGTCTTTAGTTTAATCTATGTCGTATGTATAAGAGTTGATAAACGACTTGGTACTATTGATATGATATGCACAAGTATATGTCAATGTGCAACTTCGTATTGCGTGACTTTGAATTTCCCCTTTCAGTTATATACTTCATTCGTCTTATAATAAGTGTGTACAATCAATTTTCACAAAGTTTACTTCATTATCAGTTTTGGAAAAAAGTACATTGAAGGTAAAATATTGTAGTAACCGTTAGCACACAATAGTTTTAAATTTTTTACAAATGACCCATAATACTGTTATTTATATTTTATCATCAAATTTGAGATATTTTAAGAGTTTTATTTATAAATTAAGTCAAAATGAGGGACTAAATTGATTTATTAAAAATAAATAAATTGATGATATCATAAAGCTATTTCTTATATTATATTTAAAATTTGAATCTGAATATTGTCATGTGGAGCTCTAATATCAAAATAAAATACAAATTTAAAGTACATAGTACAAAGTGGAAGGTTAATTATATAAATTAATAAAGGAAAAATAATAAATAACATAATTATTTGAACATCATTATAAATCCATGTCCATGTGATATATACATATACAAGTCAACTTTTAGCATAATTAGTTAGATTTAAATTTATAAAAGAATTTAGAGTACAAGGGTTTAATATTTAAATTAAAGAAAATGAAGAGACTTAATTGAGCAATTGAAAGTTTTGTTAATTGAAAGCTAAAGTACTTAAGATAACAAACCTAAATAAAGGAATTACACGGGTTATGAAATTGAGTTAATAAATATACAATTAGTAGCATCCGTTTTTAATGACGTGTTAGATGAGGTGGTGACTTATATGGTCGTCACATCATTAATAATACCGTCTATTAGATGAATAATTCATTGCATACATAAAATAGTCTGAAAGTTCAATACAAATATTATAGTGATATACTAAGATGAAGTTAACATTGAGTTATAATTTAAATATTTCAAGGCACTAATCCCCAATGTTTATGTTTATGTAAATGTAATGTTTATTCCGGTAGTAAAAGCCACTTTAACACCCCTTGCCATATTTTGATCAAATATCTTAGCAACTTATCTTGCAATGCTTACAAAACCGCAAATCAAATTCATGGGCCAAATTATTTCACGTTAGTTTCATGTATGGGTTCGATCGTCTCGTCAATAATAAAATAAAACAATTCATTAGAATTTGTAAATGCGGGACAAGCTAACTCTAATCTGCCAAAACCAAGAAGATATTTCGGAGGTCGTGAACCTCACCAATGACTTGTCCACAGACACTAGAGACGAACTCCTAGAATTAAGGGTAATGATGCAACTTAGTGAGCAACGCTTGCAAGCAGTCAAGGAACTCCCCCGCCGCACCGAACAACCCGAAACCCGTTCCAACTGGATGCACTTGACTCAAGATCGAGTTGCACAAATCTCCCAGGACCAGGAGGACATTACTGAAACTATGGGTGTGGTGCATAACAAAGTCATAGGGAACCGAAATGAAATCTCCGTCCTACAATCCAGACTGGAACAATGTAAAACACGTCTGCAAGAAACAGAGGAATACTCACGCTCGTTGGAGCAACGCTTGGCAACGGCTGAAGAGACTCTCCGAATGGTCGGCAGACTCACGGAGACCATGGAACGAGTCGTCACACTACTCCCTCCGCAAAATTCAAGCCAGCCTTAAATTATTATCCTATTTTGTAACCTATGGAGGCGGGTTGTGCCCAACAATTTAAATTTGTGAACTCTCGTATCTTGTCGGATGTATCAATGCCCGACACGTTTTGTAAACTTCGAATTATTGTAATCGACTTACCTCGCGCTTAAATTTGACCGCAAATTCTATTTGCTAATATTGATTTTCGTGCGTGAAACTCTTTATAGTCTTATCTTACACAACTGCGAAAGTTTGATTCGAGCACAACGAAATCTCATTTGTTTCATATTGTCTTCTTTTAAGAGTCATGCCGCCAAGACGCCAACCAATGAGTCCCGAAGAAATTGCTCAACTTGTCTCTCAAGGTGTTGCTGAAGCCATGGCAACTTATGAAGCGGCCAGGAACGGCCCTAATAATAACCAAGGAAATGCTGGAGAACCTGTCAACAACCCACCTGTAACCAAACCTTGCTCATACAAAGACTTCATGAACTGCAAACCCCTCAATTTCAAAGGCACCGAGGGAGCCATCGGCCTCATGCGATGGATAGAGAAAATGGAATCTGTTTTCCGTATCTGCAACTGCACGGAGGAAAACAAGGTCAAATTCTTTACTTGCACTCTCGCTGACGGTGCACTCACATGGTGGAACTCATACGCTCAAACCATGGGAATCGATGCAGCCTACCAACTTCCCTGGAATGAACTCAAAAAGATGTTAAAGGAAGAATACTGCCCTCGAGAGCAACTACAGCAGCTCGAGGAGGAGTTCTGGAACCTCACCGTTCAAGGAAACGACATCACCAGCTACACCACTCGTTTCCATCAATTAGCCCTCTTATGTCCATCCATGGTGGACCCTGAATATAAACGTATCGAAAGGTACATTTGGGGACTACCCGAGAAGATACAGGGCAATGTAACCTCCTCCAAGCCCGAAACCATCCAGAGTGCCGTCCGCATGGCACACGAGCTTATGGCTCAAATTGTCCGCCGAGGGGCACCTTCTGAGAAAGCTACCGGGGATCACAAACGAAAATGGCAGGGAAACAACCGACCCCAGCAACAGCAGGAAAACAAAAAGCCTGAGACCATTAAGGCTTACACCTCCGGATCAGGAGAGAGAAAAGGGTATGCCTGAAGTCAACCCTACTGTTCAAAATGTAACCGTCATCATAATGGCCCATGTAATAACCAATGCGGCAAGTGCAAGCGGTTCAGGCATCAAACCAAAGATTGCCGAACTCCCAACCTAAACACAAACTCAAACGCCAACCTTAACGCACCAAAAGCCTGTTTTGAGTGTGGTAACCCTGGGCACTTCAGAAATAACTGCCCGAAACGAAACAACAACAACAACAACAACAACAACAACACCAGCAGGAACAGTAACAACAACAACTCCCTCGGCAGAGCCTTTGTACTCAACGCAGGAGAAGCCCGTCAAGACCCCAACGTTGTTACGGGTATGTTTCTCCTCAACGATTTATCCGTTTATGTTTTATTCGATACCGGAGCCGATAAAAGTTTCATATCAAATGAGTTATGTCCACTACTCAACATCACCCCCATTGCCTTAGATGCTAAGTACACCGTAGAATTTGCAAATGGCAAACTGATTGTGGCCGATAGTGTAATACTCAACTGCACTCTAAACCTCGCAAACGAACTTTTCCCCATAGATCTTATACCTATCGAAATCGGGAGCTTTGATATTATCGTAGGCATGGACTGGCTGTCCAAACATCGTGCCGAAATTGTTTGCTTCGATAAAATCGTCCGTATTCCCCTCGTTACCAGTGGAACCTTGGTCGTACAAGGGGAGACCGAAAAACCTAACCTCAACATCATCTCATGTATGAAAACTAGAAAATACCTTCGAAAAGGGTATCAGGCAATCCTCGCACACGTAACAGAGAAGAAGTCGGAGGAGAAGCGACCCGAGGATGTGCCCACAGTCCGAGACTTTCCAGAAGTCTTTCCCGAAGACTTGCCTGGTCTTCCCCCGCCTAGACAAGTCGAATTCCAAAAAGACCTTGTGCCCAGAGCTGCACCCGTGGCACGAGCCCCATACCGTTTAGCCCCGTCCGAGTTGCAGGAGTTGTCCACCCAATTACAGGAACTCCTGGACAAAGGATTCATCCGACCGAGTTCTTCACCTTGGGGAGCTCCGGTCCTTTTCGTGAAAAAGAAGGACGGATCTTTCCGAATATGTATCGATTACCGCGAACTAAACAAACTAACCATCAAGAACCGATACCCACTTCTGAGAATTGATGACCTGTTTGACCAACTTCAAGGGTCGAGCTACTACTCAAAGATCGACCTACGTTTAGGTTATCATCAACTTCGAGTCCGCGACACTGATATTCCTAAAACAGCTTTCCGAACTCGCTACGGGCATTACGAATTTCAAGTGATGTCATTCGGCTTGACCAACGCACCGGCTGTATTCATGGACCTTATGAATCGGATGTGCAAACCATATCTGGATAAGTTCGTTATCGTGTTTATCGATGACATCTTAATCTACTCACGCGACGAAACCGAACATGGCCAACATCTAAAAACCATATTGGAACTACTCAAACACGAGAAGTTATACGCCAAGTTCTCCAAATGTGAATTTTGGATGCAAACAGTACACTTCCTAGGGCATGTCATTGACAATCAAGGCATACATGTTGACCCAGCCAAGATCGAGGCCATCAAGTGCTGGAAAGCACCTACCACTCCAACCGAAGTACGTCAATTCTTAGGTCTCGCTGGATACTATCGGCGATTCATTGAGAATTTCTCCAAAATAGGCCAACCATTAACCACCCTGACTCAAAAAGATAAGAAATTCGATTGGACCGACAAACAAGAATCTGCCTTCCAACTCTTGAAACAGAAACTCTGCAGTGCACCAATCTTGTCCTTACCAGAGGGCAGCGATAACTTCATAGTTTATTGTGACGCCTCAGCCCAAGGACTTGGTTGTGTGTTGATGCAACATGATAACGTCATCGCCTATGCCTCACGCCAACTGAAAATCCACGAGAAGAACTATTCAACTCACGATCTCGAATTAGGAGCCGTAGTTTTCGCGCTCAAAATCTGGAGACACTACTTGTATGGCACCAAGTGCACCATCTACACCGACCACAAAAGCCTTCAACATATTTTCGATCAGAAGGAATTAAACATGAGACAACGTCGTTGGGTCGAGTTACTTAGTGACTACGACTGCGAAAGCCGATACCACTCGGGTAAGGCAAATGTTGTTGCTGATGCCCTAAGTCGAAAAGAACGAGTAAAACCCCTTCGAGTTGGAGCCCTTGGTTTAACTTTTCACAATAACCTAACTACTCAAATCCTCTCCGCTCAACTCGATGCACTCAACGAAGAAAACGTTAAAAACGAAGCCTTGCGAGCCATGGATAAACAATTTGAAACCAAATCCGACGGAACCCGATACTTCTTCAACCGAATCTGGTTACCAAGCTTTGGGAACCTACGGGATTTGGTGATGGATGAAGCTCACAAATCCCGATACTCTATTCATTTTGGTTCAGACAAAATGTATCACGGTCTCAAACAACGATATTGGTGGCCCAACATGAAAGCTGACATAGCCACTTATGTTAGCAAATGTTTAACCTGTTCCAAGGTAAAGGCCGAATATCAGAAACCCTCCGGGTTACTTCAACAACCCGAAATACCTCAATGGAAATGGGAACAAATAACCATGGACTTCATCACCAAATTACCAAAAACCTCGAGTGGTTGCGATACCATTTGGGTGATCGTCGACCGTCTCACAAAGTCCGCCCATTTTCTAGCAATCAAAGAAACCGACAAGATAGAGCGTTTGGCTCGCATCTACATCAAAGAGATTGTAGCAAGACACGGTATACCCATCTCAATCATCTCAGATAGAGATAGCCGTTTCACCTCTCGATTCTGGCAAACACTTCAAAAAGCTCTCGGTACTCGTCTTGATCTGAGCACTGCTTATCACCCCCAAACCGATGGTCAAGGTGAACGAACCATCCAAACCTTGGAAGACATGCTACGTGCTTGCGTAGTTGACTTCGAAAACAGTTGGGAAAGCCATTTACCGTTGTATGAGTTTTCTTACAATAACAGTTACCACACCGGCATTAATGTTGCACCTTTCGAAGCACTTTACGGGAGAAAGTGCCGATCACCTATTTGCTGGACCGAAGTGGGCGATAGTCAACTCACCGGTCCGGAAATCATTCATGAAACGACCGAGAAAATCGTAACCATTCAAAACCGACTAAAAGCCGCTCGTGATCGTCAAAAGAGTTACGTCGACATGAGACGCAAACCACTGGAGTTCCAAATTGGGGACAAAGTACTTTTGAAAGTGTCACCTTGGAGAGGTGTCATTCGTTTTGGCAAACGCGGTAAACTGAACCCCAATACATCGGACCTTTTGAAATTCTGGAAAGAATCGGTCCGGTGGCGTATTGACTGCAGCTACCACCACAACTTAGTAGCGTGCACAACACCTTTCACATTTCCAACTTGAAGAAATGCCTGTCCGATGAGACACTTGTAATTCCGCTCGACGAAATCCACATTGATGACAAACTCCATTTCGTCGAGGAACCCGTAGAAATCATGGACCGTGAGGTCAAACGCTTGAAACAAAGTCGTATTCCCATCGTTAAAGTCCGGTGGAATTCCAGGCGCGGTCCTGAATTCACTTGGGAACGGGAAGACCAGATACGGCTGAAATACCCACATCTATTCTTAGATGCCACACAGACCACGACAACAAGCTAATTTCGGGACGAAATTCCTCTAACAAGGGGAGAATGTGACACCCGACACTTTAGGTTAATTGTTAAACCTAGCTAGAAACCCTAATTACTTGTATTTAGTTGGTATTAGGCTAAATATCTGTAATTACTTGTATATTTGAATATACACTTACGTGATTATGTGTTTATCTGTAATGACGCGAAACAACCGGACGAGGTCCGACAATCTATACGGCATTGGTGATAACTTTTCATAAATAATGTAAACCTATTTTATAAATTAAATAGTAATTATTTACCCTATATTATTGTTATTAAATAATAATATACGAAAAACCTAGACGTTTTGCTTAAAACGTAATAAACACAACAAAAATGCGCGAATCGCGCCCGACACCACGAAACCGGCAAATATTTTAAGAAGGATCAATAAAGTATTTTTAAATATATTGGTCAAATTAAAATAGTGATTTTGTATAAAAAAAAAAATAAAACACAAAACTTTAACGTTAAAGGTTTAATGTTTACGCGCGCAAATAACGTTTAACCGATCGAATAACGTAACACGGGCTTGAGAAACTATTATACAAGCCCAAGTCTCAAATTGGGCCACCCCAACTTGAGCCCAAGGCCGGCCCAAGAGGCCCAAAAACCAGCCCAAAGGCCCACCACTATTTAGTCCTCATTTTCTTCCTTCTTCCTCATTTTCACACACTTTTTCTCTCAAGCTCTCCTCCCCTCCTCCTCTCTCCCAAAAACCTGCCCAAGAACACCACCACCACAAAAATTGGCCACCATCACCACCATAGTGTTCATCACATCTCCAAGAAGAAAATCAAGTTAAAGATTCAATTTTCAAGCTCTTCCAACAATTTCTCTTCAAAAATCACCAACCTATTTGTAAGAAAAATTATTCTCTATCCAAATATCTTTAAAAACATGTTAAAAGGTTCATATAACAAAGAAATGTCCAAAATATAACATAAAAACGTTTTTCATGGCTTAAAATGTTCAAGAACAAAACATGCATTTTCGGGCAGAAAAGTAGCTCGACTTTGAGAGGCTGTTTCTCCCTCAAAACTTGACCAAAATGGACGATTCAAAAGGCAAAAATTAAGTTTAAGAAGTTAGATTTCATTTCCAAGTGGTTTCATAATTTTTGGAGCCCGTTTGATACCCGAAATGATTTTTACAAAAACATGTGTCCGGGCTGTCGAAAAAGACAGAAATTTCACCTCTCTTGTTTTAATCATAACTCGAGATATACACCTCCAAATGACCTGAAACCACCGCCAAAAGTTCAAAAAATTTGTTAGATACAAATGTCGTTTAGATAACTTTTTCTGGAAATGTGTAGATTTTGTCCAGAAATCCGATCTTGTTGCATGTATCCGGATTGGTCACTTTCTGACCTTAGGGAACAAACGGAATTTTTAAAAATATTTAGGTGTACCCTAAAATTCTGGAAAAATTAATTTAGAAAGCTAACATACTAAGGAACAACATATATTTTTCTTGAATTTTTATTTGAACATTTGGAACCCGAAATAAAATTCACAAAAACTGACCTGTTACAGGCCTCTGTGTCGCAGAAGCCTAGTAGTCTGCGACACAAGCCTTTGTGTCGCTATAGCACCCGAATCGTCACATTAGCGACACAAGCCTTTGTGTCGCTATAGCACCCGAATCGTCACATTAGCGACACAAGCCTTTGTGTCGCTATAGCACCCGAATCGACACATTAGAAACACAACCCTTTGTGTCGCCATAACACCCGAATCGACACATTAGCGACACAAGCCTTAGTGTCGCATAATACCTTAGTGTCGCATATAGCGACACTAACCAAGTGTCGCTAAAAACACAAAATCCATGCATTTTTGGTTAAAGCACTATAAGCATAAATAAAAATTTTCCAAGCTGACCTGGCAGCTCGACCCCAGCCAGGGGCTCTGCCCCTTGGACCCCGCCAGGGGTTGCCATCCCTTGGACCCCGCTACCAGGGGCGCTGCCCTCGGACCCCCGTCATTAATGGGTTTCGCCCCTTGCCACACTAATTAATTACCCATAACTGGAAAGTAGAAATACCCGTAACATAATTAATCGAGAGCTGTATTTTCACAAAATATCACCAACGGCCTGTACATGTTTTTCTAAACACAAACGATAACTGAACAATTGGACATTTCTAATTGTGTGAACTTATTTAGGTGGACATTAACCCTCCACCTACACGATTAACTTAGGTGGACATTAACCCTCCACCTACATGATTGGCTTAAGTGGACATTAACCCCCACTTATACAATCACTATAGATGGTCTTTTGAGACATCTACTTATACAGCCTTATACGTTTAGGACGTTAGAAGGTTGCATTCGGAAAACACGCTTTGCTTACTATTTGCTACTTGCTTGCTAATATCAGGTGAGTTTCATAGCCCCTTTTTACTGTTTCTAACTGGGGTGAGAATACATACAACTGCTTTCATACCGCTATTTTTATGTGAACACAAGTACTAAACTCGATATATTGGTTGCATGAGTTATTTTACTAACCCTGAAAGTACCCCACATCATAGTTTGTTAGTATCGTTATAGCGTGAATGTTAATGAATAGTACTATTTGGGATTGACTCCCCCCGTCCGGGTTAGTAGCGCTAACTTGTCAAACGGACGCATTATCATTTGTTCTTACGAGTGTTGGATTAGGCACTCGCTGGGAGGCACCCCGATCGTGGCACTTGATTGTGACCCGACACCACAGTTAAGCTCGAACTATGAGCTCATGGCAACAATATACACTATCTTTACATTTTTTTAATACATTACCTATCATTGTTGAATGATACAAACGGAAATCTTGTGTTCCATACGATGTTATATCAACTGTTTACAAACCTATGAACTCACCAACTTTATGTTGACCCTTTTAGTATGTATTTCTCAGGGGACCCGCCGCAGTAAGAAGCTTTCGGAAGCATTAGCTCGAGTCACATGTTTTCACAATCAAACCGGAGATTTGAATGCATTACTACATTTTGTAACTATGATTAGGATGGTAGTGGAAATCTGTAGAATGTTGACTCGAAACATGATGATTATGTAGACTTTTGTAAACAATGAAATTATGGAAATGTAATGATTTTTGATACGTCTCATATAGAGGTCGTTTTTTGTAATTCTTGTGTTGTGATATTTGATTTGGTCGGCGCCCCAACGCAACACCCTACCTTCCGCTGCCACGTGTCTTGGGGGTGCGACAGATTGCTGATTTTTTAATGATGAAAGAATTTTACTATATAATCAAGAAGAGAAAAAGAAAAATTTTAGATCAACCATGTCGTATGAACTTATAAAATAGTATATTCGAAAAAGAAGAATATATATATTCTCAAATAAAAAAGAAAGAAGGAAAATGTCAAACATAATTATAGTTCTTATGGTTCTCGCCAATTATTAATTTTTATAAGATCCTTAACCTATCTATCTATCTATCTATCTATCTATCTATATATCTATATATATATATATATATATATATATATATATAATACTAGTATTAGTATTATTATTTAGCAATATGTAATATAAAACTTTTAAGTTGACATTGAGCTACAATTCTGTATAAATCCATGCCTAAACTTTTTTGTATTACTATCATACACTAATAAACATACAGTTACGTAGCAAAGAGCCGGTCAACGAGCTTTTGAGGTATTCTGAATATGGTCTCATGTATTCGTTATTCATACTATATTTGTTAGTCCTGCGTGAATTTGTATCCGTTATTATTTATTATATTATTATTAGTGTTCTGATTCTACAGAAATATAAATGGTTGGAGATATGAATCCGTCAGAAAGCAGCTCGGTTTACATTGGTTCACCTAGTCAGGCATCACAAGCATCTAGTCAGGCATCACAAGCATCTAGTCAAGACCTACTTGATGGCAAGTTGTTTTACCTTATATATAATATACTTAACATGCGTATAATATCCATAGTTTTTACACTATTACGGTTCAAGTCAAAAATCTCAAAACTTGGATCGTAAATCTTACGAGTCATGTCAACTTGTGACTCTTACGAGTCTAAAAGATCAGGCAACCTCTTAATGTATATCGAAATTGATGAAAATAGAAAAATAGATGATTAAATTTTAATTTGAATTAAGCATTTGTGGTTGTTGCCAGTCGGCGACTTTACTAGCTACTCTACTTAATATCTTACACGTTGATTGTTATTTTCAATGATATATTAAAGACAACATAAAGACTATGAAAGGTTGTGGTTGTGCTTAAATAAAGGGTTGAGAGGGTTAATGGCTGATTGAGGAGTCAAAATTTCAATAGTGTCACCTACTCGTTTAATCTTAAATTTCAATTTTTATTTGTACATAACAAGTACAATATATTCTTATATATATGCATGTGTTATGACTCTTATGAGTTGAGTCACAAATTGAAATTAATGATTCGAGTCAAAAGTCGAGTTAATCTCACAACTATGATAATATCATCATCTATCAAGTTTTTCAAGATTTTTTTACAGGAAAATAAATTTCACTTGCAAAACTAGTGAGAACGTAGAAATTACAATGCATTGACACAGAACCAAATATCACCGTGGACAATGTAGATTATTGAATTGGCTTCCAAAGAAAAGACTATCGATTCCAAAAAATGTAAGAACATAATCAATAATAAACGGTTTCACAAATTTCAATTCTTCTTGGCCCAATAAATAAACGTAGTGAAGTCAAATAAATCGTTTCAACTCGCGATCAATCATCTACCAAAGTGCTTATGGATCATATATCTTTATTAAACCCGGGCATAGTGATTGCGAATGCACCAAATTTGGATTCAATATCTACTGTGTGCATCGTACTTATAAGTAGTGTTTTTTATTGTCTTTAACCTGTTAAAACTCACACTCAACGCACTTTACCTGCACCATGCCTATGTAACATGTAACAATTAGATGTCACATATGACGACACGTGTTTGCCAACTCAATTTATGTTAAAAATAAAAGTAGAAACAAATACTACATATGACAAAACCTTTCACCCACCTTCAACTCCTTTGGTCAACACCCTCATCCAACCATTTTCCTTGGTTTCTTGCTTTCTGTGCATTTTCATAACTCATTATTGTCCAAACATTTAATTCACGTTTCCTGTTGGGTGTTAACAAGTTCCTGGAATCATCTTTAAGACTTCAGCCCCTTTCCCCTTCGTTGATTTCTCCGATCAAGAGCCTAATTAAACTTCGACGACAAAAAAGATATCTCATCCATATATATATATATATATATATATATATATATATATATATATATAATAGCTGTGGGTTTTATTCTAGTTTTACGTTATTGATTTCTGTTACATATCTCATCCATTTGGTTTCAAGTCGCACGCCATTATTATCTCTTGTAGTTTTCCATATCAATTGTTACATGAAGAGAGTAACGAAAGGGAAGAAAACTGAGTACCAAAAGAGAGTAACGAAAGGGAAGAAAACAGAGTACCAAAAGACCAAGATGCAATGTATGTAGAGTTTTTATTATTGGTAATATATAATTAGTAGCATGTAGAATCGGTAGTTGAGCCGGGATGGGGGCTAAATAACCGAAGGTATAACATGGTGGAAGTTTGTAGGCCATTTCAGATCTGAAGTCGCAGGTCGTCGGAGCTTTGCTCGAAGTTCAGATATGAGGTTATATGTATTCGATGCCTTTTACCGATTTGTTAGTGATGGTGGGATTTGCGACGGAGTGCCGGTGGTGTCGGGATGTTTTGGTTTTGTTGTTGCCGGAGTAGTGGGGTGGGATCAAAAATGGTGGTGGTGGGTGACAGCTGAGCGTTTTGAAAGGGGTGGGAAATGTTTTGGTTTGATTTACTTTAACCTGGAAAAACAATCGGTAATTTTGTTTGTTCGTAAAAGTATCGCCGGAAATGTCGCCGGCTTCTTCAACGGAGAAGACAATAATGATGTGACAGTTGATTTATGACATGACACGTCACATATACATTCTTGTTGAAAAAATTCAACTGGTAACCTGCTAAGCGCTCAGCAGGTTAAAAAGTACAGCGCTCAGCAGGTTAAAAAGTACATCAAAAAACAATTTTTAAAAGCAAAGACAATTAAAAACACTACCCGTAAGTACAATACACACAGTAGACATCGAGTCCAAGTTGAGTGCATTCGCAGACACTAAGCCCATTAAACCCAACGAAGTTTGTTTTGTCAATTGATTCATACAACAATCAGCATGCACCTTTAGGAAATAAAGTGTTCTCGAGTAAGCTCCACGTAAGTTGTAAACTGATGCTTTTAGTATTCAAGATAGCCTAACAAAAGATCGATTGGAATTGAGTTCTCATCATATCGAGAGAAATAGATCTGAAAACGGAATGAGAAGGCTCTAGTTTGTGTTGACAGTATGACTCTTATCGTTGAATGGAGGGACTAGAATTTGATATGTGATATTTCTCTCATCTTTTAACAAATCTTTAAAATAAAAAATATTGCACTTTTTCTGATACAAGTAGAGTAATAACTTGAATTTGGAATTATATAGATACAACAAGAGAGAAGTACCGCATTTCTCTATACAAAGCATCGATGGAAGGTGATTGGAAAGCAGTTGAGGACATTTTAGACGAACACAAAAAATACCTACTAAGGTTGGGTATCAATGAGGACATTTTAGACGAACACAAAAAATACCTACTAAGGTTGTGTATCAATGGAAACAACGAAACAACACTTCATGTTGCAGTGTCTAGACAAAGGACCCTGTTTGTGAAAAATTTGATGAACTTGATGCAACCGGAGGACCTGGAGCTTCAAGACAACAATTCATGCACTGCCTTGTGTGTAGCAGTCACAGTTGGAGATGCCAAATTAGCCAAGTTGTTGGTGGCTAAGCACATGGCCCTTGTCGATATCGCTAATGGTGAAGGAAAGATGCCACTACAGATGGCAGCTTCATCTGGAAATCGTGATATGGTGAATCTTCTTTATGATAATACTCAGCGCATGAGAGGTAATTCTAGGAGAGTTGATAGTCGGAGTTGCGTTCTCTTGGAATGTGTCGGTGCTGATTTGTTCGGTAAGTATTCTGGCGTGTAATTGTTGTTTTATCGTGATAAATTTTTGAACTTTTGCCCATTATAACTTTTCTATACGCATTCGATCTCAGTTTCATATTCACTTTGGTTCTAGGAATAAATATTATCTTGGACAGCTATTAATCGAACAAATTTTATTAAAAAATATAATTAACTTTGTTATGTATTAATCCAAAGGGTTGGCTTATTAATTAATATTTGATTCTCAATATAGTTTCTATGTAAGTTGATCATTAAATGGTGGTTCCATCTTAAAGTGTCTTTTTAAACCCATTTCGCTAATTGTGAGGGTTCATACTACAAGATTAAAATCATCCTGCTTTATAATACTCACCAGTATAATTGTACTTTTTCTCTCCGAGTTTTAGAGTACGCTATTATCATGTTAAAAAGTGATCTCCATATTTCGTTGTACATAAAGATTTTTTGTCATGGTCTCCACTTATTTGGCGTTCGATCCGCATAGCATATATCATCATTTAAGTAATATTATGCAGATGTTGCTCTTCGAATACTCCAGGAACACCCAGATCTGCTAGCTTTAAGTGGAGGGAGTGTGCTCAGAATTTTGGCTCAAAAACCACAAGCATTTAAACCAAAACCTACTTCATTCATAGGAAGAGTACTCACGGAATTATCTCCAATTCCTCTTCCTAAATTGTTGAATTGGGATAAATGCTCAGCCTTACATTTGCTAATAAAGATTTTGAAATTAATAGCAGATCAAAACCCTCCTGCTGACATTTATGACATATTGCGAGGGCCAGCTGACCCGATTAACGATGAAAACATAGCAACTAATCCAATAGATGCAAATAGAAGATACTCTTCAAGGGTACTATTTTTAGCTGCAGAAGCAGGCAACATTGTATTTATAGTTGCGATCATTGATCAATATCCAGAAGTGCTACAGGATGTAAATGATATCAACCAAACTATATTTCATGTCGCAGTCTCACAGCGTTATGTGGAAATCTATGATATATTATTTAAAATAGGATCAACAAAGGATCGTATAGTTGCTCTTGAAGACGAAAATGGTAATAACATGCTGCATTTAGTCGGAATCCTTACGGAAAGTGCAAAGAGTAATTGTTACAAGTACATTCCAGGAGCAGCCCAACTAATGCAGCAAGAGCTACTATGGTTCAAGGTATATCATAATTTCTTTTTACCCTTTCATCTTTATTTATGTGTCCTCATTGTATTGCATCATTTCGGTTGCATCAACCATTATAATGATCACTTTTTTATGTTCAACTTAAAAATTGTCACAAAAATGTCCAAGTAATTTTACTTACACAGTTTACACGTTAAAAAGTGACCACACATGCTAATAGTAAAGACATATAGATAGTGACACCAATACTAAGAATTCGAAGAGAGTAATTCTTTTTTTGGCAGATTATATAAGGATCGATGATGATCTAATGTATGATTGTGTTCTTTTTAGGAAGCAGAGAGTATGCTTCCTTTTTCTATGCGGAAAAAGAAGAATAACGCTGGTTTCACACCACGCGAGGAGTTCACAAAGTACCACAAAGATTTAGTTTCCGAAGGTGAGAAGTGGATGAAAGATACAGGTGCTCAACTGATAGTAGCAGCGGCACTTTTAGCCGCTATATCATTTACTGCAGCAGTTACATTTGCAGGTGGATATAACCAGAACACCGGTTATCCTATGTTCCGTACAAAAAAATTCTTCAGATTGTTCATATTTCATATTTCCATGACTTTCTTTTCTGCTTCAGCATCAATCATCAATGTGTTATCTCTCCTCGCTTCTAGTTATGCTGAAGATGCTTTCTCCAAGTTATTACCGTACAGGTTGATGCTATGTGTAGCAACACTTTACTGGTCTGTGATAACTATGATCGTGGCTTTTCTTTACAACTTATTTCTACTATTTGAAAAGAAAGTACCAACGATACAAATGATTCCGGCTCACTTGATAACCTTGGTATTTATCTTTTACTTCAAACCAATATTTCTCCTTTCAAGGTATGCGTTTATTACTACCATTGATAGGAAATTTAAATTGCGTTATGATCGAAGAATGTTAAGTGCCCTGCATCAGGTTATGGCATCTAGCAATTAAAGTTGATATTGTACAAGATGGCTTATGTATTTATCAGCATGGTGTTTTGAGCTTTGAGGTGGAATGTTCTTGCAATTTGATTTAATTAATGTTTCATTCATTGTTACAATGGTGTTTCTTTCAGTTCCAAAGATCTATCTATTTTAAGTTAGGTCATTTTCTTATAAATAACTAGTGTTATTGCACGTGTGACACATGGTTGCGCTAATATATTTGTAATCTAGTGATGCACATACTAAGGTTGAGACACAGTGGTTGTTTAACATCAAGATATTCCATCATCGTTCTTGAAAGGTTGAAATGAAGGAAAAACGAACAATCAACTATATATTCATCTTGGAGTTGCTACTTGTAAAAAGCCGTATCACAAAAAGTCGAATGTAAAATTGGCGAATCTTCAATCGTAGACAACAATATGCATATAATACAAACATGATCCACGTACCAAATCACCATTTTGTAGAAATTCTCTTCTTTTTTTCTTCCATAAATGCATTCATAAACTAAAACAAAACTAGAAGTAGTACTAACCTTCAGGTGTGAGATAAATTCTCTGGAGCTCTTCATATTGGGTTAGGTTTGACCAAGCTTTAACAAATCCATACGCGGAGAATGCGACTCAAATAATTGACCTCGCTTTTACATGTCTTAGTAGCTTTCCACAATATAAGTCTATTTCTTTTCTTTTTCTTTTTGTTCCACCTTCAAATATTTTAATTCTGCATAATCAAAACAAACATATTTTTTTAAAAGTTGAATGAAATGAAGAACAATAATTAATCTTGGCAACTCGCAAAATCGTTTGCAAATAACCTGGTAGGAGCAGAAAATCTAATTAACATGCAAAGCACTTTCATAAAACAAATTAGATGGAGAGATTCATGGTTCATATTGAATTGAGAAAGTAATGATATGGAGAATGAATTTGTTAGGGCAGTTAGGAGAGCAAAATAAATACTTTGAAATTAGCTTATGCTTAAATACTCAGGCTTATTTATACCAAAGCTTATAACACTTCACATTTTGTAACTGATTATATGGAAAATGCTGGGACTACATTCAATGAATAAAATGTTTTTGATTACGTTCAAAGCTAATGGCAATAAATAAAACATGAGATTGAAAGAAATTAGAGCAAATTGCCACATCAGATTTTTCATATATTGGGCAATAGAGGCTGCCACATTGGCAGAGAAGGATCATCAATCCAATGACACATAAGATTTACTATGGGATGATACCATGGAAGCCTACACCTAATGTTGGGATATACCCAATTAATATATATACTAGTGTAAAACTCCACGATAAAATTATTATAATCCCATATTAGATGATAAAGTTATATATAAGGTAATAAGAAGGTATTAAATATATAAATAAATGAGTCAACGATATAAATTTCTGGCACATCATAAATAAATTAGTCAAAAAAATTTAATTTTTTCATTAGCGCCGATAATTTGTATATGCTCATTCAATAATATTACATGAAAATAGCAGTAGCATTTTTCAGACTCCTTACAATTTCTTTTCTAACATCTTCAAAAAACATGTGTCTACTTGATCTCTATAATTAGAAATATAAGCTGCAACGTACCACCAATATAAGAAGCTTAGACTATATATTAGACGACTGAAATAAGAAAAAGAAAATTATTATTCAAGCAATACATACATACAACTATCATTAAAAGAAGGAAAAAGTGCGGTGGAATGCATTCAACTTGACCAGAATGTCTATTGTGTGTATCTTACTTAAGGGTAGTGTTTTTAATGCATGAAACATGTAAATTAGCTCTATTGTATGTACTTTTTGACCTGCCGAGCCCTTAACCGGTTACTAGTTGAATTTTTTTTTTAAATGTATATGTGGCTTGACACGTCATAAATTATCGAGAAAATTGCGGTGGAATGCATTCAACTTGACCTGAATATCTATTGTGTGTATCTTACTTACGGGTAGTGTTTTTAATGCATGACACATGTAAATTAGCTCTATTGTATGTATTTTACCTGGTTATTTTAATTAAATAGTATAAAATATTAAACAACACTTTAATAAATATTTAAATAATACCAATAAATGTGTTCATATCCCAAATCTCGTACCATCATCAATGATCGATTCACTCAGAAAATACACACAGATTGACAATCATTCAAATCCTAATCGCAAACTAAATTTCACAATCATTCAAACATCATGATCGATTAACATAGTACCAAACAAAAATTCAAATCCTAATCGCAAACTGAAATCGAAAACCAAATGCCAACAACTTTTTCGGCCGGTCTTCTTCGTTGTCTCCAGCAAACACAACTTGTTGTTGAAACGAAGCAATAATGATCGAGAGGCGGTCAGTTTGGACTCAGGCGTTGGCAGCGAGCTAACTAACCCTAGATCTAAGGTTTCTGATTTAGGCCGCAACCATCCACAACCAAATAAAGGTCTGAATCTACTTCAGGTTAATTAGGTTTTTGATTCATGGTTGATTAGGGTTAGATGAAACTCTAGATACCACTAACTCGAAAGATAACGAACAAAATTGAAAGAATGCAAAGACGAAAAGCCTAATTTACACTCAACGGATTTTTCTTGTTGTCGAAACGGGGATGTGACGGATGGGTTGAATTATATCTACAACTCTCCTATGGTTCTGAATTTTTACACGTGAGAAAAATATGAAGGAGGGTTTGATGTGTTGGTTGTTTTTGAATGATGATTAAAGTTTGATTAAGGTTTGATGTGCTAGTTCTTTTAAGTCGACATATGCTTCTGGGTGGAGTATTTTAAATGTAAGTTTCCATGTAGACTTGACAGATAATTTATGACGTGTCAAGTCACATACACATTTTTTAAAAAAAATCAACTAGCAACCGGTTAAGGGCTCGGCAGGTTAAAAAGTACATACAATAGAGCTAATTTACAGGTTTCATGCATTAAAAACACTATCCGAAAGTAAGATACACACAATAGACATTCATGTCAAGTTAAATGCATTCCACCGCACTTTTTCCTGATGAGGTGGAGTGATGATTTGGCGTCTGACGTGTCATCGAAATATTGCAACTGGTGCCACATAGGTAAAATACATACAATAGAGCTAAGTTACAGGTTTGATGCATTAAAAACACTACCCGTAAGTATGATACACACAATAGACATTCAGGTTAAGTTGAATGCATTCCACCACACTTTTTTCTTAAAAGAAATAAGTGTATATGTCTATACATTAATTGCACAACTAAAAACTTAAAATATGGTATTTTCCAACAATATAGTAAACCACTTAAAACTAAGAACACCCTTGAGAAGTTAATAAAACATTAAACTTCACATCCTAAACTCGAATACGTTTAAGCTAAAAAAATGACAGATTGTATCGTTGCTAATAATTCACATTTCTCCACTTTAGAATATAAATTACTTAAATGACTTGAAATATTTATTGCCTAAACGTGGACGATTTTGACAAAATGTTAACTTTCAAACTCATATTTCATTGTTTCAATATCTATTTACATTGTTATAACATTTCGCAACTAAAGAAAAGGATTCGACACCAGGATGTCCAAAGTAGTACCACCCATGGGAAGGGTCGAATACCACAAAACTAAATGCGTGGTGACAAGATTTGTACACGATGGTTGAAATTAGTTTGAGAAAGATTTATCTAGGGATTACATTTTGAAGATTAAGACTGATTTCCAATTTTCCAACCAAACCATATAAGACTAATTTGTAAAACCTATCAAAAAATGAAAAAAAAAAAAAAAAAAAACTCGTTGAAAGTATAGTTTGTGAGATCTTAAATCGAAGAGTAGAAAACGCTGAATTTTATGGTGCAATTTTTATAATTTTTCGACTTGTAGTTTGTGAGATATTTAGTTTTTAAAAAGATGGAGGAAATAGGTATTTGATAAAAATGAGTGGTTGAGATTGATTTCTCAGTTCTCACACAAAGTAGTTGTACTCATTTGAACCCTAAACGCTACTCTGTATTCCTGTTTTCATTCTTGATATAAGTTGTATTTTCTTTTGAAATATGAAATTATTTAAAAATTTTCTTTTTAGTCCCTGTAACTTTCTTGAGACGCTTCTTGTATAAGGACGTAAAAGCAGGCAGCCAACATTTTTAGCAGTCATCATCCTCTTCTCATGGGTAACAGACATGGGGTAGCAATTAGGGTTGGGTCAGGTTAATGAGCTCAAGTTAACGGGTTGGCGGGTTAGAAATGATCAACGCAAATCCAACCTGATTTTATAATTGGATTGAGTATTTCAGCTCAACCCAAAAAAATATCACATGTGTTAATCTTATCAAAAATAATAGCTAATCGCCTAATCATTTATAATCATAAAAATATTTACCAAATTTCAAAAGTAATCACAATACATATTATATGAAGTTGGATCGTTACCAGAACGTCATTAATTCACAATTTCTATCAAAATATAAAGGAATCAAAGAAAAAGTCATATATCAATAAATGAAAAGGTCCACATAACGTGTTATATTTAAATTAAAATAAATTTGTAATAATATTTAAATATTTCGGGTTGTTGGTTCAATTCGAAAATTCATTTGCTAACCCGAAAAAATATATTGAAAAATCCCGACCCAAACCTGATTATATTAAAATATTAAAATATTTCGGGTTGCGGATTTTTCGGATTGACGGGTTGGCGCCTCAAAAATCCCGACCCAAACCTGATTATATTTAAGTTGGGTTTGTGTCGGGTTTGGAGTCGAGTTTGAAATTGCTAGCCCTAATGTGTATGATTAAAGGTGGCAAAACGGGCCAGCTAGATAGGTAGGGTAACGGGTCACATAACCCACCTAACCTGTCCATTTTATTACCATCTCGACTATTTTTCGAGTCACTGAAACAATCTATTTGTAAAATACGGCAATGTTAAAAGTAAAAGCTAGTATAGCTCTTTTTTCATAGTTGACACATTTTAAACTATATAAATATGAAATATTAGTCCATATATTGTTGTCTGAAACACGTCAAAGAAGAGAATAGAGTGAATGGGGTAACCGATAAATGCTGTCATTTGAATTTTTATATAACTTAAAATCTAAAAAGCTTAAATTAAGCTAAATGGCAGACGCCCTTACAACGATTTGTTTAGCCGGTGTATAAAAAATAATCCCACTTGCCCCTTCTACTTCCCTCCTTTTTATATCAATGTAGATGAATGTTTTGAAAACTTGTTGAATTGGAATTTTGAAAGTTTTCAGTTTATTTTGAACTGGTTTTTGACCATATTTAGTTTTGGCGTGAACTGTCCGGTTCACCGGTTGAACAGAGAACGGAACCGGTTTTCACATTTTTTTCCTTTTTTATTTTTTATCTTTTTGTTTTAAAAAAAGAAACTACCAATAATACAAGCCCTTAATTGTATATGTTAATCAATAAATTAGCTTGTCCAGCTTCAAATTCTATGTTTCCGCCCAAAAAGATCAAAATCGAACCGAAAACTAGACTTTTTGTATTAAATTCATGAAACCGGTTGAATCGGTTGAACCAGCGATCTGACCGGTTCAACCGGAACCGGATCCCTTCCGGTTTGACTTATAAACCGGTTTTCAAAATATTGGTGTAGATGATTTCACCATAAAATCATTATTAAACTTTATATTTTATTTAAAATGACGATGAATTCTTTTCACATCTCTTTGTAATCAAAGTTGATAAAAAACCTACAAACTTCACATTTAGAGGACTAGATAGAAAAAGTTAAACACGAACTCGTGAAGGGTAACAAACAAAAAATCAAAGTTTGTTAGTTTAACTTTAATTGCTAAAATTATAAACCTTTGCTAAGTGGGCTCACAGTTAAATAAGTTTAGTTTAATTTATGGAATTACTCAAAGGGAAACACAACCTCAATCTAAGGAACCCGACATGTTTAAATTAGTTTCTCACGTTTGAATTACTTTTTTTCCTAATACCGCCCATGCACTTACTTACTATACTAATGCTTAGGTAAAAATAGATACGAGTATATGTTATATTCAATTTTTAAATAGCCAAAAGCCCTAAAACAATTGATAGTAGAAAAATATCGATGTGCAAATACTCGCATACAAATTCCTTCTTAATAGTTATGAGTTATGTCACATGACATCAACTCTTTATGACATGGCTACTCGATCTATATGCCATAATGTGAGGAAGTGTAAGGAGACGATAGGTATATAAACAAGGGTTTAGTGCAGGGAACGCACTTAACTTTAGTCCGATCTCTATTGTGTGTACCCAACTTCGTTTTGGTCTATTGTGTGTATCAACCTTTCAACTTGGTCTATTGTATGTATCCAATATCTAATATGATAATGTGGCAACCATATAATGTGCCACGTCATATGACACGTCATTGACACATCATTAAAACGGGTGCCACGTCAGTCGGATACACACAATAAACCAAAATGAAATGTTGATACACACAATAGATCAAAATGAAGTTAAGTACATACAATAGAGATTGGACTAAAGTTAAGTGCATTTCCCTACACTAATCCCTATAAACAAATACTAGAGTTAAGTTATCATATGTTTTATTCTAATATTGTTGTAAATGTATGTATTATCAACGAACACCTAACTTCAACTTGGTCAATTCTATAAGGAAAAAACTACTAACGTGCGTTTTCGTTTAATCTACGTAGTTTAATATAGGTTTTAAGTGTATGAAAATGTAATTATATATGTTCTGACATTTATAGTATGTATCGAACTATTGGGTCTTCCATTGTTTGTAGTAAACTTGTATTCAATTATATTGTATGTAATTTTTGGGTACTTTTACGTGCGTGTTAGCTTTATAAGGTGACACGTGTCATTATTACGAGTTGACACGTCACTAAAATACATACAACAATAATAAATTGAAATGTTATTATATACAATGTAACTCTAAGTACTTTGTTTCATACTATGAATGTTAGAACGTAAATAATTATATTTCCATAAATTTACGCCTATAATATATCATTGATAGTTAATAAACGACTCACTATTGCTATGTTACCAACAATGTTTTAAGAACCAGTTCGACGGGTCAAACCGAGAAATTGAAGAAAACTGCACGGAATAAACCGGTTATAGGCTATTTGTGGAATTAAGTCGAACCGGCCGGTTCACCGGTTGAACCGCAACCGAATTTGGCCGTTTTTGTTTTAAATTTCACTTTCTTTTTCAATTTTGTAGGGAAAAAATAAATACATATATGGTTGTTGACGTTATTTATTTATATAAATAATATTTTGTCGCACCCCAAATTTGATGTGCAGCGGAATTCGGGTCAGGGCGCGACTAATCATGGATCATTACACAAGTTATAACAAACGACCTCTAAATGAGACGTTTAGAATTTCATTCCATAAAAATACATTGTTCACCAAAAATACACGTTTGTTCTATCAGCGAGTTCGCATAAAAGCCTAGAGATCTTAGTACATAACTACCAATACAAAAATAGTAATGCAGGAAAATCTCTCTGTTTGTTTGTAAAGCATGCGACTCGAGCTAGGGTTTCCCTGTAGGCCATCCTACTATGTCTGCGTACCTGAGATTACATACTAAACGGTCAACATAATGTTGGTGAGTTCATAGGTTTGAAACAGTTATCAAAAGTTGGTAATAATCACAAGATTTAATCAGTGTTGCACAAATGCAAAATAAGTGTATACTATTGTCATGAGTCTCACAGTTCGACGCTTAACCTAGTTTGTGCCTCGGGCAGATGCATAATCCAATACACCTGTAACAGTCAAATATTAATGCGTCCGTGGGTCGGCTAGAGCGACTAGCCCGGACGGGGATGTCAATCCCCGATAGATCTATCCAATAATACTCGCGCTCATACAATTAACGAACTATGATAAAGTGAGGACTTTTAGTGGATTAAAGGTCTCATGCAATCCGTATAAGAGTTGTTTCAGTACTTGTGATTATAAAACAGTGTATGTAATCTCACCCCATAGTATAAAACAGTAAAAGTGGGGCTATGAGACTCACCTGAGTCTTGAAAGCAGTTATAACAAAGAGTGGGTGTTCGTGTCCCAAAGCGCAATCTTCTAGTGCCCTAAACGCATAAGATTGTATGTAAGTGGCGGGTTAATGTCCACTTATGTATGCAAGTGGAGGGTTAATGTCCACTTGTGCTAGTCGTCCACTCAACTAGTTATGTCCAAAGTGTGTTTATCATATGTGTTTAGAAAACATGTACAGCCCGTTGGTGACGTTTTGTAATAATAATTCTCACAGACATTATTATTATGTTTTGTTTCGTTGTATACTTGTAATAGTATATGTGTTGTGTGTACAAGTAGTGTCGTATATGATATAGTTGCTGTTTCGCGAAAACGTTCCTTAGAAAAATATGTTTTCAATCAGACTGTTTTATGCGACACAGAAGTTGTGTCGCTATGAGGTGTTGCGACACAAAGGTAGTGTCGCAAAGTATGAAATTCAAATAGTTGTGCGACACAAGAGTTGGTGTCGCAAGTCGAGATTTTAAATAGGTGTGCGACACAGTGGTTTGTGTCGCAGGTTAGTACTGTTCGATATAAAATGTTGCGACACGAGTTAACACTGCTTGTCTAGCGACACTAGGCTTGTGTCGCAGGTTGCGACACAAGTTAGTACTGCTGGTTTATAAATGTGGCGACACAGGGATTGGTGTCGCAGGAGTAATTCGAAAATCAGTAGTGCGACACATGGCTTGTGTCGCAATGGTTTTGGGTCATCTGCGACACAGGGGACCTGTTGTGATTTCGGGTTCGGGATTGTGGCCAAACGTGCTCGGTTTGACCCGAAACTTTTAGGGATGTCTTAAATATGTTTTTGGAGCTTAGGAAAATTATCGTTACGTCTTGTGGTCGACCCGAAAGTGTCGTTTTAAAACTATTGCAAAAACAGTCCCCGTGGTTGATTTTTCAGATTTTGAGTCGTTTTCGTGGTTCGTTTTGACTAGTCAAGTGTCGAGATAGGAATCCGAGAAAATTACCAGTTGTTCATATGTGTCTTAACTACTTTCAGTAATTTTTCTAGAATTTTTGGATGAGTCTAAGTATTTTTAATAATTCCATTTGTCCTCTGAGGTCCAAAGTCGACCAATCTGGACACATGTTCAAAGATCGAATTACTGAGCAAAATCTACACATTTTTAACGAAAGTTATCTAAACGACATTTGTACCTAACAAAATTAGTGAGATTTTGGCGGTGGTTTCAAGTCATTTGGAGTCGTGTAGCTCGAGTTATGAACTCGAGAAGTTGAGTCAAAAATCTGTCACCCGAAACAGTTTGGCGACACATTTTTGTAAAATCATTTTCGGGTATCAAACGGTGTCGAAAAATTATGAAACCACTTGGAGATGAAAGATAACTCTTTAAACTTAACTTTTGCTATTTGATTCGTCCATTTTGGTTGAGTTTTGAGCACGAAACTTCCCCTTGAAGTCGGGCCAAGTTCCTGCCCAAAACTGTTACGGTTTTTATGTTTTTCAAAAACGATTTTCGACTTTGTTTTTGGACATAATCTTGTTATATGGGCCTTTTAACATGTTTATATGTATGTTTCAAGTATTATAAAAGAGGGATAGAGTTTCTTACAAAGAAATTGATGAAAGCACGAAGAATGAAGATCGAAAGCTCGTTTTCTTGCTTTTTCTTGCAAACCGAAAGGGATGATGCTATGGTGGTTTATGGTGATGCTTGTGGTGGTTTGTGGTGGTGATTTGGGAGGTGTGTTGGGGCTGGAATTGCAGAGAAAAAGAGAGGAGAGAGTTGAGAGAGTTTGAGTGTGAATATGTTTGTGTGTTTGAGTGAATGTAAGGGTGAGGGAGGCATGGGAGGGAGTAAGGGGTGTCTTGGCATGGAGGGTAAGGGATGGCAGATTTTGTGGGCCCCACTTGAGGTGTGGGATGTTTAAATTTGTTCCCCAAGTTTACGTTACGCGCGGTGACCATTTACCTGTTCGTTTCGTCGTTCGTTTAAACTTTAAACGTTTATTATTCAAGTTTTTCGTTAATGATTTATTCGTGTATATTTTGATTGAATTTTTATTTAAAATACTTCATTTTAATTTATTAAAATATAATTCGAGTTTCGTTCGGTTGTCGGGCGCGATTTGCGCGTTTTTGTCGTGTACGGTGCGTTTTATACGAAACATAAAACGTTTTCGATATTATTACCACGATATAAGTTAACTAACAATTATTTATTATAATTACGTTATTTAATAAAATATTTTTCACCAACGTCCGTATTATTATGTCGGATTCCATCCGATCGAACTTGCGTAATTAAAAATTTAATTACGTACGTGTATATATATTTACATACATACAAACTGTTACTGCACTTAGTCCCATTTCATACTAAATACATGTAATAAGGATCTATGATTAATCACTAATGACGGCCTAATTCGCCGGGTGTCACATATTTGTAGTATTTTATTACGTTGGTTATGTTTAAAATTATATTAAATTATATTATTTTATGGTAAATTCTAAAACGGTTAAACCGGCCGGTCCGACCAGTCTAACCGTAACCGAAGCCACTTTCGCTTCGACTAAAAAATCTTTTCAAAACATCGGTTACCAATGCTTTATATCAGTCAATGTACCACCTAGTATTGCCTAAATTAGGTGACTGAATTTCCCCGTTTATATATATATATACTAGAATACTAGATACTAGATCTATAAGTTAATAAAAGAATTTTATATCATTAATTTATTTTATATTAGTATTACTGTTAGGAATATTTAATATAAAACTTTTTAAGTTGACAGTGAGCTATAGTTCTCTATAAATACATGTCTAAAAGCTGAAATATCACTACATACACTAATAAACATACAGTTGCGTAGCACTACAGCCTGTTAACGAGCTTTCGAGGTATTCTGGATACAGTTTCATGTATTGGTTATTCATTCTATTTGTTAGTCTTGTAAATTTGTATTCCTTTTCAATAGTTACCGTTATTATTATGATGATAATGCAGAACCTACAACGAGCAGTTTGAGATATGAATCCCATTGGCAGAGAGCTCCATAATATCACATCCGATGTAGCATCGCCATTGATCACTCAACCTTGTCAAGATCTACTTGATGGCAAGTTGTTTTATATAAATCTGAATTATCCAGCTTTATTTAATTGTATTGATATTAGCGGTGACAATTCAGGTTGAGTCGGGTTGAAGTTTCAGGATTAGTCTAACTCAAACCAAACCTGATTAGATGAACGGGTTGAATATTTCAATCCAATTCAATATGCTCTAAAAATATAGTGATCATTAATAAGCCTAAAAAATGTTTATAAAATCCCAAAAACAATCATATTACCTCTTAGCATAGTTGTCAAACCGTGACTCGACTCGTGACTCGGAAGCCCGATTTTTGACTCGCGACTCGATTCGTGGCTCGACTCGTAAGAGTCATAAATTTTTCAGAAATTATATATATATATATATATATATATATATAATAGGGATTAGTGCAGGGAATTGCACTTAACTTTAGTCCGATCTCTATTGTGTGTATCCGACTGACGTGGCATCCGTTTTTGATGATGTGTCATATGACGTGGCACATTATATGGTTGCCACATTATCATATTAGATATTGGATACATACAATAGACCAAGTTGAAAGGTTGATACACACAATAGATCAAAACGAAATTGGATACACACAATAGAGATCGGATTAAAGTTTAATGCATTCCCCTGCACTAAACCCTATATAATATAAGTGTAAGAATAAAAGAGTGGAATACTTTATACATTTGCTAAAATATTATAATCTCACTAGTTATGAGTAGGTTACAATTCATCCCAAAATATGCACCACAAAGTATCAAAAATGCCATTTATAGCATCCAAAATGGTATAACTAGCGATTGAGTAATAAAACAAATGTCAAAAGATTTTGGAGACAAATAAAACTAATCTTCGACATCAATGTGACCATCAACTTCATCTTCATCAAGAAGCACGGTTGTCTCATGAAGTCAATAACGAAACATCATTAATTTTAAATTCTACCGAAATATTTAAATTCTACCGAAATAGTAATTTGGTAAGGTATTAAACATGTCGAAATCAAAAGTCAATAATTCAAATGCATTATACAAATGGCTCTTCTCCATCAAAAGTTAAAAACCATATTCGTATGTAATAAACTTGGATGTTGTCACATAGTTCAACTATTGTATGTTGTCACATTTTAGAAGTTCTATCGTATGTAATAAACATGGATAATTCGTCTATCGTATGTACAAAGTGACCTGAAAGGCAGGTTGATGGTTTCTTCCTTCTTTTTTCACACATGCCAAATCAGCAAAATACACGTTCCACGTCAGCAACAGGTGACATTGTACATACATTAGACGATTTAGCAGGTTTCAATACATACAATAGAACTTTTGAAATGTGAGCACATACAATAGTAAAACATGTAAAGTATGTTGTACTTTCAAACAATAAACCCTTAAATAAAACATTAAAAGATTTTACCAACTTGAAAATGCATTGTGTTGGCGGTTAAACCCAAAAACGGATTGGGTTATCCGAACTCAACCCGCAAAATCAGGAGGGTTGACTGGTCAAAAATTCCAACCCAGCCTCATATATTTTCATGTCGGGTTTTGAGTTGTGTCCGCAATTGACACCCCTAATTGATATGATGTTTTATTGTTGAACTAACTTAGTTTTTTGTTAGAGACCTGTGGATAATATCAATAAGGTAATTATTACAATAACCTGGATATATATATGTCTTTGTGAATTATATCCGAAAGGGCGAAAATCTGTTTGCAAAGACAACATGTGATCCTATAGATTGTCTGGATTATTCACTATTGTATGCACAAAACATGATACGGATGTTTGGGCACTGAACCACCCCTTTTCATGGTTGATATCTCGCAAGCATAGTGAAGTCAGAGAAAATAGTTTCGACCCAATCACCTACCAAATTGAGGGTCACGTACTCATTAGTCTCCATCTGCTCATATATTTATCGAGATATGTTAAAATAAGTTAGATAAAACTCAATAAACCTTGTAGCACATGAGTTGCAAACTGCATATTTAAAGTCTAACAAAAGATCGATTGAAATTGAATTCTAGTCGTATCGAGTTAAACAGATCTTAAAACTAAATGAGAAACCAATAGGCTTTTGTTTCTTAATGCCTTGAGCCTATGAAGCTCATCGTTTCATGGAGGGTTTCTCTTACTTTGTTATCTCTTAGGGTTAAAGTGCGTCGGAATGCAATTAACTAAGGTCTGACATTCATAGTTTGTATCAACTACTCGGGCGTACATACCGTGTTAAAAACTTGTTATTTGTTACTATTGCATTTAATTTATGATTTTTTTGCGCGTGTCATCTGTATAAGGTGTCACGTGACATCCTTATAAGTTGACATGTCACCGGAATACATACTGTTACAATAAATAACAAATTTCTTACACACAATGTACACCCGAATAGTTGAGTACACACTATAAATGTCAGATCTTAGTTAATCGCATTTTCATGCACTTAACCCTATCTCTTAAACTTAATCTTTGAAAGAAAACGTTGCACTAGTTCTGATACAAATAGAATAATATCTTGATTTTGAAATTAAGTAGATACAAGAGCAATGTACCTCAAAATCGACTTTCCACTGTACAAAGCATCGAAGGAAGGTGATTGGAAAGCAGCAAAGGACATTTTAGATGAACACGAAGACCTAGACCTCCTAAAGTATAGTATCAATGCAAAAAATGAAACAATACTTCATGTTGCAGTGTCTAGAAGAAGGACCATATTTGTGAAAAATCTGATGACCTTGATGGAAAAGGAGCACTTGTTGCTTCAAGATAAAAGTTCCTACACTGCTCTATGTGTAGCAGTTACAGTTGGAGATGCCGAATTAGCCAAGATATTGGTGCAAAAAAACGAGGACCTTCTCAATATCCCTAACAATAAAGGAATGGTGCCACTCCAGATGGCAGCGTCATATGGAAATCGTGAGATGGTGAATTTTCTTTATGATAATTCTCGGAGCATGGCAGGTGCTTTTTGGACACCATGGAGACAGAGTTACTTTCTCTTGGCATGTATCAAGGCTGATTTGTTCGGTAAGTATTTTGGGGTGTAATTTTTCTTTTATACGAGTGGGAGCTACTCAGATGGCCCCTTCATTGGTCTCATATACACTTTAGTTCTTGGAGTACATAAGATATATCTTGGATTATTATTTAGTAGACTATATTTACCAACAACATTATTCAGCTATATATATGTGTGTGATCCAAATTAAGGGTTGGTTTGGTAATGTCTCTTGAACTTGGTGCTACATTACGCAATAGGCTTATTAAGGTTTGATTCTCAGTGTAGTTTCCATGTGAATGTTTAACGGTGTTTCCGTCTTGATGTGCTGGTTGAATCCACATATCTTATGTCAACTTGCATTTTCCCAATAAGGCCGGGATCATAATACAAGATGAATATCGATCATCTCCCTTTTATACTAATTAGCAGCTTCTTTTTTTTTTTTTTTTTTTCTCTCGAGTCTTTTAAATTCTCATGTTGAAAAGTGATCTCCACATATTGGTGCTCCATATTGTGTTAAGGTAAAGATTTCATCCCTTGCTCTCAGCCAAAGGTTGCCATGGACCATGAAAGACTTTGTCACAAATTAAATATATACTATTGCACTCCAATTTTATTGTGTTCTTCATAGAATATATCATCAAGTAACTATATTTATATATATATATTTTGCAGATGTTGCACTGCGAGTACTGAATGACTGCCCAGATCTTGCTCTAAGTATAGGGAGTGTGATGTAGTGTCAAATTCGTAACACGAATTAATCCTGTTGATTCGAAGAATACCCAGGAATTAACCCCTTCCAACAATCGTTGATTCAAACGAATACCGATGTTAGGAATAATTTCAACTCAATTGCCAAGCAAAATTGATAGAAAATTCAATTTCATAAAATTCAAAAACTAAATGTTCCTGGTTCAACATGAACCCTAAATAACAAACCAGAATTTTGAATTGGGCCTAAAAACAAAACGGGCCAATCACAAAAGCCCAAAATAAAAAATAAAACATAAAATAGCCCATAACTTCTTCTGGGAGTCGTTTTTGGGCCCGAAAGTTGGGGGCGGTTTTACTAGGAGATGGGCCTCGATCCAAGCTTCGATTTGGCAGGTCGCGGTCCTGAAACGGAACTCCGTAGCTCAAGTTATGGCTGTTTTCGTGAAGCCCGTTTCTTCATTCGATTTTGGGCCGCCATAAACATCAATGCCCAATCTTCAGCACTTGAGCCCGCATCAGAGTGTGCTCACAATATTGGCTAAAAAACCTCAAGCTTTTCAACCAAAACCTAGTTCAGCCACAGGAAGAATGATCACAAAATTATTTCCACTTCTTCTTCCCAACTTATGGAATTGGGACGAATGCCCAGCCTTACATTTGCTGATAATCATTTTGAAAAAAATGAGTATAAACCTTCCGCGGTCAAGAATTTATGACATAATGCGAGGGCCGGCTAGCTGACCGGGTCAAAAATGAAAACGTAGCAACTAATCGAATAAATGCAACGCGAAAATACTCGTCAAGGGTACTATTTTTAGCTGCAGAAGTAGGCAACAGTGTATTTATACATGCGGTCACTGAACAATATCCGGAGCTACTACAGGAGGTAAATGATATCAACCAAAGTATATTTCACGTCGCAGTCTCACAGCGTTATGTGGATATCTATGATATATTATTTAAAATAGGATCGACAAAGGATCGCAGTCTCACAGCGTTATGTGGATATCTATGATATATTATTTAAAATAGGATCGACAAAGGATCACGTAATTGCTCTTGAAGACGAAAATGGTAATAACATGTTGCATTTAGGCGGGATCCTTACGGAAAGTGCAAAGAGTAATTGTTACAAGTACATTCCAGGAGCAGCCCAACTAATGCAGCAAGAACTACCATGGTTCAAGGTACACTTACCCTATTTTATTTTTACCCCTTTCTTCGTTATTATGTGTTCTCATAGTTTTACATCATTTTGGTTACATCAACCATTAAGTATCAATTCTTGATTTGTACAATCATTCATCACCTTTTTATGTTCAAGTTAAAAGATGTCACCAAAATGTCCAAATAAGTATATTACTTGCACGTTAAAAATTGAGTGAAGATCTAAATATATTTATAGTGACACAAAATAGTATAGGTATAGATTTTTGTGTTACGATCTTTTCATGGTATGGCTAAAATATAGTTTGCCTAAACTTGTTAAAAGGTATTATTAAACCTAGATGCAGTGACACTTTTCACTAAATGACACTTTTATTGTAACTTTAAGAAATATAAAAGATGACTCTCCTTGCTAATAGAGATGACGAGCCGTTGAGGGTTTAAGTCTAAAATATAAAGTCAATAGGGCAACAAACTACTCACTCCGTCATTGTCCATGCATGTGCAATTATTTTGCTTCGTCCCAAAATAATTGTTCAAGTTTCAACCAATTAAGATGTATTAAAGTGGGTAAATATGAGATTTTATTGGTTAAACAGTGTAATCGTTACACTTTATTAAACCATGTACATTTATATAGTGGACAATTAAATTGGACACATGAAGTATAATTTATAAATTTATTTAAAAATTGGGAAGTGAAAGAGTAGTACTAATAAAATGAATTACAAGTACTATATATCTTTGTATTGACCAGTGCTAATAGCTTTCATCAGTTCAAACCGATGAAGCCCTTCAGAAGTGACACCATTGGCACCATTTCTTCCTTTGTTTCATCAGTTTCTTCTTCAGTTTTGTCAGCTCAGCACCATGTCAGCACCTCTAAAACTGATGAAAGACTGATTAAACACTACCAACAATCATTTCATCACTTCAATTGTTGGGCCCGCATTTACCAATATACCTCCATTTATATACACTAAACAAAAAATAACAATACATTAAATATAAGTTAGGTCCCACCTCCAATCTCTCTCCCTTTCGTCGCCAAAGTGAAGAAGGGAAACTGATAAAACAAAGGAAGAAATAGTATCAATGATGTCACTTCTTAAGGACTTTATCGGTTTGAACCGATAAAAAAGCCGTTGGCACTGATCAATACAAAGATGTATAGTACTCGTAATTCATTTTATTGGCTGGTGATGATACAATTAAAGATAGAGGTTATCCTACTCTAGTTATTTAACGTAAGAATGATGAGATTGAATGCCACAATGCCACGTCTCCCATTCATATTTCTGTTTGTGTTTTTATTTACCCCAAGTATCTTTAACGGGGACATATCTTTTATTCTAGTTAGTTTTTAAGTTAAAAAATTATAGCATAATAATAATAATAATAATAATCACCATTATTTCATTCTCTTTAATTAGACATCAATTTTGACATATTATATTCATGATAAAAATTACATATTTATGATACACATAAATTAGACACAAAAGTTCCACTTTTGACCAAAAAAAAAAAAGTACATGAACCTACAACTTTAATAAAAAAAATAGAGAGAGGTTATCCTACTTTAGTTCCCTACAATTATATATAGATGATGATCTAATGTATGTGACTGTGTGTTCTTTGTAGGAAGTAGAGAGTATGCTTCCTCTTTCTTTGCGGAAAGAGAAGAATCGCGCTGGTTTCACACCAGGTGAAGAGTTCACAGAGTACCACAAAGAATTAGTTTCCGAAGGGGAGAAGTGGATGAAAGATACAGGTGCGCAACTGATGGTAGTAGCGGCACTTTTAGCCGCTATATCATTTACTGCAGCGGTTACATTTGCAGGTGGATATAACCAGATAACAGGTTATCCCATGTTCCGTACAGAACCAGTCTTCAAAGCTTTCATATTTCATATTTCCGTCTTTCTTTTGTGCTTCAGCAATAATCGTCAATGTGTTATCTCTCCTCGCTTCTAGTTATGCTGAAGATGCTTTCGGCAAGTTATTACCTTACAGGTTGATGGTATGTTTAATAACACTTTACTTTTCTGTGATGAGTATGATCCTGGCTTTTCTTTACAACTTATATCTACTATTTGAAAAGGAAGTATCAACGATAGAAATGATTCTGGTTCCCTTGATAACCTTGTTATTTATCGTTTACTTCAAACCAATAATTTTCGTTTCAAGTTACGCGTTTTTTACTACCATTAATAGGAAATTCAGATTACGTTATGATCGAAGAATGTTACGTGCCTTGCAACCGGATATGGCATCTAGCAATTAAAGTTGATATTGTACATGATGGCTTAATTAAGTTGATATTGTACATGATGGCTTAATTATGAGCTTTGAGGTGGAATGTTCTTGCTCTTTGATTTAATTAATGTTGACAGGATCGAATTGAACCTCTCGGGTCAATAATTTTAGCTATTGAATATTTATAGAAATACCGCAGAATAGTAATCTATAATTTAAGAAGTAAGATTAAATCTGTTTTTAAAGTATACAATAATAACAAGTTAAATCGAAGTAATTATCAAAAAGCTTCAATATTATTTCTTTTGAATAATACGAATACACTCAAATATCAGGGTTACAATTAACCTTGAAGCTTACAAATGATAATTATACAAGCTAGATTATGAAATGCTAAGATTCTAAGATATTTTCTATTGAAGGTAAGGAGCTCTATTTATAGAAATATAGAGCTCCAATTACACGCTATAGTAATTAATGAGAAGAACCTTTCTATCTAATCCTCCTATCGTCTTGAGCCATGCTCTGCTTTACTGAGCGCTTTTTTGCTTTTGCAGAGAAGATATTTGATTAGCCCACATGGTTAGAAAGATGCTCTAATCATAAACAGTAGAAATTACACGGGCAATATAAACTTCTGAAGAACAGTAGAAACTTCCGAGAACTCAACCAGTAGTAAGTTATAAACAGTATTAACTTACTCAACCCGGAGAAACTTTGTACTGGCAGTAGAAACTTTACCCGGCAGCACTAACTTTGTTCTACCAGTATTAACTCAATCTTCTCTACCAGTAGTAATTGTTTCTACTGGTAGTGTAAAACCCGGTAGCAGTAGTAACTTTTGCTCTAACAGTAGAAACTCCTCTTCACCAGTAGTAACTAGCAGTTGTAGTCTAACCAGCAGTATTAATCTTCGATCAAGTTTTCTAGCCATCTTTAGACCCAACAAATGTTTCATTCATTGTTACGATGATGTTTCTTTCAGTTTAAAAGGTCTATATATTTAAACTAGTCCTAAAACCCGTGTATACACACGGCCCGATGGATTTATATATTTTTTTTCATAAAAATTGATATAATCCTTGTATGATATGTGTGTAGAACATTTTTAGTTATATAAGTTTTCATAAATTAAATTTTGTAGTTGTAGTTTAATTTATTTAATGTTATTTTCTTTCGTTTAAATCTTATTGTGATTGTGATTGTATTCGAATTGTAAGTAGTAAACGAAGTTTTTAAAATTATATGTGAAAATAATAGTTAAATATTATTATTTAGTAACTAAAAGAAAAAATACAATAATTCAAAACGTCAATTTAGTATGATTGTTAATTTCTATCAACCACTTTTTGTTTTTATGTTTACTTTTTGTTTGTTTTAATATATTTAATATAATAATAACAATTATTGTTATTTAAATTAAAATTGAAAATTCAAGGGGTTTTATTTTTAAAATTTTATAAAAATGAAAGACCTAATTGACAAATTGAAAATTCTTAATTGATGACATCATCAATGGTTTCTTATATATAATTTAAGATTTGTCCATTTTCTTATATATAACTAGTGTTATGCACGTGCGACGCATGGTGGCACTAATATATTTGTAATCTAGTGATGCACATATTAAGATTGAGACACAGCGGTCGTTTAAAATCAAGATATCTCATCACGATTCTTGAAAGGTTGAAATGAAGGAAAAACGAACAATCAACTATATATTCATCTTGGAGTTGCTATTTGTAAAAGCCATATGACAAAAAGTCCAATATAAAATTGGGAAATCTTCAATCGTAGACAACAATATGCATACATGATCCACATACCAAATCACCATTTTGTAGAAATTCTCTTCTTCTTCTTCTTTTCTTCCATAAATGCATTCATAAAATCGTTTGCAAATAACTTGGTAGGAGCAGAAAATCTAACATGCAAAACACTTTCATAAAACAAATCAGATGGAGAGATTTATGGTTCATATTGAATTGAGAAAGTAATGATATGGAGAATGAATTTGTTAGGGCAGTTAGCAAAATCATTACTTTGAACCTAGCTTATGCTTAAATACATTTCCTGATACGCTCGCAACACTTCACATTTTGTAACTGATTATATGTCTAGTGTTGGGAGTACATTCAGTGAATAACAAATGCTTTTAATTACGTTCAAAGCTAATGGCAATAAATAAAACATGAGATTGAAAGAAATTAGAGCAAATTGCCAAGTCATTTTTCATACATTGCTACCAATAGAGGCTGCCACATTGGCAGAGAAGGATCATCAATGTAATGAAGGATCATCAATGTAATGACACATAAGATTGACTATGAGATGATACCATGAGAAACCTACACTTAATGTTGGGGTATACTCAATTTAATATACTAGTGTATATCCCGTTCGATGGACGATTTTGAAAAATCAAATGTTAAATAGAAAACTTATGAGTTACAAATGAATGCAATTGTGACTATCAAATATAAGGTATGGTCTATAACAACCGTAAAGAACCGGTACTTTAGTAAGATGTAAAATATAGAATAATTTAAAAGTTAAATACTTTGTAATATTTTTATGATAAGGTTCACAAAATTTAGAAGGTTTGGCAAATTTTAAATTATAGACTTACGGTAATTGTTAGATCTAACAAAAAGACCTTTCGATTAGTACCTATGGAGTTATTGAGCTCAAATTTCTCCGAAGACAGCTAAATTTGTACCTATAGGCTATAGCTGAATCTTTAAAATTGAATGCTAGCATATACAATACAGATAAGTTAAATTCTCTAGAAGTTTAGTAAATAATTAGAAAACAATAAATTAATATCAATAAGCAGTTCTATAGATATTAAAGCAAAAATAAAAAATATATTTTACATATGCATGTAACGGTAAGATAGCAAGGATGTGTATATATACTTTGTTAAAGGTGCAATAATTTTTTAAGAAATTACACTAAATACTGTATGATGTTGCAAAGTTAATAGAATTAAAAAGTCAATTTTTACGTATTTTCTAATATGAATAAATAAATCTAGAAGTGTTATAAGTCTCTTTATCATTTTGATAGTTGATGAAAACACTTGATTCACACAAATAACAAATTGAACACAAGTTTTAAACTTATACAAATGTCAAAAATAAATTATCATCTTTTAAGACCAGAGACTCTATTAAATCGAAATGAAGTTTCTAATTAAGAATCAAGAGTTGTACTATATTCAAATTGTTAGTAATGATTTATTTAATGTCATTACTATCAACCAAGTTCTCCATATTACATAACCAATGGCCAAAAGATCATAATATACACATCATCTTATTACATGATAAGAAATAATAGATGAATAGTTATGAGATTGCCAAATAGGATTTTCATTTACTTCATATAATGTAGAGTTGCCACATAAGTTAGGGGGATCCTCTATTAGTATATAAAAAAGTAAGATATGGAAAGATAGAATCTTCATCAAGGTGACCTAGTGATAAAGCGTCATGATATCTTCGCACAAGGTTTTTGGCAAGCCGGCCCTTGGGAAGTGATGCGGATCCAAACGTGAAAGATCGGACCCTTATATTTCTGAAGGTCCATAATTGTGTGACTAAAGGGCTTTTACGAAAAAGGTCATAACTTAGGCTACGAGGCTCCGTTTCAGGCCCATGAATTGTCGATTCGAAGCTTGGAACGAGAAGCACAACTTGGGAACACGGTTGACACAATTTCGAGGCCTAAAAACGCCTCCTAGAATAAGTTATGAGCTATTTTATGTTTTTTATGTTTAATTGGGACTTTTGGGCTTTCTGGTTTGGTATGTTGCGTCTTTTAGGGCCGTTTTAATTTCTGCTCCATTTTTAGGGCTTCTTTGTTTTGATGAACAACGCAGTTGATGGTTTTATGAAAGTCGAATTTTCTCTCAGATTCGTGTTATCAATTGAGTTGAAGTTTATCCTAACCGCGGTATTCGTTGAATCAACGTGTGTTGAAAGAGATTAACTTGGTATTCTGTGAATCAACAGGTTTAATCTGTATTTGTTTATTCGTACTGTACATCAGTTGGTATCAAAGCTGAAATTCCCGTTCAAAATGCCTCCCAGGACAACAAACCACTCAATGACGTCTATGAGCGGGAGTTTGAGCAACGTATTATGGCACGAGTGGAGGAGCGATTTGATCATTTTGTCGATCAACTGGCGGATCAAATGGATAATTTGATGAATCGACAAAGGCGGGGAATTCATAATCCCCCATAAACTGAAGACGAAGAGGCGGAAAACCCGTTCTTTGAGGGTGATGATTCATCTTCTCAAGGAAATCTGGAAAGACGGCCAAGGCAAAATCAAGGGGCTGATAATAGGCGTTGGGAATCCGGGATGAGAATTAATATTATCGAATTTGATGGGGGATAGTTTGAATCTAGAGGGGTTCATCGATTGGCTATTGTTGTTGAAGAAGTGTTCGAATTCAAGGAGTTTCCTGAAAACAAGCGAGTCTCATTGATCGCTACAAGATTGCGAGGTAGGGCATCTGCATGACGGCAGCAATTGAAATTGACACGTGCGAGACTTGGAAAGTCAAAATACGAAGTGTATGTGGTCCAACTTTATTCCTCATAACTTCCACGACTGATGTACCAATGTTTGCAAAATTTGAAGCAGGGACCGAAATCAGTTGATTATTATACAACTGAGTTTTACCAATTGATTGTGCGGAATGACATCCGAAAGACGAAGGAACAACTTGTTGCCCATTACAGTGGGGGTTTGAGGGTTTGGATCATGGATTATGTTAATATGTTTGATCCGGTAATAGTTTTTGAGGCATACCAAAAGGCATTAGCCTTTGAGGAACAGAATCATCGGGTGAGTGGTTCATCTTCTTCTGCTATAGCTGCCGGAAGTTCGCTTGTACATGAACAGTTCATGCAAACATCAATATGATACATTTTCAACACTTTTAAAGATACTTGTAATTATAATTAACAAAAGTTAACTTACTTATATTTTTGGTAAATAAATTTTGGACATTTTTTAATTTGTATTATTTTTTTAATAAATTGGAAGAAGTTATGGACATTTAAAAAATTGAATGATGAAGGTTTTGTGCAGGTTCTAAAAGATTCGCTTGTCTATTCCGTCTCGAATCGACCTATGAATAGAAAAGAAATTAAAGTGTCTATTTATAATAAACGGTGTGAGCACGGTGCAATATCGGTCGCACAGTTGATATAAACCTGATAAATAGTTGGTCATAATTAAATTTTATGTCATTTCTATCAATGGTGTGTATGGGTCGGTTTTTTCTAGATTTCTTAATAAATGGAAAATTGGAAAAAGTTCGGTTTTCATATTTTTAAAAACTAATACCGTTTGGTTTTACCAATGCTAGACGGTAACACATTTCCATCGTCTTTGATTTGCCTTCTGTGGTTTCTGGATCACTGAAGCTCATCAACACATATTTTATGAAAAAATTACACGGATTGTCTTTGTGGTTTGTCCAAAATTGCACTCGTCGTCCCTAGCACCCATCTTGCTCGGATAGTCCTTTTCGCTAACGGTCATTTGTCACCTCCGTTAAAATGAATCATGTGCACGACATATGAGGGTATATAGGTCATTTCACTAATTGAAAGGGCTACGATTGTAAACCACGGGGACTATTGGTGTAGTTTTTATTTTTAAATTTTTTAATCTACTTAAATTTAATATTCCCCTTCTCTTTCCTATCTATTCTCCCGGTGACTTTTTCTACAACCCAAAACCTAAAATCCACTAACAACTTATTAGATTAGCACCCAATTCCTTCTAATTTATTTTGTCGATTATACAACTCTAACATAAAAAATCATATTAAAATATAGTAAAACAATAACAATTTTTTATCAAAATTCAGTTTTTCCCTCGACGAGATGAAATTTCGGGTACATTTAACAACCACAATCATGTGTATCTACTACATAAGACGAATATTTGGACACTACTGACGACTTTAATTAACTTAACTGATTTTTTAGTTTCGTCAAGATGGGCTTCTTTTAACTCTGTTCGCCTTTTGTTTTTATTATTACGGTGGTAGTTATTAGCGGGTTAGATTAGAAGATTCATGGTGCAACATAGAGATGAAGTTGTTGGTTGAAACTAGAAGTGGTCGCCGGAATTTACAGATAACCGAAAAAATGGTGGTTGTAACTGAAAAAAGGTCGTCGGAATTTGCAAGTTGTAATCTGAAATGGTGGTCGAAAGTGGCAGGATTATAACCATAAAAAAGGTCACCGGAATTTGTAGGTTGTAACCGAAAAAAGGTGGCCGGAAGTTGCAAGTTGTCGCCGGAGTTTCAAGTTTGGTAGTCGGAGAAATTAATAATATGGATTTAGTGTTAATTTTTGGTATATTCGTGTTGTTTTAAGTCTAATAATTTTTAGAGAGCTTGATATAGATTATTTAAAATATCTTTGGGTAAAAAAACTCGAAAATGAATTAAAAAATGACAACATAAAAATTTAAAAAGGAAAAATTAAGTGTCTGTTTGTCAAGAAGCTTTTAAGAGCTTTTAGGAACTTTTAACTTTTGATTTTAAAAAGAAAAGCTTCTTTGTATGAAAAGCCTTGTTTGGAGATATGAGCTTTTAACTTTTAAATTATTTGAAAAGCTCCAGATTGAAAAGCTAACAGAAGAAGCTTTCAAAAATTTGTAGAGCTTTTTGTAAACAAAATTACAATGATACCCTCGATAAACAAAATTACATTCGTTACGTTCCTTGAATTCTTCTTTATATGCTCCATTACTAGTTTACTACTATTGCGTTTTAATTATACATATCTCCGTTAATGTTTTTATTTAGTTATTTATTTAATTTATTTTTTCCTTTTCATTTTAATTTCAAATAATTGATGCTCTAAATAATTAACAAGAGAAGTATTTCATTGTGTCGAACTAACACATCCATCTTCGCGATATTAATTGCGATCATCTATCATAACTTTTTATAAAAATAAAACTTAACATCCCTGTAGAAAGGATTAACATTTTCAACATTCAAATACTTTATATAGTAAATATTATTTGTTAAACTTGTTTTTAACTTTGTTTATCACTTATATTATTTTATATTGATGTCCTTTTATGTCATTTTACAATTCAAGTTATAACTACAACTAGTTTGCCAAACAGTTTTATAGAAATAAACCTACAGCTTACAGCTCCAACTTAAAAGTACGACCTACAACTACAACTTACAGCTACAGCTAGTTTTGCCAAACAGACCCTAAATATAAATGAATTAAAAAATTCAAAAATAAATATTTCACAAATGATCGCTGTGATTTACAAAATTACACTTGTAGTCCCTTAAATGAGTAAAATGACCAATGTACCCTCACATGTCATGTACGCGGCTCTTTAACGGAGGTGACAAATGGCCGTTAGCGAAATGGACTACCCTTACAAGATGTAGCAATCATGGATTGTACTTTTTTTTCTATAATGTATGGAAAAAAGTACAATCCATGTAATTTTTTCCATACATTATAGATTTTCAATTCTCTTGGTGTAGAAAATCGGTCAATATTATCACCGTTGTAATTATCTATATCTGGAATCAAATAACAACTATGGAAGGTTGCATTCATGCTAGTAAATGTGTCATCATTTGCACTAATCCCTGTTTACAAAATGTCAACTTAAATTTTTTATACATATTTTCGCATAGAGTATTAAATTTAGCATATAATATAAAGGCTTTCAAAAACCCAAAAAATTCACAAATTGATTGAACCATTTGGCTCAATTTCGTAAACAATCAAAACTGTCGCACAAAATCAACAAAAATGGCTGATGGCATACCATCTAAAATTTTAGCATTAAATAAAATCGCGTCAGGTCAAAAAAATATAACATAATATCGAAAGATATCGCATGAAATCAAAAACTATCGCATGAATTGAAACATATCGCATAAAATCTAGAAATGCCCCACAAAATCAAAAACTTACGCGTAAAGTAAATTTGTTAACGCTGATGAATTTGTTGACTTTCCTTTGTATAGAGTATTAGATATTAAACCCATATATATACACGGGTCATTGAATTTGTATTTAATTCTAATAAACCGGTTGTGTAATAAAGTTTCAACGTTTCATACGTGCTAGAAATTATGCAATGAAGTTTAAAATTAAATTAAGGTAATTTGTATATTTAACATTAGTTGGTGTTATATCATTGTTACTTTTTGTATATAATTTTGAGCATGTATTCGGTAACTAAACGTATTTATTGGATTATTTATTTGCCATGTGGAGTACCTTCCATTGGCAGGAAATTATTAAAAGTTAAATTGTTATTTGTGTAGTTTAACAAATACTATTTTGTGATTTTGGAGCTCCAAATATAATAAGTTTAAAATAATTGTTTGGCCTTTAATGATTATTGTGTATGTTATATGTAACAAATTATAAAGTATTAGAATTAGAATAGGATTAGGATTCCAAATTAATTTTTATTATGATTATTTTAAAAATAATTCATAATTTATGATATTATCAAATCCTATATTTTAGTTAATTGGACAAAAATGAATGATCCTATTGGTTGATTAGATTTTTGATGACATCACAAAACGTTTCCTATATTATATTTAAGATAGACCATCGCGATTAGAAGATTTTTTGAGCTGGAATGATTCGGGGCTATTCCTAGCGTTTAAAATGGTTGCTCGTTTTACCATCGAGTATGACAGAGAGTTTCACAAACGCACCCACTAAAAGGGTTTCTCCGCGGCACTTGCCGAGGCCCAAGGCTTTGCGATTTTGGATTACCTGTAGTACTATCATTTGGAAGGCGTGTTTAGCGCGTGAGATTCTAGGGGCTTATTGTGAATTGAGATTTTAATTTTGATAATCTTAACTAGAAGTCATGTTTGATAAAATGAAAAGTATGAGGATCGTTGAAAAAATAATCTCCTAGAATTTCCTTTTATAATGTTTTTTTCAAGTGGCTTATAAAATAAAATTTTGTCTTTAGTTTGAATTTTTAGTCATCGTAATAATTATTATTATCTTCCTTAATAATTTAATATTATCCATTAATAGTTTTAAGACCCGTGTGTTTACCAGGTTAATGTAAAAGTAATACATATTTCATATTTCGATTGTACTAAGCATAGTTTCTCTTTGATCAATGTAGAGTTTTAAACGCGTGTACAGTTAACGTAAAACGAAACTAACTATAATGTTTTTTTTTTTTTAATATAGTGTTTAAACTTTAAATCGTTTATGTACACGAAAACTGTTAAATGAATACTTCATCCGTTCATTGTGATTAATATATAGAGTTTTAATTTAAACCTGTGTTTTCACATAACACAGTTAATGTAAAACGAAACTTAAGCATAGTTTTTTTTTATTCATTTTTATTAATATAAAGTTTTAAACCCGTGTATGCACACGGAAACTGTTAAATGAATACTTCATCAGTTCATTGTGATTAATATATAGAGTTTTAATTTAAATTCGTGTATACACATTACACTGTTAATGTAAAATGAAACTTATATATAGTTTTTTAAAATTATTATTAATATAGAATTTTAAACGCATGTATACACACGATTGTTGTAAAATGAATACGTAATTAATTCATTGTAAACATGTAATGTATTAAATAAATATTTTTGTTTGTTTCATAGAGTTCTAATGATAATAATAATAATAATTAATATTTAATATATTAAATTAGCTCATGAATACGTATTCACTTGCATGCTTCGCTGATGTGTAGCAAATAACGTTAAATTAAATATTTATACTGTTTGATAAGATATAAGCTTGTTATTGTTAATATAATAATAATAAATTATAAAGATAAGGTTTATGGAGAATTATTTTTGACATGAATTTTTTTCTTTCCAAAATTAGATTTTTTAGAAAAATTAATTGATTAGATTTTTTAGTAAAAATAAATATTTTCATTGGTTAATTGGATGTTTGATGAAATTAGGAATTTGATTGGTTAATAAGGTTCAATTTTGCATAGAATATTTTTAGGAGTTAATCGATTAGATTTTTTAGGAAAAATAAATAATTTGATTGGTTAATTGGATGTTTGATGAAATTGTTGGTACATATTAAGTGACAATAGGATTCTAGATTTACTTAGAAATAATATTGTAACAGGATGGAATCTGGCGAACTATAAGCCAACGAACTTTGTGAGTTGGCGAACAATTAGTGGGCCAGCGAACGTGAACATGTGTAAGTTCGCCCGGCCCAGTCCGGCGAACTTGACACATTATATATTTGAATGTCCAGATTAGGGTATAGAGTAAGTTTTTGGAGTTATCGCCGATCTAGTTTTGTGGTTTACAGAGAACTTGTGAAAACGTGTGTCTTGAGATTTATTGTAATCAGGTTATAATAAATAAGAGAATTGTGTTTGATATTATTGCTTGTGTTTAATCGAATCGTTTATTGTTTTATATTATTGTTTTGTATCGATTGAACGTTGACAGAGATTCCGAACATGTGAACATTTAGATAACCTCGTTATCGATCCGTAACTAAGGGACTTACAACTGGTTTCAGTGAAGGTTCAAGATCTGTAATTGAGGTTTGGATGAGTTTTTGATCGAAAATTTTCGGATTTAGGGTTTACAGCTCGTCGGGCGAACTTGCTGAAGATCAGGCGAACTTCCTGAAGATCGGGCGAACTTGTTAGCAAACTTGTAAGTTGGGCGAACTTGTTAGCAAACTTGTAAGTTGGGCGAACTTGGTAGCAAACTTGTAAGTTCGGCGAACTTGTCAGCAAACTTGTTGACTTCAGAAAACTTGTTGACCTCAGCAAACATGTTGACTTCAGCAAACATGTTGACCTCAGCAAACATAAGTTCGGGCGAACATAGTGAAAAAAAAATAAAGGTTTTTTCTGAAAAATTTCTTTGACGAAATTTTTTTTCTATATGTTTAAAGTAAGAGGATACTTATTGAGGAAAACTTCAGCGATAATATTTTTTCGAAAATTTTTAGGCCAAACTAGAGTATGGCAAGGGGTTACAGTGTTAAGTGGATGAAGTTGAGAATGAGAGATTTGTTGAAACCAAATAAACACACCTTTGATGATTTGAAGAAATTTTACAAAGAAAATGGGTCTTTGTGAAAAGTTCTAGTGATTTTCTGAGTTTCTAGGCAACATTCAAGACTGCTCGAGTGATGAATATCATGGTACGTCGACATGCTTCAGTTATGATGTTCATTTCTGATTGAGAATCTGAGTGACAAATGGTCAACTTAATTTTAGATCACGGCAGGTGATGACGGATTAGGTGATTTAGATGAAGATTGATGACCAAGATTGAAATTAAAATAAGAAAATGATTATCATTCATGAGCATGTAGGTGTGATTTTGTTGAAGTATTTTCGTGATAACGCTGATAATTTAATGCTGAGTAGTTGAAGATTGAACTTTATCATATGCCAATGTTAATGTGGAGATAATTAATCAGGCATAATTCTCACCAAAAGGGGGAATGAGTAGAAGATTAATTTGGGTCTCGAATTAATTTGGAAGTGCTTACTTTGAGAGGGAGATCTGATATGAAAGACTTTAGGTTATTAGTGGATTTATGAAGATACAAGACAAAGTCAGACACTACTGGTTGAAGACAGGGATCTAGGGGTACAATACATCAAGTTCAATTTGCTGAATTTCTTATCTTTGTGGGAGCTGATTAGTTCGACGCTGATTGTTGGAAATTCAACTCCTCTATCATATGCCAGTTAAGCTTGAAGATCAAATGGATCGAGCAATGATATTTTGCATGGTTAGATTGTAGAGAGCTTAATTTGGAAGGGGTTACTGTTGAGGAGGAAAACTACGGTGAGAGGTGTTGGGTTCGTCAGGTTTTTCATAAAGATGCAGCGACTTTGTAGATTGAAGATCAAGTGTTGTGCCAGAAGATCAAATCTTACCAGTGAAGATCAGAAATCATTAGTTAAGGGGGAGTCTGTTGATACAGGTTCTGTAATAATGATTTTTGGTATTTGTTAGAATTGATACAGGTTCTGTTGGTGCATTTTGTAATCGTCGCTATGCAATTCACGTACGAGCCTAGAGCTCACGAACACACGAGCCTAGAACCCACGAAAATAAGCTGTCAAGGTGGGCCAGCAAACTTGTGGGCCAGCGAACATGTGTATGTTCGCTAGGCCCAAGCCCACGAACTTAACAGGAATAAATAGAATGTTCGGCTAGGGTTTTGGGCATGGATTGAAAACGAACAGCGGTGCAGAAAATAGGGGTGCGGTTGTGGTTGTGGTTTCAAGGAAGAAAACGGCTGCAACGTTTGGTTCGAGCGGGAGAAAAAATAGATATGAAATAGGCATATCTTAATCTAGTCCCGTGTATATTTCTTCTATACTGTAATCGTTATGATTAATGTATAAATGAATGTTTGAATCCGTATTATTTCTGTAATTCATGTTCGTGTTTTGTTTGTGTAATCGGTTGTTTAGATTATTAATCTCATAATCTTTTCTAGGAAGATTTCGCATTTTCAGACAGGAAATGGATCTCGTATATGCGCATAACGAATAAAGGACTTAACAGAAATTAAGAAATTTGATTGGTTAATAAGGTTCAATTTTGCATAGTTTTTTTTAGGAGATATTTTCTTTTATTAACATTTAGATTAGATGTATTACGAAGTATACCTTGTTTTAATTATTAAAAAAATTACTCGAAAAATTATCATTAATTATTACAACAATAATAATTAGTTTTAAAAATCGCTTGTACATGAACAGTTCATTTGAACATCGTTTTCAACACTTTTAAAGATACTTGTTATGATACATAATAAAAAATTAACTTACTTATATTTCTGGTAAATCAATTTTGGACATTTTTAAATTGTATTATTTTTTTAATTAAATTGAAAGAAGTTATTGACATTAAAAAAATTGATTGATTAAGGTTTTGTCCAGATCTAAAAGATTCGCGTGTCTATTCCGTCTTGAATCAACCTCTGAATAGAATAGAGAGAAATTAAAGTGTCTATTTATAGTAAAACGGTATTATCATGGTGCAATATCGGTTTATGAGTCGGTTTTTTCTAATTTCTTAATAAATGGAAAATGGAAATAGTTTGGTTTTCATATTTTTAAAAACTAATATTGCTTGTTTTTTACAGTTTAAGTTTTGTTGATTTTCTTTTTCGGTTTCCCATATGTACTTATTATGATGATAATTTGGATTCAAATACTTAACATCCAACGTCTAAATGATCATATACTTTAAACATATTAAAACCAATGACAAATGAAAAATAAACTTCAAAAATGTAAAAGTAATGTACGGAGAATAGAGAGAAACTTAAGTAAATGAAATTTAGATTTTTTATTATTAACTCAAAAGAAATAAAGTGTATGCGATATGAAGTATCTTTCATGTCCATAAGGAAAGTGTTTGATAGTTATAGTGTATCTTCTCCAATTAGTTAATTATTACAACTTACATTACTGTGTATGCACTTTATAATGATTTATTATGCTTTTTTTTTCGGCTTTTCCAACTAAACCTATAAGAGAACTCTAAATTTCGATTATTGAAAGAGAAAATAAAAACAATCAATTATGTTCGTTTTCAATAAGGTTGTCGATTCAGATGATCACCCCTATTTTCTATCATAGCTTTGGACTTTATTACTTTAATAGAGGCCGTTAGACATTACTTATTTTACTTCATTATCTCAGTAAATACGCAGAAACAAATATTTTTTAGATCACTGCTTATCTGCTTATTTTATAAAAAAAATTAACATTAACATTAACACTTAAAAATAAATATGGAGTCACATACTTATATTTTAAAAATACTTATATATTTTATACAAAAATAATTACAAATAAGAAATCCCAAACACCCCTAACTATAAAATATAAAATTAAACTAAATTACAATTATTATTATTTATATTTATATTTATTATTTTATTATTACAACTAAAATAAATAATAATAAATGGCCAATATAATACCGAGCAATAGCTGCCAATAACAAAAAAAGCGCGCCAACCTTCAAATGTGAAATTATACATACACTGATACACATTTTTCACTGTGTGTGAAAGAGAGAATCATGGTGATGCTGTGCTTCCTGTTAGATTTACGAACGTTATCGCCTCCATTACTTCGAGATCTAAAGCAGGTACGAATTAATCAATTTATGAACATTTATTTAATTTAACGAATCTTATATCACGCATCGATCAAATTCATTCTGTACAACCACAATCTGCGTAATAAGAAATCGTAATTCGTTTTGAAATCAGTTAATAAATTATGTTAACTAATTCTATGTTCTACAGTCATTACTGCAGTTAGCAAATTTTTACTCAATTTCAAACCCTAGCGGTCACAATTCGATTTGGAAATCAAAATCAAAAACGAAATCGAAATCACTCTTCGATAGGATCGGACTTTGCTATGTGTCTAAAAATCGAGTATCCGGTTCCACAGAGGTACGTGATTGATTATTTGTACTTTTAATACACACACAAATATATGTCGGCTTATATTTTTGTAACTCATTAATGCCGTGTTATTTTTGTTAAACAAATTAATGCTGTGTTATTGATTGATGATAAATGATTAGATACCTTTAGTTTAATTCCACCAGGTTGTGAATTAACATGAATGTGACCTAATGTGGAAATGTTCGAACTGATGCGAATCAAGGTCTGAGATAGATGCTAGCCAAACAGATTAGAACTGGTGTTTTTAAAATTGACATGCTAGGTAATACTCCATATCTGTTTGGAACAGCGGTATAATACTCCATATAGTATAGTATTCATATTCTGTATAAAGTTATAAACAGATAAAATACTGAATTAGCTGCAGCATTATTGAAATAGATTAAAAGTACTTAAAATTTATGCAGAAAGTAAAAAACTCGTCTGTTTCGGATTGGATATCGTTTTTGACATTTTTGGTTTAGTTGGCAAAACATTGACATAGCTGTTTTTGTAAGGCAATCTGAATTGTTTTGCTTCATGAAGACAATGTGAAGCAGGTGCTACTTTCATTGAACTTCATGTAAAGTCAGTGTTCGAGTTTGAATCCGCTGAGTGTTGAAATGCATAAGGATGTGGTGTCATTTGCTTGATCTTCTTATAGTTATGTATTTGAGTGCTTCTCTTTTGTGGTCCGTGTTTTGTAGCAGGTTAAAGTAGCCTACAGGCCAAGTGGAAATTTTAGTCTTCGTGATTTCCACCATGCCGTTAACAACTTACCTGTGGATGCCTTTTTGCCGGAATTTAACAATAATATAGCTATCTCTTGTTGTGGTAATAGTTTTTTTCTTTTTTTTCTTTTGTGTTTTCTGATATTGATAAACTTCTATAATACTTATACTTTTATTCCTTATCCGCTTATAGTTTATTGTACGCGTCTTTTATAAATATGTTTTCCCTTGCCGGCAGATATCCACCTTGCAAGTGTTCTTAGTGATAAAGTTGTATACTCATGGGGAGGTGACAACGAAGATGTTGGAAGAAAAGTGATTGTTCTTAGTTCATATCTACTTGAAAATTTAGACTCAGTGACAAAGAAGACCTTAATGGTTAGCAAGTTCAACAAGTTGTCTTTATCTCATTTGCTTGCTACTGCTTTCTAATGTAATGGTTTCAAATAATCATTTATCCGTGTTGAATCACTTCCTTGCAGGATGCAGCAGACAAATGTGTTTCAGTGGAGTTTGTATTATTGGAGCAAGTGCCAAGTGGTCTTGGTGATATTTCAGAAAATATCAATGACTTTGTTAAGAATATATGTGATCTCGAGAATTGTTCGTTTCGTAAGCATCTTCCAGGTTGTAACATCCTTCTAGTGTATAAAATTTCATCTAAAAATCTAATGGAACATTTTAAAAGATAATAAACACATAACTTATGTGGCTGTGTTAGACCATTAGCCTAATGTTCATAACTGGTAAAGAAAAGATAAAGTTAACTGAAAAAAGTATCAAATAGAAAGGGTTCTATAGTAAGTGCTAATACAGTGCAATTTTGCAGAGGCAGAGGTGTTGTGTGGGCTGGTAAAAGAATGGCTGCGCGATTTGAGGGATGAAGCAGAACAGGTGCAGGCTCGTCTCAAATTCAAGAGAAACCTTCTGGGCACTTTAAACCAAATATGTTGCAATTTGTTTCCATCTTTCAATCGCATCATTGATGAGTTTGAACCCTGCCAGGTATTACATCTTTATGTAATCCTCGACTATCAGAACTATTTACCCAAGTAGATTGCATAGAAGCTCTGCTGATATTTGCAGAATGGTATAACAATCTAGTAAACCACTATATTACTGCAGGAGTTGCATCATGGCCTATGACTGTATAAAAGAAGTATTTTTTTTATGACTGCATTTGGATTTGATCAACTGTCTTGAACTTGAGTTCACATGATTCTTTTTTCATTCCTGGACTAGCATTTCTAATGATTATTAGAAACCAGTAGAAGGCATGCTCTGATGAGATAAACAAGTACAACATTGCAAATATACATATGATGGTCTATGCCTGATCTTCTCTAATCATGTATTGCAAAGGAGAATCTTACAAACCTCATTGAACACTTTGATCTTTTATCTTGTTCTATTTATATATCTGTATTTTATTTTCACTTCAATCTAGTTAACAGAGTACGACTATTAGGTATGCAGGTGTCATGGGTATCCATTGGATGACAAACATGTATATAAAATGGTGAATTCCACTTCTTGTCCAGTCACTGGCAATGAGCTTGGCACACTTGATTTGATTGCAAACTCTCTGAAGGTTGGAGAGCATACAGTACTGCTCATGCCATCCTTTCACTACTATACAAAGCTGCAGCATGTTACTGCACCTATTGACTTTAATATCATTGACAGAACCAACTTAGTGTCTTTAAGTGAAGGTAATCATCATATCAATAACTACAAGAAATATGTCTACGAATATTTGTATATCTTCCTAACCGAAATCCATCATATTCAATCATTGACTTTAAAATATTGTTATATTTTTCATATTAAAAAATATTAATACACCCTTTTAGTCACATGGTGCTAATATATTTATTCTTGCTGGAGAGAAGTAAAACAAAGATCTTCATAACTGAGTTTTTATTTATTGATTGGTTTCCTAGAGTTTTATATTCCGTAAGGAGTGGTTCAGATTAATATTTCAAAAACCCAAGGTTTTCATGTCTAATGTGAATCAGTCGGTATTAGGTGATCTAAACTCGTACATTTTAGAGAAGGTAAAAGGATCTGGATGGACAAATCAACATCGAATCCACTTGTTCAATAATTTTCCAATTTCAGCTAATAGCTATTTGTAGCATACTCTTGTTATTTACTTTCCTTTACTTCTTGTTTTTATGTAACAGGTTTGATTGTGGGGTCTCCCTTTGTTGTTGTCCCATCTAGTTCCCATGAATTGGATGATACTGAGCAGACAGAGTTAAACAACCAAGGTGGCTGACTGCCTCTTTTTCTACTTCAATCTTAATATGTGCTCCTAGATAATAGTTAACCTGCAGTTTTATGTTGTAACGCAACTGGCATTGATATTGGATTATTGAGTACATCATCATGTTTTACCATTGGTACCTCCAGTTTTTATGGATGCGATTTTGCAGTCTTCCAAGGGATTTGCAGTGCCCTACATTCTCTAGATCAGGGCTTGGTTTGCTCTTCCAAATGTAATACAGAGACTATGAGGGAGACACCATTCCTGTGTTATTACATACTTCTGCCTTCAGATAATGGAGTGATGCTGCTCAGGGTAGGCTTGTTTCCTTCTACTATAGGTGGCAATTTCGACCCAATTATTGTGAATGTGTTATTTTGGGTTAAAGTTTATCTGTAATGGCCTAATGGGTCAAAAGGGTGAACCAAATTAAAACGTTAACTTATGAAGAAAGGGGTCAGATGGCTTGAACAAGATGAAAGTCTCCCAAAGTGTATTTTTGATGTATATAATTATTATAGTCTCCTAATCGTTTTTTCAGAAAGTACAATTTTGTAGATAAAACTAACTTAGTAATCATTTCTGGCACACGAATTGTTTACACTAAATTTAATAACTTCATACAAAATGTGTTTCACGCCGATCCAATCTGACCCGACCTGTTACCCACCATCTCGGACTGCTCATTTTGCCTCATTTACCCTCTACTAACTGTAGTCCATATGAAAGTAGCTACTAGGCATTAATTGTGCGGTGTTTGTTCAGTCTCTCTTTTTAGAGAAGGCGAGGGATAAAGGGGGATCAGAACTTATGACCTTTAATGTTATACCCCCTAAGGGATGGGTCCAAATACCACAATGTCTGATTATCTTTCTAATTATGACTCCTGCAGAGGCTTGCAGGATCAGAAGAAGTGATACCTGTCCCTGATGTTAGCCAATCATTTGAGTCTACAGATGCTAAGGATGTTAGAGATTCAGTGAAAGCCTCTTTACTTGAGGTTGGATTTTTCAAATCATTAGCTTATATAGTATATAAATATCTTAGGTTTGTAAAATGATCTGCAATTCTTGATTTGCAATGGTCTGACTTGAGCATCCTTAAAAGTGTGGCACATGGTATTAAAATGACATCTAAAGACAGCTGAAATAAAAGCCAATAATGATTAATTGATCAACAGGCTGTTTTGTGGTATAAAGAAAAAAAAAGGGAATTGTTAGGATTTTATCACAGTAATCGATATATTACTGTAAATAAATTAAGCTCGAAGGTAAACTCAAGTTGTTTTTTCAATCCTAAAATAGTAGCACATCCTTTCTGTATGTCTGAAATGTAGTTGGATCTGATTATTCATTTGAATGCTTCAGGTGAGGCTTGAAGTTGTATTACACCACAACTCATAACATTTTCATAATCTATTATGTTGCTCAGATTGAACTAAGGGATTACAATCCCATTCTGCACGAAAGGGGTTTCCATCAAAAACTAAATGTGCTTGTGAAAGAAAGCTTGCATTTTGGGTATATTTCTTCTCTGTTAGCATCAAATATACTTAACTAAATTATAACTCATGGTATCAGGTATCATTTACACAGATTAGCTTCCCTTTAGTAGAATTTAATATCTGAGGATCTCTATATATCCAGGTCATTACCTACAAAATCAGACGATTTACCTCCTGAATCAACTTCTATTCAAGGAGATTCTGTAAACGAATATGGACCTTCAAAGCATGCAACAAGTATAATAGGCTATAAAGAGGAAATCCCACAGCTGGATTTGAAATTTGGACGAGATAAAATGACAGAACGTATAACAGAAGAATGGGAACAACTAATTGTGAATGAAATCCCTAATATCAAATCTCCCACTTGTGTTTCTAAACAGAAGTTGGATCACTTAGCTCTGTTACCACTTGAGAATAGTAAGCCGTTGGATGAAAAAACTTCAAGGATACTAGAAAGACTAGAAGTACCAAGAAAGCTGAAAGCTAAAGGAACTTCACCAGTCATTACTTCAAACAGTGCCCCAATTGATGCGTGCAATTTGACAAAGAAGCCTCTTATCCCATTTCAGTCAACTCAAACCTCAGATACTGGAACAGTTGCAACCCAGCCAATGAGACCCAACTTCCAAAGGCTGAAGAGGAAGAACCGATAAATTTACGTCGCACTTGAAGCTAGTAGATTGGTCCTCACCTATGAGCTTCATTTGTTGCTTTCTTTTCAGGTAAGTGTTCTTTCAAGTTCCTAGTACAGTCGCTTCTTATACGCACCACTTGATTGAGATCAATAATAACGCAATATGTGTGATGCGAACATGATATAAATGATTAGAACTGCATGTCCTGCACGCCTATATCTATGTCTGTCATTTTAGCCATTAGAACTATAAGAATCATGCGGCCCTTTTGATTGTAGTGTAGTTTTCAATTGCTAAACTGAAAATACTTCAGACTTAAGAATTTATCTTTAAATTAGTCGAGTGTTAAATTGGTAAACTGATAATACTCTAGAGTTAGAAGTCTGATGATTAAGCTAATCTAGTCTTAAACAGATAAACTAAAAGTACTCTAGAGTTAATAAGTTAATCTTTCTCTTGATGTTTAGGACAAAGGACTGCCTCAAGCTTAAAGTAGCTCTGGTACATAAATACCGAGTGACTGTGATGTAGGATAAAGGTAAGAAATATTTAGCCATGAACCATCTATTAAATTGATTGTCAGAACAACAATTCCCTTTTCTTGTGATCTTGTCTCATATAGTAACGTATCCTCTGGTTAAATCTTGGACAGTAGAATCTAGAGGTGGCAACTCGACCCATTTATTCATGAATTAGTTGATTTGGGTTATGTTTTTATCTGTAACATGTCAAATGGTAAAATTAAGAAGTTCTAGAAATGAAACGGGTCTAATGCGTCAAACGGGTTGAAAGTTGGCGAAAGTGTATTCTTTTAGTGCATACAACTTACTAAATCTCTTGTTCATAAAATTAGAATATTAGTGTGATAGTATATTCTCTTGAATTATATTTATACAACTAGTAATTTATAGAAAGTGGACAAAAAGTATTTTGGGTCAACCGACCCGGCCTGTTTCAACTTGTACCTAACATTACCCATTTTTTAGCCCATACTCAAGATGCTAGACCTATCCATTTTGGCACCTCTACTAGAAATTTAAAGTAGCAACAACTGTTCAACTCTCGGAATTGGTTATATACGGGTTTTGATGAAAAGCCACTTCAAAGAATGACTACTTATTTCTAGTCAAACCCGTTTCTTGTTCAAGAGACCTTTGCAAGACTATGTCACTTTGACCTCGTTCTTCCGTATAATTGCCAGTGGAGTAAACTTTTTTACGTTTAAATCACCCTCACAAATTGAACAAGTAACATCATAATATTCAAAAAGTTATGAATTAACGAAATTACGGTGGTGTTGTGTTGAATGTCAGATGACATCTTAGACTATGAATGAGAGTTTTGTTGCTATTTTTTCGTGTCAAAAGAAAGCAAACAAATTAGACCATGTATTATTACCCAGAAATTTCAAAAGTAAAGCTACTTTAGGTTTGGTGGAAAGTGCTTGATGCATTGTTACCTAACACATCTTAATTCCTACCTGTTCATTTGTCTATAGGATGAGATCAGCAAGTCACTAAAAAAAACTAATGTAGTCATCTAAGATCAGCGATAAATACCACCAGCTTAATATTACCTTGATGACAAGATTAATAAAAGAACGCTAAATTCAAAAGTATAACATCACTTTATTTGTTTATAGGATTATGTTGATAAATGAATCCTTAAATTACTCTTCTGAGAAAGCAACTAGAGAAAAGGATTCGACACCATGATGTCCAAAGTAGTACCACCCATGGGAGGGGTCGAATACCACAAAACTAAATGCCCGGTGACAAGATTTGTACATGATGGTTGAAATTAGTTTAAGAAAGATTTATCAAGGGATTACATTTTGAAGATTAAGACTGATTTCTAATTTTCCAACCAAACCATCTACAACTTTTTGAATAGGCAGAATGGCAGATGACCAACCAATTGTTTCATCTTGTCCAACCTATAGAATATCTGAAACCTTTTCAACTACCTACAAAATATTATTCAAACTATCTTATGAATAATTTGCATTTTTACACCCTTCACCAAGGTGGCCTAGTGGTAAAGTGTTATGATGTCCTCACAGACAAGTTTAAACCTCTTAATGTAATGATCTTGGGGGTGGCCATGTAAAGGGTCGGAAACGGTCACGTAATACCCCGGTTAGGCCGGGTACAACTCAGTCAAAAAAGGCCCTCCCCGGGTAACCTGACTAGGAATACCTCTTCTGTTTAGCCTGTTTCTGTCTGTCAGTAAGCCAATCAATGTTAAAGATTATTTCACTTTGTTTAGTCTAACCAGTCTGATCTTTTCGAAGATAGGGAATTTCACTCATGCTTTCCTCTCAAAAGTCAAAAGGACATATCCACTGGAGCCCTCTTGATTATTTGCTGCCATGTGCTTGATTTAAGCCTTACAGTATTGGTTTAGTTTGCACGTCTATTTTTTGACTCGTGTTGTCTCCATTTTAAATTCTACGTGTTATTTTCATCTCGTATAATATTGGGAACCCAACGATTAGTATTAGTATTAGTATTATGAATTTGTGACTAATCTAATATACACCAAAAGGCTCTACTTGTTGATACTTACATTCTTGCATTTCATGCATTTTAAAGGTGGCTTATCAAAAAGTCAGTTCGTGCCACGTTTAATCTCAAATGAGTCGTACAGAAAAATAAATCTTGAGAGATTAGTAAATAATGAGGTGACTAGATGGTATTTCTTTTCTATTTCCTGCCACCCACGCCTAATACATCAAAAGCACATATTTTAACCAACAAAAAAAATATAAAAAAAAATATTATTAATTTGACAACAACCCAACTACCATGCATGATGTAACTCCATTACTATAGCATCTTTGTTTCTTTAATCCATGATGGTGGAATTCTTCTTTTTTTTTTTTTAATTATTTATAATTCTATCTCATTACATTTGCTGGCAGCCACGACAATCATGGATGTCCCTATACTCCTTTTGCATTATCCTTTTACACCTCTCATACTATATTGAAAAAATTTGAATAAAAAACACAACAAAAATATAAAAATATTAAAACATTATCTTAAACTATAACTTCCTTGATCTTCATTTCTCTGTACAATTATACTAGCTTGATTTCTTGTGGTCTATTGGTGTGCAAAATAGAAAAAGAAAAACCTTCTTAAAAGTTCTCTTTGTGAAATTCAAATTTGGTTGATGTCTTGTGTGAGAAATCAGAAGCTAGTTGTTTTAGCTCTTTTGTTGGTGCTGGTGCTCCACAATAGAAAACCCCTGCAGAATTTCAGGAACTATACTTAGGAAACATCACACATGACATGATGCAATAACTATAACAACATTCTATTTATGATACTATAATTTATGATATCTTAATCTATTTTTACACAACATCATATGATACCATGGCATAGTTTTTCGCTACGCGGTTTAAAAATTTCGTCTTTTCATCCGTGTCGACACCATTTTGATACAGGGAATGAAAACCCGACTCCAAATTAAAAGTATGATTTTTTTGTTAAAATAAATCAATATCAACATGGCGAACGAACACTTGCATGAATAACATTATTATACTACTACATGTTGATCCTTATGTTTTTGTATATCTACCTTTTTTGGCCTGATGCACGTTTATTTGTCAATGCGATTAGTTTATTAGCACTATAAATGTTAAATAATCTGAATTATCATTGAATAAAAGATTATCCATTATAGAAGTTGTACTTTAGCTTTTAAAGACCCAACAATCTACTTTCTTAATATCTAAACTTGGAGTTATTATCAGAGTGCAAATTACATTAGAAGGTATATTTATCATTTTCTCCATTATATTTATCAAATAAAAAAAGTTTTATAATTTCACGTGTTAAACTTTCCAAGCTTTCTATTGTATGTATCTGGTTCTATTGTATGTATCTGATGACTGGTTTTTTTGGATGACATGACGTGACAGCCATACATAATGTCACGTCATAAGTTGCCATGTCATCATTTTATATGTTGCTGGATATAAAATACATACAATAGCATGTTTTGAAAGTTTAATACATATCAAGATTTGTTAGTTCGACAAGTGCAATAGCAAAACCGGTATAGTTTGATATATTATGGGGTAACTCGATCATAAACTATTCCAGGTTATATGAGATCTTTTTAGTCATGACTGTGATCCCATGATAATTTTCCTTATTGAGATATAGTATGAAAGGGACTGTAAGTTCAGGAACTATAACGCGTTTTTTGGTTTACTTAGGTACCAATAATTCAAAAGCCACCTGTAGTAAGTATCTAGAAACAAAGCTGTATAGTTTATGTTTGGTAGTCAATACTCAAATAGTCTCAATTTGGATTGCTTTTTCTTTTTTGAAAAAGGAAAATCATACGTTTTAAACTTTAGGCCACCAGTCCACCATCAGTCCAAGTCACTTTAGACTTGAATTTCCCAGTGGTCTCTATAAAGTTAGTGAGCGTTTTTCCTTGTAAATTGCAAAAGGGAGAGCTAATTAGGGACAGAAATTTAGGATATTGCTAGATAAACCTTTATATGAATGTTTAAATTTCTAGTTCACGGTAAAGTTGGCAGTTATAACATATTTACTTATAGATCGGTCAATTTGGGTTATTTCTATTTCTAGCCGGTCAAATAAGTAAAGTAATACTAGTAGAAGATTAGCTAAGAAGTAACAGGTTGAACCGGTCAAAACTTGCCCAAAGTGTATTTTTAAAGCATACAACCTCTTACATCACATTATATGTTATTTAAAAACAGTGTAATTTTTCAGAATATAGTTTTTAAAATCATATTTAACGCAAATAATCATCTTGAAAAAATGGATGATAAAGTGTTTTAGGTAATCCAGCCAATCCTATTCTGGCCTGTTACCAATAGTCCCGTTTCACTACTTATACTTGAAGGAAAAATCAAAATGAGTTATCAGAGGGACTGACCTATTCTGGAGCCCGTGTGATTTAGAGCAATCCTCTTGTACACATTCCGCCAGTTGGGTTTTGCAAAATGAGACTTAACCCGAGTACCCGAAATAACATCAACACCATTTTTGGCATGATTAAGTGACTGAAGCATAGTAATTAGGGCTGATCTCGCATCACCTTCCTCGTAAACACTTGTACAATAATTATGCATCTCTATGACACCATTTTTGTCCATTTCAGCAGCCTCATTCATAACACCTTTAAACCAGTCAAACGATCCCTGTTCCCTAGTGACCCAATAGAAGTACGCTCGAGTTGTTCTAAAATTATTTGCACTTGTTGGCCCTGATTTAGCTTTTTGCAATGTGCCACCATTTTCCAAAACACTGTCTTCCTCTTCTTTGGCTTTCATGTTATTTACAATGTCTTTCACAATGCTGATCATAGGGGTCGCTCCAATTCCTAATCCCACTAGCAACACCACGTCATATTTCTTGTAGTCTTGTGCCGGTGCTCCATATGGTCCGTCGATTAAAACTCTAGGGAAACTGTCAAAAAATTATCTATAATTAGTTTATAATAAATAACTAATATTTTGATCGTGATTACGGATTTACATAAACTGTATTACTCCAACAATAATCTAAACTTCGTATAAAACGATTCAGGATGCATCAAAAACGTTCAACCCATTTTCCCGTTTCCCATTTATTTAATTGACTAGTTTAAGATAAAATCTACCCAAATCAACTCCATTTATATTTAAATGAGTTGAAATGGCCACGTCTGTTCTAAAGCATATTCTACCACTATTTGTGTACTTTTCAACAAAGAACATAGGTGAAATACCATTAGTTAGTCATTTATATCATTTATATCATTGCCTAATGTTGTACATTATTCAAAGAGGAATCATTTTTAGTGAAAAATACGAGCTTTCATATCCACATGTCTGGACCACAGTAAAAAAGGTCCAAAAACTTATAGATCTGCATTTTGCCAACTATTTATAATCTGTTAGATGTCCTTGTTTGCATGATACAGAAGGTGTTATCATGTTATGCTCTACAGCTAAAATCTTTGTTTCTATAATGAATTTGTCGTTCCTAATAAACAGGGAATTTTGTTCTATGTTGAAACTTTAACATACTAGATGGCTTGGTTAATAATAAAAGCATGTACGTTCTAAAAAATATTGAAAATCAAACTAAAAACATATATGTAAATCTAGAAATCACTTACTTGGGATTTTCTCCTTGACTTTCTGCTCTAAGGAGCCCACTTCTTCCATTAGGCGGTGGCTGACATACCTACAAACAATCAAAAGACACATGTTAGGTGATAATTAACTAACACACGTGTCATAAAGGATCCAAAATCATTACCAACTTGACCAAAAGTGTATGTGTTGTTTGAGGTTATGGGTTTGATACCCATATATTGGGTATCCTCCATACCACTTATAGGGTCAAGTTCAAAAATTCAATACCCGTTCCCATTCTACCCTATTATTAAACTAATACCCGTAGTGATTCCTGATTACAACCAAACACCACCTATGGTAACACGTTGCATACCTCTGAAAAGACGGTTTTTAGTTGTCTAGTCCAGTCACCTAGAGTCCGAATATGCACACTCAGGTAGTCATCACCAGGGGCAGAAGTAATGGAAAATGGGTGCCTGTGGACATAAGTTAGTGCATTACATTTTGGGTCACTTTCCTTAATTATTTATGTTAATTTGGAATACTTAAAGTACAACTCACCATTCAAATGGTGAGACAGCAGCACAGTTGACAAACATGTATTGTCCACTCTTGTATTTGAATCCTTGAGGCTTTGACATATTAAGTGCCAACACATTTCCAGGATAAACAGCCACCTTTAAGACACCAATTATCATTAGATATTTTAAATTGTGCATCAATGAATACAGTAGAGTTGACAAAATTGGTCAGTTTTAGTAACCGGTTGAAACTGGGTGGGTCGGTTTTGGTTGACTCAAAAATACTTTCTTGTTCATTATTTAAAAATTTAATAGATAGTTAAAGCATTAGTTTTGAATAAAAAAAAACTACTAAAATAATAAAGTAGTTTTTGAGTTAATATCGTAGAGGCTGTATGCATTATGTGGCTTTGCAAAACTTCAACCAATTTTACTTGGTCCCCTTGTAGTCAAACTTTATATTTGACCCGTTTGAATAAAAAGGGATACAGAAACAGATCAAATTGCCACCTCTAACGAAATAATCCATAGTTGAACACGTGAATGTATGATTATACCTTAAGTATCTTGACTGGCTTGACACTAGATCGGAACGCCCTAATCAATCTCTCACAAGCGTAAAGTGAAATTGGAACTGCCAAGTACATCCACGTCTGCACCCCCAAAAACATGGTTTAGTTTAATGGTTACAAATACCAATTTTTAGGACGTCCACAGACAAAAATCAAAATGCTTTTATAAAGTGAGGCAGAAAGGAATTAACTAACCGTCTTCTTGTACCATTCCTTGGTGAGGTAAAGCTTGATCCCATGAACTATGAGCAACGCGTAAACAATAACAAAAAGGTGGTGGGAATACCAAAATGCATTAAATCCTGTTAGTTTCTTTAGAAATGTTGGTAGGTTGAGCTTGCCTCTTCTTAGCCATGGTGTTGCTAGTGTAAAAGCTATGGCCATTAGTACCACCATTATTACTCCTGTATATCCTTCTGCCTCCTTCACAAAATGCCAATAATTCTTGGCCTGTTCCCCAAAAAACTGCTCCAACGGTTCATACTCTTTCTTTGTTGCGTGAAGTATTCGAGGGAAGTCACATGTTAAATGGGATATCGCATGTAACCCGACTCCAATTGTAATCGCTATTGCAATCACCTAACAACATGCAAAGACACATGTTGTTAGCTGTATGGAACATTATCCATTTAAATAATCAAAACAAGATAATCAGATGTAATAAAACAGAAGATATGAGATAGTGTTTAGAATAGTAGACTTACTTTATGGAAATTAAGATTGTCATCAAAGGGAACTGCTACACCTAACCGAGTCTTGTTCCTCAACCAAGTAATCGTGTTTCGACAAACAGGTAACAAGATGATCGCCATGTTCAACTTCAAAGTCTCGGCTGCTCCTTTAGCTATACATACACACGGCCCCAATAGCTCATACACTTCTCTCTGTGTGTATTGATAGTACTTCCATGTAAACAAACCCACCATCACTCCTATCCAAAGTACAAGTACCCAACATCTCTGCCAATTATCTTGTAAAAAGTACTTGAAATCTTCATACCATCTTCTTATAGGATTACCATAATGCGTCGTTTGCAGCTTCTGGCTTAACATTTGGCTCAAGTTTTTGCTTTCTCCTCTCACGTTATGTGTTGGCGCTTGTAACAGTAGCACCTCCAAGTTTTCAATCTGTTTATCATTAATCATTAACGCTTTTTACCTACTAAAGTATATGTAATGTAGTATTGTATTATACAAATAATTAAATAAATCATACCATGATGTAACCGAGGTTGTCGGGGTCTAATTCTTCCATGATCAACGCTGCGTATTCATCTGCTTGTTTTTGAATATTCGATAACTTGTTGGCTGAAGCACTCAAGCTAATAATCTACATCACATGGGTATCAATCAATTATTAGCAATAATTTTAGTACATAATATTCTAATCTACCACTAACCACCCTTATAATTCTTGTCCATCATACCAAATGTTTAAGTTTTGGACGAAAAGTAGTTGGTATTATATAGTCGATATAGCTCATTACCTCTCTAACTTCATCTTCTGTGATCCTACCATCTGCATCTTTATCAACCCTGCATTTATTTTTCTCAATATTAATAATAAAATAATAATAATAATAAATAATAAAATAATTCCCCCAATAGAATAATGAATAAATTTTTAAAAGTAATCCTTACATGTCAAAGAAAGTTTGTAGCCTTGAATCAAAACCTTGATCTGCAATTTGGTCCCAAAATTCCCTCAACTGTTCTTTGTTAATCACGCCGCCGGTTATATGCCTACGACGGGTAAGCGAATCGAATAATTCTCCCGCGAACTCTTCCGACTCTTTGTTCATCCCTGTCAAAATTAACAAAACAAAATGCCATATCAAATGAAAATCGTACTTAAGATGAAGAACAAGCTCTGGAGTCTAGATTATAGTTGACCACTTACCAATGCATTTACCAAAAAGTGAACGTGGCAGCAAGCCATTGGTTTTGGCAGTAAGCTCATCAAACCGCTTCTCTAAGGCTACCCAAGCTGCACCACCTTCACTCTTGCTAATAAACTTTAGTCCCTTAAGAGCATGAGCTGCAGCAGACTTCGTTCTGTCTAAACGGCTAATTGGCTGTTTAGAGAATGAAGTCAACCGCTTCAGCTCTTGAGACACCTGTTTGATTTTCGATGACGCATTTCTCACCACAGACGCCCTAAAAGACGTTCGTTTCTCCAACCCTTTAGCTAACAAAGTTAGCTCCGGGTCCTCCACGTCAACTCCACCAGCTGTCTTCACACTATGTACCGCCACTGAGTCATCACGAACATCCAACGTGATTTCAACATACTCATCTTTATTAGATTTTGCATTGGCGCCACCGCTTGTACCACTCCCTGGGGTGCCATCAGGAATGTTAAACCTAGCACTCTTTCTGCCACCTCTTTTATTCAGCGGCCCACTTAATGGGCCGCTGAATGATTTCTTGTCCCCTCCGATGATTTCTGTGTCGGAGTGGTAATGATCATGACGGTTGTAATTCTCTGAAAACTCGTTTCTTCCGTCATCGGTTCCCATTTTTTGCATTTGTTAATCCAAAGTATAACCAAATTGAGAAAATCAAAACAAGAAGTAGGTGTGAATGTTGATATGAAGAGAATGTGAAGAATAAATATGGTGTGGTTGTATGTATAGATTTTTGGTTTTGTTGAGGAAATGAAGAATGAGAGGCATCCCACTTATATGGTGAAACCGTGTGTGAGGAATAAAACAAGTCAACGAATGGGTTGTCTGACCAGCTGCTTGATTTTTTCTCATTATTTATTTATTATTTTATTTTTGAATTTCTGATAAGAACACCTTTACGAGCACCGATGAATACACTATTTGTATTTTTAATTTATTCATTATTTATTTATTATTCGTTATATACACTATTTGTATTTTTAATTTTTTGATATGGTTCAATTATTTTCAAATTGTTATATAATAAGGTTAAAACAACTGATGGATATATATTCTGTGAACGGATGCGGTTTAATCATACTTCTTTCTTTTTTATATTTAAATATTTAATTTAATAGATAAGAATTTGAGATATATTTAAATATATATTGCTCCATGTATATTACATGTTTTGTTTTTCACTACGTATAGTATTAAAGAATATTGCTATTTGATATTATTAAATTGAATAAAGTTTTAGTTAGTCAACATCATTAATCTGGTATATACGATGTCATCCGTGAGGGCTGTTAATTTTCAATATGACACGAAATCAATTTGAAAATAAGCAGGTTTAGGTCGGGGTCATAAACCCGTCAACCCGGAACCTCCCAACCTGCTATTTTTTTGGGTCACTAAATGAGTTTTTGGATTGACCCGACAATCCGAATAAATTTTAAAGGTAGTTAAAATTTCAAATGTTTTATTTTAATTTAGTAACTCAAATCGTTTAATGATGGTTTAGTATTAAATTTGGATGAACATACTAGGTAATATGATTTTATGAGATTTTATAAACATTTTATGCTTATTTATTATAAATTATAGATTTAGAGAATGGCCCATGTGACCCATTTGACCCGAAATTAACATGTTAACGGAAACTGACTCGAAATTAACATTAACATGATAAGCGGGTTACTTGTGTCGGTTTCGGGTTAGCAGGTTTTCAGTTGAGTTGAAATACTCGACCAGATTAGAAAATCAAGTCGTAATTGGGTCGACTAGTTCTGACCCGCCAACTCAATAACCCTAGGTCAATTCGACCCGACCCGAATTGTCACCCTAAGGTGATCATAACTTCAACTTTGTAACTTGTATTACTAATAATGCATATCAAAAAGACTATGTTTTATAGCCGAATCTTATTATTATTACATGTTAATTTTTTGTTGCATATATATGAGATGAGAGTATGAGACTTATAATGTGTGTTTTTATACAAGGAGCAGTGATAGTAAGCGATTAATAATTGTTTACATGGTTTTAATTGAAAAAATATAGTCATGTACTTGTGTATGTATTGTCTCCTTGTCTATGATTCTGATATGAATTATGCAATTATATATGTTTTCTAGATCGTGTTTAATATAATATTTGTAATCCTGACCATATGATTCTGATATGAATTATGCAATTATATATGTTCAAACATATTTAAGACAAATATTAGTCCACCCTATACAATAATATATATTGTGAGTTAATTATAGGATTAATAATGATTTCATACTCATTTTAAAAAAAAAAAAAAAAAAACTTAATCCTTGAAGTTTCAAAATTTTGATAGGTTAACCTTTTACATGAATATCTACTATTTATACTTTTAAAGTTTGATGGTTTAATCCCTTAAGGTTATCTTTTTTAATAATTTTACTCTTCTAAGTTTATCTAGTTTAAACATCTACCTTTTAAAAGTTTTACCGATAAGTCAATGCAAGCTTAAATGATTAGTCATTAGAAAAAATTTTGAATACTTAAAACGTTAAAAAGTTAATACTTGAAGATTAAACCATCATTAACCCTTAATTATAAGCTTTTGATGCATGTAATTTATAGGACATCGTACGTATTCAAATTAAAATGAATTTACTTAATGATTTTCTTTATATTACACTAAATATTTATCAAATATATATATATATATATATATATATATATATATATTGATCTGTAGTGTATATATATTCATCTTTTATTATTGACAAAATCAATAATATATTCATAATATATTCCGTATATTTGAAGGATATTTTTCAATTTATTTTTATAACACTAATATAAATACGTTACCAACAAGTCAACAACATAGATATATTTTTATAACACTAATATAAATACGGAGTATTATCGAATAAACTGATATGTTATATCATAAATCATAATCACACTTTAATACGATCTCGATCCGGAACTTGTGTAAAATTATTGATTGTTTAAAACACTTCAAATTGTTGTTTTATTAGCTTTAAAAAGAGTAAATTATTTAAATCGTCCTTGTGGTTTCACGTTTTATCCATCGCTCGTCTATGACTTCTAAAAGCTATTTTACTAGTCCATTTTTTGAAACTTTGTATTTCAATAGTCCATTATTTAACGGTCTTTAGTTTTAAGCGATAACTCCCATAATGTACTTATCATGTGAGGGTATTTTTGTCCTTTCACATCATTGTTTTTCTCTACATCAATGTAGAGAAACAAATAGGAAGATGATGAAATAATATAGAGGAAAACAATGATATGAAAGGAAAAAAATACCCTCATGTGTTAAGCACATGATGGGAGTTAACGCTTAAAATTAGCGACCAGTTAAAAAGTGAACTATTGAAATACAAAGTTTTAAAAAACGGACTATTAAAATAGTTTCTAGAGGTCAGAGACGCGCGATGGACAAAACGTGAAACCATAAGGACGATTTAAATAATTTACTCCTTTAAAAATATTATTTTTTTGGCTTTTTAAAAAGGAAAATGTTTATTCTGTTATTCGAAAGTATGAAATAAGTTGTGTGTATGCATATCACCTTAAGAAGTATTTAAGACTTCATACGCGGCTTCATACGCAAGCGATTGATTTATTTGTTCACATAAATAAAGCATAGAAATATAGTAAAGATAACTATTTAAGTCTTTGGGTGTGTTTGGATTGTGGGTGTTTGTTTAATGTGTTTGGTTTTGAAAATGAGAAACCCATGAATTTTGATATATGTCAAAAAATTCATTTCCATTCTTGTATTCATAATGAAATCATATTCAAACCAAACACACCTTTAAATAATCTTTTGATATATGAAATATTAGAGAGAATTTTTTCGTCCGATGTTTGTTAACCACCTTTTTCTAGTTTGTTGAATAAATTGGTTATATTTTTCTTGTGGATCATTTTAATGTTAGCATTCTAGGCAAATGTGTTTACTTAGCAAAAATATTTAATCAAGTTACTGAACTGTTATTGTATTCGATTAAATTACGGAATTATATTAATACGTTAACTAACATGATCTTCGTTCATACTATTTTTAAGTTAAAATAACCTAATTAATTTTATCGTTAAATAAAGTGATATTCGAATATCATATTTATAATTCAACTGATCTATATATCGTAATTTAGAAATTCAATAATTCAATTATGCAAATTAATAATCAAGTAACTTAATTGAATATCTTCTGAAAGTAAAATAACATATTTGTTTATTAACACTGCGTTTTTACATTGAAATAATAGTTTTTATTTTTTGAAAAAAAAAAAGATGTTTACGGTATCATGTAAAAACTACTTTTAAAAGCTTTTTCCGTAATGCCCTTATATGAACACGTCTAGTCACCTACTAGGCTACTAGCTATTCTTTTTGTTCGTACAAACTTTTGTGGAAGACTTTAAGATGGAAAGTTAAAAGAGAAAAACTTAAATCAACTTTTTTAGTAAAAGTCATGTTGAATTAATCATTATCATTTGTTTATTTATTTTTAAAAAAAATAAAAAGTGTGGTATTTATCTTGAAATTGAAGCAAGTTGTGAATAATTCAATGTCACCAACCAAATGATTTTTACATAAAACGGGTATTTCCATGCCATCCTTTCTTTTCTTATTACAAATGAGAAGATAAATATAAATAATAATAATAATAAAAAAAAGGGAATAACTTCCATAACTTATATTCCAAATTGGTGACAATCATGTGATTTAGGGTATGTCACGCTAACTTTATTGAGCTTAGAGAAGTTTAAACTTAATTTTTTCTATAAATATAAGTTTCTATCATTGTTTGGTAGATCAAATTTTAATTTTTAATAGCTTATTGAAAGAAAATAAGTTTTAAGAGTAATGTTATATATGCCTATTTAGATGGACCTAAAAGTAGACTTAAAATATTCATTGGTTGAAACAGGTTCTCTCTCATAATCTTATTAGTTAAAATTAACACATGTCGCTTTCACATTCTTAGGTCTAGTTTAGGTCTACCTAATTAGTCTTATCTATCATTTTTCAAGTTTTAAAGAAAAAAAACCTACTTGAAGTAGCTTTTAAAAATAAGCTTCTAAATTATGATGTGAGAAATTAAATAATTACGCCTTATATCATTATTTATCATGTACGTTTTGTCCTTTTATGTCAATTTATATCTTTAAGTTTCAGCTAGTTTTATTAAAACGCTTATAAAAAGCAAACTCGAATTTCTAGATTCAAATATAAGCTTCTAACTATAGTTTTGTCAATACACCCCATTTAGAGAGACAAACGAATTACATGACTAGATTCGATGGAAATTATTATTATTTATTAAATGTAAATGTATAAGCAATCATTTTTGTGCATTAAACTATATTTTAAAGTAATTATTCACGTATCCAAACGGCTATAGACGTCACGTTATATAGATTGCATATGACTGTTTTGATACTCAAGTCTATCGTATAAAATGATAATAAGTCAATAAAAATATATTTCATGCTTACATTGTTTATATTTTATAGGTTAGATGTTATTTTTGTTGATACAACTTTTGAATTGTGCTCGAGTTTGAATACTCGATGATTGTTCGAGCTCGAGCTTGAAGCTCATTGTGACGTGTTAGTTTTTAGCTCAAAATACTTGTTTAGAAGCTTGAACGCTTGTTTGTCAGTTCAAATAAGCTCTTTATAAAGCATCAAAATCATCGGAAAAATAATTTTCACACTTAAAAAATGAGTTTTACATCACCAAAATATGATAAGTTTACAATATCTATACCCTTTAATCATACAAAAGACAAGAAAAATGTAAAATCAAAACTAAACCTATAATTAAATTTGAATTGTTTTGATCGTAAGTTTACATGGTGCAAAAACCACTCACCTTTTTATTGGATCAAATAAAAATGTACTGAAATTTGAAAGTCTACAAAAGTATGGATATTTAGATGATGCATAATTAGAGTCACTATGAGCTAGTTAATCAGCATATAACCCACCTTTATATGCTATCATGACTCGGACCACCCTCACCCTTCCCAGGTGCCAACCGGCCCACTTATGACCCATAGGGTTCCCCACATTATTCACTATGTTTACGTTTGTTTTTCACTTACCAACACTTTTTACAGGGCGATAATTTGTACATCACAACTTTTCATTCGTATACTCTCAAACATGTTTTATTTCATAAAACAAGTTTAGTAATGTAGGAATAAAAAATGGTCGTGTATGAATCACTCTCGTTTTTCATATATACTATTTTACTTGTCTTAATCGTTGAGACCTTTTTAAAATGGTATATGAACGTCTTCAACTAGACCTACACATTGGTGTTATGGTGTATTTTTGTTTTTCCAAACTGTTGAAAACACTTCATTAAACACATAATAAAAGCTCTAGGATCTGATACTTTAGCTGGTGCATTATGATGATAGATAGGACGATCGATGTAATTACGGATAAACAAGGACAAATGGTGTAAACCACATGAACAATTCGTATAATTTACTAATACTTTTACTTAATTTTGTTACGCTTATTGTCCGAACCTTTTAGTCTGATATATACCAACTCTAGACTTCCATCAACCCTTCATTTAGGGATGTCACTTCGGGTTGGGTGGGATTGTTTTGTCAAATATACTCAACTTGAACTCTGACCTGATTAGAAAAATGAGTTTATGGGTCGATATTAGGTCAAATTTGTGAGGTATTTCTGATCAAATGGTTTGTTGTTCTAATAAAATTTTAGTGAAACTTGCATATTCACCAAGGTCCATATATTGCTTATAATTCATTTTTCATTAAAGTATAATTAGTTTATCATTGATCTAAAATCAATTAATTGATGGCACATTCGTGTGCACATCATATACTTTTATATAGAAGTTGTTTACTTTGTTTATAACACCATCCTAAGTACATGAACATCTTATTTCTTACCGTTATTACGAACGAACTTATGAATCGAAACCGCCATTAAATAACTTATTTTACTTAAAATAGAAAATGTGTAACTTCAATCTGAACTTTTCTTATTGAATTTACACTTCTTTTTTTTTTTGGATAAAAGGGGCGATGTCCGGAAAAATTTATTTGCAGTTTTCTTTATAGATGACTTTGTGGGTCCATCTAGAAAGTAAAGAATAGCCATAAATGTAAATCAAAATGCTTGTTTGATTTTAACTAGCTATGAACTAGTAAACTACATCTTTTTAAATATTTTGATCTAAGATCGACATGAATCGGATCACCTTTACGTCTTAATTATAAATAGGAATCGTCGTTTTCTTTACATATGACTTTAGTTTTATAGAATGATAAATCGGTAATTACGCACGATAATGAACGGGAGGGAGAATCGTGAACCGTGGGGCGAGGTAAATCGTGAACCGGGGGGTGGCGGGAGGAAATCAGGGGAAAGGGAGATGTTGGCTTGATATATTGACTTGGTAGTGGTACCGTATATTGACAATTTTGCTATTATTTGGGTACGCTAAGTCGTCTGCATGTTTACACTAAAGTTTGCATAGGATGATATACTTGTCATGTAGTATATATACTTCAACAAACTATCACATTCTTTAAATAGTTTTTCTTTAAAATAATATAAATTCATTTCATTATACTTTTAAAGAAAAAGGATATATATACCTAATTAAATAGGCTTAAATATCAACTTAACAAGCCTAACATGACGTGTATGTTTGGCAATAACCAACTGGAGTTAAAGATTGTGACAGAAACTGGAGCTGGAGATTGTAGCTGAAGTTGAAGTTTGTGGTTGAGGATTATTTTTTCCAGAAGTTACTTAGAATGACTTGTATGAAAAGAAATTTCCGAAGATTCTTTTTTCAATATTCTCCATTAAGTTTTTGTTAACAAACAGAGACTATTCATTTAGAGAAGATTAAGGTTGTTAAAACTAGAAGTCTAAGCACATATAATCTCCAAGAATATCAGTGTTCCAAACGCACCCAACATCATATATTCGTTACTATATAACCATCAAGTTTTGTGGTTGGATCGCAAGACATAAGTTTTGGGTCGCAAGTCGCAGCTTGTGACTTACTTTTGGATGATGAAAGTTGTCTAACTTTTTTTAGGGGTAAATTAATATAGCAAATTTTTGTTTTCCCTTATATATACTAGGACAGGACTTGGTATACTTGTCAGTTTTCTTATGAGAAGCCCACCAATCAATCAAAGTGTTACGTATTAAGTCCCAAATGATAATATTTGGACCGGACTATATAATCCAAAATGATGAGCCTGAGAAAAAGGGCCGTGGAGACTTTTGTAGGCTTAGTAACATATCAGATCAAAGATCTCGACATCTCGTGTTTTCGTTCAGCATATTGCTAGAGTGATCAGTGATCAATTCTCTTATTCTCTTCTCTTTGACATGAGAAAATTAGCAAAATATGGAACCAATTTTAAACCCTAGAAATAGCCCCAAATTGTTCCAGCTCCAAATCCTTATGATCGCCATGGTTTATACACTGAAAATCGACAAATTCAACATGTAAGTAGCGCAAATACCAACAATCTTGTTTTTAGGCGTAAGTTTTTGTTTCTATGCGATTTTTTTTTTTTTATTTCATGAGGTATTTTTCGATTTCACGTGATATTTTTGATCTTACGTATTTTTTGTTGATTTCATTTGAAAGGTTTGATTGTTTGCAAAATTTGTATTTGGATTGTTTGCGAAATTTGGATTCTTGAGAAACTTCATATTTATGCTACATTTTGCGAAATTATGTATAAGCTATAAACAATCAGGTTTGACACTTTAGAAAGAAGGATTTGTGCAAATTATGATACGTTTACTAGCATGAATGCAACCTACCATAGTTTGTTTTTGTTTTGGAGACTTAATATAATGTATGTTCCAATTTCAATTTTGGAAAGTGTAGATGCCCTGAGAATGTACAACAATGTATTTGTTAACGATGAGCATCAATGATCCAGAAACCACAATACGCAAATAAAAAGATAGAAATGTGCTACCTAATTCGAGTCCAGCAGTGGTAACATTCGACAAAACATGTGTCTGTTGTAAAAAATAAACGATTAACTGAGGGCGGCAAGTGCACAACTCGCTGAAGTCAGCAGTGCCAGCAGGCACTTTGATAATTTGACCATCAACAAGTCGCGTTGGTAACAGCAAACCCACACCTTTAGCTAATGCTCCTATGTCCTAACCTTTAATTTTATTTAGCTTGTTGATCGAGTTGTTTTGTTTATTTTACGATACAATGTCAAATTGTTGTTCGGTTACAGATTTTATCATCACCACGCATAATGAGAGGGACAAGAAGTTTTCCAAGGTAATATGATTTTTTTTTCTTTCTATTTCACTTTGATGACATTGCCTAATACTTGTGCAGTGTGTTCTCTGTCCAAAGTCTTTTAGGCAGATGATTGCAAGCTGCCTGGTTAATGATCCTTCATAACGTCCTGCTGCCAAAAAGCTTCTGAAGCATTTTATTTTTCAAACAAGCAAAATCTAATGAGTTTATAGTACTTTTGTAAGGACTGCAGCTCTTGGTGATCTGCTCCAGGCATTGAAGGTATTATTTGTATTTGAGATCACACTGCCTTGTCAAAACCATAAATTGTTATTGTAATTCTGTTTACCATGCATTTAAATTTATCTATTGAATTATAGAAAAAGGAAGAAGAGAACCATATTGTAATTCTGTTTACCATGTTATTTATGTTTAAAATTTGCATGACTTAACTGGGAAAATTAGACGGAAGGACAAAAATTGATGAAAAAGTTCAGGACAAAAAATGCGAGAAAAGTTCTGTAAGGACGAATAATGTTTTAGCTTTTACTATCTAAAGGCGTTGCATTGGTTGAATATAGAAATGAACAACTAATCTGGGACATTCACAATGAAAATATGAACAACGAAAAAACACTATCTTAAACAGAGTAAAAGAACCTTTTCAAAAGTTTTCTTTGTGAAATTCAAATTTGGTTGATGTCTTGTGTGAGAAATCAGAAGCTAGCTGTTTTAGCTCTTTTGTTAGTGCCGGTGCTCCACAATAGAATACTCCTGCAGAATTTCAGGAGATTTTAGTTAGGAAACATCACATGACATGATGCAAAACTATAACAACATTCTATTTAGAATACTATAATTAATGATGTCTTAATCTACATTTTGGTGCATTCTTCTTTCTTTCGTTGCTCATATTCCTAATAACTTATCCAATGACAACGACTTAACCGCAAGTGCACCTTTCTTTTATCAAATCTCAGGGACATGTTGTCATGGTGTAATCAGGGAAACAACCTGACTCCAACTTAGAAGTATGATTTAAAATAAATAAAAACAATATCAACATGGCGAACGAACGTTTGCATGAGTGACATTATTATCCTACTACATGTCGATCCTTATGTTTTTTGTAGATCTACCTTTTTTGGCATGATGCGTGTTTATTTGTCAACATTGTCAATGAGATTAGTTTATTAGCACTATGAAATATTCTGAATTATCATTGAATAAAAGAACAGCCACTATAGAAGTTGTATTATAGCTTTTAAAAACTGGTAAAGCTTGATACATTATGGTGTAACTCTATACCATGATACTTTATGTGATCCCATGATAATTTCTCCTATTGAGATATAGTATGAAAGGGACTGTAAGTTCAGGAACTATCACGGGTTTTGGTTTACTTAGGTACCAATCATAAAAGCCACCTGTAGTAAGTATTTTGAAACAAAGCTGTATAGTTATTATTTGGTAGTCAATACTCAAATAGTCTCAATTTGGATTGCTTTAGACTTGAAAATTTCCCAGTAATCCTATAAAGTTAGTGAGGGTTTTTCCTTGTAAATTGCAAAAGGGAGAGCCAATTTAGGGTCAGGAATTCAGGATACTGCTAGACTAATCTTATATGAATGTTTAAGTTTGTAGTTAACAGTGCAGTGGGCAATTATAACCCAGTTACTACGAAGGTGACAGTTTGAACTGGTTGAAACTTGCCCAAAGTGTATTCTTAATGCATACAACCTCTTAAATCGCTTTATATTTGATTTAAAATAGAGTATTTTTTTTCTCATAATACATTCTTAAGAATCATATTTAACGCATTAATCATGCAATCCTCCTGTTTCACTACATAATATGGAAAAATCAAAATGAGTTTGCAGAGGGACTGACCTATTCGGGAGCCCGTGTGATTTGCAGCAATCTGCTTGTACACATTCCTCCAGTTGGGTTTTGCAAAATGAGACTTAACCCGAGTACCCGAAATAACATCAACACCATTCTTGGCATGATTAAGTGACTGAAGCATAGTAATTAGGGCAGATCTCGCATCACCTTCCTCATAAACACTTGAACAATAATTATGCATCTCTATGACACCATTTTTGTCCATTTCAGCGGCGTCATTCATGATACCTTTAAACCAATCATACGAATCTTGTTCATTAGTGACCCAATAGAAGTAAGCTCGTGTTGTTTTAAACCTATTTGCACTTGTTGGTCCTGATTTCGTCTTTTGTATTGTGCCACCATTTTCCAAAATACTGTATTCCTCTTCTTTGGCTTTCATGTTATTCACAATGTCTTTCACGATGCTGATCATAGGGGTCGCTCCAATTCCTAACCCCACTAGCAACACCACATCGTATTTCTTGTAGTCTTGTGCTGGTGCTCCATATGGTCCGTCGATTAAAATTCTAGGGAAACTGTCGAAAAAATCATTATTTAGAAATCTCCTTCCTTTCAAAAGGTGAGGGTCACTCCAAAGGTATATTTTTACTGCTTGTTGGATTTGAATGAAGGAAACACTAAGCTACTTTTTAACACATGTAAAGTCCAAAACTTGTATGTTTGCATTTCGCCAACTATTTCTAATGTGTTAGATGTAGGCCTGTTAATGAATTGAATGAACACAAATGAGACTATTTCTAATGTTCGTTCGTTTAACTTTGATCGCCTAATGAACAGTTCACGAATGTGTAGAACATGCAAAAAAAAACTTTGTTTATGGTCGTTCGTTTGACTCTGTCACTTAACGAACGGTTCACGAATGGTTAATCAACAAAAAATTATGTTCATATTTATTCACTAAGAAAACAAGATTGTTTGTATTCCTTTATGTTAGTCCGTTAATATGTTAAAATGAACATAAGCGAACACAAATATCACAAATGAACATATGTATTATACCGAACTTGAAAGATGAAATATTACAAGTGTGAAATCTTCTGGAAAATGCTAAGGTTTAAAGAAGTAAAATATTAAAAATGTATTTTTATTTACTAAAGTTTATTGAAATACATATGGACCTATTTACAAATGTTCACGAACACGCAAACAAACCAACACGACTCATGCTTATGTTCGTTTGTTTAATTACGCGGAAGGATTTTTTTGTTCATGTGCATTCGTTTGACAAACAAACGGGCTTGCACAACCTTCCCGCCTAACAACTCACGATTATTTCATTGAACGTTCGACTCGTTTAGAGGTCTAGTCACGGTTGTTGTTTGCATGATATACAAGGTGTTATGCATTATAGCTAAAAATCTTTGATTCTATATTAAATTTGTTGTCCCTTGTAAACATGGTAATTTGTTCATTGTGAAAACTTTAAGATACTAGATGGCTCGGTTTAATACTAAAGATATAGGTTTTAAAATAAGTAAATGTAAACATTGAAATTAGACGTTCTGTTGACTGCACCTATTTTATGTGCTCTTGACCACTAATCATATTTTTATTTTACACTTTTTACACCTAAACTTTCCTAGATATACATGTTCAGCCCTTCTTATAATCTTAACAACACCGATCATTATCCCAATATAAAAGCATTTATGTAAATTTAGAAACACCAGAAATCTCTTACTTTGGATTTTCTCCTAGGATGCTTTCAGCTCGCTGGAGCCCAGTTTTTCCAGTACTTTGAGGCTTACATACCTACAAACGGTCAAAAGTAAATCAGCCAAAATCACCAATTTGAACTACAAACCAAAAGTGTATGTTTCATTTAAGGGTATGGGTTTGACACCCATAATATTGGTATCCTCCATACCCATCCCTCCACCTGTTATATCAAACTCATATACCTATGGAGATTTCCGATTACCGATCACACACCAACCAAGCAAAACATTGCATATATACCTTTGAAAAGATGGTCGTTAGTTGCTTAGTCCAATCACCGGCACTCCGAATATGCACACTCAGGTGGTCATCACCAGGGGCAGAAGTAATGGAAAATGGGTGCCTGTGCACATGTATAGATAGTTAAGTTGGTGCATTTTCATGATATTTCCGTTTCATTTTTGGAACATTAAAGGTACAACTCACCATTCAAATGGTGAGATAGCAGTACACTGTACAAACATGTATTGTCCACTCTTGTATTTGAATCCTTGCGGCTTTGACATATTAAGTGCCAACACATTTCGAGAATTTTGAGAATAAATTGCCGCCTTTAAGACAATACATATGTCATGATCATTAGATATCTTATCTTTTATGTCAATGAAAAAAACAGAGTTGACAAAAATGATCATCTTTTAGGCAATTTCATATATGTTTTTTAACTTCAAAATACCATATACGCCCATACTTGCACGGGTTGAAAACTTGCACCTAGGACTTGTATGATATTTTGAGTTTTTGGAGTAACATACATGACTTTTTGCCATTTTACTACGGGTTGAAACTCGTAGGCCGGGTTTGATTGACTCAAAAACACTGATTCATTTTGATAGATTTTTTTTTTATAGAAAATCAAAGCATTAATCTTGGATAATGAAATAAAATTACTAAAATAATAAACTATATTCTGATTAAATGATTTAAGAGGACGTACTTTGCGAAACTTTATATCAATTCAACGTTCCCTTTTAGCCGAATTTTAAGATTTGACCCGTTTGAATAAAAAAGGAATAAGAAAAAGAGATCGAATTACCACCTCTAACGAAATAATCCAAAGTTGAATACGCAAATTTTAGATTATACCTTAAGTATATTGACTGGCTTGACACCAGATCGAAACACCCTTATCAGTCTCTCACAAGCATAAAGCGAGATTGGAACTGCTAAGTACATCCACGTCTGCACCCCCGAAAACATGGTTTAGTTTAAAGATTATAATACAACTTTTTAGGGCATCTATAAGACAAGACTTCATATGTTTTAGTAAAATGAGAGAGCAAAAGGGAACTAACCGTCTTCTTGTACCATTCCTTGGTGAGGTAAATCTTGATCCCATGAACTATGAGCAACGCGTAAACAATAACAAAAAGGTGGTGGGAATACCAAAAGGCATTGAATCCTGTTAGTTTCTTTAGAAATGTTGGTAGGTTGAGCTTGCTTCTTCTTAGCCATGGGGTTGCTAGTGTAAAAGCTATGGCCATTAGTACTACCATTATTATTCCTGTATATCCTTCTGTCTCCTTCACAAAATGCCAATAATTCTTGGCCTGTTCCCCAAAAAACTGTTGCAACGGTTCATACTCTTCCTTTGTTGCATGAATTATTCGAGGGAAGTCACATGTTAGATGGGATATTGCATGTAACCCAACTCCTATTGCAATCGCTATTGCAATTACCTACAACAGTATAGTTCCCATAAGAGTTTAGTAATTACAATATCCTAAGAAAGTTTCCCAATTTAAGGTGTTTGGATGTGTTAACTCAAAGTGATTATGTAATATTACAGGGATTTGAAAATACGTGTTATCGAATAAGTTAATGGATGAAACGTCCAAACACTCATTGAGTATGCAAGACATTTTTCAAATGTGAGATCCAACACTTACTTTATGGAAATTGAGATTGTCATCAAAGGGAACTGCTACACCCAACCGAGTCTTGTTCCTCAACCAAGTAATCGTGTTTCGACAAACAGGTAACAAGATAATCGCCATGTTTAACTTCAAAGTCTCAGCTGCTCCTTTAGCTACACATACACACGGCCCCAATAGTTCATACACTTCTCTCTGTGTGTATTGATAGTACTTCCATGTAAACAAACCCACCATCACTGCTATCCAAAGTACAAGTACCCAACATCTCTGCCAATTATCTTGTAAAAAGTACTTAAAATCTTCATACCATCTTCTTATAGGATTACCATAATGCTTCGTTTGCAGCTTTTTGCTCAACATTTCGCTCAGGTTTTTGCTGATGTTATCATGTGTTGGCGCTTGTAACAATAGCAGTTCCAAGTTTTCAATCTGTTTAACATTATCGTTCATTAGCACTTTTTCCCTACCAAATTATATGTAATGTAGCTTTATATTATTGTATATATCTAAAGACGATATATACCATGATGTAACCCAGGTTGTCCGGGTCTAATTGTTCCATGATCAACGCTGCATATTCATCTGCTTGTTTTTGAATATTTGATAACTTGTTCGCTGAAGCACTCGCGCTGATAATCTACATCAGATGCATGAGTATCAATTAGTAGTAACATTAATTAATTTTAATACAAAATATTCTAATCCACCACTAACCACCTTTATGTTTCTTGTCATTTTGAACAAAGAAATGGCAAGTATTATACCTCTCTAACTTCATCTTCTGTGATCCTACCATCTGCATCCTTATCAACCCTGCATTTATTTTTTTAATATTGATTAAAAACAATATTAAAAGAATTTTTTTCTACCCAAAACAGAAAAATGAATAAATTGTTTAAAAAAATACTTACATATCAATGAAAGTTCGTAGCCTTGAATCAAAACCTTGATCATTAATTTGCTCCCAAAATTCCCTCAACTGTTCCTTGTTAATCACGCCGCCAGTTATATTCCTCCGACGAGTAAGGGAATCGAATAAGTCACCGGCAAACTCTTCTGATTGTTTGTTCATCCCTATCAAAAGCACAGTAATTATATTAAATAAATAAGAACCCATAAATAAACCATACGTAAGAAGTAGAACAAGCTCTAGAGTATAGACTATGAATTACCACTTACCAATGCATTTACCAAAAAGTTCACGTGGCAGCAAGCCATTGGTGTTTTCCGTAAGTTTATCAAAACGTTTATTCACGGTTATCCAAGTCCCGCCACCGTCTTTCTGGCTAATAAACTTGAACCCCTTGAGTGCCTGAGTTGCAATGGTCTTCGTCCTGTTTAAACGGCCAACTGGCCGTTTAGAAGACGAAGTAAACCGTTTCAGCTCTTGGGACACTTGTTTGATTTTCAATGAAGCAGTTCTCGCCGTAGACGACCTAAGAGATGATGATTTCTCCAACCCTTTATCTAACAAAGTTAGCTCGGGGTCTTCCACGTCAGCTCCGTTATCTGTCTTCACACTATGCACCACCACCGAGTCATCACGAAGATCTAACGTGACTTCTACGTACTCGTTTTTATTATCATGTTTTACGTTGGTACTGCTCCCAGGGGCGCCATCAGGAATATTAAACGTGGTGATTTTTTTACCACCTCTTTTATTCGGTGGCCCATTAAATGGGCTGCTGAGTGAATTTTTGTCCACTCCGGCAACTTCTGTGTTGGAGTGGTAATGATCATGACGGTTGTAGTTCTCTGAAAACTCGTTCCTTCCGTCATCGGTTCCCATTCTTTGCATTTGTTAATCCAAAGTTTAACCAAATTGAGGAAATCAAAACAAGAAGTAGCTAGGTGTGAATGTTGATATGAAGAGAATGTGAAGAATAAATATGATGTGGTTTGTATGTATAGATTTTTGGTTTTGTTGAGGAAATGAAGAATGAGAGGCATCCCACTTATATGGTGAAACCGTGTGGAGGAATAAAAACAAGTCAATGAATCGTTAATTAGTTGCTTTTATTATTTTTCATATATATTTTCTATCTATAATCATATTCTTTTCCTTTAAATATATATAGTGAAGGGATCAGGTGAGAACTAAACATAAATGTGAACCGTGAGAACCCGATAATTTATTTTAAAAAGGTACGAAACTTTTCTAACAAAACTCATTCCCCTTTTATTTTCTCAACTCATTAGATATGCCCTCTCTCAAAACCCCCACCTACCAACCTAATTTAATTCCGGCGATCAATTTTACAAAAGACGGCGACGTCAACAACGATGTTGGCCCTGAAGACGGTGTAAGTCGTCGGAGAACTGACCACCGCCGTCTCGCGCCCGTGATAATTACTTAGGATGAAAATTGATGAAATTGTAACTGTTGGCTTCATTAAAAAAAAATCTAAGTGATTGTGTGGTCTAGTGTGTGAAGAAGTCAACATGTTTATTATCTTCATGCAAAATGTTCTGTTCGTTATCTTCATGCGTCAGGGAAGAAGTCAACTTGTTTATTTTGCATCTATTAAGCTTCTTTAATTTTATTGTTTAATTCTTCATTTCTTTTTGTAACTCATCAACTCTTTCATAAATTTTATCACTGATGTCGATTAATTCTTCTGCTAGTTGCGTTATGCACCTAGTTTCGTTATGCACCTAGTTGCGTTATACACCTAGTTCCGTTTTGCACCTAGTTCTGTTTTGCACCTAGTTGCGTTATGCACCTAGTTCCGTTTTGCATCTAGTTGCGTTATGCACCTACCTGTTTCTGTTTACTTTATGTGTTTTTTATTATCGTATGTACCTATCTTAATTAAAATCAGTTGATGGTTAATTATATCTGGTTCTTGATCTTCTTCTTGGTTTTGATTTTTAATATAATAAATACAAATAGAGTTATGCACTTAAGGTTTTTGAAGAAGATAAAAGATAGCAATATATAAGAGTATAAGTGAATTAATTCAATTGGTATAATTTGTTTGATTAAAGTGTTATTAATCTTAAATTAATTTTGAATTAAGATCGAGGTTTTTTTTTTAAAAAGAGAGCGATCTGGATAAGCAGGGGACATTTAGGGGTGGTTCTCACACTTCTCACAATTCTTTGATTCTCGCGGGATCTTCACTATATATATATATATATATATATATATATATATATATATATATATATATATATATATATATATATATATGAATAATATAATATCAGAATATGCACACCTTAACGAGCCATAATAACAACTAACCTATATGATACTAACGAATAAATATTTAATTAGTAAGTCAACGTCATTAATCTGGTATATATAATGTCATCGGTGACCATAACTTCAAGCTTTTATGCTTGTAATAATATTATTAATTAATATATATCATGCATCATGCATTTGAAACGAATATTTTTAGTTATACCCAAATCTTTTATTATTATAAATATACGTTAATCAATACGAGTTATATGATTTGTTTATACAAGCTAGCTAGGAGCGTGGAGCTTACATTATTTAAATTAAAAAATAGACCATACCTCGTTACAAACAACATATATATGGTAAAAACTTATATAGGTTTGAAATTACTGCTTAATTAAAACTTTTAACAATCTTACGTAAAAGGTGAGTGGTGACCAACATATATATAGTGAAATATATATGGTAATTAGTAAGTTAACCCTTAAGATAAAACGAAGTTACGCCACATTTTAAAGGTCCGTTTAATTATGTCGTTAATTGTTCGAAGAAAAGACTAATTAATAATATGATGAACAATATTAAGCTTAATTTTGCAACATGCCTTCATACGATTTAATTGGAAATGATAGATGTCATGTACTTTTTTTCTTAAAAGCACAAAATATTATTATATAAGAAATTGATACATTACAGGAGATCAACTTCTACCCCTTAATCTATAAGACATATTAAAAGTAATGAAAAGTTGACACCTAGAATAAATTACAAGCAGAATAAATTACAAGCACTCAAAATCTATACTTAGAAATTCCACTGAGCCCTTTGTAATTCAAAAATCTGCAATTTTTATGCTATTAACCCCTGCTTGCTTCTTTCGGATTGGTACATCACTCCATCCATATACTTTTAAACTTTTTGAATCTGTGAAATATCTAAATTACGCGCGTAAATCTATATGATTAGTCCTTTAAAAGCAAAAGGACGAATTATATGTCATGTACTTGGTATGTATTGTCTCCTTGCCTTTAATTGGTTCTAACGTGAACTACGTGCAATTATATCTTTTTTTAGATCGTGTTTGATATATTGCTATTTAATGAAGTCGTGTTAAACAAATCATGTAAACAATTAGATATGGATATGGGATCTTAACCTCTTGTCCCTTTTCATATGGGTTTCCCTCGCTAGTTATATTTTATAAACCCTTTACGATATTTATACAAATACTAGACCTTGAGCCCGTGTGATGCACGATCATTTATAAAATACAATTATATTGATTTATAAGTTTAATTTTGTTAATTAAAAGATGTAATTATCATTGAAAATAAAAATGATTAGTAAAATAAATCAAACTATAATGAATGGACTTTTATTTATTTTTCAGCATTTGATACATCAAGCATGATGTAGTATCCTCATTTCCTTAGAAGCTATTGGAATTGGGGCATGTGCTCACCTCTCATGGTAACACCCATCTTGTCACCATGTGAATGACAAAAGTAACAACCGTCAATTTCAAAATTTTGTTAAATTTTAATACATTTGTTGAGCCCTTGCAATGCACGGTACTTCAAAGAATAAAATTAATCATGTGTTTTTTTTTTTAAGTTTTCAATTGTATTAATATTGTTAAAATTTTATTATTGAAACTCAATAGTAACATATACCAAAAGGTAAAGAAAATAATCAATTTCATATATTTTATCAAAACTAATTTCCTTAATACATTATAGATGATGATGAAAATATTAGATAATTTCAATATATGAGATATTAGCAAGAAAAATTAATTAATTTTATATGTAAGAAATTTTTTTGTTATTTATTAAATGTAATGCAAAATTTTAATAAGCTATTATAATAAAGTATAATAAAATTGAATTAAGTCTCTTCATAAAATAAAATGTAATAGTTTGTTAGGAATTTACAATTCTGAAAACCTTTAAGATGTGTCTGTTATGAATTATGAAGAATTTTAAGAAAAAACGAATTTGATGATGTGACATAATTAAGATTAGAAAAATGTAAGTAGATTATGTGGCATTGCTAATTTAAGATGCAAGAGAAAAAAAATTAATTCAATGATGTGGCATAATTAGGAGGCTATTAGAAAAAGGTAAGTAGATGATGTGACATTGTTAAGATATAAGGAAAAATCATTGTTATATATATATAAAATAGATATAATCAAGTTAATTACTTATAAGCTTATTATCTTATACAGCTATCTTAAATAAATTATATATAGAAAATTCATTGATGATGTCATTAATTAAGAATTTTCAATTAGTCAATTAGGTACTCTAATTTTATAAAATTTTTTAAAGAAAATCCCTTAAAAATTTGATTTTAATAATGTTAAAAAGATTTAAAAGTTAATAAAAGTTTATAAAAAATCCAAAAGGTTTCTTTTTCAAATCGCCGGAATGTGGTGCCGGCAGGTGGGGGTCGTGACTGGTGTTCTAAGATGGGGAAGGTGAAAGGGGTGGCCGGGTCGGAACAGAAGAGGTGAAGAAAAATGGAAGGATTATAAAGGTACACTTTATCATTCTTTCTTATAAATTGGTTGGTTATTTTCTTCACAGTTTTATGATTTTAAAGATCGAAAATCACTATAATACTCGTACTTACATTAGAAAATACAAAACTACCCTACTTACAAATTTGTAATGTTTGACTTTGAAATATGAGATTGATTTATTTTAAGGAGGACAACCTTTTACCTTCTAACTACTCACTATAAATATTGAAATTATTTTAATTAAATGTGTGCACGTATGAAAATTATGAAGTCAAAATTTATTATATTAAAAAAAAAAACAGTTCACACAAAAGTAATGGTTAATTTTATGCCAATCAATAAATCTTATTTTTAAAATGATCGTTTTTATTTACATATAATCAAAGATATATTGTTAGTTCAAAGAACTTTATGTTATTAAATGAAAAAGTACGGCTGCAATTTACTTGAGAAACTTACCGATATAATAAAGAAAAACAAAATTTAGCAATTTGGCATATACGAAATTTTGTCACTCTTAAAAATCTTGAAGTCTAAATTTTTATGATTAAGAGTTATTATATAGTGAAACAACTAATTAATATCACATGACATTAATTATTTCTCATGAATATATTATTAGAATAATAGAAAATTCGAAAGTAAGTTGATTAATAAAATTACTATGACATATAAAAAATAACTAATATCATACGTTAATTAATAGTTATCAAGATAGAGTTCAACTTATTAGAATTTTACAACAAATGTGACTTATACTCGCGACTCTTAGTTTGTCGAACATTTCGATGAAACATAAATATTATTTTTAATTATTTTCAAGATGGAGTTAAACTTTCATATGACCAAAACATACACTAAGACATATTATTCGCATCAGCTATTCAACGATCAATCACAATATTTCTTGATCGATTCTAAACGTCATATCCGCTGCATAGAGCGGGTCTTTGCTAGCCAACTTTATTGTCTTCATATGTTCCTACTTAAAATTATTATTACATTAGATTGTGTTTAAGGTTAATAGGTTACGATAATGACTTGTGCTTGAACTTAAATAGTTTATTGCACTCGTGTGCCATGTGGTCAAATAAAACTAATTATATCAATAAATTTAATCGTGAATCTTAACATATAAATTAAAAAAACTCATATGAGTTGGTATATCCCCATCCAAATTACAGAATTCAGAGTTTACTTATTGTAATAATTATTAATTAATTAATTAACTAATTAAGATTGTGACCCATTTAAATGCCTTCTCATTCATACATTTAAATGAATTGTAAAAAGTTTAATAAGTTGAAGGTGTATAGAAAGACGATATTAGGAATCTTTAGCATTTTATATGGAATGTTTATAGTTTTGATTAGAAAAAATAATTTGTAAAATTTTCTTATTAACAGGATCATTAATATTGTTACATTATATTATTATTTTATATGACATTTGTATTTTGTTTCTTATATTTTATAGAATATAATAAAATTATATTGTAATAATACTTTAATAGCAAATTATATATATATAACCTGTTATTTACTTTAATTAATTTATAATTAAAATATATTTCATCCGTCCCACACAAGTGTCCACATTACCATTTTTTATTGTTCCAAATAAGTGTTCGCTTTAATGTTATAACCAATCAAAAGAGACTTTAATGGTTAAAAATGATATTTGATTGGTAAAGAAAGTAATTAGCGACGATTTTTAGAACTGTGTTCAAGTTAAATTAAAGTGGACCATTTGCTTATGACAGAGAGAGTATATAACTAAATTAATTCAATTTAGATTCATCACACCACAAACACTTCTTGAAGTTTATCATCCCTGCAATCAGTATACTATTCTTGCTGGTGTTTTACAAAGTTTTCATCTTTTTCTGATTTCTTGATTTTAAAACCTAATATTGAAACAAAATACATTGACACATTATTCCTTCAAATGAAGTTTTAAAACCTAATAACCGTATTTTAAAGCCAGACTCATTTGTGAATAGTATTTAAATCGAGATAATACATGTAGAAACTTTTATCGTGAAAAACATATTAAAATGATTAATGATTAAATCCAATTTTTATATCACAAAATGGCCCACCTTTGAAAATTTCGTCCAAATTTTAGTACTCTAGCTTCCCCGAACTCCCCATTCACCCACTTGTTTTGTGCTTCTCAAATAAGACGATCCTCACCTTTGAAACAAATGTTTTTCGTAATCAACGACTACAAAATGTCGAGTGACAATATGCATGGGTCAAATTTGACTTAACGGTGCACAAACTCTTGAATATTAAGATTCCTCATACTATATAACATGTTCCCTCTTCACCTTAACAAATCCATCAACTTATAACAACCTATTAACGTTCATTCAATCATTCATAATTATCCTATTTCAATCTCATCGTTCCTTCAAGAAAAAAAATGGTTAGCTCGAGTTTTACGGTTTAGATCAAGGTAACGTACACTCCAACTCTTTTTTATGTTTTATTGCATATGGAACCTATTCGATCTAGATATTGTTTTAGTAACATTTTGTTTCGGTTTCGGTTTCGGTTTCAGAAAATATTTGAACAAAAATCCGAGAGAGTTAAATCAGTCGACTTGCATCCTACTGAACCATGGTAATGAAAACTTTTTCTTGATTTCACGTTTCTTCGTTTTGTAATATGTTATGATTTTATAACATATTCGAGCATACTTCATGACACCTTCTTTTTTCGTCTTTTTAAAGGGTCTTACAAGCTCTGTATTCGGGAAATGTTTCTATTTGGAATTATCGCTCTCAAGTAAGTTATCATGCATCAATCTAGAGTCGGCATTTTTGGTACTTTTTGATCATTTGATGTTTATTTATAAATTTTATCTTTATTAAATGTTCTTAATTATGAGTAACATCTTTTCTGTGTAGGTAATAGAGAAGACTCTTGAGATAGCTAAATCACCCGGTAAATATGCATGTATTTGTTTTCCACACATATGTTTTGTAATTGTTATCGTACAAAGTAATTATATTGACTTGTATATACGTTTTGCAGTTCGCACTGCAAAGTTTATTGCTCACAAGGAATGGATTGTTGCTGGATCTGATGATGGTTTTATTCGTGTGTACAATTATAACACAATGGAAAGAGTCATAGAATTTGAGGCACATTCGGACTTCATTAGGTCTGTGGTTGTGCATCCGTCTCTTCCATACGTACTTTCTGCATCCGATGACAAGTTTATAAAGTTATGGAATTGGGAGAACGGTTGGGAATGCACAAAAACATTTAAGGGTCATGAACATTACGTCATGAAAGTAACGTTTAACCCCAGGGATGCCAACATGTTCGCAAGTGCATCACTCGATTGTACTGTCAAGGTATACTAAGCTACTAACTAAACTTTTGTTCAGTTAAAAGCTAAATAAATATCACTAAACCCTAAAATTTATTGATAACAAAATTTCACTCTAAACATTGTAGTTTTGGAATCTGGAAGCTTTGGGTCCAACTTTGTCGGTCAAAGCTCATCCAAAAGGACTTAATTCAGTAGAATTTATTGACACTGATGACAAACTGTATTTCGTCACAGGGTCCGACGATTTTACTGCTAAGGTATGTTTAAAGGACATGGTTTTAGAAGCTTAAATTACGATTCTATTTAATTATCGACTTGCTAAATCAATAGTTTATATCTAAACATTTTATTAAAATAACTAACTTTTAGGCGTTCGAAATTGTGAATCCCTATTAGGTTTGGGACTATGATACGGTGACTTGTCTTCAAACTCTCGAAGGCCACACACACAGCATTACTTCAACTCAATATGTTCAATCCAACGACGATTTTATCGTTACCGGATCTGAAGACGGGACTATACACATTTGGAATGCAATGACTTACAGATTGGACCATGTGTTGACATCTGAACTTGGTCGGGTTTGGACCATTGGATTTACAAAAGACTCATCTCAGTAAGTCCCTATTTGAACATTTTTCCTTAGAATGACAAACATTTAAATTTATCTTAAATGTTTGATTGATCTGATTTAATGACTTAATTATAATTGTTATGTAAATGTAAATAGGGTTATTCTTGGCTGTGATGAAGGAACACTCGTTGGTCAACTCACATCTACTCATACTTGATCAAATCGTAGATCCTAGTCAACATGATATACCAATAAAATGAAGTTATTTGTACGAGTATCATAATAAAATAAAAGTTTATGATTTTATTGTATACAAATAACACATGTTAATCTTAGTATTATAATAAAATAAAAGTTTATGATTTTATAATCTCTGTATTAGAATAATTATTGCAAAAAATATAATATTTACGCTTGCATCTCGAGCCTTAGACACGTAAAAGTGTCCCTGGCAACCAAAATTTATGAATTTGAAATAACTTATATACTATGGCTCAGCGTCAATCTATTACTTAAGTGTGATAAATGGGATAACATCAAGAAAATCTTATAATTAAGCGGGTGGAGGTGGTTATGGTTTACATGTGCTCCCATAACCGAAACTCTGGTAAGTTTAGAATCTTTACCGATCGGTTATGGTTAAAGAGTGAATCGGTTAACGGTTAAAACGAATGGTTCGATTTTGATATTGGTTAAATCGGTTAATAATAATAAATAGGACATACACAATTAACCTAAAAAAATAGTGACGACAATCGTATTTGAAAACACGTGTTATACATATATGATAGATCACTTTTCCCTTTATATATAATTAAAACAATATAAATAAAGACAATTTCAAAATCTTATAAACTGCAATTAGAATTACTCTAGAACTATCAAACATAATGTTTTAAAGTTTTACTTATTTAATCTGTACTTAACCAGATTTGTAAACTATTAGAAATAAAATTATACATATTAATAGTCTCTTAGTTTCTTAAATTACAAAGCTCTTCAGCTAAGTTCAGTTGGTGGTGAATAGTAGATTTTGGCATGATATGTGCGCAAGTGGTAGTGGTAGGGTGTAAATGAGCCGAGTCAATTCTGAGTTCGACTCGTTTCAAGTCTAATATGTAAAGCGCTTGAATTCGGTTCGGGCTCAGGCTCGGGCTCAATTCATTTATTCAATAACTAGCAATTAAACTTGTGTATATACACGGGTCATTTAGTGTAAACAACGTATTATAAGAATATTTGAATAGTTTTGAGAATAATTGTAAGTTAAATTCGTACTATGCTTGATAAATTTAAAGTTGAAGTGCTTAACTGAGATATATAAAAAAAAGGAATGACATGGGTATTAAAGTTGAGTTTTAAAAAATTTAAAGTTAGTGGCACCCATTTTTGATAACGTGTTGATGACTTGGTCACTTATACGATCGTCACATCATCAATAATATCAACTATCGTATGAATAATTAATCGCATACATAAAATAGTCATTACTGGAAGTTCAATACACACAATATAATGATATACCAAATTGTATTTGTATACATACAGTAGACTTTGAGTTATAATTTAATAATTCCGAAACAATATCCCTCAATTTTTATGTAAACGTCAGGTTTGAATCTTGTACCTTAAATTTCTCAATTATTTTAATGTTGAAAACCACTTTAACAATCCTTCCCGTACATCAATCAAATATCTTAGCAACTTATCTAGCAATATGAACTAAACTGCAAATCAAATTCACGGGCCCAATAATCTAACGGTAGTTTCATATATTGGTTTGATCTTCTCCTCAATAATAAGATAATATAATCGTGAAACAATTCATTAGAATTTATACCTTAAATTCATGGCTGGTTTAAGATATTAATACATTATTCACAATGTCACTTAATGATAAAAGAATTTGACTATATAATCAAAAAGAGAAAGAGAAAATCTTAAATCAATCATATCACATAAACTATAAAATAGCATATTCGAGAATGAATAAATATTTGTTCAAAGAAAAAAAGAAAGAAGGAAGAAGATTTTGAGATATAAATTAAATAATTAGATTTATAGGCCAAACATAATGATGGAAATATGTTTTATTTAATCTTTATAATTTTCGATCTCTCAAATAAGATTTAACGGTTTATAGGATTCAAATATCAATAGAATTACTTGGTAGTTCTTATTTGAAACTATCACACAATTTTAAAAATGACATTTAATTTTAATATATACATTTTCAGTGATTATTTACCCAACCTAAAATAATGGAGTTATAATATCGTAGTTACATTTTGAATAATGAATACTCCATGTGAGGTATGAAATCAAAATAAAATATACGACTTCAGATATATAGTATAATGTGAGGGGTTGTATTTAGATTTTTGTATAATTGTTTAACTGTTAGTTAATTATAATTAATGAATGGGGGGATAATAACTAACGTAATTATTAAAGAATCATTGTGTTACTTATATATGTAAAAATCAGCTTCTAACATGATTATTTAGATTTTAATTTATTTAATTTATAGTAAAGGGTTTAATTCTTAATTTTAAACTAAATTATTTAGAGTAAGGGAGGTTAATGTTTAAATTAAGAAAATTAAAGAACTTAATTGAATAATTAATTTTTTTAATTGATGATGTCACAAAGATTAATCATATATTATATTTAAGATAATATCTATTTAATTATTATTTATTAACCTATAGTATTTATTTATTTATTTTTGTCTATTTTTCAGTTATAGATAATACGATTTACTATTATTATATTAAGTATTATATAGGTAGGTTATTATTATATAAAAAAATATTAATGTATATTAATGAAAAACAAGTTTAGGCTCGCGAGCTTTTCGGGCTTAATATAAGAAGCTCGAGCTCGAGCTCGTTTATTAAATGAGCTCCAAACGTTCAAGTTCGGGCTTGAACTCGTTTAGGGTTGGCTCGAATCGAACTTTTAACGAGTCAGATTCGAATAGCTCGCGAGCAGCCTCGACTCATTTACCCCTGAGAGTGGTACCCCTTTTAAATTGGAGTATCCTAGATTGTATAATTTAAAACCTAAAAATAAAAAATGAAAAATTGGCAGAGTAAGTGGGCTTAGGTAAATTGATAGATGATTGTTTTCAGCCATATTGGGCTTGGCGTCGTAACCCAAGAGCAGGCCCAGATGAGTTGGTGTACGTTTAAAGAGATTCTGGAGTGGGTATCTCACTTGGGCCTCTCTAGTGAATTGGACCGGTGGGCTTTCAGCTTGGATGTAGTCAAGAAACTTCAATGTTGTTTAGTTCATATGTTGAGTGAAATGCGACCTACAGAGGCTAGCATTTTCTCTTAATGGTTAGCTAACAAAAGACATCTAACACGAACACATTTAGATCGTAGGGGAATTGATGTCAACTTCAGTCAGATGCCCATCTTGTAACGAAGACATAGAACTGGAATTACATCGTTTCGTCCATTGTTTAGTAGTAAAGGAATCATGGGACATAATTATTCGATGGAGGATGATCCCTCAACCGATTCTCCTTAACCTTAACCACGTCCTTAACTAGCACTTCACCATCGATTCAAATTCCAGAGAGCCATAAAAAGTTATTCAATGTGGTGCTCCACACCACTCTTTGGATCGTTTAAGTATAGAAATGACACTATTTTGGAGAAGAAGTCAAAATCTTCTCGTTTCTATAGATTATTAGTAGTAAATCTCGACTTGTAAATCTGAATCGGATAGAATGAATTTGTAACCCAGTAGTTCACTATCCATACTTTTGTAATCATTTTTGTTCTAGCTTCTTGTTGGAATCCAATATTACAACCTCTTTCGAGAAAAAAGGAGCAAGCTTCAGGTTGCTAGTTATCCTAGTGTGCTAGCATGGTTGGCGGCTTGGCACATAGACATTAATTTGTAAACGAGCCGAGTCGAGCCCGAGCTCGACTAGGCTTGAGCTCGACTCGTCTCGATTCTAATATATAAAACTCGAACTCGGCTCGTTTCATATTTTACAAGTTCGAGCTCAGCTCGGACTCGACTCGTTTATTATAGGATAATATTTATTTAATTATAGTTTATTTATATATAATAGTTTTTCTATTTTAAGTGATGTTTAAAATGTATACTAATATTTTTAAGAATATATATATATATATATATATATATATATATATATATATATATATATATATATATATACATACAGGGGAGCCTTCAAGAGGGGAGTCTTATTTTTTGAGAATCGGGAAATGTTAATATTCATCAAGAACAATATTATACTTAACAATCAAAATGTAAACAAAAAATATATTTTTACCAATAAATAGTAATCAAAATCGATGATATAAAGAATATATTAACGGAAGAATTTCATATTTAAGTCATAACATTAGTTGATGAATATTTATTTAATAAATTGTTAACATTCACCGTGATGAATGTTAACTAACATTAATTACGATGAATGTTAAAACATCACATTATTTGAAGAATATTTTTAATTTTAACATTCATCACCGTGAATGTTAACTAACATTCACCGTGATGAATATTAACAAATTTGGGTCTGATGTTCATAAATTTATGTTATAACCGAAAAAAGAATTTATCAAAGAACCTTAACAATCATAGCATCGATTCTGATTAACATTTACTAAATTTCACTTTGTTTTTTGTGAGATTTGTATTTTTGAAGTTAAGATGCTCCGTGATGAATAATAACGTTTCCCTATTCCCCTTAAAAAAATGTTTCTCCTGGATCATCCCACTATATTATATATATATATATATATATATATATATATATATATATATATATATATATTTATCAATATTTCAATAATGTTAATTATATTATTTTATAAAAGTATTATCATTGTAAATAAATGATAGGCTCGATTAGGCTCACGAGTCTATTCAAGCTCGACATGAGAAAATCGGGCTCGGGCTCGTTTGTTAAACGAGCTCTAAAATATGTTCAGGCTCTAGTTCGTTTGAGTTCGTCAAATTGAGCTTTTTAACAAGTCGATCTCGAGTAGCTCGCGAGTTATTTCGCCTCATTTACAAACCTAAGTGAAAATAGTTGATGCCGAAAAAGAACTCATTATTTCTTAACTACCAAATACACTATCAAGTAATACCTAGACTAATGAAGTTTTATATCAACTACATAAAATCATGTCGATCATTAACGATTAGTAATAGTTTAAGAATGTTTTTAACAATTTTTTGTATCATGCATACATCAAAAATCATAAACGTTAATAAATTTTAACTCTTAAACGGGAAGTATTTGAACCATCAACCTTAGATCATACCAATAGGGCTGTTAACGAACTAGATCGAGTCGAATTTCGACTAGACTTGTTTAACTATTTCTCGGTTTGAACTTGACATGAACTCGATTAGCTTTTCAAAACTATGTTCGAGTTCGAGCTCGAGCTCGAATAATACATTAGTGCTCGAGCTTGAGCTCGATACTCTTTTAGATTTTTGAGAATTTACGATAAATTTGAAAGAAGTTTACAAATTACATTAGATAATTTTTTGACAATTTTTGATTAAGAAGTTTACAAATTATTTAGAAACTTGAAATAAAGTTTATAAAATACTTAATTAAACTTAAAGTGTATGAGTTTAATTAGTTATCAAACTCTAGTAAGCATATGTGTTTGGATATTTGATTTTGGTATTTTTAATGTTCTTATCTCATACTATTTGTTTCACACATACAATGTGGGATGAAAAAAAATATTTAATTTGTCCCACGCAGAAGAAAATAAACAAAGATAATTAAATGAAAGTACTATAAAATAAACTATCATAGATGAGAGATTAGTAAACTTATGATGCTAGTAAAATATTTGTATTTCAAGATATAGTAATAAGTAAAATTCTTATTACTAATGTATCTCTTAAGTTTTTAAATATATAATTTTAATTATAAATATGTTCGTTTAACTCGTTTGACTCGACTAGCTTGTTCAGCTCGAGATTGTTAACGAGCTTTCAAACGAGTCGAGCGTAATTTATTATTTTAAAGCTCGACTCATGAAACTAATCGAGTAGTCTTGTATGTTCGAACTCGACTCGAGCTCGAATAGTACTAGGATCGAATTCGAGATAAACGAGCTCGAACTCGAATATCTCAAGTCGTTAACACCCCCTATATACCATCACCTAAAATGTATAGACATATAAATTATTCTAAACATCAACAAAGTGAAAATTGCATAAATTATTGCTCAACTTGGGGGTTGAAGAGCTAGTGCAAAGAAATCATAGTAGTTTACATGGAAAATATAATGCTCTCAATACATATAGAAGTTAAGTACCTTTTTGAGTGGACTTTCTCCTTCTAGATTGGTGTTGTAGGCCATTGGCATAAAGTATGTGTTTGATGAAAGGGTGTGATGTTTGATGATGAAAGGTCTTGTTCTTTAACTACGTTATCATTCTTACTCTTGACTTTTTAATACACTCATTAAAAATGATTGATGACTTATCGTCTAACGGTATGTGAGGAATTCATCAACCTACATGTTATGGATTCAAGCTCTGTGAATGGCGATTTGTATATATATATATGTGTGTGTGTGGATTAGTGAATATATGTATATAAATGTGAAAAGATTGTACGAAAAGGCTATTTGTTTTGACCCTTGTGAGTTGTGACATCAAAGAGTCCATACGAAACAAAATCATATATCTTTTGAAGGTAATTGAATTGTTGTGTACCACTACTTCTACTACTAGTGTTTTGTGTAAGAAAAAGATCTTGATTTTAATGGCTAGAATGGTGTGGTTATTGTGTCCAACCATTGTGCTTATGCACGCAATTATATGGTGGATGAGTGGGTGGATAGGTCCATTCTAAAATTCCATTTCAATTATTTATTCCCTCTTGCCTTCTCAATGTGTGAATTATATTACACAAAGACAAATTCTATGCCCGAAAAAAAAAATGTTTTTACGTTACAACTCAAAAGTGTTTTTAAGTGTTACTCAAAACTCTTGCACCATGTTTGGATTGCCGAATTCTATAAATTTTTCAATGTAATGGAATCTCAATTTTATTCCACAAGGTTTCACAATCGTTCTTTTTATTTCATCGAAAATATTTCACGAATCAAATATAGTCTAAGTATATGTTGATGTGACTCTCTAACCTCCCCGATTTTACTAAATGTATTAAATTATACAATTTTAAATTCTGATTTTATCATAATAAGTGGGGAAAGGCAACGGTCGGAGTCAAATTTGAACGTTAGTTGATGTGGCAGCCCCCTCACCGTATAGCAATCAAACACGTACCATTCGTTTTCAATTGATAAATCTATTAATAACAAACGTTATTTAAAAGTAAAGACTCGTGCTTAACGTACATTTAACGGTGGCAGCCTCCTCACCCTATCAAATTTAACAACTTCATTTTCAAACCAAAAATCTAACGTCTCTCTCTCTACTAACAAACGTGATTAAACAATTGACGGATACATTTCATGGCCAACGTATACATAAATTTAAATTATATAAATTAAAGGGATATATTATTTTCATTAAATTGTACAAATATACACAAAATAAAATGAACAAGATCAAAAGAACATTACGAGACATACTAACAAATGTAAATGAATGAACGATACTTATGTTCATGTTTGTTCTCTTAATTGCATAAACATTTTTTTTTCGTTTATTTAATAAACGAACAAATATAAACGAACTCTCCAAAGAACAATTTACTTATCTCATACTCTTTTCTCGTTTTTTTTTTCTTCCTAGCATAAGTTCACTTTACATGTTTTTGTTTATTTCCCGCCTAGCAATATAATTAACTTATAATTTGAATATTCAAACTTTATTTTTGTAAAATCAGTTCGATGATGTGGTCATAAAGAGGACAAAAATGGAAGAAATGTTTCAAAAAATAGACACTAAAAAAAAGTAAAAATAATAAATAAATAAAGTGTCGGACGAGACATCGTTTTCATTTCCATACTCTCACCGACGACGACATCTCACTTTAGTCATTACCGACACTTTCGCCTGCCTCTCCATTCATTCAAATCAATCAATTAATTAAATATTTATTAACGTTTAATTAAACTCTTATCTAATTGTAATTGTAACTAGTTTATGTATAACAATATTTCTAAAATTTGGAAAAGAAAAGGCTGAATCCTTGTCACCTATACCAAATCTGAATAGTCAACTCGTTCAATGCAAACGACGTCGAATCAAATCAAGATTGGATCGTAGGAGGAACATATATATATATATATATATATATATATATATATATATATATATATATAAAACATGCTCCCTCTCTCCCCAGAATAATTGTTCCACAACAAAAAAATTTTATTTAATCGATGAATTGTCAATTTTAACTTTTGCCCTTGAATTTAAAGTAAGTTTGACTGAAAGTTATTAAAAATATTGATCGGGAGTAATAAATGAAGGTAAAATAGAGAGTTTAATGTTTTTAATAGTTATTTTGTGCAAATAGACAATGTATATGTAACAAATAAAAATAGTAAGGTGGACAACTAAAATTGGACGGAAGGAGTATGCAATATCGACATGTTTTAATTGAACAAAGATGTAAATTTATAAGATTTTGAGAACGCGATTGAGATTTTGAAACATCAATGCTTTATAAAAGACCTTTGAATTGGAAAGAGGTGATCGAAATGAAGTGTAACAACCCCGTTAAGTCATTCAAATCGGAGATTTGTAGATCATAAAAAATGTAAATGAACATGACTTACTATGTAAATGTAGGAATATAATTAAGTGTGAAATAAGAAGACTCGTTTTTTGTCTTATGTAATTTATACCAATAGTTGTAAGCTTTTGTTTTTACTTAGACCAGTAACCCGCACCTTTTGACTACTTTAATAACTCAACCATTTGCGTCATACACTTGTATTTCTTACTCCGTACTTTACAGTTATGTGTTTCTCGTCAAAAACTAACATAGCTAAAACCTCAAGAGCACTTGTATTCATGACACTCTGTCATTCATCACGGCTAATCGTCACATCAGCATAACTAGTCCATGAATGCTGGTTGTCACAATAGCTAGAATCTAAATGGCCGTTTATTGTTTTAATTGAGATTTTCAAAGGAAAAAAATACGAAACGAAAAAATGAAGAAAGAAAAGAAACCCATGAAGCTTGTTCAATTCTTCAATACCCAAAATCACGACCGGCAAAATGTGTGTTACACCACTTGACAGCCGTAGTGGTGATGAATCTTGGTGAGGCGACAACTGGCTCTACCACGATCCCACTACAGTTGCTCTAACAGTCACCAAGCCGTACATTAGCGCGCCACATTGGGCAGACTAGAGTTAGGTTCTTCATGTGTCCCGTTCAATGTCCATACCCATGTCCATGTGGTGTTTGATTTTAAACCAATTATATCCACGTGGTCGATCTAAATTCATTGTGAACCTATCATAATCATCGGGCAAACAAACTCTTTTTAAGGGAAACTGATGTGACTTGCTCTCATTTAACGTTGAGATGATTTTGGTTTATTTCGAACTTACTAAAACTCTTTATTTGATTTTGTCCATTCCTATTTCCTACAGTATGGTACACGTACAATCAACTTTAATTTAGTTTATTTTTGTTTAGTCATCAATTTTTAAAAATTATACTAAGCAATCTAATCTTTTCAAGATGTTTCATTTATATGTGACACGGACAAGGTAATTAAATCAATCATACGGTTAAATGTTAGGTGCAATCAATAACACAGAACACAAAGACGTGTGTCATATTAGACTTGGATTGAAAAAGGTACGAACGGATTATGTGTCGATGGACTAAATGTGTAACTTTAAATTAAAATATTATTTATAACAACGCACATCTAAATTTAGTAGAGATTTTGTTGAAGCAACATATATTTAAATAAAACTAGCATATATTTAAATAAAACTAGCAAAATGTTAGAAATTACAACGATTCTAAAAGATCACTCCAACTGAAACCTTTAAATTCTATATTTGATTGTATATACGTTATCCCCTTAAATTATACATCAGAAAATTAAACATTCCATTGAAATCTTTGCTTAAGAATTCTAGTCATGTACTAAAATGTCATTTTAAACAACTAACTCGTAGAAAAATAATCATGTACAACTCGTAAATATTACGTACGGAGTATTAATTTTCAAGAACAGTCGACTTCTTATAATTTAAACATGAAACTAGTTGAAGACTTGACGCCTACATTGATTGATTTGCTATCTAAGTTGAATTATGTAGATGGCGATCGATAATGATTGTGATGTGGTCCATGCCTGAATTGTATTAATGTTTTCTAAATTAAGATATTTTGATCGAATAACAATAAATCTTGTTTTCTTTAAATAGTTTATTGATTAAAAATTAAAGAAGAAAAAAACAAATAAGAATATTTATCATAAGTTGAATGAAAATCATTCTTCATAATTGGTTGTATATATAGTCACCAAATAGTCAAATAACAATAATTAGACCGGCCTTTATGAGTTTATCACACAATAATTAAAGGCAAATTGGTGTAAATTATATCAGATAAAATTAAGCTTTCTGATAATAAATTAAATATTATAAATTAACCATTTTCTTTTTAAATAATAAATTACCATTAAAGTTAATTTGAACAATACGCCATAGAACCGACGATTACTAAGGAGACAAACAATTGGAACCGACGATTTTATTTGTTCAAAAGCATGTTTTGTTTATATGACTTTTTGACGCCTACCAAATTATTTTTAAATCCTAAAAAACATGTCTCACGTGTTTTACATACACTACTTATATGTATATTATTTGTAAAATAAAGTTCATTTGGCTAATTGTTAATATTGTTCTAATGTCTAATTAAAAACTCAAATTAAAATACATATTTAAGAGATGGAAGCTATTCGATTCGTTTTCGTTATTTTCACAAATTTTGTTAATTATACACAATCGGTTGTATTTGTTTACCATTTGAATTTTTGTTTTATTATTTATTACTAGGTTAAAAATCCGTGTATACACGGGAATTGTAAGATGATTAATAATAAATATACCCACATGCATTTATGTTAAAAATACTTAAAATGTATGATGCAAATTAATCACGAATTATTTAAAAGTATATAATGACACCTATAATTGAGTGCAAGACATCATATTTTTGTAGAACCTCTTTGTATACTACATTTGTCGTAATATTTGTTGGCTTGTCATGTTTATCACACTGGATGTACTTATTTGTATGATGCAAATTAATAATGAATTATTGAAAAGTATATAAGGACACTTATAATTGAGTACAAGACATCATATTTTTTGTAGAACCTCTTTGTATACTACATTTGTCGTAATATCTGTTGGCTTGTCATGTTCATCACAAATAAGCACATTCAGTCCCTTTTTTGTTGTGACACGTGAAACTGCTACATATAGCTGCCCGTGTGAGAATACCGGTTTTTGCAAAAACAGTCCAACATTGGCCAATGAATGTCCTTGGCTTTTGTTTATTGCCACTGAGAAGAATACACTTAAAGGGAATTGTCTTCTGTTGAACATGAACGAGATTGTTTTGTCAGATGGGATCAGAAGCATTCTTGGTATATATGTTTTGTTTACAATATGGTTTTCTAAAATGCTTTTTGCTTCTATTACATGTTCCGCAAGGCGTGTAAATCTGTAATCTTGTTCCGTTACATAACCCATTCGATTGGTCCATGTTTCGTAACAGCATAACTAGTAATCCTTTTTTCAGAGTCAATTTGTGATTTGGTATGTCGTCAAATAGCAATTGTAATGTGTTGTTAGTTTACCTTTTGAAATGCCACGTAATTTTTTTTGTTAATTGGGTTTGTATCTGCATATTCATTGAAATTTATATGTATAATGTTTTGATACTTGAAACTTGAGATAATAACTACAAATTGTAAAATCCTTCAACCCAAAGTGGAGCCAGATTTTTTTGAGGAGCTACCCGTTTTTTATAATCTAATTAAGGGGAATATTTTATTTTATTTTTGAAAGAGTTTTTTTAGGTAAATAGTGAGACGTGATTGGTTAATTGAAAGATTTATAAAATTAAAGAATATGATTGGTTAATAGATGTCAATTTTTCAAAAAAATTTCATGGGAGAGGTTTTCTTTTATTAATATTTAAATATCATAAAAATTTCATATATTCTTGTTATCAAATAAAAATCAATGAAATTATTATATAAGCATAACACATCGTAATGAAAAGGTTAATTACAACCATAATTTTGCTACTTTATAATTGACTCTAAAAAGATTGTATTATAAATCTACTAGGTCTTGTATTTTATATCGAGTCTGATTTGTATGTTAGTCAATTAGTTAATCGAGTTCAAACTTGGTTAGATCCACATTATTTCGGGGTTAGTATATAATTAGCCCAAAAACTCATTTATGTAAATAGTCTGATAAATTTGTAATTATTTTTAAAATTATTGAAAGAATCCTTAAATGCTATGTGATATATTAGAACATTTTTATGAGTTAAGAGATATTCAATATTGTTTGGAATTATAATATTTTTAGGTAGTCTATATTGAAATTGAGAGTATAGATCGTAAATTTTTAACGGCGGTAAATATTTTATGTAAGTCAAAATACATTTAATTGTAAAGGTATCTAATTATATATAAACAAATGAATAGTTTGAAGTAATAATGATATGTTACAATTATAAACGATTACGTTGAATACGGATCATAAATTATATCTTTGTAAGACCTCTTTATACACCACATTTGTCGTCTTATTTGTTTGGTGGCTATACTTGTCACAAAGAAATTATTTAATGTGTTTGAAATTATGAGTTTCAATTTTCACTCTAAGAAAGGAACCTCCTTTGAAAAATAATAAATTATTTGTGTATGTTATGGATCGAACCGATATGGTGTTATTTGATTGAGTTGCCAAATAATTAACATTTTCAAGAAAAGAATTTAAGATTATATCGAGTTCAGTTCTATAATAGAGTTAAGGAGAAACACAATTTATCAAGTAAATTTCTTAGCAAATAGTGAATTAGTCGGTTATTTTTGTATTCGAGTGCAAGTCTTTTTAAGGAGTTTAATAAAGTGATAATCCCAACTATATAATAAAAGCTTTTGGTCAAATTATATGGGTGTCTTTGGTTTAATGTTAAAATTATTTATTTCTCATTTTACCCAATTAAAATGTCGACAAGAAAACATATTAAATCATCAGTTTAACTTTATAATTAAAATCAAACGTATAAAGTGTCGACATATATTATTATACTCTATATATTTTAAAACTTTAAATCCTTATATTAAAATTTGATAATTTTAAACGGTTTTATTTGTAAAATTAGATGAAATTGAGAGACTCAATTGAATAATTGAAAATTTATAAATTGATGATATCATAAAGGTGTTTACTATATTATATTTAAGATTTTACGTTGCTACGACAACACTTTTTTTAGTTAAGTTCTCAAACATAGAACATATTTTACTTGGTGTATAGGTCTTAATTGGTTGACAAATTATACTTTAGTAATTTAACTAGATTTCAAACTCGTCTATTTACACGTGTCCGTTGAATGTATATATGATTTTTTTTTTTAAGTATTCAAATGATATATATGATAAAGTTCTAATGTTTTATATGAGTCAAACATCAAGTTTAAAACTAAAATATTCATAGTAGTATGTGTAATAAACATCTAGCTACCTAATTTGATAGCTATTCTTAACAATGTAAGGGACTAAATACAATCTTTGCCTATGGAGTTTTTTTTTTTTTTTAAGAGAGTTAGGTGTTGTTTAGTGTAAGAATCCTAAGCACACAAATAGTTCTAAATTTTTTGCAAGTGACCCGTGGTATTGTTATTTATATTCTATCATCAAATTTGAGATATTTTATGGGTTTTATTTATAAATTAAGTGAAAATGTGTTTATCATAAATGTGTTTATATTTAAAATAAGATACTTTTTACGTATTATACTCATGGGGCCGTTGGATGTGTATTTGATTTTTTTTTAAGTATTCAAATGATGTATATGATAAAGCTCTAACGTTTTATATGAGTCGAATAATAAACATGAAGTTTGAAAATACATTATTTATAGTAGTGTGTTTATTCATCATCTGACTACCTAATTTGATAACTCTTCTTAACAATATAAGGGACTAAATACAATCTTTGCCTAACTATAATAAAAAATGTAATGAAGGTTCTTAAAAAAATATATATAAGAGTTAGAGGTTGTTTAGTGTAAGAATTCTTAGCAAACAAATAGGTTACAAAAAGTCTTAATATTTTTACAAATGACTCATAGTATTGTTATTTATATTCTATTATTAAATTTGAGATATTTTACTGGTTTTATTTTTAAATTAAGTAAAATTAAAGGACTAAATTGATTTATTAAAAATTAGATAATTAATGATATATTATATTTAAGATTAATATATTTATTCAAAACGAGTAATGATAAAACAGTTGACAAACTAAATAAAAGTAAAAAATTTGTTGGAAAAGTTATGTGGTTATCACTTTTCATAATGAATCATAAATATCGCATATGGTTTGCAATGGATTTGGGAACATAATGAGGGACAAACGAAATAAAAGTCAAATGGTCAAACCGTCCGGTAATAAACGATATAATGTTCAAATCAGTCCTTGCAATGTTTTGTAACTACATTTTAAGCACAAACTTCATGAAAAATGTTTACTTAGAGCCTGGATCTTATTTAGATCTTTTTTAGGATTTTACTCATACCGTTTTAAACGAGCCGATGTTCATCAATGAAATTAAGGACTTATCGGAAGCTTAATTGAGTTCAGTTGCATTAAGTTTGAGTATACTTACGAGTTTGATTATACAACTTCACTTAATTATTTTAAAGCCATATATTGATGTATCTATTCTATTGAGCTTCAAAACGTGTCGTCTAGCCATTTAAATTCTTGAAACCAATTAGGTTGAAGGAAAAGGACTCATTGATTTTTTGAATAGCTAATCAACTAGGACAATTCGTTTATGTTGGATGTTTCATTGGTTCAGTACAATTTGTTTTCGTATTGAAATAGAATGAAATCATTGTTAGTAATTTAGTGTAATTGAGAGATACGGTTATTAGACTTGAAATGGATTAGGAGGTACGGAGTGTACGCCCATCAAGTTGATAACATCCCTGACTCAAAGCTATTGCGAAAATGAGCAGTTTTGACCCATGGGCAGTTTTGGATATGAATTGTGCACAATACTCTATTTGGTGTTTCATTTTTTCAATACGAAAACATATTAAGTTTTGTCTATATAATTACATTACCTTTTTAAATAGGTATTGAAAGAAAAGTATCTTGAAAATATATATAAAATTGTAAACAAACATGACCAAAATGACACAAACACGACACTTGAAAGTTGTCCCTCTTATGATGTTTGGCCGTCTCATTCATAACTTCTTCACTGAAATTTTTTTACCGAAACAAGAAACCAAGTAGCTTGACCATTTGAAAAACGACATTAGTGTATAAGTGGACAAAATGTTAATCTCAGGATTGAAAGTGTAAAGTTATGAAAACCGAGGGATTAATTCGGAATATTTAGCCTAACCTTCCGGGCTTATCGAATAAAGTCAATGACGGTAGAAAAAAGCAAAGGGACCACGAAAATATAAAAAGTAAGATCCAAATCATCCACAAAATAAGAATGGCCCTGGAACTTTTGTAAACGTGTCACGTTTTCCTAATAATATATTTAAAAAAACTTAATAAACTTTTATTTTTGTTACAAAAATAATATTGAATAATTTGAGGTTAATAACAACGTATGTTAGTTTATGTTGTTTTTATTTTACAATATACTTTTTTTACATAAAATGAAAAATATTAATGATTCTTTCGGTATAGAAAAAAACTAAGGATTTGTACTTAAAATAAAGTTGACTTATTTTTTTCTATTATCATCTTGAGGAGAATTTTTAATATAACTTATGTTGATTCATCTATTTATCTAGTTGTAATATATAATTATTTATAGGGTGTGTTTGACACCAGTATTTTTATAGCTTTTATGAGCTTGTACTTTTAGTTTTTAATTTATGAGCTTGTACTTTTAATTTTTAAAAGTTTAAACTCCTACAAAAAATTAATCATTTTATGATAAAATAAAAATAAATTAAGTGAGGTTTCTTAAAAAATAAGCCTTTAAAATATTAAACAATAAGCTATGTCAAATAGTTTATAGAAGCCCGAAAGAACTACTCTAATCATACTATCTAGTCAACAACTTCAACTTCAACTCGAGTTAGTTTAATCAATCACACCCATAGAAATTGACTATAACAAAATAGTTATATTTTTTTTAATTATTAATTTTTAATAGTTTGGTCTATAACATTTATTACTTCATCCTTAATAGACATACATTCATTTTAATGACGAGTTACGCGATTTACTCTCGCATGTTAATCGTGAAACTGGTCGATTAGGACAATTAGTTACATGTTTTTTTTTTATTGTACGTATTTTCGTTTTACTTATATAAAACAATAATTACTTATATGAAATTACAATTGTCAGACAAACGACGTATTTAAATTGTAAGTCAATTGTCTCTCTTGAACAAGAGTAAGTTTGACGAAACTAGCTGGTAGCTGGAGTTGGAAGCTTAATTATAGATGGAGCTTATTTTTAAAGCTGAAGTATTTTTTATAAGTGTTTGGCAAATTAGTTGTAGCTGCAAACTTATATTTGTGAACTGACATAAAAGGACAAAAGAAAATACATTATAAATAATTATATAAATGGTATTTGTGTAATTTACCATTTAATAAGCCGCCAGCTAATTTTAAAATCCAGTTGTTCTACTTCTAGGGTATATTTTTAGGGTATATTTGACAAAACTAGCTGGTAGCTGAAACTGAAAACTTTATAGCTGGAGCTTATTATTTCTTATAAGTGTTTGGTAAAGTTGATGGACCTGAAAGTTTGTAGCTATAAATTAACTTAAAAAGACAAAAAAAAAATACATGATAAATATTATTTATATAATTTATCATTTCATAAGTTAGGAACTTATTTTAAAAGCCCTAAATGGTTTGTTGTCCAAGAGTTTAAGTTTTTTCAAAAGCTATAATTTTATCATCCAAATAATGCAATAGCTTGAACTTTTGAAAATAATAAGCTTAAAGTCCCATAAACAAAATTTATTTTGAAACAAATACCCGTTCGTTTAGAATTTGATGAAGATATGAGGTTATTCATTTTATTTATATGTTTGTTCTTGTATCAATTTTATTAAGATTTCAATAAACAAAATTTCAATACTAACCTACATTTTAACTAACTTTAGACACTGGAAAGTACCATATGTGCCTTGTTGGGTTATGCCCTTCTTGATTAGGACTTTAAATTGAGCTAAAATATACTCAAAACAGAGTTAATGAGATCCAATAGTTTTTGGTTTAGTAGTATACTAATACGTATGTGAATATGTGATGTATCAATCTGTTACACGTTGTGAGCTCGAGTCTCAATGTGCGATTGTCAGTAGAAGGTGGAATGACAAACCAATGTGTGTTCACGATTTGTGAACAAGAATATAGCTTCAAAAAATTTAAGTATCAGTGTTACCCGAATCAAGTCTAACCAATTTCATTTTTCGTTACATAATCCTTTTGCATTCGATTTGTACGTAGTTGTAACGACTTGATGTTATTGTTTCGTTTTCATTATCGTTAAACATACTTCAAATTGTGGCAAACTAGTAGGAGTTGAAGCTCAATAATATAAAATGACGTAAAAGGACACAAAAAGAATAACCAAAACATTTAAGTAACTGGTATTTATGTAATTACAATTGACATAAATTCTAGAATTTTAAAAGCTACTTCAACTAGCTTATTATTCTAGAGCTTATTTTTTTAATAAGCTTCTAACAAACTCCTATGTTTTTATGTATCAAACAAGACTTCTATCTTAAGCTTTTGAAAAACATTAAGCTTAGGTCGTGTTTGGATGACTAGCTTATGAGAACTTATAGTAGCTTTAGCTTTTTTTTTTTTTTTTTATAAGCTCAAGCTTCAAGCTATAAATTTTTTTTGAAACACAAAAATGTAAGAGCTTATTGAAAAAAAAAGCTCTAGAATAATAAACTACTTGAAATAGTTTATGAAAAATTCTAGTGCTTATGAATATTGAATTTACATAATTTATATATCTGAGTTTTATTTTTGTGTTCTTTTATGTCATTTTACATCTACAAGTCCAACATCAGTTACTTCACCGAACACTTAAAAAAATAATTACATGCTCCAGCTTCCAGCTCTTAATATAAGCTTCAGCTACAAACTTATAACTGTAGCTAACAACAAATTTTACTAAATACATTTAAGCTCTAATAAGCTATCATAAACTTGATACCCAAACACACCTATGAAACCAGATACTCAACGAAATAATAGTTTCAAACAGAAAATTTTGAAACAAAAGTTTTTCAGTTAAAGTAAAGTCTGAATATCTTTAATTTAAAAACTCTGATTAATTTCAATAAATGCTATTGAATTTCTTACGCGACGGTGAGATTTACAAATTAAAGTTAAACATTTACTACTACCAACAAAAACATTAAAAAGCAAAATCAGCCACCAAATACTGAAACCAACATGTACCATACGCTTCATCATTTGTACATTCACTCTTTTCTTGTTATATATATAAAGTCCTTCACTTCCCTTCACCCATACTCATATATATCTTCTCTATATGTGAACTTACTTCTGTCTTATAAAACAAGTGAAAACACTTTCAAGCAATCTCTCTTCATTTTAATTTTTATTTAAATATTTATTATATGTTTATTAGTGGTTTATCTCTTTCCTTATAAATAAGGAAGGAGAGAAACTATTAAAAAGGACTAGTACTGGCCTGGTTAAGAAGTATTGTACCGAGTCAACTCAGAAGGAATCGGAGAAGAAGAAAACGAGTTGGGAAACAAAAGCTCATGAATTGGATCCAAAAAGTTTTTCCTGTTAGACGTGTTTGGCTTGCAGTTGCTGCACGTGTTAAATCACGTAACAACGGTTAGTTTTTTTTATGTATAGTAGTTAATATATGTGTTGATGCTTTTTTTTATGATTGATTAATGGAATTATTATTATAGGAATATATGAAAATTAATATGAATATGTGTTTGGAATTCAAGGTTTTATTGGAAATATAAATTTATTTTTGATTTTTGAAAAATTAAGTAGGTATGCATGGTTAATTTTAATAATAATTTTCAGAAATTTGGTCTGTATCAATCATATAAACAAAATGGTCTCTTGTGGTTCAGTAAGTTTTTAATAAATATGACTACATTTGAGATGGTGACTTGTAGAGGTACGTATACTAATGCATTTTATGGTTATAAAAAATTTGACTCCATCATAACTCTCTAAATCGGACCTTGATTAAAATTGATCAATTTGCATGTATAAGAAATTAATTAACTCGATTTTAAAAATTACCGACTATGTTAAGGTATTAAGGTTCTGTAAGTTTGGAATGATTATATATTTAAATAATAATAATAATTTATTGACCGATCAATAAGATATATGTTGACATAATTTGATATAAAATTCCTATCGGTGATTTTGGATTTTACCTAAAATATAAATATTTTTTATATTGAAATTGAAATATGTTTTAAAATAAATTTATAAAATGGTTGAATGTAGCTATTAATAGTATCTATAGTCTCGTGATTGTTTTGAAGGCATGCACTTTGTGATGCATAACTTTAATATGTGCTTTAACTGTGGCTTCTTTTCTATCATAAGATCATTTTCTATCATAGATCATTGTCAAATTGGTTTTCTTTTCTTTTTGGAAAATAAATTTAAAGTTTTTCTTGAATGTTCTTTAACTTTGTTGCTATAAAAAGAATGTTCTTTAACTTTAACTCAAATAAAGAAGAAAAAATAGAGAGTACACATATTCATTGAAGTTGTAAATCAGAGGGAATGTGCATTTTGAAGGGAATAAGAAGCAGACGATTTTAACTGTTGATTTTTTAATTCCAACACTGCATTTTATGTAAAATTCTGTGTTATTAAGATTGTCTAAGTGAGTGATAATTTCTTTTCACAGGTCCGCAAAAGAGTTTGATGTTAAATGGAAAGTGAAATAATTAAGGGCTAATAAGTAATACCAAAAATGGTCATACTAAACACATTTTAGAATAAGATTGTTGCACAAGATATGATACAAAGCAGGAATATTGTTCCATATTTTATGTACTTAAAACATACGATATTTAAATAAATAAAGTTATTTTTTTTGGCTATAATGGTGCATATTTAGGTAGAATAAGAAAAGTAGACATTAACCTGATTGGACAAAGGTCACCTTTTTCCAGAAGGGGAATACCCCCATTATTCCAATCCACATTCAACAGAGCAACATTATTGGTTTTAGGGTTGATTAATAATATAATTAGCCTGCATCATCTAATTTTAAACTTGATTTAACTAACACATTTTTTTGAGGACTCGTCATATTGTTTATAGAATATTGTTAATTCAACTAATTTCTCTCTCAATCTTTGCTAATTATCAAGGCTAGTCATCAAGCATATGGGACACATGTCCATAAATAAATCAACATACACCAAACACAAGTATGTTAATAGAGACACAAACATATGGGCTTTTTGATGGGATAATAGGTTAAGAGAAAGGGACTATTTTTTTTTTACATTTTGATATTTTCTTTCTAAGGCTTTGATTGGATAATAGGTTAAGAAAAAATAAACATGTGATTTTTTTAAAAAAAAATGAGTGAATGAGAATCAAGAAGATCAAAGAGATGGATATGAATGAGTGCATTGTGATCATTCTTGATTCTAACAACCTAAGAAAGATAAGGTTGAAGGCCATTGCCATTAGGGTTTTTAATTAAAAAAATCTTGATCTTGATCTTGATCACTAGTTTCTTCTTATGACATATGATTTGTTTATTAACCAAATATCTGCAAAGATTCCCACTCACACTATTGATTTGCTGACTTGTAACTACACTTCTAACTAACAGCCATCTTGACCTAACCTAACCTTCAAAATCCTTTAAGATAGATATTACCAATTGGATATTAGAAGTCATGTTTATTTTTGTATCTATAAAGTTATTGTTAAAAGTACCTTGGATATTAGGTGTTGATGTTGAAAACTATCCCTAAAATAGAAGTCGACTATAAATTTACCCATAAATATTATAAGCGAGGTGAAATTTACGTCATAATTTTTGATTCATACACCGGAACCGTGTGTTAAGTTGTATTATATGTGAAATATTGGGTGTATGAATAACAAATCATAGTGTAAACACACCTCCCATAACGTTATCTTCTTTAAAGTTTCAGAATTATGAACTCATAGAAGACTACTTCATAAACTCGTTTTGTTCATTTTGACAAGGTGTTGGGCTGTTGAAGCTACACGACGATATACAGACATGTGGGTATGAGGATGTTCAAGTAATGTGGGAGATGCTTCATAGAACAGAATCAGAGTTAACATCAAACAGTGCTCGAAAGCGTAAGCAAAAGTCATTTTGGAAGATATTTGTATGGCACAACAATACGTGTTCCACACCTTTCTCCATTGACCATGCTTAACAAAGTCAACGTCGGTGTCACCTTATTACCCTGCAACAGTATATTATCATTAGTATGACATTGATATGTGTCGATGGGCTCTTGTGAAAAATCTAGTACTTAACAGAGGTGTACTAGTGCGACAATAGCGAAGTCGTTTTTGTAAATATTTATGTTTTTTTTTCAAGATCCAAATCAAGTCATACATCATCATAAATAAAAAAACATCAGTTAGGGTATAAATGTTGTTTATGCAGCATTACTAGAATAAATCATGTGATGTCTTCTATGAAATCATTTGTGTTATTGTGAAACATGTCCGTGATAAGAACAAAAGCTATCAAGAACTCGCCTTTATGGACATGAAATATAGCAACATAGAGGGAAACCTTGCCGTCTTTTCCATTTTCATTTTTGTGGGACCGGTTTCAGCCCGTATCGTTAGGGAGTACCTGGAGGTACAAACCCACTTATCTCCTACCTGGGAGGTACAAACCCACTTATCTTGAAACGGATTATCTACCATAAGTAATAAACAGATAAACACTCAAATAAGCAATTCTAAATAGGGGTGTTCAAAGTCGGATATCTAACCGAATTTTTGGATATCCGAACTCGTATATCCAAAAAACGTTACAATGAGAACTTTAAAACCGAAATCGATAATCGAAAACAAAACAAACAACCAAAATAATACACAATTCTTCAAGTAATGACATATTTGAACCTATTATTGAGACATTTTCAATGATTTGTCTTCTAAAACGTACAAAGTTCATATTAAAATACAAAAAATATAAAAAAGTTATAAAACTTCGGATATCAGATATCCGAAATATCCGAAACATTTAAAATTTGCTACATGGATCCAAATCCGAAAATTCGGATATTCAGGTTACGGATTTGGATATTTTTGAACACACGTAATTCTAAACCCCCTATAACCAAGTTTGATGCAAAGAAGTCATAATCAAACACAAGTTCATTATTAATACGTGCAGGATAACGATAGTAAAACATAAACATCTAATCTCTATAATACCCCTAATATGAGCGTGTTTCTATTTAAATTTGAAAAAAATAGTCAACATCTTAATCATCCGGTTCGTTGTCTATGAATAACGACAATTGGCTTTACTCATGATACAAACTGGATTCAAGTCACCATCTGTCACAACATACAAGTCACATTATCATAAAAATATAATAACAATCACAAGATGATTAATCGACGAGTAAATCTATGAAAACCATTAAATTAATAAACTTACTGCCAAATTCCCGATTTTTGGTTTGTCTAACAAGAGAGAAGTCATTTTCAACTTAACAAGAATAGAGTATATAATTACTAAATCATTTCTAGTTACCGTTGGACAAACTTCCATATAAAAAAACTTTTGGTACAGCAGATTTGTTGTTGGTTATTAGGATAGCCAATCGTGCGCAAAGAACAACAATGACCAAAAAAAGTGACAATTCCGATTGAATACTAACATGGATGATGGATCAGCTTTATGTTGAACGTGTTACGCACATAATTTGATTTCCATTACAGCAATATTACCATAATAAGTAAACAACCCTAAGCCTACATTACTAACAAAACTGGTTTATAAAAATAAATATCTTTTCTCAGCTTTATATACTAAACTAATGCAAAGCTATCAATAAACAAACTATCATGATGGTAATATCAACTGTTTTATAACTACTATGACCAAAAAGCTTAGTAAAGACGTACCATTTAATAGCGGGTTGGCATGCATCTGCTCCGTATTTGGACACAAGAGAAGACTAAAAAGAACAAAAGCTAATTCCATGTGCCTGCAAAATTATAGCATCACCAAAACGTATATTTCAAAACTGTAATAGAAAACTAAAGAGCAAAATTACCTTAAACATCAGCCATTGAATCTCTGTATGTACCAATTTGGCCGATATACATCCATCTATGTACATTGTAGATCAAGTAATAGCAACAAACAGAGAGATGTACAATAAATGAAAATCAGAACATGTTTGAATTTGATATTTCAATCGATTCTTGATGTTGAAAATACATATACAAGAAACCTCGGATCATGCAGTTTCAACTTTACTAAAACACTGTGCGGGACAAATTATTCCTGCAAAACTTTTCTAAATTACCCGATTGACTAAATTACAGTAAAAGGTAAAAATGATGCTAATCATACAACAGAGCAACCAAATACGGCCATTCCTTTTATAACTCCCTGTTGGTTGGTTGCTGATAAATGTGGTGTTATGACGTTCCGTTAACAAGGCCCATATCAAACACAAATAATATTTCACTCTCTGAAAAACAGGTTCCACGTTGAGGGCGCTCTTTGATCCATTTAACACCACAAGCTGACTAGAGATACATCCTTGTTAGATCACAAATTTATGTCATTCTTCAAAAGCATGCGTACATATTTCCTCGAGCAGTACAGGCCAATCTTCCCCGAGATGCCTAGGGTTTAGCTCCATGGCAACTCTAAAGTCTAGCATTGATATCGGATGCTTTGATTCATGTAGTTGCGTTTGAAAATGATGATCGGGTCTCACACCGTTGATGGACCTAAAATGAGCCTGGCTGACCTTATTTGGCTCATTCCTTGAACCTGATCCTGAACGTGCCCGACTAAGTTCACAACAAGACCTTATTAAACCTTTTAAATACAAGTCCAATCCATTGTTGACTGCATTCGCAGAATCCATTGACACACCTTGAAGGCCATGTGCTGCAGCAACTGGCTCCATGCGTTCCCTCAACGTTATTGTTTCTAATAATCCGTTGGTGTCAGATACACCAGCAAATTTACTACTAGGAGCCCTGTGGGCCCCACCTATACTCACCGGCAAATAAGGAATCCCTAGAGGAGCATGTAACGAGATCCTGCCAGATATCCCTTTCCCGTCTTTTCTATCTGAAGGTTCCGCTTGTTGGATGGGCCTTCGAGTATCAGGTGATGATGCATTCCCGTTCTCCAACACATTACTAAATTCATCTGAATGTTGAACAGATGATGACGGGGAAGAATACACCACCTTCCCATTTGGCCCGAGAGCACTTTTACGATCTCCACCTCTTCGTTCACGAGTTCCGGTTCTAGCTTTCCGTGTAGACGGTGAGAAAACGTCCCCATTTGGCACAATTGAAATTGACCCATTTTGATGTAATACACCATCCGAAGGTTTCTTATTACCAACCGAAACTTTCCCTGTACACGCATTCCTTAAAATGGAACGAATTAACTGATTATGAAGCGGAATCCCATCTCTTCCAACGCTCCGTAAACAAAGTTTATCAAATTCAGCTTTACTTAACTTCAAACTTAAAAACTTATTCAAGTAATCGAAGTACTGCTTAGATCTCTCCGGTCCAAGCTTGCCAATTATTCTACTTTTCAATTCCGCAAGATTGATCCATGATCGCTGTTGCGGTGACGGTGGTTGCATTTCTCAATACAAAACTTCCATAAAACACTAAAAAAATTCTCTAATTTTCACTTCACTACACCAAAACCTAAATTAGGGTTTTTCTACATTTACAAATGTCCATCTTCCAAAACAAATTCAATTCATTCAACAACAATTCACACAGCGAATACTGCATACACATCATTGAAAAACCCTAATTAGGGTTTCCATACCAAAAACACATTTCTTAACCAACTCTCCCTCCAAAACATACTCCCCAAATTATTCAAATTCAAATCCGAAATTGCACAAACCCTAACTTCAATCACATCTACATCACTCAAATTAATTTTCAGTGAACCACAACATTTTTTTCAACTCAAAGCAAGCTCACAATTCAGTTAACATTACAAAGGCTTATAAATTAAGCTTAAAAGGAAACAAATTGATCAAACAATTTAAGTTTCCGGACTTCCAAACAAACAAATTCGCTAACTTTAATACACAATTTGAACCGATACGACAGCGTATTGTAAAGATTTAAGCTTAAAATCAACTTTATAAACGAATAGAAATTGGTAACCCTAACCTTGTTATTGTAGCTGTATAGCCAAAATTGTGATTCAGAAAACGAAAGAACAGTTTCGATTTCACACAATCTTCAACTTAATTCGATCGATTGAATACAATAAGCTTTCAATTTGATATCAATTGGATGAATTTTGGCTTAATTTCACCGCCGCATTTATGTATTGTTTGATGGTTGATTTTGGTACCGATGGGGATTTTGAATAAGAAGTTGAAGAAAGCCCTCTTTGTTTTATTTTCTCTCTAGTTTTTCGTTTTTGTGTCTGGATTAACAATAACTTTTGTTGTTGTTACAAACTAGCCCTCTTCTCTTTGTGAGATTGTCAAATATTGTGTCAACTATCTTTTTATGATTTAACGATTTTACGATAAATAATTTAGTTCTTTCATTAACTCTTGGCATTAGAAGTTTAGGGTTAAAATCCAAGAAAAATTTAGAAATTTAAGTAGTTTTTGGTCATGAGTGGTATCTGTTTATGTGAGGATGGCTGGATTAAAGAGTTGTGTGTGAAGTATAAGCCGTGGGTTATGGGACTACAGAAACCAAATGCAAAAAGATGGATGATGTCTTGGTGGCTAGATTATGGGGGTCGGATCAGTTTGGGTATGCGAAGATTGCCGCAGGTCTATAGGGGGGATATAATTAGTGTGGGACTTAGTAATGTTTAATGTGTATGAAGCTTTTGGAGATGAAAGTTTTACTGCCGCCGGAAAAGATCAAATTTTTTTAGTTGGGTTAATGTTTATGGTCCGAGACAGGAAAAGTCAAGGGTAATGTTATGGGAAAAACTAGAATATATGATGAATAGGATTGGAGGGATTTGGTGTGTCTTTGGTGATTTTAATGAGGTTCGAAGAAGTGATGAAAGGCGAAACTCGGAGTTTAGTCGCAGGGGAGCACAAGGTTTTAATAGATTTATTAATGAAGCTCAATTAGAAGACATTAGGATTAAGGGTAAAAGATTTACGAGAATAAGCGACGATGGCGTTAAACTTAGTAAGTTGGATAGATTCTTAATTTCCAAAGATTTCAGAGAGTGTGGGGTCGAATGGGGTGCGAGGCGTTGGATAGAAGACTTTCGGATCTCTGTCCGATAATTTTGATGAATGAGATAGAAAGGAATTTTGGTCCTAAACCATTTAGATTTCTTGATGTGTGGTTTGATTTTCCAGGTATTGATGGAGTAGTGAAAGAAGCATCGAGCAAACCGGTATTGTCATTTAGACCAGATTGTGTTTTCAAAGACAGGTTAAAAAATGTGAAGATTGAGCTGAAAAACTGGAGCAAAGGAAGCATTAAAGAGATGGATAGAGAGATAGAAAGATGTCAAAAGAAGGTACAGAAATGGGAGAAGGAGCATTAAAGAGATGGATAGAGAGATAGAAAGATGTCAAAAGAAGGTACAGAAATGGGAGAAGCTAGTGGATGAGAAGGATTTAACTCAGCAGAAAAAAGAGGAATGGCTAGATGCTAGAAAGAAATGGGAAGAAAAGGTAAAAATGAAACTAAAATAATGAAAGATCTAGAGTCAAATGGACAGCGGAGGGTGATGAGAATTCAAAGTACTTTCATGCTGTCGTCCGTAAGAAAACTAGGAAAGGGATGGTGTTAAGGCTGAATCTTGATGGTAGATGGTGCGAGGAGCCACAAACGATTAAAGAAAGTGTAAAGGAGTACTTTCATAAGATGTTTACCGAGGAGATCCAGGATAGACCGGGTTTCAATAGTAATAGGTTTTTAAAAATATCTGAAGATGAAAGGAAGATGTTTGAGAGTCCTTTTTTGGAAGAGGAGATTTGGTGGGTGATTAGGGATTGTGGTAGTTCAAAAGCCCCAGGTCCGGACGGTTCTAACTTCAGGTTTATAAAGAAGTATTGGGTGATGATGAAGGGTAACATGATGAGGACGTTTGCGTGGTTCTGGGAGAATGAATACACTAGTAGGGTGTAATGCTTCGTTCGTGGCGCTTATTCCTAAGATAGGTAACCCGGTGGATCTTGGGGATTATAGGTCAATAAGCTTAATTGGGTGTTTCTATAAAATCGTGGCGAAGGCTTTAACAGAAAGGTTAAAGAAGGTGATCGGATCGATTATCGGGGAGGTTCAAAGTGCGTTTATTAAAGGAAGATCGATTTTGGATGGGGTGTTGGTAGCTAACGAAATTATGAATTATTTGAAGAGAAAAAAAGGAATGGATTAATGTTTAAGGTGGATTTTGAGAAAGCGTATGATAGTGTTCGATGGGATTATTTGTGACACCCGGCAAATTAGGCCATCATTTATACCTAAGATAGGTAATTACTACTTGTAATTAGTGTGAAATAGGCCTAATTACGGTAACATTTTGTATATTGTATTATACGCACGTACGTAATTAATTTTAATTACGCGAATTCGATCGGATGGAATCCGACACAGTAAATATGGACGTTGGTGAAAAACATTTTTATTAAATAACCTAATTATGATAAATAATTGTTATTTAACTTATATTATTACGACAATATCTAAAACGCTTTACGTTTCGTATAAAACGTATCGTACGCGACGAAAACGCGCAAATCAAACCCGACACCGAACGAAACCCGACAAATATTTTGAAAAGGTTAAATAATGTATTTATAAATATTTGGTCCATTTAAAATCTCAATTTTATATCAAAAACAAAATGCGAAAAATAAATGTTAACGATTAAAATCTAACACGCGCGATTAACGTTTAACCGACCGAGTAACGTAACGCAAGATCAAGAAGCAAGTTACGAGTCCGAGACCACGATGGGCCAGGCCCAAGCTTCGGCCCAGCCCAGCCCCAAAAACCGGCCCATAATCCCCCTCCTCTTGGCCCATCCATTTGCTTAAAACAATTACACCCTCAAAACACTTCACTTTTCTCCATTCTTCCTCCCTTATTCTCTCTACAAATAAGCCCCAAATCCACAACCACCACCATCCTCAACCCTTCCAAGAGTTCTAGCCATCCTAACCATCATATACCTCATCACGAAGAAGGAGAAGAAGCAAGGAAACAAAGATCGAGTCACAGCAGCCCTTCTCCCTTCATTTCGGCTTTAGATCGAGTTCTCTTTGTAAGAATTCCTTCAAATCTTGTTTACCTTCCTTGGATAATGTTAATATACATGTTAGATGTTCGTTTTTACTAATTATGTCCAAGATATAAACCGAAAACCAAAGGATAATACGAAAAACTTTCGGATAATAACTTTAACCACCGGATAAAAACTTAACCCGACTTTGACCCATGATACCTAACTCATTACTTGACCAAATCGAGTGATTCTTGAGTCTAAAATCAAGTTCAATGAGTCTACTTTCAAATCCAAGTCGTTTGGTATTTTTCTGAGGTCGTTTGGTATGGGAAAACGATTTTACAAAAGTAGATGTCTGGACTGTCCTTTTTGACAGAAAAGTTAGTCAACTTTGCAAAGGCATATCTTGAGATCTACAAACCCAAATCGACTGAAACCACTTGAAAAAGTTCACATTTTCTGTTACCTTTAAAAGTTGTACTATTTCACTTTATGAAGTTTTGTAAATCATGAGATATAGACCAAACACTTGGCAAAGGTCAGGAAATCAGTCCACTGGACACATACTTGGTTCTTGGACGATTTCATGACTTGCATTTGACCAAAAATTATGAAAAATTTACTGGAAGTAGCTAAGACATGTATGAGCAACTATGATTTTTCTTGGATTTTATTTCGAAGCTTTGATTCGTCAAAACGAGCCACGAAAACCGCCCAAAGACCGAGAGAAAAGCCGTGTGGACTGTTTTTGCAACAAATACAAAATGACACTTTCGGGTCAACCACGAAACGTAACGATAAATTTCCTAAGCTCTAAAAACATATTTAAGACTTGTCTAAAAGTTTCGGGTCAAACCGAGCACGTTTGACCAAGTTCCCGAACACGAAAACACATCAGACCCTCATTTGGTATGGCAAAGGTAGTAATATGAATAGATTTGCTTTGTGGAACATGGTTTTGGATAAATTCAAAGGAAGGCTCTCAGAATGGAAGGATAGAATGATTTCTTTTGGCGGTCGGTTGACTTTGGTCAAATCGGTGCTTGGAAGTCTCCCGTTATACTTCTTTTCCTTTTTTCGGGCCCCGATATGTGTTCTTACTTATCTTGAAAATATTCGTAGAAAATTTTTTTAGGGAGGAGGGGATGGGAGGGTAAAAATAAGTTATCTTGGATTAGTTGAAAATGTGTTCTTTCTGATGGGAGGGTGGGTGGTTTAAACATTGGGAGTCTTTGGCTTCAAATTGGGGTTTGCTTGGTAAATAGTGGTGGCGATTTAAAGTAAAGGAAATGCATTGTGGGTTAGAGTTATTAGTGCGTTGTATGGTAGGAGTGGTGGATTGGGTACGAATCAAAGAAATAGTGGTAAATTTGGACGAGTTTGGGGAAATATAATTAAAATGGGCAAGGAGATTGAGAGGGCGGGGGTGGATTTTTCAAAATCGTTTGGAAAAGAGGTAAAGCGTGGGATGGATACTCTCCTATGGAAAGATAATTGGGTAAATGGAGGGGAGTTGCTTAGTCATAAATATTCTAGGTTGTTTAGTTTAGAAAGAAATAAAGAGGCGAAAGTGGGCGATAGAATTGAATGGGACGGTGAAAATTGGAGGTGGAAATGGGATTTGGTAAGATAACCGAGGGGTAAGGCGAATGGAGATTTAGATGGTTTGTTGAGTAGTTTGAGTATGTACTCTTTTTTGAAGGATGGAAAGGATAGTTGGAAGTGGTTTCTTAGTAAATATGGGAAGTTCTCTAGTAAAGAATTGAGGGTGTTGGTGGACAATAAGAAATTAGTGGAGAATATGAATAGGAAGGAGACATTATGGTGTAAGGGAGTTCCAAGAAAGGTAAATATATTCGTGTGGAGGCTAAGAAATGATAGATTGCCGGTTCGTGTGGTTCTTGACAAAATGGGAATTGATATAAATAGTGTGTTATGTCCGCTATGTGATAATGAGGTTGAAACGAGGAAACATTGTTTTTTAAAGTGCAATTAAGTCAAAGAGCTATGGAACATGATTTTTGAGTGGTGGGGATTGGGAACGATGGATGTTGAGCGAGTTGAAGATCTTTTGAAGAATCAAGGTAATGCTTCATTTTCGAGCTCAAAGAAAAAAGCCTGGTTGTGTACAGTTTGGACATCATTGTTTTTAATTTGGAACAACCGTAATAATAAGATTTTCAGAAAGTTAAATATGAATGCGAAGGACCTGCTGTTAAAGATTAAAATTGGGTCTTATGAATGAATTTCTGCTAGGGACAAAGATTTTATATGCTCATGGGATCAATGGAAAAATTAATCTGTGATGGATCATGGATGTTGCTTCTGGTTTTCGGTCGATTCATGGCATCTGTAAGGTTTGGGTCAAAGGTGCATGGTCAAAGTTTGCTTTGCGGTCTTATATTTGTGTGTCTGTATGCATTTTTATGTGGGCCATGGATGTTATTTGTGTCTTTTTTGGAAAGCTTAGGTCATTTTGTCTAGTACATGTGGTATAAGGATTGTTTTTTTTGTGTGTGTATTTTGGCCATTAGCGTAGGTGTCCCTTTGGTCATTTTGTTGTAGTATGCTGATTTACAGCTTGTAATTCGGTTGGTGTCTTGGTTGTTGTGTACTTTTTGTATCTTTCTTTGGTTTTGATAATTTAATGTCTATTTCTTCAATATATATATATATATATATATATATATATATATATATATATATATATATAAGTTTATTTAATTAGGCCCATTTGCAAAAAAAAATTCTGAGAGTAGGTTTATTTATGAGTTTATAGTAATGTTTATATAGTGTTACTAGTGAAGTTGAATTAGATTGTATAATCAAAGCTTCCAAATAGTCTTCTTTAGATATAATACATATCAAAATTACTGATTGAATTAAGCAAACTTACATTTTTTATAGAATCCTGTAAAGAACACCTATCACTATTTACTAGTGATGTTCATCGGTTCGGTTTATGATTTTCTCGGTTTAATCGGTTCGGTGTATTCGGTTTTGAAAATTTTGAGAGCAAAACCAAAAATCGAATTCAAATTGAAAACCGAACGGAAAATCGAATTCAAATTCAAAACCGAACTGAAAATCGAATTCGAATTCGGTTCGGTATCGGTTAAAACTTAAAACTGAAAATCAAAAAACTTAACATTTTTTCAAAAATACCTTTCAACATACAAAACTAAGAAATATGCACGATTATATGATACAAATTATATAAATCTAACTATTAATAATTGTTATGTGTTAGTTAAATTCTTATAAAGCATAAAATTGTCGATGGTTGTGAATTTTAATGTCCAAACAAAACATTTATTTTTCATAAACACATGGTAGCTAAAAATTTAAGTTTTCAAAATGTTAAACTCTTCAGGTTTTCAATCGAATTCGAAAAATCAGTATATATATATATTAATATATAAATAATAATATATTTATTAAAAATAAGTTTTGAATTCAGTTTTCGGTTTAACTGAATTCGAAAAATTCAAAACCGAAAATCGAATTCGAATTTGGTTTTCGGTTTAACCGAATTTGAAAAATAAAAAACCGAAACCGAATTTGAAAAATAAAAAACCGAAAACCGAACCGAAAATTCGATTAAGTATTTGAATTAAATGGTTTTAAACCAAATATTGAACACCCCTAATATCTACAAGTATTCCATGACAAACAAAACGTCTTTCCATTGTGATGCAACATTGCCGATTAATTTATGAGACTATATATTCGGTCTCTATATGATAAAGTTCCATGTCTTAGTGACGAAAAGTAGTCACTACTCACAAAATTCAAATATTTTAGAGATAAAATATGTTAGTCAGTGAGCTAAGCCTAGAAAGGTGGTGATCACATATTGAGATCACTCAGTTAGCATATTACTTAGTGTAACATAAAATAAATGAATGAACGGGATTTTTTTTTCAGGTTACAAGGGGAGGTTGAGTATTTTATTTTATTTAGATGTAGGCTATCTAACTAGGTATCCCCGTGACTAGTTTTGTCACTTTCTCTAGTTACTCTCAAAATGTTTACCTAGAAAGATTTGAACCTGACACTTCTTGTAAGGATATTAAGACGCCTAATCACTAGGCACCTCGGAGAGAGTTTGAGTAGTTACATAAATAGCTAGATCAAATAACAAAGGTTGTTATATGCAAAAGAGGATCACACATTAAACACAAAACTTGAAAAAAAAAACCTGTCTTATATAGTTACTAATCTACTGTCATGAACACAAATTAAACCTCATGCCCGTTATCAAATTAAATTGATTTATGACTCATTTTAAGACGGTAACGAGTAATTAACAGTTGTGAATCTGACCACCATTCCCAAACGTTTCTACAATATTGTTAAAATTAATTAACAAACGCGGTCATTTAGTCCATTCCACTTGATTTGAACCTATTGTTATAATTTAAGCATCTTTATTTTACTTGTTAAACAAAAACTTCAAACTGATTTAAACCCATGTTTTAGAGCTACTTTCCAGACCAAATCAAGCTGGTCAACATCAATCGCACCAACTTCATGGTGTGTCCAACCTTCAAGAAGATGAACGATCCCACCTGCATGACAAGCGTGAACCACACCTCTTTCCATTGTGTACTGTTCAGAAAAAAAAAAAAGCATAAGTAATTTCAATTTTAAAATGAAATTTAAACTTTACATTCAAGAGTGTTACGTCGTGCCCCCTCCCCCTAAAAATAATATTAATCAATTTTGTAAAATTTCCCCCAGTTCAATGATTTTCCAACACTGTATGCCACTACCTAACGGTATGGACTAACCTATCAATCAAAAGGTTGTAGATTAAAATTTCACTTGAAACAGTATGTAAATAATATGTGTTCTTGTACATAATATGTGGGGCATGGTGCGTGATTGTCGTTCCAAAACAAAATTGTAAACCCCTAAGTCATTTCCTGACTGTGATGAGTAGCAATCCATCTTTATATATTACCTCGCAGACGCCAAGGCCTTGAACATCATCTGGAAGCTTCATGGCTGCAAGCTTACCATACGTGCAATCTTTTCTGAATTTGAATACAGGGGGAACCACAAACTGATGGAAATGGGTTCCTGGTGGTGCCCATCTTTGGGCTCTTGGTGAAGACCATTTTCCCAGAATCCATGTCTAGTTAATTAAAATCATGAAAAGATAAATTGGAATCACTACGTTGATAAAACTATATTATATTCTTGCCGATTACTTGACTATCAAATACTAACAAAGATTATTGAACAATGAACGCGATCTAACCTTGCAGTGTTTAGCTGCTTGATGCGTGGTCACTTGCACCAAAAACTTTTGGTTTTCTAGTGGAGCTTCTTTCTGAATGCTCGTAAATCTTTCACTAGATTGAGTAAGCATCTGCATGAAATTTTGTCAGCCAAATCAAGATTCGAGCATATGAAGGCGATGGTGGCAAAATGAGCAAGTCGGTAGCATGTCCAAATGAGTTCAGGCCAAGACGGTTAATTTTAAACGAGGTAGATTGGGTTGTCTTGCACCAAACTGTTTCTTTTGTTGTTATGATTATTATTATTTTTATTTTTATTATACGTAGCCAAGTTTTTAAAAAAATATTATATATTGCACAAAGTGATTTAGGAACATGTTGACTTTGATCCATGTTGAGGAACTGGGATGTGATGATATTCTTGGATAATTTTTGAATCGTATAAATATTTTCTCAATAAAGTATTTTGACCCTTTACTGCATGGGTTCACGAAATCTATAAAGGGATAAGACAGACGACACTTTGATTCTTGACAAAGAAACGAAGTAAAACCATAGAGAATTGGTGTGTTTTTTCATATATTAGAAATGACTCAATGAGACCAAAAACGTTCTATTATTTCCAGAATTCGGTTGGCGGGAACCAACAGTCACCTTTTCGCGAAAAGTTGCAACGTTTCACTAATAGTCATGCCTATTTGATTTGGCGGAAAATACGGGTAACGAGATATACAACTAATAATAATTGGTAATTAATTCTATACGGGGAGCTAGGCGCCCCCGCAAGTAGCGCTGCCCCTTGAGTTATTGTGATATGATTCAGTTGTCTAAAATAGAGCGATTTGGAAATCAAGTTAAATTTGGGGAAGATTTTAACTTTATGGACAAGTTATGTGTTGCATATTTTTATAAGATTTAGATGTAGGGTTTAAGGTGATGAGGTGAGGAGAATAGAGAGAATTTAAGAGAGTCGTCTTCCACCGTCCACTGTGGTGGTTTCGATGATTCAATAATGACGGCGCGAATTCCGTTATTGTAATCTACTGGTAAGAGTGGTGTGAGGATACGAGATAATATTAAAGAGTGTTGAGAGTTGATCGTCTCCAATCTTGTAATATTGTTCGTATAAATTTAAGTGGCCGCTGGTCCCGTGATTTTACTCTCCCTTAAGAGGTTTTTCACGCAAAATATCGTGTGTTATGCGTTTTTCTGTTTTGTGCATTTATTTATTGACTTATACAAAGTTATGTGATTTATTGTAGTGGTGATCAATCTCAACGAGCGGTATGAGAGTGAGATCGATTCCTACACCCGTGATAACATCAAATAATGTCTTAATTATATTATAATATTCCTTTATTTCTAAGTATTTTTATTGCAAATTATTTATATATATTACTGATTTCGTTTATATTTGCAAAAAGATGTTTAAATTGAAGAAATAACTAAAAGGAGCGAAAATGAGTTGAAAACTGAGAAAAATAAAGAGAAGATCAAAGACCAAGAAGAATGGGCCTTGAAGGAAGAAGAATCCAAGAAGAATAAGATATTGGGCCAATTAAAAGGATTGAAATCGGATTTGTAAAAGTTGAAGCCCAAGGAAAGAGCCCTGCCCGACATTGGAATATTTTGGAATTCACATTCAGCGAGCGGTTGGAATATCCAACCGGCGGTTGAACTCAAATATGGAAGTCGGTCGAACGCGCGGGTCAGAAGCCGGGTTTTCGGGTAAAAATCCAACCCAGCCGGCGGTTGAAAAATTCAACCGGCTGTTGGATTCGCAAACCTGAAATCTATAAATAGAGCCATTATCAACCCATAAACATACACAATTACATACGAATTAAGTAACCCTTAGTTCGGTTCTAGGGTTTAAAGGTCGACTTAAGGAGGTATTTGGTGGCTAGGAAGCTAGTGTTTGAAAGTTTTCAACCCTAACGAAGATTAGTTCGGTTTCTTGGGTTTGATTCTTAATCTTTTCTATTTACTATGTTTCACTACATATTTTTAGCTTTGATTAGGTTTACTATAAATATGAGCTAATTCTTTTATTGTATTTACTTAGATGAATGATTATTAGATGAAGGTTTTATGATATGTTTATGTTGATTTAAATTATGAATGATTATTAAGTTTATTCGTAAGATCCATATTAATTGAGTGTTGATTAATTGTTACTTAACGTGGTCAAAAGATTTATGCTATAACTAACGTTTGTATAGATTGATTGATTATTTGCAATTAAGTAATTTATTAGTTAATTGTGGCTTGAGATTGTAACCGGTAATAGGTTAAGAGACTAGCAATTAATATAATCTAATTGATATGATAATTATTTAACCGATAATTATAGACTGGCGTTAATACGATGTCGCTGAATAAATCTTAATGATCTGTTGATAGGATTAATAGCATAAAGTTTATGTTAATAACACGCTTCAGTGTATTCAAGAGAATCTAGTATTAAGGTAAGGTTTATTAGGGATTAGTTAACCTTAACAGGAGGCTGTCTATATAAGTTGAAATCACCATAACCAACAATCAATAAACATATCTGAAACCTGAATTGAAGAATCACAATTATAAGTAAATACATGCTTATCTATCTGATTACTTTCAAAGTTACTTTCTATCTTTTTAATCGTTTACAGTTTTATTTAGTTTTCTTATTAAAAATCGTTCGTACGGAACTAAAACGCACCCCTTATTTATTTGTAATTTGTAATTTTAGGTTTAATTAATTATTTTAATTTACACCGATTCCATTGGTTCGACTCGGTCTTACCAAAGCTATACTATAATATGAACATGTATTCTTGCCTGGTTGTGTTTAAGTTAACTTTAGTATTTTCAATCATTTAAAACTTGTTATTTTTAACTACAACTTAACACGCATCAATCCGCAAAGGGGCGCAATTCCTTTGACTCTCGCTATTTAGTGGCAGTAGTCCAAGCTAGTTTGAACAAGTGTACACCCCGCACTTACCAACTTGTTCTATAACTTAACATGAAATACCTTCTAGTCCCAAGTAAATTCCAATTACACTAAAATTAACAACAATCCATCCTTTTTCACTAAATTTGTGTATCCACACAATTTGAAATTTGTTAATGTTGGGTCACAAGGTTCTCAAAACTTAGATACAGATTAAATAACAGTTATCTTAACGTGTTAGTTTATATCCAAGTTTTATATCAAACAAGTTTAAACTAATCTAGGCGGAAAACAAGATTAATTTTGACACAGAGTTTATTATGAATCAAAGTATTATTCACAATAAAGTATTTGTCTCACACAGATGACAAAGTATTCAAACCCACACAGATGGTTTGAATACGATCCAAGTATTAGTATGTTAAGATACAATTACCACTACAAACTTTAACAGTTAGTGTGGTAATGCTTTAAGCCTAAGCTTAAAGGTCTTGTATACTATTTTGCTTTGAGAGCTTGGTTTTCTTGGATACATGGATATTTTGAAGAGTGCTATTAAGCTGCTATTTATAGAGTTGAGTATCAACTTCTATTACCCAGCTTAGTCAGTTGTCCATTGGATAACACATTCATCTTGGGCAACTTTGCACTCTACCCTTTTTGCTTTTCTTGGAAATAGAAAAAGCAAAAGGTAAAAGGTTTCTTTGCTGAAAAGTAAACCTTTATCCAATGTTTGAATTTACTCAAACATCTCTTCAGTTGTACCATAGCCTTGGGAAAGAAGAACTTCTTTTGTACGATTGTACTTTCATTCTTCAATCTGTGCTCTTCAATCTGTGCTCTCAGTCTGTGATCATCAGTCTGTGATCTTCAGTCTGTGAAGTCTTTTGTCTTCAATCTTCATTCTTCAGATGATGAATCCATAAGTCTTCAAGTAGAGCACGGCTTTCAGTCTGTGAAATTCTTCAGTCTGTGCAACACAGACTCAGAAACCATTCTTCAGTCTGTGTAGCACAGACTCAGAAACACAGACTCAGGAATTTCACTAAGTTTCCTGAATACAACTAAGTTAGATTTTGACTCTTCAGATTTATAACTTAGGTTTGATCATTGTTTTTCCCAACAATCTCCCCCTATCTGATGATGTCAAAATCTATTTACAAAAGATAAAGGAGAAATAATAAATACTAAAGTACAACTTAACTTATGAATCTTTAGACTTATATATAGAGTCAAAGTCATAGTTAGTATACAAAAATATTACAATTATTACATAAGATTGTAAAAATTATAACAATCTTCAGTCCTTTCTCCGAGCCTTGATCTCTTTTATCTTTTCCACTTTCCTCTTCAACAGTTCTTCCATTTCCTTATCAGATTTATCTTCAAATTCTTGATACTCTAGGATGATCTTCTTGCAGATATCTTCAAGTCCAGTCATCATCCTGAGTTGGGAAAGGTTGTTGAATAACCAGCTGATCAGTCTTCTTCTGAATGGTCTGGCTTGAGAATGTTTGCATTCCTTCAGCAGGGCAATACAGTGTAGCAGAGACTCTCTATATAGTCTATTTTGATCTTGGAAGCACTATATCCCGTTGATATCTCTATAGCACAGACCTTCAATGCTGTCAGTCTGTACATAAGATCTATCTATGAAAACAATACCTTTGGGTAGAGGATGCTCCCTTCTCTGCTCATTCTCTGTGGATAACCCAGCTGACTTCTTCTTTATTACAAAGTTGTTTGCTATGCAGAACAACTTGTATTCTTCTTCTGAGATAAGCCCCAGACTGAGAACTAACTCAATCAGGTAAGATAGCTCATCCAGAACTTCTTTCTTCAATTCTTTGTCAGCTGCACTCTTCAAAAGATTAGCAATGGATTGCCATTCTTTAAGTCCTAGAGTGTACAGTTCATCCACCCATATCATCTTCTTGCTCTTGGTCAAAGTCAGCTCCAGCTTTAATTTCTGTCCAATCTTGTTCAGATGACATTCTCTAATCTTCTGCTTGAGCTTTGACTTTTGGAAAGTGGCTTGTAGCTTTGGTTTCAGGCTCTCTATCTTCTGTAACCTTGTTGACAGCTCCTCATCTTCTTTGATTTGTTTCTCAACTTGACTCCTTCTGATTTGGGTCAGTGAACAACTTTCTTCTTGTAGTTCTTGAGTGAGCATGTCAACAAATCTTGCTTCCTTCAGCTTCTGCTCTTCAAGAGTTAATACATCTAAGTATTCGGTTAAGGTCATACCTTGAGCAGTAGCTTCTTGTTGCAAGAGTTCGTCCTGTAGATCTTTCAGTTCAGGACTTCTTGTTCCAGCAGCATGATCATCCACCATCTTCTTGATCTTGCTTAACCTTTCCTGCTTGGATAAGGCAATCTCCTTGCCCTTACCCTTATCCATAACTACTTCCATGGTAGAGCTTGACCCAGGATAAGTGCTTATCAGATGAGCACTTCTCCATTGCATTCTATCTTCAAGTTCACTTCTACCAGGAGGCAGTGTTCTGGTTGTTGTGGTTGGTCTAGCAGGATTGGCTTCAGCTTAAATGGCTTCAACACTGATAATTAGAGCATCAGTGCTTGCTGTTGGTTGCTCTGAGCTCTGAGTCTGTGATTGATGCTGTGTCTCAGTCTGGGCAGGTTCAGAAAGCACAGACTGAGACTCTCCAGTCTTGACTTTTGAGGCTCCTTCACCTATACCTCCAAAAGTAGCATCATCTTCATCATCATCTGATCTTCTGAAAACTTCAGACTCAGAACTGCAGTCAGGATTGATGGCATCATCATCATCACCATCATTGTCCTGTTCTTCTGCCAGCTTTAAGAACTGGTCCCAGGTTTTGATCCCCTTCATTTTTGGTTGGGAATCAAAGATATCCCTTTCAGGAATCCTCCTGGCCATTCTTTTCATTTTCCTGGCTTTCTTGATTAACAGAGGTTAAACATTTTCTTCTTCTTCTTCCCTTGGTCTTTTCAACTCCATCTGACCTTGGGTTGAGATAGTTGCAATTGGGTCTATGTGTAAGACAATGGATGACTCCCCCTGAGTCTGTGCAATCATCTCAGCATGTTCACCTAACTGCAATCTCTCTTGCTCCCCCTCAGTTTGTGCACTCATATCTACAGTCTGTGGCACAGACTGAGCTTCAGTCTGAGACTTCACCGTAGCACCTTCGGGTCCATCATCTCCATCATCTCCCTCACTGCTATCTCCCCCTAAATCTAAGGATTTATTATTTAAATCTTTATATTTTGAGGTTTTAGCTTCTGCAGACCCATACTTCATCTTCTCCCCCTTTTTGACATCATCTACTAATTTTGAGAGGGTGGTCTGCATTTCATCTAACCTATTGGATACCTTTTCCTCCAGCATATCCACTTTATCCACCATAGTAGAGACTAGATGCTTCATCTTCTCTAGCTCTTTCTTATTATTATTGAACTCAGTCTGTACCCATTCAGACAACTTGTTGATGGCAGAAAGCACATCATTAAGTGTACTAGAAGGCACAAACTGGGTTTGGTTGGAGGGGTTAGAATTGGGTGATGGTATGTGTTCCTCACTTGTCTCATGTTGAAACTGAGCAAGATCACTGGAATCTTTTGGGGTTGCACTCTTTGCCTCACTCTGTCAACTGTGCATGGAAAAGCGATCATAGGCATTGAGTGGTGTAGTTGTTCCCTCAGATCTAATCCGGTGATAGGATAAGACATCACTGGGAAATGAGTGTGTTGCACCCTTTGCCTCAAACAGATCCTGGTGTAATGAAACAGTATCACTGGCAACTGATGTTGAAGTTTGTATGCCCTCACTAACCATCTGGTGATAAGATGGTAGATCATGGAGCAAAGAAGTTGAGATCTGTACCTCAGTCTGTGACATGACTGGGGCATTGGCGATCTGTGCAGAGGGGTGTAAGAAAAGACTCACTGGAATTTGAACTAGTACAGGACTAGTGGTCAGTATGGGTTCAGCCATTGTGAGTGGGGTAAAGAGGGGGGTGGTAGTGCTCAGGATTGGAGCATCTTCTTCAATGCATACTACAGGGGTCAGTGTAGTAGCAGTAATGTGGGTATCCAAGCTGACTAAACTAGGTGTAGGTTGGGTCAGTTGGGTAGCCATTGACACCACAGACTCTAGCAGAGCTGTAATGGAATGGTCTACAGCACTGGAAGGTGTTCTATTGACATCCAGTTCCATGGATGATGATTCCACTTGTGCTATACTTTTTGGAGTTGAGTCTGGTGATTCCTCCAGAGTGAGTGGTGACTCATCTGGGTTGGTTTGTTTGTGACTCTCTTTTGTGGGTGAGGATGGGCTAGGATAAGAAGGTTGATCTATATCCATGTCCTCAGAAGAAGAAGATTTACTACCTGCATCTTCTGTTGAAGATGGAACAGACTCAGCAATGTGTGAGTCTGACTCCAAGTGCACAGACTGAGTTGAGTCTGTATCCTTGGAGTCTGTGTGCTCTGCTTCAGCCACACGATCTTCAACAGCATGGGTCTCAGTACCCTCACTATCACCTGAATCATCACCCTCCATAGATGCAGAAGCAACATATGGGTGATCAATCCATTGCTGCATAGCAGCAGTGATAGGTGCTCCAGTAAGTGGAACCGGATGGTTAAACACTTTGTAGGTGAGCACTGGTACTGGTATATCTGCAGATTTGTTAGTGAAAGACATATACACAGACCCAGATAATCTGGATTGGATGCACAGGGAGAGTAACCTTATAAAAGGTACATTAAAAATTCTTTGTGACTCATTCACTAGTTTTAAAATTTCTTTAAAATACAACTCTGCAAAGTTGATGTTTAAACCTGTGATGAATGAGCTCAACAGTTGAGTTTCAAACTCGTTTAACTCCCCTGTGCTACCAGATTTTCCTCCTAGACTTCTAATGATGCCAGAGATTAAAAATTTTCATCTGGGGGTGAATCCTGACATCAAAATGGTGCCTTTTTCTTTGGTATATCCAACCAAAGTAAGAGAAGCCCTTGCTGCTCCTTGGTTGGAATGGGTTCAAAATTATTTCCCAAAGGCAAGTCTAAGACATTCCTAATTAGCTCCTGATCAATGGTAACTGCCCGTTTACCATGATCAATAGTACCAGTAATTGCAGTATTGGTACTATTTGAGGAGCAAGTATACCACCATTCCATTAAAAAATTTGGGTATATTTGAGGAACTGAGTTGAAGATTGCTCCCCTTAATGGATGAGCAGACATAAAAGCAGTTAGTTCCTCAAACCCTTTATTCTTTTTAGAGTCAGGAATGGAAATGGTAGCTACTTGATTATTAATACAGAGTTTTACCCGTTTACCTTAATTAAAAGGTTTAGCCGTAGCGATGTTGGCAGGTGCCGTGTAAACCCATTGGTCAGCCATTTTGAATGAAGAAATTTTAGAAATTGATTTTGAAAATGGTTGAGCGATTTAAGGTTTATAAACTCTGTTTTTGGTGTGCAAGTACGAATGAAGAAGAAAGGGGGAAAACAGAAGTGGGTATTTGTAGAAATTAAATTTCCGTTAAATGGGACCCACTTGACGGTTTATCCCTTTCTCTGCAATAGTAATGCTGAAGCACGTGCACTTTTTGTATTGAGCAGATAAATAGACAACAAGCGCCAAAACTTTTAATGATTATTACCATAAAAATGGCTTTAGCATTAAATGCAGAGATATTGTTGTTTATTTATTTTTATTAAAGAAAATAAAAATAAAAATAAAATAATAAAAAAAAATAAAAGAAGGTTGCCGGCAGTGGTAACAGATTGATATAGCTAACAGTACTAACTTGTGAAAGCAGTACTAAAATCAACTAACAGTGGTAATTGGCGAGAGCAGTACCAAAGGTAACTAACAGTAGTAACTTGCTACATTAACAGTGTTAATTGTACCAATCTTTACCAGCAGCATTAAAAAAAATATCAGTATTAACCCAGCAGTACTAAAAGTAACTAGCAGTATTAATACTAACAGTGCTAAAATACGAATTTATGAGGGCAGTATTAAAAAGTCTTATCAGTATTAACCAGCAGTACTAAAAGTAACTGGCAGTATCAACACTAACAGTACTAAAATACTAACCTTATGAATTAATAAAGCACAAAAATAGAGGGTCTAGTCTGAATGAATATGGTTAGTCTGTGTAGCTAATCTGGAAGAAGTCACACAGACTGAAACATATAATCAGTCATACTGAGAGAAAATAACACAAGTTATAAAATCTTTTTGGTATTTTCTTAGAAAGTATGTACAAAAACATCTCTTAGTCTGTGCTTTTTGATTGTATGTAGCTGAGAATACAGTTATACAGATTGAAAAGCAGACATAGACTGAGAATTGAATCATACAGATTCAAGGTTTTACTAGGGGTTGAGCATTCCTAGTTGACCAAGAAGATACAAAAATCTATCTTCATTTAAAGGTTTAGTAAAGATATCTGCTAATTGGTCATTTGTGGGCACATATTCGAGAATCACTTTACCTTTCTCAGCACAATCTCTGATAAAGTGATGTCTGATCTCAATATGCTTTGTCCTGGAGTGAAACACAGGATTCTCAGTGATGGCAATGGCACTTTGGTTATCACACATGATTGGAGTTTTTGTAAACACCAAATCATAGTCTGCTAGTTGATGTTGCATCCATAGCAATTGAGCACAGCAACTACCAGCAGCCACATATTCTGCTTCTGCAGTGGATGTAGCAACAGAATTCTGTTTCTTGCTTGACCAACTGACTAGTCTGCCACCTAGCAGTTGACATCCACCAGAAGTGCTTTTCCTGTCTAATTTACAACCTGCATAATCTGCATCTGTATATCCAATTAGATCAAAACCAGAGTCTTTGGGATACCAAAGACCCAGGTTAGGAGTACCTTTTAGGTACCTAAAAATCCTTTTTACAACTTTAAGATGTGATTCTTTATGTTCAGATTGATATCTAGCACACAAACATGTTGAGAATATGATATCTGGTCTACTTGCAGTGAGGTATAGTAGAGATCCTATCATACCTCTATAAGTGGTTTGACAGACTGACTTGCCAGACTGATCTTTATCCAACTTATCTGCAGTGCTCATTGGTGTTTTCATAATTGAACAGTCCTTTAAAGAATATTTAGTAAGTAGGTCATTGACATATTTACCTTGGTTGATAAAGATACCATCAGATTTCTGATGTACTTGTAGACCAAGAAAGTATGTTAATTCACCCATCATACTCATTTGATATTGTTTTGACATTAAGTTTGAAAACCATTTACACAATTTTTCATCAGTAGACCCAAATATAATATCATCAACATATATTTGGACTAGTATGACATCTGCCTTGTTCCTTTTGAAGAACAAAGTTTTATCAATTAATCCTCTAGTAAAGTCATTACTAAGAAGATAGGATGATAAAGTGTCATACCAAGCTCTTGGAGCTTTTTTTAGTCCATATAGTGCTTTCTGCAATTTATAGACATGATTTGGAAAAGTGGAACTTACAAAACCTGGAGGTTGTTTCACATAGACTTCCTCCTGTAAGTTGCCATTCAGAAATGCACTCTTGACATCCATTTGATAGACTTTGAAGTCCTTGAATGCAGCATATGCCAAGAATAACCTTATTGCTTCAATTCTGGCGACAGGGGCAAATGTTTCATCATAATCAATGCCTTCTTCCTGCTTGTAGCCTTGAGCAACTAGCCTTGCCTTGTTTCTGATTATCACTCCATCCTTGTCCATTTTGTTTCTGTAAACCCATTTTGTTCCAATAATGGTTTTCCCTGTTGGGGCAGGAACTAGGGTCCAAACATTGTTTCTGTCAAATTCTGTTAACTCTTCCTGCATTGCTTCAACCCAATCATCATCTTTCAATGCTTCTTCAGCTTTCTTTGGTTCAATGATTGACAGGAAGTTTGTGTAGAAACAGAAATTTGCAGTAGATAAGTTTGACACTTTAGCTCTTGTTTGTACACCAGAAACATAATCTCCAATTATTTCTGTAATTGGATGATACTTGTGTTCTTTGACTCCTAGAAGTGATTCATCATTTGATGGTAAATCATTCTCATTTGGTGGAAGAAAAGCAGGACTGAGTTCTGCATCATCTTCTACATAGGGCAAGTCTGAGTCTGTAGAGTTCACAGACTGAAAACTACCAGACTGAACACATGTATCAGAAGAATTTGAATCTCTGGACACAGATTCATCTTCTGTTGATGAAGGTACTGTCATTGAATGAGTAGGTTGAGCATCTTCATTATCACTTTCAGAGTCCTGTTGTTGGTTAACAACAACTGGGATTTGAGATTCAGATCCCACAACAGATAAATCTTCTAACAAATGAACATCAGACTGAGAAACATGTTCATCATTAGCAGAGGAAGCATCAAAGGTGACATTGATGGTTTCTTCAATTTTATTCCTTCTGTTGTTGTAGACTCTGTAGGCCTTTGAGATAGATGAATAGCCAACAAAAATTCCTTCATCAGATTTAGGTTCCATCTTAGCTAATTGATCTCTTTGATTGAGAATATAGCATTTACTACCAAAGGTCTGGAAGTAATGGATGGTTGGAACCTTCTTATGATACAACTCATATGCAGTTTTGCCATGCCTTTTGACCAAAATAGATCTATTTTGGGTATAACAGGCAGTGTTAACTGCTTCTGCCCAAAAATAAACCTTCATTTGACCATGGCATAACATGGTTCTTGCAGCTTCTATGAGTGTACGATTTCTTCTCTCAGCAACACCATTTTGTTGAGGAGTTCTGACAGAGGCAAAGTTTTGAATAATGCCTTTGTCAGTACAGAATTCAATGAGAGTAGAATTCTTAAATTCTGTACCATGGTCACTCCTGAGTTGCTTGACAGGTGCATCTTTCAGCAATTCTTCTCTCTTGATTAGATTAATAATCTCTTCAGGAGCATCACTTTTAGCTTTAAGAAAGATGACCCAAGTATACCTTGTGTATTCATCCACAACCACAAGTGTATACTTCTTTCCACCCAAACTGCTAATGCTCATGGGTCCAAACAGATCCATATGGAGCATATGCAGTGGTTGTTCAATTGTAGCTAACAATTTGGATGGAAAATGGTTCTTGGTCTGTTTCCCTAGTGTACATGCAGGACAAAGTTTGTCTTTTGCAAATGTAACATCAGGCAGACCTCTAACCAATTTCTTCTTTGACAGGAGGTTAATAGTTTTGAAGTTCAGGTGGGATAACCTCCTATGCCATAGCCAGCTTAGTTCTGGCACAGACTGAGTATAGAGACAAGTCTCTACATTGTTGTCTGCAGAAGAAAGATCCAAGAGATAGATATCTCTTTCTCTTTTGGCAACTAATATGGGTTTGCCTTTAGAATTATAGATAACAGCAGCCTTCTTTCTGATTCTGATCTCACCATCATCATCACAAATCTGGCTAGCACTAAGTAGGTTATGCTTTAATCCCTCAACATAGGCCACCTTTGTTATTCTGATGTTGCCAGCCTTCACCACACCATAACCTTTTATCTTGGCAACAGAATTGTCACCATATTTGACAGAAGGTCCTTCTTCTTCTACAAACTCTGACAGATTCTTCAAGGAACCTATCATGTGTCTTGAGCATCCACTGTCTAGGTACCATTTGCTGTTACCCTGCACAAGACAAACAAAATCAATTAGTTACTTTTGGGAACCCATCTTTTGATGGGTTCTTTAGAGTTGTTTGGAGTCAATTCTTTAGCAGTTTTGGTGCTAAGTCTGTGAAGTTGACTTTTAACCTCTCTATTTTTAATTTTGTTGTTTGTAGATAACATTTGTTTGATCAAAGCAGCCTTTGGCTGTTTAAGAATGGACTTTGTGCATTTAATACCTTCATGTCCCAGATTTCCACAGTTGTAACATTTTCTATTCAACATAATGGTCCTTTTGGATTTTGGGTTATTATTTACACTAGATCCTCTGTTAAACTCTTGCTTTGTCTCAACAAATGTTTTGAAATCCGTGGTTAACTTCATTAAGTTTTCACTAAGCAGCTTAATGGTCTCAATCTGGTTGTTAAGATTTGACTTTTTAGAGTCAGACTGAGTGTTAACACAAACAGATTTGGAGTTAAGTTTGCCAGACTGAAAATTGATTTTTCCAGACTGACAGTTAGATCTCACAGACTGAGACCTTTTTAACTCCCTGGTTACTGGTTTTATGCCTTTAGATTTGTCATTTGGCATATTTTTGTCTGGACCAGTTACAGACTGAGATGTGGAAGGTTCAAACACATTGTAACCTTTCTGTTTATTCTTGATTCCTTTTACCTCTTTTTGTCTGTTTGAAGAATGTACTGTGGAAATACTAACTTTGCCTTTTATAAATCTTTTCTTTTCAAGTTCTATAGTTTCTAAAGATTCATTAGTGAGTATAAGTTCAGGCTGTTCAGATTGAGAAGTTTCACAGACTGAGATTTCTGAGTCTGTGTCTTCAGAGTCTGGCTCTGTCTCATATACTAGTTCTTTAGCAACTATTTTTGGTCTAACAAAAGCATTTGTCAATATAACTTTGTCTCCCACAGTATGACTAAAAGTATGAGGTAAAATCTCAGGTACAAATATAGTAGGTTTTGAGTTTATTTCTGAATTAATGTGACTTTTAAGATCAAACTCATCACCTATGACCGCTTGTATCTGAGCTGGAATCTGTTTGGATAAACAGTCCACATTTTTAAGTGATGAAATACACCAAGATTTACAGATCCTTTCATAATGATCAGCTTTGTTTTTATAAGCTTCTTTTTCCAGCTTGATCTTTTTGAGAAGGTCATATTGAGCATCAAGTTCAAGTCTGTACTGTTTGTTTTGTTTATTTCATTCACTTTTGATTGTAGATCTTTTTGAACTTGACTGAGTTTGGTTTTTAAATCTTGTATTTCCTCCAGTCTTTTCAAAAAATCTACATAGATGTGTTCAAACATTTTCTGTTTTTCTGCATCACTATAGTAAAGTTTAAAATGATTTACATTGTAAGCAGATCCTCTGTCCCAATCTGGATGAACACATGCCTTTTCTGCAAATTTGACATCTTTGTCAAACTGGCTCTCTGTGATAGCCATTAAGCACATATCTTCATGATCCTCAGATGATGAAGATTCTTCATCTATCCATTGTTCAACAACCAAAGCTTTCTCTAATTTCTTTGGTTGTTGTTTCTCTCCAATTTTCTTGGAGTTGAAGTACTTTCTCTTGTACTTCTTGGCCTTTTCTTCCCACTTATCAGAACTTGAAGATTCTGCAATCTTCATTCTGCAGTCAGAAGAAATATGACCAACTTGCCCACATTTATAGCAAGTAGCTTTCTTAAGATCAAAAGTTGGCCTTCCTTTTGAACCTTTGAATCTTGCCTTTTCTAGCCTTTGGGCAAGAAATGCCATTTCAGCTTCTATAGACTCAGTTTCATCATCTGATTCTGAGTCTGTTAGAGTTAGATGGTAATCTGCTCTAGAGAAAAGTTCTGTATTTTTCCTTGTTGTTGCAACAAGGGCTGCAGATGGATCTTTTACAATCCTTTTGGCATTTAGATCTTTTCTGGCTTTAGTTTCTTCAAAATTTAACAAAAGTCCAAACAAGCCAGATAGATCATATGTCTCCAATTTTTCACTTACAACAAATTTTGTACAAATTTTGTACAGATTTTTCACTTACAACAGAAAAAGTGATAACTTCAGAAAAAGTGTTTGGAATGACATCAACAAATTTTGTACAGATTTCAAACTGTCCTTTGATGATATTATACCTTTCAAGATCATTGATTAAGATCTGAAATCTGGTATGAATATCAGTTAATGACTCATTTTGACCAGCAGAGAAGTTCTCATAATTTCTTATGAGATTCTTCTTCTTTTGGGATTGTACTAAACTAACACCATCATATTGGTCAGTTAGCATATCCCATATGGCTTTAGCAGTTTTGCAGCCAGATATCTTAGCAAAGATAGGCTCAGTAACTGCATTGCCCAGAATGGATTTGGCCTTAAAATCTAATGCATATAGTTGCCTGTCTAGATCAGTCCAGGTACTTTTGGCAGCCTCAACAAATTTTTCAGGTGTCAAAATAGTACCATTTGTATCTAAAGTAGCAGGAACTATTTTGCCAGGAATAATGGGTCCTTCCTGAATGACTCTAAGCATTTCATCATGAATGCTTGCAAGAAACCATTCAGCTTTCAATTTCCAGTGGGTAAAATTTACACCATTGAAGATTGGAATTCCCTTCCCAGCCATAGCAATAGAAGAAGTCATTTTTCAAAGAAGAAAATGTAGAGAAAATGGATTTAGATGATTGTTTGATAAACTGGATTCCTTTGATCGTTAAAGATTAAATCTTTATCTGCTCTGATACCAGTTGTTGGGTCACAAGGTTCCCAAAACTTAGATACAGATTAAATAACAGTTATCTTAACGTGTTAGTTTATATCCAAGTTTTATATCAAACAAGTTTAAATTAATCTAGGCGGAAAACAAGATTAATTTTGACACAGAGTTTATTATGAATCAAAGTATTATTCACAATAAAGTATTTGTCTCACACAGATGACAAAGTATTCAAACCCACACAGATGGTTTGAATACGATCCAAGTATTAGTATGTTAAGATACAATTACCACTACAAACTTTAACAGTTAGTGTGGTAATGCTTTAAGCCTAAGCTTAAAGGTCTTGTATACTATTTTGCTTTGAGAGCTTGGTTTTCTTGGATACATGGATATTTTGAAGAGTGCTATTGAGCTGCTATTTATAGAGTTGAGTATCAACTTCTATTACCCAGCTTAGTCAGTTGTCCATTGGATAACACATTCATCTTGGGCAACTTTGCACTCTACCCTTTTTGCTTTTCTTGGAAATAGAAAAAGCAAAAGGTAAAAGGTTTCTTTGCTGAAAAGTAAACCTTTATCCAATGTTTGACTTTACTCAAACATCTCTTCAGTTGTACCATAGCCTTGGGAAAGAAGAACTTCTTTTGTACGATTGTACTTTCATTCTTCAATCTGTGCTCTTCAGTCTGTGCTCTCAGTCTGTGATCATCAGTCTGTGATCTTCAGTCTGTGAAGTCTTTTGTCTTCAATCTTCATTCTTCAGATGATGAATCCATAAGTCTTCAAGTAGAGCACGGCTTTCAGTCTGTGAAATTCTTCAGTCTGTGCAACACAGACTCAGAAACCATTCTTCAGTCTGTGTAGCACAGACTCAGAAACACAGACTCAGGAATTTCACTAAGTTTCCTGAATACAACTAAGTTAGATTTTGACTCTTCAGATTTATAACTTAGGTTTGATCATTGTTTTTCCCAACAGTTAACCACATAGACTAATTTATGAGTTGCATTAGCCACCTAAAACTAGCGAAACAATAAAAGATTGAAACTTACCAACACTCTAACTTTACGATGAGCCAAGTAAAGGGCAATGGCTCTTCCAAGCTTAGAAGTTGCTCCTGTTAAAAACACCTCTTCAACCTCACGAGGAATCTCGTTAAGAATGACGGCTGCAGTCAATGTGTTTCCATGTACCACACGAACTTTAAGATTGGGAAGTTTCGTGACAAAAAGTTGCCCACCTCTGTTCAAAGCTTCTTTCTGATTGAAAAAATGTATATCAATAAGGTTCAAAAGTAGAGCATTTTGATGTTTGTTCTCATTTCAGTTTGTGTGTATCATAAGGAAAAACAATCTGATGGGGTTATCTTTGAAACTATATTTGACACAATAACTGCTAATAATACAAAAATCAAAAAACTTGAGACAGAAGGTGTTGTGGGATAGCTCGAGCCAACCGGCTTCTACAAAATCATATGTTCTGAATGACCACCTAGCTGCGCGCCTAATTTGAAAAATGATGTAAATGATCTATTGTATGTCTATAGAAAGCATTTTATATGATATCAATTTTCCTTTCAAAACATGTGTTCCTGTCTTGTTTTTGAGGATGATTTCTATCAAACCTTGTTCAAGGCAGCGAGACTAAGGACCTTGACCCCTATCCTATCGGCCTTCAATATAGCTTCTTCGATTTGATTATTAATTCCATCCTTCGCAAATGGTAAAAAATACTGCAAATATAAAATGATTATCAGTAGCATCCATTTCTCCTTTAGAAGTATGATGAAGAAATGAACTCGAGTTGAGCTAAGTAGGTACCATGAAACCTACTGCGGGCACTCCCCAACTTTGAAGCAAGTTTCCTCTAAGATGGAAGAAAGTGAACAAGAAAGGCTTGAATGTAGCACACAGGATAAATATTATCATGGCACTTAAAGGCCAAAATGGAAGCATTATAGGTTTCGGGGTATATGGCCACGAGCTTATTGATCGTAAACTATAGGGACTCTGCATTGTTGACATGATATCAATCACATGTGCAAGAAACACAAAATCTGGTGCTTTAGCTTTCTTGCCTACAAGAACAAGAAACATATATCAGGTTATTCAGCTTAACTGTGTTTCTAAACACTATCCAAAATCTTTTTTTGGGGCCGAGTGGCTGACAATTTATTGTTTTATGATTTGGTATTATAACATGTGCTGTGATAAATTAAAGTAGAAGTAAGGGATATCATAACCACCATCGTTTGATTATGATTAGACAAAACGGTTGTTAAACCCACTTACCTCATGCATACTGGTAATGAAAATCAACGTTTGAACATCAGTTCTTTCCTAAATGGCTATTTTGTTGAACTTTTTTTATTTCGGTAAATGGATATCCCAGTAAGGGTGGCAAATCGGTCCGGGTAGGGTTGGCAGGTTGAAATTACTCAAGTGTACTTACCTGATCTGATAAACAGGTTGATGGGCCAAAAGTAACCAACCCAGACGCGACCCGCATAACCTGTTTAGGTAATCCGGTCAAACAGGTTGATGAGTTGATTTCAGGTCAAATGGGTCAAACTTGGCGGGTTGGCACTTTGGTTTCATGTGAAATGGGTCAAATTTGATGTGTTGGTTTCTGGTTGGTGAGTCAATTTCGAGTTGGGGAGTTAGAATTAAAAAAAAAATCAACTAGTTTTTCAGGTTGGCATGTCGAGCCGTTCACCCGATCGAGCCTTGATTCATTAGGCAGCCTTTTCTTATGACACAAATATAGAGACTCTTTTAATATCAGATGTAGCCACCATAGACTTAAATGAATAAAAAAAGAGAAAGATATACCTTCATTTGAACTTATTTCTCTATGAAGATCCCAAGAAATGTCGTTCATGGTCTTTCCCAAAATATCAAACAGAGGCATAAATAGGCAGAAATTGGTCTTCAAGTCTTTGTGGTGTATAAAATGGTATCTAAACAGTGAAACACACAGATTAGTAGTCTTGAATCTTTATTTCCTCCTTTCTCCTGGATAATTAAAACGATTAATTGCAAAATACCGATGGTTTTTGGTTGAATTTATATTTTAGATAACGAGGAAAACACCACCGAAGTTTACATTTCGGCAACTTCAGACCATGTTGGCATATCATAACTGAATTTAGACTGAAAGGTGTTTCTATTTTTGTGCAAATAGCCCTAATTAAAGTATGAAACTTACGTTGGTGTATATATAAGATATTTGAGTATAGGTACGGTTCTGAATATGTGATGAGGAACAACTTCAATATTACTATGCCCCATACATCTGAGGTAGTCGAAGACCAATATATAACCGTAAAACATGATGACCGAACCATGTCCAACCCAAGTGGTCCCTATAATTGGAATTCCTATAATCACACAAAGTATCAAGTGCTCCAAAAATGTTGCATGCCCAGCTGCACCAAAAATGTTAAAAGGTACAAGAAATGGTGAGTTAATTATAATTATTATATGTATTATAATTGATTGAGTTGTGTGTGTCACTTCAATGGTTCTTACAGTTACCTGTAAATGGATTGTTCACTTTAGAACTATGGTGAAGCCAGTGATAATGTTGGAAGAAATATGATGAATGTAATAATCTATGAAGCCAATAATATAAAGGTTCTGAGATCCCAATATGGAAACCTATACAAGAAATAATTCCAGTAGTTTTCCAGGTAGGAAGACTAGTCATTGAAGGATTGATCAGTATGATGATTGAAGCAACAAATGCTTGAAGTATGATGAAATTGTCCCTGTCATCAAAAGGGCAAAAATTGCGTTCTTTATTCAGTAACTCATTATTCGAGAAGGGCTAACTTAAAAAATATAATGATCAAGTTAACAATAATGTAATTTAATTCGGTATCTAGCTAGTCAAAATGATTAATGTACTAAAGAAGGAGAAACTTACCAATGCCATTCTTTGTCGATTTGATCAAAATCAACTCCTCTATTTGATAATCGATTATTCCGATTCAGACAGAGGATGTTTTCATATGAACTCCATAATTGGTGTACAAGTCCTCTAAGTAAAGACAAGATCAGAATATGCATAAACCAACTATACTACTTTTGCCTCTTTTCATAGATTCTTGAATAAATGAACTCAAAAAGAAGTGGTACACACAATAAGTACTGTATCAACCAAGAATTTAAAGCTATTAAACATAAAGCCCAATAACAAAGCACATATATAATCTTTTCAAGAATCAACAAAATTTGGAAATTTATAAATAACACTATTTGGAAAAACAGAGAAATTAAGAGATACATGCCTTGTAACTGTCCAAATTCTGCCATGGCCAACCAAACAATGGAGCTCCAATTTTCCCTGAACGAAAAACCTTTTTTTCATCTAAATCTTTCTCAATTTCTTTAAGCATATACTCTTTTTGTGTAACCATATTTATCTAAGACTTCCAATGCTTAATGTTGGTGTTCTGTTGGCATAAGGAGGATTGTATATACATCCATATACGGTTAGCAGTTAAACGTGGGGCGCAACTGTATGCATGGACCCCCAAACCTAGTACAGAATTATTAAATGAACGTGTAAAGGTTCATTATTGCTATTATACCAGTTCGGTTCAGTTTTGTCCCAAACTGCACTAAGAATCAGAATAAACTTTGGGCTTGTTGGACTAATGATAAACAACTAATTCTTATTGTTTGTTGTTTCAATCAAACTTGACCATTTGTTTATCTAAGAACAGACTCTATCCAATTTATGTATGTTAACGTGTGTTAAAGCTCGTTGTTCATGGAATTGTGCGAATGATAATGCCCTCACGGCCCTGCTTGATTTGCCGGAGTCAGGTGCCTTATGAATCGGTGAGTGGCATTTAGTAGGTTTGCATCTTCTTTTTCCTATTTTTGTTAGTAATATTGCCAGTGCCTATTGGCGTTGTCGGTTATCTGTATTATTTTCGAATTATGTTTCATCTTTATAATGAAAATTGTATAAAACATACACGGTGATAACTCAAGCAAATCAACTAAAAAAAAGATGGCCAACTTAGTACTTCAATAGCGGTCCCGTGGAGTGGCCCACTAAAGGTGGTGTTTGAAACCACAACTAAGAAGAAAAATACTTCAATAGCTACACAACGGATATGAACATTTGATCCTCGGATAGGAGCGGAGCCAGGAATTTAGTCTCGAGGGGCGAACTTAAGATAAGTTTTTTATGTGCGGCGAATATCAAAAATACATTTACATATATATAATGTTTCTATTCTTAAAAAGTTGAATATGAAAATTAGCCTTAATAATACTAATATTTTACCTTATATAACTTTTTTAGTGGAGGCGACTGCTTACACTACCCCGTCATGTCTCCACCCCTACCTCAGATGTCGTAAATCATGACAATATTTATGTCTCTGGCGTGAAGGTATTCTAGCCAGAATCCTTATTTTATTTATGCCTAACCATATTCATCAATTGATTATCATATACTAGACCTGGAAATTCATCTCAACATCAAAAACTAAGGTATATAAGTATGTTTAGAGAGCAAATGCAGAGTTGAAATATGACCTTGGTCATATGAAAACATAACTAAAAACAGAGGAATTAATGGGTGGTGTTTTATTTATATATTTATACTATCGTATAAACTCGTGTATTTACATGGGCCATCAAATATAAATAACATATTAACATACTATTCAAACATATTTAGTTTAATACTTATAAGCCCGTGAAAATTTGTATTCAATTTAATACTTAAATTTGTTGCAATACCACATATCCATTAGTACGTAGCAGGTACAGAGGTATATGTATTCATCCCAAATACGGAGTAGTAAATACTCTTGAAACAAAAATGTTAGAAGATTTATTATTAAATAAATATTTATTAAATATAGGGGTTTTTTATTTTTAAAATTAAGTAAATTAAAAGAATTTAATTGATCAATTGAAAAATTTATAATTGATGACATCATAAAGGTGATTCATATATTTAAAATTATATTATATTTATATTTATGTTTATACTAGGTTTAAGCCCGTGCGATGCACGGCAAGTTAAAACATACAATTTTTATTTCTAATAATTTAACCAAATCAATTAATTACAAAGCGATTTGCTAAATATAATTGTATTTAAAACGTAGTATAAAAACAATGTGAGATGTTATCGTAATATGGTAAATATTATATTGAAACGCCCTGATTTTTTATTTTTTTTATATGGCGACACTCTATCAGTGTCGCTATTATTATAAGTGTCGCCTCATGCGACACTCTGAAGTGTCGCAGGAAGTCTCACAAGTACACTTCATTTTAATATAAACACGATAATTAAAATACTTCTCAGTCAAGTACATACATGTCAAACTTTATAATCATTAGATACAACTGCGTAACAACCTTGTGTCTTTCAAAATATACTTTATATTACAAAATGTTATGTCTTCTCAAAAAGGGGCTTCTATCAAGAGCATGATTTATGAGACGTATTAACTTACTATAAGAATATAGCTAGTTTCCACCACTAGCAACCTTCAGGTCTTTTACCCGGATTTTCACCCTTGACCCCACTCGATGTACCTATCAAACAGTACAAATAATAGGGGTAAGCTCACGGCTTAGTAAGTAATGAAAATACAACAAAATATTTAAACTTGTTACAATTCAACAACTCATTTTAAATATGTAAGTATATTATCTCCATATGGCTCCCCGAGCCTGACTCCCCGAGTCTAAACGGATATTTACCCAATTGTGTACTCTTCCAATAGGCATATCCATTAATCCACATCAAACTGAACAATACTTGATCACACACGTGATCTAAGTATTGTCTCTCAATAATTAACTCAGGAACGCAAATACTTAACCACACACGTGATCTAAGCATTGCTACTCAATTATTAGCTCAGAAACGCAAATACTTAACCACACACATGATCTAAGTATTGCTAACTCATTGATTAACTCGAGACTGTGAATACTTAACCACACACGTGATCTAAGCATCATCAATCCATAATAACAACTTAAAGCAATAAAATTAGTCATATGATTTAACCAAGATATTTAAATCTATCCCATATTTTCCCCCTTACTTACCTTGAGAACGACGTCTAATTATTAACCTGGTCTTCCACGTACAAATATCTGTCTGTAAGGATTTACGAATTAATTCAGCTTACTCATTAACAAAACAAATGTTCAAGTTTTAACATGTGCTACACTTCCTCCTAGTGCCGCTATTTTATATGGCGACACTCTTACAAGTGTCGCACAATACATCACAACGACACTTACTGCGACACTTTACATAGTGTCGCTACACCAGCATGTTAGTCTCGCAATGACGAACAGGACAACATAAAACTTCAGCGGTTATTGCGACACTTCTCATAGTGTCGCACCTGTCGGAGTGTCGCAACCTACGACACTTCCAATATTGTCGCAAAACAAAAGAGATTTAAATTAACTTTTAAATTCTTAAATTTTGAGATGTTACATATATACAAAGTTCATGTTCTTACACTAAATATAAGTTCATAACTAAATATATGTCAAATTATTTAATGATATTTTAATTTTATAATTATATTATTAATAATAATAAAAAAATAATATTAATTAAATAAGTTGTAGGACTTTGTTCTTACATGTGACTCTTTCTCTCCATATTATTATAATTATAATATACGTATTATTTATATTTATTAATTATTAAAAAATAATAAATAATAAATAATTAAACTATAATATAATATTAATTAAATAATTTGTTAACTGAAATTAAAAAGGTTAACACATTGAATGTGCTTACTCGTTACGTGATAAATTCTGGAGATTTCTTTTATACCCTTTAGTGTTATATTTATATTTATTAATATTATTTTCATATCGGAAAATTTTCTTCATTAAGTTTTGCAATTTACTAAGTGAAGTGATCTAAGTCAAAAATGGCATGGAATGGATGAAGCCATGAAGTTGATGTTTTTTTCTCAACTTTAATGAATGATTACCAAAAAAGGCTTTGGATTGAATGGATGAAGTTAGGCGTTAAATATGGCTAAAAAGGTACGTTTCTTGTTTGTTGTCGTTCTAAATTCAAAAGTTCTGCCCTGAAAATTAGCGTCCACATTTTAGTTTTGTTATTTCTCGAAATAATTTTATTAATGACACTTTTAACTTTTCTTCAAATCTTAACTAGCAATTATAAACTTTTATAAGTGATGAGTATGTTGAATAAGAGAGGTTGTCATATGCAAAAGAGGATCACTAATCAAACACAAAACTTACATTAAAAAATCATTCATGAACACACTACTGTAAACCTCATGCCCATATATTATCACTTTGAACCTTTTATTATAATATCTGAACCTCATTATTTTACTTTAATCCTTTATCATAAGACACCTTCAAACTGATTTAAACCCGTGTTTTAGAGCTGCTTCCCAGACCAAATCAATCCGGTCCACATCAATTGCACCAACTTCATGGTGTGTCCAACCTTCAAGAAGATGAACAATCCCACCTGCATGACAAGCGTGAACCACACCTCTTTCCAGCGTGTACTGCCCATAATAAAAAAGATACACATAAATACCTCATTTTTTCAAATTCAAATCGAAACTTAAATATATTTAATTAGCCCTCAAGTGTGCTACATTGTGCGCCCCCACCCGTTAAAAATAACATATACGGAGTAATAAATTTTGTAATTTTCCGTCCCCAATTCAATGATTTTCCAACGATACTACTACCTAATGGGACACTTTTGTCTTTTTACACATGACAAAGTGCCCCCGATTTAAAGGGCCGGCCTTTTGCCTAGCAGGTAAAGAATCATCCATAAACCTGGAAGTTGTGGATTCAAGTTTCGGTTGAAACTTATGTATACAATATGCGTGATTGTACATAATATGTGGGGTAGGGTGCGCATGTAATTGTCATTCTAAAAAAAAATTGTAAACCCGTTAGTCATTTCTTGACTAGGTGAGTAGCCTACAAGTGTATCAATCCAATTTTTTATTACCTCGCAGATACCAAGGCCTTGAATATCGTCAGGTAACTTCATGGCTGCAAGCTTACCGTACGTGCAATCTCTTCTGAATTCGAATACTGGGGGAACTACAAACTGATGGAAATGGGTTCCTGGTGGTGCCCATTTTTGCGCTCTTGGTGAAGACCATTTTCCAAGAATCCATGTCTAGTTAATTAGAATCATGAAAAGATTCGAATAACTAAGTTGGTAAAGTTAAATTACCTTTTTGCTTAATGCTAGACTACCAAGTACTAACAATTAAGATTATTAAACAGTGAACACAATCTAACCTTGCAGTGACTAGCTGCTTGATGGGTGGTCACTTGCACCAAAAACTGTTGGTTTTCTAGTGGAACTTCATTCTGAATGCTCGTGAACCTTTCTGCGGACTGAGTAAGCATCTGCACAAATATATGGTCACCCAAATCAAAATCCGATGACATGTAACTAGGGTTGGTGGCTAAACATGTCAAAAAGGGTATTTTTGTACGGGTTGGGTTAGCTTGAGCCAAGTCAACTTTTAGATTTCGTTATAAGTATTGTGTTAAATATGATTACAAAAACTATATTATTACAAACTTGATTATACTTTTTTTGTAAAAAGCAAACTAGAAGGTTTTATGCGTTACGAATACAACGTGGGTAATGTTGACCAGGCCAGTTTGTCCCATTTCCTTTCTTACTAATCTTTCTATTTATACATTTTGGCCTTGATAATATGGCCCTTATGCCAAATGCCAATTGGCTCATTAGCAACTAAATGAGTCGAAGTTGTCATATAAAATTCACAAAATAATAATAAAAATCTACTTTATTATGAAAAACTTACCAAGACTTTAACTTTACGACGAGCTAAGTAAATGGAAATGGCTCTTCCAAGCTTAGAAGTAGCTCCTGTTAGGAACACCTCTTCGACATCTTGAGGAATCTCTTTAAGAATAACGGCTGCAGTCAATGTGTTTCCATGAACTACACGAACTTTAAGATCTGGAAGTTTCATCACAAAGAGCTTCCCACCTCCATTCAAAGCTTCATTCTGTAGAATAACAACAATTAGCATCGTTGGTGCTCTTAGCTGTGAGCAGCAAAGGCAATAAAATTTAATAAAATAAAAAAAAAAGTTAGCCCCTTAACATTCTAACATAAACAGGAAATATCCCCTTCAACTTATAATTTTGTAACATGTTTCGTATTGGACCTTGTTTAAGGCAGCGAGACTAAGGACCTTGACTCCAATTTTATCGGCCATTAGTATAGCGTCTTCAATGTGATTATTTACCCTGTCTTTCGCGGATGGTATAAAGTACTGCAATCGTAAATATAATTATTATTAGTACATAACATCCAATTATAGTTCTAATAAGTATATATCATATCATGAAGACGTGAACTCTACCATGACACCCATTGCTGGCACTATCCATGTATGTAGTAATTTTCCTCTAAGGTAGCAGAAAGTTAACAAGAAAGGCTTGAACTTAACCAACACGGTAAGCATTATAAAGAGAGTCAAAGGCCAAAATGGTATCATTATAAGTTTTGGGGCATATGGCAATGAGCTTATTGATCTGAAACCAAATGGAATGTGCATTGCTGACATGACATCAACCATATGTGCAAGAAATACAAATTCTGGTGCTTTACTTTTCGTGCCTACAATAACAAGAAATATGTATATCGTTATTCTTGATCGAGCTTAAAATATATTTGTAAACATTAGCCCAAATATCAACATCATATACTATACCTTTATCTGAACTTATATCTCTATGAAGATCCCAAGAAATTTCATTCATGGTTTTCCCCAACATGTCAAAAAGAGGCATAAATAGACAGAAATTGGTCTTCATGTCTTTGTGGTGTATAAAATGGTATCTACACAATGAAATATATATAGAAATAAATAAATCTTTAGTTCCTTCTTTTGGGTTCAGAAAACAGCAAATAAATAATGAAACTTACGTTGGGGTGTAAATAAGATATTTGAGCATAGGCATGATACTGAATAAGTAATGAGGAATAACTTCAATGTTACTATGTCCCATACATCTGAGGAAATCGAACACCAAAATATAGCCGTAGAACATGATGACTGAACCATGTCCAACCAAAGTAGTCCCAACAATCGGAACTCCTATAATCACACAAAGTAATAAATGCTCCAGAAATGTTGCATGCCCAGCTGCACAAGAAATGGTAAACAGGCGCGAAAATTCATTACTTAACAACGACAATAAAGATATTACAAATGGTTGAGTTTTGTGGGTCACTATGCTGATATTTGTACCTGTAAATGCATTGTTTACTTTAGAACTATGATGAAGCCAGTGATAATGTTGGAAGAAATACGATGAATGTAATAATCTATGAAGCCAATAATACAGAGGTTCTGAAAGCCCAATATGGAAAATTATACAAGAAATAATCCCAGTTGCTTTCCAAGTAGGAAGATTGGTCATTGAAGGGTTGATCAATAAGATTATTGAAGCTACGAATGCTTGAAGTATGATGAAATTGTCCCTGTCATCAAAAGAGGAAAAGATTCACCAATTTCTATCTATCTATCATCATACTTCATATATAGTCACTTCAAGAACACACTTTTAATTAAACACCTTGATTAAAGTTTTAGATATGAAAAAGAAGGAGAAACTTACCAATGCCATTCTTTGTCGGCTTGATCAAAATCAACCCCTATTTTAGATAATCGATTATTCCGATTCCAACAAAAGACGTTTTCATATGAATGCCATAGTTGGTTTACAACTACTCCTCTCAGTAAAGACAAGATCAGAATATGTATACACCAACTATACTCACTTTGCCTATTTTCATAGATTCTTGAATAAATGAACTCAACAAGAAATGGTCCACACAATAAGTACTGTTTCAATCAAGAATTCAGAGTTATGAGAACACAAAGTTACAAAAGCCCAATAACAAAGAAATAACACTATTTGGAAAAACAGAACAATCAAGAGATACATGCCTTGTAACTGCCCAAATTCTGCCATGGCCAACCAAACAATGGAGCTCCAATGTTCCCTGAAGGAAGAACCTTTTTGTCTTCTATATCTTTCTCAATTTCTTCAAGCATATATTCTTTTTGGGTAACCATACTTCAAAGCTTAATGTTGGTGTTCTGTAGCATCAGGGAGGGCTATATATACATATATACATATATATTCGCGTAACAGTTAAACGCGGTGTGCAACTGTAGGCATGGACCCCCACTCCAACCTTACAGAATTATTAAAATGAACGTATGAAGGTTCATTATTGATATGTTACCAGTTTCGTTCATGTCACAGGATCGACTTGATCACTATCAAGATTAAACTTACTAATACTATGAACTTCTTAACAAGAAATTGCGGAATAATACTTGTTAATTTTGGAAGATATAAATATGTATAACTTGTAATGATTTGAAATACAAAACAGAACACAGAAGTTTGTATAACAAAAGCTCCAATATTATTACTTGAATAATACGAATACACTAATTGTATTAGGGTTACAAAAACCTTGAAGCTAACTTGACTAATCTGTTAAGTCTTACAAGTATGTTTCTATGATACTATGAACTATCTTTTATACACACAGATTACAAGCATGCCCTGCATCTAAGGTAAGGAACTCTACTTATAAATTATAGAGTTCCTATTACACGTGATTGTAATTAATGCAAGTAAGTCAACCTATCAAAGCATGGTTTGTTGCCGTAAAGTATCTCATGCTTTGTTGCGCATGCTGATGAAGATTAGGTAACTGCAGGCCTGCTCTGCGCCGCATATCCTCTGGACAAGGCCGGCAGTGGAAACAATGGAAATTTGGTCTGGCAGTACTAATGTTGAAAATCCTTCCAGCAGTATTAATCTTCATCTTGTACTAGCAGTAGATACTCTGAAATGAACTGGCAGTAGAAACTATTGTAACAGTACTAACTTGGACGAGCAGTAGAAACTTTGGTTTGTCTTAGCAGTACTAACTTTTGTAGGCTTAGCAGTACTAATCTTTATATCCCAACAGTCCACTCTAATTTGCCCAAACAATTTAACTTTAGGGATTGTTGACTCATGATAAACAGTTAACTCTTATTGTTTTAGTTATTTCAATCAAGTTTGACGACCAATTGTGTATCCAAGTACAAACTCTATCCCGTTATGGATTACAACGTGTGTAAAGCTTGTTGTTCATGAAATTATGTCAATGATAATGTGGTTACAACAATGCTCGTTTTGCTGGCGTGAGGTTCCTTAGGTTTTCGGTATGGGACACTTAGGGAGCGTTTGTTTAGCAGAATGTTTTGAAATGAACTGGAATCCGTCAAAAGATTTAAAATTTTAAGGAAGTGATTAAAGGGTCTTTGACCTAGCAGTATGCGAGTTGTTCCTCAACCTAGTGGTTGTGAGTTGAAGCCTCGTAGAAGGCATTATGTAAATTTTCGTGATTGTATATATATGATTTGTGAGGTAGTTATAGGGCTTGTCTTTCTTAAAAAAAGAATTTAAGGAAGTGAAATCTAGAGGAATGAAATTACGAAGGAAGTGAAATCCTTATATATTGAAATCTGTCACCCATTCGATTGAAGTATATTATTCTTTTTGGGTAAATATTATTCTTTTTGGGTAAAGGAGGACGATACCTCCGGAAAAATCTATAAAATTTTCAAAATAATTTTAGATATATACAGACTTCACGTGAAACTCTCACGTAAAAAACGTGCCTATCTGTGAGAGACATGCCTCGCAAATAGTTATTCTATTACCTTATATAATAAGTGAAAAGTTCAACTAAGAATAGTAAAAAATAAAGAATGAGCGAACCAATAAAATACTATTTCAAATACTCATTTTCACTTTTTTTTTTAAACTTAAATATCTCACAAATCGTACGTCAATAAATTATAAAACTACACCGTTAGAATCAACGTCATTTTATCTTTAATTAGAGATCTCATACGATATACTTTCGATGAATTTTTTTTCCAGTTTTTTACTGGGTTTTACAAATTCGGAATGTTAAATTACATGTGATATAACAAAAAATAATAATCACACGTACTTATATCTCTGACCAAACTTTATATTCAAATCTCCGATGAATTAAAAAGATTTAAATATACAAAATTAAGTTGTAACCACATGCAATTGAACATCAAAGTATCAATCACATGAGATTAAAGAGTAATTAAATACGAATTTCAAATCAATGACAATAATTATACAAGTAAATAAAAATCAATTGAAATCATACATGAATTATCATATCGGTAAATTGCTCATCAAATATCAATTTTTAATTGAAAATCATATGTGATTATATACAAGATCACATGTGATTAATTATAAAACTAGCAATTACATATGATTTTTGATAAAAACAAATGCAATTTTGAATTTTTTATTTATAATTATTAATGTGAATAGATATTAACTTGTAATCACGTGTTAATTAACATATACCATAAATAAATAATCGTGTATAAATTTGAACTTTTTATCATAAATCATATGTGATTATATTTTTAAGACTCGACAAAAAAAAGAAAAAAAAAAGTTTGTCAGAAGTATATAGCTTGTAGAATCTCTAATTAAAGATATAAGAACGCTGATTCCGAATATCTAATCACGTAGTGTTGTTAAAACGAAGTAATTGTCGTAAAACATAAAAAATTGTCCTAAAAATACCATCCTTAAATATATTAAGAGATCGACCATCTAAGATCTAAGATAAGTATAGAAATACCATCGTTATTATTTTTGTAACCCGTAGCATTGTGTACCATAGTACGTATTATTAATTAATTAATATATATATATATATATATATATATATATATATATATATATATATATATATATATATATATATATATAATAAAAGTAAATATATATGATGAGGATAAGATATAATCTCATACCATACCAACAAACACAAAATTTTATTAATAATGAAAAAAAAGGTTATTACCTTGTTCTACCGTCAACACCAACCTTATCAAAATAAACAGAAAATGACAACTTTTAGTTGATTGAAATAAATAATTTTAAAAAAGTAAGAGTAAAGATAATAATGCGTGTTTTAAATTTTTATTGACAACTCTTAGAGTTAGAATTGTCGTTATTAATTTTCCTTTTAAAAAATTTTAAATATAATATAAAAATCACATTTATGATGTCATCAGTTTAAAAACTTTCAATTAATCAATTAAGTCCTTTAATTTCACTTAGTTTTAAAATAACACCCATTAAGTTTCTGAATTTTAATAAAAAGAAACATAAATCATAATCCAATACGATTACTTGACGTAAAAATAGTTAAATTTAAATAAGAATGCTAAATAAATTAATTAGATAACCATTATCAAATTTGTCTTTTTAAATTTATAAATTCACCATCTTTAAGGGGTATAATAGTAATTTAATATAAATATTTACAACATCTTATTTTATTTTAAGTTAAATATAATAATAATAATATATAATATAATAAACGGGTTTATAACACCATAAATATAAAATTACACTTTTACTTATAAAATTCAATTAGATCACTTTATTTTAGTTAATTTTTTAAAACACCACATATATAACAGTACTTAATACAAAGAAATACCGTACTTTTATTTTATAAATCAATCGTTATTTTGTAGTTATTATATATATTATTTACATAATTATAAAAATCAAAATACGAATTCAAGACCTGTATGTACACAGAGGTTTAAACTCTAATAGTTATAATAAAGCAATTACTAAAAATATACCCATTATTTTATATTACAACTTTACCATCTAAATATTGGTATTTTTGGATTTGGTGATAGTTTTAAGTTGGTTATATTTATTTGAATTTGAATTTTTTAATACTTTTTTTTTTTTTTTTAACTTTCTTGTAGCAATATCTGAATAAGAGTGTTACTCATTTTTTAATAAAAACATTGATATTACTTTATAGCTTGTCGACAAAACCATTATAATATAACAAAAAATTTACGTATCAACTAAAGTTCACCAATTCACTGAAGTTTTAGAAACGTATCATAATATCATGTTAATTAAACAGCCCGTACAAAGAATGATAATATTATGTTAACATTAAACGGACATGTATGTATACATAAGTTTAAATGAATACATAAACATTTAGTAAAAATGAATGAGCCAATAAGAAATATGTCATGTGTAACAATTTCTCGCAAATTTTTAAAAATTAAATATATCACAAACTGCAAGTCAAAAAATTATAAAAATTGCACCATAAAAATCAGCTTTTTTTTCTCTTCAAATAGACATCTCACAAGGTATAATTTCGACAACTTTTTTTTTTCATTTTTGTTGGATTTTGTAAACAACTATCACATGTCTTACGGACGAGTATCACATGTGTTACGAACGAGTATCACATGTGTTACGAACGAGTATCACATGTGTTACGAACGAGTATCACATGTGATATTAATATTGTAAAATCATGAAAAAAAATCATCAAAAATATATCATGTGAGATGTCTAATCGAAGAGAAAAAACTGCTGATTTTTTTGGTGCAATTTTTATAATTTTTCAACGAGTCATTCTTGAGATATTTAATTTTTTAAAAAGTGAGAAAAAAATAAATTTTATGACAAATGACACACATTTTTATTGATTTCTCTATTCTCACCAAAATTTTTATTCTAATTTGACCTCACTCTATACTAATAATATACTTTTTTTAATAAATAATAATATCATAAACGTTAATAGGATCGGTAAATACTTAAAGTATTTCTTTTTATTAAAATTTTGAATTACATTCAAAATTGCATTCAAAACGTCAAGCAATCATGTTGCCAAATAAATGCAGTTTCGAAATAATCTGAATTCCATTCTTGCGACCAAATGTTGCAAGGACTGAATTCGATAGAATGTAAATTCTAGTTACATCGAATTCCAATGAATTCGGGTGAAACAAACGGGCCTAAGCTTATACTGAGTCGTGCATCGTCCACTACTTGATTGATAAATAACAACCTCCTTAATTATGTAAATATTTTATCCTCAATTAGAAGTCATAAATCGGTATGAAGTAAACGAATAAATAAATAACATGCGATATAATTTGGTTGGGCTGGCAATTATCGATGCTATCAAAGCTTAATCCACAGTCGAACTATAAAATATTGAATTAGTGGCTAAAGTGTCTCTTGTGAAACTTTTGATTTATAGTTACAATCATGAGATATATTTATAAAGAGGAAATTAGAGTCTCATCGGTCATGGGCTGACCCCATAGACTTCCAGCTGTCAACATGGAACATGCCAGACTTTTCTCGACTCGAATTCTGATTGTGTAGAACCTGTTAGACTTCTTATAGCTAGAGAAATCTCTGATATATCTACCCTTCCGTCTGAGTGACTGCATCAGACTTCATTTGTTGTTATATTGTTATTTATTTATTTATTAATATTTTTTTCCGTATCTGAAAGGTTCTTCGTTAAGTTTTGCAATTTGCTATGCAAGTGAAGTGATTATTAAAAGTCAAAAATGGCATGGAAATTAAAAGATGAAAGCATGAAATTCTCTTCAAATTTAATCTATGATAACCAAAAAAGACTTGGGATTGAATGAATGAAGCTAGGCATTAACTAGGGCTAGAAACTAGAAAGATATCTAATGTAAGATTTTAATTTAATTTAATGTATGTACGTACTTAACACGTTCTTCCTTTGTTGGCGTTCTAAATTTTATACTTCCATGTTGCGAATTTTTTTGTACATGCATTTTTAGTTTAGTATCTCTCAAAATAATTAATCACTTCTAAATTTTAACCGATAAAAAAAATTTATAAGGTAATTTGAATTATTGACGAAGTGTAATAATATATGTATTTTCTTTCTTTTTTAACTTTCTTTTTTGTCATTAAAAAATAATTTGAAAAGCCGGGAATACATGTTTTATAAAAATTAATTAAGTGAAGAAAAATAATTTTATCTAAGCCGATTTTAACTTTTCTTAAAAATGACACTAGTTAATATTTCATCCGTCCCAATTTTATTTTCGCCTTACTATTTTATTTCTCAATAATATTGTTACTTGCAAAAAATAACTATTAAAAATTATCAGTGAAAACATTTATCCATCTATTTTCAATCCAATTTGAGGACATAGTGACATGTTATCAATTTTGTGGTATAATTAAATGGCAACTTCTGTTAAAAGAAAATAACATAAATCAACTATATTGTGTATATAACTATTAACCCATACATAAACAGAATATTGAGTATTTTGATAAAATAAAAAAATAAAAATAAAAAGAAAAGTTCTCTAGCTTTGGATTGGATGGATTCATTCTTACCGAGTTCAGGATATAAACTTTAGGGTTGTACCACAAAAAATAGATGTAAGTTGGGGATGGAGAAAGTTGCTCACAATGAGAAAAGACATAAGGAGGTTTATTTTTAACAAAATTGGTGACGGTGGTTCAACTTCAGCATGGTTCGACGCATGCAGCGATTTGTGATCCCTGAACCAGTTCATAACTAAACGAGCCATCAATGTTGTGGGTTTCAACTTAGCAACAAAAGTAAAGGATATTGTTGATGAAGGAAGATAGAAATGGCCAGAATCGTGGCTTACTACATTTAATGTATTTCATTAACTTCATGAGCCAGTTATGAATGAAAAATAGGTCTGTTCTCATTTTCGGCTAATGCAATCCGAAAGAGCATTTGAATAGAAGCTAGGGACTGATGTACCATGGGTCAGGATTGTGTGGTATAGCCAATGTAGTTCAAGGAATGCGTTTATTTTATGACTAGTGATGAGTCAACGTCTAAAAACAGATTACTTAATATATATGCGTTTATTACGCAATTTAAACAGACCCAGCAGGTCCAAGAGAATTACGGAATGGACCCAATTAGAAGGAGTTGGGTCATGATTGCAAGGTAAAAGTATTACTTAATATATATGTTCTGTGGGCGGTTCCGTCTAAATTGCTTATTTGTATGTCCGGATCCAAGGCTATAGCTATTTCTAAACTCGTAGATATAGTATGGAATGTACGTTAATTTGATTTTGATTTGTAAATAGCTGCAAATCATAATACACGTCATTTTTTGTGTGCATGGAAAATAAGTTTTATTAAAATTTAAACTTCATTAATCATATTCTTGAAAGCATTTACAAGATTACATGTATAATTAACTAAACCTTACAATTTTGCACTCTTTTTGTAGGTGTATATGATCATGTAACAACAAAAGTTACACTGTATTGAGGTTAATTTCAAATTTGTAGTTGAGTCGTATGAGAAAAAGATGAATTGTTTCCAATTGAGAAACCTTCAAACTGGCTTGAACCCATGTCTTAGAGCTGCTTCCCAAACCAAATCAATCTGGTCCACGTTGATCGCACCAACTTCATGGTGTGTCCAACCTTCAAGAAGATGAACGATCCCACCCGCGTGACAAGCATGAACCACACCTCTTTCCATTGTGTACTGCTCAAATGATCATCAAACAGCAAAATGTCATTTTCAGTATTATATGAGAGAAATATAAAAATTGGGAGAGAATGATTTCTGGTTAATCATATAAGGACATTTCTGATTCGAAATAGTAAATTATAAAATTACCCCCACCCCATTTATAAGTTTGAGTAGTTGCGGTTTTTTACATTACCTCGCATGAGCCCAGCCCTCGGACATCATCAGGAAGCTTCATGGCTGCTAGCTTACTATACGTGCAGTCTGTTCGGAACTCAAACACTGGTGGAACCACAAACTGATGGAAATGAGTTCCGGGTGGTGCCCATCTCTGTGCTCTTGGTGTTGTCCATTTGCCCAAAATCCACGTCTATTTAGAATTATGAAATTTTTTGAAATACTACGATGTGAAATCACATTTTTGTACATTACTCAACTAACAAAATAGACCATTTTAAGTTTTTAACAATGTACACATTCTAACCTTGCAGTGTTTAGCTGCTTGATACTTGGTCACTTGTACCAATAAATTCTGGTTCTCCAACGGAACTTCTTTCTGGATGCTCGAAAATCGTTCTGTGGACTCAGTAAGCATCTGCAGCAAAATTTATTCACTCAGGTCAAGATAAAGTTACATGAATAAAATTAAAAAACAAACATGCTTTTTGTTCAGCGGTATATGGTTGGCACATCAACCAAGATGTTAAATATGTTTACAAAAAGGGTTAAAACTACGTATCGGCAACAAACATTCACTTTTATACCAAGTTGGTTAATGAACCTATTATATTACTAATGTAGGGAGTGAACTTTCAAATTTTTTGTCAAGATAGGTAATATGTATTACGTGACATATTATCATAATGTCAGGTAAAACAATTTTAAGAAATACAATTTGGGCAAATTTTTACCCATTTCATACTTCAATTTTTGGATCAAAATCGACTCATTTGTATGTAAATGGATCAGAACTCAAACCCTGAGTAAGTAATGAAACAATAAAACTTGTTTTCAGGTGCTTACCAAGACCCTAACTTTACGACGAGCTAAGTAAATGGCAATGGCTCTTCCAAGCTTAGAAGTAGCTCCTGTTAGGAACACCTCTTCGACATCTTTAGGAATCTTGTTAAGAATAACGGCTGCAGTCAACGTGTTTCCATGGACTACACGAACTTTAAGATCCGGAAGTTTCATCACAAAGAGTTTCCCACCTCCATTCAAAGCTTCATTCTGTGAAAGATTTTCAATTAGGAAGGTCCTAAATTGTGCATGATCATAATCATACAAAATAATTTGACACAAACATGAAAAGACATTTGTGGAATAGTTGGCTATGGCAAACCTACACGTTGGTAAAAATCAATGGGCCGGCCCAAAAACCATGGTATTGGGCTCCAACTTCCTTTTCCTCGAATTTAAAGATTTTTTTGATTTTCTTTTACTTCGTGTTAAAGTCATTCGAGTGAAACCCGCTACCGAGAATTTTTCCAATTATGTGTTCTAAAAAACAATATATGTAGCATTTTTTTTGTATAAATGAGCATTGAATGCCAGAGAAAGGTTTTTTATGTATTTTTTTTTCTTTCAAAAAAGTGTTTCTCTAGGTTTTTTAGTTGTTCGACTTAATGTATCTAGCGCGCTTCCATTTTGCATCATCATTTGAGAAAGACAATGATACAGACCTTGTTCAATGCAGCGAGACTAAGGACCTTGACACCAATCCTATCGGCCATTAGTATAGCTTCTTCAATTTGATTATTTATCCCGTCTTTCGCAAATGGTAAAAAATACTGCCATCATAAAACCCATTATAAGTAATAATCCATTTTTAGTTCTGATGGAGTACCATGAAATTTTGAGTATAAATTGGTCCAAGTATAGTACCATGAAACCAAATCTTGGTACAATCCAACTTTGAAGTAATTTTCCTCTAAGATGGCAAAATGTGTGCAAGAAAGCCTTGGATTTAGCCCACATGATCAAAACCACCAAAAAGGAAAAAGGCCACAATGGGAACATGATAAGTTCTGTGGCAAAGGGCCATGAGCTTAATGATCTAAAAACATATGGAGCATGTATTGATGACATGATATCAACTCCATGTGCTAAAAACACAAATTCTGGTGCTTTAGCTTTCTTGCCTACAAAAACAATAGAAACATGGATTAGGTACATGAATTTAGGTATATGTGGATCCTTATTACTATTGGTGGTAGACCCAAATTACCTAATCAATTTGTAGTTCATAACAAAAAAAGAAATTAATAAAAATAAATAAATAAAGAGTTGTCTACTTATGTTTGCATTGCCATTGGAACAAATCTCATGCAACACCATTACATTATAATAGGTTTTATTTTTTTAGCACAAAAAATAAAAGAAATTAAACATATACCTTCATTAGAACTTAATTCTTTATGAAGATCCCAAGAAATTTCATTCATGGTCTTTCCCAAAACATCAAAAAGAGGCATAAAGAGGCAGAAATTAGTCTTCATGTCTTTATGGTGTATAAAATGGTACCTAAACAAAATAGAATTAATACAAAATGATAAATTTTATATCCTCTCCTATGTTTACTTAAACGATTAAAGTATACAACTTACGTTGGCGTATAAATAATATATCTGAGAATAGGCAGGGTATCGAAAATATGATGAGGAACAACTTCAACATTAGTATGTCCCATACATCTTAAGAAATCGAATCCCAAAATATAGCCGTAGAACATGATGATCGAACCATGTCCAAGCAAAGTAGTCCCAGCAATTGGAACTCCTATAATTACACAAAGTAATAAATGTTCCAAGAATGTTGCATGCCCAGCTACACCAAAAAAGGTAAAAAGAGACAAGGCAATAGTGAGATAATACATGTGATACAAATGATTGAGATTTATGGGGTCAATTTGATGATGTATGTATTTACCTGTATATGGATGGTTCACTTTAGAACTATGATGAAGCCAGTGATAATGTTGGAAGAAATACGATGAATGTAATAATCTATGAAGCCAATAATACAGAGGTTCTGAAAGCCCAATATGGAAAATTATACAAGAAATAATCCCAGTTGCTTTCCAAGTAGGAAGATTGGTCATTGAAGGGTTGATCAATAAGATTATTGAAGCTACGAATGCTTGAAGTATGATGAAATTGTCCCTGTGAAAAAGACAATAAAATGTATAAATTTCATTTTAAAAAAAATAGTAATAAAGAAAAAGAAGAAACTGACATCCAATTGATTGTTTGGATGCGCCTTTCAAAAGCTTATTAGAGCAACAATGACAATAGTAATAACAATTTCCACTTAATTACACTGACCATCCTTATCTACCAATAATTACACCGACTGTCTCTAACTATCTATGGAGTACACTATAGTAGCCTCACCCACTAACTTCTGTTAAATATGTCAGTTTTAATATATGCTAAGACATAACATATCCAAGACATGTGAGGGAAGAAGAAAGGAGGTTTGAAACGACCATATTGCCCTCGTATGTCTTGCACATGTTACATTTAACGGAAGTTAGTAGACAGATAAGGATGATCGGTGCAGTTTGATGTAAACCACATGAACGATCAGTGTAATTTACTCTAGTTATAATTATAATTATAATTATTATAATAATAAATTGTATAAAGTGTTTTGGATTTTTAAATAACCATAGGATCTAGTCAGTAAAAATTAATTCTTGGGATGTGTCATGTCTAGAAGAGAGGTGGTTTACATAATAGTTTTTAAACCATTTAACCCAATAAGTAAATAATACAAAAATATATTTTTAAAAACTTTTAGAACGAATTTGGAAGTTGCAACTATCATCAAAAAGTTGGAAGAAGAAAGACTAAGATGGTTTGAACATGTGAGGAGGTGATCTCAAATAGTCTCTAGAAGACTAAGAAAAAAGAGTATATCTGAGTTGAAAACCTAGATTAAAGCTAAATACTAAAATAAAACAAAAAGTCACTGTCCATAGACTTAAGTAAATGCAAGTATATATTATATATTATATATACTATTTAATAATTTAATAATATGAGTCGGTGATAAATCGTTATGCATGGTATTTATGGCTAGTACTAACACGGACACACGGTACATGCATCACTTTGTCAAAATGATTACGTGGCAGCTTAAGAGTAGATAGCTTTGACCGCGTTGACTTTTTTCTAACTTGGCTTTTAAAAACTTGTTACCTTAGAAATTTGCCTTCTAACTTTCTAAGTATTGTTATTGAAGTAAAAAAAAGAGGTCATTGGTTATTCAAAACAGAAATTTAACCAAATTAGTCGACTCTTTGCTACACTCAACGTTATCTAGCTAACACAAACGTAAAATAACTGTATTTCTATTATTGCTAACGTAACGATTATTCAAGATATATTAGTTCAATTCCGGCTATCTGTCATCACCATATATAACTTCTAAAATGCATTTCCAAACACCTAGCTTGAATGTAACACATATGAAGGGAATTAAAAAGAAGAGAGGTATACTTACCAATGCCATTCTTTGTCAATTTGATCAAAATCAACTCCTTTATTAGATAATCGAGTATTTCGATTAAGAAAAAGCATGTTATCGAATGAACTCCATAACTGATGCACAAGTCCTCTTAGCGACGACAAGATTAATACATGAAAGCACCAACTATACTCCATTTGCCTCTTTTCATAAACACTTGAATAAATCAACTCAACAACAAGTGGCCCAAACAACAAGTACTGTTTCAAGCAACAATTCCAAGCCAATTAGTACCCAAAAACTTAGTTAATCCAACAATATATAAAACACAATTATCTTTTCAAGAATCAACGATATAACCGAAAAAAATGAAAAGGGATGAAGAGATACATACCTTGTAAGTGCCCAAATTTTGCCATGGCCAACCAAACAAGGGAGCTCCCATTTTCCCTGATGAACAAAGTTTTGCATCTTCCAAATCATTTTCATGAATATTTCCTTTTTGAGTATCCATTTGATGTAAACTTTAAACAAGATATACTATGCAGCCCACTTTTCTTTTACAAGTTTATATTAGAAAGCCTTATAAACTTGTTGGTGTTTTTGGAGAACAAATGAGGACTATATATATAGATATCGTACAACACATATGCATATGCATATATAATATTCAAATAATGCTAATAATAATTTAAATAATAATAATAATAATAATAATAATAATAATAATAATAGTAATATGGATGGATTTGTGAAGTATATATAGCAGTTAAGGGTATCAATCATGTAATCAAGAGGTACTAATAATAATAATAATGGGTTTAAGTATGAGTACGTGATGATGCATACAGGAATTAATGAAGGGTTGGAAATGGCCAGTGGAGGATGGTGGTGGTTTTTAGTTGAGAATGTCGGCTTTTTGTCAAATTTAGAACCTTCTTCATTAAATATATTTTTGCAATTTTCTATATATTCTAACATAATTTTTGATTTTGTCTTAATTGATTTTGTCTTGATTGATTTTATCGCATGTAACGGGAAAATTACTTACATGACTAACACACAAAATATATATTGGAGCACACGATAAGTGGTTAATAGTTATTGACAATGTTATTGAACAACACTAGAATTTACATTTGAGGGAAGTAGTCACAAGCGATGTGAAAGTGGACTCGACTCATCAAATATTGTGTCAGACTAATCTGGAAAAGAAAAATAAAATACCTTCAACTTTACGTTGAGGACTCAACGTCATTGGCCTTCAACTTGGGCGGAGAGTCGTCAACTTAAGTTGAAGGTCCCCACTATGCATGCTCTTAGATATTGTTAGGTAAAAAATAAGGACTCATACTCATTGATCAACAATACTTAACTATGTTGTGTTGTTAACAACGCATATGTTATCGATCCGTATATTTTATAAATAAGAGTTTTATTAATAACAACTCTTATGGTCATCAAAATAAATTATGCATGCATTAACGATTATGGAGTATATCATAATTTTAAATTCTGATGATAAAGACATATATAATCCTAAAATACAACAGATTTATACATAAACTTATCAAAGGACTCTACTGTCATTATCAGTTCTCGTTAGTTAACATATGTTTATTTAAAGGCCAAGGCCTAAGTGCATCAAAAGTTAACATTCATTTAATTTTTTTAATGGTATATAATCAGTAGGGGCTTAAAGTTTTACGTAGTCCAAAGCGAATCTAAAGTATGAGATAATTTTAATTACTATTTTAGCCTCTTTTGATGTAGATTCATTATAATTTTATTTGGTATTTGGTATATTACGACGTATCTATTTTTGTAATTAAAAGGATTAATTTATTTATTCCGTTGTGATGTAGTATACGTTTCATTTCAAAGGAAATCATATTTACTCATTTACTTATATAATATAAATTGTATTTTTATCAAAGGAGATCAATATCGACTAATCGAGACTTAGAGATATAGTTATAACATATCAAGAATTTATCGAAAATTTTAGCTAGAATCCTTTTGGCGATGGCCGATGAACAACGTTGTACTGTATGATCAATAAATATAAATTAATAGTGCAAATCATAAAGTTTTTTATCGAAATAATTCATTTTAGTTTTAACTTCATTTTAACATCCAACTACATATGCGTATTTAATGGTAACAACATCTCCGATGAAAAAAATTTCCAAAGTTTTTTTTTTTACAAAAAAGCTTTAGAAAAGAAAAAAGCTTTTTCTCAATAAAAGTTTGAGATTTCTCACAACTTTTGAGGTAATTTTTTTTTTTTAATTATTTGTGAGTATAAATTAATATAGAAAAGTTTTTTCTTATTGGAGTTAAAGTTCTTTTGAAATGATTTTGTTTTTAGAGCTTGTGAAGTGGTCGACCTTATACTCAGTGTTAAGCTCGATGTTTAATTGAAAACTGAAGTTTAACACGAATATGATTTTAAGGTGAGTGGCTTAATGTTCAGCCCAAAATGCAAATAGTCCCAAAAAATAATTTTGGACCAATCAAATAAAATGGAAAAAATAAAAGAAAAACGAAATACATGTTCATGTATGAACACTGAACTACGTTAAACTCTAAAATGACGTGGTTAACATTGAATTTCAGTTTTCAACTTGTCGAAGGACGATAAATTTTTCGGAGTGGACTTATAAATCTATGTGCCATTGAAAAAGCCTTAAAAAGTTTTTGTCGTTGGGATGCTTAAAATACACAACTTCTGACTTTGAATATTTCCAAATCCAATTTTTTTTCTTCATAAATAACCATACAAAGCTAAAAAACATATACAGACGAAACACATGAAACCTAAAATAGTAGAATTCACTTGCAAATAATTATGACGTTGTATATATGCCATTTAAGGATGGGCAGACTTGTTACTTTAGACAAAAGTCAAATATGACTGCGTAAACAAGTCAAATATATACAAGTTTAAGTTCAGCCTACAATTACATGTCACACTGACCATGAATTTTATGGATAATAGTACGTAGTACGTCCAACATGCATCTATGATGCATTCGTACTCCAATATTTAACTCATTTTTTCAGTAGAAACCAATACTTATATATATTGTTATAATAATTAAGTAAATTTAATATTAATTAAACATGGATGAACTTAATTTGAGCGATTTAAGTTTAAAGTTTCAAAAATAATTGATCTTAGCTAAAGGGTTGGTTAAACTTTTAAATCATTATCTATTGAAAAAATTGAGAAATTCACATATGCATAGATGCATTCCAAATGTATCTTCATTCTAGTTAAATAAAACAATTTTTACAACTTATATTGCTTTGAATTTATGTGCAATATGTAGCAGATAAATATAACCCCATAAATAGAACCCCTTTCTATAAATAAAAAACGCAATCGACCGATATCAACTTCGAGATGCATAATGATCAACACAATCGAAATGCACGAAATGTAATATAGATAACGATCGAGTACGTGGATAACTTATTTTAGATATATAAGCTATCCAATCGCAGGATCAACAATTACACTTCTAACTAATCATAATAATATCTAGTGATATTTAAAAAAATACATAATCAACATTACAACAACAATTAATTCATCAGTGTGATTCTATACTGATCCAAAATCAAAGAAAATTGAAAGAATAAACTATGTACGTGATAAAGTATCATATGGCCCGGACCACGTAGAAAAGGAAAACTTCATGAAAAGGAAAACCATAGGAGAACCGAATTGACATAAGGGAACGGATATAGGGAGTATAAAATAATCAAATACCAACCAAGCATGGCGGAATGGTACATAAAGGTGTGGAAATATTTGCAAGCACGATGGACCAGCCGTCATCGTCGAATTTCTGAGAATATACGGGAACGTTTTAAGGTCTTTAGGGGCTTAAAGAGAATTAAAGATCCGAGACCTTAACAATTTGATATAATTGACTATTTTTCTACCTTTTTGATGCATATTCAATAAAAATTGTTTGGTATACTACAGAGCATCTATTTTTCTAAATTAAAAAAAGCCAATGCATACGTTGTGTTATAGTAAGTCGACTTTAATAATTCGTTAACAATTTAGTATGTTTTCATAAAAAGGGCAATACTTATATAATTTGAAGTCTTTAATGGAGATTGAGTTATCGACTAATTGTAGACTTTAGGGATTTACATTATTTTGCTCTTTATTTATATAAAGATTTTATCGAAATTTTTAGATAAGAATAGAAAATATAGCAATAGTTTCACGTATTTGATCCATATAACCTATAAATACTATATTTATTTTAGTTATGTTGATGTTTCATATAAGTCGTCATTTCTTCTTTGAGAACATTAATTACGTGATATATTAATGCCGAAATTTATGATGACATTTGACTACCATTATACTAAGTATGACATTAGATTAAACTCATGCAATTTAGAATTAATTCATCAACTTAATCATGAGTCATGTTTGAAATGATTATTTTGTTATCTGAATAATATGATAAGTAATAATGCGTAAAAAGAATGATTGGGGAATTTAATCGTAAAAACATAAAAATTATGATAAAATTCTTTTGATTATAGTCAATGAAAAACAATTTAAAGAAATAAAAAATAGAATATCTTAATCTTTTTACAAGATGATCAAATTTATAGAATGGAAAAATCATATTATAAATTATTTATTTACACATGACACCCTGCTACTTCCAGATGTGCTCTTCAACCCTTGTTCTTTAGCTTATCTTCTAACTTTAAACATTATTTGAATCAGCTATTTTCATGTAGGGATGAACAAACCCGGCTTTTTTCCAAACCGGTTCGGGTTGAAAAATCAAACCGGTTTTCAGTAAATAGTCAAGAATCGGTTTTTCCAAAAACCGGTTTGGAACCGAACCGGTTTTGGGGGGTAAAAAACCCTAACCGATTGTAACCTGTTTGGACCGGTTTGAAACCGGTTCGGTTACAAAAACCGGTACCGGTTTTTCTATATAATTGTTTTTTTTCGATCGTTGAGTATTTTAAGAAAAAACAACGTATTCTTCAATTTTTTTTTCAATAGAATATTAGTACATTAGGTATGGAAACATAACTTAACATTAACTTAAAACAAAGTCTTCTAAATCTTCATAAAAATATTATTGAAACCGATAAGTCTATATAATTATGTTTTTTTCGAGCGTTGAGCGTTTTAGGGAACAACAACGTATTCTTCAAAAAAATTTCGATAGAATATTAGTACATTAGGTATGGAAACATAACTTAACAATATCTTAAAACAAAGTCTTCTAAAACCTCATAAAAATATTATTGAAAATAAAAAGTCTATATAATTCAATCTTCTTCGAGCGTTAAGCGTTTTAGGGAAAAACAACGTAATCTTCAAAAAAATTTCGATAGAATGCTAGTACATTAGGAATGGAAACATAACTTAAAACAAAGTCTTCTAAATCTTCATAAAAATATTATTGAAACCAATAAGTCTATATAATTATGTTTTTTTCAAGCGTTGAGTATTTTAAGAAAAAACAACGTATTCTTCAATTTTTTTTCAATAGAATATTAGTACATTAGGTATGGAAACATAACTTAACATTAACTTAAAACAAAGTCTTCTAAATCTTCATAAAAATATTATTGAAACCGATAAGTCTATATAATTATGTTTTGTTCGAGCGTTGAGCGTTTTAGGGAACAACAACGTATTCTTCAAAAAAATTTCGATAGAATATTAGTACATTAGGTATGGAAACATAACTTAACAATATCTTAAAACAAAGTCTTCTAAAACCTCATAAAAATATTATTGAAAATAAAAAGTCTATATAATTCAATCTTCTTCGAGCGTTAAACGTTTTAGGGAAAAACAACGTAATCTTCAAAAAATTTTCGATAGAATGCTAGTACATTAGAAATGGAAACATAACTTAACAATAACTTAAAACAAAGTCTTCTAAATCTTCGTAAAAATATTCTTGAAACAAATAAGTCTTCTCAATTCTTCATAATCTTCAAAATCTTCAAAATATTAAACTTTTATTAATCTTCAATTCTTCTAACAACTTCAATTTGCGTAGTCTTCAAAAGTCAAAATCTTCTTCGGAGGTAGGCTCTCGCGAAGCTTCATTGAGAGCAATTTCTTCATCGGAAAGTGATATTGCCATACCCGCTTCCACCTCGATATCGTGTATATCTCCTTTGTATTCTATTTCACCTTCAAGACTTGAAACGTTTTGTATACGTTCCGCGGCGTCTAAATGATCCTTCAAGCAAATACACATCTGTAATGAGGCCGGTCTGAGTCTTGTTCTTCGTATAGATAATACTCTGCCACTAAGAGAAAAAGCGGATTCCGAAGCTACCGTAGAAGCTTGAACGGTTAGTAAATCTCGGGCCATGATGGTTAGAATGGGAAATTGAGATTCCCTCCCTTTCCACCAAGCCAAAATATTAAAATGTGCGAATTCTTCGGGTCCCATTGAGGCTAAAAAATCCATTCCGGTATATCTCCCATATTCGCTAGTGGTCCTTTGAACGGCGTTTGTATTATTACTCGCGTTATCAAACGAGATTGAAGAAACCTTTTGTTCTATTTTAAACATTTTTATAACATCTCGTAACATGTAAAATAAGTTTTTACCCGTGTGAGGATAGTCAAAGTTTTCAAAAGCAATGGTACGTTTCATCATTTGCCAAGTTGCGGGATCAACCCAATGTGCTGTAAAACAAAGGTATGAATCGGGCAAACCATGAGGAGCCGACCAAACATCGGTTGTTAATGATACATTTGTATTTAAGTTTTCAAAACCGATTATTAGTTGACTTTCAGCATTTTTCCACAATTTAAGAGCATCACGTCTAAGAGTAAGACGACTTACATGATTATATCGCCGTTGAAAAGTATTTTGAATGACCCTAATAAGCTGAGGGTGGTCGAAGTGGTTGAACGGCAAAGCTTCTTGAATCAAAAAGCCGGCAAATGCTTCTCGACACCGCTCCGCTTCGTATGTAAAAATACCCCCATCCCGTGACATGGTTGCTTGACCCGACACCGGATTACTTTTGACTCCATCACAATACTTTGTAGCATGTGATTTCAACGTTGAGTTTGAGTCGGCTTTCAAAAATTTCCGCAACATTTACAAAATGCCTTAGTCGAACCATCCGACAACAACACTTTGTCGTAATTACACCAAATCTCCGAATTTCGTTTGGTCACCAAAACTTGAACAACAGTTGGTGCATTTGAAGAACCAACACCGGTGGAAGTTGAAGAAAATTGAGTTGCCATTTTAAGAGCGTTTTGAGAGCGTTAAAGAACTTTTTGAGAGTTTCGTACGTAAATCGTAAGCGTTTTGAGTGTTTAAAGACTAGAATTAGCATGATTGAGTGTTGTGACTAAATCAAATTCAAGGTATTTATTTATACTAATTTTAGGATGGCAAAATGGTAAAAAAAAAAACACAAAAAAAGCTCCAAAACAGTCAAAAAATTCGAAAAAAGGCTATTTTGTAATGGCTCAAAAAACCGGTTTCAAACTGGTTTTTCGTACCGGTTTTCCAAACCGGTTCGGGTAAAACCGGTTTCTAACCGGTTCTCCAACGGAAATATCAAAATCGGTTACCAAACCGCCGGTTTTTACGAAAATCGAACCGGTTTTGGTCAAAATCGGTTTTGACCGGTTTTAGTTTTTGATTTTTTTCCTGTTTCGGGTTCCGACCCGGTATTTTTGGTCACGCCTATTTTCATGTGAATAGAATTATGAAATGATCAATGCCCGATTCCGATTCTCTTTTACATTTGCTTAATTTGGTGGGTCTTATAAACGAATTACATAAATAAATGTAAGTTAATATAGCATTTTTAATAGGAGATTCTTGAGAACTTTTGTACTATTATCCAAAGCTTTTTTAGAAAATCTCTTTTTAAGAATAGGTTTTGGTATAATTTAACTCCATCTCTCTAATTATTTTAATAATTTTAAATTGATTTTTGAGCTTTTTTTTATTGAAACAAAACCTATTTAGAGTTTATTAATATTATTCATTAATTTCTTTTCTATTTTTGTAAAAAATAAAATAATAACTACAATTGTATAAAAGTCGTGTGCATCAAAATTACAAAAAAGGTTTAATGAAATTATTTAGCCCTTAATGCCTTAACATTATCAAGTAAGAAAAAAAAAATATCATTCTCACTTTCGAAGTTAGCGAAAATGATAGATGATCTTGACAACAAGTATCTAGGCTTTTTTTTTTTTTTAAATTAAGAAAGGTAATTTGTATATTTCCAAAGGGTAAGACTACGAGGAATAGATCTTAAATGAAGGGAAACAGAGGTAGATTTGCTGCATTTTAAGACGAATTTGTAGAGGTAAAATTCAGTCAAATTTTATAGATGTAAAATAACTGTTGTTAAAATGTAGTATTATTAAAATACAGTCATTGGTAAGATGCAGTGAATCTGAATGTAGATCACAAATTAATTTGTCTTACAATGTTGTAAATTTGACTTGCCTCTCATTCCCTTTCTTTGAAGTCTTCCCTGTGATCCTCTACCTATTTTTAATAACCGATGTACATGAAGTGTAATTCATCTTTTCTTTTTCTTTTCTAAAAATGATTATTACATCACTTAGCATAAATACTGTCGACAGTACAAACTGATATTTTCCGAAAGGAAAATTATGCGTGTGTTTTGAAATTTTTAATCTTACTTATAATCTTATACACATGCTATAATTAAAACTTGAACGTACAAATTTGATATATACGTGTCATTCAGATATCGATAAATTAAAACCTCGATGGTACTTCCTAAAGTTAATATTGAAATACTTGCATATCATTTTATAGAGGCGTAAACATTTGAATATAAAGGCGTAAACATTTAGATATTAATTTGACGACTTCTAAATTGGAAAACTAACTCAAACCGAAATTGCAACTGATTAATTAGCATAAGCTTCAACCGCAAAGACCAAAACCAGGTAGCTAGAATCGATGAGGTTCAAGAAACCAGAGTCGATCATAATGAAAAAGTTCGTAGATGAAAGTGAAGCTCAATGATTTAACAAGAAACGAGAACCATAAATCACGACTTTAAGAAGGTGGCATGTCTCATTTAGTCCCCTAGCCTTTAAGAGGCTTTTAACTACCGAAAGGGACTTTAAGATCCATAGATACATTGAAACTTCAACTTTCAATTCATCATGTTCCCCGTTACCATAACTAAAACTTCAAAATGGGGACAAAAAATGGTACAAGCTAAGTTGTCGATAATTGTATTGCGAAAATCTCGATCATAGTCCTGATCGATCTCTATGAAATAGTAACCAAATGAATGTAGTATCAAAACCACAACTAGAAAAGTATCGAATCTCTCAATACAACAAATTAAGAGTGGCAACACTTACGAGATGTAACTATGGCACAAAATCTCTTATATGCATCTAGCTTCATTTGGATATATTTTTTGTGTATTATTGTGTGTGCCAAAATTTTTGTTTTTGCTATTATACGTACCTGAACTATTATTACTTGTAATTGCTGAAGTGTCACTCATTTTCAATGACACGATAATTATAATATGTCAGATGATTTGACAATTTCTACGGTTGTCACGTCATAAAAAATAATGGATATTTGAATATATAATTACCTGATGTTGAATAAATAATATTATATACATACAAAAACAATAACTGAAAATTTGACACATAAAAAATAGATGACTATAAATGTATTATAATTATTACCTAATATCAATTACCAAACAACTAATAGTAAGTTGTTTGGGCTTTTGTACATGTAAGTTTAAAAGTTAATATAAAGGAAACTATTTTGATAAAAGTCATTAAAGAAAACTTGTCCCAAGTAAGGTTGTTGATATATATATATTATAAAACTTCATATGGATGGTCAATATCATGTAGTATCTATGATGTATGGTTATAATTGTAAATTCTAAATGATAGAAATGTGAAGTGAAAATATTTAATTTATTTTAAAACAACTATTAATATTAAATAAAAACATTGACATTTATATTATTTCTACACATATACATAGGTTGTTGATATACCTGTATATGTAATATATATCATTACGATGGGTCTTTTCAAACAAAGTTATTAAATTTAAATGACGAAGTTAAAAAATATATATTTTGTGTCGTATGTTAAACCTAATATCCATGTCATGCAAAATAAGTAATTGCTTAGAAGAAAAAATAAAGACATCGGAAATGTGGTTGATGCTTTTAAAAAATGTGAAATGAAATAAAAATGTATATTTTGCGTAGTATGTTAAACATAATATCAATGTCATGTAATTATAGACAATTATTCGTAAAAAAAAAAATAAAGAAATTGGATTCACGTAGTTAGTCAATAAACTATAATATATAGCTATAACATTCATATATTTTTAAGAGTTCGAGCTCTTGAAGCATGTTTTTGAAAAATATAAATATTTTACTAATTTACGTGTGTATAATGTATATTGATATTTGACTAATGTGCGTATAATCAAATCATAGAAAAATACATATTTTTATAACTCGCCGAAATGCACATGTGAAAAAGACTGGTTAAATACATTTTCAATCATTCATCTCAAAAATAAACAAATACAAGTGAATGGGGAGGTTTGGAAAAGCAGCCAATTGTAACATGGTTAAAGAGATTATTTCTCATTATTTGCGATACGAGAGAGGTATATGTTTGAAAGAATAGGGTGTTTGGTTGTTATACTGAATTACTATATGTATAGGTTTGATAGATGGTAGGAATTAGAATGAGTATGATTGTATTAAATATGTTGTTTGGTTTAAGTAAAATTTCACAAAAAAAAAAAAAAAAAATTAGCTACTTAACTTGTTTTTACAAAAGAGTAGAAAAAGATTAGTTAATTGGTTATAAAAAGAGTTTAGACTCAAAACGAAAATATATTAGAGAAAGTGAGATCAGAGAGGTGTAAAAGGAATGGATTACAAAGTCCACCCTTCCTATGAGTTTCAATCTATGAGTTTCGTTACCAAATTTTAATTCGAAACCTACTTGCCAAACAAGCACAATGGATATCATTCCCATTCTTAGATTCCCATAAAAAAAACACATCCTATTAGGTGCTTATGTGAATATTAAAAAAGGAATCACTGTGGGTATAAGAATTGTATGGTAAAATGAGAATGAGTATCAATTTCAAACGCATCACCATAGATATGTTTGAGAAAACCTTCATTTCAAGGGTTTCATTCCCAATTAAAACCTACACCCCTTAACCAAACCAATTCTATCATTTCGGTTCCACCTACCAAAACCCTCAATTCAAACATGAGGAATGCTATGGTTACAAAGATATTATACAAACAAAAGTTACAAACTGAAGTATTACTGTTTCATTGGTTTCATTTTTCTCACTCATTTTTCTCTCTCTTATCTTCATTGGAGACACATCATTTTGTATCCCAAAATTTATGAAATATTTGTATCTAAATCATTTCTGTTCAAACACACCCTTGTATTTCCAAATATATGACAACAATTGAAAGGTCCATGTGAATGCCACATTAGGGTTCAACATGGATCACATGTCTACTAACATAATTTGCTTCACGTAACCAATTGGAGCATAAAGTATAGTTACAATTCGCGTGGTGACTATGACTTTACACGTTAGTGTCCTTTTCCAAAAATAAAAATAAAAATAAAATCCAAATCAAAATTTAAAAAGCAGCTCACGTTAATTATAATAGTTTTTTATGAAGATGTTAGGCTTGCTAGTTATTTTTCAAATAGGCCCTTACTTTCTCATTCAATTAGTGATCTTAGGTTTTGTTAGCTCACGTTTGTATTTCTTTTCTCACTTTCAACTTTAGTTGAAAGTTGAGTTTTTCATATATTTAATTTTGTTAAATAAAAACCATTACTCCAAGATATTTTTATTTTTTACACTAATCATTTTCAACATATTGGCTTTTACTTCATGTTTGTGTGTGTATATATATACACACACACGTGATGACTAACCGTTGGTGAGAACCATGAGAACTAGATGTAAAATATAAAATGCATCTAATTTTAAATAAATTAATTAGATATTATTAGATGCATTTTGTATCTGCATCTAGCTCTCACGGTTCTCACCAATTGTTAATTCTCACTGGATCCCTTCACTATATATAGGGTAGAGTTCCAATGAGCATTTTTAAAGTGTACATTTATTTTTCTTTGCATATTTGAGATGTACGAATGTGAATCTAACTATTTTATCAAGAGTCATTGTGCATTTGAAGCGTTTTTAGTCGTTCTTATTTTTAAGGTGTTCTCATTTGATCCAAACTATAATATATATATATACTCACTGATTAAAATAATAAGACTAATTTTCGTATGAACGTAGAAATGACTTTAAAATCACTTTTTAAATACCTAAAACACGTTAATTTATAAAAATTTCTTCGCAGCTCTTTATTCAAATAACTTTTTAGAATCTATTTTTCAAATAAAAAACTTTTTGAAGTTTTTTTATTTTTAATTATTTTTTATGAATTTTTTATTCATAATAATCACATTTCATAACTTGATAATAATCACATGAATAATCCTCTCTCCGTCTCAAAAATATAGTCCATGTTTCCTTTTTCAGACGTCCCAAATTAATTATCCATTTTCAAAAATAGATAGAGAAGTTTGATGGTGAGTACCATATTACCCTTATTAGAAATTATTATTACAAACTTTAAAAAAAGCAGTAATTAATTGCTTAAGGGTAAAACTATCATTCTGTAAAAAGTGTGAAAGAGAAAACGGTAGTGATTATGTTTTTATTAAACTGTGTATTTTTTTATCTGGTAATAATTATTTTGGGGCGGAGGGAGTATGTGATTATCAAATCATATTTTGTGATTATGTCGAATACATGATAATCACATTATATTAAAGAATAATCATATGTGATTATCATAAATAATCACAACAGTAGCGACAGTAGTAAAAGTTAAAAAAAAGTAAATATTTTTTATTTATATTTATATCATTGCTTTCAAAAGTTATTTTAATAATAATCGTGGAAAATTTTTTGAAGAAAAATTTGTTTTAGACAGTTATAAAGTGTTTTTGAAATCATTCCTACGTTCCTATGAAAATTAGTTTTCTTATTTGAACTCACATATCTCTTTCTCTGTATATACAATATATACATATATATATATATATATATATATATATATATATATATAAATTAATTTTGAAATATATAATTGAAGATGAAATATGTTTAAAGAATATTGATTTTACTCCATATTTAGACTTAGAAGATATAATGTTGCCTTCATACTTATCTACATTATATATATATATACATATATATACACACATATATATATATATATATATATATATATATATATATATATATATATATATATATATAAATTAATTTTGAAATATATAATTGAAGATGAAATATGTTTAAAGAATATTGATTTTACTCCATATTTAGACTTAGAAGATATAATGTTGCCTTCATACTTATCTACATCTCCAAAGTTGGAGTTTCGAAGAAATAAAAATTAAAGATATACGGTAGTTGCTTCAGGAGTTAATAGACTGTTATTTTAATTTACAAAAATATTCACTAAGTTACTATACTATTAATTTGTTCAATTGAATTACTGAACTATTTTCATATCTAATTAGACTTTTTTACGTTATAATATTTATAAGTTAAGTATCTTAATTAAATTTATAATGTAAGTAAACTGATCTGATTGTTCATATTTATAAGTTATAAGTAACTTGCATATTATGATGTACTAAATTCAGTACTTTTACAAACAAGTTAACATTCAATAACTTACTTGAATATTTTTACAAAGTAGAGTAATCTATTTGTCTATTAACCATTGTTTCAAATATGAAAAATAATTTGGATAAGATTGCTAGAGATGAAAACTTCTGAAGTAAGAATATTTATATATATATATATATATATATATATATATATATATATATATATATATATATATTACTACGGGTTTTATGTTTTTTTTAATACGAAGATTTGAAGCACAAAAAATTATGAATTTTGCTTTGAATTAGAAGAAATTTTTCAAAGTAAACTTGTTTTCCTCCGTCATAAGACTCATTCCCCACCAACAAAATAGCCGATGGAAATAGTTGTATTGCATACTAGATTATTAGTTACAGTGAATTCAAAAGTTTTCTTCTCCCGTGTGATTCGAGTACAAGGCCTAGGAGAAAAGTTGAAAGCCAGAAGTCGATCCAAATTCATACGAATTTACCTTTGCTTCAAAATATAAATAAAGTGAATATGTGAAAAGAAAAGGTACCAAACAAAATTACGTCTCTGAAATCGGATCTCATAGAATAGAAGTGCATTAATTGTAAAAAGAAATACCACACGGATCCAACTCGAACGATGAACTAATTATGCAAATACATTAATTGATCTTCAAAACTTCTATTATACCAATCTAAAACATTCGATTATCGCGATTCGTATGTTATTAACTATTTCGTACCATCCATAAAAATTGTCATGTCCAAAAGTTACATAAAATGACAAAAGATTACAAATTTATTACATACAGTGTGCGCCAGATTAGTAATGTCATTAGCTTCACACACTGAAGCACTTGACCCTCCTTATAATTTAATAAATATAAACATAAAACACCAATTTCAAATTTGATAATGGGAATAGTTGCAGTTCAAAGTAGACCCAAATGGATTTAATGAAACAAACTAGAACCAACAATGAACCCAACATATTCCCGCCTTTTTAATAATCTTTTAACTTGTAAACAATGTCAACAATTTTATCATCCTTCAACTCAAAAGTCAAAGTTTTCCATCTAAACAGCCACCATACTACACAATACATAACACTTCTGAAAATGAAGCTCCACTACAAGAATATGCATATTCTAATACTACTACATACAAGGACCTCAATGCAACAGCGTTACACCCTACAAGTGATAGCGTTATTCACGTTTTCGAGTCCTCTCGGTTTGAATGCAAATACAGCGTATACCCTCAACAAGAACTCGCAAACTTCGATCATTTTCTAAGTTTGTCAGATATGAACTTGACCATCAAGTTATGCCCACTTCAAACTTAATACAAATTAATACAGGACCACAATCCAACTAACAAAATACTAGATGCATATTGTGACACCTTAGCTTGTCTAATTTGAGAAACTCAATAGCCATATATACAGAATTGATCCGTCAATCAAACGATAAAATAAGTATGGTAGATTATTATGTAAAAACTAGGAAACTTGTAATGTAAATATTAACGTTGTGGTCTGTCTAACCTCCAACTACCAGCACTGTGTTATAAACCAAACAACAAAACTTAAAACCCGATATTTATAGTTGGAGATGTGACTATTTGCATCTATTTATATAGGAAAACAACGGTTGGTTTACCGTTCTCAATTACTTAAAAACTCCGAAATTTACTTTAATGGAAAAATTCACGGTTAGAATGTGGTCCCTATAATCTTTTTGAAATCTAATACAAAATTACCCCTTACGCAACCCACCAGTTTGCAGGCTCTACATATAGAGCATGTCATGTACAAGTATCCAACAGTACTTGCATAAAAAGGTAAATACCAAGCCAGAAGAAAACAAGAAAAAAAAAACTATGACACAAGACTCAAAAACAATTAATAACCAAAATTACATATATGTGCATGAACAAATTTGAACCTTTTCACTACGTCATAAATCTTGGATGAAAAAAGTTCCATCCGATTAGGTGGCGGTTGATGTGATACAACTCATGATTCATGCCTGAAAAGTTCACATTAATTAGCACATTGAGAAAGACATATACATAAGTAGAGGTGGCAAAAATGTTGGGTTGGGTAACAGGGAAAAATGGACTCCATGTTGACACAGAACAACTTTGGTCCCTTTTTGTTCTCTGTTTTTTAGTAGTTAAACACATTACAAATGACAACAGAAACTAAATAATTAAAATATTAGTAATGGAATACAAACTGAGCATTATAGGAAAGTTGTAATAATGATAAATACGCTATGAGCAACTTTCGAACCATTTGTCTCATTTAATTCATATTACCCGTTTCCTATTTAGCTAAACTTAATGATTTACCCATTTTAGTAAGACAACACCCACTCATAAGTAAATGGGTCAAAATTGACACCTCTACAAGTAAGGAATATAAAATTAATGAGACAAAATTCTGACCTGGGCATTTCCAGCTTTGTATTTCTGGAGCTCCTCCTGTGCATATAAAAGCCTACATACAGAACATAAAACGTTATAACCAAATCCATGTTAATTAGCACCCACAGAAAGGTGATTTGAAAGGTGGTCTACCTCCGATGTAAATTGGTTATCTCATTAAGTAATTCCTTTTCCCTATCATCGGTTGCCTCTAGCTGCAAAAATAAATAATCGATTAACAACTTCTATTTACTTTTTGCTCAATTAGCACCTTTAATAAAAGCATTTGAATATCAAAATATAGGGAATTTGGGCTTTCTGTTATACTGCCAAAGGTCAAACAGATCAAAGTTTAAACGTTGGCTGCATCTGAAATTGGAAGAACAAGTCAAACGGGTCAGGACTCACCCCAGGTGTACTCAGATCCTTACAACCTCCGAAATGGTTTCATTTAAAAAATATATACATTGGCATGTTATTAATGTAACTATTGTAATCAGATGCAATACGATCGTTATTTATGAAGAAAAATGTAGGTGTTGACCGTTAAATATCGGTTAACCAACTAAAAAGATGCTTTTTTCTCCAATCTGAGAATCTAGCCATTAACTTATGATGTTGACTGGACCGGATACATACCTTTGATTTTTCTAGTCTAGTGATATTGGCTGCTGTGCAGTCTACGCCTATGCTGCTGTTGGCTGAAGTAGGAGATTTGTATGAGTAAACTTATGATGAAACAAAATATAATAATAAAGATAATGATATTCCAACCTGTAGTGTCACTAGAAGAAAGTTGCTTCTTGGAGCTTGAAATGCCATTCTGTAACATGAAACTTGTAAACACCTTTGCACAATAATTAAAGATTTGCAGCGAATACATGTTTAACTGGCACATTCACACATACCCTTTGAAGATTACTTGTCCGCTGAACTGTAGGAGGGTAATGGGTTGTTTGATTCTGTGGCATGGACGTAGCATCACCTTGCGACATATGAGGAGCAATCGGATGTTCCATCATTACCTACACAGGGCATAGCACACACGAAACAATTATCAGACATTATCAATCCAGTATGTCAACTTCTATCTAATTGCATGAAGGTATTTCTAATTAACATGAAAAGGACATCATATTGCACTATTCTTGAACTAATGAAGAAGCAAAAGTCCACTCTAAAAAGCGGGCTACAAACCATTCAGCCCCTCAATATATGAGAAGGCAATATATTTTAATTCTACACAATTTTCTTCTGCTTTCAAGCTTCAACAGTAGTTTCCTTCATGGTTTAAGACTTTAGAGGTGGTAAAATGGGTGGGTTGGTAAATGGTGAAAGATGTTATTGATATCAGTTGCGATAGCCCGGGTACTCAGGTTGGGCTGACCCAAAACACTTGTTGTCCATAATTTTGATTATTTTAAAAATAATTAGTGTATCAAATATGATTACAAATTTCTACAATTCAAAAAAATATTATGGGAAAATCTTCCTGCGTTCTGATAGGCTAAAAAGAACACAGGTTGATAACCAACACCCCTTGGGCTTTGGGGTTCTAAAAACATATATTTCCAAATCAGTGGATGCAAACCAAGTAGCAGCCTGTCTACTGGTTTAGCTGAAAATGTTAAAGCTCGATATAACAAGCATCTAGAGTGTTGTCTCTATTAGTTATTTGGATTTGTTGAAAACAAAAGGCAGATAAAGTAATATGCTAAAGGCAAATAAACACAAATTTGTCCATATAAAGAATGTTTTGCACAATTGACATTGCAACATACAACTACCAAAATACCAGAAGATTAATAAGTAGGGTGTACTCATACCCGCATGCTGGGACTCTTTGGCAATGCAGGAGATGAAGTTCCCTGCAAAGAAAATAGTGGCTGGTAGTTACAATCTAAATGTCCATGGCAAAAAAAAAAAAAAAAAAAAAAAACAATTTTTTTTTTACCTTATCGGGTTCAGCAGTCTCAGAGGTAACTTTAAAACGCCCTCTCTGTTGAATAATATTGCACCTTGCTTTCTCATCTTGTTCATCACTAGTTACTGTTACACCAATACTGTCAATAGAAGAAACTACGCTTCCCTTTAATACAGCATAGAAAAACATGAAGTGGTGAAAATCAAACTAAAAACTTGCATGTTGTTTTGGAAGCTTTAGGTATGGACTCAGATGTAACCGCATCTGTTATCGGAAGTGACTGAGATCCATTAGAGCAAGGGACTGCAGGAATCTGGCCTTGCAACTTGCAACTGAAATAAATTTAAAAGAGAAAATGACAATGGTGAAGTAAACTACATTTTCATCAGTGTCTCCAAAATAAACCATAATGTTTGTGTACTGATTGGCCTAAAATATTTACATGTATAACATTTCAGAACTAGTAAGCAGCAAAGCATGTAAAAATCAACTAAATTGCATATACATAATCATAAGTCATAAGTGATTTCCTAGAGTGTGGAACAGTAAAAGCATCCTATGAATCATATTGGAGTTTCATTTTTAAGATTGTTCTGAATCTTAGGCCTTAAAATTTCTTTTGGTTGATTCAAATAGAGAACATGACAATGGTAACACAGCAGGGGGAAGGGGCGGAGAATTTAAATGTTGGCGGAGAATGCATAAAATCCATATATCCCATGAAGACAGAAAACCAAACTATATTGAATAAGTTGTTCATGATAGTTGCCAAGCAGAGGAGGCCCTTTTAACTCATTTGTAAACGGGTCGCTTTGGGTTACCATTTTGTCTTTGACGAATCAACCGGGTTACGCTATCAAATTTAACAAAAAGAAAACGGGTCAAGCAGGCAGGAAGTCATTCAAATGCATGGAAATCTCCTGATCGCATTATAAAATCAAGTAATTATTTTTAAAACAATATAGTTTCTATAATCATACTTTGCACATTAATGATTTTCAAAACCTTAATGAACCGACAAATAAGTGTGTGGGCAGCACGACCCAACCTAACCAGTTCTGACCTGATGTTACGATCTACCCATTTTGACCCAGACCCACTTTGTCTGTTACCAGCCCTCCCATTTAGCCATCCTAACGCAAAAACATTGCTTATTCCAAATGTGTAGAGAATACATATATATGTAATTAAAGAACATAAACAACAACACATATCATCAATACAAGAGATGTCATACTCATCCACAGCAATGCCTCTAGGTGAAGACTCCCCACTGTGAGGATGAGATGCAACGCCACTAATGGATATTGTACTGCCATCCAAGTTGTGTTCTCCGGCAAAATCACTCTTGTTGCAATCTTCAGCATGGGAAATAGAATTCCACGGACTCAGGTGTCCATTAGTGGAACTCTCACATATGCCTCTGAATGTTTATATATAACAAAATGAAAGCCAAACACATGATAAAAATATGAAAAACGTACGATAGTAGATATAAAATTTCAAGCAGATGCAGATCTATATAATAGATATCGCTATAAGAGCAACTGTATGAAGAAATCTAGAACTGTATTGGGGGAAACGGTAGTTAAACAAGTTGACATACACAAACGATGAGGCAGTAGAGTTGACAGCTGAAGCAGATCCCACCTGAAATATATTGAACTATTATTCTAGAACAAACATACAGCAAGAATATATCCACAATGTAAAAAATATTGACATACATCTCTAGTTCTTGAAGCCTCGCCTATATATGACAACGGATGAGCAAGTTCTTTTTCACCAGTACCAATGCCATTACTGTCAGATATGGAGTCTTCATCCTGGACCTACTCACATAAATAAAATTAGATTATTAATAAAATAGATCATTACACTGGTTATTAGTTTGGTTTATTTACATTATCGATAATGTCATAAATATGCACAAATTCTTATAATGGCTATTTATCTTTGTAAGAACCTATCAGTAAGGAAAAAAATATCAATTATCATACCAGTGAAGCCTGAGCTTTCAGATCTTCAAGGTCGAAGTTCCAGCCGCTAATACCTCTTTTATATTCATTCTGGAAACAAGTTGCAAAAACACAATTAGAAACCAGTAATTAACTAACATGCACACACACACAGAGTCTAATCACCGAATGAGGGGGAAATATGAAAGGGAATAAGCCATAACATTAAGATAGAGCTTTACCAACATAGTCCCATTGTACAAAAAATATGTGGAAAAATGGGTGGGCCAGGCAGGTTCGGTAAGGTTAGAAACAGGTACACTTATAGTATTGATCATAACGGGCAAAGACTTTTTTGGTCATTTTTAAATGATTCCGTAAATAATCAACGCATGGAATTTGGTTACAAAATTTATATAATTACAATAACAGTCTAAACTTCTTATTGAAGTAATTTAAGAGGTACTACGCATTATTCATTAAGAATATGCATGGTGCGACTTTCGATCCGTTTAACCCATTCAAATTGTTCCAATTTTAGCTGTCTTTGGATTTACTTGATTAAATTGTCAAAGATAAAAACATATCAAAGGACCAATTCATTCATAAACGGATTAAGATCTGCCACATTTAGTAGAAACATAAAGAAGACCTACACTCAGACATTTCCTCTATCTGATTCAATATGTTCCCTATATACCATACCTGTGACATTTCCTCCTTCTGTCCATCTGGTATTTTCTTTTGCACAAGCATTTCTTCTTCCTTTTTCTATAATTCCAATAAGATAATTTAAATGACATGGTAAACAGAATAACAATAATATATATGGTTTTGACAAAGGCAGAGTGATCACAAACAAAAATAATACCTTCAATGCCTGGAGCCGGTCACCAAGAGCTGGCAGTCCATCCAAAAGCTTGCGTGCTATAAACTCATTAGATTTTGCTTGTTTGAAAAAAGAATGCTTCAGAAGCCTTTTGGCAGATGGACGTTTTAAAGGATCTTTAACCAAGCAACTCGCAATCATCTGCTTAAAAGACTTTGGACAGAGAAGACACGCACAAACATTAGGCAACGTGATCAAACAGTGAAATAGAAAGAGAAATAAAAACAGATCATATTACCTTAGAAAACTTCTTGTCCCTCTCATAATCAAGCCCAGGAGGTGCATTTTGCAATGTCATGAGCAAAACCTGTAATTTTAGAAGTATTTTAAGTTGTGAAGACCTGAGTTTTTTTTTTATATAACCAGACTTGCCAGCTGATCTGTGGCACATAAGAGAAGGCATGAACATGTAAGATAGATGCACCTTCATTGGAGGATATTTTGAGAAAGGAGCATGCCCGTGAGCAAGCTCCAGTGCTGTTATGCCGAAAGACCAGATATCAGCCCTGTAGAGATTGGCAGCCATATTTATTAATTTTCTACATCTTTTATTTATCTTACCAGACAATATAGAAATTGAAGAAATAATAAGAGGACTACTGACTTTAAGTCATAGCCATGCAATTGTTCCATAACCTCAGGTGCCATCCTGGGAAACAGCAAGTATAGATTCAGATAAAGTCACTATAGACCACGACAAAGACACCGACTTCCATTATTATTTGGAAATGTAATTCTGTTCGTCCCTAATATAACAAGCCAATTTGACTAAAGAAAGTCGCTGCAGAAGTTATGCAAGTATAGAAAAGGATACCAGCACGGCGTCCCAACAAATGTATTTCGCACGCGTTGTCTATCGCCGGAATCGAATAGACAAGCAGAAACACCGAGATCTCCCAGCTTGATGCCACCACGCTCGCAGATGAGAATGTTACCAGCCTATTAAAACAGAAAAAGAATAGCACCCGACTATTCAATTTAAATGTGTCCACAAACAAGTAGAAACGATTATACATAAAAAGCTCCCATAACATAGTGATGTACCCAATAAACCAAAAACACTTGAAACTCGTTGTCGTATAATCTTTTTACTAACAAGCAACATGAACCATGTCGTAGGAATAAGTGAATAACTGTCAAAAACCACGATTGTGGCTGATAAATGATTGGCCTTAAACATGAACAGACTACAAACCATCATATCTAGAATAGTGCCAGTTAAGTATGAGAATTATGTCTAAAACAGTTATTAGAGTTCAACTTATGTCTAAAACAGTAAGTTGGGATCTGTAACAAGGTCCATCAAAATCGATAATATGCCCATACCTGATCATAGAACGCACACGCAAACATTGTCTAAAATGTGTAGATATCGAGAACCCAAAAGTCACACCGCTAAAACACTCTGCTGGCACATTACAGACACTAAGAAACCAAAGCTAAGGAACATTTATTTATGTTTGTATGAGACCGAAGGCTACGTTAAAGCATTCACAGGGAAAACATGCATAGCAAATAAACTCGATATGCGCATACAGCATAATGCAGATCTTTACAGAAGCTCTGAGAATAAGATCTCAGAAAGAATAAGCCATCCATCTGAGTATCAAGAATGCAACGAAAGATTGTGCTGATAAGTACCAAGGGAAGAAAATCCGAGTGTTCTCAACATGCTCATCACAAGACAAATTTTAGAGAACAGAACAGCACATAACTTTGATTAATCACCCAGATTAAGCATCTCCCATTGAGATAATGAACATGCCTTGTACATATTTATTGTTCCCATCACATAATAAAATGAGACAACTAATGTAGACTGATAAAACACTCGTGGCACACACTTGTTGTTAACATGATAAATCTCATTCTTCATAGTCTATTTCAAAATAAACAGCAAAAAAGTAGCAACAAGATAGCAAACATTGTCTCATCCTTGGTATATACAATAATACAAATGCAAAAGCTGCTGAAATTAATGGTTAAGGTAAGGGAAACACACACGCGAAACTCTGAGACTACCAGATTTAAATGAGGATAAAATCACCTTGACATCTCGATGGATGAGGCCATGATGGTGAAGATACTCCAGTGCCTTTAATACCTCACGCAGTATAGTTGCAATAACAACTTCCTCAAAACCCTCAGGATGAGCAGACTTCAGTATATGGAGGCAAGAACCACCAGGCATAAAAGGCATGACAACCCATAGGTTATGGTCGTTTACAAAGGAACAATGTGACTTAAGAACATTTGGATGATCAACCAGGATCATTGTCTGAGCTTCACGTGATATATTGTTCTGATAGCATATTAACAAATGAGCAATGAAACAGAAATAGTTAGAAGTTCATCAGTCAAACATAATTAGGTGCTCCAAAGCCTAAATCAATTTGTTATGATTCAAGTGCAAAAAGAGTGCATCCTCAAAGCGAAGTTAGAGTTACTAACATCACCATCTTTCATGCAGTCAACTTCCATGCTATGTTCAACTTGTCATTGCAGCATCAAAGTTCACATAAGGTATGCCCTACCAACATGGGTTGTTCGTTGTTTTTTACGTACAAGTTTCACCATTATATGCTATCTTCTACTATCAAATCATGAGCCTGTTGAATTATGTGTTAAACTATTTAACAGTATATGGTTTTAGTTATCGAATTGCAGGATGCATCTCTCAAACTATCGCGTTACAAATTTAAATCCTATGTCCCCCTTAGCAATTATAAGTAACAGAACAACTCCACAATCATAAAACCTTTTATGAAAAAAGCAACAAATCATACCCTTAAAGACTCATCATCAAAGAATTCTCAATAATCTCTATTCATTTATCATTAAAAGAAGATAGATAACTCCAATAAGCAGATATTTTTATCCTTAGTGTGAAAATAACACTACCAAAGTTCAAAAGTGATATCTCAGATACGAAATTCTAAGTCAGTTATAGGAGGCCGAGCTGGACACAACAAAGTCATATGCCTAATCTCCCAATTGATGTGCAGTTCAATTTGACTTATTGCACTTATCTGTCTATGAAGGAAAACGAACCGTTTAGTGAAAGTTAAATTCCACGATCCTATCAACCAAAACCGAAGTTTCAAACAAAATACACTAAATATATAAGCATTTCATCAAATGTCAAAAATCAATCAGTTCAGACCATCAAAGTTAACATATACTATGCAAAAAAAAAACAAATATTATTAAACAAATAAACGAATCAATACCGTTCTATCAAGCATAACCACAGTCATAAACTCATCACACTAAATATATGAACAAATCATCAAAATCAAATCAAATCAGTGCAGATCATCATCGTATCATGCAAAATAGGGCATACGAACAAATCAAGTTATTCCAGATCATCAAAGGAGAGTATACATATCATGCAAAAAAATAATAATATTAAACTAACAAACTAAATAATCAACATACGAGTGTTCTATTAAGCAAAACTACAGTTCTAAACTCATTACACTTTCTATGAACAAATCATCGAAAATATAATTAAATCAGTCTATATCATCAAAATATAGTATAGTGTATATATTTCACATGTATATATATCATGCAAAAACAATAACAGTTGCAGGAAAACAGAAATTACCAAATCACTGTTAGCGCGTTCAAAATCGAGAATTTTAATCGCAACAATTTCGTTATTCGGAATACACATAGCTCGAAAAACGGAAGCACTAACACCTTGCCCTACCTCCTCATACAGCACATAGTTTTCAGCACCAACTGGATACTTTTTCTTCTCCATTTATGAATTATTTCGAATAATAATAATAATGTAAATGTATGTTATCTGAGCGAACAGAATTAAAGTCTATTGAACATCGAACAACACGCAGATGCAGCTTTCAGGTGATCTTCGAATCCGTATTCTACAATAATTTCTCTTTAGAGAAAAAAACAAAACGCCGCATATATATATTTATCATTAATCCATTAATTAATTAACTAAATAAATATTAGAACTACTATCATAATTATTAGTATTAATTAATAATAATTATAATAATAATAATAATAATTAATATAATAAAATACTAAAACGTAAATTAAATGAGAATTGAGATATTAAATTTACGTAATAGAACGGAAAAGCTCACAGGAATTGACTTTATATATATAAAAAAAAAAATTCTACATATATGTGCAAGAGTGAAATTGAAGGAATGTGTTGTAACGGAGACGATGACGGTGACGGTGACGGTGATTTTGGAGAGAAAAAGAGGGGGCTATTGTAACGGCGCACGAACAGGCAACGAGAGCATGCTCTGTATTTTGGAAAACAAAAGCGTGTTAATGATATATGCTAATATTGCGCCACGTGTTATTTGATGAGTGACGACTACGACTATTTGTGTTGGACTGGGATTTGGATTTGCTTCAGGGAAGAATGTGGGACCTCTTTTCAAATTTTATTTTTTAGAGTGAAAGTAAAGGTTATTGTGGTGAATCGGTGATTGTATTTGTTCTCGATAACATGATTAAAACAATTTTTCTTTCTTTCAAGATTTTCATTTTAATTCAAAGAGAGGATTATATTTCTTTCTCACAATTTTCATTTCAATTTTATGAGAAATTATATTCCTTTCTCATCTCATAACTTATAAATTTATATATATTCAGGAGATTTACTATAGTGCTTGAGATACATATTAAAGTCAAAAGGTAACCTTCAGTTACTTGATCCTTAACGTTCGTCCATTCTATCTGCAAGATAACAAATCGTCAGACTCATCAAAGGGGGAGGTCCTTCATTCTATCTCCTTTCAAGGTGAGATGTTTTTACTTATCATCTCTTTTTCGGAGCTTATAGTTTGGTGATCGCCTCAGATATCGCTCTGCGGTGTTGGTCTCTGATCATATTTTTTGTCCATAAAATGTGTTATCGCTCAGGTGACACTGACTAATATTTTGTGTTGTTATGGTCTTCAGACTTCAGTCGTTTATTTTTTTCGGTCATTCATTCATTTCAGCCGACTGTGCTTCAACTTGAATATGAGTCACTTTCATTTTAGGCTTGGGCGTGGCCTAATACCTTATCAAATTTAATGCATATTTGTAGGTATATGTAGATTTTTGCAAGTTTTGAATGGCATATACAAAAGTAACCCTAATTTAAATGTTTAGTTTGGCTTATTCCAAAATAGTGTTTTCTTTAATGTTATTACCAATCAAAATATTTGTGGAAATTAAATAGGCATAAAGTCTGTATTGTAATTGTACGAATGTTAAGTAGTGTTAAAAATAAAAATACTTATAAAACTTACAGATTTGGTCCCTTGGTAAGTCACAATTACATAATCAATCTCTTGTTTTAGCCTAACATCACATAATGTAGTGTGTTAGGTGTACCTAATATTTTCCCAAATGAATATAACATTTTCCCAAATTGAATGTAGATAAAGTATCTATTTAGTTTATTTGATTTAATCTAAAAGTCATTTTTACATAAATTAGAGATTAACCTCAAAACGAAATAGTAATAATATTTTCAGGAAATTAAAATGTAAAAGGTTTTGTTTACGATGAAATTCGTAAAATATGATGAACTACTTGGATCATTTATGACTTGTTATTATGTACTTACAAACATCTTCTTCTTTTTTTCTTTTTCTTCCTTTTATTTTTTTATTCTTTTGGAAAAATGAGAAATTGTTAAATTAGTGTTATGGAGAATCCAAACGTTCCACACTTGTACCGACAACGGGTGTGTTCGACAATAAACTAGTTATAGCTGGAGCTTGTGATTGAAGTTGGAGATTGTGAATGGGGATTCTAAAGGCCGGAGATTCTTTTAAAAGCTAGTTTAAATGCTTCTTGTTTAGGAAATTCTAAATGATTATTTTTTTTATGAATCATCACCTATTACCAAACAAGACTTTTCATTTCATTCATTTGAAATGGAAATTATCAAAGTGCCAAACACACCCTACACAGTGGAAACATGCCTACGTGACTATCTTTACAAAAACTTGTGAGACCCTCCTAATGATGAAACTTCAACTAGAAAGCTACAAGTACTCAAGTAGCACTATATACCAACAAAAGAAAATACTCTTTTATTTCTTTTATTATGTCATTGTAAATTTGATTTAAAAATTTTATTGATCTAAGTTATATATTAATATATAAAATGTCATTTTGTAAATAGGTTTATAATTTAGGAGTGTATCGAACTTAACTCATTTTGTTATTGTTTTCATCAACTTCAAAACCTCTCATTGCATGTATTCATGTTTTAAAACCGTTTGTTGTATTTTTACTTACGTAAATTGGTATTTTATTTTTAGTTCTATATATACAGTAGTAAGTTAAATGCATTTAATAAACGATTTTAAATTTGAATATATATAAATAGATATTTTGAAGTTTGTCAAAAAAAAGTGTAAAGTTTGAAACACTAAAAAAAACTGCGTAAAAAACCAAAAGCACACGGAGTAAAGCTGTTTTCGTCGCTGTTCAAGATTGAGAACGCCGTCTGACGGCATTTCGCCACTTCCCGACTGTGTTCTTGAACCGCGTCCAGCCCGAAATGTTGTCCTTTAAAGTTTTAATGTGTTTTTTTCGTTTTCAAACATAAAATATTGATCTTTTTTAAAAAGAGAACACTGATTAAGAAAAATAATAAAAATATTGAAAATTCAGTATCTTCCCCTCCCACTTTACGTAGTCTTCCGTTAGGAACACCGACTACTCATACTCTAATGAATACATGTTGAGAAATGGTTGGGACATACCTTTGTAGGTAAAATTTGGAGGGCCACCGATATGAAAGGAGAATGAACGTTATGAATGCGTGTTCGTGGGATTACAACAAATATAAATTTGGTTATGAGTGTACGCACATGCAATCATAACATCAACAACTATCTTTGTACATGTGTCGACTTTTTAGGATATATGCATGTGAATCATTTATGAAAGCACATATTGACAATTGTATGGCACACACTTCATGTGCCAACCTTTTTCTCTTCTTGATTTAGATACACAACTAGTATGTCTTCTTCTTTTTACATAAAATTAGAAAGCAATTACTCCTAGTTTGGAGAAGTACGTTACGTACCTTGGGTAAAATTATGTAAAGTATATCACTTTTTATCGATACATTACCTGGTAATAAAATCGGTTCATTGAAAAAAAAGTGAAAGTATATTGTCAATCTATGACTTTAACCATATTTGAAATTGCGTTTAGAAAACGGATTTTTCATTCTGAGAAATGGTGTTTTTAAATGTCTTAATTTGTCAACCTTTTCATATGGTTGGCGATGGCGATGCTAACGAATGCAATTACTTATTTACTAAGGCAATAATGAAATCATCTTCCCTAAAACGTCGTCCTAATTATTCCCATCTTGACGTATATGTTAAGCATGTTAGTTCATTTCTATCATGTGAAGAATATAACAGTAGAAAACAAAATAATATGAAGGCCGGGCAACAAACACTGATTCACATGACTAAGGTTACGAAGCATGAAATCATATCCACAAGAATGAAGTCGCAGAATCGTAACTTTTTTTTCTTGGAAATACCAGAAGTTGAAAGGTACTGATAATGATATATTGTTAGATTCTTGCAATCTATAGAGATAGTGATTCTATAGTGACATAAACCAACCATTTCAAGCTAGGTGAGCAGCTCAATAATAATGTGGACCTTTTTCAATTATCCGAATCACCTCTATGGACGTGATTGAACCGGGGACCAAAATCAAGCCGACCTTAAAAATAGGCTAGAGTTAGCTCTGAAAACTTGCCGAAATATGTCAATGAGTTCCATTTTGAAAGTTTTACTTTTCAAATGTCTTGAATAATTCTTCTTGGTACATGTTTCTTCTAAAGAGTTCTTAGGGTTACCTGTAGTAAAACTTTTCGCTTGCCATTGTTGAAGAGAAAGCTTCATTTGCACATAGTCCGGAACAAAAAGGTATCAAGTTAACCCAACCTATTCAATCCCTACCAAAAGACCCGTTAGCCAACCCAACGGACGCCCCAGTTTGTTATTGTAAAATAATGTAAACCACTCCCAACTGTTAGTTTCGTCACTTCTTTCGTCAATTGTGCTATATCAGCACACCTAAAACTGATGAAAGACGGACACAACGGTGCCAATGGTGGTTTCATTACTTCAATTTTTGAGCTCCACATTTACCAATATACCTACATCCAACCTCTCTCCATACACTAAACAAAAATAATAATACATTAAATCTAAGTTGGGTCCCACGTTGGGTCCCACGTCCAACCTCTCTCCCTTTCGTCGCCAAACCTACGCATTCCGACTAATGAAACAACCCAAGAATGCATGCCAATGGTGTCACTTTTCCAAGGCTTCATCAGTTTAAACCAATGAATGAAAGCCGTTGGGACAAGCCTAAGAGAACTACAAGATGCTATATTTATAGCCAAGACAAACTTGATAAATAAGAAACCTAATACTAATGCTAATTAAATCAATCTAATCTATGGTGCATAAATATAACCAATCTCCAAAAAGTATCCTTTAATAGCTATCTCTATTCTGCAGCTAAATAAATAAGATAAAATAAAAATAATACAATTTTAAATGACTTTTAGGAATGGCCAAGTATATTTAAAACTAGAAGTGATTTTGCATCTGCTTACGACTCAGTGAACAATATAAATTTCATTACATTTTTAAGACATTTATTCACACCATTAAGCAAACATTAGCAAACAAACTTCAAGCATGATCCATACAGTAACAGTCGAAAAGCAATCAAATACATACATATTACCAAGACCCTCCGACAGTGTAATTTTCCCTTTAGCTCAGAACTCCCTATCAGGAAAGAGGTGAGGGGCCACCATTGACCAGATGAACAAACCTGCAGTTGCCCACGAAGTTATGATCCGGACCCACACTGACGGCCAACCAACATCAACCAACCTGCCGCTCTCCCCGACTGAAGTTGACCACCCCGTGAGAAGCATTGCAGAGTACATGCTGGCAAGGGAGAAGATGATGTGGAAGAAGGAATACGAATATGAAACAGGCTTATTGTTCTCTTTCTCTTCATGCTCGTCTCTTTTGTCCAATGGTAGCAATGGTTTTTCACCACCTGAAATACGAAAGCCAGAAGTTTAGCTTCTGATGAAGCAAAGGGCGGTTCATGCAACCATGCCACATAAAGGTAACGATCTCCGTGACTTATGGATATACGGATTGATCGTGGGTTATAATCTTTCTAAAAGACCATCTCTAATGAATGCCATGTTACACCATATTTGGTTTTCCAGTGGGAAAATCCATTTCCAACCAAGCCACGAAATTTGGTATAACTTTTGGGGTACCACTGGATGTTTTATCATTTTAAACCATATTTGGTGCAACACCAAACTTTGGTAAGTCTCAATTAACCTTTTGATACCATGTTCTATTTTTATTTATTTGCCTTGTCATATATTGATTACAAATATAACTATTAAATGTTAGAAGTAAAGTAATATTCAATATATGCAATATATTGTGGTGAAAACCAAGTTAGGGGTAAATATTTGGTGTACACATCGGAGTAAAAACCAAATTTTGTGTAAATAGATCCTCTTTTTACCCAATTGACCCTTACAAATAAACATAAGAAAATGTATTCACAATGCATCTTAAAAAAAACACCTATGGAAGCAGCTGAAAGGGAACTTTACCTGCACGAGGTGAGTCTGGTGGGGAAAGCAAAGTTGTAGAAGATCCAGCTCGGACAGCGGAGTAAACAACTGAGAGCACAGTTGTAAGCAACCCAACAGTAAGTGTGCCAGTGTTAACAGCTTTGGAATGCTTGTGGAGACCATTGCAAGCATAATCCCTTGGTTCACTTGCAAGTCCACTATAGCAAAGATACATGCAGTACAAAGAAATGACAGATGCTGGCAGAATGCTCCCACTTACCTAATGCAAATCAACAGAATTTGTAAAGTGAAAATTACTAAATCTAAATGCATGCCACAGTGTTAGACTTGAAAAGGGTGATATCAGGTGTCTGCTAATCGGATGTGACAAATGGGTGGGTTAGATTATGGATCAAACCAGAGTAAGTCAAAACAGGTAGGCTCGGGTTGACCCTAAAATCCTCTTTTCTGACTTTTTGAACTTTGAACTTGTAAATAAATAGTGTTACATATGACTACAAAACAATATAATTACAATTGTATAAAGCGACTTAGAAGGCTGTACGCATTAGAGATACACTTTGGGACGTAGAATTTTTTCTGCATGCAAGTCATCTACATAGTAAGAGAAAAGGGCGCTATTTAACATGACTTTCCACCCGTTCATCCCATTTAACCCATTTCAATTTCAACTAATTATTTTAATTTGGCACAATCGACCAGTTAGAGACAAAGCATAACCCAAATCAACCAATTTATAAGTAAATGTGTCCATATTGCCACATCTAGACTCTAGTCATAATGCATAGAAGGGATAAAGGACTTAAGGAATATGGCAACTTATGATAACATCAGAGTTATCCAAATTACCATTTTTAAAGCTGTAGTAACTAGTAAGTGGAAGAAAATTTGATTTTAGCAAGTGGTCAAAAGGGATTTATAAACTTACTGTAGGATGCAGTGTGATAATAGCAAACACGAACACAAGAATGAGGGTTATCACAATGAAGAATGTATTGAGGCCACAGTCCTGTCCAGATGGGGTAAACAAATAGAACAGAAGACCAGAGAACGAAAATGTTGCCACATAACACACGAGTGACACAACAAGCAAGGCTGCATACCTGCATCATATTTAGAATAAATTGTGCAAATGAAAATTAATTGAATTAAATGATAAACACAAATCGTTCAATTGTCTTTACAGAAATTATATACATATAAATTATTTTAATAGTCTAAAATTTTAAGAGCATCTCCATGAAAGGCTTTTTTCTAAAGTTCTTTTCTCAAAAGTTGTCATATCTCTCTTGCAAAAGGCTTTAGAAAAAGCTTATGCTCCAAAGATAAAAAGCTTTTTCATCCCCCAAACCATCAAAAAGTTATTGAAATAAGATAGGAAGAGAGTGTAAGGACTTATAAAATCTCAAGCTATTCCCAATGACTTGGTTGGATGAAAAGCTATTTATCATTGGAACATAAGCTTTTTCTAAAGCTAATTACAAAACAGCTATGACAAGTTTTGATGAAAATAAAAATCAGAGAAAAGCCTTTGTTGTGTATGCTCCAAGAGTAAATTAATTTAGAAAATTTAAGACATTATAAAAACACTTTGGAGACCTTCGAGCCATCTGATCCATTTCCTTGCTGTTTTAACAGTTTGGCCCACTATAGGTGATTCATAACCTGAATCAACCCATTCATAAGTAAATGGGTCAAAACTGCGACCTCCATGTGGAAGGTTTGGATATGTGTATTTTCGGAAAGCGAATAGTAGGAACTAACCAGAACTGCTCATCATATGCAACCCATTTGTCATTCCAACTATGAACAAAGTCCAACAAGAGGACAACTTGAACAAGGAGAAATAACCCAGAGCCAATTTTCGATGTAGACTCTGCATTCACAAATGATGTATGGTTAAGTTATTCAAATGAGATGTAGCATACATATTGATATCAAACAATGATTATGCCCTACTAAGATACTCGGTGGCTCCACAACTAGCTTATATACTTTGCAGGACATCAGCCACAACCGGACTAGTGAGTGGAAGTTTCAGGTAATCTTTCATCGTATTATCCACAAAAGTTGCCCTTTCATAAACTATAATTTGAAAGCCTAAATTCACAGATAAATACCAATTTTACAGGGTGTTTGGATATACATTGTGAAAGTGATTATGCGATATTGAATAATGGTCATACAGTAAGCAGCAATAAACAGGCAGTACAAAAATTTGGATGCGCTTACGTTGTTTGAGGTTGTAATCATACATGGATATAAGATAATTATGCAAATTCCATTTACTTTAAAAACAACTTGATAAAATGACCAAAAATGTTGTTTGTGTGACCAAAAATGTTGTTTGTGTGACCAAAAATGATGTTTGTATCAGAAAAGTAGACACTGTTTGTGAAATGGAAAATATAAGTCTCTCAGATTAGGTTAAGAAAAGGGTAATAAATAATTTTATTGTAACCTTAAATTATCAGTTTTATCTCAGCTCACACGAAACTAACCATCCACGACCGATTATTTCACCCTTTAATTAATATCGATGTGATCATAAGAAGAACTTGTTGATCCAAACATTAAAAACTAATAATCAGAAAATCAGTTCCAAAACGCAAATGCAAACACCTTCATATATGGCACATAACACCTGACATTATAGGAGCACGTCAAAATATCTGTTCTATAAGATAATAATCATAATATATACATGAATACAACAGCATCAAGATTATCACCAAAAAGATTTAGATGGAATTACCATTAGGGATAACAAAAAAGGAGTGTCAAAAAGAACATTTAAAAAAAATAATTACAAGATAATAATCTAGATAAGAGAAAGGCTTACCATAGAAGCTGATTATCTCATTTGGGACAAAAAACATAAGGATAACCAAAAGACACCAGCAAATGACTTTCATCATCCATCCACCATGGTGCAAACTATCACGTGGGTCTTTTTGGTTTTTCACCCCAACCATTAAAAGAGAAAGGATTGAGAAAAACAAGAAGTTCCCCAAACTAACTCGCAAGACAGCGTCGGTCTCAAACCACTCCCTGTCGGGTGTTTCATAAAAGTGATTGATCCCTGCATCAATAGTGACCAACAAATCAGCTTGCCATATAAGAGCAAGTATCTAGACACAAACATTTTCATGAGAAAATGCATCAATGATTCAACTCTATGTAGAAATTCTTACTGTTTCTGCATACTTGTTAGAGACTTAAAGGTGGCAACTTCAACCCTTTATAAGTAAAAACGGGTCAACTCACGCTATGTTAAATCTCTAACGAGCCGATTTAAAAAATTAGTTCAAAGAATTAAAAAAAGAAGCTTGAAAGTTGGAAGTAGCCCAAAAGTGTACTTTTAATGCATCCAACCTTTTATTTGCCTGAAGAGTATTTTTTATGCATTAACCCATTACCCAACCTGCCCATTTTTCCGCCTCGAATACTTGTATATACAAGTTCCATAATCATTGTTAGTTGCAATAGTTGGTATATAATTTCCTTTTGAATAATATCAACTGAAAATAGTACCCATGGCCAAAGTCCAAACATTGACAGAAATTATACAAGATCTTTTGATATCGATTGAGAGCAAACGGTCTTACATGGTATCTTCTCCATGAGTGGTGCAGCAACTTCTCTAAGAATCCAAGCCACAATCAGAGAAAGAGCAAAGAGACCACAGTATGCAATACGAGCAGACCGACGACTAATACCCGACACCACCGTTTGGCAAGCACTGCATGCGCATGATGCGCAGCAAGAAGCCAGGCAACCAGCTGCCCACATCTTTCTCTTTCTGCTTTATCAGTTACCAATACTCACTACAACCGATAATTCAACATTAATCACACTCTCATCAAATACATCAACAATTAATCCACATAAACAAAACAAAATAACCTTTATGCAAATATTACACTTCAACATCTAAACACCAATCAAATGTTAATTCATGATTAAAAGTTTAAAACATCTCAATGATGCACAAATAGGTCTCAAATGTGTGTCTACATAATACAGGAGACTAAGTAAAAAGCTCTATCTTAACGTCAGCAATCGGTATCCATCGAAACTGATATCAAACATCAATCATCACGCTAATGAAAACCATCACAATCAATCCATCAAACAATAAATATTCACCAAAAAATATAAAGGCTCTTTTGAAGAGTATTCAAATTCGGTATTAAATAAAAAAGTTATGTTCCAGGATATAAACCTACACATATATACTAAAAGTAATTGGAGTTAGACTGTTTGACCACAATTATGTTGCCCTAAACTTGTAAACAGCAACCCTAACAACTTAAAACTATCACACATATGTACACAAAAATTTACACATATAACCTGAAATTGAATCTACAGATATCATGATCATGATAAGCCCTAACTTGAAAAAACTCAAAACCCTAAGAAACTAACAATTTTAATCAGAACGTGTAAAATATATAAATATACATGAATTAGGGCTGAAGATTAGGGTGATACCGATTGCGATCGAATGAAGAACAACGATGATTAGAAATTTGTGATGATGATCAGATGAAAATACGATATAGCTTTCACAAGGGCTTTTGGTAGTACTTTCTTTTCTAAAATTAATTTGTTAGAAAAAAGATAGTACTAGAAAGGGGGAAAATATAAGGGGTGAAACTGCAGTTATGAGAAATTTGGAAGGTCTATTTGTAAATTATGTTTTTCCGCGTAATTACGCATCATATTTTATTTTATTTTTTGCGAAGAACGATGAATTACATTAAACACCTTGAATAAGCAACCATGGTTGGTTAAGCCACACATTGATTTGATGAGTGTAGCAAAACTTGGAAGTCAGCAAAACTTGGAAGTCGAAGCCCGTAAGAAAACCTTCAATTTAATTTTATGAACCATTGATTCCACACATGAATAATTTTCATTGAAAAACGCCTCATTCCTAGCTATCCAAATTGACCATATATTCATGGCCCAATAAGACACCAAAACTTTCTAGCCTTCAAACCCAGCCCTGGGTTCCAATCTTCAAAAAAATTCAGCAAGAGTAGATGGAATAACCCATTGTAAACCCCCACCATCTAAATAGACTAGCCCATATTTGATAGGACCATTCACAATGTAGTAATACATAATCCACTATTTCGGGGCATGCATCACACCAAACGCAGTTTACATGTTCATCATCCAAGATAATACCTTTTGAGCTTAGAGATTGTATAACACAAATGCGGCCTTGAATTGCCAACCAAAGGAATCCTTGAACTTTAGATGGAATTTTATTATTCCATATACAAGTGGCCCAATTAGGAGTCGGGTCAAGAGTAGACGATAAGATGATAGAGGACTCTTCGTGCACAGAATAATCGCCTTTGATTGAAGGTTTCCAAATTATTGAATCTTGTTGGGAGACATCAATGTTTACATTTTTCAGATAATGATGTAAGGACTCAAGTTCGAAACTTTCATACAAAGTCACCGGGCTTTGAAGAGGAATGCACAAATAACTTGAGATTCACCATAACTTGAGATTCACCATGTATGGAAAAAAACTCACTGACCTTTCCAAACCGGTTAGGAGAAATCAAGTAAAACACCGGGAACTTATTTCTTAAAGAAATATCTTCTACCCATACGTCGTTCCAGAAAGAAATTAGATGCCCGCTTCCACATTTCCAGATCCAACTTTCTGAACCTAACACCTCGAACAAACAATCTTCCTGTTGTAAACTAATTATATCCTGCCAAATCTGAGATATTCTTGAAGTATTGATAGCAGAAATGTCACCAATCAATTGATTTGGAATTGAAGACCTGTAAGAGTTACAGAGCACAGATTTCCATAACGAAAGTTTGTTTTCATTCATTTTCGACCACCATTTTCCGAAAAGGGTGATATTTTTTCACCCTTAATGGAACGATTCCTGAACCACCCAAAGCTTTCGGGCGACATACTGATTCCCATCTAATAAGACTGATTTTCGACCTTGAAGAATCACCACCCCACAGGAAGTTTCTACGCATGCGTTCGAGATGAGAAATAACAGATTTTGGGGCCTTGAAAAGAGACATATAATGTAATGGTAGATTTGACAACACTGCATTAATCATTGTGATTCGAGCCCCAAATGACAAGCAACACCCTTTTCCATCCCGCAAGCTTCTTTTTAAAACTTTGCATAACAGGAACCCAAGTTCGGGTTTTTCTTGGACTCGAACCAATTGGAATTCGAAAGTACTGCATTGCGAAGGACCCCACTTGACATTCAAATATTTCAGCATATGTTGATAGTTGAGAGGGAGAGATGTTCATACCATATATGGCGCTCTTTGAAGGGCTCATTTGAAGACCAGAAACCTGATGAAAGAAAGATAGAATAGCTTTCGAGTGTTGCAATTCTTGAACAGACGGGTGAGCAAAGATGATGGTGTCATCGATGAATTGAGAATGATTAATTATCTCATTCTCTCCAAATTGAATCCCTTTGAGAACCTGACACGATAGCCCATTGGACAAAAGTTTACTAAGCACCTCAGTAACTATGATAAAAAAAAATGGAGATAAGGGGTCTCCCTGCCTAAGAAGTAAGACCCCTTCTCGTCGATTCTTCAGCGGTAGAAGATCCATAAGAAGAATAGAATACTTGACATCAGAAATACAAGCTTTAATCCATGCAATGAACTATTTCTGAAACCCCATTTGCTCAAGAGTGGTTAGTAAGAAGGCATGAGACACGTTGTCGTAAGCTTTGATGAAGTCGATTTTGATGAATATTGATGGTTTTTTAGTTCTTTTTGCAAAATGCCAAAGCTCATTCACTCTAGAGCTTACAAAAGCGTTTTGATTATGACTCACTAATTCAGGAACCACTGTACGTAATCTATTTGCAATAGTTTTTCCCAAAATCTTATACGGCCCATTCAATAAGCTAATCGGTCTCATTTGAGTTGTATCTTTTGTAACATTCTGCTTTGGTATCAACACAATAAACGAAGAATTGAAGACAGTTGGAAACGCACAGTTTGCATGAAATTGAAGCATCATCGTCCAAAATTCAGCTTTTAAAAAGTGCCAACCTTTTTTTAAGAACATTAGAGAAAAACCATTTGGACCCGGAGACTTGTTTCCATCAAAGGAAGCAATAACTTTGTCAAGTTCATCTTGATAAAAGGGACGTACAATAAAATATGTTGAACTTCTTGAAAGTCTTGCCAACTCGATCGAGTTCCAATTTATTTGAATCGAAGAGATAAATGTTAAAGAAAAAGTTCTTGCAAAATGATTAAGCACGTACTCTTTAATGATACGAGGGTTGTCTTCCCATCTATCGCCAATTTGCATACCATCAACATATGAGGAGCTGCATCGAATTTTGGACATTGTATGAAAAAACCGAGTGTTTTTATCGCCTAATTTAAGCCACTTAACTCGAGAAGATAACATCTTTTTCTTTTCGTTCTGTCGTTTCTTAAATTTGGCTTCTACTAGTTGTTGATACTCCATGGCAATTAAATTTCTTTGTTCATACAGTCGCCCGATTACCTTAATTAATTCGTCCAATATCTTGATCTCTTGTTGGCCTTTAGAGAAAACACGAGCATGCCATTCCTTAAGATCAACCTTAAGGTACCTGAGTTTCTTTGAGATCACAAAAGCAGCCCACCCATTCAATTGATATGAAATTCATTTTTCACAACACAGTTCTTTGAATTTAGGAGAAGAAAACCATCCGTTGTAGAAACCAAAGGGTTTTGGACCCAATTATATATCTTTTCCCCCAAAAAAATTACATTGTGGTCAGACAACTTTTTATCCCCTATCATGAGAACAACTTTAGGCCATAACTCAATCCAATCGCCATTTAAAAGCACGCGATCTAGCCTTGATTTTCTGCCTCCACTTCCTTCCCACGTAAAGTTTCCATTATGCAAGGGTTGGTCCATCAAACTTGCATCAAGTAAGAAGTTGTTGAAGCTCGTAATATTAACAGGAAGAAGTTGAATTAAAATCTCCAATGATACATACCGGACCTGCCCAATTTGACATTAAGCTTGTTAATTGGAGCCATATATCCATCTTTTCAGATTCTTCCTGTGGGGCGTAATCATTTATCACCAGAATATCTACATTCTCTGGTAAGAACTATAATACCGTAGCTATCCATTTTTGACATTCCCATTGAGATTTTAAAATAAAGCAATCCTCCCTCCACAAAGATACTAATCCTTCTGAAAGCCCACTAGCCCCTACTTGAATGCCATTAAACTGAAAATTAGCCCATATCAAATTTAGAATCGGTTGAGACACTTCTGCCACTTTTGTTTCTTGAATTGCAACAAAATGACAACGATACTAAACCACCGCTCTTCCCACCATTCTTCCTTTTTCTTTACATCCTAAACCTCGAGTATTCTATGAAATCAACCTCATATTACTGTTTATCAAAAGTTGATGTTATAAATAACAACCTTAACCTTTCTTTAAAGGTGATTTATCACTGCTAATCAGTCCTTGAATGAAGCTATCAAAGTTGTCCATCTCGTTTCCTGTTTTCTTCAGGTTGATAAGTTTACCCACTCGCTTGACAGGACTCACCACTGGCTCAAAGGTATGATCTTCATCACCAGACAACTCATTTGTGGTAGACGTTTGAGCAGCTTTTTCAACACATTTATCAATTGTATCATATCATTTTTCTTCCTTAATAAAAGTTAAATTCACATGTTAAGTGTTTCGAAAAAGTTTATTTTTGTGGTTCTTCTGCTATAAAATTTCAAATACAAATTACAACTGGAAGCATCCTCTTTAATTTAAAGTAAATGTACGACTATTTACATTATACTTCTCTCATAACCTGTTTTTGACGGAACTAAGGAATTGTTGTTGTTGTTGACAAAACCTAGTTTAAGATTTTATATGTGTACATTTTTAGTGACATTTTAAAATATGTTCAATAAACTTTGCATGTAATAATTGTGCTTCTACCCCCAACAATCCTCAATGTTTTATTAGTTGATAAGGTGTAATAACTAGCGTAACGTTGTTACATTTCATTTTTCTTGATATAAGTGTATACAACTTCATATGTAGATATCCATCGGTTAGCACTATAAGTTACTCCAGTTTTGATAGCGGTACGCTTGTAAATCTTGTAGGTTATTTATGTTTAAGTTGCATGTAAATTTTCATTACTTAGATCTGATTGGATAAGTAATATGTTATATGTGTTATCTATGAATCTTTTAAGGTTATTTGGTTTTTAATTGTGCGTTTAATACTAATATATGATATTATACACTATTTATTATCCTTACATTCATCGTTCTCGTATAATCGATGCACAGCGGAGAATATCAGTAAATGCAGTACGTGCTAGCTCACAGGGCAACCGATTTTTGAGGGTCTCCGATTGTTTAAGAAAATTTATTACAACTATAGTTTTAAAGTTGAAAAAACTATCGTTACTGAAATAAAGTATTCAAAAAGTAGGACTCAAATTTTGTTATTCTAGAGCGCATTAGATGATTACAAAGATTTGATCAACAAATTATTCAGAAAATGCTCGAGAAATGACTATTTAAGTGTAAAATACAAATAGTTATTTATTCGATATGTAAGAAATGCTATCATAATACTTTTATATATTAGATATTTTAGAAAAAAAAAAAATACTGAATTGTTAATGTTTATATGGGGCCTCGTATATGTATCGCACGACGCCTCTCAAATTCATTTGCCAGCCCGTCGGATCCATTTTTTAGTGCATCAAGTATAATAAGAGCATTAATAATGCAATTTGTATATGCGTTTTATGGGAAGAAAACTTGTCTACATGAAACTCAATACATACAATCTTTTTCGGTACACAATGATGAGGTGACATTATATCTATACTAGTTCATTAGATGAAATTTTTGTATACATCATTGTGACATAACTCATTACACTTTGTAATCGACACAACAATTTAATGGGAAAATCATATAATACAAATGTGGACGTCCTAATATTACGATCAGTCACTCACATACTTGGTAAATTACGTTCAAAATCACTCGCTAAACTTATTCAAGTAACCTCAAAATCATACAGAAAACTACTCAATTAACCTCAAAAACAACTCATATGCCCACAATTACTCGATTCTAATCAATATCACTAACAAATTACTCACTTAAGGAATCAGTCAAACAATTTAATTATCAACTTATTCAATTAACCTCAAAAATCATTAACAAAAGTACAAATTAACTCAATTTACCTCAAAATCAGTCACACAATTAGTCAATTACGTTTAAAATCAATCATCTCTTCTCTCTTTATTTATTTATTATCAATGTTTTAAAACCCGATTTTTTAGTCGAACCGGGTGAGTGTTAATTTCTGGTCGGACCGGTTGGGAAGGTCGGACCGGAGTTGTTAAAATATGAAAACGGAATATATATATACATGAAGTAAAAGATATACAAAATCATATTCAGCAAACAATTTAACAATCCAATATCCAACAAGTAGACTTTGTTCAAAAAACATACAATTTAACAGGTAAACAACATTCTTAACAATAAGATTTTACAATTATATTTTATACTACTCCGTAACAATTAATAACACATTGTATATCTAAAAATTAACTTTTAATAACGCATTTTATATTATAATACATCATCAAATAATATATATCGCCTCATAAGATATTATATAATATCAACAAACTATAATTTGATAATACACCTTTAATTTTCGAATATAATATATATCATGAGTGCTGCGATATATATAATAAATATATTTAGAGTAAATAATTAAAACAAGTTAAATGTTAGATTAGTTAGTTAACAAGCCGCTATTCATGAATGTGGTCGTGAATCTTGTAACCAACAATTTTATTTTGTTTTCTATTTGTTTAAAATTTTAACTTTAACTTGTCACACATTGGTGAGAATACAATCTCAACATAAAACTCACCTTCTATATAATGCCAACAAAATTCACACTCCAATATACTATCAAATTTAAGAAGCCAAGGCTTCTTAAGTTTAGAAAGTTATTTAATTAGTTAAAAAAAAAAAAAACTTAACCGGTTCAACTCTCCCGGTCCAACCCGGTCCGACCGACCGGCCCAAGCGGCTCGTTGACTAGTCAAACTTTGAAAAAAATCGGTTTATTTTGAGCCGGATTTCTTGAAAAATCTGGTCTGACCGGTCGGTTGCTTATTATTATTTTATTTTTTTTTACTATTAAAAGAAAATTATAATTAAGTAAACCTTCTAAAATTAAACCCTTATAAATGAATCTTTAACTTTAAATGTGTTAATAATTCGAATTAGAGTCATTGATCTTCTTTTCTAAAAATGGTTATTTAAATAACAAATTAGATGATGCACACAGACAAAACTACCCTTGAATTGTTTTGTTAAATAACCGTGTTTTATTTTAAATCCCATTTTATTTTGAATCCTTCTTCCAAAATGAGAAGTTTCAATTTCAATTCAAAACTCCAATCTCTTCCTTAATTATTTCCTTAAATATTGGTATTCAGCTTCAATTCGATATACACCCAAATAAATCACTCGGTTATTCTCCAACGATTATTCAAAAATTGCTTCTTATGATTTATGATTTAGTTCTCTCAGTCTTGCAAATACAATTAAGAAAAATTCAAATTATTTTAGAGGAAGGACACTAAACGGATTTGTCGTCTCCACTCTCCAACATCAATTTCGAGTATATACATATTTTATTTTGATTACGCCTGATCCGTCTGTTTTTCAAAAATATTATAATTATTTTTAAAACATGTATCATCCTGTGAATAAGTTTTGTGAATAAGTTTTACGTATTCAAATAAAAATTTGATATAAACTTTGTATTAAAATAATGTGATAACTCACGAATTAGCGGGTTATAATCTAGTAAATATATTCAATTAAACTCAAAATTTTCACAAAATCATTAAATTAAACTCTATATAATTCATAAAAGTACTCTACTACACTCAAAATTAGTCAATCATCAAAATCAATCAGAAACTTATTCACTTAAGCTCAAAATCATTAGCAATAGTAGAAAATTACTTAAAATTATAAATAATAAATTAAACTTCAAATAACCTGATCTCTTTCCGAATTTTCAAAAAATAGGAGTACAAAGACACCTTAGCCTTAGCGAATCCGTTAACTATCTTCTTATCATCGGTAATATCATCATCTATCACAATATGCAACTTAATAAACACACGATCGATCAAAATTAAAACTTTAATTTTTATATATTCTTATTCTTAATTTTTATTCTCTAAAGCATGAATACGAATTTAGAGTGAGGTTCAAATGAGAATGTCAAAAGTGTTGAGAATAAGGGAACCAATAGAAATGTGTCACATGTCACAAAACCTACGTTCTCCATCTTTTTAAAAACTAAATATCTCACAAACGACAAGTCAAAAAATTATGAAAATTGCTCCATAAAACTCAGCGTTTTCTCCTCTTTGATTTAAGATCTTACAAGCTATAATTTCGAAGAGTAGCTTTACAAAACCCCAAACCCTAACACTTAACCCCTAAACCCTAAACGTTTTACAAAACCCTAAACCCTAAACGTTTTACAAAACCCTAAACCCTAAATCATACTAAACCCTAAATCCTAAACCCTGCTAAAACATAAACCCTAAACCCTAAACCATGCTAAACCCTAAACCCTAACCCTAACCCTAACCCTAATCGCAAATAAAATGTAGAACTAATTAGTAACACGTGTGTTACTAATTTGTAAAACCCACCAAAAAATGAAGAAAAAAAACTCATCGAAAGTATAGCTTGTGAGATCTTAAATCGAAGAGGAGAAAAAACTGAATTTTATGGTGCAAATTTTATAATTTTTCGACTTGTCATTTGTGAGATATTTAATTTTTAAAAAGATAATAAAATGGTTATTTGATAAAAATGAGTGGTTGATACTGATTTTCCTATTATCAAACAAAGCTGGTTTAATCATTTTAACGCTACCCTACGAATTTAACGTACATTTGTGGTATTTTAACGTACATTTATGAAATGGACGGTCAGGATTTAATTTCAAATGTACACGGTGGACTCGCTCGATAAGAAGATAAAAAACCCCAACAATCATCCAGAAAAGAAAAATGGCTTACTACACATACGGCTTCTGCTCTTCAGTTTCATTCACTCAAACTCAAACTCAAAAAAGATTTAGTTCCCCAATTGTTTTTCAATCCCAACAGCTTAGAATCACTCGTATTTCCTTACAAGAATCAGTATCTGAAGTAACCCACAACACTAAAAAGAAAAATTACATCTGGGTCAACCCTAAAAGTCCTAAAGCTTCAAACTTTAGGCAAAAATCATATGATTCAAGGTACACTCTTCTCACCCAAGTAGCAGAGTCTTTAAATTCATGTTTGCCTGTTGAAAAAGATGTTTTTGACATACTAGATACTAATTTAAGTAGTAAATTAGTAGAACAAGATGGTGTTATTATTCTTAATAACTTGTCGAATACTCGAACTGCACGTATGGTGCTCAAATACTTTCAAGATAGATGTAAATTGAGTAGGGAGGTTGTTCTTTATAATGTGACTTTGAAGGTGTTTAGAAAGTCTAAAGATTTGGATGGTGCAGAGAAACTGTTTGGTGAAATGCTTCAGAGAGGTGTTTCGCCTGATAATGTCACGTTTTCGACTATTATTGGGTGTTCTCGGTTGAATTCGTTGCCTGGTAAGGCTGTGGAGTGGTTTGAAAGGATGCCAGGTTTTGGGATCCAACCGGATGATGTTACGTATTCAGTCATGATTGATTGCTATGGGAGAGTTGGAAATGTTGAGATGGCGTTGAGATTGTATGATCGTTCAAGGACTGAGAAATGGAGACTTGACGCTGTAACATTTACTACGATTATTAAGATTTATGGGACTAGTGGAAATTTTGATGGGTGTTTGACTGTGTTTGAAGAAATGAAGGCTCTTGGTGTTAAGCCTAATTTAGTTTGTTATAATACGTTGTTGGATGCTATGGGAAGAGCCAAGAGGCCATGGCAGGTTAAGTCTATTTATCAGCAGATTTTGAGTAACGGATTAACACCTGGTTGGGCAACCTATGCTGCTCTTATTCGTGCGTATGGTAAAGCTCGATACGGTGATGATGCCATGAACGTGTATAAAGAGATGAGGGCGAAAGGGATGAATTTGAGTAATGTTCTTTACAATACCCTTTTGTCTATGTGTGCTGATGTAGGTTTTGTTGATGAAGCTGTTGGGATATATGAGGACATGAAGACATCTTCCGATTGTCAACCCGATAGTTGGACTTATTCAGCGTTGATTACAATATTCTCTTGTTGTGGAAAAGTCTCTGAGGCTGAGGCGACAGTGAAAGAAATGACTGAAGCAGGTTTTGCACCTAATATATATGTTTTGACCTCTTTGATTCAATGTTACGGGAAATCCAATCGCACTGATGATGTAGTAAAGACGTTTGACCGAATCATAGAGCTTGGTATAACTCCTGATGAGAGGACTTGTGGCTGTCTTCTCAATGTAATGACACAAACTCCTAGAGAAGAACTTGGTAAGCTTACCAGATGCATTGAAAAGGCTAATTCAAAGCTTGGTCATGTAGTGAAACTTTTAGTAGAGTCTGATATTGAAGATGAAACTTTCAAGAATGATGCTAGTGAAGTACTTGCTAATGTTGGAGCTGATGTACGGAAAGCATACTGCAATTGTTTAATCGATCTATGCATCAACCTTGATCAGCTTGAAAAAGCTTGTGATCTGTTAGACTTGGGGCTTAACCTTGGGATATACAGTGATATACAATCGAAATCTCCTAGTAACTGGTCTTTACATTTAAAGAGTCTTTCTTTAGGGGCGGCTTTAACCGCGTTGCATATATGGATTAATGACTTGACGAGGTCTTTGGAAGAGGGAGAGGAGCTTCCGTCGTTGCTTGGAATCAATACTGGTCATGGGAAACATAAGTACTCTGATAAAGGATTGGCAGGCGGGCTTGAATCACATCTCAAGGAACTGAATGCTCCTTTCTATGAGGCGCCTGAAAAGGCTGGCTGGTTTTTAACGACGAAAGTTGCTGCCAAGTCATGGTTGGAAGCTAGACGTGAAGATGTCACGGTTGCTGCTTGAGTGCTTTAGTCAAGTCCTATATTTTCTCTCTTGGTTGTCGAAAATTTTGTTACTACAGAGTTTTTGTATCTATTCGATGTTCATTAAAATTCGGGTTAGTGTCCCTTATAAGAGTTACTCCAGTTTTTCGGCAAATATTTGGAAAGTATATGGTTCTAATTTGATAAAAAGCATTTTGTATTCTGCAGATGAACCATTCAGCCATATAAACATCGACTGTCAAAAATTTCAGTCACTTAATAGGGGTTCTACTTTGCCTAGTGCTGGACCTTTTATTAAATATATTACTTTTGATTTTTAAACAAGAGAAATTAAAGGTCAACCTATAATTCAATCTTAAACGTCATGTGAGTTTCATATTTTAAGAAAGTCTGCTCCTGAAAGTCAAACCTTATCCTTGAGTCTTGTGTAGACACTTTAAAAAATTATTGATGGCTAGGAATCAGATATAAATTACTAAATGTAATTGAAAGATGGTATGCACGTATAGTTGCCGTCATCTTGACTTCTGTACAAGCAACTTCACATTGTATGCATATATAAATATACGTTTAGATACGAAGGCTGTAGGATCAAGTTCATCATGGGTAATTGCGTTAACCGTATGCAATCTCCACACAGTGTTTTGGTGTCTAATGGAGTAGAAGAAAAATTTAAGGCCTCAACTAAAGTAAGAAAGATAATATCTGGTACATGGGAGGGACCTAATCTACCATTGTCACTTAACAAGAAGCGTCTTCCTGCTGAGGTGTATATTCTTGTCCCCGGAAAGGATCGGTTTTCTTCACAAGTTGTTGAACATAATGACTGTAGGGAGCACCAAAAAGTTAAGATTGTGGTAACTAGGAAGCAGATGGAGTTTCTGGTCATAAATGCCAAGGACTTCCAGATCAGCAAGATCAACCATAAATCTTCTTGGCACAGAGATGGATGTCGAAAATGGCAGCCATCTCTTGGTACTATTCAAGAGTAAAGCTTCTTTTCTAGTTATATCAAAGTTTATTATATATATGTAGAAGCTATTTGTAGTCACGATTTAAGCCAATTCCAAGTGTAATCATGTTTTTATGAGCTGGAATGATAGAAGGGTGGTTGAAGCTTTAATTCACTATTTTCCCCCTGCTTTTCATCCAAGTCTTATCATGTGATATGATGGGTAGAACAAAAATACCAATGAAATTTCATAACATAAAGGATAAACATAATACCAATCATCACAAATTTACTCATTATCTATTTTGACAGAAATATGCATCTCGTAAACGGAGTAATAATCACAATAAGTCGCCAACCCCACAACGAGTTGCTTATCATCCCTTTAGAGTGTTGAAGTGATTCCTCAAGATGCTTTTGCTACCCTGAAAGAAGGACCAACATAGAATCATCAGTGGATAAGCCATTTGTATAATATGAAAATAATTGATTAGTTTCCTGTAATTTATAACATACATTTTAGAAGAGTTTACGTTTCTAACCGGGCTTCTGCTCGTCTGTCGGGGGTGTTTGGGGGACTTATTTTTGAAGCTTATTAGCTTATTTTTACATAAATAAGCTTCAATCTAGTGTTTGTATGAGCTTATTTGGTGAGCTTATATTAGATGGAGATGAAAATAAGCAAAGATTTTTTAACTTATTTGCTTATAAGCAAATAAGCAATAAGCTAGCAAATAAGCCCCCAAACACTATTCAAGCTTTTTCATTAGCACCTGTCAATCACATGATAAGATACATTTAGATGTGTGTGCCTATGTGAAATGTTAAAAAATACAATCGTATAAGATAGTGAAATAATGGCAAAAATATATACATACCAACATAGTATATAACAAATTATTCGATCGGTACACTTAAGCACAGTGTTGCTAATCATTACTCATGGTTGAAGAAGATATCCGAAGAGACGAAGACGATATCCCTAGAGATGAAGCAAACGTGTTAGTCGTGTCACCGGTTAATACCTTTTGAGTCGATCTAAATCATGTGTTTCATCAAGCATTGTGGGTCTATTCGATGGTGAATCTTGTGTGCACAAATACCCATCTCCAACAACTCTCCGATAGGGACTTCTCACATTTTTTTTTTTTTTTTGCATCAACTAATTGATCTCTTGTGGTTCACACCAATGATCGATTAGTAGACGGTATGTTCAATATAGTTTTGTTCCTACATTGATTTAACTAATCATGATGGTAATGTTCAATCCATCCATCATTTTGTAAGAATTTACAAAAGGTTATTTTCAACATTTAAGTTGATTTACTCTTTTTATCAACCGTACTATAAACATACCTTTACAAATAATTTCGTGTATACAAGTTTAAAAAACTATATATGAAGGCGAGAATCCATATTAACATGATTTATTTTTAACTAATCTTTATCAAAGTATGTTTGTTGCAACAATGATTATTTACAGTGCCTAAAACAGAAAATATCGAGATGAATGGATGAACTGTTCTTTCTGAAATGATATTGAATGAACCGAATAACGGAGAAACTTAACTGCAAAAGAAATAGACCGCCAGTCTCATCAGAGGGGAAAGAGGTTTTTCCCGTTTAACCAACCTCCGACGTGAGAGTAAGTAAACTACTACGATTTTAGAGCATATGTGAGTACGAGAATAGTAATTACGTATTGAATGCTTACCTTTGTATTGGTTGAAATGTATTTATAGTACCTTAAGTCATGCCTCTGATCTATTCCTGGTAAATGGATTCGACACTTCTGAGCTTACCAGAATTGGTTATGTCTATTTTGATGTATGTCTCTGGAATGGTTATTTCCCAAGTTCGAAAAGTTAAGGATTAGTAATCTTTTTTAGAAATCGAATGGATTCGGTCTTATACATATGCGAGGAAGGTAATCAAAAAAGATCCATCATTGGCTAAACAATCATTTGGTTATGCCATTTTGGGCTTTGCTCTAACCGAAGCTATTGCATCGTATGCCCCAATGATGGCCTTTCTGATCTCATCTGTATTCCGATCAAAGAAAGAATGTTTCAGTTTCGTAAAATAAGCACCTCTTTCCAGCCTTAGTCAAATAGCCACCGGAGGCAAGGGTGACCCTTGCTTTTAGGACCGGCTATACTATTAGTGACATAGATCTTGTGAGAAAGCAGAAAGTCAGGTGCCCCACCTGGATTCCCTTTAAGAGTTTAGTATCTGATTCTAACCTAACATTGGTTCACCTTTCATATGTTGAGCAAGTCAGAACCGGAAAAAAGAAGCGGGCGCTAGCGCATACCCCGGGGTGATCATCACCACCTGCACCTCAAATCTCGGCACAGGCTTTTGAGCTGCCTGAGCATTGAAATTGGAACACCCTAATGACAAAGCTTTTAACGTTGCCCAATATCCTTTCCTTTTCCAAATATTTTTACAAATCTTCTTACTTTAGTTTCAGTGTGTCGTCTACGGAGTTGATAGCTACTGAATATAGACAAAAGTAGACTTTATTGGATTAAGTGAGTATGTAGACTTGGACCTATTTCCTTCGGTTTATGTATAAATCCAGTTTCGCAAACCATCCCTTCGGCCTTCACAAGCGTGCTCGTATTTGGTCCCTTCGGTTTACATATACATCCCGTTTCCATAGTTATCTATCATCTATATACTCCCTCCGTCCCAAAAAGAATGTCCCTAAATAAATTTTATTTGAATTATGATAGACTGATGAAATGTCAATTTTGCCCTTGTATTTAAAACAAGTTTAACTGAAAATTGTTAAAAATTAAATGATTAACAGTAATAAATAAAGGTAAAATTGTTATGATAGATTATGTTCAAGTGATACATCCATTTTCTTAAAAGCCTTTAGCTTTTAGCCTAACAATATGAGAGAGGAACTCATCACGCAAGAGATTATAGTCTATATGAAAAAGCGTTATCCTACACTTCTACATAGTACGTGGTTTAAGTTGTCGGTTTATTAATACTAAAAATAATAATATAGTAATACATAAATGATGAATTCGGATCTCATCTCATCTCATAACAATAAACAAGCAGTACAGAACATAAAATTACAGAAACCTCAAAACAACATTACATCATCTATGATATTATTATCATTCCCTCAATGAAATAATCATCAATCAAGACTGTACTCTCAACTATATTACATTCATAATACAACCATAATAAAATTAAAAAAAATAACAAGGAAGCAAGACTAAATGTACTGAGAATACATTGTAGTTTCTTCACAGTTCTTGAAGTTAAATACACACATTTACTTACTGCAAATCACTAATTTGGTTTCAACAAATTCTTAGTATATATTAGTCGAGTCCTAAAAAGAACCCTATATTAATACCACATAACCGCCAACTATGTATACTAAGTTCTTCAATCACTAAAGAATTTTCATTTTTCCTTTGGAGACTGATTGTTTTACATGTTGGGCATGACACAATGCCTTTTGGGTTCCAGATAAACCAGAACACGAGTCATCTTCCCCTAGAGTTACAGCGAAATAAAGGTAAACGGTGCACAGAAAAGTGAGGAGTGCAAGGGCCGTTAGCAGGAAGCGGTGGCGCCTAACGACTGTTGAGAAGTTGCCCAATTCATTGCCCTTTGAGTGTTGCTTTTTGAATGATGGTGAAGAAAATGCCGTTTGTGGCCTTCTGTGGGGTGAATTTATAATGCCATCTATAACCATGGTGTGATGGAACCGGGAATCCAATAGCAACACCACCTATAAATTGGCCCTAGTTTAAGCAAGTTGACAAGTATGAAGGTCACATTAAGTTAAATTTGGAATGGAAAACGAACGATTCAAATTAAGGAATTACAGTAGAGACTGGGTTTAACCCCGTTTGGGTATGAATCCGTCGATTTGAGTTTCGTTTTACCTTAAACTGGTTATGCATAAATATAGCTAAAAAGCAAACAGGTCAGAGGGGTCAAAAGTTGCCAAAGTGAACTTTTAGTGCATAAGACCTAGATCCTTTTTTTTTATCAGATTATGATAGTACAATAACCGCTTGTAGTAATAATATTTTTTGGTCAAACCATAAAAGTTTCTTAAAAAGCAAACGTCAAAATTTCCCAAAGTATACTTCTAATGCATATAACCTCCTAAATCATATTATTAAAAAGAAATAAGATGCAACTGAAACACTATAACCGCTAGTCCACTAGTAATCATAATCGAAAGACTAACTTGAAAAAAATAAAATAAAAATTTGTAAAAACATGTTTCAGGCCAACCCGAAGTTCCGAACAATTACCAAAATTGTCTGACCCGCCCATATTGCTACCTACAAATTGAAAACTAAATTTGGTTTGATTGCAACCCAATAACTTCAGTTGAGGTTACTATGAAACTCCAACCAAATAAAAATCTTTAACAATTCATAATTAAGTATAGGGCACCTAGAATGCAACTAGGCAATGGTCATCATTGAACTTAAAACAAAGAATGTACATGAAATCGTGAAAGTAGCATACATGGCTATAAAGTACATCTATAAAAGTGAGTTGCACGACATAATAATGAAGGAGCTACTACAGTTAGGTATACTCCAAGCTAAGCTAGCGGAGCTACTACAGTTAGGTATACTCCAGGCTAAGCTAGCGTTTTAGGCTCGTTTTTGTTACATTATTCACTTTTAAATTTACCAAACTATCATTAATTGCAATAAAATGATCATTTCCTTCTGATTCTTGAAGCTACCTGACTCACATATCTAGATCCAACAACCCACTTACTTGACTCCTGCTCAAAATACACAACTAATTTTGTTACTATATACATACGAACACACTTTGATCCTGGTAACTATAACAGCAACGATGACAATGTTAACCAAAAGCAAACAACAATATGCTATAATTAACAAGGTAAAGAAGTATAACCATCAAACATCATTAAAATGGGACATGCAGGTGTGCCATCAGATGCATACATAGTAATGATCCAAATGCTAACTTCAATGAAACGATCAAAACATTAGCTTATTCCTCGTATCTTCATTCTAACAGTTACCCTCTTTTCTCCAGTTCATGAGTCCTATTTTCATTTTTCTTCTTGGATCAGAATGTAACACGCTTTCACCAAATTGTCACTGAATGTAATGAACTGTTAATTTTTACCTTTCGATGTAACCAACTTCTATCCTGTTACCAATGTACGTAAACGACATTCTACGGCTGGTAAAATAGTGACGTGCCACGTCACCATTATAAATGTTATAGAATGTTTACTTACATAAATCGGTAACATGGTAAAAGTTTATTAAATCAACTACTAGTTTTTTATAAATAACAGTGAAAAGTTGGTGAAAATTCGGTACATTTTGATCCAATATCAAATAACCAAGATCCCATTTAGGTTTTTGAAACCCTAAAAGAGAGTAATTTTCAAATAAAAATAGCTATAAAATCATTCATAAATCAATAATAAGCACAAATATAAGCAATTATAAGCACAAATCCAATTAAACCACACAATTTTCCAGCAGTGCAAATCAAGTATTAATGATCAGATTGGTTTGAATCAGATAAACGACAACACAGATCTACATAAATGCTCGAATACCATAATGAAAATTGCACAAATTATTTAGAAAACGTACCGGAATGGAAAGAAAAATGACGCCTAAGAAGACGGATCGCGATACAAGATGATTAACGCCGATTAAAAATCCAGACAGACAGCAATTTATTTGTTAGTTTTTTGGAAAAATAAATAGTTATGCAGGACTAGCTGGATCAAATTTGTTATTTAGACGAAGCGCGTGATTGCAGGCAGAATATATTTATCTCTCCGTAGTATATTTAAGATATCAGCAGACGACCACCGTAACGGAACCTGTCAAGTGGGTTGGGACCGGGGTGCGTCTGGGGTGCCAACTACTCAACAAGCACCTTATCGTTGCGGTCTTGCGGCTAAGGTTCGTGTGCCTACTTGAATTATTTTAATGGCTTTACAACTAGTTTTCTTTAATCTAATCTGAACAATACATGATTATTCTCCCTTATAATCAACCAGCGAGGACTTATTAACAGTGATTTTGGAAGCTTCTGTTATCTCTCAGTTAAAATAGAAAATTATATATAAGTTAATTAGGGGACGGCACGTACCAAACTCTTTAATATGAAGTTTTTTCACGAGATAAGTTTGTTTTTACTTGCACGTTGTGACGGGTCGTAAAAATGTATATTTTATTATGCACAAATATAATTTTTCTTTAGTTTCTTTGTTCATTTTACGGAACTTAAAACATACAAAAAACTTCATTTTTTCAGACATGAAACGCCCATTTTTTTTTTTATTATTATACCCTTCTCAACATCCCATAAATCGTAAATATACTTGTAAACTAAATTGTTATCAAGAACGATTTGAATTAAGCTTTAGAATAAATTTCCTGAAAATGGACAAGTACCCGTCGGGTAGGCTAAGGTACCCGCCAAGTAACCACCCTTAACAAAGTTTCAGATCAAATTCGTACTATGGGTACCCGTTTTAAACATATATACCTGCCGGGTAAGTCTGCCGGGTACGGGTAGTACCCACTGGGTAGTTCTTCCTGCACAGTTTTGCAACTTTTTACCAAAATGAATTTTAGTCTAAATTTCGACTCGTTAACTTTTAGGTTACCAAAATTCGCAGACTTATTCCACTAAAAAAAATGAACATTTCTCAGTTTACACTTTTCCAAATTTCGCGGTAACGATGATTTTGGACATTGAATCAAAAAGTGACCATTTAGGCACTTGTTGCAACCATCTCTTGCAACCATTTTCAATTCACTCAATTATACACTTTTCAAAACCCGCGCCCTTATCTTAGACTCAAAACATGCGACAAAATCGTCCAAAACATCATTTCGACTAGTTTATCAAGAACGACCCATTTTGACACTTTATACCAAAGTTTTCAGGATCGGGATCCTACGTAGGATCGTTTTTGCCTTTGCAAGATCGGGATCGTAAGATCCTACCAAAATATCTTTTTCTTTTATGTAAAAATATCCAAATTCTTGTAGAAAACTAACAATTAGATAAATTAATGTAACATTCAAACTTTTATATTACAAAAATGATGCAAATTGTCAACATATATTTCTAGGACGATAAACGTACTAAAACAAAAGATATTAGCATAGTACAATTGCACCAATAGTCATAACAAGTTTAGGAGCAAATTCTTACATCATGCTATTATAACTTTAGAGTATCAAAGTATCAACAACAACTTATCATTCTAATTAAAAAATTTAGTGTAACAAGTATCAACAACAACATATCAATTATCAACAGCAACATATCATATTATCGTATTATTTAATAAATTCATATTGCTAAGTGTTCACAACAAACATATCATTTAAAACTATCAGATATTTATACTTCAAAGGCTACCCTGTACTTTTTCAGATTGGATTTGGACTATGGTATGGTATGGGCCTTACAAATCCTTGGCCCAATTGTATAAAAAAATAATAATAGAAAATAAAAAAAAAATAAAAATACCCATTGGTAGGATCGGATCGCTCAACGATCATACGATCCTACGTGCGATCCTACGATCCTACGTACGATCCTACAGCCTGACCGATCTACGTACAATCCTACAGATCTTGACAACCTTGCTTTATACATTAAATCCAAACAACAACTTGGGCGATTTATAACAAGTTAATAACAACTCGGCAATTTAAAAGTACACTTGTCAAACCTCTTCGCAAGTGAAATTCACGTTCATTCTTCATAATCCTTAAGTCACCTCTATAATCACCTTTAGCATTTAACACACTTGCACCTACAACATTAAGCAACTGAACGGGTAAGCTTTACACTTAGTGAGCATACGGGCAATTAAATGAGTAATACACAATAACAAGTAGCAAGCAACAACTGAACCACAATAACTACTCAAGTAACAACTAAGCAATTAAGCACTGGGCAATTGTAGAGATTATCACCACTAAGCGGATCCGCTGTCAACTGTCAACAAGCATAAGGTGCAACAACTAGCACAAGGTGCAGCATCAAGCACAAAGTGCAACAACTGCAAAAACTAGCACAAGGTGCAATAACAAGCACAAAGTGCAACAACTAGCGATAAATCGCAACAACTGAGGCTAACATAAGTTAACTAATCTCTATAATGCCAAATCAACAGTAGTAATAAAAATAAACATGAAATAAACAACTCCACTCGGTTATGTGAACATCTTGCACGTATGCAATCCGGAATCACACAACCATTATCCAAATAACCCCCATATCACTCACCTTTGCTTCGACTACCCGAAAGCATGAGATATGAAATTGTCACTTCCTTTTTGCACCTAAAAAATCATCACACATTACATAAACATTCACAATATAAGATTACTCATGCTCTCGCTTAATTTATATTAATACCAATTTTAATTCCAAATTTGGGCATTTTAGTATAGCCCCAACTAGCTGTTTGGGTACCACTTTTGGACCCTCTAAACCTTTCCAAAACAAACATATATTATATCATTACGAAGGTATTCCAACATACTCTAATGTACATATTTCATTTATTTATAAAACATAATACGTGCCACGTTATAGTCTTTCAAAAACACCAAAAAGTCATTTTATACTGCTGGGATTTTAGTAAACAACACCAAGGGCTGATTTGCAACCCACTTTTGAACCACCTAGACATATCCATTTTCAGCAAACTTTATATCGAATTAAAGAACTTCCACCATACTTTCATTATCTACTTTCAGACTTTTCCAAAACATTATACACGCAAAGTTACAGCCCCTCAAAGTTTACCAAAAACACTTAACTTTAACTTTTCGTCAAATTTACCCAATGACCCGAAATTGCAATATAGCTACCACACATATTGCAACCAACATACTAAGGATCAAATAACATTTTTTACAACTTTTGATACTTCATTTACCATTCCTAACTTTATATGATCATTTTGACTTTAAAAGTCAAAGCGAACACAATTACTAATTTAAGCATAATTCAATTTATGGTTTAACTACTCTTTCCACTACTTTAAACATCATTAGTAACATCCATTCAACTCATTTAAACTATCCATTGGGTGAACTACCCTTAATTTGCAAGAATTCATCGAAACCCCATTTGATCACGAATGAACAATCGACCAATCTCACTTCTTGTTCAACTAATGATTAAAAATAACGTTTTCTATACTCAACTAGCATGAATTTAACATAACCCAACTTTTATTTCATTCAATTCATACCCAAAATCCCAATTCTCCATATTCCTTTAAATTTAGGTTAAAATAATCAAGAACACTTACTTACTTTAGTTTAGGGATGAGAATTACTACTCGAATTCGACTTCCTCCAACTTAATTTGATGTTTCCGGCTGATTTCCTTCTTCTCCCTCTCTCTCCCGTGCTCTCTCCCTCTCTCTAGAAGTTTATGTCTCCAATTTTTAATACGTACGTACATGTATGTGTGTATATTTATTTATTTAGTGTTTTAATTGGGTATTTACTTCCATAGTCCCTTTAGTTCCAATCACTTTAAAATACATCACTTAATTGGTTACTCCCAACTTATTATTCAGGCAACTTCAATATTTCTTGTCTTCTAATAATGTATGAAATTTTATGCAACAACTTATAAATTAAAGCATCTCCTATTATAATTATAAGAAACCCTTAATTGTCCATGTAATAAGTATCATTAGGCTTACTTAAGTTACCAAATTACCCTAATTAAATCTAATTAAAAGCCATCTCATTATCTATTTAATTACCAAATCAATCTTTGACTTATTCACACTCATAAATCGGCTATTTGTACACAAGAAGAAATTGAAATCGAAAATTTGAGTATGATAGTGTTTTGATTTCTGATTTTTATTTCAATCGGTTCATCATTATTCTACTCATTTGATTCCTCCGGCATTTTAAGAACTAATAGACATCAGTTAATAGAAGGTCCAACCAATGTGGATGTAAACCCTAAAAAATAAAGAAAATCACAAGTGAATCAAGGTTTTCTGAATTCTGGTAATTACATCTTTATTATGATCGCATTTTTTTATTATTGGCATTGTAATTAAAAAAATTTCCTTGGTTTCACTTTCCTTATTTACGAAATCAATGAATTTGATTATGTTTTTATTTCTAGGACGGATTGTGTAAAAAAGTTTGCTTTCATGATTCTGTACTTATTTTTACTTATTAGTTAGAGCACGGGGTGTGGGGGAGATTTTGTCACCGTTTTCCGACGAGAACGCCGTCGGACGGCGTTCTGCCGCACCGGGACGGCGTTCTCGCCCCGTTTTTCGGCCGCCGTCCTCTTCCAAACGCCGAAGTTGCAACGTTTTTGTTTTTTTTTCTAACGGATAGTTTATAATATTTAATAAAAAAAAAATAAAAAATTTAAAAAAAAATAGCCGTTACAACGGTCGAATTTTTTAAAAAAATAATAATTTTTTTTCCTATTTAAACACACCTCAAATACAATCTCAAATCACAATTCAAACACTATCTCAAACACTCTTTCATACACACAATCTAAACAATCAAAAATTCATCCAAAAATTCTATTTTCTTCATATCATCTTCTTCATCATGTTGAACAACCCGAATAACCCGTACCATTTACAATCTACTAGGAACCCATTCACGAGCGAATGGCAAACCTCACAACCGCAACAAAATCAACCATCTTTAAACCCACAAATTCAAGGTTTTGCCACATACGCTTACAACCGACCGATGCAACCACTACCACAATTGTCATCCAATGAATACGCCCAATTTCAAATGTGGCGTCAAAGTCAACAACAACCTGACGTCCAATCCGTTGAAGACACCAACCCGACACCCGAATCATCCAAAAATACCAAGGGCAAAAAATCCAAAAAAGATTCACGGCCAAAACCAAAAAAGTCGTTCCACACCGTAACGTTTGGGTACCGGAGGACGAGCTTCGTTTGGCCGAAAGTTGGATTTCGGTGTCCGAAAATTCACAACGTGGAACTGACCAAGAAGGGTCTTCGTTTTGGTATCTCGTTATGGATTCGTACAACGCACGGAATCCACCATTCCAACGAGGAAAAGACGCGTTGTCGTCAAAATGGACCAAACTAAATGCGGACTGCAACAGGTGGCAAGACATTTGGAAAAGGCTTTCGGATCAACTACGGAGCGGTGAAGGCGGGGATGATTTGATGATCCGTTGTGACACGCAATACAAGTTGGAAAACGAAAAAACTTTCACAAGTTTGTTGGCGTGGAACTTTTTGAAGGATAAACAGAACTGGCTACATCCCGATCCGTTTGTCGTCGGTAGACGAAATGTTCCAAGACGCCGCGAGACGGTCAATTTGGACTCGGACTATGATGAACCACCGGAGCAAGAAACGCAAAACCCGAATGAGGGTTTATTTGGGGACGATCCGCATCAACGACCGGCTGGAAAATCAAGGAAACCGAAGTCTCAAAAAACCACTTCTTCTGGTTCGGCCGGTTCCTCCCGTGTTTCGTTTGATGAATCACTCGCAACAACATTCGAAGGCATCCGATCCGACAAGCAAGGCTATTACAAGACGAAGGATCTCGAGGCCAAACTTCGAATCTTGTCGATGTCGTCTGAGCATTTACCGGAGCAAGCAAGGTTCATCTTGGAAATGGAGAAGAGGAAGATTTGCGAGACAATGGGATGGCCATACGGAACGGGAGCGGGAGGTGGTGCTTCGGGTTCGGGATCGGGAAACTGATTTGTCTTATTTTATTTACTTTTGTATTTTAAATTTGTAGGACTTTTTAAATTATGTATTTTAATTTTAGGACTTGTAATTTTTTTTTAATTAATTAAATCTTGTTTTATTTGATTTATTTATTTTTATATATGAATTTATACAATTATTATCATTAAAAAAACAAATAAAACAAATAATAAAAAACTTCAGAACACTGTCCAGAACACTGTCACCACACCACAAAATCCTCAATTACAACATTCTTCAGAACACTGTGGTGACAGTGTCACCACACCCCGTGCTCTTATTAGTCTTCATAATTTCTTAATTGCTTTCATGATTATGTAATCTTTTTTGTCGATTTCATTCAGAAAATGTCGGGACAATTCGAAAGAGACAAGCTTAAGGTGTTGGATTGAAAGCATTTAGTCTTGGTATTCTTACATTTTGATTCTTAATTATTTGTATTGAAGGTTAATTTGTTAAATATCCTACTAATCTTTTTATGGTACTTTTTAAAATTTTGATTGCTAATTTTTCTCAATCGATATGCTTTGGGTATTTGCTTGATTGGTGTAATTTTCTAACTTTCCATTCTTTTTGAATTTGCAAGCATATATATGTACATGTGAATATTTTACGGGGACGTGGAATAAAAGAAAACAAAATAGAGAAAGAAGACGGTTTGATATACTTGTACCTTCTTCACCGAACTTCGATTGCAATTGTTTGGTAGCGACAGTTGTTGTGGTAAGCGGAAGGTACCGAAACATATCTAAATAAGCTGGCAATAATTCCTTGCAATACCAATTCCAATTGCATTTTATTTTTTATTTCTTTCTGTTGGTCTTTTGCTAACTTGATGATTTTGGGAACATGTAGTATTTTTAAAAACAATTAACAAGAACTGGACCAGGGCTTTGAGACTAAAACATTGAATTAAGGTGACATTATAGTTTTGGTTCTAATGTATTGACAAGAGAGCGATATACTGTATTAATTAGTTATCAGAATGGTAATGTAGTGAATTATACAGTAAATCATGAGAATTTGTTTGGGATAAAGCTTGCTGCAGGTGACATCTGAAAGTAAGTATAATATAGCACCTAACAAAGCAAATGGGTCGATTTGTGGTGTGCTCTCTCTTACGACTTAAATATAATATAGCTCAAAAGGAAATGGGTAAAATATTATGAATGGATTAAAAGAGGCGCATATTGTATTTTTAGTGCGTAAAACCTCCTAAATCATTTAATTAAGTGGTAAACTATTTTATTTATGATATCATTTTTAGAAAAAAACTCTAAAATTTCTTGACAATGATGTTTTAAGACAATCCAATGCAACCCATTATACACCACTCTAAATTATTTATTTTGACCCAAACCCCACGTGACCTATTAGTCTATTACCAAACTCATTTGCCACCTTTACTAGGGATCTTTGATGTATATTAACTTTCTTTCGTATTTCTTAATCATATTCTTTCTTCTTAAAGGTTTGATATGATGTTCGTTTAAAGGTTGGATATAATTCTCATGGGAGCTTACAACAAGATTCAGATATGGAATTTCTTGCTGAACACCAAATTGCTCTACGACTTGTACCAACTTCTTGTGTAGTTCAATAATCCAATGATTTGCAACTTTTTAAAAAGGATACAAATAGACAATCAAATATCATTAACAAACAAAAATGTGAACTACACTAAAATGAATTTGTAGATTAAAACATCATTGCTCTAGCACTAAAATGAATTTAGCCTTCCATGTGGGCTTACTTAAACGGGTGCAACAAATACTAACGACTAAACAATTAACATTTGCTTTTGATGGCAACATATAACCAATTCGTAAAGCTAAAAACACTAAGCACACTTCAGATTGGACGGCCAACGTAATAGAAAACATAAACTTTTATTACTGTTCTTGATGGAATATATGAACTTTTTCATTAATTTGTAATCTTAAAATAATTAAAATATTACGTCATACATCCAATTTATATGAATTAGATCAATCTCTATTTCATAAATCATCTATAGACATTTTCCTGCTGTAGCCCCGCAAATCTCGCGGGTTATATTCTAGTATACATGTATTATAATATTACCTCAAGTTACAAGACACTTTATCAGGGAGTGTTCAACGAAGTAGATTTTGACTTTCTCAAATCGATGAATTTGAATTGTTCTATTTTTAAAGATTTGTACCCAACTTGATAACTTATTTTAAATACATATTGTACTTTTAATCGATTTTTTTCTAAATTCAATCTAAAATCAATTTTAATTGATTAAGTTGTTTTAATAAACCTGAAACAGTAAACACTCAATATATAATAATTATTTTAAAGCCTTAAGAACTCAATTTTAAAAATCTAAAAACTCGATATTTTTGGTAAACATCTTTCTTAGTAAATTTAATCCTTTTTACATACCTTAAAACTACATCTTTTATATTAAACATTTTTTATGGTATTAATCATTTTGACTTTATTGATAATATTTATAACAATATATAGTTATATAACTATTTGTTCTATTTAATACCTTTTCAAAATTACATTTTAAAAGTTTAATAATTTTATTTTTAAATGTTATTAGACAATTATGGTTGCGTTTATATTTTATTTTCTTCTTACTATTATTTTAAATTGCAAAAACTATAAGAATATGATTATAAGAACTATATGTTTTATTTTAATACCCTTTGAAAATTACATTTCAAAAGGTTATAATTTTCGCTTTTAAAATGTTATTAGACATTTATAGTTGTGTTTATATTTCTATTTTTTTATTACATCTATATTTTAAATTACAAAATTTTATTAGATACATAAAATAATATCTATACCTGTTCATCCCGCTATTTATTATTACTATTTTTAATTTGAGTTGCTACGGTAGTAGATGAGTTTGAATAGATCATAAATAAATAGTAACAATTAATTCGGTAATCATATGTATCAGAAATATGAAATAAAAACTTTGTGTAAAATAGTGGTTCACCAACTTTGGAACATGACCGCGGATGAAGCACATGCATACATAGAATATTTTGGGCAACTTTACACTAAATTTTAATAAATCTATAGAAAGACAGGCAAAAAGAAACAATTCGTACATATGAGAAAATGATAGGCGAATAGAACAAGAAAATAAACAAATTTATGTGGAAGATAATCAATTGTAGTCCTATTTCTATACAAGTTTTAGGTATATTTTCGTTTAGTTATACAGGAGTAATAGGTCTTGAGCCCGTGCGATGCACGGCCATTTACAAAATACGATTATATTAATTTTTAAGTTTAACGTTGTTAATTAAAAAAATACAATTATCATTGTGATAATGATTAGTAACATAAATTAAACTATAATGGATGAACTTGTATTTATTTTTCATCAATTGATAGATCAAGTATGATGTAGTCTCTTCATTTCCTTACGAACGGTTGAAATTTGAGTCTCTATCCATTTATCACGGTAACACCGATCTTGTCACCATGTAAATGACAAAAGTAACAACCATTGATTGCAAAATTATGTTAAGTTTTGATACATTTGTTGAGCCCTTGCGATGCACGATAATTAAAAAAATAAAATTAATTATATGTTTTTTAAGTTTTCAATTGTATTAATATTGTTGAAAATTTATTATTGAAACTCAACAATAACGTATACCAAAATGTATAGAAAATAATCAATTTTATATATTTTATTAAAACTAATTTCCTTAAACTTGGTAGTTGATGATGATAATATTAGATCATTGCAATGTATGATATATCAGTAAGAACGTGAATTTATTTTTTATGTAGGAAAAAATTATTATTTATTAAATGTAATGCATAAATTTAAAAAGCTATTATAATAAATTATAATAAAATTGAATTAGAAACCTTTACAGAATAGAAGGAAGTAGTTTGTTAGAAATTTAAAATTTTAAAAACTTTTAAAAGAGTGTTAAAATTATGAAGATTTTTAAGGAAAAACTAATTTGATTATGTGACATAATTAGAAATTTGTGAAGATTTTTAAGAAAAAATTAATTTGATTATATGGCATAATTAGGTGAGTTTTAGAAAAAAGTAAAAAGATGATGTGGCATGGTTAAAAATGAAGGAAAAATCTTTGTTTTATATATATAAATAGATTTTGATGATTATCAACAACTTTCCTATAGGATGATCTAAAAAACCCATATCTAACAAATCTTAGTGCCCTAAATGAGATCTAATGTTCGAATGTTGTAAGATGTGATTTGTTAGGCTGGGTTCTAGTTTTCCAAAGTCATCAAAAGTTGTTGGCTTGCTTGGTTTCACAAGTTTGGGCGACGGTATTCCTAAAAAGTGCATCGAATTTGCTTAAAAGATCAACAAATTTGACTCGGATGAGATTTATCCGATTATTCTAAAGACAACAAAGTCTAACAGAAAAGACCATACTTTATTGGATGGAAATATGACAATGGAGAGATGAATAGGAGTGAATATTATTGCTTGTTTTAACAATATACAAAGTGTATATCTATAGTATACAATGTGTGATAATATTTTACAAACTTATACACTACCGACTTGATTGAATATGCACATATATCCAGTAGTCAAACTTTATCCCCTTGTGATATGGAGATGTTTGTTGCATTAGGTGTGGTGGTAATATGCCCCCCAGGATGGAAGGTACCACTTGTAACTCCAGTCGGGGAAGTTCTTTCGTTGTTTCGACATTGTCACAAGAAGTAGATTTCACAGCCAAATAATTTCTAAAGAAGCATTTGCAATGGCTTATATTAGCCTCGGTTAAAGAGCGTGACCTGACTTTTGTCTTGCTGATTTCCATGAGATAATGTTGCTTCCAAGATAAACAACATATTTAAAACTCATGTTTCAAAACAAACCATCAAGATTTTCATCGTTGAACAAACCTGTCTTTAGTCTAACGGTATTTAGATGACCATCTAATAAAGTTTGTGGATTCAAGTATCAATCGAGACGTAAGCGTATTATAAATAATGGATTACTGGCATGCTGTCTTTGTGCGCTCAAAAGATAAATAAATATATTTTATGGTTGGATAAGATTCTGTTGGATTTGAGAATGAAACAGCAAGAACAATGAAACAATCGATGCTTGTGTATGGCTTCAAATTCTTAATTCTTAACAAATAAAAAATTATATATAATTATTATTTCATGTAATATGATACAGTTGGCGTATAAGTCCATTTACACTCGCATAATACTAAATATACTAAATATAGGCAATATTTGACAGCACACAAAACAGGATGCATCATCCGTATAATTCTATCTTTACAAGATTACTGGGATTTAAAAATAAAATAAAACACACACACACTTACGGTTCCTGTGAGCCATCCTCGTCATCGATATTTTCAGGATCCTGAAGCATATTCATCAGCATATCGACCTGATTCTGCAACATTTTATTCTGTCGTTCAACGTCTGCACGTTTGCTTCGTTCATCCAGCAACTGCAGTTGAAGGTGTTCAAGGACACGTGAATCCTCTTCCAACTGCTCGTTAAGCCCATTAATCTCTCTGTCCTGTTCCATATAACCATACATTGAGTTACCACAATTTACTTGCGGCAAATTGCATAAAAAAGGCTCAAAACTTGGTCAATTTATGTTTCAGGTAACCGATTTTTTTACCTAAGAAGATGAGGTAGAGTCATAATAGCAACATAATCATCTCAATGTTCCACATTGATGACTATAAATCTTCACACATCCCAATTTGGTCATTAAACTTGGTACAAGTGTTCCATGTCGTTTTCTAATTGCCACCTCACGGGAAAAAAAGTCAACATGGTCAAAGTTACTGACATGTCAACTTCATCATCATCGCTTATTTACTTTGATCAGGTAACCCAGGTCAAATTACCTTACATCATGTTTCTTGAAACGTCTAAGATTTTTGATTTGGGTAAAAAGAGATGTGTCAATTTGGGTTTTATCTTACCTTAGTGGCTCAAATGGTTGACTATAAACTTGGTTCAAAATGAAATGGGCCATATGAGTTGCACAGGTCGAAAGTGAGCCAAAGTGCATTTACAAGCTTACAACCTTTTAAATTGCTTTCACACATAGTTCACGAAATAATATTAAATGTTAATAATTTTTAATCAAGTTTGTGATCAGTACGACCTGACCCGATCAACCCGTCCCACCCGTTTTTGACCGGAATCCCTTTCAAGCTGTTAGTCAATCCACTCATTTTCACACTTTTACTTATATAGAACGTGTGCAGAGGAATGATACCTTTCTGTTCATTTCTTGTACTGCGATTCTTCGCATGCTTTCAACAACATCCACATTTACAAGCTTCCGTTTCTTTCCGATTAGCCATCCACGAGGGTAACTAGCAGAGTCAAAGTCCGGTGGGGGGAGTATTGATTCAGCTGAAGGTCTCCTACCGCTCAAATCCATTATTGGTTCCAGAGGTTCAAAGAGAGCCTTACGTTTCTCGGAGAGAACTGTGGGTGGGGTTGTGTCTTCCATTTTTTCATCTGTGAGTTGCTCTTCTTTATTTTCAGGTGTCTTATCAGCGTCATCTGGTATGTCCTTGTGCAAATTCTTTGCACTAGCTACAACCAGAAACTGCTAAATTAAATTATATAATTATAGCGTAATAAAATAATATCAAATTCTTTGCACTGGTAATAATAATTTACCGAGACTCGCAATATGAACCTATTTGCAAAAAACTCAACACTACCCAATCCCACCGAAGCGGGGTATGGGGGAGGTAAGATGTAGACAGTCTTACCCTTACCCGGAGGTAAAGAGACTGCTTCCAGAAAAGACCTCCGGCAGACATGAACCTATTTGCAATGAAACTAAACAAAGATTTACAATTTCGTACCATCTCCTCTTTCATTTCACCTCACATTAGCTAAGAGGACTTGCAATAACAATGAAGTACAACCAAATTCAGAAAAAGCCACCCATACCATATTCCCATCTATCAAACACACACATAAAAGCCCACTACATGTCCCCGTCTTGTTGGGATTATAATAAAAACAACAGTGCCAAGTCAAACTTCATAGGAATGGGTAATGAACAAATATGAATTATTCAATTTCAAAAGCATTTTCTTGTTCCACCAGACCAAAACACATAGATGTTTGCACCAATTTTGACCTTTTCCTAATGTGAAGCTTGTATTTAGCGAAAGTATGTATCTAGCAAAAGTCACTCACCGGTGCTTATAACTCAGATGAAAAAGATTGGTTTAAATGTTAGTCATCAATTTATAAACATGTACCTCTATTCCATTCACAATTTGAACCATGCATGTTGAATCATTCAAACTGTGGGAGTAATTAAGTATGAACAATTAAACAATTAATCACAAGATTAGTCAACTAAGATCAAATCATTCTCAAACAGAGTTGCTCAATTAATCCCGTTATCATTCACAAATCTATGCTCAAAAGCATTCACAAAATCACTAAATTATCATACACAAAACAACTCAATAACAGTCAAACTCGCTCAATTATGCTCAAAATTATTCAGAAAACTACTCAACAATGCTCAAAATGATTCACATAATTACTCAATTCCGCTCAAAATCTCTAACAAATGAGTCGATTACATACAAAATCAATCATAAACTTATTCATGCAAGCTCAAAATCATCCAGAAAACTACTCAATTATGCTCAACATCATTCAAAAAACTTACCCAATTAACCTCAAAATCAATTAATAAAATCACTCAGTTATGCTCGCAATTACTCAATTCTAATCAATATCAATCACAAACTACTCAAAATACGCTCATAGTCAGTCAACAAATTAGTCAATCACGTCCAAAATTAATCATAAACTTATTCAATTAAGCTCAAAGTCATTCACAAAAGTACAAAATTACTTAACAAAGTAACTCAATTAAGCTCAAAATCACCTGATCTCTTTCTAGATTTCCAAAAAACAGGAGTAGAAGACACCGGAGAGAATCCGTTAACTATACTCGTTTCCATCTTCTTATCATCATCATCCATTAATCCGTCACAATCTGCAACTTAACAAAACACAAAATCGATCAAAATTTAAAGTTAATTTTACAAAATTAATATATTATTCTCTAGAACCTAAACAACAACACGCAGTTAACGGTTGTTGTGTGTGTGTGTGTGCAGGCTGAGTTGTTGAATTGAATAACGTACATTTGTTGCTCACAAACACTATATGACATATCGGTGAGATCAAGGAAAATGGACGGCCAGGATTTAATTGTGGGGTCCATGAAATGTACACGGTGGACGTGTGTTGTCATATTTTATCTGTAGTAAATTACTATAATGCCCTTGGTGGCAAAATGAACTAATGAGTACCGTTATGTTATAATTTTTTTTTTTGAAGGAATCTAAATGACCAAATTAAAAGTGGAAGGATCCAATTGAAAAGTAAAGGAATATAGTAGGGGTCTAGTTATAATTTACTCGAACAAAAGAATATACTCGTGGTGTTCTTAAATTTCGTAAATTCACGCGCTTTCCTCGTGTCACTTTTTTATCGCTTTTTAAATAAAAAATAAATAAATCACATTTAACATGTGATAACAAAAGCATCCTAAACTTTTGATTCAAAATCGTAAACTTCATATGTTTCTTGGTCACCTATGAAATACTTAAAACACAACCATTCGACTTATTAAAATGGAATAAGCATTTAAAATTATTTTTTATGACAGTAACGATAAGAACCATCATTTTTATTTTTTATTTTAACCAATGTATATTTTGTTGCAAAAAATAATAATAATACAAAAACTATTATAATTTTAGATTGGTGATTATAGAGGAAGAAGTTATACGAGGGAAAAAAGGGGAAGAGAAATTGAGGTCATTGGATCATCTCTTACCATAGATCAATGGTTAAGAGGGGTGACATTTTTGTAATTAGTTAAAAAAGTGATAATGATAGTTAAAAAAAAAACATAACATTAAATTTCACTCTACACCCCTCCACTACTTTCTTTTTTTCATCCTTCGTCCTTTGTTCTCCCCACCCCACCTGCTGCCACCGGCCCAACTGGATTCCGGTGATAAAAAAACAAAAAATTCTTTTTTTTACAATTTTTTTTAACCTAACTTTTTACCTTTTTAAAATTTTTTTACTTTTTATATAAGCTTTATATATAAAATGCAGTAAAAATATCAAAATGCAGTATAAGTTTATTTAATGAGCATTACAAAAAGGATAATATCTACTTTTTTATATGCATTGTTGTTTCATTATACGTTCAATTTAACACTTATTACTATTGTATGTTCTCAACTTTCGTATTATCTATTGTATAAGTTGAACCTTCTAAAAATTCTATTGTATGTTCCAAATTTTCATACCCTCTATTATATGAGATGAGCTTTTCTAAAAGATATACAATAGAATTTTTAGAAGGTTCACCTCATACAATATAGGATATGAAAGTTGAGCGCATACAATAACAATTAGTGTAAAGTTGAGCGCATAACTAAACAATAATCCCTTTAAATTAAAATATATATACAAAATGCAGTAAAAAATAAGATATAGTTTTTATACAAAATCCAGTTAAAGATGAAATATGTATAATACAAAATGCAGTAAAAGATAAATAATATGTACTAAAAATATATATACAAAATGCATTAAATATAAAAATCATAATATATATAATACAATTTTTTTGAAAAGAGAAAGGGATTTTTTTAAAAAAAATATATGTATATATATAATAAAAAAAATACGGCGACGGCGGCAGCCGGTGAGAGGTGGTGGTGGGGTGGAAGAGTGTAATGAAGAAAGTTGGAGGGTCGAAAGTAAAATAGGAGGAAGGTGGAGGGTTGAAAGTGAAAATTGTAAGAATAACACATGACACATTGTGATTGGTCTCATCTCTTCTCATCCTTCTCATCATATATGGTCTTTTCCTCTAAACTCTATCCATAATTTTATTCTCTTTAATATAACTAGATATTTTTTTAAATAATACTCCGTATATGATACATAACTTAAATTTGTGATACCCACTAAAAATTTGTACCGAAAAAAAAAAGAAATTTATCTCATATTAAAAAAACATAAAATTATAATAATTTTGATATATTTTTTTTATTAAAAAAATTAATTAATCTTAAAATTAAAAATGAAAACGTTCATCCATATCATTACTACTACAACAAGCATTCCTCCTTAAACCTTACTTTATTAGGATAATATTATCATTTGAATTTTTTTATAACATGTTTAAATGCAGCGTATACACATTGTAAATATAACTATTTGACAATTTTGGTTTATTTTAAAGTGAGAAACTATCCATTTAGTTCATATTCTTATGGTGGTTAAATTATCATTATACATTTATAGGGGTGGTTATACATATGAATTTAGTTAATTTAATATGATTGTATCAAATGGTTAGCTTTTATAATGATATACAGTTCTTATTTGCCTTTAAAATTCTAAATACATTTTGTCACTATTACGAAATTTCAATCAGCTTAATATCCACAAATTTGATTATTGCAAGTTCAAAATGCAATCAGTGTTCACATATGTTTTAAGGGTTAAGGGTGATGATTGGTACACCATTAAAAATTCTTCGTACACCACTTATTGTACTTTACAATATTGTACTATATAACACCATAAAACACAGTTAGTGATATACGAAAAACTTTCAGTGTCGTATGAATCAATCTCCATTTTTTAAACATATCCCCATTATGAATGATGACGGTTTTGGGAGGTCGCAATAATCAAATTTTGAGTTTTTTATTTATTTAATATAAATAAAAGATTAAATGGATTGGGAAAACATGAAAAAATTCTACAAGAGTAGTAGTAGTTACTTATTCCCCGTCTCATTTCAAGTGTCAACATTACTATTTTAGTTTGTCCCATATAATTGTTCACTTTTATATTTTAACCAATCAAAAAAGATTATAGTGGGTAGAGAAATACTTGATTGGTGAATAATGTAGTTAATGTGAATTTTATAAACTACGTGTATTTTCAAAGTGGACATTTTAAATGGGACGGATGAAGTATTACAAAAACCACCGTATATGAGACAATTTTAATACATCATCATCCTATCAACTTATTATTTCATTTTTTTTAATTGTTGAGTGCAAACTAATTTCACATTCATCGTAGAATAACCAATAATAACATATTGTATATTACTCCTTCTATCACCAACTGATTTTACAATGCCTTGCGAAGAAAACAAAAATCGATTGCAAAGTGTATCTATGTGGGCTGATACGATATCGATTATACATTTTTTTAACAACAATCCGAAAACTTAGAATTCTTATTCTAGTTTTTAAAATTTGCAATACTCATTTTCAAACACCTATAAACAATTAGATGCATGTATACATATAAAATTGCTATAAGAATTATAGTGTTAGGAACAGAAGTATAGAACAAAGTCCATGCTTCACATGGATTTCTACAAATATCGATTAAAGAACTTATTGGTTAATCAGTATAGTAGGTTTATGTGGGCCTCTAATGACTTATCACTTATGTACTACGAGTATTTGCACAATTTTGTTTACATATTTAAATTCCAACTTATAGCCAACTATAATAATAACTTTGCAAAATATTTCAACTGTAGCCAACTATAGAAAAAATAAAAATACAAGACGATCATACCACATTGAATTAACAACTAATTTCCCATAAGTAACTTGCAGCAATTTCAGCCCCATTTACTACGGGAGACGATTCGTACACTGCTATTTTTTAGTGTACACCACCAAACGTGATTTAAAGTATTGTACACTACAACATCATAAATCATCACCATTTACTTATAACTGAGTGGATCCGAGTCTTGTTTTATCAAAACAAGATAATTTAACTGAATAAGTCATATGGGTCAACCCCGGTTCAAAAGTCCCCCAAATTGTATTTTTATGAATATACTTTTAGGATCATGTTTAATTAAAAAGCTACAAACAAAAAAAGTTTCTAGAAAAATTGGACAAGTGTTCCAAGTCGACTCATTCTGACCCGTACCAATTATCATACGTTTGGACCCATTACCCAACCCTCTCTATACACGCACAACAGATTTTGAACATCGCAGTACCTAAGTAATAGCAAAGCCACAAATATCCCAGTTCATCAGAGTTATGGCATTATACGAACAATGAAGAGCTATGATCATGTAAGCCTTTTAGAGCCCATCTTGTGGATATCACACCCCATAGAATTAAGGCATCAAAATTCATTTCTTTTCATGTACATACATATACCCCTGTCCCTACCCCCTTCCATCTATCTGTTTACTTTGCATATGTATATATTCTTAGAAACCCACAAAAAATAGGGTGGACCTAATTTTCACCAATGGCACAAGGAATGCAAGGAGGCTCTTTCGCCTGGTCTTGAGGAGTGATATTTTCCAAGCATTGATCATGAAATGTATGCCCACAAGGAAGAACCGCAACGGGTGGGGGTACAGTAGGTTGGTACATGGCGCCTTCTGAAGATAAAGCAAGGTCCCTCTTGCACAGGAAACACTTGTATCCGGTCAATTTAGGAATCGCATCAGGATCTGTGCATAATCAAAGTCATTACCATGCTGCTTTTATATTAAAAAATCATTCAAATTGCAGTATATAATAACAGAAGCAAATAAAACTCTAAAAATTGAACTTTTGATAGTTAGATATGTATTAAGAATAGAGATCGGGATGGTAAAAGTAAGTTTGAAATGCAATGTGATTTAGTGAAGAACAGAAACCAAAGCAAAACAGTATAATCACATATGCAACATAGAAATCTAAGTGGTTAACCTGGTAAGGAAACAACTAAGCTACACAATGCACACAGTGGCAAATGAGTTCATACCATATGAAGAAAACAGTAGAGGATGAAAATTATTAAACAATAAACAAAAAAAAGTGTAAAAAGGTAAGAGGTGGGACGGTCAAGCAACGCTACAAAGGGGGAGTCTGATGTTGAAGGAAGATTAGAATAGGGCTGGGCCGTATGGATATTTCAGCCAATAGCCTTATTCAAAGATTTAAATTATTATTATTATTAAGAATATTATTATAATATATTTTTCCAGTAACTATTAACACATTAAATATTTCTAAAAAGTAGAAATGAACTACAGGTGTTTGGAGTTAAACCCGACCTGGCCTGTTTGCACCCATCCTAAGGATGGACAATTTTAACCACAGCCTGTTATCCACTTGCGACAAGTTGGGTCAAACCAACTTGCGACAAGTTGAATCAAATCAGACGACTTGCATCAAGCCAAGTTGCAAGAAACATGCAAAACAACAAAGCCATTACTATATATAAAAAATAGGATGCTTGCCACACAAGATCAAATGGTTTGCTCTCATTCACAAAAATGCGTCTGGCCATCAAATGTTAGGGTGCTTGAGAGTTAATGAACAATCAAGCTCGAGAGTTGGCAAACATCCCAGCTCAAGTTGCAAGATGATTGCTAATCTTGAAGCAACCCCAAGCCATGCAAGGGAAATCCAAGGACCATTTAAGTGCCAAATTCTGACTATGCTGGATCATAGGAAGCAAAGAACACCAACTCATTCTTTGGGCATATGGAGAGCTACTTCAAGTCATTTAATTTGAAGAGGAAGTAAAAGCACATAAAGCCAACTGAAACTTAAGCAACATTGTTTCAACTTGGTGGTATAGGAAGTATATTTTGGTACAAAGAGACATTAATGTTCAAACGGTTTAGGGTTTAGCCCTAAATTGTTCCAAAAGATAAAGAACAAACTATAAAGAGTGTTATAAGTTTTTCTAAAAAAATAAAATAAAGAGTGTTATAAGTTCTTTTAATCTTTTGTGTTCTCCATTGCTTAAATGTTTCAACACATGCCTTCTACCCCAAACTAGGTGAGACAAGGAAGCATAAAATCTGTAATAAGATAATATTGAAAGTATAAAGGTGGTTTTAGGCCTGCTATGCCTCACAACCCATTTTATAAAATAGAGACCATCTGCAAACAAACATATGCCCCACTCTTCTATGTTACTCCCTACCAGACAAGGTAGGCGTGGACTTGATGCCAAAGAGAGGGCATGAACAAAACTACGAGATATTGAACTTACTATAACAAATATATGCATTGACAACACAACAGCCACCAAATGCAAATTTTGTAAGAAATATATACTAGAGAACCTCAAAATGAAGACCAGAGATCGTAACATAATCACAATTACCCATAAATAAATAAATAAGATAGAAGGAAAGTTTAAGAATGGGAGACAGCAGAAATACCTTTCCGTGAAATATGATAAACATTAGAAGCAGTTGCCACAGGCATACGAGGTCTAAGATGTGATGGGTGTGGTATAGAAGGACGAATATGAGCAGCCACGGGAAGAGCTACAGGACGAGAAGGTTGTGTCTGTGGCACAACTGGTATAGCGCGTTGATGAAGAGCAGTTGTTACAGGTATAGCTCGCATTGCAGGGGATGTATTTTGCATAGAATGAGCAGGTATAGCTCGTATTGCGGGGGATGTGTTTTGCATAGAATGAGCAGGTATAGCTCGTAATGCAGTGGATGTGTTTTGCATAGAATGAGCAGGTATAGCTCGTATCGCGGGGGATGTGTTTGGCATAGAATAATGAATAGTTGGACGCATTGTCCTCTGTCGCTGAACCCACTGGGAAGCTGGCTGGGGTGGTATGACTGCAGTTCTTGTTTGATACGGCCTACCGGTTGAAGCTGAACAATAATGAAGTGAAAACGGGAGTTAGAGTATTTATAGTTACAATCTAAGATGCTCCAGAAACGTGTTAAAGTTGCATACTGTCAGGTTCTTATTGTATCAAAATGCAACTAGAAAGAGAGATTCAGAGTTTCATATACCATTGGTGGAAGCTGCTACTCGAGGATCGTTATGAAGATGAACCCCTGCATCTTGAGATTGGCCAAGATAAGACAAAAACAAACATCAAATACACAACATTGCAAGCACAGATTAGTATTGGGGCCAACAGGTGACTATTTCAACCAATTCATGACTGATCAGGTTACGATTTATCTCTAATGGGTTGAGCGGGTAAGATTAAAAGATAGCTTAGAAGAAAACAGGGTGAAATGGGCCAAACCAGATCAAAAGTAGCCCAATATGCCTTACATTGTATAACCTACTAAATCATTCCATTCAATAATTAGATTCTAATTAAATGAAATAACTTTGTATTCATTCTTGAAACACTAGTTATTTATCCAACAAAACTGTTTCAGGTCAACCGTTCGATGTGTACAAAAAATGCATGTCCTGGCCACTTATCCAACTAGGTCCAACCCAGGGATTTTTCCACCTCTAGCATAGCCTTTGCAACCTCGGTTTTTATTACCACGAGAAAAATGGTTCTTGATAATTTGACATGTAACTAACAGGTGCTCGATCACAATGTCACGAAAACAATCTCAATAAATTACTACGATCATCCCAAAGATATTGAGAAAAAGATCAAATAATTCATACCAACAAAAGGTTGAACAGCATGCTCTGGCAGGCGAGAGGCGCCTTCATCTGGAAATCGACATATCTGACCTGAATATATACACAACAAAAATCACTACATGCAACCATACAAAAAAGATGTGCAAAAAAAGCGACCCTAGAGTAAGACTAAACCGCTAAACCTTATTAACTTTGTTATTCTTCGTGGGAGAGGGATAAGTTATCATTGTCATTAATGCAAATGCAAGATACAAAATGAATAAGTTACTACATAAGCTATATTATGTTTCCTAAGACCTAAATATTGTTTCAATAAACACAAATGTACATAGCAATCATTACAACTATATAAAATGGTAGATGTCAGGATACCTATACTAGTTGCCTGCAAGTTTGTTCCCGTGAGAGATGGATGTTTCTGAGCAGCTTGAGGGAAATTTCTCCCATTATACTCAACTCCAAGCCTTTTGGGAAACTGTGCATTGCTGGAAGCTGGACCACGACCGACCCAAGATACTTGAGGGGCCGTTGTCCTCTGCGAAAGCAGACTGCCTCCAGAATTCTGAGTAGGCATGGCATTTAGTGACACAAGTTGTCCTGAAAGAATATCATAAAGACAACTAATTGCTTCAATAACAGGAATGCAATTTCATTAGCATCGATAAAAGTTGTGTAGTGTAAATGATTTATAAAACTGACAATTTGAAAATCTCATAAAAGGAAACAACCACCTTGTTTACCTGCATGATTCTGCCTGGTCGAACAACTTCCAAGTCCAAGAGAAGGAGAATTCATGGAAGACTCCAATGGTATGTTGCTGGCAGTTCTGTGACAAATATTGTGTAGCTGCCCTGAAGGTGTGTGGGAGGCAAACAATGAAGGCTTAGGAGACTCTGGTGCTAAATTATTCAAGTTATGTTGTTGGGAGTTCAAGAACTGTGCAGAATTACTACCAAGTGTTCCTGGATACACAGGTTGATTACCTACAAAGGCTCTATAATGATCCAAATAACCATATTTTGCATTCCTGCTACTAACGTCATGCCTAGAGATGCCATGTTGCATATTATTATGTTGCATTTGCAAAACATGAAAAGGGCTAGAACTTGGTCCACTGTTTAGAGTACAATGAACTCCAACTTCATTGTTAGTTGAGGCCACTCTATCCACTTGACTGAATTGATTGGTAAATCCACTACTGTTTCTCTGAAAACCCATGAAGTCATCATCTAAAGTTTGAACAAAAGTTTGATCCATAGCTCTTCGAGCACAAGCTATCTTTAACTCGGCTGAAGCTGCTTCTCTTAAATTGTCAGATACCTCTCTGTTATTCGGCCGAGATCCAGCTATGGCTTCTTGAGTGCCTCCAATACCAAGACTCAAGAAACTACCCTCAATTTTTCCTTGAACACCACAATGATTAGTATTCAAATTGACACTATTTCGATTATGAACTGGTGCAATGTCTTGAGGTTGAAATACAAAAGACGAACCGCCAATATCTCTATTTACCTGTGGTCTGTTAAAAGGTGCAAAATTTGATTGTCCACCAAAGGTACTAATACCAGCAGCAGATATTGCATTGTGGCCTTGACTCATAAACTGCTGACCCCACCCAATGTTACATTCAGGTAATAATGGAGCTTCGTGAAGATTTGTGTTTACAGTATTGGAACTCATGCTAATTTGGGGATTATGATAGCTATCAGGTTTCGAAAAAGGAAGTCCAGGATTGCCAATATTTTCAGATATCCCTTGGGCAACAGATTGATGAACATCCTCCCAACCAGAAAAAGAGAATGGCATATCTATATCATTTAGCAAATAATCAAATTCACCTCCATCAACATGTCCTTCTGTGGGTATACTTGGAACGATGTTCTTAGCATTATCATCACTTCCTTTTATAAAGGGATTAGCAAAAGCAGGCGCCTTGCCCTTTTCATTCGTTCTGCTACTTCCCATCATCAAATCACCCTATCAATAATTCCCTTATAAATAAACACAACAAAATTCAAAACCCTAATCAGGACAATCAAAATATATCACTCATACAAATCAATCACCAAAATAATCAATCTTTTCGAGAACACACAATGCACTAATCACCATTCTAATCAAATAACATAACGGATGATAAAAACCACAAAAGCCCTAAGATCATCAATTTTCAATAAAAATCTAAAATGCTTAACGTATGAGCCCTCAAACACCAACCGAGTCACATGATACCGATGAATGTGAACAGATTACAATAGCAGTTAGCTTATTAACCACGAAACCTAACAATAGACAGTTAATCAAAATCATTGGACAATAACAACAATATAATTACGATCAGTTACTAAATAATTAATCAAATAGACAAACAGTCGACAATCGGAACAACATATAGATGAAATTTTAACGATTAATTATATAACTTACAGGTAATTCTATAAATCGATAGATACAGAAATATATATTATAAATCGATAATAATGAGTGAAAATATTCATACTTCCGAGTGATGTGAGCGAGTTCTTGATCGAGAGAGGTGCTTTTTTGGCGCTTAGGGTTGAATGAGAGTTTTAAAGGGTTCGGTGTGGGGACCACAATCAGCTTATGTCATTGAACACGTGGCTTTATTAGGGGACCTGTGATGACGTGTCATAGCTTCTCATTTCATCACAAGCGGTAGGAATTCGAGTCATGAGATCGCAAAACGACCCGCGTTTCGTTGAATGGCGAAATTGTAAATTTGTAGGTTGAAAAACAACATTAGTGATTATTTTAAATTTACCTATTTAATTTAATTGTTCATGTATCCATTATACTTCGATCCAAAATAATTATCCATTTAATTCTCATCCAATCGTAATGTGTGCAAGTGAATAATTATATAATGAATAATTAAATTAAGACAGATAAAACATGTATAAAGCATCATTCAAAATATAAACTATATATATTCATTACTTATTATATATCGTTATTGCTATCATTGTTATAATATAAACTCATCATTCTTTAAAAATATTACATGTATTACTATTTTTTTAATTATTAGTAATACTTTTGACATTTTATTCGTAATCTATTTCCAATGCAATAACCTTAATCTTAATATAAATATAACTATTAACATTATAAAGAGGATGCTAACACCTTAAAAATGAACATTAGGATGTAAATCCTTTTCAAATGTATTCTATGTTAATGTTAGAGATAAATGCACAGAAACGGAAGTAACTAAAGTATAACATTTATACTAAGTATCCAATCTTATGTAAAAACTTATTTTTTTCGATATAATGTATGTAACGAATAACCTGATAAATATGTAGCTAGTATTTTCCATATATTTCTTTTCATTTAATTAACTATTCAACTATCAACTATATAATATAATATAATATAACTAGTCCTAAAATCCGTGTATATACATGGCCATTCAGTTTGTATTTATTTTTCATGAATACCGATAGAATCCTGATATGATATGTGATAAATTAGAACGTTTTTATAAGTTAAGAGATATGCATTATTATTTGGAATTAAAATATTTTTCGGTAGTTTTAAAAAAGATAATTGAAGAACAACAGTATATCAGACACGAATCAACCAACTGTTGGTATGACTCTTTGGCAGAAAGAAATCACAATTTGATAAACAACCAAACTGTAAACCTTTTATTATAAGAATCATAGTGTTGATTCAATTGTTTATGTTTTATGTTAGCAATATATAAAAACTATTTAATAAAACGAATTTATTTTATATTTTTCGTTTAAATTAGTTTTCAAGTAAAACAACTTCACTATTATTCAAAGCTAATACTCTATCAATTAGGGTTTGTATTTTTTTATACTTGAAAAAGTTTCGTTACATTGCTAGAGGCATTAATATCGGTTTGCATGAAGTTTTTATGATATTTATTTTAAATATTGTTATCTTTGTTATTATTATTTATTATTATTATTATTATTATTATTATTATTATTATTTTAATTATATTTTATGGTTTTTTAAAATTTAAAAAGTTTGCTTTATGTTGGAATAAAAATAGTATAAATAAAGATGATATAATATATATTGTTGTAGGATTATTAATTTAAATGGGAATTATCTTCGACGGTTATTTAAAATTAATTTTTAACAAATTTATTTATTTATTTATTTATTTTTGTAGTATTGAGGTTATCATGCTCTTAAATTTAAATAATTTTATTGACTAATTGAATTTTTAAACTTAAACAATTTTATTGACTAATTGAATTTTTATTACATATTGTAATCTTTCTTTTCCTATATAACTGGATTAAATTAAGTTAGAGCACGTGGCATCCACCTCACTTCTTCTACCTCACCTACTGTAAAATGCTTCATCAAACCCAGAAACTGCATCATTCCAATATTGAATTTCCCAAATATTTTTTATGTTATATCCTTAAAAATTATTATTCAAATTGAAAACATGATCTGTTCCCATTTATAGTATTAAATTAATAATCTACAAAATCATACAGTATTCAAAATCAAATCCACATATCTTTTTTAAATCAACCACATCTATATCCGAAATATCAAACCTAAAGCGAAATGCCTACAAATTAAAGTCGTGAAAATGTTGGCTGATTCGTTCCCAAAACCTGAATTAACTCCCACACATTCTCCGATTTCGAGCAGGTCTGGCCACAACCACCACATTCGAGCATATTCAAACTCCGATTGAGATTCATCACCGTTTTCGAGCAGATTCAAATTTAACGGAAATTTCCACCCATTTGTGTTCATTGCAACGCTGTCCTGTCGTCTCCTTCCGGTCAAAATCCATGGAGGTTTCTCGGTTCGTAACCGGCGTTCATAAGTGGCGTACAACAGCACCACGTCTGATCTGTTTCTTTAACCCTTACCGCCGCCACCAACTTCCCTGGTGGTTTCCGTTTTAGCGGCCGGTTGTTTGGCCTCCAGTTTTCTGTTTGGAAGTGGTTCTTTATATCTACGTTCGTTGATAGCCCCAAAATCCTTGCACTCAATTCATGGTTTTAATGTTTTATTTTTGTAAAATGCGTCTCTGTAATGGTTATTTTTCTTCATAACTATGATGCTAGAAACCATCTAGGTAGTTATCATTGTTGTTAGGATTTGAAGAAATGATTTTGATGAATTTGTTTATCTTTGTAATTGTGAAAAAGCTAAATTTACATAATAGATTTATGTTCTGGAAAACTGGTAGGTAGTTAGTGTACAAAGATGAAGATGAAGGGTCCGTTGGTCACTTTCTCTGTTAAGTACGAATTACCGGATCTACGTGGCACTGACCCTATTGTAGCCTGTTTTTTTAACTTTTTTTACATATATTTCTATTTATTATTTATTAATATTGAAAAAAAACTATAATTTCGTAAACTTTTTAATATTAAAATCTTCTAAATAAATTTTGACGGTTAAATATTTTATTATCTCCAATCAGAGTCATTAATCTACTTTTCAAAAAATGATTACCTAAATAGTAAATTAGATCATGCATAAAAATAAAATTGCCCATAAATCATTTTGTTAATTACCCGTGTTTAATTCAATCTATTTTGACTCAGATATTACTGTGAAGCAGATTATAAAGCATAAGTAAAGGAAAAATCTAACAAATTTCCATTTGAATCAACCAATCGATCCATCTCCATGCTTCCTGAACAAGAATCAATTGGTTTCTCTTCTATATTGAAATTCAAATAATATCTCTATTTGCATAATTGTTTGCGGTACGATTCTATCTGTTCTTCTATATGCTGGTGTATTACAAACCCTCTTGATTTTTCTATCGTTTGTTTATTTGCAAATTCATACGCGTAATGTGTTGGTTCTCCTTTTTATTGTTTAAATTTTTTATTAAATCTCACTTGATTCAAGTTGTGCTCAAATTTATCAATTGAGAAGAACGAAAAAGTGATAAAGCAAATCGGAGAACCTAAATTGGTACTAAAGAAAACCTTATGATTGTTGGTTGATTGTTGATAATGAACATCAACATGATACACGCTATGTGTTTGATAAAATGTCAATGTGAATTCTTTTTTTCAAATTTGTAGATTTTTCGCTGTTGTTTGTGTTTTTCTTTTTCTTTCTCTGTTAGGTTGTTATTATTTTAATTTTTTTTATGAATGAAACTAATTGTTAACTAACAGAAAAACTATTCCTTTTTAGCTGTTCTTCAGGTGAGGAGCATAAGAAAAACTAATGAAATGATGAAGTTGTTGCAACCTATTATTCCATGTTGTTAGTGTTACATCTTTATTTTGCTAGAAAAATTGGTTCTATATGTATGACTAGAACTTTGAGATTGCTCTTTAAATGACATGTGACTAACCTTTTGGATTAATATTTTATGTTGCTGATTGTATATGGTCAGACTACAATGATGGAAATGGCCATCATGTTGTTTAGGTGCTTACATTGCAGAACATATAAGGTTTTTTCTACTCATACTGGAAATATCATGTATCCTCCAGTCATGTCGGTTTAATTCTTAATAGGTCTTCTAAGAGTGTGTTTATAGTCAGACCAACTATCGTGGTGCCAGGGGCTTTTGTTGTGGATATCTTCGTGTATTCAAATGCATTCGTTACTTATTTGTCTTTTTTGCTGGAATGGAAAGAGTAAAAAAAACAGGGTGAGTGGGGAGCCACGTCTAATTGTTTTTCATCTAAATAGTCGTGCATACAGTTTCATTATTTCATCCCATTGCTAAAAGTTGTTGTAATTCTGTAGATAGGAAAATCAGCTTGGGCGGCACAACTTATATAATATCCCATGTGAAGAAAATGATCTTGCATATTTTGAGAGGAAGGTAATTTGGTTAATGTTTCATATTGTCGGTGATGGCGTACTGCTTTTACTTGAACACATAGTAAAACGTTTATCGGTGTGAGCACTCTTATAGCATGGTGAACATTACAAAGATCCGGGGTTGATTAAGATTCGATTTCATTGTATACTTTGGCTCGTGAATAGATTCAATAAAATGTTCACCATTTTATTTTTCAATTTATTGTTATAGGTTGCTCTTAGATTATGACAACTGGATCATTATTCTAAGTGTTGGAACATAGTGGATCATTATATCTTCCTCATGACATTTGAAAAGGTACTATTTATATTTGATTGGGATTTCAGTATTTTATAAACTGGGAATAAGGCTCTTGCTGCTCCTTTTGTTCACACTCTAGCTGTTGAGCTGCAACATTACATCAGAATAATGCTTTCAATGAACTTTGACTTTCTTTCAGTGAGTGGCGTGGATGTTGTAGATGGGGTGACGGGTCACTCGGAGCTTCTTTCTACTGCAATAATGGATGGTTGAAGTGCAACCATTTATGGAGCTTATCGATACTTGTGAAGGTAATATTATTTATTTTTTTTCGTTCATTACACATAATACGTATTAAAAATATAGGGGATATTATATTGTTATGTATTTGTAGCTGAAAGGCAACATGGGGTGACGACATTAGGTGTAATGAGTTCATGATCTAATCAGAATCTGTGACTGGTACTTATTTTTGATCTAACTACTTAACAACGTTGATGAAGCTACATTACATTAATTATTAATTACATACTACATTATTTAAGACGGTTGAAAGTTCTACTCGCAAATACTGGGGAGCTGACGATGGAAGAACTCGTGCAGCTATTGTGGTGTGGATACTTTTGATCAATAAACATTAGGTTTTAATTCTTAGTCGAATGTTTCTATCTATAAGTTATTGATATAGCAAAAGAATAAATAAAAAATGGTTGCATTTAACAGGAAGTGAGTATGTTTCTCAAACCTTAGCAGCTGACACACGGCTTAAATAATTGATCCTTGGGCATGTATTTGCGAGCAGAAGGCCCTATATATTGTTGTTTTTGCGACAAACATCCATCGTACGTAGCTAACAATGTTCATACACTAAATCTTAGAACTTTGTATCACCTTTGATGTTCAAAATCGGTATTTTTTATTTAAAAATTCAAATTTATCTCTTACATGTTAGATGGTTTGACAGGTCAAAAGGTGAATGTGAAGAACCTCAAACACCATCTCTAAGACCAGTGGTGTTGAGAAGAAAGCTAGAGAAATACAGTTAAAATAAAATCAAAATAGCAGAAAACAATGACATTAAGACAAGGTGTGGTTCTCACGTTGATCTCACCTACTCAAAGAAGCGAATTCACACTTTTTGAAAGAAGGCGAAAATGACAGTTGTGTTGTATGGATCTTGATACTATGCTTCATAGGATTCATTTAAGCCGCAGATCCTCTTCTGATATGGGCTGTCTTTGTGGAAAGGTGATTTTAAGAAGGTAACTCACTTCTACTTCTTTATAAACATCATCTTTCTTCAATACCCAGGTACGAGATTCAAGCTTTATGATTTATAAATAAATCTATATTATAAATATTAATATTAATATTAATATTAATGAACTAAGTTCTGAATCATATGAAGTACGAAGTTGTTTCTACTAACCATACCCTTCTGTAAAATTTCAACCATTTTGACATGTTTCCTTTTTATTGAAACCTTTGCTTGACCCGTTTGAGAAGTAACTCCAGTCAACTCATTCATAACTAAATGAGTTGAAATTGTCACATCTAGATATAAACACAGGACAACCTCCAATTATGTTACTTCATTCAGTAAGTTTCATGTGATATTTTCTGACTGAAAACACACCAAAAGAAAATTGCTCTTTCGAATGTGTTTTCTCATGCGATAAATTGGGAAATCTTTGACTTTAAAGTCTGCAGTTTTGGACCCAATTATGTTACTTTGTTCGTTCAATTTATATCAATATATTTTTATAAGTATATTATATGCTATACATTATGTTTAAAACTATGTCTTTCACTGATTATCTGGTGATCTTGAGTTCTTGACTTAAAAAATGGATTGCAGGAGATCTCATGAACTACTGGATAAGGTGGAGAGAATGCCAAAGGATCATTACACGAAGTGTGTGGAGCAGAGGTTCAAAGAAATGGTGGTTAACTACTGATATGGATAGGGAGAGTAAACATCTTCGAGTTTTCTGATCTCGAGGATGAATACAAGTAAATATGAGATTAATTATGTATGAGTATATATGAATTCAAATATTTGTAACCCGTTTACCTATGAATGGTTCCTATTTTCTTTTTAATGGGTCAAAAGGGAAAAATAAGAAAATTTAAAGTAATGGATTCATAAATTGTGTTTTTAATGTCTAACACCTCCTTAATCATTTTATAAAGAAAGGGTATTGTTATTAAGATAATTTAACATTTAAACGTAATTGACACGATAATTAACTTTTGAAATCTAAAAGGTGTTTGGACAAGGTTTTTGGGTCGACCCAAACCGACTGACCTACCCGTAAAAAAATTATGGATTACAACAAAAACCATTTTCAACTCTTAAGCGATCGGTTCGCCCCCCAGTTCTCTACCTCCATGGACAACATGATATGAAGCCATAATGTGTTTATAGTCATAATGATGAAGGGTTTTCATGTAGAATTTTGCTGGTAAACTAGAAATATAGCAGAGAAGCTTTTGGATTATTTTTTTCCTGTAAGAATCTTGGACATTAAAGGGAGTTCATGCTACATTGTGAAGTTTTCGAATTCATATTTTAGTATATGTAAGTTAGTGTAGTCATTGTGCGTGTTACTTTGACTTTCTTAAAACATTGACGGCTTAAATTGTTTTTCATCTATATCGTATCTAAAAGATGTATAATCAATTTGATACATGTAATATCATACATTATCATATTCTAATCACTTTTGTAGCACCTATCACTGCCACGTTTATTTAAACTTAGCAATTTTAGTGTATATTCGAACGTGTAATCATTTATTAAAATGTAAACAAACAATTATTTATATATTTACGTCTCTCCTTCAATTCAAAATATTTCGACAATGTCAACCTCAAAAGTATGTCATCTTAGAATTTATGTACTATAATAATATAAATATTATACAAATTTGTATTAAAATCATGTGATAGCCCGCGAATTCGCGAATATAATCTAGTTGTACTAAAAAAGAAGGTCATTTATGTGCACTTATCCCTTAATTTTAATGTTAAAATACATTTTATTTAGGGAAAATAAATTGTGCACTCAACATCATGTGTTGTTGATTATAAATAGGGTTAAAGTTATATAATTCTAAAAGTTAAAGGGTAAAATATGAAAAATAAAATACTTATTCTAATTTGTGATTGGTCAACAGCACAATTATACGGTAATGTCAACATTACAATTGTTATCATCTTTATGTATTTAGGGTCATTGGTCTAGCGTTATCGAGGTGACTGTTCAATCTTAAATTTGTGGATTCAAGTCCTATGGGTGGGACAAATGTATATGTTAGTAGATTAATATATATATATATATATATATATATATATATATATATATATTTGTAGTAGGGGTGTGAAGTATTATTTTTTAAGGGATTTTTGTATTGGTTTAGTAAAAAGTAAAAAATTAATGATAGTTTGATATGTTTTACTACATCACCATGTGTATGTAAATTCTCTTTGTTAATTTTTTAGTACAACTAATTCAAGATTGACAATATCACAAGAAAGATTATATGGATTAGCTATTGTATCAATTGAAAAAAAAGTTAGTAAACAGAACTGATTTTTATGACGTATTTAGAGATTTTACATAAACAATCGAGAAAAATAATATTTATATAGAAATAAAAAAAAAGTTAAAAAGTTATAGTAAAGAAGACCTCATTTAAAAGTTCGCTTTAGGCTCCGGATGGACTTGACCCGCTCTTGTTGAAATGTTAACATTTAAAGATGAACTATTTTAATTTTTGCATTTTTACATCATACAATTATAAGTAAAAAATTTAACAATATCAATCAATTAGTTTTATACATTTAATGTAATAATTGTGTGATATATACATTAACGCCTTGTTTGTTTTTTGTGTATGTATGTATGTGTATATGTATTGTTATGAACTAAGTGTTCATGTTTCTACGTTCGTACATATGGTCAAGTGTATATACACATTTCTTAAGTTTTTTTTATATCCTTATCTATTGATATAACAACATATATGTGTGTGTTCATATTTTTGTTAAAATGTAAAAAATATAAAATATAAACTCTTTGGTCCATCCCAAATCCGTCGGAAAATGATATATTTTGGAACGGATTTGGGACAGACTTTTTGCATTTTTTGTATTTATACACCATACAAGTACAAGTAGTCAAATTAAACTATCATATAAGTAGTGTTATACATTTAATGTAATAATTGTGTGATATATGCATTAACGCCTTGTATGTTTATTGTTCATGTATGTATGCATGTGAATATGTATTGTTATGAACGAGTGTTCATGTTTCTACATTCGTATGTATGGTCAAGTGTATATACACATTTTTTCATTTTTTAATATCCTTATCTATTAATATAACAACTTATACGAGTAGCACCTATTATTTACTATACTATATATGAGTAGAAAATTTTAGTTGCATCTATTGAACTAATAAGGTTGTTGCAAACAAGTGTTGTCATGAAATATACATGTGTCTTACTATACTTGGTGGCATTTTATTAGTAAATGGTCCACATAAACTTGCCTAGAATTATGCTCACGAGATACTTTTCGTCCCAAATCTCGGTTTTTCTAGTAGTGAAAGCACGACAGTTTGATTAACAAGTTTACCAGTCGAATTTTATTAATCAAAAGATAAGTTTTTAGGAGTTTTACATTTCATACAATAGTTTGAATGGAAGTTCACCACTATTGTCAAGCATAAAAAAAACACAATTAAAAAAAAAAAAAAACAAAACTGTTAATATGAAAAACACAATTACAAAGTGATTAAAACTTTGTGAACCATATAATTTGAATTTAAATTTAGACGGAACGTTATGTGTATCAATTGAAACATTGTGAGATTACACCCGTTGGTTCTTCTAGGTATGTGACCTCGCTATAGGACTTTGTGTTATCCGCAACGTTAGTTGATTGCCCCAACCATGGTACCACTCTAGGTGGCAACCGTACGTTTGGATCATCTTGCTTGTAAATCGCCTGGTTTTGAGGGGGTGCTCCCGGTGGTCGATCATCTCTACCCATTACCGTTTGAGTTACCCATTGAATAACCTCTGCCAACTGAAATGTTGGTAGTCTATCAAATCTCTCGTATATAGACACATCTGTAAACCAAACTGTTTAGTATTCATTTTGAACATCAACAACGTCGTAACTAGTGGTATTAAAAAAAAATAATAATAAAGGAGATTAGTTTATTGTACCTTGTAAATGTCGAGCATGATAAGTTCCTAAAAAAGCACTGAGACATAAGGAAAAGAAAACAAATTTCATAGTTGCCATTGTGATCTTTTAAATTGTAGCTCAAGTGAGAACGATATTGCATTATTCACGAGTGTATCGTTAACTATTTATATATGTAAAAATGTAATGGTCCAATAATTAAGAAAGTGTAATCACTAGCTAGTCAACTCTACTAGTCAACTGATTGTAACTTATGTAATTGACTATAAAAATCAGTATGCAACTTCAAACACCCCGTGTCTTTGAACAATTTGCAATCAACGACTTGTACGTTTTCACAATGGAAAGATATGATTTCACTTCTACCCTTAATAATATTCATATCATCATAATATTATATGTAGGTATGAAAGTCTAATAATTTATAGGTTAATTACTTCTACGATATGAAATCAACGAATTAAATAGACTTTTGTTATGTTTAATATGTTTTACATTTAAACGGTTAAGACGTTATAATCTGTACAATGTTGACTGGTCATTTTTTTTCATTTTGCCGTTGCTTCTTCAATGTGTCCATGGCCACCCGTGATCATCTCCATTACCCTTGATTTTCCAACTTTACTTAGAGCATTAGTAATATATGGACTTAAAGTACGTCCATAGCTCTGACACATCATGTCATATCAGTTTTCTATAAACTCATATTTTCTATAAACTTGGCAGAGTACTCCTATAAACTTAAACAAGTCAATAGCTAGGTCTCACTCCTTATTTTACTCCTCTAATTCTGCAGAAAATAAGATAAAAAATTTAATAAATACATTGTGGGTTCCATTAATGCCTTCTCTCTTTAGTCTATGGGCATGGACTTTGATATCACTTTCATGTATGGACTTGTAATGGACTTTATCATATAACATTTGTCCAAACTATAATTTTCATGTCACTGTAAACCGACTTATAAACTTTGAAGTAAAGTTACTCTTCCTCTCATGTTCAAGTGATGATTAAACAACTTTATTCTCCTATTTTTGTGGTAGATACTTTTCGGTTCAGATGTACTGTTATGCAACATTCACGAAACCTAACCAAATATCGATGAAACCAAAAGATACACATGTAAACATGATGTAGTCTATTATATTATAAAAAAAAAATCCTAACCCTTGACGAAAAAAATCACGAGGGAATCGTTTATTTTAGAGAAGTAGTGAAGCTAATAATTCATTTGCGATGAATGATAATCAAACGTAAAAAAAAAATATTTTTATCAAGAAATATTAATCAAAACCGATGTTATATCCACTAATATTCATAAATATATTACTTTCTATAACTCATAATATCATATGATGAATATTAAGAGAATTTTCTAACATTTATTATTAATAAATGTTAATCGAAGTGGATATTATCAGTTTCTTTGAAAAATTATTTGTTAATATCCGTCCACGATGAATGATAATCAAAACATATAAAAACATATTTTTACCAATAAATAATAATCAAAACTGCTGTTATAACTACTAATATTCATCGTAAACTATTTTTTATAACCTATTAAGGGAATTTCATATGATAAATTTTAAGGGAATTTCATATGATAAATTTTAAGGGAATTTCATATGATAAATATTAAGGGAATTCGCTAATATTCATTGTTGATGAATGTGCAGCTTCTAGCTTCCTTAGAAAATAGTATTTTCCTCTGGATCCAGACCCTATATATATAAATATATATAGATAAATTAACTAAAAAAACAGCTAGAAGATGTATATATAATCAAACTTATTTTAAATGACGTAAAATATTGAATGTTACAAGATATGATATATCGATTCACCTTACCAACCAAAATGGTTATGATTAAAAGTCTATAACCCAACTAAAATAGATGTTAAAAGTCTTAAATATTTATTTATTATTATTAACTACAATAATGATCAAGAAATATGTAAGTATTCAACTCTAACAATAATTTTTGTCAGTTTAAGTGTTTGAAAATATAACAAACTATTGTTTGTATTCAATTTTCGATTATTGTTAATTGTATGTAACTTGAGTGGTGTGCCATGCATATAAAGCACCCACGTCACAAAATTAAATACACACAATAGAGTGTTTATCATAGTTTATTACACTTTCAAATACTTAATTAATCCTAATTTGTCTAAAAATGGTATGCATGAATTGAGCCAATCAAACTAATCACACTTCATAGTTCATATAAACTTAATTTAATTCATAATGTATACGTGTATGTTCATTTTTAACTTTATACATCATGCATCATACGAGTACATCATACATCGATCACACATACGGTATTTATGTTTATAAAAAGAAGTAACACATACGGTGTAAGAATTTGACCAACCGTTACCATGACCAGTTCGATCACTACTGGTCGCATTCATCAAGTCAAGTATTTGTAATTTGTAGCTATTTGCCTATAGTTGTTCATATAACTACAAAATATTACTCTAGTGTGAACTCGACAAATTAATTATTGAAAAGACTTGCAAATATAAAATATATCAACAACTCAATTAAGAAAGTTATATAAAGTCCTTGAAAAAAGAAATAGGTTGACGGTTCAAATGGGTTGAACGTTAGTCCATAATTCATAAATAAACAATATGTGTTCGGATTGAACCCATACCCAATAACCCGTTATAACTGCCGGTTATTATCTTATTTAACTATAAACTCATGATAATTTAACATATCATGAGATTTTTAAGGGTAAAAGAGTCTTTAAAATTTGATAATATAAACTTAGCATAAAACCAAAAATATGCAAAGACTTTTTCAATTTTTCATGTAGCTATTTACATTTCTTCTTCCGCTATTACTTACTTTGCTTCTTTCCTTCTACCTATAAATAAATATTTGCTTTAATCTAACTCGCTTTTTTCATCAACTAGTTGCTTGGTCTCTTAAGTTTTTTAAATAGAGAGAAAAAGTCAATTTAATGGTTTTATATTGGTTCAACCACCGTTCGTACTTCCCAATTAATTATATTTCATAATATACATTTTTTTTACTTATTATTACCGTATTATCGTATTACGTTGTCAACAAATACCTCATTTCTAAGCACTTTTTTTCCCACTTCTTAGAAAGCTTGTAAAATACACTTATAACTTTTTTTACAAAATCTATACATTTCTAAGTACAAAAAAATATACAAATTTCGCACCTAATTATGTATTAAAAATGTCCACACTTGTAAGTACACACTTATAAATATAGAGATCTATTAATTCTACACACACAATAATAACTTAGAAGTGACTGTATATTTAGACTCGGATTTTGTTCGGTGTTTTGATAGTCGGTCAACGTTTGACCATATCTTCCTGCTATCTTGAAATTTGTCATTGATTCATTTACCATCGATATTATTCTATTTTGTATATACATGTGGTCGTTAATGCCGTCATCAATGTCACCTTGCACCAATTAATCGATTATACACCCATGACTGATCGCCCCTCACCATGTAACACTTGAACTGCTACTATTAAATAAATTAGTTGTTGAAGGCTCACGTTTCACTTGGGTCGAAATTAAGTAAAATATTGAAATAATCATTTTTTTTTAATTCTTGTTACTAGTTTAGTATCCGGGAAATTCGCAGAATCTCCCATTGAAAATACATGGTTGCATCGTATGTACGTCCGAATGCATTTCTGTTTTCAATGTGAGTAACCATTAGTTCGTAACGTGTGTTGAGCATAGGAAGCAAAACGTAAGATATAATTAGAATGATATTAGTGTACGTGTGTCGAATGTGTGTGGAGATTGTCTAAGTATAACCAAATATTACACTCAACATGTGACCAAAGAATTGTTCAAATTGTTACCATGTACATTGTTTTGTGTTTGAAGTATGATAAGGCAAATTAACATATGCTATATGTTAACATATGAATTAATCATCAAGATTTGCATGATGAGAAGAAAAGTCAGCGGTTAAGTGCATATGTCATATAATAAATGCTGTAGTATTCAAGTTTATGCAAAAGAGAATGACCATTCCAAAACATTATAGAAACAAAGATCGCGAGACTACTAAAATATTTCAAGAAAAATTAAAGAAATTCAAGAAACTAAAAAGCTTTTAAATTAATCCTCATGAGCAAAGCAAACTTCAATTAATCAAGTATCTCTCCTACATTTAAAGGTATGTTTGTTAGACAATATTCCACAAGCTGTATATATCTTTTCTACATTTAAGGTATGATTTTCAAAAGTCAAGATCTTCCATAAATAGTGGAAATGGGCATTCACAATTAGAGATAAAAATCAAGGATTAATATGATAAATGTTTGGGGATATATTAGTCATTTATCTACATAGAAAATAGGATTAAGTATGTCATTAAGTAGATTAAGAGTTAGATCATTAAAGTTAATCTCTCATCTAATGGACCATATTCTTTCATGGTTTTTTATATAATATAAAATAGAATTTCTTATAATATATAAATAGAAATAGAATAGATGTTATACTTGGTTTTATTGATAAAAGGCATTGATATTTTAAATTTTATAAATCCACTACAAGTGTGTAATAAAAAATTGTACTACAAATATAATGTACTATTATTATATGGAAATATTATTATAGATTAGTATATAGTTAAAAGTTTTATTCTCTATGTTATACACGATTTAGATATCAATAATTTGCAGCTTAGTACTATTTATTTATTTAAGTCCTATTAGGTTAAGTCATACCTACTTAGTCTAGTAAGCATTGTCAATCTTAGAGATGAGCAAAGGCGAATTTTAATTGATTTTCAGTCAAGTTCAAAACTGATCAGTTTTTTAACAAAAAAATAAAAATTAGTTTTTTCTAGGACTGGTTCAGTTTTTTGTCAGTTTTTCTTAGAATTTCAATTCAGTCTCAGTCCAATTTCAGTCATTTTCAGTCTTTTTTTTCATGGTGGATATTTTTTTCGATACTTACAATTTGAATTTTTATTTATTTTTTTTTTGAAATTTTATTGATAGTTATTAACAACAAACTTTTAATGAATATTATTACTTCAAATTTACTGGTGTAAAGTATAGAAATCAATAGAAAAAATAAAAAATTGTGAAGTAACGTTAAAATGAAATGTATACATTTGAAATTGTTTGATCTATTGATAAAAAAAGAAATAAAAGTTCATAAATAAACAAATAAAAATGCATCAAATAGAATTTAATTGAAAATTTAACTTTTATAAGGAAATAAAAAGGTGAATAAACAATAAATAAACAAAAGTAACTTATAATATTTTTCAGTCTTTTTCCTATGTTTAAACCAATTTCAATCTTTAACCAGTTTAAACTGATTTCAGTTTAATTTTTAACTAGTCTTCTGATTGAAGTAGTAGGACTAAATTAGGACTATCAGGCAGTCTTAGGACCAGTCCAGTCTTTTTCCAGTCCGGTCTTTTTTAGGACCAGTCCCAGTCTAGTTCAGGACGAGTTTCAGTTTTAGACTGTTTTGCTCATCTCTAGCAAATCCTAACATCCGTCCCAATTAGAATGTCAACTTTTAAAATGTACACAATTTTATAAATATCTACTAACTGTACTCTTCAATCTTCACTAATCAAATACCAAATCTAACTAATAAAGTCTCTTTTAATTGTTTGAAATATGAAATAGACATTTTGGGATAATCAAAAAAGATGCAGTGAATCTGAGTTGTAGATAAAAAAAATCAAAGGTTGAGATTATATGCCTCTGATTCCCTTTCTACCCCACTATCACTCTGATCGCAAACTCTAAAAGAAATGTGAAACAGTTATATTGAGACGAAGAGAGTATATTATATATAACTAAATGTGGCAATTTTAGACTTATTGGTTATGTATGAGTCAAAAATGGGTAATATTTATGAGGTGATGAGTTTTGTTGATCTCCCTCTATTTTTAAAATGGGTCTAAATGAGTATATGATATAACCTCAAATTGTATAACAATTAATCAACGGGTGTAGGCGGGTCTAGCAGGTACTTTTTTTTTTGAACATCTCATTTCATTTTTCACTGCAATAAAAAAAAGTTTAATAGAAAGTCGATGGGTCGACCCGACTCGAGACCCATTTGACCTGGACCCGTTTGACTTATCCTCCTAATGATCCATTTAGACCCGAACCTATTTTTACCCAAACCCATCTAAATCCGTAACCCAACTGACCCGACCCATTCATTTTGCCAAGTATATAGACAAGAAAATTTAATCTTGTGTCATAAACAAATCTCTTTATTTTGTTTACATAGAAACTATTTTATACATCGGATATATTACAATATTCAGAATACAATCAAGCACTCAAATATGACTAGACGAAATGTACTATAACACTCTATTTTGTACATTGTCAAATATTTTACTGTTGATCAACGAAAACCATAGTTTTTTATTATTTTTTTTAAATATGGCCATGCATTCAATTTCAATATTATTATTATTAAACCTACATATGTTACAAATAAGATCATTGTTTCCCAAAAACTACAGTGTTTTTATGCTATATATAAGAAGTTCAACTTTGTCGACCCCCAAAAGTTAATTAACCACTCTAATGACGTAATTAAGATGTAAACAAGCTAATAATAGGAAATGGCCGTTGTATCTTCATTTGATATACTATTTTATCATCATGCGTAAACGATGTAGATAATCCGGTGCATGCACTTCCACCATCGACGCAAAGAGATTCACTTAACATCGGGCGTGTTGGATCAGCTGGTGTTGGAGGTGTTGGTACACTCTGGTCAAATCGACCATATGTTATCTTATCCATTATTGAAGTAGTCGGTTTTGTAGCCAGAATATCTGCAAAGCGAGCACAATTTACAAATTAGTAATATAAATACATTATTTTTTTAAAAAGATACTATTCAATTTCGTAATATTAGTAAATTGAACTATAAAATTTTGAAAGTAACATTTGAATTAAGGGTGCGAGTATGTAACTTTACCTGCTAGGTCTTCTGTAGATGGGGTACCGCTGTTAGACTTTGTATTATCTACACCATAAGTCGTCTGTCCCTGAGACGGTGCTGGTTTCGGTTTTGCTTCTGGTAATGATGTAAGAAACTCTGTAATATAAAACATCTTTATAATTATAATTTATTTACGTAAACAATTATATTTACGACTTTAATTACACTAAAATTTTAAAAATCTATATCTATATCTATATATATCGATTATATGAGCTTTAAAAGCGGTAGAATTTACATTTAACTTTTGAAATAAGTATTAGTTGCACATGGTTGAATTAACATAGTGTGAGTTTTATGGATCCAACGTACACTTATTCTGATACAGAATGATAGAAGATAATGTTTTATATATAATTAAAAACTTAACTGAATAAATTCATATATATGTACAACTTTACCTGTTAGCTCTTCTAAAGATGTGACCTTGCTATTTGGATTTGAGGTCTTTTGACCTTGTGGTGGTGCTCCGGGTGGTCGTGGTGGTTTTCCACGTCCGGTTACCATTTCAATAACGTGTGCCGCCTGAAATGTTGATAGTCGATCAAAGATTTCGTGTATAGTTATGTCTGCAAACACAGTTAATTTATTATTATTAGTATTGAATATAGAAAAAGTATTAAAATTATAGAATAAAATGGAGTAGGTTAATTAAGTAATTATACCATGTAAATGTCGAGCATGATGAGCTCCTAAAAGGGCAGAGAGAGTTATGAAAAAGAAAACATATTTGATGGTTGCCATGTTATCTTTCGTATACTCAAATGAAGAATTGTTAATGAGTGTGTGTATGTGATGTGTACCTATTTATAATAATCCAATGAGAAAGTAGTCAGCCAATTGCAACTTATGTTTTAATTGACTAGAAAAGTCAATATCCACTTAATACTAATCCTGCGCGTGTTTGACAAATTGCAGTCAACGGATATATAGATGATAGACTCGCTCATATTTAAGAAAAAGTGTTATCTCTAAACTATAAAAGTTTATGAAACAAATTACTTAGAATGATATGTAAAGGTCGAAGATCACAAGAAAATTATTGAATCATTTCTTATCATAAATCAATAGTTAGGAAGTGTGATATTTTTGTAATTAGTTTGAAAAAGTGAATGCGATAGTTAAAAAAAAAACATAACATTAAATTTCACTCCACGCCCTTTTCACTACTTCCCTTTTTTTTTTTTTTCATTTTCATCCCTCTACTTTTTTTTCCTCCTCTTTCATTCTTCCTCCCCACCACCACCTACCACCACGGCACCACTTGCTGCCGTCAGCCGGATTTTTTTTCTTTATTTTACATTTATTTTTACTTTTTTTTCGTATAATTTTTGTTAACCTGTCTTTCTACCTTTTCAAACATGTTTTTTTCTTCTATTTTTCTTTTTTTTTTATAATCTTTATATATATATACAAAATTCAGTATAAGTTTATTCAAAATGCAGACAAAAAGGATAATATGTATAATACACAATGAAGTACAAAACATATAATATGTACTAAAAATATATATATATATATATACAAAATGCAGTAAAAGCAATAAAATACAGTATGAAAATGTTTATATATATAATAAAAAGATATTGAAAAAAAATTGGAAATTTTTTTTTGAATAAAAAGTGAGAAAGAAACCGGTGGTGTTAGGTGGTGGTGTGGTTTAAAAAGTGTGAAAAAATAATTGGAGGGTTTTAAGTAAAAATGGTGAGGATAACACATGACGAATTGTGGTTGGTCTCATTCATTTTCTCTTTTTAGGATCTTCCTCTATGAACTTTACCTAATATGTAAATGCATATTATTTTGTTTTAAGGTGTGAGATCAGATGGGTAGCCCTATTTGAGGGGCACGAGGGGATACTCATTCAGTCATTGATTTCTACGATTAACGGTTCAGATTCACTGCATTTGACGTCATATTCAATGCATCTTATTTTACCTTTAAAATGTATTGAATTTAAAATACAGTAAATCTGACCCACTGATCGAAAAAATCAATAGTTCAAATGCAAAGTTGACTTTCTCTCATGCTCTTCAGATATGGAGTGCCCCTCTAAACCTACCATTGTTTTATTTATACTTATGGCAAGTATGAACAAACAAATTAACAAAAGATTTGACCTAGTGCCACTGCGTCCAGTTAACTGGTGGCTTTTTCCAATTCCTACTTTCAGCTATTTGTCAAGTTGGTCATAAAATATTACTCGAGTGTGAATTTGAAAAATTAGTTCCTAATCTCCATAAAAAATTACAAACTATCAATTAAAAGGTATAATTACAAAAAATAATTAAAAAAATAATAATTGTTAACTAAAAAAAGATGGGTGATAGGGGTGTATGGGAGGGTGATGTGGGAGATGGAAGCAAGGATGTATAAATTTCGGGTAGAACCAAAAATACATGAGAATCAAACCGGATTAAAATCAAATTGGACTAGAATCAAACCCGAAATAACTAAGAATATTTGGTCCGGTCCTCGATCCTTCCATTTGTGCATTTTCGGGTCTTGGGACGGTCCGGACCGAACTCGAAAAACCCAAAAAATAACCGAACCGAACATTAATGTATAGATACATGCCTTAAATATTATTACATCACTTATTCTTATGTTTTAATTATTTTGAATATTATTATGTGAGCACTAGTTATGCCTTGATTATATTGTCTTTTGTATTGATATCTTGAATAATATTAAAGCAAGTGATTGTGAAAATTTTAATATCCAATTTTAACATTTTTCTCTTATTTTTGCGTCAAATTTTTAATAGAGTTTATCACTTAGATTATTTAACCACAAGCTTAAACTTCGAAATTAATTTTAAGCGCAAAATTTACGTCTACATTCTAGCAATTTGCTATCTCTGTGTGTCAATATATATAGGTCTAATGTGATATTGTGTGCATAAAATGTGTTTATGTATCTATGCATTGGTATATGTGCTTATGCATATCAAAGTTAAAGTTAATGTATATGTATAAGTATGTGTGTGTTATTCCATATATTTGTTAATTTTGGAATATTCCACTGCAAATGAAAAATCATGCATAATGAATTTAAATTTTCAAAAGACATACTTTTTAGTTTGATTTTATGACTACAATCGAATGGACCAAAGTGGAACCGAATCATATGTAGTTGGTCCGGTCTTCGATTATTGTTCTTCTAGTTGTTCGGGTTTCAGATCGGGTCGGTTCTAGTCCGGGTCGGTCCGGTCTTGGACCATAAACAACCCTAGATTGAAGTGGGATTGGAGTAGAGATCCAGGAAGTAGTGTTGTTTATTTATTTTTTTAAATAGAGGATCTTATTGGCCTTTTAGAAGGTACTAGAATTAAAAAGGAAGGGAGGGATGATTTGAAGTGGTTGTTGAATGGGGATGGAAAATTTTCGAGTAGCGATTTGAGAAAGTGAAAAGTTTTGTTTTTGTTTGGAGGCTTATGAGTGGAAGAGTGTCGGTTCAAGAAATTCTTGATAATATGGGGATTGATTTGTATAGTATTCTACTAGAGTTTAAACTCGTGTGTAAATAAGGGTCTTGAAATAAGATAAGATGCTGTAAATATTTATATTAAGTTAATGATTGATATTAATATAATATATGCTAAATCAATAATATCTATTTTAATTGTTGCTAAAGATAAAAAGTAATATAGATGGTTTACATGTCGATCAAAGATGGTGAATTTGTAAATTTAAAAAGAGATATAGGTAATGGTTATTTAAAATTAATTTATTTAACATCCTTATTTAAATTTAATTATTTTTACATCAAGTTATCGTATTGAATTATGATTTAATTTCTTTTTATTAAAATTGAGAAACTTAAGGAGTGTTATTTTTAAAATAAGTGAAACTAAAGAACTTAATTGACTAATAGAAATTTTTTAAATTGATGACATCTAAATATGATTCTTATATTAGATTTAAGATAAGAGTATGAAGGAGATCAAGACGTTGGATCATTGTTTGTTAAATATATTGTTCATAGCTTGAGCCTCTTTCTGTCAAGATTGCTCAATGGTGGAGAATGAGTTATTGTGATTTTAGAAGCCTCGAAGATTCAATTATTCACGACGGTCTTAGTTCGTTCTCTAAAATTTAGGAAAATGTTCTGTGCACCTATAATATATCTATACACATTTTATATTTATAATTTATATTTTACTCAAAAATTTAAAAGAATAAAAAAGGTTATCATACGTTGTCCTTTTTAACGAAAAGTTAATGATCGTTAGTCTAAATGACTATTACCGTAACAAATTTCAAAAGAGAGGATGGTTAGTGTAATTAAATTTTGTAAAGGAGTGTCAATAAAATTTAAAGTAAACTTAAAAGATGATTCGTGTGATTTTCTCTTTTGACAATGTAATTTCTAAGCTATTAAGTAACGATTTATATATACAATGAAAAATTAATAATATTGATCAATAAGAAGAGAGTCAACAGAGTCAAGTGACTACAACTAGTGGGATTTTGACTAAATAATATATATATATATATAGCTACTTTGTCATAACTCCCGCATATTTAGACTAATAACGGCAATCAACGGTTTTCAACGTTTCGTGTTCACTTTGCCTTTACGACTTGTCTCAATTTTTTACGTGAAAAACGAATATATTATTATTAATCACGGGTCAACGTGTTTCTAACCTTGAAAACTTCTATTTGAAAAAATTTTATTTCATATTTAAATTGTGGCTTTGGTAATTATTTTCATAAATAATAAATTATTGAATAAAAATAAAAGCAAATAACATGTGAAGGTGACTTGATCTATTTAGAGTTTAGACACGATCTAAACTTTAGGATCAGTTCTTAAGCGCGTAGATGAGTTGATTTTGAAGTAAACAGTTTTGCAAGAAACGTTCATGTTTACTGTTGTGGGTAGTCACTCTCTCGCGACTTAGCAAGATTTTCATATATTTTTTGTACAGGTGGGTTTCAATGTATAATACTAAAAAAATGTAGAATATGAGAACCAATAGAAATGCTTCATTTTCTTTTATACTCAATTTCCACTCGAATTTTTAAAATTAAATATCTCACAAACGGCATGACTAAAAATTATAAAAGTTACATATTCGAAATCAACATTTTTTTTCTCTTCGATTAGAGATCCGACAAGCTATAGTTTCGACAACTTCTTTTTTTTCTTCATTTTCGTCGGGTTTTTAAAAATGCGATTTATATAATCACATGTGATTTTATATATAATTACATGTGATTTATGATAGAAATATAATATTGGTACACAATTATTTATCAATGGTGGATGTTAACTCACACATAATTACAATTTAATATTCATTCACGTAAATTACTATAAATAAGATTTTAAGAATTGCATTCAATTACGGTCAAAATCACATTTGATTATTGATTTGAGATTTAATCACATGTATTTTTCAAATGAAGTATGTGATAATAACTGATAATTCACATGTGATTTCACATTTATATTTATTTACATGTATAATTATAAAAAAATTATTTGAAATTATTTACACTTTATTGACATGTGATTACTAATTTAATGTTTAATCACATGTGATTATAACTAAAAAATTTTCTAAGGGTTTATTAAATTATCAAATAAATTATTTTTATGTGATTTTAAACTTATAATTTGTAAATTTGATTATTCACATGTGATTATGGATAGTGATTTACAACTTATAATTTGATTGTAACTATATTCAATAGTGAGTGTTAAATCACATGTGATTTATTATTACGAATTTCACATCTCTATTAGAAAACGAAAAAAAAAAGTTCGTAAAAAGTATGTCTTGTGAGATCTCTAATTAAAAATAAAAAGACGCTGATTTTAACAGTGTAATTTTTATAATTTATGGATATACGGTTTGTGAGATATTTAGATTTAGAAAAAAAAGATGGAAATGAGTAATTGAAATAGAACAATCCTATTGGTTCCTTCATTCTACATTTTTTAACATTCTACATTTAACTTTTCTCATTATATATATATATATATATATATATATATATATATATATATATATATAGGGTGAGGATCCCGTGAAAACTCCAAATTGGTGAGAACCGTGAGAACCATGTACGCGCTTCTTCTTCTTCTTCCCCGTAATCTGAGTGCTTCTTCTTCCTCAAATACCTACTGCTCTTACAATTTAAAATTAGATTAATATGAAAATAATTGGACATAAGCATACGCATATACAATCATTTTGCAAATCAAACTTTTAATTTTCCGTTTATAAATTAGGTGCAGAACGCAGTTGCAGGTAGGTGCAGAACGCAGTTGCAGGTAGGTGCAGAACGCAGTTGCAGGTAGGTGCAGAACGCAGTTGCAGGTAGGTGCAGAACGCAGTTGCAGGTAGGTGCATAACGCATATAGGTGCAGAACGCAGGTAGGTGCATAACGAAGGTAGGTGCAGAACGAAGATAGGTACTGTGACACCCGACACTTTAGGGTAATGATTACCTTAAGCTATAACCATGATTACGTGTATTTAGTATTTGACTAGGCTAAATACTTGTGACTACTTGTATAAGTTTATATACACATACGTGATTATTTGTAATTACGCGAAACAACCGGACGGAGTCCGACAATCTATACGGCGTTGGTGATAACTTTTCATAAATAACGTAAACCTATTTTATAGTTTAAGTAGTAGTTATTTACCCTATATTATTATTATTATTAAATAATAATATGCGAAAAACCCAGACGTTTTGCTTAAAACGTAACAAACGCAACGAAAACGCGCGGATCGCGCCTGATACCCGAACGAAACCGATAAATATTTTGAGAAGGTTCAATGAAGTATTTTAAAGATATTGGTCAAATTAAAATAGCGATTTCGTATCAAAAATAAAACACAAAAATTAAACGTTAACGATTTAATTATAACGCGCGTGAATAACGTTCAACCGATCAAATAATGTAACACGGACTTGAGAAACAAATGTACAAGCCCAAGGCTCCATTTGGGCCGCCCCAAGTGAGCCCAAGGCTCAACCCATGAAGCCCAAAAAAAACGGTCCAAGCCCACCCTATTTATTTCCCCATTTCCTTCTTTTTCTCATTTCCACACAACTTTTTCACACACAAACTCTCTCATCTCCTTCTCTTCTCTCTCCCTCTATTTTGGCTGCCCAAGAACACCACCACCATCAACCACCACCTGCCACAATCAACCTCCATCATCATTCATCACATTTTCAAGAAGAAATCAAGCCAACACACAAGATAAAACTCTTCTCATCATCTTTCTCCTCTTGCTCGGTTGTACAAACATTGTAAGAACTTCAAAACTTTTCTAAAACACTTGAAACACTTCTATAAACATGTTATAGTTTTCACTTAACAAGGAAATGTCCAAAACATAACACAAAAACGTTTTTCATTGCTTAAAATGTTCAAAAACGTCACATGCAATTCTGACCAGAAAAATAATTCAACTTCAAGGAGAAGTTTCTCCTTCAAAACTTGACCAAAATGGACGATTCAAAAGGCAAAAATTAATTTAAGAAATTAGCTTTCATTTTCAAGTGGTTTCATAATTTTTGGAGCTCGTTTGATACCCGAAATGATTTTTATAAAAACATGTACACGGACTGTCCAGAAAGTCAGAAAATTTACTCTTCTTGTTCGAGTCATAATTGGAGCTATACATCTCCAAATAACTTGAAACTACCGCGAAAAGTTCACAAATTTTGTTAGGTACAAATGTCGTTTAGATAACTTTCTCGGAAAATGCGTAGATTTTGCCCAGAAATTAGATTTTGTTGCATGTGTCCAGATTGGTCACTTTCTGACCTCAGGAGACAAATGGAATTTTTAAATATACTTAGGTATACCTAAAAATTCTGAAAAAATTATTTTAAGTAGTTAAGATACTAAGGAACAACTCATATTTTTCTTAAATTTTAGGTCGAATATTTGGAATACGAAATCGGACTTGCAAAAACGACCTGTTCCAGGCCTCAGTGTCGTAGAAGAAGCCCAATCGTCTGCGACACTAGCCTCTGTGTCGCCATAGCTACCCAATCGGCACCTTTTGCGACACTAGCCTTGGTGTCGCAGATGGGAACGGATCGTCACAATAGCGACTAAAGCCTCAGTGTCGCAAGAGTATCCCAATCGGCACCTTTTGCGACACAAGCTTTAGTGTCCCAATGGGTCCTACTGACGCACCAAACCTGCGACACAAACCTTTAGCGACACAAGCCTTAGTGTCGCATAATACCTTAGTGTCGCATATAGCGACACTAAGCCAGGGGCTCTGCCCCTTGGACCCCGTCAGGGGTTGCCACCCTTTGGACCCCACTACCAGAGAGCCCCGGACCCCCGTCATGCGTGGGCTTTGCCCCCTTGTCGCACTGATCAATTACCCATAACCGGAAAGTAGAAAATGCTTAACTATCAAGTGTTGGACTCACGTAACAACTGAATCTCATACGATACAACGAGTACACGAAATACGTAAACATATATGTGTATACATTAAAACGAAACATAATAATAATACTATGTGATTATTATTACAAACCGTCACCAACGGGCCGTACATGTTTTCTAAACACAAACGATAACCGAACAACTGGACATTTCTAATTGAGTGAACTAGCATAGGGAGACATTGACCCTCCACCTACATGATTTACTTAGGTGGACACTAACCCTCCACCTACACAATTGGCTTAAGTGGACATTAACCATCCACTTACATAGATGATCTTTTGAGACATCTAATTACACAACTTTATACGTCTACGGCGTTAGAAGGTTGCATTTGGAATCACACGTTGCTTGCTATTTGCTATTTGCTACTTGCATACTAATCTCAGGTGAGTTTCATAGCCCCTTTTTACTGATTTACCCAAGGGTGAGAATACATACAACTGCTTTTATACTGCTATTTTTATGTGAACACCAGTACTAAACTCGATATATTGGTTGCATGAGTTTTTTGACTAATCCTGAAATTCCTCTACATCATAGTTTGTTAGTATCGATATAGCATGAATGTTAATGAATAGTACTATTTGGGATTAACTCCCCCCGTCCGGGTTAGTCGCGCTAACTGGTCAAACGGACGCATTATCATTTGTTCTTGCGAGTGTTGGATTAGGCACTCGTTGGGAGGCACCCCGATCGTGGCATTTGATTGTGACCCGACACCACAGTTAAGCTCGAACTATGAGCTCATGGCAACAATATACCCTATTTTTACTTTTTGTAATACATTACTTATCATTGTTGAATGATACAAACATGAAATCTTGTGTTCCATACGATGTTATATCAACTGTTTACAAACCTATGAACTCACCAACTTTATGTTGACCTTTTATTATGTATTTCTCAGGGGACCAGCTGCAGTAAGATGCTTTCGGAAGCATTAGCTCGAGTCACATGTTTTCACAATCAAACCGGAGATTTGAATGCATTACTACATTTTGTAACTATTATTAGGATGGTAGTGGAAATCTCTAGACTGTTGACTCGAAACTTGATGATTACGTAGACTTTTGTAAACAATGAAATTGTGAGGATGTAATGATTTTTGAAAACGTCTCATATAGAGGTCGTTTGTTGTAACTCTTGTGTTGTGATATTTGATTGGGTCGCAGCCCCCAACCCAACACCCTACCTTCCGCTGCCACGTGTTTTGGGGGTGCGACAGGTACTCACTAATTGTACCTCCAGTCGCTGCTATTTGTATCATCGACGAATGCAATTTGACATGCCTTGTTGTTGGGTGCAAAATCGGTTCTGCGCCCCATTAATTTTAGAAACAGAAAAAATAATTCATAATTGAAAAATGAAAAACCAATTTGACATGCCTTATTGTTGAAATTGACGTAAGAAGAAATAAAGTAAAGGAAACCAAAATTGGATTCCTTTTTGATTTGGTCAGCGGCCACCATTAATAATAAAATCACATCTTCTTAATTTTCATATTCCGACGAGATCTATTGTAATTGATGCTACCGCTGCTAGCTAGGGTATTTCATATTAAGTTTATAGTTGATGTATTTTGCCTCGAGTAAATCGCAAACGAAAAAGTCCGGCGAACTGTTGTCGCCATGGCGAATTACGAACAGAAGGCGGTTCCGACGTAAACATGTAGAAGATGATGTAACGTCAATTTCACTACGTTAATTTTATAAATGGCTAGATGGAGGGTTTCGTAGTGGTAGATTGAAATTGAGGGTGTACGGTCTCTGAATTTGGGGATTTGTCTGGTAGAAGTAATCACGGGGAGAAAGTTGTTTTTAATGGGTTTGATATTTTGTGTTCCGGATGAGATTTTAAGGCAAATGTAAGTTCTCACGGTTCTTACAATTCACCTAGTTCTCACCCGATCCTTTCACTATATATATATATATATATATATATATATATATATATATATATCCCAAATGTTAAAAAAGATATTAGACTCTAATTGTGATTAAATCTAATGTCTCCACCTCATCACTTAACTACTTTTTTCCCGCTAATTCTGAAACGTTGCTTTACTCCTAAATATATATCTCCAAAAATTCCCCTAAAATATTGCAACCTCTCCCTGCCAATCGATACCTATTCCCACGATTAGAAACAAAAAACCCCATCCCGTTATTTCTAAAGCCTCCATTCATTTTATATTTTTTTGTATATCACATTTTTTGTCCCTTTCTCATTGTTCCAATATCTTCTTCCAAGTATTCACAAAAACTACATGCATCTATTGAACAAAACTGGTATCCAAGTATCCAACTACCCATACATGGGGATTAGTTATTAGAGAAAATTAGTGAAAGTAAATAGTACAATTCTTCCGATGCCATGAGTTTTGATTTGGAAGATTTAGTATATATGTTCACGAGTAAGAAAATGGATGAAAACTGATATTGTTATACACGACAATTATTAGATGTTTTCGCACTATGCATAAAACTCATGTTCTTCATAATCTCATTGTAAAAGTATGTTGTTCTCATTTTTCTCTTCGTCACATGTGAGATTTCCAAACTTCATCAACTACCGCTAAGGGTGTTCATTTCTTCAATATATTCAAAAACCGAAAAACCAACTAACCCTACCGACTAATCGGTTAATTGAACCGGTAAGATTGGTTTCCTCCAGTTTAGTTAAATGAACATTAGAAGATTTCATTTTTTCGGTTAATTTGGTTAGCAGTTATGGTTCATGATTTTGGGCATGACCGAAAAATTCCTAATTCCAAGTTTCAACTTTTTATTTGAAATATATATTTTTGAAGTACAAAACTCCATGTTTCCTACGAAATAAAACAATGAAAGTCCCCATTTGTTTACGTCAAGTTATATTACTGTATGAATGATCCATTTTATACTTCGAGGCACATGCAAGTCTTAAATTTCCAATGTTATTTCATATTTATGTCTGGCACAAGGCACGTAGCGCGAGTGCATCAATGGTTATGTGGCTTAATTAATAAGTTAATTTTACGCAGACTACGACAGCAGTCGCAAATGCAAAACGGTTTTATGCTGCACTTATTGAAAACTATACGTCTAAATTGAACCGTGAATGAAAATCTAAACTAATAGTATATATTGGAAATTTGTTTAATAATCAAATAAATCATTTACACATAGACATCCTCCGAATCCCTACACTTATCTTTTTGTTGATGACTAATTTTGGTCCATAATTTTCGATGTAAACTTTCTGACATTTTTTTTAATTAACAGGAATCGAATGACTTCGTGAAGAACTAATGTGAACAATAATAACCAAGATTCTAACACATATTCCCTTGCCTATTACTCCATCCGTCTATTTAGTTGTCTATCTTTTCCTTTTCTGATGTTTCAAAATAATTGTCCACTTTCAGTTTCAACTAATCATAAAATATTTAAGTGGAGATAATGAAATCTTATTGGTTAGCACAGTAATCAATATAATTTTCTTAAACTGTGAGCATACAGAAATTTACAATTTAATCGGAATGAAGAGAGTATCATTTTATTTGGTAGAAACGCAAGTGTCAAGATAGATATACATATCACATTTTATATTAGTTCAAAGAGCCAAATAAATTCCAGTCATAAATTCACGTCAATTATAACAAACCTTCAAAACTTATATTGATATAATCACAAAAATTTATAAATAAGTTTTTCAAAATGAGGTGAGTTAAAATAAGGCCTTTAAGCAATATAACTTTAGTAAACCTTTAGTAAATGCACCATTACTCATGGATTACACTTTTTTCAACATGATTGATGTATCCGTGCATCGCACGGGTAATAATCTAGTATATATATATATATATATATATATATATATATATATATATATATATATATATATAGGGATTAAGAGGAAAGTATGGAAGCAAACCATTCATTCACTATGAATGATAATTAAAAATAAAAAAAATATTTTTACCAAAAAATATTAATCAAAACCAATGTTATAACTACTAATATTCATAGATCAACTACTTTTTATAACTTATAATATCATATGATGAATATTAAGAGAATTTTTTTAACATTCATCATTAGTGAATGTTAACCGAAATGGATATTATCAATTTCTTTGAAAATTATTCGTTAATATTCGTCCACGATGAATAATAATCAAAACGTATAAAAATAAAATTTTACCAATAAATATTAAATAAAACCACTGTTATAACTACTAATATTTATCAATAAACTATTTTTAATAACCTATAATATCATATGATGAATATTAAGGGAATTCGCTAACATTCATCGTTAATGAATGTGTAGCTTCATTCTTGCCCAAAAAATAGTGCTTCGTTGGGATCAATCACCGACATCAAATCACACAACGATGTATAACCCAATAATTAAATACACACAAAATAGAAAAACACAATACACACACTTTTTGCATGGAAAACCTTTCAAGGGAGAGTAAAACCACGGGACCCGTATACCACTTAACATCCACTATATGAAATATATTACAAAATAGGAGACGCTTAACTCTCGACACTTTTAAATATCCTCACAACACTCTCAACGGTTGATTACAATAACGGAATTCGCGTCATCGTTATTGAATCACCGAGACCACTACACGGGACGGAGGGAGACGACTCTCATATGTGCTCTTTCTTTCTCTCAGCCTCCTCATCTAAACTCTACAACCAACTCCTATATAAATAGAAAAACTTCGACTTCTCCACTAAGAAACTTGTTACCCTAATTATCTTGATTTACAAAATCTCCTAATTTAGGAAACTAGAATCACACCCCAATAAATCCTCCATTGATTCAAATTCCCTAAATCTTCACCTCTATGATGCGGATCTCATCTTCAACGATAATGAGTATGATCTTCATCTTGTTGTCACTGACTTTCTCTCCATCGGAACACGTCGCCCAACATCCTCATTGTTAGGAAGACTTTCGACACAAGGAACCTCGTGATCAATATACTCCACCGAGCCTCATCATCTTTGAACTTCACATCACCCACATCATTGAATCCACCTCATTAACTTGATAGTTCTCCTCAAAATCAAAAGTTTTTGCAACAAAACCTCTACAAAACAGAAGCAACTTCGAAAATTCATATCTCCATATTGAACAGTCCGATCACAGTAAAAATTGATCACAACATGGGTACGTATCTCTTTAACCCCCTTCTAAAAATCACGACAATCCAATAGTTAATGAACCCGCAACAACTATTTTGCCACAGCTGCGCTGAAACTCACCGAAAATTCCGCGGAAACTTCGATGACCCATAGCTCTCTATCGGTATCTCCAATCAACAATCCCAATGGTCAGATCGTAGAACAACTCATTAGGAACCTACAGTCCAAATTTCACTACGATCCAACGGTTAACGAACCCACACCGACAATTCTCCCGATGATGTGCAGAATATGATGAATCGCACTCTGTTTTCTTCTCATATTAACTTCCTCTCGGTTATGTGATTCTCCTTCACGAACCTCGCTCTGATACCAGTTGTTGGGATCGACCCCGTTCTCATATCTCTCGTTGGGATCGATCAATAACACACCAAATTACACAACCATGTATAAGCCAATAGTTAAATATGCACAAAACAATAAAAACACGACACACACACTTTTTGCGTGGAAAACCTCTCAAGTGAGAGTAAAAACCACGGGACCCGTAGACCAATTAACATCCACTATATGAAAGATATTTCAAAATTGGAGACGCTCAACTCTCGACACTTTTGAATATCCTCACACTACTCTCAACGGTTGATTACAAAAACAGAATTTGCGCTGTCGTTATTGAATCACCGAGACCACCACAAGGGACGGAGGGAGACGACTCTCATATGTGCTCTCTCTTTCTCTCAACCTCCTCACCTAAACTCTACAAACAACTCCTATATAAATAGGAAAACTTCGACTTGTCCACCAAGATACTTATTACCCTAATTATCTTGATTAGAAAAAATTTCCTAGTTTAAAAAATTAGAATCACGCTCCAATACTATGATGCCCTGAACGAGTTGACCACAAAATGCCATACTAAACTTTGTAAACAAACAACACATTATCTTTTAAACATTACCACAACAACTCATCCTCGCGTAATCTGTTATCAAATAATTAAAGTATTGCAATATGAGCAGATAAAGTTCGAAATTACAAGTTCAACAATACCACATAAATCGATCTCTTCATACGATTTGTTTGATCAACAAGGTCAATTTTCGATTTTTGCGCATTTTTAGAAATGTGCATCAATTTTTCTTTGCATATTTGAGATGTATGAGTGTGAATTTAATGATTTTATTTTACATATGTGTGCATTTGAGGTGTTCTTAGCCGTTCTTATTTTATAAGTGTTCTCATTGGAACTTTACCCTAGGTATGTATTTATATATTATATACTATAACTTGATGCGTGTTAAGTGGTGATTAAAAATACCAAGTTTTAATTAAATGGAAATACTAAAGTTAACTTTAACACAACCAGGCAAGACTACCTGTTCGTATTATAGTATAGCTTAGGTAATACCGAGTCGAACCACAGGGAAACGGTGTAAATTAAAATAACTAATTAAACGTTAAATTACAAATTACAAATAAATAAGGGGTGCGTTTTAGTCCGTACGAACGTATTTAATTAATTGAAAATGAATTAAACTTTAAACAAATAAAAGATAAAAAGTAACTAAAGATAATCAGATAGAGAAGCATGTATTTACTTAGATTCGTGATTTCTCGATTCAAGTTTCAGATATGTTTATTGAATTGTTGATTATTTATTATGGTGATTTTAACAAATATAGATAGTCTCCTGTTAAGGTTAACTAATCCTATAAACTTTAGCTTAATACTAGATTCTCTTGAATACACTAAAATTTCTTCTACGTATTGTTAACCTAAACCTTATTCAATTAATACTATCAACAGATCATTGAGATTCATTCAGCAACCTCGTGTTAACGCAAGTTTATAATTATTGATTAAATAACTATCACATTAATTAGGTTTTATTAATTGTTATTCTCTTAACCTATTACCGGTTACAATCTCAAGACACAATTAACTAACAAATTACTTAATTGCAAATAATCAATCAACTCATACAAACCCTAGTTATAGCATAAGTCTATTGATCACGTTAAGTAACAATTAATCAACACACAATTAATATGGATGTTTCAAATAAACTCAATAATCATTCGTAACTCAAATCAACATAAACATATCATAAAACCTTTATCTAAAAATCATCCATCTAAGCAAATACAATTAAAGAATGAGCTCATGTTTAGAGTAATCAAAACCAGATCTAAAAATATGTAATTACACATTGTAAGTAGAAAAGATTAAGAATCAAACCTAATAAACTGAACCAAATCTTCGTTAGGGTTGAAAACCTTCAAACCCTAGCTTCCTAGCCTCCAAATCGCACCTTTAGTCGACTTCTAAACCCTAGAATCGAAATTGGCTTTTCTTCAATCGTATGGTTTATTGGCTGATTATGGCCTCTATTTATAGATTTCAGATCGCAAATCCAACCGCTGCCTGAATATTTCAACCGCCGGTTGGGTTGTTTTTTACCCACGAAACCCGGTTTTGACTCGCGCGCTCCAACTGCCTTCCATATTTAGGTTCAACCGTCGGCTGAATATTTCAACCGCCGGTTGAATTGTGATTCCAGAATGTTCTTCATTCGGGCTGGACTCCTTCTTTTGGGCTTCAATCTTCACAAATACGAATTTACTCTTCTTATTTGGCCCAATAAATTAATCTTTTGAGTTTAATTTTTTTTTTAAGCCCAGTCTTCTTGATTCTTAGTCTTCACTTCATTTTCTCCGGTTTTTGAGGCCGTTTTCGTTCCTTTGCTTTCTTTCTTTAATTTAAACACTTTTTTGCAAATATAAACGAAATCAGTAATATATATAAATAAATTGCAATAAAAATGCTTAAAAATAAGGGAATATTACCATATAAATATGATATTATTTGATGTTATCATATAACTACTAATATTCATATATAAACTACTTTTTATAACTTATAATATCATATGATGAATATAAAGAGAATTTTCTAATATTTATTGTTAATGAATCTTATCTGATGGATATTATCATTTTCTTTGAAAAATTATTCGTTAACATTCGTCAACAATTAATGATAATCAAAACGTATAAAATCATATTTTTATCAATAAATATTATCCAAAACCGATATTATAACTACTAATATTCATCAATAAATTATTTTTTATAACTTATAATATCATATGATGAATATTAAGGGAATTCTTTAACATTCATCGTTGATGAATGTGTGGCTTCCCTCTTCCCCAGAAAATAGTATTTCCCTCTAGATCCGGTTCCTATATATAGGGTGAGAATCCCGTGAGAACCAGGAAATGGTGAGAACTGTGAGAACCCATCCTACACCGCTCTTTTTTTAAATACCCATATCTTTTAATTCAAAATTAATTTATGACTAATAACACTTAAATCAAACAAAATATACCAATTAAATTACTTAATCTAATAACATCACCAAATTCTATTTATCATTAATTTCACACCAGAGACAAAAAATACAATAATTAGCTAGGTGTAGAATCGGAAATAAAGTGTAAGACATGTGCAAATCGGATTATGCACTTGGTTCATGGGTGCAAATTGGATTCTGCACCCGATTCATGGGTGCAAATAGTATTTTGCACCCGATTAATGTGTGTAAATCGCATTCTGCACCTGGTTTGATGGGTGCAAATCACAACCAACAAATTATAAATAGAGTATTATTAACTTGAATATCATCCAACAACTAAAAGAAGATTAGGTAAACAAAAAAAATTAAAAAAGTGATTCTTCGAAAAAGAAAAAAAAAGGGAAAAAATTACACTGGAACTAACTTGTTTCTTCTTGATATTCAAAATCAAACATTTACCACACATTAAAAATATGTGAATTTGTGAATAAATGCTAAAATAGAAAGTGAAACCTAAAAATCCAATTGCAATTTGTCTTTCTTCTTCGTGATAGGGACACATCACAGTAGCTTGAGTAATGGTGTTTAGAAGGAAAACAGGAAGCGGCAACGATGATCGACATGGTTATATAGCAGCGGCATTCTGATTGGTAAATTGGAGATGGTGACGATGATAGTGATGGTGACGGTGACGATGATGGTGAATTCGGCAAAAAATTGCGATCAACATCGGTGATTGGGATTTATGATTTTGAGAAGATAACTAGTAAGTAATTATCTGGAGAGAAATTATGTGTCCAGGGTTTTTATTTGGGCTTTGTAAAATGAGTTCCAAACTTAAAAGCCCAACAACATTTAGTTCCCACGGTTCTCATTACAAATTTAGTTCTCACCCGATCTCTTCACTATATAGTATATATATATATATATATATATATATATATATATATATATATATATATATATATATAGTGACCGGATCAAGAGGGAAACACTATTTTCTGGGTAAGAGGGAAGCTACACATTCATCACTATTGAATGTTAACGAATTCTCTTAATATTCATCATATAATATTATAAGTTATAAAAAATAGTTTATTGATGAATTTAATAGTTATAACATCGGTTTTGATTAATGATTATTGGTAAAAATATGATTTTATATGTTTTGATTATCATTCATCGTTGACGAATGTTAACGAATAATTTTTCAAAGAAAATGATATATCCACTTCGGTTAACATTCATTATTGATGAATATTAGAAAATTCTCTTTATATTCATCATATGATATTATAAGTTATAAAAAACGTTTATATATGAATATTTGTAGTTATAACATCGGTTTTGATTAGTACTTCTTGGTAAAAATATGTTTTTTTACGTTTAATTCTCATTCATCGCGAATGAATGGTTAGCTTCCCTCCTTTCCTTAAAAAATTACTCCCCTCTTGATCCATAACCTATATATATATATATATATATATATATATATATATATATATATATATATACTTCAGACTTACCCTCTTCCTTAGAAACCCATTTTTTTTTCAATTCAAAATTACTTTTATATAAATACATTTAAATCAAACACAATTCATCATTGAATTCAGTTTTTCGTTCTCTATGTAAATTAAGTAGAAATAGTTAGTGCAAAACGTAAGTAGGTGCAGAATGCAACCAGGTGCAGAACGCCAAGCTTGGATCAGTTGTGTTTTTTCCTTCGTTTTTATCTTTCTTTTTCAATATATGGACACAATTAGGTGCAAAATGTAACTATGTGCAAAGGTAACTAGGTGCAGAACGCAACCAGGTGTAGAACGCAACCAGGTGCAGAACGCAACCAGGTGCATAACGTAAATCAGGTGTGGAACGCAAATTCGATCAAAAATTGCAATCTTAAGTTATAAAAGGTAGATAAAAATTTATAAATATGCTTTTTCAATTAATCTTGGATATACAATAACGAGTTAAAGAAATTAATTTAAAAAAGAAATAATCTCGATGCAAAAAATGGCGCAGTATACAAACAAAAAAATTGAACTTGAATCTCACGGGACCTTCTTCTTCTTCTTTTTATCTACTTCACCACAATTTATTTGATCTCTTTATCCCATAAAGAAATAATTTTTTTTGCAAAATTTTAGAGATCATCGGCATTATTTGATGTTACAATCGGGTGATGATCGCTGCCTTCTGTGATGAAAAATGAAATTGGGAGAGGATAGAGGTGCAGGAAATTTAGAGAAATCAGTTGGAATAACCGGGTATAATTTGGGAAAGAATGAAAGACATTGGGCTCATATGAGTTTTGGGCTTTTTTTTAAGTCCGTTTAGCAAGTTCTCACGGTTCTCATCCAACATGTAGTTTCCACCCGATCCCTTCACTATATGTATATATATATAGACGTGTTCTAATAAAATGACTAATTTTCGTATGAAAGACTTCAAATTTACTTTTTAAAATATCCAAAACACGTTGTTTTATAAAATTTTCTCCGTAACTCCTTCAAATAACTTTTAGCATCCCAGATTTGGTAGTTGGCAGTTAATCTTCTAAATTTGAACCAATACGTACTGTACTACGGTATAACATAAATAATTTTTTGTATGTGTGAATTCGTGTAATAAATTATTGAAAAATACTTTTATTTAGTATATAAAAATCGAAGCAGGACAAAAGTCGTTGGAATTTTGGTCTATACATCCCTGTTTGAGTGACCAATAATTCCGATTTGCTATACCTAAACAATAGACGTGATGATAACAACTTAACATACAATATAATTGTAGTAAGGTTACGAAAAGTAACAACTTAGAGTGCTCCCAACGGAAGCCGTCGGTTGAAACCGACGGAATCGACATTGGTGGTACGAGCCCGTCGGTTCGGTCCTTCGGTTATTTGACGATGGGTCAGTTTATTCGTGGGGCCCGGGCGCGTACAGGAAAATGAAAAAAAAAAACTAGCTGTTGCATTTTGCTTTTTTTTTTAATACACACCCTCATTTCCAAACAATTCACGCACTTCTTCACTATCACATCTATATTTATACAATCTTTCCACCATGTCTTCCGATTCCGATCTTGAAGATTTGCAATCTATCACGGCGGTTTTCGATCTGATGGCTGCTATCGATATAATTAACTCGATAGACTCCGATTCGTCCGACGGAGAGGATATTCCGATCCCGATACCACGAGTACTCCGGCGGTACTTTCCTAGAGATCGTGAAGCAATGGGTGAACATTTGTATCTATACTACTTTGCCGAGGATCCAACATTTCCGGCGGATAGCTTCCGACGACGTTATCGAATGAGCAAGTCATTATTTCTCCGTATATGTCAAGGTATTATATCGTTTTCCCAATTTTCGGTACCTGACTACTTTACATATTTTATTCAACGGCATGACGCAACTGGTAGACCTGGTTTTAACGTTTGGCAAAATGCACTTCCGCCTTACGCCAATTGGCGTACAGTTGTGTCGCCGATGCGTTTGATGAGTACTTACATATGGGTGAACAAACATCGTACGATTGTTTGGATAACTTTTGTAAATGTATTTTTCATCTATACTTTACCGAGTATTTAAGAAAACCAACACTACAAGATGTGCAACGTTTACATCAGTGTCATGTCGAGTTGCATGGTTTTCCGGGTATGCTCGGAAGCATCGATTGTATGCATTGGCCTTGGAGAAATCGCCCAGTAGCATGGCAAGGTCAATACACTAGAGGTGATCAAGGTTGTCCAACAATCATGCTTGAAGCGGTTGCCTCTTACGATTTGTGGATTTGACACGCTTTCTTTGGTCCAGCGGGTTTGAGCAACGACATCAACGTATTAAATCAATCGGATTTGTTCAGCGATTTACTACAAGATAGAGCTCCCCAGGTAAATTTCACGATTGCCGGCAAGGAATTCACCAAAGGCTATTATCTATGCGATGGAATTTATTCGGGATGGTCCACTATTGTAAAGTCGTTTAAGCATCCGCTGACACAACAAGAGATGCGCTTCAAGAGATATCAAGAAGCTGCAAGAAAATATGTGGAACGAGCATTCGGTGTGTTTCAGGGCCGTTGGCAAATCATCAAGAACCTGGCAAGACCATATAGCACCAACAAAATATCAAGAATCATGTATGCTTGTGTCATTCTACACAACATGATAATCGAGGACAACGGACGAAATATGTGTCAACTAGAGGAGGTGTAACATCCACCCTAAGGGTCTAGTAATATACGGGTAGTTTCCTAACTTTAAATTTATTATTTAATGTGTTAGGAATATTTAATATTATTATGTTATTTGATAATATTAGTCAAAAGGATAAATGAGTTATTATGACTAATACATAATTCATTGTTTTAAATTAATCTAGTTGACGGTAAAATAAAATAGTTGGTTTCGTAAAATAGTTTTAGGTTCCAGACAATAGATTAAGAAGGGAACTAAAATTATAATGGTATTGAGTTAGATTAATATATATATTCTCAAAACTTCTGTAAACTTCCTAATTTCATTTTCATTTCTTCAAACACACATAGTCAAGAAGCTTAAGTTCTCTCAATAAGATTTAGAAAACAACCTGGTTGAAACTCAAGATTTGAAAACGAATTCCATATCATCATCAACCTGTTTCAACTTCTAATAGTATGTATTTTGGTGTTTAGTTGTTATGAACTTGTTTTCATGAAAATTAGTCAAATTGTGAAATAGTTGTGTAATTGAAGCTTGAAAGATGTTACTTGATGTTATTTGATGCATATAAATTATTAGAAAGCTTGTTAGAGTGATAGGAAACTGAGTTTTTGAGATATGGAGAAAAATAGTTCGGAATTCTGGGTACAGTAGCGAAGTTCGCGGGTTGAAGATGAAGCAGCGAACTTCATGTGGCCAGCGAACTTGATACTAGCGAACTTGTGAGAGCAGCGAACATTGTGTGCCTAGCGAACTTGTGTGAAAGTTAGCGAACTTATAACCCACGAACATGTATAACTGCGAACTAGTGGCTAGCCAGCGAACTTATGGACAAGTTCGCCCGAACCTTGTCCTGCGAACTGAGATTCTAAAAGTTTTATTTTGCAAATTTCAAAAGTGCACAAGTGTTAGTGATACTTTTAGTGACTAAAATTTTTTACCCAATTTTCAATTAACACGGATTGGGCTGAAATTCGTATGGTCACTTGAAAACGGTCCAATAATTAAAACTCTTTTAGATGAGCCTAGGCGGTTTTAGGCCTTTCGGGGTCATCTTGGGGTCGAAAATGGCACTTTTCAGTTTTAAACATCATTTCGGGACTTTCTGATTTCACTTCAGATTGAACGTTTATTTTCTTAGACTTCAGAGATTACCTGCTTGGATAAATATGCTATGATGATGATTTAGAACAAGATAATTGAGTAAATAATTATATGAGTACATTGTTATAATTTGATTAAAATTGATAATTATAAAGTGGTTATAACTGATATTTATAACTTTGAAATTGTTTGTCATTTCGATACTATGTATTGAAATATGTTATAGGATTATAGAATGAGTTACTAACTCATTATTTGTTATATTCTCAGATCAGCAGAAGACTCAGTAACATTAGACTTCTGAGTTGTTGGACTGAGACTGACAGGTGAGTGGATCTGGAACTCACAAGTTTGATTTGGTTGTAACGGTTTGGTTGCAACAAGTAAACATAGATATAATTGATAAACTGTTTAGTCTGATTTGCTGATTATGAATCTACGTGCAATGTGGCCTTCAGGCATTGGTTGTTATTAAAGAGGTCAACAGATTGTTGGACTTGGTTATTACAGAATTACAGATACAGGGTCTTGTACATGTGTTGTATTAGAACCTGTGTTGCGTAATGGTAGTATCAAGTTATCGATATTTTCTGTATAGGCCAATACAGATTGTGATAAGCGTTTTTTGAGGGCCACCGCGGCAGTAGGGTTCCTCAAAAACCACCGATCCTCTTTGACGTTATGTGTTTACGATTAATTGATGTAAACAGATGGTTATGTTAAATTGAATTGTTAGTTTCACATTCATTCACTTAGCTTTGTGTTAATCCCACCACCTTAATCCCTGCAGGTCATGATTGAAATGGGCGGGCAGGAAGATTATGTTCAAAGAATGTTTCACTAGCTGGCAACTCTAATATGTTTTTGATAACTTAAATGAAAGTTGAAATTATGTAACACCTAGTTGTCATACTTTGTTTTTAACAATATATATGTACATTTTATAAATGTTAATAATGCAATACATGTTTTGACCTACGCTTCCTAAATAAAAGAATATTTTATAGAATACGAAGAGGAGGGTGTTACAGGAGGAATATCCGGAAATCCCACCAAGACGTTCGTGGTAAGAAATGGTTGAAACTCAATTGCGTATGGACAAAGAATTACGCGATCGGGAGGTTCATCACCAACTTTGCAATGCTCTCATCGATCACATTTCACAACTCCCACCAAATTTCTGTAGTCGTTAATTAGTGTAATCATTTTTTATTTAATTATTGTAATGTTTTTTTCTTTTTTAATTTAATTATTGTCATGTTTTTTTTTAATTTAATTATTGTAATGTTTTTTTTAATTTAATTATTGTAATGTTTTTTTTTAATTTAATTATTGTAATATTTTTTATTCTAATGAAATGTATTTAAATTATTAATTTATTAGTTGTGGGTCTATGAAAAAAAAACTGAGTGATCACTGATAGCAGGGGTCCGTCAGTTTTTGTCAGTTTTGTGAAAAAGCTGACGTGGTGCTGACGTGACCCGTCGACTTTTGTCAGTTTCTGTCACGGTTGGGAGGAGTCTTAACTAACTCTATTTTAACCTTTTGTACTTTCATCATCAAAGACTCAAAATCACAAAGAAAGATGCTCTTGAGATCGATCCCACACTCATATTACTTGTTGGGATCGATCACCATCACGACAAATCACACAACCATGTATAACTCAATAAATAAATGCACAAAACAAAAAAACGCACAACACATGATATTTTGCGTGGAAAACCTCTCAAGAGAGAGTAAAAATCATAGAACTCGTAGGCCACTTAACATCCACGATATGAAAGATATTACAAGTTGGAAACGCTAAACTCTCGACACTCTTGAATATCCTCACACCACTCTCAACGGTAGATTACAATAATAGAATTCGCACCGTCGTTATTGAATCACCGAGACCACCACACGGGATGCAGAGAGACGACTCTCATACATTCTCACTTTTTTTCTCAACCTCCTCACCAAATAATCATAACATAACTCCTATATTTATAGGCAAAACATAAAATAGTTTCCTAATTTGACTGCAAATCAAATTTCCAATTAAACTATCTTTTTCAAGTGTCTTAATTTTAGAAAATCGAATCATCCCAACAGATGTCAGATGCTTAAGCTTTGAGAACAAATAAACAAAAGCGAGCAGAAAACATTAATAGAATACTTAGTCACAAACCAATGGTATGATTTATAATTTTATAATTAAATCAAAACCTTCAATTTCATTTAGTTTTATCACGAAAATCAAACCCCATCAATGGAAAATGGACCGAATCTATGTATTATGTATTTTCTAATTTTGATCATTGAGTTAATCAAAATCATCCTGGAAATCAAACTAGAACCAACTTAATCGAAATGAAACCAACCAAAACTGATTATTTCAGTTTGTTTGATAAAATTTGTAGATATGTAGCATATACTAATGTCATTTCATTGACATTCCAAGTCTACTCAAAAGTATATAAAAAAAATAAAACAAAAATAAAAAATTCATGTTTCATATTCTTTTATGGATTAAAGGTAAGTAAGGCCCAATACAATTATTCCACCGGCCCAAAATGGCAAAACACATACCGTACTAATTTAAATTTGTAAATCGGCAACAATTTTATCCGTTACATAATTTTAGCTAAAAATTACATTATAAAAAAGGTTAACGCTACGTATCGAAAATAAAATTTCACTTTTATATCGAGTTAGGTGAAAAAACCCATTTTATTACTAATGTGTATTGAACTTTCAACTTTTGTGTCGAGTTAGGTAATATGTATTACTTGACATATTACTGTAACGACACGTAAAGCAATTTTAATAATGTCACGTAATACATATTAGCTAACTCGACACAAAATTTAAAAATTCGCTATCTGCATTACTAATAAAATGAATTTATTACCTAACTTTGTAAAAAATGAAATTTTGTTGCAACCCTAAATATATACTCTCTTCTTCCCACAAAATTATTTTCAAATAATTTACGTATAAATAAAGATAGGTCAAGTAAATTTTAGGTTTGCTCGTATATTCAAGTAAGTTTAATTGAATTTAATTATTTAAAAAGTAAAAAAGTTATAGTAACAAATGAGGGTAAAATAAATTTTTTAATGATTTTTAATGGTCAGTATTTATAAGTTAAAATTTTTGTTTTGGATTGGTATAAATATTAAAATATTTAAGTTTAAGGGATCATATAATTTTATATTTATATATTTTTCATATATATCATCTTCTCCACCACCGGCGCGCATCGGAAGATTCTCAAGTACTGATGATCCAAATTTCTGCAAACCGTAAGTATATCTATCTATATTACTATTTGTATATTTTGTATATCTGTATATATTTCGTTCATTAAATTGTTAAATTATAAGGTTTTAAATTTTAATTTTGATTTCTATGTAAAAATTATGCTCGCTGTACCTCGCAACGTTTCAATTTCGTATTTCAATTCAATCATGATTTGATTCATCAGTTATTGCTAGGGATTCAAAAACGAAGATTATTGATACGTGTTGTTTCGTTATTCATGCAACTTATGGAATGAATTTATATTGTTTTGTTGAATGCGTGATGTTGTTTATCAGTTTTTTGATCGATTTGCAAAAGTTGTAGTTTACTAATTGAAATTTGGTTGTTGCTATTATCAATTTGGTTTAGATGTAATTTTAAAGGACGAAGTGTTTGACTATGTGAGTTCGAGGCACTACCAGGTTTCCGATTTGTGATTTGAAATGTGTATAGTTTGGTTGGTGTTTTGATAACCATGCAATTTAAGTAGTGACTTAAAATTGTTTGTTAATTGGGTGATGTTGAGTGAGGTGTGATGCGATCAACTGTATATTTTCATAAAATTTGTTGATTAATTGAAAGTGTTTTTGTTTTATTAGTTTGTCGCTTCGTTTCACAGTTTGGATTAGATGTAACATCTATCGGACGATTATTTGAATTTTTGATGTTCTATATCAGTATTCTATACGAGTCATGTTCATATATTTGATATGGATTTATTTGTAAATACTCAAGGAGTTAAAGTTTGTGCCTGTATCATATGTGTTTCATATGTTTAATTTAACACTGTTTGTTTTAAGCACGAAGATGATCAAATTTGAACTTTTCTCAGTAACCAAATGTAATGTCTGATTTCTATTTGTATTTTTGGTGATATTGTGACTGGTAATTTGACAGGTTGATAACTTGATATGGGAATATATCTAAGCATGCCTAAAACCGATAAGCTTTCTCAGGATGGTGAGAATAAGAACCTAAGATATGGGGTATCATCCATGCAGGGGTGGCGCACATCAATGGAAGATGCTGTAAGTAGTTAGTGTGCACTATGTTGTAGCTGTGTATTGTTATACTTCTTTGATTATGGAATAACACATTTGATAAGATAATGGAGTTACAATTGCATATATGGCTTATGTTTTGGATACTGAAAAATTATACTGCTACTGGATAATGTAATTAGTTTATGGTTATGTAATCTGTAGTTACTTGCTAATGTATTAACTATATCCTTCTTTGTGTATCCCTGATAACTACCATTACTTTTAGCTAGTTAAGCTTATGCTTTGAATGAGCGACTTATGGTGTTGGTGTTTTCTTCTTAGTACCAATAGTATGTAAACTTGATGCCTTTGATTTAGATTCCAGAATCTGTTGTTGATATGGATCACTGAGCATTTTGTTGGTTTTTTTGGATTGCGGTGTTCGGTAGCATGCTGCTTATCCTGATTTGGACTGTTCGACATCTTTCTTTGGTGTTTATGATGGCCATGGAGGTAATAGTACGAGCCTTAGATACACATGTATATGTATTTAATAAATCATGTATTCATAACCTCCTTACTTCATAAGCAGCATTACAGTATTTTACTGCATCTAATCAATTTATTCGTTGTATGAAAAACTTTCTTTATGCATGTCATTTCTGGTGTTTGTTGAGTCACCACTCGATTGCACCTTTTGACATTCATGTTTATTATCCCAAGATTTCGTTTTCTATAATTCTTACTGTCTTGAAAGAAAAAAAACTAATAATCAAATAATACCTAGTAGTTTTTTTGTTTCGGAATGCTTACAACAGGGTTCCCATGTTTTACTTTCTTCTTGCTCAAAGTGATACTTATTTGGTAATACTTTTCCATAGTCTTCACATGTTAGTATTCACTTGTCAGTCTTTTGTATTTATGATCTGTTGTACCTTTTTTCTGAAACCGTTAGCAAACATAAATTTATCTGCCTGTCTTTCCGCAATGAAGAGTCTTCAAAACTTAACTTGCTGAACCAACTCTATGTTTTAGTCTGAAGGCCTTGTGTCATACAACTATGTGGTCAAGGATTTCTTCACCTTTCTAATGTAGTAGACAACTTATATTCGTAGTCATTCAAAGAGCAAGAGACAAAGTTACTTGACCAGCAGAAGTAATATTTTTTGGTTGGTCATAATCAGAAGGGAGGTGATAAATACACCAAATAATTTGGTTATATACTCCAAGTTTATGCATTAGGGTGTTGTACCACATGCATAAAGGTGTCGAAAGCTTGGTGTATCCATAAAAAAAATTGATGTATTTATCACCTCCCTAATCAGAAGGAAGAGGCTTATTGTGTTAATGATAATATTCAGTTTTTATGGGTAAAATGGAAGTTCTTTTATTTTTTACTTGTAAAACTGAAAGGAAGCTTTTCTAGAAGATGACTATCAAGCATCAACCAGCTAATTAAAGGCATTGTAGAGATGATAATGCTTCTAGGCTGTTCTTCAATAACTAGATAGATATGTTGAAATAATTATGTAGGATTGCGGAGAGGCATTACATATAGCTGCAATAGAATGTAAAATCAAGAGAAGATAGCTTTGGATGGTTCTCAGATTCATGATATATAAATGAACTTATGGAATTTGAAAAGTGGTTGTACTAATTATGGATTTAAGTCATTTAACTAGAGAGCAATACCCTGGAATTTTCGTAAGCTCTGTAGCATTTTAAGTTTGCAGGTCATGCAGTCTCTAAATTCTGTGCCAAGTATCTTCACCAGCAAGTGATCAAGCATGAAGCTTATTCTAGTGGTGATATTGGCACTGCTCTCCAGAAATCTTTCCTCAGGTCATCTACATTCCTTTCAAGTCAGTAGATACTTCAAGCATACAAGGGGTGGTGGGGACTGCATTGTTCACATATAGTTTTTTGCGTATCTTTCTGTTTGGGTCAGCACTCAGTTCTTTAGAGTTGGACTTGGAAGGCGTCAGTACCAGTTTTTAATAATTTGATGCCTTCTAAGCAACTATATGCTGTTCTTAGAGGTAGCAATTTGGACCCATTTACCTATAAATAGGCTGATTTCGCTTATCTTTATCAATTTAACTAAATAGGAAACAGTTTAAATTGGTTGAAAGTCATTCACAGTGTATTCAAATACATCAAACCTCCTGAATTTCTTGTATTTGTATAGGTTATGTACTCATACTTATACATTGATAATTTAACTTTTCAAAAGATTTATAAAGAAGTGTTTGTGGGTTGGCACAATCCTACACGACCGTCTGACCTGCACTAAAAGTTACTTGTTTTGACTTGTTACCGAAGCCGCCTGATCTGCCCATTTCGCCACCTTTAACAGTTACTTAAGAATTTTGTTATTCCTTACTAGCAATAGTTGTTACATATCTTGTCCATTATTAGAACAATTTTGCATCCTTATGTAGAATGGACGAGATGATGTGCGGACAACGTGGCTGGAGAGAGTTATCCATATTGGGAGATAAAAGAGATCAGTTTAGTGGCATGATGGAAGGATTAATTTGGTCCCCTAAGAGTGGTGAAGTAACAGGTCAAAATGATGATTGGTCTGTTGAGGAGGTACTTTCTTGCAAGCACCAAATAGCTGATATAGAAGTGTCAATTTCAATCCATTTACTTCTAAATGAGTCGATTCAGGGTATGATTTATCTCTAACAGGTCTAGCAGGTTAAATTGAAAATAGCTAAAGAGAGAAAGCTCAAATGGGTCGAACGGTTCAAAACATACCTGTATTGTATTTTAATGCATAAAAACTTTTAGAATCATTCTGTTGGAAAAACTAAATTATTATTGTGATGATATAGTTTTCATAATCTTCGCGCTCTGGTTATTTGCAAATAACAAATGTGGACAACAAGTGTTTTGGGTCAACCCGGTCCGACCTGTTTTGACATGCCAAGGTTGCCTCTTTTGACTTCATTACCCAACTTGCATGACCCGACCCAAGTCCGCCACTTCTACTGAGATGCATTAAAGTTGTTCTCACTTCCTCTTTGCTTATCATCGCTATTTATTTTACTTAGAAACATCTACACAAGACCACTTATCCTTTCAAATCTGCTTCTGGTTATAAGTCAAGTAACATGTCTGAAACATGTTCACTAAAACATGTTTTAGATTTATAACAATTAAAATTTTTTAGGTATCTGCCTAAAAAGGAGGGCTATATGTGGGGAATATATATCCTATGTGCATGTTAAGTGTTAGAGCTTAGAGGTTAGTAAATCCGTAGAACCCGTGACTTAAATATCCTGAAACGCTATTTGGCAGATCCATTGTACCATGTTAGCATGTTTTTTGCTGCGGCTCATACTTTGCTTTTAATGATTCAGGGACCACATTCTAATTACGAAGGCCCGACATGTGGTAGCACAGCTTGCGTGGCAGTCATCCGTAATAACCAACTTGTAGTAGCCAACTCTGGTGATTCTCGTTGTGTGATATCTCGGAAGGGTCAGGTAATATTCTTTATATCTTAACATATCTGAAATCTGTAACTCTACGGTGACGACCTGTTTTTAAGGAATGATCGTCTTTTAGTCTACTGAAGTATTTCTACGGATCAGACCAGAGGTGGCAATACCGACTCATTTACCTATAAATGGGTCAATTTGGTTATGTTTACTTTTAACGGGTTAAAGTGGTTAAGATGAGGGAATTACTCCTAAGGAAACATGCCGATTGGGTCAAACACATTTAATCTTCTACGGTTTATTTTTCATCGTTGTCCATTATAGAGTATCCTGGTGTGCTTGCGTGCATATGATATGTGACTCTGCCTGTTCTTCTGGTTCCTGTGTAAACATGCATTTAATCCATGAACAGGCATACAATTTATCGAAAGACCACAAGCCTGATCTTGAGGCTGAGAAAGAACGGATATCAAAAGCTGGTGGTTTTATTCATTGTGGTCGAGTAAATGGGACTCTAAACTTGACTAGGGCTATTGGTACTTCTCATATGTTAAATATTATTCTTATAATTATTTTCTAAAAGAGTTCTTGCATCACCTATTGCTATTTGTGGTTTTTACTTCATCATATGTCTAGGGGATATGGAACTGAAGAAGGATAAATCACTCCCCGCCGAAAAGCAAATTCTGACTGCCAATCCTGATATACACATGGTGCGTAGTAGCATTTAGTTATTCTCTCTTTAGAATTATTTGTCTTTTGGTATCGTTCAAAGTTTCTTGTATACAATTGGAGAGCTGAGAATTAGACCGCTTAGAAGCATGATATTTGCTGATGAGACATGACACTACTTGATATTTCCCTTCCATTAGGTTGAGCTTTGCGAGGATGATGATTTTCTTGTTCTTGCTTGTGACGGTATATGGTAAGTTTTTCATTTATGTGTTTGGTCAGGTGGCAAGCTGGGCGGGTTGAGTAATGGGTCAAACATGCTCGGGTTGAAATGGTTTGGTTTTATTATGGTTGAAAAAGGCCGGGTCAAGTTAGAGCATCCCACAAACCCTTCTTTTTCATTTATTCATAAATTTTATGAATGATAATCTGTTAATTATTATTGCACAAACAATTTTGTTGTAACTATAATATAGATTAGATTTTTAAATAAAACGTCTTAGGAGGTTATTTATATGCAACAAAATTATACTTTGTGCGGTTTTTAACCTGTTTGACCCATTCAACACATTTTCCCCATTCCCTTTTAGCTAGATATTTTGAGATAACTCATTTGTCCCATTCCCTTTTAGCCTAGACATTATGATCCAACTCATTTAACCCATTTGAGATAAAACACGATGTACTTGATAAGTAAATGGGTGGAAATTGCACTATGCGTAGAAATCATATGAACTTCATAGCTCAGCGATAGGAACTTCATCAGTATGTTAACACAATTTTAAAGTTCTGGCTAATCAATAGTTACTTGCTCTTTAATCATAGCTTAATGTCGTTTTACAACTTTTAACCTCAATATATTACTCTACAGTGGTATTGCAGTTTAACCGACAACAGGATATATTTACAGTGCTTATCTTTTACAGGGATTGCATGTCTAACCAACAGCTGGTGGACTTTGTGCTAGAGCAATTAAAAACTGTAAGTCCATTAACACTTCCTACCAGAACCTCATCGATAAGCAATTAAGCATCATTCAGGATGAACTTATACACTGGTTTTGGCCAGGTCAAACCGTTTCTTTGGTTACACACTTACAGAATACTTCCACAAATTGTTGTTAGTTGGACATTTTATTGTAGTCTCATGTAGAAGCCTGGCTTTCTGAATAGTAGCTGAGCCGTAAATAAATGGAACGGATGCAATATTTCAGATTCATTATAATTTTTCTTTATAGGCCAAATTTTTGGTTAATTCACGAGTTGTTCCAAATTCTAAAAATTATAAAATTCAGTTTATTAAGTGAGTCAAAATGGGTTGGGTTGGGTTGAACCGCAAACACTTCTTGTCCATCTTTTAAATAAATAAATAAGATAACAAAAACTATTACTTAGAATAGCAGTCTAAATATTGAACATCACGATTGAGGAGGTTGTGTTTCATTAAATATACCCTTTGGAAAACTTTGGCCCATTTCCTTTTTAACCAAGTTTCTGCACTTTAACTCTTTAAGATGAAACTATATCAAAATCATCACTTCAAAATTTGGTGTTCCAAAAAGTGAAAAATAAAAACATGTCAAGTTGCCATCTCAACTAACCAGCCTATGACCATACAGGAAAGTAAACTTTCAGTGGTCTGCGAGAAGGTATTTGACAGGTGTTTGGCACCCTCCTCCGGTGGTGAAGGTTGTGACAATATGACAATGATTTTGGTTCAGTTCAAGAATTGCCTGAAATCCGGTCCTTCTACTTCGGAACAACCTTCTGCTGATCAATCACATGAATCAACCGACAACAAAGACCAACCAGAATCAAATTAGTGGTAATACTCTTTTGCTCAACAAAACATCAAGAGTCTTATTATATCCATGGCTGTTAGAGAAACTTGTGTGGATATGTTATCATAGGTATCCTTTAATTTGGTCGAATTACACTATATATATTGCTGGCAAGCTATAGGTATCAAGCGACCGATAACAAACTTTATAATGAAACATTATATTCATTCACTTTGATTGTGTATAAATTTTTTTTGTTCTTCTGGATTAAGTTTTCGTTGTGTTAGTCCGTACATGAGTAATATACACCTGATTATTCTGCTAGTTAGTTTGCATTTGATCATGATAATGCAGTGGGCCCGAGCTAGGCCATTTTCACCTTTTCAGTCGTTTTGCTTGGTTTTCTGAAGGCCGTCAATTGGTTGATTCGGTTTTATAATGTCGTAGAACCTATGTTCTGTGGCTTAAATTAGTCGAAAGATGACTTCACGACTATTCAGTACCTATCTAAAGAACAATATTCCGAACTTTTCATTCAAAGATACCTAATGAGTTTTACAACCTGTAATATATAACTTGTAGTGTTAACGTTACCGTAATTGATATGTGGTTTAAAATGAAAAAAAAAATGAAGTTTAACTCGTATTTTCATTTCTTATTCATCTTTTACAAGGGAAAAAGACAAATAACATGTTTTTTTTTTTAAGGTCATTTTGCAAGTGATCACGTTGTATCTGTATCGATTAGTACACCATAAAAATTGATATGTATACGCAATAATATCACTCAATCAGTGTACACAGTACAACGCAATATGTACGTGATTGAGTGTGAACGTAGTGTTATATGGATAACGTATCATTTTTTTAAGTAATTCAATACTTGATAATAAAATAGCACGGTTATCATACGATTTTCTTAAAAAGCTAACCAATCATCAGCATGTTAGACTTGTATTTTTAAATAAATGGCAATGGCAATATATATACAACGTAGTATAAGGTACTGAAATTAAGTCTAATAAAAATAACCAATCACAAATATACACGTCATCCATAACACATCTCTGATCTGACCATCATCATCATCATAGATAATGACCGCCCATTGTTGACTCACCATTTCTTCACTCACTTCTTTCACACATAACATTACGTTTGTGTTGAATGGCTGCTGTTGGTGGTCATGTTATGAATGGTACGTCATGTGTTTCAGTTTCATATGAAAATCTGAAAAGTTATAATGACAAGAAGAAGATGAATAATACGAGGTTTCGAGTTAGTTGTTGTGTTAATTCTAGGAATGGTGATGATGATGATGATGATGTTTCAGATCCTTATAAAACATTAAGGATTCAACCTGGTGCTTCTGAATCTCAGATCAAAAAAGCTTTTAGACAACTTGCTTTGAAGGTATACATATCCATTTTTATTCTTATTTTATGATTGCGAATTGCTAATTGCTAATGATGATGAATATGTTTGATTATTTTCAGTATCATCCGGATGTATGCAAAGGAAACGATTGTGGGATTCAATTTCAACAAATTAATGAAGCTTATGATGTAAGTTCCTTTTGTTATTTCACACTTTATTATGATGAATATAAAATATAAATATAAGAATTGAAATCAAATAGTGTACGTATTGGAGTGTGAAACCTTACCATTTTCTAACATTAATTTATTTAGTTTTAAAAGTAAATTACACTTATTTGTAAAAAATATAACCGATCATCCTTTTACTTCAACATTTACACCGATCATCCTTGTGGTTTGAAACTTTGCTCTATGATCCTTTTAGTAAATGGTCGTTAGTTAGATCGGTTAAGCTATGAAACATGACATGCCAGATCGTGTACTGTAACTTAACGGATATAACTAACGGTCGTTTGTTTAAAGAAACATGACCAAGCATAGTTGCGAACCACATAAATGGTCGATGTAATTTATAAAGTAAAAGGACGACAAATGATATTTTTTGTGAACTACACGGACGATCCGTGTAATTTACTCTTTATTTAATTTGTCTAATATGCTTTGGGTCATATTGAACAAATGAACTTTTGCAATGTTTATTGATTAGATTAATAATTAAAAGAGTTGTATGTAATAACAACTTTTTCTTTTTATTTATTAACCTGAAAATTCAAGTAAATAACAGTATAACACATTGTTATTCATATGAACAGATTGTGATGAGTGATTTGAGGGATGAAACAAGCACAAATGAAATGGAAGATGGACCGTTGGATGGTGAAACAGTGAGAGGAATGGACGATCCAGATTGGGACATGTGGGAAGAATGGATGGGTTGGAAAGGAGCCGGCGTTCGTGATTACTCGTCACACATTAATCCTTACATCTAATCTAATGTACTATAGGATATTATATGTGACGTTGAAAACGTAATTCAAATACGCTGTTACCAATGAGTATTTAAATAAAATTATATATTTTACAATTTTTGTTCTTTAACTTTTCAATATACACATAAATAGTCCTTCCAATAAAGCTAACATCACAACTAATTTGTTGACTATTTTCCTATTAACTACTTCTAAATTCAAAATTAACTTTTTAACAAGAAAAACTATTATCTGTAATAATACTTTTAAATTAATATCCATACCACAATACATCTACCAAAACTCAAATAATTTTGCAACGTGTAATGCATCATGTATGTTTTTAAAATTAGGACTGATTACGTATTTTTCCTTAACATTTTGTAAAATATCATTTATATACCCAAATATGCATTAAAAATATTGTATGTTCATGTATTAAAAACTTATATTCGGGTAGATATAATATTTTAACAAGTTTTGAGGGTGATATATGTAATTCTCCTTTAAAATTAAATCATATAGTTTACCTTCTGAGTATATAGTACATGTAAATTATATTATTATACATCTTCATTTATATTTATAATTTATAATAATAATAAAATAAAATATTAACTTTCATGTCTAATTGTTGATCTTTTTAAGGACTTTTAGGGATACTATATGCACGTCACTCAAAATAGCAAATGCATTTAAAGGTGACCGAAATATTAATTTGATTTCATTTATACCAACTTAAATTAATAAATAATTATCAAAAGGTTTAATGGTCCCATTGCATAAAATTTGTATGTAGGGTAACATGAAGAAGATGTTGTGGGCCAAATATTGTAGATACCACATACTTGAAAATAATAATGTTGCAATCATCAATTAGATGTTTGTGACCCACAACTAGGTTACTAAAATACATACGATTCAAGTGTTTATAGGACACAAAATGTCATTTTTAATGTCTTTTTATATTGGCTTCTAGTTTCTTGACTAGACCAAATTGAGTTCAACTACTTGTATAATGAGTTATTCGTTCAATATATATGTTTTTTTCGAAAAGAAAATTTGTATGCGCGTTTTTAAAAATAAAAACAACAATTCTTAGTGATTTTGAAGTGCAACTTTTCTGAATAGCATATTTGACTAAATTGATACTCGTATTAATCTGTAGATAAAGAGAAATCAAATTATTTAATACAATTATTCAAATTTAGTTACCTTTTAATTAAATTATTAATCTTATTAAAATACCAGTTATTATTTACAACATAATCATCTCTTAAGTTTTAGCTACTTAGATAAAATCAAATATTAATTGGGTAATTGAATTTTTCATGACATTATCATCCACTTACATTATCATCCACTTATGAGTATTATATTTAGATTTAAGATGTAAGATGTTTCAATTTATTTTCATATTATGTTTGAATAAAGTTTTCTCGATCCAAAATAATTGCATATACATTGATGATATACATTGCATATACTATAATAATTGCATATAAATTGCATTGCATATACATTTATGAGTATTATATTTTGATTTTGCTTTGGTCACAAAGGGTTTTGAATTTCTAAGTATAGATTTTTAGTGCTTGTAATTTGTTCTAGGTGTCAACTTTTCATTCCTCTTAAATGTATGTCTTGTAGATTAAAGGATGAAAGTTGATCTCTTGTGATGTATCGATTTTTATATAATAATAGTTTGTGCTTTTAAAAAAATATATCCAGTGTTAAAATAGTTGTTTTCATGCTTATTATAGTTTCAATGCAATTTCTTTAATTCATCAATGTTTGTTCAAAGATAGAGATTATTATAACATTACATGCAACAAAGTATAAACGAGTGGTCAATTATATATATTTTAAAAAATTGAAGACCGAATATATATATAACTTTAAATATTTTTTACATCTATCATACATATTGTCAACATCATATATTATATTATATTCTCTGAATATATCAAAACAAATTAGTTTTGTAATGCACACTAGAGTATGTTAGTCAAGTAAGATGAACTCGCGAACACATCCCTTTATTCGTTTTCTAATTTTATAATAATTTAATTAAAATTAAAATATTATATATGATAAATAAAATTATAGTATTAAATAAACCTAATTACAATGAAGAAAATAACTTTCTTTTATCCCTAAAGTTAATTAGTTAATTAATTAATTTAATATATAAAAATATGTTAATTAGTAATATAATTAATTACATTAAAATAAACTCTTCTATTTATTAATTCAATAAATTAATAAATAATAATAAATGTATACTATTATTCTTCCAGAAATTATTATTTTTTATCCTATCTAACATTCTACAAACCTAATAATCACTCCAATTTGCAACGACCAAAACGTGGGGAGTAACACTGTAATCTAATCGTTGAGGTTACTACAAGTACGACGCCGTTTTAACAAACTCCACCACACGCAATCACGCATGATAATAAAATAAAATCATTTTAGTAAAATAAAATCCGGTAGGCAATCAGAGTTTGGTTATGTTTGCTTCCAAATTAATTGCAGATTTCATTCTTTTCTTCATCATCTATACATATACCAACTCTGTATCTATAGGTTTCTTAATAAGCGGCAACAAACTTCTCTGATACTTCTGTACATCTCATTCATTGTTTCATCATAAATTCACATTTAATTCATCACAATTCAACAATTCATGCATCTGTAAGTTCATTCATGCTGTTATTTATTTGTATGTATATCTGCATATATGTATGAATTGATGTTTTGATTTTAATCGTGTTTATGTTGCTTTTTCAGGTTGTTTGATGATCGGAAAGTTTTGTGATTGAGGTTTTTGCTAATCGAAACCCTAATTTAATCAATTGGAGAGTAAGTGACCTGTTTATACTTTTAGGTTTTGTGATTAGTTTGATTAGAAATTAGGTTTATTTTGAAAATTGAATACGTGAGCAACTGTTTTATTGCAATATGAAATTGTTTGACACCTGTTGTGAAGGTTACTTATAATGTCATAATCTAATATCAGAATTTGGAACTTAAATATGTTGTGTGGAAGCTTAATTGACTATATGAACATTTCATTACTAATATAAGTATGTTGTGGTTAATTAATCATTAGATACTGTTTATTACATTTTGTTGTAAGTGGATGTGACAGATGAATTTCAGCATGGCCCAGTATTGCCATATTTTGGTGTATCACAACTAGATACTTTTTCAACGGTATTGTGTTTTGTTTTCGTCGTTTTAAATGAAATAGCTAACAATAAAAGGTCTACTAGGTGGTTTTAATGTCATAAAGTGCAAACTGATATTGGTAGATATAAACTAATAAAAGCAAAGCAGAAACAGGAAATATGTTGTTGCAGGTTGAATTTGCCACCCCAATATTGTTGGTGCGCCTGATAAGGAAAACCACCACCCCTATGTTATGTTGGGCATGAGTTATTTAGTTTGCAACTAGCAAACTCTCATCGATTGAAATAACTTTTTTGGATTAATTTGGTTCTGATACTTTACGTTCGTGTTTCTGCAGTTAGACCTCTATAATGGCAGACCTTAAAGAGCGACTGCTGCCACCAAAACCTGCCTCAGCTATGAACCTTCGAGATGCATCTAATAGGCCTTCTGCATCTGGTCGTCAGCCTTTTCATGGAGTGGATGTTTTAGGTCTTAAAAAGCGTGGCCAAGGTCTTCGTTCATGGATTCGTGTTGATGCTGCTACTGGGGATTCACAAGTTATTGAGGTCGACAAGTTCACTATCATGCGTCGATGTGATCTTCCTGCTCGAGATCTTCGTCTACTTGATCCTTTATTTGTCTATCCATCAACAATTTTGGGTAGAGAAAAGGCTATAGTTGTAAATTTGGAGCAGATTCGGTGTATTATAACAGCCGATGAAGTTCTCCTTTTGAATTCCCTTGATAGTTATGTGTTGCAATATGTGGTGGAATTACAGAGACGATTGAGAGCTGCAGGGGTTGGTGAGGTTTGGCAGTCAGAAGGCCCTGAATTGTTCGGAAACAGGTCCCCTGACTACTTGCCCTTTGAGTTTAGGGCTCTAGAAGTTGCTCTAGAGGCTGCTTGTACATTTTTGGATACACAGGTATGTTATATAACCATCATTTCTTACAGTTTATAAGCACTTAGAGCGTGCTTAAACTTTTCTATAACTGGAAGTCACTATCTTTCCATTGTTACATGTATTTGCTCCATAAAAACTAGTATAAAATTGGACTATTAGGACCTGTGAATGAGGACAATTGAAGATATAGACAGAGGTGGTGAAGCATTTGCTTAGTTTCTAGCTACTATGTTTTTCCATTCTGATTATAGTTCAACCCATGTCTTGTTTCGAACATTATAATGCAATGATAGCAACCATTATGTATATTTTCATTGGAGATATGTATATGTGACTCACTTAATACGGAATATAAGAGGTTAGATTGCAACTGCAACTGTCAATTGCAAAAATGTGTGTGAAACATATATAATACTAACCAGGTTTGCAAGCTATTTATTATTAATCAGATCGATGAGTTATTTTTATTTGTATGATACTTAATGTAGCTATATACAGTAAGTCAATAACCACTGGTATTTGAAAATCTATAATATTTGTTGTGTAATGCTTTTTGTAAGATGTATTAGTATAATGCATTTGATTGATTATTTCAGATTTTCACCCAAAAATATACGTATGAAACCAATAAGTTTCCAATCATATGAAGTTTCATTAGTTCACTATTAGGGGTGTTCATCGGTTCGGTTTACGGTTTCCTCGGTTTATTCGGTTCAGGTTGTTCGGTTTTGAAATTTTTGAGAGCAAAACCGAAAACCGAAAACCGAATTCAAAGTTGTAAACTGAACCGAAACCGAACCGAAAACCGAATTCAAATTCGGTTCGGTTTCGGTTAAAACCGAAAAAATCTGAATTTAACCAAATAATCATATAAAACCGATTTTGACTTGTAATTGTTAGTGTGTTTGAGTTTCACTAGTGTGGAAAGTGAAAGATGTGAAGTTAATATATGGTTGAAATGTGAATGGACTTGTTTAAGAAATTTAAATATCAAATATATACTACATATATTAATAATTTAATATATTGTTAATTTGAATTCGGTTTTCAGTTTAACCGAATTCAAAATTTTAAAACCAAAAACCGAATTCAAATGTGTAAACCGAACCGAAAACCGAATTCAGATGTGTAAACCGAACTGAAAACCGAATTCAAATTCGGTTTGGATTTTTTTCGGTTTTAATTCGGTTCGGTTTGCGGTTTAAACGGTTTTAAACCAAATATTGAACACCCCTTATTCACATAAGTGAGAAATGTTTATTAATTGGTTTGGATTGTATTCAAGATTAGTTATAGGTGCTGCTAAATATATTTACAAATTACATCTAATGGTCAAAAGAGATCCATTACTCTCTTGCTATCATGTACCTGAGTAATTATGTGGTCCATTTGTACTATAACGCATCACATAGCTTAAATATGCTTCAATATGAGTTAAAATATTTTTGTTCCCAAACTAAAGAGTATTTTATTGCTGATCAACTCGTCACCAGAAAAATCTTTTTTTGAATTCATCAGGCAGCCGAATTAGAAATTGAAGCATATCCATTGCTAGATGAACTTACTTCAAAGATCAGCACATTAAATTTGGAACGTGTTCGTAGACTGAAAAGCAGACTTGTTGCATTGACTCGAAGGGTTCAGAAGGTGCTATAGCTAGTCTCTGTCTCCTTTTTTTTTACGTGCGTTTGAGGTAGAAACTTAAACCCAATTAATAAATGGGTTGATCTGGGATATGTTTTATCTATAAGAGGTCAAAAAGGGTTAAGCTGAATGATTACCTAAAATAGGTGCGGGTCAAACGGACGGAAGTCTCCCAAATGTATCTAAGTGCATAAAAATATTTAATATCGTTATATTAAAAAAAGGTTATATTATTTTGTATTAATATAGTTTATATTGCCAATCCTATTTTTGACAATTACTGACACACAGGTAAGAGATGAAATAGAGCAATTAATGGATGATGATGGAGATATGGCTGAAATGTACCTTACTGAGAAGAAAAGTCGGATGGATTCACTATTCGATGGAGCAGAACAATCTGTGATGGGATACAGGTCAAACGATGGTGCACAATCCGTTTCTGCTCCAGTTTCTCCAGTTTCTTCACCTCCAGAAAGTCGAAGGCTTGATAAAACTTTGAGCATTGCAAGAAGTAGGCACGATAGCATGAGGAGTTCAGAAAGTGCTACAGAAAACATTGAAGAACTGGAGATGCTGTTGGAGGCTTATTTTGTCGTCATTGATAGCACTCTCAATAAGTTGACATCGGTAATTAGTGCAACTTCAAGACTAAAGGTGTCAATACCGACCCATTGATTTAAAGATGGGTCATTTGGGTATAAATCTTATGGGCAAAATGGGTAAAATGGGTAAAATGAAAAAATAATAGTCAAGAATATTACGGATCAAAAAGGATCGAAATGGGTAGACTGATTGAAATCGTCGGAAGTGTGTTTTTGTAAAAGTATATTATTATCGTAATAATATAGTCATATACACTAATTATTTAGAAATTTGGAAAATGTGTTTGGGTCAACCGAACCCAACCCAAGGCAAAAGTTTCCTGTTTCAACCTGTTACACAGCTGTATTTCTAAAATGTGTTTCTTTCTATCTTATTATTGTAATGTGTTTCTTCCTAAATCAGATTTGAAGTGTGTTTCTTTCTAAATCATTTTATTCAAAACTAAAAAACTCCGGGGTTAACCTGATATTAAGAAAAGGTTACCCGTTTTCACCGGTTACACAATTTGTCCATCTAAGAGAGTCAATTTTTCATAATTTACTTTCTTCTTGGTGTAGTTGCAAGTTTGCAACTTCGTTGACAGACCTCCTTTTGTCTTGTACCAGCTGAAGGAATACATTGACGACACCGAAGACTTCATTAACATCCAACTGGTACTTTCTTCTTTATGTACCAACTGTACGTATAGCGAAGTTAAAAATACTACCGTAAAACATGAAGTCACCTAACTACCTTAATAATATATGCAAGTGATTATCTGATTCTTTTTCTTCAACTTGCAATAACTACTTTGAATATAATCATCCGAATTCTGAATACCCCCATCCTTTATGAGTAGAAAGTAAAGACCCTAAAATACAAGCAGTTTTGTTGACCATATAATTCTGTTAGAAGTGGCACTATGGACTTCTATTTTAAATAAGTAACCCTTTTTTATAGAATTCTATTTTATATAAATAACTAGTGTCTCATGTATGATTTTTACATAAATACTGTTAGTTTCTTAGTAATCTAGTATTTCTAATAATTTTAGTTAGGAGGTTTTATGCAGTAGAGTGTGCGTTGGAGTGCTGGACAACTTTTGACTCATTCATCCAACCTGTTTCCTTTTAAGCTATTTTTTCACCCATTTGACTTGTTTGAGATGATACATAACCGAAATCGACTCAATTATAAGTAGCTGAGTCAAAAATGCCACCTGTAGTTTTTTAACTTGCTGAATTATGAAAATTTGAACTGCAGGATAACGTCCGCAACCAGCTTATACAATTTGAGTTGATACTAACTACGGCAACATTTGTTGTCGCCATCTTTGGAGTGGTAGCAGGCATATTTGGCATGAATTTTATGATACCATTGTTTGATAGCCCGTCAGCATTTACATGGGTCCTGGTGATCACGGGGGTTACTGGAGCCATCATTTTTAGTTCGTTTTTGTGGTTTTTCAGATATAAAAGACTCATGCCATTGTAGAAGGTTTATCTGGGAATCTGTTCCAGTGTAACTTTTATCACCATCGAAATCTTCAAATTTTATTGAAGTTAAACTGAAGCTATCTTGTAAAGAAAATTCTGCTTGATGAGCTTTTGCAATGCAATTGGAAGACAAAGGTAGTTAGTTTCATGGTAACAGAGAAACTTGACACCAAAGAATGGTTGCTAATCTTTGAGCCTCTTACTTATTTACTCCGACCTCGAATAATTAAATTGTTCATTGATAAGTTGATTTTTAGGGTAGAAGCCATATAGAAACATCCAATAATACATAACAGATTTCTGGTAACGGTCACAGTTCTGGTGTGCTGCGAAATGCATGGAGTGCGGGCGATCATCACGTGTCATCACAGAAGAGAATCAACAAAATGCGGGTCTCACTTCAATATTTTAATTCCTTTTTTCCTTTCCTTTTCTCCTTATCTTCTACATTGTAGTCGTGACAGTTAGCACTGAGAGTAACCGTGGGACGATATGTAGTTGTGTCTGATGTGGCTTGCAGTCGTCCCTACTACTATCTGTCACAAGCGCAAGTGGTCTTATTACATTAATACTTTTTCTCCTTTCTTTTCCTTTTTCTTTGGAACAGTAAACCTTATAACATATCCCAGCCATGTAACACACCATTTTTGAAAACAGGTTGCATAGATTTTTCATATAATTATCTAAACAAACGTTTCACATAATAATATATATGCTAATCAAAACGTTGACGAATAATTAAAAGTTTGAAATCTTCAAAGTCGTCGTGAGAACGACCATATATATATATATGTGTGTGTGTGTGTGTTGCTTCTTCTCAGCATAAACAACCAACCCAGAATACATTTGTTTTTCTTTTTCCTTGTATTTTTCGAATAAAAATGTTAATTAAAAAATCAAGTTGTAATTGTAAAAATAATAACGTAATTTTTTATGCAAAAGTCATCCGACTAATAGAAATTCTAGTATGTGAAAGCGAGAGATGACCAAATGGATACTTGCTTATTGTTAATACCATTGCCCATTCAAGGTCTCCATTACTACATTTTCTGTTTTATGTTATCTATTCTACTACCACCAAAATAATGGCTCAAACAAAGCAATTTAAACATCTCAAAATACAATTAGAAGCTATAAATTCAGCAACCAACAACTTTGCCGATGAAAATTGTATAGGAAAAGGAGGATTTGGGAAAGTACATTTAGGAAAAATCGTTGATAGCTCCAAGGGCGAGATGATGGTTGCTTTGAAGCGTCTAAATCGTGCATTCGGGCAAGGAGATCCCGAATTTTGGAAAGAGATAATGATGCTTTCCTTTTATAGATACGAGAACATCGTCTCCCTCTTAGGGTATTGCGACGATCAAAATGAAAAGATCTTTGCATACGAATACGCATCTAAGAAAAGTCTCGACTTGTATCTAGACAACGAGGATCTAACTTGGGTTCGACGCCTTAAAATATGCATTGGGGCAGCTCGTGGACTAGAGTATCTTCATGCTCCTTCTGAGACCCAACTTAGAGTATTGCACCGCGATATTAAAAGTTCAAATATTTTATTAGATGAAAATTGGAATTCTAAGATCTCTGATTTTGGCCTCTCCAAATTTGGTCCTGCGAACAAACAATTCACATATCTCGTTTCCAATGCTGTAGGCACATTCGGTTATTGTGATCCTATATATATAGAGTCGGGTTTCTTAATCAAAGAGTCAGATGTTTACTCTTTTGGTGTGGTGTTGTTTGAGGTGTTAAGTGGGAGGTTGTGTATACTCAATAACAACGACAAATGTAGTCCACCTTTGATTGCATTAGTGGGACGATCATATGAACAAAACGTCGTACATGAAATAGTACTTGATAGCATAAAAAAAGATATAGAACCCGATTCTTTCAAGGTCTTTAAGGAAATAGCTTATCAGTGTTTAAATAGAAAACGTGAGGAACGCCCACTGATGACGCAAATCGTGAAAGCACTTGAAACTGCACTTAAATATCAAGTAAGTTTTGTTTGCTTAGATCAATTTTTGGTTTCAATCTTCTTTACTGTAAAGGTATCCGGTTGGGTTAAAATTCCCATATTGCTTATCAAATAAGTCGGGTTCGGGCTGAGTAGTTTTGGCATGTCACAAACAACATCTTCTTAAAAGTCATTTTTATGAGTGAAGTCCATGAATTTACGTACGGAAATTGTCCGTAAACTTTTTTTCGTGCAATCAGTTCAAAAGGTTTACTTTTCTCTCGTAAATGGTCCATTTTCCACTTAAATTGATTAAAATACCCTCAATCATAAATTTAAAATGAGAGCATAAAGGTATTCTTGTCAATGTAGGTCGATGAGACCATTTATAAGATAAAAAAGTAAACTTTTTGTACTAAAAGCGTGAAAAAAAGATTTAGAGACGGTTTCTATAAATCCGTGTAAAACATATGGACCATTTATGGAATTTACTCCATTTTTATTTATCGTCACTAACAACATTTTTTTTTGTAGGTGGGTCAAAAATCTGGAATTTTAAAGGTGAAAGTTGTAAGAGCAATGAACCTCAAAATAAGTTATTTCATTCTTTCAAATCCTTATGTGGTACTGAAACTAACTGAAAGTAGTCTTCCATGCGCCAAGAAAACGACTGTGAAGTACACGATGACGCCTGAGTGGCACGAAGAATTCACTTTATATGTGGAAAATCTTGATGTTCAGCGTCTGCAAATATGCGTTTTGAACGCAACATCGGTATTAACTTAACTTTTAAAGTCTTTAAAGTATAGTAAAGCTTCTACGATTAATCCATCGATAGACAACGCAAATTGGATATTTTGAAAAATACTTGAGGTGAGTTTAGTTGCAGAGAAGTTGGTTATAAGTATGGTTTCTGTACAAAATTTTCCGAAAAATTAAAAAAATTAAAAAACGCGTTCAAGTTGAAACTTTCCAAAGAAGTTTTCTAAGAAAATGGAATTTATGATTTAAGGTATTCTACATTTTCTATTTTGAAAACGAAGTATGGCATATGATGGTTACATATATATGCTAAAATATAGAGTTATTACAAGTATGACTTGAGACGTTAAAGGCAGGAACATTGTACTTTTGTTATGTAGGATATGAAGCATGATATCGTAGGAAGGAATTTTCTGTCATTGACAAATCTTAGATCTGAACATCGAGATCTTTATATCTTCAGTGCAAGTTCTAATAGTTCCATCAAGGGCAACCTTCTTATTGAGATGATGTTCAAACCTTTCGCAGATGACCAGATCGTGATCCCGACTCACATAGAATTTACAAGTGCAATGCAAATGGGTCTTGTAGAAACTCCTCATGGTGGAGGATTGCTTGTCGTTATAATCCATGAAGCCCGATCTCTTCAAGGAAAAAATCACATAAATCCACGCGTATTGGTACTTTTCCAAGGGAAATCGAGAAAAACTCCGGTCTGTGTTCACTATGGTTGTAGTGAGTTTAATTGGAAGTAATATTCTTCCAAGAGCTTCTTAAATTCTGCTATTCTTTTACATATTTTGGGTTTGGTTTGATTTTTTTTCCAGATTATGATGAATAGCAAAAATCCAATATGGGAAGAAGTGTTCACATTCATGTTAGAACAGCCACCAATGAACTGAGACGTTGCGTTTGAAAGTCATTAGTATTCCATGGATGAGAGTTATTCACCGAGAGGTATGACGAATTATTTACCTTAATTCGCTACCAGTCAAGACTTTAAGTTTACTAATGCATACACTACAATGTCTGTTTTGTTAGGAATCTATAGCGCAGGTTGATATAAGCCTTGCGGATGTCGTGAACAACAAACGGATCATTCATACATACACCCTTCAAAAAGGAATGAGTCAGCTTGATGTGAGAGTTGCAATGGAGAACTTCTGACTAATTAATGGTAACGGATGACCATATATAGTGATGAACAGCATTCATGTTGTTACAGGTATCATTAAACCAAACTTGAACTAGGATTAGTTTTGGGTCAAGTACTCTGAAATGTAATTATTTATGGTCTGAAATTCATAGTATGCAAGAAAGTACTCGGACTTCCATTGTATGATATTTGGTGACGTGACAACTTGTAATGATACCACGTGTTACCTCATATAACTGACACGTAAGTATAAGTACCAAAAGTTGCATACAATAGCAATGAATAACAAGTTTATTACACACAATGGAAGTCCAAATACTTTGTTGCATACTATGAATGTCAGACCATAAATAAGTACATTTTAGAGTACTTAACCCATTAGTTTTAGTTACTTTAAAAAATATATGCATGGCTATTAATTTTTGGGCGATTCTTCTTTTTTGTAACGTAATTCGTTGGTTTAACTTGGTGAATACAACGACGATTGAGGGTTTAATATCATGTGTACGTGTTTTTGTGTGTCGGTTTTGATCTTGTTTCTCATTGTCGATTGATGTTTTTGTGAGTTGAGGGTTCAATTGAAAATCATCTTTTTTCTAAGTTTATTAATTAATACTTAATTTTATGCATCGATTAAGTCATGACTTGTTACTAGTGTACGTATAATAAATATAATAGTACTTTTTTCCAAGAGTCTATAATAAAAGCAATAATTTCTATATTCGTGATAATTGAATCTAAATTTGGACATGTTAGAAAAGTTCAAGTCGTTCAATCTCTTTTGTTTTCGTCGAAAACATTAAATTTACTTCATTCGTCTATGAATGTCCACATTTCCTTTTTAGTATGTTTTAAAATAATATCTACTTTCAAAATTGGACTAACATGTTTACCATTTTACGTTTACCTACAAAAGGTCTATCTATAAAATATGAGTAAACTAAACAATTTGATGAGGATCGATAAATAATGGCCAAACAATAATAAGAATTAAACAAGAACTAACCGAAATTCTCTAGGATAGAAAATCTCAATTAAATCAATACTCAATTTGCAAAAATGTAATGAGAAAATAACCCTAAAAACGTATTTAAGGATTCTAAGGAAATCCCGCACAAAGATAATTACGGAATAATATGAAACAAAATTTAAATATTCAAAATAAACCCCAAAAAACAGTAAATTGACGTTTTCGGCCCCTAAACGACAAAATATTTCGGCAAGATATGCTCCAAGTGTATTTGTCGCGTTGACTTTTCTATTGACTCTTGTGTTGACTGAACTATTAACCATCTCTACATCACAATTAACTATCCAAAAAACTGTAATAATCGTAAACTGTGTCACTTTCTTTGTGACACTTAATTAAAACGGATTTCTTTTGTTTTTCACATAAAATCGATAAAATTTCCTACTTTTCAGAAGACAAATATTACTTCAAGAAGATATTTTGATGATCGTGAGGATCCGTTCGAAAAACCCACAAATTATTCAAATTTTATAAAGAGTTAGTTAGGGAGTTGTTACTTATTTATTTTGGAAATGGACCCCCCAAATTTGATTATTCGTATATAAAGAAAAACAGTAAACAATACTAGTATAGCTGGCAGTGTGGAAGTGTGTCACCATCCACTCAATGTCCACCTCACGCCTCAATCACCTTATCATCTATTTTCTTCTGATCGCCGCCGTGACAACCACCGTCTCGGCCACCGATCACATTGTGGGCGCCAACCGTGGCTGGAATCCCGGCATCAACTACACTCTTTGGGCCAACAATCACACCTTCTATGTTGGAGACTTCATCTGTATGTATATATCCATTTACTTTTCTACTTTTTTATTTTTAATTTTTAATTTTTTTTCCTTTTGCTAGACTGGGATATATTCTATTAATGATTTCAAGTTTTATGGTATATACATATTACATATGACACGCTTTCAAAATTACATTAAACGGTGAAAAATAAAAGTTATATTCCATGTAATGGATTTCAATTTTATTAAATTACATACGATGCAAGTAAATACGTACTTACATTTTGAAACACTCTCTTTATTTCCTCTTTTATTCATAATAATTTTGAGGCCATGTGTGAATGAATTGTTGTAGCATTTAGGTATCAAAAGATGCAATACAATGTGTTTGAAGTGAATAAAACCGGCTACGATAATTGTACACTCGATAGTGCGGTAGGGAACTGGAGTAGCGGAAAAGACTTCATTCTTCTCAACAAATCGCAGCGGTATTATTTCATTTGTGGCACAGGCGGTTGCTCTAACGGTATGAAAGTCGCCATTCGTGTGCACCCACTTCCATCTCCTCCGGCTTCCACGATCGCTGCTTCCGAGCACTCATCTGCAGCCGGAGGATTGATGCTTAGCATATCTTTTATGGTTATGATTTCATTGATATTGTCTTGGATATAATGAGAAGTTTTATATGTAATATATGTTTGAAGGATGTTTTGAAAATTCTGTTATTATTTTTTGTGTTTAAGATGTTCATGTTTTGGCTTTTCAGATTGAGATAAAACTGGATTAGTTATTAATTTAATTTTGTTTTAAGGTGATTTGAATTAAGATTAGTGTTAATTATCGATTAACGACTTATAACTATCCCGCGTTTAAGAATTGAAGTTTCTCGAGGCTTTGCATTCTTCAAGCAATGGTACGTACAACGTGTTTCCTAGACTTAAAATATATGCGTAAAAGCATGTCTAATGAAATGATTAGTACACGTATAAACATGATTGGTATATACAAATATCAAACAATAAATGATTAGACATGTTTTTAGCTCGATATTATTAAATTTATATAACATTACTCTTTTTTATAACGTAAGTGTTGCCATATAAAGATTAGTACTACCAAGCCTAAGAAGAGTTAGTACTGTTATCCAAAGTTTTTACTGTCAGTTCACTTAAAGAGTTACTACTGCTGGATCAAGAACAAGATTAGTACTGCCAGAAGGATTTCAGAGTTAGTACTGCTAGTATGATTTCTGAAGTTAGTACTGCTAGGCCAGTTTCCATGGTTTCTACTGCTAACCTTGTCCAGAGGATATGCGGCGCACGTGGGTCTGTAGTTACCTAATCTTGACAAAGCATGCACAACAAAGTATGGGTGGCTTTACGGCTACAAAGACATGCTTGGATAGTTTGACTTCTATGCATTAATTACTATAACGTGTAATTGGAACTCTACAATTTATAAGTAGAGTTTTATACCTTAGAAGCAGGCGTATGCATTGTAACAGTTGTGTATAAAGATAGATCACTTGTAACTTAGTTAGATACACTCACTCTCAGATTTTTTAAAAGAGAAATCCTCTGCACCTCATCTTAGACTGAAAAACATTGTTATCTTCAAGGATATTGTAACCCTAATACAACCAAGTGTATTCGTATTATTTTCATTAATAATATTGGAGCTTTTGTTATACAATTTGTGTGTTCTGTTCTTTATCATATACAAACAATTAACTTCCAAACTTAACAAGTATTATTCCGCAAATTTCTTGTTAAGAAGTTCAAGCATAGTTAAAGTTTAATCTTGATCTTGATCAAGTCGATCCTTTCAAATGGTATCAGAGCATTTGGTTGCTTTGAACTTTTGGAAGTCAAGACTTGATATCTTTAAAAAGTTGTTCAAAAATTTTATAAAATGTCTACTGATGAAACTCAAGCAAACAAGATCCCCATACTCAGGCCAGATGAGTATGATATGTGAAAAAATAGGATGAAGCAGTATATGTTGCTTACAGACTATCTACTATGGGATATTTGTGTAGATAGTCCAAAGTATCCTGTAAATGGTGATGGTGCCAGAATTCCAAGGGCACCACCAAACACAGATGCTGAAAAAAAGGAAAGAGCTACAGAATTTAAAGCTCTTAGTATTCTGTTGATATCCATTCCTAATGAATATCAAAGAAAATTTGAAAATTGTGAGGATGCAAAGGTTCTTTTAGAAGCAATAGAGAAAAGATTTGGTGGTAATGAAAGCACCAAGAAAAATAAAAGATCTTTATTAAAACAACAATTTGAAAACTTTAATTCTGTAAGATCTGAAACATTAACACAAGTTTTTGACAGATTTTCTAAACTTGTGGGTGATCTTGAAAACCACAATGTTAAGATTGACAAAGATGATCTTAACAGAAAGTTTTTAAGATCACTTGGAGATGAATGGACCATGTATACTGTTGCATTGAGACAGGGGAGCAACTTGGATGATAAAGAGCTTGATGATCTATACAATGATCTAAGATCATTTGAGCCAGAGGTAGAGAGCAAAAAGCAAGCTACTTGATACACTCAGAACGTACAGAATGCTGCTTTTATGTCAATGGGAGGAGTGCAGGTAGATAACAACTCAGCTTTTATGTCTACATCTGCTGCTACAGGATCTGGAGCTGGATCCTCAACACAGGATAGATCTTGTGACCATGTTCTAGAAGCTTTCTTTGCTAGTCATGTAACTTCATCACCGACTAATTAAGAGCTAGAACAGATCAATCCTAATGATCTAGAGGAGATGGATATTACCATGAGGGCAAAGAGGTACCTACAGAGAAATGGCAGGAGCAATTTCTCCATGAAGAGAGAAGACAATGCTGGTTTTGATAAAAGCAAAGTGGAGTGCTACAACTGCCACAAAAAGGGTCACTTTGCCAGAGAATGCAGATCTGTAAGACATGAGGTAAATGGTCAAAGGGCAGAAGGATTTAATGGAGCACAGAGAATAAGTGTGCCCATTCAAACTCCAAGTCAAGGGGTCAGTACAAGTGCCTTGGTATCCCAAGATGGTATGAGATTTGATTGGAGCTAACAAGATGAATATGAAGCTCAGAATCAGGCATTAATGGCATAAACAGAAGCTGCAAGCACTTCTGAAGAAGTCCCATATGAGGTACAAGTTAAATTGTGCTCTAGTATATGTAAGAAAACTGTTAAACATTACAGAGATCACAACTTTAAAATCTGTGATGAATTAAAGCAATGGGACATCAAAAGTAGACATACAACTGCTGCCATAGAAAACCTAGAGGAGACCATTAAGGCATATCAAAAAAATGAAACTTAGTTTGATTATGATATTAAATATGCCAGGTGGGAAAGGGATGTGTTACAAGATAAGGTTGATGAGCTAACCAAAAAATTAGCAGAAGTCACCTGTGAAAAGGAAAACATAAAATTAAAAGTGTGTGACTTAGAAAATGCATCCAAAAATGTATAAAATATAATCAAGGCACAAATACATGATAAAATCAAAACAGGCCTAGGTTATAACAATGTAACCCCACCATACAACAACAACTACTTTTCACCTAAAACTGATTTAGACATAAATAAGTTAAAGGAAGAAATGTCAGAAGAGGTCAAAAAGGTTGACCCTGTTGTTAACCAAGAAGAGAATCTTGATCAAGTTGAGGTAGCTGAGTGGACATCTGATGATGAAGAAGAGTCTAAAACAGTTAGGCTTAAAAAGACTGAATCAAAACCTGAAACAATTAGCACTAGTTTAAATGATAAGTTGAAAAACAAGACAGTGCATACTGGGCTAATTTCTGAAATTTCATGTGAGAGGTTAGTAGAGGGTAAAAAATTGTTTCAAGAAAAGGTTAATCTCAGAGTACAGAAGAAGAAAACCACAGAGAACAAATCTAGGAGAGGCCTAGGATTTGTTACTGAAAAATTGAAAGCGATTAGTAAAACTATTAACAAATCTGAACAAATTAAATCTGTAAATGTTAACTGTGCTAATTGCAAATGTAAAGCAAGCACTTCATCACCATCTTTCAAAACAAAACAATTTCCCAGGGGAAACCAAAAAAACTAGAATCAATCAGTTTCACAAAGACTGGGAAAGAATTTTCAAATGGTAAAGATGAAAGCATGCTTTATCTGTGGAAAAACAAACCATCTTCAGAATGAGTGTCATCATAATCCAAGAAATAAAAGGGTTATGAGATCACCATGGACGGCTACTAACAGAATTAATCATCAAAGTTTTAAAAATAAGATTAATTCTGTTAATACTGTCAAGAAGATCAATGCTCAATCAGTTAATACTGTTGCACCAAAATTTACTACAGCAGCATTAACCAGAAACAGAGCCAACAGTACAAAGACTCGAGCAACATTAAAAGTTAATACTGCCAGGCGTATTAACACTGTTATCAATGTTAATACTGGTAAGCAGAATACTACTGCTCCAATTAAGACTGTTGCATCAGTTAATACTGGTAGAACAGTTAGAACTGCTAAAGTAGTTAATACTGTTAGACGTATTAACACTGCTACCAATTTTAATACTGCTAGGCAAAAACAAACTAGTTACACTTTTAACCTAGTTTCTGCTGCTAAGTCTAACATCAGTTGGACTTGGAAACATCAATCAAAAGTTTCCAAAACCAACAGTACACCACAAGCAATGATCTTTGAAAGAGTTGACTTTGTGGATGTACAAGGGAGACCCAAAACCAAATTGGTTTGGGTTCCTAAAGAAAACTGATAATCTTCATTGTGTTTATCTGTGCAGAGCAAGCCAAGAAGTTTGTGGCATGTGGATAGTGGATGCTCAAGGCACATGACAGGGGACAGAAGCAAGCTACAGAACTTCAAACAAATGGATGGAGGTTATGTAGCTTTTGGAGGTAATCCTAAAGGAGGAAGGATTACAGGAAAAGGAATTGTCAACAGTGATAAGATGAGTTTTCATGATGTTTATTACGTCGAACAGTTGAGGTTCAATTTGCTAAGTGTGAGTCAAATCACAGAGAAAAAGAATCATGTTCTTTTTACTGACACAGAATGCCTTATTCTTTCTGATAAATTTAAATTAGATGAAAACATGATTTTAATGAAAATTCCCAGAAAGAATAATGTATACTGCTGTGACTTAGCAAACATGAAACCTCAACAAGAATTAAACTGTCTTATCTCAAAGGCAACCATTGATGAATCTGATCTTTGGCATAGAAGAATGTGTCACATGAATTTCAAAACAATTAACAAACTGGTTAAAAACAAACTTGTTAGAGATTTACCTGAGAAAACATATTCATGTGATGACCATTGTGTTGCATGTCAAAAAGGCAAGCAACACAAATCTTCTTATAAGACCAAGGGTGTGAACTCAAACTTCTCTCCTTTACATTTACTGAATATGGATCTGTTTGGACCAACCAATGTCAGTAGTATAGGAAAGAAAGTTTATTGCTTGGTGATCATTGATGGTTTTAGCAGATTTAGTTGGGTACTCTTTCTTAGAACTAAGGATGAAACAGGTGACATACTTAGATCATTCATTACTAGTATTGAAAATCAAACTAATCAGAAAGTTAAAATCATCAGGAGTAATAATGGAACAGAATTTAAAAATCATGAAATGAACAAATTCAGTGAAACAAAAGGAAAAGAAAAGACAGTTTAGTGCTCCTAGAACTCCACAACAGAATGGAGTAGCAGAAAGAAGAAATAGGACACTAATTGAGGCTGCTATAACCATGTTAGCAGATGCTAAACTACCCATGACTTTCTGGACAGAAGTAGTTAGTACTGCTTGTTATGTTCAGAACAGGGCACTAGTAGTCAAGCCTCATAAGAAGACACCATATGAATTGTTTCTCAAAAGAAAACCTTTGATTAGCTTTTTCAAACCATTTGGATGTCCTGTTACTATCTTAAATTCCAAAGATCATCTAGGCAAATTTGAGAGCAAAGTTGATGAGGGAGTCTTTGTTGGATATTCTACTCAAAGCAAAGCATATAGAGTATTCAACCATAGGACTAGAATGGTGGAGGAAACCATGAATGTGACCTTTAATGAACATACACCTAGTATTGTGGGCAAAGGTCCAGATTGGTTCTTTGATATTGATGCTCTAACTCAATCTTTCAGATATGCGTATGAGTCATCAAATGCAGGTACAAATTCTGGTGAATCAAGTGCAGCAAATCAGAACAAAGATACCCCATTAGAGTACATTATTCTACTCTTCTGGTCACCTGATCCACCTGAAGCTTTTCTACCACCTACACAACAACAAGCTCAGAGTTCAGAACCAATCACATCAAGTCAGAAACAGTATGGTGCTTATGATGATGGCCATACATCCTCAGATCCTGAAATGCTTCAAGAAGAAGAAGCAAATGGTGTGAATACATCTGAGAATGCAAAAATAAATGCAGATTTGGAAGCAGATGGTGTTGCTGATGTAACTGCAGAAGAAAATGTAGATGAGAATCAAGATCCAACTAGTCTATCCTTGACTGAGACTAGCATTCTAATAGAACAGAATGATACAAACTTGGAGTCTGGGATTCCTCTGTTGTCTACTGGTCAGTATCAACAGTATAAAGCCTATCATCCATTGGAGAATATAATAGGTCATACTGACTCTGCAATGCAGACCAGAATATTTGTCAGACTAAATGAAGAAGACATCAATACTTCTTTATTTGTTTGTTTTCTATCTCAGATAGAGCCCAAGAAGGCAAATGAAGCCTTGAAAGATCCAAGTTGGGTTGAAGCAATGCAAGAAGAGCTACTTCAGTTTAAGATTCAAGATGTTTGGACATTGATGGATCTCCCATAAGGAAAAAGGGCAATTGGAACAAGATGGGTATACAAAAACAAAAAAGATGAGAGGGGTATTGTGATCAAGAACAAAGCAAGGCTGGTTGCTCAGGGATATTCTCAAGAAGAGGGCATTGACTATGATGAAGTTTTTGCTCCTGTAGCTAGAACAGAGGCAATTAGGTTGTTCTTGGCATATGCATCCTTTAAGGGTTTCAAGGTATACCAGATGGATGTGAAAAGTGCTTTTTTGTATGGCACTATTGAAGAAGAAGTTTATGTATGCCAACCACAAGGATTTGAAGATCCAAAGCATCCAAAAAAAGTGTACAGATTGGACAAGGCACTTTATGGATTGCATCAGGCTCCTAGAGCATGGTATGATACACTATTTGTTTATCTATAGGATAATGGTTTCAAAAGAGGTGCAAAACCTTGTTTATCAAAAAAATTAAGAATGATATCCTACTAGTTCAAGTCTATGTAAATGATATTATTTTTGGTTCAGCAAGGGATAGTCTGTGTAAAGAGTTTGAAGCACTCATGCATCAGAAATTCAAGATGAGCTCTATGGGAGAATTGACTTTCTTCTTAGGATTACAAGTCAAACAGCAGAAAGATGGGATCTTCATAAGTCAATGGAAATATGTTAATGACATTCTGGAGAAGTTTGGATACAAAGATGCAAAGATTGCTAGCACACCAATGGAGACACACAAACCATTGCATGCAGATCTTGAGGGGGAAGATGTTGATGAATATCTCTACAGATCTATGATTGGATCTCTCATGTATCTAACCTCAAGCAGACCAGATATTATGTTTGCTATGTGTGTCTGTGCTAGATTCCAGGCAAATCCTAAAATGTCACATGTTCATGCAGTCAAGAGAATTTTTAGATATCTCAAAGGTCAATCAAATCTGGGCATTTGGTACCCAAGGAATTCTTCTTTTGACTTAATTGCATACACTGACAGTGACTATGGAGGTGCCAATATGGACAGAAAATCTACATCAGGAGGTTGTCAATTTTTAGGAGGAAGACTTGTGTCTTGGCAATGCAAAAAGCAAACTACTGTCTCCACATCTACAGCAGAAACAGAATATGTTGCAGCATCAAGTTGCTGTGCTCAAGTGCTTTGGATTCAGAATCAGATGATGGATTATGGTTTGACTTTTCTAAATACTCCTATATTTATTGATAACAATTTTGCTATCAATATTATAAACAACCATGTAAAACATTCTAAAACTAAGCACAATGAAATCAGATATCATTTTATAAGAGATTGTAATGAGAAAAGATTAATTCAGATTTTTAAAGTTGATACTGATAATCAGTTTGCAGATCTGTTCACAAAAGCTTTTGATGTAGGTAGATTTACATTCCTAGTTACAAGTATTGGAATGATAAATTCTTCATAAATCTCTGATAAATACTGCTATTTGTAAAATTTTGTGCTTCTTCATTGGTTAATAGTAATCTACTAATTTTAACACTGTTGTTAAAGTTAGTACTGCCACTAATGTTGTTCCACTACTTAAGGAAGACAGTATTCTTAATACTGTCAATATTAATACTACTGGTTACTTTTAGTACTGCTAGTATTAATATTGTGAGTATTTTTTTTTATATATATACTGCTATTAATGCCTTGCATGTTTAATACTGTTAATGTAGTTTCTATTGCTACTGTTAGTCATTATTAATACTGCTCTGTGTAACTAATATATAATAGTACTGCTTTTCTTTGTTAGTACTGTTAGTTATATTAGTCTGTGTTTATACTGCTAGTTGTGATAAACGGTTTCTGCTGCTAGCATAATTTTAGTACTGGGTATGTTTTAATACTGCTCGTACAAAATTTTCAATTTAATACTGCTAGTACAATTTATTCTATTTTAAAATTAGTGCATTTAATGCTGCCCCTTTTCAAATAGTATAAAATAGCAAACCTTTGTCATTGTTCGCTTTTCATCTACTGTTAACCTCGAACTACCAAAAAGCGATCAAAATCCACTTTTTCAAAAGAAAATTTTTCAATTTCTCCAACTAAAATGACTTCCCCTTCATCTTCTAACGTTGTTTTACCAACCGCAGATAAGCACAATCTGCTTGCTTATCTGCTCAAACCAAAAGGGGGAGTAGATTTTTATGAAATTGTAAACTTTCTTAAAAACAGCCACTTAAAGGTAGCACTTTCTGTCAACCCCATCATTTTTATCTCACATATAAACGACTTTTGGACTTCTGCTGAAAAGACAGAAGTTGATGGGGTGGCTACCATTATTGGCCAAGTTGCAGGGCAAAACGTCAGAGTTACATGGGCATCCATTCGTGGTCATCTTCAACTTCACGATAAAGAAGGTATCGAATGTTTATCTGTATCTGAAATTTATGAAAACCTATTGTTGCTCGGGTATGAGGGGGAGTTAAATAAACTTACTTTTTGGAAATTCATGTTCTCTCCTCAGTGGAAATTTTTTTTTTCATACCCTGCAACAATGTATATCCCAAAAGAGAACAGCATGGGATCAGTTTAGCAGTTCCATTGCTTCTGCTTTGATCTGCTTAGCTAATAACATGAAGTTCAATTTTTTAAAATTGATCTTTACTCGAATGGTGTACAACCTGGAACATACCGACTCAAAATTTTTGATGTATCCAAGGTTTCTACAACACATTTTTGAAAATGAATTAACTAACCTACCAAGAGTGGGTGGTAAGATTGTTCTCCTCTCACATACACACAAATTATTTTCAAATATGAGGAGAACAGGGTTAGTTAAACGCACCACATTTTCTGGGAGGGTCATTAATCTTACTGCACATATGATAAGTGCACCCTCCACAGCTGGTGAAGAAGTAACCACACCCACTACTTCTCAACCCACACCTGCTGTGAAATCCAAGAAAACAAGGACCCCAAGCCAACCTCAAAAAAAAAGCCAATAAGGCTAAGAAACATGCATCTGAGGCTCCTCTTTCTCAGATGCATCAGCCAATTGATCTAAATGAGATGGTCAATGAAGAGGAAAATGACCATATGGAAAGGGCTGCCACTACTGATTCTGCCCAATTGGGAGAACAGGACAGTGGTAATGGAATTAGGACCCAATCCATAGCAACACAGGATACAGAGATGCCATTGGATTCTTCTATTGCAGTGGATTCGGTGGATATTAATGTATCCAGTGGTCCCAGGTGCCAAGAAACCACAATGGGGGCTAGTGATGCTCAGACTAGGTGTGAGACATTAGCTAAATCTTCCAATGATCCACTAAGAGAGGATAACACTTCTGGAAGTGGTGAGGATACTTCTGTACTCAAGGAATTTATGGCAATGTGTACCAATTTGTTTGAAGAGGTGGCTAGGCAGAAGGAAATGCTAGCATCTCAAGGAAATGAGATATTGAGATTGAATGGGGTGGTCAAGCAGCTTCTAGAAAGGATGAACACTGCTCCAGTTACTACTGCTAGTATTGGAGTTAGTAATGCTGATGCAGATGAGATTAATACTGTTGGGCTTGACGAGCCAGTTAGTACTGTTGGACTAAATGATGAGTTTGCTGCTGCTGAGGTATTGTTAAGGGTGTCTGAGAGCCCAAAGAAAAAGGAAAAACAAAAGCAAAAAGGTGTGAGCATTCAAGAACCTTCAGAACACACACCTACAAAGAAAGTAGACAAGTTTGGGGTCAAGGATAAGGGAAAAGGAATAATGATTGAAGAAGACAGGCCTCTCAAAAGAAAACATCAAATAGAGGCAGATGAGGAATTGGCCAGAAAGTTGCAAGAGGAGGAAAGGATGAGATATACTGAAGAGGAGAGAGAAGCAGAGCTAGAAAGGCTATTGAATGAGAAGAAGAGGAGAGAGTCAGAGGCTAGGTATAAGAAACAGAAGGCAAAGCCAAAGACTAAGGCTCAGTTGAAAAAGGAGTATATTACATTCCTCAAGGGAGCTAGATTTCATGTAAAAATCTTAGCAACTATCCAGTTTGAAGATTTAAAGAGGATGTATGAAAGGGAGCTTGATAGGATGATGATGAGAACAGAAGAGATAAGGATGGAGAAGGAAAGAAAGTTAAAAGGGATGAATGATACACCTGCTGCAGAGCTAATCAAAACTTTTGAAAGAAAAAAGAAGGGCACACAGAGTAAAAGCTACTTTGAACAGGTGCAGAAGAAGCAGAGAATGGAAAAGGATGTGCATAATGAAGTGCCATCAACTGATCATGTTGGTAAGGAGGAGATTAAAGAGTTAATTGTGTTTGAGGAAAGAGAAGGTGAGAAGGTAACTCCTCTGCACGTAAAATTTCCTATTGTTGATTGGTACTTTAAGATGAATGAGCAGAACAGATATGTATATAAGGTCAAAAGGGCTGGAGATAGCATTGAGACTTATACATCAATGATTAGGATGATTAAGGAGTTTACCAGAGAGGATGTAGACAGTCTGTATGAAATTGGAGTTCGAAAATATGGAAAGCAGACTAAGATGGACTTTAATTTACTCATCTATGAGTACCTACTGATGATGTATGAGCCTGAGAAGATTCAAAAGCGATTCAGGAAACCATTTTCTCCTATAACTTCTTGGGTTCTACTGGAAAATGTGGAGTACATTACATCATGCAGCAGGATGGCATTGTAAGTTTCTTTTTGGTAGAAAGAACATATCCATGGAACTTAAGTGTTTTGATGAACATGGTACAGTTTCAACTAAGGTCAGTTGATTGTGAAATGGCTTATGAGCTTGTAACGAATATACAAAGGTATATTAAAGAGCGTAAGCAGACATCAAAGAAGAAATAAACCCCATTTTAGTCAAAAGGTAAATTTGGAGAAACTTAATGTTGTTGGGTAGAAAGAATAAGTTTAGAGGGAGATTGTTGGGATATAAAGATTAGTACTGTCAAGCCTAAGAAGAGTTAGTACTGTTATCCAAAGTTTCTACTGCCAGTTCACTTAAAGAGTTACTACTGCTGGATCAAGAACAAGATTAGTACTGCCAGAAGGATTTCAGAGTTAGTACTTTGGGTATGATTTCCAAGATTAGTACTGCTAGTATGATTTCTAAAGTTAGTACTGCTAGGCCAGTTTCCATGGTTTCTACTGCTAACCTTGTCCAGAGGATATACGGCGGACGTGGGTCTGCAATTACCTAATCTTGGCAAAGCATACACAACAAAGTATGAGTTGATTTACGGCTACAAAGACATGCTTGAATAGTTTGACTTCTATGCATTAATTACTATAACGTGTAATTGGAACTCTACAATTTATAAGTAGAGTTCCATACCTTAGAAGCAGGCGTATGCATTGTAACAGTTGTATATAAAGATAGATCACTTGTAACTTAGTTAGATACACTCACTCTCAGATTTTTTAAAAGAGAAATCCTCTGCACCTCATCTTAGACAGAAAAACATTGTTAGCTTCAAGGATATTGTAACCCTAATACAATCAAGTGTATTCATATTATTTTCATTAATAATATTGGAGCTTTTGTTATATAATTTGTGTGTTCTGTTCTTTATCATATACAAACAATTAACTTCCAAACTTAACAAGTATTATTCCGCAAATTTCTTGTTAAGAAGTTCAAGCATAGTTAAAGTTTAATCTTGATCTTGATCAAGTTGATCCTGTCAGTAAGTTTCTTTCTTGGTCTTAGACGTGTATAAAATTGGATTTTTTCGAATACCGGTTCGGGTACAATAACCGAACCGGTTATTGATCAAAGGTAAACAACCCGTTTTTAGCAAAAATCGGTTACAAACCGAACCGGTTTTGAAAAAGGATAATCAGAACCGGTAATAACCGGTTATGATCGGTTATAAACCGGTTTGGTTATTAAAAACCAGTTATATCCGGGTTTTTTTATATAATTCAAATAAAAAAAAAGTTTGAGCGTAAAAAGAATAAAAAACGTAAACTTCAACTTTTATTCAATAAACTCGTCATACATTATTCGAACATTTGGAATAGAATAATAAACTTAATAAACTCATCATAAACTTCAACTTTTATTAATATATGAACATAAAACTTAATTCGTATTTTCATAGAGAGCGACATCTTCTTCGGAGCTAGCCTCGTGTGAAGCTTCATCGAGAGCAATTTCTTCATCGGAAAGTGATATTGTCATACCCGTTTCCACCTTGACATCGTGTAAATCTTGTTCGTATTCTAGTTCACCTTCAAGACTTGAAATGTGTTTTATACGCTCCGATGCGTCTAAGTGAGCCTTCAAGCAAATACACATCTCTAATGATGCTTGTGTGAGTCTTGTTCTTTGTATAGATAATACCCTGTCACTGATAGAAAAAACGGATTCCGGAGCTACCGTAGAAGCTAGGACGGTTAGTAAATCTCGGGTCATGGCGGTTAGAACGGAAAATTAAGATTCATGTCCTTTCCAACAAGCCAAAATTTCAAATTGTGCGAATTCGGTTATTTTTATAATAACATCCCAATAATGGTTTGAAAATGGTATAGTTTTACCCTTATTGGCAAGGTCATCATAAAAATTTGTAAAGTTGAGCGTTGACGTAAACCACATAAAAACATTTTATAAGTCGAATTTCATCTTGTAGGAACGTCCTAATTAGGGGTTAAAAAAATGAAATCCGTATCCTTACACAATTTCATATAATGTTTATATCTTCCTTTACCATAACAAAATATATCTTGTAATATAGTTTTAAAAGCGTCTTTTATGAAACTTATTTGTTCAACCGCTAGTCCGTCTTGCACTGCCAAGTTAATGATGTGTGCAACACATCGACTATGAAAAAAAACGCCCGACAAAGGTGGTTGATATTTTAGTATTAGTCTTCCTACGGCGTTTGTATAATTACTCGCGTTATCAAATGAGATCGAAAAACCCTTTTTTCTAATTAAAATTCTTTTATTACATCCCGTAAAGATGTAAATAATGTGGTGACCATTAGAAAATTAGTATTATTCATTTATTAATTAATTATACTAAATTGATAATTACATATTTGCCACGATACTAAATATATATATAATTATTTCATTCCATCTTATTGCTTGAGTCACTTATGTCATAAATACACATTCAAAACTCAAAAGAGATGAGTAATAGTGGACTACTCAGGAGATATGAATTGCTAATTTCTGATGAGCGTTACAATGACCCGTAATCGAACAAATATAGTAATGGTCTCCGCCTTCAGTTAAGTTGAGGAGAGCGGGGCCTTCTGTTATGATATTTTCTGGATCAGGAGGTTGGCACTTTTCAAACTGTTGCTTGTTCACTTTTGAAACATCATGAAATGAGGTTTCAAAACCAAAATAAAGTATGTCACCCACCTTAAACGTGCGCTTGGATTGCCAATTATTGTAGAAATTCGGATCGGCCGGAACCTTCCATCCCCTGTCATCGTCACCCACTTTATGTACGATTCCTAGCGAGTTATAAAATGTCATGGATGCAAGAATGGCCATTAAAATAACCATCTTGAAGTTGAAAGCTGCCATTTCTTATCCTCTATGTTTTATGAAGATTGTATTACTTTTAGATCAATGTTGTGTTATTTGACTTTGGGGTTAGGATATGAGATTAAATAGGCGTGCTTGAACATGATAATTTAATTCGTTTTTGGATGTTACGTATCTGTTTTTAATGACATTGAATTGTACGTTACATAAATAGTTATCTTTAAGTTTGTTATATAATTTAATTTAATATAAATAATATAATTATATAATATTATATAATTATATAATATAATATATGGTAAGGTTTTGTGTGTCAGCTGCATTTTAAGGGTAAAAAATAGTAGACAATCTCAGCCGTTGATTTCTGTGATCAGGGGTTCAGATTCACTGCATTTTAACACCACTACATTTTACGTAAAATGGAGTGTATACATAAAAGTCCAGTGTTACGAATCTATGTAGTCGATCACAAAAATCTATAGTTGAGATTGTTATCTCTTCTTCCCTCAAAATACAGTCCTTAAATCCCACACTTATAATATAATATAATATGTCTTTTAAATAAATAAAAGAAGATAGTCAAACGATCAAACGAGAATCACAAAAAGTACATAATTGTTATAACTTTTAAACTATAGTGATTTTCATATATGAGTAGATTCATTCACTTGTAAATATTGATGCAAACTACAGTTAAAAGCAAAATAGTTTGAAAAACTTTAAAATTACTATTAAAATCAAAGATATTTTTTTCATTTATACGTGAACATTTCATATAATGTAAATTTAACATGCATTTTGTGGTTTTTAACTTTTCTTTGTCAATAACACGAATATTAAATTAACATTTATATGCAATTTATTACGTTTACATGTGTAAAAACTATGTAATTCAAAAGTTCTCGCAGTTCTGTACTTTTTTGTGGTTTTCGTTTGAACCTTACTCGGAGAGGATATCACGAAGGATTTTGGACCTTTGATTGACTTCTTTTCCTTTTGATCCAATAGCTTACGTTTTTTCGCTTATTCAATATTTGATCTATAAAAGGCGTATCGACTTTGAAAAATATGTCGTTTTAGTCATTCTCATTTGCATTGGATGAAAATTTAATATTCTTACTCCCGGTTGGTTTAAAGTTTTAATTTAAATAAAAATAGAAGGTTGTGTTATTTACTTTTCAAATTAAAAAACCATAGACAAGTAATCTCTCATAAATCGATTGAGTCATATTTATAGAGAAGATAAATTGCATTAATTTTTTTGCTTATATAGAATTCTTAATTAATTTTTATCATTGATCGACTATTGACTATTGAACATATATCTATACTACTTAATGATATATTTGTATTTAATTTATGTCTTAAAAAAGATAGTTACTAAATGTGTAATTTACCTTTCTATTTATCTTTTTTAACATTTAAACATCTAAAGTTAGTACAATGAATTACAAAAGTTAATATAACATAAATACTTTCAGTTACAGAATATATAACCCCATAATTAGTAATCGTATTCTATAACTTATGTAACTTATATAACATAGTGATGGATATTGAATTATCTGTTACATTTTTTTGATATAAATATAGGAGAAAAAATAGATGTTTTTAATAAAATGTAACCATCTTTCACCATCTATACTAATATTATAGAGTTTTACACAAATATTTATACTCTTAAAATATATGAGTACTTAATATTTCTTTATGATTATTTTAAGTATGCTATTCAGCATTTAAACACTTAAAACAAATTCAATTAACTTAAAACTTAATTTGTATATTATATAAAGAATTTGGTCACTTTTAAAAAAAATAATATTTTTATATAATTCTATCATTTTAATTAATACAACAAGTGCAACAAATTAATCTTTTTATATATTTTATTGTAAACATCATTTATTTAACTATCCCATTTAATAGTTATATTAAATATTTGTAATTCAGATCGAATGGGGTTAGAAAATTTTGATTTGGTTCAAAAGTTCACAACTCAAACTGATTTGCATAACCTGTTTTGGTAAACGACTCAAACAGACTGATAGGTTGGCGAATTAATTTTTTTTTTAAATAAAAATTTGATTATTTTTATTCTAGTTGGCCGGTCAACATATTGATCCAAGCTTTGATCCAATTCAAACATGAATAATTACAATGGTTGGCATGTTTGGGGGTTATCAGTCTAAAAGGTTAAAAAATCAACTCTAACTAGCCCATTTAATTTAGTGTCATTGTGGGTCGCATTTTGGGTATGTTGAGAATTGTGACGTTTATTCAAATAATTCGAAATATAATGTATAAAGTAAAATAAGTAAATGACATATAAACTATCTGTTTAATTCTCATTAGAAGACAACCTATAATTAAACAAAATATTACCGAAACTAATATATTTATTTGCCGCCGCATTGTACGAGTAACATGCTAGTTATATTAAAATCGTCACTTACCCATTTTCATGCTTGCCGCTTAAAAGAAATTGTAATAAACGCCAAGTAGCGTAACTTATTACTTCGTAGTTTAATATTCATAAAAACTAAATATATTCTTACTATAATTGACAGTATTACTTGTTAATTTAATATTCATAAAGACGAAATATATTCTTAAACCATATCTCAATAAATTTGAATACAATAGATCATATATTTATTTATGAATTATGAAATTATCAAATAAGAGTCTTTATGGACTAACCAACTACAAGCGATTTGTGAGGGTTTTCAGGATTCTATCAAATCGTCCCTTCTATTCATTGCATGATAAAAATATGACCTTGGTATCTCATTATTCATCACCGTTTTTGATAGCATTTCTCACAAAATTACATACTTTGATCAGTCTAAAAACGACTTCGTATTCCCGTGGCGGTTGTTCAACATTTTGATCGTGATATTCATGGTGAGAAGGATGGATGGATCTTCAGAATGAAGGTTTTCCCTTTCGGAGGCGATTTTTCGAAACCCAACGAATGTAGCCTCTTTGGACATCATATTTATCGATGAAGAGGTTAATTAACTTTTGATTTTGTTATATGAACCCAAAAATGTTTTTATTCTGTTTATTTAATCTCTCTATTGTGTTGAACTTTATGTTATGCATTATAATCCCTTTACCTAGCTAAACATACGTGATTCTTAATCTTATAGCTAATAACGTATTACCATCCACGTATGTCCAACATTCAAGTACTTCAAACATGTTTTTCCCTTAATCATTTGTCCAACATTCAAGTTATAGGAAGATGTTTTTCCCTTATCTAACATGTATATATTTAAAATCGTATATATTACGGAGTATTAATTAAAAACATTTTAATTTTACATAGTGTATAACTATAAACTGTGACGTATGTTCTTTTTATCATGAAAAGATGGTCGTATATCAATTTTACTTTCTTTTTTTCACATTCATAAATCTCCACTATAATAACAATAACAATATAATATTAATATTAATAACAATAATAATAATAATTTAAACGAGACATACTAGAAAAATTAAATGGGACATTCATAGGCTTAAGCGACTCTCGATTTATAGTTTTCCTTCCATACATATTTAAGTTGTGCCAAATAAATTAAAGGGTAAACTGCATTTTTCATCCATGTGATTGTTCAGTTTCACCAGTATTGTCCCTAAATATGTTTTTTCTTATTTTTCGTCCATATGGTTGATCATTTTCGCATTTTTTGTCCTTTTCACTAACTTCAATTAGTTTTCTCCATTAAGTCAAGTAAAATGACCAAAATACCCTTCTTCTTTCATCAATTCATCAATTCAACCAATTTCGATTATTAAAAAAGGAGTAAAGGACAAGAAATGCGAAAATGGTCAATCATGGGGACGAAAGAAATAGAAAAAAAATGTTTACGGACAATCGGCGAAACTGAACAACCACGTAAATGAAAAATGAAGTTTACTCTAAATTAAATTTAAAAGCTACCTAATCTGATGCTCGATTTATGGCCCAAAAATATATGTTTGAAGTACTTCACTACCATTTCATTCCTTTGTTTTTAAAATTTTTAATATCCTAAGAAATTTTCTGAGTTCTAATACATCATCTGATACCCATACTATCCATATACTTGCAGCATATGTGCCATACTAAATGTTTGTTTTGAAGTAATTCCTTAAATTTTCTCATTTTACTCTTAGTTGCATAATGTCACAAGACTTCATTCTTGAGAAGTTGTGTATGAATGTGACATAAAAAATGAAAAATGTAATAGTTACGTACTTTTTAAGATGTATGACACTTAATTAAAAGCAAGTTGTAAAACTCGGCTAACTCGGCCGAGTATTCGGGACTCGGCCTTGGTCTGAGGCGAGTCGGCCTAATTCGGGGTTAAAACTCGGTCAACGAGAAAAACTCGGTCTAACTCGGAAAAACTCGGTCCAACTCAGTCAAACTCGTTCAAAGTCGGTCAAAATCAGTCAACACTTAATTTTAATTTTAATATGTTTTGATATGATTTTGTTAATTTATTTAAAGTGAGTAGCTTAATTCAATTGCAATGAAGTTTCAGTTTCGTTTTTGTTAATAATATTAAAGTCGGTCAACATAAGTACATAAGCAATTGTGAATTAAAGTTTCAATTATGTGGCAAAGTTATGTACGGAGGAATTAATAGAATGAAACAACATATTTGCGAGCGTATCAGGAAATGTTACTTCACGAGGGATTTATGCCTGCGGTTTGCGGGGGACCGGCAGAATTAAAAATCCTACATTTTAAATAAAACTAAAATGTCTAATCGATCTTTATTTAGCAAAACGAAAAGTCTTATTTCATAAGCATAATTAACTTCGTTTGTTACTACTTATTGGTCACATTGATTAATAACTAATATAATTAAAGAATACATAAGGTTAAAAAAAATTTCGTTCGCTAATGCATTTAAGTTATATTGATCAATAACTACTGTAATCATAGAATACAAATTCATATACAGAGTATAAACGATATGTATGTTCCTGAACATTACTCTATGACAAAAATGTGACCTTCATAATTTTTAAATGTATAATTTATACATTATTTAATGTTTAGGATTGAAAAAAAGAATTTCACAAAAGATAAGAAATATAATGTTCTTAACATGTCTAGATAACTTATACGTTCCGTTGATCTGTAAATAATTTAATAAGATATTACATAAGCGTGAAATTCATTTCGGTCGTAATGCTTTTTAAGTTATATTGATCAAAATTTAATGGAATTATAGAATACGAAGATTTTTACAATGAAAGATAAAAATAATAATTTTTATGAACCCGAACATTGTTCTATGACAAAAACGATAATCTTTATAACTTAATAAATATATACATTTGTCACTAAATACAATTTTATCAACATTGTATTGTACATCATGTGAGATACATAAGCGTGAAATTCATTTCGATCGTTAATACCTTTTAAGTTATATTATATAAGAATTATTGCAATTATAAAATAAAAATAGTTATACAATGAAAGATCAAATAATAATGTGATTTAACCCTACTTATTATCTATATACAATTTATCTACATTATATTTTACGTCATGTGAGATATGTTTTATGAATGTATAAAAAAAATCACTAAAAGACAAAATAGGAATAAGATAGATTAGTTACTATTCATCACATTGTGAAATTAATTTCAGTCGTTAATATGTTTTAAGTTATATCGATCAATAATTGATGCAATTATAGATTACAAATATTTATAAAGAAAGATAAATATTATAGATTACAAATATGGCATTAAAAAGTTTGTACTTTTAGCCAACGAAAATACGTATTTAAAAATCTCTATTGAATTAAATTTGGACACCATAAAAATATTGATTGGACCCAAGTTAATTTAGTATTACTAACGGACAATAAACAATTATAGCAAATACCTAATATTATTGATACTAGTTTTAAGACCCGTGTGTAAACACGGACTAATATAAAATTAATATATATTTCATTTTCTATTGTACTAAGCATTATTTTTCTTTGGTCAATATAGAGTTTTAAACTCGTGTATACACACAGTTAACGTAAAATGAAACTAACTATAATGTTTCTTATATTAATATAGTGTTTAAACTTTGAACCCGTTTGCACACGAAAACTGTTAAATGAATAATTCATCCGTTCGTTGTGATTAATTATAGAGTTTTAATTTAAACCCGGGTTTACACATAACACAACTAATGTAAAATGAAATTTAAGCATAGTTTTTTAATTATTATTAATATAGAGTTTTAAACTCGTGTATGCACACGAAAGTTGTTAAATGAATACGTCATCCGTCCATTGTGATTAATATATAGAGTTTTAATTTAAACCCGTACATACAAATGACACAGTTAATGTAAAATGAAATTTAAGCATATATTTTTTTTAATTATTATTAATATAGAATTTTAAACCCATATATGCACACAATTATTGTAAAATGAATATGTAATCCGTTTATTGTAAATATGTAATGTATTAAATAAATATTTTTGTTTGTTTCATAGAGTTGTAATGATAATAATAATAATAATTAATTAATATTTAATATATTAAATTAGCTCATGAATACGTACTCACTTGCATGCTTCGCTGATGTGTAGCAAATAACGTTTAATTAATATTTATATTGTTTGATAAAATACAAGTTTGTTATTGTTAATAAATATAATATATTATAATGATAACGTTTATGGAGAATTATTTTTGACATCATTTTTTTTCTAAATTATATTTTTTTGGAAATTAATTGACTATATTTTTTATAAAAATCAAATGATTTGATTGGTCAATTGGATGTTTGATGAAATTAAAGATTTTGATTAGTTAATAAGGTTCAATTTTGCATAGAAATTTTTTAAGAGAGATTTTCTTTTATTAATATTTAGAAGGGGGGTTCAAGTAAAATAATTAATAACAAATGGCTTCTAGTAAAATTTAATATAGACATTAGTAGCTCCTTTTGTTGAAGCTTTGCATTTTTCAGTTTTATATTATACAATTACGTGTCAAAGTTTAATTGGTAATAATGGAAAAACGAAATGCAAGCAGAGAGGCTCGAACCCTTAAGCATCCGTATAAAGGTTGCATTATCCTCCGTTGAGCTACCGACTCCTTTTGATAAAATTGCATTTTTTTAATTTTATATTATAAAACACGTGGCAGAAAATGAATGATACCGTTACTATTCATCTCACCCTAAAATGTTATTATTTATAATGTACCGTAGCCACAAAAGAAGATCAAATCAAATGTCGAAATTGTATTGATGAAACGAGATCTAAAAAGAAGAGGCAAAAAGAATATGCGCCGGGAGTAGCTTATGAGAACGAGAAGATGAGAGAACTTTTTGAGGAAGAATTCGGGTCGGAGAGTGGGTAGGAAGTGAATGAGGATGTTGAATACGAGTCGGATGGAGTTCAAATCATTGAACAATACGGACAAGACCAAGACATAGATGAGAATGAATAATGAATCTAGTAACAATTATTTATGTTTGAAGTATATTAACAATTGAACGATTATGTGTGTTGTTTCTAGACAATTATGGTTATGGTTATGTTTATCTTTATATTCTATATTTACACATATAATTTTTAAATTAATTATTTTAATATAAAAAAAGTCTAATCCGAGTACTCCCCGCCTCGATCGAGTACACTCTACAAGGTCCGGACCGAGTACTCTCCGCCTAGCGTCTTCAACAACCTTGCTTAAAAGTATTAGAGATAGTATCAAGTTATTTTTAAGATGTACGAGCCCGACCCGATTGTATTTAAGGGCTTAGGCTTTTTTGTACTAGGTTACATTTGTACTCTATATATAGTTTGTTAATAACACACAAATTCTCATTGGGAATTCATTATTTATCAAAAAGTACAGTAATACTCCTCCATTCCATAATAATCGTCAACCGACAAAAAATACAAAGTTTAATAAAAACATATTACTGCTTTCTATCTCTTATTTTTTTTGCATAATGAAAGTTTTATCCTTAACTAATTAATTACCGCATTTTTAAAGTTTGTAATAATATTTTCAAGTAAGGGTAATATGGTAATCTCAATCAAACTTCATCATCTATTATTGGTAGTGGACAATCAATTTGGGACAACCCGAAAAGGAAACATGGATTATATTGGGACGGTGGGAGTATAGTTTGGGATAGGGGTGTTCAATATTTGGTTTAAAACCGTTTAATTCGAATATCGAACCGAATTTGAATTCGATTTTCGGTTCGGCTTTCAGATTTTTATTTTTCAAATTCGGTTAAACCGAATTCGAATTCGGTTTTGAATTTTTTGAATTCAGTTAAACCGGAAATCGAATTCAAAACTGAATTCGATTTAATAAATACATTATTATTTATATATTAGCATTTTGAAAACTTAAAAATTTTTTAGATACCATATGCTTGTGAAAATAAATGTTTTGTTTGGACATAAAAATTCATATACATTGACAGTTTTATGTTTTATAAACTCGAATTTGGCTAACACATAACAATTATTAATAGTTAGATTTATATAATCTGTATTGTATAATCGTGCATATTTCTTAGTTTTGTATGTTGAAAGATGTTTTTAAAAAAAAAAATGTTAAGTTTTTCGATTTTAACTGAACCAAATTCGAATTCGGTTTTCGGTTTTGCTCCCAAAATTTTCAAAACTGAATACACCATACCGATTACGCCGAGAAAATCGTAAACGGAATCGATGAACACCCCTAGTTTGGGGTCAAAGAATCATGTGGTTTAAAGAGAGAAGGAGCGGTATGTTATCTTAGCCTTTCACTTTATTGATATATTGTCTAGATTCACTACATTATAACGTATATTGCATCATAACAACATTAAATCTTATCCTTAAATTTTTACTGCATCCTAATTCTCTGCCTCGATGAACCGGACTCGACATTTATCTAATATACAATTATTTCTTCTTGTTTAACTGAACTTAGGATTTTAAATTCTTATTTCAACAAGAAAGTGAGTGGAATGTAATTTAATTGGGTACACATTAGCAGTCATCGGGAGGCGACTTTTGTGGTTAGCAAAACGCCAAAACTAGAAGACTCCGTCAAGCGTCAACCAAACCAACCTTTCTTACCTCCGTTTCGACCACGGCCAACTATTTAAGTTGACTACTCATAAAATATATAATTGGGCCAAGTGGGCGGCCCAACATTCTACACAAATCATATGTTACATTTGACTATTTGTCATATTTTAATTTCTAACTCGTACATACTTTTTTTTTAGGTGAATAAGTAAGGTGTGAGATCTGACCGACAGCTTCATTTAGAGGGGCATATGTGCAGATCATTTCAGTCGTTAGTTATGTGATTACATGACTCTGATTCGTTGTATCGGAACAACATTGCATTTTACAATGCATTTTATGTAATGGAGTGTTTGTTATGATGCACCGACTTTAGGCCGCATATCACAAAAACTAACGACCAAGTATAAATAAACTTCAATCAAACGTTTGCTCTAACTAAATAACTTGCTCTAAACTGTTTAAGTTGTTTTTTAGTTAAAAGTCCAGAATTAAAGCATGAATAAGTGGCAGAGATTCCTTTTTATGATGGGGATATAACAAGAAAAAAACAAAAATAAAAAGGAAAGAAAAGGTGGTCAATTACAATTTTGCCATCATTTTCACTTTAATAAAGATAGCAATATGTCCTAGCATGTGTAACAGGCCATGTCGATCCTTTTCTAACATCTTTTATTGGTAATAAACATAAACATAAACATGTTTTATTATAGCAAAAACATTTTGTTCATTTTATGTTAATCTTTCTATCATCTTTTTCACTATAATAAAGATAGACATGTAAATTTTGTAAAAAGAATAAAAATAATAATAAATCAAAATAAATAGGCTATGAAAAGTTTACTATAAATAGGAAAGATTGTTTAGTTAAAGTCCATAATGGTAGAAAAGATTAATGGCAAATTTCTTATCTACAAAGTAGATATAACAATAGAAATAGAAAAAAGACAAATATTGGCCACTATCATTTTCACCTAAAAGAATAGTGGCAAAATTGGTTGGTTTAATAACACATCAAAACTTACTCCCTCCGATGTTTATATTTTATTTTTGTTTGTCTCAAAATAATTATTCATTTTAAATTTTTAACCAATCAAAATGTTTTTTAAAAGTCAACATAAAATTTTATTGTTGGACACAGTGATAGTTTCAACTTTTTTACACTGTGTGCAAATTGAAATATGACACTTAATTTAAGAGGGAGTGCGTAGTACTGTAAATTGGATTGCAATAATTTCATTTAGAAAGAAGACAAATGTCAAAAGCAAAATAGATAACCAAAAGGCAAAATTAAGTAAACAACACAAGCATAAAAAGATGATTCCCGTGAACACATAATCGATCAAAAATATGTCTTATTGTCGCAAGAACATTTTCATCATATCATGGCTTAATCATTCCATCATCTTTTTCATTAAAAATAGTACATGTACACACGTTTGTTTACAATTTAAACTACAAAAATCAATATAAACCATTCTTTCGGAAACCACCTTTAATATTTACATCAAAGGTTCAAATATCTCAGACTAAACATTTTGAAAGTGATCAGGAAAAAAAGTCAATAATGACCGGAAGAATACTATTATTTGACCACATACATTCGAGTAATTGAAGAAAAACTAGCTCTCCTCGTATTACCTGAATAGAAAAAAATCTCACCCGTTAACCTTGTATAAATTCAGAATTCAAAAGGCTATAACAAAGTTACTATTACTATAAATAAAAATCGGTTGGTTGGTTATAAGTACATAATGGTAACTAAAAAGAATATAAGTTGTAAAATTCCGATCTACAAAAATAACAAACAATAAAAAAAGAAAAAATTGGCCCGTATCACTTTACGTGAAAGAAAAAGAGACTACTAAAACAATCCATTTTTCCCGCTTTTACCCCCTCTCACCCTTTAACTCAATTACTTCATGTCCCCCACTTTAGAATATATTATATATATAAAAAAAATACTTTTTTACAAAAGTAAAATATGTTTTTTTATTAAAACGTTTTTTTTTTTTTAAAAAAAATACCCTTTTTAATAAAAAAAAAAGTTTGTGCCATATACTCAACAAAAAGATAAAAGCAATCTGAGTAAAAGTGTTCACCAGCTCCGAGTAACCTGGACAGGTAAAACTTTTACTGTTTTTGTTTTATACAATCATTGTGGCTTATCTTTGTGCCATATACTCAACAAAAAGATAAAATCAAAGCAAATTACTCTCCTAGTACTCTAACAACATATACAATTGAAGAGATCACAGGTCACGAGACGCTGTGTTAATTCACTCAAACTATGCAAAAACTTGAGCCATTATTCTATAGAGATTCACAAAAGGAAATAATGTGACGGTAACCATTATGCAAAAGTTTGTGTCATTGTGGCTTATCTTTAATTGATTGAACAATATTGCTTATTAAGTATCTAGCTTATGTTTACGTATTGTAATCGTTTAATATTTTTGTGTTTAAATTAAAAAAAAAATAAAAAAAAATATTGAGGTGACATGGGCCCGGGGTAGGAGACAAGGAAAAAAAAATTATTGATGTGACATGGTGTGACAGGGGGTAGGAGACAGAAAAACGCAAGGTAACTTTAGGTGGTGTTTGGGGGAGCTTATTTTGGAGCTTATTTGCTTATTGCTTATAAACAAATAAACTAAAAAAATCCTAGCTTATTTTGAGCTTATAGAATCTCCCTCACAAGCAAAAAGATAAGCTAACCAAATAAGCTTATCCAAACACTAAATTTCAAACTTATTGTATTACATATAAGCAAATAAGCTAAGAAAATAAGCCTCCCAAACACCCACTTAAAATACCCGAAAGAAAAAATGTGGCCAGATTGATAGGTTAATTAACACGTGAGTTTTGTTAAATGTCTAAAATATAAATCTAAATTTATACTTAAATCATACAACCAGAGACATAGAATTTACTATTTTTTTTTTCTTTTTATTTACCGATCATTTTTAACTTCAACTAATCAAACTTTTAAAACTTTTTTCTTTTCTTCTTTTTGACATACTAGGCCTTCATAACCGTTAAAACTTCATATTATAGTACTCCCTTCCCAAACTAAATGTCTACTTTTTTATTTTAGTTTGTTTTAAAAAAAATCTTCACTTTCAAAAGTGGCATATTAACTTTGTCATTTAACCCTCTATATATTTTTTTTCAAAACTGATACATGAGAGTCTTTGCAAAAAGCAACGGTAAAAGTGTCATCTTCCTACCAGATAATGTAATTTTTTAAACTCCGTAAAAACTGATTATGAACATTTATTTTATTTTAGAAGGGGACTAATAAATAAATTGGATTACAAGTCAAAATCAAATTCTCCTTTTTATTTTAGTTTAAACTTTGAAGGATTCACATAATGGATTGCAGTGTCTTGAATTACAAAGAAAATTGTCAAAAGCAAAACATGAAAAACCAAAAGGCAATACAGTCATACAACACAACACAAGTACAGAAAAAATGATCCCCCGTGAACAAATTTTCAATTAATCGTCCAAATAAATAAAAACAACCTTAAAAAAACTCATATAATCACTAATCATATACAAATAATAAAAAATTGTTATCCATCTATTAACATTTTGTATGTAACTCATTAGATAGATATAACTTTACATTTCAACACTTGATCTAACTAAACTTTCAATCTACATTACTCTTGTTCTTCCTTTTCGATCTCGATCCCGATCTTCCAGTCAATTTCGAAGGCGGAGAGGAAGAAAACTCGAATGGAACAACCGGAAGTTCCATTTCACCTTTCAAGATCTTTACAATATCCCCGATATCCGGCCTCAACTCAGGCATCTTTTGTAAACACGCAAGAGCCAAATTGACACACAAACTCGCTTGTGTTTTATTGTAATCATTTTTCAGTCTCTCATCAACGAGTTCCAATAAATCGCCACCATGAGCCAATTGTCGACACCAACTTATCAAATTCGCCTTTTCAAGCTTCATAGGTGAAGCTAGAACATGTAATGGCCTACGACCCGAAACAATCACAAGGATCAAAACTCCAAAACTGTAGATATCAGCCTTTTCCATTAAGTAACCGCAAGCACCATATTCGGGTGCTACATAACAAAGTGTCCCCCTCATACTCGTAGTGCTACTTAACTCTCGACTAAAAACATCGCCACTGTTCATTTCGGCGTTGTTTTTTGAATTCTTTCGAAAACTAAACTCTGTTTTGTGATCAACGCGGTTTGCTTTTCGTTTTCTTTTAAAGACCCCGAGTTTGAATCTTCTTTTACCTTTCTTTTCAACTTTCTTTTTCGCAAGCTCGTCTAGGTGTTCTTCTTTCCACCATTCTTGCATTTTCCTATGTTGTTTCCACTCGCTCCGTTCGTCGTGTTCAGATGTTTTATTCTCGTTCACATTGTTAATTAAATCGGGTTTTTCAGAGTTCTTATCGTCGTCCCAATCAGCATTCGCCGACGGACAAATTTGACTCCCGATCCATTCCCGAACGTAATCTTTCGAACAAAGCTCACCACTTCCATCTTGTTTCCACCACCAATCTTTCCCCCATTGTTTCTTACCAATTTTATGATCATCAGAACCATTCAAATTATGTTCTTTAGCACGATCACCATCAATATTACGACTTAAATCATCATCGTAACCGGTAAACTTATCGTTCTCCCAATCGTTGCCACCTCCATTTTCGACATTACCAACGGAAATATCTTTACCTTTTTCATTCGTAAACCCTAACCCTAATTTTTTACAAACAACCTTACTGTTTATAGGAGTTGAAGATGATGATGCTTGTAAAGCAAGTGCAAAATCTATCTCATTAGTAGTACTACTTTCAACTGGAGTTCCAACAGCGGGCGACTCATAAGCGCCCGTAACTAGAGTTCCAGATAAATCCTGACTGAATAGATCCACTCCGAATTCGGGTTCGATTTTCAATCTGGATAACCCGAAATCCGAAACTTTCGCTCTAAATTCCGTATCAAGTAAAACATTACTAGGTTTTACATCTCCGTGAATCACGGGAGGATCGCATTCACAATGTAAAAACTCAAGTGCTCTAGAAACATCTTGAATGATCTCGAATCTTCTCTCCCAATCCAAACCATGAACCGAAAACAACGATTCTTGTAAGCTTTTATTAGGCATGTACTCGTAAACAACCAAACGTTTTCGTTTGTGAACACAATAACCTAACAACGACACAACGAACTGCGATTCCAATCCGCAGAGAATTCGCAACTCATTTTGGAACTCACGTTCGGCTTCTAACGAATCGTTATCGAGTAGTTTAACCGCAACAAGTTTTCCGGTTTTTAAAATACCTCGGTAAACGGTTCCGGAACCGCCTTTACCGATGTAATTATCATGGTGGAAGTTATTAGTAGCACAGTCGAGTTCTTTATAAGAAAAACGACGTAGTTTTAAGAAAATCGGACACGAGTCAAGTGGACTAGTACGAGTCCGGTGTATTAATGAGTACCATACGTAGTAAATCAGGTAAATGATACCAAAAAGTACAAGAAGTGAAGAGAATATTGTGATTATAATGAAGATGAAAGTAGTTTTGTGTTTTGTTGATTGTTGATGAGTGAACGAAGAAAGTTGTCTTGAAGGCATTTTTGGTTTTGTATGAATCAGGATTTGGAGGTTTTTATCATCTGGGAATTTTGTTATTTAATGGATGGAGATTGAAATGAAGTTTGGAATAATATGATGTGGTTTAATGATGGGAATTTCAATTTGGATTGAAAAAAATGGTGTTTGGTGTGGGGGAGATTAAAAAGGGGCCCAATTGGGCAGTATGGCTTTTGACTAAAGAGAGAGAATTTGCAGGTAAAGAGAATGACTTTTTGGGGAGAGATGAAGGGAAATGGAGGGAACATAGTGACAGGTGGATTGCAGTATAAGCGGTTTAGTTTGTAGTGAATTTTTTAATTTTTGAGTTTAGTGTCCAGGAAATGCTTCAATTTATACACCATGTTCATTGTTTGTATTCAATTAAGTGTGTCTAACTTTAAAAAAATGTATGTTTTAATGTAATATATAATATAATATTTTTATAACGTGTCAACTTTTACGGATGTCACATGATAAAAATGACAGATCAGTAAAATACATTAAAATACATATTTTTGAAATGAATGCATTAAAAATGACATACTTAAATCGAATACACAAAATAGACATCAGGTACAAGTTGAATACATTCTCAAAACTAGTTCTTCAATTTTTTATTATGTTTTGGATGCCATTTTGTTGATTGTTATAACTATGTTGATTGTTTATGCAATGACAATTACACTGTTGGTTTCTTCACTTTCTTGGTATGAAATTGTGAGATAATCAAAACATAAACATGTAAATAGGGATATTATACTTATTTAGAGGAACTTGATCTATCAAAATAGATAATATGATGAAATAAATTTGTGAGACTAAATGTTTAACAACTTAGATTAAGTTTCTTGAACATTGAAACATCAGTTTCTATCAAGGTTAAACTCAAAAGTTAAGCCTCGATGTTGAAGCTCCAACCATGGTGGACTGATAAGGTGAATCCCGCCTTCCTTTTTATTTTTTTCAATTTTACTGATCGTTTCACACTGAACTACTGCAGCTAAAAATGGATATTGATCATAAACAATTGTTAAATTTATGTTAAATTTAATACCGAATCATTCTTTATGCTCGTACGCCAAATGACTTTAAAAGCAAGGATGGAGACATGAAAACTCTTGAAATATCGACTTTTATTTTGGACCATATAATGCAAACCAACTTTGGTTTGATGTAAACAATATTGCAAGCAGATATTCAACCCTCTTGTAGAACTCCCACAACACATGAATGTGTATATGTTATCAGTTTATCACTAGCTTTTTATTTTTTTTATATCACTTTTATATCGATAATTCATATTTAAATAGCAGTAATCCGTATACTACTAAATATGTTTATAACAATCATGTTTAACAGTGTACGAAAATGTTGGTGTAAATCACCGATGTTTAAATGATGTTGTAAAATGAACAAAGAGCCGTGTTTTGTTTGTGAAGCGAGAATATCAATGTGAGTGTGATGGGTGGGGTCCTTACAAACCTCAAAGTTGTTTGTTTGGTTCTAGTGATTGGTTGTCTTCTCAAAACTCAACACCTAATTAAGGCTCGCACCTTTATTACTCCACCTGGCGTTCACAATTATTTTTTATAAATTTTAAAAAATTACATTTTCTGCTAGTATAAATGACTTTTGCATTTTACACATATTCTATTCTAATATAAAAAAAGTATATGGAAGGTAAAATGGTAAAGTTAATATATATTACTTTTGAAAATTTAAATTTATTTTGAAACAAACTAAAATGAAAATGTGAATATTTATTTTGTGACGGAGGGAGTACTATGGAGTAACATGACTTTCAATCAATTTAACAAATAGATAAATTATTTGAATTTTGAAAATATAGTACGTATATATATATATATTTACATTAAGCTATGATTTATGATTTATTTTCATGAGACTGTATGATAAAATAATGTATTGATCCTAAACTTGAAGCGGTAGTTTTTCGTTTTCTTTTCAGTTAAATGTATTAAGGGTTTGTTAACGTGTGACTCTAAGACACACGATAAAGTGCATTTAAAGAACTTGAAATTTTTATAAATATTAAAATTCATATTTATTATTTATTAATTCAATCTAATATTTACCTTTTTTATACGTATCATAAAGACAAATTCTAATATTTAAAAAAATATCAAATTCATTAAATGTGTATACACTAAATATTTTGGGAGTCAAATCAGAAGATGAATTTTATAGAGTCAAATCAAATTTCAGATTCTTTATTTAAATCGCATTACTTTGGACCGTTTGAATCGATAAATAGTTGTAAAAAAGTTATGCAAATATCATATTTTACTTTCAAAATTTACTTGAACCCAATACTCGTATTTTCAAGGTAGATACCCACATTGTGTTTTAAAAAAGCAAACCGAATATAAAAGGGTATACATTTGTGAAAGAATTATCACCATTTTATTATTTCATGTCCTTAAACTAGCATTTTAATGTTCATTTTAAAAAGATATATCAAATATCAATATTAAATGTAACTGTATTATGTACATGCAGTAAAATTTTCCGTACACCACTAATTATATTTTATAGTATCATACTATACAATATCATATGACACAATTAATAGTGTATGAATTTTTTTTGATGGTGTACGAATAATCATACTAAATGTACATTGTGTAACTGTGTTGCTACCACAATAACACAAATCATAATTGATGATGTAGAAGAATTAAAATTAAAATAATAAAATAATGTTCCTCAAAAATGTCAATAACATATGGGTAATGATAAAGGGATTATTTGGACTTGCATTAAATTAATGCATTTTTTACTAAACTAAAATCATACCATAATTATGCAAACAAATAGGGTCACTGGCTTACAATATTCTTTTTTCTAAATTGGCGTTACCAATAAACTACGAAGGACTATTTTGTCTTTTATCAAATGATACCAAACTAGTTTCATGGGATCCTTTTTAAAATGGTGGTAATGCTTTTTCTCCATCATATATCATCTCTCATTATTATGTTTCCAAGATTGATTTTTTATTTCTTATATTTTTTAAGAAAAGCTACTAAATGTACGGATTGAATCGTGCTGTTAGCTTTAATATAAAGATGTTTATAAAAATTAGAGGTTGAATATATAAAATATAAATGTGCATCAATATCATTTATTCATTTTGAAGTTTTGTGAATATATTTGGTGATCAAAACTAAACTTTAAGACAAAAATGGTTATACTTTCGCATTTAACTATTTTTGTATTCGCATACCTTTAGTAAATGGGTGAATATAATATACCATGAATGAGATTTAAAAGCATAATTCATCACTTCCCTTTAAAGGTTTGTCCTTTTGATTTGGCTTTTGAGTATAGTTGATTTGTTTCCTAATCATATTGTTTTTCAATTTGTATAACTAAAGTTTTGGCACATTATATTATATTTATAGGTTAAAATGGCAAAGAAAAGAAACTCCATTAAAGCCAACACCATATGGCTTCTTACATACTTTTATTATATATAAAGCTTCTTTAATTTTGCATGAAAGCTACTAATACATAAAAGGACCAATTAAAAAGCTATTTTCATCATTATGTGTATCCAAATGAGATTTGAATTATAATCAACAAAATCAAACTTTTTAATTGTTAAAACATAGCAAATTGCTTCATAAATTGATACACATGTTTTAGCATTTAGCTCCAAGTTCCATTTTTATAATTACAATTTTATATTTAAACAATTAAAATTCGTTTTTTTGTTATGATTTAATGATTATAAGTGGTTATAAGTAAATGCAATATATACTTAACAAAGAAAAGATTATTTCAAAAAACGAAGACCAACTATGTTTCGATATCAAGTTATCACAAACAAACAAACAAAAAACAATTATAAAAATGATAAAGAGAACCCTATGACTTCCGTTACAACGTCAGGACATGCATAAAAATATATACTTGGATAATAACAAATTCTATGTTCCCTGAATTTCAGTTAAGGTACAATTATTTTACGTATGTACAAACATTTTAATGAAAGCCCTTAAAGCTCTCGTTAATAACTCAAAAAATTAATAGATTAAATTTGTAGCTTTTGAATTTGATTAGAACAAAACCATTTTTTCCCAAGTAACGCTTTTTACAACTTGCAATTCGGTTTATGATAATTTTCAAATATTAATAGCTAATAATGCATATGAAAAGGTGACCATTGGACAATAAGTGGATCCAGTAAGATATAGATAAGTCCAATCATATTATAAAGGCCCACCATCCTCTTGTCACAAAGTTACTTAGTTACATACATAATACATTACCCTACTTCCTCTCAATATACATGTACAAGAACAAATGCTCGAGCGATGTAGCGGTTAGTATATAAATTCTACTACTATTTGATATGTATTTTCTAAATTATAATCAAAATTTATACGACTAACACTACAAGATATTATTTTATAAAATAAAAAATCACCTATATACCCTAAAAAAAACATTACAAATGTATTATATATTCTATTATATATTAGTATTGATATAGATAGATATATATATATAAAAGTTTTAATTAATTAGAATTAAATGTCACATGTTTAATACTTTAAAGTTTAATAATAATGGTATTAATGAGATTTTAATATATGTAGGGGTATGTTTGTAATTTTAAATGGGTTTTTAAAAAATTATTAGTAATGTTAGGGGCATATTGGTAATTTCTCTCTTAAAAAAGACATCCAAAATGTGTTATATATTAGTAATAGATAATAGATAATAGATGTAGAAGTATGAATAACTTGATTTCACATTTGATTTGTTTAATTGTATAATTAAATAAATTAGATTAACAATCTTTATTATTATTGTTTATGTTGATTTTTATTATTTATTTAATAAAATGATATTGCAAGTTAATAATTTTTTAATACAAACTTTTAAAAATGAAAAAAATGAAAAAAGGAAGATGGAGTGTATGTTGACCGAAAGTCGACTCCATTAAACGTATTTAAAATAGTGTATTTTTTTTGCTTGAACGGTGTAAATGTGACGGATGGAGTAAAGTGAAAACGGGTCGAATATCTTGAAAAGCATACGAAATACAGTTTGCTAACATGATCGTCTCGTTCCGACCTTTCCGTCAATAATTGACACGTCCCCTAACTCTTTACGATTAGAAAGTTATGCCATTTATTTATTTGCTTGAGTTTTTAATGATTGTATTATAAATGATACTTTAATATATGTAGGTTTATTATTCAAGTATGTTCTTCGAATAATAAAAATAATGTAAGGGGTAAATTAGTAAATTCACTCCTAAAAAAACATTACAAATGTATTATATATTAGTATAGATATAGATAGATTATCTATAAAAGTTTTAACTAATTAGAATTAAATATCACATGTTTAATACTTTAAATTTTAATAATGATAGTATTAATGAGATTTTAATACATGATATGTTTGTAATTTCAAGTGGCTTTTTCTAATATTATTAGTAATGTTATGGGCATATTAGTAATTTTCCTCTTAAAAAAACATCCAAAATGTGTTATATATTAGTATGATTAATATTTATCAAATAATGGAAATAACGTTGTGAGGTAAAAGGAAATTAATTGGTGAATACACTCTTTATAACATCGAGTATGATTAATATTTACCGATAAAAATAAATTTTTGTTGATATTTTGATTGGTAAGTGTAATATTGTTCGTGATGAATATTAACGCTTCAATTTTCCCCCAAAAATGTATTTTCCTCTTGTACGTTCCACTGTATATACACATATATATAATGTACTAGTGTTAATTCTAATTCTATGCGATGCACCACTGCTCCTATAAATACATATTTTATATATCATATACTTTGGACATATTGGTAAAATGATGTTTACTAAAAATATCTAAGATGTTAAAACTTTTAGAGTTGCATAAAGTTTGAACAGAGGGCCGGTAAGGAAGCCGCACATTAAAGTTTGGTACGATCAAATTATCAAAATTATACGTCTACTTGCATGTCCAGAATAACCATCTCATAACATCTTTGCACATTTGCATAGAAACAAAGCATTGTACAAAGTGCAAAGTTGACCATTGACTATTGGATCAACTAAAAAGCTCCATGATTGAACTTTCGGAGAAATGTCTTCGTATAGGACGCCCATTCTCTTATCACATATCTCATGAAGTGAGAGTGGTGTCTTATTCCCTGCCTTCACAAAAAGAATTAAAAGGTGTAACTATCGTTGAAAAAGATGAGCATTGCGAATGGTTTATGACGATGTGATCAAGGCTCTTTATTGAAATCAATTTTGACTAATTTATATACGGGTTGATTCGGGTTATGTTTCATCTCTTAAAGATGATCATTGCGAAATGGGAATGATTTATAACTATGTGTTTAATTTATAAAAAAACCTGTATTTTGCGAAGATTGCAAAATATATACAAAGCATAAAGTCTTTCTAAAGGAAATAGGAGCAATTACCAAGCGGATCATCTATTAATTCGAACTATTCCTCTGTTTCCCTTAGAGCACAGGAGTGGAGGCAGGCAAGCGTCACCGTTCACGACTTTGAACGTCGGTAATCGGCATTCACGACACCCGATCGGCGTTCAAGGCCGGTGTTCAGCGACGGCGTGCCAATCTGAACAGCAAGGCAAACGTGTTTTTTTTTTCATTTTCCAACAGTAACCTAATTAAAAAAAAAATAGACGTTGGAGACGGCTAGTTTTCGAAAACAAAAAATTTTAATTTTTTTTAAACTCATTTTTACTCTATAAATACAAATTCAATTCACACATTTTTTTCACACCTTTCTTTCTTTCTCAATCAACAAACTAATACGAAAATGAGTGATTTGGAATTTTACGATTCACCTTCAACCGACGAGGACGTTTAAGTTTTAAAACTTCTTCGTCAATATCGCAACGAAGTTGTAGTTCCTCGTGAAGAGGCTGAATCGTCCAACCGACGTCGTTTCAAACGTCAGTACATATACCGTTATCGCTTTACGGAAAATGATTCTCTAATGAACGACTACATTGTCGACAACGCGAAGTACCCGCCGGAGTATTTCAAGTCGTTTCCGTATGAGCAAGCGACTATTCCTTCGGATGGTAGAAGGTATTTCTAATTACTCTCAAACACCTATACCCGATTATGTTGATTATTTTCGTCAAAAAATAGATAGCACGTGGTGTTTCGGGGTTTACAACTATTCAAAAAGTTACTTCCGCATTACGTCAATTGGCATACGGTATGTCACCGGATGCCTTTGACGAATATTTACAAATGGTGAAAAGAACTTCCGTGAATGTTTTTTTAATTTTACAAAGTGCATGATCGATATATATGTAAATGTGTACATGCAAAAATCAACGTTCGATGACATGGTAGCAAACATGGTTTTCGGGCATGCTTGGTAGTATAGACTGTATGCACTGGGCATGGGAGAAATGCCCTAACACATGAAAATGGTAATATACACGAGGCGATCATGGCTATCCTACTATTATGCTTGAAGTCTTTGCCTCGTATGACATGTGGATTTGACATGCATACTTTGATGTTGTAGGAGCTAACAACGACTTAAATGTTCTTAATTCTTCTCCGTTGTTCGACGAGATGCTAGACGGCACTGCTCCTGAACAATTGTTTATGGTACCTTGAATTTATGTATTTTGTTTAATGTACTTTTTAATATTTATGAACTTTTATTTAATGTATTTTAATTTATTTGTTTTGTTTAAATTTGATTTGATTTAATTTGTTTTGCAAAAAAAAAAATTAATTAATTAATTAACTGAATATTGAATCTCAAGATTAACCATTACCTTACTTTTCAGCTTCAGTGTTGAACTGAACACTGAGCATATGACAACGACTCGTGATCTCTTGTAAGGTAAATGCTTCTATCTAAGAGGTCTGCAATTGTTAAGCTCACTGACTCACTCAATTGAACCAAAAGATCAATCTCACTTAGTAATACATCAATCAATCAATAACATATATATTTAAAGTTACCCCCACGTAAAAAATAAAGCGAATTACCTGTTTTGTCACTTGCAAGCTGATAATCCTTTGACTTTTATTGCTTTGATCATTCTATTAAACATTTGGTGGGCGCACAGAGTTTGTCATCAACTACAAACAACATTCGTATTAGATTTTCATCCAACAAGACTGGAACAACAAATTTTCATACAAAATAAGAAGGGTTTTTTGCCGAAAAATGAATCAATAATTCTCTTTTTCGCATTTTCGGGTATAAACTAATTTTGTTTTTCAAAAATGAACCACTAATTTAAAATCGAACATTTTCGAGTATATTGATTCATTTTTAAATTAGTGCTTCATTTTTAGAAAACGAAAATGTTCGATTTTAAGGGTACTAATACTCGAAAATGTTCGATTTTAAATTAGTGGTTCATTTTTAAAAACGAAATTAGTTGATATCCGAAAATGTAAAAACGGGAACTATTGATTCATTTTTCGGAAAAAAACCCAAATAAAAATGAGATAATTACCATTTGACACCAACAATGATTTCCATACTTGAATTATCTGTGATTCTGAGAGAAAAACGCTCAAAAAATGCTTAATACATTACCCATACTTTCTCTGCCAAACCAATCGTACGTATATAACGTACTATCTTTCCAATATGCCATATGTAACTCTCCCAAAGGACCGTAATTCAGACCACATTCAACTATTTTTAGCTGGACAAATAGTTAAGGATTGATCTCGAAATTCATTTCACAAAAGTTCTCTGTTTTAACGGTGTCACAATAAAATTTCGCTGAGAGAACGGTATCACTAAACTAAAGCGACACAGTAATTCCGATATGTCGATGTTTTAAAAAGTTTATGAGCAACGTTTCTTTTTCAAATTATGATAGTTGATCAAAACAATGATTTAACTTCTTATGTTTTTTTACCTCTTCTGAATAAAATAAATTTTGATAAATGGGTGATTATTGTTGGTACAACTAACAAAATTTTAGATTTGTTTTTAGCGTATTTCTATATTTAATTCATCATCAAGAAAATACAATTAATTGAAATCAACATATTTTGGTATTGATCGTTGGTTCATAAAAAAACACATAGTTGTTGGTTAATACTTACTTATTATTATATTTATATTTATATTTTATATCTACTATAAAAATAAACACAAATTTAATTAAAAAAAGAAAATGAGATATAAACTCCATGGCCTTTCCCGCCATGAGGATAGCACCCAACGGCTAACCGTTTTTAGCGCGAAATGTATCCGATAACAACTCTTTTCCCCTTTTTTACGCGCCAAAATTTTCCCCAAAACATACTCTCATCGGTATCTCACGCGTCTGAAATCCTAGTTTTGGTTTTCATTTCTTCCATTTGATCCTTTCCGAACACAAAAATCTTAAAGGTAAATTAATTCCTTCAGTTTGGTCTAAAAATGTTAAATATGTGCGATGTTGCTGATTTTGCTTATTTTTTATTTTCAATTTTCGTTCCGCTGTTAAATGAACTTGGCAAATTTCTTCATCTACATAATCCTGTTTTAAATTCGCTCATATGATTCGGATTAGTTTCTAGCTGTTACTCGAGATTTCATATTATTACAACAATGTATTTTCAGCTGAATTAATGACCAAAAATTTCGTTTTATTTGTGATAAAATATTACAGATTAATCTGGATTGTTGATTGTCGTCTGAAAGTATTGTTTCTCTCGATTCATCTGGTGATATTTGTGTTTGTTAATTGGCGTTCATCGTGTAATATTAGCGCGTTCATGGTACCAGATACGTTAATGTTTGCAAATGAAAGATCTTGAATGTCTTCTTGCTACGGACATTATGATGATCGAGAACGCATTATCTCGTGTTCATTTAAAAAAATATTTGACAGCTGTTACGAAACAACATATATAGGCACCCAATTATTATCCGGTTGTATAATTTGGATTTGAAATTTGTGTATTTTTTATATACCGGTATGATGAAGAGGTGTGGGTTCAATATAGAAGGAGCGAACAATGCGGGTCCTCCACGTCCTACAGCATCCAAGTCGATAAAGTTAGGAATGAGACGAGGATCCGAAGGACTAATAAATTTTGGGCAAAGTTTAAAAACTGGAGTCACGCGTGCAGTGTTTTCAGAAGATCTCAAAGTATCGGAGAAAAAAATAATCGATCCACAAGACAAGAATCTTTTGATATGGAACAAGTTTGTGGTGTTATCTTGCATTCTTGCAGTATATGTAGATCCTTTATTCTTTTATATCCCTGTTTATCATAATAAAGAAAGATGCTTAAAAATACACAAAAGTTTAGCACATTCCATCACAACTGTAAGGACAATAGTTGATATTTTCTACCTTGTTCGTATCGGTCTCCAGTTTCGTACAGCGTATATTGCACCTTCATCTCGAGTTTTTGGACGTGGTGAACTTGTTATAGATCCTGCTCAAATAGCAAGGCGGTATATGCAACGTTATTTTGTAGTTGACCTTCTATCCGTGCTACCTTTACCACAGGTTCACATCTGTTATTTGCGCTATTTGTTCTCTATCTTCTTATAGGGTGTTTGGGATGTCTTATTTTAAAGTGCTTATCGGCTTAAAAAATAATCATGCACCTATTTACTTATTTTTAAGTTATTTTTATTTCAAGTGCTTTCAAGAGAGTGTTTGGATATGCTTATTTGCTATAGAAATAAACAATAGGCAGATAAGCAGATAAGCAGTTATATAAGCAATCTCTAACACCCCTTCAATGAGGTATCAAACCGATCTTATTTGATGATTTTGTGCAGATTGTGGTGTGGAGGTTTCTTCATCAATCGCATGGTTCGGGTGTGTTGGGTACGAAAAAGATTTTATTGTGGATTGTGATTGTACAATACATTCCTAGATCCGTCCGTATCTTACCACTGTTTTCAGAGCTCAAAAAGACTGTTGGTGTCATTACTGAAACAGCTTGGGCTGGTGCGGCGTATTATTTGGTTTGGTTTGTTCTTGCTGGCCATGTAAGTTTTTTGGATCCCAAGACATTATATCACTTCAGAAATTTTTATACAGATTGCTTCAAGCATTCAACACATGGAGATAGTTTTAGTGATTAAGACATATAATAGCAACGCATTTTCCAAAGTACTAATATGAACAACCTACATTTTTACTACCCACGCCACATAAATGCCTAGTCATAAAAATGAACATATGTCAGAACAAGATTAAAAAATTCAAGGAGTATCTAAGTAATGAAAAAAAATAGGTTGTTTAGGTAAACAAATCAGTACTTTTTGGAAAGTATAATGCTACTATATGGCTTAAACCCTATACTTTATGCAAGCCCAATGTTATTTTGATATTGAAGTATCTGATATTAGTTATTTAAACAGATTTTTGGGGCATTCTGGTATCTGTTAGCCGTAGAACGTAAAAGTTCATGTTGGGAGCAAGCTTGTATTAAGGAAGGTAAATGTGAAATAGAATATCTGTATTGTGGACATGAGAAAACAGATGGGTATAAAGCTTGGGCGGAAGTTAGTAAGGCAACTCTTGATGAACATTGTGTTGAAAGCGAAGCCTATGGAGAATTTGATTATGGGATCTATTTACAAGCGGTGCAATCTCAAGTTGATTCATCTGAACATTTTATATCTAAATACTGCTATTGTTTGTGGTGGGGCTTAAGGAACTTGAGGTTAGTGAATTTGCTTTCTTATATAAAGCAAGTCGTAGGGTTAATCATGACTAGAAGTTTGTTAGTCACAAAACCACATCCTTTCAGCACGTAAAAGGATGCATATAAAGATGTATCTTACGAAACTTTCAAACTTCCGGAGATTTATTGTTTAAGAGTCAAAGAGGTGACAAAGGCGGGTTGGTAAGGGGTCAATTGGATTTGGGTTTGAATGGATATCAGTTCTTTGTACAAATCAAAATGGGTCGGGCTAGGCTGTGAACTCCCTTTATCCATTTTGAATTTTTACATAAGTATAGCATCAAATTATTATTACAAAATTGTTACAGTATTACTCTATTTATAAATGATTGTGTGTATTAAAAATAGACTTTAGCCTCTAATGCTGCAAGTACATCTTGAAACAAATGAAATCTAAACTAAAAGTTCTTAATCTGATTAGCGTGTTAATTTTTTGAGCTCACTCATTTATTTTGACTTTATATGATGCTGCAGTACACTCGGCCAGGGACTCGAAACCAGCACCTATGCTAAAGAAATAATATTCTCAATCATAATCGCAATTTCTGGGCTCATTTTATTTGCCCTTCTTATTGGCAACATGCAGGTAAGAAAGTGATTCTCATTTCGTTATTCAAAATAATTACAGGCAGTATAGTTGACCCATTTACTTTTTAAATGAGTCTATTCAGGTTATATTCATCTCTAACAGGTCAAATAGGTAAAATCAAACAAATTAGACAGAAAGGCGGATTATATAATGCTTTCATACTGTAACTCTAGTACATATAATCTTCTAATCATTTTATTCAATGGTTAAATTATTATCGGGAATGATACAAGTTTGTGATCCTATTCGACACGTTCATTAATTCAAATATCTTAAAAATGTTTATATTGATACAACAAGGCACAAATTTCGTTTTCTTAACAGACGTATCTCCAATCACTTTCGGTTCGTCTAGAGGAGATGAGGATCAAAAGGCGAGACTCTGAACAATGGATGCATCATAGGTTACTTCCTCAAGAACTCAAAGAAAGGGTACGTCGCTATGATCAGTATAAATGGGTGGAAACAAGAGGTGTGGATGAAGAGAGCTTGGTTCAGAGTCTACCAAAAGATCTCAGGAGGGATATTAAAAGACACCTTTGCTTGAATTTAGTTAAAAGGGTATGTACCTTACTACTCATTCCAAATTACCATATTATGACATTTGTAACTTCTTAGTCAGTTACTTAGGAATTGTTCGATTTGTGCCGTGCTTAAAGAAGTAGAAAAAAGATTTGTGGAATCGATGGTTTATTGAATCCATATATGATGAACTTCTATTCCTTGCTTCTTACTTGGTACAAGTGTTGAATGAAAACCAACACATTGCAAATTCAAACGGGTCAAATTAAAAATTTACGGCTAAAGGGGAAGTTCAAATTAAAAATTTAGTCAAATGACAACAGGTCAAATGAGTCAAACATATTGAAAATGGTCCATTTGGTATATTTTAGACGCATACAACCTCCTAAATCATTTTATCAAAGTATTTTGATTATTATGTAGAGTAAATTACATTGTCCGTCCCTGTGGTTTACCCTATGTAACAGATCCCGTCTCCGGGTCGGGTATTGTACGGGTCCAGTCCCTTGACCCGGAAATCTGTATCGTTGCTAGTCCTTACTCTTAACGAGTGTTAAAAAAACCCGTTATCTCACAACATGTGCGACGCACGTGAGGGCAAAATTGACTCATAGGGTAAACCACAGGGACGGGCAATGTAATTTACTCAAAGGCGGGGGAAAGGAGAAGTCAATTTTGCCCTTACATGCGTCGCACGTGTTGTGAGATCGTTAAGAGTAGGGACTAGCAACGATACAGATTTCCGGGTCAAGGGACTGGACCCGTACAATACCCGACCCGGAAACGAGGTCTGTAACATAGGGTAAACCACAGGGACGAGCAATGTAATTTACTCTTATAATTAACATACTCATACATTGAAAAAAAAATAGAAAGAACAAAAAGTTAGTGGGTCCACCGACGTGACCCGACTTGTTTCAGCAGGTACCAAAAAATGACATGTTACAAATGGAACCTGTTGTACCCCGTTTTCCACTCCATACAACGGTATTTTAGTAGGGGTAGTAATTCTGATTCGGTTACTTGTAAGTTGATTGATTTGTGTTAATTTTTAATTCAACGGGTAGATTGGTTCAATAAAAGTTTGGCTATAAGGGAAATGGGTCAAATGGGTTAAAAGTTGCCCGAAGTCTATTTTAATCGCATACAACCTCTTAAATGTTTTATTCAAGGATTTATATTAAGGTAATCTATTTTATTTTTCTAATCATAATTAACGCATTGATTGATTGTGGGTCAACCCAAGCCAACCCGGCCCGTTTCAACCAGTACTTTAAATGACCCATCTTAACTTGAACTTGTTTTGACCTTTATCAAGCCTGCATAACCCGCCCATCTCTCCACCTTCATCTTTAGACATGTTACATCTATCTACTATGTGGATCATAACAACAATCATTTCTGTTTATCTCTTTGTAGGTTCCATTGTTTGCTAATATGGATGAACGATTACTAGACGCCATATGTGAGCGCCTCAAACCAAGTCTCTACACAGAAACCACATATGTACTACGAGAAGGTGACCCGGTTGACGAAATGCTTTTAATCATACGTGGCCGGTTAGAAAGTGTCACAACAGATGGTGGCAGAAGCGGGTTCTTCAACCGTGGTTTCTTAAAAGAAGGTGATTTTTGTGGCGAAGAGCTTTTAACATGGGCCCTAGACCCAAAATCAGCAGCTAACTTACCACCATCAACCCGAACTGTAAAAGCATTAACAGAAGTAGAAGCGTTTGCATTAATCGCAGATGAAGTGAAATTTATTACAAGTCAGTTCAGGCGACTTCATAGTCGACAAGTGCAACACACGTTTAGATTTTATTCGCAGCAATGGAGGACGTGGGCCGCGAGCTTTATACAAGCTGGATGGAGGAGGTATTCAAGAAGGAAGCTTCTAGAACTTAATCGAGAAGAAGAAGAAAATGATTATCAGGATTATGATGAAGATGAGGATGATGATGATGATGATGATATTAATGAAGAAAGTGCATTGATTAAAGGACGTGCATCATCATCATCATTTGGTGCAACGATGTATGCATCGAGGTTTGCTGCTAACGCTATGAAACGAGTGCAGAGGAAACGTGGTGTGTCGACGGGGTTTATTAGTCTTCAAAAGCCTTCTGAGCCGGATTTTAATGCGGATTGAGATGAATAGTTTGTTTGTTTGTTGTAATATATGTAGATGGGAATTCATTTGTAAGTTAACTGAGGTGTGGTTGTGGTTTGAAATATGTATTTTGTAGCTGTTTTTTGATGTAATATAGATCCACCCTGAAGCATCAAGGCTACCTAATTTTGCAAGATGTCTGCCTAAGTTGTCTATCTTTTGTTTTCTTCATAAAGATTGTTTTTAATTTTTAGTAACTCAAACTTGAAGTGTAAACAAACTAAATAAAAACTGAAATAATTAGCAACATGGGCCAAGTTAGCCTGTTTATAACGCGTTCCCACTATTCGACTGGCATCATTAGTTGTTTCCTCATCAAAATGCTGTTTATGTGACAAAGTGGGCGAATATGTGGGTTGTGTAATGGGTTAAAACGGGAAAATGTACAGGTACGCCCAAAGTGGATCAGGTTTGTTTCTTTCCTCTCTTATTTTCCCCCCTTCTTTTAATAATTTCACAAATGAATTATACATTATAAACCCTGCTCACAAATAATTTTGGTAATTTCAGTTATGAACCCTGCTCGAGATCTATCCATAGATAAGTATACATAGGATGTGAACAATTTTATAAAACTTTTACCTTGTTGACGTGATAGATGAATCCGCTATGGTGATACACATATTCTTCACTACGACCAATACGAGATTTTTGACAAAAAATGAAAGAGAAAAAACAGTAAAAAAAGTTAACAAGGGAAAGCTGTATTGTATACTGATATATATGATGTACTGATATACAAATGAAATACTATGGAATGATCGTGACTAGTCTAGGCCTCCAACCACATCGTTTGAAACAATATCTTCCCATTTTCCTTGTGTTTTTAACAGGTTCAAGTCAGGTACGCCATGCTGAAGATAACTCCAATTCAACGTCTTCTTCCCACCATGTTGCAGTCTGTAGAAATGAAACAAGTCATACAATTGTAAGAGAAAAACTACCAGAAGTAATGGCAGATCCAGGAACTTAAAGCAGAGTACGTACTACCATAACAGAAACACAATTTTAGTTGAGGTGACCATTTCTACTCATTTAACCATAAATGGGTTCAAGTGGGTTATACTTTGTCTTTAAAGGGTCAAATGAGTAAAAGTAAAAAGCTTAGCTATGATGGAAATACGTCAAATTTTACACAAAACCTTTTGATTCGCTTTGTAAGAAAGTTGATTAATACTTGTAATCATATTTAACAAATTGATTATTTATGAAGTTCAGAAAACTAAAGAAAAAGATATGCTTGTGGACTGGGTCAACCTGACCCAACTATTTTGACTCGCATTAAAAAGCGTAACTATGAACAGGGCGTACCCAACCTGCCTGAATGGCCATATACAATCGACAAGATCTAGGTTTGAACTACAATATCATAAAAGAATATCTTTGATCTTATACTACAAAAAGTTCAAGGTATGCTTGACTATTTGTTAAATGTCTAAATACCCCTTAACACAACAAAAACAAACAAATACTGCGGATTACCACCAGAGTTTTATAATGGGAATTTGAGTAATTTAGGCTTAAAATTTTCTAGAAATATTTTTTTTTTAGTCTTTCATGAGGTGGAGTGAGTGGATATATTCTTTCAGATGTCTAAAAGATGAAAAAAAAAAAAATTAAAAAGATTAGCATCAACTTATATGTAATGATGATCATGGCAAATGAGAAATTTAAGCTGGTACCAAATTAAAATGTTGCAATATTTATGAGGTGAAAGGAGAAATGAGTTGAAATAGAAGTAGACCTTGTATCCCCTGCGAAGGAACTCAAGTTGGCTTCCTTGTTCCTCCTTTAAGCCAAGGACCCTCAGTAGTTCTTCTTTCGTCTACGTATGCCACACAACTGTGAGAATTCACGTGTAATCGCTACAGAAAGAGGACAAGGGTGAAAACGTGTACTTACTTCATTAAGGGTGAATCGAGTTTCACTTTCCGCAACACAAGCATAGGAATTATCCGTTTGCTTAAGCATCACCTGCCATGGTCCTGCAACAGCAAAGAGTTTGGCATGTTGTCAAGTAACAGATGATGAGTGAGACATTAAAAAAGATGACAAACATAGAATTAGTTTACCAGGGTATTGACGAAAGAGTGCTCCAGTGTAATTCAGGATATATGGTGCTACTGCCACTGTCTTGCATTTATAAAGGAAAATTTATATCAAAGTAATGTCAAAACGTAACAAAAAGAAATACAAACAAAATAAATGCAATCTGAGAGCACAAGAGGTACCTTAGAATAATCTCTTATTCGAATATAAAAGACTGGAACGAATTGAGAAAGAAATCGGTAATGCAGATCTTTGGGTGGGAACCCAAGAAGGCCAAGATCAGCTCTGCCAAATATAACAGTTTTATTTGTCAAAGCGTGTAAAAGTTGATGATCATGAAGATGAATTCTTGAGGTGGCATTTGACCTTTTTACCTATAGTTGAGTCAATCTGGGTTGTGTTTCATCTCAAACTAGTCAAACAGGTTAATTAAAAAATTTTGCTAAAAGGAAATGGGTTGAAAGTTATACAAGTCACAATCCAATGCATACAACTTCCTGAATCTTTTAAAATTGTTCTGTAATCTAATTGCTTTAATTGTTTATAAAGGAAATGAACAAGAAAGTGTTCGTGTGTCAACCAACCCCGGCCCGACTAGACCCACCTTGACTTTTACTAAAATGACATTTTTCAACCAAAACCCATTTTGACCCATTACCCAACCCTTGTGCCCAACCCATTATGCCACCTTTATTGAACTCTATCTGAAGTTAAGGATCTAAAATATTTACCGCAATGTCTCAAGCTCCAGATTAAAAAGGAGGGCGGGTGTTGATGCACCAAATTTTTCCTGCACATGGCATGCCATCAGCATGGACCATTAATTATAGACAATCTTCCTTGACATCAAACGAAAAACTGAACTACAGAACTAGGAAGCATGGACCATATTGTATTTTCATAATCAAAAGAAAATCACCAACTTGAAGCTTAGCCCAAGTATCATATTTGATTATTTACTAAAATCGCCCTTTGGGGGAGAAGGCAGGATTGTTAGTGTAGATTGTTAGTGTAGACAATTTGGAAGATATAATCGGGGCCCATTTATGGTTAGGTTCATTAAGATATAATGCATCACAAACATAGCATATGGCTATTCTGCAGAGTTGTAAAATGCCAGAAGATCCATCATGAAAAGACCCATATAAAAGCGGTGGTAACATTTACCCGTTGAATGGGTCGTGTCAGGTTACACTTTCTCTCTACAGGGTCAAATGAGTGAAATATAAAATACTTCAGCAAGACAAACGAGTTAAAAGTTGGCCAATATTTCCTTTTATTGCAGAAAACCTCAATAATTGTTTTAAATAGTAGGATTAGTTTAAAAATACAATCATTTTAATCATATTTGACACCACAAGTATGTTTAAAATGGAATAAAACAAAACCCTACCAAATATTCAGATATCTTTGCCTTTCTTTAAAAATTAAAAAAAAAAAAAACTTACTAGATATGTCTCTATGGTAGCAAGTTCACGGGTGCTGCAACTGATGAATACAAATAGTGTTGGTGGTTTGTCATTCTGCCACCTCCCTGTGGTCATAAAGGGTGACTTATGAAATACATTAATTGATTCAAAGGATGTTTTATTAGGATATAGTCATAAAATTGATCACAAATGTATATACTATTGCTACAGTAACGAAATTTGAAAATGTGAGTCTTCTTAGGACTAACCTTCATTTTCATCATCAAAATCAAAATCAAGTGTGTTCCTTACAGATCTGAAGAAAGAAGCAACAGGACCAGTTGGAATATCATCCAAGGAACCAATAGTTATTCCATCAATCTGAAAAAAAAATACATGAATATGCACATCAGATGTTACATGCCTTACAAGAAAAAAGTGAATAAATCCTTAGAGAAATTAGTTATAAATAGATTACTCGGTTACCAAGTCAATAGCTGATTTAAATAACTCTGAAGCTCTACGCTTTTCTGGCTTGTCAGGAAACACCTACATCGATCCATAAGTTCAATATTTATACGTCAAACACTATTTCTTAATGGGTTGACTTGAATTATATTTTATCTCTAACAGGTCAAAACTCAAAAGCTTTAAAAAATAACTTAAAAGGAACCTCTTAAACAGACTGAAAGTTGCCCAAAGTATAATTTTAAGGCATAAAACCTCCTAAATCATTTTACTCAATGAACTAGAATATATATATACAGCATAACTTTTGTAATCATATTTGACACGCTTGAAAAGTTATAAAAAAATCAAAATAAAACTACACACTCCTAGTGTTACGGGTTACACGGATCTTTTTGACCCATAGAAAAATGACCCGTACACCATTATGACCGTTATACACCATTTTGCAACCTCTAGTAGATATAATCAATGAACAAAACTTAAAAATAAAAGAAAGAAACAGTGTAGTCTTACAATGCAAGCTCGTGTTTCTCTATTCTCTTGAAGCTTTTTAACAACAGCCAATACAAGTTGAACATTGGCGTCACTAAATTCATCTGAAGATCCCTTCACAATTTCATATAAGCGAAGCTTTTTACTAAGAAAGGAAAAGCTTCAAGAAGCCCATTCAACAGAACCAGCAAGAAAACATGAAGGCTATGAAGATACCTTATATGAAGAAATGCTGGTAGGCAATGGCCTGTTGGTGCCATTAATTTAAAATGTAAGCACACAAAAAATAACAAATGTAAGCATGAGTTTCATCAAAACTACGATAATTAACAGGTCCTCAATACCTATTACAATCATAAAGAGCCCCATGCAGTAACATAAACGTTTTTGTCAAAAGATGCGCTAGAAATATAAATTTTGTTTTTTTGTTAATTCACTACAAAGTTCATTTAGTGTCTGTGCATGAAGGTCTCCCCATATTTCTTCTAGAAATGAACATTTTTTGTTTACAGTACTTTTTAAGAGTAAATTTCAATAGGTTTTAACTTATTACTTATATTACTACATTTCCACAAACTATCCAAATATGTGATCAACGTGGCTTTATGCAAAATGTTATCAATTATTAATTAGAAGTGATTAACTTGTCAATTTTACGACAACCCAACCAGCCCATGCCAGACCCACTCGGGCCTAACACATGAGAGGATTATAAAATGCAGATATTACACCACTCCAAAGTCTAAATAACTAATTGCCACCGAGATTGGTCAAACATAATACTTATCTACATTCAAGTTTCCACATTTTATCCATAATTATTACTAGTCCTAAAACATATGCATCATACAAAAAACATAAAAATGTTATGCTAAACTAAAGATGAATACAAAGTGTTCGATAAAATGCCTGAGAGAATGGGAAGAGAGAATTACGGGAAATCGATCTCGAGACGAGTTTTGCCGTCATCAAGAGCAGCAGCAAGTGAATTAGCAGCATCAGTAACAAGAACTTGGTATGATTTAGGTTTGTAAACTGACACTCCAAGTTTTCTAGCCGTTTTTGGTTCATTGTTGCTAGTGCTGTTGCTGCATCTGATTGAATTTAGTGCAAATTTATTATTATTAATAATGGGGGAAGAAAGGGATGATGAATTGAAGTGTATGTGAACAGGGAAGAGAGAATGAAGATGATGATTCTGAGTGTGTGATGAAAGTGAGAATGAAGAAGAAGAAGGGATTGCCATTTTTAGAAAGAGAGGATGGAAATTGAGATGTTGATGATGAGAGAGATAACGATAACAGTTGGAGGTGTGATCGACAGTTGAGAATCAACTTTCCTTCAATTTTTTATTATTAAATTATTAATTATTAATTGTTTAATTTTTCCTTAAATGTAATGAAAATGAAATGAATTTCACGTAAACTCTCCCGCGCGCGCATATATATATATATATATATATATATATATATATATATATATATATATATAAATTAAAATAATATATTTGAGCAAAAATATTAAAGGGAAAAAGTAGTAAAAGACTAATTTACCCTTTTTTAATTTAATATAATTAATTATAAAAGTTAATAATCATTAATACTATCATTATTAAACTTTAAAAGTAATAAACATATAACATTAAATTCTAACTTATTAAAGTTTTTCTATATCTATCTATACAAATATATAATACGTTTGTGATGTTTTTTAAAAGAGAATTTATTAATTTACCCTTAACATTATTATAATTATTTGAAAAATCTACTTGAAATTAATTTCATAACTCTACGTATATATTAAATTCTCTTTTATACTACTATCGTTGAAATTTGAACTAATAAATATATGACATAACTTTTTAACCGTAAGGAGTTACGAGGCGTATTAATTATGAACGGAAATGTCGGAATGAGACGAATACGTTAGCAAATTGTCATAGGCGGTTTGTCCACCATCTGTAGTTAAATTCCATCTTTCAAGCCTCCAAAATAAAATTTTCCCCAATTTTAGATGATTTTTAAGTTTTGTATTAAATTAGAAGCAAACTCTTAATGACGTTTTTTATGAATTTATAAATTTACATGTTTATTTACATTTTTAATTTCGTATTAATACTATCAATTCTTATATTTTAGATTTTTAATTTTTTGATCAAATTTTACATACATAATACTTCACATATCACAACTTACACCTGACCATATGAACATGCAATTTGACAGTTCTCAACTCAAGCATCGAGTATGCAACGACATTTCTTATATATTTTTCGGGGAATATTTTGTTATATTTTATTATTTTTTATATTTTTTATAAATGGAAAAAGAGGTGATTTTTACTTTTAAAAAATGGCATATCGTAGTGTATTTTCATATAAATTTTATTTATGATTTACATACGACATATCGAATGAACATGAAGCTTAGTTCTTTTTACCCCCTGCATCGCGCCGGCATTTTGCTAGTATATACAAAAATTAAAATTAATAATATCATTATAATATAAATTATAATTAATTATATTAAGGTTAAAGTTCTAAGTAGAAGGTCTTTTTACTGCATTTTAAGACAAAATTGTAACGATTAAAATGCAGTGACGTTAAAATGCAGTAAAATTTATAGCTATAAAATGCAGTGTTATTAAAATGAAGTGTTGTTAAAATGCAGTAGTTGTCGTAAATCACAAAAAACTTATCCTAAAATGATATGTTGGCCTAAACTTGTAGGTTTAAATGTAGACCTAAAATTGTAATTTGTAGTTATGAAAAATTGATTGGATGAGAGTAGAAGAGAGAAAAATTCCAACCAATAAGAGAATTTAGGTATATTTAAGTCTACGTAAATATATAATTTGTCATATCTTTTTTCGTTGTGCAAATTAATTACAAGTTACAATTGAGTTTGGACTTTGGAGATCCAAATTTCAAATTCAAAGGTTATAATATTCAACTTGTGCTGTAGTACTCATTTTCTATGTTACACTCTTATTGGACTCATGATCCTTATGGGCTAGGTGTATAGTTGGGCCTGTTGTGTTCTGCTAATGATGGGCTAAATCCAACGTATTATATTATATAGGGCTAATTACATTAATATTCACGTGTGGCCATATGTATTACATATTGTTGCTCCATAAAAAGGTTTCACGATCTATCAATCTGCAAGTTGCGTTTTTCTCCGCTCATCTTGCGATTTTCCCCACTAGTTTGTGTTGCGAATTTCTCACTACTTTTTCTATTGCGATTTCCCCTGCCACTTTTGTATCTTTTCTAAAACTCTAAGTTCTAAATCCCGTGATAATCGACGATTTGCACCAAATCAATGGATAATCAACCACAAAATCAAGTAAGTATTAGTTCTTTTTAATTACTTTTCATGATATCATTGATGAATTCGGGTTTTTGCAACCCGAAAATCATATATTTCAAAATCTTCTACTTACTGCGAAAAGTATTTGTGTTGATTTTATAGTTCTGGCGATATACATATGTTTTAGATAACCAATATTGTTAGTTATGTATTAGTTCTTTAACATTATAATTTAAGATTATGATTTAATTGGCGGTATGTGTGAGATTTGGGGATTTCGCAATATGAAATCCATATCTTGCGAAAATAGTCATAAAATCACCATATATTGCGAAATGTGTTAAAATTTCGATTTTTTTTCTAGTACTTATTTATTTCGAAAAATCACCATATATTCTAGAGAACTATTTGTTTTTGTGGTTTAACGAAGTGCAGTCACCATGTAATCGTTTGGTTAATATATTTTGGTTTATTTGTTTTGGTTAGGATGAGTATTACAAAGGGTCTTTAACCATTAAAGCTCGGCTTGCTGTTACTGAAGATATACGTGGGAAGTTGAACGATACTAGGAAAAAATTGTTTAGCGAGACATGTTTTGGGCCATTGGAAGTCAAGCTTACTGTACACGATCCACACTTGACCCATTTGATACTGCAGACACAAATAGTTCAAGATCCGGCTGTAACCAATGAAATGCTATTTCGTATTGCAGTTCGTGTCATTAGGTTTCGTCGTCAAGAATTCTGCCTTATTACCGGGCTTCGTTTCGATGCAGATGCTATTCCGATTTTGGCGGCCACGCATAAAGAGAATCCACCTATTAGGGACAAGTTATTCTCTGAAATTAAAAGTCAGATTATGTGAAAATATCAAATTGACAAGAAATAATTGATGGAGATCGTTTAGTACGATTGATGATGATGATGCAATTAGGATTTGTATGATTATGTTCATAGATATAAGACTCTTAGGTCCGCAGCCCCACCAAGTCGTTGGTGATGATATTTTATGCCTTGTTGAGGATTTACTTTCATGGAACCGATTCCCATGGGGATCATATATTTGGTCACTTACAATCCCTAAGTTGAAGAGTGTGCTAACAAACCGGTCTAAGGAACCTGGGATGAAGTATACCTTGCTTGGTTGTGTATGAGCTTTAAGGGTAATCAATCTTTATATTAAATTTGTTAACTTATTCGTATTCATTATAATTATATTATTGTTGTGATAATAACATGTTTATTTTTAATGTATAGATTTGAATATTTGCGGCCTTTCCTTTTGCAAGAAACTTTGCCAAGAAGCCATATGATGATATTCCTAGAGGCATTGCATGGAAGAGGAAGCGTCAAATGAGTTGGGAGCAATGTTTGCAATATCCACAAGTAGAACAAGTTGAACAAGTGTGACAATGTAATATTTTTATACTATGATTTTATTTATATATTATTTTTAATATTGACTTTTTTGTTAGCATGACGACTTGCCACACGAGATGCTAACACCGATGACTGCTGAGTTAGCCACCGACTGGTGGATGGACAGTGATAGATTTTTTAATAGCCGGGATGTCTCGCCGCTATTAAAGAAGACCCAAGTTCTATCTCCACCCCAATGTGAGTCGCATTCTCCACCTCGGTTAGATAGGATGAGTCCAACGTCTCCACATGATGCATATGAACCCTTTGGAGATGACATGGATGACACCACTGTTAAAGGACGTATAACATTGGATGACATGTTCTTTCAAAGGGATGCTCAGATAGCATCCTTGGAGAAGATGGCATTAGCGAGGGAGGCTCGTATAGCATATTTGGAGGAGACGATGGCTGTGAGGGATGCTCGTATATCATACTTAGAGGAGAAGATATCATCCTTGCAGGAGTCACTTAAACTTCTTTTAGACAAGGTAATTATATTAATTGTGTTAATTGTAACTATGTTGTTATAAGTGTTTAGTTGAATTATTTGCTATATAAGTACTTATTATGTCATGTATGTTATTCTAATAATCAGAGAGTAGATGATGATGATGAGGATATCCATTCAGAGCCCGAGTTACCATCAATGGTTCGAAGGACCTTTGTCACCCTTCGTCGTGGGATACGATAACGATTTGTTGCTCGCTACTTGCATTCTCCTTTCACAGCCACCATGCCAGGTGTTTGTCAACCTACATTTGCTACGGTTGTCGGGAAGGATACAACGCCCCCACAAGTTTGTGGGGAATGGGACAATGCCCCAACAGATTAAAATCGAGGATACATGGGACTTACCAATTGTTGGGAATGATACGGTGTTCCTACTAATTGTAGGGAAGGATACGGAGAACCAACTTGTGGGGAACTGTCGCACCCCCAAGACACGTGGCAGCGGAAGGTAGAGTGTTGCGTTGGGGGCGCCGACCAAATCAAATATCACAACACAAGAATTACAACAAACGACCTCTATATGAGACGTTTCAAAAATCATTACATTTCGTAGTTACAATGTTTACATATGTTTTGCCAAAAGTAGAGTATGCATCTAGTACAAGATTACAACATATCATAATGCAAGCTAATCTCTGTTGTTTGTGAAAAATATGCGACTCGAGCTATCTCCTTCCAAAAGCAAACCTACTGCGGTTGGTCTCCTGAAAAATACATACTAAAAGGTCAACATAAAGTTGGTGAGTTCATAGGTTTGTAAACAGTTGATATAACATCGTATGGAACACAAGATTTCCGTTTGCATCATTCAACAATGATAGGTAATGTATTACAAAAATGTAAAAATAGTGTATATTATTGCCATGAGCTCATAGTTCGAGCTTAACATAAATTCATTCCGGAAGAACGCCAAAATCGAATCTATTGACGACACTAAACTCATCGTGTCGAAGGTAGAGGGCAAACGGGTGGTGGTTACAGAGGCTTCAATCCGCAATCATCTTCATCTTGGAGATGTCTCAGGTATGGATTGTGTTCAAGGCACTGTTATTTTTGAAACTTTAAAAAATATGGGTTATGAAGGGGATTTAACTAAATTTACGTTTTACAAAGGGCTTTTCTCCCCCCAATGGAAATTTCTAATCCATACAATCCAACAGTGTCTGTCCACTAAAAGAACAGGTTGGAATGAGTTTGGGAGTGCAATTGCTTCTGCAATTGTATGCCTGGCCATAGACCAACTGTTCAATTTTTCAGGAATGATTTTTAATGGGATGCTCAGAAATATTGAGCAGTCCTCTAAAATGTTTTTGATGTATCCAAGGTTTGTGCAAATCTTCTTAAATGAAGAAATAACTGATTTAAATGCACACTCCAAAATTTTGAAAGTTCTGTCTCATACTCCTAAAGTTTTTTCTAATATGAGGAGACAGAACATTGGATTTTCTAATAAGGTAACATCATTATTTTCCACAATGCTTGTTGTACCTGCCACTAGGGATGAGGGGACAGAAAACCCATCTGAACCCCAACCCACATCCACTAGTAAGGCTCCCAAAAGAAAACAAAGGACCCCCAAGCCTACCAAATCCAAAAGGCAAAAACAGGCTCAACTTGAGGATCCTCCCCTCAATGAGCCTCAACCAAATGTAGCAGAGAGGGCAATAACAGTGTGGTTGATTTCTTTTAATATCTGGCCATTAACAAAGAAATCCCGGACCGCAAAGAACAAGTCATCACCAATAGTGTCCCACGACCGTTTGAAGAAGGATGCCGAGTAACCATCTGGCCCCGGGGACTTACAGTCACAAATAGAAAACAAGGCCACCCGAACTTCATCCTTAGTAACTGGACGAATCATCAAGTCAGCCTTAGATCTCGAGAGCTTGCGGGAGAAAAGCCCCGAGCTATCCAGCGGCAAAGAATCACCAGCACAGCCCAAAAATTTCTGGTAGTGGTCAACAAAGATCATAGGCACCGAGTCTCCCTCATGGACTACATTATTCAAGTCATGCACTCGTTCAATCCGACCCCTATTCGCTTTTTCCTTAACCACGTTATGAAAAAATTTAGAGTTGCAATCCCCCACCCGAAGCCATTCAATCTTTGCTTTCTGCTTCAGGAATCGTTCTTCATCAATGACCGCCGCATTAAAAGCACGAAGGAAGAGACTCTCCTCCTCTCTCAGCGCAGCAGAGTCGGGATTAGAGTCAAGAGCTTTCTGAACTTCGTCCAATTCAGCGCGAAGTTTAACAACCTTCTTATGGAGGTCACCCTGATCCCTCATTAACGCGGCAAGGGGCTTCTTCAGTCTCTTCAACCTTGAAGTAATCCGAAACATAGCATGTCCCACAATTTCCTCCTTCCACGCATCAATTACAATATCTTTAAATTCAGGCTTATGAGCAAGCAGATTATAGAATTTAAAGGGTTTGACCCGAGGCTTTTGAATCACGGGAAGAGAGAGAACGGCAGGAGAGTGATCAGAGATTCTGTAAGACTGGAATAAAGCACGGGCCCCAGGGAAGGCATCCAACCGGGGTGCCTCCCAGCGAGTGCCTAATCCAACACTCGTAAGAACAAATGATAATGCGTCCGTTTGACCAGTTAGCGCGACTAACCCGGACGGGGGGAGTCAATCCCAAATAGTACTATTCATTAACATTCATGCTATAACGATACTAACAAACTATGATGTGAGTGACTTTCAGGATTAGTAAAATAACTCATGCAACCAATATATCGAGTTTAGTACTTGTGTTCACATGAAAATAGCGGTATAAAAGCAGTTGTATGTATTCTCACCCCAGTTAGAAAACAGTAAAAAGGGGCTATGAAACTCACCTGATATTAGCAAGCAAGTAGCAAATAGTAAGCAAAGCGTGTTTTCCAAATGCAACCTTCTAACGTCCTAAACGTATAAGGTTGTGTAAGTAGATGTCTCAAAAGACCATCTATAGTGATTGTATAAGTGGGGGTTAATGTCCACTTAAGCCAATCATGTAGGTGGAGTGTTAATGTCCACCTAAATAAGTCGTGTAGGTGGAGGGTTAATGTCCACCTAAGTTAGTTCACACAATTAGAAATGTCCAATGGTTCAGTTATCGTTTGTGCTTAGAAAACATGTACGGGCCGTTGGTGATATTTTATGAAAACACAGATTTGATTAATTATGTTACGCATATTTCTACTTTCCAGTTATGGTTAATTGATCAGTGTAGCAAGGGGCGAAGCCCATTAATGACGGGGTCCGGGGGCAGCGCCCCTGGTAGCGGGGTCCAAGGGGCAGAGCCCCTGGCTGGGGTCGAGCTGGGTTTTTAGCTTATATTGCTTTAACCAAAAACGTATAGATTCTGTGTTTTTAGCGACACTGGGTTAGTGTCGCTATATGCGACACTGGGTTAGTGTTGTGTCGCTAATGTGACGATTCGGGTGTTATGGCGACACAAAGTCTTGCGTCGCTAATGTGACGATTCGGGTGTTATGGCGACACAAAGGCTTGTGTCGCAAATGTGACGATTCAGGTGTTATGGCGACACAAAGGCTTCTGTCGCTAATGTGACGATTCGGGTGTTATGGCGACACAAAGGCTTGTGTCGCTAATGTGAAGATTCGGGTGTTATGGCGACACAAAGGCTTGTGTCGCTAATGTGACGATTCGGGTGTTATGGCGACACAAAGGCTTGTGTCGCAGACTACTGGGCTTCTGCGACACAGAGGCCTGTAACAGGTCAGTTTTTGTAAATTTTATTTCGTGCTCCAAATGTTCAAATAAAAATTCAAGAAAAATCTATGTTGTTCCTTAGTATGTTAGCTCCTTAAAATAATTTTTTCAGAATTTTTGGGTATTCCTAAGTATTTTTAAAAATTACGTTTGTTCCCTGAGGTCAGAAAGTGACCAATCCGGACACATGCAACAAGATCGGATTTCTGGGCAAAATCTACACATTTTTAGAAAAAGTTATCTAAACTACATTTGTACCTAACAAAATTTGTGAACTTTTGGCGGTGGTTTCATGTCATTTGGAGGTGTATATCTCGAGTTATGATTAAAACAAGAAAGGTGAATTTTCTGAGTTTTTGGATAGCCCGTATACATGTTTTTGTAAAAATCATTTCGGGTATCAAACGAACTCCAAAAATTATGAAACCACTTGGAAATGAAAGATAACTTCTTAAACTTAATTTTTGCCTTTTGAATCGTCCATTTTGGTCAAGTTTTGAGGGAGAAACTTCTCCTTAAAGTCGAGCTATTTTTCATATCAGCTTGCATGTGACGTTTTTGAATATTTTAAGCCATGAAAAACGTTTTTGAGTTATGTTTTGGACATTTCCTTGTTAAGTGAGCATTATAACATGTTTATAGAGGTGTTACAAGTGTTTTAGAAGAGTTTTGAAGTTCTTACAATGTTTGTACAATCGAGAAGGAGAAGAAGAAGCTAGTGTGCTCGTCTCGTGTTTTTTTCTTGATTTTCTGGGTAGCGGCCGATGGTGGCTGAATGGTGTTGTTGTGGTGGTTGTGTGGTGGTGCTTGGCGGCTGTGGTGGTGGTTGGTGACAGCCTTGGGTCGTTTTTGAGAGAGAGGGGGAGAGTGTTTTGTGTTTGTGTGTGTAAAAATGAGTGAAAATGGAAGGAAAAGAGTGGGATTACTCATTTATATAGAAGTGGGCCTTGAGCCATGGGGTTGGGCCGGTTTTTGGGCCGAAATGGGCTCAGTTGGGTTGGTCCAAGGGAGCCTTGGGCTTGTACAATTGTTTTCTTAAGCACGTGTTACGTTATTCGATCGGTAAAACGTTATTCGCGCGCGTAAACATTAAATCTTTAACGTTAAAATTTTGTGTTTTATTTTTGATACAAAATCACTATTTTAATTTGACCAATATCTTTAAAAATACATTATTGAACCTTCTTAAAATATTTGTCGGTTTCATTCGGGTGTCGGGCGCGATTCAAGCGTTTTCGTTGCGTTTGTTACGTTTTAAGCAAAACGTCTAGGTTTTTCGTATATTAATATAGGGTAAATAATTACTATTTAATTTATAAATTAGGTTTACATTATTTATGAAAAGTTATCACCAACGCCGTATAGATTGTCGGACCTCGTCCGGTTGTTTCGCGTAATTACAAATAATCACGTAAGCGTATATAAAATATAGAAGTAGTTACAAGTATTTAGCCTAATCAAATACTAAATACACGTAATTATGGTTTTAGCTTAAGGTAATTATTACCCTAAAGTGTCGGGTGTCACAGGAACAATACGGGGCTAGAACCAGAAGGATCGAAAATATGTTTGTTGTTTATCCTTTTTAGGGAAGACCGTGGTGGAATATGCATTTTTGAATGTACTCTTAGGACACGAGGAAAACGGCTACTATTGGTCAAATGTAAGTATGTTTCCTTTAACATATGTTAATTATAGTGTTTTAATTTTGACATTTTTTACGTAACTTTATGTTGTTTTTTGCAGCATGTTGATGGATGTGTTTATCGTTGGTTGATGTATAGACATATCAAGATGAAGACCGAAAAGAAGTCACCAACTTGGCGTTTTGGGATTTTACCATCCTTCTTTTATTTACAAGTGCTCCCAAATACCGGAAAAGAATGTCCATCTTGGGGCGTAATGGTGAAAGGCTCATTTACCCTGCATTGTGGGAAGTCGATCGGGTTAGTGTCTAAAAAGAGTATTTTATATTTTGTTTCATATTACAACAAAAAGATCGAAAACTAAATCATAATTAAAACATGAAAACTATTGATGATAACTAACATTGGAGGTACTTATTTTGATATGTATTTCGAAACATTAGATTTTGATGTTACTACATTTCTCTACTTGGGAGTTAAGGATTCTTGATAGTTTACCAGGACATTTAAGTGAAGATGTGATGACCAATGTCTATAAAACTTTGGAGACGTTACTACCTGCATACTTGGACGCATGTAACTATTGGACGAAAGTTGTCATAAAATCATTGAAGAGTTTGGAACTTACTGTAACAAATGCAAAAAAGTTGCCTCGACAAGCAAACGGTAGTGTCGGTGATTGCGGTGCATGGGTGTGTTTTTTGATTGAGAGATTAGTTAAGGGCCAGCCAATTGATATAGGAAATATGACATCGGAGGAGTTCGGTAAGTGGTATAGAAATCATATGGCTAATGTGTATTTTAAGTTTAAGGAAAAGCCCGAATCAAAAAAGTTGGGCTGTAATGACGTTTATGGTTTCATGTTTAGAGAGCAGCTTGTTTCATTTGAATTTTTTTGGATTTGTATTATTATTTTTGGTCGCAATCTATGTTTAATTTAATTGGGCAATAGTGACAATTTATAGTTTATGAATGTTTATAGTTGGTATGTTTTACTGTTGGTTGGTTAATAGGTGCATATGATCTTCGAGACTGCTCTTGTTGACACATATTATAGTCTACAACTCAGATGGTTATAACTAAGAAATTAATAACTGAGAAATTAACACATCTTGCAAACGATATCAATAATATTCTAATGATAACAATAACAAGTCTGCTAATTGTCATTTTGATCAACTGCAAAAGGAATTGATTGTGATTTTTTACTTCTCGATTGTGACTTTTTAGACCCTGATGGCTTGTAATTATCTTCCGGTAAAGGCGTTGGACACTCGAGTCTAGTATGGCCTAATAAGAGGCAACGAGTGCATGTTTTGGTCCTTTTTACCTCCCCAACGGATGGTATTCGATTTACACCCTGTGGCCTTCCTACCTGTCTTTTCTCCGTTGTTGGTGGTAGTACCGTGATTAGATTATTAGGTACCATCCATTCTGAATGGTGTCTAACATGATATATAATATCATGATATATGTAGCTCGGTAAACATTAGTCGTGTAGTATGGACTAGCAAATTGACTACAATCAGACAACTCTAAATGCCGTATAACAGCAGCAACATGACCACAAGGCAATCCAGATAATTGCCACCGTCCACAAGTACAAGTTTGTTCACGCAGATTGACGATTCCATCTTTTTGGTAGTCTTTAACCTCAAAGAGATAGTTGGCAGCTGGACGTACCTTCCATTTACATTGGAAACTCTTTTAGCAACCTCCTCCTCTGCCCATGGTGTAAGCTCATGTTTAAAGTTCTCTACAAGTTTTGATTATTTCTCACGTTAGAAAAAATAAACCGAAAGAAACTTGTTTTAGAAATTATTACCTCCATCTTGTCCGTATTGAGAATACCAATTTTGTTTATTAGCTCGAAAAAACTCGATCAACATGGTAATTGGAAGTTTTCGTGCATGTCGAGATAAAGAGTTAAATGACTCGGCACTGTTGGAGGTCATGTAATTATAACGCCTACCAGGGAAATGCACTATGGACCATTTTTCTTTACCAATTTCTGTTAATTTATCACAACATTTAGGAACCGCATAATGAAGTATGTTGAAGGCTTCATTAAAATTGGAAACTCTATATGTGTTACATACATTCCAATACAGATACTCAATATCTTTATTATCGTTATGCTTCGCTCGTAGATTCATCAATAAATGACGACAACATAGATGATGAAACGCATTTGGAAATACTTTCGTTATTGCAAGGCTAATGGAAGCCACCCTATCGGATATGATGGTTAAGTTTTCCATTTCCCCTATGCATTGACGTAGCTTCGACATAAACCGAGTCCAATTTTCACCATCTTCTGACTGGCCGACTCCATAAGCTATTGGTAAAATATGGTTGTTACCATCCATTCCCACGGCTAAGAACATTTGACCCCGGTACTTACCTTTTAAATGAGCAACATTTATCACAATCAGTGGATGCAAATGCCTCATAAATGACCGAATCTATAAATTCAAATTTAAACAACATTCATTATTTATATAATTATAGAACATGTTAAATATATTAGTAAGTTGAATGATACTTACCGTTGCACCAAAGGTAATGAAAAGAAACTCAAAGCGTCCAAGTGAATCGGTCTCAATATGGTATTTGGTACCTGGATTCATCTTCTATAAATTGTGACACTACAACGGGAGATCGGCAAAAGAATCCTCGGGGGTGCCCCGGAATAAATCTATCGCATAATTTTTTGCTCGCCAAGCTTGTTGATACGAAACGCTAATCTTATATCTAGCTCGAATGTCATTTACGATTTCCTTTCCCCTATATATCCTACTATCTTCAACCATTGCCTCTTTCAAGATACTATCCAACACTAGTTTATTTGCTTGATGATGATTGGGATAAGTTTGAGTCTTTGAACATGTGTGATGATCTAACAGTTTTGTAACATGGAAGCTATCATCACTTGCTACCCTAGCTCTTAAAATCCATTCACAATTTTTAAGACTACATTTTTCCTCAAAATATTTTGGACATGAGCTAGTTACTTTTGTCTGGAAACCCTCCTCAACACATTTCAAATCCAATGCAACCTTTAAAGCATCTTTGTTATCAAAATATTGGTTTAATTTGACATGTGATGAAAGTTGATAAGATGTAGTCGTTACCGGTGTGATGACTTGAGCATGCTGTTGGAGTAAGGGAGTCATTAACCAGAACGTACTAGTTTTCGTCTTAGTCACATTCATTTCTTTATCAAATGCAGATAATTTATCATACTCTTGTGCATCTTTATGATAATTTGGTTTGGTTTGGTAACGATAAGTTGGTTGATGATATTCTTGGTGACTTTGAAACTCATGAGTTGCATGATGAGCTTTGGAATTTTTTATAGCCGGGGAAACAAACGAGTGTTGATTGCTCCCGGTACCGGAAGTCCCTCCAATACAAACACCATCGACAACATACAAATGTAATAAAATCTTCGGACCTAATAACATAACTAATAAAGTCTTCAACATCATCATCATCATCTGTTATTTCCATTAGATCATTGTTAGATATGTAAGATAGCCTAAACCCACTATGCGTATCTAAACTACATCTACTCGCAACACGATTGATCAACATAGAATGTGTTACTCCCAAAGGTAATTGTAGACTACGCTTCATTATATTGAACGAGCCATACTCCAAAATCCTATTGACGCTCGCCCATGCACCACCAAAACATACCCGAATCTTAACTTTGTGATTCTCTTGATCCATTATATGAATATACTACTTGCTTTTAGTCATAATCTAGCCAAAAAAAACATAACCTTGATTTGAGAAAAAAGATGATAGAAGCCACGAAGTTAAAATTGCCCTCATATATGCAAATTCGCAATACTGACAAAAAATCTCGCAATACAGAAGAGAATCTTGCAAATGGATAGACTTTTAGATTATTTTGCAAAAATTATGCTGTATTGCGAAATGAAACTTGTGTATTGCGAAATTTATATTGCGAATTTCTAAAACATTATTGCGATTTTCTCCATCTTTGCGAAATGTATATTGCGAATTTCTAAAACATTATTGCGATTTTCTCCATCTTGTGAAATTGAGTGATATTTTGTGAAACAAAAAAGTTGGGATGACAATGTATAAAATACTAAGCCTATTTTGTATATTAAGGTAATTAGCCTTATTATATATCTTTTTATTCATGGACTTTTAATAATGGCTTTATTTATTTATTACTAAAATTGTGATTTTTTTTCTTTTATCGAATGAGAAATGTTAGGCTCACTAAATATTTACAAAAATATATCCACAATCCGACTTGGATTAATGAGATTAAAAGAGAGATGTAAGAGAGAGAAACTATAAATGATTGTGATTGATATATTTCATGTGCCATGTCATTTTGTCAAAATTTTTTTATAAATTTTATATTTATGTAGCAAAGCCCATATCAAAATTTGAATTTCGCTTACCGTAAAACATAAAATAAAAATAGATGGGCTCTTAAAAGCACATCAATTAAACATCCTATAATCAATCAATTAAAAATATATATTTCTAACTTTTTCAACTTATAAATCGATAAACTTGAAAAACAAGATAAGCCAAGCAAGTGAAGTAGTGACTATGTATTGAGATGCTTTTTATCTTTGTTTCGTACTTTACATAAAGGATGACAAAGAGACCATCCACTTTATAGGGCACGTGCAAAACAAATAAAACAATATATATGGCCATCTTTAGTATATTTTTATTATTTATTATTTACTTTTTTATCTTGATTCCTTTTTGTGCTAGCATGCCTTATAAAAGGCTGAGCATGTATAATGCATGGTATATGCGGATTCAGAGGGAAACACTATTTTCGGGGGAAGAAGGAAGCTACACATTCATCAACAATGAGTGTTAACGAATTTCCTTAGTATTCATCATATGATATTATAAGTTATAAAAAATAGTTTACTGATGAATATTATTAGTTATAACAGTGATTTTAATTAATATTTATTGGTAAAAATATGTTTTTATACGTTTTGATTATCATTCATCTAAACATATTTATTAGTTATAATAGTTTACTGATTAATATATATATATATATATATATATATATATATATATATATATATATATATATATTATAAAGAAGATATAAAGATATGGTCATCAAGTAAATAAACTAAACAACTACATTGTGAAATTTTAAGTATTACATATATATAAGTTTTTCAATTATTTTATAAATGTTAATCAATGAATGGCAAACAAATTATAATTTCTTTTCTAACCATCCATCTAAACATTTTTTCCCTTGGATGGATTAATATCAATTATGAAATTTCTTTTTTAGATTGCAAATTGTTACTCTTTATTTTTTTTTTTATATTCTTTGTTGATCGTAATTTGTTATAATGAATTGTTTTTCTGAAAAAAAAAGGAGTAAATTTTATGGAATAAAATTAAGATTGTAATTCTATCAAATTTAATGAAATTCTGCGTATGAAACATTAAAACGCAACCTAATTGTAATTTAAGGATTCCTTTAGTTCCTAATAAATTTAAATTTTCATTTACATCCTCCTAATCAACAATATGGTTTCCTAAAGTAACTTGGTCTATTTTTTTTTTGTTTTTGTCTTCAAGACCAAGTATTTAGCTGTTAAATAGCCAATAGTTTCAAGCCACGTGTCAAGTTGATTCCATGACGCCACCACCTTACGGCAAAAGCATGAGTGCACAAAAGTGCATGAAATGTAAATAGCTGCACCACCACCACTGCATATGTATAATAAAATCTCCAACCATTGACCGACTGACCGTCATTCTGTAATGTAACCACCGCCCTGACCGGAGCCACAAAATCATGGAATTCGTAAAGTTAATCTGCCCTAGTTTTCCTCATGTACGTAATTTCATCACTCCTTATTACTTAATTTTTAATTTCTAGTAACATTTACTCCATTTATTGCTAGTTGTAGTGTGTATAGAATGAAGGTTTTGAGTACAGAATTACGGTTTCCGAGTTACGATTGAGTACATTGATTTATTACATTTGTTTATGAAGAACTAAATATATTATTATGTTATTTTGCAAAAATAAAATAAAAAACCTGTACATCAACATTAAGCATCTAAGAATTTGGCGATTTTTAGTATTATAGATGCGATTCACTTTACTTTGTGTATTATTCAGTTGATTATAAGTGTATAAGAGGATTTTCTAAATATTTATTAAGAATTTGGAGATAGCAACACAATTGTGAAATAAATAATGGTTACATTTGTTGAGAGGGTAAAATAATGTTGGTTATGATCTAATTAGTTTGTTATATCATGTTACCAAGATGACATGAAGAGTGTATTTATTACGGAATATTGAGTAGTGCAGTTGATGAACTTCTGTTTTTAACTCTTGTGAAGAAAATCACATGATAACTAATTTTAGGTTAGAGTATAGTTCCCAATTTGATGATCTTTGTTAAAGTGTTCTAACTCTGTTTTCTGGAATTAGGTATGGGATGGAAATGGAATTTCTAGATGCTTCAGCAACATATATCCTTTTATCTTATGGAATTCTCTGTTATATCAATGCATTTCAAGTTTTCAGTATGAAGTGGAAGCATAAAGTGTTTTTTTCTTTCTTTCTTTTTGTATACTGTGGTTTGGTATTTTCTTAACAAGGCTCACAATGCTAGGTTTTGGAGCAAATGTGATAACATTTGTCATGATTGTTGTGCTTGCTTTTAACGAAAGGACTACTAGAGGACGTAGAAAGGTAACTAGTTCTTACTGCTTTTAGGTAAATCAGAGGAAAAAACATGATCTTTGATAAATTCAAAGATTTTGTGGAGAAAAATATGTTTTTTCTCCTTGAGAAGAATCCTTATTTTATTTTGTGTATCAATTTTTCAGATTTTATTTGGTGCATAACATCAAATGGAGACTGATTTACTGAATAAAATTTGATAAGCTAATTGTGTGTGTCAAGTTGCCAATATGATGTATTCATGCCATTTTTCGACTAGTATCTATAGTTGGATTGCAAACGCACGTATTATCGATCATGCCATTTTTAACTTTCTTTTCTACAATTTGTTCTTTCATTGCAGATACTTCACTATGAAAAGGTCTTCTTGCTCGTTCTACCTATCATGGGAGTATGCATAGCATGTGTTGACATAATAATACTATTACGTAACACAAAAGGGGGTCATCCAGCTTTATATCACGAATGGCTCCTAAGAGGCTCTCAATCCCTAGTCTGGGTAAGGCTATGATGAAAATTTAAAAATTCTGTGAATTTCTATGCTATTAACTCTTTTGGTGTATACTGTATACTACAGGCCACCATGCTTCTAGTCTCAAGGTTTGATTGCTGGTTATTTGTCTTTTCTAATCGAGTCTTGTGCTTTTGGTGGATCATGAAACCGTTCTTATCCATCCTAACTTTACAAGCAACCTTTTCTTCTTTAGAGGTAATCTTTATGTTCGTATGTATATGAATAATGGTACATTACATTGTAACACCAACAAACATTTGGCCTAACGGTATTTGGGTGGCCCATTTATCAGAAGGTTGTGGGTTCAAGTGTCAACTGTCCGACAGGTGGTCTATGTAATAGGCGTAATGGATGTGGGATTCCTTGCCTCTTAAAAGTATAAACTAAAAAGTTATATAGAAAAGCATTAGTTAAGTCACAAAATTTTTTTGTGCAGGTTTTTAGTTGCATAAATGAGAGCTTAATAGTTTTAGTGGATGTTATGTTTGGTATGTTGGTTAATATTATCCGAATGAAGCAGGCATCTGGCACGAACAGGTAATTCACCGACATTAGTATTGTAATAAATATGTCTTGAAATTATATTAGAAATGTTAGCATTCCTAAAGTTAAAATTTGATTCTTACTTTTTGTGCTCGTTATAATCTTCTCTGGACTTACTTATTGACAACTGACAACCCTGTAGTTCAATGGAAAAATTGCTGCTTTCCTGCGAAATGGGTACTGACGAGGGTATGCAATCAAATCCTGTATGTATTATTCTCTCATTAACTCAATACGTAACTTACTTCCGACCATCGATTATTCCCTATATTGAAATAATGTAAGTTATGTGTCTCCTTTTCACTTGTTAATGAAAGGGAGCTCTTGCGAGATTTTTGAATGTCATGACATTCAGCTCTATCAATTTGGTAATGGAACATGGTGCAAAGAAACAGCTTGACTTTGATGATTTGCTTCAACTACCCATTGACATGGATCCTTTGTTCTGTCATGATTCTTTGTTGAACTGTTGGGAAGATCAAAGAAGATGTGATCGCTCTCATCCTTCTTTATTTTGGACAATCTGCCATGCATACGGATGGCCGTATATGTGTTTAGGCCTGTTAAAGGTAGTATTGAACATCATTTCGTTGCTACATGGTAGATTACGGAAAATAAAAAAAGTAAAATTTTTGCAGAAAATAAAATACCAAGGGATCTTATAAACTAATGGAACCCAAGTTGTAATTCTCTTCAACCAGGCTACCCGTGTATAAACACGTCATCAGGGGTATTTTCATCATTTTACAATTTCAAGGATAAAAATGGTAATATTTCAAAAAAAAAGATCAGGTTTTTGGTTGGAAATGGCCAAAATGAAATGTAGGTGGCCTGTTTGAAAACAATGGCTATTTGGGGTGTCTTGACTATACGATCTCCGGAATAAAAACCAGGAGTGATAACTCAATATCAGTGAAGCAGTAGACTTCATATGTTATTTACCTTCTACGTCTCATACTCCAAAGAATTTATAGGTACTAAATGATTGTCTTGGTTTTGCTGGACCCTTGCTTCTTAACATGCTGATCAAGTATCTTCAAAAAGGTTACTGTTTCTATATATGCTTCTCTTTTTTTTAATTTGGCTTGTAGAAGGATAATGTCTATATTTCGTGACATTAGACATATCTCTCGGGTACTAAAATAATGTGTTTTTTTAACTTCATTATTTATCAGTTTAGACCTGTTGGCCCGTCTCTTGTACTAAGCACATTACATGTTACAATAGGTGGGTCGATAGTTGTTAATAGTTAATACATCATGCATAAATTAGTAATGGTTATATATGTCATGTCTTCAATGTGACGTATTATATACAATGTTGAATCCTGCTCTGCGTGACATTATGAACTTAGAGCCATTCTTTTCTTTCTGAAAACAGGCTCTGGAAATTTTGATGGCTATTTTCTTGCCATTTCCCTCGGCTTGACTTCCATTTTGAAGTAAGTCTCATACTTTAAGTGTTGTCATTTTAGCATAAATAATTATTATCATGATAACATCGTAAATGTTTGGGTTGAGGTAAGGTGTGTTTCATTTCAAACAGGTGAGCATAGATTGCTTCCAAATTACCAAAATTATTTCAGATACCCATTTATGGAAGTTCACGTTTTATTATTATTTTTTCATTGGCATACTTACAGTCTTTATTATCATCTTACTACTGCAGATGATAAGGCATTGTAAATGAACTTCTAAATATTATAATGTTAGTTATTTTCTGATGGTGCAGATCTTTTCTTGATACACAATATACATTTCGGCTTTCCAAACTAAAGTTAAAGCTACGTTCTGGTCTTATGACTATTATATTTCGAAAGGTAAATCTTTCTTGTCGGTTTTTGGTCTCCTGGTCTTATAATAGTTATTTGAGATGGTAATAAAGAAAAACAAATTGAAAGCTAACAAAGTTGATAGATTAAAACTTTATTATAATTGGGCCTTTTGAAAGTATGGCTAATTGAATGAAAAGCCACTAACTTTAGTCTAAAATTATGTTTTGGGCAACCAACTTATTTTAGGATAGAAAAACAATCAAGGTTTCTATTTTTTCTCGAAGTTTTTGTCAACCAAGATCTATAGAAATTTTAAGATCAAAATTTTCTTTAACATGAAATTGATCCTTAAATTTATGTTTAGCTTTTACTTCTTTCACAGTATATTCTTTTTTTTTTTGGAGAATTTAATTACTAACCATTAAATCTCCCATTGTACATTTTTCAGTGTCTCCATGTTTTTTTTTTGTGGCTAAAATGGACTAGCCCCCGCAAAAATATTTAAATGATAAAGAAGAAAAAATTACAAAGACCAAAGTGGGCATACCCACTCACAAGGTACTCAAATCAGTAGTCAAGACATGCCTTGGCTTACATGATTGGAACCAAAAAACAAAATGAAACCAAATAAAGTTCTCCCATTCAACGTGAAACAAGACATCTAAACTGAAACAAGACCTAGGACTCCACAAACACCCAACAGTTATGTAAGAAACAGGATTGTGTATACCTGTAAAAATCATGAAATAAGGTAATGAATATCGCCAAGTTTCCATCTCCTTGCTGCTTCAACTGAGTTCTTCGTGGGTTTGAATTTAAGGCTCAAAAGCTTTAAGCGAACATCCTCATATGCCATTTTGACCACTTGGTCAATGGAATGCGACCCCTTGTTATGGATTCTAGAATTTCTTTCCTTCCATACATGGTACACGGCAGCAGCAAGGGTAAGCCGACCAGTGATGCTCCAAACACTGTTACATTTAGAACTAGGTTGGATATAATCCATAATGTCATACCAATATTTTGAAACTGCATTAAGGGAAGCCAAGGGTTTTAACTTGAACCAGATCTGCCTCGGAAAATCACATTGAAAGAACAGATGATCATGACTATCAGGTTGTCTTTTGCAGAACGGGCATATGAGTTGTAGCTGGTTACTCCACATCTGCATTCTATCTTGTGTCTGAAGCTTTTGCCCAATCGCAAGCCATAGAATAAAAGCATGTCGGGGGATACATTGAGAAAACCAAACAACATGAGCCCATGGGACTAAGTTACCTTCTTGACGGATTGTAACCCACACATTTTCGACTATGAAAGGAGCTACATTACCATCTCTTAATCTCCACATCAACGAGTCTTTTTTGCTGTCATCAAAAATAGGATGTGGAATTTGGTTAAGAGGAGGGAACTTTATTAACCATTGGCTTGGCCACTGACCTTGAGTACTATCAAAAAAATCACGCACTGACATATATATGTTAAAACCCGCATTCCTTATGTCTCGGTTAGAGATAATCTTACTTAAAGAACCCAATTTACCTTTTACTTCTTTCACAGTATGTTCTTTTTTTTTTTTTTTGGAGGATTTAATTACTAACCGTTAAATCTCCCATTGTACATTTTTCAGTGTCTCCATGTTAGCCTAGCAGAAAGATCGAAATTTTCTGAGGGGGAAATTCAAACATTTATGTCAGTGGATGTGGATCGAACCGTCAATATGTGCAATAGTTTTCATGACATGTGGAGGTTTTTGTCTCTTCTTTCATTCATTATAATTAAGGACATTATGTGTATGATAGGGTACTAATTTACTGAGTTCCATGACTTGTATTGATTGGATCATCTAAAACTTTGAACCTTTCAGCTTGCCATTACAAATTGGAATTGCGCTGTATCTTCTATATACACAAGTTCAGTTTGCCTTTGTTGCTGGAATCACAATAACTATTTTATTGATACCAGGTAGAATATACTCACACTTGTTTTGTTGCATGAATAAAGTAAGTGGAAGGTGGCAAAATGGGCGGGTTGGGTAACAGAGCAAAACGATGATTTGGTACGGGTTGAAACAGGCCGAGTCAGGTTGACCAGAAATTTGTCAAGAATCTTTATAGATAAAATGTGCAAGTATGATAACAAAATATATGTCATCACAATAACAAATACTATCTAACTTCTTGAATAAACTGAATTTGTACATTGTATGCTTTAAAATGCATTTTGGGTGACTCTTCATATATTTGACCCATTTCTATTAAAGATGTTTTTCTTAGATTCTACTTGTTAGAAATAAAACATAATCTGAGCTGGCATGTTTATATAAGTAAGAGGTCAACATTTCTACCTCTTGTAATAACCATAATACCATACTTTTATATGGTAATAAACGTAAGTTTTATGTATTGTTTTAACACATTTATCACATGATATATCTGTAATCCAATATTAATCCTAATAAACTTCTAATTAATGTTTACAGTAAATAAATGGATTGCTGAATTGATTGCAAATGCCACCAAAAACATGATGGAGCAAAAGGATGAAAGGTATGTGCACCTTTGCCAAAGTAGTCATATTTTTGCAAATAATAAGTCTTTCGAGAAAATTGTATCTCGAAGTTTCAGTGATAATGTTCTACTCTCAATTATAAATCTAAATTATAAAATATAACACTTTAACAGGGTTAGAAGGACCGGTGAACTATTAACATATATTCGCACTTTAAAAATGTATGGTTGGGAGCTTCTTTTTAGTAGTTGGTTAATGACGACAAGATCCTTAGAGGTCAAATATCTATCAGTAAGTATTAATTTCTACCAAATTATATCTTTCTGTTAATGGTGGGAATTTCTACCCATTGAAGTTATGAATGGTTTGATGGATTATGTTTTGATCTGTAACGGGTCAAATGGATCTAAAGTCATCCAAAATGTATTCTCAATATATAACCTCATTTTATTCAAAAAACTAGATTATCTAAAACTAATCTTATTTTTTAATCATATTTGATACACCAATTATTTATGTAAATGCAATATTTTTGGACAAAAATGGTTTGGGTCAACCCTACACGCCCATATAAAACACTAGCCTTCTTGACCGTTACACAACCCCCTCCATCTTGCCACCTCTAATGTCTGACATCCAGATCCAATTTTTTTTCTTCTGTTTGACCTATTTTTATAGACAAGGAAGTACTTGGATGCATGGTGTGTATTCTTTTGGGCAACAACACCAACTCTTTTTTCTTTGTTCACATTTGGACTCTACGTAATGATGGGAAATCAACTAGATGCTGCAACGGTATAACAAACATTTTTTCTGTACAGAAACTTGCTTGTGGTTTTCATATTAACTTTTATGTTGTCTTGTTTATTTAACCTCTGTTTTTTGCAGGTTTTTACCTGTCTTGCTCTATTTAACAATTTGATTTCTCCATTAAACTCATTCCCGTGGGTCATTAATGGGTTGATCGATGTGAGTTGTATAGATATGCCCTCTTTTCCATACACAGCCATATCATTTTTCTTTCTGATTAACTGAAACTTCTAGTTTTTTTTTCATTAATTCTTTTTTCATAGGCAGTCATATCTACAAGGCGGCTGAGCAAGTTCCTCTCATGCTTTGAACATGAAAGTTATCATGGGCAGACAAAAAATTCTTCTTCATCATCTACAGAAATGGATATTGTCATAAAAGATGCCTGTTGTGCATGGGCAAGCAGTGATCAGGAAGTGAAGGAGCCAATTCTAGATCGTGTCAGTCTTGCCATCCCAAAGGGTTCTCTGGTTGCAGTTATTGGAGAGGTGAATTGTGTGCTCAGAATTCCCTCACTATGGTTACTGTTATCCGTTAAACTTACTATCTGCAGTTGGGAAATGGCGGGTTGTTAAAGTGTCAACGCGAGTTTGAGTCAAAGGGGGTATTTTTTTTGTTGAGTAAATCGCGCACCAACATTGCACAACTCAACATATTAATAGCACAAAAGTTTGATTACGTAGAGTATTATTACATTTGATAATCTGACATTTTCGAGTATAGCATTAGGAAATAGGAAGCATGAAAAAAGGTACAATTTAGGTGACTTCACCTTTCCATTGACACATTCCTTTTTAGCTAAATTTACTGATTTGACATATTTGAGATTAATCAAAATCCAACTTGACTCATTCACACATGTTTGCAGGTTGGTTCAGGCAAATCATCCTTGTTAAATTCGATCCTGGGAGAAATGAAGCTTATTAAGGGATCTGTGTACTCAAGAGGGTCCGTCGCCTATGTCCCACAGGTTGAATTTATTTTGAATAGATATGTTGATGTCATGATTTTGTTGAATCGTAATATTTGAATTTAAACTTCTATGTTTGGACTTTGGAGATGTAGATTCCCTGGATTCTCTCTGGCACTATTCGTGATAATGTCATATTTGGAAAGAACTACGATCCAATAAGGTACTGCTCTCTTACTTTTTAACCTGAATAATTCTTTTAAATTTAGTTATTATTGATGAATAGTCTGCATCCTCTAGTATTCAAGCAAATTCCGTTCATCATTTTTGAAGCACGATTAAGCCAACGTCTTATTTCAGTTAATAAATAGGAGTGAGAAAGATATGCTATATATGGAGGTGGAAAATGGATGGGTTGGGAAACGGGCTAAAGTGGGTACCTTTTTAGTACAGGTTGATCCGGAAAACTTTTTGTGTCAGTCCATAAAAGTTATTTATAGATAAGTAGTATGTGCAATATGACTACAAAAACTATATAATTACATTATTAATATATTGATATCAATTAAATGATTTAGGAGCTTTTATATACGCATCAAAAATACATTTTGGGCTATTCTTGATCTGTAGGACCTTACCTAAAATTTTGGTTATACCCTTCTGGCCTGTTAGAGATTGAAGATAACCCAAATTGACCCGTACCTAAGTAGACGGGTTAAAATGTGCCCCCTCTAAACCTGCATATGATACTAAGGCGTGGATCTATTTATCTTGTACAGATATTCTGCTGTTCTAAAGGCATGTGCCCTTGACACAGATGTTTCAATTATGGTCGGAGGTGATATGTCTTATATTGGAGAAAAAGGATTAAACCTGTCAGGCGGACAAAAAGCTCGTCTAGCCCTTGCCAGGTGTCGATATTCAGTTGATTCTCATTACAAATAGCATTTTATGATAGTGTGCAAGTGGCTAGTTGTTCTTAGTTGGAAATTTTATATACGTGAGGATATGAACAGGGCTGTATACCATGGATCTGACTTAATCATGCTGGATGATGTCCTTAGTGCAGTTGATGCACAAGTGGCTTCTTGGATTTTATCTAATGCAATCCTTAGCCCTCTTATGCATCATAAAACATGCATCCTTTGCACTCATAATATTCAGGTAATGACTAGATGTCCTAGCTAGAGGTGACATTTTTGATCAATTTACTTATGAATGGGGTGAACCAGGGCATGTTTTATCTCTAACGGGCCAGACATGCAAAAAAAAGTAGCTTACTAGGAAACGGATCAAATGGGTTAAAGTCACCCCAAGTGTATTTTGAATGCAAAGAACCTCATATATTATTTTATTGAAATAATATAATATTTGACACATAAATTATTTACAGGCAAGTGTTTTGGGTCAACCCGACCACCGGTTTTGACCAGTACTAAAATTACCTGTTTTGACCACTTACCCAACTCGTTCAGCTCGCTCCTTTTTCATTTCTACTGACAATCTTGTACGCTTTACAGGCAATATTCGCTGCAGATATGGTTGTTGTAATGGACAAAGGACAAGTAAAATGGGTGGGAAGTCCAGCCGACTGTTCTAGTTCTTCATATGCATCATTTTTAAGAGAAGAAGAACTTAGTGTCTCTTATGAGACTGAATCACGAGCAGAAACTGGAGATACTTACATGAGATTCCCAGAGAGTTTAGTGGCAGAGAGTGAATGTATCGATATTATGGATGCTGATAACAACATTATCAGGGTTGAAGAGAGGAAAGAAGGCAGAGTTGAAACAACTGTGTACAAGTGAGTCCATGTCCCAGTGATGAACTTTTTGATATGGGTTTAAACGGCTTGGTTTGGGCCGGGTTGGGTTGATCTAGGTCAGATTCTGTCTAGGATTTGAAGATTTTTTTTTATTTATAACTAGTTTTCCTAACATGATTAGAAAAATTAGTAATCTAATAATTTGAATATAATGATTTACGAGTTTATGTATCAAAAATAGTTTTGGGTGACTTTTGATCCATTTGACTCATTTGTACCATTCTTAGGCTATTTCTCGGAAGTTTTACATGTTAGAGATAAAACATAACTGGAATTATATATTCATATGTAAATGGCTGAAGTTGCCACATCTACTTTCTCAAATTGTGCAGGAACTATGCTGCATTCTCTGGTTGGTACATTACAGCTATAACATGCCTATCAGCACTTCTAATGCAAGCTTCTCGAAATGGAAATGATCTGTGGCTGTCTTATTGGGTTGATACAGCGGCATTAGAAATGCATCCAACATCCTTTTATCTGGTAATTATATTAATTTCTGATATTAGGATTTCATTCTCCAATAAACTTACTCAGATTGACCCAAAACACTTTTCTTCCAAAAACTTTCAGATATATTATAAGCAGACAGTGTGTCAAATATGATTACAGAAATTAAATTATTTCAATGATAATCTAGTAATGTTGAATTAAATGATTTAGGAGGTTTTATGCTTTAAAAAAAGTACCTGGGGTGAAACTTTCAATCTGTTTATCCAGCTTCCTTTCTAGATATCTTTTTTGCCCATTCGACCTATTACAGGTAAAACATTATCCAAATCAAGTAATCAACCCATTCGTAAGTAAAACACTGGAAATTGCCACCTCTACTGCAGTTAAATAATATCATCATGGTTTTTGACATGTTACGTCATTATTATTTTTGAGCTTGTGGATGATTAGTTATATAACTTTCAAAATAGGCGTTTACCAACGTTTTATCGACACTGCAGGTTATACTATGTATCTTTTGTTCGGCGAACTCCTTTCTTACTCTAATCAGGGCATTCTCATTTGCATATGGCGGCTTACGTGCTGCAATCCAGGTGCACAATAATCTATTGAAAAAGCTTGTTGATGCACCTGTTGCCTTCTATGACCAGACCCCAAGTGGAAGAATACTTAACAGGTATGTTAAGTTCTGGAGGTAGCAAGATAACAGGTCAAAACGATTCATTTGTTTGATTGAGTTGAAATGAAACCGGCCAAGTCTAATTGACCCAAAATACCTTTTGTCCAGTCTTTTATTCTGTTAAATTCTATTTATTTATTATTAACTTTTTCTACAATCTTTAAGTCATTTTTTTAGTAAAGAAATTTTGTAGGTTTATTTATAAGAAATACACCTTGGTGACTTTTGAATCATTTGGTTTCCTTTTATATTTATGTATATGTTTATTTTACCCATTTGACCCGTTAGAAATAAAAGATGAACCAAGTTAACTGGTCATAAGTAACTGTGTCAAAATTGTTTGCTCTATTAAAATACCTTTAATCAGATCAGTCTCACTGTTTAATTATGAACGTACATATTGATGATGTTTGTAGGTTGTCTTCAGATCTTTACACAATTGATGATTCTCTGCCGTTCATTCTCAATATTCTGATTGCCAATTTCGTTGGCCTCTTAGGAATTGCTATAATTTTGTCCTTTGTACAGGTAATCAACTGATGAAATAAAGCCATCTATCATCATTACATTTACTTTATAGTTTTGATAGATGGATTGTTATCAACTTTGGTTACTCTTTCTTTTTATGGATAGGTCATGTTCTTGCTTCTTATACTGCCGTTTTGGTATATCTACAGCAAAGTGCAGGTATGAGTTACATGAAAAGTAACTATTAAAAAAATAAAAATTAAATTATCTATGTAGAATTAGAATATCTGAACATTTAAAACTGCTGATCAGAATCACTCCCAAGTGGCCAATGCAAATCCAAACACCCCTAAATAACACATTGTTCAGTTTTACTATAGGTCAACATCACGTGAACTAAGAAGGCTGGACAGCGTATCACGGTCACCCATATATACATCATTCTCAGAGATACTTGATGGGTCATCAACTATAAGGGCATTTAAATCCGGGGTGAGTATTTAACTAAAGTTTGGGTTACAAATGTTTAAGCATGTTCTTTACATATAATGATATAAACAAATTCTATTAAGGTATTAGTACTTAGTAAACTTCAGATAATCAAACCTCCACGACTTTAGATTCATTACATAATGACATGTCTTTCTTACTTTAGTCTTCCGGGAACGCCTATCTGTTCATCAACAGATATCTTGGAACTAAATAATGCTCTTCATCTGAACACAGGACTTTTTCTTGACTATATTCATTGACCACGTCAAGATGTATCAGAAAACATCATATTCAGAAATAATAGCAAGCCTATGGCTATCATTACGCCTACAGGTATTCCTTTTAATCTTGGAGCCAATAACAAATGTTGGAAGCTAATTTGCTAAAGTGGATCTAGGATGTAAATATATATTTCCTATGATTTTTACTTTAACACACTTGAAAAATATTAGTGAATAGTGTATATCCTTAGTTCTTAGCAGCTTTTGTTGTATCTTATATTGCGGTGATGGCGGTTCTTGGATCTCATGGATACCTTCCAATCAATCTAGGTACTCCGGGGCTGGTAAGTCCTCGATTTCCTGAATGCATTATTATAGTCATACTTTTTCAAGTAATGTGACAAATTATTTAATATATTTTAGAAACAACGTTGTTTTAAGGTCGGAAATTTTGTGAACAGGTTGGGTTAGCTCTTTCCTATGCTGCTCCAGTTGTATCGTTGTTGGGGAGCTTTTTGACAAGCTTCACTGAGACTGAGAAGGAATTGGTCTCAGTTGAGCGGGTTCTTCAGGTCTGAACATGAAACCTTGAGAACTAAATATTGCAATTTCAGCCCAATTAATTATCAATGAGTCTATTTGGCTTGTGTGTATCTAAACCAGGTCAAATTAGTCAAATAAACAATTGTGGTAAAAAGGAAACGGTTCAAAAGGGTCAAACGGGTTGAAGTTCGTCCAACGTCTATTTTTATAACATACATTCTGAATCTTGTTTTATGAATATATTTAACTTTTCTTTGTAATATTATTGTCTTTGTAACCATAATTAACGCCTTACTTACTTTAGACATATAAATAATTCCTTAGAAGTAGACAAGGTGTTTGTGGGTCAACCAGCCCGACCTGAGTCACTCTAAAGAACAGACCATCTTCATCCGCACCCTTTTTTACCCTTTACCCAACCCATCTATCTTCCCAACAGCTTAGGTTTGTTATTCGTCTCAATTAAACAATTAACGTTTTATTACATTCATTATAGTACATGGACATCCCTCAAGAAGAACATCAAGGGTGCAAGATTTTGGATGCAGATTGGCCATTTCAAGGGGATATCGCATTTCAAAATGTAACACTAAGATATATGCCGTCTTTGCCTCCTGCATTACGCAATCTTAGTTTGACAATTGCTGGAGGAACACAGGTTTGTAAATACACTTAACATACATATCATTATATGTACTCCTATGACTATAATTGTATCCTTTTTGTCCTTAATAATCACGAGTAGAGTTTGCAAAATAGTCGGATCAATGGGTCAAACGGGTTAGTTAGTGTGGGTGGAGGTGATCCATAAATAATTTTTTGTCAACTTTTAAAAGCATTTATATATTAATATATAGTTAATGTGTTGAATGCGATTATATGACTTTCTTACTGCAACAATAAGAAACATGACCAATAATTGACGCATTAATAAAAATTTAGATCGAAATTGCAACCTCGAATCTTGAGCTTACTTTCTTTTTCAGGTAGGAATTGTCGGAAGGACAGGAGCAGGCAAATCGAGTATCATGAATGCTCTGTTCCGCCTCAACCCGATATGTGCAGGACAAATCATAATTGACGGGATAAACATAGCAGACATTTCGTTAAGAGATCTTCGGTCAAGATTTGCCGTTGTTCCTCAGGCTCCATTCCTCTTTAAAGGATCTTTAAGGTAAAAAGAACTTTGTTCTGATTTCAGTAACTGTCTTTTTTCCATAGAGAATAAACAATAATGTTGCAAATCACATTTCAGTAACTTTGACCGTGTTGACTTTTCTAACAAGCCTGATGATTACCTTAGATCAAAATTTTGAAAGTTTGAGGGTTTTTCAGAAACAAACAAAGTTGGTTACTTAAAATCGAAAATGGACAAAGTAAAGTACTTTTTATGCAATTTGCCCAATTGGATACGTTTAACTATTTAAGCATATCAAATGTAAATGAAAGAACATCTTTTGCATCGTAAATGTTAACTCGATATCTGATATAAATATCTAGGGACAATCTAGACCCGTTCAACCTTAGCGATGATTTGAAAATTTGGAAAGCTCTGGAGAAATGTCATATTGAAGAGGAGGTCCGAGCTGCAGGGGGACTAGATTTGCAAATGAAAGAGTCGGGGACTTCATTTTCAGTTGGACAACGACAACTTCTTTGCCTTGCACGCTCCTTTCTCAAGTCCACCATGGTTAGAACTTTCACGGATTTAATATGATTACAAAACCTTCATATATTTTTAAAGTTGATGCTACTTTTTACAGAAATCTACTTAGGAGGTTGTATAAGGTAAAACTACATGTTTGTCACTTTTAGCCCATTTGACCTGCTTGCTTTCTTAACTAAATTTTTTGTAATCACAACTCGATGGGTCGAAATTGTTATCTGCAGTCTTTTTCTCCTGTGCCGATATTCTAAGTCTCTAACGTTGTTAAATGATGTAGGTACTATGTCTGGATGAATGCACAGCAAATATAGACACCCAAACTGCTTCAAAACTAAAGGAGGCCATATCTACTGAATGCAGAGGGTTGACGGTGATCACAATTGCTCATCGCATCTCCACAATTCTACATATGGACAATGTACTGGTTCTTGATCAAGGAGTGTTGGTAAGTTCATCAAATAGACTTTCTTTCTATTCTTAAATCTGTTTCGTATACCATAATTGCATTTTAATGTTGAAGATACTGAGCAGAGGTGACAAATTGGGTGGGTGGTTAACGGGTCAAAATAGTTTTGGCAAAATGGATACTGATTCGATCCAAAATTTGGGAAGATATGATATTTGATTTTTGCCATTTAACTAAAAAGATGGTGTTTTTTTCTTTCTGTGTTTTTTTGGGCAATATTTGGGGCAGGTGGAGCAAGGGAACCCTCGGATTCTAGTTCAAGATGAGTCTTCTAGATTTTCAAGCTTTGCTAAAGCATCATCAATGTAATAATGCTCACCAATCAAGATTGTGCTCCTTAAATATGTGTTGTACTCTTGCACATAACCATGTATTAGAAGCTTAGACAACATCAAATGGTAGGTTTCTGTTTCTTTATAGAATTTGGAATAAATGTTGTAGCATTTTCTTAGTCAATCAACAAACTTAGTGTAAAAGATTAAGTGTAAACAACAATGTTATGATAAAAGAATTTGCCTAATATATTGTCCACAAAGAGAGGTACGAAATTTTGATGGTTGAACATATTCGTCGAAGAAATGAATACTATAAACGACTTAGTTTCGTATAAGTATACTGAACTGATTTTTAAGTAAAAACTAGAATAAATACCATAGACTTGAAGCACTTTCTTATGTGTTTTACTTAACTCGATTATTGAATTAATTAGCTACCTAAGTGTTCATATCTCATGTCTCATCAAACAGGTGAGGGTCAATGTTATCATGGATCTTTTTGCATCAATCTTTATCACTTTTTCTATAGATGTAATCAATGTATATATTTTGCTTCTGAATTGAGAAATCATTGATGTTTTAGAAAAAATCCGATATGCCTAATTTTTCTGACTCATGGTATGCTTCTTGGATCCAATAGTAAGATTTGACTTGTCAATAATTATGGAATTCAAGAAAGAAACCTTCCTTCATTTGAACGTTATTTACTTTCATCGATAAAGTGAGTAGTTCATCAACCAAAAAGTTTCAGTCCTTTTCGGTCGATGTTGACTTATTATTTTTGAAGATAATGTAAACATTGATATTACTAAAATTTTTAAGTATAGTAATAAAATATTGAATCATATTGTTTCTCCCTATCCTCTTCTTAAATTTTCTTCTCTTTTGATCCTCCTAATATATATATATATATATATACATAGGGAATATTTAAGAGGGAAACACTTTATTGAGGGAAGGATGGAAACGTTACTATCCGTCAAAAAACATCTTACATTTACCAATTAAAATCTCAACAAAAAATTATTTCTATCGATAAATAGTAATGAAAATCGATGCTATAAAGAATATATTCACGGATGAAATTCATTTTTAAGTCATAACATTAGTTGATGAATATTTATTTTATAAATTGTGAATATTCATCATAATGAATATTAACTTAACATTCTTCACGATGAATGTTAAAACATAACATTTTGATAAATATTTTTAATTTTAACATTCATCATAATGAATGTTAACTAACATTCATCATAATGAATGTTAACTAACATTCACCGCAATGAATATTAACGGTTTTAAGTATAATATTCATCAATTAATGTTATAACCTACAAAAGGAATTTATCAAAAAAGCTTAACATTCATAGCATCGATTCTGATCAATATTTATTATATTTTACTTTTTATTTATTGATATTTATATTGGCGAAGTTAAGATGCTCCGTGATGAATATCACATTTCCCAAAAGAAATGTTTTCCTTGATTCATCCATTTATATATATATATATATATATATATATATATATATATATATATACATATATATATATATGGGAATGATCAAGGGGGAAACTCTAAATTTAAGGGAAGGAGGGAAGCAAACCTCAACCACACATTTCCTTGTATCTTCTCCAACTCATATACAATATTCATTTCATCAATTTTTGTTTAAAATTCAAAATTAAAGCATGTAAATCAATCAAAGCATTATAAATTTCAAATTCATCAAAGACATTCATACATATCTTCAATTCGTCATAATTCATATTCATCAAATATTAAGAATTTTGGATATATGTAACACCCCGAAATTTGTTAAATTTAAAAGTTGTGTACTGTTATGCGACACAAGGGCTAGTGTCGCAGGTAGCGACACAGAGCCCAGTGCGACACAAGCCTTGTGTCGGGCAGAAAGTCAGTTTTTAAGGGTTAATTGTGTAATTAAATGTGAAATTAAAATAAAAATATGTTCCAAAATATTCCAGAAACCAGAATAGATCTCCAGCTTCTTTTATGTGTGTGTTTAGGTGTTTTAGAGAGAGAAAGTAAAGAAAACTAAAGGGGATCAAGAATTAAGTTTGGAAAGTGATTGTTGAAAGTGTTTCTTTGCAATTTCAGGTAAGGAACCTAAACCCTCTGTTGAAATTGTGGTTAATTCGAGTAATAAAGGATGAAAGATTGAGTTTTAATTGAGCTTAAAATGAGAAATTTGGGGATAAAGTGTTTATGTGGGTTAAAATGAGTTTGAATGTGTTTTGAATGGATTGTGTGTGTGTGATAATCATTTATTGAAACTGGTTCGAATTTGGGGTATTGAAATCACCCAGAAACTTGTTAATCACATAAGGTTTCTGCTGCCATGTTCGTCATTGCGACACAAGGCTTGTGTCGCAGCTTGTGTCGCAGTGATGGTGTCGCAAATTAAAACTGTTGCTTTAGCGACGCAAGGAGTTGTGTCGCTAGTTTCCACTGCTAGTTTGTACTGTTGCTTTAGCGACACAAAGAGTTAGTGTCGCAGCTTGTGTCGCTAGTTTCTACTGTTAGTTATAACTGTTGCCATAGCGACACTAAGAGCTAGTGTCGCAGGTTGTGTCGCAGGTTGTGTCGCAGGTTGTGTCGCAGGTTGTGTCGCAATAGTGTATTGTGCGACACTAATTTAGTGTCGCCAGAAGGTGTAGCGACACTAAGGGGTAGTGTCGCAGGGTTAATTGATATTTTAAATAATATTAATTATAATCAGAGTTAATTAATACGAACGCCTCAACAGGTATTTCGGGTAGCAAGTCATAAATATATGAACGTCATCCTCGAGGTAAGTAGTAGGAAATGAAAGAATTCAATTGTCTGATTTTATTAATACTAAATGTGTTACGAAGTTGCACCAAATAACGATAATTAGATCACATGTGTGGTTAAGTATCGTATATCTGAGTTAAGTGGCCAATTGCTGAGTGATCAATTGTGCCCATGAGATTAAGCCGAGTGGCCAATTGCTGAGTGATCAATTGTGCCCATGTACATGTGAGTTAAAGTGACCAATTGCTGAGTGATCAATTGTGTCTAGCTGTATGAATTGCGTGGCAAATTGCTGAGTGATCAATTGTGCCAATTGAATATGTGTTGAATGTAGTAAATGTATGATTGAATGATAAAGACATGAGATGGCTGGCTTATTATAATATTGTGAATGCATTTTCCTTTACTTACTAAGCGATGTGCTTATGTGTTGTTGGATGTTGTGTTGATAGATACGCTTAAAGGGATGAAGGGCGGGGATCCGGGCAAACGACCCAAGAGCTACTAGTGATGGACTTACTATGGCAAGATAGTAAGGAGTCGATCTTGAAAATCATGCTCTGTGTAAACATATGATATTTAGTGAAAACGATACAAGTAATGTCAGATAATGTTAATAATATTTATATTAATGGATGTATATAATGTTTTTGAGAATTGTATAAAAAAAAAATCCAGGACGTTACAGTATAACTTTTGAATTTTTGTGAAAATTTTGATTCACCAATGAATACAATAAAATTAAACGAATTTCAACATACAAAACTTATAAACAAGTAATTAATTTAATTATAGTCGTCATTAACTATTGAATTTCACAAAAAAAAATTTAGAACATTAACATTCATTTGGAATGAATGTTAATCAAAATTACATTTAATATTCATAAACAATAATTTATGATGAATATTAACTTATATATGTTTTTATACATTGTTGAACAAGATAACTTAACATTCATCGGTGTATAATAATGCATATTAGTTAACATTCATCGTAAATGAATGTTTAAAAATATTAAGTTGTAATTTTGATTAACATTCTTTCCAAATGAATATTAACATTCTGGGAGTTTTTTGAGTTATTTACAATTTTGCCACCACGTTGACTTTTGAATTTACTAGAATGTGTGGCTAGAAATAGCTTCCCTCATTCCCCTATTTTTTTACTTCCTTCTTGATCGCCACCCTATATATATATATATATATATATATATATATATATATATATATATATATATATATATAGGAATGAGATCATTTGAAATCAAGGTGATAAAATAAAAACGGTAAAAACAGTTGACCTTCACAATTTTATTAAGTGTGAAGTTGAATTTTTCTGCTTCACACTTAATTTTGAAATGTGAAGCTTATTTTTTTTAGTTTCACATAAAATCTATAAATTGTTAAGGTTGAAAAGTAAGCTTCACACATTAATAAATTTATGTGAAGCTAAAAAAAATATGGTTCACAGTTAAAAAATTTCTAAATTTCTGGGAAGCAAAAAATAAAAAGATTCACATTGAAAATTTTTTGAAAAAAAAAAAATGTAAATGTTCACAATAAAAAAACATATGTGAAGCGAAAAAAATAAAAGTTCACAACTAAAAAAGTTGTGAATACAAATTGAGATCGTTTTCACTATAATTTTTATTTTAACTCTTTATTTTCAGCAGAACCCAACCATATATATATATTATTTATATATATAAAACAAAGATTTTTTCTTGTTTTTTAGCCATGCCGCATCATCTTTCTACCTTTTTCTAAAACTCGCCTAATTATGCCACATCATCAAATTAGTTTTTTTTTTAAATCTTCATAAGTCCTAATACACTCTTAAAGTTTTCAAAATTTTGAATTTCTAACAAACTACTTCCTTCTATTTTGTGAAGGTTTCTAATTCAATTGTATTATAATTTATTTTAATGGCTTTTTAAATTTATACATTACATTTAATAAATAATGATTTTTTCCTACATAAAAAATAAATTCATGTTCTTACTGATATCTCATACATTGCAATGATCTAATATTATCATCATCAACTATCAAGTTTAAGGAAATTAGTTTTAATAAAATATATAAAATTGATTATTTTCTGTACATTTTGGTATACTAACCTGTTGAGTTTCAATAATAAATTTTCAACAATATTAATACAATTGAAAACTTAAAAAACATATGATTAAATTTATTTTTTTAATTACCGTGCATCGCAAGGGCTCAACAAATGTATCAAAACTTAACATAATTTTGCAATTAATGGTTGTTACTTTTGTCATTCACATGGTGACAATATCGATGTTACCGTGATAAATGGACGAAAACTCAAATTTCAACCGCTCGTAAGGAAACGAGGAGACTACATCATACTTGATGTATCAACTAATGAAAAATAAATACAAGTTCATCCATTATAGTTTAATTTATGTTACTAATTATTATTACAATGATAATTGTATTTTTTAATTAATAACATACAAGTTATAAATTAATATAATTGTATTTTTAAATGGTCATGCATTGCACGGGCTCAAGACCTAGTATATATATATATATATATATATATGTCAAAAGTGAAGATGATAAAAGGATAAAGAAAACGAAAGATGATATGAAGGGTGATGGGAGATAATTATTATGAACAAAATTAAGGATAATGAAAATGAAAGTGAGTTTGGATAGGTGGCAGCGTGTCCATCTTTCACGATTAAGGAACCATCTGGTGTCTTTATCATTAACTGTAAAACTCGTGAAATTTACTGACAACTTTATTATAATATCATATTAGATATTAGATTAGATGAGAAGATTACGTACAAGTTAATAAAATGTATTAAATATTTTAAAAAATGAATCAACTATATAATTTTTCTAGCTCAATACAAATAAATTAGTCAAAATTTAATTTCTCATTAGCACCCATAATTCATATATACTCATTAAATAATACTATGTCATGTAAATATAAGTAGCATTTTTAGGAGACCTTACAATTTCTTTTGTAAACTCTTCAAAAAGTGTGTGTCTACTTGATCTCTCCAATAAATACATAATCATGAATCATTAGATGAATTTTTATGGATCACCTTAGCACATGAGAAGATAGCTAATTAAATTACAATGTAATTAGAAACATGAGCTACAACATACCACTGATATAAGAAGCTTTGCAACATACCACCAATATAAGAAGCTTTGCAATATAAAATCACCGATATATGGATCTTAGACAACAAATTAGACGACTGAAATAATAAAAAAAATATTGTTCTTCAAGTATAATACACATCGAACTACCAATAAAAGAAATAAGTATATATGTCTATACATTGATCGCACAACTAAAAACTTAAAATAAGAATCTTAAATTCAATTAAGAAAATTGTGATTTTCTAAGATTATAGTAAACCACTTAAACATGACACATTAATTGAAATAGATTATATATGTTAACAATTGAGTAAATGATATGAGTTGGTCTACTACTTGACACAAAACATTATACTTCGTTAACATTTTAAACTCTAATGTGTTTAAACTAAAAAAAATTGATTGATTGTACTGTTGTTAGTAATTAACTTGCACATTTCTCTACATGATCCAAATTTAATGAAATGACTTGCAATCTTTATTGGTCTAAACATGGACAGTTTTGACAAAATTATTAACTTAGAAACTCATATTTCATTATCTCAGTATATATCTTCATATAGTTATAACATTTTGTGATAACATTAAACAAATTTAAAAATTCCTTCATAATGATGTATCAATTCAACTTCTTTTCATTATGTAAGTTATGTTTCTTAGTTACTCCTATTTAATATTAAATTGAATTAAAATTTATTATTTTCTATAAAAATTAATAATTAAGAATTAATGATTATATAACATGGTATGATAGATTGAAAGATGAATTATGATGATGTCACATTGACTATTAAATAAAGGAGAGCATCACACATAAAATAGGGAATACTCTCTTAGCATATAGAAAAGATTAGTTTATAAGTTGTTGACAAGTACTTGCATAAAGAGGGTTAAGATATGTTTTGTACTTAATTATATTAATTATTAATTATTATTAATAATTATAACTTGAAGTAAAAATATTCTTGCAAATCCATCACTTTTTGTTAAATATCACTTTTAATATTGATAAATCCATCACTTTTTGTTCGTCCACCGAAAACATATATCTTAAGAAATCAAAGAAGGGATTCGATAAAAACATATTTGATATTGTTCGACTCATTCAGGGACAACAATCCACCAAATTTATTTGAATCTAGGCCGACTTAAATTTGTAGCCACATTTGCATGAATTCAGGAAACAAAACTTTGAACATTAACTACTAACGTTGCATTTTGTTCACAGAATTCTATTAAATTCGACGAAATTAGAATTTCAATTTTCTTCTATCGTGACATTTGGTTCAAGAATAAATTGAAATTAGAATAACATTTTTGAATCAAACGCACCCCTGATTCACATTGGTAACTAAAGTATTGACATGGTTATCTCATAGATATGTAATTAACATTTGAACAATAATGGTTGAATTGAGCAGATAAAAGGGCAGTAATTTGTATATCTTAAAAAGAAACTAATCATTTTATACTTTATAAATCATGATTAATCGTGTATAGATAATTTTGTGTGGTGTATAAAATTATCAGTAATGAAAAAAAAAAGAAATTGGTCAAATTTGTTCTATGTAATTATACAGACGGTGTTAAATAAGTAGGAAATAAATAAAGGGATAAATATTTAAGAATGTATAAAACTCATCTCTAATGTTTATTGGGTATACCCTACTTAAGTTTGCTAGTTTTAATGTATCCAACATTCAAAAATCGTTTTAATGTATTTTGTAGTACTTTTGATAACGTGTCGCATTCTATAAATGCCACATGACACTTTAAACGGATGACACATCAGCAAAATACATTAAAATACGATTTTTGAAAATTGAATACATTATAAATAACGAAATACATTAAGAACAAATTGGATGTATTCTTTAAGTACTTATCCCATAGTAAAATAAAAAAACAAGAGATAAGATCATTAGAATACAACAAATTTTTAAAGTATGAGAGAATCAATGAGATTGTGTCATTTGTACAAAAACCCATTTACCTCCATCTTTTTGAAAATTAATTATCTCATAAACGTCAAATCGAAAAATTATGAAAATTGCACCATAAAATTTAGCGTTTCTCCTCTTCGATTACCCATCTCATAAGGTATACTTTCGACGAGTTTTTTTTTTTGTTGTTTTTTGTTGGGTTTCACTAATTACTAACACATGTATTAACATGTTGCGTTTAGGGTTTAGAGTTTACGGTTTGGGGTTTAGGGTTTAGAATTTTTGGCAAAACCCTAAACGCTTTACTGAACCCTAAACCCTAAATCTTACTGAACCCTAAACCCTAAACCTGTAACCTTGCTAAACCTAAACCCTAAACTCTAAAACTCAAACCCCAAACACTAACACATTTGTTAATAATTTATAAAACCCACCAAAAAATGAAATAAAAAAATCATCGAAAGTATACCTTATGAGATGTCTAATCGAAGAGGAGAAAACGCTGAATTTTATGGTGCAATTTTCATAATTTATCGATTTTTCATTTGTGAGATAATTAATTTTTAAGATTTTGTGGGTAAATTATTTTTGTACACATGATGCATTTTCATGTGTACCTTTCATTTTTTAAAAAAATGTTAAAAAAAAACAAATGATAAGTCATCCCATAAATAAGGAGGGGGTGGTTGTTATTATTGGTGAATGGATATGTGTTTGCATTGCTGGCAGCCTGTCCTTCTTTCCCTATAAAGTAAGTACTTCGTACTTTATATATTCAAATGATTCAGCAGACAATAATGTTTACACAAATGTTTAAATATTGTAACGTAAAGTCATGCACTTTGAACATGCGTTTAGTCTAATTTGATTTATTATTGCCCTCTAAAAATTATTTTCGCGTAACACTTGATTAAAGTAATGCATAGGCTACAAAAAAAATGTAAGTGATACATTGTGGTTTCAAAGTACGTGTGAATTTTTCGTCGTACGAAAAAGGCAAGACTAAAGGGTCGAATTAACGGCAAACGGATAAATAATTTTGTAAAAACAAGTTCTTGTGGACCAAATAATCATTATTGCAACCATAACAAGTAACGATAGCAAAGTTTTGTATGTGTTAAGAATGTTTGATGTGTAAAAACAGCCACGTCCAAATGTCCAATGTCCAAGATTGTTGTAGGTGGTTCTAGCTCATAGAAGAATATAATAAATAAAATAAATAAATAAAAAGAAATCTATTTTTCATCTCAACTAATCCAGAATTCATTGTATTTGTTTTAAAGTTATCAAGGATTTTCATATGGATTATAAATGTAAAAGAAAGATCTAGACGTAAATGTGTATGTTTAAGATGGCAAGTTAAAAAAGTGGGGACATTATCATAGATTGACTTAAAATTTAATTTTTACGTAAACGGTAGACGGAGGAGGTTTTTTTCATATTCATGTTATTAAGGATTAATGACGAGTTTTTTTTAATTCAGATGTAGATTGTTCTCAGAATTTTTATCTAGTTAGGATCAAACAGAATAACTTTCGTAAGAATATCAAAACGCTTTAACACTCGACTAGCTTAGATGATATTTTTGTTTATGTATAATCTCATTATTACTTAGGATATGATACGTGACAAATCCTCTTGGCACCATGTCGATAATGCATACCGAGCCCTCAATTATAGATATTTATAACCAATTCCGTATTCACCAATAACCTCTTGACAACCCCACAATAAGGTGGACCCCATCACTCCTAAAATTTATAAAAGGAACTTTTGTTTATTTATTTAGCTAAACTATGCTTCTTACATATAAATCAATGTATTGCTGTTGTTTAACTTTGACACTACCACATGTTACATACAACAATATAAAACTCAAATAGTCCATTTCCTTAAAACAAACATAAAATGTTTGATTCATTAGATGATTATGGATTTGGTGCCGGAAATCGGCACATAATCTTCGGAAAGTACGAGATGGGAAGGTTGTTAGGACAAGGTACATTCGCGAAAGTGTACTATGCGAGAGACTTGGTCACGACTGAGAGTGTGGCGGTTAAAGTCATCAAAATCGAAAAGGTACGAAAAGAAGGTTTAATGGAACAAATTACACGTGAAATCGCGGTCATGCGGCTCGTTCGGCACCCAAATGTTGTTCAAATAAAAGAAGTGATGGCTACCAAGACAAAGATATTCTTGGTAATGGAATATGTTAAAGGGGGTGAGTTATTTGCAAAAATTGTTAAAGGACGAATAAAAGAAGATTTCGCTAGAAAATATTTTCAACAATTAGTCAGCGCAGTAGATTATTGTCATAGTCGTGGTGTCTGTCATCGCGATTTAAAGCCAGAGAATCTTTTACTCGACGAAAATGAAGATTTAAAAGTTTCGGATTTTGGATTATCTGCATTGCCCGAGCAGTTAATGAACGACGGAATGCTACACACGCAGTGTGGTACGCCAGCGTATGTAGCACCCGAAGTTCTTAGGAAAAAAGGGTATGATGGTGCTAAAGCGGATATTTGGTCTTGTGGGGTTATTTTGTTTGTTCTTCTTGCTGGATGTCTTCCTTTTAGAGAAGATAATGCTATGCATATGTATAAGAAGATTTTTAAAGCAGAGTATGAGTTTCCACTGTGGTTTTCACATGATGCACGGCGGTTGATTATGAAGTTATTGGTCGTTGATCCAGCTAAAAGGATCACGATTTCGGGGATTACGAGGACTTCGTGGTTCTTGAAAGGACTTAAAACTAGTAATGGAGCCGCGGATATCACAGGTTTGTACTGCTTGATTAGAATGTTTGAAAATTTTGTTGTTAAGTTCAATTGTGAGTAGCTTAAGTTTACTGATAATTTCAATCAAGTTAATTTAATTGCATATAAAGAGTGATCAGATTCTTCTTTCAAATAACCAATTATTTTTTTAGTAAAATAAACATAAATATCAAAAGGATGATCTAAGATTTTAAGGTAACCAAACTTTTCATAAAGTTGTTTTTGGATAACCAAACCTATGTTAGAAGTCAAAATTAAATCAATGGCATGTAGGTGAAATTCGGATCAATTTTGACCTCTCTGATTTTCTTAATATTGCATAGGTATCACATGAAAACGGTTATTATTTTAGGGAGATGATAATTACGATTTTTAAACTGTCAATGACGATGAATTTGATCGATTGAATCGTTATATTTTATGGTTAAATGTTATTATTAGTGATAGTTTGACGATAACTAATGAAAACCGATTCTTAATGACACTCTTAAAAATTGTCATAACAAAACCCTTAATTTGACGTGATACAACAAAGACATACCATAAGTACTTTTATTACTCACTTCATTTCATTTCAAAAAGAGGGTCCCAAACAAAAAAATTCATTTCAAGATAAAATAAGTAAATGACATTTTTATCCTTATATCAAGGTACATTTGACTTAAAATATTTAATAAATATGTGATTGAGAGTAATAAATGAGATTATATTTGAAAGTTTAATATTTTTAATAATTTATTTATTTTTCTCTGTTTGTAGGGTTTATGACTCCACAACGTGTCAAAACTCCAATAATGGTTGAAGAACAAATAAATTATGATAAAATAAGTGAACAACAAAATTCAATCAAAAGGTCAAAGTCATCACCAGCATTCTACAATGCGTTTGAGTTCATCTCCTCCATGTCCTCCGGTTTCGATCTTTCCGGTATGTTCGAGACCAATAAAAAACCGGGAACCCTATTTACATCAAAATTTAGTGCATCAACCATCATGAATAAGCTCGAATCGGTAGCTAACGAGTTCAGTTTCAGAGTTTCGTATTCAAATAAAAACGAGTACAAGTTGAAGATGCAGGGGATATCAGAGGGACGAAAAGGGAAATTGTCGGTGATCGCGGAAGTGTTTGAGGTGGCACCAGAGGTTGCGGTGGTCGAATTTTCAAAAGCCGCCGGAGACACACTCGAGTATACAAAATTTGAGGAGGATGTTAGACCCGGGCTACAAGACATTGTTTGGAGTTGGCAAGGAGAAAATAGTAGCAATTGTTAGCTACAAAACATGAAACATATTTAGAGACATAAAATTAGTTATAGTAGGATATAGTCATAACCGTATGTACTAAAGTACTATAATATGTTTTGAGTTAACGTGACACATGGTTTTTAATTTGTGATACGTTATTATTAGAAAATAATTGTTGTTCATTTCCTTGTATACGTGCGTAGTCATCATTGGGTGTGTAGGGATAAAATTTTAATACTTCGAAAAAACGTTGATAATCGATAATGACTGATCCGCACGCCCGTTTTAAATTTTTTACGTAGAAGGCGATGTTGAGTGGCTTCCTCAGGAGAGTGTGCCCATAGGGATTGAACTTGGGTCTCAACCGAGATTTGTAAGACTCCGTCACTAAGCTATGCCATGGGGTTAAATTTTTAATATTTAACTAATTTTAATATTTAGCTTCTTGATAACATGACTTTAACTTGTGCTTGGTAACAAGATTCTGGTGAGTTTTTAGAGACTGTAAGGGGTTGTAATTCCAATTTTACTACATTTATGAATTTTTTTTTCATCCCATTTTCATTGTTCCACTTGCTGACAAAAAAAAAAAAGTGAGTTTTGATAGGTTGATAAATGTCATTCTTACTCATATATTCAAGAATAAGTGTTTGACTTTGAAAATTTAAGAAAGAAATTATTAAAAATAATAAATTAGAGTAAATTTGAAAGTTTAAAACTTTTGTTAATTATTTTTGTAAATAGATAAATGTAGAGCTAAATAACTAATATATAAGGGATAAAATTAAATTTTCCTCTCTTACAATTTTAGAGGGGCATAAACTTTAAGGGTAAGTTCCTTTTTTATGTCAAACATTGAACTACTCACCATTGACATAATTTTATTTATTAGGAGCAATTAAAATTGGTTAAGTTAAAGGATGAATAAGCCTATGCTGACCAAATACCATAATAGATTGATCATGTTTAAGATTCTTTTTGGAACGTTTTAAGTAATTTATAAAGAGAAATGTTAAACTCACTCGAATTTTATAAAATATAAGATTCACAATTTTTTTGTCTTGAGAGGTGGTTCAATCAAATTAAAATATTTGTTTCGTTTCATACTCATCTCTCCTAATTTAATTCGCCCACCTAAATTTGTGAATAATATTTTGAAAATTTTTTGTGAGTCCAGTTTTTCTCATTTAATTTAATTTATTTATATAGCCATTTGATCATTTACAAAGCTACCTTAATCAGCTTGAATGATTGTTAAAAGTAGTAAATTAAAAGATGGTGGATTCCAATTAACTCTTAATCTAGTGACATAAATAAATAAATTAATATATATAAAAAACAATTGAAAAAAATACAATTTTATGTATGCTCTGTAAATATTAAATGAAAGCCATGACTCATCATATTTTTACAAACTTCTCATCAAGCCAATAATACCACATTCTCTCAAACAAACATGACTCATTCTTTTTTACTGTACTTTTGCCACATTCGGTAATCCATCACTATCTCAATGTTTGACATAAATAACCATCTCAAAATAAATATTTAGTCTAACTATAAATATAGATTGATAAATAATTGTATGTTTTCTATGTATTAAGCAGTTATACTGTGTATAGATCTTCCAAATAATAAATGAACACAGGACATAGCGAATATAACTTTGTGTTTGTTCATTATGAACACAGAGAATGGAAAAATTTATAAGAATGTGTCACGTGTTATAAAACTCACTTTTCTTCACGTTTTTATAAATTAAATATCTCAAAAATGGTTCATTAAAAAATTATAAAAATTGCACCATAAAAATCAACATTTTTCTCTCTTCAATTAGACATCTCATAGGTATAAGTAAATGAACAAATAAATAAAAAAATAAAGAAGGAAAAAAGACGGTATTCTAACTTTGAAATTACGTTTCAAATACCTAAAACCATTTTTAGTCTAGCAAATATAATTGTTTCATATCTAGAATTGCATGTTTTGAAGCCTCGAATAAGGATATTGGATAAAAAAATCTTATAGGTATAGGTAAACGAATAATTAAATAAAAAAAGAAATAAAGAAAAAAACGGTATTCTAACTTTGCGGTTACGTTTCAAACACCTAAAACCATTTTTAATCTAGCAAATATAATTGTTTTATATCTAGAATTGTATGTTTTGAAGTTTTGAGTAATGATATTGGATAAAAAAATCGTATAGGTATAGGTAAATGAATAGATAAATAAAAAAAGAAAGAAAGAAAAAAAACGGTATACCAACTTTGCGGTTACATTTCAAATACCTTTAACCATTTTTAATCTAGCAAATATAATTGTTTATATCTAGAATTGTATGTTTTGAAGCTTTAAATAAGGATATTGGACAAAAAAATCGTATAAGTATAGGTAAATGAATAAATAAATTAAAAAAGAAAGAAAAGAGAAAAACGGTATTCCAACTTTGCGGTTACGATTCAAATGCAAAACGTATGTTTGTCGCGTTGACCATTCTGTTGACTGCCACATTGACTGAATTATTGATCATATCTGCATCACAGAAATGACATGGCAATACTTATTTGGGTTTTGATAATCATTGCCCGACCCCGACAATGATTAAAGTTACCATGAATATATAAGCATCATCATTTCCATACTAATCTTGAGTAATGATATTGGATAAAAAAATCGTATAGGTATAGGTAAATGAATAAATAAATAAAAAAAGAAAGAAGGAAAAAAAACGGTATTCTAACTTTGAAATTACGTTTCAAATACCTAAAACCATTTTTAATCTAGCAAATATAATTGTTTCATATCTAGAATTGCATGTTTTGAAGCCTTGAATAAGGATGTTGGATAAAAAAATCTTATAGGTATAGGTAAACGAATAATTAAATAAAAAAAGAAATAAAGAAAAAAACGGTATTTTAACTTTGCGGTTACGTTTCAAACACCTAAAACCATTTTTAATCTAGCAAATATAATTGTTTTATATCTAGATTTGCATGTTTTGAAGCCTTGAGTAATGATATTGGATAAAAAAATCGTATAGGTATAGGTAAATGAATAAATAAATAAAAAAAGAAAGAAAAAAAAAACGGTATTCCAACTTTGAAATTACGTTTCAAATACTTAAAATCATTTTTAATCTACCAAATATAATTGTTTTATATCCAGAATTGCATTTTTGAAGTCTTGAATAAGAATATTGGATAAAAAATCCTATAGCTATAGGTAACGAATAAATAAATAAAAAAAGAAAGAACGAAAAAAACGGTATTCTAACTTCGCGGTTACGTTTCAAATACCTTAAACCCATTTTTAATCTACCAAATATAATTGTTTTATACCCAGAATTGCATGTTTTGAAGCCTTGAATAAGAATATTGAATAAAAAAATCGTATCGCTATAGGTAAACGAATAAATAAATAAAAAAAGAAAGAATGAAAAAAACAGTATTCCAACTTTGCGGTTACGTTTCAAATACCTTAAACCATTTTTAATTTAGCAAATATAATTGTTTTATATCTAGAATTACATGTTTTGAAGCTTTGAATAAGGATATTGGATAAAAAAATCTTATAGGTATAGGTAAACGAATAATTAAATAAAAAAAGAAATAAAGAAAAAAACGGTATTCTAACTTTGCGGTTACGTTTCAAACACCTTAAACCATTTTTAATCTAGCAAATATAATTGTTTCATATCTAGAATTGCATATTTTGAAGTCTTGAATAAGGATATTGGATAAAAAAATCTTATAGGTATAGTTAAACGAATAAATAAATAAAAAAAGAAAGAAAGAAAAAAACGGTATACCAACTTTGCGGTTACATTTCAAATACCTTTAACCATTTTTAATCTAGCAAATATAATTGTTTATATCTAGAATTGTATGTTTTGAAGCTTTAAATAAGGATATTGGACAAAAAAATCGTATAAGTATAGGTAAATGAATAAATAAATTAAAAAAGAAAGAAAAGAGAAAAACGGTATTCCAACTTTGCGGTTACGATTCAAATGCAAAACGTATGTTTGTCGCGTTGACCATTCTGTTGACTGCCACATTGACTGAATTATTGATCATATCTGCATCACAGAAATGACATGGCAATACTTATTTGGGTTTTGATAATCATTGCCCGACCCCGACAATGATTAAAGTTACCATGAATATATAAGCATCATCATTTCCATACTAATCATGAATCTTTGAACTAGTTGTGTTTTGTACATGTTTATCAAAAACATATATAATTTATGGGCCAAAGGACATTTAACTAGATAGTTTAGCAGACCCGACAAATGAGTAGAATATAAGCTTTGTTACCAAGATTAATAAGTAAAGAATAGAAAGATAGACCACGGAAGCATGTATGTAATAGAAAATCAGTAGTGAAAATGTTGCCTACTCAATTATAGTGGACCAGAACCATCTAATTCAAGGCTCCTACATTTTACATATAAGTAATAAGTATTAATAAAGGGTCATTCGACTAGCGGTTACTCAATTATAGTGGACCAGCACCATCTGATTCAAGGCTCCTACATTTTACATATTAGTAATAAGTATTAATAAAGGGTCATTCGACTAGCGGTATCGAGGTGGCCCTCTAACCTTGAGGTCAAGGGTTCAAGTCCTGGGCCAGGAAAAAATGTAATTATTCCTCGGTTATTGTATATATTCGTGTGGTAGTAGTAATAGGTTGTCTTTCTAAAAAAGTTAGTATTATCAGAAACAAAATGAAAATGAAAAGAAAATGAAGCTGGAAAAAGGAGTTTAACTTTAACCCTCATGCATCTGAAAGTATGCAAAAAGGAGTTTAACTTTTCTGAAAGTATACAGAAAAGGAGTTTTTTCCCAACAAACTCTAACATAACTAACTGACTAACTAACATCTACAATATTCACTTTTAATTGGGTTTGATAAAATTCTAATTCCATGAACCACCAGATTGGGGTCTGATAAAACACACAGAGTTTAGGGGATAAGTAAATTAGGGGGAAGATGGGTGAGGAGACAATTAAAAACAAAAATAATTAAAACTTACTAAATGCTATTGACATCACTTGTGTTACGGTACAAATTCTTAGGCGCTCACGTCGATTGTCGTCGGTTAAACCGACAGAACCGACATCGATGGCACGGAGCCGTCGATTCGGTCCGTCGGTTTTAAACGTCGGTTTTCCGAAGGTCGATCAGTTTGTGTGGGTCCCACAGGCATGCTTCAATTAAAAAAAACGGTTTGAAATATAGCCGTCCGTTTTTTTTTCTGTTTTTAAAAAACTCCCATTTTATTCTGTAAATATACACTCTTATTTCCAAACAATTCATACAATCTTTCCACTATGTCTTCCGATTCCGATCTTGAAAATTTGTAATCTATCATGTCGGTTTTCTATCCGACAGCTGCTATCAATATAATTAATTCGATAGACTATGATTCGTCCGACGGAGAGGATATTCCGATCCCGATACCAAGAGCACCCCGACGATACTATCCTAGAGATCGTGAAGCAATGGGCGAACGTTTGTATCTAGACTACTTTGCCGAGCGCCCAACATTTCTGGCGGATATCTTCCGACGACGTTATGGGATGAGCAAGTCATTATTTCTCCGTATATGTCAAGGTATTATATCGTTTTTCCAATTTTTGGTATCTAAATACTTTACATATTTTATTCAACGGCCTGACGCAACCGGTAGACCTGGTTTTGACGTTTGGCAAAAATGCACTTCTGTCGTACGCCAATTGACGTACGATTGTGCTGCCGATGCGTTTGATGAGTAGTTACATATGAGTGAACAAACATCATACAATTGTTTGGATAACTTTTGTAAATGTGTTTTTCATCTATACTCTACCGATTATTTAAGAAAACCAACACTACAAGATATGCAACGTTTACATCAGCATCATTCCAAGTTGCATGGTTTTCCAGGTATGCTCGGAAGCATTGATTGTATGCATTGGCCTTGGAGAATTTTCCTAGTTCATGGCAAGGTCAATACACTAGAGGTGATCAAGGTTGTCCAACGATCATGCTCGAAGCGGTTACCTCTTACGAAATCAATCGGATTTGTTCAACGATTTACTACAAGATAGAACTCCCCAAGTAAATTTCACGATTGCCGACCAGGAATTCACTAAAGGCTATTATCTAGGCGATGGGGTTTATCTGGAATGGTCCACTATTGTAAAGTCGTTTAAGCATCCACTAACACAACAAGATATGCGCTTTAAGAGATATCAAGAAGCTGCAAGAAAAGATGTGGAACGAGCATTCAGTGTGATTCATGGTCATTGGCAAATCATCAAGAACCCAACAAGACCATATAGCACCAACAAAATATCAAGAATCATGTATGCTTGTGTGATTCTACACAACATAATAACCGAGGACAACGGTCAAAATATGTGTCAACTAGAGGAGGAATATCTGGAAATTCCACCAAAACGTTCGTAGCAAGAAAGGGTTGAAACTCAATTATGTATGGACAAGGAATTACGCGATCAGAGTTTCATCATCAACTTCGCAATGCTCTAATCGATCACATTTCGTAACTCCCACCAAATTTACATGTCGTTAATTAGTGTAATCGTTTTTTTTTCAATTAATGTAATGTTTTTTTTATTAATTATTGTAATTTTTATATTTAATTGGGATGTTTTTTATTTTAATTATTGTGTTTTAAATATTTAATTTATTAGTTGTGAGTCCCTGAAAAAAAAACTGACGGACCACTGATGACAGGGCCAGTCAGTTTCTATCAATTTTGTTATAAAGCTTATGTGACCCGTCAATTTCTGTCAGTTTCAGTCTACCAATAAGAATAGTCTTAGTGCACAACTTGAGTGGATTTATCAAAATTTTTATTGAAGATATCACCACCCATTACCTTAATGTAAGTTTTTATCTAAGAATTTTATAACTATTGCTTAAGAGGTTTTTCAAATAAGTCTCTCGAAAACCTTTTTAACCCTATAAGAAAACCACATAAAATGTTTTTGAATCAATAAACAATACAAAATAAATAGAAGAGATAACGTAATAGCTTTGAGTTTACAAAGTCATTTTACCCTATCTCTCCTATTGATTTTATTAAGTTTTATTAATTCAAATGCTTTTTACGAAGTTTTCTTATAGGAGTAAAAACGGCTTTCCAAAAACCTTTAAAAAACTTTGAGTGGAACAATTTGAAAAAAAGTACATTATATAACAATAAAAGCTGATAATCAAAACAAAATAATAGTTTAGTTACAAATTATTTGAACTAAGTATGCATGTATTCAATTAAAGAATAAATTATTTACGTGAGGTGAATATTAGGTACAGATTTAAGGAATCGTTGAAAACAAACGCGAAACATTTTGCACGTGACGGAAATGATGTATACTGAAAAAACGTCAAGCTTCGTCACAATTAGGGCGAGTAATCTGATGATATATGATCGAGGCTAATTTCTCCTTGATTATGAGCCTCGATCGGTCATCATCGGAATTTCTAGCAACGATTATGACGAAACTCGACATGTCTTCGATCTACGCCATTGATGTCACTTGCAAAACTTTTCATGTTTTCCAACGCATCCTCAAACTAATCCATAATTTTCACCTCAATGTAGTTAATTTTCTTATGTTTAATTAACTAAAGGGTAGCTTTAACTTGATGCACATTTAGTTCAATTAATTCATAACAAAAACATTTATTTTGTTTGAAAGTGCAGTATTTATTGTTATAATGTAATATACTATAATTTGTTACAACTCTGATCGAAGATGTGTCACTAGTAAATCAACCAATTTAAGTTGAGTACCTTTGACGACCGTCTTAAATCGACCTCCTTCATCAAAATGCCTATATTTATTTGTTGAGATCTATCTTGGATTTTTTGGTTCATCGAGACTAGCTCTTTCCTTCACACTATTATCATTCGCCTTAACACAAAATAACAAATTAAATAAGATATTAAGTCAATGAAAATCTATCATTTCCAATATATATACTTGCAATTAATATTTATGACGATCAATCGCTTTAACTTCATCATACCTGCTATAATCGGTGGATTTGCCGAAGTTTTTCTAGAATCGCAAAGAGGAAAACGTAACTAAAAAATTGGGGGTGAAAGGTGGTTGCGGCTGCACAAAAGATGAATTAGGGTCAGAGCTTGTAGCGTGTCGATATATAAGGATATAATGGGTAAAATAGTAATTACACACAATTAGGTTAACATAAATGAGGCCGGAAATATATTTTATGACCCATTAAAATAGAAACTATTGACATGCCCATTTTCTCATATTTATTCTCACTAGCTTATTTTCTTTCGAATCTCACTAAAGCTTCGCACTTTTGCAATATTCATCATCCATTAAGTCATCCCATTTTATCCTCATTTCATATGCTCTTAATAACTTAATTCGTTCTAGGCTTTATATAGTTATACGTGAAGATATTTCATCAATATAGTCAATTTGTTATTTTAATGGATTCCTTGTAACTGGGATTTATAGATCCTACTTGATATCCTCTTGCTTGGATTTTGACCTTAAATGTGATTTTCTTTCTCTCTTTCATAGTTTTAATTTATTTATTTGAATACAACCATTTTTAATGTTTAAGAATTGTTTACTGTTTTTCTCATTAATTCCTATGTGGATATATATAGCGGTATGTGTATGAATAACTATATGCAATAATTAGTGAACAAATTATCATGTTTACTTTTCTGCTAAATAAACGATAAACGATGTAAATGATTAAAATGACCCCAACTTATAACCTTTAAGTAAAAAATAATAACTTACAGAAAAAATCAAAGAAAGGTTATACAATTTCAGTGAACAACCGGGATTAAAAATGCATGGTCACACTTCACATCACACTTCAAATATAAATAAGTTGTTAATTAGAAATTAGTATTTATCATCATGCATATGATTCCAACAGGCAACAGCCAATATATTACATATAAATACCAACAATCAATGCATAATTGCATATCAAATTTGTGACAGGGAAGCCAATGATTTTAAACAATCAATTTTCATTGTTAATTTGCACAAAGATTTTACAACAGTTTGTATAACATACATAATTAACACCAAGAACATAAACTTGTTCCTCATGTTCCAACAATTATGATTTCAACTGCACAAAACCTCCAGGTAGAGTTCTTCCCCGTGTTCCAACCATTATGATTTTCTCGAAGCAGTTGTGGAGACACATATACAATCCTTTTTCTGCTATTGTAAAAACCCCCAATTTAAAAACCCTTATCTGTATTAAAAGGAGAGGCAGAGAGATGGGAAGGTATTGTGGTCGGTGGTGAAGAAAAGTCAGAGGAGGGAGTTAACCGGAGAAAAGTCGGAGTACGGATTTTATTACCGGAGATATATGTAGATATTATTGGAGAAGTATTTGAAGAGATGCGGGGTAACTAGTGAAAGAAAGTGGCCAGATGGGGACAACACCCATTCTTGAATGACCGAATAATACCTCCATTTTAAGGTGGGCTCAACAATTAAGCTCAAAGTAAACACGCCATTAGTTACAAACCCATATAAGCTCGAAGTAAACACGCCATTAGTTACAAACCCATATAGTGATGATAATTTTCTATCTATCTATACTATATACTAAGACCACCGGGAGTGGTCAATGCTAGTCGTGGGACGACTAGTTGTCACGTCACCCACGACTAGCATTCGTGGACGACTGGTAGGAGTAGGGAGTTTCACGACTAATCACGACTAACTGCTGGGTCCCACATTTGTATTTAATTTTCATTTTTTTAAAATAATAATTACGTTTAATCAAAAAAATATTACATTTAATTAAAAAGGTACTTAATTAATTAAAATAAAAACGTTACAATACTAAAAAAAGTTACATTACTAAAAAATTTAAAATACGATAACAATAATTAAAACAACAATCCAAAAATAGTCTTCGTCTTCTTCTTCTTCATCGTCGATCTCCACGAATTCTGCATATTTTTTGCGAATCCTATTTTGCCACATCTTAATTGTTTTCGCGTCATTTGGCTTGTAACAATCCGCATCTTCTTTTAAGAACTTCAACGACTCAATTGCCGCACGCATTCTATCGGCCTCTCTAATCTCACGCATAGCTTTTAGACGTTCAACATCAATCCTTTCTTTGTGACTCGCTATGATTTCCACCGCAACTTCGAGTCTTGAACCGGCAAAACGAGAAGAAGTGGCCGCGTCGGAAGAGCTTTGACTTTTTGCAACTTTTGATGGCCGTGTACTCAACCGTCCGGGTGGGCGTGGAATAACATCTTCTTCAAAAAGTGGATTTGGAGTATCATCTTCAAGATCAAACGTCGTGTTCTCGTCTTCTTCGTCAAATAATCGTCTCGCGGGTACATCATGTACTCCCAATTGTTGTAACCACTTTGGTTTGTCCTTTACAACCTCCCAAGATTCACGAAAAGTAAACGACTTTTTTTCTATTATCTTATATTCGGCCAACGCTCGATTCATGACAATCCGGTCGTCACACCCGCTACCCCATGCACGATGTTGTTCATTGTAGATCCCGTTGAATAGAGCACAATATTTGTTGATGTTTCGCCACTTGCCTGAAAGTTGATTAGTACCTCGTTCTTATCTGTTGTTGTTGTTGTTGAATTTGATCCTTACTTTCTCCCAAAAACTATCTCTTTTTTGAGAGTTGCCGTGTTTTGGATCTTCTGAAGCATCGACCCAACAAAAAGCCAACCATGCTTCTTCTTTTTCAACCCACTTTTGTTTGTTGCAAACCACGGGTACGCCTTGAAATCGTCCCTTGAGCTCTTTCTTTTTGCCTTTTTTTCGACCGGTACGGGTTGTTGTTGCGGTTGTTGTTGTTGTTGTTGTTGTTGTTGCTGCTGGAATAGTTGGAATTGTTGTTGTTGTTGTTGGAATTGTTGGAATTGTTGTTGTTGTTGGAATTGTTGAAATTGTGCGTTGTATTCGAATGATGATTGTTAGGGGTATTGGAATTGTTGAGTTTGTTGGAATGGTTGAAATCCACTATATTGTTGTGGACTCGGGTTTGGTGATGACGAGCTAGTACCCGAGGTATTCAATCCTTAGTATAAAAGACCGGTGTAAGAGAAATTTTCATTTGGGTTAGGATTTGGGCTAGAATTAGACATTGTTTGGTTTAGAAAAGTGTTTGTGAAAATTTTATAGAAGATAGAAATTGTAGAGAATTGTATAGAATAATATTGTGTGTATTGTGTAAATAGTACGCGAATAAATCGTTAACGAAAAACATGATTAATAAACGTTTAATGTTTAAACGAACGACGAAACGAACGGGTAAACGAGCACCACGCGTAATGTGAACTTGGAGAACAATATTTAGGCAACCCACACCATATGGGGCCCACAAAAATCTGCCATTCCCAACCAATGCCCAAGACATCTCATTACCCCCTACCTTCCATACCTCTTCATTCATCTCCATACACACTTAACCACACCATCATTTTCTCTCAAATCTTTTCCTTCTCCCTCTCCCTCTTGTTCTCTGCAATTTCCAACCCCCCAACACCACCACAAACCACCATAGCACCATCATTTCGGTTTGCAAAAAAACGCAAGAAAACGAGCTCACGACTTCCATTTCTTCGTGTTTTCATCATCTTCTTTGTAAAGAACTTCATCTCCCTTCTATTTTACTTTAAACATGTTTATTTTCATGTTAAAATGTCCACCTAACAAGATCATGTCCAAAAACAAAGTCGAAAAACGTTTTTACAAACATAAAATATAAACAGCTTTCTGGGCAGAAACTTGGCCCGACTTCAAGGAGAACTTTCGTGCTCAAACTTAACGAAAATGGACGAATCAAAAGACAAAAATTAAGTTTAAGAAGTTAGCTTTCATCTCCAAGTGGTTTCGTAATTTTTCGACACCGTTTGATACCCGAAAACGATTTTACAAAAACATGTCGCATTTCTGTCTCGGGTGACATATTTTCGCATCAACTACTCGAGTCCATAACTCGAGCTACACAACTCCAAACGACATGAGGTTTTCGTCTAAATCTCAAAAATCTTGTTAGCTTTAAAAGTAGTATGATTACACTCTCTGAAGTTTTGTAGATTTTTCTTAGTAATTAAAACAATGGGCATGTGTCCAGATTGGTCACGGTTGGACCTCAAAGGACAAAAGGAATCATTAAAAATATTTAGACTCATCCAAAAATTCTAGAAAAATTACTGAAAGTAGCCAAGACGTAGGGTAACAACTGGTATTTTTCTTGGATTTTTTCTGTACACTTTGACTAGTCAAAACGAGCCACAAAAACGAACCAAATTTCTGGAAAAATAACCACATGGACTGTTTTTGTAAAAGTTTAAAAACGATGCTTTCGGGTTAACCACAAAACGCAACGGTAATTCTCCTAAGCTTTAAAAACATATTTAAGACTTCCCTAAAAGTTTCGGGTCAAAACAAGCCCGTTTGGCCACGTTCACAAAACTTGGAAAAACTTAACAGCCTTAGTGTCGCATGGGGCCCAATCCGATTGCGACACTAACCTCGTGTCGCTAGAAATCAATTGAGTGTCGCAGATTGCGACACTGACCGTGTGTCGCTATCCATCGAATGTCGCAGACTGCGACGCTAAACTTTGTGTCGCACATTTATTAAATTCTTCGACTGCGACACTAACCCTAGTGTCGCAACATCAATGATTTTCACATCTTGCGACTCTGACCTCAGTGTCCCATTACAGTGTCGCCATCTAGTGTCGCAGAACACAGCAGATTGAAAACATGATTTATACTAAGTGTCGAACTCACGTATCAACCACTAAATCGTATACGACACTACACATACATGAAATACACATACTCTTATAAGTATACAATGAAACAAAACATAATAATAATGTCTTCGGGAATTGTTATTACAAAACGTCACCAACAGGCCGTACATGTTTTCTAAACACAAACGATAAACAAACTTTGGACATAGCTAGTTGAGTGAACGACTAGCACTAGTGGACATTAACCCTCCACTTGCATACATAAGTGGACATTAACCCCCCACTTACATACAATCTTATGCGTTTAAGACACTAGAGGATTGTACTTTGAGACACGAGCACCCACTATTTGATATATTTGGTTACAAGATTCAGGTGAATCTCATAACCTCGCTTTTACTGTTTTATACTATGGGGTGAGATTACATACACTGCTTTATAATCACAAGTAACTGAAACAACTCTTATCGGATTGCATGAGACCTTTAATCCACTAAAAGTCCTCACTTTATCATAGTTCGTTAATTGTATAAGCGCGAGTATTATTGGATAGATCTATCGGGAATTGACATCCCCGTCCGGGGTAGTCGCTCTAGCCGACCCACGAACGCATTAATATTTGACTGTTACGGGTGTATTGAATTATGCACTTGCCTGAGGCACAAACCAAGTTAAGCTTCGAACTGTGAGACTCATGGTAATAGTATACACTTATTTTGCATTCGTGCAACACTGGTTAAATCTTTTGATTATTACCAACTTTTGATAACTGTTTCAAACCTATGAACTATTCAAACCTGTTTCAAACCTATGAACTATTCAAACCTATGAACTCACCAACAGTCTTGTGATTCTCGAATCCTTTTGCATTCAAATTTGTATTTTCTCGCATTCTCGCATTCGTTAATTTGTATTTAGTTATTTACCAACCCATTTTAAATGAAACTTATTATTTTCATTAAAAATTTGAATTTAGTTTTTGCCATAATCAATTGCTTCTCTTGTATAAAATTTGTGATAAAAGCTTCACTAATTTCAAAATTAAAGGAACCTTATTCACTGACATGAAATTTTAAAAACTTCAAACAACCACTTTAATCGGAAATAATCGAAAACTTTATCAAGTGCCATATAATACAGAGAAAAAAATCTTGAATTTTGTAAGGTAGGAAGAACCATAAAAAAGAAATAGCATTACAAGGAATAAATATAAAGAAAACAAAGAAAAATAAAGAAAAAAAACACATTTTATGTAAACCCGATTTGTGGGCGATGGTTGTGAAAACCCAAGAACAAAAATATTATATAAACTAAATTAAATGTAAATAAAATAAAATGAATGAATAAATAGATCTACTAAATAACCAGTGACGGTGGCCAGACTTTCTGTAGCTCCGACGATTGCAGCTCCTAGTAGCGTAGATCTTGCATGTTAAAAGCGGTGTAACTTTAAGCAGCGTTGATGAAGTGTTTAACGGGGAACCACAGAAAATCCGGCCGTCAATTTATTCAAATATTTAACATAAACCACTAAAATAAAAACAGATTCTTAAACTCCTCCCAAGTGAGGTTGTATGAGGCTTCACGGCCTCGGCACTGAATCTGGTTGTTCCACCAAGTCAGAGCCCTACCTTGGAGCATGCAAGCAGCATACTCGACCTGGTTTTCACTCGCACATTTGCTAATATGGAGTACGGACTCCATGCTCTCGATCCACGACAGCAGTCCGACCGCGCCCTCTGTTCCGCGGAACTCCTTGGGTCGGCAAGACATGAAAGTCTTATAGCTGCATCCGGGATTGTTGTTGTTGTGGTTGAAAGGTGCTACCGGGGTTGCTTGGGTGGCATTCAAGCTTGCGGTGATTTGTGCCACAAGGTTCGGCAAAGCCGCGTTGAGTTGTTGGGCGATTTGGTCAGCCATTTCGTTGGTGTTTCTCCTAGGAGGCATGATTCTACGATATTCACAAAGTTTTGGTTTCAGAATTTTATACGTTTTTAACTTTGGTTGAAGTCAAGAGCTTTTCGCGCATTCGAAATTTGTAATGTACGGTCATAATGGATGTGCGAAGCAAATATGAATGTATAAAAAGTTTGATTAAGTAGGTATTCATTCCCTTGGAAAAATAGATAACACCAAAAGTACACAATTCGCAACTTAATAGATCAAAAGACAACAGTTTTCATTCCAAATTTAAGTGTAAGTCCTAAAACAAAGTCATCACAACAAGCCATGTGAGTACAACAAATACCAATAGACCCAAACCTATGCAAGCCCATACTAGGTTTCTGGTGGTTCTCCTAGTCGACTCAGCATACGCCCCAGCCCTAACTGCCTGGTGGGACAATCTTTCTAACAATTCGGACATCTCGTACAAGAGCTGTCCTTGGTGATCAATCCTTTCCCGACAGTGGTGTAGCTCATTAGTTATTAAGTACATCCTCCTTAACTCTTCGGCGGTCATCCCTGCTCTATGACCTGCCGGCATTCCCATAACCGTTCGGGATGACGATGCCTCTCTTGGTCGGGTTATGACAGGATTGACATAGTCATTCATCCTTTCCTGCCATGTGTATCTGTCGGTGACTCGGGTTGGGGCAGGGTTAGGCTGGTTGCCAAGATGGTATTCCTGTGGGGGTGCTCTTTGTGTGTCTCCAACGGGGTTAGCAACCCTCATTCTCGCAGTGTGTCTAACACGCGGACTTGATTGGGCTGGTTGTGGTGGGACAGGTGCTGGTGATGCTCTAAGGGCAGGTGTGATTCTCTCACTACTTGCTCCTTGGTCGGTGCTAGTGTCCATGGTCGGTTCCTCGGAACTAGTTGGGATATTCCTAGGACGACTCGTGATGTAACCCGATGCATCAGTCGAGTAGGGAGTACGAGTCCATGATGAATGAAACATGGTAAGACTGAAAATGAAAGTGTGTTAGGTTGCTAATAACAATGAAGGGATCATATGATATGTGAAGCACATGCATGGTAAGGATAAACATCAACATTAACCCGTGGATAACTATTCCAAGTTTCTCTCTACTTTTCCCGAATTAGGCATAGGTGATCAGGCTATGCTTAATTAAGGCTAAATAATGAAATGCTTGTATTAGTTACACAAGTGTAATGTTCAATGCTTTATAAGGTGTGGTTTTAAATAAAAGAATTTTGGTTATAGTTTGGTTTTATTTTTGAAAAAAACCGGTATTCTCTATAACCTTTGGCTCTGATACCACTTCTGTCACACCCCGCTAAAGCGGAAACACGAGGTGTCACAACTAATGATTTCACAACACAAAGATATAGCAACCATACCATTTAAGTTAAGATAAAACAGCCTTGGAGGCATCAAAATACTTCAAATTGTTCAAATATACGGCATTATTACAAATATATTAAAAAAATTTAGTTCAAAGTCCGTTTAAATGGCTTGGTCGACATAATCCCATGCATTAGCCCACATATGATCCGTGCTTACCGACGTTCTCCTGAAAAGCATGCCAAAACAAAATGGTCAACTATGGCCATAGTTGGTGAGTTCAAAGTTTGAAACAATTAAACCAAAAGTGTGTCCAATCGTGGACATAAGTATGGGTATAGCCGTCCGATTCGGGGACGCTATCATCCCTGTGTTTGTCCAATCGGGACAGTTATAACAAGCATTTGGTTGATAAAGTTGTTGTAAAATACACATGTGGTAATAAAGAGAGAGATGTATAAGCCTTGAGACCACTACTAATCCGATTATCCGACCGAACATGCCCCAAAATATAAGTGCTCCATGTTCTCCAACAAACATGAGTAAAAGGCGATATTATGCACTCACGTTGAAGTGTGAGTGAGAGATGGTCCTACCCTAAATAGCATGCTACCCATAATATCTACGGCTCGTCGCTACGAGTTAATTAGTAGTGAATAAGTTGCAGTGGACTTTGAGTATAAGAAAAACCCAAGCTTAACATGTTGACATACCACAGTTTGCGTAAAAACAGTTCAAAAGCAGTTGATAGTACGTAAAAGTTCAACCAAAAGTTTAAAGTAATTGCATGCTTTCAGCCCCAAAAATAGAATCAGAAAGAGGGGACAATGAACTCACCTTGTGAGCTGGGTTAACGGGTAAAGCTGTGAGAATGTTGTAGACCGAAGTGATTCTCTAACCGAGACCTAGTCCAGTAGTAAAGTGTCCATTAATGTCTAGTGATATGCTTTAATATAATAGTTTGTACAAATTGGTTACCCATTGTTTTAAATAATGAATCTGCCCAGGTTTTGTAGTTGGTTTTGTGACTCTTTTTAGCAAAGCTTCAACAGTTTCTGGGCATCTCTTGATACACCTCAAAATACTAGGTCATTTGTGTATGATTTAGGTTTTGTGTGAAAGATTAGAAAGCAAGTTATTCCCAGTTTAGAGTCACCATTTTTTATGAAGAATAGATGGGGATACGGTTGTCCAAAGTTAGGAGAGGGAAAACTGCCACTGTACGGCAGCCTCACTACTTTGTCATTAAACCCGTATTTGAAGACCCAATTCTTACTGTTTCTGCATGAAATCGATTGGGTTTGGAAGATAACATATAGAGGTAAGTTTTAGAAGGAAATTCATCACTTTTGGTGAAGTATTCATGGAGTTACAGCCTTTCAAAGTTGGCCTAAGAATCTGGACAGAAAGTTGTCCAACTCTCTTACTTTACCAAAAGTGCATATCATGAGATAAAATCCGTATGTAAATGACTTGAACAAACCTTAAGTGTGTTTTTAGTTGTAAAACTTATTAATATTTCTGGTACAAAAACCCTAATGCACACATATTATCAAGAAATGTAACAATAGTAAGAAATAAAATAAATGGGTTGTGCAAAATAGAATGTAAACATTCTTGCACTTTATGATTACCTCTTCGACCAGGAGTGTAAGGTTTTGGGGTGATGGAGTTCTTTCCACAGATTGAGCAGGGTTCCCGGAGTGGATGGTACTGGATGAAGATGATGAATAAACTGGGTATTCTTGTTAAAATCGTGCTTGTGTTGAGAGGGTTTGAGAGAAAGTAGATGAAAGTGTTTTGAGTGTGAATGTATGATTTCTGTTGAGGTTAACAAAAAGAATAGGGGATGGAGTGTTTAAGTTTACTATCCAGGATTTTGATTGGGTGAAGGTGGAGGTGATTTTATGGGAAGTGTAAGTTAATTGATTTGGTTTATGGGAAATAGGTTTGCTGGCCGATTTTTGAGGGAAAAGAGGTAATCATAACCCTTTTTGCGTGCACTTTTAACTCTATTTCAAATCTTAAAGTTCCTTTTTACAGAATACGAATGGTTACTTATCTTTTTAATATTACTTAAAAAGCTTTTATATCGGGCAGGAGGGTTTGCTATGTGTGTGGGTAACACTTGATTGGTCTTAAAATCGTTTAAGCATATCTCTAACAGTAGGTTGATACTAAGTTTTTCATGATTTGTTCGTAACATTAGTGTGCCAACTGTATAAACTTTGGTCTAGCAGTGGAAACTGAACTAACAGTGGTAGTAATGAAAGCGATAGTAAATCGACCACCAGTGGAAACTCAAACAGTGGTAACCAATGGGTACAGAGCTAATAGTAGAAACAGTGGTAATTGAGCAAATAAGTGGAAACTGAAGTATGTGCTAGCAGTGGAAACTGTAGTAACTCGACTACGGTGGAAACTGACTAGCAGTAGAAACTGAACTAGTAGTTGAAACAATGAGAGCAGTAGTAACTATTAAGAGCAGTGTTAACTATGAAAGCAGTAGTAACTATTAAGAGCAGTGTTAACTATGAAAGGTAGTAGTAACTGAATGTCACAAGCAGTATTAATCAATGCGGGCAGTAGAAACTGGACTAACAGTAGTAACTGAACTAGCAGTGGAAACTGACTAGCAGTTGTAACACAAGCAGTAGTAACTCGACTACCAGTAGAAACTCACTAGCAGTAGAAACTGAGCTAGCAGATGAAACAATGAGAGCAGTAGTAACTATTAAGAGCAGTGTTAACTATGAAAGCAGTATTAAATATGAAAGGTGAGAACAGTATTAACTCAACTACCAGTAGAAACTGACCAACAGTTGAAACTGAGGTAGTTTGTACTAGCAGTATTAACTATGGGTTTTGTGCTAGCAGTATTAACTGAAGTATTTCTCGAACAGTATTAACTTAGGAATTGTACCAGCAGTATTAACTTGACTTTGTACTGGCAGTATTAACTAGACTTTGTACTGGCAGTATTAACTGAAGAATTGCTCTAACAGTATTAACTTAGGAATTGTACTGGCAGTATTTACTGAAGAATTACTCTAACAGTATTAACTTATAATTTGTACTGGCAGTATTAACCCGGTAAGGAGTATAAACTTTAACCAACAGTATTAACTACGACTACCAGTATTAACTTTTGATAAGTTGTATTAACTATAATTCTTAAGAAGGTCAGGTCCAGATTTAGGTGGAGATTAAGTTAAGTATTAACCTGATATTTTTGGTGGTTGTTACAATATATGTCTTGTCTTTTTGTGGGTTTTGAAAATTGAAGGTTGAGATGAGCTTGTCTCAAATGAACGGCTGGGATTGGATATTGGTTGAATCTTAAACTCTTAAAAGGGAAGGGGTAAATGCATTATAAATCAGTAAAGATATATAAAATGTATTTAGTCTGATCGGGAGCACTTTCCCAGTTTAGATAATGTACAAGTCTTCTTTTATGAAACGTTGGGTACTAAGTTGGGTTTAACTAAATGTAGAACTTCTATATGAATACATTTCGACTTAAAGGGTTACTTCTTTTTTGCTTCCATCTGATGTACCCTGTGTATTTTTTAGAAAAGTAAATGAAATAGTAGTGATTCCATTATGTATACTGGAGGTGGTAAATTGGGCGGGGCATGTTAGTGTCGGCATAGTTAGATACTAACAATATTGAAACATATTTTAAGATTTTGTTTATTTTTTTTTAATATTTATTTTTTTAAGATTTTGTTTAGGTGGCTGAATAAATTGCATATCAACCCTCTATCATTTGTGAGGGTTAATATTTTAAGATTTTTTTTCACACACAATCACGAAGATATACATTTATCCAATTTTGAGAGTTGAACACAAAATCTCATGGCCGGAGGGTCCACCTTGATACCAAATACGTTTAGTTTACGCAAAACAATAATTGTTCAATAGAATTTACTATTGACGTTTTTTATTTATTAGTTTTTGTAAAATATGTTGAATTTACAAGCCATAAATACAACTTATTTAGAAGTAATGAGTTTAATTAATCTCCTGAATCTCTCCCTATATCGTCAAAATTGTTGTTGTATGTTTAGATTTTGAGCGAAAAATTGAAGTATGATTTATTGATAAATAATGTGTAGAATAGATAATGTGTAGAATATTACCTAGCTAAAAATAAATGGTGCATTCAAATATTTCAATATCTTTAATTAAAACACACGTATTCATATGTTACAAATTGACAAATTGTATATCACTTTACTAATTACACTTATAGCGTCAACGAAAAGAAGAAAATCAAAATACTTCAAAATCAAAATCAAAATCAAATCAAATCAAAATGATAACTATCTTATAAATTATATATAGAAAACTCATTGATGATGTCATTAACTAATAATTTTCAATTAGGTCTTTCAATTTTGAAAAAATTTAAAAATAGTTGTTATTATTATATTAAAAAAGATTAAAACTTACAAAAAGTAAACATAAAACAAAAAGTGGTTAAAAGAAATTCAACAAGCATACTAAATTAACGTTTTGAATTGTTTTATTTCTTCTTTTCGTTACTATAATAATAATATATAACTATTACTTTCTCATATAATTTCAAAAAACGTCGCTTACTTACAATTTGAATATAATCACATCACAATAAGATTTAAACGAATGCAAATATCATTAAATAAATTAAACTACAATTAAAAATTTTGATTTATGAAAACTTATACTATTAAAAATGTTCTAATTTATCACATATTATGCTCACTTTTTATATAAAGTAAATACAAATCCATTAGGTCGTGTCAATAAACAGTTTTTATGACTAGTAGTAAACATATAATGGAGGGGTTACATATAAATAACCCAAATCAAAAAGCATACACAATCAATGTATCCATCTGGCTCCATCATTTTGGATTATTTGCTTCATGGTCCATTGACGTTTTTGACTTTTTACAGTCCACTTAATTCATCTCAAAGGACAATAACTAATGCACAAGATGCAAATTACTTTATAAAGAGAAATTTACGGGAATAGATGGCACGGAAATCGAAACTTCAAAAAATACCCTAATCGCCAGAGGGAATTAACATTTAGGTGATTTTTTATACACGTGGTGAAAAATGGTGGTAGGCGAAATCCTCATTGACTAGGGATTTTATGTTGACCGGCGATTTATTTGAGACATGTGACGGGTTATAATTGGCTAAAGAAAAAATCGTCTAATCGCTTAAAGGTTTTTTCATTTAGGCGATTTTTTGGTCTATTTTGAAAAAAAAAAAAAAAATTATCTGACACGTTTATTTAATGAAAATACATGCCCTGACCGTCTATTTCTGTAAATTTCTCCTTTATAAAAGAAAAAAAGCAACATCCTTTCGTAATCCATTGACATGAAATTGGAACCAGCCAGTTGCATAAAAAGCCAACCTCAAAGTCCTCAAATAACTGACTTTACATATTGTACAACGTACAATAATAACTGTACTTTGTGCTTGAGGATGCAACCAGATGCAATCTTTAAGGCAAATGCAGAAAATGGAGTAAGGGAATCCCCCTTTTGCAATTTATTATCATGAACTTCTGACATAAGCAGTGCAAAATAAGCCACATCAAACATCTGGGCTTGACATACTATACACAATGCATAAAGTACAAGACTAGTATTGCACAAAATGCAAATCTTTTTGGTAATCTATTGCTTATGCTACCAATTTAACATAATTCCAATAAATTCCAAATTGTACACATAAATAGATGTATTCTGCATAACACTAAACATTTCGACAATTTCAGCATTACAAATGAAAAGTTTCAGAGTATTTGAGATAGCAAACGCTAGTATCCGAACTGCTAGCGCCTCTTTTCGACCTTTTTACCCTTTCTTTTATCTCTTTTTGTTTGAGCCTTAGGCCGCGATCTTCTTTTCTCAACTTTTTTGAATGGCTTCTTCTTAATCACCGGAAAATTCGACTTCTTTTCAGACCCTGGGGGCAATTTGGGTATTTCAGTAGAGTCGTCTTCACGAGAGATCTCACTTGTTGTCACCATGACCTTGACATTACCAGTGTCATACACTTTTGTTCCTACAATCAATAAAAAGGAAGTCAGTTTAGTAAAGGCCATACGGTTACAAACTCACTTAAGAGAGTCGCTCTGTAAAATGAGTATCTTGTCCCTAGCCAACAAACATTATTGATCTAAGTTGGGCAACCTACATAATAAAGACTTTTCATTTATAAACATTTCAATAAATAATTCCTCAGCCCCTTAACAATTGGAATAAAAAGTGCAAAATTGCCATTTAGGATGATGTGGATTTCTTAAAGATACCAATCATAATGATTCTCATTCATCTCTCACCATCAAAAGATGTTATATGTCATTTGCGTCTTGAAATTTTCAAGAAAGTCTAGAAAGTTACAAAATTTCAGGCAAAACACAACTGTGCACGTACCTGTCACTGATGTTATATGCTCATCATTAGCATCTTCCTCTTCTTCATCATCATCATTTTCTGCTTCTTTAACTTCGTCATTTGGATTAGATGCCGCATTTGCATCAGGTGGAGCTCCACCATATAGAACATACTCTCTGTCTAGTTTTCTCTGCCAAAAAGAAGAAAATGTTAAAGATTAGATATAAGGACTATTTCTATCCATTTCTTCCAACCTCCATTTAACACTATAATAGAGGTGGTAATTATCGATTCATATACTAATTAGGAGTATTTTTGGGTTATGTATTTATAAAGGCCAAATGTGTATAAATCAAAAGTCAGCTGAAAAGGAAATGGTACCCAAGGACCAAGGATTACTTTTAATGCATAATACCTACTGGATCTTTTCATTAAAAAACTATATTTTTATTGGTCGCCCTAATATTTGATACACCATAACACCAATTATTTATAAAAGTGTTTTGGGTCAACTTAACCTGACATGTACCAAAAATATCTGTTTTGACCCACTATTCAACCCATCCGAAACTCTGACCCACCCATTATGCCACCTCTACACTACATAAATAAGATCAACATAAGTTTCATGTCAGTCGATTTGGATTTTAGGATCGAACCTAAATGTAAAATATGTGTGCAACTAGTAACTGACATGACATGTATCATATGACAATGATTGTGCTTGTGTCATGTGAAGCTTACGGTGACAATTTTTTTTTATGTATAATGTGTCTGACTTCACATTAAGGAGCCAACCTTCCATCTATGTAATGTGGTTTTCCCATTTTTCTCACCAAAACCCAACCGCCAAAATGGAACGGTTGCACCTTTTACTTGGCACCCTATACCGCCAACTGTCTAACTAACTGTCATTTCTATGTGAAATAAAGAATTTGTCTCTAATACTATAACATTCGATTGCAATCTCTTTGTTTTTCTTTCTGTGCCTAAAAACTTGAGTGTTATTTTCAATTAACCAATCATTTTTATTCCATTTTACCTTAGACATAGTGGGGTGAAATACTTCAATTTGAAAGTGTTTCGTACACAGCAATCATTAATATAAGCAAATTGACAAACTACATAAAAACTACATCTTTAATCTATTTATCATCAACTTACCAGTGTTTGTGCGTGATTAATGATATAAAAACTAGCAAACTGTCAAAGCCTATTAACAAATTACCACTCTCCTTATGGCAAAGAAGATCAAGGTTATACCTTTTTACGTAGCTCAATACGCTTGCGCCGTAATGCTTCCTGTTGCTGACTTTGTGCTTCTTTTCTCCTCTTCTTCTTTCTCTTGTGAAAGCCCGTCACAAAATCACTATACATAAGATTAACACTTAGATGACAGGAGCAGAAAACAATACAACATCTTGAACTCTGTAAGTTCAGGGTCCAAGTACTCTTATATACATAACGTCATCAACATTTGATCCATTTACATATAAATTGGTTGATTCGGGTTATGTTTTATCTAAATCGTTAAAAGAAATGGGTCTTGACGCATATTTTTTAGCGCAAAACTTTGGAAATCATAAAAAATTCACTAGAAACGTATAACGCTTGTAGGTATACTTGACATACTAATTAGTTATACAAGATCTATAAGGTTTGGACCAAAAGCTTATCAATTCAATCCACCCATGTCGCCAATACTTTTAAGCTTCTCAAATAAAATAAAAAAAAATAAAAAAACACACTCCAGGGTGAAAAGTTGCCAAAATTTGAGCTACATCTACTCGAATTAAACACAAGTTGCACGCAAAACTATTTAGACCATAAAAATCAGGTGTGGGTGTGGTTACCTGAGGTCTTTTTCATTGAAGGAAACAGAAAGGGCTTTGTTTTTAAGAGCTCTTTTCTTGATGTGTACCACGTGCTGTTGTGATTGTACACCGTCGTCTCCTTCGGCCTCCATCGAGATTTTTAATTTTGTCCGGCGCTCTAAGAGAATGAATGCCAAAACCCTTAAAATTATCTCAATGTTTTTGGTCGACTGTGGTTCTTGTCGATGAGACTAGGCAGGCAGGCAGGCAGGCAGGCAGGCAGTGAGGATCGATCGATATGAGCGATGGTAAGTTTGACGGCGGTGTGGAGATTTAGTGTATTGTTTGTGAGGAGAGAGGATTAATAAGGGTTAAATCTACGTATAGGTAGAACTTTTATTCACTTGACAACTAATCTCTAATTGAAAATGTTACGACTAAACTTATTTTTTAGCTAATAAAATTCCTAATTCCATCTAGGGTAGTTAGTATGAATAGTTAATTTCTAACTACACTAGAAGAATATCTGCAATGCAATCCGCGCATTGTAACGGACATTATAAGGGTAATAATTTTCGACACGACCCGAAACCTGACACAAAATCGACTTGAAAATAATCAGGTTGGGTCCAGGTTTTTTGACTCGCGAACTCGTCAACCGTAAACCCGCCAACCTGCTATTTTTTAGGGTCGAGTTTGAGTTGCCGATGAGTTTTTAGGGTCGAGTTTGAGTCACCCGATGAGTTTTTAGGGTCGGTCGGGTAATACTTTCATTCGACGATGTGTTGTATCATGCATCATTTAAGTTTTTTTATTTACACAAAAAGTTAGAAGTATTTGAAAATCGAAAGCTAGAACATGATGAACCGTAAAGATGAAAAATGCAGTTTTATTTCAAACGTTTGATGTTTCACATTCATCTTTTTCATTTGTGAGTCAAACGTACTTTTAGTGTTGTTTATATTAGGTGTAATATTTTACAAAGTATAAGTGTAATCAATTACACAACTTGTTTTATTTTAGTTTGTGTCAGTTATATAATTAAATATATTTTTTAGTAATTGACATTTTTATATTCATTAATATTGCTAAGTTAGTTACATAAGTTAATAAAAAACAAATAAACATGGTGTTAATATATATATATATATATATATATATATATATATATATATGGGAGTGATCACGAGAGAAGTGTGTTTTTTTAAGGGGAAGCGTTATTATTCATCATGAAACTTCTTACATTACCAATCAAAACGTCAACAAATTATTATTTTTACCAATAAATAGTAATCAAAATCGATGATATAAAGAATATATTAACGGATGAATTTCATTTTTAAGTCAGAACATTGGTTAAAAATATTTAATTAATAAATTGTTAACATTCACCGTGATGAATGTTAAAACATCACATTATCACAGAATATTTTTAATTTTAAGATTCACCACCATGAATGTTAACTAACATTCACCGCGATGAATATTAACGATTTTAAATATAATGTTCATCAATCGGTGTTATAACCTGCAAAAAGAATTTATCAAAGAAACTTAACGTTGTCCATCAGACGTGTATTAAACCGAAAAAATTTGAACTAATGTGAGTAATATAATACCTTCTACTTATTAATCCGGTATAAATACGATTATTTGATATTTTATTTTAATATTAATGCTTACATGCCTTCGTCTTCTCTTTTCTTACGTGGAATTTTATAAACACAAATATTTGAGTGTATAAACATATAAAAAAAAGTTAATTGCATAGAAAGTCCCTGTGGTTTACACACAGTACTACCGTTGGTCCTGTACTTTACATTTTAGATTGAAAGTCCTTATGGTTATAAGCTTGTTGCGCGCTTCATCCTTCACCCTAACTCCCGTCCATTTCAGCGTTAAATGTCAACACATGAAGTTCACGTGAGGGCAGGATTGTCATTTCCATGTTCCCCCTTTCTTTTTATCTTCCCAAACGTTTCCCTCTCACCGTAGCACTCCAAAACCACTCTCCTTCAAAACCCTAAACCTGTCAAAATTGACCACGAACTCCGAAATTGACGCAACACAATCAATGGTAAACTATCGTTGTGGTTCGTCTTCTACCGTTCGCACTTCATTGACCGCATCAAATCCAGGAAGACGATTTTATCGTGGTACGAATCAAGTAAGTCTAATATGTTGATATAAATATGGTTTTTACCTATTGTGAGTAAAAAAGGATCATTTTGGTGATTTAAATCAAACATTTTTTATTTTTTTTTACTTTTTTACTGATTCTGCAAATAGGTTTTGAATTGTGGTTTCGTTGATTGGTATGACCCACCAATGTGTGAAAGAGTTGTCCAAGTGATACCAAGATTGTTGAGGTCTATGAACAGAACTGAAGCAGCGTTGAGAGCAAGTGAAGTTGAAGCCAGGAAGTAGAAGATGCTAGCCAGGAAGTATAAGATGTTGTTAGGTTTATTATCTTGGGTTCTGGTTATTGTGTATTTCATTTTATTTTGAAATCTAAAAATGTTGACAAGTTTCAAGATGTTGTTTGTAGTTTGAATGTTGTAAGTTATTGGAAAGTTAATGAAGTTGTTGTAGTTGGTGAAGTAATGTGTTCCTCTTTTAATATTTGTGTCACCAACTTTAACCACTTAATGACAATAACAACCATAGACAATAATATTTGCAGAGCTAGGAAGGAGTAAAATGTAACTCAAAATGTAAAAAAGTGACAATAAAATATACACAAATTTAAACCAAAATCATCCATACATTAATAAGCACCAAAGTTTGCAATAATATAAGATGGATCAATGCATCCTAACCAAAACACATAATAACCGTCACATATTGTTCAAAAGACTACATAGAACACGTAATAACCATCACAAGTTGTTCAAAAGACTACACATACACAAATTGCAGCTAAATCACACCATTGGAGCTTTACCATTCTTCCTTTTCTGTCCTCCAACCTTTGCACGACCTACATTTGAACTCAGACCATCACCTGCATTTGAACTCGGACCATCACCAGTAGCACCAACACCTGGATTTCCAGGTCCTTTACACGATCTCCTATTGTGACCTTTGCCTTTGCATATTTTACAAGTTACAGTTCCCCCAACCCTTCCAGGTTTACATCCTTTCACTATACCCTTAGCAATTTCATCGGTTGTTTTCCTTCGATTCTTCCTTGGTCTTCCCACTTGCACATGATGTTTTGGAGGACAAATTGTTAATGGACATCGAGATTTCGACCACGTAGTGTCTCCACTGACTGGTCCAATTTTGAAGTTGTAAATTGCTTTCCAAGTTGTAAGGCAATAGCATGGACTCACGTATGATTCTAGTGCTTACATGGCATACCCGTTATCTCCCACTTTCGACAATTTCGGTATCTTTGAGTTACATCAACAACACACTTATCAGAGTTGTAGCTTACTTGATACTGATTTCCTCCATTCCATATTGCCTATAATCAAAACAAATAATCAATTACAATTTTGATTATATGAAAATATTTAATAAAGTTGCACTTACTTGGTATTTAGAAGCTTCTTTCTTGATCAAGGTAAACAATTTTGTTGCACTTGGAGTTAGGGGACCATCACATTTGTCTATGAGTTTTTGGACAATTACAATCATTTTCATCAAATATTCTCTTATATACTCTGAACAAGTAATGATTGGCTTGTCCCTTCCATCCAAAAGTTGCCTATTGAATACTTCACACATATTATTCAATAAGACATCACATTGAGCTCTTCATGTAACATAAAATAGAGAACTTAACTTTCTATCAATTAACAATTATAAATCAAACATGTTAAATTTACCACTAAAATGAGACCTTGACCAATGTCTTGCAGGTATATCCTTCAACCAATTATATGCTTCGTTGTTAAGCTTTCTGACTTCTTCCATGCCTTATCAAATTCAGGGACAGTGGTTGTTCTGGTCAATTTTCAAATGCATTGCTTGTATTCCTTACCTCTAAAACTTGATTTCATGTTGGAATAAATATGTCTTAAACAATATCTATGTTCAGCACAAGGGAACAAATTTGCAATTTGCTGGGATGATTCCCTATTCAATAAGAGTATAGATACATATATATCAATACACAAACACACACACACACACACACACACACACACACACACACACATATATATATATATATATATATATATATCAATAAAACTATATTTAATGGTAACAAATATATATACCTTTTGTCTATCACTCATAAATGTGAAGTTTGACATTGTGTTTAGCTCAAGATATTCACATAAATGTGAAGTTTGACATTGTGTTTAGCTCAAGATATTCACAAAGGCATGACATAAACCAAGTCCAAGAGGCAGTTGATTCAGACTCCACAATCCCATAAGCTAAAGGGTAGGTACCATTATTAATCAACTCCACAATCCCATATGCTAAAGGGTAGGTACCATTATTTGGATCAATGCCTATTGCAGTTAATATTTGTCCAGGAAATAATCCTTTCATATGGCATTCATCCAACCCAAGTAGCTCTCTACCACCTAGCAATAATGTAAAGCTAGTGGTGTAAGTGTATCGGCCATTAAGCCTAGTGTATTAGGTGTGTGATAAATAATACACTAGCAATAATGTAAAGCTAGTGATGTAAGATAAGTGTGTCGGCCATTAGGCCTAGTGGATTATTTTTAATTATGTAGTCCACTATAAATGGAGGCACTGCCTCAAGAATTGAATAAGATTTGTTTGATATTTTGAGTATATCTACTCTTTTGTCTCTGTTGAATTCATCGAATTCTGAATAGCAGATCTCTTTACTTTTATTACAATACAACAAACATTATTATAAACACACCAACTCTATTATAATCATTATCTATCATAAACAAATAATCACTCATAACTACTTCATTTGAATAATCATATTCATGATTACTATCATCATCAACAATTCTCCATCATCAGGTACAATTTCCATTTGGTATTAGAGCTATACATCACAGAATTATCGTTTGACGCACGATTCAGAGACAAATACTCTATAAAGGTATATCTAAAAAAACTCTTATCTCCCACTTATTACAATGTCACAATCACCAACACAAGAAGATATCACAGTAGTATATGAAAATGAAGATGAATCAGGATTTATGTCATATACAATAATAAATAGAACAACGATTAGAAGATCTTATTTCACATTATCTGAAAAACATAATTTTGACTACACACGAAAAATTAGAGATCTATTTTCTAGAAAAAATATAGTATATTTCGGACAAATTATAGGAGAAGAACCGGTTCCTATTGAATCTACAAAAGGAGACATCGTAATCCCAATAATTAATAAAAAAACAAATTAGCGATAGAATTAGATTAATGAATGAAAAAGACAGATGTAAGATAGCTTACATACACATATCAACTATACAAGTAATATTAAAATGTACATTTATGGGATGTGATACACCAATCGAACTAGAATTGAGAGATGATAGAATTATTAACAGAGAAGAAAGTATAATAGCACGAGGTAAAGGAAATTTAGCAGAAGGAAAAATAAAATTTAATGTTAATATACAAATTGGATTAAGTTTAAAAGATAAAGATCCAAATAAAAGTATTACCAGTAGATATGAACTACTAAGAAGAAGATTTATGAATAAGGGAAATCACCCATTTACAGTAACTTATTAGATAAATTATGCACTTACAAATTCACATCATAGTATTACCTTTAGAACAGATGATAGAATATACATAGATAAACTTTTTGAACCATTATTAAGTTTAGAAACACCTCATCTTATGTCAAGTACTAGATATATCGAAAGAACAAGAAAATCAACATCGGATATTCCATCGATATGGATTCCACAAGTCGAAAAACCAATTTCTGTAGCAACTGGAGAACCCTCTAATACTCCAATTAATAACTAAGAATTAGAAAATATTAAAGAAATGATACGATCTTTAAGTATGAGAATATGAGCACACTTCCAAAAATAATACAATTATATAATTCTATGACAAATATAGTAATATATTATGAAACACTAGAAAGAGAATTTAATTCCATTAATAGTAACAATCAAGCTTACCAACTAAATTATATAAAACCAGAAAATTATAATGGAGAGAAATTAGAACGCTTATACACAGCTATAACTAATAAAATAGAAGAAAAAAGACTTATACATATACCGAAAAAGATACATGAATATAATAACATACAAAGGAAGAAATTTCAGAAGAAAATACGAAGCCAAATTATTAAAATAGATATAAGAGAAAACATAAATATAAGATCATAAGAAATGAATTTTATTCTTGAAACAATCTCGGACTTACAAGAAATAGAAGATCATAAAGAAACTATACTTAATGAACCATTCATACCATTTAAACAAAATCTATTTAAAATACCACAAAATTTATCCTTTGGAACATCTTATGGCATAGGGATAAAAGAGATAAATAAAGAAGGAACTCTAGGCGATAAAGTGGAAATACTAAACGCAACACTTAATAATATAATTGAAATGTTAAGTTTTTTAATTTTAAGACAAATTCCAGAATTATCAACATCAACACAAGAAAAAATAGACAATATACAAATAGTATTAAATAAAAAAATAGAAGTACTATCGGACACTCTTGATGACACTAGCAATATACCAAATATAGAAACTAGTCAAAAAGTAACAACTACAATAATAGATCAATTATCAACAATAATGGAAACCCAAGAATTAGACAAATCAATTACGATATCAAGGATAAAAGAATTATTATTAAATAAATCATCTCTTAAAATAATACCACCACTAAGGTTAACATAATGGAAAATCTTGAAGATCAAATTGAAACACTTACTAAATTAATGGCATCTCTAGATATACCATCAGAAATAAAAGACGAAGATATAGATGTTGTTTTCGATTATAGTTCTGATGAAAACCCTTATGAGAATCCCTATAACAATTATAATTTTGCATAAAAAAGAAAAAAATCATATGTAGATGATGATTTTCAAAAACAATTTGATTATAAACTTCCATCACTAACAGAAAGATATTTATACCAACAAGGAATGGTTAGAACAAAGAAGAATAGATGGGAACAAGTCTCACCTCATTACATATCAAAAATACCAATAACACGGTTTGATAATGAAATTCTGAATATTGATTGTGAAATAAATATAGACGAAAAAATACAAGATTGGAGCAATAGATTAAGTGCACAAATTCAACTAACTGAAGAATTACGAGCATTACAACCACGAGATTTGCTTAACTATATAACATACAAAACATTAGGAAACGTATATAGATACATAGAATCTTTTAGTGAATTAGAGCTATCTAGAATAGTAACAACTGATGCAATGACAACTTTCAAAAATGTCATAGTAAGTATAGTCCAAGAATTTACTGGTAGAATGCCAGGAGTAGAGACTTCAACCGAAACATTTAGAGAGCAAGCATATTGGAGACTAATTAATCTTAAAATATGTAATATGTGTTATTTAGAATCATTTATATGTGAATTTTCAGATCAATACTACAAGCTAGATACAGTAAGACAAAAATTGGCTTTAGAAATGTTTTTTAATAAATTACCAGAATCAGTAGCAACAAAGATAAAAGATACGTACGCAATATTATTACAAGATAGAGATAAATTAGAAGATACTTTAGGAGCAAGAATTACTACTGTAAGAGCTTAGATACAAAAGGAATGTTTGCAAGAAACGGCGAAAAAATAAGCACAAGTTAAATTTTGTTGTGCAAAACAATCTAATAAAGTAGGAAATTATGGATGTTCTAGCAAAACATATAAAAAACGTATAAAACGATGGAAAAAGAAAACATTTAAGCCAAGATATAAGAATTTCTACAAAAAGAATTCTAGACAAAATTACTTTAGAAATAGAAAACAACATCGACAAAAGTACAATAAAGAAAATAGTTCTAAGGAACAATACTGTCCTTCAAAAAAGAAAAATTGTAAATGTTGGTTATGCCATGAAATAGGGCATTATGCCAATGAATGTCCCAAAAAAGGACAAAAGAAAGAAACAGAAGTTCTTAAAATGGCATATAACTTATGATATGAGCCATTAGAAGATTCAGAAATCGACTCCGACATCGAAATATAAGCATATACTAACTCTAGTGAATATTCTAGTGAATTTTCATCTGAAAATGAATAAGAAAAGAAGATCAAAAGATAATCCAAATGCAACATTCATTTTAGTAACTATTGATAATAAAGAAACACTAGCATATATAGATACATGAGCAACGATGTGTTTTGGTAAACGGAAAATATTAAAAAATTGGGAAAGGTTGATAAAACCATTAAGAATAATCGTAGCAGATAAATCAATACATGAACTATGGTTCGTAAGTAGAATGGTACCAATATATATTGAGAAAATAGAATTCATTGCGCCAACCATATATATGCATGATTCTGGCTTATATTTAATTATAGGAAATAATTTCTTAAAATTATATCAACCATTTACCCAAACAGATAATAATATCATATTAAAACACATAAAAACTAATAAATTAATAACAACACAAATAGTAAGACAAATTGAGTACATACGGATATTAACACAGAATATTAAGTTCTAAGTAGAAATAATACTTATTATGAAACAAGCACAAATAGAAGAAGCCTTAAAAGAAGTATGTAGCGATAACCCTCTAGATATCATAAATACAAATAACCAACTCGTTTCAATAAAACTAAAAGACCCTTTAGTATAGGTAAATATAGGAAATAAAATCCCATATAGTATTAAAGATGTCAAGGAATTTAAAGAGGAATGTCAACAATTATTGGAAAAGGGAATAATTAGAGAAAGTTCGAGTCCTAATTCAGCACCAGCTTTTTATGTTGAGAATAAAAATGAAATAAAACGAGAAAAAAGACGGATGGTTATAAATTATAAAAAGATGAATGAAGCAACTATAGGAGGCTCATATAAACTACCTAGAAAAGACTACATTTTAGAAAAATTAAAGGGAAATACACATTTTAGCACTTTTGATGCAAAATCAGGATATTGGCAATTAAGATTAGATGATTTAACAAAACCTCTAACAACATTTTCATGCCCTTCACAAAAACACAAGTCCCTTCGATATATCAAAGATTTATGGACAATAACCTAAAAGGACTAGAAAATATATGCTTAGCTTATATTGATGATATCATTGTTTTTACAAAAGGAAACGAACAAGAACATATAAATACAGTATCAACAGTTTTACGACGAATAAAAGAAAAGGGATTGGTTTTATCACAAAAGAAGTGTAAATTACTTCAAACTGAGGTAGAATATTTGGGATTAAAAATAACAAAAGATGGAACTATTTCCTTAACTAACAATACTCAAGAAAAATTAAAACTTTTTCCTGATAAACTAGAAAATCGGAAACAAATTCAGAGATTTTTAGGATGTCTAAATTATATTGCTGAACAAGGTTTTTTGAAAAATTTGGCAAAGGAAAGGAAAACTTTACAAAAAAAGATTTCTGAAAAGGTCTGTTAGGAATGGACAATGTCCGATACTCAGCTAGTACAAAGTATTAAATCCACTGTACAATATTTACAAGAATTATATAATCCAGAAACAAAAGATTTTTTAATAGTTGAAATTGATGCCTCAGATGATACTTGGGCAGGATGTTTAAAAGCCATTCAAAATGGAAAAGAATTATTAGGATTAGATACTGCTGGAAATATAACTCCTCAGTCTAATTCCGGACAACAAATTTTAGAACTAGCTCTTCCGAGCAAAGAACAAACATCTGTTTTGAAAACAGAAAAATACAAACACAAGTTGTGTAAATATAATTCAGGTACTTTTACACAAACAGAACAAAAATACTGTACACATGAAAAAGAAACATTAGCATGTTTACGAACATTAAACAAATGGAAAATCGATCTTCTGCAAACGAGATTCGAACTACGAACAGGTTTTTGGAGATACAAACTTCACGAAGACTACTGCAGAGGACGACTCATTCATTGGCAATTACAACTACATTAGTATCACCTATGTATCAAATATATAAAAAGCGACAATAATACAATAGCTGATACTCTTACAACAGAATGGAAGCAATAAGGAAACAAGTTCAGCATCAATTATAACAAAAACGAGAACAAATAGCATCCCTACAAAAACAGTTAGCAGCTGCCACAAAGGAAGAACAAGAGTTACAGATGTGGTCTTCAAAATTTTTATCCACAGAAAATAGCTTGAAAATCGAAAAAATCGAAACCACTACCTCAACATAATCTTTCCCCACTCAAAGATTACAATCCGAGTCACCCACAAGAGATTTCACACCACCTATAACAACAACAACCAAAACACAAGCAGCAGCATCATCTACACCCATTAAAAATGAAGTCATAGAAATCGAAGAAGAAATAGAAGAAGTACTTCAACAACCAGGTAATGGCAAACAAAAATGGTACGTTATTTTTAATGGACCATACAGAGGAATATATAAACAATGGGCAATAGCAAATCATCACATTGCAGGTAAAAGCAACATATCACATAAAAGTTACAACTTCTAAAGGCTTTGGAAGAATCATACAAAACTATTTTTACAGAAAACATAGAAAAATCTGGCAGGTTTGTTTCTCTGAATCAACACATGCAAAACAAGACCAACCAACACTTGCAGAGTTTGGCAGCAAAATTAAACTCGATGAATAAAATGAAAAATATCTTAACTACACGAGAAAAAGAAGAAATGAAAAAACCAACGACAAAAAAATTTCAAAGATGTTGGGATAGTTTAATCAACTATAGTGACATCCACACGACAATGTTTTTCTATCCAAAAAAGAAAAAACTTAGTCATAACACAGTGGTTTTACCAAAAGTAGTATTTCTACCTGAAGCATCACCACTATTTATTCACGATTACTACATTCATGGATTAGTTGATACTATATACATCGATGGAGAAAGTCTCAAAGAAATTCAAGAATTTCCTTTAAAAGTTCAAAGTGTAATCAGAAACTACAGAGATAGCTTTGCAAAAGGAAGAGAGCTATTTTTACGCATGACATCAAGCTACCCAGTTTTTTTATGATGAAGAATTACAGTTACTAGTACCAACAATAACTATAGCACAATTAGGAGTAAGTAACGGTAACTATCCAACACGAGATGAAATTCAAAAGACTACTCCAACAATAGACCATTTCGTAAACTCTTTAGCAGGAGTTTAGATGAGTCCAACAAGGTTTGGAAGTGAACCAGGACAACAAGAAAAAGTTAGAATAAATTACCGTAGTGAAAATCTAATAATTTATTCTCACTATTCAGAAAAAATCAATGAAGTAGGACAAAAAGCATTAGTAAGTTTTGAAGAACAGTTTGAAGAACTATTAAGAAATCTCACTTTCCTACCAGAAAACATGAAGAAATTATTATGCACAAGCCTGAAACATTCACCAAGATATGATTGCAGCTACTGTACAAGAACATAAACAGAATCATCAATGGCAGAATAAAAAACATGTATTAATTAAAGTGCGACTGTTTAGGCATTTATCTTTTCTTCTTTCAATGTAATTATTGTAGTGCCAACTGTTTAGGCACATGTATTTCTTTTTTGTGTAGTGTGGTGTGTGATAAATAATACACTAGCAATAACGTAAAGCTAGTGGTGTAAGTGTGTCGGCCATTAAGCCTAGTGTATTAGGTGTGTGATAAATAATACACTAGCAATAATGTAAAGCTAGTGGTGTAAGATAAGTGTGTCGGCCATTAGGCCTAGTGTATTATTTTTAATTATGTAGTCTACTATAAATGGAGTCATTGCCTCAAGAATTGAATAAGATTTGTTTGATATTTTGAGTATATCTACTTTTTTGTCTCTGTTGAATTCATCGAATTCTGAATAGCGGATCTCTTTACTTTTATTACAATACAACAAACATTATTATAAGCACACCAACTCTATTATAATCATTATCTATCATAAACAAATAATCACTCATAACTACTTAATTTGAATAATCATATTCATGATTACTATCATCATCAACAATTCTCCATCATCATGTACAATTTCCATTTGAAAACCCCCCTCTTCAAAGGACCCAAACATACATATATTCTTTTGAATTGAACAGTTTTTCTACTTAGATCTGGATCAGTTTCTACATCTAGTTTGACAGTTGTTTTAGGATTCCTGGCCTGCAATTCTAAAATGTAATCTCTCAAGCACTTGTATTGTTGAGTGTAATCACCATGTACTCTATCCCTCGCCATCACTTTAGCTCTATAAACCTTGTACTTAGACACTCCTAAGTTATACTTTGCTTCTCTTTTAGTGCATGTGCTTTAACATCAAGATTTGGAACAATATGCTCTTCAACGTCTTTTGAAAGAAACTCAGTTGTGCACCATTTCACCTCTCTTGTTTGTAGACACCTATGATTGTCATTGAAAGTCTTTACTGTCCAATTCTCATATGTAACACCCTTTGAAATGTGAACCACCCAAGGACAACTGATGTGGTCCTTTTCTTTTTCTGTATTAACCTTGGACTCACTTTCATTTGTGTTGATTGTTGACCTAATATTTTTAATTGATGAAGTTGCTACTATGATTTTGGACTTAGACCATTTTATTTATCCTCACAATTAGGCCCAATTGTTCCAGATGGCCCGGTAGCAATAGAGCTAGAAGTTATAGATGGCCCAGTAGACTCACTTTTCATAACTAGAAGTGTCATCATCTTCTTCTACAACGTTTTTATCCTTACTACTTGTTTTATCATCTATCTCAGCATTTAAGTCTATAACTTATGGTTGACTAGGATTCACAGCATTTAAGTCTATAACAACATTTGATACACTAGCATTACCAATCTTAGGTTGACTAAGATTCACAACTTGACTTTCAGTAAAGAATGAGTCATCAAAGGGGTTATCTGAATCACTTGCAACAACTTTATCAACATCTAAATTTCTTTTCCTAGCTTATTTCGTATCAAATACTTCGTTTACTTCATTGTACAATTCTGTGGTTTTGGAATGCTCAATGTAAAGGTCAATAACTTTGAACCTATCGACAAAACTAATTACAGTAGAACCTCTATAAATTAATAATGTTGGGACCGGGATATTTTATTAATTTAGCGAGATATTATTATATCGATAAATTAATAAATTATTAATTTAAAGAGTTGGCTTATATTCGTGAGCAACTCTCAAATTAATGCATCGACCTTCAAAATTTCCATGTCCATTCACTTTACCTATTTGAATAAAACAGAAACAAGGACCTCAACTCTTTACAACTTTTTGTTGCAATACGGGAATACAATGCCTCAACTCTTAAGTGCAATGATGAGATTTAAAGATGAACTCAATATAGATTTGAAGTTCACAAAAAAACAAGTGACTATAGATTTATTTTTTACTTGACAATCCTAGAATTTTGGAATATTTTAGTAATTATTAATTTATAGTTTCGTTGAGACTAATATATTTACATTGGGATTTCAAAAAAATTATTATTTTATTATTTTATTGATTGAGGTCCAATTTTGTACTGGTCCCAAGTTGGGACCAGACAAATTATTAATTTTATCGAGGTTATTAATTTATCGAGTATTAAATTATAGAGGTTCTACTGTAACTTGATCACATCTTGATTAGTATTGATGTGCTGTTTAAGTTGTCGTTAAAAATACAAGTTATAAAATACAAGTTATAATTGATTGGAAATACTAAAGTAAACTTAAACACAATCAGGCAAAAATACCTGTTCGTATTATAGTATAACTTTGGTAAGACCGAGTCAAACCACGGGGAATCGGTGTAAATTAAAATAATTAATTAAACCTAAAATTACAAATTACAATTAAATAAGGGGTGCATTTTAGTTCCGTACGAACGTAGATTTAATTAAAAACTAATAAAAACAATTAAAAATAATTATAAGATAGAAAAGATAACTAAGGATAATCAGATAAGCAAGCATGTATTTACTTAGATTACTGATTTCTCGATTCAGGTTTCAGATATGTTTATGGATTGTTGATCATTTATTACGGTGATTTTAACTAAAATGGATAGCCTCCTGTTAAGGTTAACTGATCCCTAATAAACCTTACCTTAATACTAGATTCTCTTAAATACACTGAGGCGTGTTATCAACATAAGATTTATGCTATTAAAACTAGCAACAGATCATTGAGATTCATTCAGTGACTTTGTGTTAACGTAAGTCTATAATTATTGGTTTTCTAATTATCACACCAATTAGGTTAAATTAATTGCTATGCCTCTTAACCTATTACCGGTTACATTCTCAAGCCACAATTAATTAATATATTACTTAATTGCAGATAATCAATTAACTCATACAAACGTTAGTTCTAGCATAAGTCTCTTGACCACGTTAAGTAACGATTATTAAACACACAATCGATATGGATCTTTCAAACAAACTCAATAACCGTTCATAACTCAGATCAACATAAACATATAATAAAACCTTTATCTAAAAATCATCCATCTAAGTAAATACAATAAAGAATTAGTTCATAATTAAAGTAAGATAGATCAAATCTAAAAACAAGTTATTACACATTGCAAATAGAAAAGAATAAGAATCAAACCCTAATAATCGAACTGAATCTTCGTTAGGGTTGAAAACCTTCAAACTCTAGCTTTTTGATCGCCCTTAAAGTCGACCTTTAAATCTTAAAACCGAATTAAGAATTACTTAATTCGTATTATAATTGTATATTCTATGGGTTGGTAATGGCCCTATTTATAGATTTCAGGTTTCGGTATCCAACCGCCGGTTGGATTGAATTTTTACCCGAAAACCCGGATTTTGACCCGCGCTCTCGACGGCCTTCCGTTTTTAGATTCAACCGCTGGTTGAAATATTCAACCACCGACTGAATTTATTTCAGAAAAATCTGAATTTTTTATATGTTGTAGCCCTATGTGTTCTCTAAATTTGGGCTTTTGAATCAACTCATTTGGACTCCGTATGAAGAAGTTATGGCCAAAATACGAACGCCTAACAGAAAACTCAGCTTTTATCATTTTCTTCCGTTTTCTATCCAAATTCTGTTCTTTTTACTCCAAACTCCTTATTTTGGTCCTATTTGCAAATATAATCAAAACGAGTATCTAAAATCATATAAATGCAATAAATATGGATATAAATGGGGAAATATTATTAAATAAAAGTGATAGTATTTGATGTTATCAAGTATACAAGGGTTGGAGACCATTATCTAAGCAACTTTCAAGCTTCTTAAAGTGGTACCACATTGGTTGTTCATCTAGATACCCTAACTCTTTAATCATATTTGTAACTTCATGAACTGAAAACGCATCAGCATTTATCATATCCACATACTTTATCTTACCTCTGAGGTATACTCTGCCCCGTTTCTTAGTGAATACTCCTCCGTAATTAATTCTTAATGAGAAAAATTCTAAACTTCTACCTATAAACAATTAAAAGATACCTTAAGATACATTACAGAAAAAACATATATTAAGTACTAGTATATCAAACATATATTTGCTTTAAAAAAAAACCTTTAATTTCAAACTCATACCATAAAGATTGATTGGGTCAATTTCTTCACAGCTTGTCCGAATAGACCATGGACTCACCACCATTTTGTTGTCGTGCGAACTATTACTCAAAAGATATTCAAAATCGATATGCAAAATTCACTAATCTAGGGCTTTTTCATCAAACAGTGGAGTTTCTTTTTTTTAAAAAAATGAGAGTGTGTTTGGTACAGTTTATGTGAGAGGGAAACGTTTGGGAAAATAAAAAGAAAGGGGGATATGGAAATGACGATCCTGCCCTCACGTGAGCTGCATGTGTTTACATTTAACGCTAAAATAGACAGGAGTTAGGGTTAGGGATGAAGTGCGCAACAAGTTTACAACCATAAGGACTTCCAATGTAAAATGTAAGGTATAGGGACCAATGGTAGTACTATGTGTAAACCACAGGACCTTCTATGCAATTAACTCTATAAAAAAAATCATGACTAGTAACTTCATATCATCATAACTTGATATCATCATTAACAAAAACAATAGCAGGAAGCATTAACGTCAATTATCATCATCGTCAAATACAACAATAATAACAACATATAACATCACAATCAATTTCTAATTTTTTGACCACAATCAAAACTAATAAAGCCAATTAATTAGTTAACCAATTTCAAACCCTTAAAGGAAAGTTTTCAAAATCACAATCGAATTGATACATCCATATCTGATTCATCATTCATATCTTATCCTCATTCAAATCATCACCACCATCTCGCAACCACTGTCATTCAACCAACCACCACCATTTAGGAACAACCACTGTCACCATTTAAATCGTCACCACCAACTCCGAACCACCATTGTCACCATCCAAAACTCGATTCAAGGTCTGGTCCCGCAATTCTATAGTTATTCAACTTCTAGATTCTCGTGATATACATACGATACACAAAAAGTTATCTTATCCTAAATATAATAAAGGAAACATACTTATAACATCATCAATCTTTAATTGATCAATTAATTCAATTTTGACTTTTACTAAAATCATATATTCCATAAGTAATAATCAACGTTCATTTATTTTACTCGATTATGATTATTCTAATATATATTATATTATTATTATTATTTTATTGTTATTATTATTATTATTATTAATTATATTATTATTATAATATTCCATACGAATGAAATAATCCTAATACTTATCCACAACTAATTTCATTTAATTGTTTATTTTATTATTATTATTATTAATTATTATCATTATTATCACTATTGTTATTATTATTATTATCAAAAAATGTCCATTGTTATTAATCTTAAATAAATATAATATAGGAAGCGTGGTGTAATATCATCAAAATTCTAATAAACCAATAGAATTACTCAATTTTGTTCAACCGACAAAAATATAGGATTTGTTTACATCATAAATCATTAATTATTTTTAAAATAACCGTACAAAATTCTAATCAACCAACAGAATTACTCAATTTTGTTCAATCGACTAAAATATAGGATTTTCTTACATCAAAAATCATAAATTATTTTTAAAATATCCATAAAATTAATTATAAAAAAAGGAATATACATTTATCTAGGATATGTATTTAACTAAAGTACGTATTTAAGTTTTACTAAGTTTTGACTTGAGTTAAAGAATTTCAATTAGGTTTTGTGTATTTCACCCATTGTTTTAATCCGAATATGTATATGTATGTATGTATTTATCTAGGATAGATATTTACCTAGGTACCTAATAAACATTGTTGGAGTAATACGTTTACACTTTTACATTCATTTTCATGAATTTTCATCAATAACTAATCTTAAGTACCCTAACAAATAAATTTTTTTAATATAAAAATGATATATATAGTATTTTTTTCGAGAGGGTGTAAACATCTTAATTCGCTTTACGCTGACTTTTAAGTTGTTCGAAACATGCTTGACATACATCCCACGTAACTAAATAATCTTTTTAACATCGTCATCTCCGAAATTAGCTTCATTATAAATCCTCTCTCAACTCTTAAAATATTTATAAAAGATAATCACTAAAATAAAACATTACTATATACAATATCTAATTCACACGCTATAATTAGAATCATTACCATATACAAATTCTAATTCCAACTATCTATATATAACAATTATAATTATAATTATAATTATAATAATTATTTAGTCATAGTTAAAAGTTTATACGGTTTCATTAATTTCTCTCTCACGAATTATGTTATTGGGAAGAGAAAAACAGTCGTACAATACGATGGAAGATCAAATGATGTTCTTTGTAGCTAATAATGTATCTACACATATTTTAGTTTTTCTAATTTATATGTTACAAAAAAATTAAAAAAAATAAAAAATATATCCCGCGTGGTCCTTTTTAATGGAGAGTTAACAATCATTAGTGTAAATGACTGTTAGCGTAACAAGTTTCAAAAGAAAGGATCATTGGTGTAATTAAATTTTGTAAAGGACTGCAGTGAAATTTAAAGTAAACTTAAAGGACAATTTGTATAATTTTCTCGTAAATTAAAGAAACATAAGCTTAAGAATAGTTCTAAATTAGAGAACCAAATGCAATACGTTAAAATCAAAAATTTTAGTAGTATCTTCTTTTACCTAGATTATGATCATGATTATAACTATAATTGTACATTCTAACTTAATAAATCAATATTTCTAAGTCATATCCCAATTTTATTTGTTATATAAGTATGACAAATGTACTTAACGTCATTTATCATGAATAATATGAGATTAATGAATATGAAAATATATTCAATTAGAGTTAATTCCGTGCGATGCACGATATCATAAACTATAGTACCGATAACATTTTATATTAATAAGTAAATTATTACTGTGACACCCGACAAATTAGGCCGTCATTAGTGATTAATCATAGATCATTATTGCATGTAATTAGTGTGAAATAGGACTAATTACGATAGCGCCTTGTATATTGTATTATACGCACGTACGTAATTAACTGTAAATTACGCAAATTCGATCGGATGGAATCCGACACGATAAATATGGACGTTGGTGAAAAACATTTGTACTAAATAACCTAATTATGATAAATAATTGTTATTTAACTCATATTATTACGATAATATTTAAAACGTTTCACGTTTCCTTCAAAACGCATCGTACGCGACGAAAACGCACGAATCGAATCCGACACCGAAAGAAACCCATCAAACGTTTTGAAGAGGTTCCAATAAAAGATTTAAGAATGTTTGATCAATCTAAAATAGCAACTAGGTATTGAAAACAACACGCGAAAAGTAAACGTTAATAATTAAATTTTGAAACACGCGATTAATGTTTAACCGACCGAATAACGTAACACGAAATCGAGAAGCAAGACGGGAGCCCGAGAACCAACATTGGGCCAAGCCCAATGTAGGCCCAGCGCAGCCCATGACCGGCCCAAATCCCTTTGGCCCACCTCCTTACTTTAAACACATATACACTCACACTCACACTTTTCACAAATAACCAAACACCCTCCTTTCTCCTAATTCTCTACTCTCTCAATTTCAGCCGCAAACCCACCACCACCACCATCATCTTCAGCCCCTTCCAAGGCCCCTGGACACCACCACCACCATCTACATCGTTCAAGGAAGGAGAAGAAGCAAGAGAAGCAAAAACCGAACAGCAGCAGCCCTTTCTTCCTCAATTCGACTTTAGATCGAGGTTCCTTTGTAAGAATCTCTTCAAACCTTGTTTATTCTCCTTGGATGATGTTAATATACATGTTAGAAGTTCTTTTATGCTAAGTATGTCCAAGATCTAAACCGAAAACCAAAAGATAAAGCTAAAAACTTTCGGGTAAAGCTATTAACCTTCGGACAAAAACTTAACCCGACTTTGACACAAGATATCTAACTCATTTCTTAACCAAATCGAACGATTCTTGAGTCTAAAATCAAGTTCAAGGAGTCTACTTTCGAACCCAAGTGGTTTGACGATTTTCTGAGGTCATTTGATATACGAAAACGATTTTACAAAAATATGTGTCTGGACTGTCGTTTTGGACAGAAAAATCGACCAACTTTGGGAAAGCATATCTCGAGATATACAACTCCAAAACGACTGAAACCACTTGGAAAAGTTTGCTTTTTCTGTTACCTTTCAAAGTTGTACTTGCACTTTTTCTGAAGTTTTATAAATCGTGAAATATAGACCAAACACTGAGCAAAGGTCCAAAAACCGACCTACTGGACCTTTGTCTAATCCTTGGACGATTTCGTGAGCTATATGTAGGAACAACCGTGATTTTTCTTGGAGTTCACTTCGAAACTTTGGTTAGTCAAAACGAGCCCCGAAAACGACCCAAAAACTAGGAAAATAAACTCATGGACTGTTTTTGCAATAAAAATGAGACGACACTTTCGGGTTAACTATAAAACGTAACGAAAATTTTCCTAAGCTCTAGTAACATATTTAAGATTTCCCTAAAAGTTTCGGGTCAAACCGAGCACATTTGACCAAGTTCCCGAACAAAGAAAACACAACAGCCCGTTTATGTCGCAGCTGGCCCAAGGCCATTGCGACACAAAGCTTGTGTCGCTAAAACATAAGATAGCAGTACTAATCTGCGACACAAAGCTTGTGTCGCTAAATCATAAAACAGTACTAACCTGCGACACTAAGCTAGTGTCGCAGCAAATTGAACTAACAGTAGTAACCCTTGTATCGCAGTAATTCAACCAACAGTGTTAACTGGTGTCGCAATTCCCTGCGACACTAACACTTGTGTCGCTAAAACAAAATCGAAATCACAACTTGCGACACTAATCCTGGTGTCGCATAATAACTTTGTGTCGCATAATACTCTAGTGTCGCACATAGCGACACAAGCCTTTGTGTCGCTAAAAACACAAAAATCGAAACGTTTTCCTTAAAGCAATACAAGCATAAATAAAAATTTTCCAAGCTGACCTGGCAGCTCGACCCCAGCCAGGGCTCTGCCCCTTGGACCCCGCCAGGGGTTGCCACCCCTTGGACCCCGCTACCAGGGGCTCTGCCCCCGGACCCCCGTCATTCAGGGGCTTCGCCCCTTCCCCTTGTCGCACTAATCAAATAACCAAAACCAGAAAAGTAGAAAATGCGTAACATAATTTATCAAATCTGTGTTTCCACAAAATATCACCAACGGGCCATACATATTTATTTTTCTAAACGCAAACGATAACCAAACACTTGGACATAACTAGTTGAGTGGACAACTAGCATGAATGATCTTTTGAGACATTCACTCATACATAACCTTGTGCGTTTAGGGCGCCAGAAGGTTACACTTTGGACAAACGTTTATTAACTTAAACGCACGCTTACAAGACTCAGGTGAGTCTCATAGCCCCACTTTTACTGTTTTATACTATGGGGTGAGATTACATACACTGTTTATTATAATCACAAGTAACTGAAACAACTCTTATACGGATTGCATGAGACCTTTAATCCACTGAAAGTCCTCACCTTATCATAGTTCGTTAATCGTATGAGCGCGAGTATTATTGGATAGATCTATCGGGGATTGACATCCCCGTCCGGGCTAGTCGCTCTAGCCGACCCACGGACGCATTAATATTTGACTGTTACAGGTGTATTGGATTATGCATCTGCCCGAGGCACAAACTAGGTTAAGCGTCGAACTGTGAGACTCATGGCAATAGTATACTTTTATTTTTGCATTCGTGCAACACTGATGAAATCTTGTGATTATTACCAACTTTTGATAACTGTTTCAAACCTATGAACTCACCAACATTATGTTGACCGTTTTAGTATGTACTCTCAGGTTCACAACAGGAGTAGGACTACCCCAGGACACGATAGCTCGAGTCGCATGCTTATAAACATCAGAGATTTTCTTGCATTACTATTTTGTAACATTGGTCATGTATTAGAATCTCTTGAACTATTCGCGAACTCAAATCTTAATGTAAACGGTTGAATTACTAATGTAATTACTTTGTATTATTTTCAAAACGTCTCATATAGAGTCGTTTGCCTTAACTTTGTGTAATGATCCATGATTAGTCGCGCCCCGACCCGACTTCCGCTGCATCATAATTTGGGGGTGCGACAATTACCAACAAATGTTATCATATATATATATATGTATATATATATGTATATATATACATATTATATATATATATATATATGTATATGTTGACTTTCAAGCAATACAAATAATATCTTTAAAAATGAGCAACTCTGAATCGAACATTATAATTACACAACTTAGAATTCAATTGGTACATTTTAAAAACGATTTGTGTAATTTTCTCTTATAGCTAAGTATTTATAGCTAAGTATATACAGTGATGGAGCTAATAGAAGAGTTGGGGTGTCTGGCACTCATAATCGGCCAAATTGCATTATACAATACATTTTTAACCCATTTCTCATTGTTCATATATTTTTTATTATATAAAGCACATCCCAATCTACCTACGAATACATTGTTCTTTGACTTTTTTCTCTTTTCTTTCTAAATCTATATTGTTATTTATTTCTAATTCATTTTGTCTTTTGTGGTATTTTATATTTAATCTATCTTTAATAATTATTGCTATTGCTATTGAAAAATGCACTTTCGATTAATTTATCATCTTCTTTATTTATTTATTTTTTCTTGTCTTCTCTTTATGATGTCTTTAGTTTCTTAAACTCTAATAAACTTCTTTGTAATATGTTAACTCTAAAATAAATTGATTAAGAAGCTCTAATGTAAAATGAATTACTTTTTATGATTTCAATCTTTTAATTATTTTCTATTAGAAGTAAAATAATTGGTTACTTATATAACTAAGTTCTCGTACGTTTAATATAAATTATTACATATGAACAATATGGTATATTTTGAGATCGATTTTGACAAAATATTTGTAAATGTTTGTGTTGGGAAAAACAATGATCAAACCTAAGTTATAAATCTGAAGAGTCAAAATCTAACTCAGTTGTACTCAGGAAACTTAATGAAATTCCTGAGTCTGTGTTTCTGAGTCTGTGCTACACAGACTGAAGAATTGTTTCTGAGTCTGTGCTACACAGACTGAAGAATTGTTTCTGAGTCTGTGCTGCACAGACTGAAGATCCTCACAGACTGAAAGCCATGCTCTTTCTGAAGACTTATGAATTCATCATCTGAAGAATGAAGATTGAATACAGAAGGCTTCACAGACTGAAGTTCACAGACTGAAAATCACAGACTGATGAGCACAGACTGAAGAGCACAGATTGAAGAATGAAAGTACAAATGTACAGGAGATATTCTTCTTTCCTTAGGCTAGATACAACTGATAAGATGTTTGAGAAAGGTCAAACATCATATAAAGGTTTTCTTCTCAGCAAAGAAACCTTTTACCTTTTTGCTTTTTCTATTTCCAAGAAAAGCAAAAAGGAAGGCGTGCAAAGTTGCCCAAGATGCATCTGTTATCTCTTGGACAACTATGTAAGCTGGATAATATAGAGTTACATCCAACTCTATAAATAGCAGTCCAAAAAGCACTGCTATTATCCAAGAAATTCAAGAGAATTAGTATACTAGACCTTTGAGCTTAGGCTAAAGCATTACCACACTTACTGTGAAGTTTGTAGTGATAACTGTATCTTTGTATACTACTTGGATCGTATTCAAACCATCTGTGAGGGTTTGAATACCTTGTCATCTTTGTGAGACAAACACTTTATTGTGAATAATACTTTGATTCATAATAAACTCTGTGTTAAAATTAATCTTGTTTTCCGCCTAGATTAATTTAAACTTGTTTGATATAAAACTTGGATATAAACTAACACGTTGAGATAACTGTTATTTAATCTGTATCTAAGTTTTGGGAACCTTGTGACCCAACAACTGGTATCAGAGCAAATAAAGATTTAATCTTTAACGATCAAAGGAACCCAGTTCATTAATTGGAGACATATGATCTCTCTGGCTTGTTTGGACTTCTACTAAATTTTGAAGAAACCAAAGCCAGAAAGGATCTAAATGCCAAAAGGATTGCAAAAGATCCATCTGCTGCCCTTGTTGCAACAACAAGGAAAAATAGAGAACTTTTCTCTAGAGCAGATTACCATCTTACTCTTACAGACTCAGAATCAGATGATGAAACTGAGTCTCTAGAAGCTGAAATGGCATTGCTAGCCCAAAGGTTAGAAAAGGCAAGATTCAAAGGTTCAAAAGGAAGGCCAACTTTTGATCCTAAGAAAGCTACTTGCTATAAATGTGGGCAAGTTGGTCATATTTCTTCTGACTGCAGAGTGAAGATTGCAGAATCTTCAAGTTCTGATAAGTGGGAAGAAAAGGCCAAGAAGTACAAGAAAAAGTACTTCAACTCCAAGAAAATTGGAGAGAAACAACAACCAAAGAAACTAGAGAAAGCTTTGGTTGTTGAACAATGGATAGATGAATTTGTAGTGATAACTGTATCTTTGTATACTACTTGGATCGTATTCAAACCATCTGTGAGGGTTTGAATACCTTGTCATCTTTGTGAGACAAACACTTTATTGTGAATAATACTTTGATTCATAATAAACTCTGTGTTAAAATTAATCTTGTTTTCCGCCTAGATTAATTTAAACTTGTTTGATATAAAACTTGGATATAAACTAACACGTTGAGATAACTGTTATTTAATCTGTATCTAAGTTTTGGGAACCTTGTGACCCAACAACTGGTATCAGAGCAAATAAAGATTTAATCTTTAACGATCAAAGGAACCCAGTTCATTAATTGGAGACATATGATCTCTCTGGCTTGTTTGGACTTCTACTAAATTTTGAAGAAACCAAAGCCAGAAAGGATCTAAATGCCAAAAGGATTGCAAAAGATCCATCTGCTGCCCTTGTTGCAACAACAAGGAAAAATAGAGAACTTTTCTCTAGAGCAGATTACCATCTTACTCTTACAGACTCAGAATCAGATGATGAAACTGAGTCTCTAGAAGCTGAAATGGCATTGCTAGCCCAAAGGTTAGAAAAGGCAAGATTCAAAGGTTCAAAAGGAAGGCCAACTTTTGATCCTAAGAAAGCTACTTGCTATAAATGTGGGCAAGTTGGTCATATTTCTTCTGACTGCAGAGTGAAGATTGCAGAATCTTCAAGTTCTGATAAGTGGGAAGAAAAGGCCAAGAAGTACAAGAAAAAGTACTTCAACTCCAAGAAAATTGGAGAGAAACAACAACCAAAGAAACTAGAGAAAGCTTTGGTTGTTGAACAATGGATAGATGAAGAATCTTCATCATCTGAGGATGATGAAGATATGTGCTTAATGGCTATCACAAAGAGCCAGTTTGACAAAGATGTCAAATTTGCAGAAAACGCATGTGTTCATCCAGACTGGGACAGAGGATCTGCTTACAATGTAAATCATTTTAAACTTTACTATAGTGATGCAGAAAAACAGAAAATGTTTGAACACATCTATGTAGATTTTTTGAAAAGACTGGAGGAAATACAAGATTTACAATCAAAGGTGAATGAAATAAACCAAAATAAACAGTACAAACTTGAGCTTGATGCTCAATATGACCTTCTCAAAAAGATCAAGCTAGAAAAAGAAGCTTATAAAAACAAAGCTGATCATTATGAAAGGATCTGTAAATCTTGGTGTATTTCATCACTTAAAAATGTGGACTGTTTATCCAAACAGATTCCAGCTCAGATACAAGCGGTCATAGGTGATGAGTTTGATCTTAAAAGTCACATAAATTCAGAGATAAACTCAAAACCTACTATATTTGTACCTGAGATTTTACCTCATACTTTTAGTCATACTGTGGGAGACAAAGTTATATTGACAAATGCTTTTGTTAGACCAAAAATAGTTACTAAAGAACTAGTATATGAGACAGAGCCAGACTCTGAAGACACAGACTCAGAAATCTCAGTCTGTGAAACTTCTCAATCTGAACAGCCTGAACTTATAATCACTAATGAATCTTTAGAAACTATAGAACTTGAAAAGAAAAGATTTATAAAAGGCAAAGTTAATATTTCCACAGTACCATCTTTAAAAAGACAAAAAGAGGTAAAAGGAATCAAGAATAAACAGAAAGGTTACAATGTGTTTGAACCTTCCACATCTCAGTCTGTAACTGGTCCAGACAATAATATGCCAAATGATAAATCTAAAGGCATAAAACCAGTAACAAAGGAGTTAAAAAGATCTCAGTCTGTAAGATCTAACTGTCAGTCTGGAAAAATAAATTTTCAGTCTGGCAAACTTAACTCCAAATCTGTTTGTGTTAACACTCAGTCTGACTCTCAAAAGTCAAATCTTAACAACCAGACTGAGACCATTAAGATGCTTAGTGAAAACTTAATGAAGTTAACCACAGATTTTAAAACATTTGTTGAGTCAAAACAAGAGTTTAACAGAAAATCTAGTGCAAATAATAACCCAAAATCCAAAAGGACCATTATGTTGAACAGAAAATGTTACAACTGTGGAAATCTGGGACATGAAGGTATTAAATGCACAAAGTCCATTCTTAAACAGCCAAAGGCTGCTTTGATCAAACAAATGTCTTCTACAAACAACAAAATCAAAAATAGAGAGGTTAAAATTCAACTTCACAGACTTAGCACCAAAACTGCTAAAGAATTGACTTCAACCAACTCTAAAGAACCCATCAAAAGATGGGTTCCCAAAAGTAACTAATTGATTTTGTTTGTCCTGTGCAGGGTAACAGCAAATGGTACCTAGACAGTGGATGCTCAAGACACATGACAGGTTCCTTGAAGAATCTGTCAGAGTTTGTAGAAGAAGAAGGACCTTCTGTCAAATATGGTGACAACTCTGTTGCCAAGATAAAAGGTTATGGTGTGGTGAAGGCTGACAACATCAGAATAACAAAGGTGGCCTATGTTGAGGGATTAAAGCATAACCTGCTTAGTGCTAGCCAGATTTGTGATGATGATGGTGAAATCAGAATCAGAAAGAAGGTTGCTGTTATCTATAATTCCAAAGGCAAACCTATATTAGTTGCCAAAAGAGAAAGAGATATCTATCTCTTGGATCTTTCTTCTGCAGACAACAATGTAGAGACCTGTCTCTATACTCAGTCTGTGCCAGAACTAAGCTGGCTATGGCATAGGAGGTTATCCCATCTGAACTTCAAAAACATTAACCTCCTGTCAAAGAAGAAACTGGTTAGAGGTCTGCCTGATGTTACATTTGCAAAAGACAAACTTTGTCCTGCATGTACACTAGGGAAACAGACCAAGAACCATTTTCCATCCAAATTGTTAGCTACAATTGAACAACCACTGCATATGCTCCATATGGATCTGTTTGGACCCATGAGCATTAGCAGTTTGGGTGGAAAGAAGTATACACTTGTGGTTGTGGATGAATACACAAGGTATACTTGGGTCATCTTTCTTAAAGCTAAAAGTGATGCTCCTGAAGAGATTATTAATCTAATCAAGAGAGAAGAATTGCAGAAAGATGCACCGGTCAAGCAACTCAGGAGTGACCATCGTACAGAATTTAAGAATTCTACTCTCATTGAATTCTGTACTGACAAAGGCATTCTTCAAAACTTTGCCTCTGTCAGAACTCCTCAACAAAATGGTGTTGCTGAGAGAAGAAATCGTACACTCATAGAAGCTGCAAGAACCATGTTATGCCATGGTCAAATGAAGGTTTATTTTTGGGCAGAAGCAGTTAACACTGCCTGTTATACCCAAAATAGATCTATTTTGGTCAAAAGGCATGGCAAAACTGCATATGAGTTGTATCATAAGAAGGTTCCAACCATCCATTACTTCCAGACCTTTGGTAGTAAATGCTATATTCTCAATCAAAGAGATCAATTAGCTAAGATGGAACCTAAATCTGATGAAGGAATTTTTGTTGGCTATTCATCTATCTCAAAGGCCTATAGAGTCTACCACAACAGAAGGAATAAAATTGAAGAAACCATCAATGTCACCTTTGATGCTTCCTCTGCTAATGATGAACATGTTTCTCAGTCTGATGTTCATTTGTTAGAAGATTTATCTGTTGTGGGATCTGAATCTCAAATCCCAGTTGTTGTTAACCAACAACAGGACTCTGAAAGTGATTATGAAGATGATCAACCTGCTCATTCTATGACAATACCTTCATCAACAGAAGATGAATCTGTGTCCAGAGATTCAAATTCTTCTGATACATGTGTTCAGTCTGGTAGTTTTCAGTCTGTGAACTCTACAGACTCAGACTTGCCCTGTGTAGAAGATGATGCAGAACTCAGTCCTGCTATTCTTCCACCTAATGAGAATGATTTACCATTCAATGATGAATCATTTCTAGGAGTCAAAGAACACAAGTATCATCCAATTACAGAAATAATTGGAGATTATGTTTCTGGTGTACAAACAAGAACTAAAGTGTCAAACTTATCTACTGTAAATTTCTGTTTCTACACAAACTTCCTGTCAATCATTGAACCAAAGAAAGCTAAAGAAGCCTTGAAAGATGATGATTGGGTTGAAGCAATGCAGGAAGAGTTAACAGAATTTGACAGAAACAATGTTTGGACCCTAGTTCCTGCTCCAAAAGGGAAAACCATTATTGGAACAAAATGGGTTTACAGAAACAAGGCAAGGCTAGTTGCTCAAGGCTACAAGCAGGAAGAAGGCATTGATTATGATGAAACATTTGCCCCTGTAGCCAGAATTGAAGCAATAAGGTTATTTTTGGCATATGCTGCATTCAAGGACTTCAAAGTCTATCAAATGGATGTCAAGAGTGCATTTCTGAATGGCAACTTACAGGAGGAAGTCTATGTGAAACAACCTCCAGGTTTTGTAAGTTCCACTTTTCCAAATCATGTCTATAAATTGCAGAAAGCACTATATGGGCTAAAACAAGCTCCAAGAGCTTGGTATGACACCTTATCATCCTATCTTCTTAGTAATGACTTTACTAGAGGATCAATTGATAAAACTTTGTTCTTCAAAAGGAACAAGGCAGATGTCATACTAGTCCAAATCTATGTTGATAATATTATATTTGGGTCTACTGATGAAAAATTGTGTAAATGGTTTTCAAACTTAATGTCAAAACAGTATCAAATGAGAATGATGGGTGAATTAACATACTTTCTTGGTCTACAAGTACATCAGAAACCTGATGGTATCTTCATCAACCAAGGTAAATATGTCAATGACCTACTTACTAAATATTCTTTAAAGGACTGTTCAATTATGAAAACACCAATGAGCACTGCAGATAAGTTGGATAAGGATCAGTCTGGTAAGTCAGTCTGTCAAACCACTTATAGAGGTATGATAGGATCTCTACTATACCTCACTGCAAGTAGACCAGATATCATGTTCTCAACATGTTTGTGTGCTAGATATCAATCTGAACCTAAAGAATCGCATCTAAAAGCTGTAAAAAGGATTTTTAGGTACCTAAAAGGTACTCCTAACCTGGGTCTTTGGTATCCCAAAGACTCTGGTTTTGATCTAATTGGATATACAGATGCAGATTATGCAGGTTGTAAATTAGACAGGAAAAGCACTTTTGGTGGATGTCAACTGCTAGGTGGCAAACTAGTCAGTTGGTCAAGCAAGAAACAGAATTCTGTTGCTACATCCACTGCAGAAGCAGAATATGTGGCTGCTGGTAGTTGCTGTGCTCAACTGCTATGGATGCAACATCAACTAGCAGACTATGATTTGGTGTTTACAAAAACTCCAATCATGTGTGATAACCAAAGTGTCATTGCCATCACTGAGAATCCTGTATTTCACTCCAGGACAAAGCATATTGAGATCAGACATCACTTTATCAGAGATTGTGCTGAGAAAGGTAAAGTGATTCTCAAATATGTGCCCACAAATGACCAATTAGCAGATATCTTTACTAAACCTTTAAATGAAGATAGATTTTTGTATCTGCTTGGTCAACTAGGAATGCTCAACCCCTAGTAAAACCTTGAATCTGTATGATTCAATTCTCAGTCTGTGTCTGCTTTTCAATCTGTATAACTGTATTCTCAGCTACATACAACCAAAAAGCACAGACAAAGAGATGTTTTTGTACATACTTTCTAAGAAAATACCAAAAAGATTTTATACCTTCTATTATTTTCTCTCAGTCTGACTGATTATATGTTTCAGTCTGTGTAACTTCTTCCAGATTAGCTACACAGACTGACCATATTCATTCAGACTAGACCCTCTATTTTTGTGCTTTATTAATTCATAAGGTTAGTATTTTAGTACTATTAGTATTAATACTGCTAGTTACTTTTAGTACTGCTGGTTAATACTGATAAGACTTTTTAACACTGCCCCCATGAATTCGTATTTTAGCACTGCTGGTAAAGATTGGTACAATTAACACTGTTAATGTAGCAAGTTACTACTGTTAGTTAACTTTAGTACTGCTCACACCAGTTACCACTGTTAGTTAACTTTAGTACTGCTCACACCAGTTACCATTGTTCGTTAACTTTAGTACTGCCTTCGAAAGTTACTACTGTTAGTTAATTTTAGTACTGCTTTCACAAGTTAGTACTGTTAGCAATATCAATATGTTACCACTGCTGGCACAAAAGTTTTTTTTATTTTATTCTGTTATTTTCTCTTAGTCTGTCTGCTATATGGCTCAGTCTGTGTGACGTCACCCAGACTCATTGCACAGACTGGTTTTATACACTCAGACTAATTGTTTTTTTTATTTATTTGTTTATTATTTTTTTTATTATTTTTTTTTCTTCATAAATAAACAACAATATCCTTGCATTTAATGCTTTAACCATTTTATGGTAATAATCATTAAAAGTTTTGGCGCTTGTTGTCTATTTATCTGCTCAATACAAAAAGTGCACGTGCCTCAGCGCTACTGTTGCAGAAACAGGGATAAACCGTCCAAGTGGGTCCCATTTAACGGAAATTTAATTTCTACAAATACCCATTTATGTTTTCCCCCTTTCTTCTTCATTCGTACTTGCACACCAAAAACAAACAGAGTTTCTAAACCCTAAATCGCTCAACCATTTTCAAAATCAAATTTCTAAAAATTTCTTCAATGGCTGATCAATGGGTTTACACGGCACCTGCCAACATCGCTGCGGCTAAACCCTTCAAACAAAGGAAACAGGTAAAACTCTGTATCAACAATCAAGTAGCTACCATTTCCATCCCTGATTCGAAAAAGAATAAAGGGTTTGAGGAACTAACTGCTTTTATGTCTGGTCATCCATTAAGGGGAGCATTCTTTAACACAGTTCCTCAAATATACCCACATTTTTTAATGGAATGGTGGTATACCTGCTCCTCAAATAGTATCAATACTGCAATTACTGGTACTATTGATCATGGTAAACGGGCAGTTACCATTGATCAGGAGTTAATTTGGAATGTCTTAGACCTGCCTTTGGGAAATAATTTTGAACCTATTCCAACCAAAGAAGCAGCAAGGGCTTCTCTTACTTTGGTTGGATATACCAAAGAAAAAGGCACAATTTTGATGTCAGGATTCACCCCCAAATGGAAATTTTTAATTTCTGGCATCATTAGGAGTCTAGGAGGTAAATCTGGTAGCACAGGGGAGCTAAATGAGTTTGAAACTCAGCTGTTGAGCTCATTCATCACTGGTTTAAACATCAACTTTGTAGAGTTGTATTTTCAAGAAATTTTAAAACTGGTGAATGAGTCAAACAGAATTTTTAATGTACCTTTTATAAGGCTACTCTCCCTGTGCATCCAATCCAGGTTAACTGGGTCTGTATATATGTCCTTTAATAATAAAGTGGCAGATATACCTGTTCCCATGCTCACATATAAAGTGTTTAACCATCCGGTTCCACTTTCTGGAGCACCTATCACTGCTGCTATGCAGCACTGGATTGATCACCCATATGTTGCTTCTGCATCCATGGAGGGTGATGATTCAAGTGATAGTATGGGTAATAAGACCCAGGCTGTTGAAGATCGTGTGGTTGAAGCAGAGCACACAGACTCCGGGGATACAGACTCAACTCAGTCTGTGCACTTGGAGTCAGACTCAAACATTCCTGAGTCTGTTCCATCTTCAACAGGAGATGCAGGTAGTACTTCTTCTTCATCTGAGGACATGGATATAGATCAACCTTCTTATCCTAGCCCATCCTCACCCACAAAAGAGAGTCACAAACAAACCAACCCAGATGAGTCACCACTCACTCTGGAGTAATCACCAGACTCAACCCCCAAAAGTATAGCACAAATGGAATCATCATCCATGGAACTGGATGTCAACAGAACACCTTCCAGTGCTGTAGACCATTCCATTACAGCTCTGCTAGAGTCTGTGGTGCCAATGGCTACCCAACTGACCCAACCTACACCTAGTTTAGTCAGCTTGGATACCCACATTGCTGCTGCTACACTGACCCCTGTAGTAAGCATTGAAGAAGATGCTCCAATCCTGAGCACTACCAACCCCCTCTTTACCCCACTCACAATGGCTGGACCCATATTGACCACTAGTCCTGCACTAGTTCACACTCCGGTGAGTCTTTTCTTACACCCCTCTGCACAGATTGCCAATGCCCCAGTCATGTCACAGACTGAGGTACATATCTCCTCTTCTTTGCTCCATGATCTACCATCTTATCACCAGATGGTTAGTGAGGGCATACAAACTCCAACATCAGTTGCCAGTGATACTGCTCCATTACACCAGGAACTGTTTGAGGCAACAGGTGCCACACAATCATTTCCCCGTGATATCTTATCCTATCACCGGATTAGATCTGAGAGAACAACTACACCACTCAATGCCTATGATCGCTTTTCCATGCACAGGACACAGAGTGAGGCAAAGAGTGCAACACCAAAAGATTCCAGTGATCTTGCTCAGTTTCAACATGAGTTAAGTGAGGAACACATACCATCACCCAATTCTAACCCCTCCAACCAGACCCAGTCTGTGCCTTCTAGTACACTTAATGATGTGCTTTCTGCCATCAACAGGTTGTCTGAATGGGTACAGACTGAGTTCAATAATAATAAGAAAGAGCTAGAGAAGATGAAACATCTAGTCTCTACTATGGTGGATAAAGTGGATATGCTGGAGGAAAAGGTATCCAATAGGTTAGATGAAATGCAGACCACCCTCTCAAACTTGGTAGATGATGTCAAAAAGGGGGAGAAGATGAAGCATGGGTCTGCAGAAGCTAAAACCTCAAAAGATAAAGATTTAAATAATAAATCCTTAGATTTAGGAGGAGATAGCAGTGAGGGAGATGATGGACCCGAAGGTGCTAGGGTGAAGTCTCAGACTGAAGCTCAGTCTGTGCCACAGACTGAAGATATGAGTGCACAGACTGAGGGGGAGCAAGAGAGATTGCAGTTAGGTGAACATGCTGAGATGGTTGCACAGACTCAGGGGGAGTCATCCATTGTCTTACACATAGACCCAATTGCAACTATTTCAGCCCAAGGTCAGATGGAGTTGAAGAGACCAAGGGAAGAAGATGAAGATGTTCAACCTCTGCAAATCAAGAGAGCCAGAAAGATGAAAAGAATGGCCAGGAGGATTCCTGAAAGGGGTGTCTTTGATTCCCAACCAAAAATGAAGGGGATCAAAACCTGGGACCAGTTCTTAATGCTGGCAGAAGAACAGGACAATGACGGTGATGATGATGATGCCATCAATCCTGACTGCAGTTCTGAGTCTGAAGTTTTCAGAAGATCAGATGATGATGAAGATGATGCTACTTTTGGAGGTGTAGGTGAAGAAGCCTCAAAAGTCAAGACTGGAGAGTCTCAGTCTGTGCCTTCTGAACCCGCACAAACTGAGACACAACATCAATCACATACTCAGAGCTCAGAGCAACCAGCAGCAAGCGCTGATGTTCTAATTATAAGTGCTGAAGCCATTCAAGCTGAAGCCTATCCTGCTAGACCAACCACATCAATCAGAACACTGCCTCCAGGTAGAAGTGAGATTGAAGACAGAATGCAATGGAGAAGTGCTCATCTGATAAGCACTTATCCTGGGTCAAGCTCTACCATGGAAGAAGTAATGGATAAGGGTAAGGGCAAGGAGATTGCCTTATCCAAGCAGGAAAGATTAAGCAAGATCAAGAAGATGGTGGATGATCATGCTGCTGGAACAAGAAATCCTGAACTGTCAAATCTACAGGATGAGCTCTTGCAACAAGAAGCTACTGCTCAAGGTATGACCTTAACCGAATACTAAAATGTATTATCAATTGAAGAGCAGAAGCTGAAGGAAGCAAGATTTGTTGACATGCTCTCCAAAGAGTTAGAAGATGAAAGTTGTTCACAGACTCAGATCAGAATGAGTCAAGTTGAGCAACAGATCAAAGAAGATGAAGAGCTGTCAATAAGATTACAGAAGATAGAGAGCCTGAAACCAAAGCTACAAGCCACTTTCCAAAAGTCAAAGCTCAAGCAGAAGATCAGAGAATGTCATCTGAACAAGATTGGACAGAAATTAAAGTTGGAGCTGACTTTGACCAAGAGCAAGAAGATGGTATGGGTGGATGAACTGTACACTCTAGGGCTTAAGGAATGGCAATCCATTGCCAATCTTTTGAAGAGTGCAGCTGACAAGGATCTGAAGAAAGAAGTTCTGGATGAGCTATCTTACCTGATTGAGCTAGTTCTCAGTCTGGGGCTCATCTCAGAAGAAGAGTACAAGTTGTTTTGTATAGCAAACAATTTTGTAATCAAGAAGAAGTCAGCTGGGTTATCCACAGAGAATGAGCAGAGAAGGGAGCATCCTCTACCCAAAGGTATTGTTTTCATAGATAGATCTTATGTACAGACTGACAACATTGAAGATCTGTGCTATAGAGATATCAATGGGATAGAGTGCTTCCAGGATCAAAATGGACTATACAGAGAGTCTCTGCTACACTGCATTGCCCTGCTGAAGGAATGCAAACATTCTCAAGCCAGACCATTCAGAAGAAGACTGATCAGCTGGTTATTCAATAACCTTTCCCAACTTAGGATGATGATTGGACTTGAAGATATCTGCAAGAAGATCATCCTAGAGTATCAAGAATTTGAAGACAAATCTGATAAGGAAATGGAAGAACTGTTGAAGAGGAAAGTGGAAAAGATGAAAGAGATCAGGGCTCAGAGAAAGGATTGAGAATTGTTAGATTTTTGATTTACAATCTTACGTAATAATTGTAATATTTTTGTGAACTAACTGTGATTCTGACTTTATATATATAAGTCTTGATCCATATGTTATGATTCACCTTAGTATTTATTATTTCTCTATTATCTTTTGTAAATAGATTTTGACATCATCAGATAGTGGGAGATTGTTGGGAAAAACAATGATCAAACCTAAGTTATAAATCTGAAGAGTCAAAATCTAACTCAGTTGTACTCAGGAAACTTAGTGAAATTCCTGAGTCTGTGTTTCTGAGTCTGTGCTACACAGACTGAAGAATTGTTTCTGAGTCTGTGCTACACAGACTGAAGAATTGTTTCTGAGTCTGTGTTGCACAGACTGAAGATCCTCACAGACTGAAAGCCATGCTCTTTCTGAAGACTTATGAATTCATCATCTGAAGAATGAAGATTGAATACAGAAGGCTTCACAGACTGAAGTTCACAGACTGAAAATCACAGACTGATGAGCACAGACTGAAGAGCACAGATTGAAGAATGAAAGTACAAATGTACAGGAGATATTCTTCTTTCCTTAGGCTAGATACAACTGATAAGATGTTTGAGAAAGGTCAAACATCATATAAAGGTTTTCTTCTCAGCAAAGAAACCTTTTACCTTTTTGCTTTTTCTATTTCCAAGAAAAGCAAAAAGGAAGGCGTGCAAAGTTGCCCAAGATGCATCTGTTATCTCTTGGACAACTATGTAAGCTGGATAATATAGAGTTACATCCAACTCTATAAATAGCAGTCCAAAAAGCACTGCTATTATCCAAGAAATTCAAGAGAATTAGTATACTAGACCTTTGAGCTTAGGCTAAAGCATTACCACACTTACTGTGAAGTTTGTAGTGATAACTGTATCTTTGTATACTACTTGGATCGTATTCAAACCATCTGTGTGGGTTTGAATACCTTGTCATCTTTGTGAGACAAACACTTTATTGTGAATAATACTTTGATTCATAATAAACTCTGTGTTAAAATTAATCTTGTTTTCCGCCTAGATTAATTTAAACTTGTTTGATATAAAACTTGGATATAAACTAACACGTTGAGATAACTGTTATTTAATCTGTATCTAAGTTTTGGGAACCTTGTGACCCAACAGTTTGAGAGATTAGATCGTAATTATATTAGTATTATTTATTGTTGTTATCTTGCAACAAATTACGGATCCTCTTAACTTGAAATTCTGACTCCGCCTTCAAGGTTTACACACATAATTATGATAGGCCAATTTTCTTATTATGAACGGAGATACACACAAAAATCACAATAGTAACAATTATTATAGCTTATATGGTTACCAGATCAACATACATGATCACATCGATTCCGGTATCCATATTTTGTCTATACATGGTTATATATATACATATAGATATTGATGTATATATACTCACAAACTTGTCGTCCATATCTACTAAGTTCTAGTCAAATTGTAATATTCATTTATTTGAAAAAAAATATCATAAGAAGCAACTAATATGCAATCAAATAACAAATGTGGCGTGTAATTTGAAAAAATATTTATTATTGCATGTTATTTAAAGGGATTTATATGAAAAGTCTTGTAATTAATTTAAAAGTGACATGGATTCATAATTTAGAAGATCAACTATAGAGATACCAAGTAAGCTTTATATTAATTATCTTCTGTATAAATCATCCACATAAGCTAGGGGATAGGCAATTAGTATATAGGTAAGATATGTAACCTTAATTATTTAATTAGATTTATATTTAGGCTTTCAAACTTTTGATTAAAGTATCCTTTTATAATTTTAACTTGAGTATTTAAGTATAAAAAATATGTTATTTATTATGTTTATGTAATTATGCTTTTTTAATTTATATCTTTATGATTAAAATAATTTTTATCATTTATGAATTTAATAACTTTAATTTAAAACTTTATTTTAAAAAAATTCACTCAATTTCTAGTTCCGTTCTTTTTTCTTCTTTCCATTTATGCACTCTCATAAAACGTTTTTGTTACAATATTATACGGTAGTAGATTGTTTTGATCGTGGAGTTTCCGTAATTTATAATGTCATTTTAGTACCTTAAATATGGTCTCTTTTTTTTGTGTGTAAATTAACCACATTTATTTCACTAGTATATCATTTAAAACATTTTTATATATATAGATACATATATATCATTTTATTACTTCTTATTAAGTTTTCCTTCTTAAAAAAAGTTAGTGTCAAAATTAAAATGAATATATAGAATCTTATCTTATCTTATTATTATATGTCAAATTAGTACTAGTATTATTATGCAAGTAAACATAACTAGTCAAATATTTATAAAATAATGAATATAATCAACCTTTAAAATAATAGATGATAATTACAAATTTACTTTACAAATGTATTAACTTTAAATGATAACATTTAATACAACACTTAAATATTATATATTTATAAAGTAAATTTTGTTACAGTTTAAAAAAAAAAAAAAGAATACCACAAAAAGTAATCAAAATATATATGACGAGTAAACCTTTATCAACATTAGCATTTAATTAATAGTTTAATAATAGTAACAAACTTAAATGTCTATAGACTCCGTGACATTTGAACCTTGAGTACACGGATATACCACCACCGACTCGACCCGCTTTTCAGACAACCGTTCTTAATTCATATGTAAACATACATTCCTAATTTAATTTTTTTCTATAAACCCCATAATAGTGCTAAAATTAGTTGAAAATTTTCAATTTAATTATTTAAGACAAACATTCTCAACTGATTATTGAAGTGTGTTGATATAATTATCAAATTGAAAATTTTCAGCTAATTTTAGCTCTATTTTAAAAATACAATTGGGAATGTGTGTGTATATATAGATTACGAACAGTTATCTGATAAGCGAATCGGGTTGGTGGTTCTAGTGGTTCTATAGTCGTATACTCAAGGTTCAAATGATAAGGAGTCAATATACATTTAGATTTGTAACTATTATTAGATTGTTAATAAAATGGTTATGTTGACAAAGGTTTAATCGTCATAAAAAACTGATTACTTTTTACAAGTATTTTTATCTTTTTTATTTAATTAAATTTACTATATAACGATATTCTATTCAAGTGTTGTATTAAACGTTATTCTTTAAAGTTTATCCATTTGTAGAGTAAATTTGTAATTATCACCTTTATTCAAATGGTTGATTATTTTCATTAGTTATATTTACTTGCATACTAATACAAGGACTAATTGATTTGACATATAATTATATAACATCAGATTCTATAAACATTCTATATACGCAATTTAATTTTGACACTAGTTATTTTTAAGAAGGAAAGCCTATTAAGAAGTAATAAAAATATATAAATGTGTCTATATAAAAAAAAAATTTATATACTAATGTAATATTGATGGTTAATTTACACACAAAAAGAAGAAGATAGAGAGACCATATTTAAAGTACTAAAATAAAATGTGTATCATAAATTACTAAAACGTCACGATCAAAAGTATCCAATGATCGTAAAATATTGTAATGTAAACGTTTTATTAATGAATGTGAGTAGATGAAAAAAAAAAAAGAACAAAACTGGAAATTGAGTGAACTTTTCTAAAGTAAAGTTTTATATTAAACTTATTAAATTAATGAATGATAAAATTTTATTTAATCATAAAGATATATTATAAACATATTACATAAACATAATAAAATAACATATTATAGATGTTGTTATCAAAAATTTAATTGACCAATAAAATTGTTTGATTTTGTTAAATTGACTCAAATTAAACAGATGATGCCATCATAAATCATCATTTAAAAAACAACTAAATTCAGATAAATAATTTATATAGAAAAATAATGTATCTATATCTATATTCAAATTTAAAAGACATATCTAATACATTGGGAATATGAACATTAAACGGTCTATAAGTTTATAAACCAGTAGAAAATAAAATAGATTGAAAGGTCGAAGATATTCGAGAAAAATGATTGTGGCTAAAGAAACTTGGACTAAAAATTACTCCAAAATTGGTATTTTTATTGGAGATGAGTTTTCACATACAACTAGTAAGTTTATTGGTGTTTATATGATGGAAGATGTGTAACTAGTAAATCAACAAACTTAAGGTTAGTACCTTTATGACGGCCATCTTTAATCGATCTTTAGTTTCTTGGTTTATCAAGACTAACCCTTTTCCCACTTCACACTATTATCATTCTCCTTTGAACAAAACAAACAAAAATACGATATTAAGTTATAGATGAAGATCTATTTCAAACATACCGTATTTGCAATGAAATTAATATTAACGAATATTTATCGCTTTACCTTCATCATACCTGCTATAATCGGTTGATTTGCTTGAGTTTATGTTAAATCGCAAGGATAAAAATGTAGATAAGAAATGGAAGTGAAAAGTGTTTGCGGCTATGCAAAAAATGAGTTAGGGTTAGAACTTGTAGTAGTGTGTCCATATATATATATATATATATATATATATATATATATATATATATATATATATTGGGTAAAATAGTAACTAAACTTGTTTAGGTTTACATATGCGAGGCCCAAAATATACTTTATGACCTATATTCGCAGGCCCCATTAACTTGTACTTATTGTTATTAGATATGGCAATGGATCACATGATGTCATATCCACATCCATATTCATTGAATTTCCTCCATCCATATCCTCTCAATTTTAATTTATTCATTCATGTCCATATCCGTTGAATTAAGCGGATTAATAAATGTCCGCTGGATATTTAGAAATATGTTAAAATATTTTCTACTATGAAATAAAACCAAAAGAAATATTTGTATCAAAATCAAAAATATATATAACGTAAGATAAGAAAATCTAGTCGTAAAAAAATATAACCATTGTCGTCAACAGAACATAACTTGTAACAGTTACAAGTCAACATAGTTTTTGACCAATGTAAATGCGTAATCTCTATTTTTATTGGTTAACCACACATGTTTTGATTGTTATTTATCGTCGATTGTGACTTCACTATCTGGTTGGAAACAGATTTTGGCTCGACAAAATGAATGCATGCATTGCAATTTGTTATAACTCATTGATACCAAAAATTAGAAAAAAGAAACTCATATATACCTTAAAAAATTAAAATATACGAGTTTATGAATATTCACATAATTATATCATCCACAACTCTTATATTCGATAACACTTTAATAGTCTATAGCATATGAATATATATATATATGTAAATGTATATGCATATATTTGTATGATTGTATGTATGTGTATATGTATTTTGAGTGATAATGGATAAATTCATGGATAATAAATTGACGTCCATATCCTATCCACTAATCATCTACATCGATATTTATATCCGTAATTCGTCCATTTAGATTGTCCATATTCACCAATAGTGGATGGATCAGGTAGATATCCGCGGGATCAAGTGACCATTGTTATCCCTAATTATTACTAACTTATCTCTCATTCCTCTCATCCCGGCGTTACACTATTGCAATATCTATCATCCATTGAGTTATCTCTTATCTTCTCCTCATTTTCATCAATATTATCAGTTTGTATTTTTAATGGATTCCTTGTAATTGAGGGTGTGTTTGGTTTGTATTTGTATTTACTATGGGAACGGGTTTGTACTAGGCTTGAAAATGAGTTATCAAACCCATCATCCCACTTGGGTTTGAGATATGCCCAAATCATGGGTTTCATTACCAATTTTCAAAATCAAACCATTAACCAAACACCTCATATCATACTCATTCTCATACCCTTCTTTCAAAATCCACAATCCAAACACACCTGCCTAGTTGATTTCAGATTGTTTGGATTTTGACTTCCAACGTGATTTTCTTTCTCTATTTCATAGTTTTAATTAGAATACAAACCATTAAAAGTTTAGTTGGAAAATAGAAACCCAGATAGTATTTACAGTAGTATTTAGACTTCATGCCTTAAAACTCAAATTTCTAACATTCTTTCTTTTAAATAAATAAAAATGTATCTTTAGGAATTGGTTGTTTTATGTACTGTACGCTAATGTAACCTTTAGTATAACATTGGTCGTTAGGTATGAACTTGCGTATTTTATATACAAATATTACTAATCTTGATTTTTAACCCCCTTGAGATTTTTTTTGGTTCCAACCGTGCAGAAGAACCACTGTGAGTAATGTATGGCAATGGTCCCTGCCATCACTCAAGAGACCAAGAGTCAAAGGCATCCGAAGACCCCAACCCATATGACCCGTTACTAAACCTAAACAAGCGACCTATTTCTCAAACTCTAAAGCACAACATAGACTATAGACTCGTGATCCTGTAATCTTTAACAAACATACAAAAAAATTGTGTAAAAACAAAAGCTAACCCCAAGTATTTAAGGGAATGCTATATAGATAAAACATCAAAACATACCCGCGTCTTCCAAAAAGGGGCAGTTTGTGCAAGGTATTTCTTAAGTAATGGTAAAAATATAGAAGTTCTAGAATTAATTACAGGACGTGACATAATCTAGTTATCCTATAAGAATGGTTGTTAGTTGTTACCCACGAGTCTTTTTTTAGTTTCAGATTCCAATATGTTTTCGTATAGCTTCCTTTCGTAGTCTTAAGTACTTTCAAGCAGCGTTGTTATGCAGTCATGAACTCTCTTGGTCTCTCTTACAGATCCATTTTGGCAGCTCTTTCAACCAAAATAGTTTTAGCTTTCATTTCCGTAAGTAAACTCGACGTTGTCACGGCCACCTTCTTTTTGTCAATGTCTGCCAAGTGAGCTCGAAGCCACGCCACATCAATGTTGGCTGCCTCCACTTCTGACACCTGGCACTCTATTTTTTCCATCTCGGAAATGATGGTTGTAACATCATTGTTTTGAATCCGCTTGAAAACTTCACAAATAATTTCAAGGAAAGAGGATCTCACGTAATCTGTTTTGAACACACATTCAGCTGCAATGTCACCATGTTTCTTGAAAATGGCATCAAGAATTGGTTTGTTGCTCCTCTTCACATTGTAGCGTTGACACCAATCTATGTCAGATTGAGATGATAACTTTTTCGGCAGTTCCTGTACAAAACGGATGTAAATTAGTTTTTCATTTTCTTTTGAATTTCATTATAACCAAATTTTTTAATTCAATTGTACAACTAAAATATAAAACGAGTAAAATGGTTATGCTATGGGTTAAAAGATTTAGATGCTTAATACTCCGTACCTATCTTATATCTACCGTTTTACTCAAACAAGCAAAAACATAAGTTTAGGGCAATGTCAAAAAGCCTGTGAACTTTTGCTAATCCCTTGACTTAACTTTTGCATGATAAAATGCTTTAACTTGTTAAACTCAATTAAGGTGTCTGTTTAACAAAGAAATACGTCTTTTGCATGATCATTCATTTAAATTCTTGTAATTTAACCAAAAAATTATTCTTTTTCAGGATTAATTTCCTAAACCTTATAAAAAGGAAAATAAGATCCAAGGACTTATGCATGAACGGAAGCCCATAGTTTTTTTTCTGACACTTGCCCATTGAGTAATCATGCTCAGTATGATACCTCAATGATAAGGCAACCCCGAGTAGATACATTAGAGCTCGTGATATGTATGAAGGGGCTAAGACTTGCGTACAGACACCAGTAGGAAATACCGAGTATTTCCCGGTAGAAATAGGCCTACATCAAAGATCAACTCTTAGCCCGTATCTTTTTGCCTTAATCCTGGACGAGTTGTCGAGTAGGAAATAAGAGAGCATCCCGTGGTGCCTGATATTCGCCGACGATATTGTTCTGGTATCAGAAACCAAGGGTGGGCTAAATAGAAGGCTGGAGCAGTGGAGGGAGGTCTTAGAAGACCACGGTTTACAAATCGGTCGACTAAAAACTGAATACTTACGGTGTAACTTCGACAGTCGACAGGAATGATGACGAGCAGAACGATGGAGTGGACATCCGCATTGGGGACCAGATTCTACACCCGCAGGAGACTTTTAGATACCTAGGCTCCGTGCTACACTGTTCAGGGAGGAGCGATGAGGACATGACCCACCGTATAAAGGTAGGCTGGTTGCAGTGGAGAGCGGCGACTGGCGTCATGTGTGACCAGAAAGTCCCTCTTAAACTAAAAGGAAATTTTTATTAGGTAGCAATAAGACCTGCTATGTTGTACGGAGCAAAGTGTTGGCAAGGCACAAGAAAGGAGGATGGAAGTGGCGGAAATGAGGATGCTAAGATGGATATGTGGTAAAACCATGTTAGATAGGATACCGAATGAAGTTTTTAGGGCGGAGATAGAAGTCGCGAGCATCAGCAAAAAATTGAGAGATGAGAGAGTAAGATAGTTTGGGCATGTTAGGAGGAGACCGAAGTCAGCGCCAGTTAGGAGAGTGGAAAACTCACTGTCGAAAGCTTGAGGAAAGTGGGAGGATAGACTGAAGCTCGACATGAAGGAGCTTCTCTTGACCTAGGACATGACCTCTGATAGGAATTTGTGGAGGACTAGAATTAGGACGGGTGAGTAGAGGGTTTTAAGTAGACTGATATATTTATCATATACAGAGTTATGTATATATAATTTAATCGTAAAATAGGTTTTTAGGTAGAACTAGAATAGATGATTTGGGTGTTATTTGTAGGTTTATGATTGATGAATATGGTGTTTTTCAAATAGGTCGATAGTTATATTTTATATGAGAGGAGTTATAGGTAGATAGATGTTTATTTATTCGAGAGGGTTTTAGGTAACATTAAGATAGATAGGTATGATGTTAAGTATATATATAATAGGGTTTTTTCGTATAGATGGTGAGTGCCCGATCGAATTGATCGGGTCAAAACGGCCGGTGATTAATGGAATTCCTTGTCGGTTCTCTGTGAAATACTCGTTTGGCCGAGGGCTTCCAAACACATCGTAAGCTAAACCAAGATTTCATTCTTGAACAAAAATCCATTTTTTGGGACCGAGACACGGCCAGACTCCTACGGGAGGCAGCAGTGGGGAATTTTCTGCAATGGGCGAAATTTTTCATCATAGTAAAAGCAGGATCTTTCCTTCTAGTCTAGGCTGGGGGAATATAGAATTTCAACTAACTTTTAAATATTAATATTATAGAGCATAACGACCGGATCTAGAGGGAAGGACTATTTTCAGGGAAGCAGGGAAGCTACACATTCATCAACGATGAATGTTAGCGAATTCCCTTAATATTCATCATATGATATTATAGGTTATAAAAAATAGTTTATTGATGAATATTAGTAGTTATAACAGCGGTTTTGATTAATATTTATTGGTAAAAATATGTTTTTATACGTTTTGATTAACATTCATCGTGGACGAATGTTAACGAATAATTTTTCAAAGAAACTGATAATATCCACTTAATGAATGTTAGAAAATTCTCTTAATATTCATCATATGATATTGTAAGTTATAAAAAATAGTTTATCTATGAATAATTGTAGGTATAACATCGGTTTTGATTAATATTTTTTGGTAAAAAATTTTACGTTTGATTATCATTCATCGCGAATGAATGGTTAGCTTCCCTACTTCCCTCAAAAAATTGTTTCCCTCTGGATCCCTACCCTATATATACATACATATATATATATACATATATATATATATATATATATATATATATATATTCTTTTTTTTATATTTATTTCTATAGCGTTCATTCTATTTACATTTTCTCTATTTACTATATTATTACTACCGTCTTTGTATTTACTACTACTATTAATACGAAGACTTATATTACTATTATTATTATTATTACTGCCATTATTTTTCTTTATTATTGTTGTTGTTTGTGGTTTTTATTTTTATTATTATTATTATTAAATCATTATTGTTATTATTATTATTATTACTACTACTACTACTTCATTTTGTGTTTCTTTATGCATACGGGTCTGTCAGAGGTCTTTCTGGAAGCAGTCTCTCTATCCTCAGGTAGGGTATGACTGTCTACATCTTACCTCCCCCATACCCCGGCCTCGACGGGATTCGGTAGTGTTGTTGTTGTTGTTGTTGCTTAGTACGATAATTGTTTGTAAAACTCAAAGCGAAATGGCAAAAACTGTTTACGTGTCAAACACAACCCAGCCTGACCCATTTTAGTCTGCAAATTCCGAAGTACCTTCTGTAGCCCGTTTAGATATGTTGTCTCGCCCAAACAAACCCAAAAGATTAACATTAAAGAACCCATTATTGTCCATTTAGGCCAATACTGTCCTTTTTAATATACTATTCATAGGAATTTATAAAATGATTTAGTTTAATAACATGGGGTTCAATTAAAGATGTTCCAAATGTAAAGAGAGGGAAGGAGATATATACTGAATTTGACATTCGGGGAGCATTTTCAATCAACTCCCACCGTCTCCCCTTGAGGCATATGAGTTCTTCATCACCATCATCATACAATACCTAAGAAGATATAGAAACAAACCTTAGTCAAATCAAAATGATGAGATGGATAATTGGCACCTTGGTCAGGTTAACAGGTCAAAAAAGGTAATTACGTACAGGTTGGGTAAGGTTAACTAGAAAGAATTTTTGTCCAAAAAAGTATTTATATTACAAAACATTAGTGTGTCATAAGTAATAATAAATATTATATCATTTCAGAGATAATCTAAATTTTTGAATGAAAAGATTTATGAGCTTTATGGATTAACAATAGGCACTTGACAACTTTTCAGTTTGACCTGTTAGAGATAGAACACGACCCAAATCAACCATTCATAAGTAAACTGGGCAGAAGTGCCACCTCTTTTGATTTTTGACCAGTAAGACTCGTTAGCAATAAATGACCTGTAACGAGCCTTTCATAAGTAAATGGGTTGACATTGCCACTTCTAACAACTTTGACCCGTTTGATCTCTTAGAGATAAAACTGACCAAAATCAACCATTTATAAGTACATGGTCTGGACCTGCCACCTCTAACTTTTGACCAGTTACGGATTTAACATGACCCAAATCGACCCATTCATGAGTAGATGGGTCAATATTGCTATCTTTAATACAAACTTTTGAAAAGTGTGAATTGAGAACTTTGGAACAAACTTTTTCATAATCAAACCTTGTGTTTCCTTTCTTTAGAGTCAAAAGATTCCACAACTCCTTCATAGTAACTGCAGCAAAAGATGTTCACATCAAAAGAGCAACAAAGATTCTTGAATTTCACTCAAATGCTATGATACTTACATTCTATATAAAGGCCACCAAACTTTTATCCTCCTCCCCACCAAATGTTTACCATGCTGAAGGGCCTGAATACATATAAATTTGTATAATGCAGAATACCATTATAGCATAACTAGAACAAAGTTCAAGGTATCATGAACTTATAATAAGGGTTTGTCAAACTTATGCCCTAAGAGCACTTTAACTTATCCCTTATTTCCACCTTTAATTTTTGTTGGAGTCTCGTCATCTTTACAGACTATGTTAATTTATCGAAGTCAATTTGTTTAGATTCTGCAATTGCCTTCGGTAAATTTATTTCTCTTCCACTATTGTTTCTATCAATAAGTTTGTAGGCCGACAAGGGCCGTTTCGACTTTTCACATGTACTACAAAATGGAAGCTTATAACCCAAACCCATGTTGACTTGTTACCTGACCCGCCCATCTCGCCAGCTCTTTAGTTGAGTAAAATAAGTTGCGAAGTATAAAAGAGAAGGAAGGAGATATATACACAATCTGTCATGGGAGACAAGTTTTGAACAAATTCCCACTTTTCCTCCTTGAGGTTTAGGAGTTCTTCATCACCATCATCATACAACAACTGAAAGGATATAGAAACAAATGTTGGTCAACATACAAAAGTGGCAATATGGGTGGTTGGCAAGGGGGTCAAAATGGGTGATTTTGTTTGTCCAAAAACTTTCAAATTATTGTAATAAATAATTAGTGTCAAGTATGATTGTCAATTATTAACTCAAACCCGCACAATGCTGCATAGAAGTGGAGATGAGAAGTGAAGGTAGTGTAATTATGGAAAAGAGTGATGAGAAGATGAGAGTGTTTGTAAATGGGTAAACGAAGGAGGTTTCCCTGTTCAGGTTACCCGGGGACGACGAGTTCTTTACTTAGATGTACGCAGTCCCAATGACTGTTTCTGACCCTTTCCTCGGTCACCCCCAAGATGTACTGCTAGTGAGGTTCGACCCTGAGACCTCTTGTGAAGGCATCAAGACGCTTACCACTAGGTTACCTTGGTGATGGTTAAGATGAGTGTTTGTATATGTTCTAAAAGTGTGTGACATGTATTTTGTGTAGAGTGTTTGTTTATGTAGTAAGAGAGAAATATGGTGTTTGGTTATATGTGGTAAGAGTTTGACCAGCTTTTAAGAGGTGGACCAAATTCTCTTTATACAATAGTATAGATTATTTTATTCCATTACTTATCCAAATAATTGAGTTTAATGATTCAAGAGGTTTTATGCATAAAAAGTTAAACTTTGGGCAACTTTTACGCATTAGACTCGTTTCCTTTTTCACTATTATTCTACTTCACCTGTCTGACCGATAGCGATAAAACATAACCTAAATCAAACCACTAATGAATAAATTGGTTGACATTGCCACATCTAATGCAAAGTTTATAGAAAATGAACATCGATGACTCGGAGCAAATGTTGGTCAACATCCCACCTTGTGCCTCTTTATATTACAGTCGAAGGATTTGATAACTCCCTGGTAATACCTGCAGAATAAGATTTTCACATTAAAAGGGCCAAAAAGGTTCATGAATCTCGCCCAACTGCTATGATACTTACATTTCATCATCAGGCCACCAAACTTTTATCCTGCTCCCCACCAAATTTTCACCAAGCTCAACAGATCGAGTCTGAATCAGTATACAGTTTTGTGTATGCCAGAATATGATTAGCATAATTTGAATGATGAGCTGTTCATTTTTCCTTTCGAAGGAGAACAAAAATTAGATGTGGCATTTTGGAACGTCTTATGGGTTAAAAGATTGACTGGATCCTATTTTGCCTATAACGGCTCAAATATGTAACATTTAAAGAACTGGTTAAAACGGAACCAGGTTGAACCAGCAAGTCAGATAGGGTGAAGCTCACCCAAAAGATATTCAAAATGCATAAAACCTCCTAAATTGTTTTATTGTAAGATTAGATTATCATTGTATTAAAATGGTATTTAATAATATTTAAAACATTAACTATTTATAAAATTCAAAAAACTAAAAGACAAACAAAAAATTTGTGCGGGTCAGCCTAGCCCGTTCTGGCACCTCTATGTCTAGAAGAAAGTCAAGACACACTGTAATATTGTATTACCTTTTTCTTCAATGGAATGTCATTTCTCTTGCGTTTGCCCTTTAAATCTGTCACAACTTTGGATGGCATTGGTGGATCATCAAATGAAACTGTTTTCTTTTTATCTTCAGAGTAAAGGTTAACCATATCCTTAGTTCCAAGTTGACAACACCTTACAGTGTGCACCATAGTTCCATTTTCCCCTGGACACTCAAGTTTTGTCTTGTGAGTTGTAACCTTCCTCAAATTGCTTACAGTTTCTCCCAACGAATTGTCAACTTCTTTAGCCTTCATAAAAAGAATTGTAACTTTGAACAGCAGTGATAATAAATATGATCAGTCTAATTTACATTTGAAGAAACCCAGTGTAATAGCAACAAAATCTCTATAACGATAAATATGTTCTATATGTATAAGAGTCTGAGCAAGAGTAACAAACACCATGATGTCATTTTCAGATGCAGATTTACAGATACATGCAACCAATTTGGAATACTCATAAAGCGCAATGCTCATATCTCGACTCATTTTACGGAAATGTGGTTTGTGTTGAGCAGCATAGTTCATGAGAACTTTTTCCGCTAGTTGCCAAGAAACAGGCAACACGATCTGCAAGGGGAACAACACTTAGTGTAGGATGTAAATAGTGGTCAATTAAGAAGCTGCTTTGGTAAAGATTCACAACATAATCATGACCTGATTATCTTTTTTCATAGTTGTAGCGATGAGACCACGAAGCTCATGCGTGAGCTCCTCACTTTCCACTATGATCATGGTCATAATTTTCTCCATCTCGTGTACAATCACAGAAGAATTGGAGCTTAAAGGTCCAAAAAGAGAAAAAAATCAATTTAGCTTAATAAAGTCATCCACTAAATGACATAAGTTTCAATTTTAATATCGTTTTATTCAGCAATATCTGCTGTAATAATTTGATAGTAAACACAAACTCTTCTTCATTGTTGCGCCAAATTACTTGCATAGATAGACTTTCAAGTACTGGGCAGCCTTGGATTAGTTGGAATGCATTAAGGGTTTTTAAACAAGGAAGAATAATGGGGGACGGACACTCCCAAACATCCAAATCAAAGACACCACGATCCAATGTTAATATGTTCTTTTGCAATAGAACAGACTCAAAGGCAACTCGAGCATGATAACTTTATGTCAAGTTGCCACACTTGACTTTCAAAGCCAAAGTTCAGAAAATTGAAACCGAAATAATTTAATTTGTGGTGCTTTGCAAAGCTGCAAGACTCGATCCACAAATTTTGACAAGATATCTAACACGTGAACAGGGTTCTGCAGCTTCGCAAAACACCCCAAGTTAAATTATTTCAGTTTTGAAATTTGGATTCAAAAGTCAAATGTGTTAAAGTGAATTAATGAAGCAATTCGATTGAACATTCGTGAATTTGACATAAAAGGTATCATGCTCGAGTTGCCTTTGAGTTTGTTCTCTTACGACCCTTTGAGTCTGTTCTCATATGACACTACAAAAATTAAGATTATATGGCGGTGTCACCAAGGTAGCCTAGTAGTAAGGTGTCTTGATGTCCTCACAAAAGGTCTCAGGTTTGAACCTCCCTAGGTAAACATCTTAGAGGTGGCCAGGGAGAGGGGGATACAGTCACAGGATACCCGGTTAGGCCGCGTACATTTGAGTAAATTAAAAATTCACCCTCCCCGGGTAACCTGATTAGTGAAAACCTCCTCCGTTTACCCGTTTATCGTGGTGTCTGTAAATCAGATTTTTGGGTGTGTCCAATCTTCCTTGTTTAAAAACCCTTGACATTGTTGTTTCTAGCAATCCTTGTTTCAATTAATAGCAAAATACAACAGCAGTAGTCAAATAACGATTTGAGAGTCAAAGACTTAATATTAAAGCATGAGGTGTTTTAGCACAAAAATGGCAACATTCTAAATCAGAAGTGCAAAGAGAATAGGTCTAGCTGCTAGGAAAGAACTGAAGTTCTTACTCAGCAACGATTAAAAACTGTTTAAATAGTCGAACTATTAGCAGGTGTCCGTCCAGCTCCAGGCCCAGCATCCTTACCGGCAATTTGTATTTGCTAAATATTATGAGAACTCTGGTCATCTTAGTGTAGCATCCACCAGATGCACAATATAAATTCTCAAACGTGGTTACAACTAGCTCAAAGAAATCCTGTGCATTAACAAGGAAAGGGCAGTTACTTGGGACTATAGTACATTTTATAAGTATATTCTATTTAGCTCAACTATTTGTTCATACCTTCATTTGCTCATTATTGTAGGGGTTTTCCGGTGCCATAATTCTCATGATCTCGCTGATACAATGTGCAACAGAGATATTCACATCCATATCAGGGTGCCTCACCATTTCCTTAACAATAAGTGCCTCAATTAACGGATGCATTGATTTAAGCATCGATTCAGATGGTGATTGTTTCACCTCGGAGAGTATTTGCTCAATTTGCTATTACAAAATTGCACCAAAAATTTCAAAAACGTGAATTGTAGCAATAAAAATTCAAGTAGAAATGAAAACATTGTTCAGTGAAAACATCACAATGCTATGAAATATATAAACAAAAAAACATAAAAAGAAGATACTAAAAATACACATTACTCATGTTAACTAAATTGGTCGACAATAGGTTAAATGCAACCAGAGCATGATAAATTATATGTTTTTATTGCTAAATACACATGAAACAAACTTGTACGATTAAAAAAAAAATATCACACGGTTGAGTAAATTGAGTCGATTTGTTTAATCCATGGCCAGAGAGATGATTTGACTTTGTTTTCATGGCTTATCTGATGAAAACAATTTTTGGAGCTAAATGTTTCCTTACAAAGAAAAGATCAAGATATTGTCGATGCCATGTCATATGTAAAGTCGACCACGGAACAACTACAAGAAAAGAGAGATCATGGATGGCAAGTCCTTTTGAATATTGTCATTTCTTTTTGTACAAAAAATGGCATTGAAGTTCCTAATATGCAAGGCTTGTATGTTCCCCGAGGAAGAAAAAGACGAGGCCAACTAAATATCACAAATGATCATCATTTTCGAGTTGAAGTATTTTATATGATCATTGATTTACATCTTCAAGAACTCAACAACCGATTTGACAAGATAAGTACAAACTTACTTGTTTGTACAGCTAGCTTGAGCCCTGTTAATGCTTTTTGTTCGTTTGATAAAAAAAAATTACTTACACTTGCTGAATTTTATCCTCATGAATTTTCGAGCTTGGAATTGTTAACTCTTGATCAACAACTTGACAACTACATTCACGAGATGATGAAAGATGAGAGATTCATGGGATTGAAGAATATTGGAGAACTCTCTAAGAAGCTTGTTGAATCAAACAAACATAAAGTCTTTGGTCTTGTCTACTTACTGATCAAGTTGGTGTTAATCCTTCCGGTGGCAACGGCTAGTGTTGAAAGAGGTTTTTCGGCAATGACTTTTGTGAAGAATAATTACGAAATAGTATAGGTGATGAAATGTTGAATGACAATTTAGTTACATTTATAGAGAAGGATATTTTCTCGAAAGTTAGTGATGATGACATTATGAATTGCTTTCAAGGAATGCAAGAACGACGAGGACAATTGTAGCTTCAAAATTATTAATATATGGGTATGTTTTTTGCTATTTAAATCATTTTACTTTTTATCTTGTCAACTTACTGATCATGTTATTGAAAACCGAACTGCAAATAGGAACTAATAACTCGAATATATATGGGTATGTTTTTTGCTACTTAAATCATTTTACTTTTGATCTTGTCAACTTACTGATTATGTTATCGAAAACCCGAACCACAAATAGGAACTAATAACCAGAAAATTATCGAATCAAATCGTCTAAAAAATTTTTTATCACATTGTGCATACTCTAATACGAATTCTTAGATCCGCCACCAGTAACCGGATACCTTCAGGTTTCAACTAAAAACCATGGAGGAAGGTATCTGTTAGCCACAACTTTAGACTTATAAGGGACTCCAATTTCTTATCTCTTTCCGATGTGGGACGGCTGTTACAACTTATACACTCATTTTGAGTAACTTCGGCTTATGGTTAAGTAAAGCTCATAAGCTTTAGTTAATAAGCTCATAAGCCGTTAAAAAATTAGCTTATCAGTTTTTAAATTTTTAATAAACCAATAAGCCCAGAAAAATAAGCTAGCCAAAAAACACCCAATAGTGACATTTCTACTGTAAGAAATTAACCCTATGAAGTGTAGTCAATCGAATTGTGTATCCTACTATATAATCTACAAAAAATCAGTAAAAAAAAACCCTAACTATTCAACAAATCTCAAATAGCTTGCCCCCCAATCTAAAAAACAACTGACGTCATCAATTCATTTCCATTTCATACAAAACAAACTGATTCAAGCATCATAAATCATAAAATAAACATATACATACATATAATAATAATAATACACGTATATAAACATATGTATATATATACCACGAGAATGTTGAGAAGCTCGGCATTTGAAGAAGGCAAAAGTTGTAGTTTCTTCCCAGCGTTCATCAGCTTGATTTGAGGCTTCTTGAATGAACACATTGTTCGATTTTGTGTGAAATTTTAACCTAAATTTGTTGTTGTAAGGTAATGATTTTAACAAAACCTAGAAACACAGAATGCATAAATTGAGTGTGATTTGGTACTACTTGTTTTTTGAGGAATTTTATGAAAGGGTTTTAGCGAGGGTATTTGTCGTTTTTGAATATTTTAGTACATTTTTATTTAAGTTTATACTCTTTCTATTTATATCTTAACTTAATCTCTACATACATTTTCATTTACTTCCAATTTTCAAGGGATTGAATGTTCCTCTTTTTTATTTTTATTTTGTGTTCGGAATATAATAATCTGTTTGAGTCCCATATGGTCGAAAAGTTTAGGCTGATTTGAAGGTTTAGGTTGCATTTGTTTTTGACGTTTGGATGAAAAAACATTTTAAGGGCAATATCGTAAATTTTCTAAAGATCCATGTGGATAAGTAAAATGTCCTTTGTGGTCGCCACCCTTTAAAATTATCATACATATACATATCATAATCATAATTAAGTTTAAAATATATCATGTACACCAAAATCATTTATTAAAAGCGAAAATTGCATATAGTTTGAATTTTGACAACCTCAAACGGACCTACAGCAGATCGTCTTAGGCCCATCACGTCATAGGTATATCAAACTCATCAAGTGGCCCGCTAAATTGTGGCTCAATCAACTTATTCAACATGTGAGAGGTAAATCAAAATCAATCGCCTAGCAGCCCGTTAATCTCAACCAACTTATCCAACAACACCAATAATTTTTTTTTCGATAAATTATGTTCTTCATTGCTATTAGTGGGGATTGAACCTGAGATGCTTCCAAAATATATGCCGAAACATCTAAAATATCGTATACGTCAACTTAATTCTAAAATGTCTTATATATCATACTTAAAATTAAATTTAAAATAAATCCTAATCGTTAATTTAATCAATAAAAATATAAATTTATTAAGATGATAAAAGCTTATCAAGAAAAGTGGGAAAGGACCATCCTGCCCTTTAATGCCTATAAGGAAAAAAAAAAGCAATTGAAGTAGGACGAGCCATGAGGGAAATCTCCATTGCCATTGATCTATTATTCTACTCGATGCCAAAACAAAATCAAAACTTCCGAATCATTCCCACACCTTCAACTAGTGTAATACTCAGGCGTTGTCCAAGTTAACCGTCATTCATACACTAAGTTAATGATTGGTTAAACCGACTGATATAGATTGGTTGAGGTTGGACTAACGGTGGATATATAAAAAAACGAATGAAACAAAAAGGTGTATAAACACAATTATAAATCAAGCAAAGAAAGATAAGTGCAAATAAATAGAAGATGGAGATTGGAGATAAGGAACTGAGAACCATTGAGCAAAGTTTAAAAAAAAAGTGCAACTTTTTTTATAACAATAATTGAAGCATATAGATTATAGACAACTACAAATCCATAAAATTAGAGTTTTCGATTAGAAGTAAAGGAAAATAGCTAATTATGTTATTTCTACCTGAGCAATTCAGCAACTTCATCAGGGGCAGTTTCCTAATAAGAGAAAACATGAATTGGGTTAGAAATAAGGAAAAGAGTGACATTAATAGGAAATATGCAAGTCGGAATACATGTCAGGTTCAGATATTGCAATAACCACATCATCCGAATGTTCAACAACTTCATCCCATTCCCAGTTTTCTAACAGTTGGTTACGCTATTGTCGCTTTATGAAATTATCAATCTGAAAAGAAAATAAAAACAACAATGCATATATCAGTTGGTAGACTGAACAAATAAATTGAAATGCCAAAAAAGTAACCAACAAAGCCCATTCCCAGCCAGATATAAACACCAAAATCTACTATACATGGTTATAAAATGGCTTTGTACGAGCATCTCATTCTCAACTTCATGTATAAGCAGAGGACCATGAAAAGTAAATGCTCGGCTATGCCTCTTACCAAAAAGTTTAGCTACCTGTAGCAAAAATATATAGAGTTAAAAATAGCAAATGCTTATTTCCGCTGGTCCTATGTATAATAAAAAAATGTACATTAAATTTTTTTAAAGAAATATTATTTATTGTTACATCTTTAAGTAAAGATGATGTCAATGCATCATTTTCGAGTGCAATCTGATTTAGCATGTGCTCCAAAAGCAAGTTGAGTTACTTAAAATAACATAACATCCGATATAAACAATAGGGAATCACTTTTACATTTACGGTTTTTCCCAAATCAACGTAGACTATGCCACAAGAGGGAGGCTTATTTTGCGAAGTTGATGTAAGAGCTTGTAGTTATGAAGTTCAATGAAACAATTTACAAAATTGCTTACGATATTACAGATAATACCTCTCCATCAAGTTATGCAATAAGTGGATGAATTTGTGCTATTCTTTGAGGATTATTTATTGGTAGAGTTTCTTTCGGTAATGAGACATGAGTTAAAAGTAGTCCCAGAATAATGTGCTTGTCTGCATCCTCTACATTATAAGTAACTGCAAAAAATTAGATTGACATAACAAAAATAAATTTTCAGATACGTCCTCCAGGAATGTAACAATTCATGTCAATGCCTTTCTTCAAGGACGGGAACTTTTACAGAGTTTTGTCTTAATCAATACTTTGAGCTAGCATACATCATTTAGATTCTCACCCTGGGACCTTTATAAGTCGATACGAAGATTAAACACATAAACAAAACCTTCAACACATGATATATTTAATTAACATCTAAGTTCGACTAATTTACTTTTGGGTGTTTTTCCATTTAATGGGTCAATGGGTTGTATAAGACACCTATAAATATAGATTTCTCTTGATATGTTATGTTAAATCACTATAGTTTACTTGGAATCCAGCGTGACTAAAGAGGTAGGAATCAAATTTTGTAGGGTAACAAATTTTGGTGTCCACAACAGTCACTGAAAACAGATAACAAAGACCATATAGAAAGTACGTAAATAATACTTGATTTTAGCTTTTTAGCACATAACAGTAATACTACACACACCTGGAAGGATATTTCCATTTTTATCAGTGCTTGCGCGATCTCCATGATTCATAGGAAACAAACGGGTATGGTGCGTTTTCTGCACAATGATGAAAGTGAGAGACGACATGTAGTCCTTCTCTAGAGATACACAAGTATGTAACAATAAATTAACCATAGCTCGTGGCCTAATTATCAATGTCTACATCAGAAAAGCATGATCAAATATATAGATGTCAATAATAAGACCTATTCACCACAAAATTACCGAGATCAAAAATGTGACCATGAGCTAAATTATGGAGACATTGCCTCCTAACCCGTCTAACCCGCTCATTTAGCCACCTCTACTAAATACAACATGTTTTGAGATGCCATAAAACAATGTAGCACTACATGCCAAATAGTCAAATCAACTGATTATCCATTTGAGTCAATCAAAATTGTAAGAACCCGGATAATGATCAAGTACCTTAACCCGTCGCCGAATCATCTTCTTTATGTTCTTCAGTCCTCAACAAACAACAAACCTTCATTTATTCATATCAATTGACTGGTGCAGTTGTGAATGTTGATGATTCTGCCACACACACAAAAAAACAAAGAATTAAGACCCTAGCAATCTCAGTGACGTTCGTAGGATAATTACAAAAAAAAAGCTCAATTATCATCATTAGTTGAATTATAGAGTCGAAAATTCGGAGTTCGGCAACATTGATCAGAGCTGGTAAATTAAACCCTAAGAATAAAAGATTTGGACTCCTTAATTGCCAAAATTGACTGGAAAGAAAAATGAGATTCTCGTTTATGTATCAGAATCTCGAAACCCTAGTTAAATAAATGTATTCAAATTATTCATTGAACTACAACAAATGAAGAGAAACCATACGGCTGTTTGAAAGCCTTTATTCGGATTAAAGAATCGTACCTGATAATTGATTCACGTCGCAAATAGGTAGGTGAAATGATCCAGGTAGTTCGATTGTGATTAGAATGAGCAAGTGAAGACAATGAAATCTTTAACATATACGGAGTACAAATTTGGTGAAAGGGTTGCGGATGAAAGTGGTCCCACATTGGGGTTAAGGACAGTTGATGTAGAGAAGAGGGGATGTGAACTGCCGGTAACTGAAATTACCAATGAAAGTGAGTCGATCGATCCTATGGTTGAAAGTGAAAGTCAATGGGAGAGTGGTTTGACTATCCGGTAGCAATATATACAGGGAATTACAACCACAATTATTATCTTGTTTCAAATTTGATCTCAAATGGGCCGAACTAGATTCCTATTTTACGACCATCAAATTTTCCCTCCAACACAAAATTAAGTTTCTTCAAGCCCTTCATTCGTCGGCATCATCTAACAGTGATAAATAGTGATAGCATATGAGTGCTCGACGACCCAAATCAAATGTTGTGCAAGAATTCAGATGGGTAAGGATTACAACAGCTAATTGTCTTTGCCCCTCAATGTGTTGGACACAATATAATTGCATGGTTTTAAAGCCCTCAATTTATGATTTAAGAATGCTTGTTTGATTATTTTGAAGAGCTTGATGTTGTTAAAGGGATAAGAAAAAGAAGGAATATTGTTCGATTGGGTTGTTGAAAGATAAGGCAATAGAGATTACAATACATTGGAATCATCATCGAAATAAATCTGATTCGGTTGAAGCAAAAAACCTTATGCTTTTCTTGTTTTGTTTCAACTGAATCCCATGTATTTCAATGATGATTCAGTTGCAACGCAATCTTCATTACTGTATATTTCAACAACTCAATCAAACAATGCTTCTGTCACTTGTTCTTCAACAACAATCAACCCTATGGCGTAATGAAACAAACACTCCTAAATCGTAATAGGAATGCTATAAAACAGTGTAATTGTGTCTAAAACGTCGAGGCAGTGTGCACCGATAAGTATCGAGAAGTTGAGCCAAAAATGATGGTTTATAACTTATAAGAGGGTAACAACAATAAACCGTCGTAATACTTACCAGCCTGAATTCTTACAGAAACATTTGAGTCTTGAGCCATGACTCGTGTTGTCACTATTTATCACTATCACATGATGACGACGAATGAAGGGTTTAGATATATTTAAAAATAACATGAATGATGGTTTAAAATAAGTTATTATGATTTTAATGTTTTTGTATTGATTAAAATAATGATTTAGATATATTTAAAATTTAAGAATGACATGAATGATGGTTTATAATAAGTTTACCATACATGATATTTTACAACTTAGCAACGACATATAATTATGAAATTATCCTAAATAATAACTTTTAGTGCTAGAGGTATATATTTGTTAGTTCTTCTAAGTAATTATATGTAAAATATTGATCCCTCATTTTATCTTTTTTTATACAAAATTTTCCAATTACATTTTTCCAAATTCTTTTTACGAGGTTTAAGTATTCTAAAATTTACTTATTTATTCTCTGACATTCATAATATGCAACAAAGTATTCGGACTTTCATTGTGTGTGATAAATTTGTTATTCATTGCTGTTGTATGCAAATTTTGGTACTTTTATGTACGTGTCAGTTATATGAGGTAACACGTGACATCATTATAAGTTGTCACGTTATCAAGATATATGTGAAATATATAAAAAGTAAAGATGAGACTTATCAAATTAAAGTTTTGTATGGTATGTAACAAACTTTTTATTATTACTACCGTATATATAACTTGCATCATATAATATGTAACCTGGTAACATGACACCAACATTTAGTGTGAATGAAGGAACCAATACGAATATGTAAGAATATGTCACGTGTCACAAAACTTACTTTCCCCACGTTTTTAAAAATTAAATATTTCATAAACGGTAAGTCGAAAAATTCTCATTCTCATATGAATCTCAGTATGTAATTATCAGATTAAGACACATGGTAAAGACTAAAGAGGTATGGTGTACACGCCCTGATGGTGTATACATGAAGAACTTATAATAATTTTTTTGAAGAAATCTTGCTACATACGGAGTACAAATTAACTGTTTTATTCAAAGTTAATTCATTGGGATGTAATAAATTGAAAGTTACCAATAAAGAATGAGAACAGGTCACTAGTCTCCAATTACAAGAAATGTATGTTATAAATACGTGTTAGTTTATAAGGTGAAAACTAGTAATATGGTGAGTAAGAACAAGGGATTCAGGTTAGATCATATTGGAATAGACATTCGAGAGGGTTAGATCCATCATATGACAGCAGGGTGAGCTTTGGTGGATGGATTTGCAATCCAGAACCGTTAGGTTGTGGTTGTGGTGATGGTGGTGGGTTGTTTTGGGTGATAGTGGCAATGAATTGAGAGGTTTGTTCGTATTGTGTTGCTAGTGGCTTGACAATGATGTCTAGTTGGGAGGTTGTTGTGGTTTGGGTCAAGAGTATTTTGTTATTAGTGATCGAAGTGGATACTACAAGTTTGGATATGTTTTCAGCCATGGCTGACATTGATTATTCGCGAGGGGGTGGATGTGGATCACGTTTTGGAGACATGTTAAATAGCAATGCAAACACCAATTGCCGAGACAGTATTGAGTCCGTCTCCAGATAGAATAACAATAAGAAACACACAAGTTATGGCAATTTTCTGATATACTTTTATTCAATCGTGCAATTGAAATTTATAAGTAACGGAAATAAAGTACCAAGGGATATATTCTTCTATCTATACTTTAAGAGCTAGAATTGCAAATAATTGAAATGTGGTTTACTATCCTAGTGGGCTAAAGTGTCTGCATGCTTATGTTTACCCAGAAATGAAGTACCTAATTAATCAATTGCATGGGGCGGCTACTCTTAAGTTTCAAAACGGGTTGGACGCCTTTTCTCTCTTACAGGCCGTCCTTTCGCATTGCCCTGCTCATGATCGGGCTTCTTGTTGCTGGACTCCTCTAAGCAGGTCTGTTCACAGGCCCGATCATATCATGTAGAATCAAAAATATAAAACCATAAGTAAATGTTGATGTTATGGGTTAAAAGAATTAATTGCTTAATACAAAAATCTCTGTGACCTTTTGCTGATCCCTTGACTTCACTTTTAAACAAAGAAAGGAGTACTTTTTTGCATGATGATTCATTTAACTTCTTAAAATTTAACAAAAAGATCCTTCTTTTTTGCAGGATTAAGTTCCCAGAACTTATACAAATGGACCTCTTAATTAAGTTTATTAAGTTAAACGATAAAATCATGAAACAAATAAATTCCAAGGATGTACGCGTCAAGGGGAGCTCGTAGCCTGTTTCTGACATTTGCCCGTAGACTTATTATGGTACAGTTTTGTTAACATTACTTAATACTTTGATTGTTGTGAAACTCAAAGAGAAACAGCAAAAAGTGATTACGGTCAACACAACCCGACCTGGTTTTGACGTAATTCTTTCAGGCTGTTTGGATATTTTGTTTCGCCCAAACAAACCCAAAAGAATTAACATAAAATATCAAATGAACCCATTTTTGTCCATTTGGGCCAAAACTGTCATTTTTAATATAAATCATATGAATTTATAAAAAAGGTTTTAGTTTAATAACATGGGTTGAGTTAAATATACTCCTAAGTTTAAAGAGAGGGAAGGAGATATATACTGAATTAAATATGCCAGGCGCATTTTCAATCAACTTCCACCGTCTTCCCTTGAGGCATACCATTTGTTCATCACCATCATCATACAATACCTAAGAAGATATAGCAACAAACATTAGTTGACTTAAAAGGACAAGATGGAAAATTGGCACCTCAGTCAGGTGGTACCATATAAAGTGTGCGTATATATAAATATATATATATATATATATATATATATATATGTATGTATGTATATTTATTTTTACATATCGTGACTCTTACGAGTAGAGTCACAAGTAGCAATTTAGGATTTCGAGTCACAAGTCAATGTTAAGGAATCTGAATTCCTTATAAAGGAATTCGATTCCAGTTCCTTGTTGCCGAACAAAAACACCATAGAATGGAATCTGAATTCCATTCCGCCAATCAAACAGAGTAGGAATGGAATTCAGATTCAAATTCCAGTGGATTTCAGTGATCTCTCTAGTTTGACCTATTAGAGATAAAAACACGACTTAAATCAACCATTCATAAGTATTTTGGGCATAATTGCCACTTCTATCGACTCTTGACTGGTAAGAACCGTAGAGATAAAATATGACCTGAATCGACCCATACATAGTAAATGGATGGGTCGAAACTGCCACCTCTAATAACTTTTAACCAGTTTGATCTCTCGAGACAAAAAAATAATAATAATAATAGAAAGAAAAAAAAAACACAGATTCGATTTACAAGTACATTGTCTGGAAGTGTCATCTCTGACAAACTTTGACTAGTTTGAAATTTTACATGACCCAAATAGACCCCATTCATGAGTAGATGGGTCGATATTGCTACTGTTAATAGAAAGTTTCTAGAAAGTGTGAATCGAGAACTTGGAACAAATGTTGTTAACAGCAAACCTTGTGTGTCCTCTCGTTAGAGTCAAAGGATTCCACAACTCCTTCGTAGTAACTGCAGCAAAAAATGTTCATATTAAAAGAGTAACAAAGATTCATGAATCTTACTCAAATGCTAGGATACTTACGTTCCATATAGAGGCCGCCAAACTGTTATCCTCCTCCCCACCAAATTTTCACCATGCTCAAGAGCCTGAATCAATAAATATTTGTATAATGGAGAATATTATCAACGTAAATGGAACAAAGTTCAATGTTTTCATATGGTATCAAGAACTTCTGGTGACAATTTGTCAAGCTTACGCCCTAAGGGCATGTGTTAAGGTACACATGATGTACATAAAACTGCATTTACAAATGATAATTAAATTAATGATCTTCTAAACTTTTCTATTCTACCAGTTTACCCTTGCTATAACTGGGGAGGAAATTATGATAAGGGCTATTACCGTCATTATTCAAAGATTATAGAGTGATAGCATATGGCTCAAGGACTAACAATTTTGTCATTTCTACAGACTATATTAATTTATTTATGTCATTTTGTTTAGATTTTGCAATTGTTTTCAGTAGATTTATTTTATCATTCTCAATTGTATCTGTCAATATGCTTGTGGGTCGACCAAGATCATATTGACATTTACCAAAAAATGGTAGCTTTCAAACTTATGTTGACTTGTTACCCGACCCGCCCATCTTGCCAGCTCTAGATTTGCGTAAAAGAAGTAGCAAAGTATAAAGAGAAGGAAAAAGATATATACATAATCTGTCATGAGAGACGAGTTTTCAACCAACTCCCACTTTTCTTCCTTGAGGTTTAAGAGTTCTTCAAAACCCTCATCATACAATAACTGAAAAGATATAGCAGCAAATGCTAGCCAACATACAAAGTAGAAATGACAACATGGGTGGTTGGCTAGGAGGTCAAAATGGGTAATCTTGTTTTTATCCAAAAACTTTTATATTTATAATAAATAATTAGTGTCAAGTATGAAAACCAATTATTCTTTTATTCCATTACTAATCTTAACTTTTGAATATAAACATAAATAGTTAAACTTCGGGCAATTTCTACGGGTTGTCTCGTTTCGTTTTGCGCTACAAGTCTATTCACCTGTTGGACTCGATAGCGATAAAACTTAACCTAAACCGACCCATTAATAAAAAAATTGGTCAAAAAAATTATAGAAAATGAAAATAGACAACTTGGAGGAAATGTTGGTCAACATCCCACCTTGTGCCTCTTTAAGTTACAGTCAAAGGATTTGACAACTCCTTGGTAATACCTGCAGCATAAGTTTTCACATTAAAAGAGCCAAAATAATTCATGAATCTCACTCAAGTGCTATGATACTTACATTTCATCATCAGGACACCAAACTTTTATCTTGCTCCCCACCAAATTTTCACCAAGCTCAACAGATCGAGTCTGAATCAGTATATAGATTTGTATAATCCAGAATATGATTAGCATAATTGGAATGATGAGGTGTTCATGTTTGTTCTCAAAGGACAAATATATAATTGGAATGATCGGTTTGAACAATCTATGGGAAAACGGATCAATTGGATCATCGAGGTTTCTGTGATGCAAAAGAAGTTTTAGAAAGTGAGTCATAATGTTTCTGAAGCCATTGCGTCTTTAAAGAACATATTGAATCTTGAACCAGCCCCTGACTCTACTACCTAGTCTATAACGGCTCAAATGTGTAAAATTCGAAGAATTGGTTATAATGAAAGCAGGTTGAACAAGAAGGTCAGATAGGCTGAAGCTCACCCAAAATATTTTCAAAATGCATAAAACCTCCTAAATTTACTGTAAAAAATAGGTTCATTAACTATTTCTAAAGTTCAAGAAACCAAAAGACAAGAAAAAAGTGTGTGTGGGGCCTAACCCGTTCTGCCACCTCTATGTCTAGAAGAAACTCTAGGCACATTGTAATACTATATTACCTTTTCCTTCCATGGAGTGTAATTTCTCTTGCGTTTTTCTCTCACATCTGTCACAGATTTGGGTGGCATTGATGGATCATCAAATAATCCGGTTTTCTTTTCATCTTCAGAGTGAAGGTTAACCATATCCCTAGATCCAAGTTGACAACACCTTACAGTGTGCATCATATTTCCAATATCCTCTGGACACTCGAGTTTTATCTTGTGAGTTGTATGCTTCCACAACTTGCTTGTATTAGTTGTAGATGGAATAGTTTCTCCCAGCGAATTGTCTTCTATAGCCTACATGAAAAGAATCGTAACTTTGTTATAGCAGTAATATCAAATATGACCAACCATATTTTAATGTGAAGAAACCCAGTGTGATAGCAAAAATATCTATAACGATAAAATATGTTCTATAAATATAAAAGTATGAGCAAGAGTAACATATACCATAATGTCATTCTCTGATGCAGTTTTACAGATACGTGCAACCAGTTTGGAATAATCATAAAGCGCAATGCTCATATATCGTCTCATTTTTTGGAAATGTGGTTTCTGTTGAGCAGCATAGTTCATAAGAACTTTTTCCGCTAGTTGCCAACAAACAGGCAAAGCGATCTGCAAGAGGAACAACACTTAGTGTCGGATGTCATTAGTAGTGAATTAAGAACCTGACTTGGTAAAGGGCCACGGCATAATCATAACCTGCTTATCTTTTTTCACAGTAGTAGCTACGAGACCTCGAAGTTCGAGCTCCTCACTTTCCTCTATGATCATGGTCATAATTTTCTCCATCTCGTGTACAATTACAGAAGAATTGGAGCTTGAAAGTCAGAAGAGGAAAAAAAACTCAGTTTAGCTTAAAAGTCATCCACTAAATGACATAAGTTTCAAATTTAATATCGTCTTATTCATCTATATCAATTATAACGATTTGATATTAAATACGAACTCTTTATCATTGTTGAGCAAAATTAATTGCAGAGATAGACTTTCAAGTACTGGGTAGCCTTGGATTAGTTTGAATGCATTGACAGAAGGATTGCTAGAAACAACGATATCCAAGGGTTTTTAGACAAGGTAGATTATTGGGGGATGGAAACTCCCAAACATCCAAATTGAGACACCGCGATCTAATCTTAACTTTATTAGTGTCTTCCAAGAGAACGGACTCAAAGGCATCTCGAGCATGATACTTTTAACTCAACCTAACTGCTTCATTAATCCACTTTGACACGCTTGATTTTCGAACCCAATTTTCAGAAAATATGAACAATTTAACTTGGGATGCATTGCAAAGCTGCAGTAATCGATTCACAAATGTCAATAAGGTATCTACCAATGAATGGTGGTTTTTATCAAACCCATGAACGATATTAAAAGACCCCTACATGGGTTAGATACCTTGTTGCCATTTGTGGATAGGATACTGCAGCTTCGCAAAACACCCAAGTTATATTATTTCGATTTCAGTTTTCTGAAATTTGGATTTAAAAGTCAAGTGCGTCAAAGTGGATTAATGAAGCACTTAGGTAGATTGAACGTTCGTGAACTTGAAATAAAAGTTATCATGCTCAAGTTGGCTTTCAGTCCGTTCTCTTGCAAGACACTAACAAAATTAAGATTAGGTCACGGTGTCCTTAATCGGATGTTTGGGAGTGTCCATGCCCCATTAATCATTCCTGTTTGATAACCCTTGACCTTGGTGTTTCTAGCAATCCTTCTGTCTTTGCATTCAAACGAATCAAAGGATGCCTAATGAAGAAGAGTTTGTCTTTAACAGCAAGTACAGCAGCACTAGTCATGTAACCATTTGAACGTAAAGACTTCAATATTGAAGCATTAGGTATTTTAGCACAAAATTAGTGACATTCTGCTAAATCAGAAGTAAATATAGAACAGGTCTAGCAGCTAGCAGAGAATTGAAGTTCTTACTCAGCAACGGTTAGGAACTGTTTAAATAGTCGAACTATTAGTCGGTGTCCCTCCAGCTCCAGGTCCAGCATCAGTACTGGTAATCTGTATTTGCTAAATATTTTGAGAACTTTAGTCATCTTAGTATAGCATCCACCAGATGCACAGTATAAATTCTCGAAAGTGATTACAACTAGCTCAAAGAAATCCTGTGCATCAACAAGAAGGAACGAGCAGTTATTTGGGACTATAGTACATTCTATAAGTATTCTTTTTATCTCAACTATTTTTTCATACCTTCATTTGTTCATTATTGTATGGGTTTTCTGGTGCCATAATTCTCATGATCTCGCTGATACAATGTGCAACTGATATATTCACATCCATATCAGGGTGCCTCACCATTTCCTTAGCAATAAGTGCCTCAATTAACGGATGCATTGATTTACTCATCGATTCAGATGGTGATTGTTTCACCTCAGATAGTATATGCTCCATTTGCTATCACAAAAATACACCAAAGATTTGAAAACTGTCAATTGTAGCCATAGAATTCAAGCAGAAATGAAACCTTGTTCAGTGAAAACATCACAATGCTATGAAATGTAGCAGAAAAAAAGCATAAAACATGAATATACATTACTCATGTAAGCTAAAATGTTCAAAAATAGGGTTGACTGCTAAACATAGCAAGACAAGTTATCTGTTTTAATTGCTTAACACGCATGAGACAAACATGGACGGAAAGAAAAGAACAGGGAAATTAATTATATGGTTGGGTAAATCGAGTCGATCTGCTTAATCCACAGCTGAACTTAATAGAGATATTACCGTATCAGATTTTGATACAGGTTTACAATCACATCAGGATCGTTTACACAAAGCATGCAATACTAATCCTAACAGAACACAATTCCTTGCATTCAAAGGAACTGCTACCGACCTATGTTACCGGGCCTAAAATTCCCATAACTCAAGAGGACCAAGTTAACGTAGGCGGTGATTCGGTCATCCTAGCAACCATAAAATCCACAGATCAACACAGGTGGGTCCTTTATTAACAAAAGTTGGAACAAAAAATTCATAAGCACATAATAGGCTCATTTTTAACAGGTTATTACGTTATCAACTTGAGTTCATAAGCTCAATTTGATAAGCTAATAAGCCATAAAAAACCAACTTATCGGCCTTTCTCACATTTTAATAAACCGATATGCCCGAAAAATAAGCTACGCAATAGGTACATTTCTATTTTTAGCATTTAACCCTAAGAGAACGTGTAGTCAATTGAACTGTATATCCTACTATATGATCTACAATCTTCAGTGAAAACAAACCCTAACTATTCAACAAGTCTCAAATAGCTTCAACCTAAGCAAAATGTAGCAGCTGACGTCATCAATTCATTATCAGTCCATACAAAACTAACAGAATCAAGCATCATAAATTATCAAATATAAACATATGCATATATGTACACGTATATATATACCACAAGAATGTTGAGAAGCTCAGCATTTGAAGAAGGCAAAAGTAACAGTTTCTTCCCAGCGTTAATCAGCTTGATTTGGAGCTCACTGAATGAACACATGATTGCTTGTATGCAATTTAACCTAAAATTGTTATTGAAAGGTAACGATTTTAACAAAACCCTCTAATAACACAGAATGCAAAGTGAGTGTGATTTGGCGGAAATTATATTTTGAGGAATTTTTATGGAAGCGTTTTAGCGAGGGTAATTTGTCGTTTTGGAATATTTTGCATTTCTATTCTTATACTCTATTTCTATTTATATCTCTACTAGTGGACCATTGTATCGGGATTCTAAGTAACATTAAAATACACGTGTTGCCAAATAAAAATAAATTGGGATCATTTGATTGCTAATTTGTAAAATATACTATTATCGATCAACTTAATATTTTGAGTTAATCGTATAGAACGTTACACGTTGCTACCGTTGATCCCTGTACTTTACATTTTACATTGTAAGTCCTTATGGTTGTAAAATTGTTGTGCGCTTCATCCCTCACGCTAACTCCCGTCTATTTTAGCGTTAAATGTCAACACATGCAGCTCAAGTGAGGGCAGAATCGTCATTTTCATGTTCCCCTTTCTTTTTATCTTCCCAGATGTTTCCCTTTCACATAAACCGTTAATGTCTTTTGATACATTAATTCATCTTATATTGTTTCAAACTTTTGTGCTTATTAATGCATGGGTAATTTTGGTTTAAATTGGTGTATATTTTATTGTCACTTTTTTTACATTTTGAGTTACATTTTACTCCTTCCTAGCTCTGCAAATATTGTTGTCTATGGTTGTTATTGTCATCAAGTGGTTAAAGTTGGTGACACAAATATTAAAAGAGGAACACATTACTTCACCAACTACAACAATTTCAGTAACTTTCCAATAACTTACAGAATTCAAACTACAAACAACATCTTGAAACTTGTCAACATTTTAAAATTTCAAAAGAAAATGAAATAAATAATAACCAGAACCCAAGATAAACCTAACAACATCTTATACTTCCTGGCTAGCATCTTGTACTTCCTGGTTTTAACTTCACTTGCTCTCAACGCTTCTTCAGTTCTGTTCATAGACCTCAACAATCCAGGTATTACTTGGACAGCTCTTTCACACATTGGTGGGCATACCAATCAACGAAATCACAATTCAAAATCTATTTGCAAAATCAGTAAAAAAGCCAAAAAAAAAGTTTGATTTAAACAACAAATGATACATTTTTACTCACAATATGTAAAAACCATATTTATATCAACATATTAGACTTACTTGATTCGTACAACGATAAAATCGTCTTCCTGAATTTGATGCGGTCCACGAAGTGCGAACTGTAGAAGACGACAGTTTACCATTGATTGTGTTGCGTCAATTTCGGGGTTCGTGGTCAATTTTGACAGGTTTAGGGTTTTGAAGGAGAGTGGTTTTGGAGTGGTAAGGTGAGAAGGAAACATTTGGGAAGATAAAAAGAAAGGGGGGACATGGAAATGACGATTCTGCCCTCACGTAAGCTACATGTGTTGACATTTAACGCTAAAATAGACGGGAGTTAGGGTGAGGGATGAAGCCCGCAACAATTTTACAACCATAATGACTTACAATGTAAAATGTAAAGTATAGGGACCAACGGTAGTACTGTGTGTAAACCACAGGGACCTTCTATGCAACTAACTCTAATATTTTTAAAAATTAACAATTCAAAATCATTAAATTTAAAACAATAAAAATCATTAAAAAAACTATCAATAAAGAGAGAAATGACCATCATACCCTTTTAAGACCTACACAAACAAAAAGAATTAGTAGTAGAAATCTAGAATGGGGAAAATCTTCATTGCCATTCGCCTAATTGATATGCTAAGAAATAAAACATTTGTTTCAGTTTTAATCTCAAACTGGTGAAGTTAGATCCCTACTTTTTAACCATATGATCATACTATCTAGGACACCAATTCAATTTTATCCGAACCTTTCATTATTCATCATCATCATCATCATCATCATCTTCTGACAATAATAGATACTGACAACATATGAGTCATGTCTAGACCCGAACTCAAACCTTCGTGCAAAAATTACTACAAATGGGTTACGATTACAATGGTTTATTACGTCATGTTGCAAAACTTTACATACACAAAAAGTTAATGAAATTAAGCATAGTACTCGTTTCATTGAAGACTACCTAGCCGATTAACTCCTTACAAAAAAAATGCCCATAGCATACATCTTTACTATTATTTGTGGCTAAAGGTTGATACCTAACAACCCATACTGACGCACAATCGATTGCCGATATTTCTTATTTTATACTTAATTTTAGTGGCAATATCGGTCCAGTTATATCACATCTAGCCTAATTTCATAAACTTTTGGTACTTATGTAGTTTGAAATTGATCTCAGGTATTGATGTTGAAGAAATGGTGAAAATAAATAAAAATATTGAAGATTTTAGAATTAAAGTGTTTTTGATAAAAGCTTATTGAGATCCCACTTTTAGATCCCAACATGATCTGTCCTGTAGGGTGGGATCTAATAGGTCGGAGTGTGACATCTCGTCGGGAATACATCAATATTCGAAACGTATAAAACGTATAAACAATATTCGAAATACAATATATGTTCTGGCTATACGATAACTTGAATACTTATCATTGTTATACTATTATGCGATTAGGTACAATTATCTAGTAGTATAATAGTTCATACTTTGGTATTTTTCATATACTTTTTTATAACTCAATTTTACACATCAGTTGTGTTGGGACATACTTGAATCAATCGACGGTTGTAGCTATATCTTTATTATTTATTTATTTTAATTCTAATAAGGATTTCTAAGCATTACCACAACTATTTAAGCACATACAATCACCAAAAGTGATTGTACTGTTCCTAACCTATTGCTAACTTACACCTGTAGCAACTCACCTAAAGAAAATAACTTCACCTTACATGTCTCTCACCTTACATTTCTCACTTACTCCCGTATATTAATCTCACAAGCTAAAGCTCTCAACTCCCACACTCTCAAATTTTCAGCCACCAATATAATAAGAATTTCTTAACGACGTCTCCTCTCTTCTCACACACCCATATGGCGCGTTTAGTTACGTAAAAATATTTTCATTTTTCCTTTTCTATTTTAATAGAGTTTTTTTTGTCACACTAACCCAAAATTGAAGCTTGGTTGCAACCAAACTTTAATTGTTCGGATAATCCGACCCTAACATTTATATGAACTATACAATCTTATATAGGTTCATGAGTATAAAAGAGATGGAAGTTCATAAAGTTTTAAATGGTAAAGGAGAGCTACAGGTTGAAACAGGTGAAGAATTCATCTAAAGATGGATCACATCCTACATGCAGGATACCTATAAAGAAATCAAATCTTACATAAATGAAAATTTCAAATTTGATTATTAAAAAGTATATGTATTTTTACCCTGCCGCAATGCGCGGGTAAAAAATTATCGTTAGCAAACAAACTTGAACCAGTCCACCATCACAACCATTATAGTCAAATGACTTGCACCATAAAACCATTTTTCGTTTAGAAAACAGTCAAATACTTAAAGCACCATTTCAACTTCTTTGTCACGTATCTTCTTTAAATAAGACACACAAATACATAAAAATCATAACTTATCTACAAATTCAGGATTTGGATTTTTTTTTTCTTTTTTAAATTTCAAATATTCAAATATGTACAACATTTAAACGCCAATATACCTAAAAGGGGATTAAGGCATTAGCACATATGAAGTGCCGGAGGTACCCGTTTCACAAGGCAACTCACATCCGGATGTACTAATGCAGCTCATCGCACATCCAATTAGAAGGCAAAATCGCTAAAACAAAAGAGCACATAACTTCAAAAATACAACTGCAAATATAACATTCAATGGTTTGTGCGAAAAAGTTAATCAACAAGCGTCTAATATTGCACATGTTAAAGACAAAAAAAAGTAGCTCCATGTGCTAAATAAAATTATGGTGTTTCTGATTCTTACTTTATAGTATATATTTAATGTAGATATAAAGTACTCGTGAACATCAGATATTGTGGTGTACTTTATATCTATATAAAATATATTGTGGTGTACTTTATATCTATATAAAATATATACAACTAAGTGAGGGTCATGAACATCATAAATTCATCTTAGCACCTGAATTTTTTTGTCTTTAATACGTGCAGTATTAGATGCCTTTTGGAGGTTATATTTGCAGCTGTACTTTTGAAGTTATGTGTTTTTTTATTTTCGTAATTTTGCTTTATGTTGTAGGTGTAATGAGCTACATTATGCATATCCAGATGTGAGTTGCTTTGTGAAACGGGTACCTTTGAGCCTTTCATATATGCTAATGCCTTAATCTAACATTATGTACATTGGTGTTTGATTTGGTATAGATCTTGAATGTTTGAAATTAAAAAAGGATTTAAAGTAAATAAATTTTGATTTTTATGTCTTCGTGTGTCTCGATTAAAAGGAGATACATGACAAAAAGTTGAAGTGGTGCTTTGACTATTTGGCTGTTTTCTAAACGAAAATTGGCTTTGCGACGTAAATCTATTGACTAATATTGTTGTGATTGTGGATTGGTTAAAGTGTGTCTTCTAATAATTGTGGTAGTATTTAGCAATCTATACTAGAATTAAAATAAATAATAGTAAAGATATAGCACAACTGTTGAGTGGGTCAAGTACGCCTCCCCATTATGGATAGACAATTAATTGTGGATCGGTCTAGATTGCTGGTTATCAACCTTTTGTCACGAATAATAATAAAGATATAGATCGTATCAACATTTTTCTTGTAAAAAATTGGCATTGGTTTGTTAGTCTTCAATGAAATGAGCATTATACTTATTTCTTAAACTTTTTGAATGAGTAAAGGCTTATAAAATGATGTAATAATGGATATATAGTGCAAAAGTTATACGTGATCATATAGATTATCACGTCATTTCGCCTGCCATTTCATTTCCTTTGTTTCGGAGGAAATGAGATTTACTGAGCAAAATGGATAAAATTCGCGGGAAATGAGAAATAAAAAAATGGAAGACAACCGATTTTAAATATGATAACAAACTAATATCACATGTGATCATAGACATTATATCATTATTTGATGTATAATCACTAGGTACCTTAATCACATGTGATTGTATATGTAATTAAATACAAATTGTATAACTTGAAGTATTAATCAAATGCTATAACAAATAATATCACATTTGATGATAACTATATATCACATGTAATAACAAGTGATATATGTTAATAACTTATATCACATATGATAAAAAGATATTATTAATTCGTGTGTAATTAATTGTAGTTACTTGTTGGTGTTCTATTCACGTGTGATTATATCTACAATCATATTTCAAGTGTGCGAGTATTTATCACAAGTGATTACAAATAATATTACATGTGATAACAACCAATGTCACATATAATAATTAAAATCACAAGTGATACATTCACATGATTGATAGATATATAAATTACATACACAAATAGCTCAACTTAAACGTACCGAACATCATAAAGATTTCTATTACATATTATATTCAGATCTACTACCTTTATTACTTAAATTAGTACTAATATATAAACCTATAACACCTACGCATATATTTAACATCACTAGCTACACATTCATACATATATCATCTAAAAACACATGAAACAAAGCATATTAGATCTAACAGTAACATAAATCATATGGAACTATACTAATTAAACAAAATCATCATATCTAAAACTAAAAATCATAAGATCTAAAACTAGAATTAACACTAAATATTTCAGATCTATAACTAAAAATCATAAAAATCATCAGATCTAAACCAAAAATAACAAAAGTAAACAAAAACTAACAAAAAACGATGTTGTTATGGTTCATGGCGACTTGATTCCAAGCATCATCACTAATTAACCGTTCGGAATCAGTAAACGCGATCGACGAAATATTAGATTTAATTTTCATATGGATGACGAAATGTGATAATCGAGCTGGTGAGAGGTTTTGGAGCCGTCGATTAACGGAATGCACTGTCGGAGTTGGTGAGGTGACAGAGTGTGACGGCGGAGGTAGTGGTTAGTGTGTGTGTTTTTTTGAAAAGAGAGTTTTTTTGTTAGTGCGTATGATAGTGAGATAGAGAAAAATAAAAACAATCTGCTCAATATTTTTGACTATTATGTGTAAATTGCAACTTAATCCCTCAAGTAAAAAATAATTGCCTATGAATTGTTGAGTGACATGACTTGATTTAAGCTGTTCGTGAATATATCTCGACTGAAAAATTACTAAAAGTAATTGATAATAATAACAATAGTAATCCTACTCAGCACTCCACGTGTAACCAAACATCCACGTGAAACATTACTATTCGTTCAAAGACTTCGACTTACGTGGCATCCTAGTTAAACAAACCACACAGTCAAAAACACACTTAATACATACACGCTCGCTGTATCTATCACCATCTCTGTGTATCTTTTACCGACTTTCTGTTAAAACCACCGGAGGTCGGATCTCCCGCCGGAGTCTCCGACCTATAAAAACTAATCCAGCCGTGGCTCCACCGTCAACCGATCACAATCACGCTAACAGTAATAATATCACTCGTAGAAGAAACGTATCGTCAAATTCATCACCTACACCTACTCGAATTATATACAGAGAAACCCTAGGTACATCTGAATCGGAATTAGACTTACCGTTTTGGCAACGGACGTGGTTTATTGGATTGTTATTAGTTATGGCGATTTCGTTCTTCGGTATTGCTGTTTTTCTGTTTTTAACCCTAGATTCTGATTACACATCTTCAGCAGCAGCTCCTGTGTATGCTGCTACTACTGAAGGTGTTGAGGTATAATTTGAAGATTAATTGATATAATTATGACTTTATTTAATGTGTTTGTAATTTGTTGATGTTTTATCGATTTTTCTGGAATATGTAATGTTACCTGATTGAAATTTGCCCAATTTGACTGATTTTAGCTTCACCTTTATGTGAATTCTATGATGTCTTAAGTAATTTGTAATATATGTTTGTTGAAGTTTATTGAATCATTTGGAGTCTGTAATAAGTGTCACCTGATTAGAATTTGACTTTTAATAGTTTTAGCTTCCAAATGTCGATGAATTATGTAAAACTTTTAGCAGAATTTGATAGATTGTGCTGGTGTTTTTGATAAATAACTATAGAAGAGTTTTTATGTTAATGGTGCAACTAAGTTTAGAGAGTTTTAATCAGCTAAGTTATAAGGAGTACGAAGTTATTGTAACATAAGTCTTAAATAAGAAGATTTCATTTGTTGGATTTGTGGTCAGTTTTGATGAAATAAAATGTACTGCATAATTTTATATGATGTTTTAGATGTTGAGAAAGATATGATAACTACATTAAAATTTGTTATGAAGCTAGAAGTAGCAAGTTTCATTACTAAGTTTGTAATAAAGGTTATGGGCTTTATAGATTTAAATTATAATAACCCTGAATGGTAAAAATTTTATCTTTTGAGGGGGAGGGTGTGAGTAAGGTCAGATTTTTCTGTTAATTTAGGTAGGGAGCTAGTGATTTTGATATTTTTGAGTAATGTGTACCTGTTATAATTGGAATTAGCATTTGTGTATATTAATATCGGTTCAATAAACTAACAAAATGAGACTATTTTAGTATCTCTTTGTTAGTGTTTAGCCTAATTGGACTTATGTTACCCAAATTAAGGATTGCTTGTGATATGCACTTCTGTTAAAAAAAATTCTGATAGTTAGTTTGTTGCTGTTTTTTATTTATTCTGAATAAAAGTTCATTATTTGGGATGTACTCATTGGAAAAAACCAAGAAAGTTTGAAAATGGATCACTAGTCTCCAATTACAAGGAATATATGCTATAAATATATTTAGTATAGAAGTAAGAACTAGTAAAATGTGGGTAAGAACAAGGGAATCAGATTTCTTTTCCAACTTTAGATGTCATATATTTCTTGTTTATGTTAAATTTATTGCAACTTTCTATATGCTAGATCACCTATGGGTCATTACTCAAGCTGATGCATGAAAAGACAAGATTTCGACTGCATTCACACGATGTGCCATATGGATCAGGCAGTGGGCAGCAATCTGTCACGGGATTTCCCAATGTAGATGATGCAAATAGCTACTGGGTATGTTCATGATATTTACATGGTATCATATATTTGAGTGGCATATTTATGTTTCAAACATAGGTGTGGTGTGGTGTATCACTGTATCTGACTTTTGCTTTAATTTATAAACCAGATTGTGAGGCCTATGCCAGAGACATCAGCAAAACAAGGAGACAGTATAAAAAGTGGAACCATTATTCGATTGCAACACATGAAAACCAGGAGATGGCTCCATAGCCATTTGCATGCTTCACCAATATCAGGCAATCTAGAGGTTTGTGGATTTTGCTTTTTCTAGTTACTTTCATATGTATACGGCTGCAGGTGTAGTCGCCCCCCTCTGCTTTTTGTAGTTAGTAAAGATGTTCAAAGTTTTTATTATAAATTTGTAAATAAGTTATAATCAATTTAGGCAAGTTGCCCCTTCACAAAATGTATATGTGAATATGTGTTACATGTTTGATATTTATACCTATGAACTTGCTGACATGATTCACCAAATTCGTTATCAATTATTACCTTGTATATTCTTTTTCTTCCAATATAATGAGTTTAGATATTTATGGTTGGTTCACATTGTAAGCAAGTGAGATTTTGTGTAGGTGAGTTGCTTTGGAGATGATGGTAATTCAGATACGGGAGATTATTGGAGGTGAGAACTACTGTGATTTAATCTACTTTCATTTTCTTTCAAGTTTATAATTTGAATTGTTCAGAAATACAATGAATCAAAATTTAGTTAATGTGTTTTTCCCGACAATGACTATATATTGAGATTGTTGATCATTTTACTATATGATGTCTCGCAGACTCGAAATTGAAGGAAAAGGGAAAACCTGGAGACAGGACCAGAGAATAAGGCTTCGCCATGTTGACACGAGTGGATATCTGCACAGCCATAATAAGAAATACAGCCGCATTGCTGGTGGCCAGCAAGAGGTTAGATCTGTCTTTATCTTATGAATGGCTTAGGATATGTTATAAACTGGTCAAATTGATTACGTGAAAAGATCAGCTAAAATGGGAAATGGTCCAAATTGGAGAAACAGGCTGAATGTCAGCCAGAACGAATTTAAATTCATACAACCTTTAAATTGCTTAGTAGAAAATATGGATTGTTATTGTAATTCTAAAGTATTTATATTCATCTTGAAGACGGTAGTATATATTAGAATAGTTAAAGTTGGAAAGAACAATAAAGGGTTGTTGTCAATCCTACTCGGCCTGTTTTTGAGGAGTTACCCAACCGCTTAACCCATTTTGCCACCTTATCGCACAATAGTTCGTTGAAAAAAACTCTTGAAATCTCACGTATGTTTATTGGCTAATTAACGCAATTTTGGATGGATAATTCTTGATCGAAATATAAATGTTTCGAATTGTTATGTTTTGCAGGTTTGTGGTATCACTGAGAAACGCCCAGACAATGTTTGGTTGGCAGTGGAGGGTGTCTATTTACCAGTCTCTGAAAGCAAATGAATGAATTGTTATTCAATGTAGTTCATAGTTTCTTGATGATGTTCTTTTTTGGGTTTATGTGTAGGCTTATTATATGCCAGCTTATGTGTAGTATTTATATGTGACCGCAAAACCCTTATAAGCAAGTCATCATTAGGACAGGCATATGAGAACTGTACCCCAACCGCCCAACTTTTGGTGCCTTTGAGAGATCTATTGTTCCTGGACAAGCTCATTTTCCATGTGAAAAGCGGTAACATGGGTGGGTCGATTAGATAAGTAACGTATATAAAGATCATTAGAAGGGGTCAGGTTGACCGACCTGTACCTTTTATTTTCGTTCTTTATTTAACAAGTAATTACTAATAAATTTTATATGCTCTTACTAGCCATGTTTTTTTCATGATAATCCATCTATAACCCAACATTTTAGTACGACATAACAAAGAATAACCGTTTGCCAAAATCTATACATCTATTGTTTCCTATCATTCTTTGATTATGTCAGGTAAATCTTGGCCTTAAGTTACAAAAATGTGATGAAACACTTGAGCGTTGTTATCTACTGAACTTGTGTTCCAAAGAGGAACTCGTTCTCTACCAATTTTTAGTAGGCTTAAAACTCATTAAGAAATTATTAAACCAAGACAAACAAGATTCATGTAAAAAACTCGGTTTATACTTCAGTGAATTATCAAATCGATATAGTAAAAATTATACTCAACAAGCCATAATCAAGAAAACACCAACGCACAGAAAAAGATACAAAAAACTCAATAATGCGAATCTAGTCCACTTTGATAAGAGTTTTAACTCGTACAATCTAATAATTTCTAGGGAAAGTCTCCCCTACCAAAATTCAAAACAGACAATGAGGTCTCATCAAGAGTATTTTGATCCACTGCCACATATTTAGTGAGATTTGACATACTCCTGGACGATGTGAAGCCCTTCACTCTCCTCACCATAATCCTGCAATATTTTATATGGTACTAGATTAAGATACATGGTTTATAAACAAAAATTGACTTTCACATTGTTGTGTCAGAAGTTATACCTTCACAACAAGGCATGAGCAACCCACAACCTTCCTTGCCTTTCCTTCAGAGTCAATCTTGCACAACTGTAACATTATAATTTACAGTCAACATACAACCATAATGTTCAAGTAATCAAATGTCCATGTGTGTGGGAAAGGGTGTCTAGGGCAAGATGGGTTGAGTTTAAAACAGGCCGTTTCTAATACAGGTCACACCCAGTCAGCTTGACCCACAAACAATTTTTTGGCCTTGCATAAATATAGACAATCAATGTTTTAACTGTTAAGGATAAGTACATAACAGTAATATTATTACAATAACAAATTTTGACTATTAAAATATAAACAAGTTCAGAGATTGTATGTTACGAGACTTGGGGCAGCTTTCAACCAACTTGAATTTAGCTAAATTTTTCATATCAAACACAACCGTAATTAACCCATTCTCAAACATATGGGTTGAAAATGCCACCGTTAAAAGACATAAACCAAATTATTTATATTATAATCATACTGATGCTTAGTATAAATTCAAAAATATTTGTAAAGACACTTACACCAGCCCACTCGCCAAGAGTCTTGGCACTGGGAACGGTCACCAAGCTGACGTTATGGTCAGCGCAGAGTGCTTTGACCAATTTTTGATAATCTGGCTGGTTACAATCTTCAGCCAATACACAAAGTTGAGCAGCATGCTTCTCAATCACCTTTGCGGCCTCATGAAGTCCACGTACAAGACCACCATGAGCAAGTGATTTTCTCAACACAAGTTGCAAAGCTGTCATGATGTCCATGGGCTCACCAAGAGCAGGAGCTGGAGCAGCTACCTCAACAGGAACTACACCTTCTTCACTGAAATAACAAAACGTTCATTATACAGTCATAAATGAAATAATAGCCTTGAAACTCAAAAGCCAACATAACGATGTTGCATAAAAGAGACTTACGCTGCCATGTTTTCTGGTGATATAATCTTCGAGCAAACTATCCAACACAGAGCAGGGAAAAAAATATGTCAGATGAAGTAACAATATGCTAAAGCAATTAAAAACAAATCAAGCAAAACCTTAAATTACTCCACGTCTATAAAATCCGTTGACCAACTACAGCCGATTACAAAAACAAAACATTCACATGTATAATCCACTTTCGATCATCTCCAATGTATTTACTAAACACCAAAATGGTGTAACACTATCCATCCCCTATTTTTACACCAAATTTAGCATCACATGATTCATCACATTACAGTATATTTTAATAACAAATTAACAATGTGATACACAACTGAATCGAACTTAAAACAAATCATTTGTAATTTATACCTAAGAATTAAGTAAACCACTTAGAATCGGCAAAAATAACGCATTAATCAGGCTTGATTTCGTAAGTAGACGTGATAGAAATCAAACAATATATATAGAATCGGAGATGAAGTGAGCAAAACCTGGTGTTGTTGATGCAGAATCGAATAAACGCAGGAACAGGTCGGCTGCGAGTGCAGAATTTGAGAGATTATAAAGTGTATGTATCGAATCTAAAACCCTAATTCATTACTTTAAAGTTTTACTCCTTCTACTTCTTTTTATTGATTATTTGACCCTTAGACTTTTAACATTATGCATTTCTAATTTATGAAATAATTTTAAATAATAAAGTCTATCTATAAATTCAGTAAAATGAAAATAGTATATAAAAAATGGGTTTTACTTATATTCATAAATAATAAATAATTAATGAAATGAAAAATGAAAAAAAATAATCTTATTGTTAAGGGTACCAAGAAAGTTGAAGATGAAGGTGTCAATGACTTTAAATTTAAAATATTGACAACTTTTTTAATAAGTAATAAACACACTGATGATTATATTATTTTTAGAATTTTGTTAAACATAGCCTTTAGTGCTATTAATAACAACTAACTTTTTATGGGTAGTTGCTGGTTGGTAAATTATGATTATAAAACTAACTAATATTGTAAATGTTTGCTATTTAATTACATATAATTGACGGTTTTATGACGGTTGAAAGGAGTTAACGGTTATTTTAATTGTAGATAGTTGTTATTCATAGCCATTAGAGCTACAAATAGCATTTTCTTATTTTTATACATTCACATTTTTAAATTTTCAAAATATGTAAATTAAGCCTACTTGTTTCTTAAAATATATTCTCACGTGCAATGTTTAATTTCCTTATTTCCATTTTTCATGTATAACTTCAAAAAATAAGTGTTAAAACATACACGACTAGATTTTCATTTTCAATATACGTTTGTAATGAGTTCAAAACGTTTTTGTTACAAATTACACAATTATAAACAAACATGAGACATTAATACACACTTTGCAATATGAACACGATCGTGCAATCTAAATACATGTTTTTACAACATGTGCTTAGAATTCTCATCTCTAGACCGTATAATATACACGTATATGTCTGTATACATGCGTATTTAACTATTTATAAATACGTTTACTTTGTCTTTGTCATTTTTTCTTTTATCATGAATAAAAAAAATATAAATACTCCATAAATATATATCGTAGACTATATATATACTGGACTTGAATTTTATGAAAATGCTCTCTCAGCAGCATTCATCCAATCAAATGAGCGAACCGAAGTTTCCCCTTTCCCTACCAATTTCGAAACCCTAATTTAAACTCCCTCTAAAATTAGATCTCAATAGCATAAGGTTCTCAATAATTTATGTTTTAATACTATATAATCTCACTTCATATTTCATATTAATTCTATCAATTTGATCTAATCACGTTCATTTCGTACATTTTGCAGATCCGTAACGACTTCATGTAATCGATAAAATTTGTTATGAGAAATGTCGATTTTATCGAAAAGAGATTTAGTTCAAATCCGAGAGGTATGGAATCACAATCTCGAACAAGAATTCGCATTAATTCGAAATTTAGTTGATCAATTTCCGTACATTGCAATGGATACTGAATTTCCAGGAATTGTTATTCGTCCCGTTGGTAATTTCAAAAACAGCAATGATTATCATTACCAAACGTTAAAAGATAATGTTGATTTGCTCAAATTGATTCAATTGGGGTTAACTTTTTCCGATGAACACGGAAATTTACCGAAATGTGGTACCGATGGATATTGCGTTTGGCAGTTTAATTTCCGCGAGTTCGACGTAAATGATGATGTTTTCGCTAATGATTCTGTCGAGCTTTTGAAACAAAGTGGGATGGATTTTAATAAGAATAATGAGAATGGAATTGATGCAATGAGATTTGGGGAATTACTAATGTCATCTGGTATTGTGTTGAATGATAATGTGTTTTGGGTTACGTTTCATAGCGGATATGATTTCGGGTATTTGTTAAAGGTGTTGACTTGTCAAGACTTGCCCGAGACACAAGTGGGATTCTTTGATTTAATTAATATGTATTTTCCAACGGTTTTCGATATCAAGCATTTGATGAAGTTTTGTAATAGTCTTCATGGTGGGTTGAATAAGTTAGCTGAATTGTTGGAAGTTGAAAGAATTGGTGTTTGTCATCAAGCTGGTTCGGATAGTTTGTTAACGGCGTGTACTTTCAGGAAGTTGAAAGAAAATTTCTTTAGTGGTTCGCTTGAGAAGTATGCTGGCGTTTTGTATGGTTTAGGTGTCGAGACTTGACAACGATGGATGGTTCGTAGGATAATAAGTTATGGAAAATAGAGAATGAAATGTTGGTTTCTTGAGATATATGTGTGTTACTATGACACCCTCTTTTGTATACATTTTGAGAAGTGAAAAAAGGTTTTAAGCATTTTGTTCTTGTTATAGCTTAATGTTGAGTTTTTTGAGGTTTCTACTTTATGCATAGTATAAGTTCTTTTAGGATTTTTTATTCCTTTAAGTAACAATGCTCGAATGAATCTGCAAGAAAAAGATATAGCTGGTGGTATTCAATGCCTATTGTGAAAAATGAAAATAGTAGAGAAAAACGGAAAAATAATTAATGAAAAATAGAGAATGAAATAGTGATTGTTTGAGATATGAGAAGAAAAAAATGGTCACTCTTTTATATTTATGGGGTTTTCATTTTTTTATTTCTTTAAGTAGCGATGCTTTGATGAAATCTGCAAGACAAGATGCAGCTGGTAGTATTCACTCATTAATTTCATCCATATCCAGGTATGGTTTCATGATATTCGTATTTAACTTATGTTTATTGATTCGAAATTTCCTTATTTTTTAGGGCATAAAAATGAGTCTGTAGAAAGTAAAAGGATAAAAGCTTTTATTGTGTGCTTCCTTTCAGAAAAAGTTTAAACTAGCATGAATGGTCATATTTTCTGGTTACAGTTTTTATGTGTTCTTACTTCAACATTCTCTAGTTTAACTACATGTAAATTAAGACCATCTGTCCCTCTACTATTCTTAAAAAAGAAACTTGTAAAGTCAATGGAGTTTCGTTTGCTTTCTTGGACCTTGGTTCACCGTTTCACGCAAGCAGTGTAATTGCAGAGGTTATTTAAAGGATCCGACATATGTACATACATGGTTTATGTATTCATTTCCATTTTCTATTACTGTCTGCATCCCTTGAGAAACTTGTATTTGTTATTATTTCATACTCAAGCCTCGTGGTTTGACCCACAATTTGTGCTAGTAACATCTAACAGTTTATCATTTCACTTGTTATCATCATTTTCTTTTTGACAACTGTGGGTCTGTGGTAGTCGACTAGGTCCACAAGATTCAAGACTGTTGCAAAATACACATGGAATTGGACAAAACTCTGAATCGAACATGAAATCTTAATAATACGATAGTCATGAGATTGACGAAACCTACACAATTGATAATACCAAGTATCAAACATGATGATTCTAAGGTTTAACAAGTTGATAAGGTCACCTAGGGACCTTCTAAGTTCTAACCAACTCTGAGTTAACTATTATAGAGTTCTCTTTTTATATTTGTGTATACGTTTCGTTTATGTAATCAAGTTATTGTCTGCTTTATTTTAGATTTCATTAATCTGTATTTCAATTTGTGTTCATCCTTTATCCAGGCATGTTTAATAAATTAAAGCTATTATTCGTCCTGTTAATTAAGATCAGGTTTACAATTAGACACTATTATTTGTTGGTCCTATTGATGAGTTGCAGAGAACTGTCAAAATGTAATATTAGGCACATGGTATGGGGAAGAAAACCTGGCGTAGGCCAGTGAGTGTGACCATACCAGTCCCGCTGCAGTTTTCAAGGTGGCTTGGTCAATCTTGGTGGAACCATGGTGCGTGGAACGAGAAAAGTTTCTTTCTTTATTTTTTAAGGGTTTAAGAATATGATGTGAGTCTCGATTTTCAGTATGACCATAGCGGATAAAATGAGTTTTAATAGACTTATCGATGTGGTGCTGATATGGTAAGATCACACCGCAAATATTGTGTTGACCATAGATCATGCTCCAAAAGAACTTATTTAGTTGACACATTGCAGATATCGTCTGACTACAGATCATGCTTTAAAAGAACTTATTTAGTCAAATGGAGACTAGTTAAAAACTCGTGTGGGAGTGTAATACATTCCTCATATCCATAGTTTGATAAAACGAATGTGTTACTTGAATAGTTGAACCTTGTGGAACTCACACAAGTTTATGCAAATGGATTATGCATGAGCTATGTTGTCATGTATACACTGTTACCCACCACCAATACCACTCGGTAAATATGCACCGGATAATGGGATTTCAAGTTTCAAATATGCGATCAGAACAACAAACTTGACCAAACTTCAAATTTGAGTATGATAAAGGCAAATCTGTAGGGTTGACGAAAAAAAAGTTGGTTTCTTTTTTTCTTTTACTTTTTTTCTTTCCCAAAAGCATGTGAGAACTACTTATAAAGACTTGAGTGACAAATACTAGGTGCATTCCTAATACGTTAATGCTATTATTTAATAAACGAGGTTCCAAGCAGGCTTTAATGCCAACAGGGGCGACAACATAGTGCAGATTAGACAAGTCGCAAAAATGAAGTACTGCTGAATGCTTTCCACGGTCCAAATACTAGTTTAGAATTCATATGTTAACATTAATCCACGGCTTCATAAAAGGAAAAGAAAGACAGAATGTCTCGTGATTGCCATCCAGGAACTGCCAGCTCAGGAATCTGTATCAAAGAACAGATATATCATAGTTAAACATCATATCATACACACACACTATAAATAACAATCATGTTTCATAAACACATATCACATTATACTTGACTATTTGTGTCGTAGAAAATTTGCAGAAGTTGCTGTTCTCTTGTAAAGAGGTGGCAAACTAGGTGGGATGAGTAACTAGTTGAAGCACGTGGGTCCAAAACTCTATGTTGCGATTTTAAAATACAGATATTAAAAGATAACGTATTATAAGATGTTGCGAACATTTATATACACTCAGGGCCACTTCCAACTCATTTGACCCATTCCATATTACAACCAAGTTTTGAAGTTACCCATTTGACCCGTTATAAGTAGATATATATAACCTGTATCAGTTATTACTATCAAAGGCAAAACAAGCAATGTGTGACTAAAGGGTTCCCTTGAACATGACTACATGAGATTGGCCTAAACGCATGTAGTTTGTACACAAAGAGTAGAAGCTCATTTCGAATTTTTAGCACTTTTAGAATTCGAGCAAATTTGCCCAAATATGGAATGAAAGTTCCGTAACTTAAAAAGTAATGAATGTACTAATTATGATTATGAAAACAAAATTATTATTATACAATGGGAAAAGTAGAATAAGCTTCAGAAACAGAGAAAAGATGTACTGATGCATGACATGATGACAAAAGAGTAATATACAAACCTTATCATCTTTTTCGCTTGAGGCTCTTCAAACTCTTCAGGATGTAGCTAATAACTTCCTTCAATGTAGCTTTTCGATTGTCTCTGAAGTTCCAAAGATCATTAACCACATACCTTCCACTAGGGTTATACTCATTCATCTCCATAAAAGCAGCAACCACTGCATCAAAAACACCAGTTCCCCATTCTGCCTTGAGATTTTTTAGCAACTCATCTTCTTCATTAATCACTTCCTGCAGCATGTATATAAGATCATATGAAAGCAGGGCATATAGATTATTTATAGGTGGCAAGAGACCAAGCATGTTGGGCAATAAGTTCAGGTGATCATTTTTAGCTTCACACGAAATGGTTCTGGTCAGGTGTACCGGCAAACACATTTGGTAATCTGTTTTGTTTAATGACATATATAAATTTTGTGTTAATCACGATTACAGAATATTACTACAACAAAAATATAATTTTTTGAATAAAACATCTTAGGAAGCTGTATGCATTAAAAATCGACTTTGGGCAAGTTTGAAGACATTTGACCTGTTCCCTTGGATCAATTATTTGATTTGACCTTTTTGAGATAAAACACAACCCATATCAACTGCTTTATAGGTTAACGGGTCGAAAATTACTGCCTCTAAGACTAATGATAACAAGATACTTGAATAATATGTAAAAAGTTTAACAATAACATAACCATAAGTGTTGGTCAAAATAAGCATCATGAAAACTCATGACCACTGTTTTCACATACGTTTTGATAACTATGCTGGTATGAGTATGATTACATTACTTTTGTTCCTTCCCCGGTGCAGGAATATGGAATTGTCATGACACAAATCAGAAGTGTTGGTTAAAATAAGCATCATGAAAACTCATGACCACTGTCTTCACATACGTTTTGATAACTATGCTGGTATGATTACATTACTTTTGTTCCTTCCCCAGTGCAGGAATATGGAATTGACATGACACAAATCCAAGGGATGGCTTACTGGCAAGTCCCCAGCACTTGGTATTTTTTTCTTCGGCTCCCACCATATGCCAAAACAATCAACTTTCATGTACCGGCAGGGTCGGGTCGGGTTGGGTTGGGTTGACAAAACACTTACTGTCCACATTTCAAAATCTTTGATGAAAATTGTCTTAAATATGATTGTAAACAATCATATTTTTTCATTGACGCAACTTAGTAGATTGCAAGCATAGAAAAAGTTTACGCAACTTTCATTTGACTCATTTAATCCATTGCCTTTCTAGTGAATGTATTCATTTTACAGAATTTAACCATTAGAGCTATGCCTAAGTAAATGGGTTGAAATTGCCATCTCTATCAGAAACCCATTTGACTGTTAGAAATATAACATTTCCCAAGACGACCCATTCATAAGTAAATGCTTTGAAATTTCCAACTCTATCAGAAACTGAATTTCAAGAAGTATACCTTGTGACCACCATCAGCTGCAACAACTTTCACCGGGTGCCACTCTGGGTTTTTAAGTTTGTCCTGCCACAAAGAACACAGCTCAGACGCCTTGATCTGAGCTTCTTCATGGTCAAACTTCTCTTTGCAAGCATCATGAAACGCTTTCATATCAATTTCTCCCATCCTCTTGACCCCAATATTGGTACGCCCACTCAACATATCCTGCAGACCCTGAAACAAAGGAACAATTTATTAATGCTCTGCACCTTCATTAAGCATTATGCTCATTGGGACAAGACGGGTGGGTCGGGGTTGATGGGTCAATACGAACTCACATTGAAAAGGTGATATTAAATACAGGCAGGGCCAGGTTGTGTATATCCATAAATTGTATTTATAGATGATGAAGGTAATTAAAATAATGAAATGATATTATTAAGACAGTAGTGATCTAAAATCTTTAGATACAGATTGTAGGAAGTTCTATGACTTAAACATAGAATTTGGGTGACTATCCAACCTTTAACCTGTTCCTCTTTGTGCTAACTTTTTTTATTTCACCCGTTGGAGATAGAAACACAACCCAAATCAACCCATTCATATGTAAAATGTAAATGGATTGATATTACCACCTCTTACTGGCATTGCTATAAAATGTAAACATCAAAGAAATTTAGTTGCAGATAAGAAGTCAATACCTTAATCAACTCTTTGCGAGCGTCTTGCAACTCATCATTACTTTGGCGTTCTTTAGTGACAAGAGTTCTATTCAAGTCCTCCACACCATCCATTTCTTCAATTTTTGATTTCAGTTCATCATCCATCTTTTTTATCTGCTCCTGAACTGCTGTATCATCGTCATCACCCAGATGCTTCATCACCTGCAGCTTCCCTTTCAGTTCCTCAATTTCCATCTCCAATTTCTGCTTAGCATCTAGTTGCCTCTCTAACTCTAGTACCTTCTTCAAAGCCTCCTCCTTTTCTCTCTGTGAAGTACGATCCAATCAACAAAAGTTCCAACCATCAACATAAACAAGAAAGTATAAAGACAAACATCAATATACGGATGTGGCAAAATGGGCAGGTTGGGTCATGTGTTAAAACATGAAAAAAGTCTACGGTCCAAAACAGGTCGGGTCGACTCAGAGCAACTCCCATATTTAATGCTTATTATGTGAGGTGTGATTACAAATTCTTAGTTTTTTAAATAAAAGGATATCGTGGGTAAAGGGGGATATACCCCGGCAAATATAAAAGGATACCGTATGATCCATTATCGGCGACCGAAATCGACCCATTCATAAGCAAATGATTCAACATTGCTATCTCTAAGTTTACATTCAGCAGGTTTACCTTTTGTTCTTCAACAAGCCTTAAGACACTCTCATCAGCTTTTTTCTGCTCTATTTCAGCCATATGCAGAGAAGTGTTTTGCACCTCATTCTGGATTAACAAACAGCATATGAATCAGATAACTTAATAATTAGGAATAATAGAAAAGAAAAAAAAAATAGCTTTTCAATTATCATGTATGAAACCCCTGCCACCTAATACGATAGGCTAAATTGCTAGAACATTACGTTTATGGAAGAGAATTCGTGAAAACAATCACCTTTTTCTTCTCCTCCTCTAATTTTTGCTTCTCGCGTTCCGTTAAGGCTTCTCTCTTGTTAAGTTCTTTGCTCCACGAATCAAGTTTTTTCTTTCGTGCCTCCAAATCCGCATTCAGCATTTCTTGTTCATCTAATACCCTTTTTACATGATCCCGTGCGACGCGCTGCATCTTTTTTGTCTCTGAACAGGGACAATATTTGCATGTTAAGATGACCTCACAAACATCTTTTTTTTTTTTAAATATAAAAGGCATGAACTTGTGAGATCTAGAGGTGGCAATTTCAAACCATTAACCTAAAGATGTATCAAACTGGGTTATGTTCTACATCTAAAGAATCAAATGCATACAAAAAAATCTAAATAGTTTTATCCATACTATCATATAAAACAAATTAAGTCAACCTCTTAAAAGTTGGTCAAACTCCAAAAACTCTTAACCCTAAACCCAGCATCACTCTCCACCGCCATTAACACGCCACCTCCCATCGTCGACGCTCCATTATGCGGGTAGAATGCTAGTGTAACTTGGCTTATATTTGTGAAAATATTATTTCATCATTATATTTTTCTCATTAATAATATTAAACCCGGACCTGGTGTGTTTTAACCAGCACTAAAATGAACTGTCCAAACACGTTTCTCAACCACCCCATTTCCCCGTTGCAAGTAGGTGCACGCTGTTTAAAAGTCGCTGTAGACAAAACAATGAGGAACATACCTTCGTAGAAAGCAACATGAAGGCTGTCTTTTTCCTCGAGCATCCTACTCAAAGACATGGTTTTCTGATTGTACTTGACCTGCAAATCATCAAGATTTTCATTCCTCATGTCAATCTCACTTGCTAACTCAACCACTGCTTTGTTCCTGGTGTTCGTCGCTTCTTGAACAATGTCGGAAATCGTTCTTAGCTTTCTTTTAGAGCGAAGATACTCTCCTACCGGCCCTTGTAATCTATTAAAGTCATTTGCACGAGCTAGCCATGCGTAAATACTAGAATGACTTTCAGAAGCAATCCATTCCTTCTTACTATGATGAGAAGCTTCAAAGAATTTCTCAAACTCCATAGCATTCTTAAAACCGCTCCAATCGTTGTTGAAACTCACCAAGGCTTGTGCTGTATGTTTCTGATCGTCCCATAAGATCTCCACCCCTACAGGCTTGTATTTTGAAAATCTCTTCATCCAATAGGATGTATTTTCGATATCTTCAGCCTCTTTGACGATATTCACCACAAGCCCAGTCCAAGGCCAGCAAAACAAATCGTTTTCTTCAGAGATTGGAGCTGCAGGTACAGGTGGAGCCACTTTTAATGGTATTTCAGCCTCATTTGCCAGCTCATTCTCCAAGTAGAATGCTAAAGCAAGATGATTAGCCTTTTGTTTTGCACTTCTGTTGGAAGAACCTTTGCCCACTCCAGAAGCATGTTGATGCAAATCCTTGTATTTGAAATTCTGTTTTTTCTTTCCGGCACAGAAAGGACACCTAAGGATGCCATTCGGATACTTAACTTTTAAGGTTCCATTCTTCAGTTGCTGATACGGCTTATCTTTGTACTCAAAAATCTCCGAATCACTGATGTCAGAATCTTCACCAGAACTATAATCCATCTATCCTGCAAACAATGTTACAAAACACAACTCAAAAACACTATAAAAGACCATTGAGACATTAAAGGAGCACAAATAATGTTAAAAAATGGCAATACGATACTAACAATACAAAGAGTCACATATTGAACTATATACACAGAACCTTAGTGCCACAGTGCCAGCACATATATCTCAACCTTCTCAGAGGTCTCCGTTTTCTCTGAAACTTTTATTGAGTTCATAAACACTAATAGCTTAACAATAGTCCTCTAAAGTCATTCATTAATCTTTTATGTAAATTTAAGCTTATAAATCACATCAAACAACAAACTTAATATTATGTTTTCATGCAATATAGTAGCATTTCCACAACAGAAGCACAACATTTATTAATTAACAAAATATAGTGACATGCATAACAAATAAATAACTATTTGATAACAGTTACAAATTCACAATACTCTAAAATAAATAACTTTGAATCTCAAATTAAACAACCTTCCGTACCCCAAAAGCAGAAACCCTAAATTACCATAAATCAACAAAATGCACAATTAAATGACGAAATTAAGCTGAATTTAACAAACTGTAGAACGCATATATCATCAATAATCAATAATCAACATAATACAGCAGAATTCAGTAGTACATATATATATATGTATAAATATTCGAAAACAGTACCTAACTACAAATTAGGGGAAAACAAAATGCACAAACAGTGAGTGATCGGAACCACCGGCGTCCGACGGAAGCACGGCGGTATGCGGACGGAGAGAAGCACCGTAGAATGATCGGAAACGGAATAATTGGTATCAGTGTGGGTTTGTGTGTGTCAGTATCACAGTTGTTTATATGTGTTGTTGGGGAGAAGATGACATGTAGGAGAGAGAATAATTTTGTTGCAGGTGTGTTTTGGTTAAAATTTGTTGGGCCGTTTAATATTAGTTGAGGCCCATGGTCCGATAATTTGGCCTTTGTTGAAATTGAAACTACTCCGTATTTAAAGTTTTAAACCAAACCAACTATACGTTTATACGGGCTAGTTTTTGGTACGCGTATTCATAAATTCCGACAGGTTCTACGTTCATGCATTGGTGCACACTCGTACTTCTAGAATTAGGGATTCGTGACTTCGTGTCAAACTGAAAATTTTCTCTCATAAATGATAAATTTGGGATGATTTCACCATCATTTTTTATAGAACCACGATCAATATGCATGCATTATAGGGTTGTATTGTATAAATTGATAAAGAATATTGAGAGTGGATCTATAAAAAACGGTGGTGGATTTATCATCACCCACAAATTTAAATTTGTACAACACAATGTTCAAACTTATCATAATTACAAGAGTATTATGTATGAAATGTGCTTTTTAGCGCGACGTGTATCATATCACGCATGTTGTGGTTCTCGGTGTGGTCCGATTAGTGTGGTCCATATCACTTTACTCGACTTATTTTTTCTATTTTTATTATTTTTAAAAATTAAAGGCGGCCCTAAGTTATGATTTTTAAAGTGATAATGGTGTTTAATGTTTTTGTTAGTGTGGTCCAAATGATAATACTCAATGCTTTAAATGTCACAATATATTATTATATTATTTGTCACTAAAAAAGAACTCACCATCTTAAAATATCATTAAAACATGTCATATGACATTAGGTTTATGTCTATACATATTTATTAAGTCTTTGTTAAATAGTACTTATACTAGTTTACTATCCGTGAAAAGAATTGGCGATACTAGAAAATGAATATTGTTCATAGAATTTAAGGATTTTAGGGCTTTAATGCAGTTTTCGATGTAGTCCAATAGTTCCGTTGATGATTCAAATATGTGTACATTGTATCGTTGAGTGTCTCACATGATTCTTTTTTATATAAAAATAAAAAAACGTACAAGCAATATTCGACCTTTTAAATTTGAGGGTTAATTAAAAGTTGAAAATGTTTTATAATATAATGGAGGTGTATGTATGCAAAAAAAACAAAATTTTAATAGGCAGACATAATATTAAAACAAAAAGGAAACATTGTTTGAAGAAGACACACTAAAAGAAGATCACATCCCACTATATTACAAAAAGCAATAAAGTTTGCGCTAACAACAAACCAAAACACTACAATTTATGAAACATAAACAAGGCAGAAGCCAACGTCACTGGCCTTAACAGAAACAAAATACGCACTACACAAATAGAATTTAGGAAGCAGACCAGCACACTTGAACACACAAAATGGACCTGAGCTTCAGCTGACAATTCTGAGACCTTCCAACCACCAATCCCATGAGAATTTAGCTGAATTAACTCTAACAACAGTCCACCCGAATGTCTTCACTTGAATCTCTTTAAAACAAATCCGGAACCGCTTCTACTCTGCTCATGAAAACTATAATTTATATGGCTCCAAATCAAATAAAGCGCAGACCAAATCACAACCACCCAAGCTATTTTCTGAGTTTTGGAGAATGACTCGTTACCTTTATGATTAATCAAATCTTCATGTATGTAATTTATTTGATTTATATAGAATTGAAACTTGAATCATCATGTAAATATTGATGTAAAATAGTACGTAAGATAGAACTTTTCATATTTTATTATTTTTATACTGTTTAACTAAGTGAAAAAGTAGAAAGTAATTTTGCATCTTTAGATTAAAAAAGTACAATTGTATTGAAAATGCTTTATAAGATGCGAACAATTTAAATGTTCTCTTGTAAGAATTGAAGACAATGTCAAAAAAAGATAAATTCTGTGATACACACTCTAATGTTTCAATTTTGCTTTTTAGGATGGGGCAAATTATCTTCTAGAATATAAACGAACTATCGACTAATTTTAAATTATAGCAATGGACTTTCAAAGTTATCAATAATATAAATCGACTCTCAATTTCATCATAATTCTAGCAATATTGTACAAGACAGGGCATCATTTTTTCAGACTTTCGAAATAACATACTACCAAATTTTTGATGAAAATGATAATTGGTTTATATTATTATTATTATTATTATTATTATTATTATTAATTTTAGTAGTTAATTTCTAGAATCTAAAAATGTCAATAACTTCATTTGTATTTAGACAATTTGCCCTTTAAGGAATATGAGACATGTGAAATGTAACATAGTTGGAATTCAAAGAAGTTGATAATTCATTTCTTAATTACAATACATGTGATGCCTTACTTTGTTTGACTACAATTTTTATTGAAATCATTTGGCGAAATTGTTGATGTTAAAAGGTTGTAACGATAAAATCGCCTTTTTGTTCCGCTCGTGGACTGATGTATTAGTTGTCTATCGAACGGGACAATGAAGTAATGAACTACTTTTATCTCGTCCCTCATCAGTGACGATTTTGTATTTCAGCTCCGGTCATTCAAAACTTAAGACCTATTAGAATTGTGTTTATTATTGTTGGTTAAAGTATGACTCACATACTAAAGATTGTTGATTAGAAAATTATGATTCACATATTAAGGGTATGTTTTGACAACAAACTAGCTGCTGGAGATAAGTTTGTGATTGACAGGGAAGATTCTCTCTTATAATAAGAGGCGTCCATTGCAACCACTTAAATTTCAATTTTTTTTACAAAGCTTTATACGTACATATAATGGACAACACTTGAAAGATAGCTTGAACCCCATGTAGGCTAGGAAAAAAAAAACTTATATAATTATTACTTCAAATATTAAGCCCATTATTTTTAGTCCTGAAATTAGCTCAATTATAACTAGCACATTATAATCGATCAGTTGGAATTTGTTTCAATTGATTTGATTTTTATTTAATTTAATACATATGAAATTGAAAATTAAAAAATCAAAGAAAACTATTCTATTCTGTCGATCTATCATTCCATCCTATCAATTGTCATTTGTTTTTGTGATTTTGTCTCTTTATTTTAGTGAGTAATTCAATTATTATTCTCTCCTTGTTATCCATTCTCTCAATCCTAATCACTTATGTAATTGACTAATTGTTTACATAAAACATAGGGTTTTTAATTTTTTTAATTTGTTAGAAAAGTATATCATAATAATATGTATTATTGTAATTTTACTTTATTCATTTATTGATTATTACAATAATCAAGCATGAGATACATCCAAAGGTGTATCTTCTCTTGATATTAGCATTGATTTTGCCTGTTGCAACATCAACTATGGAGCGTGCTTTTTCGGCAATGAAGTTGATTAAGAGTGATTTGCGTAACCGAATGAGTGATGAATTTATGAATGATTGTATGTTAACATACATCGAGAAAGATGTGCTAGATGGTATAGATAACAATGCAACTATAGAGAATTTTCATGGTATGAAAACTCGTAAGGAGCAATTGTATTAACTAAGATGGTTGTTTTGAACTATTTATGTTTTATTATCAATGATTCGTGTATGTTAAATAGTGTTTGTATCGATTCGTCCCGTATTAAATAAATACTCCTTTTGATTTTTTTTTCCAATATGACATAAATTTAAGAAGGTTGGATCCCAGTACGTGTAAATTCTAGATTCGCTACTGGTGACTGACGCTGGGGATTTTAGTAGCTAGGGATTTTTTTCAGAAGCTATGTGAAAAAACATATTTTTAGGGGATTATAGTGGGATTATTTTTTAATTCATAAAGGTTTGAGATTATTAAAACTAAAATCCCAATCTCTTATAAGTTTTGGAGTCCCGGCTCCCAAACGCACCCCAAAATTGACACTAAACGTAGTCATTTTTATGCAGTTGGCCGATCACATATAATCACACTTGTATAATACTACTTCATCCCATCGCAACACGGATGAACTTAAGTAACCAACGTTTTCTTACAACCCAAAAGGTCAAGTTTACACAACTGAGCTTGAATATGTTTTCCCATAAGATCAATAGTTAGTGTTTAATACGGACACGTATGAAGGCAGAAGATCAAAATACAAACCTCAGCATCTTTTGCGCTTAAGATTGCTCTTAATATTCTTCAAAATGAAGCTAATAACTTCCTTCGATGTAGCTCTTCGATTTTCTTTAAAGTTCCAAAGCTCAGAAATCACATATGATCCACTAGCATTATGTTCATTATGCTCCTTGAATGCAGTGACCACTGCATCAAATATGCCACTTCCCCATTCTGCCTTGAGATTTCTCAACAATTCATCATTTTCATCAATCACTTCCTGCATTATGAACATGAGTTCGTTTGTAAAGCTAGTGATAATGAACATGCTTATCTCCCAAAAACATAGAACAATATCTCTGAGTTCATGGTATATATGTTAATTAAACTACCTACAAGGGCATATTTGACCCATTTTTACTAATAAACGGGTCACCTCTGGATGTTATATCTCTAACAAGTCAAACGAGTAAATTTTAAAAGATAAACTAGCTAACAATAAAACAGAATTATGCCAGCTTACGGTTTTTCTTTGATGGATCAGATGGGTAAATTTTTAAAAATACCTGTAAGGAAACTAGGCAAATCAAAATGTTCAAACAGGTCAAAAGTCTTCCCAAGTCTACTTTTGATGCATAGAACTTCCTAAATTATTTTATTGATATAACTAATAAATTTGGCGTACTAACTTTTTATAGAAAATTAGAAGAGTTAGATACAGTATCTTGTTACCCAACCCGCCCTACCCTTGCATATTGATATCTTTAGGATAACCTATTACTTATCTGATATAGCAATTTACCTATAACTCTATAAGGACTAAAAAATACACATCAAAGAACTTTCAACACATTTGACCTCTTTCTTTTTTAGCCAATTTTTTCTTTGCAATCTAACATGTTTGAACCCGTTAGCAATAAAACATTACCCGAATCGACCCATTCATAAGTAAACAGATTGAAACCCATTCATAAGTAAACAGACTGAAATTGCTACCCCTAATATTAAAGATAGACGCCCAACGACCTAAAGCGTCAGCTTTCAGGAAACACCCAATACATACTATGAATTTTAAGAATCGTACCTCAGGTTTACCATCTACAATAGCAACTTTCATTGGATGCCACCCTGCATTTTTGAGGTTGTCCTGCCAAAGAGAACACAACTCAAGGGCCTTGACCTGCGCTTCTTCAGAGTCAAATTTTTCCTTGCAGGCATCATGGAAGACTTTCATATCAAGTTCTCCAACCTCTGTACCCCGATATTCGTACGTCTGCTAGGGATATCCTGCATGGCCTATAAACAAATGAACAATCAATTTATTTGCTACATTTCGTGAAAAGTATGATCCAAATTAAAAATGGCAAGATGGGTGATCTGGGCAGGTTTAGTATGGGTCAAAGCTGGCATGTCAGGTTGAGTTGATGAGCAAAGACTTGTTAGTCCATTACTTAAAAAAAACATTAGAAAACATTTAGAAGTTGTATGTTAAAAATAGACCACTTGTAACCTTTTACCTACCCGACCATTCCCCTTTTGTATTAATTCAACTCATTTGAGATAAAATACCATCCAAAAACCCTTTTTAAATGTAAATGAATTTAAATTTCAATCTCTAATGGGCATGGTTAAAAAAGTAGGGTATATTACAGCTGAATGTATCCAACTTTACCATTTTTGCTATTGTAAGTATTGAACTAAAAATAGTTCTATCCTATTATGTAAAACTTCTCAAAACTTGCTATTATATATATATATATATATATATATATATATATATATATATATATATATATACTAGATGCAAACCCGTACGATGTACGGCAAACTCAAATTTACAATATTTAATTTTATGGTACGTAAAAAGAAGATCATCTACGTCGAACTTTTTTAGAAAAAATAAATAAATTTAGATATCAACTGTATTATCAATTGAATAATGTAAATACATAATAGAAACATAAATGATCAAGAAAATGCACCAATACAATTATTAAAACATATCCTAAACATAATGGAACTACACACGACAATAATAATTAATAAATTAATTATCCTAAACATATTATTGTTTAATAATAATTTGACACATGTGATAATAACTTATGGTTATTCTAAACTATTTAAAACATAATTAATTTATTAATTTGAAAATTATAAGAAATTGCCACGTAGGATTTTATGCCAAATGGCAAATTCTGAAGCTTTCTTTTATACTCCTTTAGTGTGTGTGTGTGTGTGTGTGTGTATATATATATATATATATATATATATATATATATATATATATATATATATATATAAAAGATGTAAAACCCGTGCGATGCACGGCAATTTAAAATATATCATTGAGATTTAATCATAATATGTTAACAACTGCAAACAATAATCAACGTTTTCCCACTAATTTAGTTGTTCGTTTCACGGCTAATATCGGGCTCAATCCATGCACTCGAAATCCGAATGTTAATAGAGCATTTAATCTTCTTGAAGTTATTTTATTAATCACAACGAATTGTTGATCGTTAATCTATATTAAAAACATAACAACAATGATAATTGTAGAACAATAAAACAATGATAATTGTAGAACAATAAAACAATGATAATTGTAGAACAATAAAACAATGATAATTGTAGAACAATAACAACAATTTTAACAAAACACTTACTTTAAATTTTATTAGGTAGATTGATGATACATACCACAAGAAGTAGGGAAGAAATGTGCAATTGACTTGAGAGAAACATAGGGGAATCGAGTTTTGAAATCACATGGAATATATGTGCACGATGAAAAAACCTATAAAATAGAGTCTACATAAAGAGAGAACAAATTAAAAATATCTACACTTTAAGAATCCGTAGTATAATCTAAAAAAAGATTTGAGAGTTATTATCCTAAAAAAACCCAAGTATTTATGTATACATATAATTTTATAATTAATAAGTTTTCCTTGTTTGTGTTTGGTTAGGATTAATCAAATTTATACAATTTTTTATATTAATTAATAATTATTATTTTATTATTAATTTGATGAAGAGAACTCGTTCCCTGTAGTTTATTTCCATACGAATCTTTATATAATTATTTAATAATAATAATTAATTAATTAATTAATTAATTTGGTACTGGAAAATTAATAGTTTGTCACGTGTCATTATTGCCTACGTGACAAATTATTGATCAATTATTTATACTCCTTTAATATATATATATATATATATATATATATATATATATATATATATATATTACCTCCTACGTAGTATAACACAAACAATGACGTGACACCGGTTATGATGGTGTGGCAGATGAAATCGTATCGTACATGGCTGCCACACTGTTCCAAAACCCGATCATACGATTTATCAGTCATCGAGTACGTACAATAGCAAGTATTTGGAAGTTTAATACATGTAACAGAACTTTTTTAGTTTGATAAGTACAATAAAAAAAATTGAAAAGTTAGTTGCATTATGATGTAATTTGCCAGAAAACCTAAATAATGGAATTTAACTGGATATTATAAACCAATACTTTAATCAACATTTTGTGGGCGTCTTGCAAGTCATCATTATTTTGGCGTTGCTTAACCATAAGAGTTTGATTCATATCCTCCATGTTGTCCGTTTCATCTTTCTTTGCTTGCAGTTCATCACTCATATTTTTAATCTTCTCTTGAACTGCAACATCATCTTTATCTTCCAGATGCTTCATCACTTGCACTTTCCATTTTAACTCTTCATATTCCATTTCCAATTTGTGTTTAGCATCTTACTGTCTCTTTAACTCAAGGTCTGTCTTCAAAGCCTCCTTCTTCTCTCTCTGTGACCCAGGATCCAAAAATGTTATTTTTAAACCATCAATGTAAATAAAAAAAGTATAAACAGAAGAGATGGTCGGGCGGGTTAGGTAATGGCTAAACTAGTATATTATTACAATAGTAATTAAACTTTTTAGTTTTTATATATAATGTTTGAGGAGGTTTCATGCATTACAAATACACTTTTTCTAACGTTCAACCCAATTGACCCGTTTCATTATAAGTTTGTCATCCGATGAGATAAAACAAGAGCTGCATCTATCCAGTCATCATTATTATGGGTCGAATTTTCCACCTCTAATAGAAAAAAGAGTAAGGAAGAATTGCTAAAGCTCAACTTTAGCAGGGTTACCTTTTGCTCTTCCATCAGCCTTCTAACACTCTCATGAGCTTTGTCCTGCTCCATAGAAGCCATATCCAGAGAAGTGTTCTGCACATCATTCTGGATTTGCAGAAGTGGATATGAATCACATAATATGATAAAAATAAAATAAAATTAAAATCAAAGAACTCCATTCTATATAAAGGTTTAAGTGTTAAAAATGTATAAAACTTTAACAAGAGTTCTATTCCATCTCTCCGACTTTAAAATTCTAGTATATGTATCGAACATTCAATTATTGCCATTGTATGTATCCGATGGCTTCACCATCAAGTAATCTCATTATTTTGATCATGTGTCAGCCATATCAGTCGCCACGTCATCAAAGGGGTGCCATGTCACAGGTTTAGATGCTATAGGGGTCAGATACATACATTAAAAATAAGTAACAATAATTCATACAACAGAAATATTTAACCTTGGATAGATACAATACGATTTTGGTTAAAGTTCGATACGTTTCAAGACGCTTAACTCTTTATCTAATCAAGAACCTAAAGTTGGTATCATCAATGTCTTTAAAGCTAGATTTTGGATTTAAACAGAAAGCATAAATTATAAAATTTGATAGGTGGGTGTCTGTATGATAACACGCACGATGCCAAATTGCGAATAAAATCACCTTTCTTTTCTCCTCTTCTAATTTTTGTTTCTCGCATTCTGTTAAGGCTTCCTTCTTACTAAGCTCTTTGGTCCAAGAATAAACTTTTTTCTTACGCTCCTCCAAATCCGCATTCCAACTATCGTGCTCCATTAAAACCCTTTTAATAAGCTCTTGTTCTTCACGTTGTATCTTACTTCTGGCTGCATATAGGATCAAATACTTGCATGTTATCATGACCTCAGACTTCTGAATCGATTTCCACATGAAATAAAAAGGATTCTGTTTTCTCCTTCTAAAGAGCTCTAAAGTAAGGTGGCAACTTCAACCAACTTCCCTATAAATGGGTCAACTCGGGTCATGTTTGATTCTAACAGGTCAAACGGGTTATAGGTAATCCAAAACATTCAGATAGAAGAAATTTCCTAAATAGTTTCATCCAAAATAGTAAGATTTTGTGTTAATCGATTGGGCAGCTCCCAATTGACATGCTTGATTGCTTTCAAGAGTGTGAACAAAATGCTAGCCCAATTAAAGCTCACTATAGTTCTATCATCATAGTTTGAACATTAATAACTTTAAAAACTCAATTAAATGAACAGAGGAAGTTCTAATCTTCGTCTCAACTCAACCCGGCCTGACCCATACATAAAATTAAATGTTTTGAGCCATTATTCGAGCCTCTCCCCCAATCCACACGTAGTTTCCACCTAGAGAGAGCACGTCATAATATATGATAGAAAGTAAACAACTCCATGTTTGAGCTTATGGAATCTAGCATAAAACGCTACTGCCTCCAACTAACGCATACAAGATTGGCACATTTGGAAACGTGCATACAAAAAAGAAGAGGCAGTAACGAACCATCACAGAAAGCTCGATGGCTGCTGTCAATTTCTTCAAGCATCCTGTTCAAAGTCATAGTGTTCTGATTACTCTTGATCTGCAAACCCTCATAAATTTCATTCGTCATGTCAAGCTCAGTTGCTAATTCAACTACCAATTTGTTTCTGGTTTTCTTAATTTCTTAATCAACGTCAGAAACTGTTTTCAGCTCTCTTTTGGTGCTAAGATACTCTCCTATTACCCCTTGTGATTCAGGTCATCTGCACGAGCTACCCATGCATATATACTTGAACCTGAAGGCTTTTCAGAAGCACTCCATTCTTTCTAACTGCAATGAGCAGCTTCAAAGGCTTTCTCAAATTCCATCGCATTCCAAAATCCATTCCAACCGCTGTTAAACGTCACCAAGGCTTGTGCAGTTTTCTTTTGATCATCCCACATAATCTCAACATCTTCAGGCTTGAACTTTGAGAATCTCTTCATCCAATAGGTTGTACTCACCATATCTTCCCCATTATCAGCCTCATTAAGAATGCTGATTACTCCCAGTCCAAGGCCAGCAAAACAACTCGTTTTCTTTGAAGCTTGAAGCTGCAGGCATTGCAAGTTTGCAACAGCCACTTTCTGCGGTTATTCAGCCTCCCCTGCCAAAAATTTTTAGTAAAAGAGATATATTAATTAATTTAAGTATAAGAACACAAATATATTAGTCACTTTATATATAGGAGTGGGTAACGTTCCTGTTAGAACACTATGAAAATATGAACGGTAAGAATATTCGGTTTTTTTTAATATAAATCCTACAAAATAAACAATTTTACAAAGTTGACTTTTAATATCTCAAACAAATCATGGATACATAGATGCAAGGATGCATATTTTCATATAAGTTCAAAAAATATAAATGTGCAGATTCGGAATAGATGCACAACTCAAAACTTGTGGTTTATTCACTTTATTGCTTCAAAGTATTATTAAACACTTCGATAGGGATATAAAAGTATAAATTACATAATTTTCCAACTTATATAATTCAAATTAGAAAGAATTTTTTTTTAGTGTTTTGCATGTTCTTATTGTACAAGTGTTCTCACATGATCCTTATATCACCAAATTCCTTGAGAACCACAGAAGCTATCTCGGACTTTAGATCAAAAAAATGGATGATTAATTGACTCTGATCACGTGTTATTTAAAACCATAATCATGTGATAAGAAAGGCCTCACCTGCAAGTTCATTCTCCAAGTACATTGCTAAGGCAAGATGATTAGCCTTTTGTTTTGCATTTCTATTAGATAAACCTTTGCTCACACCTGTAGCATGTTGATGCAAATCCTTGTATTTGAATTCCTGTTTTTTCTTTCCGGCACAAAAAGGACACCTAAGAATTCCATTCGCGTACTTAACTTTTAACGTTCCGTTCATCAGTTTCTCATATGGCTTATCCTTATACGCAACAATCTCGGAATCACTGAACTCGGACTCCTCACCAGAAGTATGCTCAATACGATAAAGATAAATTATCATCGAGACATTTAGGTGGTACACAGAATAAGGAAATATAAGGCAAAATATTAGTTAAGATTTCATTTGCAAACTGATTATCTAATTATTGCATTTCCGAAAAGCAGATAATAGTTTGAAAGTAACTTATCGAAACTGACTACTTACGCAATCGAAAATGGCAAGAAATATTTACACTCAATAAATTCATTAGTATCAGTGTATAACTATACAACTAATATACGTGCGATCAAAAAGGTTCGTACAGCTAAATACGAAACCCTAACTTTGCAGACATTAACAAAATGCACGATAAAATGATGAGAATTCAAGCTGAATGAGATAACATAGAGAATGCGTATAATCTATAATCTTCTGATATACTTGATATTCAGTAGTAGTAGTAATAACAATAACAATTAGTGAAATTAATTATATCAGAAAAATACAGTGATCGATAAGGGGAAAACGAAATGTACGACTGACGATGAATAGAAACTTCAGGAGGAAATACGGCGTCGACTGGACGGAGAAAAGTACCTTTGACTGATCGGAGAACGTAGTGCTAGACTGCTAGTGTGTGTAATTTCAGTTTTTCAAGCTTAGTGATCGGAGAAAGGCGTTAAACATGCAAAAGGTGTGATGGTCAATTGGTCATGGACTAATTGTTTAGTTGGGCCGTTTAATTTTAGTTGGGCCTATGGACCGAACCGGTCTGGTATGGATGGGCCAAGTTTGGTTCAGTTTTGTGCTTGACATTTTGACAATGACAATTAGAAATGACTCATTGGTGTTGGGTAATGCAATAGGTTAAAAAGTTGAGTTAAAAAGCTCGTATAAACACCCTCTCAGTTTATATCGTTTGGTTGTTGGATTTATACGAGTAGTATTTTGTTTTTATTTATTACTCTTGGCAGCGTGTACTTTGTTGCTAGTTGCATAGATTCATAAATGTGTAGTCAAGTTTTGGTTTGCGTTTGCAGTGAAGAACATAGAGAAAGTTTATAATAGATTGTTCCTTGTTCAAACTAGGTAGATGTTTTCGCCTTATTTAATTTTGTTTTCGTTGAGGTAGAACGTGTTTATGGCATTACCACGTACTTGGCTAATGTTGTCAACCCTTTGTTATGGTATTCAAGTCCTACCTCGATCTGCTTGGCTAATGTTGTCTAGTTTGAGTAGTCAACCTTTTGTTATGGTATTGTCAGTTTGTGAAACCTTTGAAGGTAACTTTCTCTCTACAAGAATTATAAATTGCATGAATTTAGTGACTTAAAAATGTATTGCCTTTGTTATACAGATATCCCTTTCAAAAATAACGTACATTTGCATCTGGAGATGTCCTTGGGCTGATAGTGCCTTTGATAGACTAGCACCTGTCTTGAGATATATTGTGGAGGAAGATTGCAATCTTCATATAAATACTGGGAAATTGGAACACGTACACTACGTGATTAATACAGAAGAAGAATCTTAATGAGTTTTTTAAAAAATTCCTGAGGTGAGGTTTAATTTGTATGTAGTTAGGTATCAAATTGTAACATGTAAAGAATATCAATGTTTTACTGTCTACTATCTTTAATTACTCGGAAAACAATCTCACTTTGGTTTGAAGAGATTAATAAGTTGCATCTTTTAACAGGGATCAACAATGGAATAAAAAGTCGGGTCAAGGGATTGGATCCGTATAATACCCGACCCGGGGACTGAATCCGTAATATAGGGGCAACCACATGAACTGGCAATGTAATTTACTCATAATCCTAAGTAATTCTTCTTCCAGAAAAGGTGTTACCATCACTTAAAAACAACATTCAGATCAGAGATCATCGTCAAATTCAGAAAATTCTTATTCCTGGTGTGAGGAACATTATGATGGAGGGAGGGTATAAATAAATAAATATAATGGTAAAATGAAATTCCAAATGGAAACAATTACTAATTTCAGAGGGTACATACCTACCTTAGATGGAAAACTCTATTCAAGCAATCATATGTTCCCACTCACTACGAATCCTAGCACAATGCTCGATGAGGTCATGACCAGCTGTGGCTATCGCGGCATTTGCAACATAGTATCCAAATCTTCATGAGTACGCCAACGCAAATTATTATTATCCAAATCTTGAGGAATGTTTGGTGGTGTGCAGCTTCCATAACCTCCCGACGCACGTTTCCTCCTTAGCTTAGACTTCTTCTTCTTCTTTTTGACACTCATCTCTGGAACAAACAAAAATACCCATTAACCAATTGGCTATAGATCAATATAAACACTATGCATGCATTGGATTGGATAGATACTGAGATGCAAGAGAATATACTTGGTTTGCATGACATTATTTTCCCATCTTCATTTTGCAAATGTGGATAATGATTCTGCAGTACAAAGGTCACGTGAATAAATCATGGACATACGCGGTACAGGCACAAACAAGTAACCATAATAACATGTATATGACATTTTTTTAAAACTTTTATTTAATATCCAGATTCATATCATAAAAATATACATATGGGGGATTACATTGTCAAAGAAGTTTCCTGGAACATTTTAAAACTAGATCTAATTTGAAAATTTACATATTTGAACTGGATAAAAAAGGATACGATATGATAATAACGGAAGATTAATTGAAAAAGAGCAAAATAAAAAACCTGGTTGAGCTTAAAGCCTGTTTTGAAATCAGCAATGTGCTTAGTAAAAGCATTCTTAAAAGTGAGATCAGAGGCCTTGTCGCAAATGTTGGAAAGCTGGGACTCAACCTTCGATCTTGATTCCCTGATGATCAAAGACACCTTATCGTCGCACAACTTCTCCTCATCCTCCTTTGTTAGGGCAACAAGACACAATTCAAAATAAACATCCTCGATTTTAGTGTGGGCGGAAAAGAGAAGGTCGTTGTCGATGGTGAACTCTTTATTCTCAACAAATTCCAAAATGAGACATCGTTTCTTGATAATCCCTGAGTTCTTTGTTAATTTTTGCTAAGCAGGCTTTAATTTCATCATCTTTTTGTTGCTGGAGTTTAGTAAGTTGCGGAGCCTTTGCTTTAATCGTCTCCTTTTCAGAATCTCCTTTACGTGTCTTCTTGTCTTTTAAAAAACAAAAACCCAAAGATGTATATATTATTATATATTATATATTATATATAAATAAAGAAGCATATGATCGAAGAGAAAGGATGTATATACGTACGGTGACTGTCATTGGAGAGACTCTTAGCAAATGGACTAGTATTCGGCAGCACAATATATAAAAATAAAAATAAAAATAAAAAATAAAGAAAATAAATAAAAATAAAATTACCAGAATTTTGTTGTGTTTACAAACATCGCCTATTTTAAAGTCCTCAAGGAGTTGCCGAAAAGCCTTGTTAATGTTTGTGTTATGAATATTATCACATATATATTGAAGCGCACTTTCAAGCTTTGATCTGTAATCACGAATCAATAAATCAACTTCCTCCTCCTGTTTGACAATCGATGTCGATAAAGACGATGAATGTATTCTTTTCCTAAAACTGTCAGCAATGAGACCGACTTTATCGCAGGCGACATTCTCAATCTCTTTTTCAGTGAAACCAAAATCGAAACTAACTAGTTTGTCTAAAATATTCCGACGCTTCATCGAGTTTCTCCTGTGACTCCATTTTCCATTTTACTCTCCCCATTCTTTTCTTTTCTTTTTCTTACACCGATCTAGGGTTAGGGTTTCCGATCCGTTTGATAAATTGGGAGTGATGTATATACATAGTTTTATATTTTATATTTATATTTAATTTAATTTATATATCACTAACATTAACACTACCCACTCCCGTCGAAAGCACGTAGACAGTCATACTCCTAAACATCATACATAACTATCTTGGTACTCCATGTAAGCCGCTCAAATAAATAAATATTCATCTACATATTACTCTAATATAACACCGTAATAAATAAATAACTATCAATCTTAAAACACCCTACACCCTTATATATAAGAAAATTGATCCAACTAGAACACTATATGCATCTATTCTGATTCTACCTAACCTAGATACCTCCTACACAACTATTTTATTATATAAATATCTCTATAAATACTACATGATTTATTTATTCCATTAATAAGTATAAAACATTTATCATCTATTTTTACAATTTATAGTTCAGTTGAAGATATAATTTAAACTTATTGAGATGTAGAATTTTTTTTCTTTATATAACCCGTATGTATACACAGATTTAAAAGCTAATTTATATTAGATTGTGTAGTAGTTGAATTCCTATAATCATACCATTTATGTGTTCTCATTTTTTATGTGATTAGTTAAAAAAAAAAGATAAAGGTTAAAGCTAATACATAAATAGAATAGCAATACTAAACGAAAATAGAACCTTTAGTTAATCTATATATATTTGAGGAGATATATAAACTGAAAGCAAAAGAATATATATAGGAGTCGATTTTAGGGAGAAGAAAATTTAGGGGGAAAAGAGAGAGAAACAATTTGATTCAGTATTTTAGTACTATGATTCAAATTTTTACTACCTATAACTTTTGAATCATAGAGACAAATGACTAAATGTTATTAATAAAATATTGAACCAAAATAATTAAATATAAAATTATAATATTGAACCAAAACAATTAAATATAAAATTATAATAATAAAAATTTGAATCATAATTATAAAATACTGAATCATATTGGTTCTCCCTTCTCTCTCCTTAAATTATCTTCTTTTTTATCCTCTTACTATATATATATATATATATATATATATATATATATATATATATATATATATGATTATTAAAAATAGATAAACGAAACATAAAAAACGGAACAACAAATATGCTATACATAAAAAAAATGATAAACGCTACAGATCAATAACCTACCTTTTGGTTTTCTAAAGTTACGGAGCTTACCTATTTTATTAACAATGTAGGTAATGAACTTTCAATTTGTGTCGATGTTTATAATTTGCAACTTACAAAGCATGTAATATAAGCAAAGTAAAGCGTAGTAAAAAAATTCAAACACTTGCACTATATATTTTAACGGTTATAAGTTGCAAACATCAACACAAAAAGTGAAAATTCGTTACTTACACATATAATAATATGGGTAAATTGCACACATCGAGAGAAAACGAAAAGTAGCTCGCTGATTACAACATTTGCCTATGAAAAAAGGTAGCTTTTTAACAAACATAAGTCAACACCATTTATCAAAACAACAAATTTAGAGAACGCATGTAAAGCGATAATTGAAGATTTCGAAGTCCCACATGATTGAGGGCTGATTTTCTTGGCATGTTGGATATGCGTCTACAGTGGATTATAGCTTGGTGTGTCGTTGATTATATGTTTAGTCTAGTAGTTTTCGTTGCTAGAGTGGAAGGCATATACATGATATGTCATGTATATGTAGTTAATATTTAATGCTTAGTGTTAGATTAAGTTTTCTTTGTACATGTAATGCTCCATTATTTGATTTTTAAGATTTGTAGGGGTAGATCCTTTTTACGCACACAAAATAAATCTTAAAGTTTTTCTTACATAATATATTAAAAACGTGTAACGTTTCGTATGAAACAATAAATTCAAAAATCAAATAGTAGAAAATCTTTTAATCCTTTTCAAAGGAAAACAAATAAACTTAAGCTGAGCTGAAACTTGAATATTATTTTTTCTAAAACGTTTGAGCTCGACTCGAGCTCGTCGCTATATCCAACTCAAAAGAATTAGAGGAACATTATTATGAGATCGAGTTCAAGAACGAGTAATTTGCTAACATCCATATCTTAAGATTGTTAAGATTCATACTCCGTATTTTTTATTTTTATTAAAGAATAAATAATTATCGAACATATTATGCAAAGGTTTTAAAAGTTTTGGAATCAATTAAAGTGTCTTTCCATACAAAAAATAAAGAAAAGATGGTGGACCGCTAAAAGTGAACGATGCTCCGGTTTATATGTCACCGGTTCTTTCATCTTCACTCTCACTTACATATTTTCTACTCTTTTTTAAATCAATTTTCTAGCTACTAATTACTTAATTCCATTCGAATTTCGAAAGCATTACTATTTCTTAGCATAATATTCGAACGGGTTCACGATGCTGTGTAGACGAAAAAGTTCAACAAGATGTCGAAAAGGTGGATCTGTTCCTGTTTACCTAAATGTTTACGATCTTACCTCCGTGAACGGGTGTGCTTATTGGCTCGGTCTTGGTGTCTACCATTCGGGCGTACAAGGTTTGATCTCAACGTTTCACTAACTGATTTGATAAACGGGTTACCTGTAATAAAATGTAACAAACTCTTACCTTTTCCATTGTATATGATAATTTAATTTAATTTTTAATCTTACTACTCACAATGTAACGGAATTAAATATAATTTGATAAAATTGTAACTATAAAGCGGTAGAAATGAAAGTACATTGTATATAATGGATAAAAGTATACAAGTATGTTACAAAGATTTGTAAATTAACACAAGAATTGCAAGTTTTTAAGATTTTGATGTTTGTAGTTCATGGAGTTGAGTACGCATTTGGATTTCATAAAAATGCAACCACTGGAATCTTTGAAGGAGAACCGAAAGAATGCGAAGGATTTACGTTTAGGAAACAGATTATGATCGGATGGACGAATATGAATCTAAGGGATGTTAGAATGTTCATGAAAGAACTTGCCGAAAACTACAAGGGAACTTCGTACAATCTAATCACCAGAAACTGTAATCATTTTTGTAACGACGCATGTATTAAACTAACCGGAAATCCCATTCCCAGTTGGATAAATCGCCTCGCTAGAATTGGTAAGTAACTTTAACTTGCATTTCATCCTCAGTAAATTTCATAGAATAACTCAATAACGTACTTTACAAAATGATCACATTTGGTAGTATATTAGGCCATTAGTGACAGCCTCAAGGCAGTTATTATCATTTCCTAAAAATATTATCAAATTGGGTCATAGATTAAAATGATCCAAATATTGAATAGAATTTGCTGTTTAGTAACAATTTTTTTTCGTAGGCTAATAGTGAAAATCGTGACATTTTACCACTTTTATTTAGGTTTACTGTGCAATTGTATAATCCCGACGAATATAAGTTCATGTAAAATTGGAATCGAAGATGACAAGACGTGTAATGGAGAAGAGAAACTGAATGGTCGTTCAAGTAGGTTCAGTTCATCTTTGAGTTCTCCATCATCATCTGAAAAATCGACGGTGACATCAACTGCAAATGATTTGATCAGAAGCTTTGGAACCAGAAGCTTTGTTCCATCATCTTCACCTTTTCATCCCGGTTCTTCTTCTTCATTTTAGTTATATCATATCAAACTTGAATTGTGTATTATGAAAAGTCTCAATAACAGTAACTTAGTTAAAATTTATCGTCATTCATAACAACATGAGTAAGAAATGGTTGCTATTGTATATATAAAATTATTCTTGATCATAATTAGCTACCGAAGTTGAAGCTGAATCCGGTAGTTAAAAGCTTGTGGTTCGAATTGAAGCTTATTTTAGAGATTTTTATAAACTACTAGAAAACAACTTTTATTTTAAGGGCTTTTATCACATTGTTTTTTCAATAAGCTCCGCTTAATTTTGTTTGTCAGATTAGACTTATAATTTTGAAGGACTCGAGTTAATAAAAATTAGAGTAAATTACATTTCCGGTCTTCAAGGTATGTCATATGTTTCACTCCTGGTCTATGAGTCGGATTTTTTGTAAGTTGTCTCTTGACCTGGAATTTTAACTTTAAAACTCTTTTACCCCTTTAAGAAATTGAGAGTGAAATAAAAAACTGAGTCAAGAGACTGAACCTGTAAAAAATTTGAGTCGAAGAGTGAGAGTGAAACCAATAACATATCAAAAGAACTAGGAATGCCCGACACATCCTAAAGCCTAAATATATGATAGGTCAACTAGATATAAACTTACTTGTGTTTGACTCATAAAAAAGTTTTTCCATTAATACCTATGACTTGATTTGTTCAGTCATTGAAACAGTTTGACTTAAATTCTTGTATGTACCATATATAACAATAACAAGAATGACATTTTATATACCTAGTCAATCAAAAGTACAATATGTTTCTAGTTTACTCACCGTGGTTGAAAGTTATATATATATATATATATATATATATATATATATATATATATATATATATATATATATATATTCTTGATGTTTGGTAATGTGAATATGAGAATACATGTGATTGGTGCGCTAAGGTCCAAAGAATTCTTGTACTAAAGTGGTCTCACATCTAGCATCAACATAGTATTATTATTATTTTTGGTAAAAAGAGGCTCCATGAAAATACACTTTTTTCCAACCTTAAGATTCTAAAGCAAGTACAAAAAGTCAAAAAACAAGATTTCTATAATAATTCGTATATTTTCATTTGTAAAGATTACATCTAATACACGATTTTCTTATCTTGATTATATTCTCTTCATAAAAGAAATTAAACAAAGAAGACGTTGTAAATGCCACCATAGGGGATCAAATTGTTTGGGACAAAGAGTCTTAGTTTGTGTTTGGTTCATGAAAGTGATTAGAAGTCGATAAAATTGGGATTGAGATTTCATTTTATTGGTTCGTTTGGTTGAGTAATTCATAAATTTAGAATCCATCAAATTCTTTCGGCTAAAGGAATTGAAAGACGTTTCAATGTATTTAACAGTTGAAATGTTAATGTTTGAGTTTTTGAACTGCCAATGCAGAAAACAAAATATGGAGACTGACGGTACGAACGTGTAAACCAAAGGGACCATCATGAAATTAACTCTTATTATCATTATTTTGTAAACCTCAGGGTTCAGGCTCATAATGTGAAACAATTATCTTCTCCACATATTAATTATTAATGTTTTCTATATCAAATGAAATGACCTATATATATAGATGAAGGAAGGCCTTACAAGGATTGAATTTAATGATGATATTATATGAGTTTTGAAACAGAATTCTGTTGTTGATTACTAGGAATTTACAATTCACGGTTTACCATTTATGGTTTATGAATTATGATACAACGTTTTCATTTTACGATTTCATGTTTTGAAGTCTAACCAATAGTTTGTAGTATTGGTATTCAACTATTCATTTGTGTAAATCTCAGTACTCTTTCGTTACATCGATTATGTAATCGATTTCATGTTTTGAAACCTCTAGACGAGCTAAAGAGCATACAACTATCAGTGATATATTATCATCGCTAATTCATCGATTTGGAAGCAAACACAATGCAGTACCATCACTGATTCACCGCTACAATGAAATTTTGTTTCCAGTTTAAAATTGATTGGCAGTTTGGTCTAATTGAGATAACAATACACTTATTAGAGTGAATTACGTTTCCGGTAGTCCTTGCGTCGGGTTTTCCTTTTAGGGTTCAATCTCCGATCCGGATTTTCATTTCGCTCCCGGTCCCTCTTTTAATTAGAAAAAATAATTTTAAATTTTAAAGGGTATTTTAGTCATTTCATGAGGATGAAGGAATATGAGCGAAATGAAAATTCGGATCAAGCGAATGAACCCGAAAAAAACCTGATACAGGGTTTTGGAGTGAAACGAATATCATACGCTCGGGATCGTGAATGTTATTTACTCCATTTTTAACTTAGTATGTAATAAGAGAAGAAATAATAACTTTTGCTCATTACCAATTATGAATTGAGTATACATATATTTTTTTTAGAAATTTATAATTTTTTTTTTCAGAAATGTATAAATAACATGTGGTAATTTAGAAATGTCCACTAGTAGTTATAGTTGAGCATAGGGTTTACAACTTGAATATAAAAGATAGTGTCGTGAGAAAATGTGTAAAACTACAAGACAGTAAAACATGTCCACATCCGATGCACAAGGGGTTGTATTTTATTCATAACACCTAACAGGGTATATGTATACGATTCATCCCTACACAAAATAATAATTTAATCATCAAATTAAATTGCGAACCCATAATAATTTTTGACATCGTCAAACGGTAATTCACCGACATTTCATAATTGGTAAAAAAAATTACGACAACTTGATTATATTAAAACAGCTAGCTAGATGCTAAAAGATACAAACACGAAACGATCAAAAGAATATAAAACATTATAATGTTGTTGAAATTTGTATAGATGCATCACAATTTATACCTTGATGGCTTGATGCATGAACAAACAGATGCAACTGTTTGAAAATTTGTTCATAAACCCCACCCTTTTAAGTAATAACAATAATTGGCTTATAAAACTTTCAAGCTCCATATAAAAGTCAGATATGGAGAGTTTCAAATCTTAAAGTTCTTCGATCCAGAACCAACTAATCTACGACCACGAAATTAAGAGGTTGAATTTGAATATTTACGAGAGATTATTAAGTCTTTACCACGGATTCAGCGATTTGCCATTCAGCACTTCTATGCAACACTCTTGATTTTTGGTGAAAAGGGAAAATGTAATAGGTAAAACGATCATGTTTAATTTATTTACAAGAAATGAAAGAAAATCAAAATAAAAGGAGAAAGTTTTAAAGTATTTCTTTTTATTTGTATAGAGTTATTTGTATAGAGTTATTTGTTAGAAAATAAGGTTAACATGATTATCCAAATATTACAAAATGACCTTATTAGATTAAAATAAACAAATAAGGTTAAAAAAATAAAAATAAGTCCACCGAACACTTGCAAAGTACTAACAAATAAGTAATCAAAAGCTACTAAACTATTGATAGATGATTCTAATTCATAAAGTATAGTGATTCGAAAATCTAACAAGTTAAACTTGGAAATAAGATAATTCGATGGAGGAGATTGGTGTTCTATATAAATATAGGAGTTGTAATAGGGTTTAGGTGATGAGTTTGAGAAAATACAGAGGAAATATGTCAGTTTCCCTCTATTCCGTATGACGAGGGCTCCGGTGATTCAATAACATTGATGACAACTCCATTATTATAATCTTCATTCAGAGAGACGTGATGGTATTCGAAAGTGTTGAGATATGTTCATTTTTATAATATCATTCATTCTCTATATAAACATTTACCAAAGGTAAATTACTATTCTTTAAATAGTTGATGAATAGGAAAATACAAAACATATTAAATAAGTTATAAAATGCAACTAAAAGCAACATCTTGATTAGTTATCCATGTTTACTTTTTTTTTTATATATTGAGTGCATTAATTAATACGTATCATTTTAGAAAAACATAATAATTTACAAATTGAAATTATCATGGATTATCTTTCAAAATGAACCTCAATTTATTTCATTAACTAATCAAAGTAATTAAATACTTATTTAATTACTCACTAACTTGAAGAAAACACAATAACTTAAGATTAGACCAATTACCCAACTAGTAACGTTGTGGTTACAACCAAATTTAGGTTATTTGAAGTTGTGTGATCATAGGATTTGGAAAAAATATGTAAACTTTTATCGATCATTATTTGATGAGCGTAATCAAAGAATATAGGTTCACAAATTATCTGATGGTAAAAAAAATAAAGGAATCAAATTTCAACGAGAATTGTGTTTCTCAATATGAGGGTAAAAATGTATTTTAAAAAAAAATGTTATAGTTAAGATTAAAAGTAACAATAAACAAATATTTAGTTAGTTACTTTACCAAAACACAAATAAGTATCATCAAGCAAGCAAACAAACATTGTGAGATTGAGATAAGTGGTCCCCCTTTGTGAGCTTTCCTAAACACCCCCCAGTTCCTTCTCAGCCTTCTTTCTTTTACCTTTCAAATTCATTCAAAACCTAAAAACACAAACACAAACACAAAAATCTTTTTCATTAATTCTTATGGCCGACAATAACCCACAAGAACAACAACTTCATCATCATCATCATCATCATCCAAAATACTTACTTTTTCTAAACTTAATGAGTAAACGTAGAACATGGGTGTTCCTATTTTTATTCGTTTACACAATCTTATTATCATCATCTTGGAACTTGTTAAAATCAGTCTTATCATGGTACAACTCACAAGTGACGTCATCACCCACCTCATCATCTGGTTGGCCTGCGATCTATGCTTCAGTTGCTCTAGGTGTTATATTTGGTCTGCTATCAATGGTGGCTGCTCTAGCTGTTGCTGTTCCGGCAACTGTGGTGACGTGGATTTCTGTTTTAGTTTTGTTGACTTTTTTTGGTAAGCCAAGAAAGTCTTTGGTTGTTGAAGGAAAGAAATTAACGGTGGAGATTGTAACAACTGTTGCTAAGATTTTGATCAAAGAAGGGAATTTAGTTGCTGCTGTTTGTGCTGTTTTGGGGTATTTTTTACTTGTTAGAAGTAAAAGTAATAATGGAAAAGAATAGATTTAGATTTTGATTGATAAAGAATGTACAAGTTTTTATGCAGGTTGTACAATATCTTCTTTACCTAACCTTTTTTTTTTTTAATTGGTGTTAGGAACAAGATGACAGTGTGTAGATATTCTGTTCTTGTAATTGAAGTAAAGGTTTGTTTTTTTTCTTTAAATATGTTTTATTGCTTTTTTTTATAATTAAGTTATGATGGATAGATTACTTGGTATGTTGATATTGTTAGATTGTGGGTTAGGCAAGAAATCTAGGACAAAATTGACATTTGACAAGTCTTTTGTCTTGGGAACAACAATGTGATATTGAGGTTAATGTGTTTTATAATGGAGTAGGTTGTAAATAACAATGTTATATTTAGATGAATCAATGTTTTATTTGATTGCCAATATATGATATATTGTGAATAAAATATAGATTTATAACTATGTACTATAAGAAAAGGACCAGGTAGATTGCAAATAGATATTGTAAATAACAATGTAGATTGCAAATATTACATCGAGTACCTCGTTAATTACTCAAATCGTTAACGGTACTAGTTATAGCACATGAAATGCGCACAAGTGTAAATCAATCATTTAGTGAGTTATTCTTTTTTATTTTTTAATACAATGAAAAAGAAGAACAAAATGACTGATTTACCCTCATGTGCATGTCATATGCACTAATATGCACCAACGGTCGTTTGGCGACCGCATGGACAATCGCTGTAATCTTGATGTTTAAAGACAATTTACAAAGATCCATGTAATTCATTTTTTGATATATGTACTGTTCATTATTATTCATCTTTCATAAATTATTTTGACATGTTAGATACATGCTTTAATAAAATTCAAATGGGTCAGCAATCAAGTTTTGAGTTATCTAGTTATCATCTAACATGCTAAAGACAAGGGCCCATATACTTTGGAACCAAATTGACATGAAGCGAATAGTTTGGAACCAAATTGACATGAAGCAAATAGTTCCTAAAAGAAACAAACATATCGTATTCACTTATTGCCACATTCTACAAAAAGTAAACATTTTTAACCATCAATATTCAAAAACAACTCATCTTCAGAAAGTTCTTCACACATAGCAGCGTACCATAATTATCCTCACAAGGATTACTTACAAAATTTCGGCTTATGAATCGTGTTTACAAATACAATACAAGATAAACAGCTTTAATTTGTTGGGAAATATTTAGTTTTATGTCATAGAGGCTGTTTCTGTGAGATGCAATGTAAAATGTGATATTGCAGACTGCAAATGGCATGAAAGCAGATCTTCAGGAATAGGGGAGTTGAAAATGGTATTGAAGCATTCCAACTTAACCTCGGTGGTCAAACCCTCCCCAGAATCGGCTACAAGCAGATCACTGATTTCTTCTGCCATCTTTGCATACACCATCCTGTATTACAAAAGGCAACATTACTAGAATGCTAAGAAAATCAAAGACGCATGCCCATATGCTAAAACCAATTAACAGTTTTTATGATATTTAAACGAAAAGGTTAACAGGAAAAAAGAGGTTATTTTTTAATTATGGGTCTGAAAGGGTCAAGTCAGGCTAGATTGACCGGAAAATATGAGTCAAATATGCTTACAAATATTATTTCATTTATAATCTCATTTTAAAAATAAAATAACTTGGGAGGTTTTATGAAATATAATTTGCATTTTAAAGTATAAAAAAACCAATTTCTCCTCTTAGAGATAGAATATAACCTGAATCAACCATTTTAAAAGTACATGGATCGACATTTACACATCTAATCTCTACAGATTACACATTCTTGTCGTCACAACATATAATGATCTTTTTATGGTACCTGGCATCAATAGGCAAACGGCTGTCCCAGATTGCCATAGACCCTTTCAAGCGACTAAAGAATTTCTTACAGGCATCGTTTTTGTCTGCAAGAGAAACCTGCAGAGTAAAAAAGGTTGCATGGAAATCATCACTTGTAAACAATTACGAAGTAAAACTTATTGAAGCAAATACGTATATTTGAAAAACTTCCATACCAGTTCCGTCATTGTGTCATCGTTCTCCTTCAAAGAAGTTCTAAGTGCATAAAATGTTAAATAGATTCCAGCTCCTAAGTCCCAATTCTCGATTTCTGATTTATAGTCTTCCATAGAGGTTGCAAGCTTCAAAATTTCTGATTGTTTGCCTGAAACATGAAGATTGTGAGTGAAAATAATCTTTCAAATCTTAAAACATCGTTAACATGGATTAATTATCTAGGACTGTCTATCGTCACACAACAACAATTTCTACAATGGTAACCAAGCTCACCAGAAATTTAGGAGTCTGGAAACAACAGAGCCAGATCAAGCAGGATTTGAAATAATCTAGTATAACTAAAGGTGTGTACTTTATATTAACGGTACGGAAAAATACAAACGAGTAATTACTAAATGACTAAATCCAAGCATATAATGTCACTTTTAGTTGTATACGTGAGTCTACAGGTTGAATGTCCAAGCTAACAGGCCCTTGCAAACTTACAAGTGACAATAAATTACCACTGGATTAATAAATATATGATACGGCCCGTACCTGATAAGAACAGAGAATGTGCAACCGAAGTTATAAACGTTGAATGTGCTTTTTGCCAGAAAGCACATCCAAGATAGTGTTCAAGGGCCTTGAAAGAATTCCCATAGTAAGCATGATATATTGCCTGCAGAGTTGAAATAAAGTAACTTTCTTAAGAAAAGATTTCCAATATTAATCACTGGAGAAGCTCAATTGAAATCATTGATTAATTGCATCCAGCATCTAACTTGTTGGAATTACGGGTTTGCCATTCTAACCACCAGGAGTTTTCAATAAAGAGCGCATGGAGTGTAGATGAGATTCAAAAGTTCAAAGCAAATAGTAGATGTGGCAATTTCAAACCTTCTTGATTGTAAAAGGGTCGATTTGGATTATAACTTATCCCTAACGAGTCAAATGGGTAAAAAAGAAATTATAACCAAGGAACAGATCAAACGGGTTGATTTTGCCCAAAGTGTATTTTTAATGCACACATCCTACTACATCACTGTATACAGAACAACAAGGATAGATTAATGTTGAGATTATATAGATTATGAAATCATATTTTTAGCACACTAATTTAAGTACATAATAAGACAAGAAGTTTTATATATCAAAACAAACCCCACCCATACCAAATATACAGCCCATCACCTCTAGCTAACAGAGACAGCAAAAAATTATAACACTGTCACAGTACTGATTTTTATAAAACATTAACTGATATAACAGTAAACAACTCACCAAGGCCTCATGCAACCACGCTGATGGAATTCCCAAATCTTCAATAAATTGGCGTTGGTTCTCTTGAGCACTCCAAGTTTCACAATACTGGAACAAGATTTCCCTAATGACACTAGCTTGTAGATAAGGATAATCATCACGATGCGGCATGTGAAGTACGACATAGATAGCCCAATGACAGTGTCCTAGGCATAGCAACTGAGAAACAAGACCCATGTCAAGAACATGAAGATTATCAGAACTAAATGTTCCAACTGCTTCCAACACTGCCCGCTGATGCCAAATCATATGGTGATCAAGTGGATCATGAGTTGAAGCAAACGCACTAAACATAGTCTTCAAGATGCTAAATTCTCTCTCTTCACTGCCATGAAGAATCATAAGATAATAAGCGAGATCAAAACGTTTACCCGGGTTCCATATTACACCTTCTTCTACCAGTCCTTCGTCTATGTAAACGGGAACAGGATACGGGGCCCGTCCACCTTCTAAAAGATGATGATATGTCTGAAAAATGGTAATCAAATCAGTAGCAGGTGGAAGCTTATACCACATCAACAATCCTAAAAACCTTTTCCAGTCGATATGCATGTCACCTAATGCACCGTCAATATTACCAGCAAGCAACTCGAAAATCCGTATCCGGTCTTGCTCGATAAAATTGAAATCTAGACCATTAGTTTTCCAAAGCTTAAGTTGTCGATCAATATCAGTACGATTGACGGTGGACCCACCAGCCTGGCTCAGCAGACAAGCAAGTCTCACATCTCCCCTAGAAGAGGACAGTTCTACAGCTGCATCAAGTTGTCTTCCAGTAAGAAGCAAAAACAGGTGTTGCAAATCATTTGAATCATTTAAGGAGCTTATTTCATCGTGTACACGGTGACACACACTCTCTTGCAACCATTCACTGAACTCTGCTCTTCGGATCAAAGGGAGTGCATCTTCATCAACCTCTAATGAACTTTCTTTTGAGGAGAACAGAACCTTTATCAGTTCCCAGACAAACACTTGGTGCATTAACACTACACGAGCCGAAGAAGATAATCCAGGTACCTCTAATTGCCTCTCGATAATTTCTATGTAGCTTCGGCATACATGTGAAAGTTCTAAGCGATTACAGACAAGCTTCCGAGCCTTTAGCTTAAACGAATCAACTACAACTTCATTGGTTTCATGACTAATTTCTTTATGAAAATTTAGTGGAGCATCAAAACATAAATCTATAAGTTCCTCCCTTACTTTGTTATTTTCATCTCTAGCAACATTATCAGTTGCAGCTTTTTCTAAATTTATCATAGAAGTTAATTCCCGCTTTTGAGCACTACCACCAATGGTAGAACCACAGTGAAGAAGAAGGCCATTTGGACCCCAGCCTATACCAAATGACCTACCCATGAACAATGCAGCATCAACTATGTTCCGGGAATAGCTTTTCGTTACTGGTGTTTCCTTTAGTTCCAGTTTAAATCCCTGAACTTTTGTTATTGTCAACGGAAGTCCTTTGTTTTGTTGGGACAATAAAATAGACCCATTAGGGCTTGAGGCAAAACTGCCAGGGTTGTACTCAAGTAAAGCTAGTGGAGTTTTCCGAATTGCTGACGGGCTGGATCTTTGAACTGGTTTGCTTAACGATTCCTTACCAAATGGTGGTCTATGGTGTGAAAAGCTTTCATTCAGTTCCTCATCCTCCTCTTCTTCAGCAGGAAACATCATCATTCTCATTTCCTTCATTCTAACAGGATCAAGACCAAGGTGTGAAGGAAGGGAATGGGAAAGCAGACGGGGATCCACTAACGCGCTCTCTTCATCAAAATCAGAACCATCACTATCATTCATTGTAACTGGTTCCCGAGCTTCTGCATCCGCATCATCCATCATAACATCTTCCTCATCATCGCTCAAACCAAATCTGCTAAAATGTTGAACGGAAAACTTCCATTCTTTTCGGTTTGGGTCAAAAGAAATAAACTCAGCTCCTTGCTTTTCTGCAGTCACCATCAACTTTTCTATCGAGGAGCTTATTTGTAGCACTAAAGTTACTTCAGCAGCCTTGTTAAGTCCCTTACCAACCACGGGTTTTGTGGTTTCATCTTCATACACAACAATCTCGTGCCTATTGAACTTAATAATCTGGTCTAAATCTAACCATCTGACATCAGTTTCCGCAAAAAACCTAACACTTCCATAACCATATCTACCAACTGTAAAATTTTGAACCCTGCTGCAATGACCTGGATCCATGAGTTCCCTCGTGGCCAATTCACTCAGACTAGGTTCCATGAAATAATCAGAAGCTCGGAGGGTAGGCAAGAAAGTTTTAACCTCACAAGAAACTGAACATGTTGAAGAGCCATTATCACCTTCCAAAATCACTTTTCTTTTCTTAAACTGGGATTGAGATTGAACAAGTGACTGATGAAATGAATCTAGAGTATCCAAATCCACACCCATTTAAGATTAACTAGTGTTGCACCCTATTTATTTGCCAGTGATATTCTTCAAAAACTCCTGATGAAATGCATATAAAAGAACATATGAAAATAGGACGATGATTTTGTGTCAGAAAATCACATGCATTAGATGCAAACGAAGGTTACATAAACTCTACTTCAACATGATACCCTTCTTGTAAAAGAGAGAGACGGATTGAACAATTGATGAAGAATAGTCAAAGACTCAAAGTTTATCATTAGGTCAAATATGTAATCCTCTGTTTAAAAACAATTCCTAGCTCCCAAGACTGACCTGGAAGCTAAAATAGAGTAGCTATGTTCATATATATTTGTCAAAAAGATTGATTTACAAGTCTAGCTCCAAATACTCCCAGTTTCAAAATTAGTAGACATACACCACCAGTAAAAACAAAAAAAAAAAACAAAGAAGCTACAATTTTATTGTGAATACCTAACAGGTCATTATTTACACTTCAAACCTTGGGATTAAAATAGCTAATTGCAAATAAATGTAACATGGTGTTACACATGAAATATTCCAGTGAATTACTAGCAGCAAAAAATGTCATTCTACATGACGAAATTCCAAGGCATGAAATCAATTATCCATCGCCTAAACACAACATTATAAATATTAATAATTCCACAAGCATGATAAAAAAACAAGTTCACATACAGCACATATAAACTGTGCAAAACCTCAATGATCTGTAATCTCAAAATGAAACAAAATAAAATCCAATTCCACATATTTAAACAGATTCACAGCCATGACGGGCTGATGGCTGAATGGAGACAGTGGTTTAAAAATGTTACAAACAGGCTCAAGTTAACAAAGTGTCATAATTCATAACCATGAATTCACATCCTGAACGGCTGAACTGTAGAGATTGGTGCATGTGGACAAGGAAAATCAAGCTACTGACATAGCAAAAATTAACACAATCCGAAAGTCAATAGGGCTTAGTTAGCCCTTGAATTGGGTAAAAAGTCTGGCTTTAAGTGTCACAGACTCACAGTGGTGACATGATGACAACTACTGGTTGTGCCCAAATATTGGTTTCGAGTACTATCAGATATTCAGATATCATGATTTGTTGTATTAGTGTCTGATAGCTCTTGGTAAAACTATTAATAGCCTATCATGAACATCGATATGCTCTAAAGTATGTGCATCACAGCACTACTTTCTAATAACAATTTTCTCATAATTAAAAGAACAAACACTTAGGTTATAACATAAACTGCATTAAAACTTAATTTCAAATTTAACATATAATCTGAAGTATCTCTACTATGTGAATTACTGCCCTACTTACTTATATAACAATTAATTACAACAACTTAATCAAACCTAATTTACTAACGCGCAACATGAAATGCATGAATAAAAAAACAAAATAGACCTAAATTTAAATAATTAAGTAGCTCATAACATCAATTCAAATCCAAAACTACTTGCAATTTCAGCTGAACAAAAGAGAAGGCAATACCTCAACATGAACTTTGTGAAACTAAAATGTGCGAATTCGAGATTGCATACGTCGGAGTTATCAATTTCCGGCGGTAAAACGGTGGCTCGATGAACGGAAAATAGCACCGGATATTGATCGGAATAAATCAACAGAAACCCTAGAAGGTTTATACGAGCAAAAATTTGGTTGTGTGTGTGTGTCTTTGGGGGGGGGGAACAATGAAATGAAATTTTTACTGGACCCGATGTGCTGGAAACTAAGATCTGAGCCTTCTGGTTTAACTTTTAAGCCCAATGGTTAAATGTGAGGTAAGGGCCCAACGGCCCAATTTGGCCTTCACTAATGAATATTACTAATTTTAATTACTTTACTTAAATGTACATGTAAGAGGGGATTATCATTTGAAGCGTTTATTAAATGTAAGATTATTTTGAAGAGTTTATTAAATGTAAAGATCAGTGTTTTCAATTTCAGATCTCAAATACGGGGTCTTCACGTACATAAGAAAAAATAGCAACCGGTCATCTGACAGAGCCTATCGACTGGTGTCACAACCAATATGAGAGAAATAAATCTCGTAACTCGCGATTAAAGAAATATGAAGACAGGGACTGAGACCTCAACCTCCACCTTTATATTGTATTTTCTCCACCACTAGTCACCGTTGTGGGACGTCTTCACCCACATATACATATGTATTCACAATATGTAATGTGTTGTGGTGGTCATCAATATCTTTGATGATTTTATCTAATGTAATGATTTAACTAAACTGAGTGCAATATTGTATGAGAAAACTGTAAAAATTAAAATAAAAAATGTGAGACCCAGTAAAATTAGTGGTGATTAGTTATTGTTAGAAACAACAATCGTTCATGATATATAATCAGGGGTACAAGTGTTTTAAAAGAAAAAAAATCTAACCATGGGAAATTAAAAACAATAATGACGCTTTTTTTCAAGCGATTTATGTCATTAATAGGAAACATCTTTATAACATTATTATTTAATTAAATTTAAGTAGTCAATTAGATCCTCTATTTTACTCAATTTATTTTATCCTTTAAGAAGTTTAAATCAAGTTTTATGTTCGTATTCACTTACTTTCAAACAAACCTTCTAGAATCTTTTTATTCTATAACTCTTACCGTTAGATCCTAATAATTTCATAATATAACATCTTAATTTAAGTATTATATTTTCTATTTTCAAACCAAATATATCTATTTATACTAAATTAGTTACTTAGTCAGTAAATTTCACACACATATATATATATATATAGAGAGATTAACAGGGAAATAATATTTTGAGGGAAAAATGGAAGTTAATCATTCATTCGCGATGAATGATAATTAAACGTAAAAAAATATATTTTTACCAAGAAGTATTAATCAAAACCGATGTTATAACTACTAATATTTATATATAAAATACATTTTATAACTTATAATATCATATGATGAGTATAAAGAGAATTTTATAATATTCATCATTTATTAATGTTAACCGAAATGGATATTATTATTTTCTTTGAAAAATTATTCGTTAACAATCGTCAACGATGAATGATAATCAAAACGTATAAAACCATATTTTTACCAATAAATATTAATTAAAACCGATGTTATAACTACTAATATTCATCAATAAACTAATTTTTTATAACTTATAATATCACATTATGAATATTAAGGGAATTCGCTAACATTCAACGTTGATGAATGTGTAGCTTCTCTCTTCCCCATAAAATGTTGATTAATTTCGAAAAGGGAAATTAAACTTGAATTTTGTAATGATGAAACAATTTTTATTTCAAACTTTTTAAATATTTTTATTTGAAGTTAGTTGATCTTAAAAAAATACCAGATCACCAAACCATAAGGAATACGCTACTATATACGGAGTAATAATTCAAAATTCCGTGATATATTATTTTTCTTAAAAAATTGATTAAATATATTAAATATATGTTAAAATACTAGAGTGCTCCACTAACCATAATGATGAGTGTTTCCTTGTTATAATTTTCTCAAAAGAATGACCCCATTAACTATAAATAAATAAATAATTTTAGTAGAATTTTATTTTATTATGTATTATTACAAAACTTAATTTAATTTAATAACATTAACATCAACATATTAAATGATAACAATAACATAAAATAAATATAAAACAAATCTGTTGGGTTAGCGAAAAAGGAGATTACGGCGCTTATATGTCGCTAATGCCACCAACAAACTTCACATTCATCGATACACTTTATTTTTTTATTTTTTTATTTTTCTACCACAAATTCGAATCATTATTTGTTTCAAAATATTTGATTCCTTCAACACATTTTCAACCCAATTAAGAAGATGCTTTGTAGAGGAAACAATTCAATCAAATGTACACTACCAGGATCACTTCCTGTTTATCTCAATGTTTACGATCTTACTTCGATCAACGAGTACGCTTATTGGCTCGGCCTCGGTGTCTATCATTCGGGCGTTCAAGGTTCGTTAATCGTTAATCATCGTTATCTCGTTACATCTTGTATACCAGTCCATTTCATAGCTGCAACAACTCCTCTAACGTGTCATTTACTGTGTTATTGATGTTGTTGTTTAGTTCATGGAGTTGAATATGCATATGGAGCTCATGAACTAGCGACGACTGGAATTTTCGAAGGAGAACCGAAACAATGTGAAGGGTTTACGTTTAGGAAACAGATTTTGGTAGGTTGGACCGAGATGAATGCGAGGGAAGTTAGAGGACTTATGGAAGAACTTGCTCATGATTATAAAGGAACTACATATAACCTAATTACGAGAAATTGTAATCATTTTTGTAACGATGTTTGTCTTAGACTCACCGGAAATTCAATTCCTAGTTGGGTTAATCGTCTAGCTAAAATCGGTAAGTCCTCAACTTGTTTCACTTCTTCTAGTTTATAGTCTGTTAAATGTTTTGTTACCAATCATAACTACACGGGTTGCTTGTGTGTGTGTTATTATTGGTAACTAGATGAAAATACGTTACTAATATATTTTTAGTGTTTTAGTAAAAAGTACGTTTGTTGCTGAAATTTGTGACAAGTTTTTGGTGATATTTTAGGTTTAATATGCAATTGTATAGTTCCAGCGAGTATAAATTCAACTAAAGTTGGAATTGAAGATAGTAAAGCGTGTAACGAAGGAACGAAACTAAGGAGTCGTTCGAGTAGGTTTACTTCATCTTCGAGTTCTCCATCGTCTTCCGAAAAATCGACATTTGCATCATCCCCGACTAGTCGAACGAGAAGCCATGGAAGAACTCTGCTATCTCCATCAACTCTTATGATACTTGATGCTTCGTTCTCTTAATTATGGCTTAATTTGGGTTTGTAATGGTAATTAAATTTAATCAACTTTCTTTGTTTCTTTTATTCTTTATTTTTTTTTCTTTTCCATATATTATTTACTTTTGGGCACTTCAATTATGGAGGTGAATCTTCAAAGCACATGAATTACCTTTGGTTGTTAACTAACAACTCGGATATTATAGTTGGTTGGGTTTACAACTAATTGATTCTAAAGTTAGATAATTTAGATTCGTTAGTTTGAATGTTAAATATAGGTTATCTTTTAATTAGAAAAAAATTATGAACGGACCTACGATACAATTTAAAAATGAGAAAAGAACGTTACAGTAAAGGATAAAAATCTTCTCAAGTTACAATCTCTTTCGAGTTGTCTTAGGTTGATAACATAAGAGTAAAAACAAATCAGTTAGCCTCGTAACTTGATTTTAGAGTGCGTTTGGTTGGTGAGAATGAGAATGAGAATGAAGAAACGACTTTCGTTCTCATTAAAAGTGTATAGTTGATAAGAATGATTTCAAATTTAAAAATCAAACCCGTAAATTCATATCCATCTTAAACAGTGGGTTTGAAAACCCATTCTTATACCAGTTAAAAATTCACACCATGATTTCATGTTTCAAAACAAACATTCCCTAATCAGACGGTAAAAAATGAAATGAAATATGCAACCATAGTTTTAAATTTGAATGGTTTAGCTTTGAAGAAATGTACCTTAATTTTTTTTATTAGTTTTTTTTCATATTATAAGATCTTGATTTTATTGAAGGGCAACCCAATCATTGATGCTAATAATAATTCAACTAATTTATATGGATACTAATTGTGAAGTTGAAAAGTATCTTCTAATATTATTTTTAATTATATCTTAAAAGAACCTAAATAAATCCTCTTCAATAGTTGTGTAGCCTTCTTAAACATTTTATTACCATTTTAAATAAACTATTCTAGTTGTTTGGTAGTTTAAATATAAATTTTACATCAAGGATCCAAGGTACATTTATAAATAAATAGTGAAATTAATAATAATAAAAAAAAAAAAGCGAAAACTTATATTTTTTGTAAGGATCCAAGAACTTATAATGAATCATAAGCAAGAACCTGTTTTTAACTAAAAATAAAAACTTAAAGTTATTCCTTTATGCCAGGATTTGGGACCAGGACATGGACATAATAATGGAAGACCACAACAGCTTTTGTTTTGTTTAGTAACAACATGAACAAAAACACATGTATAGTTTGCTTACTCAAAAAGCACCCTTTATGTTCTATTTTCTTTTTCTGTTTTGCCAGTCCAAATAAAACCTGTAACATGGCCCACTATCTAATCTCACTTAATTCCCCCAACTGACTACTCCTCATTAAAAAAAGTAAATCGCGTAACCCACGGCTAAAGTTTAAAGGAACATGAAGACGACGGAGATTGAGTCTGTAACCTTCGCCTTTATGCGGCATGTCCTCTACCACTAAACTACCATCGCGGGAACCACCTAATAATAGTATGATACAACGAGCATCGAATTCAATTTTGTAAGAATAATAGATGGTCATTTGTTTTCTAAGTTAAATAATTTTTAGATTATTTACAGACTTTTAGTTAGAAAAGAAATTGGTCAAAGTCAGGTCCTCAGGTTGTAGTCGCTATGAAGCGGCAATTCGAGACTTGTTAGTGCGGTTGTGGACGTGAATATATTTAAATTCTTCGTGCATTATTTATGTGTGATCGTTTCCTTGTGCATTTGTGTGATCAAATTTGAACGAGCTTATTGTGTTGGGCTTGATTTCCTAACATCTACATCGTTTTATTTAGATATTTAAATATATTTAAATTATCATTATTAGAATACTAGTTTTACAATTAAAATGACTGCTTTCTATTCATATTTCATATGAGACTTCAAAAGAAAACTATAATAATGTTAAGGAATCAATCCAAACCGTTTTATGCCTGTTAAAATAATAAAATTTTATAAACATAGTGTGCTCACTTAACTATTTATTGAGTTAATTGCATGGATGGTCCTTGTAGTTTACACACAGTAATACACTTTGTTCATGTACTTTACTTTTTGCGTTGGCTTCCAAAAATGCAAAAGTTGTTGGACGCTCGGTCTCTCATTCAATTGAAATGACGAACATACCCTTATCATGATTTTTTTTATTCACTTTTCTAATTATTAATGGATTTTAATTTTAAAATACTAAAAATTCAAATACTTGAGAACTTTAAAGTGAATCTATCTTTTTTTATTAGAAAACACAAGTCATCTGTTTATCAAACAAATACCAAAAATATTTAAGACTATCCTGAAGTCGGCTGAATAATTTATGCAAAAAATTTTAACACAATAACAAATAGACATCACAAACTTCTCTCTAATTAACTACTCAAATTTGAAAAGTCAGTATACATAATTGGTGACATAAATAATCAAAATCAGCCAGATAGTTTGTTTTTGTAAATTTTCGTTACCACAAATTCATTACCAGCAAGTTCTATTGTTTCTCCAGCGATTTTGATTTGGTATGTACGGTGTTTATCTAAAGAACACGAGAGAAAATGGGTGGTAGTGGTGGCTGCGAGTAGATCTGACAATCCTTACGAGCAGATCCGACGCTGTAGTTTTCGTTAATTAACCACCATCGGTGTAACAACGATTGCGGTGGTGATGAACTGATGATGATGATGTGTGAGGTTAGCCACGATGGTGGTTTGCGGAATGAACAACGATCAGTGTTTGAACTTTGTATGTGATATAAATATTTGTTTGATTAGTGTTTAATTTTAGAATCAGGTGACGGTGGTGGTGAATGTTGTGGTATGGTGGATTTGGGTGGTTGAAATTTGTGAAAGTGGGGGTATAACTATTTATCTGAAACCATTAAATAAACATGTTAATAGATTAATGTGGTGGTCGCAAAGTAATTATGTGATGGTGGTGGCTGGAAAGTAGGTGAAGTCAGGGTGGTTATGATATTAGGTTTAGGGTTTTGAAAGTTAAAAGAGATTTAGTGGAGAAGATGATCTTGAATATCTGTTTAGAAATATTTTTTTTAGTATTTTGTGTATTTTATAAATGAATTAATAATAATAATTAACAAATGAATAAAATATCATTAAAAGGGTATGTTAGCCATTTTGTGAAACGAGGACCGAGCGCAGAACAACATTTGTATTTTAAATTGTCAATGTAAAAAATAAAACATAAAGATAAAGTGTATGCACCAACCATCCATAATTAACTCATATTTATTATAGGTTTTGGACAAAGTCACACTGCTAGTCATGTGTGGGCCTAGATGGGCCTTAATAGCTCGATGAAAATGGGCCTAACAGCCTAAATGACAAAACATTTTTTGAAAGAAAAAAATATCCTAGTAATTAAGTCCATTTACAAATGGTAATGTGGTTTATATGTATATAGCTTGGGCGCTAGGCAGCTAGCCCACATAGACTACTCCACAAGCCTCTTTAATTGCTTTATTTCATTGATGAGATAATGTAGAAATTATGATGAACTTAACAACAAACTTAAGACCATTAGATTAGATATATAATATTAATATTAATTAATTAAATAGCAATAATTATATTGAGAGTACGATTATTACAACTTCAAATGGCACAAATGCATACAAAATTAAAAAACATGGCCTGCACCACGATGATACTGTTGAACAATAAGAAAACAAATAAACTTTAATATATGCACCCTTCATCTTTCTCAAATAGACGGGATTGACCCTTCATTTAAACCTAACAAACAGTAGTACGGTATTTAAAATGTTCCAAACATATACAATGATTAGATAACTTTTAGAACAAACCATTAGTAAGATATAATTGGACACATCATATGATATGACATACACACATACATACGTTGAATGTCTATACATTAATTACACAAATAAAGGAATAATATACAAATGTACGTACACCATAAAAACCTCCAACTTCCATTCCTTGTTTCACTCTCATTCTTTCTTCTTTCACCTTCTTCCATTAATATAGTAGCTCCCTTCATTCCCTTTAATGCACTTCACATTCTAAATGCTCTTACATTCACACAACATTCAACTCTGCACTCACCACAACAATCAACAACAATGGCCGGAAGTATCAGCTGGGAAGATCTCACGAAAGAGAATGTCGATCTTGTATGAACGCTTTTCGTACCATACACTTTCATTTTATTAATCAAACGATCATTTCATAGTTTTCATGATTCATTTACACATCTATGCTATAAATAGCTTTATTTGTTAAGGTTTTGCATGAGGAGTTATTGATTCATGATTTGATTACATATTTACTCAACAAATTTGAATCGATATTTTAATGATAAATGTTGTTTTGGTAGTGTTTTTCTCTTTATTTTGGAATGACAAACTCACACACACTCTTCCCACAGGGTACACAATTAATGTCTTTACGTTTATGCATGAACATCAATTCATGATTTGATTATGTACATTTATACTACGATTTTGTATCGAGAATCTATGAGAAATGTAGTTTTGTATTTCTGATTTGAATCAAGGATATGGAAGAATGGTATTTTTGTAGTGTTATTTGTTATTTGCATGAAGATCTTTTCATGATTCGATCAAGAATTTATGATAAGTGTAGTTTATTTGTTTATGTTTCTGCATGAGGATCGGTTCATGATTTGGTGATTTTTAATCTTATGCAGGAGACTGTTCCACTTGAGGAAGTATTTGAAACCTTGAAATGTACAAAAGAGGGATTGACTAGTGAAGAAGGGAATAAGAGGCTGAATGTATTTGGTCCAAACAAACTAGAAGAGAAAACGGTAAAGCAAAAAAGATAAAATAAAAATAAAATAATTTTTTCTTATACTTTATGTTCATAGAACTGATGAAATTGAAACAGGAAAGCAAGCTTCTAAAGTTCTTAGGGTTCATGTGGAATCCTTTGTCATGGGTCATGGAAGCTGCTGCAATTATGGCTATTGTCTTGGCCAATGGAGGGGTATCTCTCTTTCTAAACTGTTTTTTTATCTCGCATTTTGAAAGTGATCATCTGATATTGAATAATCAAAATCAGATAATCAAACGTTGATTACAATCTTTATATGCATGCTGTAGTAGTCTTATTTTTTTATCGTATCAAGTCAAGTGTTAGACAAAATCTAATTCTAATAATTGAAGGTAGTAAAAGATACAATAATATTTGTGTTGTTGACAGCACGGATGTTACTTGCAGCTAACAGCAACCAAATCATACATTGTTTGTTACAGTTTTTCAGCCCAAATCCTTCACACATATAATACGCAATCAATCTCTTTCTTAACCTAACAGCACACAACCTTACATGTTAGCTGCATAAATTAATTTCTAATTTTTTATTTACTTAATGTAATTTTACCGTCTAATAATTAGTTTTGTTACTGAGAGTGTATCTAATGGCAGGGCAAGCCTCCAGATTGGCAAGACTTTGTTGGAATCACAACATTGCTTATAATCAACTCCACTATTAGTTTCATAGAAGAAAACAATGCAGGAAATGCTGCAGCAGCTCTTATGGCAGGTCTTGCACCAAAAACAAAGGTCATAAGGGATGGGAAATGGGATGAACAAGACGCCGCCATTCTGGTACCTGGTGATGTTATTAGTGTCAAATTGGGAGATATTATCCCAGCCGATGCACGTCTTCTAGAAGGAGATCCTCTTAAGATTGATCAATCTGCATTGACTGGTGAATCATTACCCGTGACCAAGAATCCAGGTGATAGTGTTTATTCGGGTTCTACTTGCAAACAAGGTGAGATTGAAGCCGTTGTTATCGCTACTGGTGTGCACACGTTCTTCGGGAAGGCTGCTCATTTAGTCGATAGCACAAATCAAGTTGGTCATTTCCAAAAGGTATCAATATGCCTAGAAAAAATCTAGTGCATCATGGGTAACAGTTCAAAGGACCAACTTTCGGGCCTAATTGGTCCATTCGGGCCTAACTAGGATTTTCGGTCAAATGTTTGGACTGATGTTTATTCTGGGCCTGGGCTTATGACAATTTCGGGCTCATACCCATTTGGGAATCTCTAAAGTTCTCAAATGGTCTTCATAAATTTTGAAAATTTATCATTTTCTCAACTGGTATCCAGTTAACATGTTTTTGATGGATTGTTTATCAGGTGTTGACATCCATAGGTAACTTCTGCATATGCTCCATAGCAGTCGGGCTCATTATCGAAATAGTGGTGATGTACCCAATTCAGAAACGAACATACAGAAACGGAATCGACAATTTACTTGTTCTACTCATTGGAGGTATCCCAATTGCCATGCCAACAGTGTTGTCAGTGACCATGGCAATCGGGTCTCACAAGTTATCGGAGCAAGGTGCTATCACCAAGAGAATGACAGCCATTGAAGAAATGGCTGGAATGGATGTTTTGTGTAGTGACAAAACTGGGACTCTCACCTTGAACAAACTCACAGTTGACAAAACTCTCATTGAGGTCAGGTTCTAAATATACATGATCATCTAATGTAATTTTATTTATTTATTTATTTATTTTTTAATTTTGTAATTATGATTTACTTAAATAGAACAGTTTACATTGTAGTTATTTAGATATAACTCTAAAGTTTCATTTTTGTCCCTTGTTTTATTAAAATTTACAGGCGAATACTTAAACAACATTACCTTTTTTTTTTTCATCAGGTATTCATAAAGGATACTGACAAGGATCAAGTGATTCTATTGGGAGCAAGGGCTTCAAGAGTGGAGAATCAAGATGCAATAGATGCCTGTATTGTAGGAATGCTTCCTGATCCTAAGGAGGTAATTACGTTAGTACATTATAACAGTTGTATTTTAGTTATTTTATTTTTATTTTGGGTAAAGGAGGGCCATGCTCTGGCAATATAATTATAATAATATAATATGATACATAAATTACTTTTGTTTATGCAGGCACGAGCAGGGATCACTGAGGTGCATTTTCTGCCCTTCAATCCAGTAGACAAACGAACGGCAATAACATACATTGATCAAAGCGGAAATTGGCATAGAGTGAGCAAGGGTGCACCTGAGCAGGTACATTAAACTGTTTTACATTAACTACTAAATTCTGAAGTGGAAAAATGGGCAGGTTGAGTAACTGGTATTTGTCTTGTACTACTTTAAATGGGCTGGGTTGACCCAAAACCTTTTTATACAGAAGTTCTATGTTAAATGATCCATTTCTTTTTTAGCTAGTTTAATATTTTTACCCATGCGATCCGTTAAAGATAACACAGAACCCCTATCAACCCAGTCATACATAAACGTGTGAAAACTGCACATCTAAGTGAACCTAGTCCTCATGTTGTTTCTACATGTAAATGATATCTTGAAATCTCGCAGATTGTGGAGCTATGCAACCTAAAGACTGATGACAAGAATAAGGTATTTTCAATCATCGATAAATTTGCTGAGCGTGGTCTTCGTTCTTTAGCTGTTTGCCAACAAGTAAGTACTTCTAAATGACAATGTTCTAGAGTTTAGACTTTTGGCTTTTTGAACTAGAAACTAACGATTATCAATAATCATACAGACGGTACCCGAGAAAACAAAGGAGAGCTCTGGAGGGCCGTGGATGTTTGTCGGTTTATTGCCACTCTTTGACCCTCCAAGACATGACAGTGCTGAAACCATTCGACGGGCCCTACACCTTGGTGTCAATGTGAAAATGATCACTGGTGATCAGTTAGCTATTGGCAAGGAAACGGGTCGGAGACTTGGAATGGGAACCAACATGTATCCATCTTCTTCACTTCTTGGTCAAAACAAAGATTCAGCTATTGCAGATATCCCGATTGAAGAATTAATCGAGAAGGCTGATGGTTTTGCTGGAGTCTTCCCTGGTAAACAATATATATTTACTCTTGTTAAGCTAGGGTGGAAAAATGAGAGGTTCGGGTAACGGGTCAAAACAAGTATCTTTTTAGTGTGACTCAAAACGGATCAGGTAATCAATTAATTTATTAACGTGTTAAATATGATTATACTGATAGTTAATCAATGTATTTGAATAGATTTACGGATGAATTTCACCTGTTTCAGTTTAAGTTGATAACTTAAATGTTTTAGCTTAACCTTTTGACCCGTTGAGAGATTAAAGTCACTCAAATTGACACCTTTGTAAGTTGTGTGTCGCTAAAGCATATATTTTAAAGAACTCTTCTATAAACCCTCTTACATATGCATATTCACCCCCTAATTTACACTTGGCTGCATCTGAGCTTGAATGCGGACTGAAGCACGAATAATTATCCCATAACTTAAAGCTGAAACCTATTGCATGTATGTGATGCAGAACATAAATATGAGATTGTGAGGAAACTACAGGAGCGAAAGCATATATGTGGAATGACAGGAGATGGTGTGAACGATGCACCCGCATTAAAACGGGCCGATATTGGTATAGCTGTTGCTGATGCCACTGATGCAGCTCGAGGTGCATCGGATATCGTATTGACCGAACCAGGACTTAGTGTAATTGTAAGCGCGGTTTTGACCAGCCGTGCTATCTTTCAAAGGATGAAAAACTACACCATCTATGCTGTCTCCATCACCATTCGTATCGTGCTCGGGTTCATGTTAATTGCTCTTATTTGGAAATTTGATTTCTCGCCTTTTATGGTTTTGATCATTGCAATCCTTAATGATGGAACCATTATGACCATCTCTAAGGATAAGGTCAAGCCTTCGCCTATGCCCGATTCATGGAAGCTAAGAGAAATTTTTGCCACTGGGGTTGTTCTTGGAACTTACTTGGCAGTTATGACTGTTATTTTCTTCTGGTTAGCAAAGGAATCCGACTTCTTTACGGTAAGATAAATGAGTAAGTCTAGGGCTGCAACGAGTCAACAGAGGTTGAGATCGAGCTCCAGCTCGATATATATATGAAGCTCGTTTCTCTGAGCTCGAGCTCCAGCTCGATATACATATGAAGCTCGTTTCTCTGAACTCGAGTTGATTGATAAAAGCTCAACTCATTTGCAGCTCTACTGAGTTACTGTTAACTAGATTTACAATTTAGTATCATTTACTCTTAATTAACGATAATTTTATCAATGATGGCATTTTTCAGGAACGATTTGGTGTGAAGTCGATCAGAAACCAAGAATATGAGCTTATGTCAGCTCTTTATCTCCAAGTCAGTATCATCAGTCAGGCACTCATTTTCGTTACACGATCACGGAGCTGGTCTTTCATTGAACGTCCTGGTCTTTTACTCCTTACTGCCTTTTTTATAGCTCAGCTGGTGAGTACATTCTTATTTAGAGATGACAGAATGGCATAGTTGGGTAACAGGTCAAAACGGGTTAGAAACATCTTACTCCCAGTTGGGTTGACCAAATATAATTTCAGTTCATTGTTTTTTATTCCCAATAATCCAGTTTTGTTTTGGGACCCGTTTGACCCTTTTCCGTCCTAGCTAACTTTTTTAAATTCGTATTTTAGCCATTGACCTGTAAGAGAAAAATATAACCCGAACCAGCCCACACACAAGTAAATGGGTTGAAGTTGGCAGTTCTAATCTTATGAGACTTAAGTACCATGAAAATTTCATATTGAGAATTCTAACGACTTATACTTTATGAAGATTGCTACCCTAATCGCGGTCTACGCAAATTGGGATTTCGCAAGAGTGAGAGGAATCGGCTGGGGTTGGGCTGGTGTGATCTGGGCTTATAGCTTAATCTTCTACTTCCCATTAGACGTCTTCAAATTCATCATCCGTTACGCTTTGAGTGGCAAGGCCTGGGACAATATGCTCCAAAAACGGGCAAGTTCATTTTCTTTAACTAATATTTTAATAAAATTTGCTAATACTTAATCGATCGTTTTACTAATTAACACACTTCTGTACGAATTTAGACTGCTTTCACCACCAAAAAGGACTATGGACGCGGTGAGAGAGAAGCTCAATGGGCCACGGATCAACGTACATTGCATGGTCTCCAAGCACCAAATGCAAACGAGATCTTGAAAGACAAGAATGACTATAGAGAGTTGTCGGAACTTGCAGAACAAGCAAAGAGGCGAGCAGAGGTGGCTAGGTAAGTTTCAAGTTTTTGACCTGTCCATTTAGGTTCTATTATATAACATGTCACATGGGTCAGGTATACAAACTTCACCCGAGTATGAAACGGGTAAAACAGGAAGAAAGTCGGCCTAAGTGTCACTTGAATGTTTTCAACCTCATAAAATGATTTGTTTAAATAAATAAAATATGAATTTTAGTATGATAGCTTTTATAATTAAAAATAAAAGTAGACAAAAAGTTGGGAGGTCAAACAACCCGCCCATTTGGACCTACACTACAGATTACCCGATTTAACTGTTCCGATCGATCCTAGATTTCATATACAGAATTGTGCAGGTTGAGGGAGCTTCACACTCTAAAAGGGCATGTTGAATCTGTAGTGAAGCTCAAGGGCCTTGATATTGAAACCATCCAACAACACTACACAGTTTAGGTCCTCGAAAGGCATATTTTTTGGAGAAGATAAAAATAAAAATTAGGAAATCATGATTTCGAGAAGGTCTGTTTTTCATGGAAGATCATCATAACCGAGATGCGGGAATAAGCCAGCAGATGAGATCGGGCTATACCCGATTCGCAATAGGCAAAAACAACGTATTCATTTTCTACTTGTATTCAGTTATTCTTCAATGTCAATTTTGTTCAATGAATGTTATCTATATTACTTGTTGCCTTCATTTTGAAGCCATGCTTGTATCTATCTGCACATAAAGTACAACATTTTCCAGATGAATTCATGTGAAACTTTTAATGATTCATGTGACCAACAACCAACTGCAGGTCACAAAATAAGGATGTTTTTCAGGTCTACTACATTTAATGTTATTCTTGTGTACATTGCACATCATGAGTAAAGGTACACCCATAAATGCCAGGTTACATTTCACATACGACATACCATACAGCATTAAGAACCAATAAGGCTGGTCATTTTTAACATGATTGATTTTTAAAAAGTTCAAATGTCCAAAAAGTACCATATAATTTGACAAAATTATAGTGGTTAAACAGTTTTTGGAAATTATATGGGACTTTCCTGACATTTTCCATTAGATAAAAGATTAGCTCAATAACTTTATCACTTGTGGTGCAGCCTGAAAACAATAATCTAGTCTATACATAAAAACAAATTAATCACGATTCTGTAGCTCTTAATGACCCTCCAAGCTCAATAGGTACAAGTGGGATCAACGAATGTAAGACATCCGTTATCAATGGCCTGTAACTTGGTTCAGGTTGTACACATAGCACAGCTACAGCAGCAACCTGTACAATTAAGTTCAATTTAATTCAAGGATTAACAGCATGACTAAACAAATTTTAAGGTGAAATATTGGATGTCTCAGTCAAATTTGTAAGGGGTCGAAATGGGTAATTTTTGTATGGGTCAACCTGGATTGACCCGGAACACTTTTTATCACAAAAAGAAAAAATAACATTTTTAGCTAAAAAGTTGCATAGTCTAATCTTGTACTTCGTAAATAAAATGATTTAGGATGTTGTGTGCTTTAACATGGCACTACGGGCACCTCTGAGCCCTATTTCATCGTAGTTAATCTCTTTAATGTTTTACCCTTTTGCTCGTTACAGATAAAAAATAGCATGATTCAACCCTTTGATAAGTAAATGTGTCGAACTTGACACCTCTAAATTTTTGAAGTTGAGTAGAAAGATTGTACTAACTTGATACAAGTGCTTCAAGTCCATTGTATCTTTAATTACGGGATCAACGATGCTTGGAAGCTTTGATCTGTCGGTTAGCTGAGGCATTGCCTGTATGTCGAATAGATTTTTGAATTTATAGTCGCTTTCTTTTTTGGAGTAATGGAAATTTTAGATAACTATGTTTGATAATATTGCATACCCATGTGACGATAGATTGGCATTGTGATGGTGACATTTTCTCCACGGGCTTTCTTCCTATTAACAGCTCTAGAAGTACAACTCCAAACGCATAAACATCACTCTTATCGGTAAGCTTACCTGTCAAAATTAAACGTCTTATATATCTGCATTTGCACTAAAGGAACATACTCATTCACTTTTTATCATGAGGAACATACTTTCAAAAGCACCGTATAAACTTGAAATATAGACCCTCAAAATGAGTTTGGAAATACTTTCCTAAACTAGAAAGTGAAGAAAGCAATTTCATTTTGTATGCAATTTGCCCAAAAATAAATATACTATTTTGTTTTGCTTACCATCTAAGAGGTATTCCGGAGCTACGTAACCTAATGTTCCTGAAAGCTTTATGTTATTCTTGCCATGAATTCCACCCGTTATCGCGAGTCCAAAGTCCGAAAGCTGACATTTTTATCAAACATCAAAGTATCAGACAGTCAACCAATGAATCTTTGATTTGTCTATAAATGTGCATAAAGGTTAAGACTAGAGGTGGCAAGATAAGTGTGTTGGATAATAGGTCAAAATAGCCATTTTCAGTATGAGTAGAAACGGGTCAAGTCAAGTTGGGTTAACCCACAAACACCTCTTTATAAATAATTTATACAAAATATAAATTATTTATAAATATGTCAACTAATATGATCAGTAATTAAATATAAATGATTTAAGAGGTTGTAATGTTGTATGACTTTCAAAATAGACTTATTTAGGCTAAAGTTTTTCATTTGACCCATTAGACTTGTTTGAGATAAAACACAATTCAATTGACCCATTTATAAGTATATTGGTCAAAACTGCCACCCGTATACTTAAGAACTACCGGTCTTACTTTAGCATTGTAGTTGGAACCTAGAAGTATGTTCGACGATTTCAGATCTCTATGAATGACAGGCGGGGTACAACGCTCGTGAAGATACTCTAGTCCTCTACATCCACAAGACCAATATACCATGTGTTAGTCACAGAGAATAGACATAGACATTATTCAATTCAATATAATATATATAATAAGATCATTAAAAACAAATGGAATACCTTGCAATATCAAGTGCAATTTTCATTCGGTGCTGCCAGCTTAAACCACTTCCATGAGACCACCCTGCGTAAGTAGTATACAAAAAACAACAGTGAAAAATATTCTATAAGTGATCCTTATAACCTTATTGCACGTTAATTGTTTGATTCTTTCTAAGAAGTGATAGAGAACTTACCATGAAGTTGAGATTCTAGTGAACCATTATGCATCATTTCATAGACCAAAAACCTCGTCTCACCATATATGCAATAACCCAAAAGATTAACAATGTTCTGATGTTGAATTCTGCTTAAACAATTTATCTCATTCTGCAAACAAAGCACATAATTGTTAAAATATTCATAATGGAGGTGGTAAGTTAGGCGGGTGAGATTATGGGTCAAAACGGGCTTGTTGCGGACTTGCGGGTCAAAACGATAAATAATTATGATTACCAGAATACTATTATTACGATAAATAATAATCTAAATCTTTGAATAAAAATGACTTGATACGGGTCAAAAGGGGTTCGTTGTGTTGTGTTGACTGACATACACCCTTCTGTCTGTTTTAGAAAAGATCGGAAAATGGCTGAATGCATTAACTACCATTTAGAAAACAATTTTATTACAATTAAATGTAAATCTTTACATAAAAACCACTTAAAGTCACTTGTTACTCATTCCCTATTTGCTAAATATATTGTTTTGACGATTCGACATAAAAACAACCTGGAAATGAGTCAAAATTGTCGCCTCTAATTACCTCAAATCCTCTTTGGGCATCTGGTCCTCCACCATGAATTCTTTTAACAGCTGCAAGGAAATGATCATTGAAACAAGCTTTGTATACACTCCCAAATGCACCATGCCCTATGATATTGTCTTCATGAAAATTATTTGTTGCAGACGCTAACCATTCGTATTCGATAACTGTCACTGACCCCTTTTTACCGGCCATTCTCAATGGATTAAATTTATCCAAGATTGGTCCCAAGGACAACCCTTTTGAAGCATCTATGAGTAGTAAAACACAAAATTGAACAACATTTAAAATATCCATAATTCACAATGTTAGTATTAAAAAAAGGGGTTAGGTGTCTGAAAATGTATCGAAATTAACCCAAAATTCTATTATATTTACCTTTCAAAGTTTATATTAAATATATCAAATTTTCAGTTATTGTTATTGCATGTATCGGATAACTTATTCATAAGGTAACTGTAACCGATATATCATGATGCCGTGACAGCCACTTGACTTGCAACGTCATCATAACCGATGCCACCTCTGTTACAAGTTATAAGAGGTCACATACATACCCAGTAATTGGTGAAAGTTTGATACATACAATCGAAATTTTAACTGTCGGATACATACAAATATACAATATAATTTTGGAATTTTCAATACATTTTCAAACACTACATGTACATACACTAGTAATTGGATAAATTTTGATACATACAATCAAAATTTTAACTGTCGGATACATACAAATATACAATATAATTTTGGAATATTCAATACATTTTCGAACACTATACTACCAAAAGATTTATAAGAATATAAAAATAAAAAATACCTTGAGTTTGTTGGGCTTTATTCATATTGGATGTTTTTGACCTTTTTAACCTGTAAATCCATAAACATGATAAAAACAGTAAAATTGCAACAAGTAAAGTTGAAGCAACAATGAGTGCTACAAGAATCCTTCTATTCAAATCTTGATGATAAATTACTCTGATTTCCAAACCTCCTGTATAACAAAAAAGGTCATAATTACTCAATGAGGCATTTAACAACTGACCCATTTGAATTTTTTCAAAATTCTGACAAAATGCAAGTGGGTATCAAAGCTAAGATAAATTTATTAACAATTACTTGAAAAAGGTGAGAGCTTTATGTGGAATTACCAGGAGATTGAGCTTGGTTTTCAGTGGGAAACTGAGAAAATGGTGGTTTTTTCTCTGTAGGAAGAACAGGGTCAGCCATGGAAGAAAGAGGAGGGTCTGTCATAGAAGCATGAATTGGGAATGAAACCAACATGGGTGTTAAAAAACAAGATTCATGTCCATTTTTTATGCATAAAGATTTGATTTTTAGAAGAAAAAAGAAGCTAAAAATGGAGGATATTCATAAAATTCATGTGTTTTGTCTTGATGGTTGCTTTGAATTTTGAAAAGTTTACTTGTTTTTTTCTCTCACTCATACAAATAGTACAATATTAAGTATTTAATATTTAGTTTTGTTTCAATAAAAAAGTAAGAGTTTTAATCTGTTATTTCATTTTAGTCATACTTTTTTTTATATATAATAAATATATATACAATATGATATCTGATTGACCAATGATGATGATTATGATTATGATAAAGTGATAAACGTTTTATTCATTGTATTTGTTTCTTCTTTTTTTAAAAAAATTAAAAATTAAAAATACTTAAAGAAACAAAAAGAAACAGGGTAAGTAAAAAGTAACATAAAAACAATGCATTATGTATTGACCAGATATTGTTTTATTAAATAACTAGACCTCAAACCCGTGAATACACATGGAGCATTGAATTTGTATTTATTTTTTAATATTATTCAAAACTATAATAGATGTCAAACGTTATGTCTTCGACGTAGTTGACAAAGAGAAGTAATCAATGTTGATTAAACAATAGTGGATAAAGAGAATGTGGACCCGATCTTTTATTTTTAATATATTTTTATTGCTTAAAAAATATTTATTTATGAGTTATTTTTCACAATTTTTTCCACACTAAATTACTATATATAAAAATGGTTTAAAGTAATGAACTTAGTGTTAGAGTTCACACTCACTAACAAACTGGACCGGTCCAGGTGCTCCTGAGTATAAAAGTAAGTTATTAAGGTAAACACATATGAATTTAAACACACAATAAACTTTGAAAGTGAAATATTAACGTAAAGAAAGATTACAATATCGATTAAACTAACAATAAATTAAAATATAATACTAATTACTAACTTATAAATCTTTTATGACGCATGTACCATTGATTTGTAATTTGAATATAAAACAATACTCGGTGAATTTTTTATCACACGTAATATCTTATTCATAATGTAACTTTTTATATTACTTTAGCAAGCATAACTATATTAGTTTTATGTTTGTAAAAGAGTTTTAAAGTGTTTTATAAAGAGTTTTTTATTTATTATCATGATTTACAAATAATATTTAATGTGATTTTTCATGACATTGATTATCGTTGGTAGTGATGTTTATTATATGGTTTAACTGAATAACTCAACCGATCCATATATTGTTTGGATAATTGGATTTGGTTTGGTTTTTGGGTGATAGCAGATAAAGAATCAGTTTGATGGTTCAGTTTTGGTTTGAATATTTTCAATTAGGGACCACTCGAAAAATCGAATAAGCATCAGTTGTTAATACTTATCTTTGATAATTCAATTCCAATAGCCGGCATACAACTCTAATTACTCATATAACTCAATTACCTCAAATAAAAATCCATTTATCCAAATGACCCAATATGAACAATTAAAATGCTTTTACTTCGTATTTGGACAATTTAATTATCTTAATAATCTAAATCATAATTTAAGACTTTTATCTCGCTAAATCGAAATCCAGCCGAATAACTCAAACTTTTATTTGGTTGGTTTGGATTGGTGACATATAGTTTGAATTGGGTCTCAAGTGGATTAAGAGTTGACCAAAAGTCGAATAAACCAAATCAGATAACTCTATTAACCTGAAACATGACCGATTAAGTACCCCTAGTCATTGAGATATCTGTATGCCTATTTTGATGGATAATTTCACTACACATAACAAAAATTAAAAATTTAATTAGTATCTATCATTTTAATTATAAAAAAATATATATTAAAGATAGTATATTATGAAATATTAAAGACTTTAAATATCGGTTCATTACTTTCACCAATTTTAAAAACGTTTATGGTTTCAAAATGTATTAAGTGTTACAACTTTTTACATTTAATTGTGGCGAACTTTAAAATATTATATTGTGTTTATTTAACTTCTAAAAAACGTATATTGAATGCATTTTTGGCATATTTTGCTACATATATAGACATGTCTTTTGTAAGTTTTATACATACAATAGGAAGGTAAGTATATACAAATAGATATTTTTAGAATTTAAATATATACGATAGACATTTTTAAAACTCGTCTCATGCAATAGTATAAGTGTATAGTTTAATAAACTTTGAACAATAAACTCGTGTATATATCTAATTATTATTATTATTATTATTATTATTATTATTATTATTATTATTGATATTGGTATTTATACATTTATATTAACTATATTAATAAATTAACAATACTTCAAATTTATCTGCTTATCCATAAAAATGATTGTACCATCTTAAATTCTTTTTCATACCTTATATTTTTTATTGTAGATTAATAATTGTTAATAAATTTATTACCTAATTTTTTTATGTAGAAGCATTAATACGGTTGATTTTTAATAGTTGTTAGATTAATGGTTTTGTAATAAATATTTGATATTTCTGAGAAGTTCCTAGATGAGTATTATTATTCTGCCAGCATATTTTTGTTTAAGATAATTGTTTTATGTTATACTTTATTTTATTATAACAATATCAATTATCATGTTGATACAACTTCTAACTAATTAATAATACATATCTATGTATTTTAAATAAAACAATTTAATAATACATATTATATTAAAAATATATAGAAATTATAGAACGTCCGGAATATTTAATTATTGTATTCTTTATATATTTTTATATTAATTACAAATACAACACAATTTTTATAAACCTTCATTAATGAAAAAGATAAGTAAATAAGGGGACCTAATTGCTTAATTGAATTTTAATTTTGAATGATGACATTATAAAAGTGAATCATATATTATATTTATAAGATTTAAGAAGTTGCAGTAATATTTAATCACCTAAAGAAAATGAGATCAAGACAAGTTACCATAAAGGCATGATTCTTTGAAAACATGAGTAGCAGCCAAATCAAGAGCTAAATGATTCTCTATTTTGTACTAAATAATACTCCGTAATAAATAGTTTTAAATAAGTTCATTAATAATTAATAATTAATAATAATAATAAAATAACAATTACTCCTATATCAAAGTAATTTTTACTTTAATAATGTTAATTAAAATTAAAGTAAAGGCCTTTTTCTTACAAACAATTTATCATTGTTGTAGTCATACTAACTAACTAAAGATAAACTAGTGCAGCTACCAAAACATGTGTTTAAACATATATATATATATATATATATATATATATATATATATATATATATATATATATATATATACACACTGATATAAACATGACATGTAAAATAATGTATTTATTTTATCTTTTATTTATAAGAAAAATACTAACTTCAAACATTAATATGAATTTAATCATTTGTTTTGAAACGTATAAAATAGAAAGTAAAGGAGCAAAAAGTGAGGGAAAAGCAATTACTTTTTTTTTATGGAAAAAAGGTTGAAAATGCACTGCCAGCCAACAATCATGTGGCGGTTATCAAAACTTCAGCTCATTGCAATTAACTGCTTCATGGAACTTGTTAGAATACGTTATTATAAAATAATTAATAATTAATATTATATTAATAATAATAATGATAATAATAATAAGGGTTATCAAAATTTATAATTAATATATGCATAAAAAAGATAAATATTAGATTGAATTAATGAACACCAAATGCAAATAATAATATTTAAAGAAATTTCAATTTTATTAAATGCGTGTTACAGGACACATGTGAGCAAACACTAATAATAATAATAATAATAATATAATTGCCCCTTGATAATGTTGATTAAATTGCTCTCCTGATTTCTTTCAATTAGGAATGCTTATTTATAGTTATTATTATTGCCAATGTTGACATAAAGTTGATTGGTGAAAGTTACACAATTAGTTATAGTCTTAAAGATAATTGATGAGTTAATCTTTTTGTAATTTATCACAAGTGTTTTATGTAGGGTTTAGGTTAGTTATAAGAATTTAAAAACACCTTGAACCCTCGTGACATATTAAGACATTCCTAGTGGTTACGTTTTCACTTTGTCTTATTCACTTCCTAGAAGTCCATCATTGACACAGAGCCGTCTATCACTCCGTCTTTCTTGCTTACGAAGTGAGACGGAGATGTGGTATGCCCTTTTCTTTTGTTTTTTTGTTTTGGGCATATAATAAAGGTATTAATGTTAAATGGGGGATCCACAAGATCAGTTTTTCAGTTCATTATTGTCAATGTTCAGTTTTTATGAAAAAATATTAACGGTACGATAAGCTGGCAATTCAGTTTGTCACTTAACCACCGGAAGTGATATTAGTATAATTTAAACTAACATAGTTATAAGTTAATGAATTTTAGTTAATATATCTACTTTTTAGGCAACAAATGAGGCATGCATAGGCTGCAAACACCATGTATCAGCGTTGGTTTCTGTTAACTTTATGCAGTTAAATGGGCAGCTTTCCAATTTTTGCCCATTATAAAAGTGAAGAGTATTTTTTGTATTTGGTTACTTTTGCTTTGTTGTAGTCACATGTCTCTTGTGTTGTTCTTTTTGTTGCTTCCAAAACAAGGATACATGACTTTATTTATGACTATTTAATGTGTAATAAAACACTTATATGAAATCGTAAATAAGATAATTTTTATTTCAATTATTATATTGTTTTTAATGTTGTCTTCCTTTTAATAGATATTCCTACCCATCACTTTGTGTATAAACTAAGAAGATTTATAAAATTAATGTCATATCTTTTGAAATTATTAACAAAAATCTTGATAACATTTGCATAATAATCCATATATATAAACCATATCACTTTTGTACTAAGAGGTTTTTCAAATTGGAGTTTAGGAAAATTTACTTATACTCATTCCTATTTTGTGTGTGTTGTCATTTTATTAGTGTGATATCCATAACAACATAAGATTGTGTAGGCGGCAAAAGCTTTTTGATGACTTCATGAGTGAATCAAACAAACTAACTGAAAATAGTACGCGCAATGATATTTTCATCATAAAAAATGATAGATCCACCATTAAGTACAATTATTTATGCATATGGTACAACTGCTTATTGTACAATTTTGATAAAATTATCATTTTTGATGGTGAAAATATCATTGACATTCAAATATATATCCAGCTATAGTACTAATTTTCACATGTATAATTGACATTATGTACTCTTTAAAATCGATTGAATTTCAAAGTTATATAGGTAATTTGATCATTATGAATTATAGTTTATTTTTAACAGGTCAAATGGGCATAATTAAAAGTTTAACGAAAATGATAAGTGATTCAAAATATGTTCAAATAGATAAAATTTCATATTTGATTTATTGAAAAATAATTATAATTATTGTGATTAGAAGTTTATGGTCCCATGTTTATATAATAAGTTAATAAGTATCCCTTCTAAACCACTCATTTTGTCATTTATTTTTGTGATTTATGTATGAATTTAATTTCACTAATTAGCATCACCTTATAAAGTCAAAGAATATATAGGAAACTCTCACGTCATAACTATTTCTGTCACATCAATACGTTTGATTATTGAAATTTTAGTGTGATAAAAATTTCAATAATTACTTATTTTTGTTTTATTAATTATTAATCCTTATATAAATATAAATAATACGGAGTACTTCATATTAATCAGCTAAATATTGTATTTGCTAAAACATAAATAGTACGGTTCTATACACGTTTGTAGTTAAAAAAAAATACTTGAATTTTCTATGATCAACTCAAGGGTATGGGCGGAGTCAGCATATATTACTAAACTTTTTTTAAAGCGGCAAAGATTAAAATAATGTCAATATTATCTTTTAAATAATTTGTTTTTGCGTGATTTGAAACCTTTTATTCATTCACAAATTTATTTTCGTTTACGCTGTTAACTCTCAGTTTGATCTTACTTCTGATTCATTTTGTTACTAAAAAAGGAGGAAATTTAGTACCAATTGCCGTCAAGAGCCCTCTACTCATTTTATTATAGAGCTTATTTATGATTTTGCTTAACCTGGTAAACGAACAAACAGGGGTCTCTTGACGGCAATTACTCTATGCGAAAGTCGAACTATCTGGATTTCCTATGTGAAGCTAATTTCTTGCCCAGATATGGGCCATGATTGTTTGTTGGGCTAAGAATACCTTTTCATAAAACCAAATATAACTTGGGCCTAAAATTGAAGTTTTTCGATCATAGCCCTGCTAGTAGATGACACATATTTAGCACTAACATTTTTCTTAACAGAAATTTATACTTTTGATTATAAATCAGTAAATTACCAAGTCATTACAAAAAATAAAAATCTAGATCAGTAATATTTTGATTAGTAATATGGGTGAAGCCAGAAGAAGACTAAGGAGTCGCAATCACTATGAATCAACTTTTTACAACCAGCGTAAATTTTTTATAAAAAATTACGTTTTCCTTGCATTGCTTGTTTATGTTACGGGTTTACAAAAATGAAAATACCCGTATTATGAGTCACTTCAAATTATGAATTCGCACAGATTAGTAATTTACAAGTCCTTGGTCCTCTACCAAAAAGTGACACGGTTCCATTATATTATCTATATCTATATCTATATCTATAGTAATATATAAAACATTTTAGTATTTTATTTTTATAACATTCTTAAAATATAAGACTCGACATTTTCATATTTAATTATCCAATTCTCATTTACAATATATGGCAAACTCTAAATACGAGCATTTTAGTATTTTATTTTTTTACTTTTCACCGATTGTATCTCGAATCTTAAACTCTAAATACGAGTAAACTACTATCATCAACTCACAATTATGGGTACTCTGTCAGCAAATAACGAAAATAGTGTATGATCATCGTTAAGTCACTATTTACAACAAAATTACTAAAAGCCACGGTTATTATTCTAGTCTTGGGTTAATTTGTCTAGTCTTTTGGTATAGACATAAACAACTTAACAAGCATTTTAAAAATATTTAAAAACCACTTTTTCTATAATTTTAAAATGCAATGGATTTTAAGAATACGCGTTGACCTTCATTAAATAATGGCACTAAAAACGAAGCCTAAACCCTTCCTTATTAAATTCTCAACTGTACGTTCACCAAGCCCCTCCATGCAAACCAACGCACACTCCAAAGAGTCACCCACCTTTTAGGCCAATAGGCACAATACTCTAATAATTAATTAATTTAGAAAAATTTGAAAAGAATAAATCTAAATTATGATCGGGTGTTAGGGTGTGTTTGGTAATATAGCTAAGGATTTTGCTAAATAAAACTCTTAGGGTTTTGTTAAACCTTTCAGACATGCTTTAAGCATGTACATGTATAATAACTAATGCTCTCTCTTCTTCTAAATTTATGTTGACCCTTGAATTTTAATTTAAAGTGCAAATAAGATATAAATATTAATAAAATCCCTAAGGCTTCTTTTAGCAAAACCCGTTAGTTAATGAGAGTTTACGGGAGTTTAAACTTATTTTTTTCATAAGCTCAAGTTAGTTGCATTGTTTGGGTGACAAGAGCTTATGAAAAAAATAAGCTATAGAAAAAATAGCTTATTGAAGTAGCTTTTAAAATAAGCTTCTAGTTTATGAAATGGTAAATTATATAAATACTCCGTACATAATTATTTATTATCTAATTTTTTTTATCCTTTTAAGAAAATTCACATATAGCTATAAGTTTACAACTTCAGCTATTTTGCCAAAGCTTCAAAAATAAACTTCAGCTACCAGCTCTAGCTTTCCCAAACATACCCTTAAGGTATACAAAAAGTATGAAGAGTTCAGTACGAACTTGCGTTTTATTACTTTGATGTCTACATGTTATTATATTATTTAGGCGGTGTTTGTGACTGCGTTTGATTATTTGATTATTAATACATTCTCAAAAGACAAACATGATATACATTTGATTAATCAATCACTCAAACATTAAGCATGATAATTGATATATAAAAAATATGATCAAAAGTATGTTTTTAAGTTTTAACTGTCCATCTTATATACATCTTTTCATTTTTACCGAAATGTAAAACTATATAAAAATGATTTATTTATTTATTTATTTTGTTTTCATTAAAAAAATGAACGATCGAGAAAGTCAAAGGGTTGACCATGCAAACTTGCATGGGGTAGATAATCATAATAGCAGTAGCAAATTTAAACCAAATGAGTTCCTCTATAAATACTCTTCCTTCACTTGTAAACCTCCACACTCAAAAATGATGAAATCACAAACCTTCATTGCTTTACTACCACTCTTACTCCTTACTTCCATCACCACCATCAACAGCCGTCCAACCGCCATAAACCGCCGCATTCTATCAACAAACTGCGACCTCCTTTTCGGAGACTGTAGTGATGATGATCAATGGCCTTTTGATACACCTATTTCCGCCACCAACCCCTTTATGTCTAGACCCTTTTTCCGCAGCAAAACCCCGCGTCTGCCGCCAATAGTGGTGGCTTCACCACCACCCGTATTCATGAACCCGTATTTCACACCACCATCAGTGGATATAAATGATCCCACATTTTCGCCATTAGTTGCATCACCACCACCACCAGGTTACACCAATGACCCTGTATTCTCGCCACCATTTGACGATATGAATCCAAATCCGCCGTTTATTGGAATATCGTATTCGCCACCTGCTTATGCTAACCCATCGCCGGAGGTCACACAACCACCGATTGTGGAAAGAAACCACCCGGACTTGTTTATGTCGCCACCCCAACTAAACTTGCCAGCACCTGACGGGTCTAATGTCCCAGCACCACCACTTGTGCCTGTAAATCCTCATCAGCAACCAGAAAACAATGGACAACTTCCACAGCTGCCGCCAATGGTTCAATCTCCCCCAGGTGCTTGATTAACTGAAGATTAATCACTAAACTAGTTTGCTAAAACCAGATTATATAAGAATTAAGAATGATGTTACTATGTTAGTATCTTTAACACTATGAGTTAATGTATCAAGTTTGGTAAGAGTAAGCATATGCATGTTTGTACTTGTGTGTTGTTTCTTAAAAGAGTAAAACTTCTTAGTTATGAAAGAGTTTATTTGAATGACTTGATCTTTCTCCAACAGCTAAAGTCAAATGCATGAAAACGACCAAAATCCATTTTATTATAAAAGGTTAGATTGAAGGTGTTATAATACATTTTTTACAATTATATGTATATATACGTATAATACACACAAAAAAAATAAAAAAATAAAAAGTAAAAAAAATGTGGATAATGGTGGTATGTGGACTATGGGTCAAACCAACCCAGCCGTTTTGACCCGATCTAAAAAGTCATCTGTTAAGGCATGATGCATGAACCTGCTTTAATTAACCCGGCTCATTTTGCCATACAGAAGGGGGTAATATTATCAACCAGATAACTTCTTTAACGCTTGAGAAATCATAATAAGGAGATCGAAAGGAAAAAGAAAGAAAAAAAGAAGAAGCGGAACTATATTCTTAGAAAAGAGTAGAATAGTAAGAAACCGTACATGGACAAAATATGGTTGAAAACTTCATGCGTTATTGAACACAACTTTAAAATTAGGCTTTGTAATCAGCGCTATCACGAAGACCAAGTTCTGTGAGACAAAAGCAATAAGAATCCCAATCAGTTCTTCTAAGATACTTTAATAGTTTCTTCCTCTTTTGTACCATCGCTTGAAGACCCTTTCGAGAATGCTTATCCTGCACCATGTTTTACACATTATTTACAGCAAAATCTTAAAATTGCCTCGTCATCATGTAAAAGCATGTATTGTATGAACTTGTCTCATTTACCCTTTTAAATATGCAAGAGAACTTCAGTGACACATTTGCCACGACATGAAAAATGTATATTAGATGGTTACCTTTTTGTGCAGAACGCTAGCAAGGTGTTTGATCTTTGTAGTCAGTTGTGCCACTGAAAACGCTCAGGAGAGATAACATAAGAATTGACATACAATTGCAGACATGATGACATGCTCTCTAATCTATAAAGCATGCCTATCATAGAAAACTACGACTGCAACAAAGGGTGATCTAATTAGAGGTGACAAGATAGACAGGTTGGGTTACAGGTCAAAACCATTTTGGATAAAAAAAACTATTCTTTAGTGCGGTCAAAAAGGTTTGGTCGGATTGGCCTGATAACATTTTGAGTCCATTTGTTAAGAAATATATACAAATAGTTATCAGCCTGAATTATAATTACGAAAACAATGCAATATTAAATATCTAAACCCTTGTATAAAATAGATTGACTTTCAGTGAATTTCACCCCGTTAGACCTTTCTTCCTTTTAGCAAATATCTCAGGTTTGACCCGCTTGCGATAGAACAAAACCCAAATTGACCCATTTATAAGTTATTGGGTTAAAATTGACACCTCTAGTTCTAAATCACAAATGCAGTACAGCAATTTAAGCAGAAAAAACATCATGATCTTCACTAAGCAACTAAACAAGTTGAGATTTGATTATACCTTGAACACGAGTATGGATTGATTTCAAAAATAATAATAATAATAATTAAAAAAAGTTGAGACTGGATTATACCTTGAACACGAGAGGATCCACAGTCGGATTCCGACATCTTAAATTGATCCCGTACTTTTTGCAGCTCAAGCTTCTGTTTCTCGGAAGATGACATGTGATCCGGATGGAAATACTGTACAATAATCAATTCAACTCCTAATAACATACTCCGTGATAAATAAATATACAAACTTCTATACTAATTATTGCAGCTCCAAGGACAAACCTTTTCTACCAATACTTCTTTTGGTGGCGATAACATAAAGTTAGGAGTTCCTATAATCTGGCCTATTACACCAAGTCTCTGAGCTGCAAGATAACGAATAATGAGTATGTATCTTATAAGATTACTGCCCTTCACAAAACATTGTAAAACAGCAAATGTCAGAAACATACACACAAACACAATATGATTTAGAACTCGTCATGTAATAAAAAACAATCAACATGGTAAATTTACAATGCATCCAACCAGCAAACTGAAAGACGGTGATTCAAGTATATTGTTCATACATGTAATCTTTACTCATGCATTTGGATAAATTGACTACATTATCGATTCACCTAAACACTCAATGAAACACTTCATCACATGAGATGTGATACTAAATTGTTAACACTAAAGGACCATACATTTATAAAATCACAAAACAATATTTGATACAATTGAGTACATAGACCAACTAAAGATATATTTGATTTCGTATACCTGCATTCGTTCTGTTCTTGTTTTCAACCTGCGAAATCTGCAATGACCGAAGACCCGCTCTCAACCCAGACATTACACCATTCATATTTTTATCTTCTTTCTCTTCAACTTCCCTCAATTTCTTTAATCTCTCATTTAACTCTACCAACGAGAACCTGATTTTCTCATTTCTCTTTACTTCAGGCCTTAAATTCATCAATTTCTGCCCTAATTCCCCGTAACTATACGTTCGCACGAATTCGGTCTTCATTTCGTCGGTCACAACTTCTTTCTTTCCTTTCACAATTGATTCCGGAACTTTCTCAGGTCTAAATTTCAAATTATGTCTAAGATCACTGAAATCTAATTTCGATTGCGATGGAGTCGATAGCTGATTTTGCAAGCTTAAGCGAATAGATTTCAGAGAAGATGGCATTGTATTAAAAGCTTCATCGGAGGTAGAACCTAAATTATCTGATTGTGACAAAACATTACGTCTGTAAAGCTCCTGAAATGATAACACCGGCGCTGATGACGGCGGCGGCGGTGATTGAGCGTCGGAACGACGAAATGTGGATAGATTTTTACGGATTTCTTCGAGCGGATCAGTTTTTCGCAATGGAGAGTCGCCGGCGGTGCGATTTGAATGTAGAAATGACGGTTTACGTGTCGGTGGAGATGTTTGCCGGAGGCTGGATTTTACGTCGTCGAAATAAGATGATGATTGTGATTGTGTTGTTTCATGTTGATGATTACTGTCAGAATTGGAAGATGAAGATGAGAATTGAAGGATACGGCGGTGTTTGTGTGGTCGGAGATGATGGCAGATTGCAGCTGAAACCATCGGTGATGTTTGTTGGTTTTAGGGTTTTGGTTACAGAGTGATAGTGAACGATTGAATTCTTGTTACTTTAACCAACTGATAATTAAAGGTTTTGAAAATAATAAAAATTAGGTGAAAAAACATGTTATAGAAAGAGGTAAAATGCGTATAATATGAAAAGTATAAGATTTAAGATTTGATGTATAGAATAAAATAGAAATAACTATACTAATATAAATTGTATGAATCAAAAACCATAAATTACCAAGTCCAGTTCCCTATGACTATGAAGCAAGGTATATGCTGTTTCCAACAACAACCAGAGAGACTTCAATTTTGCTACGAATAAGAATCTCTTTTCCACATTAACTGGTAGTAAATATGTCATTCAAATCTCTATGTTAGAAAACAATCAGCGGTTTCAGCATCGATAAGCATTCCTTTAGCAAGTGAAAATTTTTTGGCAAGGGACGCACTTATGAAACATAGTTGAAAGATGTTTTTATTTTGGATCATTGTTAAGGGGTAAGGATAATGACAAGCTGGCTCTCGGAAGTAACTACTCGTACATGTATGATGAGAGTAACAAAAAAAATCTAAAAAGAAAAGAGGAAATAGTGAATCAAGATCTAGACCATCCTCTATCCGGATAAATATGCCTCTATCGACTACGCCGATCTTTATATGTCTTGGCCACATGCGTTTCTGCTAAGAAGAAAAAGGTTTGGATCTTTAAACCTTAACAGGATGTTATCGAGTGTGCTCTTGGCGCACGTGAAGGATGTGACCTATGTTAGGTCCATAAGATAGCACAGCTTTTGGTGTTCTATGATTCACTTCCGAATAATGAGTAGATAGGGAAGAACTTTTTTTTTTTCTCTTCATGAAGACTGATGGGTGGAGCAAGAGGTCAAATTACTATAGAAAGAAGAGTTGTAAACTATAAGACTTCTTTTTCTAGTAGTAAAATTTAGGATTTTTTTCGTTCCTTCTCTTCGATAAGAATATCGATTTGAAATGATAAAAATTCCTCTTTATTCTCTTGTGTTTAGCGAAAAAACTGCCAAAGCATACTTTTTTGGATCCAAACTTCTTTGTTCTTTCTAAGTCTTCGTCTTGAATAGAAGAACGCAATTGTTGCAAAAACGGGTCTTTTAGTAGTAAGCGGCACCCCCTCTTAGTTTTAAGTAAGCGAAACCATTCCGTTTTGGTTCTTCTCCACATTCTTACCGGGCTATCGAAGAATTTTCCTATGATTTTAGAAATTGAAATTTCGATACAAAAGGATCTCCTTATTTCTGAATAGATTATAGCATCATTTTCTTTCAAAGATATGAAAACACCTTGGGAAACTTGAAAAGAAGTAATGCTGACTATTACATTATTCACACAAAGCCTTCTATGAATTATCGGTTGCCTTGCTTGAGGAAGAGTTTCACTAAAATGGGGACGAACCGAAATACTGTCCGATCTTGTTTATGGATTGAGTGGAAAAAAGATATATGAAGTTCGTTTTGTTCCTCTGTGCATCTCTATGATGGGTAAATCTTCCTGATAAAGGAGCAACTTTCGTGTCGTTTGTAATTGGATGTAACTTTGACCCTTCTTTCTAAATGGGGGTGCCCAGGGCACCTCATCTTGTCATTTCGTCCTAGCTCATTCCCATTAGGCTGAAGTCTTGGGCCTTTCCTTCTCGACGACCGCTCACGCTTCGCTGACCTATCGTGTGGTAAATAGAAGAAAGTACGAATGAATAGCAAACGGAGCACACCGTAAAAAGATTCTAAATATGAGAAATCCCCCTTTTTCAATAAGAAGGAAATGAAGAACATGAACGAAACAAAATAAGGCCTTTCTAGCTCTAGTTTCGGATGAGCTTCTCCTGAAGATGCATACACATTTTATAATTGTTATGCTCATTTACTCATCCTTGAAACTGTTAAGTTAGATAATCAAAAAGATCGTATTCACCCCTATACAACTGTCTGTTGTTAATTTGAGACCAACAATTATTTATTTAGTTTAAGGGAATTTTGTGACTAGAATCGTAAAAAAATTATGACACTGTCTATAGAGTAAAAAATGACGATTTGACCGTCTATTTCAGTAAAAATCTAATTATAAAATCATATGTATAAAATACTTGTACTAATACAAAACGCATCTATACCACATTATAAAGGTGATTACACTCTCTCTACACAAAAGTTTAAAGGCTTCCAAATATAGATTTTTAAGTAATACAACTTCTATAGCAAACTTTACAATCCTATAAAGCACATAAATAAACTTTCTTTGCTTCAACATTTCTTTATATATATAAAATAGCACACCTCATATTTTCTTATTTTACAACATCATATAACACACAAGGAAAAAAAAGCCAATTATATTTTAGTCAACACTTTATGCAAAAGATTGGTTTGAAGATAAGATTAGGCTGCTAAAAAAAAGGAAACCATGGAACATATTTGAGCGACTGTTAAAATCGAACAAAACAAATGGACGACCATATAACTGACAACCCTTGATGTCTACATTGTTATCATCAGCTATTATGCATGACATAACACGATTGTTCGCAAGTTAGCTAGTAATGTTAAACAAAGAAGATGGAGTGGCATCTAGCTGTTATCGAGAAAATGTTACTTATTTTCACGCATTGTGCGGGTAGTATAATAGTTTAAAGCTAATATGTAAGAGGTGTCTATAAATGCTTATTGATTGTTTATCTAATTACTATTTTATAAGGAGTTATTTGTTTATACTAGTACTAGTAAGTGGTGAAAAAAAATTTATTTCCTTTAGTCTCATTATATAATTAGAATGAAATGGATTTCATCCATATGTTATTTCCTAGGTACATCGGACCGTTTGAAATTCTGGAAAGGATTGGTCCGGTGGCATATCGACTGCAGCTACCTCAAGAACTCAGTAGCGTGCACAACACTTTTCACATTTCTAACCTTAAGAAATGCTTGTCTGATGAGACACTTATTATTCCACTCGACGAAATTCAAATCGATGACAAGCTTCATTTCGTCGAGGAACCCGTTGAGATCATGGACCGAGAGGTCAAACGTTTAAAACAGAGTCGTATTCCCATCGTTAGAGTCCGGTGGAATTCCAGGCGCGGTCCTGAATTCACTTGGGAACGGGAAGACCAGATGCGACAGAAATACCCACATCTATTCCTAGATGCCACCCAACCCACGGCAACAAGCTAATTTCGGGACGAAATTCTTCTAACAAGGGGAGAATGTGACACCCGGCGAATTAGGCCGTCATTAGTAATAAATTTTTGGTTATTACCACTTGTAATTAGTGTGAAATAGGACTAATTACGGAACATTTCGTATATTGTATTATACACTCATACGTAATTAAATTTTAATTACGCAATTTTATTCGGATGGAGTCCGACTCGATTTATATGGACGTTGGTGAAAACCCTTTTCCATAAATAACGTAAATCTAATTTATAATTAAATAGTAGTTGTTTACATTATATTATTATTATGTGATAAGATACGAACACTTTACGTTTTATGCGAAATGTACAATACGTAACGCAAACCCGTGCGAAAACATAAAGAAAACACAAATTTAAAATGTAACAATTTAATTGAACAAACAAATAAATCAAAAGGGACAAGTGAAGAGAATCAGGTGGAACCCACCTTAGATAAAAGTTCTGCACAGCCTAGGACTTCCTAGACCGGCCATACATCCCCCCAATGTAAAGTCATCATTTTAGCTACTTACACACACAACTCAACTTTTCATTGATCAAAACCTCAGAAGACTTTACCCAAAACTCTCTCTCTCATTCCTCTCCTCACAGCAAACACAAACAGAAAACATTTTCTTTCACTTTTACTCTCAAATCTCACCTCAAATCGCAAGGAGATTAACGGGGAACTAGGAGTCAAGCTTCACGATTTTTCATTCACAACTTATTCATCACACATTTTCGGGTAAGAACACGTTTTCTCAACTTTCCTTTGTTATTCGTAAGATTTTATGGATTTAACATGCTAGTAAGTTCACTCACAAAGTATAAACTGGAAACCCACACGAAGTTACCCTAAAACGAACATTTTAAATCTACCAGGGAATCGTTGGCATTTCTTTCCCAAAAATCGAACACTTTCGGGCTTACCAAAATAGATGAAAACTTACTTTTTAAGAGTGTAAAAATATTAATATTTAGCTTATAATAGTTTCGGGACCAAAGCAAACTCATTTAATCGAAACCCTTGAACAAAAGCGAAGTTAGAAACAAACAGTAGAAACATACTAGCAGTGGTAACCGAGGAAATGTGCTAACAGTAGTAACAAAGGAAAACGTGCTAGCAGTAGAAACTAGGTAAAATGCACCAACAGTGGAAACTAGGTAAAATGAACTAGCAGTGGAAACTAGTAAATACACTAGCAGCGGTAATAAAGTAAAATGAACTAACAGTGGAAACTAAGGAAATACACTAACAGTAGTAACCGAGTAAAATGAACTAGCAGTACTAATAATGTAAGCAACTTAACAGTACTAATAATGTAGATGAACTAGCAGTACTAATAATGGCAATGAACTAGCAGTAGTAATAAAAGAAGAACCAACAGTAAAAACCACGCGAGCAGTAGAAACTAAGAGAACAGTATAAACTAAGCAAGCAGTAGAAACTAAGAGAGCAGTAGAAACTAAGAGAACAGTAGAAACAAAACGAGCAGTAGAAACTAGGTGAAACCTTCAGTCTGTGGAATTAGTGACACAATCCTTATGTCGCTACCTTTGAAACCAGCAGTATTAACCCAACAGTATTAACCTGCGACATAACCTTTGTGTCGCGACAATTATAACCAGCAGCACTAACTTGTGTCGCAACAATTATAACCAACAGTATTAACTAGCGACACAAAGACCAACAGTATTAACTAGCGACACAAAGACCAACAGTATTAACTAGCGACACAAAGACCAACAGTATTAACTAGCGACACATTAGTCAACAGTATTAACCATAGAACACCAAACCAAACAGTATTAACTTGGAACCCGAATAATCAACCAACTTACTACTTTATTTTATTATCCGTAACAATCAAAGTTAAATACTTACAGGGACAACTTGAAGACACCTAAGGTACATTAACCTTATCAATTTAAAACACGAAACAATCATGATAATATTAATTTGAGAATTAATATCATTTTCAAACTCTTCACCAACGGGCCATACTTGTTTTTTTAAACGTAATTATGGAACAAACAACATCGAACATAACTAGTTGAGTGGACAACTAGCATGAATGATCTTTTGAGGCATTCACTCATATATAACCTTGTGCGTTTAGGGCGCCAGAAGGTTACATCTTTGGACATACGTTTATTAATTTAAACGCACTCTTTCAAGACTCAGGTGAGTCTCATAGCCCCACTTTTACTGTTTTATACTATGGGGTAGATTACATACACCGTTTTATAATCACAAGTACTGAAACAACTCTTATACGGATTGCATGAGACCTTTAATCCACTAAAAGTCCTCATTTTATCATAGTTCGTTAATTGTATAAGCGCGAGTATTATTGGATAGATCTATCGGGGATTGACATCCCCGTCCGGGCTAGTCGCTCTAGCCGACCCACGGACGCATTAATATTTGACTGTTACAGGTGTATTGGATTACACGTCTGCCCGAGGCAAAAACTAGGTTAAGCGTCGAACTGTGAGACTCATGGCAATAGTATACACTTATTTTGCATTCGTGCAACGCTGATTAAATCTTGTGATTATTACCAACTTTTGATAACTGTTTCAAACCTATGAACTCACCAGCATTATGTTGACCGTTTTAGTATGTATTCTCAGGTTCACAACAGGAGTAGGGCTACCCCCAGGATACGATAGCTCGAGTCGCATGCTTACAAATATCAGAGATTTTCTTACATTACTATTTTGTAACATTGGCCATGTATTAGAATCTCTTGAACTATTCGCGAACTCAAATCTTAAATGTAAATCGTTGAATTACTAATGTAATTACTTCGTATTATTTTCAAAACGTCTCATATAGAGTCGTTTGCCTTAACTTGTGTAATGATCCATGATTAGTCGCGCCCCGACCCGACTTCCGCTGCATCATAATTTGGGGGTGCGACAAAATTCAATGTGTACGTATATTTTCATCCTCATTAATCACAATTCATTTTATTTATGAAATTGAGTTATTTTCAAACGTATACTTGTTTATTTATGAACTAACTGCATTTTACGTAACATTTTCAAAAGTACACTTGTTTATTATAGACTAAATTGCATTTCATATTAATATATAATTATGTCTTGAACATTGTATGTTGTTTTTAAAGTTAGTTAAGGGTGTTTTGGTCTATACGTTGAAGATACAAGTATTCGTGTCATTTATGTTCTTTAAACATCTAAGTCATTGAAAAAAAGGTAAACCTTTTATAAGGGTGTAAGATTAAAAGCATATAAGCAATTGGAAAAATTGTTGGTACTGTTTTCATAAAAATAGGAACTAAAAGTGCACGTATCAAAACATTTAAAATGTAAATTATGTAAAACATAAAGAATTAAAGAACTTGATTGGTGTTGGACAACACAAAACTTTTGTACCGTTCACAGTAGATCTTTTATAAAATAAAGTTAACTTTTAAACAATAGGAATTGATAATGACATTTAATAAGTATTAAGTTTATGCTTCAAATGGACGTGCTTTATAATTACAAAGGTTGTTTGCTTGATGGTTAGTTTTTAGTGTACTATTTACTAATTCATTAAAATTAAATTTTGTTCCTAAAGACTATTGTTATTGTTATGGTTGTTATTAATCAAAAAATAAACTTTATAACATACTAAATATCTAAAAGGATGAAGTGATGAACACTTTAAATAAGTTACACCAAATAACACTTTAGTATTTAAAGATTATTATTATTATTATATTAATTAATACATAACCAAAGTTTGTAAAAGTTGAAATGTTGAATGCAAAAATCATAGTGTGTCAAGTTACACCTTCCTCCTGACTTTTCCACTTGAAAGAAAAGGGCGGTCAGTTCCACGTCTCAAACTCCCAGTAGGTCCCACACTCATAACACACCAATATCCAACCATTCGTTACTTATTTATACACCAACAAACAAATGCACCATATGTTAATATAATTCATTGAAAAATTACCCATCTAATTATAAATAAATAAATAAATAACAATAAAAGAATATGTAGAATTAAGAAATCTTACATAAAATGTTTCTATTACTTGAGATGGACGAGTCTTTTTCTTACTCAGAATTATCTAGTTTAACTAAGGGATTCATGTGATTATTTTTGACAATTTTACTGATTTTTCTAAAATATTTATTTAAAAATCTTCAAATATGAAAATTCTCTGAAAGATATCAATACATTGTATACTCGTTACTATTAATGATGGTTTTTTTTTCTAAAGAAAGAAGCATATTATTATTATTAATTGATTAATTAATTAATTAATTAGTTAATGTGTGTCATATATGTACTCCATGATACACACTCACACACATGATAATTATAATAATAAACAATAAATAAAAATAATAACCAATAATAATAATAATAATAAATACATATAAAACCCACCTCCCCTAATAACCCCCCACTATTATTATCTCTCCTACTTTCTCTCTGCCACCACCATACACCATTCACCAAAATGTCTACTGACGACGATCCATGGATCAAATCCGCCATAAACGACACCGTTTTAGTCGCAAACATTCTTTTCAAACTCCGTCAATCCACCCCACCGCCGTCACATGACCTCAAACGTTGGACCATCCGTCAACGCCGCTCAAAACCTGGCCCACCATCAGCCGCGACGTCCAAAAAACAACCAACACCTAGAGCTAGCCCCACCACTCCGTTATCCTATACAACTTCCGTTAGCGGTGAAGAGTCTTCCCGGTTAATTCTTGACGGCCCCGTTATCTCGAGATCTAAGGTTTGTTGTTTTGTGAGTCAGTTGGTGTTGTAACGGTGGCGCGTGGCCTCCTTTTTATTATGACCATATTACCCTTTACGATTTTTGTCAGATTAAAGTATCAAACCGGTTTTTCTGTTTTTCAAATTACCATTTTACCCTTGTCCCATGCAAATAAAGGAAGGTAAATTTGTTGAAAGATATAAAAAATCTAAATTGATATTATTTTATACTTATGTCATTTTTGAAAATTTATAATGTCACTTACTTTGCACTAATATAGAACATATTTTAAACGAATAATTTTTAATTTTAGCTCTATTTATTATTGTTTTTAGTAAATTATTTTCCAAATATTGCAAGTTAAATTTGCTTTAATAATAGTAACAGCTAAAATGATGGAGTAATTTGTTAACCTATCTTAAATTATTTATTTATGTGGGGAATGATTATTAATATAATTTATTGTATTTGGTGTGAAATTAATAATGTGTGAAAATAAGTTTTGATAGTGTACGAAACTGGATCTCACCAACGTGTAATTCCGTCGATATTTTTTATTGACGTAATTACCCCTATGAGATACCTATTTATGGATTACCTTTTTTACAAAAAAATTTATACCCATGAGTAATTAATTAGTAGTATTAAAATATTTTTAGAAGGTGACTTCCCATAGACGCATTGAGTCAGAAACCAAACGACTTTCCACGTTTAATAAATTTAAATTTTTTTACTAAAATACCCTTATTACCAAAGGGTATTCCAGTCAATTCAAAAAAAGTGATTGGTAGTTCATAAACTCATGACTCGTGTACACCATTTGTCAAAGTCAATAGTCATCTAGATTTGGTTGAAAATGATATAATGCCCATACGCCCACTTCCCAAAGGTTCACCATTTTATTTATTTTTATTTTAATTAATTAATTAATAATTAATACACCTTTTAGTTAGTTAAGGAATCATTTTATTTTTCCTAAAACTATAATTATTATTACTTCCTAAACTATAATTATTATTATATTGTATTTTTATTCCTTTCACTAAGGATATAACACGATAATTATATTGTGAGATATTAAAATGAATTTTGAAAATAGGGTTAGGGGTATTTTGGTCATTTGGTAGAGGGTATATGCAAGTTCTTTGTTGGCGTGTTTTGGTGGCACGTTGAGGGGTCTTCGTGTGTGTTTGTGTTTGTGTTTGGTACAAGTAATTGTGCACTTTATTGGGTGTGTTTTATGTGAATGTGTAAGATAAAGGAGTTGTAATCCAGTGTGTCGCGGTGTTGGGAATGGTGTGCAACCGTATCTATTTGTCCTTTTTTATTAGTCAGTTAAATAAAATTCCATGTGGTTGGAATTAAATATTTAAATATTTAATTGACAAATATCATGGTTGACAAAGTCAAAAGCTATTTAGGATGTTGTTTTTTAAGGGTTTGGATTGTGTTTGTTTTGGACAGGTGGGTTACACTAGCACTTATCCTTTATTAGTAGGGTGACCAATAGAATTTTGGTCAAATAAATGGTTCATGCATGATTTATATATTTTTTTAATATTTTTTCTAAGAATAAATAAATAAATTTCTTCTTTTGAAAATGTTCTTGTGTGACACATAATTGATACACATGTAAGGTTATGAAATTGACAATTTGGTGTCTTTTAGTCGTGACCTTTTTTCTTCTCTTTTATTTGTGTCAAGAAAATGTCAAATGTCTATAATTTAATAAACAATTGAAACATATATATGTGAAGCTATACTTTAATAATTTGTGGCATGATAATATTTTTTTCAATTTTTTGATGGATTAATTTTGTTAAAATCTTAAGGATTCTTTGACTTTGATAATAGGTTAGGCATTGGTTTCTACGTGTACAAGACAAATGTATGGGATTTGAAAAAGAGACAAACATTTGCATATTGTAGGATATCCCTATCATATTCTATGTAATCGGCGAAATCAAAGTGTAACGATTTTTTTAATTTGCGAGTTTATTCGTATTCTATCGAACCATTGGTAGATATACATATATGGTTGTGGGTCTTACTTAATTCGATGAGAAATAAACATGTTTTAGATTATAAAACTCGTGCTTTTGTTAGTTTTGTAGTTATCTATCTTTCGTTCTAAATGTTACCATGAATCGGTGCTGTCGATCTTAATCAATCATAATCATCCGTTTTCGGTGTTTTCAGGTTATCGGACCAATAGAAACAACTCCCACAAAAAGGCCAAGAAAGAAGAAGGTAATTTTCAGCATTCCCTTATGTATCAAGTTTTTTAGTGCTTACATCCTTGGAGTTCTTAACTTATTTTTTGTTTATTCTTTTTGTAGACATTGGCTGAACTCAAAGAGGACGAGACGACATTATTAAAAGAAAGAAAGCAACTGAAACGAGTACGTAAATTTGTTTGATTTGTGTCTGTTGTGTATGCACTTGCATAATCTGTAAATATGTTCAATAATTAAATACTAATAGTGTATTTACCACTTGTATGTTAATTTTTTTAGTTTCTTTTTTGATGCAGCAAATAGCAACTCTACAAGCTACACGCCAGGAAAAGAGACTTGAGAATGAAAGCCTGAAGAAGATGAAGGTAAAAAAAACACCTTCTTATTATAAGATATAACGATATCACCATTAATGATAACAAATACGTTACTAAGTAAGTGTTAGGATTGCTAATCATACGCACTATTTACAAGGTTAAGCACTCTGCATACGCTATGTTATTTGCCACAAATTTTATTATATGATTGACGAATTAGTAGTACATATAAAAATATCAATTTTGGACATTATATTTAGGGAAAACATAGGTGTCGTTGACAGCACCTACGTTAGGTGCATCAAACATAAGATAGTTGCTATTGACAACACCTATCAGAAACCCCTCATATTTTTACCCATTTGACCCGTTATAAATTAAAATCATCCTAAACCTTGTCCCAGTTTCAAATATGACTTGCAAAGTTACATCTAGTAAAAATGTGATTATGGTGCATACTAAAATTTTCATTTCATAACAAGATACATAGGTTAGAAAACATTACTCTCCCTTTATTACTACTCTTAATGATAAGAACTTGTTTTTTCCGTTTCAGAACGATCTGCAATCACAACAACTAGGGATAGCGGTTTCTGATGAACACGAGTGTATGGAAGAAGAGAAGGATAACGGTTTTGTGCTCCCTGATTTGAATGTTCCGGTTGGTGAAGATTATTAAAGTAGGCATAGAATAACCGCAGAGTATATCATCAACAATAGAAAAACAAGTTCTAACGTTGATAGAGTAGCTAGGCCAAGTGTAAGTAGCGAAAAGACTTTTTTGTCATTCGTATGGTACGCTCCTTTGATATTTGATTAAAGATAACAAAGGACGACGATAGTGTAGAAATCTTTTTAACCATTTTAGATTCAGTCTTATATTCTTTTCTCACGTTGTTTGTACAAACTCTCGGGATCTTATATTCTGATATGTTTGATCTTCGAGGTTACTATTTGAACTAATGACAGTTATAATAGTTACCCGCATTATCATATGGTTGAAGACTGTTGACGATTTCTTTTAGTACTCGATTCGTCTTTTTAACTTGTGTAATGTGTTCTAATTGTGCCTTGATCTTCTTTACTGGTTCATGACCTAAGTTTTCCAGGAATTCATATATCGTATACTTGTTCAGTTATTTGCAAGTCCAAAAACACATCAAAATTTAATTATTTTTTAATAGTATATATTTTAATAAGATGCGAAATTTCAACAAGAAGCACCAGTGGTCTAGTGGTAGAATAGTACCCTGCCACGGTACAGACCCGGGTTCGATTCCCGGCTGGTGCATTACTATTTTTTAATATTATATTTTTGTCACTTAAATGAGAAACTTTGACTCTCTGTAACATTTGTCATAAAATCTTAATTTTATATTAATAAAACTATATTTAAATGGGAACATTCATTTATTTTTGGGTTTTAAACTTATTAAATATTCAATATTTTTGTACGTAACACACAAACATACCTAGTGAATTTTTTATGATACACATTCAAACTCTTCTTATTTTATTCATTTTGGCAAAAAAAATATACAACGTTTTTCCTCAATTTAACTCATTTTCCTGTAAAATTAGTATCAGACAGCTTAAAAACACTACTTTTAATATTTTTTTATATTAAAGCTGAAAAGATTACTAGTAAATAATAAGAAAGTAAATGGTCAAGTAAACATGGTATAATAAATTTATATTTATATAACCTTTTTCACTCTTTATATTTTTTCTCTTTAGACCTAATCATTGACCACCAATGTTTCTTTCAATTACATTAGTACATTTTGAAAATACATTAATTATAATAAGCTAGTACACAAAAATAATAAAAAAATAAAATAATAATAATATAAGAAGTTACTTGATTCAACTTTAGAACAAAATGAATCACCATTCTTTTAATTTCCACCAACATTTAAATCAAACTTATTACTACTAAATTTATCATTACCATCTACATTACTAATTCCACTTATTTTCATCATTTTTCGACTAGATGATGACCCAAACAACTGATCCATTGACGTCACGACATCACATTTTCTCGAACCACCTTCACTACCCAACTTCCTCTTTTTCGCTTTCGACGACATAGAATATGTCGATGAATCCATATTTGGAAGCGGAAATACGGATGGTATCTTAAAATTAGTCCTTGCTTGAGCTCCTCTCAACCGTCTCGCGGCTGCATCATATGCACGTGCTGCTTCCTCCGCGGTATCAAATGTCCCTAGCCAATGACGACACCGTCCTATCTTGTCGCGTATCTCTGCCGACCACCGCCCCCATGGCCTCTTCCTCACCCCTCTATAACTCTGCTCTACACCTTCATCATCATCATTCTTCAGTGGCACTACAACATATTATATAAATATATATTAAAATTTGGACAAAATGTATTTTGTCGATGAATAAAAAATGTGTACATCAACTTGTAACATATATAAAATTTCATCACACCATGCAAATTAATTAATTAATTCTTCCTTAAGTAGCATTAATAAATCTAGTGTGATTAAATTTGTATAAAATATAAATACATTACTAGAAAGTACATATATAGTACATACCATTAGCTAATTTGTTGTAGTGGCTTTGAACATCCGAATTCGTAGTCGTGTTCTTTCCGAACAAAACGTGTTCTCCGACCACGGCCGCGATACCTTCGAGAACAATAGGGCGATCGAGTTCCGATGAAACGGCTGTTTTTGAAATCTGGGTTTTGGGATTTTGGTCTAAAAGTGAAGGGTTCATTTTTTTGGAAGTTATGTTTGAATTGAAGAATGGAAGATTGGAGTGAGACAAAATATATATATCTTCACTTCTGTTTTACTTGCAGAAGGATCTAATAAAAGGTGACGAATGCATTTGCATGGGAAATGGTGATCGTACAAACACTTTGTAGTTTGACCCGACCCTAAGTACCAGTATATAGGCCGAACTGCGAAATGCCCGGTAGGTTTTGGATCTCCAACTTGCACTGATGAAACTTTTTTCTTTCTTTAAGAACTCAAGTAATTAATTAATCATTTAAAATTTAAAGTAAGCATTGAGTTTAGATGTTTAGTTATGGATTCTATTTTGTTTTTGAGAGTGAGTGTACAAGTTCACTCCCAACTCCCGACTAGTGATGCAAACTGATATATCAGTTGATGTCATAAAATCAGCGTCACGTCTTCGGATCACTTTTCAAAAGTGACTAGGAACTGAATGAACACTGTCAACCCTGACATATCATTCAATTTTTTAGCCTCACATTTACCAATATACCTTTATTTATATACATTAAAAAATTATTTTTTATTTGCACGGACCCCACAATGACACTATACTTCACTGTCGGTTTGGAGAAGTTGAATTGACCGATGCTCAAGTGAAGTGTTGGTGCCAATAGTATCAGTAAATGACGAAGCTTCAACCGATGTTCAACCGAAGTGCCCGATGAAAGTGTTCTAATACTAATAGTATGATCAATGTAAATTACTACCAAATTTCTTTGGTGAAGTTTGTATAAATATTTTTCCGGAAGGCAACGAATTTCTTTTGTAAACTTTATAAATTAATTTGTATATCATCAGTTTTCTATCACGCATTAGTAACTTTTACAACATCTTAAAACATGTTTAATGTTGTGTATAGAGTGGGATCTTAGATAATTATATATGAGAGGCAAATTTTTTATTAATATTCTTTTTGGCAAAAAAAATATTTTTTCATCTGGGTTAACATTTTTAAAATATTACTTTATAAAAGAGTTTTGGGATCATAAATTTGCATAATTTGTTAGTTAATCTTAATCACTAGGATGTGTGCTATTGTCTATATAATAGGCCGTATGATCTCTTTATAATTTGCTTAACGTCATGCGGTAATAGTGACGTAAGTTGATAGTAAAAGATTGTTTCGATATGTGGGAGAGTTACAGTTAAGTGGGATATGATGGTGCCCATAACTTACCCGATGGACGACTAGATGTGACTGTTGGATCGGATGCTTACAATGTAATGTACTCGATCATTTGTAAAATGATGCTTCTTTGATTTACGAGGTCTACGTGGTGCATTCTAAGGATCTTCTGAATTTGATTGAGACACGAAAGTTTAGAAGTATTTTGTGACAAAATATTTTCAGATTGATTCGCCTAGATTAAGGAAATGTAAAAAATTTATCTTAGCTTGTGCTAATTTTTTCTCACTTAGCTTACAACGTACATATTGTCACCCTCAGTACGATTCCTTTCATTTCAATGAAGTACCCACTAGAAACTTGACACGTTATTTTAGTGTATTTGTTGACTTTTAATAGTCAGATGTTTATTATAGCTTTACTATTGTTGTTGCCTTGCAAATATAAATTAACGGAAATTGAGCACAATGGATGGTTTTATGCTCGATGTTCAGCTCGGTGTTCAATTGAACACTAAAGTTTAACGCGGATACAATTTAAGGAAAGTGGTTCAATATTCAACTCAAAGTTCAAATGTTACTAAAAAATATCGTTTAACGAATAAAAAAAATACAAAAAGAAAGAAAGAAAATGATTTGAACTTACCGTTCAAGTTGAAACATTGGAGTTAAACACTGAACTTGAACATTGGTGGGGTGTGGTGAATGCTGTGTTTCAGCGTTCAACTTGTTGAATGATGACAGTTTGCCCCTCACACTTCGTGTGCTCTTGTGGTTGTCAATAAAATACATTAAATGCATTTATTGACGCTGAAAATTTATTAGCAATTTAAAATTATATATCTTCGTTTAATTAATGTTCGTATTTTGTATTTAACTAACGGAAACTTTTCTTTTACATGTGACGTGTGAGATTTTTGATTAAAAATAAAATTTTAAAATTCATAACACGAAGTTAAAGAATATTGGAATTGGCGGAGAAATCTAAGGGGCAAAGTACGAAAATCTCTAGTTAACTGAGACACAGACGACGTACGTATGATGACGCAAGCCTAGTACAAATCATTTGACGTTTTTCTGCCAATAAATAAATGATTTTTGCTTTTATTAATTTCCAGAAACACATATTTCCGGGTAATATAGTGCTACTATGATATATGAAATAAAAAAGAAAAACATCACTTGGACTCTTAATTGGAGCTTCTATTGTAACTTTGTGATTGAAAAATAAATAATTTATACTAATATATTTACGGTAAGGTTTCGAATTTCCCTTAGCGCGTTCGATTTACTTATTTTTCTAAGTTTGATTGGTTTGTGCTCCAACTGATATTTCCAGTCTAAGGTTCGACTGCATTTTGAGGGGAAGAAATGACAGACGATCTTGATCGTTGATTTATATGATCAACGGTTCAAATCGCCGTGTCTTAATAACACTGCATTTTACGTAAAATGTACTGTGTACGTAAAATATAATGTCTACATAAAATGTTGTGTTGCGATATTGGACCGTTGATCACAAAAATCAGTGACTCTCAGAATAAAGCTGTCCCGCACCATATAATTAGTATCTGACATTTCTGCAAATAAAATGCTCATGTTGCAATACAAAAAACTCACTTTAAATGAAATGGATTTAAAAAAACATTTAAAATATAAATTATGCGGATATTTTTTTGTTGGTCTAGCTATTTTTAGATAAAATAAATCTTCAATTTTGATGGGAAAAATGGTTTATAAAACTTTTTGTCACAAAAAATATTTTTATATAAAATAAAATCCCCATCCCCATTTCCCATAAGGGTGCTTATATGTGTTTTTGATCATGATTGGATCCTTATATTAATTTTATATATTATAATAGATAACTTAACTTATAGTAACAAACCATAGTATAATTTGTTTGTGCTTGATATATTCACAAAAAGTGCAAATACTCGCTCAAGTTTTTCAGTTGGGCTGCTTAAAAGTTAAAAATAATGAAATTAGTTTGGGCTTATTATTTAGAGAAGCCCAACACTTCGTTAACAAAGTTATTTGGTTAAAATATTAGTGGCAGTATTTTGAAAACCGGTTCAACCGGTCCGGTCCGACCGATTGAATCGGAAAATTTAACATTATCGGTTCATTTTAAACCGCTTTTTGATCAATTTAAAAAATTTGACTGAACCGCCAGGTTCACCGGTTCAATCAAGAACCGGACCGGTTTTAAACCGGTTCACACTTTTTTTATCTTTTTTTTTTTAGTTTTTAGTTTTATTTTTTCTTTCTTATTGTTTATTTGTGTATTTAATTATAATACTCTAGCAATAATACACCATATAAATCATATATGCGACAAAAAAGGTTAAAATCAAACTAAAACTAATTTTTTTGTATTTAATACACTAAACCGGTTGAACCGACGGTCCAACCAGTCCGATCAGAACCGGACCCCTTCCGGTTCAATTAAATAACCGGTTTTCAAAACATTGATTGTTGGATACTAGGAAAATATCCGCACAAACATCCACGCAATGCAGCGGAAAATGTAATTTATAAATAATAATGAATTATGAAGTTGTTAGGTCGTCTTTTTTTTTATTTATTTTCCTGTTTAGTTTGCCATTTTCACCCTCCATGTCCTATTATACTTCCTATTAACTTCTACAATCGATAGGGCACTTTGGTCATTTTCACATGCTCATCCCATTCCATAAATCAGCATCCTCGTGATCACTCTTCAAATAGTTCAAAACTATATTGCAATCCATCATATACTTTGCATCTTTAGTCGTATCAATAATACCATTCATTATTTCAGTAGTCCGCATGCCACACAAGCTTCCGTGTTAGCATCCAAATGGACTACAGGGAGGCAAAGAGTACTTGTTTTAACAGTAAATCGGATTTCAGAAATTGTACCTTTAACTCATTGCATCCGCATTTAACTCAGTTACTTATTTTGATGCTACAAATTGCTCCGTATTAGTTCCAGGAATAAATAGTAAGATATACATATGCATTTAAAAGTTTGGTTATAATGAAATTCAAAAGAAAACGAAAAACTAATTTCCATCCATTTTGTAGAGGTGAGAAAAACTGTTTTAGCACTACCTAAAGAGCTATCGCACGGTCAAATAATTGTATTAAACATCTTCATTAGAAGCTAACCAGAACTGCCAGCTACTGAACTTATGGTTTTAAAGTATGAATTAAGTGTTTACTATTGATAAAAGAATGCAACTAAACGTACATAATGGCCACGAAAGACTATTACAACTCAAGCTTCTCGAGTATGTAGATTTGATCAAGAATCTTGTCGGATGTATGCACAACCTCGACTCTATGATCCACAAACATTGCTTCGACGCCTACAATTTTACGGGGTAAAACTTATTCTATGTTAATTCACAATTAGAAGTAACTTTGTCACCCATCGACAAATAGTTTTTCCAGCTTTAGTACATGATGGCAACTTGTACGTAGACATCAATTTGTATATATATAGTTATGAAGAATATTTTTGGTTAATACAAACATTATATAATAAATAGAGCATACTATAATAGATTGGATTTTTAATATATGGCAAATGATTATATGATAAACTCACTAAAACCCATTAAAGGAATCATGATTTCACTGCAAGAAAAAAGCTTATTAGTGACGAACGGAATATGGTCACTAATGTCAATAGAGACCAAATTTTGAGTCGTCACCGTCTGTCACTAAAGTTCCGTCGCTAATTTTCTTTAGAGACCAAAATGTGCAACTCGTCACCAACAAGTGACGAAAACAAACTCGTCACCAAGTATGTGACGATATATTCTGGTCACCAAATTCCGTCACTACTCCACGAAAAGTCGTCACTAACTTTGATACAAGTGACCAAACTAAAAGTGGTCACCAACAACTTTCTTTCAGTGACCAAAATGTGGTCACCACTGAAAAGATTTTCCAGCTATATTCTTCACATACTGCATTTTCTATTTACTATTGTAATACAATGAAAGCTACTAATACCACTGAGAAGCTAAAACATAAGCTCAGTTATAAACTCAATTATACAGAAGTAAAGATTTTATAAAGATGTGATCCAATAAAGGAAAAATTTATGAATCTAAAATAAAACCAATAAAACCCCTCATAATTCAACTAATTATCAATGAAATCACTCTACATAACTACAAAAGAAAAAGAAAACATAGCACTCAAAGTATGAATTGTATCTTTGAAGCAATCAAGAGCCACAAACATCCATATCTTGAATCGTATTCCCGTCAAATGTTCCCATCAAAACTTCTTCATATCACAAATTTACCCTCGAACAAATCACTGAAAAACACAAAAGAAAAAATAGAACATCATATCGAGCATTAAAACATCAGTTATTTAATTGATTAAATGACATATAAGATGTCAACTTACAATTACTTGAGATAGCAAGCTAGATAGAAGTGACAATTTCTGCTCGTAAACAAGATGTAGCAGCTTCCTCACTCCTTAATTCATTGATTTTATTCTATAGAAAAATCAGTCCACTGTATTATGAGCAAATACTCAATCATTGCGGTAGTAGATGTTATATTTTAGAGACAAAATCATCGCCATTCTACAAAGTCAAGGATTCAAGAATTATGTACCTCATTTCTAAGCTATCACATACAACGGTAAAGAGAGGAGTTAAATAACCTGCATACATATCAAAGTTAATCTAACATGCAGCATATCATATCATAAACAAACCATACAGTTCTCATTAAAACGTAACTCACAGCAAGATGACTTTTATGACTGGCAAGTGTTAAAATAAATTACGTATTTGTTTATAAATAGATTAAACATATATGGAAATAAAACTGTGAAAAATGATTCCATTGTGTGTAAATGAAACAAACTTCTCCAAGACTCATGTTAGATAAAAGATTACCTAGGATCTGCATTACTGCCGAAGGAAAGATAGATACAAGCTGGCAAAATGTAACTCAATTAGTGTTATGAAATAAAATATGTGACAGATGAAATCATTTGATCAAATTTTATTCATGGGCATACCTGTGGACAGTTGATAATTTGGTCATTTATGAGGATTTAAAGCCCAAGTAGAAAATACAACGTAAAAAGAGACTGAGAGAAATGGAAGTTACCTGCCTGATGCTAGAAGTTTTGACCCTTTGTTCATGGAACTAATCTGTCATCCCTGCAACCAAATGAACTAGCTATGAGGTGAAAGATATATAAAATCTCAAGAAACTAAGCAGTTATGAACTAAGAATAGTAGCACTGAACTTTTACCTACAAGACAACTGTTCAGGAGTTAAACACATTTAATGTCAAACAAGGTATAGCCATATAGTCAACAAGTATGATTGGAAGAATATAAGAGCATATATATAAAGTGAAATTCCAAGGCATCATTTAAATGATAATGTGTTATTTACTCACTTTAACTAGCTGCATGCTCATCATGGGCTCTTTATCATCACCTAAAATTAACATGGATTATGATACAAGTTTAACTATGACAAGCCATTTGAAACTTTAACATATCTAAACTAAATTGTATATGTACAGGGATGAGGAAAAGACATAACTGGATAGAAATAAAAGGCATGGGATGGGACCTCCATTGTTGAACTTAATGGCGCTCTGCAATTTAACAGTAGTAGAAGCATTACACCTGGCGATGGTGTCATTTAACTGTTTAGTAGCTGAAGAAACATAAAAAGCTAGTACCTCATGCACAAAAATAAATAGCATGAACATATTGTTAGGCTAAATCCATCAAACGATATTAATACGTTCTACAGATGCATCAGCTACACTCAGGCTAAGTTACATATATATCATTCGCACTAGCTTAAGATGCATAAACGATTCATTGGATTCTTCCATAACAGCCAATCCAAGCACACAAAACAACCGCTCACATAACCTTCTATCCAACAATAAATGCTTATATAGAAACATAACAGTGACTATATATTTATTTTTGAATTTTGCTATAATTAAATCAACAAAGTTAAATCGGTAAAAAATGTTTCTACATTATACTGTTACAAATAGTCGAATGAAAAGAAACATATATATTCGACTGTGATATGAATACATACATACAAACCCTAACAAAACCTTCTCAACACATAACTCGATGAAATCTGAACATGTGATATCGAAAATACCTAATATAGATACATATATTCGAATTGAAACACTGAATTGAAAACGAGAATTAAGAGATCTATCGGAAAAAGTTACGTACCGTCTGAAAAACACCGAAAAGAATTAACAGATCAATTGCATTTTCATGAATATAAGAATACTACATGAATTAAGAAATTAAAAGGCCGGAAGAAGTACGAGCATATGGCGGTGCGACGTAGTTGTAGGTAGCGATCGCCGGCGGTGCATAATTTGGGGAAAACGTGATTCGTCTTTTTGCACCAGTGAGTTAGGGGGAAATTAGTTAATTAGGGCAAAATTTTAGAGGGAGGTGACGAGGATTGTTTTTAATGAAAAGTCCAAGGATGAATCGCGAAGTTTGCATTTGAGGATTTGTGTAATAAGAAGGAACCGGTCTATTTCGTTTCTTGTTTAGTAAGAGGCTCGAGCTATTTATGATTTCAATTTAGGTAACAAGTAAAGATTTGTACATTCTGCACTATAAGTTGTACATTTTATGATTTTAATTTAGGTAACAAGTAAAGATTTGTACGTTCTGTTTGGTAATCTTACGAATTCTTGAGCCATGATCCATTGAGCTAAACTTCACTAAATGTAATTATTAATGTATTTATTAATTATTAATCATTTAATCATTAATTATTGTTATAAATACCTATTATTTTTTGTCTCTAGCTATCATATATTGTGACCATCATTTTTTATCTTTACTTTGTAAAATAAGTGACCACAATCTTTTTGTCTCCAGCTTTTAAACTAAGTGACGACTATGTTTTTTGGTCTCTAATCGTTCCAATTCTATAAGTTTAATGCCAACGAGTGACGATAACTTACTGTTGGGCACTATCTTCGTAGCATTGACCAAAATGTGGTGACCAATTATTTTATGGTAACTAATTTAGATATTAGTGACCAAATAATATGTCGTCACTAAAGTCCATTTTTCTAGTAGTGTTTTAGTGAGATCAATTAAATGGGTAGTAATTAACTTTTTTCCATTAATGAGAATTGAATTTGCGAATCAATGATATGCATTAGGGTTCTCAAGCATTGTAAATCTACATGATATTTATAACACTTAAAAACAAGAGAAAATTACACAAATCGTCCTTTAAGTTTACTTCAAATTTCACTGGCTGTCATTTACAAAATTTAATTACACCGATAATCCTTTCTTTTGAAACTTGTTACGATAACCGTCCTCTAGACTAACGATTGTTAACTCTCCTTTAAAAAGGACCATGAATGATATTTTTTTTATTCTTTTAATTTTTTGAGTAAAATATAAATTATAAAATCTAAAATATGTATATATACATTATTAATAATAAAGAACATCATTTTTATCTTCCCCGTATCACTTATCAACTTCATCATCTAAATTCGGTCCTCTTCCGCACTGAAACATAATATTTTATAATCCACCACCATCTTTCACCACATTGGGACCCTCCGTCACCGATTTATCTTATCTCTTCACGACTTTGGTAGCCACTGTATCCTCTTTTTTACATTCATTCCTTACTCGAAAAACATCTCAAACGAAAACCCTAGCTTCAAAGTAAAACGACGTTGAAAACTAGAAATCAAATATGTGACTCGTAATCTTTAAGCCACAATTGTATGATTTGGTGGTGAAAGATGGTGGTGGATTTGGGTGGTAGACTATAGAATTTGATGTTTCAGTGGGGAAAATGAAAATGATGTTCTTTGCAGCTAATAATGTATCTACACATATTTTAGTTTTTCTAATTTATATTTTACACAAAAAATTAAAAAATATCACGTCTGGTCCTTTTTAATGGAGAGTTAACGATCGTTAGTCTAAAGGACTGTTAGCGTAACAAGTTTTAAAAGAAAAGATCTTTGGTGTAATTAAATTTTGTAAATAACTGCAAGTGAAATTTGAAGTAAACTTAAAGTACGATTTATATAATTTTCTCCAAAGACAAATAGAATCTGGTACACAAAACGAAGAATATATTAAAATTTCAAGAACCAAGTACCATCTTAGATTTAGATGGGGGAATGTGAATGAGCATCATTGTGAGAGGGCTCCCATTGATCCAAGATGCAGAGTAACATCATCATCCATAAACAATAGAGAGTTGATGTATTTATGCATTTGGATATAGCTGTTTTGGTTGTTGTAGATTTCTGGCTTTTTGATCCGATAAAGCTTTAGACTTTGTTTCAACAATGGAACCTTTTCTTTCAATACGTTTTCCAACCAAAGGGTTAGCATTTGACTTGATGACTTCAGGAGATTTCACTTTAACAATGTTATAGTATAATGAGTCCAAGCTGCAGCAGCTTGACTAATGGTGAACCTTTACTTTGTCGATAACCTAATTATGACTTGTTAAATTTGAATTAAGACCTTGACTAGTCAAATGCATAGACATTATACTAGGACTCAAAACTCGTATTTTTGTGAAACGTAGAGGTCTAGATACTTTCATATGGGCATCTAGTGAAGTGGTGTGTCAAGAATTAGAAGAGTTCATGTTTTCCTAAGATTAATAAAACCACATGTACTTATAATCGTTACACGTAAGTAATGTCATAAGCACTTGATGTTGGTAATTACAAGCCCATAAATAATAAGAACATTAACCAATATAATGAATTTAAAATAAGCTAAGTGAAAATCTATAAATTATAATTAACGAAGATATAACACGTTAAAAAGATAAAAGCTGAGTTTTTTTACGAGGTTTCACTGTTTGGGTCATAACTCCCTTATCTGGACTCCAAATGATTTGAATCCAAAACCATGGTCTCTAAACTCATTGGGCTACAACATGTCCAAAATTTAGCCCATATTTCTCTGGAAAAGTCGGCCAGGGGGTTGGAGTAGGGAACAAGAAAAGATCTCATAATTTCATGATATCTTAGTCTTTATCTCATTCCAAAAAAAAAAAAAAAAAAACTTTAAAACCCTAATTCTCTTTTTTCTCTCTTCTCTCCAATTGACGCCCAAACCTCTCCAACCGATTTTCACCCTAAACTTCACAAATCCCGAACCTTTTAATCTATAGTCTCAAGGATCAAGAGTTGTTGGTGGTATATCTCTTACTTTCTTTTGATTCTTAACGTTTCGTATTCGTATTATTATTTCTTTTCTATTGAAATCCAATTTTTGATAAAATCATGTTAAGATCTGGTTTAAAATAATGCAAAACTTATAATAAATAAATAATTAACTTCGATTAATCGTGTAAAAGTTTTTATAAAGAAAGAATAATGATAATCAAGATAACGATTCTGGACAGATTCGAGACTTAACCTTGCGGAGTCATAAACTGGTCATAAAATAATATTTTGGAATGTATCTTTGGTCTAAAGTTAATTCTAAGATGTGTACTTTCTGTTCCAATTGATTTCATGTCCAAACGATGAGTTTGGGCACTCAAATATTTGTTACAAGTCGAAAGGTCAAAACCGATTTTGGTGACAGAAATTAGGTCAATTTTGAAAAATCATAACACTTAATTTTTCGATTTAGAGAATGAAACTTTTTCTGGGATAAGTTTGATGTGTTAACTTTTCAGACTATAAAGATGAGAATTTTTAAAGGACGTTATGATTTTAACTTTTATAAAACCTTCTGGTGCGCGAACAGTGACTTTTTAAGAGCATTTCACTTTAAGAAATTATTAAAAATAGTAACATAATAAAAAAAATTATGGAAAAATTTCCATAGATTCTTAACATCCTAAAGATTTTGTAATAAAAATTGAAGGATTAATTGGTACATTATAATATATTTAAAAATACTCCAAGTGACATAAAATTTCAGTAAAGTTAATCGTATAATATCTTGGACAAATCACCAATATAAATATCATTTCGATGAGTAATAAGTGTTATAATTTGTTGACACTCGATAGAAAACTTTAGCAAGACAACATAGAAGCTAATCATGAATGATTCATCAAAAATATGATATGTCCATATTATAACCTATATACGTGTATACTTGTAGATTACTTGTTGGACTTTCGTGGTCCCTTTTTATATTTTTTTCCTTGGGGAAAAAGGATGTTCAAAATTTTAAATACTTTTATGCTGTGATATACTCTTTTATTCCTTTAGACATGATGTTTGTTTTGTGTTACATTTGTAAATTAATGTGGGATTCTATGTTATGCTATGCTATTCTATTGATTCTTTCACAACTATTAATCCCAGGTTGGAACCAACTGAGAGGTATTGATAGTACTATTGGACTGACACCCCCACCCATGAGTTGGTATACTAATCGTTAGACCAACTTTGTCCCTTTATACTTGACCTTCGGTGAATATAATCAGACATATACACTTTATACTCTTTGATACGTTTGGATACTTGTCGTTAGGTTGTTGTACATTAATTGCACTTATATGTGCCATTTCACTCATGTATCCTACTTAAGTCTACACAACACTATTTATGTTATGCTAAACCTACGAACTCACCAACCTCGTGTTGACTTTTTCGAGCATTCCTTTTCAGGTAATATAATAATGCGTAAGGAGCTAGAGACTTAAAGACTATAGCGAGACCGTTAGGCATTGCATTGAGAATTTGTTTGAATTTTGATACACAACTGTTTTCTTTCACATATTCTTTTGGATGGGTGTGTTTTGCCCTAGACTTATCGCGAGATGTGGGTCTTGATTCTTTATTTTATATGACTATGTTATTCATGGAAATGACTAACCACGACACAAGTCACCATGTGTGTCGGGCGACGTCATGACACGTGGTTTGATTTTCATTTAGTGATTCTCTTTTGCATATCAATGTGTTATGACAATCCCGTCCGTCGCACTTCGTGTTTCCGCCTTAGGGGGGTGTGACATTAGATACTGCCAATGATAAAAAATTTAAGATTATCAGCCTATCTCACTCCGTAAGGGGCCACCGGGCTAACTGGTATAAAATATTAAAGATTATAATGTCAACTTGATGGAAATTGTATAACTATGATTGAAATCTTGTGCAATGGATACACCATATACCAAACAGCCGTTCAAAAAATATATATATATACCAAATCATATTCCATAGCATGAAGAACAGAAGGCCTCAAGTTACTCCCTAGATAAATTGGTGCATATTTTTGTTCATCATTTAACTAAAAATAAAAAATAAAGAGAAGTGATAATATTAATTAAGAAGATTTTAATTATAGTAGTAAGTTACTTGTCATTTGGCTCATTGTTGCCTATTGTCTCAGTGAGAACATAGAAGTTGTAAACTGATGACGGTAATGAATTCCGAACACTATCTAAATTGTGAAGAACCTGTACCCGACACTGAAGCAAGGCCAGGAAGAGGAACAACTACTTGTGCTGGTGGTGGTGTTAGCCCATACTATTAGTGGTTGGGATGCCAATGAGCAGGGTCGGCCTGGCCATGGGCAGGCCGGGCAACGGCCCGGGCATCAATACTGTGGGGGCATCATAGAGCTCTAATTTCTGATTTTTTATGTTATAAAAACTACTTTTTGGACAATTTGATTCATGATGATACGTAGATTTGTAGGCTCAGGTTATGGATCATGATCACGAAAAACTAGACCTGTTTATGCTCGTACCACTCAAGTAAGTAGAGATATAGTATTAGAACGAATAAGGGGCGAAAGAGGTTTATTGTCTCGGGTGGCAGTTCCCATTTCGGTAACTCACATTCTATTGAAAATTTGGTTATGTTTAAACCCTATTCGAGTTGCAGGTGAAGGAACGGGAAAGATGACCCTTGCAAGTTTTTATGATATTTTTTTTATGCCCCTTATTTTTACAGAGACAGCAAGTTTAGCCCTCAATTTTTCTTTTGACACCCACTATTATCATAGTAACGATTAACTTAGCCCTCTAACTTATACAACTTTTTAATGAAACCCCTTGTTTTAATATTTCTTATCTAATATCTAATTTGTATTAAGCAATACGTAGTAAGTATAGTATCACTTACTAATTTGATTATGTTTATATTTTAAATCGACAATGAGTACGAAAATCTATATTTTAAACTTTCAATGTATTATTTAGAGGTTTTAAATGAAACATTTCTGTTATTAACAAAAAAATCATATTCAAAGATAAATAAGTAGTATACCTTGATGTTATACATTTCTTAAAGCTAATGGCCCAAACATATCAAACTTGTCCTTTTTTCATACCTTTTCAAGTTGTAACAGTTTATTTATTTAGTAAACATATGCATAAGTATTAGTTGTTTTACTTGACTAAATTTCAAACCCATGAGAAAATTTATGTACAATTTGGTTACAAATTTTTTTTCGCGCTTTCTGATCATCTCGTCCGGGGCATAAAAACGTCAGGACCGGCCCAACCCAGCCAATGAGCCAACAACACTGCAAAATGAAAATGTTTATAGACTTTAATCACAATTTAAGTAGCAGATATGATAACAAAAGTTAAAGTGCCGAATTGATATTGGACCTCCATTTTGGTTCCACTATGATACACCTTCTGCGTTAGTAGTGCTCAAGAACGTGCATTCAGAGTAGCCGTGACCAAAAACCCGGGTCGGAACCCGAAACCGAAAAAAAAATCGAAACCCGGAACTGGTCAAAACCGGTTTTGATCAAAACCGGTTTGGGAACCGGTTTGGGATATATCCGTTGGCGAACCGGGTTGGAACCGGTTTTACCCGAACCGGTTTGGAAAACCGGTTAGAAAAACTGGTTTGAAACCGGTTTTTGAGCTGTTCGAGAAACTAGCCGTTTTTTTGAGTTTTTAACCTTTTTTGGGGTTTTTTTTTTTACCATTTTGCCATTTAAAAATTAGTATAAATAGATGTCGCACCCCCAAACTATGATGCAGCGGAAGTCGGGTCGGGACACGACTAATCAGAAATCATTACACAAAGTCACCACGAACGACCACTATATGCGTCGTTTAGAAAATAGTACGAAAGTATTATATTGATAAGCCAAATGTTTTACACCAAATTCTGAGTTCGCGAATAATCTTAGAGATTCTAATACATAACTAATATTACAAAATAGTAATGCAAGGAAAATCTCTGATGTTTGTAAATCATGCAACTCGAGCTATTGTGTCCTGGAGTAATCCTACTCCTGTTGTGAACCTGAGAATACATACTAAAATGGTCAACAATAATGTTGGTGAGTTCATAGGTTTAGATATCAAAATATAAATGTGAACCACGAGATTTCATAAGTGTTGCACACATGCAAAAATAATGTATAATACTGCCATGAGCTCATAGTCCGAAGCTTAACCAATATGAGTTTGCCTCCTGCAGATGCCTAATCCAGAACATCCGTATGAACAAATAATAAAGCGCCCGTTTGACCAGTTAGAGCTACTAACCCGGACGGGGATGGTCAATCCCAAATAGTACTATTCTTTAATACTCGCGCTAAGATCCATACTAACGAAACTATGATGTGTAGAGGACTTTTGTGTGGATTATAAAAGTGAAACTCATGCAATCCGTATATGTGTAAATATGTACTCGTGTTCATGAAAATAGTGCATGTATTCTCACCCCAATAGTTAAAACAGTAAAAGTGGGGCTATGAGACTCACATGAGTCTTGAAAGCGAGCGTTTAAGTTAATAAACGTTTATCCAAAGTGTAACCTTCCGGCGCCCTAAACGCACAAGGTTATGTATAAGTGAATGTCTCAAAAGATCATTCATGCTAGTTGTCCACTCAACTAGTTATGTTAAATGTTGTTTGTTCTACGATTATGTTTAGAAAAACACGTGCGGCCCGTTGGTGAAGGTTTGTAATAATAATAATTCTTAAAGGTATTATTATTAGGTTCCATTTTGATGTATACTTGTAAAGGTACATAATGTGCGTATCCGAGTAAGTATCATAGTTATGTATTATCACTCGAATTAAGTGTTTTGTGAAAATATGTTTTTGGATCCATCTGTGTTGCGAACTTATTAACACTGTTAGCTTTAAAGGTAGCGACACAAGGTTAGTGTCGCTAGTTAATACTGCTAGTGTAAGTGTTGTGACACAAGGGTAGTGTCGCAGTTTAATACTGCTAGTTATAAAAGTTGCGACACAAAGGTAGTGTCGCGGGTTTGTACTGTTCGTTGTGAATGTTGCGACACTCGGGTTGTGTCGCATCGAGTTTCTACTGCTCACTTAGTTTCCACTGTTAATACTGTTGGTGTGTTTTATCTCTGTTACCACTGTTTCCACTGCTAGCTCGTTTTACATGGTTTCCACTGTTAGTTTATTTTACTTTATTACTACTGCTGGTGTATTTACTAGTTTCCACTGCTAGCTCGTTTTACATGGTTTCCACTGTTAGTTTATTTTACTTTATTACTACTGCTAGTGTATTTACTAGTTTCCACTGCTAGTTCGTTTACATAGTTTCTACTGTTAGTGCATTTTACTTAGTTTCCACTGTCAGTGCATTTTACCTAGTTTCCAATGTTAGTGCATTTTTAATAGTTTCTATTGCTAGTACGTTTCACATAGTTTCTACTGCTAGCACGTTTTCCTTTATTACTACTGTTAGCACATTTCCTCGGTTACCACTGCTAGTTCATTTCCTTGGTTATCACCGCTAGTCCATTTACTCGATTACTACTGCTAGCTCGTTTCTTAGTTACCACTGCTAGTTCATTTCCTTAGTTACCACTGCTAGTTAGTTTCTTAGTTACCACTGCTAGTTCATTTCCTTAGTTACCACTGCTAGTTAGTTTCTTAGTTACCACTGCTACCCTCGTTTCCACTGCTCGTTATTAGTTTCTACTGTTCGTTTCTGAAATCCATTTTTGTTCGAGGGTTTTGATTAAATGAGTTTGCTTTGGTCCCGAAACTATTACAAGACAAATATCAATATTTTTGCACTCGTAACAAGTAAGTTTTCATATATTTTGGTAATCCCGAAAGTGTTCGATTTTTGGCACAGGAATACAAACGATCCTCTGGTAGATTTAAAATGTTCGTTTTAGGGTAACTTCGAGTGGGTTTCCAGTTTAGACTTTGTGAGTGAACTTACTAGCATGTTAGATCAACAAAATCTTACGAATAACAAAATAAGTTAAGAAAAGTGTGTTCTTACCCGAAATATGTGTGACGAACGAGATGTGTAGGAAAATGGTGAAGCTTGACTCCTTGTTACCAGTAAGTTCTCTTGTGATTTTTGGTGAGAATTGAGAGTAAAAGTGAAGATGGGAGGATTTCTAGTTGTGGTTGCCGTGAGGAGAGAAAATGAGAGAAAGTTTTGGGTAAAGTTCTGAAAGTTTTGACCAATGAAGGGTTAAGTTGTGTGTGTAAGTAACCAAAATGATGATATTCCATTGGGAGATGTGGGGGGCCGGCCTAGGAAGTCTTAGGCTTTGCAGAACTTCTATTTCAATTGTGGGCTCCACCCGATTTCCCCCACTTGCCCAATTCATTTAATTTGTTTATTTGTTTAACAAAAATTATCATATTACAAATTTTAAGCTTCCTTTTAGTTGTCGGGCGCGATCCGCGCGTTTGCGTTACGTACAATGTGTACGAGATACTATTATAATATGAATTAAATAACGACCAATTAATATAGTTGCGTTATTTAAGCAAAGTTTTTCACCAACGTCCGTATTTACCGTGTCGGATTCCATCCGATTGAAATTGTGTAATTAATATTTAATTACGTACGTGCGTATCATACAATATACAAAGTATTACCGTAATTAGTCATATTTCACACTAATTACATGTAATAATCACCTATCTTTGGTAATAAAATGATGACCTAATTTGTCGGGTGTCACAATAGATACCTTGGGCTTGGTTTAGTCACTACACTCAATCTTTCTAGTTCTAGTCTTTAAACACTCAAAACGCTTACGATTTACGTACGAAACGCTCTCAAACTTTTTCTACCCCTCTCAAAACGCTCTCAAAATGGCAACTCAATCTTCTTCAACTTCCGACGGTGTTGGTTCTTCAAATGCACCAACCGTTGTTCAAGTTTTGGTAACCAAACGAAATCCGGAGATTTGGTGTAATTACGACAAAGTGTTGTTGTCGGATGATTCGACTAAGGCATTTTGTAAACGTTGCGGGAAATTTTTGAAAGCCGACTCCAACTCAACATTGAAATCACATGCTACAAAGTATTGTGATGTAGTCAAAATTAATCCGGAGTCGGGTCAAACAACCATGTCACGAGATGGGGATATTTTTACATACGAAGCGGAGCGGTGTTGAGAAGCATTTGCCGGCTTTGTGATTCAAGAAGCTTGGTCGTTCAACCACTTCAACAACCCTCGGCTTACTAGGGTCATTCAAAATACTCTTCAACCGCGATATAATCATGTAAGTCGTCTTACTCTTAGACGTGATGCTCTTAAATTGTGGAAAAATGCTAAAAGTCAACTAATAATCGGTTTTGAAAACTTAAATACAAATGTATCTTTAACAACCGATGTTTGGTCGGCTCCTCATGGTTTGCCCGGTTCGTACCTTTGTGTTACCGCGCATTGGGTTGATCCCGCAACTTGGCAAATGATGAAACGTACCATTGCTTTTGAAAACTTTGACTATCCTCACACGGGTAAAAACTTATTTTACATGTTACGAGATGTAATGAAAATGTTTAAAATAGAACAAAAGGTTTTTTCAATCTCGTTTGATAACGCGAGTAATAATACAAACGTCATTCAAAGATTAATACTAAAATACGAACCACCTTTGAAAGGCATTTTCTACCATAGTAGATGTGTTGCACACATCATTAACTTGGTTGTGCAAGACGGACTAGCGGTTGAAAAAATAAGCGTAGTAAAAAACGCGTATAAAACTATGTTACAAGATATATTTTGTTCGGGTAAGGCTAGATACAAATATTATATGAGATTGTGTAAGGAAACGGATTCCATTTTTTAACCCCTAATTGGGACATGCCCGTAAGATGGAATTCGACTTACAACATGTTCATGTGTGGTTTACGCCAACGCGACACTTTATACGTTTTTCATGATCAACTTGTTCAAAAAGGTCTTGCAACACCATTTTCCTCCGAATATTGGGAGGTTATTCAAAAATTAACCGAATTGCTCAAAATTTTTAAAACCGCAACTACTTTATTATCGGGTGTTTATTATCCCACGAGTCATATGGTACTTAATCAAATATTTTTATTGAGTTCAAAACTAAGCGAATACGAATTTTGTGGTAATGTATATGCAATAATGGTGGCTCCCATGAAAGCAAAACTACAAAAGTATTTTAAAGAAATGTCACCGGTAATTAGTTGTGCCGCCGCATTAAACCCATGTTTGAACATTTCCGGGGTGGAATTGCTTATCGATAACATTTGTAACGATTTGGATTTGAATGATGAGGACCCATTTTTTGCACAAAATACAAAAGACTATTTTAACAAATCTTTTAAAGATTTATTTGGTCATTATTTTCAAAAATATGGTTCAACAACAATAGTTTCTTCTAGTTCGGCTTCCACAATGTTTGGTTCATCATCTTCTTCCCAAGATCCAATGATTAATTTATATAATAGTTTAAGACAAGAAAACCATAAACGGTCAAGGGGTGATGATGACCAAAGGGCCACTAGCGAATATGGGAGATATACCGGAACGAATTTTTTAGCCTCAATGGGACCCGAAGAATTCGCACATTTTGATATTTTGGCTTGGTGGAAAGGGAGGGAATCTCAATTTCCCATTCTAACCATCATGGCCCGAGATTTACTAACCGTCCAAGCTTCTACGGTAGCTTCGGAATCCGCTTTTTCTCTTAGTGGCGGGGTATTATCTATACGAAGAACAAGACTCACACCGGCCTCATTAGAGATGTGTATTTGCTTGAAGGATCATTTAGACGTCGCGGAACGTATACAAAACGTTTCAAGTCTTGAAGGTGAATTGAAATACGAAGGAGATATACACGATATCGAGGTGAAAGCGGGTATGGAAATATCACTTTCTGATGAAGAAATTGCTCTCGATGAAGCTTCGCGAGAGGCTACCTCCGAAGAAGATTTCGACTTTTGAAGACTACGCAAATTGAAGATGTTAGAAGAATTGAAGATTATGAAGAATTGAAGATTTTGAAGATTATGAAGAATTATGAAGACTTATTTGTTTTAATAATATTTTTATGAAGATTTAGAAGACTTTGTTTTAAGTTATTGTTAAGTTATGTTTTCATACATAATGTACTAACATTCTATCGAATTTTTTTTGAAAAATACGTTGGTTTTCCCTAAAATGCTTAACGCTCGAAGAAGATTAAATTATATAGAATTATTGGTTTCAATAATATTTTTATGAAGATTTAGAAGACTTTGTTTTAAGTTATTGTTAAGTTATGTTTCCATACCTAATGTACTAACATTCTATCGAAAAAAATTTGAAAAATACGTTGGTTTTCCCTAAAACGCTTAACGCTCGAAGAAGATTAAATTATATAGAATTATTGGTTTCAATAATATTTTTAGGAAGATTTAGAAGACTTTGTTTTAAGTTAATGTTAAGTTATGTTTCCATACCTAATGTACTAACATTCTATCGAAATTTTTTTGAAAAATACGTTGGTTTTCCCTAAAACGCTCAATGCTCGAAGAAGATTGAATTATATAGAATTATTGGTTTCAATAATATTTTTAGGAAGATTTAGAAGACTTTGTTTTAAATTACTGTTAAGTTATGTTTCCATACCTAATGTACTACCATTCTATCGAAAAAAATTTGAAAAATACGTTGTTTTCCCTAAAACGCTTAACGCTCGAAGAAGATTGAATTATATAGAATTATTGGTTTCAATAATATTTTTAGGAAGATTTAGAAGATTTTGTTTTAAGTTATTGTTAAGTTATGTTTCCATACCTAATGTACAAATATTCTATCGAAAATTTTTTGAAGAATACATTATTTTTCCCTAAAACGCTCAACGATCGAAAAAAAAAACAATTATATAGAAAAAACCGGTTTGAAACCGGTTTTTGAACCCGAACCGGTTCCAAACCGGGTAGACTCGGTTTGGGTTTTTCACCCTCCAAAACCAGTTCGGTTCCAACCCGATTTTTGGAAAAACCGGTTCTTGACCATTGACCAAAAACCGATTCGGTTTTCTAACCCGAACCGGTTTGGCCCAAAAACCGGTTTTTTTCACCTCTAATTCAGAGTGAGAGAGAGACTGAAATTCAAGTAAAAGTTAAATTTAAAACATGTCGACTTGATTTTTATATTAAGATAAATTATATCTTAAGAAGAAATATGCAACGTGACATATTAATCCATGATTTTTATATTAAGACTGAAATTCATGATGTTAGCAATAATATATAATATTATGAAGTTGGATTTATTTTATTAATACTTTATGTTTTATTTTTTGTCACTCGTTTAAACGTTGTTTTGTTAATTTATGATGTAAGATGGTTAGAGTATAAATTATTGTGTTAACCCTAACCATTACTAGAAATTTTTGGCAAATCATTCTCCTGCACATTCTTGAATATTACAGCCGCTACCGTTTTTCATTCTTGTTCTTAATACGATTAATCAATAGTTCAATTAGATCAATTTCCCATGACATGATACGTTAAACAAAAGTTTCAGATGTACCCATACAATTCTTTATGTTAGTATAAAAGGCTAGCGATTAAGTTGATGAACGGAAGTAACAGAGTATGATGAGAACATACTGCTAATGATAAGATTCATCTTTGACATCTACACTATAGTATGTCAATGTACATTGTTCAAGTCATATTTTTTGCCTAAAAGTAAATTTATGTTCAAAAGATGCTGCTTGAACACTGTTATGCTACGTTCGTTACTAAAAGGACCCAAGAGAGTGTTGTGACACATGATGAAGTAGCTCAAACAAGCGTTTAGAAACGGTTAGAAAGAGTCAGAGGATAAAGAAACTTCCCGTCAAACTAAGGGAATAAAGAGATTGTGAAAAGAGGGAGTTACGTCTAAAGAATGTCCACCAACATTTATCTCTCTCTGATTTTCTCTCTTGTCTAGAAACTCTCTGTTCATCATTCCATCTTTTCTTCATGTATTTTCAATTCCTAATGTCTGCACTTGTATTTGGCTATTGTGAGAAGCAATTCACTACAAATAAAGTACTTTATCTCCAGTTATTATTTGATAATTACAAACACCCAACGAGAACGTGTCAAATGGGTTTAATCAAAATTGTTAAAAAAAAGAATAAATCGAAAAGGTTGAAAGTCAAATTTATTATGTAATTTTGATTTATACAACCTCATGCTTCCATTTATTGATAATATTAGATTACTAACATGAAGTTTAAGTATTAAGACCAGTTCTACCCATAATGACCATTATGGGTTCTGAGTCGCAACTGAACCCATTTTGACCCCAACAATGGTCAGAATCATACAGATGGCTTAATTACACATCTTTACCAAGGAGTTTACTACAGATAAATTCAAAAGAATGTGATGAATAAACAATGGACCATATAAAACCACAACACTACCTCAAAATAACCAAGTGACCTTAGCCCAGCGATATCAAAGATATCCCAACATTCAAGTTGTTGTGGGTTTAAGTCAAAATCGTTAATGATGATGTATATTGGATATAAAATTACTAAATTACAGTAAAATGATGATTACAAAGGTGAAGTACAAAAAAATTCTCAACAAAAATCATGATACGCTAACAAGTAACAACGATAGGATTTCATGAATTCTGATTACAGAGAAGGCCCGAGAAGAGCAGATGGTATCTCCTTAAAACATGTCTAGCTAACGAATTAAACAAAATCAACGGATTGAAATGATTATCAAAGGAATTTTTTTAACTACCATGAGGTTACTTTGTCAAGTGTAACGTGGAGAAGCTATAAAAGCAACATTATCACACTATCAATGGCACCAAATATGGTGTTTTAGTGGGAGATGTACCTCACCTACGTATACCTCTGATTAATATAAAAAGAAAAAAAAAACTTTAAAGCATCAAAATGTAACATTTTGATCAAACACCGATGACACTAAATAAGAAAGTGAAGTATGCACGAAGACAAAACACCTAACCTCGGTATAATTTTCAGCTTTGTACCCATGAGTCTTCTGTCTCAAAGTGCAACTATGATGTCACACCCCGTCTAAAGCGGAAACAACGGAATGCAACCATGATTAGATCACAACATATCAATATATATAGAAGTCACTAAAATGAAATCAAACAATGTGTACTGATACATTTCGACACAATTAGCGGTAAGTGCCGAGAATCACACCCAACCACAAAGAACAAAGTCTGATGATAATATATGTTCGAACTTATTTAGCAAAGTCTAAGACAGAACACGCCTTCCCAAATAAAGCAACAAAAAGCAAATAGCGTGTAGTTTATTGTGTAGTTCACTTAATGCAACCTAACGGCCCACTAAGTTTTCTTGGTCTCTTCCTTAGCTGAACTAGTGCTACCTGAAAAGAAATGCACGAAAAGGTCAACACGATGGTTGGTGAACTTCGCAGGTTTAAATATTGACACACATAAATCGTTTGCTGTGTAAGTATTACATAGGACATATGATAAGAACTATGCACATAAATGAGATTAACAGATTTAGATTTCCTCTTTTTGAGTCGATTCGATTCGATTCGAGCGTCACAATGCTGATGGATCATATTCACTCAAGGATAATGCATCTATCACATGAGCGGAATCGCAGCCCAATAGTACTATCAATATTTCACCTAAGTAAGTAGCATGTTGTCTTGGTCCCGCAGACACAAAACTCAGCCGAACACAATCAGATAGCAATAAGCAATAGTTCCACATAGTTAGTCATATTAATCACAATATCACATAATTCAATCATAATGTCCAAAAGAAAATCAGATAAATTTCACAGCATAAGAACAGTTTGAAAACAGTTGAGCATTCTTTTCCCCCAAAGAAACGTAAAAGAAAAATGGGGCCACGAAACTCACCTTGAATAGCAAAACAAGCAAAAATTCCAAATGTGTTCAAGTAAGTCCGCACATTAATTTACGACATCTATACACATAGTTGTTGGTTACAATTTTAGATAAGGCGAGTAGCCCTTCCATGGTACCCACCTTGATGTACCATTCCCAAACTCTTAAGTCTCCCATAAACCTTATTTCGTATGTTGAATGAGTATAGAACTTCTTGTATATAAAAATTTAAGTTAGTTAACACCCCCATTTAAAATACGTTTTCTGTCCAGAATTTTGGTCTTCCTTGATCGAACTAGAACCATGACCAAACGAATTTATTAGACATCAAAACTTTAATCACCGCCCCTCCAATATGTTTAGATTATAAAATAATTTTTTCCAAATTTTTACTCACTGATTTAATATTTTTAAAAATTCATCAAAGCGCTTATACACAGAAAATACGTCTTCTGTCACGTTAAAAGTTTTATAAAAGTTAAAATACCTAAAGACATCTAAAAATTACAATATTTTTACATAGGTCAGTTAACATACTCAAAAGGTTCCAGAAAAATTTTCGTAACCTAACTCGAAGTCTAACATACGATTTCTAGACTCAAAACAGTACCAAAATATAAACCGAAAACTCAGATTTGACCACTTATATTGCAAAAATATTTTGGTAGATCAAAAGTCAACCATTCGACACGAAACCACTTGGATCAGAAACTAGACTCTCTGTACTAAACTTTAGGCACAAGATTCGTTCAAAAACGTTTGATTATGACCAAGTTATGACCTTGCAAACATCACGATTAAATCTGTCCAGATTAGGGTTTTGGGTTCCAATTCTTCACGTTACAAGTCTATATCGTATATTTTATGCAACTTATCCTAAACTAATGCATCCCATTAAATTAATTTAATTTAAGATTATAAAAGTATAAGTTTTATTCAGAAAAGTTTATATCTTAATAAAATTCAAAGTCTCAAAGTAACCTAAAAGTATTTAATCATTTTAATCTAAGTTATCTAAACTTTTCAGAAAATTCGTAATACACAGTAGCAGTTTACTAAATAATTTTTATAAAATAATCTGTTTAGTTTCAAAGGCCGAAACCTTGAGGGTTTATGTAAAACACCAAGATCTACAACTTTTTAGTTTTAGCCGAAGCCTGAAAACGACTCTAAGTGGATCGAAACAGCCTCTGAAGTCGACTGCGAAATTAATCGGCATAAATTAGAGCTTTTCGGTTTAGGTTTTTAACTACACGACTAGGATCAATCATAACATCGACTCGTGATACATCTAGTTCGGGGCTGGAATTCATAGAATTACAGAAAATATAAGAGATAATATTTATCAAGGGTTTACAAAATTACCTACGCGAATAACCGAACGAGTAACACACGGAAGCACAAACTCAAACTCGATTCTTGGGGTTTCTTTTGGTTCGGTCGACGCAACTCCCAAAGACAGCAGCAGGGACGATTTGATTTTTTTTTTATCAAAAGGGTTAGGGTTATGCTTAGACTCTTATTTATAGATATGGGATTGCTTGGAGCTCAAGTCAAGGGTTGTTTGGGTTGGGCGGGGTGGTTTCGGTTGTCACATATGATGCGTTCAACTTCTCACTTTCTTAGACCTTTCGACAATGCGTAAACGGATACAACATTCACCAGTTTCGTCAAGTCGGGCAAAAAGCAAGTAAAGGTTGAATTGGTAAATAGAGTTATTACGTAAAATATATTGTATCGGCCAATCTATACACGTTAACGATCCCTACAAAATTACCTCTGTCGACTTACAGATTCCTAAACAATAGTAAAATGCAGCAAGACTATTTCCTTATATGTCACAAACTCTTTTATGAGAATATCATTCATTTATGAGGAGTGCTATGCTTACAAATAATTTATACAAAACAAAGTTACAAACTATCATGGCGTAATTATACGGGTTCTTTTTTTCTCTCTCACATTACCCTCTCTCTACTTGATTGATGACACGTCATTTTGTATCCCAAATTTTATAAATTGTTTGTATCTAAACCATTTCCCTTATTTTGAATACAGGGGAATTGAAAACATCCATGCATATTCGAAATAATAATAATAAGTCTACTTATTATCAATAACTAATATTATAATCTACATAGAAAAGGACTACTATAAATGTTATTACTACCAACCTTTGATATTATGGATTAAAAATATGATAACTTTTTATTTCAACCAACAATAAATATTTAAATGCATAAAGAAACTTAAAAACCATGAATAATGTCTTGTTTGGAAATTTAAACTTTATATTTGTAAAATACAATACATGGTCGTACAAAACATTAAAAAAATATGTATGAGATTTATTATATTTGTATATATTTATATTTATAATTTCAGTTTTGTAGTATTTTACATGTACTTATCTTATTGACTCAATATGTATAAAAGAAATTTACTGCATTTTACATCAGATTCACTGCATTTTATTTTACATTTGCAGTGAATTTAGAATACAGTGAGTCAAAACCGTTGATTAAAGAAATCAATAGCTGCGATAGAGAGTTGGTTGCCCCTCCTAATTTATACTTTCAATTATTTTTTCAAGGCTATTAAATTATTATCATCTAACATTACTTAACTACCACATATTATTTTCATTTTACATTCTAAACATGCGAGTATTCAACATTTTGAATACTTTTTAACCATATTGCATTACATATTAATGTATAATACTTTAACATAAGCTATTTGATAACATTATACAATATGTGTTCACACGAATTTTTTTTAATTTTTTTTAACCTTTTTATGCTACGCAATCACAGTGTAAATATACACACAATCAAAATTCAATTCACACAAATCAACTAATCACCGAATTGAACAATATAAAAAGAGGCTTTATCTAATGTTCGTGTTCGCAATCGTAATGTGTTATTTTTACTATCGTAAAATTTTTATTATTATTATAATGTTTTTTTATTATTATAATGTTTTTTTATTATTATTGTAATATTTGTTACAGAATTTGTACGAGACCATGTTCGTCACAAATTAGTACCTTTAATCATACGTGAAAGTTGGAATGAAATGTTATTTACTACCTAAACTAAAGAGAATATTAGGAGATTTTTTTTCTCAATTAGAAGTTTTAAGCAATTGTAATTAGCTTATCGGATAAATGATTTTTCAGCTTGGTTAAGACTTGGGGATCTTTTGTTTTATCTGATTACTGAAAGCTGAAATCTGAGAACCAGAATAATAAGATTTGACATCTGAAATCTGAATACAAAATTATTAGGATTGTTGATAAATAAAAAATATAAACATTTGAATACATATGTTTCACCACTTTTTAGACGTCGTTATTCATTTGCACGAATATAACATGATTTATAAACGACTGAACGCTAGAAAAAAAATATTAAAAAAATTACAAGAATTTCCTATACAAAAATGGAAGTTTCATGAAAGGGAAAGAAATTATTGAATTAGTAAATTATCATATATAATAAAAAAAAAAAATCAACTTTAATAGTTTTTGAAATAGCTTACCTAACAAGGAGTTTTTAAAGTGCTATAGAATCTAACTAAAAACTAATATCAGAACAACTTAATAAGCCTATGTCTTATCAAATAATACAAACTATATTTTTAAGACATTATAAGCTCAATCAAAAGAGTGAAAGACCCCTTACTTAAAAAAATATATCAAAACAGCTTGATGACATTTAGCTTATCAAATAATAATCACTTTTTAAAACTAAGATTGAAATAAAAGAAACCGAAGTTTCAAAGATCGTATTTGATTTTTTTTGTACTTTATGTTTTAATGTTTTATTGATAGTACGTTGTAGTTTGTAAATTTAAATTGTTTTCACTTTATTCTTTCTACAAAGGGTAAAGGATTCGTGCCATTAACTGCACCGATTTGTTCGTGCTGTTAGTTTTAGTACAGGGAGTATTTGTGTACACCTACTAAAGTCGAAAGTTTAAAACGCAAATTTACACACTTTTGAAGACTATTATTTCCGGCTTTCAGCAATCATGTTTTCGTCTTTTTATCAAGTTTTTATTCAGCACTAAGCAAGACACGTGTCGACATCATCAGATGTCTTTGACGACAACTTTCGCGCCCAACACGAAAACAGCAATTCCCACCATCAACAATAAAGGGTAACACAAACGAGCTAATAATAGTCCTACGTCAACATCACGCTCCATTAAGCGCGTAACCCAAACAATTCGGTTCAACGTTCCGCACCGCCCATAGCTTACCGACCCGGCCCCAGTTATCAGAACCGAACCGACCGTTGTTTCCTCTAACCAAATATATTTTATAACTAACCAAATAAATAAATTTGATCACACTTTTGCCCCAACTTTACAAACTACAATATAAACCGTACATTATGTGACATTAGGTTTGCCAAACTAAAATCCCAAACCTCCTTTATCTAAAAAAAAAACGTTCATAATAATCAGCTCACAACTAAATTCCAATTTTATCGTGTTTCTAATTTTCGTGATGATATCTTCATCAGATAGAAACAAATCTGGATCATCATCGATCCTCCGAAACAATTTTCAGCGATCAATTCCGCCTTCCGGAGGTCACGTTCGATTCTCGATCGATCATATTGCCACGTCATCAACTAGAACCTTGAATAGTAACAAAACTAACAACAATAATAATAAGGTGTGGAGTTATGGATCGAAGAAGACGTGTTTATGTTCGCCTACAACGCATCCGGGATCGTTTCGATGTAGTTTACATAAAAATTCAAATTCGAATACGAAGAACTTGAAAGGAAGTGGTGAGAATAGTAATGTGTCGTATCGATCGCATAGGTTGTATGCTAGAAGATCTGCAATGGCGAATTCGCTTGTACGGATTGTTACCGTTGAAGGTGAGCTAGTGAAACGAGCATTAGCGGCTTTGATTCGACCTTCGTCACATCAGCAGAGGCGAAGGAACGTTTTTCGACGGAAACCTAGCCGGCTTTCAGTTATGTCTAAAGCTGATTATTACTAGTAGTTAGTTAGTTGTACAGTTAGGAGTTAGAAACAATTATGTAGTATGTTCTTTGTTTTATCGAATAAATAAAGTTGGAAGTTGGAAGTTGGAAGTTGGAAGTTAAAATTTTCTCTGTTCATTCGTACAGTCCATATCACCAAATCGTCTATTAGATTAATTCATAATTAATTAACAAGAACCTTAAAAATGAATTAACATAGGTTTGTACCTTTATTTAGTGATCTTATAATCATCTTTTAATTCTCTTCTTTTAGTACGTTAATCACATCGCGAGTCTTTACAACTTTCGTGTTGAAATCGAAATACAAATGACTCTTGATCCAAAAGCCCTTGAAACCTCCTTGCCTCCCTCCTCTCACTCCATGAACGACTTTTCCATAGATTTTAAGGCATTAGGGCTTCTAATTTAGTTTTATTTAAGTTAGTATGTCATTTCGCCACTTTAGCCCTCGACCTTTCCAATCTTCGTGTTTTAGCCCCACATTGACTATTTCTTCACAATTTATTATAGAGGTAGCGAATTCCTTACACTTTTCATACAAATTGATTATAACAATTAAGTCCTAAGGCATATTAAATATATATTTCATCCTTTACATTCATATAATAATATTGTAAATCATTAATTACTAAATTCAGTGAATTCTTGATGTTACACTAACAAACATAAGTTTAGTCATCTTTTAGATTGAACGTTCACATATTAGTATACCTTTTCGAAATTAGTCTATACTCATTTCTACAAAAAGTTATAAGTTTTAATGTTTGAGTTTTCGTTAAATTTAGTTTGATTTTAAACGCAAACCAAATCGAATCGAAAGTCACAATGAAAGTTAAATGATACTATTTTTAATGAGTGAAATACAGTTAGGTCTTAATATCAATAAGTTTGGTGATATTATTATTATTATTATTATTATTATTATTATTATTATTATTATTATTATTTATTCTATTTTGTTAATTCCAATGACAATATAATTATTGTTTTTGCCTTAGTGACTCATTTATATTAAGCTAATATTGTAACTTAGGATCAAGCGATTTACCGTTTTATTTATAAAAGTTTATAAATAATGATTAAAAAAAATTAACACTTACATTAAATAAAACACATCTACGTTGTATTTCTTTGTCAAATCGAATTAAGTGAATAAATAAAAGATAACACGTTGAGTGTTTTGAAAGTTTTATTAGGTAAAAGTATTTGTAATTTACAAAACATACACCTTAAAATTTATAGATAAAATGTAATAATTTATAATTTTTGTTTTTGTATGTAGATTAATACATTTAAAACTTTAAGCTAAAATGATTTTTATGTTTATTATATTTTAGTCTTTTTTTAAAAAAAAAAAAAAAATACTATTCATATAATAGTAATTTAGATTCACCGTTAATAATAGAGTTTATAATGTGTGTTGATATAATAAAATCAAATTACGGTGGGCCAAATACAGGTCAATGGTTTAAATGGATTCCATGACCCAAATGAGCTAAAAAATGAAATCGTGTCTTACTAGCCCGTTGGGGTACCACTAGCGTTTAAGTGCAAGCCCATCATTACATACTCGGCCAATATAATGTAAGCAATGATTCGAAAACCAATTTTGAGTCAGACCGGAAGAAGCTTCGGTTCTCATCGGACCGGTTCGACCGGTTGAGCCGGCCGATTTCAATTTTAGTGTACAACATGAGCAATAATTATAAAAGAATATGACACATAAAACATGTTTTCATTTCTCTATAAAACTTGAACATTGCTTAAGACACACATAAAGTTACATTTAAAAAAACATTGTAATTTTTTTAAAAAAATTGAAAAAAGATAAATAAAAAAATAAAAAACCAGTCAGATCCGGTTCCGATTCCTGGTTCAACCAAGTTGAACCGGTAAACTGGTCGGTTCAACCTAATTCCAATTCTGGCCAATAACCGGTTCAAAATGAAACGGATTACTGTGATTTCCCGTTCGACCGGTTGAACCGGTTTTCAAAACATTGGCTTCAACTAGTGTAGAATATGGTGTATAAAACAGTTTTTTGTTGTATTTATCACCTCCCATATATATCTTCAAGGTAGAAGTTGTCTTATTTTATTTTTATTTTTAACGATTTGGAAGTTTTTTACTCCTTATAAATTAACTTCCCAAACAAAAAAAAGTAAACTATAGCAGACGAAATCAAAATCAAAATAATAGACGAAACCGTTGATTCAGGTCAATTTGCCTCGAACTATAGCATCTAGGATGATCGATTATTTTTACCTCTTAACAATGGTGCTTTTTCGCAACTTGAAGTATCTATTTTCATGTCATTAAGATGTCAGACATGCTTAGTATATTTGTAGTTCCCTCTAAATATTAGTTAAGGTACATATCGTTTATATATGTTTGAACATTTTAATGACAAATCTTATCATTAACAGAACCTAAAACCTATAATATACAATAACGTTATTGTTATATTCCAACAAAAATAAAGTCATAAACTAAACGTTTTGGACAACTTTAACTACATTAAAAACCACATTGTATTTCTCCCTAAAAGAAATGGAGATACGAACTACTTGGGCCTATAACTTCTAAACTTTTATGAATGTTTGGTTATAAAATTTTCTTGCTCTAGCCCATTTAGTGGTAATGGGCTCAGTGTTCTACTGGATTTTACTTGTTTATAATTTCTTTTATAGAATAAGAGTTTTGTTAATAACAACTCCAAAAATATGTCAATAAGAATTAGTTTATTTATGCATAAAAAAGTTTATGATAATGACAAAATTATCACTCATCTAGACATGTAACCACTGGTTAGTTTATGCCAGTTACTACAGTACTTTTAGATGGGTCCTATGCATCTATATCTGTTCAAACATTCTACTTCTGGCAACATAAACTAACCAAATCATTAAAACATTACCTAGCATGATCTTCTCATATAACTTACAGTAGGAAATAAAGAGTAAATAGCTCAGAACATAAATTTAACTTGACTTACTGAAAAGTTAGATAAAGATCGGCACAACGTGAAAGATCGAATCGATACTACATTGAACCTCAAACAGATGGTTTAACGATCAGCGATGTCGATTTGTGTATGGAATAACAAAATTATACAACCTACGATCATACATCGAACAGAAAAGCTCATATTTTATTTCTAATTGTACACAAGTATAGTTAAGCATTACAATAACAAAACTTAATCAAATGAAAAGGTAACAAATCGTACACGATGTAAGAATATATGTATCTAACTCAACATTATCTACTACACGATTATCCCGTCACATAACAAGGGTAACTTTTTTGTGTAACCAAAATTGGTATGACCCATCCAAAAGCATACACCGATAGAAGTATTTATAATTAATGGGTCAAATAAATCACTCAGGTTTACTTTGCATACTATAAATGTTGCCAACAACACCAACAACGCTAACCATGATTGCTAAACTCAACATCAACCAAGCCAAGAATCGCTCTCGGGTGCTTAAACCAGGACCCTGGCTACTTAACCGAAGTGCGATAAGAGCTGGGAACGTGAACCCTAATGACACAGCCGTCGTTGCACCTGTGAACTTGAAAGCAGTCCAGATACTCGGGATCATTGTGGATCCCAGGTACACAAGTGCTAAAAGCACAAATGTTAACCCTAAACACCTTTTTCTACTCTCGGATAACGGGACTGACCCATGAAAAGCTAACTCATCAACTGTTTGCCTTAAAGAAAAATGGATAACGGGAAAAACTAGAACCAAATGGAACACGTATCCAACACGTACAATGTAAGTTAACGCAGTACTGAACCGAATCCCAAGGGGTTTGTCAAAGTTAGTTAAGATATCCGATTCGGTATCCTGACCGAATAAAAGGTAGCCCGCAATGGCGGTAGAAGCGTATATCATAACACAAAGAACGGTTGTAAGACGGCCAACTTTATTCATTTTCTGGGGCGAGCGGTCTTCAAGCTCATTGTAAATAGGTTGAACATTGAAGTGACAAACATACGCATTCGACATTATTGGAATCACTACTAATAAATCAAGAATCGCTTTCTTTGAACCAAAATCTGGGGTCAATCTAGGAGATTCGATTTTACCTTCTACAAGCTTAATAAAAGCAACAATAAAGGCAACAAACACAAACACGACCGCAAGTGCAACCGAAGCAGCCGAAGTAGTACTCAAGGAATCAATCTTATCCAACACGCATAATGGTGCAAGACAAACAATAACCACAATCAAAATCACTAACTTTCGATGATCCCAAAACCCGTTACCTAACCATTGATCAAAAACACCAATATGTCGAAGAGAACCCGACATAACATCACCAATAATGATCAAATAAACTACTAAAACACCTGCATTGTTGACTATAATACAAATTTCAGACAAAATTCTTGCTGGTTTCCCTAATGCTTCTTGAACAACTTCACCATAAGAATTAGCCTTACATTGTACAGCAAATCTAATAAGGAACTCAACACTAATTTCTGATAATACACCCATCAAGAATATCAAAATAATTCCAATAATTAGCCCTAAAACTTTCATAGTAGCAGGAAGTGCCATAATTCCAGCCCCAATAACAGATGTAGCTAAATTAAAAACAGCCCCATAAATCCCAGAACCAGATACATCTTTTGAAGCAATAACAAGGGGCAAATTGTCAAAGTCAGAGTCAAAGTCATCATCTTGATCATCAAGATGGGCTAATTTAGGGTTTTTAGATCTATAGCTATTTTCATCTTGTAATTGCAATTCAACAAAAGAATCTTTGGGAATTTTTTCATAGTTATTTCCCATTATGGGGTCAAATGGGTATGAATTTTTAACTACAAAACACCAAAATTGATGAAAAAGCAATCAACTTTGAGATTTAAAAATAAAGATACAAAAGGGTTAAATTGGGTACTTACAAGATTGATGAAATTGGGGGAAATTGGCTTGAAATCTGTTGATTATTAGGATTAAATCGAGATCTCAGGGGCTGGAGTTAATGACCAATGTATTGAGGAGTGAGAAAATCAATGGAATTTTTGGATGAATGAATGAAAAGAAAGTATTTGCTTTGCAAATAAACAGTTGGTGGTGTTGACTTTTTTTTTTTAATTTTGACTTGTACGTTACTATATGGGCTATGAAATTTGTTTGGCCCCCAACTTACATCAGGGTTTCTAATAAAGGATTTATTATGATTATGATGATTTTTGTGATAATTAATTGTCATTTTTAACTAAAAAATTTGATTTCAAGAAATGTAGGGTGTTGTCAGTTTTTATTTATAGAAATAATAATAATTAGCTATCTCCAACTTTAATTATTTTTTGGTAGCGAAATTAGATAATTTTTTTAAATGTTGGAAGAATCATTTTGAAAGTGAACTAGCTCGCGATGAGAAGCTAAAAAAAAAAGACTTATGGTAACTCCTTATGAGGGTTAGATTTTATCTTCTAACATGTCTGATTCTAAAATCGTCTTTAAATTTAAATCGATATAAAGTAGAGAATATATTGAAGCTAAAAAGGTTAAAAGGTCGCTACGACAATTGAGCTCTAAACTAAAATATAATCGATCTAGCTACTAGATCTCATCAGGAAAATTTTCCTTGCTTACTTCGTACTCATAATACTTTCATTTTCCTTTTTATGTTCACAACTTAAATCGTGAAGATAGCGTTGCACTGAAATGTTACTAATTAGATGGTTGTATAGCAACAAGAAGCCATATATTGTCATGACTTGTACGACTATAAGACTATTATTGAAAAAGCTAGCTTGTTTAGAGACGATTTTATGTGTTTGCAGATTTATTTTCGTATACAAGTTATGTCATTGGTGTCGAAATAAATACAAGAACATGATAATATCTAAACCAAATGTAAACTGATGCATCATTTTGTATTACATTAGCGTCGGGTCAACACTTTTTAAAAATGACACACAACTGTCTGAACACTGGCAACCATAGCACATCACTCGGTTTTTGTGGGCCTCACATTTACCGTTATACCTTTATTTCTATAAAAAAACAAAAATCAAAAACAAAAAATTAATCGCCCAGCCCCATCTTATATGGCTAGTATCTGGTTTACTAAAGTCAATATTGACCATCTTTCATTTGATCTAAGATTATAGATTAATATTTTCAAATATTTTTATAGTTACTATTTTGATTTCTTATTTGATATGTTTAAGAGCTACCCTCCGAATTATTATTTTTTATATGATATGTTTCAAGTTGTAACTTCTTTTTGTTGCCAAACTTAAAAAACTTTTATTCCAAAATTTTAAATCAAGTTCAAACTTAGAATAACAAAATAATACCTTCGATAAACGATACATATCTGTTAAAATAATAAATGGTAGAAAAAGAATATATTTTTAAAGAAAATGATAGTGACAGCCTTTAAAATACAAAAATATTTGTTAAAAAAAGTTATTCTTATTTAAAATTAAATGTCATTATCATTAGACTTTGACATACTAATATCAAAATAATTTTCACTAACAGTCCCGTCCCGATTCCTGAAATATATATATATATATATATTTTTTGAAAGGTTCAAATGAGAACTACTATAAAATTGAGAACTTGTGAAAACTACAAAAATACATAATTGTTCACATTTGATAATGTAAAAATATTTATATAAATGTTAATTAGAATGAATAAAACCTTGAAAACCGAAAAATTATGTGTTAAAACTTAAATTAACTAACTTTAACCGATTTGTTCACATTAGAACTGTTCAGTTGTGAACATATGTGTTTTTACGTATTTTTATATGTAATTATATGTTTTTTGACAATTTTTTGTTTTTCATTTGAACATATATTAATGTTCACATGTGTATAAAGTTAATCACATGTGAACAATTACGTATTCTTGTGGTTCTCACAAGTTCTCAACTTTATAATGGTTCTCATTTGAACCTGGAGGAAGGTTCAAATGAGAACCAACTAAAAAGTTAAAAACTTGTGAGAACTTATAGTTTACGTATTTGTTCACATGTGATTAACTTCATTCATATGTGAACATTGATGTACGTTTAATTGATAAATAAAAAAATAAAAAAAGTCCTAAAATTATATCGAAAAATACAAAAATACAAATATGTGTTTACATGTGAACGATCATGTGAACAAATCGGTTCAAATGTGTTTTATGACGTGATTTTTAGAGTTTTTAGTATTTTTTTTCTTTCTAAATCTATCATATATCAATGTTCACATATAAATGGAGCGAATCACATATGAACAAATACGTTATCTAGTAGTTCTCACAAGTTCTCAATTTTAGTTGGTTCTCATTTGAACCTTTGACTATATATATAGTCAAAGGTTCAAATGAGAACTACAAAAAAATACAGTACTGCGATAACTTTTAAATTATAGAGATTTTAACATGTTTAATGATTCAATCACTTGTGAACATTGATGTAGATTAAGGTTAAAGACAAAATAGTTTGAGAAAACATCAAAATAACCTTTAAAATCAAATTTATAATTGTCGTTCATATGAGCACATGTGAACACTTCATATATTTTAGAGTTTAGAATGTATTTTGTTGTTTTTAACTTTTGTTTGTCAATAATAAGAACATTAAATAATATTTCTATGTAATTTGTTGCGTTTACAGGTATAAAATCAATGTAATTTAAAAGTTCCCGCAGTTCTGTACCTTTTGTGGTTCCCGTTTGAATCTAATCCTATATATAGTGAAGCGATCATGTGAGAACTCAAATTTAAAGAGAACCGTGAGAACTCGTGGACTTGGGCTTTATTTCCTCAAAAACACTTTTTCCTTCCAGATCCACAATTCTTCACCCACCTTCTTCTTCCTCTATATTTATTATCGGCCAAGAGTTTGACACCGGTCGTCGGAATCAAGCAACGACGACCACGAGTTTAAGTCGAACATCAGATGGATCTTTTAAAGCCCAAACATAGCGATCTACGATTACAACAACACACTCATTCTCCGTCACCATTTCCGATCTAATTCATCGCCATCTCCGATCTAATCACTTGCCAATAACAATCAACATATTATATGCGTTACTACTGCAATCGTTCGTACCTAACTTCGTTATGCACCTACCTGCGTTCTGCACCTAACTTCTTTCTCCACCTATCTGCAACTGCGTTCTGCACCTATATGCATTCTGCACCTACCTGCAACTGCGTTCTGCACCCACCTTCAACTGCGTTCTGCACCTACCTGCAACTGCGTTCTGCACCTAATTTATGAAACGGAAAATTAAAAGTTTGATTTGGAAAATGATTGTATATGTGTATGATTATGTCCAATCATTTTCATTTTATAAGTTTTATATGAATATGCATCTCATCCCTCTTTATCTTCTTCACTTTATCAGTTGAATTAGTACGTATAAAACACAATACAATTTTACTTCTAACTTAAAAAAAAATAATTAAAGTTTGACCCGTAAATATTGTACTTAAAAAATTATATTTTCCTATAAGTTCTCACTGTGAATCGCACGGGTGGCGGGTTAGTATTTCAGGTTGTCCCATTATAAGTCATTTTGACTGGGACACAATATTTACATTTTAATAAGAAAAAATTTTAGATAGCAAAATATTAAAAATTTTAGATAACTTTTGCTATATGCATTGACAAAATTATAATCTTAACTACATCATTTCATATATCATCTAAAACATTATTATATATATATATATATATATATATATATATATATATATATATATATATAACAAATCATAGTATTAAAGAAAAACAAAAAAAAAAAAAAAAACTTCTCTTTTTTTTAAGCTAGAGAGGGATGTGACGAATGGCGCATATTAGTAGTGGCGACCCATTGTAGGACAATAAAATACCGTATAAAAGGTGGACTAATTTGATAGGAGAAAGATTAAACCTTAACAATGAGAAACCCACTTATTAACTTATTATCATTATTTTATTATTTATTATTATTATTATTATACCTACTATTAGATTAGATAGTTCTAGTACTAACGTTTATAAAAATAACTAATCGATATTTTATAAATTGCTATTTTTCTATAACATACTCCTTAATATGGATAAAATTATTGGGTAAGCTTCAGAGGGGCAACCCCTATAAGAGGGATAGTCAATTTTCCATCTCAGCTCTTGATTTTTTCGATCAACAGTCAAGATTGTTGTATTTTAAATTCACTGCATTTTATACGTAAAATACAGTGAATATGCGTAAAATGCAGTGAATCTGAATCGTTAATCAAAAAAATCAAAGGCTGCAATTAGTTAGCCTCTCATGCCCTCATGCAGGGGCTACTCCTCTTCTGAGCCCATATCAAAATCATTTAAAAAGTGTTAAGGGGCTACTCCTCTTCTGAGCCCATATCATAATCATTTAAAAAGTGTTAATTTACGCACATTAAAAGATCCAAAAGTACAAGAAAAAGCGTATAAACTTGTTTTATGTGGTAAAGTATTAAAAATACACAAGTGTGTTGATGCAAAGTTTGAAAGTAATTGTTCAAAGTTACAAAAATGACCCTAATATAAAAAGAAAGTGAAACAACAGTCCTTTTCAAAGTGTGTTTCCTAGAAAGCTTTCTTCCCAACAGGGAAATTAACAACTCACTTTATTTGTTGATGTTAGCCTTGTCTTTATCAAACTCTTTCTTTCATTCTAAACATTCAACCAAAGTTTTAGTAAATTGGGTTGTGGTCTATGTCAAATCAACTAGACAAAACTGTTTTCTTAAAATAGACCGGATTAAATTCAAATAATATAGTTTAAGGTGGAAATATTGTAGTTTTATTCAGAATCAAAAATTTAGTTTTGAGAGTGCAAACTCAAGATAAATTTCTTATAAGGGGTAAATATTAAAAATACATTTAAATATATACATAGTTTTTATTTTTAAAAGGATCGAATATAAAATTATCCTAAATTACCCTTAAAAGCATTCACCTTCATGAGTCTTTGCATAACCTTTTTTTACATGTCACATCACTTTCACTTGCATCCATAACTTATAAAGTTTGAATCATTAATCAATAGCTCAATTTTAACAAATCTTTTGCTAAATTGAGCTATTAACTCCAATGGGATTAAGCTTTTCAAAAGTATTTTTTGTACAAAAAAAACTCTCATCGGAGATGCAGTACAAAAAGGATAATATGTGTAATACAAAATGCAGTACAAAACAAACAAATGTACTAAACATATATATACAAAACTCCCTCTGGTCGAGTGGCTTCGCTCCTATAAGCTAGTTCTCACTTCCGAGCTCTAACTCCTTACTTTCTTTCCCACCGTAGAACTCCGGAAATCTCCCATTGGTCCGCTGATCATGATCATGACTATAAAAAAGAAAGATAAATATAGAATTTAGGAATCATGAAAAATATTAAGATAATAAAATTCAGTATAATTTTATACAAAATGTAATACAAAAAGGATAATATGTATAATACAAAATGCAGTACAAAATGAACATTATGTATTAAACATATATATATATATATATATATATATATATATATATATATATATATATATATATAATGCAGTAAAAACAACAGAATGAAGTACAAAAATAAACAATATGTACTAAAAATATATATGCATAATGTAGTAAAAATAACAATATGCGGTATATTTTTATTCAAAATACAGGTAAAAAATAATAATATATATAATACAAAAATAATTAAAAAAATTGAAAAACAAATATATTTTTTTTAATTTTTTATTTTTAAAAACAAAAGTTCTGCCCGCGTGTTGGTGGTGGCGGCGGCCGACAGGTCAGAGTGGTGGCAGAAGGTGGTGGGTGGTGGGTGGTGGTTGGGTGAGAAAGTGTGAAATAAAAAGTTTGAGGGTTAAAAGTATAATAGGAGAAATGTGGATGGTTAAAAGTAAAAATGATAAAGGTTACACATAACACTCCAAAACAAAATTATATTAGAATAAGCCGACTATAAGCCAGGGAGACTAACAAAATATTCAAACGAGATAAGACATTACTATTTGTTTTGTTTTGTGTCGAAGTAACTGAGTAAGTGTATACTTTCATTACTCAATCAATTGAAAGAAATTTTTTTTGGTAAAAACAATGTTTTATTGAACAACACTAGATTGCATATTTTTGAAAGTGTATGCATTTTTAAATTAGACGTTTAAAATGAGAAGGATGAAATACAACAATAAATACTAATTAAATTAAAAATATGTCCTAGCACTCGTTACTTTTACTTTTTATTTTGCATTAGCCTTATTTGTTGTACAATTTTTTATTTCATATGCACACAAGTAGCATGAAGTTATGAAAGGTGAAAAAAATAGTACCGTTCTTTCAGAATATGAAAAGCGACCAATGAGAGTTAGACACGTCAAATTCTAAGGGTCTACATCGAATGAGTCGTCTAGGGGTGACATACACCACATGGAAACCCTTTTCTAGAAAAGTTTATACCAAAAATACCCCCAACAATGTATATATTGACACCATAGTACTTGACCTACACAACTCTTTTTTTTCTACTTAAATTCCCAGATTTGTCACATGTTTATTTATGGTGACATGTTAGAGACACTTTAGGCATATTCAAAACTTATTTGGTTTAGATGAAATCAAATAAACAAATATCAAATGCACAACAATTTCGAGTTATTTGGTGACATGTTTATTTATATTTTAAATCAACCGTACACGATCTGATTGAGTAACTGAGGTATACGCGTGATCGTTTTGTAAACCTTTTTCTTGATTACCTCAAAAGGTTCGAACCTAATACCTCTTGAGAAGGTATTAAAAAGCACTACCACTAGGTCACCTTGGTAATGATGTCCGTAACAAATTGGATAAAATCACTCTCGTATTTTTAATTTTGTATTGTGCCCTTTTTATTTCATGAGTTTGGATTACACAATTTTCGATTATCTAAAGATAAAAACCGAGTACTAATTAAATTTATAGACAATTTAAGTCATTAATTTGTCGGGTATGCAAATGTCTATCTAAAAATACTTGTACTGTTTTTGTATGACACATATTTTTATTTCGTATTAATGAATATTCTGGTCTATATAATCGAAATAATTAGAATGGTCCATGTTTGTTTCATTATTAAGTAAAAATAATATATTTTAGGAAATTGAGATGACTGTGAAATTTGTTTTATGTACTCAAACAGTCACATGGCTGATTCGGAGCATACCGAGTGCGGACTTTTTGTCACGCTCCTAGTCGAGAACACTGTTCAATGTCGTTTTTTTATTTTTGGATGACGTTCTGAGTCAGTGTTCGGGGCGTAACTCCGTAATATTACGTTATTTTACCCACCTTAACATGATTTAAGAAATAAAAAATAACTTTTGAGAACACTCTTAATATCTTCAATCTTCTTCACTTTTTAAGGAAATAACACTCTTAAAAGAGGATCACAACTGCTTCGCGCTCTTATTATATACAAAAAGTAGAAAAAAGTATGATAAATAACTCTAAAAGTTTTCAATATTGCTGGTGCATTTTTTAAGCACATTATCGGGTTCTATTTTCTTTTACTTGATATTTATTTATTATTTATAATTATTCGTTTATTGTGAACTTTTTTTGATGGTTAATTACCTCTATGTTACTGGGCTCATAGTATTTTATAAATTTTTCCGGCGAAAAGCAGTGGCAACTTGTAAGACTTATAATTGAATGTATGAGTTCTTACAAAGTGATTACTAAGGTATAAAAAAGTTAATTTTCAAAAACTTGTACAAAATGAAAAATTGACAACTCGTAAACAGTTGTATCCTTTGTCACACTTATGAAAGTGACATGATAAGTATAAAAATGCTAAAATAATTGTTATAGTTTACGCTTGGTATCTCCGGATACATATAATTACTTTGTTACCAAAGAGAATAACGACCTAATTTATCTAATTGATAAGCGACAGATAAAAAACAACCAACATGCATCAAGAAAACAAAAAAAAACCCATCGAAGATGCTTTATCCTCAAATTTTCATCGATATAATCTTGATTTGAGATACGTATATCAAACTTAAAGGTCATCAAATTGGTTAATTAAGACTCATCTATAGTTACTTGTTTCATCTCATTTTAATTGTCCTACAAAATATAATAATTATAATATTGAGTAGGGTTCAAATAACTTTGTGTGAGAATATGTGAATCAATCTCAACCACTCATTTTCATTAAATACTCATTTCCTCCGTCTTTTTAAAAACTAAATATCTCACAAACGACAAGTCGAAAAATTATAAAAATTGCACCATAAAATTTAGCGTTTTCACCTCTTCGTTTTAAGATTTCACAAGCTATACTTTCAATGAGTTTTTTTTCTTCATTTTTTGGTGGGTTTTAGAATGTAGTAACACATGTGTTACTGATTAGTTGTACATTTGATTTGCGGTTAGCTTTAGGGTTTAGGGTTTATGGTTTAGGATTTAAGTTTTAGTAGGGTTTAGAATTTAGGGTTTATTATGATTTAGGGTTTAGGGTTTTGTAAAGCGTTTAAGGTTTAGGGTTTAGGGGGTTAGGGTTTGGGGTTCAGGGTTCAGGGTTTCGGGTATAAACTCTAAACTCTAAACCCTAAACCGTAAATTCAATACTAACACATGTGTTACTAATTTGTAAAACCTATAAAAAAATGAAAAAAAAACTATTCGAAAGTATAGCTTGTGAGATCTTAAATCGAAGAGGAGAAAACGCTGAATGTTATGGTGCAATTTTCATAATTTTTTGACTTATCGTTTATGAGATATTTAGTTTTTAAAAAGACGGAGGAAAAGTGGGTTTTGTGACACGTGACGCATTCCTATTAGTCCTCAATTCTAAACATTTTTGCCATTCTCATTTGAACCTCATCCCTATATAATATTATATAGGTAAATAAAATGTAGATTTTGCAATTACATCTTAATCAAATTTGACTTCTACAATAGCAAACTTAAGGTACAAAAGTACTTTTACTTTTAATTGATTAGATATATTATAAATAAATAATTTCTTTGTCACAAAACAAAACGAAATAACGTGTCTATTAAAATGGGACGAATGAAAAACATTTTCTTGTATTGTTTAAAACCCATTGACCTCATTACAACCTTTATCCTTTTTTTTTTTAATTAACTTTATTTACAAAAAATTAGTGTTCAAGATTATAATTTTAAAAAATAATAATTAATTTTTAAGCTAAATACATGGTGTTGTCAGGTGGAGATTCCAAGCCAAGTTACCAAAAGACAAAGGTAGCCGGCTCCATTGGACCTACTCATTACTTATCATAACTCAACCAACTTATCAACGGTAACATTGTATGCGTTGATAACCCTATTCACTTATCACACCCACTCTAGTTTCTCATCTCTATAAAATTCCCATACTCCTACAATAATTTCTTTCTTTTTAATATTTTCCGCACGATAAAAAGAAATCTAGAGAGAGAGAAAGAGACCAAACAGGAGAGAGAAACCACAGACAGACACACACACACACACATAGATACAAGTGTGTGTGTGTATATATATATTTATAGAGAGAGAGACTTTTGTTTGTTATCTTCAACATCGACCTCCTCGTTTCTTTATCTCTGTTCTAACGTCAATCTTGTTATTTTTAAGGTTTAATTTCTTTAAATTCTGTTTCTGTGTGTTTCTTGAATTGTTATGCTGTAAAGTTGTTATTTTTATGCCTTTTTATCATCTTTCTATAGATAAAAATGATAGATTTTGAAACTTTTGTTAGAAAACTACATGGGTTTGTTTGGATTTGTTAGATTGAAGATCAAGTTGTGTTAAAGATCTGATTTTTGATTACTGGGTTTACTGTATTTTGCTTTAAAGTTGCTGTCATTTCTTACCCTTTTGGTTTATTTATTTATTTTTGTATAAAACAGAAACTACATGGGTTTTTGCTGTTTGATTATATTGAAGATCAAGTTGTTTTAAAGATCTAGGTTTTGGTTAATGGGGTTGAAATATTTTGCTTTAAAGTTGTCTTTTCTTACCTTTTTAATTTTAATAAATAATGTAAAAGTTGCAAGTGTGTGTCTTTTTTTAAAAAAAATAATAATAATAAAAAAAATCAAGTATTTTGTTGATGGGTATGAAATATTTTGGGTTAAAAGTTGGTTTTTTGTTTCACCTTTTTTTTTTTTTATATAAAACAAAACGTAAGTAAAACTTAGTTAGATTAAAAATCAAGTTGTTTTAAGGATCTTGTTTTAGGTTAAGTGGGTTTGAAATATTTTGCTTTAAAGTTGCTTTCTTTCTTTTTACTGATCTGTCAAAACCATGTCACCTTTATAATAAAGAATGTAAAAATTTTGAACTTTTTAACAGAAACTACATGGGTTATTTCAGTTTAGTTAGATTGAAGATCAAGCTATTCAAAGATCTAATTTTGTTAATGGGGTTTTGAAAATTCAGCTTTTACTTTACCTTTATTTTTATATCTTGAAGTTTGTGTCCAAGCAATAAATGTTTTCTTTTTGTGAACATGGTCCAACTATTTAAATAATTGATTTAACTTATTTGGGTAAATTTTTCTGTAGCCGACCCTGTTTTTCTTGTTTCTTACTTCCTTAGTTTTTACAGATCTGAACCCTAATTTTCAAGTTTTGGATTTGGGGACGGCTGAGAGCTGTAATGTCATCTCTAAGTAGAGAACTCGTGTTCTTGATCTTGCAGTTTCTTGATGAAGAAAAATTTAAAGAAACTGTTCACAAGTAAGTGTTAATTTGCACATTTTTTATTAATGAATTGGGTTTCTTCTTATATTCTCCTGTAGTTTATTTATGTAAGTGTACTATTTTGGGTGTTTGTATGTAGGTTTTGAAAAGTGATAATTTGATAGTATTAAATAAGCTTAGCCAAACACCTCTTAGCAGTAAAAATTTGAAAGATAGCTTGTAGTATTTATTTTGGATGGTGTTGACAGTCTTAAAATTCAATATTGTTTAAGGAACTTATAGATTGAATTAAAAAGTGTTATTTTGAAATGGTAATAATCAGATAATTAATTTCGAAACGGATATTGAACATTATTGATTTTTTTGGTGGTCTTTATTGTAGGTTGGAACAAGAATCAGGGTTCTTCTTTAACATGAAGTATTTTGAGGATGAGGTACAAAATGGGAATTGGGATGATGTTGAAAAATACCTTTCGGGTTTCACAAAAGTTGATGATAATCGGTATTCAATGAAGATCTTTTTTGAAATCAGGAAGCAGAAGTATCTTGAAGCATTGGATAAGTAAGTCATTGTGTTAAATTAACATGAAAAGATTTTATAGTTTGAATCCTTATAATAGTGGTTGCTAACGGATTTCTTTGTTAGGCATGATCGATCAAAGGCTGTGGAGATTCTTGTAAAGGATCTTAAAGTGTTTGCTTCATTTAATGAAGAGCTTTTCAAGGAGATAACTCAATTATTGACACTAGAGAATTTTAGGTACTTCATTTTTGAATATCTAGAATTACGTACTTAATTGCGTTTTGGATTTTTTTTAATCATATGTTCGTTTTATGTTTAAGGGAAAATGAGCAATTGTCAAAATATGGAGATACAAAATCAGCACGTGCTATAATGTTAGTGGAGCTCAAGAAGCTTATTGAAGCAAATCCCTTGTTTCGTGACAAATTACAGTTTCCTAATCTTAAAAATTCGAGGTTACGGACTCTTATTAATCAAAGGTGTGCCATATAATCATGTTTTAAATTCAGTATAATCTTTAACATATGTGGTGGTTTATTTAGTTGAAGATAATATCATATATTCCTTGTGTGAAGTTTGAATTGGCAGCATCAACTTTGTAAAAACCCGAGACCGAACCCAGATATCAAAACGTTATTTGTGGACCATTCGTGTGGTCAACCAAACGGTGCACGTGCTCCATCACCCGCAAACAATCCATTACTTGGACCATTACCTAAAGCTGGAGGCTTTCCTCCTATGGGTGCACACGGGGTTTGTAATCTTTATACTGTTTCCTAAATTATGACCTTGTTGGCATGTTTGCATATGTTAATATTTCAAAAATTTGATCATGTTCGTGTATTAATTTGCAGCCGTTTCAACCTACACCGGGTCCCGTTCCAACCCCGCTTGCTGGTTGGATGTCTAATCCTCCGCAAGTATCTCATCCAAGTGTATCTGGTAGTGCAATCGGTCTTGGTGGTCCCTCTATTCCAGGTCAATTTTCTATCCTAGAATAGTTGGAATCAAATAATTAACCATTAAACAAACATGTTAAAAAAATGCATTTTCAAGGTTTTGACTTTTGAGTGGCTACCGTTGGATTATCACTTTTGTTGTAGCTAGTATGTAGCAGATTACACAAAACTGATATTTAACCATCAAGTAATCAGATAATCATACGACGAAGAATGTTTCTTAAATGCTAAAACTTATTATTGTGCGATAAAATTTACAGCTGCTTTAAAGCATCCGAGGACTCCAACAACAAATCCCTCATTGGATTTCCCGACTGGGGATTCTGATCATATGAGCAAGAGAACAAGGAACATGGGCATGAATGAGGAGGTGATTTGAGAAAAAAAAAATTTAATTATAAAATTCTAGGTTGCTTATAAACACTGCAAAAATGATTTGTGTGGCTATTTGTGTGCATTAAACAGGTAAATCTGCCAATTAACGTGTTGCCCCTTTCATTCCCGGGGCATAGTAGTCATACGCAAGCTTTTAACGCGCCCGATGATTTGCCCAAAACAGTTGCACGAACTCTAAACCAGGGTTCATCGCCTATGAGCATGGATTTTCATCCTATTCAGCAGACGCTGCTCCTAGGTAATCACGTGTCTTTGACCTTTTGTCAACGAGCTAATTGCAGTGGGTAAAGGGGATTCCCCTAGCAAACTTTTATAAATCAAATGGATAAGCGTTACAATTACAAAACCTTAATCTAACGTTACTGAAAGATTAAGGACATATTCATGACATGCCATGAATATGACAACCAAGCCACAACCCATACGAGCTAATTGCAGTAAATAACATGTTCTTGCTTTATTTCTAGATTAGTATTAGGCTAAAAAAGTCATTACTAAAACCACTTTACTTTTCAAAACTGATTATTCAGGGCAACTTTTTTTAAAGATGACCAAAGTCGACATTTGACTTTTCTTGTCATGGAATTGGCTTTGGATATTGACTAACATGAATGTTTTGCAACAGTTGGAACAAATGTGGGCGATATAGGATTGTGGGAAGTTGGTTCTCGGGACAAGTTGGTTCTTAGAAATTTCAAAGTTTGGGATCTAGGTGCTTGCTCAATGCCTATGCAGGTTCTAAACATTTAGTAATTCATCTCATTTTTCTTTTATAGTTTTTCTACCATTTGAAGTAATCTTATCATTTTACTGTATTTAGGCTGCTCTTGTAAAAGATCCCGGTGTTTCTGTAAACCGAGTAATTTGGAGTCCAGATGGTTCATTATTTGGTAAGTCCCTACTAAATCGGAATGTTAGTAGACTAGAAGTCGATCTGATGATTTTCTTTTATATTAACAGGGGTTGCATATTCAAGACACATTGTACAAATATATTCATATCACGGGGGTGATGATGTTAGACAACATCTAGAGGTTCGTGTAGTTCCTTTTTGTCTACTTCTGTTAATATTTATTAAAAGTAGTCTTTTTGACTCGTTTACTTATGAGTTGGTCGATTTGGATTGTGTTTTATCTCGAATGGGTCGATTTCGGATGTATTTATCTCGAATGGGTCAAATCAACATTTAGCTGAAAGGGGGAACATATTGAAAGATGTGCATATCTATGTTTAGTGCATACAACCTCGTAACTTGTTTTAATTTAGAGATTTAATTATTGTTGTAATTTTATCGTTCTCGTATAATACATTAATCATTTATATTTAAATTTTAAATAACTGAAATTTTGCGAGGCCAGTTGATCTGACCCAACCGTATTTATTTGTGCCTGAAATGACTAATTGTTTCTATTTATTGCAGATTGATGCCCATGTTGGCGGAGTAAATGATCTTGCATTCTCTCATCCCAATAAGCAGCTTTGCGTGATAACGTGTGGGGATGATAAGACCATCAAGGTTTGTTTGGCATAACAGATGTCTATGATTAATTTTTATACTATAATCGGCCACTTTGATAATCAAAATTGTGTTGTTTCGTAGGTATGGGATGCTGCAACTGGTGCACGACAGTACACTTTTGAGGGTCATGATGCTCCTGTATATTCTGTATGCCCTCACTATAAAGAAAACATTCAGGTAACCACTATCTTCAAATTATAGCTCGTCTTGTACACTGAACATGTCATGTACTAGGCTTATGACTTTGCAAAATGTGTGGGTCCGATACTGTAGGTTTTGGTTGACAGCAAACAACTTTTTTCAGAAGATAAAATTCATAGACAATTAGCATGTCAAATACACTTACAGAAATCATACTATTTGAATAATCATCTAATTTATTGAATAAATGTGGACGCATTCTGCATTACAATTACATATCGGGCAACTTTTGACCCATTTCTTTGGTGTTTTTTTTTTCTTTGGGTGCGTGTTTGACCTACTAGAGGTTAACCCGAATCAAGTGAGTCATAACTAATTGGGTCAACATTGCCACCTCTAACTAAACTGTTTTTTTCTTTAGTTTATATTTTCTACAGCTCTTGATGGAAAGATTAAAGCTTGGTTATATGATAACATGGGATCCCGAGTTGATTACGAGGCTCCTGGTCGATGGTGCACGACAATGGCTTACAGCGCTGATGGAACGAGGTTTGTTACCTGTGGGCTAGACCTAATGGGTGGCCAAGTGAATTGGTACGGGTCGAAATGAGTCAGATTGGGCTGCTTCTTGATCTGAAACACTTTTTGTCCAATTACTTTAAACTTTCAGAAAGTAAGAAGTCAATATCAAATATGAAAACCTTTATTATGCATTTAGAATATACTTTGGATGAAGTTTCACCCGTTTGATCCATTTGACCTGTTTATTTTTTGTATTTCCTGTTGGAGATGAAATTGCCGCATCTAATATTATGGATTAACGACTTTGAGTTATCTCTTCCTACTATTTGTTCGTTGCTGTAAACTTTGCTTCCCTTTTTTTTGGTGTTGAAAAATTAGACTTTTTTCATGTGGGACGAGCAAAGATGGGGAATCACATATTGTAGAATGGAATGAAAGTGAAGGAGCCGTGAAAAGAACCTATCTTGGATTCCGTAAACGTTCTTTAGGTGTTGTGCAATTTGATACCACTAAAAATCGATTTTTAGCTGCTGGTGACGATTTTGCTATTAAATATTGGGATATGGATAATACTCAACTATTGATGAGTGTTGATGCTGATGGAGGTCTTCCGGTAACATACTGTGTCTTGCAATATATTGTTCTTTTTTTTAATGGTAGCCCACTGGTTTACAGAATCTAATGTTGTTGATTTTAAAATGCAGGCAAGTCCGCGTATCCGGTTCAACAAGGATGGTGCTTTGTTGGCTGTTTCTTCAAATGAAAATGGAATTAAAATCTTGGCAAATTCTGATGGTCTTCGACTGCTTCGAACTTTTGAGAATCTTTCTTATGATGCCGCTTCTAGAACACCAGAAGCTGCAAAGGTAGTCTGATTGAAATTAATGGAAGCAAATCAAGATCGATTTTTTTTTTCTTTTTCTGTATCGTAAATTATAGAGGTGACAAAATGGCTGGTCGGCGTGGGGTTTAAAGATCAAAACATTTTTGTCAGTTTTTTTCTGTTATAAATAACTAACGTGTCAAGTTCGATTAAGAATTGATATTATTCAATACTTCATAGTAATTTAATTCCCGAATAGAGTAATTTGGGAGGTTTTATACATTAAAAGAACTCTGTGGGCGACTTTCGATCCGTTTGACACTTTGACATGTTCCCACTTAATTTTTTTTCTGTATTAAATTTAAACTACCACCTCAATGAATCACCTTCTGATATTATAAGCATACCTTTTTCCATCTTAGTTTTATCTTCTGATATTTTTTTGATACTTTTGTAACTTATTATGATATATGCAGCCTACCATAAATAATACGATATCTGCTGCCGCTGCTTCTAGTGCCGGATTGGCAGAAAGGGTTGCATCCGTTGGTTCGATCTCTGGAGTGGTCTGTTTTCATTCTAAATTTTGAAGAATATTTACAGAACTCTTTTAACCTGTGCCTTTTTTGATCGATTTATTATTAAAAATATGTTTTATTCCCCGTAGAATGGAGATACCAGAAACTTGGCTGACGTGAAGCCTAGAATAACTGAAGAATCGAATGACAAATCAAAGATTTGGAAGCTCACAGAGATAAGTGAAGCTTCTCAATGTCGGTCACTTAAGCTTCCTGAAAACATGAGAGTTACAAAGGTATCACATATTCGTATGGCGATATGTTTGACAAAACTTGCTGTCTTTATACTGAAAAAGGTGAAAGTATCGTAATTGTTTTTTCCTTTCTATTTGTTCTTAATGTTCAGATATCAAGGTTGATATATACAAATTCTGGAAATGCCATTTTGGCGTTAGCGTCAAATGCTATTCATTTGTTATGGAAATGGCAGCGTAATGATCGTAATTCAAGTGGCAAGGTAAAACTGGAAATTGTTAATAGTTATTTGACTTGTTTGATTATACAGAATATTAACGAATATATATTTATTAAAAAAGGTTATCTTTAATTACATGATTAATGAACAGCTCCATTTTGTTGTGGGGCTAAAAAAATTGAATGTACGATAACTTCACATCTGTTGTATGTATCTGGAAGTTAATGCAAATTTCATAAACAAAGATGCTAATAAAAATATTGTTTACACTTATAAAATTTGATAAAATTCTGAATTAGTTGATATAACTTGATAATAAGTGGAGGAGTGCAACTGAAACTAATGAAATTGAATTAGAAAAATAGGTAGTAAAATCGAGTCACTTGACCATTTAATGAGAATCAGTTAGACACCCCTTAAGATATGTGATAGGTAGTAAACACCAACAGTCTTTCATTATTTATGACCCGTTTTACAGGCAACAGCAGGTATTTCACCACAATTATGGCAACCTTCAAGTGGGATTTTAATGACCAATGATGTTGCTGACATGAATCCCGAAGAATCGGTGTCTTGCTTTGCGTTGTCGAAAAATGATTCGTATGTAATGTCAGCATCTGGAGGAAAGATATCTTTATTCAACATGATGACATTCAAGGTAATGTTTTTCCTTTCGGTTTTGCGAAGGAATTAAAGTTTGAATTTCAAGGTCAACTCGACTAACTTCTTTAATCTGGGCAATTGCAGACGATGACAACATTCATGGCTCCGCCACCAGCTGCAACGTTTCTGGCTTTTCATCCTCAAGATAATAACATTATTGCTATTGGGATGGATGACAACACAATTCAGATTTACAATGTTCGTGTGGATGAGGTAAATGTTTACGGTGTTTGATAAGTTTATGATAAATCTGGTAGTCGAAAGGGTCCATTTTAATTATTTCAAAGTGGTCGACTCATTATCCTTTGCTAAGTTTTTTATTTTATTTTAGCCATTTTACTTGTTTTAGTCCAAGAGCGACCCCGATGATAAGTAAATGGGTCGAAATATATAATTGTTGGGTTGCAATATTACATGTATACAGACAAATGATATTACAATAAGATTTAAAGTCTTCGAATAAACCGATTAGGAGGTCTTATGCGATATAAATACATGTTGGGCAACTTTCAACCTGCTCGACTCTTTTTTTCTTTCTTTCCGGCTAAGCTTATTTTATTTGTTGGATCCATTTGACCTGTTTAATGAAAACATAAAACAAAACCCCAACTGATCTAATCATAAGTATGTAGGTCGAAATATCCACCTGTGGTTACATTTAACTAATTTTTGGGTTTAAATATTGTTTTTTTGCATGTAGGTCAAAAGCAAACTTAAAGGCCACTCAAAAAGAATCACTGGTCTCGCCTTCTCTCATGTGCTTAACGTCCTTGTCTCGTCTGGTGCAGATTCTCAGGTTAGTAAAACTTTAAAAGCATGACAAATGCTTATTTTTATGTAGTGTCTTATCTTGATTTTTTAGCTGATGATTTTTTTCCTTTTTAGATTTGTGTATGGAATTCTGATGGATGGGAAAAGCAAAAGGCAAAATACTTGCAACTACCGCCAGGGAGGACAACGGCTGCACAATCAGACACACGGGTTCAGTTTCATCATGATCAGATCCACTTTCTTGTAGTCCATGAGACTCAGCTGGCTATATATGAAGCATCGAAACTGGAATGTGTAAAACAGGTAAGAATTCGAGCCTTTGTTTATCTTTTATTAGAGGTGGCAAAATGGACAGGTTATACTAGTAAGATTTTTGGTGAAGCAATTTAAGACACTGTAAGCATCTGAATTCATTTTAAGTGACTTTTGCGTTTCATACTTAATTATGTTTTTAAATATTATACCCATTTGACCTGTTGGGTATAAAAATGTAACCCACATGTGGACTGTCTTTTGGAAATATTATACGTTGGCCAATATTTGAGTCCGTTGACCCACATGGCCCGTTTTGTTTTTAGCTAAGCGTTTAAAGTTACCCATTTGACCTGTTGAAAATCTTTTATGTAATCTTTACACATTAGGTAGAATTTTGTTCCGTATACTCATATGACCCATTTCAGATTAGCTAAGTTTTTATACTTTCTGATTTGACTTGTTGGGAATAAAATATGATGACCCAAATCGTCTTCTTTTGGGTGAGTGTCAGACTTTGGACTACTTTTGACCCATGTTACTCTTACAACCCGTTTCAGTTCTACCGAAGCTTTTAGAATTTACTCATTTGACCTATTGGAAATAAAATATAACCCGAGTGGATTGCTTTTCTAATGTTTATCCTATCATTGATGATATATATATTTTTCAATTTGTCGTTTTTTCAGTGGGTTCAACGTGAATCTTCTGCCCCGATATCACATGCCACGTTTTCATGTGATAGTCAGCTGGTATACGCATGTTTCTTGGATGCAACTGTGTGCGTTTTCACTGCGTCTCACCTCCGATTACGATGTCGCATTAATCCTTCCGTATATCTTTCCCCCAGCGTTCTCAGGTGATTTTTTTTTTGGGTGAAGTTCAATACTTTGACCTGTTAAGTCAACCTCTCAAGATGGTGATTGAATAGTTTATGTTTCTTGCAGCAATCTGAACGTGCACCCGATGGTGATTGCCGCTCACCCACAAGAACCAAACCAGTTTGCATTAGGGCTTTCAGATGGCGTGGTTCATGTTTTCGAGCCACTTGAATCAGAAGGCAAATGGGGGGTTCCACCGCCGGCTGAAAATGGGTCAAGCAGCAATGTAGCTGCTACCTCTTCTCCTGCCCGAGGCTCAGGATCAGAACACGGGCAGAGATGACCGAGTTGGGACCCGCAGCACGAGTTTTTTTAAACACTTGTATTTGCTGGGGAGGGAAAAGTTTTTAAAGATCTTAGGGACTTGTAGATCTAACTTGTTTTTCGTGTGTAAAAGGTAAATGGTGAAATGATTCTAGGGTGTCAAATTATAATGATGTAATGTTTATTTTTCGTTTCACATTATTTGTAATTGATAAAGTTGCTTGCTTTTTGCTTGTTTGGATGGGCTAAAGGCTCGGAAGCGAGTTGACAAGTGAAAAATATGATTCGATAAATGAAGTGGACACTCTCTTTTAGGTGAGTCAGTATAAGCGCCGTCTTAACACATATTGTCCGTGTGGACAGAACATGTTCGGCGTTGTTGGTTTCAACGTTTTATGATAATATTAGTTGCATATAATCTCGTCACAAGTACCAGTCTTGATCCATACTCCACTCCAACATGTTCTAGCTGAGAATGTTTCGTATTATTCTATCATCTTCAAATGGTCATGACTTTTGATCGGTTTAGATAATTTACCGTTAGTTCTTTCGTTTTTGCGTAAATTACATGAAAATTGTAAACCATTCTACAATTTCGACACTTCCATCGTACGAGTAGCATAATATAAATAAATTATAAAGGGATTATGCTACTCCTACGATGAAAGTGTCGTAATCGTAGAAAGGAGGTATTATCTCTCTCTAACTACAAAACCCTAAATACATAAACAACCGCCATCACCACCTTTCTTCTATCTCCGGCCGCCGATTTTACCCGGCGGTCTGGAGGGCCTCCCTCTCTCCAGTCACTTCTCTGTGTATACCTCCTTTCATTTCGTTAAAGTATTTATTTTTTTCTTTTCCGACAAGGCTTTTCAGGGTCGTTTAAGGTCGATTAAGGGTGATTCCGGTCGGTAGGTGCATGTTTCAGCAAGTTATTCGGGTAAGTATTTGCAAGGGATTGAAGGTAGTTCCCCCCGTGGTTTCAGGTGGATTCCGGTCTAGGTTTCATGCGATTTTTGGTACTTCTAGTCGTCGTTTCAGAGTGTGGTTTTAGGTTGTGGTTTCGGGGTATTTCATATTGTTGAGAGGGGTGGGTTTAGGCGGTCCCAATTGTCTCCTGTCGTGATTTCATTTTGTGGTTTCTTATAGTTGGTTGTCGGTGGATTTTGGTCAACGGTTTACGGGTGTTTCAGGTGGATCCGGCAGTTTCATGTGGTTTCTTGGTCGTTGGCTGTTGGTGGATTCGGGGTTTCATATAGGTTTCGACCAATGGTGTGTGTGGTGGTTTCAAGTGGTTCAGGGGTTACAAGGGGTGTTTCAATGGTGTTGTCGATGCACAAGGTGGCTTCGATGGTGTTTTAGGTCATGGTTCAAGGTTGGTGGTTTTATGTCGCACCCCCAAATTATGATGCAGCGGAAGTCGGGTTGGGGCGCGACTAATCATGGATCATTACACAAAGTTAAGGCAAACGACTCTATATGAGACGTTTTGAAAATGATACAAAGTAATTACATTAGTAATTCAATTGTTTACATCAAGATTTGAGTTCGCGAATAGTTCAAGAGATTCTAATACATGACCAATGTTACAAAATAGTAATGCAAGAAAATCTCTGATGTTTATAAGCATGCGACTCGAGCTATCGTGTCCTGGGGTAGTCCTACTCCTGTTGTGAACCTGAGAATACATACTAAAACGGTCAACATAATGTTGGTGAGTTCATAGGTTTGAAACAGTTATCAAAAGTTGGTAATAATCACAAGATTTAATCAGTGTTGCACGAATGCAAATAAATGTATACTATTGCCATGAGTCTCACAGTTCGACGCTTAACCTAGTTTTTGCCTCGGGCAGACGTGTAATCCAATACACCTGTAACAGTCAAATATTAATGCGTCCGTGGGTCGGCTAGAGCGACTAGCCCGGACGGGGATGTCAATCCCCGATAGATCTATCCAATAATACTCGCGCTTATACAATTAACGAACTATGATAAAGTGAGGACTTTTAGTGGATTAAAGGTCTCATGCAATCCGTATAAGAGTTGTTTCAGTTACTTGCGATTATAATAAACAGTGTATGTAATCTCACCCCATAGTATAAAACAGTAAAAGTGGGGCTATGAGACTCACCTGAGTCTTGAAGCGTGCGTTTAAGTTAATAAACGTTTATCCAAAGTGTAACCTTTTGGCGCCCTAAACGCACAAGGTTATGTATAAGTGAATGTCTCAAAAGATCATTCATGCTAGTTGTCCACTCAACTAGTTATGTCCAAGTGTTTGTTCATTGTTTGCGTTTAGAAAAATAGGTATGGCCCGTTGGTGATGTTTTTGTAATAATAATTTTTGAAGACATTATTATTATGTTTGTTTCTTTGTATCCTTATCATAGTACCTGTATTGCGTGTGATGTCGTTTATAACTTCTCTTTGTGATTTGTGATTTCGCGTGTACGGTACTTTGTGAAAACATATTTAGGACAAGTCTGTGTTATGCGACACAATGGTTGTGTCGCCGGATGGTGTTGCGACATGAGGGTAGTGTCGCTGATTGTAAATTTTAAGATAATTTTTGCGACATAAGCATTAGTGTTGCAGGTCATGATTTTTCATAAGTATGCGACACAAGTCATTGTGTCGCTAGTTTCAGCGACATCGAAATTAGTTGGCGACACAAGGCATATTGCGACATTAGGTTAGTACTGTTTGAAATTTAGCGACACAAGCGTTAATACGGTTAGTTGAATTATTGCGACACTAACTTAGTGTCGCAAGTTAGTACTGCTTTATGATTTTAGCGACACAAGCTTTGTGTCGCAGATTAGTACTGCTGTCATTACGATTTAGCGACACAAGCCTTGTGTCGCAATAACTTCGGGCCTTCTGCGACACAGACGGGCTGTGATGTTTTTGATTTTTCGGGAACTTGCTCAAATGTGCTCGGTTTGACCCGAAACTTTTAGGGAAGTTTTAAATATGTTATTAGAGCTTAGAAAAGTCGTCGTTACGTTCCGTGGTTGATCCGAAAGTGTCGTTTCATATTTATTGCAAAAACAGTCCATGAGTTTGTTTTCTTAGTTTTTGGGTTGTTTTCGGGGTTCGTTTTGACTAACCAAAGTTTCAAAGTGGGCTCCAAGAAAAATCATAGTTGTTCCTACATATCTTAGCTACTTCCAGTAAAAATTTCATAACTTTTGGTCAAGTATAGCTCACGAAATCGTCCAAGGATTAGACAAAGGTCCAGCATGTCGGTTTTTGGACCTTTGCTCAGTGTTTGGTCTATATCTCACGATTTACAAAACTTCAGAAAAAGTTCAAGTACAACTTTGAAAGGTAACAGAAAAAGCAAGCTTTTCCAAGTGGTTTCAGTCGATTTGGAGAAAAAGCAAACTTTTAGAGAAGTATCGGGCTCCATCGGATTTGATTTCGAATTGTTTACCATGCCTCGAAGGGCTTCGCTTTTCACGTTCTCTTCCTTGAGTGCTTCGAGTTGTGCGGCATTGATTTGAGTGGTGAGGTTGTTATGCACAGTCATACCGAGGGCTCGAACTCGCAGCGGTTTAACTCGTTCCTTTCGACTCAAGGCATCGGCCACCACGTTAGCCTTGCCCGGGTGGTATCGAATTTCGCAATCGTAATCGGTAAGTAGTTCGACCCATCGGCGTTGCCTCATGTTTAGATCCTTCTGGTCAAAGATGTGCTGGAGACTTTTGTGGTCAGTGAAGATTGTACACTTGGTACCATACAGGTAATGTCTCCAGATTTTAAGCGCGAAAACTACGGCTCCTAGTTCCAAGTCGTGAGTCGTATAGTTTTTCTCATGGATTTTGAGTTGTCGGGAGGCATAAGCTATGACCTTTTCTCGTTGCATTAACACACAACCAAGTCCCTGGTGTGAGGCGTCACAGTAGACCACAAAGTCATCGTTGCCTTCGGGTAATGACAGGATGGGTGCGCTGCAAAGTTTTTGTTTTAATAGCTGGAATGCCGACTCCTGTTTGTCAGTCCAATCGAACTTCTTTTCTTTTTGAGTCAGTGCGGTTAAAGGTTGAGCTATTTTTGAAAATTTCTCAATGAATCGCCGATAATATCCAGCGAGTCCTAAGAATTGACGTACTTCGGTTGGAATTGTGGGCGCTTGCCAGCACTTAATGGCCTCGATTTTCGATGGATCGACATGTATTCCTTTACTGTCGATGACGTGCCCTAAGAATTGTACGGTTCGGATCCAAAATTCGCATTTGGAGAATTTGGCGTATAACTCCTCGCGTTTGAGTAATTCAAGAATGGTTTTCAGGTGTTGGCCGTGTTCTTGTTCGTTGCGAGAGTAAATCAGGAGGTCGTCGATGAACACAATGACGAATCTGTCGAGATATGGCTTGCACACCCGATTCATAAGATCCATGAATACAGCCGGTGCGTTGGTTAATCCAAATGGCATGACCTGGAATTCGTAGTGACTGTATCGAGTTCGGAATGCGGTTTTTGGGATATCGTCGTTCTGAACTCGCAATTGATGATAACCTGACCGTAGGTCGATTTTTGAGTAAACACTCGATCCTTGAAGTTGGTCAAATAAGTCGTCGATTCGGGGAAGTGGGTACCGATTCTTAACGGTCAGCTTGTTCAACTCTCGGTAGTCGATACACATTCGGAAGGACCCATCTTTCTTTTTCACAAATAGGACTGGAGCTCCCCACGGTGAGGAACTTGGTCGAATGAATCCCTTATCCAAGAGTTCCTGCAATTGAGTAGACAACTCCTGAAGTTCGGAAGGGGCTAAACGGTAAGGAGCTCGTGCCACGGGTGCTGCGCCGGGCACTAAATCGATTTGAAATTCGATTTGTCTGGGTGGTGGGAGGCCAGGCAAGTCTTCAGGGAAGACTTCAGGAAAGTCTCGGACGATAGGCACATCCTCAAGTCGCTTCTCCTCCGACTTCTTCTCAGTTACATGTGCCAGAAGTGCTGGGTATCCTTTTAGTAGATATTTTCTAGTTTTCATGCACGATATTACATTCACCCTCGATTCCCCGGTCTCCCCTTGTATGATTAAGGTTCCACCGGTGACGAGAGGAATGCGAACGAGTTTCTCGTGGCAAACGATTTCGGCGCGGTTTTTGGACAACCAATCCATACCTACGATGATGTCGAAGCTCCCGATTTCGATGGGAATTAAATCTATGGAAAAGGATTCGTTTGCTAAGTTTAAAGTGCAATTTTGAATTACACTGTCGGCCTCAATCAGTTTACCGTTTGCTAATTCCACTATATACTTAGCACCTAAGGTCGTGGGAGTAATATTGAGTAGCGAGCTAAACTCATCGGATATGAAACTCTTATCAGCACCAGTATCAAACAAGACAGATGCAGTTAAGTTGTTGAGGAGAAACATACCCGTAACCACATCAGGGTCTTGTCGGGCTTCTCCCGAGTTAATCACAAAAGCTCTACCGCGAGCGTTGTTGTTCCTGTTGTTGTTGTTGTTGTTGTTGTTTCTCAGCTTCGGACAGTCATTTCTGAAGTGTCCAGGGTTACCACATTCATAACAGGTTCGGGGTGTACCGGGTTTGGCTGCGGTGTTGGGAACTCTGCAGTCCTTAGCTAAGTGGCCCTGTCGTTTGCATTTAGTACAAACGTTGCCACATGAACCATCATGGTGTAAGGTACACTTGGGGCAGTAGGGTCTGCTCCCTTGGTACTTTTTCTTGTCATCGGTTCCCGTTGTATAGGCTCTCACAGTCTCCGACCTTCTGTTCTGTTGTTGGTGGTTGTTGTTGGGGTTTCCTTCCCATTTTCTTTTGTTATCCCCAAACCGGTTTCCCGTGTTCACAGCAGGTGTCCCACGTCGGACCACCTGAGCCATTAAGTTGTGTGCCATACGGACGGCACTCTGTATCGTTCCGGGGTTTGATGCAGTCACCATACCTTGAATCTTTGCTGGGAGTCCCCAGATGTATCTCTCGATTCTCTTGTACTCGGGGTCCACCATTGTTGGACAAAGGAGTGCCAACTGGTGAAAACGGGTGGTGTAGCTGGCGATGTCGTCGCCCTTAACTGTGAGGTTCCATAATTCTACCTCTAGTTGTTGTAGTTCCTCCCTGGGGCAATACTCCTCCGTCATCATCTTTTTCAAATCCTCCCAGGGGAGTTGATAGGCGGTGTCGATTCCCACAGTTTGCATGTAGGTGTTCCACCAGGTAAGTGCACCGTCCAAGAAGGTGCAGGTGGAGTACTTGACCTTGCACTCTTCGGTGCAGTCGCAAATACGGAATACAGATTCCATCTTTTCAATCCATCGCAACAGACCGATGGCTCCTTCAGTACCCTTGAAGTTTAAGGGTTTGCAGCTCATTAATTCCTTGTAGGAACAAGGTTTGGTCGTTGGGGCAGCATTTGAGGTGTTTTCACTGCCAGCATGTGGTATCGATCCAATATTTTGGTTTGCTCCCTGAGCAGGCAATGCGTCAGCTACTCCTTGAGCGATGAATTGCGCGAGTTCCTCAGCGCTGAAAGTTTGTCTTCTAGGCGGCATGATTCTTAAATAAGGATTTGAAAGAAATGTGGGTTAGTTCATACGAGGGTTATGATTTTCAAAGATGTATATTTATGAAGGGTTAATATACAACAGCACAAGTGACAATCACAGATTTAAGCGGCAAGATTTGATATCATTCAAAATACAAGTTCGAATGTTTACCGAATTTAAAGTTTACAAAAGAGGCCGGAAAATTCTAAGTCCGGTCGAGACATAAGTAGCTACCCGGTTCGTTACATGACAATTATCACACTAATCCCGACGTCGATCTGCCTGTGGTAGTAGAGTGATGATCCGATCGACCGCTTCTGCGAGTCTGCCAGCCTGTCGCGCACTCTCCTCAGCTAGCGTTAGTCGTTGCTCTAGCATACGCAAGAGCTGTTCAGCCTCTTGGGAACGCTGCTCACATTGTTGCATCCTAATCCGCAACTCCATAAGCTCGTCTCTCGTATCCGTTGCTAGGTCGTTTGTGAGGTTTACGACTTCTGCTATATCCTCCTGGTTCTGGAGGGATTGAGTTATGTCACCCCGTAATTCTCTTTGCTCCATTCTCATTGTCTCGAGTCTCCTCTCGTGACGGTGAAGTCTCGCAGCTAACACTGGAACAATGTGATGAGTGGGTTCCTGAGTGTAGGGAGAAATATCCATGGGTTCTGCGGTTGACTGGATCCCTTCCTCGTGTCTCCGGGTTCCTAGTGCGTTTGACAACCAGTCCCACTCGCGTGTTCCCGCTTGACGGTGGTCTCTGATTCGAATGCCTGCGGCGTTTCTCGACCGAGGTCTAGCCTGGTTGGCTCTGGTATCGCTCCTGGTGCGCGGGCGACGGGACCCTGAAGGAGCACGAGTGGATGAGTTTGGAGTTTCGTCTCCCTCGGTGATAGTCATGCGGTTAGGAAAGTCTGCCATTCTGTGGTCATAGTTTTAGTACGTGAGAACTATATATATACGTATGACACACAATACTCTAATAAGTATAGCATGGAATACTTTTGTCCCGCCTCTAATGTTATCAAAGTCGTCTAATGTATTCCCATTTACCATAACCGGATCAAGTCCTGCATCGATTCCCTTTTAATTATACATAGTTGATCAGGCTATGTTAATTAAAATTGAATAATGAAATTCCTGAGCTAGTTATGCCTAATGAGGAATACTACCTAAGAGTTATAGTCTAGGTCCACTAATGCAACCTAGTTCGCTATAACTACGGCTCTGATACCAATCTGTCGCACCCCCAAATTATGATGCAGCGGAAGTCGGGTTGGGGCGCGACTAATCATGGATCATTACACAAAGTTAAGGCAAACGACTCTATATGAGACGTTTTGAAAATGATACAAAGTAATTACATTAGTAATTCAATTGTTTACATCAAGATTTGAGTTCGCGAATAGTTCAAGAGATTCTAATACATGACCAATGTTACAAAATAGTAATGCAAGAAAATCTCTGATGTTTATAAGCATGCGACTCGAGCTATCGTGTCCTGGGGTAGTCCTACTCCTGTTGTGAACCTGAGAATACATACTAAAACGGTCAACATAATGTTGGTGAGTTCATAGGTTTGAAACAGTTATCAAAAGTTGGTAATAATCACAAGATTTAATCAGTGTTGCACGAATGCAAATAAATGTATACTATTGCCATGAGTCTCACAGTTCGACGCTTAACCTAGTTTTTGCCTCGGGCAGACGTGTAATCCAATACACCTGTAACAGTCAAATATTAATGCGTCCGTGGGTCGGCTAGAGCGACTAGCCCGGACGGGGATGTCAATCCCCGATAGATCTATCCAATAATACTCGCGCTTATACAATTAACGAACTATGATAAAGTGAGGACTTTTAGTGGATTAAAGGTCTCATGCAATCCGTATAAGAGTTGTTTCAGTTACTTGCGATTATAATAAACAGTGTATGTAATCTCACCCCATAGTATAAAACAGTAAAAGTGGGGCTATGAGACTCACCTGAGTCTTGAAGCGTGCGTTTAAGTTAATAAACGTTTATCCAAAGTGTAACCTTTTGGCGCCCTAAACGCACAAGGTTATGTATAAGTGAATGTCTCAAAAGATCATTCATGCTAGTTGTCCACTCAACTAGTTATGTCCAAGTGTTTGTTCATTGTTTGCGTTTAGAAAAATAGGTATGGCCCGTTGGTGATGTTTTTGTAATAATAATTTTTGAAGACATTATTATTATGTTTGTTTCTTTGTATCCTTATCATAGTACCTGTATTGCGTGTGATGTCGTTTATAACTTCTCTTTGTGATTTGTGATTTCGCGTGTACGGTACTTTGTGAAAACATATTTAGGACAAGTCTGTGTTATGCGACACAATGGTTGTGTCGCCGGATGGTGTTGCGACATGAGGGTAGTGTCGCTGATTGTAAATTTTAAGATAATTTTTGCGACATAAGCATTAGTGTTGCAGGTCATGATTTTTCATAAGTATGCGACACAAGTCATTGTGTCGCTAGTTTCAGCGACATCGAAATTAGTTGGCGACACAAGGCATATTGCGACATTAGGTTAGTACTGTTTGAAATTTAGCGACACAAGCGTTAATACGGTTAGTTGAATTATTGCGACACTAACTTAGTGTCGCAAGTTAGTACTGCTTTATGATTTTAGCGACACAAGCTTTGTGTCGCAGATTAGTACTGCTGTCATTACGATTTAGCGACACAAGCCTTGTGTCGCAATAACTTCGGGCCTTCTGCGACACAGACGGGCTGTGATGTTTTTGATTTTTCGGGAACTTGCTCAAATGTGCTCGGTTTGACCCGAAACTTTTAGGGAAGTTTTAAATATGTTATTAGAGCTTAGAAAAGTCGTCGTTACGTTCCGTGGTTGATCCGAAAGTGTCGTTTCATATTTATTGCAAAAACAGTCCATGAGTTTGTTTTCTTAGTTTTTGGGTTGTTTTCGGGGTTCGTTTTGACTAACCAAAGTTTCAAAGTGGGCTCCAAGAAAAATCATAGTTGTTCCTACATATCTTAGCTACTTCCAGTAAAAATTTCATAACTTTTGGTCAAGTATAGCTCACGAAATCGTCCAAGGATTAGACAAAGGTCCAGCATGTCGGTTTTTGGACCTTTGCTCAGTGTTTGGTCTATATCTCACGATTTACAAAACTTCAGAAAAAGTTCAAGTACAACTTTGAAAGGTAACAGAAAAAGCAAGCTTTTCCAAGTGGTTTCAGTCGATTTGGAGAAAAAGCAAACTTTTAGAGAAGTATCGGGCTCCATCGGATTTGATTTCGAATTGTTTACCATGCCTCGAAGGGCTTCGCTTTTCACGTTCTCTTCCTTGAGTGCTTCGAGTTGTGCGGCATTGATTTGAGTGGTGAGGTTGTTATGCACAGTCATACCGAGGGCTCGAACTCGCAGCGGTTTAACTCGTTCCATCCGATCCATCCGATCGAATTTGCGTAATTTACAGTTAATTACGTACGTGCGTATAATACAATATACAAGGTGTTATCGTAATTAGTCCTATTTCACACTAATTACATGTACTAATGATATATGATTAATTACTAACGACGGCCTAATTCGCCGGGTGTCACATTTTAAGACATTTGATAATATTCAACGTTCTTTGATGGTCTCCAATAGAGGTGCACAAAGTCCGGGCTGGGCCGGGCTTAGACCGGGCTTAAAAAAGCCCGGGCCTTGACAGAATAACTAGGCCCACTAAGGCCCGAACGGGCCTAACGGGTTTAGCTCGGGCTTTTTTGGGCTTTTTTCTATTTTGATTTTGTTACGTACGAATTGTTTATTGGGTTTATTACTACTATATAAATATCATGTTTTTATATCAATTGGGTAAAAAAGAAGTTATTGTTGTATTTTACAACATACAAGTATAATGTATATACGATATTGTTGTAGTTATTCAAGTATCTATCTTTGAAATTAATATATACTCATATATGTATGTGATGAATAAATAACTTTACCTATTCAAAAGGTATATGATACATAATATTTAAATGATAATTTATGTATATACAAGATGTATGTTATATACATATTATATAAGTAAAAACTTAAATATAAATATTAAAAATATGTAATTTAAAATGGGATCGGGCTTTTTTCTTGAAAAAGCTCGGGATTTATCGTAAAAAAGCCCGACTTTCGGGCTTTATTTTCAAAAAGTCCAGGCTTTCGGGCTTTGGGATTTTTTCCGGGCTTTTCCGGGCTTTGGGCTTAGCCCGGCCTGGCTCGGGCCGGACCGGACTTTTATGAATAATTGTAGGCCTCTTTAGGACTTTCGGGCCGGGCCAGGCTTCGGGCCGAACATTTTCGGGCTTTTTCAGGCTTTTTCTAGGCCTGGGCTCGGGCTAAAGCCCACATGTCCATCTCTAGTCTCCGGTCAAGAGTCATAGGTGATTTTTAGATGGGTTTAGATTGTGCTAGGTAGTTCATTGCAGCGGTCATGGGTCAAATAGTTGGAGGTAGTTTCTTTGTCGGTTTGGTGGTCGCGGGATAGTTTATAAGGTGGTTTCAGGTGGTAGTTTCAAGTGGTCGTTGGTAGTATTTTGGTGGTCTCTTGGGGTTATAAGGTGGTGTCAGGTGGTGATTTCAAGTGGTAGATGGTTGCATTGTGGTGGTATCGGGTTGGGGTTATAAGGTGGTTTCAGGTGGTAGTTTCAAGTGGTCGTTGGTAGTACTTTGGTGGTATCGGGTTGGGGTTATAAGGTGATTTCAGGTGGTAGTTTCAAGTGGTCGCTGATTGCGTTGTGGTGGTCTCGGGTTGAGGTTATAAGGTGGCTTCGGGTGGTTGTAGTTGTTGCTCAAGTGGTTTTGTTTGCTTGGAATGGAGTTTTAGAGTTAATTCGGATAGAATGAAGTTCTAAAATCGATATATCAGGTGTAACTTTTAAGGTCGTTTTGTTTGTTTGAAGTTAAGAATTTAGAGTCGATTTGGATGGAAGGTAGTTTTAGTATTGATGTAGTTGTAGGGTCGTTTCGATAATAGTTATTATTTTCTATGGTTATAATTCTTAGCATCTTGCTATTTTTTTATTGGTAATAAAATTGCCTGTCTATTCAAAAAATATTTACTTATAAATATAAATAAATACCTTGAGTTATCTTCTCAAATTAAATTCATTATATTTCGTATGTGATGGATATATTCATTTATAACAATTAATATCCATAAACCAACTTGATTATTAGAATTTAGACCACTCCCAATGGTTTCATCACTTGGTTTCGTCACATAGTGACACCATTGACACCGTTTCATCCGTTGGTATCCGTCGGTTTGAAAACGAAAGAGAAGAAGAAGTGGACCAGTAATATTATTTAATGTATTTTTAAATTTTGTTTAGTATATGTAAATGTAGGTAAATGGTAAATGTGAGGCCCATAAATCGAAGTGACAAAAGAACGGTTGACAGGGTTGTGTCTGTCTTTCGTCAGTTTTGAGTGTGCTGATGTGATGTTAAACTGGTACAACTGACAAAAGAAGTGACGAAATCATAATCGGGAGTGGTCTTGCATTTGAATACATAATATACATTTTGACCATACCTTACAAATGGTCGTTGACAATTTTGACTTACTTTTTTGGGTCAATTTTGTATTTGACCAACACTTTGATTTTGGACAAACGAAAACATCAAGAATCCAAATAAACAGTAAACCCTCAACAAAAGACAGACTTCTTCCTTCTGCCCAACAATAAACCCTAATCTCTGAAACATTGAAGCGTTCAATTACGCCGCCATGGAGAAGGAGAGACTGCGCTACGCCGGTGCTCCGGTGGTGGCAGATGCCTTCAGTTTGATGCTTCAGACGGTTTTTGTTGCTGAAAAATCCATTTGTTGGCTTCTGTTTCTGGTATATATATATATATATATATATATATATATATATATATATATATATATATATATATATATATATATATCTGTATATACACACACACATACATATATGCTACTTTATACTTATAATTATTATTTCTTACATTCCACAAGATCTATGTGATTACAATATATTAGTTTAGGTTGTTTCCACAAGACCAGGTTTTTAGGTATTATAATTGATACATTATTATTGATTTCCAAAAATCGAAAACCTAGTCTGCGTAGTATTGACTTCGATATTATATTACTTGACTGTCTGTTATGTGTTATATTAACAAGTTGTTGCTACTTGTTGCTAGTTGTAGATGAAACAATCTTATCTGTAATAATGTTATTTTTGTCATATCAATTTCATTGATGTTTTTCAGATCTGCGTAGGATACGGTTTATGACTTATAGCATGCTTCCTAAAATTATAACAGTAGTTGTCGAGTTCTAAATTTGATCTCCTGGACTGTACCAAATTATATCATAAGAATAGTATCGTGTGTTGCGATTATGTTATTTTTCTCTTTTTCATAATCTTGATCTGTCGTTTTCAGATTGGATCGATACATAATAAGAACGCCAATGATTTGTCTAACCTGATTGAAGCTGAAAAGAGGTGTGTTATGAATGTTTTATATGTACCTATTTTGATCAGTTACCTATGAATGGGTTGATATGGGTCGTGAAACGGGTCAAATGGATGAATAAAACATATTAGTTGAGGTGTAATGAGGGTTGTCCAAAGTCTCTCCATAATTCAGAATTTAATCAAAATAAACACATTAGTCATCTATAAAAAGTTAAAAGAATGGATAAATTAGCATTTGGGTCAACCAAACCTTAATGTGGTCTTTTTTGACCCGCACTAAAAATTGACCTGTTTTAACCCAAACTTTGTACGATTGTCTTAAAATCCTGATTCACATTTGTGCAGGTTTCCTTTTAGTGACCTTAATAAAGTTTCAAGAACAGATGAAGAATGCAAAGACAATAGTGAAACGGAGGACGATAGTGATGAAGATGATGATGATGTTGGTGATGATGACAGTGATAATGATGGTGAAGATTCATCTGGGGAGGATGATGATGATGATCAAGGCGATCCCGACAGTGATTCTGATGATGATAATAATGGGGAAAGTGACGATGATGACGACGACGACGATGAAGATGATGACGACGAGGAAGATGATGATGAAGATGACGAAGATGAAGATAACCAGCCGCCCTTTAAGAAAACAAAATAGGGAAACTTTGTTCTTTCTAGTTTGTTCATTTGTTCTATTATCATACATATTTAGGTTATGAGTGTTTGGGCATTAGACCAGGGAACAACATTCATTTTGCATTCATCAATTTTGTTTTCTTCAAGCAGCAGTAAGTCAAATATTTAGCTATTTGTTAATGGTTGCTGAATCCATTTGGTATAATGGTATTGGTTGAGTTTATGGTAATTGGCTTTTACCATGGATATGTATGTATACCTTCAAATTCTACCAAAAGGCTAACACAAGTGTGTATAAGATCACTTCGGTTTTGAATTTTGACACAAAGCCAGAGACTCAAGGGGAGAGTCACACTTCTTGTCCCAAACATAGAGGCGACAAAGTGGGACTAGTTGGTTAACGAATCAAACTGAGTAATTTATAATTACGTGTCAAAATGGGTCTGGTTGGGCTCATCAACAAGCACTCTGTATATTTGCGACACGTTTATCTCTTTTAACTTGTCACTCTTTTGAATCTTTAGAAGCATGTTATCAACAAAGTTGACATGTTTATTCATAACGGATTTGAATTATCACCTCTTTTCAAATATCTAGGATTGGTATAACCAGAACCAAGTTGACAAATTGACACTAAACTTGATACCGATGCAGAAGAAGAGTCGGAGTTGGTTGTAACTTATAACTGAGTAGGTGCTCATGGAGACGGCCTTTTCATGCGGTGGGTCTTCATTATAAAGTACGAATGCGGGGACAGAGTAAGGGGAAGCTTCATTATAAAGTACGAATGCGGGAACAGAGTAAGGGGAAGCCTCAAATAAATGAAAAACAACCGCAACATTGTAAAGAAAAAGAAAAGGTAATGACTAATGAGTGTTGTGTTTTGAGAGAGTTATCAATAAAAAAAAAATAAAAAAATCTCAAAATTATATTGTGTTTCCTTGTTTATTACAAGTTTTGTTTAATCCATTTGTGTTGCTAATTTTTAGACCGATTACTATTTTATTTTTTTGCTTTACTTGGATACCAAAAAAGAGAATTTGTTACTTGGCTTACAAGGAAATTATAACGTATTCTTATCTTTATTGTTTAATATTACAACATTAATTTCCTAGTTAATATTTAATATTAAATAATTAAAAGATAAAAGAGTATTAATGTAACACAATTATAGTCGGTTTCCTACTTAGGGTCTAATTAGGAGTCGATAATAATTAATTAATATTAATCTTTTCCTAAAAATAAAAAAATAAAAAAATAAAATTAATTAATATTAATATTAATAATCGACTATATATAAAAAGGGTCATTAGTATAAGTTTTCATTAACAATATTACTCAAAGTTTCGTCTGATAAAATATAGTGTGATTTAATAACGAACATACAATTGAGGGACAATTTGGTCATTCTAAATTTTCTTCGATTTGGGGGCCTTTTTAATACCTTAGCAATACGATCGAATTAACGATTTCTGATTTACACACTTTTGTTTCCGTCAAATTTCTGCTGCAAGCTTTTAGTTCGTACCTCGAATCGTAAACAATGGTATGTTACTTTTTACTTAAGTTTTTAATTAGGTTAAATTAAATTTACACAGATTGGGTTACATGTATTTAGTTTTTATCGATTAGTTTTTTAGGGTTTTGGTATTGACCCATTAATTAACTTGGGGTTTCTTTGAATTGGATATTAACGTTTTTTATCTATTAAAAATCAAGATTTTAGGTTTTGAGTTCGATTTGATGGTTTTAACTGTTCGACGTAATGCCTGAATGAACTGTCTTTTTGTTAAAATTTGGTGTCTTGATGCTTGTATTGCTAAATAATTTTATATCAGTAGTTGGTGTAATGGTAACTTTATATTGATGGTCTGTTGTTGATTTTGAAAGATTTATGATCCCAGTTAGAATTTGAATACCTTCCTGCATACATGAGGAATATATCTGTTTGATAAATTGCTTAAAGGAGAAGTCTTTTAGTTGCAAATTCTGTTATACGAGCAGTTGGGGTAACGATAACATGTAGCTAGAGTTTAATTTTAGATTTTGAATGCTTTTAAACCTTAGACGTTGAGTTTGAATACCGTGCTAACGTGTTTAGAGTTTCTTTCAGGATATGGAGATTGATGATGATTATGAGGAATACATCCCCGTTGCTAAACGAAGGGCAATGGAGGCACAGAAGATATTTCAACGTAAAGGGCAAGCTTCAACCTTTGAAGATGAAACAGATAAGACAAAACAAGTGGAAATGAAACCTAGTTTGCTTGTAAAAGCAACACAACTTAAACGCGATCAGCCGGAAGTCACGCCCACCGAACAAGCGGTTCAACAAGAAAAAGAGATGATGGAGAATCTTTCTGACAGAAAAACGTTGATGTCGGTTCGTGAACTGGCAAAAGGGATAACATATTCGGAACCTCTACCGACGGGTTGGAAAGCGCCGTTACCGATAAGAAAAATGTCGCAAAAAGCATGCAATGGGATACGGAAACAATGGCATATTATCGTAGATGGTGATGAGGTCCCACCCCCGATAAAGAACTTCAAAGATATGAGGTTTCCGGAACCCGTTTTAAAGAAATTGAAAGAGAAAGGAATAGTACAACCGACGCCTATACAAGTTCAAGGACTGCCTGTCATTCTTTCAGGAAGAGATATGATTGGGATCGCGTTTACGGGGTCGGGTAAAACGTTGGTGTTTGTGTTGCCGTTGATTATGATGGCGTTACAGGAGGAGATTATGATGCCGATTACTGCAGGGGAAGGGCCGTTTGGGCTGATTGTTTGTCCATCTCGAGAGTTAGCGAGACAGACGTATGAGGTCGTGGAGGAGTTTTTAATACCGTTGAAAGAATCGGGATTCCCGGAAATAAGACCGTTGCTATGTATCGGAGGGGTTGATATGCGATCCCAATTGGACATCGTCAAGAAGGGTGTTCATATCGTCGTTGCTACCCCAGGAAGGTTGAAGGATCTCCTTGCTAAAAAAAAGATGAATCTCGATAATTGCAGGTAAGCACTCTTATCCTTTTCATCGTTTTATATTAAAATTTAGTAGCAACCAACCTCTGCTGGTAGAGATGGGAAACTGGGCAGGTTGGGTAATTTGCGAAATGGGTAATTTTTTAGTCATAGTAAAAATTGGTTGGGTTGATCGGTGGTCAACCCCTCTGCTGTCCGTTCTTTTTTTATGTTATTCTGTTAGTGCGGGTTGACTAGCCAAACATTTTTCTGTTTAAATAGTTCTATTTTAATAACTAATTATTATAACAAATACGATAATAGAAAGCTTTAATTTAAACTAGTCTTAGTAAAACAATTTAGGATGTTGTAAACATTTCAACACACTGATTCTTGACCAGTTCCTTTTTTAGCCATACTTTTAGTCTCACAAAGTTGGCCTGTAACTTAAAACTGTCATTTGTTTTAAGCAGTTTCAAGTTTCATGACATTATTACTTCTGTTATTATTGTATTTAGTAGTATTAACGTGATTTTCTGCAGGTATTTGACTTTAGATGAAGCAGACAGATTGGTTGACCTCGGATTTGAAGATGACATTAGAGAAGTATTTGACCACTTTAAATCGCAACGACAAACTCTTCTATTTTCCGCAACCATGCCTGCGAAGATCCAAAATTTTGCCAGAAGTGCTTTGGTCAAACCTGTGACGGTCAATGTAGGTCGAGCAGGAGCAGCAAATCTCGACGTCATCCAAGAAGTCGAGTATGTGAAACAAGAAGTAAAACTCGTATACCTCCTTGAATGCCTACAAAAAACGCCACCTCCCGTGTTAGTATTTTGCGAAAACAAAAGCGATGTGGACGACATTCACGAGTATCTCCTGTTAAAAGGTGTCGAGGCTGTTGCTATCCATGGTGGGAAAGATCAAGAAGAACGTGAATACGCCATATCATCGTTTAAAGCAAGTCAGAAAGACGTGTTAGTGGCAACCGATGTTGCATCAAAAGGTTTGGATTTTCCCGATATCCAACACGTCATAAACTACGACATGCCTGCGGAAATCGAAAACTATGTTCATAGGATTGGACGTACTGGGAGGTGCGGGAAAACGGGAATTGCTACAACTTTCATCAACAAGAATCAAAGTGAGACTACTCTTCTTGATTTGAAGCATTTGTTGCAAGAAGCGAAGCAAAGGATACCTCCAGTTCTGGCTGAACTAAATGACCCAATGGAAGATGTTGATGCGATTACGAATGCAAGTGGTGTGAAAGGATGCGCATATTGTGGCGGTCTTGGTCACCGTATTCGTGATTGTCCTAAACTCGAGCATCAGAAAAGTCAGCAGATTGCAAGCTCTAGGAGGGATTACTTCGGTTCAGGAGGATATAGAGGAGAAATCTGAGGTGTACAAGTTGTATTCTGTACTTGAATGTTTTCACTGTACAAGTCATCTCCTGTATGAAGGTTGACTTGACTTAATTAGATAAAGTTTTGCTAGATTCAAATGAGTTTTTCTGAATATTATCTTTCATTTTATCATGAAAGCTGGTTATACAGTTTGTGCAATCTGTGTAGTTGTTAATTCATAACTAGTGTTTACTGTTGGTGTTAATAATTTTATTTTACACTTGAAACAACTCTATTTCATATTCACACATCTGAAACTACAAAATCTCAAATTTCTGTTCAGTTTTTAGTTTGGCATTGCATATTGGTTATAGTAGTAACAATTATACAACGATTGTTTGGCATTGTATATTGGTTATAGAAGTCGCAAGTATACAACGAGACCAGTCGCATATTGGTCATACAGTACAAGTCATCTCTTGTATGCTTGACTTGATTTTATATTAGTTAAAGTTTCTGCCAGATTTTAACTTGAGTTTTTGGGAATGTTATCTTGATTTTATAACGAAATTTGGTCATACAGTTTGTGCAATCTATGTAGTAGTTGTTAATTGACAGCTAGCATTTACTGTTGGTATTCTCATCAGATCTAAATATTTTATTTCACACTTGAAACAACTATATTTCATATTATAAACTACAAATCTAAAAAATGTATTTAGTTTTCAGTTTGGAACTGCATATTGGTTATAAACATTTGGAACCCAACCAGTTTGTACTGCCGTACTGGTCTGGTTCTTATGAACACACCTAGCAAGCAATACTTCAGAATGCTGTCTTTGTTTATGAAATTTGTAGAAGTAGCAATTATATACCATGAGATCAATTGTTGCTTCAATTTTTAAGTAACCTAAAAACAGAAACACTTTCTCTTTTTCTAAACCGATAAAGGCGATTATAACTGGAGTATATGACCAAACAACCAGCAAAAACCGCACCCTAAAGATCACCTAAACCTGCAACTGGTACTAAATGAAAGACAACTAAATCTAGAAACTAACATATTTTTCAACATCACCATCATGACCGCCTATCGACTAAAAAGACTAACTTGGGTGCTATCTAGGTATCTGAGGCCTAAAGTTTGAAGAGTAAACCGCCATGAGTAGCAAAGAAGGGTGCAAAAACAAGCGATTCCACAGCCATGAGCTTGATGAGAATGTTAAGCGATGGACCTGAGGTATCCTTCAGTGGGTCACCAATGGTGTCACCGATCACAGCAGCCTTGTGTGGTTCAGATCCTTTTGGTCCCAGGCTTCTTGCATGTTCTGATGCACCAGCCTGATAAATAATTGGAAAATGGTCACAAGTTTAGTACTCCGTAGCATATACAACAGAAAATAACAATGTCAGACCCCTAAACTACAAGTGACAATTTGGGTCACTTCACTTATCGATTGGTCAATTCTCTTCCTAACAGGTCCATTAGAGGGTTCAAAAGGGTATAACAAAAAAATGCTTGAAAGGAAAGGAAACAGGCTAAACAGGCCAAATGTAACAAACTTGGACTTTCAATGTACAACTCTGTACACATTTTACTCAAAAATGTTAGATTAATACTGACATAAAATGATCTATGTAATCGTATTTGACATTGAAACTATTTCTAGAGAATCCAGCAATATTAGATAAAACGGAAATTAAGTCTACCATTTCAAGCCATATAAAAAAATACCATTTGACCCGCCCATTTTAGCACTACCAGAAATAAACATGGCCACATTTAGAGAGATAATCAGCTCAACAGCGATTAATAAATATATTTCTCACGTAACATGTTAATTATATTTTTGGACATGTCGCCCAACGACGAAAAAATATTTCCCATTTTGACCCAAAACAATTTTGACAATTTGACATGTGACCCAACTAGCCTGATGGGCCAATTTTGACACCTAAAAATATATAGTAACATCTATGGAAACATCTAAACAGATAATCACCTCAATATACTTCTTGGCATTGTCCCACGCACCACCGGTATTAGATGCAGAAATCGCCACCTGTACACCATCAATTAGAAAAAACCTAATCAACCATCAATCTTCAACCACACTTGCATAAGTTATCATTTATTAAACATATATCCAAACCTGAACACCAGAAACTAAGGCACCAGCAAGGACACCCGAAAGAGTCTCAACTCCAAAAAACGTGCCAACAATTAGCGGAGTTAACATAACAAGGGCACCAGGTGGAATCATTTCTTTGATAGAAGCATCTGTCGATATTTTCACGCACGTTGAGTAATCTGGCTTTGCGAGACCTTCCATGATACCTGGGATGGTGTTGAACTGCCTACGGACTTCTTCAACCATTTTTAAAGCAGCACTGCCAACACTTTTCATTGTCATAGCTGAAAACCAATATGGAAGCATTGCACCCACAATTAGACCTATGAAGACCTTCGGTGTCAAAACGTCAACCGTTTGAATTCCTGCACGGCTAACGAAAGCCCCAAAAAGTGCTAACGAGACCAGTGCTGCAGATCCAATAGCAAATCCCTGTAAGTAGTATAAATGCCCTTCAGAATCATAATCGTAACCAAAACCGTCGATACATGGGGTATTTGAACGTGTGTTCCAAAAGTGATTATTCGATTATGAATTAGTTTGGAACAAAACAATGTCCTGTAATTGGGGGCATTAACGAGCCAAGCTACACGAGCTCAGGCATACCTTGAGCACGTAACGAACTAGTAATCATAGTACAACAATTTCAGAAGATAAATCGATTACCTTTCCAATAGCAGCAGTGGTATTCCCAGCGGCATCTAAGGCGTCAGTCCTCTCACGAATTCTGTGACTCATACCTGCCATCTCAGCAATGCCACCAGCATTGTCACTGATGGGACCATAAGCATCAATGGACAATCCAGTGGCAATGGTGCTAAGCATTCCAAGAGCAGCGACTGCAATTCCGTACATAGCAGCAAAGCTGAAACTCACAAAAATGCCAATGGCTATGGCAAAAATAGGAATGATGACGGATTTGTATCCCAAAGCAAGGCCGAAAATAACATTTGTTGCAGCTCCGGTTCTGCAGGAATCAGCAACGTCTTGCACGGGACTGCATGAATTAGAAGATAATGAATTCGCAACCACATAGCAACTAAAATTTATGGCTAGAGGTGGAAAGATGGTTAACATGGGCTTGTGTTGAAACAATCATTTTTAGTAAAGGCCGAAACAGGCTGGTTGACATGGGACATTTTTTTTTATATAACTAATATAATGTGTTATACAAATACAATATTGTTACAATAACAATCGAGATCTTTTATTAAATAGAAATTCAGGAGGTTATATGCACTGAAGATAGACTTAGGATGACCTCCAAGTTCAAGGAGTTCAACAAGTTCCCCTTTTGCCTTAAGCTAAATTTTACTATTTGACCCGCTCGAGATAAACATAACCCAATTCGTCCAATTCATAAGTAAATGGAATCAAAATTGCCACCTAGCTCAACTTGTAAATTGACATACCTGTAAGCATTGCTGGTGTAGTACTCAGTCACAAAACCGATGATAAGTCCAGCCCAAAGACCAACACACACGCACAAGAAAAGTTGCCTGCATTCATAAAGAGTTATACATCATCAATTGTTCAACAGCACATATGTAACTATATAAGTGAACCGACAGGAAACTTTTGCTTACCAGTTGTACACAACCTTCTGAGCTCCAAAATTAAATATTGTGAAGGATGTTGGCAGCCCAATAAAACTAACGACTGCGACACCGGCAGTCATAAGAATCGTGGAGATAATAAGCTGCCTCTTTAGTGCTGTTTGGATTTCATCAACATGTTTAATTTCAAAGAAATCGGTTGCGAATAGTGTGGTTATCAAGCAAACAAGAATTCCCACAGAGCTAACAAGCAAAGGGTAGCACATTGCAGTGAAGTCATGCTCAATTCCGAACGAAGAAATGGAAGCAACAACAAGTGCTGCACAAGATGATTCAGCATACGAGCCAAATAGATCGGATCCCATTCCAGCAATGTCCCCAACGTTATCCCCGACGTTATCCGCAATCACCTACGGTAATTATATCAACCGTGAAAACACAAACTTAGATGTAAAACTAAAAGACAAGACAAGAGGTGCAATATTGAGTCACTTACTTTAAGAGTGGGTCAATACGTTTTGATCTCAAACGGGTAAAAGAAAAAATTGCATTAAAATTGGGTGCATAGTCTTAACAAATTGGTGCAAAATGACACGTTCCAACATCAAAATTTTCCCTACACTTTTATCCATAGGGGCCCTCTTCTCCAAATCCTATCCTAACTCTGTAATCATATTTGACACGTTAATTATGCACAAAAAATAAGGCAACTAGGACAAATCGGCTCAACCGTACATGCACCAACAATTACTTGTTTTGACCCATTACAAAAAACCTACCCATTCTACCACAAAGAAATCAACAATAGAATGTTAATATGGCTTACCGCAGGATTCCTGGGGTCGTCTTCTGGAATGTTACGTTCTACCTTCCCAACAAGGTCAGCACCAACATCAGCAGCCTTGGTATATATACCACCACCAACTCTTCCAAACAAAGCCATCGAAGAACCACCAAGACCGTAACCAGTTATCGCTTCAAAAAGTCCTTCCCAGTCATCCCCGTAATACAACTTGAAAAGATTAATTGCAATGTATAGAACTAAAAGCCCATTTGCAGCGAGAAGAAATCCCATTACAGCGCCGGACCTAAACGCTGTAACGAAAGCTTTACCGACACCTTTTCTCGCTTCTAGTGTTGTTCTCGCATTAGCATAAGTAGCTATTTTCATCCCGAGGAAACCAGAAATAATAGAGGTGATAGCACCTAATACAAATGCGATTGTACTGAAAAGAGCGGTTGCTAGAGCGGGCTTACACATTTTAGAAACATCGTAGGTACACTTTTGGCTCTTGGTGCTGAATCCCTCAACGGAACCCAAGAAAAGAAATATCAAAACTGCGAAAACCACCATAAAGATGCCGACATACTGATATTCTGTATACAAGAACGACGTTGCACCTATCGCATTTGAAAAAAGAAAACACTGAATCAGCGAAAATAACCAACCAAATTGTCATAAAATTTTACCACGTATATGCATAAAAATATCATTTGCAATAACTACGACAACTCAAAATTTAAGAGCTTCAAAATTCACCACCAATCATAATAATAAAATAAATTAAAATAATTAATAATAAAAAATTAAGGCCCTGCACATAATTAGCCTTTAATTATTCTAATTCTAAATAAACATAATTAACCCCCAAAAAATAAACTTTGCTACACTAATGACTTTCCCATTATCTGCTATTGACTGAGACCACATACAAAACCTTAAAAATATAAGAAAATAAAAACTAACCTTCAGATATTGCATTCTGAATTTCGGCACATTTAATTGCAACACTATGATCATTAACACCTTCCTCTTCTTCAATCAAATAATCATCATAACCATTTTTATTAGTATTATTATTCCCCAAACTTCCATTAGGTTCAGGTGTTACCCTAACTTTTGACACTAAAACCCACTGAAACAACGAAAATACTATTCCGATTATTGCGCATATCGGAATTATTAATTCCGTTGACAGAGTTGACAATAGTGCCGGAGCCATGGTATCGGAAAGTTGAACTAATATACGTCGCCGGAAATTGATCGGAATTGTTGCCGGAGTAAAAATAGACAGTGAAGCGGTGTGGATTTAATTTAATATTTATAGTTGCAGGAGAGAGAAAAAGGATAAGGTTGACACGTGGATAGTGATGTGTTTTATGTGATTGGATTGATTTTTAGGGTTGTTCGGTGCAGCCGCATTGTTAATCGGACGGTTGGAATTTCATCGTTTGTGTGTTGGTGAGATTTTAGGATGTACTACTATTTTGTCGTTCAAATTGTTTTGTTAATTTTGTTGAAAGTGAATAGGTGTTGGATTAATCCTAAAAATAAAGGTTGTAGACTTTCGTTCTTCCAAAATAATTACCTTTTCAACATTTTATTAATCATATTTATAGTTTTAGTCCCTCTACTTTATTACATTTTTTATTTAAGGCCTATTATATTTTCTATTGCATCCAAAATCCAAATAATTAACTTTTTGGTGTTTTGAGTTTCTGTTGATTCTTATTGATGACAAAGTGATGAATAAGTTAAAAGATCAATGGCGTCTCGACGATATAAATGCAAAAAATGATAAAACTACTTAGGAATGGAAGTTGTACTTCATCCGTCTCAAAATAATTGTTCACCGACAAAAAGACATAGTTCAATTAAAATATAATCATTATTGCTTTCTCTCTTTTACTTTTTGCTAATGATAATTTTACCCTTAACGAATTAATTACTACTTTATTTGAAGTTTGTAATACTATTTTCAAATAAGGGTAATATGGTAATCTCGATCAAACTTACTTATTTGTTTTTAATGGTGGATAATTAGTTTGGAACAACTCGAAAAGAAAATATGAACTATTATATTATCGAGACGGAAGGAGTATAAAATTAGGAATTTTGCAAAACTAAATTGTAAGGGGGTCAAAATTATCAATGTTATTTGATAAAATAACATTGACTCTATGATTGATATGATGGACGAATATGGATTGACTCTATGCCACATAGATATGGACTGGATCTTTGATGTTGGATGTGGACTCATGATGCGATCCACTAAATTCATGAACCTACCCATTGACCATTGTGAGATCATTTGTATATCTTCTACACAAAATACCTTCCATTAATAATAGTTTTTAACGAAAGAAATACAACAATAATCAGGTACTTAATGTACTTGTCGTATTTTAGTGATAATCGTTTTATATAGTAACACTAATATTATGCATTGTGAAATTATGGGATTATACTTTAAATAAATACCTCATATAAAATATGTACATTGTACATATTTATACACGTGTCGTCAACGAAACTTAAATTCACAACCTCTTAAAATAAAATAAGATAATCATCGTGTTATTAGACGGAAAAAGGGTATTATTGTATACCGGACGAAGATAAATTACACAAGGGTTGAGAAAAACTCTAATCGACTCTTTTTATATCAATAATAAACATAATCAAAAACAACGAAAGCTAAACAATAAAGCCATATTTATACTAGACAAAAACTAAACCTAGGATACTCACATTATTATTTATCATTGGCTAATAAGGAAACTAATCGATTTAAATATAATGACTCCCTAATATTCTAAAACTCTAATCTTCATCCTTATCCTTATTGACCAGATAATCATCTTATTCCTTATGAGTCAAGTTTTCTCTTATTTGATCAATAACGTATCGCATCAGATATGGAACAATAATAATCGTCTAGCTCAAGAGAACAAATAGTTGATGAGGAAAAGTTGAATATTTATGCAAGTTGTAATTAAGATTAAGATTAAAAAAGAAACTAAAAGCTTTTATATAGAAAGTAAAGTCTTAAAAGGAACATAGAGGCGTGTGAAATAGATAAGAAAAACTTTATTCTGAATTTCCCCGATTCTCATTTTTTTATATTTTTTTTCTCATTGGTGGGTGCCTGGGTGATGAACAAAAGAATATTTTGGATTAATAAAATAAAAAATTGTTATCGAATTGGCCTTCCTTTAGAAAAATTATATATAATACTGATGATGATTTCTAGCTAGATTAATAAAAAGAAAAATTTTCCGTTGACATCAAGTTTTCGGGATCGGGTTTGGGTTCGAGTTCATTCGTGTCGGGTTTGTATATTTATCGGGTTAGCCATTAACTTTTGTGTATTCAACCTGTTAATCTACAAAGTAATTGAAAAAAAACTGACTCAAAGCTTGTAAGCTGTCTTTAAATCATTAATTAATGATATATTCATTCAGCTAACGTAGAAATTAATATCACATCACATATGTAAAACTAGACTTCGAACCACTTATATCTTATAACTAGTTTAAGACCCGCAAAAATTGCGGGATGACACATTAATTTCTATTTTAGGGATATAATAAGTGTTTTGTACTTATGGATGATACAGTGTAATGTGTTTAACGAATGTAATATTGTAGGTTTGTATTTACACTAACTGCGTGATTTTTCTGATGATTGTTTTCTTCTTTCAAAATGCTTAATCCTTTTAGTTTATGACTTGTGGTTTACCGTAATTATACATGAAAAGTTTTATTCACGATTTGATTGATCTAACGAAAAATCTCAATGATATTCATTTTCAGTGTGCAAATATTTAGTCGTGAGATATTCAATTAATTAACATGTGTAATATTTGACATCATTATTTTATCGTATAAATAAAAGAATTGCAAAAATCTCTCTTAAATACCTTGACCATTATCTCATGTACGACGGTGTTATAAGATATAATGAATTATACAATAAAAAGAAAGTCGCACAAGTTTGAAATAGAATAATTGTCCAAATTTGAAACAAAAATAAGACATCTAGGTATGTGAATGTCTCTTTTGTCTGTAACAAACTATATAACACAAAATCAAAGGTCATCACAGGAAACATTTATTGTTTTGTCAATGAGTTGAAGTATAACATCTACATACCTAAATGAAGAGGATGATACTCAAAAATAGATATACACAAATAGAATGATGATAGTTTAAATAAATGACAGTGTATCATTCTAAATAAAAGTTACATCAAATCTATGGAAAGCACTGAAAAAGATTAATCTATTTACAACCAATAAACACTCTGTTCACATTATTTTCTATTTATTTAATAACTTAACAAAGATCATATAACGCCACAGTATATATATACGGACCTATACGGAACACTCATGTCTTTCTCGGTGCTTTCTTTAGGCTCCTACCCCCATCGCGTTTAGTTGTTTTCTCATCTTTTCAATTTAAGCCTGAATTGACCCTCGATTTTTTTTCTCTTTCTTTCGATTAAAGTCTCAAGCAATCCTCCATGTGACCTCTCTTTCTTTAATTAGAAGGCTAAAGACGACCCTCCATTTGGATGTTGATAGGATACTTGGGGTGGTTGTACTGCGCCTGTTGCTGAAGAAACTGACTTTGAACTTGATCCAGTCCTTGTTAATGTTCCATAATACAGTAGACTCGTTTAATTAAGAATCTTTATATATCATCAATTTTCAACGGGCCAAATGGGACAAATAAAATCTGCAGTTAAAACGGCAACATATGAAATTTATTAAACGGGTCAAAAGTCGCCCAAAGTGTGTTTTAAACATACAACCTTGACAAGAAAAATAATATTAATAGAGAAATAAGTTTGGTAACCATATATGATGTGAGTAAATTGAGCTTGAAGTCGCACTCAACATCAATGGCCATCCTTTCGAAGGCAAGTTATTTAGCACTCTTGTTGCTGCTGGAACATACAAAGAAGGAGTTAGTTGAACATGGGTTGGCAATGATTCCGATAAACAAATAATCTGATCTAGGACAATGATTCTAAATAAGTTGACCTAAGGTCGTTTCATGATCCAAGTTATCCAACTAAATGCGTTGCTGACAGAGTCTATAGAGTCCAATCTGCATAACGATCACCTGAAAGGATCTCATCATCAATCTAATTACATCAATCACAATCTTAAACACTAAGGACAGGGCGGACCTACATAGTCAACATGTCCCAAGAAAAATCCTTGTAGTGTAAAGTATGAAACTGTTATATTACTACATCCTGTGATTTATTTATTTTTGTTATGATACTCAATATATAAGTTTATAACCAATCGTCTAATCTTACTTTACCATTTGACAATTATTTCCGATGGAGCTAGTATCAACCAGATTATGTAAATTTTACTATAATTAATCATAGAACTATAAGCAAAAACAATATAAATCAAGAAATTTTACTATAATTAAATGAGGTTAGAGGTGTATATAAAATGGAGCTTCTGATATGTAAAAACAGTTGCTTAATGGAAAATAAATGAGGGCATATTAGTCACTTAGTCAGCTTTCTGGTCAGCACATGTAATAGTCAACCTTAAATAAAACAAATAGATCATGTCCATGTTATAAATATATATATATATATATATATATATATATATATATATATATATATTGTAATTAACATACCTCTGCCCTTGTCTTTGACGCTAATTCGTGCTCACTTTTCTTTCTAGCGATTCTTATATCTTCTCGTCTCTGCTTCTTGTTTTTGACAAATTGATGTTCGTCTAACTCTTGTATGGCTTTGCAGTTTCACGCTTCTCATTGATCAGCTGCAAAATCAGAAAAAAAAGCTTCTGAATATAAAATTGGAATTCATAAAACTATCAAGGATTAGGAAAAAGAGTAAAAATACAAACCTGAGCAAGAGAGCAAGTGAGCAAGTCGAGTGTGAACATGTATGATAGCTCTCTTCAATTCATTTGGTACCTTCTCATCTATTCACAAAATTGACGAACAGTTTAACAATTGGATTATTCTTTTGCTTTATGAGATTCAAAAGTCAATATTTTCTTTATTTGCATATTATCGCAGATATCAAATTCTTATAGACATTTAAAGCAGTAATATAAGGATTAAAAGGGATATAAAAGGTATTAAGATGACTAACGAGTGAGATTTTCAGTCTCTTTGTCAAGCTTTCTATTGTTCAGAGGGGTACAACTTGAGGCAGCCTTCTTTGAACCCGCAGTAGCTGCAAAAGAAAAGAAAAATCAGATCACAATTTTTTCGATCAAATAAAACAAAGCTACATTACCCAATCATTCATCCCATCAAACTTGACCCACCTGCAATCATTGCTTTCGCTTCAAACACTTTTTGACCATACAAACAACCGATCCGTCCATATTCCCACCCTGATTCCTATTACCTTAGAGAATTCTGACAAACGACATAGTTAACGTAAATAATGCCCTTGATTTGCTATATAACCTTAATACCTATTGTGAGATGTCTTTGTGGGGCGACTGGGTTGCTAGTGCATTAATACCTGATACTGCTTTTTAATTTTATGTTTTTTACTTCTTAAGATCAGTTACGATTCAGTCATCATATTAAGGTAATCATTTTTACTTTAACTTTTCAAATTTTTGGGGGAAAATATAAAGTGATCCAAGTAAAGAAATGGTTACATCACATAGCACAAATCCTCATTAGGCTGGTAGTCAAGTTTATAGTTTGATCAAAGATTTAAAACATCAACATTGGTAAGCTCAAGTCGATGTTAAGCTAAGTAGTGAATCTTATATCTTGTTTCCATATAGTTTGGACCTTTAATTTAACTTTTTATATCCCAATGACATAAAGTAGCATGGTACAACTGGTGATCCCCACAAGTTTGAAGTGAATAATTTCGATTATACAAAATTGCCACGGACTCCACGCTATTATGAACAAACTCATATAGTTTTTTCAATGGAAAGAACATTTAAGTTAGGGGCAAAAACGGAGAGAACGACTCTTGTGATATTGTATTTCACTCAATTAAATCTTAGTTCCAGTTTACGATCAATTAGACATACATATATACTACTACAACTATGACACGATTACATGATTAAGAACCAATAGTGACTTTCTGCCTATTAACTAAAGGTTTCCCACTTTTTTACGACTACACGTTATTACTAAAATGGCATTTGATACTAAAGTATTATGCATCACCTTACCTTTATTTAAGTATATGTGCATGATCTTACCTTCTCTTCATCAATATCATTCTCCTCTTCAAGTACTTGTAATTTGATATTTCAAGTGAGAAATATAATGATAATAAAATTAATAGAGAGGCAGCTGAAATAGAGATTATGAAACTTATGACAAAAATAATGAACATCACTGATAGAAAACTTAACAAAAGAATACAGCTAGTCAAACGGGTGGGTAGAATCGGGTTGAGAAACATGTCAATATAGGTCCGGTTTAAATGGTTTTGGGTCAAAATGAGTTCTCTTAAGAAAAGAGGTCAGCTTGTTTTCAAGTAAAAACAGGTTGAAAGGTTTTTTATTTTATATTTAAATTCATAGATAACTAATTGTATGATATGTAACTAAAATATATCATAGTTAACTAATGCTTTCCAGAAAATATTCGGGTAAAATTTCATGTTAAACACAAACACGGTCAATAAACTTTTTCAACATTTAAAGAAAAAATTCACCTTGACATTTCATCAAACATACGGCGTGCGTCATGTTGACTTTCATTAAACATGATTATAACAATCAAGCAACATTATTTAAAACAAGCTAAAACCAAAACCAAACCTATAATTAATATTTAGTTTCTTACATGGGAATTAAATCGTTGAGAAGCTCTATAGACAATGATGTTGAAGAATAATTGATCGGGGTCAATTTTATTCCATCTCAAAAAGCTGTATTTCAACAATCATTAATCAAAATAACTTAACCAAAATCGACACTCATCAAACATGATGCAGATTCATGAAAACAAAATTAATCGAGACTTAAAAAATGATTAATCGGGTCAGGATTCAAGAGCTCAGAAAGGGTCAGGAAGGAGCAGAGAAGGGGTTGGATTTCACCTATGATCAGAAGTTATATGCACGAAGGATGAGACTCTATAAACCCTAATTCACACAAAATCAATAGGCAAAATATTCATTCACCTAATTATGCAGGCTTCGTGAATTGAGATCGTGAAGATGAACGGGAGATTGAAGCCTTTTGCATTATAAATCGAAATTGAATCTTGGGCCCGATTTTCTTTTAAATCATATCTGGAATGGAATATATATCATATCTGGAATAGTAAAAGATAATTATAAGGGTTAATTATGAAAAATAAAAGATGGCAGTGGATAGTTAAAATTAATAAAGGACATTTTAGTATTTTATTACACAATTAAAATGAGATATGATGTCATGTTTTGATCTTTGGATGGATTAGAGTAGGCTTATTGAATAATTAAGGGGAGAGATTATTTCATGGATTTTCTTATATATCTATATATATATCTATATCTATATATATATATATATATATATATATATATATATATATATATATATATATATATATATATATTGATCATTTGATCAAGATCAAGCAAACTGCATCTTGTGTTAATGTTAGACCACTTTCATTAGCAGATTGAAATTGACTGGTCACTTTATACTATATCAGTTTTTTTTCAAAACTGACTAACAACTAACTGCACTTCATTTTTCTATAATCCACATATTATTTACTTTATATATTTAAAATACAATAATTAAAATAAAACACATTTCATTAAAATTATGATGGAATTATTGTATATAATAGTTATATAGAATGTATTAGAAAAATGGTGAAAAAGTGTGTGGATTTAAGGTTTAGTTATATGTGTATTTATAGTGTGTTTGGGATAGAGAATAAAAGTTTAAAAAATTTAAAAAATTTTTTATTAAAGAACGGATATATAACCGTTAATTAATGGATATTTTTTTTAATTCTTTTTATCGCATAACGGTCAGATTTTGAAAGAAAAAACATTTAAACTCATGCGGGTCCCACACAAACAAAGAGACGGAAGGTCAGATAACCAACCGTAAGAACCGACAACTCAAACTAATGGGGCCGTGTTATCGGTATTAGTTCTGTAGGTTGAAACCGATGCTCAACCGAAGTGCTCGCTGGGAGTGCTCCGTATATATTTAAACTTTCTCCCCCTATGTCTTCTTGCGCCATATTCGTTTCTTCTTCTTACAGATTTCAAACCTCCACATACCTCCACAAATTCAAAGTTTGTTTTATTTATTTAACTAAATAAATTGTATATCGATTTATATATAAGAGGTGGAAGACCCGTGCAATGCACTGTAATTTATTAAAATTATTTCAGATATTACGTGATTAAATGATAATTGTAGTACATATTTTATAAAATAATATTAATTAAATAATTTATAGGACTTTGTTTTCGTATGTGACTCTTCTTTCCATATTATTATAATATACGTAGCATTTATATTTATTATTTATTAATTATTATAGAATAATAAAATAATAATATAATATTAATTAAATAATTTGTTAACTGAAGTTAAGAGATTGACAAGTGGCATTCATGCTGAGATGTCAAATTTTAGAGTTTTCTTTTATACTCCTTTAATGTGTATATATATATATATATATATATATATATATATATATATATATATATATATATATATATATATATATATATATATATATAAGTAGGATAAAGGGAGAAATGATTTTTAGGGAGAGAAGAGGGAGAATGATATTTTGTTACTAATTCAGTATTTTTATTCTAAAATTCAATTTTTTTATATTTTATAAACTTTTAAATCACAGCAACAAAAGACTAAATCTTATTAATAAAATAATGAACCAAAGTAATAAAATGTAGAATTATATTAATTAAAATATGAATCATATCAATAAAGTATTTAATCATAGTAACAAAAAATCTTTCTACCTCTTCTCTCCTCAAATTTTCTTCTTTTTTGATCCTGTTAATATATATATATATATATATATATATATATATATATATATATATATATATATATATATATATATATTGTTCACATATGTATAATGTCAAAATATGTATAAAAATGTTAATAACAATCGATGAAATCTTGAAAACCAAACAATTATGTGTTAGAATTTATTTTAACTAACTTTAACCGATTTGTGCACGTGTGAATTGTTCAGTTGTGAACGTATGTGTTTTTACGTATTTTTATACGTAATTTTGCGATTTTTTATATGTTTTTGTTTCTCATTCGAACAAATATTAATGTTCATATGTGTATAGAGTTAATCACATGTAAACAATCACATATTTTTGTGATTCTCACAAGTTTTCAACGTTTAAGTGGTTTTCATTTGAACCTTCTCATATATATATATGGGTGGGATTCAAATGAGAATGACAAAAGTGTTGAAAATAGGGAAACCAATAGGAAAGCGCCATGTGTCATAAAACTCATTTCTCCCACGTTTTTAAAAATTAAATATATCAAGAATGGCTCATTTAAAAATTATAAAAATTGCACCATGAGAATTAGTATTTTTTTTCTATTCGATTAGACATCTCACATGATATACTTTCGACGACTTTTTTTTATGATTGTACAATATTAGCAACACATGTGGTACTCGTTGATAACACATGTGTTACCTGTTGGTATCACATGTGTGACTCGTTTACAAAACCCAACAAAAACGCAAATTTTTTTTTTTGCCGAAAGTATACCTTGTGAGATCTCTAATCGAAGAGAAAAAAACGCTGATTTTTATGGTGCAATTTTTATGATTTTCCGACTTACCGTTTGAGAGATATTTAATTTTTAAAAGCGTGGGGAAAGTGAGTTTTGTGACACGTGACGCGTTCTTATTGGTTATTTCATTCTCACTTAAAGTTGTTGTACTCGTTTGCACTTTATATATATATATATATATATATATATATATATATATATTCATTCAATTTTAATGAGTTTTTCAGTTCAATTACTTCTATACTTCCATGAAATAACTTATACGGTGAAATCTATTATTTTAGTTATATAATATGGAGTCTAGACTTTAATATATCACGAATAATGTATCATGTATATGAAATTATGATATATGATAATATTACTTCTAATCTTTTTGCTAAGTTTAAATCTTTTAATAGTGTAAAACTTCAAATGATGTTAAAAGTAAAATTTAACAACTCACTCACTGTTGTTGTCTGTTGAAAACTAATCAACAACTAATTTTAGACTACAATTATAATATTTTGTGTATTTGCTTTCTTTTGAACTTTATGGATGACTTATTTATATGTAAGAGACTAGTTTGGCTTGGATTATTTTGACCCTCCTATTTTGATGTTCAAGCTCCGTCCCCTGCATTTTGCATTTTACAGTAGGCTCAATTGATTGGCAATAGAATATGACAGAACATATATTAGCTTGCAAAAAAGAATAAAAATCAATGTTTTAAAACCTGGTTTTTTAGTCGAACCGGATGAGTGTCAATTTCTGGTCGGACCGGTTGGGCCAGAAGGTCGGACCGGAGTTGTTAAAATATGGAAACAAAATATATACATGAAGTAAAAGACATACAAAATCATGTTCATCAAACAATTTAACAATCCAACATCCAACAAGTAGACTTTGTTCAAAAGCATACAATGTAACAACAAGTAAACAACATTCTTAACGATAAGATTTTGCAATTATATTTTATACTACCCCGTAACAATTAATAACGCATTGTATATCTAAAAATTAACTTTTAATAACGCATTTTATATTGTAATACTGATTCAAATAATACATATCGCCTCATAAGATATTATATAATATCAACAAACTATAATTTGATAATACACCGTTAATTTTCGAATATAATATATATATCATGAGTGTTGCGATATATATACTAAATATATTCAGAGTAAATAATTAAAACAACTTAAATGTTAGATTAGTTGGTTGACAAGCCGCTATTCATGAATGTGGTCTGAGTTCGAATCTTGTAACCAACAATTTTATTTTATTTTCTATTATAAGAATCACCTTCTATATAATGTCAACAAAGTTCACACTCCAATTTACTATCCAATTTAAGAAGGCCTAAAGACTTCTTAAGTTTAGAAAGTAATTTAACTAGTTTTTTTTTTTTAAAAAAAAAAAAACTGAATCCGTTCAACACGCCGGTCCAAGCGGCCCGCTGAGTAGTCAAAGTTTGAAAAAAACTGGTTTGTTTTGAGCCGGATTTGTAGAAAAATCCGGTCGAACCGGTTCTTAAAACATTGATAAAAATGCTTTTTTAATTTTGTATGTATGGTTAATGAACATGAACTATATATTGAGCTTTTACAAAACTGTTTTCCAAGAATACAAGAATTTTTAGTTACAACCCGATAACGATGCATAATTAATCCTAACCTGACCCTATAAGAACATCAAGTATATCGGGTCGGGTCACGCAACCCGAAAACATTTTGGGACTCTAATCAACCCGACCCTAAAACTCTAAAAGGTCATATCGAGTTTGGGTTCGGGTTGGATCAGGTTGATCCGACCCTTTTGACACCCCTAATAACTAGCTTTTGAGAGATCAATGAAAAACATCTTATAAAAAAATGTACTTTTTTTTTGGTATTTTCATAAACACATCAGGTGGCATTTGTTTTTTTTTTTATAAAGATGATTAGATGAACTTAGTACGTCTTACGTCTATAAACGTACACATACAACATGTAGATGTAGACTTTTAGAGTTTAGAAGATCATATTTAAAAAAAAAAAAAAAAAAAATTAGCGGGGTGTCTGGCTTAGCTTAAACTTTTCAACTTATGAGTTATCTAAAAGCTAAGAAGTTGAGGCATTTAGTTTTTTAACTTAATACCCCTTAAAATTCTGATAAGTTCACTCACAAAAGATTATTCAAACACAAAAAAAACTTATCAAATAAGATCCCCAAACATGCCTTTATCTGTAATAATTAATATATAAATAATACACAAATGAAAAGCTTTTTAACTTTATGATAACACAGTAAGTTAAAAAATTCATCAAATAAGCTCCTCAAAAACGTAATAATATACAAAGAACACGTAAGTGATGGCAAATGAGTCGATACAAGTGGGAGTAAATTGGTGGGAAGGTGGTCAAACCTTATCACACATATCATGAAAAGGAAACTTAAAAAGCTAAACAACTTTACAAAATGGGCCAAAGTGTTACTTTTATTGATTACCTTTTTTTTTTTTTTTTTTTTTTGTACATATTTTATGAGTGTATTCTTGTTAACGATCAAATTAATTTTGAATATTTTTTTTGGTTCCGTTGATTGATGATTTGTGTGTTTCAAGATTAAGTACCAATAAAAAGGAATAGTTGTTTTGTGACATTACTTTAAAAGATCTTATCTTCTTTCTTTAGTTTAATACAATATATACAAAAATCTTATCTATATTAAATGATGCCATTATTTCCGGCCAATGATTCTCTTTTCAAAAATATTGTCTATATTAAATGATGCAACTAGAGATAGGCAAAAATATTAAAAAATATTTTCTATAGAAAATTCGATCCCCACACTCAATTTGACCGGAAAATTTTCGAATTGACCGAGAATTAGAACGGGGACGGGGACGGGGAATCTCTGAAATTTAAAATCGGCGATGGGGCTGAAGATAGGAATACCCCTCCAGTCCCTATTTTCGTACTCGAACCCGCATCCAATGGTGATTTTATTAGATATCTGAGTTCATACCTGAATTATATATATTATATAAATATTACATTGCATAAATTAAATTTATATACATTTTTATTATATAAACTTAAACTATATATGTATATATAAAAACTCTTGATTTTCAACGTATTATATTGTACGTTTCATTTTCTCAATCCAAAGCTTTGTATTGTCTAAGTCGTTTTCCCATTGTACTAATGTCATACTCAAACTTGTTTAAGTTCTTCAATAAATCTTAAAAACTTTCTTATATCTCTCTGTAATAATAAGTCGATATCATATTTAATCTTGCAATAAATCATACGAATTTATATGATATATTTTATTTGTTAATGTTGTCATTTCAGTAGTTTGGTTATTTCATTAAAGCTAAATTGAGAACGGGGAAAGAAATACCCGAATACCCGATGGGGATCCCCGATCTCCGTTGGGGACGGGATGAGAATGCAAAATCAATCCCCGATGAGGATGGGTGGGAAATGAGATCTCCGACAATCCCCACCCCGTTGCCATTCATATCTGTGCCGGATCCTAATTTATAGTAACGTCTAGCATTGGATTCTTAATTTTTGTGAACCCGTAATAAAAACAAATAATGTAACTAAAAATGCATTTTTTATATAAAAAAATTACACTACATATAGCGAATAGACTCATAACAACTGCTACTCATACCTTCTACAGCCCTTCCGAGAGCTATCGCCAATAAATTAATATTCAATCATAAAAATATATTTATTAAAGTATTATTTTTTTTTCTCACGGATGACTAACTTTTATCAAACTTTGAATTAAAAATCTTATCTAATAGTCAACGTATGACTTTTTGAACTAGATTTTAGGAAAAAAAATATCAGAAAGGGATAAAAACAAATCAAACAATCAATCCCATAAATCTCCAAACAAATAAGTTATAAATTCAAGGCAACTTTCACACTCTCCAACAATATTCAGCAATCAAGAAAATGGCAAAAGAAGCAGCTTTCATTGGATCAATTGATCAAGGAACAACAAGCACAAGATTCATCATCTATGATCAAAATGCTAAATCAATTGGATCTCATCAAGTGGAGTTCACTCAGTTATGCCCACAAGCAGGGTAAGTAAATCACCAATTTCAATCAAATTTATTCTTTAATCTACTGTATTTTCTTAAAAAAGAATCATTCCCAATGTAAAAAATCTCACCTTTTTTCATGTTTTTGTGACAATTCTTCAATAAGATTCCTACCCATGACTAAAAGTCTCATCATTTTCATGTTTCTTGTGGTAATTCTTCATAAACAATCATGCCAATGTGAAAAAATCTTATCTTTTTCATTTTTCTTGAGGTAATTATTCATAAAAATTCAAACCCATGAAAAAATGTCATATTTTTTAACGTTTTTTGGGATAATAATTTAAAAAGATTCAACCCCATAAAGAAGTTCTCATCCTTTTCATGTTTGTTGTGGTGATCGCAGATGGGTTGAACATGATCCAATGGAAATTCTTGAAAGTGTGAAGATGTGCATATCAAAGGCAATTGATAAAGCTACTGCTGATGGGTATAATGTTGATAATGGTCTTAAGGCTATTGGGATCACTAATCAGAGGGAAACTACTGTTGTTTGGAGTAAGTCTACTGGGGTTGCTCTTTATAATGCCATAGTTTGGATGGATATTAGAACCAGTTCAATTTGCAGGTATGTTTACATTATTTGATTTATTCCCATAACTTCTTTTATCAATTTACGCTTTTGATTCATACCATGTTGTTATTATTGAAAAAGTGATATCCATTTTAGTTTTTGAGTGATTGTTTTTTTGTTGCTTGTGAGATTTGGATTGATCACCCCTTCTATAGGATTTAAGTGTGGCAATATGGGTTGTTTGGAAATGTTAAACAGACGAATTAAGTATTTTATTAATATGGATCATAATAGTTATCTGATTTAAAATCACTTTTTTTTTTTTGTCAAAAACTGCCAAATGAGTGTTCAAATTATTATTTTCCTTGTTGCCGATTGGATCTGGACCAATATTCTATTTTGTTTTGATTGTTATGATCGCCCTTTTTCTAAGAAATGGGATGGCAAAATGGGTGGGTCGGGTGGCTTTAATAGTGGTTAGGTTATTTTTATAATAGGCTTTACAATTTGTAAAAAACTCTTTTTTCTGGTTAGATATGATTATTGAAACTATATACTTTTATTCCCTCCGTCTCATTATAAGTGTTCACTTTAAATTTGCACAAAGTTTTAAAAAACCCCACTGGCTTCATTTTCCACTAATAAAATATCATTTTTACCCACTAAAGTCTCTATTGATTGGTTGAAACATAAAGTGGACATTTATAATGGGACAACCTAAAATAGAAATGTGGAGACTTGTTATGGGACGGAGGTAGTAATATATTACTTTAATTAGTAGGTTGTAAATGATTAAGCATATTCGGGTATAACCAAATCAATTTGGTTTAGGTAAATGAGTGAAAATTGCTTGATATGCATTCATCCCACATATATTCATTAGTCTATTTTTAAATTCTGTATATTTTGCAGGAGGTTAGAGAAAGAATTATCAGGGGGAAGAACCCATTTTTTGCAATCATGTGGATTACCTATCAGCACATATTTTAGTGCACTTAAGCTCTTATGGCTACTCGAAAACGTTGAACCTGTGAAAGAGGCTGTTAAGAAAGGCGATGCCCTTTTCGGAACTATAGATTCCTGGTTAATTTGGAACTTAACAGGAGGTGTTAAGAATGGTTTACACGTCACTGATGTGTCAAATGCGTCAAGAACCATGCTTATGAACTTAAAAACACTTAATTGGGATGAATCGACGTTGGAAACGTTAAAGATTCCTAAAATCATTCTCCCAAAAATTGTAAGTAATGCTGAAGTTATTGGGAATGTAGCAAAAGGTTGGGTGATTCCTGGGGTCCCAATTTCAGGATGTTTAGGGGATCAACATGCTGCCATGTTGGGTCAATCGTGTAAAAAGGGAGAGGCGAAAAGTACTTATGGAACGGGTGCTTTTATACTTCTTAATACCGGTGAGGAGGTGATTGAGTCAAAGCATGGTTTGTTGACCACTTTATCTTTTAAGCTTGGAAAAGATGCACCAACGAATTACGCTCTCGAGGGCTCGATTGCTATCGCTGGTGCAGCAGTTCAATGGCTAAGGGATAGTTTAGGAATTATTAAATCGGCTAGTGAAATCGAAGAGTTGGCTTCAAAGGTTGACTCGAGTGGTGGTGTGTACTTTGTTCCTGCTTTTAATGGCTTGTTTGCACCGTGGTGGCGTGATGATGCTCGTGGGGTATTAATTGGAATTACACGGTTTACAAATAAGTCTCATATTGCTCGGGCTGTGCTTGAAAGTATGTGTTTCCAGGTGAAAGACGTATTGGACTCGATGCATAAAGATGCTGGTGAGAAGGGGGAAACCAAAAATGAAAAGGGACAGTTCTTGCTTAGGGTGGATGGAGGTGCCACAGTTAATAATACCCTCATGCAGATTCAGGTATGTTTTCGGTTAGAGGTCGGAAGTGGTTGGGTCAGGTGTGTTGGGTAATGGGTGAAATGGGTATGGGTCAAAAAGGTTTTTCTTACGTTTTTTAGGTAAAGATGGTTAAAGTCAGACTGGGTTGGTCCATAATTTTTTTTAATCAGTGTGTAATTCGTCAAGTAGGATACAAAAAGTTATACAGCTTTTAATAATAATCAAATTTTCTGAAATAACTATTTAGGAGGTCCTACACTTCAAAAATACACTTTGGGCGACTTTTTGTCCCGTTTGAGTTGTAGTTTTCTTCATTTCACTCGTTAGAGATAACCTCTGCATCAACCCATTCATAAGTAAATCAACTGAAATTTCTAGCTCTGGTTTTCATGTACATATATCAAAATTTGTTGATTATTTACTAAACCTTTTTTGCAGGCTGACTTGTTGGGTAACCCTGTGGTGAGACCAGCAGACATAGAGACAACAGCACTCGGTGCAGCCTATGCAGCTGGTTTAGCAGTTGGAGTTTGGACAGAAGAAGAGATTTTTTCAAATGGGGAGAGAATGAAGAAAGATACTACTTTTAATCCTGCATTGAACGATGAATTGAGGACAAAGAAGGTGGCCTCCTGGTGCAAAGCAGTAGAAAGGACTTTTGATCTGGCTGATTTGTCTCTCTAAACCAGAAGTTTGATCGGCTGCATAGTTTTTATCTTCAATTCCCTTTCTAAGTTTTATTTCGTATAAGAAACTTGTCGTTCAATTTATCTTTGTTCGTGTTACATTACATATATGCGTCATTGTAGGTCCTTTAGTTTTTGGTTTTTATTTGTCCAAACAGTGATCATGTTTCTTACTTATTGTTTGATCATTCAAAATAAACTAGTGAACCTCATTTGCCGTTATATCTGTTACTTATTTTTATACATTAAGTAATAACATAAATACAAAGATTATTCAACAAAAACAAACCACCTCCTATGCTAAAGATATCTTTTTACACTTTCACCTTGAACATCTATTCCTTTTTCTTCAAGTGTTCATTTCAAATCTTCAAACTAAATACTTGTTCATACCTGCACATAAATGAAATTTAATGAGATTTTATTTGTAAAATGAGACTTTTGATGCAACTTTTCACACTTTCAAATTCAAATTCATTTTCAGAATATATTTTGATGCTAAAAAAATGTCATACACTTTGAGATAATTAACCACTATTACATCTTATCTAGCAACTGTTTATCAGTGAATCAGTTTTAGTACAAAGGGTATATTGTTACGTTATGCACTTAACTTTACACTTATTACTATCGTATGTTTTCAACTTTTGTACCCTTTATTGTATGAGTTGAACCTTTTAAAAACTCTATTGTATGCTCCAAATTTTCATACCCTCTGTTTTATGAGATGAACTTTTCTAAAAGAATTTTTAGAATGTTTAATTTATATCATATTACTTAAAGTTTTTAAAAAGTTCACCTCATACAATAGAGAGTATGAAAGTTGAGAGCATACAATATAGTTTTTAGAAGGTTCACCTCATACAATATAGGGTATGAAAGTTGCACGCATACAATAGCAATGAGTGTAAAGTTGAACGCATAACCAAACAATAATCCCTGATACAAAAGACCACTATTCACTTTGTAACTAATTACCGGTCGTTATTTAAACATATAAGTGGTAATTACAGGCTTTTGTTCCTTCCTTAAAAATAATAGACATCAACTCTTTTGTTTGGCATCCGATAAAGTCATCAACTATAATTACATAAACCCATTTAACCAAGAATTTTCAAAATCCTGCGTATAAAGAGGATGACATAGGGAAAGACTACATAATAAATTTTAAAAATCTTTTATTCGAGAGAAGTATATAGTACGTAGGCTAGTTTGTCTGTCTTTTACTATATCAACCACTATTACAAAGAGAGAAAATACGTATCAAAATCTACCCCTACGGAAACAATCACAAAGAAAATAATAAAATGTATACATACATTCTTCAACAAAAGCAAACCACCTCCTACGCCAACTAGGATTTACGTAAAGAAGCCCAAAGAATCCCATCAAGAACACAAACCATGTTGATAACAAACTTGCACCAAAGTAAACCATATCCACATCACTCCATTTTTCTTCACTTTCTTCTGGTGCCATCAATGTCGAATTCGTATCTGTAGATATACATTTCTTCTCCAATGGTGGCCCACAAAGAAATGGATTACCCTCGTAGCTATTAGCAGTAAACGTCCCAAACTGTCCTTTCATTTCTGGGAGTCTACCTGACAGATTGTTGTTAGCAACAATGAAGATAGCCAGATAATTCAACCGAGTCATTCCGACTGGAACTTTACCACTCAAATGGTTTGATGAAATATCCAAGCTCTCTATATTTGCTAGATTTGAGAAAGAACTTGGTATGGGTCCCGTGAGTTGATTGTGAGACAAGTTAACCGCACGAATGTAAACCAACATTCCAAGTTCTTTTGGGATTTCACCGGTTAGATTGTTGCAAGATAAATCCAACCCTGACATGTAATCAAGGATTCCACCTTTGTAGGTATCAGGCCTGCTTTTTGTAAGAAACTGAACTTCATCTTGTTTTTCATAGATTTCATCTTGTCCGTCTATAAAGATGTTCCTCATTAGAACACTTTCATACTCATAAAATGAGGACCATGGATGCCATAAAGTAGTTGCTTTTAAAAAGGCAAGTTGGCCACTTTGAGTAATATTTTGTAAACAGTTAGGTATTGAACCAGAAAGGAAGTTTCTAGCTAGATCTAACAACCTTAAATAGCTTAACTGGCACAAGTGCTTAGGAATAGAACCAGTGAAGTTATTATTTCTCAAAGAGAGGATTCTTAAACTTGAGAGTTGACCTAAGAAGTCTGGAATGTTACCTGATAGCTTGTTATTACCCATATCCAAAGTCAAAAGATTTGTCAGATTACAAAAAGATTCAGGTATTGACCCAGTGAATCTGTTTGAATCCAAATGAAGATGCTCCATACTATACATACCTAAGCAGGATGGAATGGACCCTGAGAAATAATTTTGTGAGATATCAAGAAACAAGAGTGAAGCTGTACCACATGGGAATTGACCTTCGAACATGTTGTCTCGTGCCACGAGTGCATTTAAGGATGGCAAGTTGGTTATCCATCCTGGAATCACACCTGAAAAAAAGTTTCCGCTAATATCCAACATGGTTAAAGAAACACCATCAGTGATCTCTTTTGTGAGCACCCCTATAAACTGGTTATTGTCTAACAACAGAATTCGTAGCACACTTGAATTAAATTTTCTTGAAAGTACTTCACCGTGCAATCTGTTATTAGATGGCTGTAAAACCAACAACGATTGACAATCAGAAAACAATCTCTGCGGAACTTCTCCAGATAAATCATTGTTAGATAAATCCAACAATTGTATTTTACTCAAATCGCCCATTGACTGAGGGAGAGGGCCGTTGAAAGAATTTCGAGAAAAGTTCAAGTTGGTTATATTCGGAAAAATATTTCCTATATCAATAGGTATATTACCTGTTATTTGATTATCTGACATATCCAACAACCATGTATTAGCATTCCTATACAACGGCATACAAATAGTACCACCAACTGAGTTGTTCCTAAAGCTAACAACTTCCAGCTTCGTATTAGTATTAATCAACCAATTTGGAAATTGCATCTCCAATGAGTTGTGTGACAGGTCTAGTACTTGTAACTTATGCTGGTGAAGTAGAAAACTAGGAGCAACACTTCCTTTACGCCTGTTTATATTGCAGTTAGATAGCACAAGAACTTTTAATTGAAACATTGGAACCCAACCTATAGGCTCTTCTGTTTCAACCTCAAACTTGTCATTGTCACTTATAAATTCAACCAACTCAAGCTTTGTATGATCGGAGAAAGAGCTGAATGATAACGAGCCTTCAAATTTATTATAGCTAAAATCAACATACTCTAGAGATGTGAGATTAGCAAACAGTGATGGCAGAAGTGTTCCCATGAATTGATTTGATGAAATATCGAAGAGTTTAAGAGATGTTAGACTATTGAAACACTGAGGAAGGTTTCCATCAAACTCGTTTTGACTAAGATCCAACTCCTGGAGGTTCTTCAACTGGCAGAACCCTGCAGTCAAATAAAAAAATTACTGGTATTTGAAAGATTAACTATTGGTAAAATTTAATGTTACAAAGGGTGTGCATCAATCAAACCAACCACATAATCATGTGAACCTTTCGATTATGCAATTTATTTAAACAATTCCAATGTTAGTCATGCATGCTTTAGATAACTTACCATGATCTGGTAATGAGCCGTTGAGCTCATTGTTAGCAAAAGAGACAACTTCGAGCGAAAATAATGTACGTATTGCAGATGGGATGCTGCCAACAAAATGATTGTCACTCATATCTAAGACCTCCAGATGGCAAAAAGATGCCAATGCTAGATCACAAGAAGAGCAGAGAACATATGGGTTAGTAAGACAAAAACTCTAATAAAAAAAAGATTTGTTAATATATCTCAAATTTTGCAGCACCAGTTAGAGCCTTCAAATGAGTTGGTAACTACTTGATCAAATTGAATATGCTAAAGAAATACAATATAGGATGCACTATACCTTCCATAGGCAGTGTTCCATTATAAAGATTACCCTTCAAGAGGAGGACTTCCAAATCAGGCAGAAGAGGTTGTTCTAAATTAGATAGAGGGATACGTAAAAAGGATTAGTAAAAACAGTCTCTGTTGTGAAATTAAATCTAGAACGATCTGAGCTATATTCGAAAACAAACGCAGCTAGTCAATTCAGTAATCTCGATCTTTAAGTATTTTAGAATTATAAAATGGTGTTGGAGCACTAAAACAATTCAAGGGCAGAAGTACAAACCTTGAGCAAAAAGTAATCCTCCTATATTACAATGTTCTAAAGACAAAAATCTTAAAAATGGAAAAGCAGCCATTGCCCGCATGACGTCGTATTTATTGAAGAAGTTCCAATCGAGGTTCAAGTGCACCAGGGTGCTCATGGTGCCTGAAACTTTATGTCAAACAAAATAAGTAGAATACACAACAGTACAACACCTTGGCATAAACAATCTATTATATTCCATAAACTTAATAAACACTGGAAAATTTAGCAAGTAAAAAGTAATATGACGTTATCCACACAAGTATAAGTTAAGGATTGACTTTTACACATAACATCAGCATGAGATATTATTGTCAAGTCTATGTAACCGCAATAGATCGTAAGAACAACTGTTGATTTTATGTTCAAGTAAATTACATTTCTGAGGCTGTATTGGACTCAAAGAGTTGCATTTCAAATAATGCATATATAGAAAGGGATCATGTACAACATATATATAGAAGCATTCCCTTAATCTATAATCTAACCGTTATATGTGACTGACTTAAGGCCACATCTGCTTAAATCGATTTCCTCTAAGTCATTCAAACTAGATAATTCTGCACACAAAAAAGAAATGGCAAATTAATTCTTAATAGTGAGTTGAAGATCAAATTTAGATGTTTAATAATGTACATATATTATGATACACATGCCTTGTAGGGGAAAGGATGGTCCCAATGAAAGAGAACCACTAAGATCAAGAATCCTGAGAGATGGGAGGGAACTTAGGCATGATATGACGCTCCTGTCGAAATTGTTATCTCCGAGAGATATACTCTCCAACCTTTTTAATCTTGATAAACTCTTACAGCCTGTGAAATACTAATGAATCCAGAGAGAACTTATAGGTTTGTAATATAATTGAACAAGTGTAATTTATTTCGTCGTTTACCTTGAATACTTTTGATCCCAGTGAAAGTTAGATCCAACTTCTCCAGGAATCAAACGGGCTAATTCTGTAATGGAAAAAAGAAACACGTTGACTTATTCAATAAACCAACTAAAAACTCCAACCATTTTCATAGAAAGATAATGTTTGTGAAGGGACACTGTGCATAAATGATTTCATAAATTGGAGATTCATAGAAGTAGAGAGTACGTCGATAATAAAAGGAAAAACTAAAAGCAGAGTGATATATAGGACGGACATACCTTGAGCTGGAAATGATTCGGATAAAGGATTGCGACGAAGATCTAGGACCTTAAGCGATGGAAGAGCACTTAAAGATGTTATAAGGCTTTCATTGAAATCGTTATACCCAAGAATTAAAGTTTTCAACTTCTTCAACATCGGTTTCTCCTCAAAACCTACAATCATGCATCCAAATTCTCAATGCACACATATATAAGTCAACTCCCCAAATATTGTGTTTTCATTTAGGAAAAAGAAAATTATAGATAACCAGCTGACCCAAATAACTAATTAGTAGTTTCTAATTTTCATTTAGAACATTTGTTTATCGGATTAGAATTTGATGTTATTTCAAGCAGGATAATCCATTGCCAGGGTCCATGGGGAGTATCTGCTTGTTACATATCGAGAAATTACTCGTGTAGTTGGTCTCACATTGCATGTTGCACAAAACGATGATTCTTGATATCATGGGTATGTTTTAGATATTAAAAATGAGAATGATTACCATGCATTTGGAAGGTACCATTATAGTTACTGGAGCTGAGATCCAATACCTCCAAATTTTCCAAAGCTGCAAACTCTACAATATGTGTAAAAGGGTATATAAGCCTCTTGATAACATGCATGAATATAGGCTATAGAAAAGAAATCAGGAGGTTGAAGAACGAAAAAGATACCGTGAGCAGGAAAGTTTCCCTCCAATGCATTGTCACCAAGATCCAGAACTTTGAGTGAATTAAGCGCACCCAAAGAAGGAAATATCCCATTTGCAATATGATTACTCCCGAGGTCCAGTATTTCTAGCCTTTTCAAACTCTGACAACTTTTCAAGTCCTGCAAGAAAAAAGTTATATTGTTTTCTAAATATGATTTTTATTAACAGAAAGTTGAATGGCTTGTGATAGGTATATATACAAGTACACACATATGGTCATATATATTTTCAGTTGTCGAACACTCGGTCGATCAACTTATCGGCACACTTAAAATCAAAAACTAATTTCAACAAGAGTTAATTTACTTACATTAACATTTGATATCAACAAGAGAAAGACAAAGCAATACTATTCACTCATTTTCAAATCAATATATAGGTAGATTTCCAAGATCTAGCTAGATCAAAGTAGTAATATACTAAAAAAGTGTCATAGTAGAGAGATGTTGACGCATGGCAAGAGAAAATATGTAAAACATATATATGTCGATAATTGAATGGATTGGGTCAATTTTCAAGCTGATTTATTAAGCATATGCATCATTACTTTACTCATAGTAAATTAGACGATGATGCACATGATACCTGTGCTCACAATTCCGTTATCCAGACAATCCGATGACAAATTGAGACTTGTCAGGTCTTTAAAATGAAGAAAAAGAGACATGTTTAATGGCCAAATCCTTCCGTAGTCTATTCCCATGATGTTTTCCAATGACAAGTTTATTACATGACCGGTGGTTGTGTTGCACTCGACCCTCTCCCAATCACAACACTCGCCGCCATGATCAACCCAAGTTGGAAGAAGTGGTTCCGCATATGAATCGATTAGGGATGCTTTGATTTCCAGCAGTGCCTCTCTCCTCTTGTATACAATTACCTTGTATTATTCTGTCCATTAGAATATGTATCATCATCATAATTAACAATAACCAATCATCATAATTACTGATTTGTTTTTACTAGAACGCCAACCCATTTTAGTAAATAATAACAATAATGGGTCACAAATTTCCCCGTTTCTTAGCATAAATGTACGCATCTTTTGTGGGACCACAATATTTAATATATTTTCTACATTTCAAAATATGTCAATCTTTGTCCCCAAATACTTTCTTTCCATTTAGTATAATCCATTACCTACCATCAATTTGATCCACATGTTTCCTTTATTTAGTCATTACAAAAAGCAATTTATTTATATATTTGATACATAAGTCAAATATTCTTAATACAATTACAATAATATTTGTATTAAATCAAAGTTTCATCATACTCATGAAGATCCCTAGTCCCAACTTAGGCATACCAATCATGCATTATGAATTATCAGCATGTGAGATATAAAATTAACTTTGATACAATACTAGACTTGGCATACAGTAAAAGGGAAGTATTTCATACAATAGGAATTTAGTTGAACTTTGGGTGGGTAGATATATCTATATCTATATACTAATATATAAAGAGTTTTAACAAAAGTTTCAAAGATAGAAATAGTAAATTACTATTTTATCCTTTTAACTCTCATTCAACTTTTAAACATTTAAATTCAATGCAATTTATTATAAAGTTTACATATCAAAACTAATTTCGGTTATAAAATATGCCCATAATTAATTGTCTTTGTATAATTGATGTAAGTTATGTAACACGATAATGAATAATGAATTACATGTCACGATTGTTTTGATCTAAATATAAGTGAAAATTCAAATAGTTATACAAATTATAACTATCTTCTATGCTAAAGAGTTTCATACAAAGTTTTAAACTAATAAAATATCCTTTTAATTATGTTATCCAACACTTAAAGTCAATATAAATAATTCTAAAGGTAGTCTTAAAAATAATCTAATACAAGTAGAATAAGCATTTTAGTCTTCAAAATAATTTATTACTAATATATAAAGATTTCTACCACATAGTAGTCTTTAAAATAAAATAGTATTTTACCATTTTAGTTAATACAACATTTAATGTATGTGGTATAAGCATGTTATAGCTAGATTAATTATTTGTACACTTTATTTTTTAAAACTTTTAACTTTTATATTTAGAGGTTGCAATTCGAGTTGAGTTTAGATTTGCGAATCAAATTGACAATATGAATCCAAACTAATTTGATAAATTGATTAACGGTCAAACCCGGACATGACAAGTATTGTACTGGTTAGTCCGTGTACCCGTTGACCCGAACCTTTCCCAACCCCGACCATAAAATTTAAAATATTTAGCGAGTGTTTGAATTGTAGGCCTACGGGTTAAAAACTCAACCATAACATGTTTATTTCCATGTCAGTTAGGGGTTGGATTTTAAATTTTATCAAGAATTATTACCGCTAATTAAAATCATTTGAAGTATGTATAAAAGAAAGTTAGAAAATGATATATACCACTATTGTTTCAATATTTACTCAAGTACGATATGTGTTGAACAAAAATATAATTGAAAGTAAAATCTTTTGTCATCGCTGCATTGTGCGAGTAATATGTTAGTATGTAGCAAGACACATCAAATACGAGTGTACTTGATGCAATTGAATGTGAATTGTAATTGCAGTATATACTACAGAATAGAAGTCATAAAGTCAATGAAGTCAACTTGATCGAGATGCCGGTCAAAGGTAACCTTGACTTATCAACAAACCTCCAAGTCTTCATAAATCATTAAGTCGATCACCATGAGGCAGCTCGTCATTTTACGAATTACTCCCAATATTCTATCTTGACTTCCTAACATATTTATCAAGTTACAAAGATCAAATATCAATTAATATATGTTTTCCCTATATGTTTATCCAGATACAAAATATAAGTATAAAGTGTGTATTAATAATAGAATATAAATAATAATACTCCAGATCATTTGTAAAAAATTTAGGATTTGTATTACCTATATGTGTGCTAAGGATTCTTACACTAAACAGCCTCTAACTTTTTTTTTCTTTTTAAAAAAAAGAACCTCCATTACGTTTTTTATTATAGTTAGGTAATGATTGTTTATAGTCCCCTACATTGTTAAGAAGAGCTATCAAATTAGGTAGCTACATAATGAATAAATACACTATTATAAACAATTTATTTTCAAACTTCATTCTTATTATTCGACTCATAAAAAACGTTAGAACTTTATCATATACATCATTTGAATATTAAAAAAAAAAATCAAATACACATTCAGCGATCCCGTGTATATACACGGGTTTTGATATCTAGTTTAAATATAAATAAATGATTTTAACCATTTACAAAACTTTTCTAATATTAATTAACAAATCATATTACCATTTTACCCTTACCTTCATCCCTTCATTTTTTTAGGGCTCAAGCTGTTAGAAATTACAATCGGGAAGTTTCACACTTCAATCCCATAGAATGTGGAATTCTATTTGATTATAATACCTTTATTTTACCTACTTGTTTTATTGATATGAATTTTAACTAATTGTTGATTCATCAAAAAGTTGGGAGCCAAAAATATCAACACCAACCAATCTGTAAGTGCTCATGAGATTAAATTGAATGAATAAAAATAAGTTTCGTTTTTGTCTATTGAGTGTTTCAAGTATCCTCTGGTTTTATCAAGTTTGAGATATGATGATGAAGGTTATTGTTAAGTTGATTAGGTTTTCGTTTTCCAGTTTGCAGAGACAAAGTTAGCGTTAGGATTGTAATTTGAGAAGGGTAGAATAGTCACAATATTATTAGTCAACATTTCGTTAAAAGTTTTTAAGATTAAAATCATTTAATTATTAGGGTGCGGTTCAGAGCAAGGTTGTCAAGATCAGGATCCTACTTATAATCGTTTTCGTCTTTGCAAGATCGCGATCGTAAGATCGGATCGGGATCGTAAGATCCTACCAAAATATCAATTTTTATCTAAATATATTAAAATTCAGGTAGAAAACTAACAATTAGAGAAATTTAATGTAACATTAAAACTTTAATATTACAAAAATGATCAATTTGTCAAAAAATTTAGTGGGATGATAAACATACTAAAACCAAAAAATAGTAGCAATGTAGTTAGTACTTGCACCACTAGTCATAATAAGTTTAAGAGCATACGAGCCTACAAACAAAAATTACTAATCTAAAATATCAATTGAAACTTTAAACGTCGTTTTGGAGTTTTAGGTTTTTTTTCTTAAAATGAGAGAACTGATACATTTAATATGAAAACAAAAGCGTGTGGTGATTTTTGAGCCAAAATTGGGCTTTGGACCATGACTATGTGCCATATAAAGATTTAGCCCAATTGTAAAAAATAAAATAAAAAATGTCCATTTGTACGATCAGATAGTTCACCAATCCTACGATCCTACTACGATCTTACCTCTTGAGCGATCCTACTCCGATCCTGCACGTTTTCACTTGGTAGGATCGTAGGATCGTAGGATCGTGCGATCTTACTATCAAGATCGCGATCTTGACAACCTTGGTTCAAAGGGGTAGGGGGCATGGAGAGAGGGAGTAATTTGCAATTTTGTCAAAAAAATTGTCTAAAAATTTATTTAATCAGAAAAATTTTTAATATGCAAGATTCAGTAAAAAATGATAACGAACGTAAAATGCAGTAACAAATATACATGATACAATAAACAAATAATAGTAGTTTTTTAAATTCAAGAATTAAATCAATATTTACAAACACATAAAATGCTAAAAAAAATAAGATGTAGTAAGAATATACAAGATGCAGTAAACAGAATTTTTCGATTGCAAATATAAAATCAAACTGTAGAAACACATAAAAAATGCTAAAAATCATAAAATGCAGTAACAACATACAAGATGCAGTAAACAAGTACTAGCACAAATATACATTAATCGCATTTAAGATGCAATAATGTAAGATGCAGTAGAAAAAATGTACGATGCAGTTGATTTATTTTCATATCTAAATAGTAGATCTAGATCTAAAAAGTAAATCTACTTTTCATATCTTCTTTTTAGATTTAGCTCTACGAGTTTCCTGATCTAGATCTATATAGTGGTGGTGGTGGTTGTAAAGATGATGACAAAAGTGGTGGTGACGGTGGAGCGGCGGTGGTGGCGGGTGAGCAGCGAGAAAAATGACTAATTTACCCTTTTATTATCTTATTCAACATTCAAATACTTAAACTTAATTTAATATAATTAATCATAAGAGTTAATATTATCATTATTAAATTTTAAAAGTAATAAACATAAACATTAAATTCTATCTTATCACATATAAAGCATCTCCATCATGATCTTAAAATTAGACTCAACAATGTTTAATGACTAAATTGCCCTTCAAAATTCATTAATAATTTCAATCTTTCCAAATCAACCATTGATTTATATTATTTACAACTCATTTTAAACTTTGCATATCGTCTTTTAAAACGTTTAACATATTATTTCAATGAATCTTTTACAAAATATATAAAAATTGAATAATTCATTAGATCTTTCAAATTTTCAAATCGAAATTTTCACGAACATGCGGAATTATTCGTCACCGCCGATGTGCGCGAGTACATTGTTAGTCTATAATAATATATAATGCATTTGTAATGTTTTATTAAGAGGAAATTTACTAATTTACTCTAACATTATTATTAGTATTTGAAAATTTTATTTAAAATTACTAACATAACCCTACTTACATATTAAATTATCATTTATACTATTACTAGTTTATAACTCGCGGCTTCACGGTACTATACGTACATGATATTTATATTAATGACTCACTTCATGTAGTGGAATTAAAAAATAGACATAATTTGATATCCGGATATATCGTAGTTGTATGTATTTTATTTTGTAAATTGAAGTTATAGTGCGATCGTATTGTAAATTTGGTTAGAGTATGCTTCATATTGTGCATATAACTTATGATGTCGCTTATGCAATATATGAATAACGTTAAAATTTGATGTGTCTGCTATAAATATGTCATGTAATTAGTTCTTGTCAAAAAGATACAATCTTATATTATTATATAATGATAATGATATAATAATACAATCTTATGTCATGTAATTATTTTATGGTCATTATCAAATTTTATTTTTAGACTTATTATTGCTTAATTTTAAATTGAGAAAAGTTTCATTTTATCCGAGAATTTTTGGACGTTTTCGAACGAATTTATGGTGGAAAAACTCGAAAATGGATTTTGGCGGCATGGCCGAGTGGTAAGGCGGGGGACTGCAAATCCTTTTTCCCAGTTCAAATCCGGGTGCCGCCTCATCAACAAACGAATTGAAATTCCATTCCAATTCCTTCCCGATACCTCTCAAGGAAAATCTCGAATTGGATCCTAAATTGACGGGTTAGTGTGAGCTTATCCATGCGGTTATGCACTCTTCAAATAGGAATCCATTTTCTGAAAGATGACTCCTTCTAAGTCCTTATTCTATAGTGATTTCTTTAGTTGTAAAACTAAGCTTGAAAATTTCATTGCATACAAAGATTCAGATGTGTTGCTTTCACTAATTAAGCAATATGAGAAACCGAGACTCGAGTGGACTTTCCAAGGAGTAGATCCATTTAAGAAAATAACGCAAATGACAACAGTTGAACGGAAAAGGTTTGACAAAGACAAAAGAGCATATGCGATGATCATCATGTGTTTACCACAAGATATGATTTCTTGTCTCAAAACTTATCATGAAACGTCTTACGATTTATGGGAAGCATTGATAATCGAATTTGGTAGAGACGCTCAGATAAAATTGAAAGGTTCAGACGAAGAGCTTAACGAGAAATTGTTAAAAAAGGAAGAAGAAATCAAGGCTCTTCAATCCCAGATACTTACCGTGGAGAATGAATGCGAAGAGACGTGATTAAAAATTGTCGGACTTGAGAAAAACGAAGAAGAGATTAAAATCCTTCAATTCCAACTGCTTAATATGGAAACTGAACGTGAAACAATGCGTTCAAAAATTGTCGGATTGAAAGAACAGATTAAAGAATTTGAAGTTAAGCAAATGGTGGTAACCATCCTTCAATAACCGATGATTGCAAAGCTAAAAGAAGATAATGATGTTGCATTGAAAACTATTAAACGAGCAAGTAGCTAAAGAAGTCATAATGTTGTTTCTTCGTATCAAAGAACGTGTTCAAGTTAATTTATTCATATATGTCATGGTAGAACTTATGATATATCAGTTTCTACAATCAGTATATAGGGTGAGGTTCAAATGAAAATAAAAAAAAAATGTTGAGAATAGGAGAACCAATATGAATGCGCCACGTGTCAAAAAACACATTTTCCCCCATATTTTTAAAAACTAAATATTTCACAAACGACAATTCGAAAAATTATGAAAATTGCACCATAAAATTCAGCGTTTTCTCCTCTTCGATTTAAGATCTCACAAGCTATACTTTCGACGAGTTTTTTTTTCATTTTTTTGGTGGGTTTTACAAATTAGTAACACATGTGTTACGAATTAGTTGTACATTTGATTTGCGGTTAGGGTTAGAGTTAGGGTTAGGGTTTAGGGTTTAGGGTTAAGGTTTAGCATCGTTTAGGGTTTTGGGTTTAGCAAGGGTTAGGATTTAGGCTTTAGTATGATTTAGGGTTTAGGGTTTTGTAAAGCGTTTAGGGTTTAGGGTTTAGGGGTAAGGGTTTAGGTCCTACCTAAACCCTAAACCCTAAACCCTAAACGCTTTACAAAACCCTAAACCCTAAATCATACTAAAGCCTAAATCCTAACCCTTGCTAAACCCAAAACCCTAACCCTAACCCTAACCGCAAATCAAATGTACAACTAATCTGTAACACATGTGTTACTAATTTGTAAAAACCACCAAAAAATGAAGAAAAAAAAATCGTCGAAAGTATAGCTTGTGAGATCTTAAATCGAAGAGGAGAAAACGTTGAATTTTATGGTGCAATTTTCATAATTTTTCGAATTGTCGTTTGTGAGATATTTAATTTTTAAAAAGATGGGGGAAATGAGTATCGATAAAAATGAATGGTTGAGATTGATTCTCCCATTATCACACAAAATTGTTGTACTCGTTTGAATACTACACTCGATAAATATATATGCACAAAGTAGTACTATTGTAGTATTTAAAACTTAACCTATAATAATAGCGATGAATTTGCAGAGAAACTAACAATCAACAAATATTGGTTGAACTTAGTTCATGACTGGCTTTAACTTAGGAAGTAATCTGGTTAACACAATGTAAAATAATGTAATTTGTGCATAGAGCATGACCATACTTTTCAACTTGCTATAAAAAAATTTATTCTCTTTCTTTTAAATAGTGACCACCCTTTTTCTCCTGAAATTCTCTAAGAAAATGACAAATTTCTTTCTTTTTGCTTTTATTTTTTTGACAAAATGTCCTTAAATACTCCATGATTAGAAGTTTAGTGGTTCAAGTTAGAAGTGTCAAAATGGGTGAAAAGGTGATAAGTCAACAATCTAAGAGGCATAAGTCAACAAAAACGTGAAGTCATTACTCTTTAGTCAAGTTTTATGAAGATAAAAAGTCACGGATTTGGTAGGCGAATAGTCAATAGTCAACTTTTGAGCACTTCAACAACCAAACTCAACTTTCGAAATTTGTTCCATCTTTCCAATTGCGTAATTTAATTATCATACGATTTTTCTTCATCAAGCAAATCCATATTTTGTTATATATGTAAATTTGATTACATAAAAAAGTCCATATATATACACATTTACAAATATAGCGAACGATGAATATGTATCAAAACCAACGCTTACATAAACAGTCACAAAGAAAGTAAAATAACTTGTATACAAACTTTCTATATTTGCAAGATTTGAATAAGAACGAGGATTGTATGCCCCTTGCGAGGGGTTTTATAAATTTACCATTTCCGTGAAAAGTAATGCATAAATCGGAGTTTGAACAAATTGTAACAAAAACAATATAGTGATTCTATAGATGAAATGACTTCAACTTACACTAAAGTTAATGTAGAGATTAATAATAAACTATTTTAACTAGGTTGAAAATTTTACATCAAATTTTAAAAAATAGAGTTTGGTTATAGTGATGTTATGCTTACATCAAATTACAACTACTATTATTCGGACAAGAAATGTTGAAATTTATATTAGTAATGTCATACCAAAAGTACTATGTGGTTATGTTAAAATCATAGATTTTAAAGGAGAAAGAATTCTTGAAAATATGTTAAAATAAAAGATGACTACCTAGTGAAAATGAATTATGCTCCTTCCGTTCCAATTATAATTATCTATCTTTCTATTTTGGTATGTCTCATAATAATTGTCCGTTTTCAACATCAATCAATCCAAATGCATTAAAATGATGAAATTCTATTGGTGGTCAACTGTAATAAATGTATTTTTCTGAAACTGTGTGTTTTTTATCTGGTGAGAATAATTTTAAAATGGGAAAGTATATTTTTGTCTTAGTGATAATAACTCCATCTTTTAATCCAATCCCAATTTGTAATCAAAGATTCAACCTTTGACTCAACTTCATCTTTAGTTTTTATTCATGTCATTATTAACCATAATATAAAAGGAGTCATTGCTCGTATGAAATTTTTAAGTAGTCAGCTTCCCCCTCTCGAATCCAATTGAAGAGTTCTTTGTTTCACCTTAAATTTTCATATACTGTCATTCTCATAACCAGAACATGCCAACTCACTATGAAATTCTCTCATTTAATATTAATGTGTTTGAAGAAGACCACTTGGAGTGGTACCTGTAGGGCTGCAAACGAGTCGAGCTTTTATCGAGCAACTCGAGCTCGACTCGAGCTAGAGCTCGTTTGAGTCGAGCTTTTATCGAGTTCGAGCCCGATCTCGATTTTAAAAGTAGAGCTCGAAATATATATCGAGCCGAGCTCGAGCCTTTAAGAGTTCGGCTCGAGCTGTTATCGAGCTTTTCGAGCTTTAATTAATATGTATATTTTTCTATAAATGTATATGTAATTTTGAATCTATAAATGATATTATTATTATACTTTAAATATTGTTATACTATTTTTACATATTTTTAACTAATTTTCACACTTTATTTGTATTTTCTATATATTTGAAATGATTTTTGTTATTAATTTTTATTACTAATTTAATATAAAATAAGTTTGGGTATTAAAAATCATTTTTTATAAGAATAGTCGAGCTTTTCGAGCCGAGCTCGAGCCATCCTGAAACATTTTCGAGTCGAGCTCGAACATTCATCGTGAAAGCTCATCGAGCTATCGAGCCGAGCTCGAGTCTACCCTAAATGAGTCGATCTGAACTCGAGCCATGTCGAACTTGAGCTCGGATCGACCCGATTACAGCCCTAGGTACCTGTTCTCAGCATGTTGAGACTTGACGATTGACCACAGATCAAAGTGAAAACCGTCGTCAAAAAAGTTAACCGAAGAGAACAAACAAAATGGGGGCCCTACATCAATATTTAATTCACCTTTCCTTTTTTAAAATAAAACAATGGGCCTAAATTATAGTCGGAACAGTTAGCACTGCGACCAGTCGTGGCCGACGTGAGTCGTAGTGGTCTCACTGCTGCAAAGTGGCCTGACCTATCATTTGAAATTCAATATGAGAGAATCAAACATCACCTTTTTCCATAAATAAAGTCAAAATGTTTCATAAGTTTGAGTTTATACATCGTTGCACGTACAATATAGTATTTTCTATAAAGTATAAACCGGATCGCTATCAAACAAGTCGCTGTTTATGTTTTACGACAAAACGATTTAATGGATATGAACTCTAACAAGTTCACATGTTTGACATGGATTTTTGAGGAACTAATAATGAGAGGGACCATCATTCACCAAAAGTAATGATGGATTCATTATTATGTTTTTGAAAGAAAAAAAAACGGTTGTATTTTTCAAAAAATCCAAAATGTATAGAGTAAGTTTTTAGCTAAGATTTTAACCAATTGACATTAACTTTTTTAAAATTTAAAAATAAAATTATCTCGGAGAATTGAGCACTAATACTAACTTTTTTTTAAAAACATATTGTGATCGGTTAGAACCCACGTTAAAAGTACGAGTAGTTGTAGCTACAGTACGAGTAGTTGTAGCTACAGGTCTGTTTGCTATGCGAAATATAATATTCTTATGAAAAATTTAATTCTTTGTTTGTGTTAATGGTTCACAAGAATTGAGATACCGATGTTAAGAGTCATTCAAAATTTTAAATCCGTCACAAATTGCAATATGTGTTGCATAACGTCACTTTATTAAGTAACATTAATTAAGTTTGTTTTTGAATTAATGAAGGTTGTTAACTCATTCACCAAAAAGCTGTCATTATTTTGTACCCACTCCGTGTTCCATAGCTAGTGTATCAATATTTCATTATGTTTAACACTGTTAACACTAAGACTATTCTCATTCGTGACGGAAACTGACGGGCCACGTCAGCGCCACCTCAGCTTTTTCAAAAACTGACAGAAACTAACAGATCCCTACTATCAGTGGTCCTTCAGTTTTTTTTCAGAGACCCACGCACTATTTAATTAATAGATTAATTACACAATAATAAAAATAAAACACAACTTATTAAAATAAAAACATCACAATTAAAAAAAAAACATTACAAATTTATAAAATAAAAACATTACAAATAATGAAATTAAAAACATTACAATGATTAAATAAAAACACAATAATTAAAATAAAGTAGTCTAATCCGAGCTCGATTCGTCGGTTTCGTTCGCGGCTTGGTTCTCGTTTTCGTCTTCGTCCGAGTCTCCTCCCCCATTTGTATCTTTATATTGTTCAACAACTTCTTTTCGAGCGGTTTTGATGATTTTCAATTCTTTTTTTGACGCATTCTTGTGTATTTTTTTACAAATAAAGCTCAACGCTTTGTAAGTCGCTTTTTTGATATTATTCGCGGTAATTATTGTTATTGCTTTTTGTTGCAATAGGGCGGTATTCTTAACCGCTTGGAGGGTCTCGAGTTTTTCGGAATATACACTTCTTGATGCGGAAGCGGCGTCCGATGAAGCCGAACTTTTGGCCGACTTTCGACCCGGTGGACGGCGAATTAGGTCGTCTCGAAACAACCTTTTCATATTTGCTTTAAGAACCGTAGGCATTGGGGCGGTGGTGTCCTCGTTAAGATCGATGGAATCGGCTTCGGGTTGAAATTGCGTACAACCCATTACGCCCTCCTCAACAGAGAATTTCGGGTAATGTTTAAGTACGTCCCAACATTGCTCGTAAATAAATTTACGTTTTCCCATTTGTTGCTTAAAACCTTTATGGGTCTCATTTAAAACATCCTCGTCTCCGGCACCGCTTTGAGGACAAATCTCGGCAAATCGTTTGTAGATGCGTTGAAATACTTTGACGTCGTGCGAGATTTTATTCCATTTGCCCGTAAGTGAATTAAGGTTTCGTTTTACGGGCGCAACGAAGTTGCAACCTTGATGGACTTTACGCCAAAAACTATCGTTTAATTGATTTTTTCCTTGAACACCGTTTTCTGAACAATGTATCCACCGTTCGGCCAAAAGTCTTGCCTCCTCGTCGGACCACCTAATTTGTTTACGTTTTCTCTTTTCGGCCTCGGCTTAGGTCTCGGGTTCGGGTTCGGGTTCGGCCCTGTCCGAACTTTCGACTACATTTTGCATTTCGGTTACGGAGAAATTACTTTGTTGAAAGTAGGGTGTCGTTGGTGAAAATTGTTGGTTTTGCGAAAATTGCGGATATGGTGGTGAATATGGACGGTTTTGTGAGTATTGTGGGCTATACGGAAATTGTTGGTTTTGGTACCACCCGCGGTGTTGGTAGTTGATTCTTGTGTCATCGGGTGCAAGTTGAAACGGTTGCGCTATGGGTGCGAAATTTGCGAATCCCGTAGGTTGAGACGGACCGGAGTAGTTTGATTGTACGATCGGATTATTTAAAAGGTTTTCGAACATATCGGTTCCTACATTGGCTTGATCTTTACCTTTGGATTTGGATTTGGATTGGGATTTGTTGTTTTTTGACATTGTATGGTGTTTGAAATGGAGGTGTTTTTATGTTGAATGTTTAAAAATTGTATAGTTAATTGTAATGTGGAAATTGGATAAATTGTAGTATGTATATATAGTGTGGATTTTGGTTTGATTTTTGAAAAAAATAAATAAATAAATAAAAACAACGGTCACAAAGCTAGCCGTTGAATTTTTTTTTTTCCAAACGGTAAAATCCGTTCTTGGCCCACAAAACACACACGAACAAAACTGACGCAACTTCGAAAATCCGAAGGAAAAAACCGACGGACCGAAACCGACGGCCCGTGTTATCGGCGTCGGTTCCGTCGGTTTATTCCGACGAGAATCCGACAGGCCCGATAGGAGTGGTCTAAGTGAACTATCCGCGATAACGTAAATTTTTATATTTTTTGTTTTTATTTTCTTTCAACTTTTTATATTGAAGAATGTTAATATAATATTGTATTGTAACGTGTATTTTTGTTAAATTTGTAAATATTTTGTTGGTTTCATTATCAATAAATTGTTTAATCTATTTCATTTGAATATGAAATGTGAAATATATATTTATTGTAATGTAATAATTTAAATTTAAATTGATATTGTTATATTAATGTTAAGAATCTTCTTTTTTTTTTGTTGTTGTATATTTTGTTTGTTAATAAATGTTTACTTTGGACTATATATAAATATTACATATAATTAAATTTATTTAGGGTTTTTCTCAATAATAATTAACAGTGCAGAAATTTTAATTATTTTATTGAGTTTATGTTAAATCGGATTTCAATAGTTATTAAGATTAGTTTATTGGTTAGTTTTGAATATATGTAAATAAACTATAGAAAGATAAGATTTGGTTTTATTAAAACTACGTCTATAGTTAAGTAAGCAAATATGAGTGGGTTACTAAAATTCCATTAAATTATAATTGACAAAAGGTAAAATAATTAAACATAAACATTACAGTATTATAATTCATAATTCATTGAGTATTGAGTAAACTATACAAAGATAATTTTTTTGTTAAATTTTTTGTTTATATTCAAAAAAGATTTTAAACTCGTATGTACATGAATTTGTAATTGATTTCATTAATTATACAAAAAAATGTACATGATAAAATTATAATATTTTATTTTGTGTTAAATTTTTTTATTCTTTTTGCTTTTTGTTTTTGAAGAAACCCACATAACATATATCACCACAAAACCATATAATATAAATTTATAACATAGTTTAGGTCCCGAAATAGATCTCACAAGATAATCTGAAAATGTTTTCAAACATTTTTTTAGATGGTATTACTTGTTTGAAAATTTTGATTACAAAATCTGTGATTATTTTACAAAACCCTCGCGTACGGGTGTAAAATTAAACTCGTTAGACAAATATTTGCAGGTTCACAGGTTGAAAAAAAATCACGGGTACGGGTCATGGGTAGCGTAAATCTATATGTGCTACCTGCATGTACTATCCCTAATAGTGCAAGTATATTATGAGTTATGAACGTTGTAGCGACAATTGATAACATAAGAGATTAAAATTGTTTAAATGCAAGTCTTTAAAATATAATCAGAGACACGTTAAAACAAAATTTTGAAATTTTGCTTAGTAATGTTATACAGCTTGATCGTAATGTAGTGATGAGTTTATATGTATACCATATGTATTAAACTAATTATTAATAAATAATACTTAATAGGTGAATGTTAAAGGTGTATATGTATTAAACTAATTATTAATAAATAATACTTAATAGGTGAATGTTAAAGGTGTATATAATTAAATAGTGGGGGGTAAAATAGAGATTTGAATAGCTTTCGTAAGGGTTCTATTTTAGACAAACTTATTTTTTCTAAAATTTCACCTCTCTTAATCCAATCAATCATTCTTACTCCCTACTATGTTTTATTTTTTTCTTAATTCTTTTATATAATTTTTTGTTTTACATCTCATATCATATACAATTTTTAATATTTAATAAGAACTAACGTTTTATAAAAATATTACTAAAATCGTTTTTATAAATTTCTTTTAAAAAAGATAATTTTTATTAGTTTTTCTAAAAAGCTATTTTTATACAATTGTGTTTTTTAAATAAAAATATATTTCATAAACTTTTTATCAAAATAAATGATGTAGGGGTTTTTCTGAAAATTTTAAGGGTGTGTAAAGTATTAGCCCTTTTGTAATCATCAAAATTGAGAGAAATACTCTCACTTGATTGGTTAATAGAGTTTTATTAGGAAACATGACGTGATTCGTTTATTATATTTATAAGATACGTTTAGGTAAGATTTGTTTTTTTAGTCAACAAATTTATGTTAAAATTTGGTATATTGAACAAACTATAGAAGATAAGATTTGTTTAGAATTTCTTATATATGTTAACTTTATAATATTAAGAAAAAAATAGATTTTTTCACGTTTTTTACTATGAAACAAATCCCACGTAAAATTCGTTAGGGTTTTTTAAAATAAATAAATAATATTTGTTTATATTTTATATGCTAAAATTTAATTAAAGAAAGAATTGTAATTAAGTTAACAAATTTGTCACAAAAATTGTTACATATAAACAGATTTTAAGAAAAGTTATCAAACGTAGAACGTTAACCACTTGTTAATGTTCTATCAAGAAAACTTATAAATCTTTATGGAAACTGATATATTTAAAATAAATTAACATTTATCATCCGCTATGTTTTATTATTATAGTTTTTATAATACTTTCCTTCAAAAACAAGTGGTTTTCCATCTATAAATCAATAATAAAAAAAGTTAAAAAATGAACATTTAAAAAATAAAAAAATAGCATAAAATATCAACATATAATACCCTCCAAGCCTTTAGGATCTTCAACAAAATGACATTTTTCATTTATAAATTCATTCAAAAAACTGTTAGTAAATACATAAATACAAATATTGTATTATAAGTTAAACAATGCGCATATGATACCTTCCAATTCTTTTGGAGTTTTTAGAATTTCGGTAATATGTTGCTTTCCATTAGATGTAGATGGTTATAAGCGTGGATCCATATAAAATTTGTAAATGAACATAAAAAAAGTTGATGAAAAAAAAATGATGAATGATATATATAGAGATAGGAATCAAGGGTTTTAATTAGGAAAATATTTTAGTGGGATATAGATAAAAGATTATTGAAAAGATTGAGAAGGTATTTGTGGAATCCGTTCGATTTTTTTTAAGAAAGAAACCTAATCAATGACTCAAACTTCTCGATGCTATCCTCTTATAATTATATATATAAAAGATATCGAGTGTGTTTGGTAAAATTAGCTGATAGCTAGAGCTTATATTTAAAGTTAGAAGCCGAAACTTATTGTTTAGATAAGTATTCGGCAAAAGTAGTTAGAGTTGAACCTTAAATATATTAAATTGACACAAAAAAAACAAAATAATATGTGATAACTAAATGTATAAGGGTTATTTATATAATTTCTCATTTTATAAGCTTCGAGTTTATCTTTAAAAACTACTTCTAGTAGCTTTTTTATAACTTATTTTTTATAAGCTTTTTGTTATATACATTATATCAAACAATGTTAGAAACTTGATCTTATAGAAAAAGTAAGATTAAACTATCATGTATAAGAGATAAAAGAAAAACATTAAACACAAAATTTTGAGTTTATATTTTAGTTATGGATCGAACTTTACACCTTTTACTATCGTATGTATCTAACTTCAAAATCTCCAATTGCGTATGTTCAAGTTTTAAAACCGTCATTTATATGTATTTAATTACTATTATATAAGTAAAGACCAGCAAAAAAAACCACATACAATAGACGGTTTTTAAACTTAAATAAATATAATTGTAAAACGTGTTAAACTTAATACATAACCAAACTATAAATCTAAAACTTTGACTATGTTAGGTATATAATAAGTAGGATTTATCTAATGATAGCCCTTAGGGCTATGTTTAAGAAAATATTTTGTGTATAAATGGTGGTACATTAAAGTTAGTGGAGTGGTTATTAAAAAGTTGGTGAGGTAGTTATTTTCATAGTACAACAAAATAATGCGTGTCCGAATATCTTAAACATAGCCCTAAGGGCTATCGTTAAAAAAATCCTAATAATTACTTTGAAATTTTGGCTTGATAAAATGTGTTTCTTTTACCTTCTTACCCCATAAATATTATAGTTCCTCAAATTACAAATTCTCAATGCTTAAAATACAATAAGTGTATTACTCCATCCGTCCTAATATAATAGTCTATGTTTAATTTTCGAGTTGTACCAAATTGATTGTCCACTACTAAAAATAAAAAAAGAAATTTGATCGAGATTACCATATTAACCTTACTTGAAAATATTATTACAAACTTTAAAGAAAACAATAATTAATTAGTTAATCAAGAAAACAGTATTGATTGTGATTTTATTTAACTGTGTATTTTTTATTGATGAATAATTACTTTGGGACGGAGGAGGTACATATTTAGTGATACACGGAGTATGATATATTAGTGTGTATGAATTTATAACGGGATACATGAAATTGCTACTGCACGTCTGCATTATAAACCAAAAGTTGCAAGTACTATAATGGACATTAACCAAGGATAGCTCGGATATCGTTGCCAAAAAGGGTTTTGGTACATATGAAAGCTGGAAGATAATATGTTATGTTGGGAAAGTAAGGACAAATGGGCTAACAAGGGTCCAGAGCCAGCCAGCCAACCACACCGACTTGACATGACTTGACCCGGACCTCATGTGATCTGATTTGATCTGACTTCACTCTACCTTTTTCTTTCACTCAATTTCACTTCGCAAAATTCCACTACCTTTTTACATTTACTACCCTACTAAAACATTTTATACGACTATTTATTTACAATATTTATAGAACTCAATAAATTTCCAAAGAAATTATTTATGATTTGAACTTTATACGACTATAATAAAGTGTCAAAACATTTGAATTTTCCCTCTTTCGCATGACAACCTGACATTTTACACTCCCCTTCAATGGTGTAATTCACAATTGGCCCACTCTTCTATATATATAACTCCACTACCACTATTGTTCCTTCTTATACATACTTACATTTCTATCTCTAATGGCTTCCGACCACCCAAATTCTACCACGTTTGTCCAAGCCGACCCGTCCACCTTTCGGGCCGTCGTCCAACGACTAACGGGCGCCAACCCGGCCCCACGGGCCTTACCCAAAACCTCTTCTCGGACATCCGCGTTCAAACTTCATGAACGCAGACAAACCACAAGAAAACTAGAGATCACACTCAACAACGGGCTCCGACAATTTGGTATCATGTCACCGTCAGCAAGACAACGAGGTTTTGCTAAAGGTGACATTATGATGTCATCACCCGTGTCGACTTTAGATGTTTATGGAAGAGGAAGCCCTCGGACACCCGTGGAGGAAGAGGAAAGAGCGATTGCGGAAAAAGGGTATTATTTGCACCCGAGCCCGATTAGTACTCCTCGTGGATCCGAGCCCGAATTATTGGTTTTGTTTCCTCTTCATTCACCAAAAAATGACCCATCATCATCTTAGGGTTTGTTATAAAGTATGTACCAAATGGTTATAGATTGATTAGTTAGTTTACGTAGGATTATTTATTAGTCGATTTTGAATTAGTTTGATGTGTTTCCTTTTAGTTATTGAGTTATTTAAAGCAACTGTATTTTAATATTTTTATTATTTTTCAGTTGAAGAGTTGGCATTGTTTAAATGGATTTGGGCTTTGGTAAGTTATTAATTATTACAATTAGTATCAGTAATGTTTGGATAAATATAATTTCTTTAAGTATAATACTATAGTTACACACAATTTTGTTTTTAATTAGAACATTTGATACGGGCGTAAGGGGTGTGAAGTCTCCACGATGCGAAAACGGGAGGCTTTCTCCGACGTCATCGTGGTGAATTCAACGGGGCGGGGTGGGAGTTGAAGTGGGTCCACTTGCCCTTTTAATTTGTTTTCTATTTTCCTTTTCGAATATGAAAAAATATATTTTTTTAAGAACCCTTTTTACCATTTGAAAAATAATAAAAATATAATAATGGCTAGTTCCTACGGCTAGTTAATAAAATTTTTTCAACTATAAATAAACACTACATTTTCTATACAATTCACACCAAAACTACAGCAATTATACAAATATTCACAAACACATTCACATTAAAAAAAATTCTACAAAATGGATTTAATCAATTACATTCTCGAATCTTTTTCGGAAGATGAATCTTATTATGGAAGTTTTTCAAAAATGGAAAGAAGCAAAATAATGTGAACGCAGTGAAAATATTCACGACAAAAAGAAATACACGAAAAAAATGTTCACGATCCACTGCGAGATGATCAATTTTAAAGTTTGTGTTTTATTTAAATATTGAATTGTATATAATTAAAGTATATTATGTTTTTGTTTTTGTTAATTAGAAAATAAAAAACAAATTAAATTGTGGAGTAAAAGGTGGGTCCAACTCACCATAACATGACTTGGTGAGATTCCTCACTTCATGGTATTATCCTCACACCATGTAATGGTAACATGACACTCACTATCCCACCACCAAGCCCATGATCATAAGAGGTGATTTTAATTTATATGTTTCTTGATAATATTATTAAACTATTTTGAAAATTCAAGTTATTTAATCATCAATCAATACAACTATACATACACTATTAACATATTGACCCATTTTATTGCAACTAAATACTTGATTATATTTAAAAGTAATTAATTTTAAACTGTACACTCAAACACTTCCTTTAATAAGTATTTATTCGGTAACCACATTATATTGACTTTCATGATATCATAACTATATATAGTTTTTCCGGTAAATGATTTTAAGCAAATAATTATATAAGAAGATAACATTATTTGATAATATGATAAATGGTTCTCTATAAAATATGGGTGATGATTCATACACCAACTATTTTTCTTCGTACACTACTAACGATATGTTAAACTATTATGCAGTATAATAGCATAAAACATATTTAGTAGTGTATAGAAAAAAAATGAGTAATGTACGAATCACCATAAATCATTCAAACAAATGAGCAATACACCTTTGTTCTACTTTTTTACTTGGTACGGAGTACTATGTTAAATGGTCATTGCGAATTCATTAGTCAGTTAATTTATATTCCATCCGTCTCACTTTTATTGTCCAACTTACTATATTTGTCTGTTCCAAAAAAGATTGTCTATTTTCAAAAAATAACTATAAAAAGCATTAAACTCTCAATTATACCCCTATTTATTACTCTCAATAACTTATTTCAAGTCAAACTTGCCTTGAATATAAAGGTAAAAAGTGACATTTAATTACTCTATCTTAAATCTAATATTTTTTTTGTTGGGGAGTATAAGACCATACCCAATGGTAATTGAAACTGACTGAAATCCACGCGCCACATCATCTTTTTTCAAAATGACAGAAACTGACAGACTCTCCGTCATCAGTGACATCGTCACTTTATTTTTTGGGTCCTACATTTACCAATTTACCATTATTTATACACACATTAAAAAAGAAAAGAAAAAAAAAGCGACGGACAGTCGGTTTTCCGATGGAAAAAATCGATGAACTGAATCGACGGGTCTGTGCCATCGGTGTCGGTTCTGTCGGTTTTAATCGACGGTGACCATTGGGAGCCCTCTAATTGGGACGGAGGGAGTAAAATTACTAAACCGTTTTACTAAAAAACCTAAAAATAATATATATATATATACACACTATAATTTCGTTATACTTATTCAATCTTGGTAAGAATAAAAGTCATATTACTTTTTGAAAAATGTTAAACATAACCGTTAGGGCTATGAATAAGAAATTCAGACATACATAACTTGTTTGTACATTGATAATAACCCTTCACCTCCTGAATATAACTAATCTCAACAACTTTAATGTACCATCAATTTTTACACAAATTTAATTTTAAACATAGCCCTTAAAGTTACATATATCAAAATTCTTACTTTATATGTTCATATAAAGTAGCTTTGATAAGTGATAACTACCAGGGAATGGAAATAAATGAAGTCATGATTAAAAAGAAATAAAATAATATTGTCAATGAAGTCATGAATGAATTTTTGAAAATTTAAAGAACAACAATCATCAAATGGAAAAGAAATCAATGCTTTTTAATTTTGAAATTTAAATTTATGATCAACAATATATTCAAGTAGACTTTTGAAATTGTGTGTCATTATATTCATCCACTAAATCTTTTTACCCTTTTTCTGCTTACAATTTTTTTGTAAAATAGTTTTACAAAATCTTAACGCATTTAAGATATGTAGGTAAAAATCAAAGTCTTTTCATCAATATATAAAACTTTTTTTTTTCTTTGTACATTGGTAAATAATGATAATTAGTATACAATTTATGTTTTGAAAAATAAAAACAAAAAATAGGCTAGATTTTGGCGGGAGGTGTTACATTATAAATGGATGAGAAATTGTGGGCCGTTGAATCTGTTGACAAAATTTTGAGGCGTGCTTATAATAAAGGGCTAGCATTTGTTTTGAGAGCATTAAATGGGAAAACAATAATCACATCCTTTGACCAACCGCATCTAACAAAATAATCCTTTAACTTTAGTTTTTAACAAACTAATCCACACTTAACCTAACTAGTTTTATACCCGGACATTGTTCAAGTAACTAGTTGTTATATAAACATGTAACTAAAAAATTAAAATAAACCATAGTATCATATTTATAAATAAGTAACACAAACTATATTATCATAAATCTCGAATATGTACTCGTGTTATACTATACATTCTTTTTAAATGATATACGTAGAAGTTGCATATATCTACAACTTCTGGAAGCAGTCTCTCTACCCTAGGGTAGATGTACGACTGTCCATATCTTTCATTCTTCATAATCTGCTTTTTACGGGATTGGGTATGTTGTTGTTATTCTCAAATATAATGATTAAAATTACTACTTAAACTAAACATGATTTATTGTTTGTTTTATTCATTAACGGATATGTATTCAATGTTAATGTACATGAGTGTCTTTATTTGTAAATAACAAAACATTATTATTTACTTCAATTTGGTTACAGTTTTCAGTAAGTTGGTTATTATGTGTTAAACATGGTTAATTAACAAATTAAAAAATTGTAGTAATTTTAAAAGTTATTTGTGAAAAATACTATAATAAAGCTAATACTTAAAAGGAAGCAAGACAGAATGTCACTAAGAGGATGGAGAAAGGAATAAAAAGAGGCTCTTAATTAATCTTTTACTATATTTTTAATATTTAATATATTAATATATTATTTTCCTACATATCTATGAACAATATCAGGCGTCAAGCATTAGAGAAACAAAAAACGAACACGTTAAAGCTATAAATTGTATACGTTAAAACGAACTCGCCTTGTATTTTTTATGCATACAACTTGCAAATAATCATGTAACCAAAATTTATATAAAGGATTAATACCTTCTTTGGACAGAGCTTAGCATAAGATCTGAGATTTAAGTCTCCTGTAAATAATGAGATAGTCAATACAAACACCAAAATTTATAAGAGCTTAACGAATATTGACACGCATATTAAACAAATCTCAACCGTTTGTAAAAGAAAAACAATGGCACCACGGCACTACCTTGTCGTCCCAACCTAGCAATCCGGCCAACTCTATGAATGAACACATTAGGATATTGAGGAGGGGTTTTACTGCAACCAACGTATGCATATATATAGTTGAATTTAAAAAATTTATTATAATTGAAGGACGAGTCGATTACCGGTTAACAGCTGATCTTTCAGAATTTTCGTACTTTATTTGAAATTGACAAAACCTTTTCTACTTCACTACTTAAAATGAACAGGTTCCTCCCATGGTCAAGAAGGAAGATTTTAATTGTATAAACATAACTCATCATGTTCAGATTTTCCTCCAGCCATTGAGAAGTGTCCATTTATATCCACATCTTTCGTCTCAAACAATAAAATCATTGAATGAATGCAAATCCCTAAAGTTAGTAGTAACATTTAACTAATTAACCTTAACAAATCCATGTAATTTTGCCAACGTCAGTAACAGACCCAAGGACCTGAAACGAAACGAATGGGCTTTCACCTGTTGTCCACGTAATATTTTTTTCCATTTTTAAAAATAATAATTTAAAAAGAAATAAAGCAAACTTACCTCACGGTGTAGATGTAGAGTAACTGAGGAGAAACTGAGAGATATACAACATAATTATCATCAAAACAATGACTCAAATTTAATTGAAGCTTCAGACTGGTTTGCTTCACATAAATAAACATTTAATATTAACGTAAAGTTCATAAATTTGTGTTATCTCTGAGAATGAATATTTGATAATAACTCGGAAAAATAAACATACCAGCTCTGAATAATAATTTATTTTTTTTCAAGCCATGCTCACAACCTTAGAAAGTCATATTAAGCGTACCTGCTTAGAAATTTAGTGGACCAAAAGATGATGCAAAATAGTATTACTAAAGAGCTCGTAAAACGTAAAGCAATCTCCATAGCTTAGCGAGTATATGTAGCTAGAATTTCGGAGAAACAATCCATATATGAGATTTTTTTTGTAATGTTTTTGGTAACTAAAGAGTATAGAAACATGGCCCTCCGCACTTTGATGAAATCGGTTTCAACATAAAACATCACGACAACTTGCATATAACAGTTGCATACCTCCCATCTCCATGGACTGAATTCTGACGGATTTGTTATTCTTAGGATTTAAGTGAACGGTTGGGGGATATATCATTACCGCCCAACCAGATGTCAACATCCAAATCAAGGTACATACATATACAAACTTTATTATTTCAAGCAATAGATGGAACTTATTTCCAATTAATTTATAGATGGTTTGATTCAGATTATATCTCATATTTAAATTAGCTTAAAGGACCATGTGTTGATATTGTTTGCATAAGAGCTTCTAATTCATTTATTACAGAAAGTAGTTTATTGTGTGAAAAGTTCAAAATTTGAACCAACTTGGTTAACCCCCAACCCTGTTTTGGACTTTTGGCTCATTACATAACCCGTCCTACCTAGAGATGAACAAAAACCGGGTTGGCCCCAACCCGACCCGACCCGGAAACCCGAACCGGGTTCTAGTCAACAAAGAGAAACCGGGTTTTGACCAAACCCGACCCGAACCCGACCCGATTTTAAACCTAAAAAACCCTACCCGATCCAACCCGGTTTGAAACCGGTTTGAAACCGGTTCGGGTTGAAAACCAGGTTCCAACCCGGTTTTTTATAAAAATGTATATTTTTTCGATCGTTGAGCGTTTTAGGGAAAAACAATGTATTTTTTGATTTTTTTTCATTGAATTCATAAAACATTAGTAATGGAAACATAATTGATCAATAATTTAACCAAAAGGCTTCTAAATCTTCTTAAAAATATTACTGAATCCAAAAACTCTATATAATTCAACTTTTTTCGAGCGTTAAGCGTTTTAGGGAAAAACAACGTTTGGACCAAATTTTTTTCATTGAATTCGTAAAACATTAGTAATGGAAACATAATTGAACAATAACTTAAACAAATGTCTTCTAAGTCTTCTTAAAAATATTATTGAATTCAAAAACTCTATATAATTCAATTTTTTCGAGCGTTAAACGTTTTAGGGAAAAACAACGTTTGGGCCAAATTTTTTTCATTGAATTCATAAAACATTAGTAATGGAAACATAATTGATCAATAACTTAACCAAAAGGCTTCTAAATCTTCTTAAAAATATTATGGAATCCGTTTCCTTACACAATCTCATATAAGCTTTGTATCTAATTTTACCCTTTTGAAATATGTCTTGTAACATAGTTTTATACGCCAATTTTACAGCGTTTATTTCTTCAACCGCTAGTCCCACTTGCACAATCAAGTTAATGATGTGTGCAACACATCGACTATGATAAAAGATGCCCTTCAAAGGTGGTCCGTATTTTAGTATTAATTTTGAAACGGCGAGTGTATTATTACTCGCGTTATCAAAGGATATTGAAAAAACCTTTTCTTGTAATTTAAACGTTTTAATTACATATCGTAACATGTAAAATAAGTTTTGACCCGTGTGAGGATACTCAAAGTCTTCAAAAGCAATGGTACGTTTCATCATTTGCCAAGTTACGGGATCAACCCAATGTGCGGTAACACAAAGGTACGAACCGGGCAAACCATGAGGAGCCGACCAAACGTCGGTTGTTAATGATACACTTGTATTTAAGTTTTCAAAACCGATTATTAGTTGTTTTTTAGCTTCTTTCCACAATTTAAGGGCATCACGTTTAAGAGTAATACGATTTACATGATTATATCGCGGTTGAAGGGTATTTTGAATCACCCTAGTAAGTCGAGGGTTGTCGAAGTGGTTGAACGGCAAAGCTTCTTGAATCACAAAACTCGCAAAAGCTTCTCGACACCGTTCCGCTTCATATGAAAATATAGCTCCATCTCGTGACATAGAAGCTTGACCACTTGCTTCCGGATTGGTTTTGAGTCCCACACAATACTTTTCTTTATGATGTTTCAACGTTGTGTTGGAGCCGGCTTTTAAAAATTTCCCACATCGTTTACAATGTGCCTTAGTCGTACCATCCGACAACAACACTTTGTCGTATAAATCCCACACCTCCGGATTTCTTTTGTTAACCAATTTTCGAACAATCGTTGGTGAACTTGAAGAACCAACACCGAAGGAAGAGGAAGAAGATTGATTTGCCATTTGAGAAATAAGAATTTTGTATGCGTTTTGAGAGCGTTTTGAGTTTGTATGAGTGTTTGAATGTTGTGATTGAACCTAAACTCAAGGTTTGTATATATAGTAAACTTGGAATGGCAAAATGGTAAAAAAAAACAAAAAAAAACGGTCAAAAACGGTCAAATAACGGCTAGAAAAAAAACCGGGTTGAAAACCGGGTTGGAAAAAACCAGTTCGGAACCGGTTTGTAACGGGTAAACCCCAAACCGGTTTGTACCCGGCGGGTTCCAGAAAACCTAACCGGGTTGGGTCAAACCCGGGTTTGACCGGGTCGGGTTTTCGGGTTTTTTTCGGGTTGGGTTTCGAACCCGGTTTTTTTGACCATCTCTAGTCCTACCCATCCATTTTGACACATTTACTTAAAGAAATTCGGACATCTAATAACTTAACATAGAACCATGAAAACAACATTATATATAAAAAAATATTTTTTTCGATATCTCGGATATCAGAATATCCAAAATTTCTAGAAATTGCTATCTGAATTTGAAAATTCGGATATTAGAATTTTGAATATTCAAAATTTCGTATGTGAATTTTCAAATATTTTCGGATTGGATTTTTGGATATTTGGATACAAATATTTTTGAACACCTCTATATGTTAGAAGATCCCAATTTTAAATGGATTATCTATTACTATTATTTTATGTTTCATAATAAGTGTCTATTTAGTAAGTGACACACAACTCTAGGTAAATGATAACGATTTTCACCTGTTAATAGATGTTGAAGCATGATCCTTCTACCTTGATTTTATGATGACGATAACTTAGTTATAACACAAAATTGATCTTATGTATAGCCCCATCATAAGCTTATAAAAATATAATGTAAACAACTGACAAGTTTGTTCTGTGAGCCGAGTCCACAAAATTCTTGTGTTTTGTTTATGTGCCCAGCAAGCACATATAATGAATTTTGGACAACTTTCACACTTATCCGATGAAAGTTATTTCCTGAGCTATCTATACTAAAAAGCATTCAACTAAGTCAAAGATAAAGTTGTAGATGAAGACTGAAGACTCAACGGTGTGATTAAAGTCTATATGAAGCGAGTTCAGAGAATAAAGATCATCATACTTGTTGCAGATTCAAGTTGATGATTCACCAACACTTTGGAGTATTGATCCTTATTCAAATGGCATCTTCAACATTGTACAATTGTACATGCTTGCTAAAGATGGACGTTTGTGGTGTGGTACTCCCTCTACCAATGTCAGTCAATCTAAGTGCCGTGTGCATCTCACGTGCGACATAACTGCACACTACAGGTTATGTCTGCAGTACAAGTCAGAACATACAAAGAGTATGTCCATAATTCTCCAACGGAATTGAAGGCACGTATGGAGAATCTCATTGACCGAAGTTGATACAAGGAATATACTTTCTCACCTATAAATAGCATACTTCATTGTTGAAGTCAAGTGTGAATTCATAGTGAGTATTGAGATCATAGTATTAGCAGTAGTGTATTTGTTTGTAACCAATTTAAAATGTGTCCTCTAGGTTGGTAGAGAGTGTACAATTTATATGTATTCAATAGTTAGCAATTTCACTTAAACTAACTTGTAAATCTTTTAATTCAATCAATAAAAGAACTAAGTTGAAAATTATATTGTGTTCTTAATCACTCATAATTGAAAGCATTAGAAGTTTTAAAAGCAAAAGATTGTATTCACCCCTCTCTACAACTTTCTTGTTAGTTTGGGACCAACAATAATTTAATGTCTTTTTTATTCTTTGAATTATGTACCTAATCACGTGGAAAAGTGTAAGAATAAAAAGGTAAAATTGAGTTTCTATTTTAATATGTTCATTGATGTTTCTAGTATTATTTCTGATAGATACATTACAAGTGTGTAATAAAAAGTTATACTACATGCATAAATAGTTGTACTGTATGGAATCATTATCGTTTTGATAAACTAAATTAACAAAGAGAGAGAATAAAATTGTTGTTGTAAATAAGCTGATACGGTTTTAAATGTTGGACTTATTGTGGACATAAACAAGTAGTATTAAGTATTAACAGCTTTCACAAGTCCTCGGAGTTGATTGGACTTATCACAAGTACATTTTGTCTAATGTACGACTATATATTACTCTATCCACCTCATAATCTAGTCTAGTTGTCATGAAACTGATATAGATACAAATTAAAAGTTTAGTGTTACAAAAAACCGGCTTAAAGATCATTTATATAAGTGTATTAAACTTTTTAGAGTGCACAACACTTTCACATAAGACTTCAAACGCTTATTCATTCCGCTTTTCACAATCTTAGCAAATAATCTTGAATATGCTCTGATGCAAGTCATTGAAGCAAATACTAAAATATTATAAAATGTATATACTCATTATAACAATTTTTACATTTGTAAATTGTCGGTGGAAAAGTGAAGTAAAAGGACCGACTGTAAACTACATGGATGAACCGTGCACTTGACTCATGAAAGTACCATAAACATTTATCATCTAATAACATGGAGGAAGTTATTTATTTTTAATTTAATTTAGTTGAATTGTTTCACAATAAAAAATTAAACCTATTGGTTACATAAAACAATTTTGTACTCCGTAAATCATACTATATATACCCATCACATATAGGTAATACAATACTCATATCGAGCTACTATAATTTTGCTCTAAGGGTATGGGTTTTACAGTCTCTGTATGATTGGTTTCAAATTTGAGTGTAAAGGAATGAGATGATACCCTGACTCTTTTTAATATCCACATAGGAGGGTGGGTTTGAGATTTCATTCCCGGATTATTTTTTATCTCACTTTCTTTGGTAATGAAATGAAATATCTATGCTTCTCATTCATAGCTGAATGTCCAAACATTTTAAAATGTTGTCATTTTGTGAAATATCTCAATTTCTTTCTTGTCTAACCCCCTTATTATTAGTAATGTTAAATGAACTTAAACATATAAATCTAAAAACAGACATAATTCATTCATCATTTGATACATCATTTATGCATTTTCTCTCTTTTAATTTCTACGTATCATTTTTTCACATCAACCGATCACATCTTTAGGTCTTCTTTTAGACTTATCAATTTAGGTCTCCATATCATTTCCCCCTAGTATTAATATCGTGTCTTCGTCTCTTTTATCATTATTTCTCCACTAGTTATATATATATATATATATATATATATATATATATATATATATATATATATATATATGTATATGTATATATATATATGATGAAAATTAGGGGTGTTCAAAATAATTTGAAATTGAAAAACCGAATCGAAAAGGTGTTGAACTGTAACAAATTTTAGCTTAACCGAACTGACTTTTTTATTTTTCGGTTTTGGTTAACAGAACCGGTATTTTTAGATTTATTGGTTTCGCTTCACGATTTCGGGACAAACGGTTAACCCAAAAATCGAATAATTTTAAATTACTATTTTTAATATGTTTATATAAAGAGATATAAATAAATAATACTAACTATCTTTTAGAATAGGACTACTATACTTTTATTTTAGTTTTGCGACTAATTTGGTTCGGTGTTCATGACTTTGTATTTTGTATCTAATTAAAATGTTTTATATTTATTGTTAGAATGATCGACGTGGTTAAATATAACAAATATTTATCAACGAATGTTTATTTGTGTGTTAATATTTACTTTTTAAATGATTAGTAAATAAGAAACGGTTAATTGGTTAATCGTATAACCGAACTGAAAAATAGGTTGATTGATTACAGGTTAACTGATTACAGGTTAACCGAACTTTTTGATTTCGAGTTAGCTTAGGTTCCAGAAAATTATGAGCCGATGATTTGGTTAACCGATTTTTTGAAAAACCGAATCTTTGGTTAAGCATCCATGAACACCCCTGGTGAAAATAGTAGAATACAATATAATTTTTTTACCACTACTTCATGCTTCTATGTTGTTTAATGTCTTTTAGTTATTGGTAATGAGTTGGGGTAAATCAATATATTGAAAGAAACAATTTTCTTCCGAGACCCAAATGTCAAACTAAACAATATTATAGGATATCATTCTGTGCCTAATACTCATTCCCGTTTTCATTCCACCTAGTAATAAACGCACCTTGAGAGATTTAATTAGTAGACCACGTGATTTGAACGTTTGATGTTTTATTATGGACAAAGGGTGAGGTTCAAATTAGAATAAGGGTGAGGTTCAAATTAGAATAACAAAAGCAGAGGAACCAATAGAAATGCGTCACGTGTCACAAAACTCACTTTTCCCCATCTTTTTAAAACCTAAATATCTCACAAACGACAAGTCGAAAAATTATGAAAATTGCACCATAAAATTCAGCGTTTTCTCCTCTTCGATATAAGATCTCACAAGCTATACTTTCGACGAGTTTTTTTTCATTTTTTGGTGGGTTTACAAATTAGCAACACACGTTTTAGTGTTGTGTTTAGGGTTTATGGTTTAGGGTTTAGGGTTTAGGGGTTAGGGTTTAGGGTTTCGGGTTCGAAAGTATAGCTTGTGAGATCTTAAATCGAAGATGAGAAAACGCTGAATTTTATGGTGCAATTTTTATAATTTTTCGATTTGTCGTTTGTGAGATATTTAGTTTTTAAAAATACGGGGGAAATGGGTATTTGATGAAAATGAGTGGTTGAGATTGATTCCCCTATTGTCACAAAAAGTTATTGTACTCATTTGAGCTCTCTATTGATAAAATATATTAAAATATCTGAAATTGTCAAAAATCTCACTCCATAAAAGCATTTTTGACATTGTCACTATCGGATTGGATATAATATGCACATTTCGCTTCACCTTTTGAGTTTGAGCGAATTTTTCATATTTATTTTTTAAATTGGTGTAAGTCACTTACTCAAACCCCCATTGTCAAATTCTACTCAGCGCAATATGTTCCTCGAATGGATCTCTTAGGGGTGGATTTGAGCAAATTAGAGTACATTTGAGCAAATTAGCTTCAAGTTGATGTGATAAAACGATATATTTATTTAAAATTGATATTTTCTTGCTTATTCTGTAATAAGACATGGAAGATCAAATATGACCGAAATGGTAATTATCTCTAAATTGTAACCCACATGTAGAAAACAATGTGACATCTTTTCGATGGTAACAATATTTTTAGAAAACCTATTATGATAGACTCCTATGATTACTTTACCATGTATCTATGAAGGAACTTTTGAAGTTTTGTGTAGACAAAGTCTTGAAATTACATAGATCACCTACAGTCCTTTAAAAAAATTTATTACACAATTCGTCCTTATTTTTGAAACTTGTTGCGCTGACAGTCTTTTAAAGTAACGGACGTAACAAAAGTCCATTAAGTCATATCACATGTTTTGCACGTGAGGCACTTTAGTCCTTTCATTTGTTTATAACACTTCTGATTAAAAATTTTAAATTAAAAAGTCACTCCACCTTTTCAACATGCCGATGACCAATTTATATTTTTATCAACTCTCAAACCTGCAAACACACACAAACACACACATCTACACAATATATTTCTCTCCAATAAAAGATTTAAACTTTTCTTCGTTTTATTTCCTTACAAAATTCAAGACTTCAAAACTTTGTGTTTACATTACTCGATAAGAATTACAGAACCGTGTATACTAGTTATTTGTGTGTTGTCGTTATTATAATTTGAGTTTCAGAAATTTAACAATCATTCAATCAACACCCATCAGATCTGGGTCTACAAAACAACGAACATGGATCTGCAAAGAACGCACATAGTGGGTTGAAGAAGAACGACGAGAGTTTCGCCTTTTGAAAATGGATCACCCACAAGATGTGGATTCGTTGCTCACATTTTCCCCGCACATGAATTTGTCGGCACGCGACGGTTGTTGGGGTTGGTTGCTCTTACGGTTGTCGGAGGTTTTACCAGCCTGGCGACGTGACTGGGGTTTATCACCACCACCTTCATGGCCGTTGACTTCATCACCACCACCGTAGTCCGGCGCCAATAGCTCAATGTTAAGGTTAAATAATACTGATCCCTTTTTTGGAGATAGGGATCGAATCTCCAGAATTATAGAGGAAGAAGATGCAGATGGATAATTTCATTCATAAGAAAAAGGAACCTCATTACAATGTAACTGATTTATATATAACCCTACTGAATATTGGGCCAATATAACAAAAATAAATATAGTTGGGCCCTCATTGCATTGCATTTAACATAGAAAGTCTTGCATCCATTTGGGCCTACTTGTGACCCGTTTGCTTCTATGGTCCACACTCTCTTGGTCAATACTCTCCTCTTGCTGAAAACTTGATGTCTGACTCATAACATTGCCCCGATCCCGAAGACCAACCTTGTCCTCAAGGTCGAGAGAAGGGTAAGTCTTCATTATGTTGTCTTGTGGTTCCCATGTTGCTTCAGCTTCTGATTGTGTTTCCCACTGGATCAACAATTCATTATCACCAGAAGTTTAAGAGCGGTGACCCAAAACACGCAATAGTTGTAATAATGGTCGTCACTGATAAGTTGTGCGGGAAGGGGAGATGGTGCAACAGATGGGTCACCATGGCAGAGTTTCAGCAAGGAAACATGAAAAACTTGATGGATCTTTGCGGTTGGTGGAAGATCGAGCTCATAGGCAACAAGACCAATGCGGCGGCGAATCTGAAATGGGCCAAAGTAACTTCTTGAGAGCTTGTGAGAGGAACGACGATGAACTGAAATTTGGCAGTAAGGTTGAAGTTTTAGGAATACCCACTGACCAACTTCAAAATTTTTATCTTTTCAATGCTTGTTGGCATGTTGCTGCATTCGATTGCGAGCACGATCCAGATTGAGTTTGAGAGTGTCAAGAATTTCTTGCTTATGTTTTAAGTGTTCATCAAGTGTTGCAATGGATGATTCACCAGCTGTATATGGGATGACTTTTGGTGGAAGACAAGTGCCTCAAAAGGCGACATGCCAATGGAGGAGTGAAAAGATGTGTTATACCAGTACTCAGCCCAAGGTAGAAATCGACACCACTGATGAGGTTCGTCACTTACAAAACATCGTAAGTAAGTCTCTAAACATTTGTTTAGGACCTCGGTCTGACCATCCGTTTGAGGGTGGTAGGAACTACTAAAACGAAGTTTAGTTCCTTGAAGCTTGAAGATTTCTCTCCAAAATGAACTCATGAATATTGGATGTCGATCACTAACAATAGACTTTGGCAGACCATGGAGACGGTGAATTTCATTGATAAATATAGATGCAAGTTTTGTAGCGCTAAGACCCGATGATAAGGCGACAAAGTGAGCAAACTTTGTAAGACGGTCAACAACGACCCAAATTGTTGTTTTGCCACTACAATTGGGTAGGTGAGTAATAAAATTCATGGAAATATCTTCCCAAACTTGCAAAGGTGTAGGCAATGGTTGAAGAGTTCCATAAGGTGGTTCAGTACTATATTTGTTTGTTTGACAAATTTGGCACTTGTGAATGAACTGTTTGACTTATTTATCCGTCGCAGGCTAGTAAAAGGATGTTGCGAGGCGGGCCAAAGTTGCACGAATACCCGAATGTCCACCTGTAGGAGTTGCATGAAATTCTTCGAGAAGTTGATGGTGGACACCAGAGTCTACTGGTACATATAACTTGTCATAAAAATAGAGAAGGCCATCCGTGAACCGAAATCCAGAATTTGTAGTTTGTGAAGAATGGATGGTGGAAATCAGGTGCTGAACTGATGAACTTCAAGCATAAATTTGACGGAGTTGGTCAAGCAGTTGACATGTTGGTGCAGAAATAGCGAAACAAACGCTAAAAGTAGCATCAGGGTAACATGATAAAGCATCTGCTACATTATTTGTACGGCCGGTCGATATAATATTTCAAAATCTTAACCCAACAGCTTAGTCAACCAACGTTGTTGATCAGGAGTTTGAATAGTTTGGCTCATTAAACTCTTTAAACTTTTCTAATAAGTAAAAACTCGAAACGTGCGACCCACTAGATATTGACGCCATCTTTTTACTGTCTCGGTGATGGCAAACATTTTGCGTGTGTAAGTAGGGGATGCTTGAAGGCGAGGTGAGAGCTTTTTGCTAAAGTAAGCTATTGGGTGCGAGCGTTGAGATAAAACAACACCTATAGCAACACCCGAAGCATCAGTCTCGACATCAAATACATGATTGAAATCAGGTAAAATAAGAATGGGCAAGGTAGTCATTGCTTCCTTGAGTCTGTTAAATGCCAAAGTAGCATTATTTGACCAGAGAAATGCATTTGTTTTGAGCAGATCCGTCAAAGCACTAGTGATGGATGCATAATTCTTTACAAAACGACGATAGTATCCAGTCAGTCCAAGAAAACCCCGCAATTCAGAAGCATTTTTAAGTGTCGGCCAATGAAGTATGGCAACTTTTGAAGGATCTGCCTGTACACAACTGTCTGAAATAACGTGTCCGAGGTAATCCACTTGTGTTACACCGAAAATACACTTGGTGAGCTTTGCAAAATAAAGGTTTGTCGACAGCAACCGCAATACATGCTCAAGGTGTACTAAATGATCAGACCAAGATTTACTATAGATTAATATATCATCGAAAAAAACCAGAACATAACGACGAAGAAGCTGGCGAAATAAGTCGTTCATGGCACTTTGAAAGGTAGATGGGGCATTAGCTAGGCCGAATGGCATCACCAAGAACTCGAAATGACCATCAACAGTACAAAATGCTGTTTTATGACTATCTTCAGGGCAAGACGAATTTGATGGTACCGGATTGTAAGTCAATTTTCGAAAAAACCTTGGCACCGTATAATTCGTCTAATAGTTCATCAACAGTAGGTATAAGGAAGCGATCTGGGATGGTAATTTCGTTGAGTGCACGATTATCGACACAAAAATGCCATGACCCGTCCTTTTTGCGGACCAACAAAACGGGAGAAGAAAATGGGCTGGTACTAGGTTTGATAACTCCCTCTTGTAGCATATGAGAAATCAACCTTGTCATGTCTTCTTTTTGAGAATGGGGATAACGATAAGGTTTTATGTTAATTGGTGTAGAATTGGGTTGAAGGTGTATGTGGTGGTCGTGAAATCGAGGTGGTGGCAAGCCATGTGGTTCTGAAAAAACAGATGGGTATTTAGTTAGTAACCTCAACAGAGCATCAGGTGTTGATGCAGAGGTCGTGTCACTAGAAGTAGGTGTCCACGATGAGGTCGTAGACTGTTCCAATAGCGTGTCGGATATCATAAGAGAGTGAAAAGAAGCGATTATCCCCTTGTCTCGCATACGACATATTTGACTATATGATGATGGAGCAACAGTTGACTTAGACTCGCCCATTAAGGTAACCCATCTTCCTTCGTAATGAAATTGCATGCTAGGAAAGAATAATCAGATAGGACTTGACCCAATGTTTGAAGCCATTGTATACCCAAGATAATGTCGGCTCCATGGACATCCATCACATAAAAAGGAATAACAAAATTAAACTGCTGAAGATTTATGTTAACATTATTACATATACCTTGACAATAAAGGAATTCACCATTTCCCACTTGAACCGAGAATGCAGGGGCTTGCAACACAGGTAATTTCAGAAAGTTTGCAACCCGTGATTGAACTATATTATGTGAACTACCCGAGTCAACAAGCACAGTGACCGATTTGTCATTAATGGAACCCATCAATCGCAATGTTCGGGGAGAAGGAAGACCCAACAATGCATTAGGAGATAGCTGAAAATGTACCGAGTTATGAGCGGTAACATCTTGTAGTAGTAGTGTGGATGGTAAGGGCGGTTGTGTTGGGGACACTATGTTCGAGTCGATTGTGTGGGTAAGAGGGGGTGGTTCATAATCAGATATGGATGGAGGCGGAGGGTCATCCATGGCGGGTTCCAATATAAGGTATTTCGGTGATCGACAACGGTGGCACGGCTGATATTTTTCATCACATTTGTAACAGAGGCCTCGAGCTCTACAGTCTTGTTGTTCGGCATGACAAACGCCGAATTGGATATTTTGGGGCTGTTGGTGTGACGTTCATTAGTTGGGATGGGGATGGTAACAGCGGTGTATTTGGTGAATGTGGTACAGGTGGGAATAGGCAGTTCTAGTGCCATAGTAAGGTACCTGATGATCCTTAAGTTTATCTTCTACCAATTTAGTCATTCCAATTGCTTGAGAAATGGTTGTAGGATTCAAAATCTTTAACTCACGATGGATTTCAGGTTTTAGTTCGGATAAGAAACAATTTAATATAGAAGTTGCTGATAAAGATTTTACCCTATTACACAACTTTCGAAGGCTGTTTGATACTCCTGGACTGTGCCCGTTTGTCTCAGCTTAAATAGAGCCGCTTCATGATTATCGTAGCTTGATGGACCAAAGCGTTGTTCAATCGAGTATGTAAAATTCTCCCAGTTAGTGAGTTGTTGATTTCTATGCATCCACTTAAACCAACTTAGAGCACCTCCCCGCATGAATAGGCAAGCATAGTCAACCTTTTTTTCTGGTCCTATTTGATAAAAATCAAAATATTGTGTAACTTGAAAAATCCATTCCAGTGGCTTTGACCCGTCAAACGTAGGCATTTTAAGCTTTGGTTGATTGTTTTGAGGAGGTGGTGGATGGTTGGATTGTGGTGGTGGTGTGAACAAATTAGAACCATATAAAGTTTGGATAGATGGAGTTCCTCCTAGGTTTAGAAGGTGTGAAGTGATGAAATCTAATTTTTGTGACTGTTGTTCTTGGATTGCATTTGTATTAGTTATTTGAGCAGCTTGCTTTTCTTGAATTGCAGCCATAACATGCATTTGTTCATTGTGTTGTTCTTGAATGGTGGAGAAAATGCCCAATTGACTTGTGAGGTCAGCTAGGGTTTTGTTTAGCTCTTCCATGGAATGAGATCTGGTTAAGGGTTATAGGAAATTAATGGAGGATGGTATCGAAATGAAAACACCAATTGTTAAGGTTAAATAATACCGATCCCTTTATTGGAGATAGGGATCGAATCTCCAGAATTATAGAGGAAGAAGATGCAGATGGATAATTTCATTCATAAAAAAAAGGAACCTCATTACAATGTAACTGATTTATATATAACCCTACTGAATATTGGGCTCACATAACAAATATAAATATAGTTGGGCCCTCATTGCATTGCATTTAACATAGAAAGTCTTGCATCCATTTGGGCCTACGTGTGACCCGTTTGCTTCTATGGTCCATACTCTCTTGGTCAATACTCTCTTCTTGCTGAAGACTTGGTGTCTGACTCGTAACACTCAACCGTCATCGTCTCTTGTACTCTTTATATGTATTTGGGCTCCATAAATTCCATAGGAAAAAGATAATTTGTTTGGGTGTTTGGTGTTGAGAATCAAAGAATTTGTGTATTTTTAGGTTTGAATTTATTTAGTTTTTAATTTGTAAGAGATAAATAACTTTGCAAGAGGTAGAGGAAAGATATGTGTTTTATTGGATTAGGTTGGAGAAAGAGATGCAAGTGAAGTGGGAAGACAAAATTACACAAACGGTCCTTTATCTTTGTAAAGGCTGAATTACCCTCAGGTGCAAAACATGTGATATGACTTCACGGACTTTTTTAACGTCCGTTACTCCAAAGGACTATCAGTACAACGAGTTTCAAAAGTAAGGATGAATGGTGTATTTAATTTTGTAAAGAACTGCTGATGAAATTTGACACAAAGTTAGAGGACGTTCTATGTAATTTTTCAGACTTTCTAAGTACTACTGTTCTAGACTTTGTTTGTGCTCTATCTTGGTTGTAAAGTTAATAAGTGATGTTTGCTAGTCTTTGTCGTGCATCAACTTGGATCGTACAGACGAATTTGATCATTTTTTTTATGATTTTTCTCTAGAGAATTTGTACATTCATCCCGTATGAATTGCATTAACGTGGATACGTACGTTTGATCAGAGGAGTTGGAGTTAAGAGTTATCTATTAGTATAATTGGTTAATGTTGTAACTCATATCTTTTGGTTAAGCTTGTGAGGGTCGGGTTACGGGTTACTTTCTTTTAACCCCCAACCCAATTCAACCTTACTCAAATGGACCTGAAACCCGATAACCCGACCCTATAACATCCCTAATTGCATATAAACATTTCATGTAACGGGGATAACATTCATGTCATTGACTTTGCATGATTTAAATGGGGGTATAGATAAAGGAATTATAGTTAAAAATTTACATTTTCAGTTCATTCGATATATAACATTTATCGACAACAATAATAACACTAATCAATCGCGTCAAGTGTGAGGTATAGGGAGGTGAGATGTGGATGGTCATAACTCTACCTAAGGTAGAAAAAACTGTTTACAGAATAATATTTATACACCCGATTTTTGTATTAAGCCTAACAACATGCAAGTCTAACAACACGTCATATTACATGGTGGAAGACAAAGCTAACACTGTATAGAATTGTTAGTTTGTTACTCATTACTTAATATATGTTAAATGATAGAGTTATACATATAATGAAAAAAATTATCTATTAACTAAAACTAGAGTTGATTCGTATATTACTTAAATTAAATATTTTAGTTAAAGTACAATGAAATTTACATATCTAGTTCTTATTTTTTTTCTAATTTCAAAATTTATTCTACTTCCATCCTTGAATAAGTGTCTGTATTTTCATTACGAGTTGTTCTGAAATAAATCTTCTGTTAAAAAAATAGAATGTCAATTTTCTATTATCACCCTTAGTTACAACTTTTTTCAAACTGTACTCGTATTTTCTCATGGTTCCATTCTGTTTCCAATGAAAATAACAACCTAAAACTAAAAAGTAAAAATCAACCAAAACCCTAAGAAAAGCGCGGGAAACACCATAAACAATGCCGGAGCTACCAGAAGTGGAAGCAGCTAGAAGAGCGATTCATGAAAACTGTATCGGAAAGAAGATTATACGATCGGTTATTGCCGATGATACTAAAGTCATCGATGGCGTTTCGCGTTCTGATTTTGAAGCATCAATCACCGGTAAAACAATCATCGGAGCTCACCGGAAAGGAAAGAATATGTGGATCGAACTTGATTCACCTCCTTTTCCATCTTTTCAGTTCGGTAAGAAGTACATTTTCTTTCATTTCCCCAAATTCACAAACCCTAGAAATATGTTACTCCGTAATTGTTTGTTGTCTTATTTTTAATTTAGGTTTTCTTTTTGGGTAAGTTAATTTCGCCCGCTTATGGGCTGAGCTCACCACATAAGCCATTAAAACTGAGCTTATCAGCCTTTTGGAATTGATTTTAATAAGCACAGAAGTCAGAACAATAAATTACGCCAAATTCCCCCTTCAACTTATAATGTCATCAACGCATTTATATTATTAGACAATACAATAGTATTAGGTTTCGTGAATTGTTTGTTTCCGTAATTAGGTTGTGATAACTTACTAGTTTTACCTTTATCCAAAAAAAAACTTACTAGTTTTACGTTTATTTAGTGTGAGGGCACACGAACCGTACTGTTACATGTTGGATTGTGTGTGGTCTATACCCTACGTTTATATTTCATAAATCATGCTCGGTCCATTGTGTACAGTACGCATCTTGTGTGCTGCTAGCAGCACGGATCATTTCCATTATATTATATTCGGTGTAAATTCCTAAAAAAGAGGCAAAATGGCCATTTAATATCATTCAGACCGTTACTTAAGCACACAAAACAAACAAAAGTACTGCTTAATCTATACAGGCAGCATTTATCCAAACAACACATTAGAAAATAAAAAACGAACACCATCAATATTGTTTTTAATTGAGTTGTAACTTCACACTGAGATACATAGATTAAAAGGTTAAGCATTTGGTGAGCAACGGTTGGTAATTATAAATAAAAATAGGAGCCGATTGCTTACACACAGCGTTATGCTCATATGCACAATGCATGTAATGATGTAAAACACAGTGAGGGCTAGTCTTTTTGGTGATCATTGATTTGTGTGTTGAATGCTTGCGTTTTTCGGTAATATGCAGTTTTTATTTATATGTGGTTGTGTTTCAGGAATGGCTGGTGCTATATATATAAAGGGTGTTGCTGTTACAAAGTATAAAAGGTTATTTTTTTTAAACTTCTTGGTGACAAGTAGGGTATGTTTGTTAGAAATTTGAATTCTTGATTTAGTGTTAAATGGATTAATTGTTTGCATGAATTAGAGCAAGCTCGGCGTGCAATTCCTTTAATTGTTTGAAATGGTTGATAATGACAGTCCTTAGGTCTGAACAGAAGTATGTCGGAATTATGGTGTAGAATGAACTTACAAAACATATTTTTAAACAATTATAATCTGCATTTAATACAAATTAACAAATTTACCTTTTTATTAAAATTTTATAACATAGTTTGATTTGTTGCCTACAGGTCTGCAGTAAATGATACTGATGAGTGGCCGTCCAAATATTCCAAGTTATTTATAGAAGTAAGGCTACGTCTCTGTGTTTATGCAAATACGTAGCATGCCTGTTATGGTGTGAACTGATCATACATACGTGGTATGCCTGTCCTTCATTAAAAGTATATTTATTTTTGATAAATTTGTTTGATTTATAATATCAGCTTGATGATGGTTTGGAGGTATCTTTTACTGACAAGAGGCGATTTGCAAGAGTGCGCTTACTTAAAAATGTATGTTGATAATTGATACTATTTACACACATACTTCTTTTTTATTATTATAGGTGAAAATTTTTCATCTTTGTGATGATATTATATGACAGCCGGCTTCTGTGCCACCAATATCTGAGCTTGGCCCGGATGCATTGTTGGAGCCAATGACGGAAGATGAATTGTTTAAATTGCTTAGCAAGAAGAAGACCCCCATTAAGAAACTTATACTTGATCAGGTTGGAACCAAGTCCTAGTCATAGACTCATACCGATCATGTAGTTTCCTACATGGTTGTACTCTCATATGTTGATAACATGCATTTCTATAGAGGAGTCAAAATGGGCGGGTAAGGCGGGTAATTTTTTATAACGTGTTGGGTCAGGCTCTCACAAACATTATTTTTTCCTAATATTTACAGTGTGAGTTTGGAAACTGTATTTATTACTGTGATAATTTAGTTTTTTGAGAAAAGACGACTAGGAGATGTGTGCATTTTGGATATATTTGGGTGACTTTCGACCTGTTGGACCTTTTTAACTAGTTTTTATTTACTTAATTTTGTGTTCATATGCTGATTGGATGAGAATGCATATTGGCAGAGTTTTATCTCAGGTGTTGGCAATTGGATTGCAGATGAAGTGCTATATCAGGTCAATTTATTTTCATCATTTCATGTAATATATATATTGATCAAAATATACATTTTTCTGTTTTTCATGCTATTTAAAAGCTGGTCCTTCAAAACTTTTTAGATCAGCCCCTCTCTCTATATTATATATGGATTAGGTAATCAGGCTGAGCTAAAGTTTAAACTTTTTTTGAATAATGTTTGTGCACACATGCACTTAGATCATGCATATGGATCCTGCACATTAATGTGTTCCTTTGGGCATTTTAACTGGGTTGAAACATATTTTTGTTATCCTAGAATAAATTTATTATGTAGAAGTCACAATTTCGACCCTTTACAGTGTATTTTAGTGTACATAACTTGGTTCCTTTGAAAATTTAAAGATTATCACTGTAACATTACAGCTCTTATAATTCTATTTAGCAAATCAATTGTTTATAGGAATCAGACAAAAGGAATTTTGCGGGTCAAGCTGAACTTTAAAATTATCTTTTTTCCTCGTCTAGTGTTCATGTATCTTATTTCCTTAACTTTTTTATGTGGGTATACGTGTTACAGTTTTAGTGTGTCCTTGCAACGATCTCCTTTTGACTCTGATTTTCAGCTCTTCTGTAATACTTGATTTATTTTTCAGGCACAAATTCATCCACTTCAGATTTCTGCTAGCATTTCCAAAGAAGGCTGTGCAGCACTGCATAACTCCCTCAAAGAGGTGCCTAAACAATGCCATTTCATCTTTTTTTTTATGTGATAGTTCGAGATGGCAGTTTCGACCCATTGCTTATGATGGGTCGCTTTGGGATAATTTTAAATCTGACGGGCCAGACGAGTGATATGAAAAAATTTAGGGCAAAAGGAAGCGGTTCAAATGGGTCAAAAGTTGCCCAGAGTTTATTTTTTATGCACACTTGATATTTTAGAAAACTATAAATTTTTCCCGCCAAAAGAGTCTTAAGACAAAGACAAAGACAAAGTGACAAACCAATCGGTCCAGTTTTAACCCATACAATAAATGCCCTTTTAATCTGAAATCATTACCCAACCCCGCCGATTGTGCAACCTCAGGTGTTATCAATCTTGTTTACAGTATGGAGGATAAAATAATTCGTAGGTTATTCGGCATTCCGTTGAAGTTGATGCTGACTGTGGTCGCTTTCCTGTTGATTGGTTATTTCATTCTAGATGGGGCAAAAAACCTGGAAAAATGAATGGTAAGATAGTTTTTTAACAAAAGCTCCTCATACTTACAGGTCCTTGAGCAAGCTGTTGAAGTTGGGGCTGATAGTAGCCAGTTTCCTAGTAACTGGATTTTCCATTCCAGAGAAAAGAAGCCCGGGAAGGCTTTTGTTGACGGTTTGGCTCTTGAATTGTCTTTTTTATCACGTTATGGGTGATCTCTTTGTTGGTTGTTTTACTAGGTCTTTTTATGATTCAAAGTCTCTTAGTTGCTTGATCAAACCATGTATGTTTGAAGTCAAGTTTGTTTGTACCCTATTCTTGCTACCACGCCTTTTAGATATTCCCTGTTGTTTGGACCTAAAAGCGTATGACTTCTTACATTTTATGGCAGGAAAGAAGATTGAGTTTATCGAAGCTGGTGGCAGGGTATGTCTCTCCAATGGTATTATATAGAGGTGGCAAGTTTGACCCATTTACTGATGAATGGGTCGATTTTGGCTGTGTTTGATTTCTGATGGGTTATATGAGTTCTTTTGGTAAAGGGAATGGATCAAATGGGTACAAGTAGCCTAGAGTGTGTGTGATCTTTTTTTCTTTTTTAAATGCATACAATCTATTAAATCATTTAATTCATATATGTAAATTATTTTATTTTTTTCTAATCGTAATTAAGTCATTTTTTTTGCGGGTCAACCTCGCGTGACGTGGCTCGTTTCAACCCGTACTTAAAAATAATTTGTTCCAACCTGAACCTGTTGTGACATGTTACCCAACCATCCGATCTTACCATCTCCAATTTTTAAAGTTTCTTTTCTTGAATTTTATTATTATTCTTATTTCTTATTTCTTTTTGTTATCGTTGTTTTTCTTGTCATTTAGACAACAGCATATGTACCGGAGTTGCAAAAGCTAAGTGGAGATCAATCAGCCAAACCACCAGTCAAATCAACAAAGAGTTCTGGCAAGAAGAGCAAAGATGAAGCAGATAGCGAGGATGAAGAAATTACGGAGACTGAAAAACCAAAAGGAGGGAAGAAAATTCCAAGTAGAGCTAAAAAGCCTCCTGCAAAACGCAAGTCTAAAAGAAGCAGTGACAATGATGACGACGATGATCAAGTGGTAAAAGCAAAAGGTGATAAAAAACCTGCCACAAGAAAGAAAATGAAGGCAAATAAAAAGCCTTCTGCGAGAAAGAAATCACAGGAAAGTGAAAGTGATAGTGATGATGGTGGCGATGATGACTATAAGAGGGCAAAATAGTCTTTGGACTACTTCAGTTTCTACTTGGGAAAAACCCGCGATGGGCTAACTCTTAACACATGTTTTTGCAACCATTATGTGTGCGGCCACAGGCCACTTAAGGATTCGTAACCTTGTTTTTGTGCATCTGGCTGTGGCAGAATGGAATTTTGTCTATTTAAACAGATGAAGTTAGTGTTAATGTAAGGGACCAGTGTTCTATCGCTGTACCATCTGTGATTGCAATCAAATGAAATGGTTGGGTAGAAATGGGTGCCTTTTAGCATTATTGAAGTTCGAATCGTTATATGTATCTTTCTATCTCAACAAGAAGCAAAATGCGATTATAATGGAGCTCGAGTTGCAACTTTTGATTTTTGTTCTTACCAACTCAAGCGCGTTTCTCTAACGTCTCAACCCTATTTAGTTCTTATAGAAATCTATTAGGCATACATTCTTAGTATTTAGTTTTGGCTGTAATTGACATAATTATTTTCAAATGACTAAAGTATACAACTTATAGGTGCACATTATTATTAGTCTTCGATTATTTTTGAGGAATGAACACAAAGGGTAAGCTTAACAAGCAGAAAAAATGTTGCTCTGTTTGTGAACTTGAACAAGGCAATACGTATAATGAATGTAAAAAAACTATACAAAGCACTATTCCGTGTTTCAATGTAAAACAACGAAAAACATAATTACACATTCAGAAGTAAAGAAGGTGTTCTGAACCTCAAGTAGCTATCAGGTGAAGGATAGTTACAACCGCATCATGCTCAGAGAAAATATCTAAGAGCATCAATAACTTTCTCAGGCCTGAAATAAAGTTAGTAGGTTGTGTAAGGCTTGCAATATTAGAATTAATAAATAAATTGACAATGACGGTATATCCATAAGATCCGCTTAAGTGTTAGGAAATGTATCGAACTTTACTTAAAAAATTTATTGGGAACGTTAAAGTATCCAACTCCTAAACATTTTTGGGTTAAAGGCATAGATTGACAGTAGGTAACGAACCAATTTTATTACCAATGTAAGTAATGTACCGGTAAAAAGTGCTACTGATTAGCAATGTATTTGACATAATTTTTTCCAAGGTACGTAATGTACTTATGAATCATATTATCTACATCGACACATTTTTACAACTACATTACCTACCTTGGTAATAAAATTGGTTCGTTACCTACCTTGGAACACAGTAAAAGTACGTTGCCAATCTATGTGTTTAACCCATTTTATAAAGTTAGATACGTATAATAGAATTTTGTGTAAATTTTGATACATTTTCAGACACCAAACCCTATTAATAATATAGGTTACTATATTATTTCGGGGTATGAAGTAACGCTGTAATAAGTGAATAACAGACGGCAGCTATGATGCTTGATTCAATTATTAAACTAGAGTTGAACCGAGTGTCATGGAGGAACAATTGCCTCTCGAAAGCAGGTTGATTTTTGTATTTCATTACTTTTTCCTTTATTTGCAATAAAAGTATTACTTGCTTCCTATAAGATTGTGGGTGTATAGTGGTTTGTGAGAATCATAATGAGGGGAACTATAATGCAACAATCTTTAAGCAAGTTACCAGTCTTCTTGAGGCATATGACCCGCTCCTTCGATTAACTTCAGAGTTACAGCAGACGGGTTTCCTTTTTGGAACTCCTCTGCAATTGATTGAGGAAGATACTTGTCGGATATACCCCACGCAACTAGTGTTGGTGTATCCCACCTGCCACCAAGAAAGCAAGAAGCCAACTTTTACACTTTGGAAGTACAAAGCAGTTGCATGAAATAATCTTACATGACTTGAAATATTGCAACAAAGTTATACCTTCCGGATGCAAAGCCATCAGCTATCTGGCCTGATGTCCCTTTAAAGTTGGCTCTTTTGGCAGCTTCAAGCAAAGCTAAAATATTAAGTACAGAGAATTAGGAGCGGATAATCAAGCTAGTCTACATTATACACGGTATTATTTTCAAGAAACAGATAGCAAGTATAGTTTTAGTCATTGGTGTGTCAGTATCAATTGTTAATGGAAGAACAGAAAATAATTTACAAACCAAATCCAGGTCCACTGCTTCTCAGATATGGTAGTCGATAAACGTCAGCCTTTTCCACCTTCAGTACATAGCTGCCATAAGATTGATGCTAGTAAGAATATAGCACCATGGAATTCAAATAATTTTTCGGGTATGATACTATAATCATAGCACATTAGAATTCATTTGAAGATGGTGATTAAGGACGATGTCGCATGGTAACTTCAGATTCATCAACTGACGAACTACCAAGAAACGGGAATAATGATCAACCTATTCCAAAAATTTTGCAGTGTTGGTTAGTTTTCATGTTGTGAAGTAGCCCTCGTTAAGACTTTGTACTCCCTTATATATTGCAATATTTACATTCAAATGTGATTGCACGTTTTATACAAGAGGTCTGGAGCTGGGAAATGTGCGGGTTGGGAAGGTTGGGATACAAAGTGTTATCTGTCAACTTTTCTACCTTTTATGAAGCTATATTGTTAAAATAACAATACAACAGTTATTTTAATAAAGTGATTTAGAATGTTTTAAGCATTTGAGGATGACTTTTGACCCATTCGACTTGTTTCATTTCAGCTAAGTATTAAATTTTTGTCCCTTTTTTACTCGGAGATAAAATACAACCCAAGTTGCCACCTCTATTCTTTACTGTAACTTTCACTTACTGAAGTTCAATTATCAATCTCCACTCTTACATTCATCTATTTTAGTCTCTTTAAGAATTCAAGTCAAGCATATAGTAAAAAAATGCACTGCTGGATACGTACGCGCTACCTGCTTCAATAAAGCGCTCAGCCATAATAGCATTCTGACAGGTGAATTCACCAAGCAGTGGAATTCTGTATAAAAGGATGCATCATAATCAAATGCGAATAAATGACATAATGAAGTCCTGATTTGCTCCATACATAATATATTGCGAGTGTTTCTTATTTGAACCTGAGCTGTTGAAACAGTCCTGGGATAGGAGATGAAGCTGTTAAAGGAGTGTTCATTATCACAAGTTTGGATATCCTGCTGGGATTTTTTAAGGCCCAAGTTAATCCATAGGAACCTACAAGAAATCCCTACAATAGGAATGAAGAAAGCTTAAATATGTGGATTTACCAATAGTCAGTGAAGTAGTCTAAGTATTTTATGGTATATCAGAAATAATATATATGCAACCTAATAGTCATCAGAACATAGAAAACTGGATTACTGGAATCAAATATTAAAACTACAATCAAATAGACGAGAGATATAACATCCTGTTTGATCACTAGAATCATCCCTTACTTTTACTACTGCCGCGGATAGGTATCCAAATTGTATGTCGTTAGATGAAATAACTTTTAATCAAATAATCGACAAGCTATGTGATATATACATATGTTGTACTACATAAAATGTAAGAGGGTTAAGGCCTTATTTGATTAGAACTTAGGACATTGTCATGCTTTCTGAAACATGAACAAAGAATTCTTCATCTATTTATATCTTAGTACAGATGCGTGAAGTTTCATGTTACAGTGACTCATTAACATCAAATACAAACCATTTAAAGATTAAAAATTTCCCGATTGGTTTTAAGAAATGAGAGATTCAAGGAAGTACACTATTTCCCGGATAACTAAATCGAATAAGGTTGACATACAAATTGCAGTGGTTTGAATTTTCAGTTAATTTAAATGCTATCTTCTCAAATTTATGCAAATAAAAGAACTTTTAATTACCCTTTATATCATGAGGCAATTTTATGGCCTTAAAGGTCGAATTAACGACATGCCACCAAATCAAAAAACAAACGACAGTTAAAGTTTGACATCTATCTAAAGTTGTTATGGTATCGGTGTTAGTTTGATATTTCCCATATCTTTGTGGTCTAAGGGATATGCTGATACACAACTAGTTGATAAACTAGAAAGGTGTATCAGAAGTGAAGTCAAACAATCAGCAGGAGCTAAAAAGAAACACTCGGATTCATCAAAAGCACCAAGAATAAACCATCATGTCAATATGTTCAAACCTGGACCACTAACGAGAAAGGAGATTTAATCTCCAGTTTATTGAGCAATTTATCCAGCTGTTCATGGTACTCTTTCTCTGTCAATAAAAACTACGTTAGATTGCTCAACGAATCTAAACTTCATATAGCTTGACAAAAGCAGAGAGTATTAGTAAATGTTCATAAATTCATTTCCCTCCCAATATATCACACACCAGTGTAGTCAAAGCCATATCCTGCCTGTGGCTTGTCACTGAAACCAAATCCTATCCAATCAGGCGCGAAACAGTGGAAACCGGAATCAGCCAGCTACACATAAAAAATATGAAAGATCATTAGATACAAGAAAATATACTTACTCAATTTATGTAACTCATCTATTTAACAATTATGTTTAGAACATGATTTACTTATATGATATATATGATAGGATCAAAAGCACAACCTGAGACATTACAACTCGGTAACTGTAAGACTGTGTAGGAGCACCATGGAGAAAAACAACAGTTCCACGTGGGCCAAGACGAGCCTCAGATGAACCTGTAATGTTCAAAATACATAACTATAAGTTAATGTTAGTACTTTGGTGTCTGTATATTAATTTTAACTAATTTTATGTACCTGTTTCTCTAACAAACCATGTAAATCCACCCGATTTGATATAAGAACCATACTCCTTCCCTTTATCTTCTATTCTCTATATATTTAGAACCACAGAGTTTTAACATAATTTGCAGCATCATTGCAGAAATAAATCACTTACAAAAATCACACTGTGAACAAAAACAACCAAATGCTAACTAAAATAAAAACCTAAGGTCAGTAAAGTTAAAACTGAAACAATCCATTATACATCCTTATTCTTCTGTTGATTCAGATTCTACTTTGCAATTCACCTGTAAACAATTTCTGCAGACACATTTCTCTAAATCCTCAATAAAAACTGGATTCACTTAATTTACTTTATATGCAACATCAGTGTAAGCCGATTACAGATCATTACCAGGAGGTTTACTATTAGATAAAATACATGGTTTGTAAAAAGTGAGCTCTGATTTCCGAATGATAAAAAACAACATAAGGTAGTAAACTTGAGTACTTGATAACGTAAGTTCATCATCTATATATGCACATTCGAGTAAAATTAACATAATCTCAAAATGTATATACATTTTTACAAACTAAAATTAACTCAACTAAAAAAATAATAGTCAAACTAAGCTCTGATTTCTGAATAAGTGATATATGCACATAAATTATGGACAGAATTCGATCATGTTATATGCTTGCGCACAACTGACTACATCTAAAAACGTATACCTATAAGTACATGATATCACTTACGCAAAGAAAAAAAATCAAAATAGTGAAAACTAAGCTCGGATTTCCAAGTAACTGATATACGAACATAAATTATTGACCTAGTCTATCAATGCATATTACCTAACAAAATCACATAACATTAAAAATTAAGCTCTGAATTTCGAATAATTGATATAAGCGCACAAACAAATGATTTCGAATTTGAATAATTGATTTTAAGTAAAATTGAGAATAATACTTACATAAAGCATTTGACCGACGTTACCGTCTTCTGCCGGAACTTCAGGAAGTTGAATAGCGTTCCGGCTAGAAGGATTATCAGTGACGAAACCGAACGGATTAAACGACGGCGTTTCATCGTCGTCGTTTTGTGAAGCTTTAGTAACAAATGTTCGTGTGAATGATAGTTTATTTCTTCTAAGGTTGACGGTGGATGAAGAGTATAAGGTCGGAATATTGAGCGGAGGAGGTGAAGGTAGAGAGAAAGCCATCAACCATACAAATGTTATTACCTTCCGTTTGTATGATCCCACGCGCCACGTATATATTTCACATTGTTTATAAATTAATTATAATAATAAAAATAAATAATAGATAATAATAATTAATAATTAATAATTATTATAATAATAATTAATAATAATAATTAATATTAATAATAGTAATAATAATAATAATACAATATTATTATTGTTATTGTTATGTTATTATTTATTATAAAATGTAGCTATCTATTAGATAACTCGAGACTAGATCGATTAAGTCTAGAGTTTTTAGAGTTTAACGTATGAGAGTTGTTTAAACTGAAGTTGAAATACATATTAAGTGCAAAATAATGAGGATTTATGAGTGATTAATCTTTAACACTATGATTCACGTGCAAACCCGATTGAGATTAACTCAGTCGAGAGTGGCTAACAATTTATCATTGAATATATGCAAAAATATATTTTTAAGGGTATGAGACGCTTGGTATGAATGAGGGTAACCACTAGTTTTTTATAGTGAAACCTACGTTCTAGAAGGTTATAAAAGGATGCTCATTAATGTATGAGAATGTAAATATTCTCTGAAATTTGTGCTGACATGGACCAATTAGGTGAGCCGACCAAGATAATGGAATGCAAATAACACCCACATGAAATATTCCCATGTATTATTGTCGGACATTGTGGGGAAAACATGCAAAATGCGTGTTACGGTGACCTCGGTAAAGTTACGTGGATCCTGAAGCTTTGAGTGTGCCGGCTTGTGGGAAGAGAGTGAAGAATCGAGATGAGAACTTATCGTGCTCATCGACTCCAAGCTGTGCACTCGATCTCGTCAGACCTAAACATTCGAAGTCCCCTCAACCTACATTGATTTACCTGGATACTTATATCCGAGGTTCGAACTCCATAGTCATATGGGTTCGAATAATGCTTAGGAAGACGACTTGGTTTGGATGTGACATTTGACACGTCATTATGGTCCATCTAAGTAACCCTATATCATCACTCTAAAGTTAAATGTAATATGAAGTTTTTATTTTAAAAATAATAATAAATAAGGTTTAAAAGGGAGATGGTGTTAATAAAGCAACCATTAATGTAATACAAACAAAATTCTATATTTATTTTGTATATACGGTCCTCCTTATTCACCCTAGCTCTAACAAATTAAAGAATGGGAAGGAGAGTAAAATGGACGATGGAGTCACGTGCGAAACTCGATGAAGCGGCGAAATATTTTACAGAAACCAATTCTATTATTACTTTTAATTTCGATTTCACTGAAGAAGACCTTAAAAAAGTCGCTTGCCATAAAGTCGGCCTTATTGTTGATGATTTTAGGACAAATATATATTCATCATCTTTATCTATATCGAAACAGAAGGAGGAAGTTGATTTATTAATTCATGATTACATATCAAAGCTTGAAAATGCGCTACGGTGTGTTTATGATAATATTCAAAACATAAACACCAAGAAGGCTTTTCAGCAGCTCTTTGCTGACTTTAGAAAACGCCATGTTTGTAAACATAACAAAATTCTGGTGATTCTAATTTCTTGTTTCACCACTGACAACTAACTTCTCATCTGATCTGCACACAGTGAAATCGACGATGTTTATTTTGATTTGCGTCTTGTCGCCCTAACGAAGGAGGACGAGAAGTTGTGTGACGACAAAGTGTCTTTGATTTATCAGGGAATTCAGATCAAAGGTTGAGTCCCAACTTTCCAACATTTGTGGCAACGCTTCTGATCTAACTGTTAAGAATGCTTTTAATCGGCACCTTGTTGATATCAAAACAGGCTTTAAGCGCAACCAGGTTCTTTATTTTGCACTCGTTCATTCTTTTTGTTATCATCATATCCTATCCTTTTTGATCTAGTTCAAATATGTAAATTTTCAAAAATAAAATAAAAAATGTTATACATATGTTATGTTTATTATAATTCGTCTGTCCATGATGATTTTATTTTTGACCTTTGTACTGTAGAAGCATTATTCACATTTGCAAAATGAAGATGGGAAACTAATGTCAAGAAGCAAACCAATGTATGCATTTTGTGTTAGTGTTGATCTATAGCCCAATTGGTTAATGAGTACTTTTATTTATTTCAGAGATGAGTGTCAAAAAGAAAAATGAAGTCTAAGTCAAGGAGGAAACATGTGAAAAGATTAGATCGATTTGTGCCTCCTCGTGAAGATTTGGATTATATCATGTATATGTGTGCTTGTCATTACCACATCGAGTGTTGTGGTGAGATTAGTGATTAAGACTGTATGATTGCATGTACAGAAGAAGAATACTTTGAAGTTGACGATGATCTCTGATCTGAATGTTGTTTTTGATTGATGGTGTTTTCTTTTCTGGAAAAAGAATTACTTGGAATCTAAATATATGAGATGCAAGTCTGGAGTGGCTTCTTTATTATTTACAATAAATATCGATACTTTACTTATCTTGATTTCTATTCCAGAAATTAAAAGAATTACTTGGGATCTAAATTATGTTTTATGATATCTAAAATTTGATCCAAATTAATTCAGTTTTGCTAAGAAACGTCCAGTTGGTTCACTTGGTGTATCAATAAATTATTACTAGCATAGGTATCCACGTTGTACATCGTGCGACTGTTTCAAGTCCAAGAAACATAACAAAACGAGTATGATGAATAATTTTGTCTGTAAAACAAGTTAGGAACGCAAATTCCATTTGCATTTTTCAGATTCTTAAAACACAAAAAAAGTCGAAACAAGATGCAACAGTTTTTCAAGCTTGTAACAATTTAAAATTTGTACTTGAAAGTTTGTGTTAATGGATTCATCTATGTAACAAAAATATATATTAAATATTAGTAGTAAATTTGATAATCATATGAATTCCAATTGTTGTGTTAATGGCATTATAAATCAAATGCATAATTTTCTTTATTTAAGAATAATGTTTGATATTTTTTAGAAAAATAATAATGAATATCGACAAGAATTTAGAACACACGTTAATACTTATACTTATACTATGATAAATTATATGACCTTTGAATTTGAATTTTAGTTGACCTTCAAATGTCATTTAAAGTAAAACTAATTTATGCACGTTATTAACGGTGGTTGTTAACGATATCCTATTTTTTATTACTATTTTGTTGAATAAAATTTATTTTCATTTTATAACATTACATAAAAATCAGAAAGGGGTGGAGAATTGTCTGATTTAGGGTAAAAAGAAAAGGTAAGGAATCACTCTCTCCTCCAAATCCGCCGGTACTCCGCTCTTCCTCCGACCACCGGCAACTTATTCACGTACGTCTCTGTAATTAACATCTTTTATTACCTTCATCGCTATGTTAATTCACTAATTGTTTGATTCTGCTTTTGTACTTTTAAATTCGTGATTTCATATCAAGAATTAACTGTTTTAATTACACATCCTTACACATTACACAACCTGTAGTTAGTGATTCACTTTCTGTTTGTGTAATTAGTTATATATTTTTGCTCTAATTTATATTCACAAGTTATAGGCAGTTCAGCAGTTGTACAGTATATGTGGTTGTATATATACTTGCAATTACAATATGAAATATATATATATAATAGGCTGTTGTAAAAGAGTGTTAGAGTCAAAATTTAGGGATATGCTATTCGAATCGTGTATGATTTCGGCTTTTTTAATCAAAATGATGCTGTTTAACAATTCAAGTGTTTTGGGTAAGCTTTTATTTCATCGGCTGAATGGAATTCGAAAAAGTATTGAAGCTCATGTTTAACGGCTTATTAGTTCACCAACTCGAGCACACGTGCTTATATAAGAAATAAGCCTTTAAAACTGAAATTTTCGATCTTTTTAAGTTTCATTAAGCCCTGAAATTAAGCTTAGCCAAACACGAAAAATGGGAGGGAGTTCTAACTTAAGAACTTGAAGAGCTACTTGATTAGGTGGTTTAACCATTAAATGATTTTTTGGAATCGAATCCAGCCTATTGGTTGCTAAATTCGTTGATTGGATTTTGTCAGTCAATCTAGCGATTGAAGCTGTTAAGGATTGCAGATCAATCGATTAGGGTTCTTGTAATCAGGATTCTTATTGGTGTATGCGTAAGGTTTTGTATGATGTAAAGGTTTTTTCTTTTTTGTATTTTATAACAAAGTAATCAACTTTTCCTTGCATAGGTTATTCTTGATCAAGATGGAAGACGCTTCTGATAAAAGTGAAGAGCTGCTCGATGATGATGGTGGTGAGCAGGTCTTTGAAATTGGAAACAATGATGTGGAGACTGAATCGTTGTTTGGAGTTGAAGGTGACGATTTGGAGAACGAGAGCGAGCTAGTCCTTGACCTTGAAACAAATGAAAACGAAAATGACAGCGATCAAATTCTCGAGTTTGAAGATAAAGAGCAAATGCTTGATTTTGGAACCAACAAGAATGACCCTGAATCTACCCTAATGCTAGAGATTGGAAATGGAAATAATAACCATGATAGTTGTTTGCATGATGATCAAAACGACAACCAGAATCCTCAACCGGCCGTAGGAATGGAATTTGAGTCATATGAAGATGCGTATAAATACTATAATTATTACGCTAAGGATCTTGGATTTGCAATTAGGGTCAAATCTTCATGGACTAAACGTAATAGCAAGGAGAAACGCGGTGCCGTTCTTTGTTGTAATTGTGAAGGTTTCAAGACTTTGAAAGAAGCGAGTAGTAGAAGAAAGGAAACACGAACTGGTTGTTTAGCGATGATTAGGTTGCGATTGGTGGAATCTAACAGATGGCGGGTGGATGAAGTTAAACTCGATCACAACCACTCGTTTGATCCCGAAAAGGTCCAAAACTCCAAGTCACGCAAAAGGACTGAATCTGGAACGAAACGGAAGTCGGAGTCGACTTTAGATGTAGAAGTGCGAACGATTAAGCTTTATCGAACGCCCGTTTTAGATACGGTTTGTTACGGAAGCTCAAATGAACAAGATCTTGATAATGATCGTGGAAAGAAAAAGCGTTTGAATTTAATTGAAGGGGATGCACAAGTTATCCAAGATTATTTTTGTCGGGTTCAGTTAATAAACCCTAATTTTTTCTACATCATGGATTTCACGGACGATGGTTTTGTACGAAATGTGTTTTGGATCGATTCTAGGGCACGGGCTTCATACGGGTACTTTGGAGATGTTGTTGCTCTTGATACAACATGCTTGACGAACAGATATAAAGTTCCATTGGTGGTGTTTGTCGGGGTGAATCACCATGGTCAAACTATTTCACTCGGTTATGGGTTGGTCGCTGACGAAAGTCAAGGAACGTATAGTTGGTTGTTGAGAGCATGGCTGACTTGTATGTCGGGACGTCCTCCACAAACGATGATCACGGACCAGAGTACGGCTTTGCTGAGTGCAATCGCCGAAATATTTCCTCGGGCCCATCATCGTTTTTGTTTGTCTCTTGTTGTAGAAAGCCTTCTCGAGAATTCTGGTCATTCAGAGTCGGGAGTGTTTAGAACGGTTTTGAATAGCATAATCTACGACTCGATAAAAGTGGATGAATTCGAAATGGCGTGGGAGAATATGATCCAACAGTTTGGAATCACGGATAACTACTCGATGAACAAGTTGTTTGAAGATCGAGAACGGTGGGCCCCGGTTTACTTAAGAGATACATTTTTTGTGGGGATGTTCACTTTCCAACCAGGCGAGTCCATGATTCCGTTCTTTCACGGGTACGTCCACCAGCAAACTTCTTTAAAAGAATTTTTCGAGATGCATGATTTAGTTTTACAAAACAAGATTCAAAAGGAAGCGTTTGACGATTGTGACTCAAAAGAGTCAACACCAAAGTTACGAACAATGTGCAGATACGAATCACAGCTCTCCAAATTATACACAAAACAACTATTTTCACTTTTTCAATACGAAGTAGAAATGATGGCGAATTGTTTTAACATATCGCAAATCAATACTAGCGGCTCGATTATCACATACATGATCACCGAGCAAGAAACCGAGGGGAACACTATAAGAAACTTAGAAGTAATGTATGATAAAATAGGATTAGAGATTAGATGCATTTGTAGTTGTTTTAACTTCAAAGGTTATTTATGTAGACATGCATTATCTGTTCTTAACCATAATGGCATAGATGAAATCCCGTGTCAGTATATTCTGTCTAGATGGAGGAAAGATTTTAAGCGATTGTATGTACCTGACTTTGGATCTGATAGCGTGGATATCACCAATCCGGTTCAGTGGTTCGTACATTTGCACAAACGAGCTTTGCAAATCGTTGAGGAAGGAATGACTTCTCAAGAACATTACATGGTTGCTTGGCAAGCGTTTAAAGAGTCATTGAATAAGGTCCGATTAGTAGCAGATAAGGATATCCAAAATTAACAAAATGTATGATTTATGTATATGTACATATTTTTAGCTATAAAGCTCAAGTTTTCTAGTTTGGTTATTGTACAGTTGATAGGCTTACTTCAAGGTGAGTTTTTGCAAATGTTGGAAACTAGAAAACTTCCATGTTAGTATTATGGAGATATGGTTGTACAGTTGAGGCTTTTGGCCATGATGCCACAGTTAAGTTGGCTTTATAACTAACATTTGTGAATTGTGACAGTCTCTTGTGCTACTAGTCATGCTTTGTGTTGAATACATTTTTTTTTTAACGACGATATTTTATAAAAACATGCTAGTAAGAAGCTAGTAGCGAAAATTCCAAATTACACAAGATTACAAGAGTTTTCGGATTGCAACACCAATCAACCTAAGACGTGTCAAATTTTTTATCTCTACATTTTAACCACATAAATGAGTTGACAATGATATCATCTAGAATCTTTGCTGAGCTTGTCATCGTCCCTCGGAAGATTTTATTATTTCTCGCTTTCCAAATCCCATGAAGAATCACCGCATCTGTTCTAATTAGAATACAGAATACGTTCAAATTAGAATAGGCGTAGGCTACGGAATTGAGTAATGGGTCAAAACAAAATCGGGTTGAATGGGTCATTTTCTATATCGATCCATTGGCTGGGCTGGGTAGGCAGAATATGAATTTGAAGATTCGGGTTGAACTGGGTCATTTTTAATATGGGCCCATTGGCTGGGCTGGGTCAGCAGAATATGAATTTGGAATTTGAAGCTGATGAGTCCATTTGCTGGGCTGTGTCAGCATAATATGAATTTGAAGCTAGGATCATGGATCTATCATAGAAAGTAGTGAATCATACCTGATGGAAGAAGATGAAACGTGTATGTTTTCAGATAGAAGATGAAAAGAAGGAACGACTCTGCTCAAATTTTTGACAATCAAGATTGTAGAGATTGTGTTACGGATTAAATGATTTTTTTTTTTTTAATTTTAATTCAAATTCAAATTCATATCTATTAAGAATCAAGATTAAAAAGAGTAGTAGCCCGTTAAATATCTCTTTACTTATAAAAAAAAAGTCTTAATTAGTTAATCTCCTATGATTTAGCACATTTTTAATAAATCTCGGTCATCAAATAATTAAGGCTTTTCAATCTAGGCCATTACTCCTAATTACCTATGGTGATTAGTTAATCTAATCAATTTTTACACCAAAACCCTTCTACATGTACGTTTCGATTCACTCCAGTACCCGAGCTACTTTCCTACTTATGGAGGGACCATAGAGGTGTCATTGCGGCACCAATGGCGTCGCACCACCGTGGAGGTGTGATTCGTCCACAACGTCTCCTTTTGTTTGCTTTGGGATAGCATTGGTCATTTTGATTATGATTTGATAGAAGTCGTATGGATCGGCCCTAGACTATATGATATGATATGTTTTGGTGGATGGTTGTGTTGTGTCCACACGTCATCGCACATTTTTATGGTACATATTTTGACGGCCGGTCCTATGTACAATTGTATGTATATGATATTATTTATACGAGCTCATTGGGTATCTTCGTATTATTCGTTTGGATATTCGATTCCTTTGATATCTCATTTACATTTGTTCTAATTTGGTATGTTTGTTAATAACCAGGTTCGTTGCAGCTTCATTAAATCCATGTTTGTATTTGTACTGTATTACTCGTTATTTATATCCGTTCACTGAGCGTTTGACTCAGCCGCATTTTCTTTTTCCGCAGCAAGTATACGGAATATATAAGAGAAAAAGTGATTAGGATGGGACTTGTTCTAGAAGGTCATTACAGCCCGATTGAAGACTACACATTTTCCTATTAGGTATGTACTCTTTGTATCAGTTGTGACACTCTCTCCCTTCGGGGATGGGGTAAACAATTTTGAACTTGTGATGATTTTGAGTTACAAATCATTTATACCCCTTCGGTCGATCTCTTTTTCTTGTCTGACTATTAATCATCCAAATTAAATAGATGAGTTTGACATCAAGTATATTGCTTGCTTTCGAAATACATGTTAATTTTCCCAAACCTTTCAATCATATATGAAAAATAGCATTGCATATCATAAGTAAACAACTTAACCAATTTAGTTCTCTCATTTATTTCAATCCAATTCGAAAAGCATGTTGTCACCTCATACATTTTCCAACATACTAAAAAGATCCATCAATTTTAGTAAGTATTACATGTTGCTTGACAATAAACTCATATCAACATGAATTTCAAAGAGTAATGCATTTTGGTATAGCATAGAAAGTCACAAAAAATATCATATAAAATCGCTCAGGAGAGGTAAGATCGTAGTAGGATTATAGGATCGCACGTAAAATTATAGGATCGGTGAACGATCACATCCTACAGATGAGCTAACTTCTTTTTTTTTTTTTTTTTTTTTTTACAATTGAGCTAAATCTTTATACGGTACATAGCCATGGTCTAAAGCCCAATCTTTGCTCAAAACTCACTGCACGCCTTTATATTCATATTCAATCTATCAGTTTTCACATTTTAAGAAAAAATAGTCCAAAACCCCAAAATGACGTTTGAAGTTCCAATTGATATCTTAGATAATAATCTTTGTTTGTAGGCTTGTATGCTTTTAAACTTATTATAACTAGTGGTGCAATTGTACTACTTACATTACTACTATCTTTTTGTTTTATTATGTTTATTATCTCACTAAAATTGTTGACAATTGCTTCATTTTTGTAATATAAAAGTTTTAATGTTACATTAATTTCTCTAATTGTTAAGTTTCTACATGAATTTGAATATATTTAGATAAAAAAAATGATATTTTGGTAGGATTTTACGATCCCAATCTCGATCTTGCAAAGACAAAAACGATCGTACGTAAGATTTCAATCTTGACAACCTTGGTTTATATCATGAATTACTCCGTATTACTTTGAATCAAAACCCAAGTTTTTTTTAAATAAAAATAAAACTGATAACCAGAAACTAGTAAAATATTCTGGCTTTTCAGTTTGGTGATTTGGTTTAGGTCGATTAAGATTCAAGTATAAAAAAGGGGTAAAAGAAAAATATTCATGGAGTGAAAGTACATGCATGTAGACGTATATATTTGTTGTAAGTTGTAACAACTTGGATGCATTAGAAGGTTGTACCTTGGTACTTTGTATAACATCTTATGCTTTTTAATACTTTTTTAAAAAAAATATTTTTATTTTTATGTCACATGATTGACTCTCTAAAATAAAGAAAAAAAATATTAATTTTATTTTTTTATCATATCTAGTAACATTCTATATCCGTGTAAATTGTCATGATAATAGTTATTACTACTATTATTAATATTATAGTAACAACAATTAATTAATAATAATAAATAGATTTTATAGTAGCAAGTCCTTTGTGTTGGACCACAACTTAATCTTCTTATCTTAAAAAAAAAAAGAAAAAAAAAAGTACTTTATCATATTTTTTTCATAAACAAATTAATTAAAAAGGAAAAACATAATAAGAGGATGAGACCAATTAACATATAATTAACGTAAAACAATTACAGTTAATTAAAAAAGTAAAAATTGAAACATGTAACCTAACAGATAGAAACTTCATCCATTTAAAAGAGTAAGAATTGAAAGATGCAACTGTACAGACAACATCATGAAGATTTGAAGAATTAAGTCCATGAATCGTCATTTCCTCCCACATCTTTCTTGAACTTCTTAGCAAAATCGCATAATTCATCGATTTAATGCGTAATCAAAAAGTTCAAGAAAGCTGTGGAAAAACATGAAGAGGACTTGTGTATATTATGCATTTTCTACTTTAAAATACAAACACATAGAGATTTTGAAAAGAAAGAATGATTAGTGTGTGTAAAAGGATATATGAAGAATTGAAGGTGAGGTTGTGAGTTAGAAAGACAAGACGTTACTTATATAGTGATATCATGTTACTTTGATAGGTGATGTAACAAAGAGTGGATTATATCAACTAACCAACTTAGTGACTTACATAATATAAAACATAAATACACTTAATAGAAAGTTTGAAGTACAAAGTGTAAATTTCGTTATATTATTATATATTGTATGGTATAGTAGGCTTGGACCAAGCGAGCCTGTTAGATAGTTGGGTTTAGGGTTTTAATGTTTCATCCCCTATTTAAACTTGTAACATTTTGCTTTCCTTAGAAGAGGAAATACAAATATTTTTATGATATCAGAGCTAAAATCTTAAGTCCGACTACCTAACAGACTACCTAACAGACTGACTTGGGTCAAGCCTACTATAGTATTCAATATACATTATCCAAACTACAAAGCATTTTTAAAAAGTTAATGATATTGGAACGTATTGAAGTTTACATTTTTTACTATTGTATGTAGTTTCCGTTGTTTGTATGAAAGTTTCTATAAATGCTATGTATTGTATGTTATAACGTAGGTACGAAACTTTCTAAAAAACCTTCAATAATTGTGTGTATGGACAATTTTAAAAACCTTCATATATACAACAAAACTTATAATACATGAATACATTATAGATACAATAGTAAAAATTGTAAACTTTCGATGATATGAATTTACCCGTGAGCGAGCGAGCATAGAATAGGGCGGTAGGTAGGACATTGATACGGTAGTGAGTGATCATCGATGAGATCAGGACCACACTACGTACGTACACTAACTAGTAAAGGTACGTGAAGGTAAGTAACATGGGAGAAAAAAATGAAGCAGCCTTAATTAATTTGCACAGAAAGATATACAGATTTTTTATTACATCAATATCAAAAAGTACAACGCACATCCCAATTTAAAGTGGTGATTATTAACGTTACTCATTTATTATTACTCCATCCGTTCTAGTATTATTGTCCAGTAAAGTGGTCTGGCGCTATTCAAAAGTGTCGAGAGTTGAGCGTCTACAATTTTGTAATATCTTTCATGTAATGAATGTTAAGTGGCATATGGTTCTCGTAGTTTTTATTTCGCTTGAGAGGTTTTCTATGCAAAAATTGTTTTTGTCGTGCTTTTTTCTGTTTTGTGTGATTTATTATTAACCTATACATGGTTGTGTGATTTGATGTGGTGGTGATCGATATTAACGAGTGGTTTGAGAGCGAGATCGTTCCCAACAATTCTATCATAACTAATGAGATATCATATGAAGTCAAAGATCATGAAGCTAAATGTTTTTGGCATATATAACAAAAAGAATATGGGTGAAAAACCAACATGAAGGATGGGAAATAATATGGAGTACAAGTGAAGATATGGTATAGGTTAGAATTCCACACCATACCCTCCTTCCATATCAATGGTCAGAAATATTTTTTTAAAAAGTTGGATAAAAAATACAAGGACAATAGACGGAATGCAAAAGGACCAAAGGGGACAGTTGGATGCGTGTGTAATGGAGCCAACCAAGCGTGCACTTGCAGAGGATTAAACTCTCTAGTTCACCTTCTACTCCTCTTAAACTTTCACATTTTGTTCCTCTTTAATCTTTATTTAACCTAATGTTCATGTTTTAAAATAGGGATAATTAAGTATTTAAGTGCATTCAAATGTACTGAACTAACGTACGACATAACGAAATATTTGAGTTTTCATTGTATATGATGAACTTGATATTTATTGTTATTGTATATTGTATAACTTATGATGTCAGTACCGACGTGACGTGTCATCTATATAATATGCATATGACATCCTTACAAATCGTCACATCACCAAAACACATATAGTAGGAGCAAAATAAAAATTCATTACATACTATGAAAATCTCTATAGTTTGATATACACTATATATGAATGATAGACTTTAGGTATGATACAATTCGAAGTACTTAAAATCATTTGTGCAACTAATAACACATAAGTTACGATAAAGCTAAAACAAGGATTGAATGTGTCTATTTCAAAAAGTTAACGGTAAAAGATGTAATTTCGATGCTTGATTGGTCGGTTGCTTATATCAACTGTGATATTACAAGCATAGTTGACATCGTCCACATAAACACATCATCTTCAACTAGACTAAAACTCACGACTATAGCGTTAATGGATTTCGCGCACAGCGCTAAGTCAATTTATCTAACTTGTAAATAATTGAAAATGAAAAGGCTATTTAAATACTATGAAAATAGAATAACAGCAGGTTAAAAGGTAAATTTGGATTGAAATCTTATTTTTGGGAAATAAAGTATGAACGAATTGAGATTGAATACCGTGAAGTTTGTAATAATAGAGAGAGGGCCCTGAATTTTAGACAAGACATAAAATCGCAGGCTGTTGTCCCAACAAAATGACAATTATAATACATTAAAATTTTTATTGTATAGTTTTGTTTATTTTATTGATATTTTGATATGATGCATAACACCCACACCTTTTCCCTTCATTCTCTAGCCCTATTGTACTACCTTATTCCATACATCAAATACCCTGCCTACATTCAATAGTGCAATAAAACATGTTTAACATACTCAAATTACATAATTCAAAAGGAATGAAGGGCTAAAAGATTTTAAAACGATGTTGACTTACATTTTAAATTACATTTACTTAGTACAAAGAAATGCAACGGGAAATTTAATAGAATGAATTCGGTAGTATTCCATAGGAACTCCTAAAGTATACTTATGCATTTGACTCTCTTCACTCTTATCTGAATCAAATTTGTGTGACGTTGCGTTTTTAAGGGTACTTGGGGCAATTTTTATAACTGCATATTGAAAGTGTCCCATATTTAATTTTCTAAGTCCACAAAAGATTATTTCTCGAGGAACGGGCTAAGTCGGAGATTTAAAGAGTTGGGTTAGCATCCTCCTTAACAGAGTTGGGAAAGTGATAGATAAACAGAGTCGGGATCATAGTACTGAGCCAGTTTAGTTAGACCTTACCTTTAATCTAATCTTTGTCTTTTAGCTAATGGTAATAGTTTCAAAAACAGACGTGTCACATAATCACATAAATAAGGAAATAAAGTGAGTGAAGGAATGACTATCGGGGATAGGCACGACTGAACCAACTCAAATGCATAAGTATACTTTAGGAGCTCATATGGAAAGAAAATAAGGCGAACGGTGCTATAATAATAAGGCGTCAACGGTGCTATAATTGAAGCATATGGAAGTGATATAATTTGGGTAATAAAACAAATGGTTTTTGGGCCCTTGAGAAGCATAGAAGTGACTGCCTCTGACTGCTTTCTCTAAAACATATCTTACAATACAACCATAATTATTGATATTTTTAGGATCAAAGGTGGAAAGGTTTGACGATGGTTTGGTAAGTACCATTGGTTTAGAGTTTGGGTGGATAAGTTATTGTCTGGTGACATTAAGATATGTTTAGTAATAACCGGATAGAGCTGTACTTTGTCATTGACGCTTAATTTTTCAAAAGAAAAGAAAAGAAAAAAAGTTTTCAACATGCAACTTTAATCCGAGATTCTTTGGATCCAATACAACCAATTCTCCAAGAACTGCACCTCAGACAATGTTCACAAAGTTATTAAAACCATTATTTCATTGCAAATCGAAGCTTATTCATTTACATGGATTGAAGTTTTAGAACCTTCAATATATGCTTTTAGAAGCCCTAGTAAGCCTCTGCGAAACACAACCTAAGTTGAGATATATGCTTTTTATTTATTCTTTTTTCGGAAATCTTTTTATTGATGAATCTTTCTCATTCACACGGTCATGTAAAAATAGTACAAGAATAAATTACTCACTTTTTTAAAATAGTTAATCAAATCAAATAGCTTAGTACGTACCAATTTATACAACGACCATCATATCTTTTACTATTTGGCAAACAAGATAAATAATATTTAATAATGAAAAGCTAGTCGATATATGTTGAGGAAAACTCGAGCAGTGCAACAAAATATGCAGAATATGTAGCATTTAGAAATTCAGGGTTAATGATCATGTACATCTTCATAAATGCGTTCATATTGAAAACAATCTGTAATAAAACTTGTTTCAAGATTTCTAACCTTCTCATGGGGTTGAGCCATGACCGAACCATCTGTCACACGAGCCACTGTGCTAAGCTAACCAATTTGGCGAACTACTTGTCACCACCACCAAACATACCCATCATATCTCCCATGCCTTTGCCAGAACCCATTTGCTTCATCAAATTTTGTAACCCGCCCATGCCACCAATCTGCTTTAGCATTTGTGGAGGAAGAACCTTACTCATGTGTTGTGCGTTCATGTTTCTAGATAACGAGCTCATATCTCCCTTTTTAGGGATTTTAAGACCCTTCATCTTGCTCCATATCTTGGCGAGTCGTTTATATTCTTCAAACATTTCAACTACTTCTCTCACTTGCCGACCAGCACCTCTTGCTATTCGCATGATCCTAGATTCATTCATTAGTTTTGGGTTCGTGCTATCCAACTCTGCAAAAGAAAGGATGGGTTTTCATTGGAGGTGGCAATTTGACATGTTCAATAAATAAATGAGATGATTCGGTGATGTTGCATCTCTAATAGGCCAAGCAGGCAAACGTAGAAGCTAAAAAGGAAACGGGTTAAAAAGGTTAAAAGTTACTCGCAGTGCAATTTAAATGCATAAACCCTCATAAATCATTCAACTCCAAAAGTAAATCCTTATTGAACTGATATAATTCTGTCATATTTAACACACTAATTGTTTACAAATTGATAGATTGCAGAAAAAGAAAATAAATTTTGGTCTGACCTGGTTATCTGATCAAAATGATGATGCGTTGGTCACTTTGACCCTGTTGACATTTTGAAAGCTTGAGCCTTTTTGTTTGTGCAAATAAAAGGTGCTAACCAAGACAGAAATCAGACCAAAGTTGTATTACCTATTTATACAATTTGCCCTTTTAAAAAGGTTTTTAAGTTTTTGACAGAAACTTTTGGGTCAACTACCGGATTCATACCAAAGTACTCGTTTTAGCTGAACATATACTTACTAGTTACCGAACTTGCCCAACCCACCCATTTGTCACCTCTAAGTTCAACCCACCTTCGTTAGTCATTGAATCCATCATTGTCATGTATCTTTTGATCTTTGCCTGGCTTTCCTTTTCACGGCCTTTAGGCATCAACTCTGAACTAAATCCTGGAAGCATTGAGAAAACCTGCATGATACAAGAGAATAAATACTAGTAACTGCAAAGTGATAGTCAGATTTCATCATATAACGTAAAGATCCAACTTAAAAGAATAAATTAATAGAATGGCGAACCTGGTTGATAGGACCCATTTTGAGCAAGTTTTGAAATTGCTCATACATAATCCTCATTGTGAAATTTCCTTCAGAGAGCTTTTGCAGAAGCTCAGGCTGCTGATCCATAGGAACAACTTCTTGAATTTTGTCCATGAACCCAGACAAGTCACCCATCCCTAATACAATGCCAAACAAACTTTCAGATAAACTTCAAGTGCATATGAAGAGGGGGCAGTTTTCACCCATTTACTTGAAGTAAGTTGATTTGGGCTATATACTTTATCTAAAACAGGTCAAGCGGGGAACTTCAAAATCTTAGTTAAAGACAAAAGGGTCGAAAGTGACCTGTACAGTTTTTAAATACTTATAACCTCTTAGATAGCTATATTTTGAATCTTATAAGAAGTTCTTAATAACATGATCCTTTATTAAACTTAACACATTTAACTTTTAATAAACTTTTCAAACTATGAAAGTTGTTGAAGGGTAGGGGTTAACCTGACCTGACCCATATTATAAGTTACATTCAATGTTCTGGACCAAAACCTGTTTTGGACTGTTACCGCCCTATCCAGTCATTTTGACCCCTTCACAAAAAACACAAGAGATCTAATAATACAAAAACAAAATGATGCAAACCTAATAGGCGGTTGACAAATGGTTTAACATCAAAAACTTCAAACTCATCCATATGTTCACCAGTTCCAATGAATATGATTGGGCTTTTTGTAGCTGCAACTCTGCATATAGACCAACAAAAGATGATCTTCAGAAAACTTCAATATCACCAAAATGGATCTTAGCTACCAAATGCAGGATCTGATTGCACCTCTTCTATCAGTCATATTTTTTTTACTTTTCAGTTTATTTGGTAAGAAAAATGGTATTTTTATCAAAGCATACGAAATAACAGAGAATTAAGAAAATAACACTTACGCACTAAGAGCTCCACCTCCCTTAGCATGGCCATCCATTTTAGTAATGATTACAGCTCCAACAGCAACACTCTGCTTAAATGCTTGAGCTTGATCAAATGCAGCTTGACCAATGCTGCTATCCATGACGAAGATAACAAGATCCGGTTTCTGCAAAATTACATACACAAGCCTTTAGAAACTCCCAACAGAATTCAAGTTTAAAAACTGAATATATTTTAAAGAACATGACAAATTAAGTTTACCGTTGCTTCAGCAACTTGACGCATCTCTTCGAAGAGGGCCACTTCTTGTTTGTGCCGACCACTTGTGTCAACAATAATCAGATCACAGTTCTCCTCCTTGAACCTCTCAACACCTTCAACTGCAATTTTCACAGGATCTGACTCCATATAACTGTAGGCAGGAAATGCAGGATATAGGGCTTAATGGTGTAAGAGGTAATATTATACTAGTAACTTATCAAACGTAAAACTGAGCAGTATCATTGTATTTGTATCACCCATCTCTGAGAAATAAGGGATGCTATATTTCACTAACATACAAGTCTACATATCATAAACATATCATATCATAAGATATTAAAAATGACAAGCATATCTGTTTTCTTATAAACTTAATAAAGGCTCTATGAAGCCTATACACTCTATTAGCATTACTAATAGGGAGTTAATTTGTACACCACAAATTCACCCTATCAATGCATATAGTACAACACCCGATATGCATATTCGTGGTGTGCACATCACTTTTGGTGGTGTATGGATCATTTCTCATACTAATATGATGATAGTGAGCATGAATGACTAACAATTAAGATGTAGCAATTGAACCTTCTTATTCGTACTGGTGACGAACCATTAATCCATAAACATGACTTCATGTCTAAACTTTATCCTTTCATCATTCAGTAGAGTCCAGCTAAATGATTAATTTAATTATTTCTCCATACACCCTGATTACTCAGTTTGCTCAAGCCTTAACTAATTAAAACTTGGCTTGTAATTGACCTTGCTATCAGAAATCTTAAATGTTTGGATGTACATTCAACAGATGAGCAAACTAACCTTCCATAGAAGGGAATCTTGGCCTTTGTTGCATTCTGTTTTAGCTGATCAAACGCACCAGCTCTGAATGTATCTGCACAAACCAGAGCTGGTTTCCAGCCCTTCTTCTGGTGGTGATATGCATATTTTGTACAAGTTGTCGTTTTTCCAGACCCTGATTTATTCAGTCAGTAAACACACGTCATCGAGAATGTAAAGACAGAAAACACAGCAAATTAATATATGATTAAGTGATAGCACCGTAGTAAGAATTAAAACATAATAAATGTGACCAAAATACCTTGTAGACCCACAAACATAACAACACTTGGTTTGCTTTTTTTAGGTGTGAAAGACGGCTTCCCGGGATCTAACATCTTGCAGAGCTCGCTAAAAATAGCCTAAAAAGGAATAAATCTTTGTCAAACAGCGCAAAATTACAAACGGTAAGGTACCACATAATTTTGTCTGACAATGAATAAAATATAGGGGCTAAACGGCAATAACCAACAGAAAAACCCAAACAATCGTTCCTAAAACTAGCCAATGTTAATGGACGATGACAAGGTTTACAAGAGCAAGGGAAATAGGCAGGTGTTACAATCAACTTGCTTCTAATATCTACAATGATCACCTCCGCTGTTGCATTATGTGATTGTGTTAGGATAGCCTTTGAAAGGGTAAAAAAGAGGAGAACATTCTGTGTATCAGTGTATAAGCCACCAACAATGATCGTTAATTAGCATCTCTAGCTCATAGACACAAGGAAAACATTTTGTCAAGGGAATTGGGAACGTTTCGGGGCGGGAATGAGGATCTAACGCAGTTCGCTATGACCCTAAAATTCAGTACGAGTCTGGGTAGGCTCAGTTGGGATCACTCTGGTAAGTTTAAATTCGTACATGTGTTATAAAAATCTTTTAATCCATAAAAAATATAATATATATCATACTCAGCAAAGTCTCTTAAGCGATAGTCCAATACGTAAGACATAAGCAATCGGATTTTGGGATGCAATAATTTTTCTTCAAATTGAATTTAAAGTTCTGACTTTCAGACTTTTCTGGGTCATGGAGAGTGTCTGTTCTCCAATCAAATGTTTCTGTACAATTAAATGTTTTGGAGACGGTCCATTGAATCAGTTCTCGAAATTGGATTCATTAAGTTTTAATAATTAAATTCCCACTTCAAGTCTGTGAGTCAGTCAAGTTCTATCAATTTTTGCTATTTAAATCACCGCCTAAATCTACTAAATGCTGATTTTTGCTGTTTCCAACCACTGGTAATTTCCCAATCTCAAAATTGTTAAACGGCACAACTTAATTCTCTGTCGCATTTTTGCAATCCAAATCATGATCCTACAGTTTCTGGAACATCGCTTTTCTCGACCCCAATTGCGAACTACAATAGTTTGAAACAAAAGTGATAACCGATTGGGAACATAAATTCTTAATGCAAATAGCGATCCGAACGTTCCGAGAACGCAGAGCGCAGGGTGTCTAGCGATTTATGTTACTATGCTCTAGCTCTTTAGTCAAATGTCTTACATAAATAACATTAATCAGATTATTATGTCACCAGTAACGAAGTTCTCAAAATTCCAGTAAATCTCTATTTTTTTATAAAACGAACCTAACAAAATTCTGTTATCTAAAGCATAGCCACACGCTTTTCATTATTAAAATGGATAGGGTATAGATGATCTCCACTGATCACATATCGATCTCGCTCTCACAAATTTAAGAATTATGATAACATGGTGAAAACACACACTAATTGCTCTTTCCACTGTTTCTGTTTCAGGAATTCATAGTGCTTTTTATGGATTCGGGGGTTAATTTGTCCATATATAGTTACATTCTGATCAAAACTACTTAATTCTCATACGCATATGTGTGTGTGAGATTGTAAGTTGTAACCATAGACTCTTTAAATTCGAAACATCAAAATATTAACTACTTAGGGACCCACATTATTTTGTCCACCAATGGCGATGAATGTAATAAAGAAACCAAAGCAGCGTATAATATAGTTACCAATAAGTGAATAAGTCCAATTAATCAGATCACTGTGTCCACATAAAGTTTTGAAATTCAACTAAAGCAGAGTGAACGTAACAAGAATTTGATCTGAATTAATTCAAGTTCAACATATCACTGACTTATACTTTCTGTCGGGTCTATTCAATTGTACTCGATTTCTTATAGTATCCATACATAGTCCAATCAACGAAAGAAAAACAGTCCAAATCAACTAACTTACTCTACATATCAATCAACTACACATGATCAACAAAAAAAAGTTATACATGTATCCAACTATAGGGGTGGGTTCATTTAAACATATTAGACAGAATATGGTCGTGACAAGTGAATTTACTACCGCGCATAAAAATAACTGATACACAAATTGCCACATGTCACCACAGTATCATGTATTTTGTTACGCTAAAATTTGTTTAACAATAACCAAACCATATCATTATATATACACTCTCAATCAGGTTCATTCGATTGAACTCAATTTTTCATAGCAGCCACATAGTCCAATCAATGACCTAAAAACAGTTCAACTTAACATATATCTATACATACACATAAACATATACGGATACAATTAAACTACACAGCATCAACAAAAATAAGTTAACTTTATATACCTGCTGGATGATTCTTCGTTTGTTATGACCAGCAGCGAGATCATCGAGATTAACGATCCTCTTAATATTGACTTGCATTTCACGAACAAGTTTGAATTGAACATCGGATTGAAGAAGAGCGCGAGAGATCTCATTTAAACATTCGTTAAGAACTTTTTCATCGATGATCGTTGCATTGCTCATCTGCTGGAGAGCACGCGATATGCTCCCACCTAACTCTGCTAACACCATCTTTGATTAATTTCTGTGATTACGATCTGTTCTGGAGAGAAATTGGAACCGGAATTTGGTCGTAATTTGTGAATTTGGGGAAACTTATGGTTTGTAGTAAGGGTTTCAGATTTAGGGTTTGGATGGGGAAGGGGGTAAAGTGGAAACAAGTATTTCGCCGGAGGGTTAATAATAATAAATGAATTAAATTCAACTTTAAGTCTTCTAGGCAAGTCTTAGTTTGATTAATCAACTAATTTAGATGGTTAAATTTCGTATTTAACTATAATCATCCTACAGTTGTTGGTGATTACTAATTTTTACATGTAAGTTATTATAATCGTAGCTCTAAAAATTAAGTTTAGACTAATCCTAATAGTACCAAGTGATGCAAGTCAGCTTGAAACCGACTCAAGTCACTTAAGCGACACTAATGGCACGGACCGGCATTTGGTGTTGTGTTGGTTTTGACGACAAGGAAAGTGACGCGTCAATTTTTTTGTTTTGTTTAGTTTATAGAAATAAATGTGTAATGGTATGTGGATCCAAAAATTGAAGTACATCACGGTTGTCACCGTTGTGTCACTTATCTATCAGTTTGGAAAGTGCTGAGGTGATGCTGATTGGTATAAGTGACACTAAACTTACTCAGTTACATTTGTGAGTGCTTCAAGTAAACTCCCTTTTTATTGATGTATTCTTTTTTTTATTTTTTTTTTGACAAAGTGAAAGTATAATATAATACTCCATTCTACTTTAATTATATCTTTTGGATAAATTAACTTTTGACGTAGTAGTACAACACTTTTAACACATACTCTTTGCGTATTTATCGACATTTGTGAAAAATGATAACGATGCTCTAAGAAATATCATTAACACATCAGAGCATGTTACATATTTGTATTTGGACCATAAGTATATGTTAAAACAAAAGACTTTGTACTTATCGCCTCCATTTTGGATAAGACTTCAATCCATAACACTTTAATTCTTAGGTTCAATTCTCAAATGCACAAGTCATAAACAAATTAAGATAACTATAAACAAATTAGTTTAAAATATGTATGAACAAATTAGTAGTTCTCGAATATTATATGGTTCAAACATAACTGGTATTCTTTGCCTGTTTAAATCGTTACTAAAATCATCAGTATGTACCTCTGCAACAACTAATTCTAATGGCTAATCTTCTGCTTCACTTCAATTGCATACTAAACAACTTCAGTTACATGTTTGAATACTCGAGACGTTTTCGTGAAACTTAAAAGGTCTCAGAACCTCAAACCCAATCTCCTGATGGTCTCCATACTCTTTTTTGGATTTTTCATTTTGCTGCACATTTGGGCTACACGTTTATATTCTTTTAACATTTCAACAACTTCCCTCACCTGGCGACCTGCACCTTTTGCTATTCGCATGATCCTAGACTCGTTCATGAGTTCGAGGTCCGTACTATCCAACTCTGCAAAACAAAAGAATGTTGATATTAATCGGGATGTTCATGAGGGAAAAGGATAAGATAGGATTACGGAAGACGGCAATTTTGACCCACTTACTTAAAACGTAGTTAATTTGGTTTGTCTTTTATACTAATATCTCAAAAAGGTCAATGGGTTGAACGCATTGAAGGTCGTCCAAGGTTTATTTATGATGTATGTAACTAACGCATAACTTTTTAAAAATTTACTATAAAACATGCAAAAAAGTGTTTGATGGTCTATATTGCCACCTCTAAAATTTAACTGACCTTCATTAGTCATAGAAACCATTATTGTCATGTATCGTCTGATCTTTGCTTGGCTTTCTTTTTCACAGCCTTTAGACGTCAATTGTGAGCTAAATTCTGGAAGCATTGAGAAAATCTGCAAGATCCGAGCGAGTGAGTAAAACACGTAGTGGAAAAATATTCAAATACGCATATTCCGACATTTTTTTAATTTCTTCTTTAATTTATTAATACTCCGTAACAGCCAAGCGATGGAACAAAAAAACTATGATTACTCATTTTCTGTAAGTAACAATGATATCAAGTACTAGTGGCAATTTTAACCCATTTACATATAAATGGGATGGATTTACATATAAGGATTTGGGCTATTAATTATATCTTGTGGATTGAACAGGTCAAGTTAAAAAATTTAAGTAAAAAGGAAACAGGTCAAACATGTTGTTAGTCATTTGACGCGTATTCAAATGCATTAAATCACCTTACTAGAAAACAAAAGTTGGATTAGTAATGTGATCGTATTTAAAACATTGGCTATTGGAACTTAAAAATTTAGGTAAGAAAGTGTTTAGATCTTGCACTAAAAAGTTACATGTTTTGACACGAATCCAACTGCTTGACCTGCGCATTTTGCCTCCTCTATTACTGAACTTAAAATCTAAAATCTAAAACAACTATAGGAAACGTATGGTGAACCTGGCTGATAGGACCCATGTTGAATATGCTCTGAAATTGCTCATACAATATCCTCATTGTGAATTGCCCTTTTGATTTCTTTTGCATAAGTTTTGCCTGCTGATCCATAGGAATGGTTTCATGGATTTTGTCAATGAATCCAGACAAGTCACCCATGCCTTTTTTTTTTTTTTTTTTTAAAAAAAATAAAAAAATTCCAAACATTCTTGAAAACACACTTGCAGTGTATATAGTAAGGGTAAATATCACAAGAAAATTACTCAGCTTCACCAAACTTCTAATTCGGGTACTACTTGTCTTTTTTTTTTATATATCATATCGGGTATTTAAGCATATTATCATCAAAAAGAGACTTTTATTATTTGAATCATGATGATACCAATAAGAAGCTTTTTGGACGGTCATGGGATTATTCTTTACCATCAGAAAGTGATTTCTTTAGCTTTTGTAGCAACACGACAAACAAACAAAAATCCCCTTTATAACATACAAAACAACTAAACTACCTTTACGTTTCAATTGATAAAAAGAACCTGTGGTAACATAACTTAGATACCATAAGTAGTTAACTACCCGAAATGAGAAATTTGGTGCAGTTAGGTATCTTTTTTTGCAATTTACCTATATAAAAACATAAGAGAACTACTGATTCTTAAAGGAACTGATACATACCTAAAAGACGTCTGACAAACAGTTTAACATCGAAAGCTTCAAATTCATCCATATGTTCTCCGGTTCCAATAAAAATGACTGGGCTTTTTATTGCTGCAACTCTGCATATAGTATACAATGAGATGATTACACGAAAGCGAAAAAAAAATTAAATTTCACCAATTTAGTTTAACCACACAGTTTAATTATTAATCAAATATCTGCAACTACATAAAATATGTTGATTTAGTCATTTACCGCTCAAGTTTTAACACGAAAAGAACTAATAACATGACATTAAGAAAATGACACTTACGCACTAAGAGCTCCACCTCCTTTTGCATGACCATCCATTTTAGTAAGAATTACAGCTCCAACATCAACACTTTGCTTAAATGCTTGAGCTTGATCAAATGCAGCTTGACCAATACTACTATCCATGACAAAAATAACAAGATCTGGTTTCTACAACATTACATACACAAGCCTTTAGCAACTCCCGAAACAATTCAAGTTTAAAAAATGAATATATTTTAATGAATGGAACAAATTGAGTTTACCGTTGCTTCAGCAACTTGACGCATCTCTTCAAAGAGGGCCACTTCTTGTTTGTGCCGACCACATGTGTCAACAATAATCAGATCACAATTCTCCTTCTTGAACCTCTCAACACCTTCAACTGCAATTTTCACAGGGTCTGACTCCATATAACTGCAGGCAGGAAATAGAGTTTAGTGATGTAAGGGGTAATATTATACTAGTAAGTTATCAAACATTAAACGAATAGCCCCATAGTTATCAATGAATATAGTACAACACCCTATATTTATATTTGTGGTGTGCACATCAATTTTGATGATGTAAAAATCATTTTTCCAATAGGGACTCAGAATAAAGAAGATGCAGCAATTGAACCTTCTTAGTCCTACAGGTGACGAACCATTCTGTAGAGTTCAGTTATATGTATTAATTTTATTATTTCTCCTCACACCCAAATTACGCAATTTGCTCAAGCCTTAACTAATTAAAACTTTCCTCGTAATCATCCTTGCTATCAAAATCAAAACTCCTGATAGAATTCCATAAATAAAGTGTTTGGACGAACAATCAACAGATAAATAAACTAACCTTCCATAGAACGGAACCTTGACCTTTGTTGCATTCTGTTTTAGCTGATCAAACGCACCAGCTCTGAATGTATCTGCACAAACTAAAGCTGGTTTCCAGCCCTTCTTCTTGTAGTGATACACATACTTTGTACATGTTGTCGTTTTTCCAGACCCTGAATCATTCAGTGATTCACTCAGTAAACGCACGCCATCAAGAATAAGACAGAAAACACTGCAAGTTTGTTTCTCGTACAAGTTACTAACAAGATGATATATATGAACAAAATACCTTGTAGACCAACAAACATGACAACACTTGGTTTACTTTTCTTGGGTGTGAAAGATGGATTCCCAGGATCTAACACCTTGCAGAGCTCTTTAAATATAGCCTATAAGAAATAGATCAATTATCGTTAGTGAGCACAAAGTCTTGAATAATAAGGACCTACACCATTTTGTCTGCAATGATGATTTGTATCAAAGGAACTAAGGCAACCATAGCTTACAGAAAAACAAAATACTCGTTTTTAAAATTAGTCCATTTCGTGGATTATGTCGAGATGTACAAGGGTAAAATAAAAGGTTGAACCGTTCAACTGTAAGGTGTTACAAGCACCTTGTTTCCATATCTTTTTAGTTATCACTTCCATTTGCATGTTAGGATGGACACAAAAAAAAAGCAAACATAAGTAACATCTTTAGGTCGTCGGCCAAATGTCTAACATAAATGTCCTCAATGATGAACTTTTAAGAATCTACTTAAGTCGACTCTTTACCAGGTGAATTTAACAACATTCTTGTTGATTCTAAAGCATAACAGGCCCTTCTGACTCTCAAGATGGACAATCTCCTTCTACTACAAGCGATTTCTATGAGCTAGAAATCCCATTTTTTGGTGTTCGAAAACATAGACTTTCTATTGGAACAATGACATGTAACAACAACATAAGATTCACAAGTAATTCTGCAAATGTATCAATTTACGCATCTTTTTTTTGTTTATACACCCCAATGCAGCTTATTTTCACAAGTGATCTATTTTGTAGAAGTGTTCCACTCTGGTTATCTTTTTATTGAAGTTTCAAATGGTGGATCAGAGTTTACGAGTAAGCTAAATGTATTGGTACAAAAAACCTTGCTATTACCCTATACATATCATTCTATATACAGTTAAACAATACTAATTCAACAAACTAATGGCAAATTACATGATAATGTATTAAAGTTTACCGCTTTTTTAATTCCCTTTTGTTATTCTGTATCGAACAAAAATATTACTTATATGGCATGTGTTAAACTTACCAAGTTTGCCATTGTATGTATCTCATAACCAATTAAACCAATTAATCGGACGATAAGCTTTCTAGATGACGTGACAACCATATAATCATATATGATGCCACATCATCATCATGACATAATCTATGACACGTCGTTATAAAAGGTAAGATACATACAATAGCAAGTTTTGAAAGTTTAATATAGATATAATATAACTTTTTATTCTAATACATACAACTCCAAATATAGAAAATTGAATACGTTCTAGTGCGGTTAACATATCCTGGCCCCGGCCTTCATACATATAGACATATACGTAAACGCATACAAATTAAATATATGTATGTCTATACATATATATAAAATTATAAGTGTAATTATAATTGGGTTTATTTAAAGAAATTTCGACTTCGTTAAATTTACCTTAACTACACATTAGCAAAACCTATTATATAATTATATATACCTGTTGGATGATTTTTCGTTTGTGGTGACCAACAGCAAGATGATCAAAATTAACGAGGTTCTTAAAATTCTTTTGTATATCACAAACGATGGTGAACTGAACATCTGATTGAAGTAAAGCGCGAGTGATCTCATTCAAACAATCCTTAAGAACATTCTCATCTACGATCGTTGCATTGTTCATACGCTCGAGCGCACGTGAAATACTGTTGCCTAACTCTGCCAACACCATCTTCGATAATTTGTGTGATTATGTACGTAACCACGACTTTATTTCGAAAAGAAACTGGAACCGAAATCTAATGGCAAGTAATTCGTAGATTAATTGAGTAAACGAATGTTAGAGTTAGTGTTTTATATTAGGGCGTGTTTGTATGCGTTACAAATTCAGTTTTGCATGGAACAAAATTTTGGTTTCTATATATTTGCTTTTCTTTTTCTACGGATAATAACTAAAAAATAAAATTACGGCCTTAATTTTTATGAGTTACATGATTTATATTTATATAATCATTAAATACTAGTTTTTAACTCGTGCGATGCTATGTTATCGCGCAATGCAACGGTAAAGTTGAAACTTGATGTCGTTAATTAAGATGTTATAAGATTTACAATTTCATAATATTTTAGCCTTTTTTTTTTGTAGTATTATGATTTCGGTTGTGATTCCAAATGTGTGTACCGATTCAAAATGAATGTATATGTAACACCCCCGTCCCAAAAGTGAGACAGGAGGTCACATTTATTGCTAAATAATTAACTTTTTTATAAAGTTTGATACAATAAATACTAGAGTCATAAATCCAAACTAATCAAGTCAAAAGATAGTCTATATGGCCAGTTCAAGTCTTGAAGCTCTCGCACTCATCCCATATTACCCTGAATACCTGCCGCAAGAAAAGAAAATGTGACTGGGCTAATTGTTCAGTGCGCAGATGTTTAACAATAATAAACGATGGTAATATCTCAAAGTAAGAACGAAAAGAAATAAGTATATTTAATTTTCCAAAATTTACCCATCGAGTAACACCACCTTTACACCGGAATAAACAAATGAATATATAGGCTGAGGCAACACAAGGAGTTGGGTTATTTTATATCGAGTACCCTAAACAAAGCAAATATCCAAACTGCACAACACCGGTGCCAAATAATATCATATCTAGCGCAATATATCATAATCACACACTGGTCATGACTCCAGGTGGTTCCTCTATTCGGAAGGTGTGTATGGCACTACACCACACGACCGCACTAATAATGGCTCACTCCGAAGCATAAACAAATAATATTGACGCCGTGGACTTTGGATACACTGTGAACAAATAATCACAGAATAATGGCTCACTCCATTTACAGTTGGTATACAAGTTAATTAAGTTAAGGGTCCTTAGATTAACTGTGAACAAACGGCATTAATAAGCCCAGTATAATTATAATCTATTTTGAAGCAATTTAAATATCAGAGGGACTTGGTATAATTTTAAAATGTCGTTATAATTATGTTAGTAAAGTCCATAGATGTCTAAGGGGTAAAAATGCAATTAAGACCTTCTATTAATTAACTTTTCAACCTTTAACATACTTAAGGGGTGTAAAAACTAAATTCACAAAAACATGATCTTCTTCGCGAATCCAATCTTGTGTGCAAACTAATGCATCTACTATGCTAGGAGATAAAGAACTTCTTGTTTCATTTAATACACGACCACCAATACTAAAAGCAAATTCTAAAGCAACGGTTGAGATTGAAATTGCCAAAATATCTAAGCAAATAGAAAGTCAGTTTTTATATGTATTAAAAATCAATAACATAATGGATAGACAAAATATAATTAAGTTACCTCTTGCCATTTTAGAAATAATTGGAAACCTTGGACTGTTAACTTTCCACCGTAAAAGTATATCAAACCTCTGAGTGATGTATCTATCTTGCTCTGATTTGGTGTCAAGAATGCTTCCACCTTCCATCAAAAAATCATCAAGAAAAGCATTGTCACTACAACTCACATTGTTAGTGCTCCCATAGGTTTTCGAGCTCACATTTGAGCTATCTTTTTCATACGTTGACTTTTATTCTTTAAATATTTTTGACAATGCTTTATCTACCACACCAACAAGATCTTCAACTCGCTCCTCGATTAATGATTTTTCTTTCTCGAGGGCTTTTTCACGGGCTTTTACAGGATCTTCTTCAAGGATTTCTTCGAGCTCTTTTTCGAGGTCTTCTCCAAGTTTTTTACTGCGTTCTTTTTCAACCTCCTTTTCCAACTTGCATATCTTCCTAAACCCGGACCGTATAATTTGTTTTAAAAATGTGTAACACACTAACACACCTTCTAACATAAAACCAATCAGTGAGTCTGGGTACATCTTCACCCAATTCATGTTTGAAACCACGATCTTTGATTTCAAATAAAGTGAAAGTTGTTTCGAACTTTTCTGCAACGTGCAGCATATCAAAAGTTGAGTTCCATCGAGTCGGACAATCAAGCTGCAACAATCTTTGTGACTGTATTTCTTTCTCTTTGACACACTTCTTGAAGGTGTCAGTTCTAGCAGGAGAAGCCCTCACATATCTAACAGGTGAACGAACACGATCAATTGAAGTAACAAACTCCTTTAGGCCATCTTTAATTACCAAATTTATAGTATGCATTGTACATCTCATGTGGAGATATTCGCCTCTCGAGATCAGATTGGGCAATCTCTCCTTCAAATAATCAAGTGTCACTTTATTTGTACTTGCATTATCAACGGTGACAGTCATAACATTCTCTATATCCCAATCATTTAAACACTCCAAGAGATCACGTCCAATATCTTCTCCTTCATGACTATTAATAGGCTTAAAGTTGATGATTCTTTTGGGATATGTCCAATCATCATCGATAAAATGGGCTGTTAGACACATGTAATTGATACCCTGTACAGAAATCCATGTGTCGGTCGTCAAGGAAACTCATTGTTTGGTCTTCCTAAAAAACCTCTTCAGCTTAATCTTTTCCTCATAAAACAAATTTCCACAATCTCGTGAGATTGTAAAACGGGATGGGACTTTAAAACTAGGACATGCTGCTTCCTTGAATTCCTTAAAACCTTCTTTTTCAACAAAAAAGAAAGGAAATTCGTCTAGTATAATCATCTTCAGCAATGCTTTTCTTATAGCTTCACTATCAAACTTCCAGGGCTTTAAACTAGCACTTGTACCTTCACCATCGTTTTCCTTCTGAAAATATAAGGTACTCTGTTTCTTGATATTTTCTTGGTTTTGTTTGCATGCTGGAATATGTTTTTTCATTCCAGTCGTCCCGTTGTTGGTTGGATCGGCTCTATATAAAGCACCACAATAGTTACATTTTCCTCTCATCAGTTCCTCGTCGTCAAGGAAACATTCAAAATGCTTCCATACAATCGACGTTAAGCTTCCGTTGCCATTTTCGGCCTTCTTAACAGTTGAGTTTCCGTTGCCATCTCCATCCTTCTTAGTACTTGTATTTCCCTTTTCATTTCCAGCCATCTTAGTAGTTGTCTTTCTCTTCTTTTTTTGGAGTTTTTTAGCGGGCTTAACGGATTTTCGTTTTTCTCCTCGAGCATCGTCTGAATCACTACTAGAGATTTGCCGAACATTTTCAGTGTCCATCTGTAAAAGTCAAATTAAAAGGTTGCAATCAGTTACATACCAATCAAGGCTAATTACATATATTCCAAAACGAAAGCAAGCGTATATCAAGTTTAAGTTATTCATTTAAATGCTAAAATCAAAACGTTTAACAAAAATTTCTAACACATTATACATTTTTACAGTACGCATCATCACATTAGTTTCTCTGTTTTAATGATATATCACTAGCCAATGCAAAAGCTTAAATATAGTATCATATAAACATACATGTAGTTATACATGCTAGATGCTAGTTACGAAGTAAGTTTAAGCCCATCCTAAATAAACATCATTTATGATATTACTCCATTAGAATGATCAAGAAGAGTAACTTGAAAACTAGATCAATGTTCTTCTACCAACTGTTGTATGTGACTTCTATGCTTTATATCAGTATTATATTTGTTGTAAAAATAAGTCATATTTTCTTAACTTTATGTTGCATTGCTTATTAAATAGTTTTATTGTGTGTTTAGAATCTAATTGATTTGGTGGGATCAGAGAGCTCAAAAACTGAAACAACTGGATTGAGGAGGAAGGAAGGATCTTATATAAACAAAAGTCTTCTAACCCTTGGAACTGTAAGTGGCTATGTATTTCTTCAACAAAACCTTTGGAACTTCTGTATATCCAGTCCTATGACGGTTTAATATGGGTAAGTATCTGACTTGCAGGTTATCAGAAAGCTTAGTGAGAGAAGGGCTTCTCATGTTCCTTACAGAATTCACATTAATATTCTTGACAAAACACTCATATTTTTCTAGAGGCACACACTTAAATCGTATTCAGATTAGTATCATTATTGTTATATACACCAAGTACATACAATCATACACAAAGCACACACTTACAGTCATATATACATATACATATACACAACTATATATCTTTATATACATACATACAGTCTCAAAGATGATGATGATGATGGAATACCTTACTAAAATGACGCTTAAACCTTTTTTGATCACCGAAATGGCCAGAGAATTGTAAGCAGTTTGTTTGTTTTACGTAAAACAAAAACCATACTTATTTTAATCTTAGAATACAACGTTTAGAAACTGGGCTGGTGCAGGCCTTTTCTAAAAACACTATGTAATACATGTTGGGCCGGTTTGGGCCGGTTCAATCGGTTTTCTCAGTTTTCATACCGAACCGAACCGAATACCGATAATGACTAACATACAAAACCGTAAACGGAACTGATACATATATATTCGAGACGGTCCGGTTATCCAGTTCTTTCGGTATGTACCGATTTTTACACAGGCCTATATATATATATATATATATATATATATATATATATATATATATATATATATATATATATATTTTCACCTACAATAGAGTTGAAGAAACAAAAACAAAAGAAAATATTGAAGTCACTCATTGGGTTATAGCCTCGTCCTATATGTCCAACGAGACTCGACCACGTATTCTAACCAAGGTTCAAACCGCCTTAACCCTCTTTTTATATCTATACGCACTCTTCCATTTTCTGCTTATCTTATTTTCTTTCCCCCTCATTTCGTCAACTTGGGGACTCCACACTCTCACTTCCGTACCGAGATCCAAAACCCTAGCTACCGCCATTAAAAACCTCACAAAACAAACCTTCTCATTCCGATTTAATTCCTATATTCCTCAAAATCTCGTGACATCAATCACACGCACTTCCACTTGCGGTTGATTCCATTTATAATCTCGTTTCAATTTCGTTTTCACAATTTCTAGGGTTTTATGGTTAGGTTTTAAGGAATCATGTGGAATAACAACAACGGGGAACCGATGTGGAATAATAACGGTATGATTGCACCTCCGGGGACTGGTGGTCCACCGCCGTTAGCGCCGCCGGGGACTGGTGGTGCTGGTGGCTCGATACCGCCACCGCCGGCTGCTCAACCGTCGTACACCGTGTTGCCGTCTCCTGCTGAAGCTGAAGCGAGGTTAGAAGAAAAAGCGAGGAAGTGGATGCAGTTGAACTCGAAACGATATGGAGATAAAAGGAAATTTGGTTTTGTTGAGACTCAGAAGGAAGATATGCCTCCTGAACATGTTAGGAAGATTATTAGGTGAGTTTATTGCTTCTCTCGACTTCATTCTTGAGTTGGATGTGTGTTTGTTACGAGTAATTTTAGCTCACGAGTTGCCTCTACGGTTTCATGCTTGCAGTCCATAGTATGATGGCGTTGAATGGTCTTTATGGCTGCTCACATTTAAAATTGAGTATAAGTCTTCTATTAGATCTTGCTTACATGTTAGTTGGTGTCTGTTAGCTTTGAAACTATTGGTTTGGTACATGCATTAGATTGTTAGCTAACTTACTAACTCCTTGTTGCTTTTGAAACTTACCCGTTTGTTGGTAAATATTTTAAACTATACTGTGAATTTTACCAGAAATTTTTCCTGTCTAGATAATTTATTTTTGTACATTCATATGACATTCTGGAGCTCTCAATAGCCTATTTCTAGTCGGGAACTTGTTGGGTAGTAGGTATAGGTATTAGGACATGTGCTTGATTTCTCATGTTTTGACTATTTTATGCTTTACTTTCTGAGCAGTAGTTATGACTATATGGTCAATCGGTTGGATTGCAAGCGTCTCTTTACTAGTTTTCTGCTAGCTAAACAGTAGTAATCAAGACTTCTACTGTCTTTATCTGTGTCATTTGTTCATCTATCAATGGGCTAAGACAGTAGAACCTTTTTATCTCTTCAAGCCTTATTAAGGAAAGAAACCAGGAACTTATGTTCCTTACTTTCTGGGATGAACATCTAAGTTTTCTAATTTGTGTATTTATAGGGATCATGGTGATATGTCATCAAAAAAATATCGACATGATAAACGTGTATACCTAGGGGCTCTTAAATTTGTTCCTCATGCAGTCTACAAGCTTCTAGAGAACATGCCAATGCCCTGGGAACAGGTACGGTGGTTCCATTTCACTCTTTTGTCTCCTTAACCATTTTTTTGTTCTGATGTCATGAGATACTTTATTAACTACTGTTTCTCCGAATAAAATAATATTTTCTTTGCATAGGTTCGTGATGTTAAGGTGCTATACCACATTACTGGTGCAATTACATTTGTGAATGAGATTCCATGGGTTGTTGAACCAATATATCTGGCTCAGGTATGCCGCTTTTATATTCTATTGTTGTATTATAGCTATTAACAGTTGTGCTCTTAGTTGGAATTAGTTTGAGTTGCTTGCTCATTTCAGAGAAAGAACTTGATTTTGATAATTTTATGCAGTGGGGGACTATGTGGATCATGATGCGAAGAGAAAAGAGAGATCGAAGGCATTTCAAGAGAATGCGTTTTCCTCCATTTGATGATGAAGAGCCTCCATTGGACTATGCAGACAATCTTCTGGACGTGGATCCCTTGGAACCAATTCAGCTGGAGTTGGACGAGGAGGAAGATTCGGCTGTGTATACTTGGTTTTACGACCACAAGCCTCTTGTGAAGACCAAACTTATTAATGGACCAAGTTATCGGAAGTGGCATCTTTCACTCCCTATCATGGCTACACTCCATCGATTGGCAGGCCAGCTACTTTCTGATCTAATTGATCGGAATTACTTCTACTTGTTTGATATGGAGTCATTTTTCACTGCCAAAGCTCTTAATATGTGTATACCTGGTATGTTCATTTAATCTGATGAGCAAACTGTCTATGTTGTGACGCTGTTGAGCATTTTTTAAAGTATTTTCATTGTATGTAGGTGGTCCAAAATTTGAACCTTTGTATCGTGACATGGAGAAAGGTGATGAGGATTGGAATGAGTTCAATGATATCAATAAACTCATTATTCGGTCGCCTTTGAGGACTGAGTACAGGATTGCCTTCCCTCATCTATATAACAATAGGCCAAGGAAAGTAAGATTATGCGTATATCATACACCAATGGTCATGTATATAAAAACAGAGGATCCGGATTTGCCTGCGTTTTATTATGATCCCCTGATACACCCCATAACTTCCGCTAACAAAGATCGGCGCGATAAGAAACTCTACGAGAATGATGAAGATGAGGAAGATTTCCGTTTGCCAGAGGGTGTGGAGCCTTTGCTTACTAGCACTCCCTTATATACAGACACTACAGCTGCTGGTATTTCGTTGTTATTTGCACCCCGCCCCTTCAACATGAGGTCTGGGCGGATGCGACGTGCTGAAGATATCCCTCTTGTGTCTGAGTGGTATAAAGAACACTGGTATGGATTCAGTTTCGTTTAATGGTCTATTATTTAATCTTTATTAATAGTTTCTAATTTGATTGTTGGGCCTATTTCCGTAGCGTGGGATATGGGTGTTTTTTTGGACGTGTCATATCCAGTTACCTGTTGATGTTACTTAATGTGGATTTGTTTTGCAGTCCTCCCTCATATCCAGTAAAAGTTCGGGTTAGCTACCAGAAATTATTGAAGTGTTTTGTTTTGAATGAGCTGCACCATAGACCGCCTAAAGCTCAAAAGAAGAAGCACTTGTTCCGCTCTCTGCAGGCTACTAAGTTTTTCCAGACCACAGAACTTGACTGGGCTGAAGCGGGTCTACAAGTTTGTAAGCAGGGATACAACATGCTCAATCTGTTGATTCATAGGAAGAACCTTAACTATCTCCATCTTGACTATAATTTCAACTTAAAACCTGTTAAGACTCTTACAACCAAGGAGCGTAAGAAGTCACGGTTCGGAAATGCTTTTCATTTATGTCGTGAAATCTTGCGTTTAACAAAGCTTGTTGTTGATGCGAATATTCAGTTCCGGTTGGGGAATGTGGATGCGTTCCAGTTGGCTGATGGTCTTCAGTATACTTTCTCACACGTTGGCCAGTTGACTGGTATGTATCGTTACAAGTATCGACTCATGAGGCAGATTCGGATGTGTAAAGATCTGAAGCATTTAATTTACTACCGGTTTAATACTGGGCCTGTTGGGAAGGGACCTGGATGTGGTTTCTGGGCTCCCATGTGGAGGGTGTGGTTGTTTTTCCTTCGAGGTATAGTGCCTCTACTGGAGAGGTGGCTGGGAAATTTACTTGCTCGCCAATTTGAGGGACGTCATTCTAAAGGGGTGGCTAAAACTGTTACAAAGCAACGTGTTGAAAGTCACTTTGATCTGGAACTTCGTGCAGCTGTGATGCATGATGTCCTCGATGCCATGCCAGGTGATAGTCTTAATTATACATCTCTGTGTGATGCCTTGCTTTGGTAGTTTTGTTATAGTTAATCTGGTATAGAAGTTGGCTCTGAACAATCTTTCCTTTTATGAATTTTCAGAGGGAATTAAGCAGAACAAGGCAAGAACCATTTTGCAGCACTTGAGTGAAGCATGGCGTTGTTGGAAAGCAAATATTCCTTGGAAGGTACCTTTATGTGAACTTTTTTCTCACATTTATCATGCAATCAGTGTTACATTTTTCATCTAACATTGGTGTTTATAGGTTCCTGGTCTACCGGTTCCCATTGAGAACATGATTCTCCGGTATGTTAAGTCAAAGGCTGATTGGTGGACAAATGTTGCTCACTATAATCGTGAACGTATAAGAAGGGGTGCTACTGTTGATAAGACTGTCTGTAGGAAAAATTTGGGGAGATTGACTCGTCTTTGGCTGAAGGCAGAACAGGTATGTATGTATGTCTGTGTGTATATATTTCGGTGTGGACATCTTGCGATGTCGAAGCAAAGCTCATATTTCCCAATGACAAGAGGCTTTTGGTATATACTCATGATTATGTTATTATGTCGTTTTTACAGGAGCGACAGCACAATTACTTGAAAGACGGTCCATATGTGACCCCAGAAGAAGCTGTGGCTATTTATACCACCACTGTACATTGGCTGGAATCAAGAAAGTTCTCACCCATACCGTTTCCTCCATTGTCTTACAAGCATGACACAAAGCTTCTTATTCTTGCTCTTGAGAGACTTAAAGAATCTTATAGTGTGGCTGTGAGGTTAAATCAGCTTCAGAGAGAAGAATTGGGTTTGATTGAACAAGCCTATGACAATCCACACGAGGCGTTATCAAGAATAAAACGTCATCTTCTTACCCAACGTGCTTTCAAAGAAGTAAGCTCTTGACATGCCATTTGTGTGGTTATTTTCATATCTGAATACTAAGGAGGTTATTTTTTGTAGGTTGGCATTGAGTTTATGGATTTATACAGCTATCTCATTCCAGTTTATGAGATTGAGCCACTTGAGAAGATCACAGATGCATATCTTGATCAGTATTTGTGGTATGAAGGTGACAAGCGTCATCTATTTCCCAATTGGATCAAGCCTGCAGATTCAGAGCCACCACCACTATTGGTTTATAAATGGTGCCAGGGCATAAACAATTTGCAGGGTGTATGGGACACTGGTGATGGGCAGTGTGTGGTGATGCTTCAGACGAAGTTTGAGAAGTTTTTCGAAAAGATTGATTTAACGATGCTCAACAGGCTTCTACGACTGGTCCTTGACCACAACATTGCCGATTATGTGACGGCAAAGAACAATGTTGTGTTGTCATATAAAGATATGAGTCACACAAACTCGTATGGGCTGATACGTGGTCTTCAGTTTGCTTCTTTTGTGGTACAGTACTATGGACTGGTGTTGGATCTTTTACTTCTGGGTTTAACCCGTGCAAGTGAGATTGCTGGTCCGCCGCAAATGCCTAATGAGTTCATCACTTTCTGGGACACCAAAGTTGAAACACGACATCCGATACGGCTGTACTCTCGTTACATTGATAAAGTGCACATCCTTTTCCGTTTTACACATGAAGAGGCTAGGGATCTTATCCAACGTTATCTTACTGAGCACCCTGATCCTAATAATGAAAATATGGTTGGTTACAATAATAAGAAGTGCTGGCCCAGAGACGCAAGAATGAGGCTAATGAAGCATGACGGTAAACCATTTAATGTTACATATTATATGCAGTAGGGATTTCTTAAATGGTTACTGAGAACTGTAGTTCTGGTGTAGAACATTGATTTCCAAGACTTATTTTATTATGCTTTTTTATTTTAGTGAATCTTGGGAGAAGTGTCTTCTGGGACATGAAGAATCGTCTTCCTCGGAGCATCACAACCCTGGAGTGGGAGAACAGTTTTGTTTCTGTTTATAGCAAAGACAATCCAAACCTGCTATTTAGCATGTATATTTCTTGATCCTTGGCCTCATAATATATCTTAAGTTTCTCTTTTAAGATGACCCGTTCTTTACTATTTATAGTAACACATTTATGACGGTGTGCAGGTGTGGGTTTGAGGTTCGTATCTTACCAAAAATAAGGATGACTCAGGAGGCGTTCAGCAACACAAGAGATGGAGTTTGGAATTTGCAGAATGAACAGACAAAAGAGCGTACAGCAGTGGCGTTCTTACGGGTTGACGACGAACACATGAAAGTCTTCGAAAATCGTGTTAGACAGATTCTTATGAGTTCAGGGTCTACAACATTCACAAAGATCGTTAACAAATGGAACACAGCTCTAATAGGTGTGGACTTCAGACTTCTGTTTGCTTTTTAATCGTTTCCTCTTGTAATCAGGAATAACTAATAGTTTTGTTATCTTGCAGGCCTGATGACGTACTTTCGTGAAGCGACTGTGCATACACAGGAACTTCTAGATCTGTTGGTCAAATGTGAAAACAAGATCCAAACCCGTATCAAGATTGGTTTGAATTCTAAAATGCCTAGCAGGTAGTTGTCGATGCCGATTTAAGTTATTGTGTGCAGTATGTTGATCTTTTTAGCATATAACATGTAATAATTTTCTGCTTATAGGTTTCCTCCTGTGATTTTCTACACACCCAAGGAGATTGGAGGGCTTGGTATGTTGTCAATGGGTCACATATTGATTCCACAGAGTGACCTCCGGTACAGTCAGCAGACAGATGTTGGGGTGACACACTTTAGGAGTGGTATGAGTCATGAAGAAGACCAATTGATTCCAAATCTATATCGTTATATACAGGTATTGTGCTCTCCAAATCTTTAGATGCTATGATATCGTATGTGGCATCCGTTTCCTGACTGCTTTTTTGTTTTCAACAGCCATGGGAGAGTGAGTTCATTGATTCACAACGTGTATGGGCAGAATATGCTCTGAAGCGCCAGGAAGCTCAGTCACAAAATAGGCGTTTAACACTCGAGGACTTGGAAGTGAGTATCAATTGCATATATTTCTATAAATTATTTCATATTACATGCAACATATATTGATATATATTTATATCTTATGTGGTAAAATATATCGACAGACATTCATATTATCTGCCAAATGCGTATAAAGTAACACTTTCTAAAACTATTTGTCAGGACTCGTGGGATCGTGGAATACCAAGAATTAATACACTGTTCCAGAAGGATCGACACACATTAGCATATGACAAAGGATGGAGGGTGCGGACAGATTTTAAGCAATATCAGGTTCTGAAACAAAATCCATTTTGGTGGACTCACCAGAGGCATGATGGTAAACTTTGGAACTTGAATAATTACCGAACTGATGTTATCCAAGCACTTGGTGGTGTTGAGGGAATTCTGGAGCATACATTGTTCAAGGGAACATAGTACGGTTTACTGTTTCTTTACAACTCTTCTATTCAGCTATAAACACGTATTCTCTATTGTTTTTGAGTTTGGATTACCAGAATGTTATTTTGATCCTTTTCTTATTGTTTTACAGTTTCCCAACTTGGGAGGGTCTGTTTTGGGAGAAAGCATCAGGTTTTGAGGAGTCGATGAAGTACAAGAAGCTGACTAATGCTCAGAGATCAGGGTTGAACCAAATTCCAAACCGTAGGTTCACACTTTGGTGGTCGCCAACCATTAACCGAGCTAATGTCTACGTGGGTTTCCAAGTGCAACTGGATCTGACTGGAATATTCATGCACGGGAAGATTCCCACCCTTAAGATCTCTCTTATCCAGATCTTCCGTGCTCACTTGTGGCAAAAGGTCCATGAGAGTGTTGTGATGGATCTCTGTCAGGTACTGGATCAAGAGTTGGATGCATTGGAGATCGAAACTGTGCAGAAGGAAACAATCCATCCGAGAAAGAGTTACAAAATGAACAGCTCCTGTGCTGATATTCTTCTATTTGCTGCACATAGATGGCCCATGTCAAAACCCAGCCTGGTAGCCGAGTCAAAAGATGTCTTCGATCAGAAAGCAAGTAATAAGTATTGGATTGACGTGCAGCTTCGCTGGGGTGATTATGATTCCCATGATATCGAGCGTTATACCAGGGCTAAGTTTATGGACTACACCACGGATAACATGTCCATCTATCCATCACCAACAGGTACATCATTGGAGTTCTGTGCTTTTCTTACTACGTGCTCATTTGTAAACCTGTGCGTCTTTTGTTTAGCGTAGACTAAAGCTGTTCAATTTACACTTGTAGGGGTGATGATTGGTCTAGATCTTGCATACAACTTGCATTCTGCTTTCGGTAACTGGTTCCCTGGGTCAAAGCCACTACTTGCTCAGGCTATGAATAAGATTATGAAGGTATTCTACAATGTCTTCATTTTGATTTTTTGGTTGCTATGGTATTTGACTGTTTATTGGGGATTTAGATTTAGGTATGTGGAACTTGATATTTTTTTTTGCTATGCAGTCAAATCCAGCTTTATATGTTTTAAGGGAGCGTATAAGGAAAGGATTGCAGCTGTATTCTTCCGAGCCAACTGAACCTTATCTGTCATCTCAGAATTACGGAGAAATATTCAGCAATCAAATCATATGGTTTGTTGATGATACAAATGTGTACCGTGTGACCATCCACAAGACTTTTGAAGGAAATCTTACAACCAAACCCATTAATGGTGCTATTTTCATATTCAATCCGCGCACAGGGCAGCTATTTTTGAAGGTATTTCCTTTCTGTGACATTCAGTTCTTGATAGAGGTTGCATAATGGGCGTATCTAGTGGGTTGGGTAGTGGGTCAGAATAGATGAGTGTCAAAAAAGGCCATTTTGATTTGGAATGAAACCAGCCAGGTCAGGTTGACATGGAGCATTTCTGATTACAAACGTGATTTCATTGGATAGCTTTTAACCGTTTGAACGAAATTATTGATGTGCATAAAATATGTACTTTGGGTGACTTTCAATCGTTTGGCCTTTTTTTTAGTTTTGCTCGTTTGACCTGGTAGTAACAAAGTATTGTCCCGTTCACAAGTAAATGGGGCGAGTTTGGAACCTTGAGTTTCAGATGTAAATGTTACTTAGTAGTCTAGTTTACTCCTTTATTTAACATTTATTTTTCAGGTTATCCACACAAGTGTGTGGGCAGGTCAAAAACGTCTTGGTCAATTGGCTAAGTGGAAAACAGCAGAAGAAGTCGCTGCTCTTGTTCGTTCCTTGCCTGTTGAGGAACAGCCTAAGCAGATCATTGTCACTCGTAAAGGCATGTTGGATCCTCTTGAGGTCCATTTGCTCGATTTTCCAAATATCGTTATTAAGGGAAGCGAGTTGCAGCTTCCATTCCAAGCGTGTTTGAAAATTGAGAAATTTGGTGATCTGATTCTCAAGGCATCAGAACCACAAATGGTTCTCTTCAATATATATGATGATTGGTTGAAGAGTATATCTTCATACACAGCGTTCTCCAGGCTTATTTTGATTTTGCGAGCTCTACATGTGAACAATGAGAAGGCAAAGATGTTGCTCAAGCCTGATAAGACAATTGTCACAGAGCCCCATCACATCTGGCCATCCCTTACGGATGATCAATGGGTAAAGGTAAGCCTCATAGATCTACAAATTCACATTATGTAGAACTGTTGGTTTATTTCTTATCCAAACGGAAGCTAAGGCCTCTATTGGTGCAGGTTGAAGTTGCTCTGAGAGATCTCATATTGTCTGATTATGCAAAGAAGAATAATGTAAATACTTCAGCACTAACACAATCCGAGATACGTGATATCATACTTGGAGCTGAAATTACTCCACCATCTCAGCAGCGACAGCAAATAGCTGAGATAGAGAAACAGGTACTTGCAAACAGTCTGTTAGATATCGAATCATTTTATTACGTGTCGCATTAGAAACAGTTCTATTGGCCTATTGCATAATTTGATCTTGTCTGGGATAGTCGTTCTTATTTTGAATAATATATGTTCTGATATCCTGCGTTTCTAATACTGTCTGTAATCACATCAAATCGACCATGTTAAATTGCTAACACTGACTTTATATTTTGGGTCGTTACTCATATGTGGTGTTTGATTTGTATCCTGCAGGCAAAAGAAGCTAGTCAACTGACGGCAGTCACCACCCGGACCACAAACGTTCATGGGGATGAACTTATCGTAACCACCACAAGTCCTTATGAACAAGCTGCATTTGGTTCCAAGACGGATTGGCGTGTGAGAGCAATATCAGCTACAAATCTTTATCTCCGTGTGAACCACATATATGTAAACTCAGAGGACACAAAGGTAAAATCACTTCTACTTCTATATGCTGTGTATTGTATTTGGGTTTCAAAGGTCTTGTATCTTACTTATTGCATTAAATTTCTGAGCAGCAAGCGGGGTATACATACATCATGCCAAAGAACATTTTGAAGAAATTCATATGCATTGCCGACTTACGAACTCAGATTTCTGGGTACTTGTATGGTGTAAGTCCTCCTGATAACCCTCAAGTGAAAGAAATCCGCTGTATCGCGATGCCACCTCAGTGGGGTACTCATCAACAAGTACATCTTCCATCTGCTCTTCCTGAACATGACTTCCTTAACGATCTCGAACCTTTGGGATGGATGCACACGCAGCCAAATGAGCTCCCCCAGCTATCACCTCAGGTCTGCACTTAAACTTTATGATATTTATGAGTGGCAATTTTTCGGCCTATATTTTTCTTTTTGCAGCTGGTAATTATGTGTGTATGAATGAATTTTGCAGGACCTAACGTTTCATGCTCGGATTTTGGAAAACAACAAGCAATGGGACGGGGAGAAATCTATTATACTGACATGCAGTTTCACTCCTGGTTCTTGCTCGTTGACTGCGTATAAGCTTACTCCAACAGGTTATGAATGGGGTCGTGCAAACAAGGATACAGGAAGCAATCCTCATGGTTATTTACCAACTCATTATGAGAAGGTTCAAATGCTTCTAAGTGACCGTTTTCTCGGTTTCTATATGGTAAGGAACTCCCTAATTTGAGTCTGCAACTTATTTGTATATTAGTATCTATGTCTCTAACTAAACTATGCTCTTGATTTTGTGGCTCAGGTCCCTGATAACGGTCCTTGGAATTACAATTTCATGGGAGTGAAGCACACACTTAGCATGAGGTACGGAATAAAACTGGGGACCCCACGAGAATATTATCATGAAGATCACAGGCCGACCCATTTCTTGGAGTTTAGTAATTTGGAAGAGGGTGATGTGGCAGAGGGAGATCGTGAGGACACATTTTCTTAAACACAATCCCACAGTTTTAGCATGCTAGATTCTGGGTCGTACTGTTAAGCTGGAATTGTTTCATCAGCTTGTTATACAACCATATACTGTAATGTAAATATGTATTTTGATTATCCTAATATTCTGTATCATCCAAACCTGGTGCTAAGAAACTGGGTTAATCCGAGATTTTGTAGGTCTTTGATGACTGTGTTCGTCAAGCTAACATTTGTTGAAGCTTAGATATTTGACAGAACAATGGAAAATTTTACAGTATTATGTTTTGTTAGGGTTTGCCGCCTGCAATTTATTTGTCCAGAGTATTGACTTTTTTTTTTCTCCTCTTTTTGATGGGGTTGGTATTGCTGTCACCATAATCGGTTATAACTGGAGCATCAAGGTTCTTTTTGACAATCACAGTTGTTATCATTGGTTGACTATGAGCACACATGAGCGAGAATGATTATTCTTCTCATCTCTTCTTATGCATCATTACAGATGCCCTCTCTAACTTGTTTAATTTCTCGGATGCGGGATGGTCAACAGCTTTAAGATGTTGAACAAATAGATTTTTACGATGAACAAGAAAGCATTGATATAATAACCACATTGATTATAAAAAAGAAAATAATATTCAATGACAAGAAGTGTTACTTACAACCAAGTTTCATGTTGCCTTGTACTTTGCATCGTAATCAAATTTAGCAGTGTTATCGAGAATATTATTATATTTTGTGTTTAGGCGACACAGAGCTTGTGTCGCGTATGCGACACAAGGCTTGTGTCGCACAAGTTGGTCAGGCGACACAATCCTTGTGTCCCGCATGATCAGTTTTGTTTGCCTATGAATAGAGGCTCTCGAGTTCATTTTTAGTGTTGACGAATCAGGGATTTCAGAGAGCATTTGTAAAGCATTTCAGTGTATTAAGCTAATTGGCAAATATATCTATATACAAGTTGATTTGCGTTTGATTCGTTTGTGGTTTACGTACTATATACAATCGTTTGAATTCCGCCTCTCGATTGTGTGTGTTGATTCGATTAGGTCCAAGATAAGGGAACCTACAAGTGGTATCAGAGCCATAATCTTCGGATTTGGTGTTATCGGATCGTTTTAGTACGTGTTTTCGGTTAAAATCAAGGTGTTTTTGTTATTAGATCTTCATTAACCGTCTTAAAGAATCATTTTCTGGTTTTTCTTGAAGATTTGGGTATTTTGTTTCGTCGACAGATCGCAATTTTTCGTTAGGGTTTCGAAAGTTTGCGAATTTTAAGGTTTTCAGCCGCTGCTCTCCTCGAAGTTGCGACACAAGCTGCGACATTGCCTTTGTGTCGCGTGTAGGGTTTTAGCGACATTACCTTTGTGTCGCAGTTAGATTTTCTGTGACATAACCTTTTGCGACACCAGATCTCTGTTGCGACATAAGTTGCGACATTACTTGCGACACAAACCTTTGCTATTGCGACACAATATTTGTGTCGCTAATTGGATTGTTTAATTAATTTCTTGCGACACAGCTTTAGTGTCGCTATCTGACTCTGCGACACGACTCTTGTGTCGCATAACAGTTCTTTGTTTGTTTGTGTGTTTGTTTTGCAGGTTATTTAAATGGCGTCTTCTTCATTACAACGTGTCGGAGATCTTCTCAAGCAAAACTCTGAAGTCGGGAGTACAAATAAACCACCTTTGTATACTCTCGGTATGGATTATGCCTACTGGCGTCAACGCTTTGAAGCGTTTGTTTCCTTTAATGATCCCGAGATGTGGGTTGCTTTGACCGAAAGATACGAACGTCCTGTCAGTCCTGGAGTTTATACCGGTACGACACCGTTAAATTCAATTAAATCAATGACTCTTGAGAAATGCAAAGCCTTTGAGAATGATAAAAATGCTCATTCTGCAATCACCATGGCATTACCACCGTCAATCTTTAAGCAATTTCGACATCTGGAAATTGCTTATGATCTATGGAAGTCATTTGAGAAAAGATGCAGTGATAGTGAACAATATAAGCATAATAAATTGCGTTTAGTCAAGAAGCAGTATGACGTGTTCGATATTCTTCCAAACGAGTCTCTTTCTGACTTGTTTTCTAGATACTCACAGTTGGTTAGTGAGTTAATAGAAAGGGGAATAACTCTGGATAAAACTGAAATAAATAAAAAACTTCTTGAATCCCTACTTGACAAGTGGGATACTCGAGTTTTAATGATGGAAAAGGATCCAGACATTCTGAATATGTCTCTTGATGATCTTATTAGAACCTACAAGATGAGGCGGTTGGACACGATGCAGCAAACGATGACATCCCAAGCTGCATTAATTCAATCACAATCTGCGGTTCTGGAAGCTCAAGCTGCACAGATTAAAGATTTGGAGCTGCAGACTGCCAGAGTTCCCGTTTTGGAGACTAGGGTCTTAGAGTTAGAAGCCCTAGCTGTAGTTTCGGGGGAGTCAGGCCTGCGTGCCATTGAAACAACATCTAGGACTTCCGCCGGGACACAGACTGACGGTGTAAATGATTTTGATATTAATGAAAACATCAGTTTAGATTACTTTGCGTCTTCAGTGAAAATTCCAGGCCAACCAATCGCACTAAATATTGATTATTCTGAAGCTAATCTGGAATATCTTCAAAGTATATTAAATGAAGATGAACATCCGAGGTATGATTCGGATCTTGATGATGATGATGCTGAAGTTGAAGAAGAGGTGCTAAGTGAAAATGATGTCTATGATGATACGCCTATCGTTGAAGACTGGGAAGAGTCTGATAGTGAAAAGGAGCCAGATAATGAAGCTAGTCAGTCTGTTTCTAGAACGTTTAGGGAACATTCGGACTAGCTAAGGGCTGTGGCAGTAGCTCCACCAACCTGTAAGTTCTATAAGGTTAAAGGAGACTACACTGGGCTAATTAAGAGCTGGAAGTTTGATAGCGACCACAATGTTTTCATGATAAAGAGATCAGACGGGATTCAATACTTCCAGCCAAAGTTCAAAAAACTGAGTTCACTTCCAAAGTGCGAGATCAACAGATTAGCTCAGCTAGAGCTTATTAATCCAGGAAGAGAAGGAAAAGCCGACTATATTCAAAAGATTATTAGGCGAGAAGTATATTCGAAGAGGTATAATATGATAAAGCCTATTTTGGAGAAGCGGCGAAAGTCAAAGACAAGGTTTGACCCTGTTACAAGACAGCCGGTTGTCAAAATAATTTATCCGCCGGCAGATAGTTTAAAAAGGATTCCCCTGGAGATATTACCACAAAATTTTCTACGAAGACTTTGCTATTGGTATATCAACAACTCTACTGGTAAAGCTGAAATCGTGTTTATTCCATCCTCAGAGCCAGAGATTAAAGATAAGTGGGGATTAGCAAGAAAGCATATTCGCATTTTTGATCCAATCAGTTTGATCAATTTGTCTGAGAGTGATTTGAAAGCTTTAAATGACAAATCGATTGAATATTAAGCGGCAGATCGAGCTGAAGCGTTAAAGTTTCAAAAGATTGTTAGTATCTGCGTTTTGAAGGGAATTCATGCTGGTGGATGTTTCCCGACAGACTGAAGCTAAATGAAGAAATCTTAAAGACCAAGCTGAAGACACGGGGGAGTTTGTTGGTGCATATTTGGTGTCTGTCAGTTGGTCTCGGTCTGTAATAGTCTTTGGTTATGTAATTACAAGTTTTGTTTTAGTCTTAGATATTATATTTTGTGTTTAGGCGACACGAAGCTTGTGTCGCGTATGCGACACAAGGCTTGTGTCGCACAAGTCGGTCAGGCGACACACCTTTGTGTCGCATGATCAGTTTTGTTTGCCTATAAATAGAGGCTCTCGAGTTCATTTTTAGTGTTGACGAATCAGGGATTTCAGAGAGCATTTGTAAAGCATTTCAGTGTATTAAGCTAATTGGCAAATATATCTATATACAAGTTGATTTGCGTTTGATTCGTTTGTGGTTTACGTACTATATACAATCGTTTGAATTCCACCTCTCGATTGTGTGTGTTGATTTGATTAGGTCCAAGATAAGGGAACCTATAGTGGGAGGGGTGTTTGTTGGCCGTGAGTTTGAGAGGAGAAAGGAGTGAATGAGTTGTGTTTGTTTGTGAAAAGTTGTAGGTTGAATGGAATGTTTAAGTGATCAAGTAAAGATGGTATGGAGACAAGTATGGTGTGCATGTTGCTTTGAGGAGAAACGGCCAGGGGGGGCTCTAGGGGCCGGTTTTTGGAGATGAGGGGGAGGGGCCCCTTTTTAATTTTCACTAGTTAGTTTAAGTGTAGATATTTAGGTCATTAGACACTAATCTTGATTAGTTAGGTGTTAATTATGTAATCAAGGTGATTTAGTGGTAATTAGGGTAAATTAATGGTGTTAGAATATTACTAGTTGGTTTTAATAATATTCGAATATTTATCGTTAGTTCGTTCGATTAATTGCATAATCTAACTTGTCGTTATACGTCTTTTAGTTCTTGTGAACGTTTATTGTTCATTAAGGGTCGTTATGCTTATACGTTAGCATAATTATCATACTTTAAATAACTACTATTTATATTCGAATAGATTTATGTTATTTATGAAAATTGATTACTAACGTTCGTGGGTGTCGGTTTCTACCGATTGTTCGTGTAATTCTCAATGATTACGAATGCATTCCGCATTAAAATAGTGTGCATCTCTAATGCAAATGTGGGCTTTGTGCTTGACTTTATTTCGATGAAGACGAATTCATATTAATTACATAGGGAATTAGCCTAATATGCACGTGATACTATGTACGGAAATTACCGAAATTTTAGGGTTGTCACAAAAATCGCTATGAAAAACTTGATTAAATTGCATGAAATCTGTAGATTTTGACCGTTTCTGGTTTCGATTGAGGTATTAGTTTCGAATTCGTGTAAGCTGTACCTTCAACTTTGTGTATTTTGAGAGTGAAGCTGGAGATTTTGATAAACCCTAGGAAGATGCTGTACGTACTTATCGTAAAATATATGTTGTATGTATATTATGTGTTTTTTCTTGTCTTTTATTTGTTATTTAATTTAATTTAATTTAATTTAAATTAATTATTGTGCATGGGAATGACCATATTACCATTACATCATTAATGAAAATGATGCATTCTCATTGGTTCTCTATTCTCATACAATTTTTCATACTCATTTGAACCTTACTCATTTTTTATGTGATTATAGTTTGTTTGGATTATAATTATAATTTTGATTATAATTAATGTTATGTCATTTGTAATTTAACATTACGAATTTATAACACCCACTAAAAAAATTGAAATTTTTTTTCGTCGAAAGTATACCATGTGACATATCTAATTAAAAGTTAAAAGACGTCGATTTAATGATGTAATTTTTATAATTTATAGACGTACGATTTGTGAGATATTTAGCTTTTTTAAAAGTGAAAATGAATATTTAAAATGGAACAATCTTATTGGTTTCCCAATTCTTCAAATATTTAGCAATCTGTTTTTAACATCTCTCAATTGACTAATTGTATGGTTTAGTAACACAAACAAATGTTAATTGAAATATTAATAAATAAATAATAAAAAATAAAGTTAATCAAATAAAAAGAAGAGAAAAATATGGAGAGACCTGCTGTCATTTTATCACTCTGTAATCAAAATTTGGGTGATTAACCAAAATAATGAATTAAGGTAAATTTAAATGTAACTAACTCTATTAATTTTTAGTTTTAGGGTGGGCCAAGGCCCATCTAACATTAACATAGCCACCTCACTGTAAAACCGTTAAAAACTACTTGAAAATTTGAAATGTGGCTTTAGGAATTTTGTCGTTGATTTGTGTAGGATATTAGTACATGTTAAAAAATGATTGAGAGTTCTAAATTTGTAAGCCTGTAGGCCTAAATATGTGATTAATAGATGTGAAAAATATATCGGATGAGATTAATAGAGAGAAAAAAGTCAACCAATAAAAATATTAGATTTAGTTTTAGGTCTATATAAGTAGGTACATGCAACATTATTCGTATATGTTTACTAGCTTGCCATTATATCATTATTTATTGATAAGTTAAGTTCAAAAACAAACATTTCTAAGTTACTGGCACTCAAAAATCATCATACACAGAAAGATCCTTCAAGCCTTATGCAAACTATACATTAATTAATTTAATTAATTAATTATAATAAAATAATACACTAGCACAACAATTAGTAAATCAAAATGCAACTATTAATTACAATAACAACACAACTACCATTAATAACTGAATTAAACCCCCCTTATAACTAATTCCACTGTTTGCTAGAGACTTATTAGCCCGAACAGGTTCACCATCGTTTGTCATAGCAAGATGTTGAACCATTTGAGCTGGACCCGGTTTCGGCATGTCGCAATGATCGATACCCGAATCGGATAACAAACCCAAATCGCCCCCAAACCCATTTTGACCGTCGTAACACAACCCTAAATTATTTTGAAGTTTCAATTTTCTTCTCAGTTTCCAAATCATTTCTTTCCCAAAAGGAATTGGCCCGATCAACTCGTTATCATTCAGCCTTAACTCACTAAGCCCGTTTAGGTTCCGAAAGGTTGTTGGAATTGACCCGTTTAAACGGTTTCTGTCGAGGTGGAGGATACGTAAGTTTGGTAATTTGGCTATTGATTCGGGTATTGGCCCATGTAAATCGGTGTCTGAGAGAATTAAGATCATTAAGTTGTTTAACCCATCGAATGCGGCGGTGGGGATCATTGAACTAAATGAATTCCCATTGAGAACTAGAGTTTGGAGGGAATCTAGGCTTTTTACGGCATTTGGGATTGGGCCCGAGAGGCTATTGTAGCTTAAATCCATCAAGATTAGGCTTGTTAGCCCGTTGATGGAATCGGGCATTTGACCCGAGAGCCGGTTACGACTTAAATCAATTTTCATGAGGGAACTACATTTTCCGATGGTGGTCGGAATCGACCCGGTGAGGTGGTTTTGGTTGAGGTCTAGTATAGTTAGTTGAGGAAAAGTGAAACTTGGAATCGAACCAGTTAATTTGTTACAACTCAAATCTAACGACTTCAGACTGGTGAACCTGTTAAAAGAAATTGGAATTGAACCGTTGAGATTGTTTTTATGAAAATCAAGAACTCTTAAACCGGTTAAATTACGAAGTTCTTTTGGAATTGGACCCACATGTCCATTTTCCCTAAGAACCAGAGTTTGCAAAGTAGGGCCCATTAGGCCCAAAAAGGAAGGAATGGGCTGAGGCTTGTCAGTAAAACACTGGTAAAAAAACAAAGTCCGGAGGTGTGGTAATTTAGTGATGGAAGGTGAAATGTAGGATCGGGCCGGGTCACAAGTAGGGAAAGCAGTGTCGTCAGATAACGCCCCGAAAGATAATGAAACAATGTGAAAAACATTATTTTTATCGGGCATGCACTCTATTCCATGCCAACGTCCTCTACATACATCCGGGATATCGGTGGCCCATTCATTACCCGTAGCTTTCATGATGTCATATACCGCTTGTTGCTCATCATGGTCGGTTTTAGCCCCGTTGTTGTTCATAGAGAAGCCCGTTTGAGGGGCGTCTACGAGAGCAGACGGGACCCCTGAATCGGACATGATAACTGTAAACGAGAGACATGTTGGAACAAATAATATAAAAGTTATTAGGGTAGAATAAAGAAGAGTCATATTTTGGTACCTAGAATTATTGTGGTATTTCTGAAGGCTTTATAGAATTTAGTAGTTAGAATAATAAAGGGTTTCACGAGAAAACGAGGATTTGAAAAAGTGTGGGGTATATCATTAAATGTATTTCACGAGAAGTGCAGTTTGCTTTCAATGCTTTTAGTTTCATGTTTGTATTTCGTTTGGGCTATATTCGATGGGCCTTTTATGCTGTTTGGGTTACGGTTACGGGCTTATGGCTTTGTGAAGTCTTTCAGGTAACCAATTGAGCCCAATGATAGCGCTTCATAGTTGGTTTGTGGTGTGTAATAGGTATGCAAAAAACATAGCATATCCTAAATATTATAGAATTTAAAAATCCTATAAAATATCAAAATATTTGATTTGCATTAGTTAAAGTTTTCGGGACTCAATATAGATTTTTAATTTTTCCGTGTTCCTAATGGTGATGCACGATTTATAACTAGTCAGGGATGGGGTTAGAGGTGCACGGTTCTATTGATTTAATCGGTTTGATTTTTCAGTTAAAAATATTTTAAGACGTTAACGAAAAACTAAACCGAAACATTTAAAAATGTAAAAAAACCAAACCGAAGACCGCAATATAATTCGGTTTGATTTTCGGTTTAAACCGAAAAACCTGAATTACATACAATATTGCATTTTTTGTTATCTACTTATAAAATGATGAACTAAAAGTTACACATCAAAATATCATCACAAATTAAATTAAAGAATGACAGCTAAAGGGAGAAATGAGAGTTTGTCTGGACATCGAGAATTTTGAGATATACATCTAAGTGAATATTATTATCTAAATAATATAAAAAATATGTTATTATCAGATTTTTCGGTTTAACCGAATCAACACTGTTAAAACCAATTACCGAACTGAAAACCAGTTATTCTATTCGATTTCGTTTGAAATCCGAACTGAAAACCGTTTTAAGAATCAGTTTGGTTTTAAACAGTCGCGATTTCGGTTCGGTTTTCAGAGTAAACGGTTAAAAACCAAATATCGATCACCCCTAGTGGCGATTGGCGAGTGGATGACTTAATACTGAAACCTTAGAAGTAATACGTGACGTGAGGTTGGAGAACTTTCTACGCAAATGGATTCTAAATTCTATAAATGAGAAATTTGTTTATACTTTGTTCGAGTGGATGATTTAAATCTTAAGTAAACACGAAAGTTTCAAGTGTTCAAGTTGAACAAGAATGTCTGCCACCACTAGAAATTTAACCCTAGGCTACTTCTTTTACGTCTCATGTATCGAAGAGTTTCTACAAAACCTTCTCCTTCTGTCGATCACTTCCTTCAATATCCAATACAAAGGATTCGATCATTTTTGTCAAAGTTGAACCTTAACTCATTTTAAATATTAGAGATATATCTATTTGTTGGGATGTGAAGATTAAACTAGCAACGAGCGAAGAAAACAAAAAATAAGGCAAGTACTCGACGGGTAAAAATGGTGGACTCGCGAACAGAAGTTGGGTTAGTTGTATACCCGACTAGTACTTGCCTTACCCGGAGGCCCGTCGGGTACTAGGGTGGTTCCAGTAGTTTTGTTATTTTCTTGTTGCCTAAGTTTTGTATCCCCTATATATGTAACCCCTACTTTTTTAAACCCAAACTTACGAATTTAATAAAAATTTAGCTCTAGTTGGCCGTGGATTAAACCAAGTTGATTAGATATAACCACGTTATATTTGCGTATTCGTTTACAGTCTCACATTATTCTTGATTGTTTTGCTTTGTGTTTGATTTGTTAATTGTCGTGGACGTAAACTATGGTTATACGTGTCTTGTATGGAGTCCTAAATTCCTAACATATAGTACAGAGCTCGTGATTCGAGTGTTTGGGAACAATGACGAATAAAAGTGAGGTCAAGATTAGTAAGTTTGATGGTAGTGATTTCATTTTCTAGAAGATGCAAATCGAGGATGTTTTGTATGAGAAAAAATTGTACCAACCATTGTCCGAGAGTTGGTACGGAACGGTTATAGCTGTTAGTAGTTCACCTGGAACTACCAAATTAACGTTTGCGGGGATCCGTGATTTGATACTCGATGAAGGCATCAGAAGGAAGAGTTCCAATGAGTATTCGAGTTCAAATTTGAGTGCGACGGGTAGGGGGTGTAGTATGAGTAGATCTAAATCGTGGAGTGTTGGGAAAAACAATGATCAAACCCAAGTTATAAATCTGAGGAGTCAAAATCTAACTTAGTTGTATTCAGGAAAAACTTAGTGATTTCCCGAGTCTGTGTTTCTGAGTCTGTGCTTCACAGACTGAAGAAGTGTTTCTGAGTCCGTGCTTCACAGACTGAAGAATTCTCACAGACCGAAAGCCGTGCTCTATTTGAAGACTTATTAATTCATCATCTGAAGAATGAAGATTGAAGACAGAAGACTTCACAGACTGAAGATCACAGACTGATGATCACATATTGAGGATCACAGACTGAAGAGCACAGATTGAAGAACAAAAGTACAATCGTACAAAAGAAGTTCTTCTTTCCCTAGGCTACGGTACAACAGAAGAGATGTTTGAGTAAAGTCAAACATTGAAGAAATGTTTTCTTCTCAGCAAAGAAGCCTTTTACCTTTTGCTTTTTCTATTTCCAAGAAAAGCAAAAAGGAAAGTGTGCAAAGTTGCCCAAGATGGAGCTGTTATCCCTTGGGCAACTAACTGAGCTGGATAATATAGAGTTGATACTCAACTCTATAAATAGCAGCTCAAAAGCACTTCAAAGTTGCATCCAATACAATTAGTATACAAGACCTTTAAGCTTAGGCTAAAAGCATTACCACACTAACTGATTAAGTTCGTAGTGATAATTGTATCATAGTATACTACTTGGATCGTATTCAAACAATCTGTGTGTTTGAATACTCCGTCTTACTTGTAAGACAAACCATTTATTGTGAATAAAACTTTAATTCATAATATATTTTGTGCTTTAATTAATCTTGTATTCCACCTTGATTAATTAACCTGTTTGATATAACTTAGATATAAACTAATATATTAAATACTTGTTATTTAATCTGTATCTAAGTTTTGGGACCTTCAAGACCTAACAACTGGTATCAGAGCAAATAAAGATTTAATTATTAATTATATCTTTAACGATCAAAAGGAACCCCGTTTTAATCAAACTATCTTCAAAACCCATTTTCTCTACATTTTCTTCTTTGAAAAATGACTTCTTCTATTGCTATGGCTGAGAAGGGATTTCCAATCTTCAATGGTGTAAATTTTACCCACTGGAAATTGAAAGCTGAATGGTTTCTTGCTAGCATTCATGCTGAAATGCTTAGAGTCATTCAGGAAGGACCCATTATTCCCGGCAGAATAGTTCCTTCAACTTTAGATGCAAATGGATTATTGTGACACCTGAAAAATTTGTTGAGGCTGCCAAAAATACCTGGACTGATCTGGACAGGCAACTATATGCATTAGACTTTAAGGCCAAATCCATTCTGGGCAATGCAGTTACTGAGCCTATCTTTGCTAAGATATCTGGCTGTAAAACTGCTAAAGCCATATGGGATATGCTAACTGACCAATATGATGGTGTAAGTTTAGTACAATCCCAAAAGAAGAAGAATCTCATAAGAAATTATGAGAACTTCTCTGCTGGTCAAGATGAGTCATTAACTGATATTCATACCAGATTTCAGATCTTAATCAATGATCTTGAAAGATATGATATCATCAAAGGACAGTTTGAAATCTGTACAAAATTTGTTGATGTCATTCCAAACACTTTTTCTGAAGTCATTACTTCATTAGTTGTAAGTGAAAAATTGGAGACATATGATCTATCTGGCTTGTTTGGACTTTTGTTAAATTTTGAAGAAACCAAAGCCAGAAAAGATCTAAATGCCAAAAGGATTGCAAAAGATCCATCTGCTGCCATTGTTGCAACAACAAGGAAAAATAGAGAACTTTTCTCTAGAGCAGATTATCATCTAACTCTTACAGACTCAGAATCAGATGATGAAACTGAGTCTATAGAAGCTGAAATGGCATTTCTTACCCAAAGGTTAGAAAAAGCAAGATTCAAAGGTTCAAAAGGAAGGCCAACTTTTGATCCTAAGAAAGCTACTTGCTATAAATGTGGGCAAATTGGTCATATTTCTACTGACTGCAGAGTGAAGATTGCAGAATCTTCAAGTTCTGATAAGTGAGCAGAAAAGGCCAAGAAGTACAAAAGAAAGTACTTCAACTCCAAGAAAATTGGAGAGAAACAACAACCAAAGAAATTAGAGAAAGCTTTGGTTGTTGAACAGTGGGTTGATGAAGAATCTTCATCATCTGAGGATGATGAGGATATGTGCTTAATGGCTATCATAGAAAGCCAATTTGACAAAGATGTCAAATTTGCAGAAAGAGCATGTGTTCATTCAGATTGGGACAGAGGATCTGCTTACAATGTAAATCATTTCAAACTTTACTATAGTGATGCAGAAAAATAAAAAATGTTTGAACACATCTATGTGGACTTTTTAAAAAGACTTGAGGAAATACAAGATTTAAAAACTAAACTCAGTCAAGTTCAAAAAGATCTACAGTCAAAAGTGAATGAAATAAGCCAAAATAAACAGTATAAACAGGAGCTTGATGCTCAATATGATATTCTCAAAAGGATCAGTCTGGAAAAAGAAGCTTATAAAAACAAAGCTGATCATTATGAGAAGATCTGTAGATCTTGGTGTATTTCATCACTTAAAAATGTGGACTGTTTATCCAAACAGATTCCAACTCAGATACAAGCGGTCATAGGTGATGAGTTTGATCTTAAAAGCCATGTACTTTCTGAAATAAACTCAAAACCTACTATATTTGTACCTGAAATTTTACCTCATACTTTTAGTCATACTGTGGGAGATAAAGTTATATTGACAAATGTCTTTGTAAGACCGAAAATAGTTGCTAAAGAACTAGTATATGAGATAGAGCCAGACTCAGAAGACACAGACTTAGAAATCTCAGTCTGTGAAACTTCTCAATCTGAATTGCCTGAGCTTATAATTACTAATGAATCTTTAGAAACTATAGAACTTGAAAAAAAAAGATTTGTAAAAGGCAAAGTTAGTATTCCCACGGTACAATCTTCAAATAAACAAAAAGAGGTAAAAGGAATTAAGGATAAACAGAAAGGTTGCAATATGTTTGAACCTTCCACATCTCAGTCTGTAGCTGGTCCAGATAAAAATATGTCAAAAGTCAAATTTAAAGGCATAAAACCAGCAATAAGGGAGTTAAAAAGATCTCAGTCTGTGAGATCTAACTGTCAGTCTGGAAAAATCAATTTTCAGTCTGGTAAACTTACCTCCAAATCTGTTTGTGTTAATTCTCAGCCTGACTCTAAAAAGTCTATTTTTAACAATCATACTGAGACCATTAAGCTGCTTAGTGAAAATTTAATGAAGTTAACCACAGATTTTAAAACATTTGTTGGGTCAAAGCAGGATTTTAACAGAGGATTTAGTGTAAATAATAACCCAAAATCCAAAAGGACCATTATGTCGGACAGAAAATGTCACAACTGTGGAAATCTGGGACATGAGGGTATTAAATGCACAAAGTCCGTTTTTAAACAACCAAATGTTGCTTTGACTAAACAAATGACAACTACAAACGACAAAGTCAAAACTAGAGAGGTTAAAAGTCAACTTTACATGCTTGGTTCCAACAAAGCTGCTAAAGAATTGACTTCAACCAACTCTAAAGAACCCATCAAAAGATGGGTTCCCAAAATTAACTAATTGATTTTGTTTGTCTTGTGCAGGGTAACAAAAAGTGGTACCTAGACAGTGGATGCTCAAGACACATGACAGGTTCTTTGGAGAATTTGTCAGAGTTTGTAGAAGAAGAAGGACCTTATGTCAAATATGGTGATAATTCTGCTGTCAAGACAAAAGGTTATGGTGTGGTGAAGGCTCGCAACATCAGAATATCAAAGATAGCCTATGTTGAGGGATTAAAGCATAACCTGCTTAGTTCAAGCCAAATTTGTGATGATGACAGTGAAATCAGAATCAGAAAGAAGGCTGCTGTTATCTATAATTCCAAAGGCAAACCTGTGTTAGTTGCCAAAAGAGAAAGAGATATTTTTCTTTTGGATCTTTCTTCTGCCGACATCAATGTTGAGACATGTCTCTATACTCAGTCTGTGCCAGAACTAAGCTGGCTATGGCATAGGAGGTTATCCCACCTGAACTTCCAAAACATTAACTTTTTGTCAAAGAAGAAACTGGTTAGAGGTCTGCCTGATGTTACATTTGCAAAAGACAAATTTTGTCCTGCATGTACACTAGGGAAACAGACCAAGAACCATTTTCCATCCAAATTGTTAATTACAATTGATTAACCACTGCATATGCTCCATATGGATCTATTTGGACCTATGAGCACTTCTTTCCACTTGTGGTTGTGGATGAATACACAAGGTATACTTGGGTCATCTTTCTTAAAGCAAAAAGTGATGCTCCTGATGAGATTATTAATCTAATCAAGAGGGAAGAATTGCAGAAAGATGCCCCTGTCAAGCAACTCAGGAGTGATCATGGTACAGAATTTAAGAATTCTACTCTCATTAAATTCTGTACTGACAAAGGCATTATTCAAAACTTTGCCTCTGTCAGAACTCCTCAACAAAATGGTGTTGCTGAGTGAAGAAATCGTACACTCATAGAAGCTGCAAGAACCATGTTATGCCATGATCAAATGAAGATTTATTTTTGGGCAGAAGCAGTTAACACTGCCTGTTATACCCAAAATAGATCTATTTTGGTCAAAAGGCATGGCAGAACTGCATATGAGTTGTATCATAAGAAGGTTCCAACCATTCATTATTTCCAGACCTTTGGAAGTAAATGCTATATTCTCAATCAAAGGGATCAATTAGCAAAGATGGAACCTAAGTCTGATGAAGGAATTTTTGTTGGCTATTTATCTATTTCAAAGGCTTGCAGAGTCTACAACAACAGAAGGAATAAAATTGAACAAACCATTAATGTTACCTTTCAAAGGCTAATAATGAACATGTTTCTTAGTCTGATGTTCATTCATTAGAAGAATTATCTGTTATGGGATCTGAATCTCAAATCCCAGTTGTTGCTCACCAACAACATGACTCTGAAAGTGATAATGAAGATGCTCAACCTGCTCATTTAATGACAGTACCTTCATCAACTGAAGATGAATCTGTGTCCAGAGATTCAAGATCTTCTGATACAAGTGTTCAATCTGGTAGTCTTCAGTCTGAGAACTCTACAGACTCAGACTTGCCCCCTGTTGAAGATAATGCAGAACTCAGTCCTGTTATCCTTCCACTGAATGAAAATGATTTATCATCCAATGATGAATCATCTCTAGGCGTCAAAGAACACTGGTATCATCCAATTGAAGAAATAATTAGAGATTATGTTTCTGGTGTACAAACAAGAGTTCAAGTGTCAAACCTATCTACTGCAAATTTCTGTTTCTACACAAACTTCCTGTCAATCATTGAACCAAAGAAAGCTGAAGAAGCATTGAAAGATGATGATTGGGTTGAAGCAATGCAGGAAGAGTTAACAGAATTTGAAAGAAACAATGTTTGGACCCAAGTTCCTGCTCCAAAAGGCAAAACCATTATTGGAACTAAATGGGTTTACAGAAACAAAATGGACAAGGATGGAGTGATAATCAGAAACAAGGCAAGGCTAGTTGCTCAAGGTTACAAGCAGGAAGAAGGCATTGATTATGATGAAACATTTGCTCCTGTAGCTAAAATTGAAGCAATTAGGTTATTCTTGGCATATGCTGCATTAAAGGACTTCAAAGTTTATCAAATGGATGTCAAGAGTGCATTTCTGAATGGTAACTTACAGGAGGAAGTCTATGTGAAACAACCTCCAAGTTTTGTAAGTTCAACTTTTCCAAATCATGTCTATAAATTAAAGAAAGTACTGTATGGAGTAAAACAAGCTCCAAGAGCTTGGTATGACACTTTATCGTCTTATCTTCTAAGTTAGTCTGTCAAACCACTTATAGAGGTATGATAGGATTCCTACTATATCTCACTGCAAGTAGACCAGATATCATGTTCTCAACATGTTTATGTGCTAGATATCAATCTGAACCTAAAGAATCACATCTCAAAGTTGTAAAAAGGATTTATAAGTCTTAATATTATTTTATCTGGGGAAATGTATTGGGTGACTTCTCTGTTGTACGTTGTACAGACCTGATTTTAGCTCGTATATTTTTGAAAAGAACATAGGTACGTAGTCTGTATCAAGTTATGGACAAAATTACGAACCCGTGGTAATCCTGCATTCATAATATTGTACTAAGTACAAGAACACATTTTCAACCAGGATTACCTAGTACCGGTTTGTGTTAAACTATTATACTCTGTTGTACTATGTACAGACCTGCAGATGCAGATTATGCAGGTTGCAAATTAGACAGAAAAAGCACTTCTGGTGGATGTCAACTACTAGGTGAAAAACTAGTCAGTTGGTCAAGCAAGAAACAGAACTCTGTTGCTACATCCACTGCAGAAGCAGAATATGTAGCTGCTGGTAGTTGCTGTGCCTAATTGTTGTGGATGGAACAAGAACTAGCAGACTATGATTTGGAGTTTAGAAGAACTCCAATCATGTGTGATAACCAAAGTGCCATTGCCATCATTGAGAATCCTGTAATTCACTCCAGGACAAAGCATATTGAGATCAGACATCACTTTATCAGAGATTGTGCTGAGAAAGGTAAAGTGATTCTCAAATATGTGCCCACAAATGACCAACTAGCAGATATCTTTACTAAACCTTTGAATGAAGATAGATTTTTGTATCTGCTTGGTCAACTAGGTATGCTCAACCCCTAGTAAAGATTTTGAATCTGCGTGATTCAACTCTCAGTCTGTGCCTGCTTTTCAATATGTATGTCTGTATCCTCAGTTACATACAACCAAAAAGCACAGACTAAGAGATATTTTGTAAATAACTTAAAGAAAATACCAAAAAGATTTTACAATTCTGTTATTTTCTCTCAGTCTGTCTGTTATATGGTTCAGTCTGTGTGACGTCATCCAGACTCACTGCACAGACTAACAATATACACTCAGACTGGGCTCTTTTTCTTTTTATTTTAATTTATCTTACTTTTACTTTTATTTTTTATTTTTTTAATAAAAATAAATAAACAACAATATCTTTGCATTTAATGCTAATAACATTTTTATGGTAATAATCATTAAAAGTTTTGACGCTTGTTGTCTATTTATCTGCTCAATACAAAAAGTGCACGTGCCTTAGCCTTACTGTTACAGAAAAGGGGATAAATCGTCAAGTGGGTCCCATTTAATGAAAATTTAATTTCGTTAAATACCCATTTCTGATTTCCCCCTTTTTCTTCACTTGTACCTGCAGACCAAAAATATACAGAGATTGTAAGCCCTAACCTAAATCGCTCAAACATTTTCGAAATAATCTTTAAAAATGGCTGACCAATGGGTTTACACTGCACCTGAAAACATCACCGGGGCTAAACCCTTTAAACAGGGTAAACAGGTAAAACTCTGTACTAATAACCAAGTAGCTACCATTTCCATTCCTGATTCTAAAAAGAACTAAGGATTTGAGGAATTGACAAACTTTATGTCTGCTCATCCTTTAAGGGGAGCATTTTTCAACACAATTCCTCAAATATATCCTGATTTTCTTATGGAATGGTGGTATACTTGCTCTTCAAATAGTACCAATACTGCAATTACTGGTACTATTGATCATGGTAAATGGGCAGTTACCATTGATCAAGAGCTAATTAGTAATGTCTTAGACCTGCCTATGGGAAATAATTTTGAACCCATTCCAACCAAAGAAGCAGCAAGGGCTTCTCTTACTTTGGTTGGATATACCAAAGAATAAGGCACAATCTTGATGTCAGGATTCACCCCAAATGGAAATTTTTAATTTCTGGCATCATTAGAAGTCTAGGAGGTAAATCTGGTAGCACAGGGGAGTTAAATGAATTTGAAACTCAACTGCTGAGCTCATTCATCACTCGTTTAAACATCAACTTTGCAGAGTTGTATTTTCAAGAAATTTTAAAACTGGTGAATGAGTCAAACAGAATTTTTAATGTACCTTTTATAAGGCTACTCTCCTTGTGCATCCAATCCAGATTAACTGGGTATGTATATATGTCCTTTAATAATAAAGTGGCAGATATACCTGTCCCTGTGCTCACCTATAAAGTGTGTAACCATCCGGTTCCACTTTTTGGAGCACCTATCACTGCTGCTATGCAGCAATGGATTGATCACCCATATGTTGCTTCTGCATCTATGGAGGGTGATGATTCAGGTGATAGTGAGGGTACTGAGACCCAGACTGTTGAAGATTGTGTGGCAGAAGCAGAGCACACAGACTCCATTAACACAGACTCAACTCAGTCTGTGCACTTGGAGTCAGACTCAAACATTGCTGAGTCTGTTCCATCTTCAACAGAAGATGCAGGTAGTAAGTCTTCTACAACTGAGGAGATGGATATAGATAAACCTTCTTATCCTAGCCCATCCTCACCCACAAAAGAGAGTCACAAACAAACCAACCCAGATGAGTCACCACTCACTCTGGAGGAATCACCAGACTCAACCCCCAAAAGTATAGCACAAATGGAATCATCATCCATGGAATTGGATGTCAATAGAGCACCTTCCAGTGCTGTAAACCATTCCATTACAACTCTGCTAGAGTCTGTGGTGCCAATGGCTACCCAACTGACCCAACCTGAACCTAGATTAGTCAGCTTGGATTCCCACATTACTGCTACTACACTGACCCCTGTAGTATGCATTGAAGAAGATGCTCCAATCCTGAGCACTACCACCCCCCTCTTTACCCCACTCACAATGGCTGAACCCATATTGACCACTAGTCCTGTACTAGTTCACATTCCAGTGAGTCTTTCCTTACACCCCTCTGCACAGATCGCCAATGCCCCAGTCATGTCACAGACTGAGGCACAAATCTTCACTTCTTTGCTTAATGATCTACCATCTTATCACCATATGGTTAGTGAAGGCATACCAACCTCCAAATTCGTTGCCAGTGATATTGTTCCTTTACACCAGGGACTATTTGAGGCAACCGATATAACACAATCATTTTCCAGTGATGTCTTATCCTATCACCGGATTCGATCTGAGGGAAACACAATTACACCACTCAATGCCTATGATCGCTTTTCCATGCACAGGACACAAAGTGAGGCAAAGAGTGCAACACCAAAAGATTCCAGTGATCTTGCTCAGTTTCAACATGAGTCAAGTGAGGAACATATTCCATCACCCAATTCTAACCCTTCCAACCAAACCCAGTGTGTGCCTTCTAGTACACTTAATGATGTGCTTTCTGCCATCAACAGGTTTTCTGAATGGGTACAGACTGAGTTCAATAATAATAAGAAAGAGCTAGAGAAGATAAAGCATCTAGTTTCTACTATGGTGGAAAAGGTGGATATGCTGGAAGAAAAGGTATCCAATAGGTTAGATGAAATGCAGACCACCCTCTCAAGCTTAGCTGCTAATGTCAAAAAGGGGGAGAAGATGAAGTTTGGGTCTGCAGAAGCTAAAACACCAAAAGATAATTCACTAAATAATAAATCCTTAGATTTAGGGGGAGATAGCAGTGAGGGAGATGATGGAGATGATGGACCCGAAAGTTCTAGGGTGAAGTCTCAGACTGAAGCTCAGTCTGTGCCACAGACTAAAAACATGAGTGCACAGACTGAGGGGGAGCCAGAAGGTTTGCAGGCAGGTGAACACACTGAGATGATTGCACAGACTCAGGGGGAGTCAACTATTGTCTTACACATAGACCCAATAGCAACTATCTCAGGCCTAGGTTAGATGGAGTTGAAAAGACCAAGGGAAGAAGAAGATGAAGATGCTCAACCTCTTCGAATAAAAAGAGCCAGGAAAGTAAAAAGAATGGCCAGGAGGATTCTTGAAAGTGATATCTTTGATTCCCAACCAAAGATGAAGGGGATAAAACCTGAGATCAATTTGTGAAGCTGACAGAAGAACAGGACATTGATGGTGAAGATGATGATGCCATCAATCCTGATTGCAGTTTTGAGTCTGAGGTATTTAGAAGATCAGATGATGATGAAGATGATGCTACTTTTGGAGGTGTAGATGAAGGTGCCTCAAAAGTCAAGACTTGAGAGTCTAAGTCTGTGCCCTCTGAACCTGCACAAACTGAGACACAGCATCAGACACAGACTCAGAGCTCAAAGCAATAAGCAGCAAGCATTGATGCTCCAATCTCAGTGCTGAAGCCATCCAAGCTGAAGCCAACCCTGCTAGACCAATCACAACAACCAGAATACTGCCTCCAGGTAGAAGTGAACTTGAAGACATAATGCAATGGAGAAGTGCTCAAACCGATAAGCACATATCCTGGGTCGAGTTCTACTCTGGAAGAAGTTGATAGGGTTAAGGGTAAGGGCAAGGAGATTGCCTTATCCAAGCAGGAAAGGTTAAGCAAGATCAAGAAGATGGTGGATGATCATGCTGCTGGAACAAGAAATCCTGAACTGTCAAATCTACAGGATGAACTCTTGCATCAAGAGGCTACTGCTCAAGGTATGACTTTAACTGAATACTTAAATTTATTATCAATTGAGGAGTAGAAGCTGAAGGAAGCAAGATTTGTTGACATGCTCTCCAAAGAATTAGAAGATGAAGGTTGTTCACAGACTCAAATCAGAAGGAGTCAAGTTGAGCAACAGATGAAAGAAGATGAAGAGCTGTCAATAAAATTACAGAATATAGAGAGCCTAAAAGTTAAGCTACAATCTACTTTCAGAAAGTCAAAGCTCAAGCAGAAGATTAAAGACTGTCATCTGAATAAGATTGGACAGAAATTGAAGCTGGAGTTGACTTTAACCAAGAGCAAGAAAATGGTATGGGTGGATGACCTGTACACTCTAGGTATTAAAGAATGACAATCCATTGCTAATCTTTTAAAGAGTGCAGCTGACAAAGATCTGAAGAAAGAATTTCTGGATGAGCTATCTTACCTGATTGAGTTAGTTCTCAGTCTGGGGCTCATTTCAGAAGAAGAATACAAGTTGTTCTGCATATCAAACAACTTTCTAATAAAGAAGAAGTCAGCTGGGTTATCTACAGAGAATGAGGAGAGAAGGGAGCATCCTCTACCAAAAGGTATCGTTTTTATCGATAGATCCTATGTCCAGACTGACAATATTGAAGGTCTGTGCTACAGAGATATCAATGGATTAGAGTGCTTCCAGGATCAAAATAGACTGTATGGAGGGTCTCTGCTACATTGCATTGCCCTGCTGAAGGAATGCAAACATTCTCAAGCCAAGCCATTTAGAAGAAGACTGATTAGCTGGTTATTCAACAACCTTTCCAAGATTAGGATGATGATTGGGTTTGAAGACATCTGCAAGAAGATCATCTTGGAATATCAAGAATTTGAAGAAAAATCTGATAAGGAAATAGAAGTATTGTTGAAGAGGAAAGTGAAAAAGATCAAAGAGATCAGGGCTCAGAGAAAAGATTGAAGATTGTTAAATTTATGCTATTTTTCAATCTCATGTAATAACTGTAATATTTTTGTGAACTGACTATGATTTTGACTTTATGTATATAAGTCTTGATCCAGATGTTATGTTTCACTTTAGTATTTATTATTTCTCTATTATCTTTTGTAAATAGATTTTGACATCATCAGATAGGGGGAGCTTGTTGGGAAAAACAATGATCAAACCCAAGTTATAAATCCGAGGAGTCAAAATCTAACTTAGTTGTATTCAGGAAAAACTTAGTGATTTCCTAAGTCTGTGTTTCTGAGTCCGTGCTTCACAGACTGAAGAATTCTCACAGACCGAAAGCCGTGCTCTATTTGAAGACTTATTAATTCATCATCTGAAGAATGAAGATTGAAGACAGAAGACTTCACAGACTGAAGATCACAGACTGATGATCACATATTGAGGATCACAGACTGAAGAGCACAGATTGAAGAACAAAAGTACAATCGTACAAAAGAAGTTCTTCTTTCCCTAGGCTACGGTACAACAGAAGAGATGTTTGAGTAAAGTCAAACATTGAAGAAATGTTTTCTTCTCAGCAAAGAAGCCTTTTACCTTTTGCTTTTTCTATTTCCAAGAAAAGCAAAAAGGAAAGTGTGCAAAGTTGCCCAAGATGGAGCTGTTATCCCTTGGGCAACTAACTGAGCTGGATAATATAGAGTTGATACTCAACTCTATAAATAGCAGCTCAAAAACACTTCAAAGTTGCATCCAAGACAATTAGTATACAAGACCGTTAAGCTTAGGCTAAAAGCATTACCACACTAACTGATTAAGTTCGTAGTGATAATTGTATCATAGTATACTACTTGGATCGTATTCAAACAATCTGTGTGTTTGAATACTCCGTCTTACTTGTAAGACAAACCATTTATTGTGAATAAAACATTAATTCATAATATATTATGTGTTTTAATTAATCTTGTATTCCACCTTGATTAATTAACCTGTTGGATATAACTTAGATATAAACTAATATATTAAATACTTGTTATTTAATCTGTATCTAAGTTTTGAGACCTTCAAGACCTAACATGGAGAGAGCCATCGGGGAATAGGAACGTCACGTGTTGGAATTGTAAGCAACTGGGTCACTTAAGGTATCAATGTCCGAATGATATGTCGAGTGTGAACACGACAGTTGATACGACTAAATATGCATTGATATGATTCGACGAGAGTCTTGTGGAGTCCTGGGTTTTGGATTCAGATTCATCTTTTCATTAGATCAAGGGTGTGATGGAGTGGATGATCAAGGGTGTGATGTTTTCACACGGCTACCTTGATGGTGTTATTCACATGTTTGTTTTACCGGGTGGTCTCCTCTTTGTTGGAAAGAAGGATTGTGTAGACAAAATGTTGTATGGATGGGTTGCTCATGCAATGAGGGTGTTGGAGCTGTGTCGTGCTTCAACCGGCCTTCTCATGAACTAATAAGAGGGTGTCAAACTAGAGATAGGTGTAACACCCCCTCCTTCTAAATATCATTTTTATATTCGAAATATCGGAAGCGTCTGGTCAAAACACACTTTTATAATATATGCTAAAGTTATATCGTTTAAAAAAAAAAACATAAAACATACATCAGTTTGGGTGTTATACAGTACAAATTCCATCATAATGTATCAAAACAAAATCAGAGTAGCTGGTCGTCAAACATCCCATCAAACCAAAAGCTTCTTGCCCAACCCCTAATCAACATTAACCTGCAAGAAGTAGGGTGGTGGGATTAGCACACGGCTAAGTGAGAAGAACTGTAACCAACAGTCTAACTCAGAAATAACAAATCTGTTTACAGCGAATAATCGTAAACACACAACGTCAAAGAGGACCGGTGGTTCCTGAGGTATCCTCCAAGGAACACTTAAAATCAACTGCAGGCCAATACAGTGATTAACCGATAGCTTGTTACTATCTTCACCAACAACAGTTCCTATCAACTTTATGTATAAGGAACCCCTGTTTGGCCAAACAATAGTAACTAAGCCCAACCAGCGTTGACCTCTGAATAAACATATCACATATGTCCAATGGCCAAACATCACATAATCCATAATCATCATGGATAATATAAACAACTCAGACTAAACAGTCTATCAACAATAGTATTACATCACCCGTTGTAACCAAACATGTTACAACTAAATCACACTGAGGATCACAGATCCACTCACCTGTCAATCTCAACCCAACAACTCAGAAGTCTTATATTACTGAGTCTTCTGCTGATCTGAGAATACAACAAATAATGAGTTAGTAACTCATTTCATAATCATATAGCATATTTAAACAAGCAGGTAAATTCCTGAAGTCTAAGAAAACAAATGTTCAATCCGAAGCAAAACCAGAAAGTCCCGAAACGATGTTTAAAACTGAAAAAATGCCATTTTCGACCCCAAGATGACCCCGAAAGGCCAAAAACTGCCTAGGCTCATAGAATAGAGCCTTGATTATTGGGTTGTTTCCAAGTGACCATGCGAATCTCGGCCCAATCCGAGTTAGTGAAATTGTCACTCAGTTCGCAGGACACATCTGGGTTCGCAGGGATTCTCGGTTCGCAAACCAGCTCAGTTCGCAGAACCATAACTCGGTTCGCAAAACTCGGTTCGCAGGGCAAGTCACTTCGCAGGTCAACTCAGTTCGCCGCCCAGCTCAGTTCGCAAGGTTCAGTTCGCAGCACAACTCGGTTCGCAGAACAACATCTCAGTTCGCAGGTCAACTCAACTCGCTTCGCAGTCAAACATTGCGAACTGAGTTCATTTTCTGCAAACTTGCGAACCGAACTTGCTGTTACCGAAAAATCCGAACGTTCTTTCACTATAACTCAAAATTTCGACTTTCTAACATACTAACAATCATTCTAACACTTCATATACATCAAATAAGTTCATGTAACACCTTTTCAGGCTTAAATCCATATCAATTCGCAAATTAATTCAAATTTCATAAAAATATAATTATAACACAAATTACTTACAAAAACAAGGCGATATGATGTTACTAAACTCGTTTTTGAAACAAGAAGATGATAACACGAATGATTCACGAATTCACAGAAGGTTTCTTCAAGTTTTGAAATGGGCTCTCGGCTCGGTTCGCAGGAACAGGGAGAGTGAATTTGAGAAGAGTGTCTAATTGTGTAGAATGTTACAGAATATACGTGTATATATATTAATCGTATCCAATACCATTACGTTTTAGTTCCCTTCTTAATCTATTGTCGGGAACCTAAAACCATTTTGCGAAAATCAAATATTTTATTTTACCGTCAACTAGTTCGGTTTAAATCAATGAATTATTCATTAGTCACAATAATTCATTTATACATTTTACTAATATTATCAGACATAATAAGAGTAAAATATTTCCTAACACATTAAATAATAATTTAAAGTTAGGGAATTTACCGGAATACCACTAGGCCCTTAAAGTGGATGTTACAATAGGTATTGGTCTCAGTTTTGTAGTGGAATTCAGTTAGCTTTGTATATCGTAAGTCTTCCGATTCTATAAGGTGGAGCAAGCGTGTCCCGGATGGTTTCCAGCGGTATTGGTTAAAGTTAAGAACGAGTGTTGCTAAAAGGGAGTTGGCGTGTTTAAAGGGTTTAGAGTTTAGGCGTGATTGAATCTTTAAATGGGAGATTGTTGGGATGTGTGGTGGACTCGCGAACAAAAGTTGGGTTAGTTGTGTACCCAGCTAGTACTTTCCTTACCCGGCGGGCACGACGGGTACTATGGCGGTCTAGCAGTTTTGATATTTTCTTGTTGACAAAGTTTTGTATCCACTATATAATGTAACCCCATACTCTTGTAAACCCTAACCTATGAATTTAATAAAGATTTGACCGTGGATTAAACCAATCAAGTTGATTGGATATAATCACATTATATTCGTGTGTTGGTTTACATTCTCACATTGTTTTTTATCGTTCTGCTTTGTGTTTGATCCGTTTATTGTCGTGGGGGTATAACTAAGGTTATATGTTTCTTGTTTTTTTTAACGACAAACCTACAATCTAGCACACATACTAAGTACAGCCACCACAAATATTTACAGCTCACTGTGTGCCTTGAACCTCCAACCTCTTAGTTGAAGAATTCCTCTCATACCGCTAGGCCAAGGGCTCTTTGGTTATACATGTCTTGTTTGGGAACGAGATTGAACAAACAAAACCTAGAGTGAATAAAGACGGTTATGCGAATGAGATTGAACAAACAAAACCTAGAGAGAAAAAGTCAACTAGTCAAAGATTCCTTACTATTTGTTGGTAATTTTTTATATTTCATTTTTTATAAAATTATACCGCATTTTATTTTTAATTGCATTATATATATATTTTTAGTACATATTATTTGTTTTGCGTTATATATATATATATATATATATATATATATATATATATATATATATATATATATATATTTAGTACATATTATTTGTTTTGATACATGTTATCCTTTTTGTATTGCATTTTGAATAAACTTATACCGTATTTTGTTCTTTTTACTGCATTTCGTATATATATAAAGCTTATAAAAAAAGCAAGAAAAAATGAAAAAAAATGTTTAAAAAGGTAAAAAGATAGGTTAAAAGAAATTATACAAAAAGTAAAAAAATTAAAAAAATTCAGTCGCTAGAATTCGACGGCCGACGGCTGCAGCTGACGACGACTACCGGAATCCATCTGCTAGTGACAATAGGTGGGGGTGAGGAGGAAGAAGGAACGGGGAGGAAAAAAAAGAAAGTGTAGGGGGGTTGGTGAATAAAAGGAATTAGTGGAGGGGGTGTGTAGTGAAATTTAATATTTTTATTTTTTTTAACTACCATTCTCACTTTTTCCAAACTAATTATAAAAATGTCATTCGTCTAACTATTGATCTATGATAAGAGATGATATCTAATAACCTCAATTTTTTTCTCCCTCCCATCGTATAACCTCTTCCCCATGATCTCCAATCAAAATTTTTTACTGTCATACAATTTCATTTTGTTTCAAAACTCAAATTCGAAAATCATTTTATTTCACGTATAACATTTTGTCCCCTAGTTGACTCATATAAATTACGTGTACAAACGTGTCAAATGAAAATATATTCCACCAAAAAAAAGATACATTCCAAATGTAACACATTCTCAATATATTACTAATTTCCATAGAAATCTCTGCTTATTTTCACGTTCACAATGGACGGCGGCGACACCCTCCACCACCATTCTCCGCGTCATTCCACCAACACAATCCACCTTAAAAACAACTCACATTTTACTTCAAGTTACAATAATATTTCATTATGGTTGCGACAAAATAGCAACGGTTATCGAGTGTCATGCATGAAATGGACCGTGGATGATGTGTTTGTGTTGGGCCGTCCCTGAGTTTATGGAGGCAGTGTGCAAAACTTCGAGATTAGACCCTACACAATATAAGATAATAATACTTTTAAACTTCTATCAGTTTGTGTAACCGAAAGTACGAAGTACCTGCATTTTTTTATTAATACGATGAGAATGTGACTTCACTCTTTTCCTTTGATTCCTTTCTAAAAATCGATCACACGATAATTAAAATAAAAGAAAAATATTATCGCGCCCGTTAATAAGTAGGCTCAATGGCTTTTAGGTGAGGTCAAAATTTCTATATAATTCTTTGCATTTTCAAAAGATAAAAATATCTTAAAACAATGTCATTATTGTAGCTTTTTTTGATGCAAAATCTTCAATGACTTCTTTGTTGTCGATTTCTACAAAGTATCATTATAATTGGCTATCATTATTCTTAATCCGTTTAGTATTTTTAACATTATATGGAGTAGTACACAAAACATAATTAAGTGATATTTTAATAACTTTAATTTAGAAAAAGTTAATTTACTGATCAAACAATCACATGAATACTAAGTTCTTTAAACATGTCTTTCTATTATCAACACTTCGCGTCGCAAATATTCAAATTCAATATGTGTTTTGACTTTGAATTTCTTTGTCAATTGTAACTTATTGGTTTTCTATACACTTTAGGCTCAATGTTTTTGTTATATATTGATGCGTAGAATCTAATTATAAAACTAAACTTAAAAATACCGCAGTTAACTAGTCCACAACTAGGTAAGTATACCCAGCTACTATAAGTTCAGGTTCGTTCCACATGGAATGTGGTTTAAGAGTTGTGTTCTAATGTAAATTAATCTAGGTTTTGTTGGGGGGTTTTGTGACCGAGATGTCACGTTGCTTATTTCTATTAAAAGTAAAAATAGGGGACTCAGGAAGAGTCAAATTCGTTGGGTTAAACTTCAGATATTTAAAACGATACTCACTTGGATTATTTCACTAGTGACTTGAGGGTGTGTAATTAAAACCAGTTATGTACCAAGTGAAGTCTCAGAGAAGGTATTCTAACATTGTGTTGTAACATAACATATGTGTGAATGAAATGGGTATGTCAGACTCAATAATTGGTGTAAAATGGTAGTCAAAACCCGTGAAAAGGTAATGGTAATGATGCCTAATCGTTTTAATATGTGACAGTTATAAACATAGGAATCATGTGTCAATCCAATTAGAATTACATCTCACTTTCACTTAACAACTTCATATTCAACAGTTGCCAACTTATAATTCACATTGATTCACACTACTGATTGGACTAATTGCATTCTATGACTTTCTATGAACCCTATGTAGCGAACTTTCGGACCAACCATCCTAGACCGGATAAAGACCTTCGGTGGCTAGGTGAAAAACACCCCTTGAGAACTACTTGTTCAAGAATTCAAAGGCCATTTAGTTGACTACAATTATCCAATCCTTAACATTAAGCTTTAATCTGTTAACTTCCATAACTTTAGTTGTTTCCAACTATCAATTATTCAACTTAAACAATTTCCTTTCAATTACAACTTCAATTAAGGAATTTAACATCTAGAATCCTTTTCAAAATGATTTAAGTCACATTTTAAATAAAATCAATTAAAAATACTAACTAGGCAACATTAAAATATAAGTGGTTCAGGAATTGACTACACAAAAACAAGGCTAACATTATAATGGCATGAATGTGGAAGTGTCTACGGGTTTCTAGCACTAAAAATGAGTGCTACGACCTGGGTGGACTGAAATATAAATGGTTTTAAAAGAAAATAAGATCCTAAATAAACGAGATTCCTTGACCGATTATTGAGATTCGTACTAATCAAATAGATGATCCATAACAGACTCGATAATTGGTTAGGAGATCAAAATTATTAGGATTAAGCTCCAAATCCTACAGAATACCTCCTCATCATACTACCTCACCTATATCACATTTCTGTGATCTCACAACGGCCTCAAAATGCATCACTAAGGCAAGTTCTAGAACAAACTAAAACCACTGGCACACTCATAGCAAATAAACAATATAAACACTGAAGTGAAGTATTTTCTCAATAAAGGCTCAAAATATCTCACAATTTAATAGTGGGGCTACAAGTGTGCTAGTCATGCAATTCACCCAATGAGGTTGCTTTTATGACACATCTCTAAACATTTTCATGCAAGAGGGCAGATTAAGTCACTTTAATTAGTATTCATCCTATGTTACGAAGCAACTAATCTTATGAGGACAAACTAATTCCTAACAAACTATCATTCCTTGGTCCGTTATTGGGATTCGTAAAGTTCTATTCGATAAACCAAGATCAATAACAGACCCGATAAGAGGTTAGAAACAATAGTTTACTAAGAATGAAATTCAAGTGAATTTACAACCTCCCCACACTTAATATGTGCATTGCCCTCAGTGCAACAAAAATATCCAATAAACACACGTGCGGAAGTAAACGGGAACAAGCACTTCCCCGGGGGTTTATGCAGAAATCATTGGAATGCCGTGTATATGATGTCGCTGAACTTACTGCCAGCATATGCATGTCAATCCATTCCGAATATCCTTCTAACAAAATAAAATAAAAAAAACTAAAAATAACTTATAAATAATAAAGATAGGTGGAGTGACATTGTACAAACCGTACTCAAATGCCACTCACAACAAGTCTAGACCAAATATCCATAATAGCAAACACAAGTCTAACAACCAAACAAATAAAAGAAATTCAAACATAACTAAATACTACAAATAATAATAATGTCTCATGATCACAAATCATCCACTCTACTGCCAAGTTCCCTAACCTTCCTGGGAAGGATCCGATGGGCCACCCTGATCTGACTGTTGCCCTGAGTGCATCCTAATCTAATGGTGCCTCTGCAACTCTACCAATGCAGCATCTCGATCATAGTCCGGTACAGGAAGTACAGCTCCAGGCTCGCTCCATTGTGGAAGATGCTGGTACGGAGTAGGATAGACATTATCAAGACCAGTAAAAATACGCTTCGTGTTATGCATCATCCAGTCATCCCTGTAACGCTGAACTCCCAACTCATATCGAACCTCCTGTTGGAAATCTTAATGCTGTTGCCATTGCTGCTGAGACTGCACCTTCAAATCACCAAAGTTAGTCATCAAATCTCGAACCCAACTAGGTTGGTCTTGGTACTGTGATCTCGGGCCCTCATGATGAGCATCCTCCATAACTTGATCATAGGCAGCCTCCTCTGCCTGTCTCTCCTGCTGCTGTGGGTTTGGTTGTGATGAAGATGATGGCCTATGAGAACTCCCTCGCTTGCGAGGAACCAAAGTAGAAGACCTCAGCAAAGGGTGCATATTTCCCTCCAACTCTTCTCACTGCTCAAGCTGCGCTAAACATGGCAAATCCCACTTTCAAATTAGGATTATTCACAAGGGTGTAAGGATTGTCCCTCGGGTTTAGGCTAACTCTCTTAGCCTTAGCAATCCTCGTGAGAAAATGACCACCGCACATTTTGGAACCCACTCGAACACCACTACCATACAAATACAAAAAGGCACCAACACAATACGGAATATTAACCCATTCTCGGTTCTCGAACCGGTCCAAATACCACAAATCCGCCTTAGACACTTTCTCAGTATTCTTACCCCTGTTAGTGATCGAATGTGCAATCAAGTTCTGTAATATTCTGTACTTCACAGATCTCAATGAACTCGATGGATTTCCCCCCGACACATATGGTGAATCACTAAACCGTGCCCAAACTTCAACCGTAACCGATCCCTCATCAAGCCTAGCACCACCAATAATATAATCATCAAACCAATCAGTTGTAAGCTCCTCCTGAGTATAGATACCTAAACAAATCGCCAACTCCCTCATTGTCATAGAGTGACCCCGTCCACCTAACCTAAATGTCAAAAAATTAGGTTCATCTAAGGTTTCACCTTATATTGGCGCACTGTAGAATAGAACTCAAGACATAACTTCCGATAAATAGGCTTGTGAATTTCCAATAACTTCACCCAATCATGCACATCAATCACCTCACCATTCCACCGAAAAGATTGACATAACGCATACCGTATATCATATGCCAAACTAACTACCTCTAACGGTTCCCAATCAACATCCCGCGGATACTCACAATCTTTATCCAATAGTTTAATCAATTGCTCATTATACTCATTGTAGTTCACACTAACCCTTTGATTGAAAATAAGATTCGGATGGATGTTAGCCGGTATCAACTGAGAAGTCAAACTCGGTGGCTCTAGAGTCCCGGATGATTGTGCATTTCTCGTCTTACCTTTATGCAAAACACAACACAACAAATACACAATTTCCATATACCATGATGTTAGTGTTAGCAAAAACCATAGACATTTTACACCGAGAAATAATACAAAATGAGCGATTTAATGCCTAAAACCAAATTCCTCAATAAATTAAACTCCAAACTAATCATGGCATCAAGGTAAATCATTCCATATAATTAAGCATGCCATCAATAAACTCCATCCAAGTAACTAAATAGACTAATTGCATACCAATTAACCTCACAAGTACAAACTCAAACCTTGCAAAAGTAATATGTAATCTAATATTAAACAATACTTGATCATGCCAATCACTAACATAATTTTAATTCAAGCAAGTCTTACAATCAAGATTACATATTGGGGCATACAATGTACCATAATCTCAAGCTAAATCATCACTTGCATCAAATTACATAAGCCTCAATATCAAATATCAAATATTTACTTGAATTATGCAAAGTAATCACACCATTTGAATCAAATAAAGCCTTACGTTCAAAATTCATGACAATTAAGTCAAGCAATTACCAAAAACCCAATATCATCATCTTCATCAAAATTCACATGAACCCTACTTGAATAATCTACCAAAATATTGAAATTAATCAACAATGTAGCATCATTAAGCGTAGCAATCATGAATTACATGCAAACTAACACCAAATATCAACACAAACACTTGCAATTTGGATTACCCCCAAAAATTACATAAACCCTAATTTCACAAGTGCCCAAATCATGCAATTATACCCAAATTCGTGTAATCAAACTAACAATCAACATCTAGCACTCATAATAAGCATGAAAGGCATACAATTTAATACCCCCGCACTCGGATTTAGCCAAACCCTAATGCAAGAAGAAACCCTAAAGAGATCGCGAATTAAATGGTGTAATTCATACTTTTAGAAGATTAGCCATTGAAAATTAGTGATTAATTGAAGATTTCCAAGCAAAAATCGGTGGTTTGAGGTGTTTGAGTGTGGGTTTTGTGGTTAACTGCGATGGTGAGTGTTAGTGATGGTGTAAAATTTTCGATTTTAGTTTTTTACTTTAAACCTGGAAGTTGATCCCGACCGAGGTACGCGACGAGTTTATTACGCGTTCGCGTAGTAGACACGTACGCGATCCTACCGTTAGCTACGCGATCGCGTACTTAACAAAGAAAAGTTTCTGTTCGGTTTTTAGTTCTGAGTACGCGATCTGGTCTAGGGTACGCGATTGCGTACTTTAGCCCCCTTTTTTTAAAATGAAATTTAAAAATAAATAACATGGAATACCAGACACAGGTTGTCTCCCGAGAAGCGCTTGGTTTATTTACGAGTCCAAAGCTAGACTCGCCCCCGAATTCAGTTGTCCTTGGGGTAAATTGCGAGCGTTTCCCACTCGCTTCCACCATCCTCTTCATGATACAACTTCAATCGATGACCATTCACAATAAAACTACCACCATCTGTTTTAAACAACTCGACATAACCGGAAGGATAACCGTGCTTGACCGTATACGGACCAATCCAACGGGGTTTAAGCTTCGGTTCTTTCAGTTTAAATCTAGACTGGAATAAAAGTACCTTATCTCCAGCCTTGAATTCTTTTCTCATTTTCAACTTCCGGTCATGCCAAACCTTGGTGCGTTCCTTGTATAACCTCGAATTCTCATACGCTCGAAGTCTCAATTCATCCAACTCGTGAAGTTGCAAAAATCTCTTCTCACCGGTTTCCACAAGGTCCATATTACATTTTTTCAATGCCCAATAAGCCTTCTGTTCAACCTAAACCGGTAAATGATGTTGGAGCCTTGTTACTGGATCTAAATCGAATCAATTCAACAATTGAAAGCGCGGAATACAATCAATTGTACAATGCACGTTAACAATCACACGAAAGTAGTCGATTAGCTTTTATATATATCTCGAATAACAAATCAACCAATTACACAAGATTCCACACAGATCGCTTGAAAACACTCTAGGTTCGTCAACCCTAAAACTGAACCCGTAATGATCTATTTATAGCCAAAACCTAACTGACCTGCGACACAAGCCCTGTGTCGCCAAGCCGACATATGCGACACAAGCCTTGTGTCGCTATTGCGACACAAGCTCTGTGTCGCCTAAACAGTGATTAATTTTGATTTTCAAAACAAATAACATTTATATCACAATCAAAATATTACAATCGACTTTGACCTAGACCAACTGACAGACATACAAAACATGCATCAACAAACTCCCCCGTGTCTTCAGCTTGGTCTTCAAGATTTCTTCGTTCAGCTTTGGTCGTCTAACACTTCCAGCTGGCAGGGAAGTTTCCTCCAGCATGTACTCCTTGAGCTATACAGACATTGACAACCTTTTGAAAACGCATCGCCTCAGTCTTGAACTCTTGAAAATAATCAATCTTCTTAGCATGAAGAGCTTCAAGGTCTTTCTTGGTAAGGTTAATCAAGCTCAAAGGATCGTACACTCTAATCTTCGATATTTTGGCTTTCCATAGATCTTCAGGCTCTGAATCTTCAATATAGATAATTTCAGCTTCGCCTGTATATCCATCATATGTCCACAGTTGTAACCTTCTCAAGAAATCAACTGGGAGCTTCTCCAGAGGAATAGACTTTAAGGTCTTTGGAGATTTATATACAATCTTAACCCAGGGCTTGTTGGTAAACGGATGTACCTTGTTACGATAAATATACCTCATCCCCAGATTTGGTCTCAAAAGATAGAACACTTTGGTGTTGACCTCTTTCCTTAAGATTCTCTGTAGTTGATTCGCTAACTCGTTATTGGTGGGATTTATGATATTCAATTGCGCCAAGTGCAGTATCTCACAATATGGTAAGGTACTTAATACTTTGAAGTTCATAGTGAAATACTGCATCCCATCTTTTCGCTTGATAACAATCACTTTATTTGCTTCATCATACTTCCAGGAGATGATTTGACCTTTGTAGCGCTTGCTGCTGATTTTATAGAATTTACAGGTCTTTGACGTATTGGGCTCAGCAGCAGTAGAAGTAGATGGTTCGGTTTTAGCCGGAGCAGGAGTGGAGTCTTTACACGGTTCAGGCTCTACAACCTCTTCAGTATCAGAGACCTCCATCTCCTCTCCCAAATTCATTTCATCAACATTCACAAAGTCTTCGTGAATGTTTTCTTCTTCAATATCAACCCCTTCATCATTATCAAACACAAATTCTTCATTATCATTTTCTGTACTTTGCCCTTCCTCATTTATCAGACTCTGTAGATACTCTAGGTTTGCTTCGGAGTAATCTACATTTAAAGGAATTGGTTGTCCTGGAATTGGTGCAGAGTACGCAAAGTAATCCAAATTAATATTTTCATTTATAGCTTCTTCGGTTACATCATTAGTATTTACAATTTGAGTTGAACTAGGGGCCATTGATGTTGTTTCATCTAAGCCTAACTCCCCCGGAACAACAGCTAAGGCCTCTAGTTCTAACAGGCGACTCTCCAGCTGAGGAACCCTAGCCGCCGTTGCTTCTAACTCCGTGATTCTAGAAGCTTGCTCAGCCAACTGCTTGTTCATTCTGTCTAGAAGAGCCATTATCTGATTTAGCGTTTGTGGTTGTGGCTGAGACTCAGCAGAAGTAGAGACCGGATGAGGTTGAGTTCGAGGACGAGGACGGGGTGCGAAAGTATCATCATCTGAGTCCTGTGCGTCCAGGGGCCGTTTCCCCCGGTTAGACGGCACATGCACCCGTCCTGCCCTAATTCGGCGTTGAACCCGCTCATATCGATGAGTATTATGGATTCGGAGGCTTTCAATGATTTTCGGTGAAGGAACATCACCATCCGAATCTGTTGGGGTGTCGTTTGGATCCACAGAGACAGTATCATCCGAGGCCGCATTAGCAGCATTCTCGTCAACTGCTTGAAAGGTATCAATGTCCTGCAAAATGTCATTAATATTTTCCTCCTCGGTTTGAATCGGAATATTGACAAAGGCATCCTCAGAGGGAAGAGGAGCAGCAGCATCATCCAAAAATCCTTCGTTAGCCGGAGGGACATAGCCCTCATGTACAATATGGCCGAAAAGCGGCACATCTGGCGGTGCAGCAACTCCTTTACCATAAGAGTTGCAGATGGCAAAAATCCGCAAGTTCATTGGCGTTTGGCGGAAGGTTGCATCAGGATTGACCGGAAGATCCGGTAACAGATGATTAATCAGCAACTGGATAAACCTTGGGTACATGACCCATTTGTCATTTTCAGCTTTTGCATTGTCCACCATTTCACGGAACAGATATCCGGAAAAATTATACGGCTTATTGTAGACCAGGGCCAACATGGCAGAGATGGTACGGTGACTTGCACCATCGAAACCTGCCTTCCTGGCAGATAAACACACGATTATCACGTGCATCAAAAATCTCCAGACTCGGGTGAGGTGCCCCTTGCGATACTGATGAGAGGGTACACCTGGGTAACCCATACGTGCCATCCCACCAGCAATGAAAACATTTGAGAATTGGGTGGGCATGACTGGAGAATCATGAAACTGAAGCACTTCACGTAGCAGCTGCTCGGTTATGATAATTTCCCGATCAAAAACTGTAGATATAATCCTGGTCTCCTCCAGTTCGGTGTTTACAACCGCATTTCTCCAAAAAGGACCAACATGGTCTCTATAGATAGTGGGAGCAGCAGTGATAGCGTAAAGAATCCTGGAACGCCTAAGGAACTGGATCATGGGGCGAAAAGGAATAGCAGAATCCCTGTCATCTTCCAGAAAAGCCACCGTGTTGTGACGAGGTTCAAGCAACCTTAGAAACGCATCTTGTCCTGCCATTTCTAAAAGACACGAAAAAGGGAACACTACAGAATCGTTAGTAATAATTACTTTAATTTAAACAATCTGCAGTGGCGACACAAGGATTGTGTCGCACAGATGTGGCGACACAGACCTTTGTGTCGCAAAAGTTGAAGTTAATTAATTCAAATTATGTAAGCGACACAAGCACTTGTGTCGCAACAGAAAGATGCGACAGAAGAGGATTGTGTCGCATTTGGCAATTGTTTTGTAATTAATTAAATCAAGCGACAGAAGGACTTGTGTCGCAAAGAGGTAGCGACACAGATGTTAGTGTCGCAACGCAACACTAGCACGAAAATTTATTTTGATAGAACAGCGACACAAGAGCTTGCGTCGCCTAGCATAGCGACACAAACCTTAGTGTCGCACCCAAAGTTTGGTATTAAATTAATTTGAAAAATCCTGCGACACAAAGGCTTGTGTCGCAGATTGTGTCGCAAAGATGAACACCAACCCGTGCCCAGATCCCGATGGTTCAAAATTTTGGGTGTTTTCAAAGCGAACGCAACCCGAAGGTGCGTATGAACATCAGGAACTCTAAAATATCCTAGATATCAAGTTAAGCACACCCAAACACCTCAATTTAATCCCAAACCGAAAACCCTTAAAACCCGTGACTTAAATTCACAATTAAACACAGTATACACGGTAAAAGAGGGAAAAATTTATACCACTAGATCGAGTAAGGTAAGGAGAAAGAGATTGTATGGATTAATTGCAACAGAACGCTAAGAAAATGTAGATGAAGTCGAAAAATCACTCGGTTTGCTTGTGTCGCTATATCAGATGCTTGTGTCGCAGTAATTAAATGTGATGTCGCAGGTAATTAAGAACAGTGAACGGTTTAAGGTCGCCTGAGGTTGGCTTTTATACCCAAACACTAAGCAGCGACATAGCCTGCGACATAAGAAGCGACAGAGGCAGCGACACAGGCGGCGACACAAAGCTTGTGTCGCATAGAGGCACTTGGTGAATTTTCGAATCGCTTTCGATTTTCAAAGTTCGATACCCGATTCGATATTAACTTATAAACTTGGAGAAACTAATTAAGCTACAGATAATTAATAGATAATACAAAAATAAAATTGTTGATTCAATTTTACAATCAACGGAGACTTCATAACATATTTTTGGTGACGGAAATGTTTAAGTCTGGGTAGGGATCATATCAGGATAACATGCAATTATTAGGAATAGTAAGTGTTATTTCGATTATCAGTATGGTTGTCCACTTGTAAATTTACTTAGCATATTTAAATCATCTGTTATAAAGATTAGTTCAAGACGATTATTGATATTTTATCCATCTTAACATTTGTTCTTAAGTATATGATTTCAACTCATAATGAGATGAACCACTTATGTTATTATTAGCATGCATATTAGATTATATAACTCACATTAAAATATACATTTGAAATCAAAACATGTTAGTATTTTCTTTATAGAAGGTGAGGATATGGGTGTATCTTTAGAACTAAGTTAGCGGTGACAGGTCTGTACTTTCGTACAACAGAGTCACATAATCAATAGTTCTGGTTGAACAAACACCAGTCTGAACAATTAAACTAGAGGGTACAGGTCTGTACTTTCGTACAACAGAGTACCATAGCTTAACACAAACCAGTACATGGCAAGATTTTTATAACGTTTCTGTACTTTTGTACATGTAATTTTGAGAATTATTGGAATGCCACGGGTACGTAACAGTTGTCTAACATTTAACATAGACTACGCACCTAAGTTCTTTTCAAGAATATATTAGATGAAACCAGGTCTGTATTTTCATACAACAGAGGAGACACCTAATATATTCCCCCAGATAACACCATACAAAGACCCTATATTTTTAGATCATAACATGTTCATCATCCAAATATTAAGACGAAGCGTCAAAATATTTCGGACATTTTTGCCCTTATTTTAACTTAAAGTCATACATATTAATATGTCTTTATATAAAATAATATGCATATTTGAAAGTTAAGCTTCTTAGAACCTTAGAACAAATGCCTATCAATACATCATTTGATGAATCTAATATTTATAAGAGATATTTCAAGTATGCTAGATAAATCTACTGACACATCAAACATAAACCTTAAAATTCCATTTTATGCATGTCTCCTGATGTACTATCATTTCCCTAATTGTTTACAGACACAATCTAACGCCTTTTTTTTTTTTTTTTTTTTAATTTTAACAATGTTGCAACTATTGCATTTCTTTAATACTAACAAGTATAAAGAGTGGCAGTTGCCTAATTTAAATAAACACGCTCCAAGTTATAAATTAATTTTTAACAAAGAACCTCATCCCTATCATAGAGACAAGTTCATCAAATCGAGATCGTGAAAAAGCTTTTGTAAAAAGATCAGCATTTTGCTTAGATGTATCGATTTGGACAAGGTCTATCAGGTGTTTCTCATAGCAATCCCTTATGAAATGAAACCTAAGTTCAATATGTTTAGTTTTTGAGTGCTGTACAGGATTGCGTATGATAGAGATAGCAGCAGTATTATCAATATGGATAGGAGTTAAAGTTAAGAGTAACCCGTAATCGCGCATTTGATGCTGAATCCAGAGAACCTGAGAACAGCAACTTGCAGCAGCAATGTATTCAGCCTCAGCAGATGAAGTAGAGACTGTGGTTTGCTTTTTACACTGCCACGAGACTAAGCGACTACCAAAGAACTGGCATCCTCCAGTCGTAGACTTTTTGTCCACATTACAACCACCGAAATCTGAATCGGAGTAGGCAGTTAAAGCGAAGTTATCCTCATTAGAATACCAGAGACCCAGATATGGTCTAAATTTGAGGTAACTAAAGATTCGCTTAACCGCCTTCATATGAGAAACCTTCGGATTTGCTTGAAATCGTGAGCAGATAGCTACAGCAAACATTATGTCGGGTCTTAAAGCTGTGAGATACATCAGGGATCCTATCATTGATCGATAGTCTCGCTGATTTACATCTTCTTCGTCTTCAGCCAAGCCAAGTTTGTGATTTATGTCAATGGGAGTCCCAAAGGTTTTACAGTCGAGCAACTGATATTTGGTTAAGATGTCATTGACATACTTAGTTTGATGAATGTAAATACCTTTATCAGATTGCTCAACCTGTACACCTAAGAAGAATGTAAGTTCTCCCATAGCACTCATCTCAAACTTGTCCTTCATGATTTTCTCGAAGTCCTTACACAGCTTCTCATTTGTAGATCCAAAGATAATGTCGTCCACATATACCTGCACAAGTAACAAATCGTTTCCAACCTTTCTAATAAAGAGTGTGCTGTCAATCTGTCCTCGTGTGAATCCGTTGGTCAGCAGATGCTTTGACAATGTCTCGTACCATGCCCTTGGAGCTTGATGAAGTCCATACAGTGCTTTGTCTAACTTGTAGACATATTCAGGATGCACTGAATCTTCAAATCCAGGAGGTTGCTTGACATACACTTCTTCACTGACCTTCCCATATAGAAACGCGCTTTTTACATCTAGCTGGTACACTCTGAATTTCTTGTATGAGGCGTAGGCAAGAAATATTCTGATCGATTCTAGCCTGGCAACCGGAGCGAACACCTCATTATAATCAAGTCCTTCAATTTGAGAGAAACCTTGTACCACTAGTCTAGCTTTGTTGCGTATTACAATCCCACGATCATCTTTCTTTACACGAAACACCCAATGCGTACCAATAGGGTGTTGTCCCTTCAGGAGTGGAACCAAACTCCAAACTTGTAGCTTTTGAAATTGATGAAGTTCATCCTGCATAGCCTCAACCCAGTGAGAGTCAATTAATGCTTCCTTCACATTTTTCGGTTCAATCTGAGATAGAAAACATGATTCCATCTCAGCTACAAGGCAAGAAGATGATTCGGATGTAGCCTTAACTTGATGTCTTGTTTGTACACCTTTAGTCAACTCACCAATAATATTATCAGTCGGGTGAGATGTGTGTACGCGTTGCTGTGGAATCTGAGGTGGCACAATCTCAGAATCCAAGTTGTTTAAGTCTCCCTCAACTTCAAAAATATCATTCGGTTGAACAGCTTCATCAGATTTATCCTCAGATTCATCATTGGAAAAACCCGGCATCTCAGGATTAGGTTGTGGAATAAATACACTAGGAGCTGTTCCAGAAGTAGAAGGGATATCATTGTTTGAGGGTGATGTGGCTTTAGGAGGAGAATATACATCTTGGAACATATCCATTCCATGCAGTAGGGTCACCACCTGATCAACATTATCATCCATAGGAAGATGAAATGAGTCAAACAATTCATCGTATTTGAATAGTGAGTCGGGTCCCGTGCTTTGAGGAGATTCAGTATATCGTAAACATTTAACTTCATAGTGCTCCTCAATCTTCTTGGTTGATTTATTATAAACTCTCTTGTTAGGAGAATTGACAGAATACCCCAAGAAAAAACCATCACTTGACTTTTCACCAAACTTAGCAACTCGTTCGCGTGTGTTCATGATGATGCAGGGACACCCAAAAGGTTCAAGAAACTGCAAATTTGGTTTACGGTTATTAAAAAGCTCATAACAAGTTTTATTGCGTTTCTTCACCGTCAAAACCCTGTTAAGAACATAACAAGCTGTATTGACCGCCTCTGCCCAAAAAGTGATAGGCAATTTTGAGTCTGAAAGCATGGTGCGTGCAGCCTCTATGAGAGTCCTATTTTTTCTTTCAGCGACTCCATTTTGTTGTGGAGTTCTTGCGGCACTGAATTGATGATTTATTCCTTTCTTCAAACAGTAAATCTCTAAAGTTTTATTTTTGAATTCAGTTCCGTTGTCGCTCCGCAGTTTCTTTATCTTCAGATTGCATATGTTTTCCAGTTTGTCAAACAAATAAATTAGAATATCAGGCACCTCATCTTTAGAAGAAATGAAGTACACCCAAGAGAATCGCGAAAAGTCGTCAGTTACTACCAGACAGTAATAACTTCCTCCTATACTCCGTTTGCTCACCGGTCCGAAAAGATCCATATGCAATAACTCAAGAGGAGTTTCAATAGAATTCACTAACTTAGACTTATGGAATTTCTTGTGTTGTTTCCCTTTGAGACAGGAAACACAGTTATCATTTAATCCAAAAGATTGTTTAGGAACGCCCAACACAAGATCATGTTTTACAAGATAATTCATCTTGCGGAAATGAAGATGTCCCATTCGTCTGTGCCACATTAGTGATTCCTTTTCATCAGCTTTAGACAATAGACAAGTATGCTCAGTGGATGTAATGGTTCGCATATCTAGTACATACGTGTCCTTTGTCCTTGGTGCTCTCATTAGCACCCATTCCTCGGGAATCACAAAACCCGGCTTCAGAATCAAGCATTCTACATCAGTAAATGCTGTTATGTATTTCTTGTCACACATTTGAGAAACACTGAGCAAGTTGTGATTCAACTGTTCAACAAAGTTCACTTTTTCAAAGCTCACTTGCCCATTTGTGAGTGTTCCTTGTCCAGTAATTTCTCCACCCTTATCACCAGCAAATGCAACATAACCCCCATTATATGACTTCAAATCAGAAAGTAGGGATAGGTTGCCTGTCATGTGTCGTGAGCAGCCGCTATCGATGTACCATTTACTATTTTTTACTTCCTCGGACTGCTGCAGACACAAAATGCAAGAGTGAATTAGTTAGAAGTGGAGACCTAAGCCTTCACAGACTTGGGTCTTCCAAGGTCATCTACAATAACAACATCAGTTAAAATTTTATCTTTTAACAAATCAGTGGTGTTTCCTGATGTGTTATTGTAGGATGACAGGTCATTGGTTGACCTTTTAATCTGCCAAACCTGTTTAGGTTTGGATGGTGGCTTGTTTATAGGATTGTGCTTTTTGACACTAGGTTTACCTGGCACAATCTTATTGACTTTCTTGACAGGTAAGGGAGATGATGAGCTACGCCTCGATTGAGATGAATTTCTATATAAAGAATTTCGTGGCGTGTATCTCCCAAATCGTTGTTTAGAAAGCAACGGACAAACACTAATGAGATGACCTTGTTTCCTACAATAGAAACAAGATCGTCTTTCAACGAATGGTTGAGGTTGAGGATGAATCACTGGAGGTTGTTTAAATGAAGCATTAACAGAACATGTACATTTGTGTGTACACGATGAGTTAGATGCTTGTGAAGATGTTGGTGGTTTATCCGAGATATCAACAGGTTTAGAAGATTTTTCAGATGATTTGTTCTTTTTATCTAACTTTAAAATCTTCTTTTGAGGCTCAGCCGTAGCTTTGCCTTTTCTTTGAAAAGCCATGTTACTCAATTCAGTAGTTATTATATGATTTTCAGGCTTAATATTTTCTTTCTTAATCTTCATATTAACTTCCTCAGTCAAATCCTCAACTTCAACTATTTCCTGTGCACTAACTGGAGTTGAAATCTTGATTTTAGCAAATTCAGTTTTCTTAACAGATACAGGCTTAGTTTCAACAGTTTTTTCAGATTCATTAGCAGTAGATAGATTAGACTCAGATTCAACATTTTGCTTAGAATCTTTAACTGGCTCATTAACAGATTTCATGACTTCCTTTAAAAAAGAAGGCACAAAGTCTTTGGCTTCATCCTGTGAAGGCATAGGTAGATAATTCATAGGAGGTGGTACTTGATGATAACCAAGCCCAGCCTTACTTTTAGTATCATACCTTTGCCCTTGAAGAATTTCGTCAAAAACAAGTGAGGATGTTGAGAAATTAGACAGTTTTCTTTTAAGGTTAATAATTTCTGACTGTGAGTCAGCAAGTTCTTTTCTAAGATCAGCTAATAATTTAAGGTAACTATCAATTGCATCTTGTTGACTAAAAATTTTAGCTTTTAGCTCCTTTCGGTCAGAAAATGCAGCATCTAGTTTCTTATCAAAAGCTTGTTCATTATCTTTTAAGATCTTATTAGCCTTAGCAAGTTTTTCTAATTCATTATTTAGGCGTTGGTTATCCTCAGAATATCTGTTAATTTTACCAGTTAATTTAATGCATGATATACAAGAAAGTGGTTCTTCGATGGGTACCTCATGCACACTGGAGATTTCAGCCATAAGAGCACTATTTTGATCGTCATTTGCCTCTTCACTCCAATCATACGCTTCTTCATTTTGAATAAGAAGAGCATTTGAGGCAGGCGTTTTCTCTGGAGTCCTCTGAGGTGGTCTTGTGTAGGTGGATGGTTTGGAGAAGCCAGAAGCAGGATGCTTTGCCTTCTCACATTCCCTAGCGAAGTGCCCAAGATTTTGGCAGTTGTAGCACTTCACCTTACTCTTATCAAAACCAAGACCAGAATCGCTTTCATCATCCAGATTCTTTCTCCCAGTTTTCTTTAAGTATTTCTTTGCTCTCCTGGTTAGCATAGCAAAATTCCAACGTAGATCCATCCTTTCAAGATCATCCGGATCTATTTGTTCAAAATCTCTCTCAGTAAGATCAATGGTGCTAGTTTTCTTTGAAAGAAAACTATCATAAGCACTGAGAAAGTCTTGAAATACAGCAGCATTCTCTTCAGTGTCAGGTGAGACTGGAGTGTTTGAAGAATAAGGTACTCTTCCAACTGAAGGAATAGTCGGTTTAGTAGAGGAAGCAGAAGATCCACTAGAGCTGCCAGATAATAAAGCCACGCCAGTAGTAGGAGACGAACTACCATACAAGCTGGGATCTTGAACTTGTGCACTAGACTTAGTTTCCTTTCTCTGCATATCTAGTGCATAAGCTTGTAGTCTTCCAACAAGATCATCTAATGAAAGATTCATCACACGTTCATCTTCCTCCATCATCATAACACGATGATTCCATTTCTTAGGCAAAGCGCCTAAAAGTTTCTTGTTGACATCCTCAGTAGTTAAAGATACCCCTCCCTCATTCAGCTCACTAACCAGATGTGAGTAGCGAATAAACAGTGCATTTATGGACTCATTTGGTAAGATATCAAACAGTTCATATTGCTTCTTAATAAGTGCAAGTTTACTCTTTTTGTATCTCTCATTACCCCCACACCTTTGTTCAATAGCCTTCCATAAATCATAAGCAACGATGTAATGTTTAAACATTTTCAAAACATCTGCAGACATGCTCATTGTGATGGCTGAATGTACTTTTCTTTCCAAATCCCAAGCCTTTTTCTCATCAGGAGTCAAAGATCTAATAGGTTTTGGTGGAGCATTAATAGAATTAAATTGTCCATCAGATGGTGGATGTTCATAACGTTCAAGTAAAGGAATCAACATGTCTGGGTCATTGTATGAAATGAAGGCTTCAAAACGTTGTCTCCATTCCACATAATCAGTGTTTGCAGTAAATAATGGAGGTTTGTTTGTGCTTCCAACTTCATTACTTTGTTTTAATAGCTGGGTAAAACTTTGAAGAGACATTATATTTCCTGCACACTTATAAAACAAAAAGTGTTATTCAAAAATTAAAACAGCGACACAAAGGTAATGTCGCAAGCAGACACAAATGGCGACACAAGGGTTGTGTCGCAAGAAAGCAACAGGCGACACAAAGATTGTGTCGCTAATAGTGAATAAATGAATCCAAATGCGACACAAAGGTTATGTCGCAATCTAATGTCGCTGTCCAATGTCTCAGGTTAATGTCGCACTCAATGTCGCAATGGTAATGTCGCAAATAACTCTAATACGACACAGAGTGTTTGTGTCGCAGAAAAAGCTTATGTCGCTAAAACCCTAATGGCGACACAGAGGTTGTGTCGCTATGCTGCGAAGTCAGCCGCACTTAAACCCCAAAATTCGAAAATTTTCGTAAACCCCACGAAAATTAACGACCTGCAATCGGACGAGCCTTCAATGATCTTTCAGAAAAACCAGATTTCAAGCTTTTACCACCTCTAATCAATAGTAATTGCTAAAAAGTATGTGATTTAACCCAAAAAACGCACAAAATCGATTCAATACCACAAAATCAAACGATTTTGGCTCTGATACCACTTGTTGGACCCTTGTTACTGGATCTAAATCGAATCAATTCAACAATTGAAAGCGCGGAATACAATCAATTGTACAATGCACGTTAACAATCACACGAAAGTAGTCGATTAGCTTTTATATATATCTCGAATAACAAATCAACCAATTACACAAGATTCCACACAGATCGCTTGAAAACACTCTAGGTTCGTCAACCCTAAAACTGAACCCGTAATGATCTATTTATAGCCAAAACCTAACTGACCTGCGACACAAGCCCTGTGTCGCCAGGCCAACATATGCGACACAAGCCTTGTGTCGCTATTGCGACACAAGCTCTGTGTCGCCTAAACAGTGATTAATTTTGATTTTCAAAACAAATAACATTTATATCACAATCAAAATATTACAATCGACTTTGACCTAGACCAACTGACAGACATACAAAACATGCATCAACAAATGACAAGTTTTCCCATAGAGTAACCGATAAGGTGTAGTACCGATAGGCGTTTTGTAGCGGTTCTAAACACCCACAACGCATCGTCCAACTTATTTGGCCAAATTGCTCGGTTATCTTTTACGGTTTTCTCTAATATTCTCTTCAATGCCCAGTTAGTGTTTTCAACTTGACCATTCGTTTAAGGCTGGTAAGAAGTCGAAAACCGGTGATTAACCCCATACTTCTTCGATACATTCTCGAGTTGTTGATTTGCGAAATGACTCCCACGATCACTAATTAAAGCTTTAGGGACCCCAAACCAGTAAAAACAAACTCTTCAAGAAATCTATAATAACCCGGGCATCATTCTTCGGCAATGCTTTGGCTTCCGCCCATTTCGACACATAATCAACCGCCACAAGAATGTACTCACATTTGTGAGAAGGCGGAAATGGACCCATGAAGTCAATCCCTCAAATATCAAAAACCTCACAAACCTGGATGCTCAGTTGGGGCATTTCATCTCTCTTGGAGATGTGGCTGGTGCGTTGGCATGCATCACAAGTTTGGCAAAGTGTGTGGGCTTCCTTAAAAATGGCCGGCCAATAAAAACCCGGATCAAAAACCTTTTTACCCGTAGTAGAAGGTCCATAATGTCCACATGTCGGTCCATAGTGACACGCATCTAATATTCTCCTCGTTTCAGCTCCGGATACACATCTCCTAATCATTCCATCCGCACACACCAGGAACAGATACGGGTCCTCCCAAAAATAATACTTCAAATCAGAAAAGAACTTGCTCTTCTGTTGATGTGTCGTCCCTTTCCTTACAATACCTGCAACCAAATAGTTAGCAAAATTCGCGAACCATGGTGCTTCCTCCTCATCCTTAGCATCGTCACCTATCTGCAACAAAAATTCCTCCGGAAAGGCATCATCAATGTCAGTATCGCCTAATTTATCTAGGTTTGGATTTTCCAACCTTGACAAGTGATCGGCAACAAGGTTCTCGCCCCCCTTTTTATGCTTTATCTCAATGTCAAATTCTTATTATAACAAAATACAACGAATGAAACGGCATTTGGCAACCTGTTTAGCAAATAAATACTTAAGGGCCGAGTGGTCGATGAACACAACAGTTTTAGAAAACACAAGATACGGTCGGAACTTATCAAAGGCAAAGACAACAGCAAGGAGCCCTTTTTCAGTCGTGGTATAATTTTGTTGAGCTCCATTGAAGGTCTTACTATCATAATAAATAGGTCTAAAATGGTTCCCTTCTCTTTGTCCTAAAACTGCACCTAAGGCATAGTCACTCGCATCACGCATCAACTCAAAGGGTAATGACCAATCCGGTGAAACCATAATTGGTGCATTAGTGAGTTGGTTTTTTAAGGTCTCAAATGCCTTCAAACAGTTATCATCAAACACAAAAGTCACATCCTTCTCTAGAAGTTTAGTCGTTGGTGTCGTAATCTTAGAAAAGTCCTTAATAAACCTACGGTAGAATCCCGCATGAGCTAGAAAACTCCTAACGGCCTTTACAGTCGTGGGTGGAGGTAACTTGGCGATAACATCAATCTTCGCCTTGTCAACCTCAATCCCCACACTTGACACCTTGTGTCCTAACACAATCCCCTCTTTCACCATAAAGTGACATTTCTCCCAGTTCAAAACTAAATGCGCCTTCTCGCATCTCTCTAGCATCTTGTCTAAATTAGACAAGCAAGACTCAAATGAATTCTCAAAAACTGAAAAATCATCCATGAACACTTCTATAGAAGTCTCAATCATGTCCTGAAAGATCGCGATCATGCACCTTTGAAAGGTGGCAGGGGCGTTACAAAGCCCGAACGACATTTACCTATAAGCATAAGTACCAGAAGGGCAAGTAAAAGCCGTCTTCTCTTGATCTTTAGGGTCTATAGGGATTTGAAAATATCCCGAAAACCCGTCAAGAAAACAATGTAATCGTTACCTACAAGTCTTTCTAGCATTTGGTCAATAAAGGGCAAAGGAAAATGGTCCTTATGGGTGGCGTCATTCAACTTTCTATAGTTTATACAAACTCTCCAACCCGTGACTGTCCTAGTTGGAACCAATTCGTTCCGGTCATTTATCATTACGGTCATTCCCCCTTGCTGGGCACACAATGAACGGGACTCACCCAAGGGCTATCAGAAATTGGGTAAATAATACCCGCATCAAGCAATTTTACTACCTCCTTCTTAACCACATCCTTCATATTTGGATTAAGCCTCCGTTGTCGTTGAACAACGGGTTTTACATCATCTAAAAAGTTAATTTTATGTTTGCAAAATGACGGGCTTATTCCAGGTATGTCAGATGTACGCTAAGAAAAGGCGCCCTTGTGAGCCTTTAACACCTTCAATAAGTCACACTTTTCAGAATTTAAAAGGGAAGAAGAGATTACAACTGGCAACAAGTTGTCGCCTTGCAGAAACGCGTACTCGAGATGGCTCGGAAGTGGCTTTAGCTCCAAATCTGTCGGTGGATCTTCCAAAGAAGTTTTGATCCTAAAACGGTCTTCATCTTTCAACATCTCATAACTCCAATCCACTTCCGGCTCATCATCCTCGTTCTCTTCCATCATGCTATTAAGCTCCTCCTCGGTCATCATGTCCACTCCATCAAGCTTCATCTCATCCAATCCAAGCAATACCTACAATTCATCGTCTAATGCCTCATCTTTCACATCAATAGAAAAACAAGTATCGTTAGTCGAATAAGGATGCCTCATGGCCTTGTCGACCGTGAAAGCAATCATCTCCTGGCCCACTCCTAAGGTCAACTGCTTATTCTTATCATGAATAATCGCATCAGCAGTATGTAAAAATGGACGTCCTAAAATGAGTGGTTCTTTGCTATCCTCCTCCATCTCTAAAATCACAAAATCAACTGGAAATGTATAATGTCCTACCTCTATCATCATATTTTTCGCAATCCCGACGGAATATTGGAATGATCTATCGGCCAGTCTGATACTCATGCGTGTGGATTTAAGGGACCCTAGAGACAGTTTTGCATATTAAGAGTAGGGCATTAAATTAATACTAGCACCTAAGTCAGCTAAAACATTGCAAGTCACGAATTTACCTAAAGTGCAGGAAATAATAAAACTACCCGGGTCACCCAACTTGGGTGGAATCTGATTCTGAACGATAGCAGAGCACTCATCGTTCAGAAAAGTAGCTGACGCCTCTGATAGATACTCCTTGTTGCTCACCAAGTCTTTGATGAACTTGACGTAGTTCGGCATTCCGGCTAAAACATCAACCAAGGGCACGTTGATCCGAATGCCCTTGATCATATCTACGAACTTCCCATATTGGGCCACAATCTTTTCCTTCCTCAGTCTTTGCGGGTACTGGATCTTTGACTTATACGCCTTCACCACCGGTTGTGCAACCGTAGGTGTTGGTGCAGCCGAAATAGATGTGGGAGGAACGGTTTGCCCCTCTTCTTCCTCATCGAGCTCATTAGTATTATCCTGCAAAATAGAATCAGAAGAAACAGGTAAACTGTTAGATAAAACCCGACCGCTCCGAGTGGTCACGGCATTGACATGCTCGATTCGGTTGGGCGGTGTAACATAAGGCTTAGATCCCCCGAAAGCCTATCTAAGATTCTGCTGCGTGTTACTCGGTAATCCACCAGCCTGCCTGCTGGATTGTGTTTCGGACATCCTATCCATCTTCCTCTCTAAGTCTTGAATCGACGCTTGGTGATTCTTCTAACCTTGTTCCACACTTAACTTCAGATTTACTATTTGGGTCTTCATCCTCTCACTGTTCGCTTTCTGCTCGGTAATAAGCTCTATCATCATCTTCTCCATCGGAGAAATAGTAGGCTCTACAGTTGCCGGAGTCGGTGGTGGTGGTGCAACTTGACGAGAGAACCGGTTTCCCTGATTGTATGAATTTCTGTTCTGGAAACTACTCCGTTGGTAGTTATTTCCTCCCTGACAATTATTCTGATAATTACCCCGTTGAACAAAATTCACGTCTTCACCCTCATACCCATCGGGCATCACCATCGGTTGGTCATCCCCGTTACAATCCACTGGGCTATGGTTGCCACCACAGTTGCCACACCCATCACGAAGCTCCTTAATCTCTCTCCTTAGAGTCTTGAACTGGCTCTCAAACCGTGACGACATAGCTTTCAACTCACTCATCATTGCCGAATTGTCATTTCTGCTACTACCTTCGGCAAATGCAATAGTCTTTTTTGTTGATTGACTCCTATCCTTCTTCGACCAATCCAAGTTAAGCAAGACTTTATCTTCCAAAATTCCCCAAGCTTGGTTCGGACTCTTGTAAAAAAATAAACCTCCACCCGAAGCATCTAAAATTTTGGCCGAATGGTCATTGAGGCCATTATAAAATAGAGTGATGATCTCTCCCTACGTCAATCCGTGACCATGACAATTCCGTAACAAATCCTTTATTCTCAGCCAAGCTTCCACAAATCCTTTATTATCAGCCAAGCTTCCACAAAAGCTTCTCTCATTTGCTCCCACGTACGAATAGTATTGGGCTCCAATTCCTTGTACCAAACTTTTGCTTCCCTAGTCAAAGATATTGGGAACATCCGTAAACGAATGGGTTCATCCATGTTGTTCCCATACCTGAACATGTCGCATATCTCCAAGAATTCCACTATATGTTTGTGCGGATCGGCCCGCACTCTTCCATCAAACTGATTATCCTGGATCATCTTCATGTGATTCCCCTTGATCGATAATTCTGTTTCGACCGGAGGCTTGCGAATAGCAGAGCAGGCGTTTGCGAACCAATGGCGATTCCAAATTGGTTGATCGTTCTCAGCCATTTGATTGTGAATTGGTGAATGTTGTCATGGTTTTTCCTCTTCGACCCGGTATAATGACTCAACCTCAAAGTCGGAATCTTCCTCAATGTTTAATTTGGAAGTTTCTGTCGTTTCAGATTCAGTTTTCGACGAACCGCTCGGTTTATTCTTCGGTTTCCTCTTCTTTCTTTTGGTTTTCTCTGGATTGGACAATGGACTCACGAGTTCTTTTTCCGAAATCCTCGTGTTCATCCACTAACAAAAAAACCTGTAAAAGCACAAAAGATAAAACCGTAAAACGCACCGGTTTAAATATAGATAGAAACAAATAAAGTAACTTTCTCATAAATAAATCCCAAGAAATGATCGATTATCTACACTTAACTAACTCTTATATTACACAAAACTGATTATCCTGGATCATCTTCATGTGATTCCCCTTGATCGATAATTCTGTTTCGACCGGAGGCTTGCGAATAGCAGAGCAGGCGTTTGCGAACCAATGGCGATTCCAAATTGGTTGATCGTTCTCAGCCATTTGATTGTGAATTGGTGAATGTTGTCATGGTTTTTCCTCTTCGACCCGGTATAATGACTCAACCTCAAAGTCGGAATCTTCCTCAATGTTTAATTTGGAAGTTTCTGTCGTTTCAGATTCAGTTTTCGACGAACCGCTCGGTTTATTCTTCGGTTTCCTCTTCTTTCTTTTGGTTTTCTCTGGATTGGACAATGGACTCACGAGTTCTTTTTCCGAAATCCTCGTGTTCATCCACTAACAAAAAAACCTGTAAAAGCACAAAAGATAAAACCGTAAAACGCACCGGTTTAAATATAGATAGAAACAAATAAAGTAACTTTCTCATAAATAAATCCCAAGAAATGATTGATTATCTACACTTAACTAACTCTTATATTACACATCTTCCACGGCACCAACGCCAAAAACTTGATGCGTAGAATCTAGTTATAAAATTAAACTTAAAAATACCCAGTTAACTAGTCCACAACTAGGTAAGTATACCCTATCGTGTATAGTATAGCTACAATAAGTTCAGATTCGTTCTACAGGGAATGTGGTTTAAGAGTTGTGTTCTAATGTAAATTAATCTAGGTTTTGTTGGGGGTTTTGTAACCGAGATGTCACGTTGCTTATTTCTATTAAAAGTAAAAACAGGGGACTCAGGAAGAGTCAAATTCGTTGGGTTAAACTTCAGATATTTAGAATGACACTCACTTGGATTATTTCACTAGTGACTTCAGGGTGTGTAATTAAAACCAGTTATGTAGCAAAACTTGTTCATCTCAATTAGACTAGGCTTCACGTTCGCTATTACCTAAACCATAATCTTGATTCGTTAACTTACAATTTAATCTAGTAAAAGACGTCCGCCAATATTACTAACTTGCACAATTGAGTTTAGCTGTCTAACTTATACTAAATTTGCGTCCGCAATCAAAGGCCAATCATACATAGACATAAAATTAATAAATGAAATAACTTTGTAACAAACGTTCGCTATAGTTACGAATTAAATCACCAATAAGCTTTAACAATGGTTTAAAACTCAATTACACAAGGGTTTCGATTAAACGTAAATTAATTTGCATATAACTCTACGGATCACACCCCTAATCACTAGCTAATTCATCCAAGTGTATGAGAAGTTAGCTACTCATAATCAAAATTAATAATTAAAATCAAAGGAAACATGATTATATTAAAATAAAAAGGTTCACGAGATGATTACAATGATTAATCGATGATTACTCGAGCCGAATGATTAAACTTAAATCTAAGAACTCCAAAATTTATGAAATACTCAAAAAGTGTGAATAAATTCGTAGCCTAGGGTTTGTGATATCCAAAAGTTGTCTTTAACCTCATAAAAATTCGTATTTATACCCTTTCTAAAAAGCTGTAGAAACAGACCACTTACGCGATCCACTATGAGATACGCAATCGCGTATTAGTCATTTACACGCGATCTTCTAAAATTCGCGCGATCCTATCCATCAAGCCTCGTGTCTTCTGTAACCGATTTAGTTATACTTACGCGAAGTAATAAAGGCCACGCGATCGCGTAAAAATATTCTGTACGCGATCACGGCAAATAATACGCGATCGTGTATTTTGTTCTGGACCCTTCTATCTCGATTTCAGTACAACGTATGCGAACTGGTAATCTTCACGCGATCGCGTATTTAAACCTATAGACCTTCTGTGACATTTTTAGTTATAGTCACGCGAACTTCTAACTCCTACGCGATTCCGTACTCTTCAGTAATACGCGATCCTGGTGACCTTACGCGATCGCGTACCTTCCTCTTTTCAGAGAATCCTAAGTTTTTCTCCATGTCTTCAACATTCAAGCTCTTTTCGCCAATCTCCCGATATTTGTACCTGAAATCAATTTCCAACCTAATAAATATCAAAAGTTCACGAAATTGATTATAAACAAGTACAATAAACAATGATATCGCGCGAAATAAATATATACAAAATGAGCCATATCATATATGACAATATTTTATTTGAGGCATCAAAACATATATTTATACGTACATACGTATAGATACATATATATTATATTATATATATCAATTTTTGAGGTCTCTAAAATTTGGAGACTGTGTGCGCTCGTACAATTTGAACCTTCGAGGACGGCACTTTGTTTGCGGTGTTTAAGTACCATACAATACTTTGTTTATTAGGTGTATTGGTGTTGTTTTTTACGGGTGTTGATATACGCTTTCGATGATTCCGTCGTCTTCACCGTCGTTTGATATCGGGTTTGTCGCAACTGTTTATCTCCACCGTTTTCTTGCCGAAAGTCCTGCGTTGAACACCCTTTTTGCCGGACTTAATACGGTAAAATTATGTGATATTTAGTGATGCTTCAAACGGTAATTAATCTTGTGTCGGTAAACGTATACCCTCTGTTTAAGTTTATATAAAAAAATCCTCATTTCGGAAAGGTAATTTGATAAAATTTTCATTTTCACACTTAGACAATTTTACAAATATGTGCGACAAAATAAGTCCAAATATGGTACTACTTAGGAAACAATAGTCATGAACTTACATATTTGAAATGTATGAGTGTAAATCTAATGATTTTATTTTATATATATGTGCATTTGAATTGTTCTTAACCGTTCTTATTTTATAAGTATTCTCATTTGATCTAAACTATATATATGTACATATATATATGTATATATATATATATATATATATGTACATACATATATGTATGTATATATGTACATGTATACTTATACATACATATATGTATACCAATTATAGGTGTTTTAGGTGATTCCGATATATTTTGTCGGTTCAAAATGACTAGCTCAATTAAATGATTATCTAAGTAGTTAAATATGAAATCTAGCATTCCGGATAAGAAAATAAAAATTACAACCATTATCTAAGTGCACGTAAAAGTTGATTTTAATTTATAAAAACTAAAGTTTTTTAAAGAGTATTCCTTATAATTGCAAAGAGTTATCATACAGATTAAAATTATTTCAAAATTACATAAACAAAGGGTCCAACATGCTTCCGTACCTGTCTTCTTTTTTGACCGAAGTGCAGTCGGGTTATACTACGAGACTTTTATCGAGCATTCCAGCCCCAACCCGTTAAAATAACAGGTAACTTCCCTGTAGTTCCTTCAACAACACTCAGCACAACCTAGTTTCGTTTCCTACTTTAGGTGTACAAAAAACGGATATGGTTGTAATTGGAGATATTATTTGTGTAAGAGAGAAATAAAATTAATCATAGTAGATACTCAGAGACAATTATAAGGAAAGATGGAAGTTTTATTGATGCATTGATATTTTACAAGTGTGAATACAAAGAAAGAAAAGCATAAGGGTCAATGATCGTCCTCTTCTCCCCGAGTCATTTATTTATATACATTATATAATATTTTACATTGTAAGTTCCAACACCACCACTTCCCTTGTCTTTCCTTCACGTCTTCCTTTATTTGTATTGGACCTTTATCATTATAAAAGTTGACTTCCAGTTTGCTTGGCACATGTCTTCCCCTGGAACATCTTGTTTTGTCTTTAGCATTTTAAGATATCTTTGTGTCAATTTTAAACTATTATCTTTACATACATCTATGACACGTATCATTATACTTGTTTAGTCATCATCTCTAGATGATGCTAAATAAACACCTGTCTCTTCTTTTTCCTTCTAAGGAGAGCATGATGGACACGTTCCCCTCTCGTGTTGCCTAAATTGATAAATCTTTGCCTAGGCCTGTGGGCTAGATTTTAATTGACCTCTATTTATCAAATTTCTTTTTCCATTCATAAAATTTGTAGCTGCGTTGGGTGTCGTTTTTGCTGGAGATGTCATGATTGAAGAAAATATTTTCTTTCCGCTGTAAGTGCGGAATCCTCTTTTAAAACTTGCCTCCATACCCTGGAGAACTGTTCTAATTCCGATAGCTCTTCTAAAATGAATATCCATTTGACAATATCTTTGAAATTCCTTTCTTTTTGTAGGGAAAGAAATAGTAAAACATTCAAATTTTCCTAATTGTATAAAATGATAAGCAGGGTATGTTTGATCCTCATAAAAATCAGGACCTGCTGAGAGGAATTTCAAAACTAAAATATCTTTGGGTGTGATAGTTGGGTTTCTCAAATAACAATATTTGACTCCTTCACCAATCCAATAAGGTAAGTGAGAAATTTCTGGGAAATTTAGAGAAGTAAGGTATATCGAATTTATGGATCCAAAATCATACCAGTATCTAATTTCTTGGGGAGATGAACTTTGTAGGTAGTTAAGTCTAGGGTAAACTCCAGAAAAATCTATATAACTGGAATTAGTTTCACAAAGATTATATAATTCTCTCATCATAAAACTTTGTGTTTCAATAAAATTTAGTGGAACTGGTTTTTTGAAAATCATTTTCTTATTTTTAAACATCGTTTTTTCAGAATGTGGTCTAAAAGAAAAAGATTCTCCAGATTTTTTGGTATTATCTAGGCTTTGGTCCACCATTGTTTCTTCAGAAGAAGTAGAAGAAATATCAATTCTTAAAGGAGAACCAATATCCATTTTTTCCGTTCTCTCTTTTATCAACGTTTTAATTATACTGGTATCAGTTTTATATTTTCCGATTTTAGTCCTTATCAACATGCAACATCTTGTAAGTAAATCTTTAACTTGCCCTGAATTCCCTGGGAGTTCTGCAATATCAATAATATCTGAAACAATATCAACGATTGTTTCTATCTGTTCCGCCATCAGAGGAAGTAACTTGTCAACCTCCTGGATTATCTTTGCCATCTCTGGTTAAGAAATCTGCTAGAATATTTTTGTTAGATTTAATAATCTCAATATCAAAATTATATTCAGATAAAAGAGTTTGCCATCTGATTAATCTTTTAAACTTAGGTTTAGAGGGAAAATTATTCCTAATAAAAGCCTTTACTTGGGTATTATCAGTTCTTAACAAAAAGCTTCTAGGTAGCAAAAAGTAATAAAATTTTTGACAACTTTTTACAACAACTAATAACTCTTTTTTGTTAATATGGTACCTAGTTTGGGTATCTGTAAAGGTTCCAGAACAATATCTACATATACTTTCTCCTACCTTATTTTGTTCTAAACTATAATCAATCTTTTTAAGGACTCCACTCCAATGATTCTCAGAGGCATCGATTTCAAGAACTAAATTATCGTCTTCCTTTGGCAACTATAATTTAGGCAGATTCTTACGGTGTTCTTTAATCCTTTTTACTTGACTTTCTAAATTTTTGTCAAAACTAAAAATTTTATCCTTTTTTAATAGATTTTGGAAAGGTTTTCTTAATAATGTTAGGTTTTGTATGAAATCAGAGCCATAATTAACTATTCCAAGAAAGCTCTGAACTTGTTTTTTATTTTTTAATTTATCCGAGAAAGCCATTATTTTTTCTAAAATATGGCTTTGGAGTTCTATTCCTTTACCATCACTTTTCATTCCTAGAAATTCTATTTTTTCTTGTAACAATCTTATTTTCTTTTCTGATAAGGCTAATCAATTTTTTATACATAGATCTGCAAAAATATCTAGATGTTTTAAGTGTGACTGGACATCATCAGATAATATTAATATATCATCAACATAAACAAAAATAAAATCATAATTTTTAAAAATACTATCCATCTTTCTTTGAAATATTTGTGGGGAATTTTTTAATCCAAAGGGCATAACAAGCCATTCATATTGCCCTTGAGGAGTAGAAAATGGTGTATATGTAATACTTTCTGGGTGCATTTTTATTTGTCAAAATTCACTTTTACAATCGAATTTTGAAAATATCTTTTTGTTTCTAGTCCAATTTATAAGGCACTCTTTATGTGGTAAAAAGTAACCATCAAAAACTGTATTATCATTTAATTTCTTATAATTTATCACCATTCTAGCTTTGTCTCTAGCTACTTCTGCATGTTTTCTAACCATAAATGCAGATGAACTATGGGGACTATTGCTTAATCTAATCAATTTAAGATCTAATAGTTCCTTGATCTGATTTAAAAATTCTTTCTGATCTTAAGGATTGTACCTCATAGGTTTAACACTTATTTCTTTGCTTTTATCTTTCATTTCTAATTTTGCCGTTATTTGATTTTTATCCCAAAATTGCAATGGATTATCTGTATAACATTTTCTTAATCTTTCTTTGATATTTTCTATGTCATAATCTAATTTTCTAAGATTGACTTGATAATCTATAACCTCTTGGTATTTTAACAAGGGTGTCCCTCTAGGGAAAATTGGTTTTTCTTTGTATCCTAAATCACCACGCTGTGCTGCGCGGATTTTGAATATTATTGGTCTTTGTTTTCTATATGCTCTTTTGAGTCTTTTAACTACTATCCAATGGTGACATGGTGTTTTAAAGCTTACTTGGTAAGATAAAAAATCAAAAACAACTTTATTAAAAGTTTGTTGGAAGTTATTTTCTAGTAAAATATCAGATGACAATAAATCGTAAAAATAAAAAGGTGGGCATCTAATTATATATGACCCTAGTAGTATTACTGGGGTTTTAATTCCTTTATCCATTTTAATAATAGCATTTGATATTCCTCGTCCTATATGGGGTTCTAAATCTTGATGATATTCTTTTGAAAAACAATTTGATCTACATATACATGCTCCAGCACAATTATCTATGTATGCAGCAAAATATTCTACTTTATAATCTTTATAAGTAATTCCAATAGGTATGTAAATACTAAAGGGACTTGTCATTTAGGTATATATATCATTTTACCATTAAAGGTTATTTTTAATCCATAAGATGTTATATGGTAGGGTTTAACATTTTCTAAAAAGGTTAATCCTAACATAATCTCTAAAGTATCATTTTCACCTTCATTTTCTATTAATAATCTTATAGGAATCAATTCTTACCTGAATTTTAACATTGTCTCTATTGCCACATTTATTTCATGTAACTCTCCATTAAAATTTGTGTATTGATGGGGCTCATCTAATTTTAAATTTTGAAGCTGGACACAACTTATGGCTTATATAATTTGCATTTGCTCTTGTATCTATAAGAATATTTACCGAGGAGAATTTGGTTCCATTATAATATTCTCTCTGGACTTGATAATTTTTTAAATTATCTTCTTTAGCCGTTATCATTGATTCAAATCTATTTGAAGTAGACAATTTTTTTAAATGGTGATTAAAAACACCTGTATTTGTAAAGGATAATCTAGGTATGATTTGACCTGACAATAAAGGTTTATCTTGTAAATCTAAGTCAAGAGGTCTAGACTCTATTTCTTCTATCCTTGGTAATGTAGGTATTTGTACCTTACATACTTCATTAAATAAGTAAGGAAAATCTATGGTATTTTTTATGCTAAAACAATCTGAATGGTGTGTGTTTGATATAGCATAAGAAATAACATATGTTATAGAATAAGATTTATTATCTTTCTTAAAGAAATGTTTTCTTTTAAAATCTTGTAATAGGCTTAAAGTTTTATCAAAATCTTTATCTTGTATATGATAAGAAATTCTTGGATAAATATTAAATTTCAATTTTCCATATTGCAAATTTCCCCTAAGAATTCCTAAGCATGCTTCTTCTCTATTTCGGATTCTATTATCCATTATAGCTAATTCTATGGGAGTATCTATTCCTTCTTTAAAGGTTGATTTTATTATTATTTGTATAGCTCCAATATGTATCCATCCTAAAGTATGTCTTATGTTAGCGTTTATTTTTTGTAGTTTATCATGTATATCTTTTCTAGATAATAAAGGTATCATTACTTTATTAGAAGTCACGTTTATATATAAAGCTCTTTCGTGGATGTTTAGTCCATAAAATAAGTGATGGTTTCTAGGTCTTATTTCTAACTTTTGTAAAATGTTTATTTTAAATCCTATTTTAATTAGATAAAGAAAAGTGTTCATGTTGTATTTGTTTTAACTTTTTCTTATCTATTAAAATATCTTGTTTATATTCTCCATTTTGTTCATTTTGATTATCTATTATTGACGTATCTATATTAGAAGAACTTGTTGATATTATCTCTAGATTATTCATCTTCAGACGATGTATATTCAGTTTTTGTTAATATAAATATGCTTTCATCAGAATCTATGTTTTGAAAGTCATGAATTTGGATGAAGTCTCCTTCATCAATCATTTTTTTAATATCTTCATCTATTTCAAATATCTTAATATTTTTTGTAAATTTTTTTGGGCATTTATTAGCATAATGACCTATCTCTTTACAGAATTAACATTGACACTCCTTAGGCTTTTGTTTCATTTTATATGTTAGTTTAGGAGTTGTCTAAAACCTTTTTTCTTATAATATCTAGTTTTTCTCTTTTTAAAATAACTCTTTTTATATTGACTTCTCTTTTTATATTTTCTTTTAATCTTTCCATAATAGTATGTAGTGTCACATCCTATCATTATGGGCATCTTAGTGTTTTCACAACTGAAAGATATTCTTTTCTTTAATCCTCTAGTGGTTTTGGCCAATATTGCATCAACGCACCATTCACTTAGTTTATCTCTAACAAACGTTATTCTTTTTCCTAGGGTATTCGTGATTCATGGATTATACGTATCTATCAATTTTTGTTCCCATGGGTCAGGTATTTTTGTAAAAAACAGTGGCAAGTAACTATCCATGTCCATTACTTGATTATATATGTGATAATAATAATCTTGAAATACGCAAATATACCTATCTATTTCGCAAATATCACATAGTTGTAACCTTAATAAAGCAGTAGTATATTTTTTGACAGTAGAGGGATCTTTTAAAATATTTCCTTCACCACAAAACTCGAGTCTAAATACTTCTACAGCTCTAGTTATCATATTTGATACTGTATCATATGTTTCAAAAATAGTTCTTTTCATATCTGGGTGCATGTTTTCCCAGAATCTTAAAGCGCTATTTAATAAAGTTCTTCCTAAAAAGCCTTTAATAGAATCTATTTCCATTTTATTTACCGAAACCGCTATTCTAAAAGATGTCTCCCACTTATCTATGGCTTCTTCAGTATTATTAATGTAATCTAAATCCAAATATATCCCAAAAGAATTGATTGGCTCATTTTTCATGATTTCATAGGGAATATAGTTTTCTTTTTTCCTTATTGTTGATTGGACAGCTGCATAACCTTTAGTTGTCCTATTGAATTCATTCTTATACGTATGTACATGTATATGTACATACATATATACATACATATATGTATGTACATGTATATGTACTTATACATACATATATGTACGTGCATCTATATATATGTATGTATATGTTATATGTACATATATATATATGTATGTATATATATGTACATGTAACATCTACATACATTTATGTACATGTCTATATGTACATATATGTACTTATACATACATGTATGTACATGTATATGTACATGTCTATATGTACATATATGTACTTATACATACATATATGTACGTGCATGTATATATATGTATGTATATGTTACATGTACATATATACATATATGTATATATACATACATATGTATACATATGTAGGTATATATACGTATATGTACACATATATGTATATATACATATATGTATGTATATGTAACATATATATATATGTATGTACATGTACATACATATATGTATATATATATATGTATACATATATGTATGTACATGTACATATATGTATGTACATATAATATATATGTCTGTATATATGTACATATGTATGCATATATATATATACATACCTATCTACATATATACATATATGTATGTACATGTACATATATATATGTATTTATATATACATGTACATATATATATATGTATTTATATATGTACATGTACATGTATATATGTACATATATGTACTTATACATACATATATGTACGTGCATGTATATGTTACATGTAAAGAGTGAATGTATATATATGTATGTATATTGTTATGAACCTGGGCATATAAAGAGTGAATGTCCGAGATTAAAAAGTTCGACAGGTTCTAGTGGAGTGAAGCGAAGTGATGAAAAGAAAGTTTCCGATCAGTCAAGAGTAAAAAGTTGATCTTTTCAATTGACTGCGGATGAAGCAAAGAATGCTCCTGATGTTCTTACGGGTACTTTTCTTATTAACTCATTACCCGCTTATGCGTTATTTGATTCTGGAGCTTCTAGATCTTTTGTATCTGAAAACCTTAGTGAGAATTTTCATTTAATGTTAAGTGAGTTAGATACACCCCTAGATGTTGAAATAGCCCATAATCGTGTTATTTATGTGACCAAAGTTTATAGAGGGTGTCAAATAGAAATTAATGATGAAATATTTATGATAAATCTTATACCCATGAGGATGGGTGAATTTGATGCCGTTGTGGTATGGATTGGCTGAGTAAACATGGTTCTGTTATTCGTTGTGAAAAGAAAATTATTCGTATCAATGCTCCAAGTGGGGGAGTGATAGATATTTATGGAGAAAAACCTAAACAATCCTTGTCAATTTGTACTTATGCTCGTGCTAGAAGGCATTTGTCTCATGGATGTCACGCATTTTTAGCCCATGTTGTTGATATGCATAAGAACGTGATGAGTATTGAGAATATTCCAGTTGTAAATGAGTTTCCAGATGTATTTCCGGAAGAGTTACCGGGAGTTCCGCCTGAGAGGCAAGTAGAGTTTCGAATTGAGTTAATGTCAGGGGCTACTCCTGTTGCTAAAACCCCATATAGACTTGCGCCGTCAGAGATGCAGGAAATGATGAAACAAATACAAGAGTTGTTGGAAAAGGGGTTTATCCGTCCCAGTAGTTAACCATGGGGAGCACCAGTATTATTTGTTAAAAAGAAGGATGGGAGCATGCGAATGTGTATTGATTATAGGGAACTGAATAAGGTAACTGTTAAGAACCGTTACCCGTTGCCGAGAATCGATGATTTGTTTGATCAGCTTCAGGGTGCTACACATTTTTCAAAGATTGACTAACGATCGGGTTACCATCAGTTACGAGTAAAAGAAGAGGATGTTCCCAAGACTGTCTTCCGAACGCGTTATGGTCATTATGAGTTTGTGGTAATGCCATTCGGGTTAACAAATGCTCCTGCTGCATTTATGGATTTGATGAACCGAGTTTGCCGTATGTTCCTCGACAAATTTGTGATTGTGTTTATTGATGACATTTTAATATATTCAAAAATGAAAGGTGAGCATGAGTTGCATTTGAGGCAAATGTTGCAAGTATTGCGAGAGGAGAATTTATATGCAAAGTTTTCGAAGAGTGAATTTTGGCTGAGAGAAGTTCAATTTTTGGGACATGTGATAAATCACGAGGGAATCAAGGTAGACCCTGCAAAAGTAGAAGCAGTGATGATGTGGAAACCTCCTAAGACTCCATCAGAAATTCGAAGTTTCTTGGGATTGGCTGGTTATTATCGGAGGTTTATTCAAGATTTCTCTAAAATTGCGACTCCGCTTACGAGGCTTACGTGTAAAAATGCCAAATTTGAGTGGAATGAGGAACAGGATCAAGCCTTTAATGTTTTGAAAAAGAAACTGAGTCAAGCACCTATATTAGTACTTCCTGAAGGGAATGATGATATGGTAGTATATTGTGATGCGTCTCGAGTGGGATTGGGCTGTGTGCTTATGCAACGAGGAAAAGTAATAGCGTATGCTTCAAGACAGCTGAAAACACACGAGAAAGATTATCCTACTCATGATCTAGAATTGGCAGCGGTGGTGTTTGCATTAAAAATTTGGAGGCATTATCTTTATGGAGTAAAAATAGGTGCTTGATTTGTATGTGAAAGAAGTGGTAGCAAGACACGGTGATCTAGAAGTAATGGCTGATTTGTATGTGAAAGAAGTGGTAGCAAGACACGGTGTACCAGTATCTAGATAGGGATAGTAGATTTACATCTCGATTTTGGGCAAAGTTTCAAGAGGAAATGGGTACACGTCTTAATCTGAGTACAGCGTATCACCCACAAACGGATGGTCAGAGTGAGCGGACGATTCAAACGTTAGAGGATATGCTGAGGGCGTGTGTTATTGATTTCGGAGGAAACTGGGATGTATATTTGCCATTAGCCGAATTTTCTTATAATAACAGCTATCACTCCAGTATTGGAATGCCGCCATATGAAATGCTCTATGGGAGAAGATGTAGAACTCCAATCTGTTGGGATGAAATTGGGCAACATGAAGTAGCTAGTACCGAAGTTGTACTGAAAACTACCGAACAGATAGAGCAAATCCGAGCCCGTTTAAAAGCTGCGCAAGATAGACAAAAGTCGTATGCGGATAAGAGAAGGCGTGCAATTGAGTTTGATGAAGGAGATTTTGTTATGTTAAGGGTATCTCCTTGGAAGGGTGTTATTCGATTCAGAAAGCGGGGGAAATTGAGTCTTCGTTTTATTGGACCCTTTAAAATCTTAGCAAGAGTAGGCGAAGTGGCGTATCGTTTAGAATTGCCGGATGAATTGGCAAATATTCATAACACTTTCCATGTGTCATATTTGAGGAGATGTTTAGCTGATGAGACAGCTTACATTCCAATAGATGAAATTGAAATAGATGATAAGTTGAATTATATTGAAGAGCCAATCGAGATATTGGACGAGAAAATAAAGAAATTAAGAAATAAAGAGATCCGAATGTTTAAAGTCCAATGGAAGCATCGAAAGGGATCAGAGTTTACATGGGAACCAGAGAGTGAGGTTCATCGATATTATCCCTCGTTGTATCAGAGGTGGATTGTGAGGACACAATCCTGAGTAAGTGGGGGGGAGTTGTAACACCCCGAAATTCGTTAAATTAAAAAAAAAAATGTATACTGTTATGCGACACAGGGCTAGTGTCGCAGGTAGCGACACAGAGCCCAGTGCGACACAAGGCTTGTGTCGCAGTGACGGGCAGAAAGTCGGTTTTGAAGGGTAAATTGTGTAATTTAGTGTGAAATTACAAATAAATCATATTCCAACACTTTCCAGAAACTAGTAAACACCTCCAGAACCATTGTGTGTGTGAGATTTCGAGATTCTAGAGAGAGAAAGCAAGAAAAAGTTAAAGTTGCTAAAGATTTGATCTTTGAAATTGTTCTTGTGTGTTTTTGAAACCAATTCCAGGTAAGAGTTTGAGCTTATTACGTGCTTTATCATCTTCAGTAAATTTATTGGGTTAACGTGTGGGTTTTACCCAGAAAACTTGTTAAAATCGGAATCTGCTGTTGTTCTGTTCGTTATTGCGACATAAGGCTAGTGTCGCAGCTTGTGTCGCAATGATGGTGTCGCGAGTTAATACTGTTGCTTTAGCGACACAAGAGTTTATGTCGCTAGTTTCCACTGTTGCTTAGTACTGTTGTTTTAGCGACACAAAGAGCTTGTGTCGCAGCTTGTGTCGCTAGTTTCTACTGTTAATTGAATTGTTGTTTTAGCGACACTAAGAGCTAGTGTCGCAGGTTGTGTCGCAATAATGCATTGAGCGACACTAATCTGGTGTCGCCAGGAGGTGTAGCGACACTAGAGGGTAGTGTCGCAGGAGTAATTAATGTTTTAAATAATATTAAATATTATCAGAGTTAATTGAATTCGGTCGCCTCGACAGGTATTTCGGGTAGCAATCCATAAATATCTGATCGTCGTCCTCGAGGTAAGTAGTAGGAATGTAAAGTATATAATTGGCTGAATTTGTTAATACTGATTGTGTTACAATTGTGCCCAGCTGTATGAGTTGAACGGCCAATTGCTGAGTGATCAATTGTGCCCAGCTGTATGAGTTGAATGGCCAATTGCTGAGTGATCAATTGTGCCCAGCTGTATGAGTTGAACGGCCAATTGCTGAGTGATCAATTGTGCCCAGCTGTATGAGTTGAACGGCCAATTGCTGAGGGATCAATTGTGCCCAGCTGTATGAGTTGAACGGCCAATTGCTGAGTGATCAATTGTGCCTAGCTGTAAGAGTTAAATTGTATAAGTTGAGTGGTCAATTGCTGAGTGATCAATTGTACCCATAAGGGCCAATTGCTGAGTGATTAATTGTGCCTAGCCGCATAAGTCGAATTACCAATTGCTGAGTGATCAATTGTGCTAAATTGTTCGTATGTGATTGTACCCTTCCTGTGCTTACTAAGCAAAATGCTTACGTGTTGATTGTTGTGTGTGATAGGTACATCAAGAGTTGTGAAGGGTGGGGATCCGGGCAAGCGACCCGAGGGCTGCTAGTGATGAACTTACTATGACGAGATAGTAAGATGAGAAACTCGTAAATCATGCTCGATAATAACGTGTAATATTTTGTAATGATGAGAAACGTGTTTATAATGAACAATGTGGTTGTCACTTTATATTAATATATAAAGTGTTTTGAGAAAGTTAATTTGAGTATAAAAAAAAAAAAATGGGACGTTACAATATAGACATACATATACATGTACATACATATATGTACACTTACATACGTATATGTATATATGTATGTACATGTATATGTATATGTATGTCTATATGTATGTACGTGTATGTACATGTATGTACATCTATATGTACATGTATACATATACATACATATGTATATATGTATGTACATGTATATGTACAAGTATACATATACATACATATATATATATATATATATATGTATGTACATACATATATGTAAGTACATGTACATATACATGTACATGTATATACACATACATATACATATACATGCACATACATATATGTATATATGTATGTACATGTATATATACATATATGCATATATGTATATGTATGTACATGTATCTGTATATATGTATATGTATGTACATGTATATGTATATATGTATATGTATATATGTATGTACATGTATATGTACATGTATACATATATGTTAATGTATATGTATGTACATGTATGTACATACATATATGTAATGATGTATGTACATGTATATGTACATGTATATATATATGTACATGTATATGTATGTATATGTATGTACATGAGGTACTTGTACATACATATACATATACATATATGTACATACATGTATGTATATGTACATACATGTATGTATATATGTATGTACATGTACATACATATACGTACATGTACATACATATATACGTATATGTATGTACATATACATATATGTATGTACATGACGTACATGTATATGTACATACATACATATATGTATGTACATGTACATACATATATACATACATGTATGTACATATACATATATGTATGTACATGACGTACATGTGTACATGTACATACATATACATATATGTTTATGTACATATATGTACGTATATAGGTATGTACATGTATATGTATATATATGTATGTACATGTATATATATGTACATAGATACATACATGTATACATATACATACATATATATGTACATACATGTATGTACATGTACATACATGTATGTACATGTACATACATATATGTATATGAATGTATATATGTATGTATGTACACATACATATATGTATATACATACATATATAACATATATATATATATATATACATATACATATACATATATGTTTGTATATATATGTATGTACATGTACAGAGATATATGTATGTACATACATATACATAGTTGTATACATATATGTATATGTATGTACATACATATATTTACGTATCTATGTACATACATATATGTACTATGTATATACATATATGTACTATGTATGTACATAGATATGTATATATATGTATGTACATGTATATGTACATATACATGTACATACATATATGTACATACATATATGTATGTACATGTATGTGTATGTATATATACATATACATACATGTATGTACATGTAGATGTACATACATATATGTATCATGTATATATGTTTGTACATGTAACATATTCGAGTTCTCAATTACATGAACAATTACATATTTGAGTGATTCTCACAAGTTCTCAATTTCTTAGTAGTTCTCATTTGAACTCTCCGCTATATATATAAATTTAACTACGAAAAAGTGAAATAATTGCATGTTATATAAGGGAAACAAATACTCTATCCAATCTAAAATAAATGTCCACAATACTATTTATATATGTCCCAAAATGATTGTCTACTTGTAAAGAATAAATATTTTTTCTTATTAAACTCTCAATTTTACGCCCATAGATTACTCTCAATCATTAATTTTTTCTTAACTAAATTCAGTCAAACTTAACTTGAATAAAAACTTACTTTTAGTTCAGCTATCTTAATTCCCTTAAAATTGTTAAGGGATAATTTTTGTGGGACGAATGGAGTATTTAACTTTAATGGCATTACAAAACTAAGTAATATATTGAATTTAATTATAATGTGATTTCGCGGTGTGATTATGGAAATGTTTGAAGGTGTTTGTGGAAATGCGGATATATTGAATTTTTATGATTTTCGGATAATTCGGATATTCGAGTTTGGATATTCGAAAATTTTGGAGATTTGAATTTTGGATTCAGATTTGGATAGTAAAATTCAATATCTAAAATTTCGAATATTAAAAATGCGAATATCCGAATTTGAACATCCCTTGGTGAGAGGACCCATGGCCCAACAAATACCAATGTATTTTTTTATGTGTGAATTCCTTGCCCATAACTAACTGGGTCCTTGAGCCCATCGAAAGAATAAAGTAAGGTGATCCAGTCCAATGACTTATTGTTCCAGTCTATAATGTTGCCCTTTTTCAGAAAAGAAAAAAAAGCACATCATGTAAATAATACATTCCATACATGATGTGTTATTTTGTGACAAAGAAATTGTTAGCAACTGCTAATTATGAATATATAGATGTGATGTTTATTAAAGTATTTAATTTAGGATCCCAACAAAAAAACTTTTTAGATTCGCCATTGCAACGATGATGGTGGTGGTATAGAAAAGAATGTTTGTGTGCGTTTTGAACTTATGTATGTGATTTGTATTTCATGGATATATACAATAGCGACTACTGAAAACCAACATAAGATTTTTTATAGGCCGATTAGTACCGCGAACTTGGTCAACCGGATTTTATAGTACCCTAAACTATTTCAAGGACAACATGGTACCATATACTTGACAAAATGGTCAATTTAGTAGCCTGACTCAGTCACATGAGAAACACATGATTAGTGTATTTAGTTTTTAACTATTTTTTAACGGAACTCAATTTTATATTACATGAGAATATTCTTAGTTAAAAGCTTTCTTCATCCTTTTAAAATAAAGATATGCAACTTATCTAACTATTATCAAAACATTCAAGAATACACATATATACACATAAAATATACTCCGTATCAATTACCCCAACATTAAAAAACATTTACGCTTGAGGGAACTTGATCACCACTATATAATTATTATTTCATACGATATTACTTTTCAAAACTCAATAACCTAAAAATTGAGTCACATTTTTAAAATCAAAATATTATAATGATGAGTCTGGTTGAATTCAGTGGCGAAAAAAGATGGACAATAATGTGAACAATGAAAACTCTCAATCTATTATTTTATTTAGAAATTTTAAATTTCTATTGAAGGCACTCTTTGCAAATATTGTTTCATATGAAATAAAGGTGCATACATTTTATTTTTATGAGAAAGAGAATTATATAAGTGTATATGAGTTGATTGTTCTTGATAATACTGCTTAATTGATTGTTCTTAAAATATTGAAAATGTCTTTATTTTATTTTTTTTAAAAAAGAACTTTAATTAGAAAGATTCTCGTGTAATATAAAACTGAGTTCTGTTAAAAAATAGTTAATAACTAACTACACTAGTCATGTGTCTTTCATGTGACTGAGTCAGGGTAATAAATTCACTATTTTGTCAAGTATAGGTACTATGCTCCTCTTAAAATAGTTTAGGGTACTATAAAATCCGGCTGACCAAGTTCGAGGTACTAATATACATTTTGGGCTTTTTTTATATAAAAATTTATGATATTCTATTTAAGCTATAAAAACACACACAGACATCAGGTTTGGATTTTTTCTGTTAAAAGTTTTTTTTCCATCAAGGATTTTTAGTTTCAGGAAATGACTTTCCGATGGGAAACGTATCGTTCTTCTTCTTTTTCTATTCGGATCATGTAGCAGCATCAGTTATAGCCTGGACATGAGGAGAATGCAAAGGTTGGAATTGGCTTTTTTATTTGACTTCCTGACCTCAACATACTACAAGTTGTGAGGTCATTAAGCACCCGAGGTCACTACACTATCGATTTAGTTGTTGGAATCGGTGCAGCCATCTTATTTAATTCCTTTGCAGAAACCTACATTCACCGAACCCTCAAGACTCCACCAAATGGACTCGACGTTAACTCAGATGGTTCGTGTAATTAAGTCCTTTACATAGCTTGGAAATCTGATACAATGAGTCTCTTCTAATCAGATCCTCAAATTAATGTAAATAACTTTTATGTTAAGTGGTTAAGTAAACTTAAAAAATTTATTAGTATAACTTTGGTAGACGTTCGACTCGTTTGATCCTTTGACCCATTTTCACTTTAGCTAATAATTTTTTGATTTGACCCGTTAGACATAGTGTAGGAAATAGTACCATAAATGAAACCTAAAAACGGGATCAGAAAACGAAAAATAATAAACAAAAGAAACCGAGTCCCGTGTTTCACATAGTTCTCTTAAAACATATTCATGTATGTTTCCTAATGTACAACGGTTTAAACTGTTGTACAGCCGGATTTAACGACTTGCGTTGAAACTTCACGTGAGAGGGTAAACATATGCAATGTGTTTAACGAATTATAAGAGTAAAGGCTGTGTATTTTTTCGTGTGTATATCGAATGAGCTATGTCTCTAGTTGTACTGAAACTACAGCTTGTTCCCAGCCAAAATCCGCACAAAAACAGAAACGCTTTCATAAATCGTTGTATGTATAGAATATATACTAAAATAATTTTATTAATTGGAAATCTGTTCCAAAGGTTCAAAAATAATATGAGCCGGAGAAAAACAAGATATGTGCTAGCTCGAGAATTTCGGAGCTGCATTCGTGCGTGGAAATACATTAGTTCACAAGCTCGAACCCAGTTTGTCCTAAATTACCATAGTTGCCCTCGAACCCAGATGCTCGAACCCAGAAGCTCAAACCCAATTTGCCCAGAATTTGTACCCCCTGCGCGTACATAGGCGATAGGCAAGGGAGTAAAATGTTGGGATCGACCCCGATCTCATAGCGTTCGTTGGAGTCGATCACCACCACACCAAATCACACAACCATGTATAAGGCAATAATAAATACGCACTAAACAGTAAAAATAAAACACAAACACTTATTGCGTGGAAAACCTCTCAAGTGAGAGTAAAAACCGTGGGACTCGTAGGCCACTTAACATCCAAGCAGAACATGACGAACCACACTTTGTTTTCTCTGTAATTCTTCTTCAGGAACATCGCTCTGATACCAATTGTTGAGATGACCTTGCTCTCATACCGCTCGTTGAGATCAATCACCACCACACCATATCACATAACCATGTATAAGCCAATAACAAATACACATAAACAGAAAAAATAAGACACAAACACTTTTTGTGGAGAAAACCTCTCAAGTGATAGTAAAATTCACGTGACTCGTTTGCTCAACCTCCTAACCAAAACACTATTAATAACACCTATTTAAATAGGGCAAGACTCAACTTGTTCACAACTTGTTCACTAAGTAGTAATTTGTTATCCAAATTAACATGACTCCCAAATCTCCTATTTTAAGAAACTTGAATCAAATCTCCAGCAATGAAACACATCATAAAGATCACACCATGACCTCAACCATTTAGCTTATAAATTGCTCAGAAAACATGTACAATTTTCGATGTGGGACAAAGTCCATTAGTTTCTAGTTTTCGTTTTAAATAGCTCACTTTAAGATTCAACATCTCATTCGCCTTAACTCCATTTTGGACACATCTTAGTTTGTTGGGAACCTCTCATCAAGGAGAATGTAAATCCACAAAGTATTAACAATATATGAAATATACTTATAGTTATTTATGTCCAAAGTTGATGAAAAATGCACATTTTCAATCAACATTTTTCAACACATCTCTTAGCTCGTTGCGAAGCTCTCATCAAGGAGAAGGTAAATCCACAATGTATTAACTAGATATATGAAATATACTTATAGTTATTTATGTCCAAAGTTGATGAAAAGTTCACATTTTCGATTAACATTTTTCAACACATAAAACAAAACCTAAATCCCCTTTTTACAAGTAAAAGGGTTGAAATTATGACATTTATAGAAAACAACGGAAAAATCTAGCTCCATAAAGTATATTGTATTCGATCATATTAACAACAAGAGGCATATCCATGAACAAGTACCTCTTAACAATGACTTTAGTGAACCACTTTTTAAACGTAGATTTGTATATGTGATGAAATGAGGGGAAATATTGATTTTAATCTTCGTTATCCGAGTAAGGAGGGCATGATCCATCGTCTACATTTGCAAGAGGGTTATATTCTGGAGACCCTGGATCTGTGCACCCTGTTACCAAATCAAGTTCGCAACGATCACCCTGCAACAAATATGAAATCACGATAATGAGGTACGTGGATAATTGAGTATGCAAGTGTTTGACAAATTCTTATTTAGTTGAGGTTATTATAAACTGGAAAGACATTTATGATTCTTTTACGTACCCCTTCGAGAGTCAAGTTACCACTTAATTGACATCTATCGATGACAATGCTTGTATCGGGAAATATAGCCTTTTCACACGCACCCTCTCGGCTCAACTCCTCCGTGAGACCCTATTTTCATGATTTAAACGAGACGTTATTTGTATATATCTTAACGAGTGATATAAAGGGGCTCAAATGACGAAATATATTCTACCTGATTGAAGAAGTCCATTTGTCGGTTAAGCCATGCTTTTGGGACTTGAAATTGCAGTCTATAAGGACCATCCCATTCGCTCCCATTTGTGAACGAAAATATCAAGTTCACAGCTGCAATTACAATTAAGATCAGTATGATGAAGGGGTCGACTTGGATCATGTTTTTCTTTTTTGGGTCAAATAAAAAGTTCAGCTAAAAGGTAAACAGGTCAAAAGTCGTTCAAAGTGTTTCTCTATAAGTACAATATGCTAAATCGTTGTGGTCATAGGTTCTGGATACCATTGTAATATTATTATTTCTAAAAATTCCTTAAAGAAATGGACAAAAGTGTTTGCCGGTAAACCCAACCTGACTGACACTAAAAATCAACCCAATTGAACCCAAACAGTTTCATCGGTTACCTAACATGCTCATTTATCACCTCTAATTTCGAGATAAGGCATACCATGCTTGGGGACACATATTTGGATAGTGTAGTAAGGAGGGTCGGCTTTGCCACGATCTTTGCGAAGCATTGCTCTTGGCTCACCACCACACATGATCGGTTGATTAAACCCACCTGCAAAGTATACAAAAATCTTCAAATAACTAATGGTTAGGGGTCTTCTAATTAATTATTAAATTGAAAGATACCATTAAAAGCGATTCCAAAATCTTCATTTGGGGTCAGCTTGCTAGCGGCAGGGTTGTAAAAGAGCTTCACTCGCTCACCCTGCATATTCGACAAATAGATTGACGAAAGAGTAACGAAAAACAGAGCAAAGATAGAAAAAAAGACATGTTAGATGTTACATAAAAGTTGATGGCATAAACTTACAGAACTAGGGGGAAGTCCATTCATTGTTTTCCAGTATACGGGGGCTCGCCCGATGTCGAAATCAGCCCATGAGGGAAGCACAGATCTGAAAAAAAAGAGAGAACATTTTTGAGTCTATGAGAACTTTTTTTCAAAATGATGCAAAACACATTGAACAAATGATCTAACTATTTAAGAAAGTAAATTAACTTCAAATGGTCATAACTTTTGATTCAGAAAAACTACACGACTCAAATTCTACCATACGGATTCAACTCTCACCTTTTTAGTTTTTACCTCGTAAAATCGAGGATTGTCATAAATCACCCATTATTTACATCATCATATTTTTTAATTAAAACATGTTATTTAAGATTAGAATCATACTCTTTAACTTCCTCAACTGGAGGTGTAGCAACAACAGCTGCAGCTCTTATCTTCCCAATTGCTTTTATTAAATTCCTTGATCCTTTTTTATTTTCTTGTAAGGAAGAACCCATAAAACTTGTTTTAATACCTACAAGTGCATATGACAAAACATTTTAGATAATATAAATATAAATGATTAAATAAAATAACATACTATAAAATGATATTAATCAAAGTGTACCATGAGTGTTTGCTATGGGAAGATTGATTTTAGTACTAGATGTAGCATGAGAAGCTGACACAATTTGTGTCCATGACTTGAAGATGGGAGCACTTGTTGCAGACATTTTTTAATTGTTAGTTTTTTACAAAAAAGATATGCATCTTGAGCTTTTTAAAGGATAATGTCCATTGGGTTTAACTAAAAAACAAAATGCTGGAAAAAAAATATCTTGTGTGAAAATGCATACCTCAAAATTCTGAAATTTGTGTGGTATATTTCAACCCCCAGAAAACGCCAACACCTACAAGGAGATTTTTTTTTCTTTTCTTTCTTTTCTTTTCTTTGTATTGTATATATCTTTCAGGAAAACAAAACCATTGTGATTTGACTTATAGTTGATTTACCATTTGAGATCTATATTAGAGTGTGTTTGATAACAACGGGTTGAAGTTAGGATTAGAAATGAAATTTATAGCTAGAGCTTTTTATTTAAGGGCTTCTGGAGCATATCTTTTTTAAGAAGTTCCATTTTTATTTGTGTTGCCTAACAAGACTTATGAGCTGATGCTTATAGAAGGTAGAAGCTCAAACTCCTAAAGTCTTAGATCATTTGGGTTGGGTCTGTTTGTTTTTTTTGATAAACCAAAACCATTTCCTTTCTTCTTTCTTATTATTATTTTTTTCTCTGAAGGCCAGGTTCATTATCAATAAATACTTCTTCTGAATTGTAAATGTATTATATTTTTTATAGTTCTTATATTATATTACTAGCCTTAAAACTCGTGTATATACACGGTCTGATAAATTTGTAATTATTTTTTATAATTATTGAAAGAATCCTTATATATTATGTGATATATTAAAACATTTTTATAAGTTAAAAAATATTCAATATTGTTTGGAATTAGAATATTTTTAAATAGTCTATATTGAAATTGAGAGTATAGATCTTAAATTTTCAACGGCGCTAAGCATTTTATGTAAATCAAAATACATTTAATTGCAAAAGTATCTAATTATACATAAACAAATGAATAGTTTGAAGTAATAATGATAGGTTGCAATTATAAACGATTACGTTGAATATGGATCATAAATTATATCCTTGTAAGACCTCTTTATACATCACATTTGTCGTCTTATTTGTTTGGTGGCTATCCTTGTCACATAAGAAATTATTTACTGCATTTGAAATTATGTGTTTCAATTTTCACTCTAAGAAAGGAACCTCATTTGAAAAAGAAAAAATTCCTTGTGTATGTTATGGACCCAAACCGATATGGTGTTATTTGATTGAATTGTCAAATAATTAACATTTTCAAGAAAAGAATTTAAGATTATATTGAGTTCCGTTCTATAATAGAGTTAAGGAGAAACACAATTTATCAAGTAAATTTCTTAGTAAATAGTGAATCAATTGGTTATTTTTGTATTCGAGTGCAAGTCTTATTAAGGTGTTTAGTAAAGTGAATAATCACAACTATATAATAAAGGCTTTTGGTCAAACCATATGGGTGTCCTTGATTTAATGTTAAAATTATTTATTTATCATTTTACCCAGTTAAGATGTCGACATAAAAACATATTATTTCATCAGTTTAACTTTATATTTAAAATCAAATATATAAAGTGTCGACATATGTTATTATACTCTATATATATTTAAACTTTAAATTCTTATATTAAAAATTGATAATGTTAAAGGTTTTATTTGTAAAATTAGATGAAATTGAGGGACTCAATTGAATAATTAAAAATTTATAAATTGATTACACCATATAGGTGTTTACTACATTATATTTAAGATATTATTGTTGAAACATGAATACGATTTAATTCGAATCCTACCCGCCTACTAAATAATTGCAATTGAATATTAATTAATGAATAAAGCCATTAAGGTACTACTTAATAGAGACTATTCGTCTGCTTAAGAGTTACTATAATACCTTAAATATAATAATTTAAAAATAATATGATATACATATTTTAGAGATAATATTAGTTGCCTGAATTTTATACGCTGAGAACTTCGTATGAAGATAGTGATACTAGAATAGTTATTAGTTTTGATTTCGAGGATGAAATCATTTTTAAGAGGGGTAGAGTTGTAATACCCATAATATTTATATAATTAAAGATAGATAAAACATTAGTAGATAGAAATCAATTACACAAATAATATGACGTTAAATAAATTTAATAGAAATTCAAGTGATCAATATGTAAAAATACCTATGGTTGGGTTCTGGTGAAAACAAAGAGTTAAAATAAAAACGGTGAAAACGATCTCAATTTGTATTCATAATTTTTTTTAGTTGTGAACTTTTATTTTCTTCGCTTCACATACGTTTTTTTATTGTGAACCCTTACAATTTTTTTTATTTTCCAAAAAGTTTTCGTTATGAATCTTTATTTATTTTTGCTTCACAAAAAGTTAAAAACTTTTAACTGTGAAACTTAATTTTTTTAACTTCACGTAAATTTATGAATGTGTGAAGCTTAATTTTCAATCTTCACAATTCGTAAATTTTATGTTAAGCCAAAAGAAATAAGCTTCACATTTTAAAATTAAGTGTGAAACAAAAAAAATCAACTTCACACTTTATAAAATTGTGAAAGTCAACTATTTTCACCGTTTTTATTTTATCTCCACCCCTTTTTATATATATATTTTGATCCAAGGGCTGTGATCTGTTTTCACCGTTTTTATTTTATCTTCTTGTTTTCACATGATCCCTATATAACGCACGATCGTTTTTATATACAATTTTATATTTAATTTTAATTAAGGAAGTAGAATATGTGGCATATGTTAGAATTCTTTTAATTTTCAACATGAATTGATTTTATGCCACTTAAGATGTTTAAGCAAAAGGTTAAAAAATAAAGTAGCCACATCAGCTATTTAAAATCTTTGTTTTATTAATATAAATATATATATAGGGTGAGGATCAAGAGGGAAGTAAAAAAATTGAGGAAGGAGGGAAGCTATTCCTAGCCGTACATTCTGGTCAACTAAAAAGTCAACGCGGTGGTAAAATTGTAAATAACTCAAAAAAATTTCAGAATATTAATATTCATTTGGAAAGAATGTTAATTAAAAGTACAACTTAATAACTTTAAACATTCTTTTACGATAATGTTAACTCATATACATTATTATACACTGATGAATATTAAGTTATCTCGTTCAACAATGCATAAAACGTTAATATTCATCATAAATTATTGTCTATGAATATTAATTGTAATTTTGATCAACATTCATTCCAAATGAATGTTAATGTTCTAATTTTTTTTTGTGAAATTCGATGGTTAATGACGACTATAATTAAATTAATTACTTGTTTATGAGTTTCGTATGTTGAAATTCGTTTAATTTTACTGTATTTATTAGTGAATCAAAGTTTTCACAAAAACCCAGAAGTTATACTCAAAATTCTTAATATTTGATGAATATGAATTATGACGAATTGAAAATATGTATGAATGTCTTTGATGAATTTGAAATTTATAATGTTTTGATTGATTTACATGCTTTAATTTTGAATTTTAAATAAAAATTGATGAAATGAATATTGTATATGAGTTGAAGAAGATACAAGAAAATGTGAAGATACAAGGAAATGTGTGATTGGGGTTTGCTTCCCTCCTTCCCTCAAATTTAGAACTTCCCTCTTGATCCTTCCCCTATATAATATATATATATATATATATATATATATATATATATATATAATAAAAATAGATAGATACTAATTAATTTAAAATGGTGTAGATTATGAACCGTATCACATTCTTTCACAAACTTTGTTTCGATCAGTACGTAACAAACATACACTACGTACTGACTATTATTAGTTTCTTTCATAAGGAACGGAGCTCGAGAGAATTTGAAGTAGCTGGAAAAGTTAGCTCGAGTTTTCTTTAGATTATTATTAGTTTCTTAATTTTTTTAATACTTTTCCATTAGAATTTGTAATGCATATTCCGTTTGGCTTATTTGGAGACATTTTTATGACTAATTCGTTAGATATTTCAAATAAATGGATTTTGCTCTTAACGAATATTGTTAATGTGACTTTTGTTTTCACTTACGATAATGGGGTGTTACATATGATGACTATATAAAATGAGAGTATTATATATTAAAAAGGTTAGCAGTTAACACATATGACACATATAAACGCTAAAGACACATAAGAGAAACTAAGAGAGACGAGTTAGAACTCGTCCCATTTGTTTATGAGAAATGCAGTCGAGTTTAAAGGAATTTAGGTTGTGAACCATGGAAGTCTTCCGTTTAGGATTGGTTCTCGACCGGTGATTTAAAAAGCAGTTAGTTGCCTACTAACAACGGTTTTGTGAAATGCAATCGAGTATAATGTTTTGTTTAGTTTAGTTTATGCTTGTATGACACAAGTTATTTGTATTTACAATATTAGACTATTTATGATTATTGCTGTTAAAAACATACATGTTAGCTTTAGATTAAAGATTATTCTTTTTGTAAGAGATGTCATTGTTCATTAACTTGTGAAGCATGTGACTTTGTTAATTTATCATTACTATATCTATAAAAAAGTGAACCCCTCTTAACTTTAAATTCTCGCTCGTCTCTGCTAAACTCGCCCACTCGATAAAAGTTTTCTAGTTCCGCCAATGTCCCTTTCTAATTTTTGTGATTGATAAAGTCCATCAACCATCGAATAATAATATTCCATTAACCACGTCTACCCCCAACCCCTCCAAAAAACAAAAGCTCTTTAATTGGTTAAATATTTATTTCCATCATATCATATCGTTGGGGGTTGTACTACTGTTGCAGAATTAATTTCCACAGCATGGGTGTATATTTTATCCTGACTTAATTAGCCCCCATACATGATATGATGATGATAAGTGTGTCGTTTTCAGGTATAATGTTTTAAGCAATTATGTAATGCTCTATATATATATATATATTTATATACGTATCAATGCAAATTCGGAATCACAATTAGACCATGTCATCCGAGTCAACTAGTAACAAAACCAAGATTACATCGGACTTAGACAAGACGAGGAAGGGAGGGTTTTGGTTGCGGAAATGGGATTCGTTAGACATAGTTAACTTTTGTTGGTTAACCACGATGCATATGCTGGCTGCTTGTGCTCCTTTTGTCTTTGATTTGTGCGCTTTCAGGGTAGGTGGCTACCTGGCTGTGATAAATGGGTTAGGTCTTAGTCTAGCTTATCACAGACTGCTTACTCACCGCAGTTTCAAGGTTCCCATATGGCTAGAGTATTTCTTTGCTTATTGTGGTGTTCATGGTGGCCAGGTATATATATATATATATATATATATATATATATATATATATATATATATATATAATATATGGTGCTTAATGCATATTTGATCATGCTTGTATATTTGTTACCTGTATTCGTTAGTAGCAACAACGATTACGATTCTTTCAAGTTAAAATTAAGTAGTTAACATAACCAGTCATGAATGACAGATCCTAGCTAACATATCTGTATTAAAATAAAAAGTTCAATAAGGGAAACATAATATGATGTTGCACAATAATAAGGTTACATGTTGTATTTTGTTAGGAAAAGAGAACATAAGTTCAGGGTGTGCTTCCCCTTAGCTACGGAAAAATAATCTTCTTTTTATTTATCTAGAGTTTTGTGTCCATTGAAAACTAAAAGAAATTCCAAAAATGCAGTCACATATAAGAGATGTAGTTTTCATTTTACAAGAATAGAAAATGTATGAAATCATATCATATATCATGAATTCCCTTTTCTTAGAACTCTTTTTCAAAAAACTCCAATTTGAACATGCGTTTTATAATTTTTCAATTTTCTTAGAATTTTTTTTGGAAAAACCGGAGGATCTTGTTTCCATAACTAAAAGCACTCTTAATTTTGCGTAATAAAAGAATCTGTCACAAGGGAAGATGTAATCTTCATTTCGCGCAAAAATTGAACTTACATTCATTTTGTGTAATAAAATATACTCTCTCCATCCCATAATAAATGTTTACATTCAGATTACACAAAGTTTAAAAAGAGGCATATTCAGTACATTGTGTAAGACAAAAAAGACAATCTTACCATTACTTTTTACACATTCTTCAATTCTATGAATCGGTTTTGTAAAAAGGTAAGTTATGATTAAATTGGTCAAATTAATATATTACTTTTGATAGTGAATACTTATTTTGGGACAAACTAAATTGAAAAAGTGAACATTTATTTTGAGACGAAGGGAGTAACACGTGACCTATAATTTTACAAGATCATCTTATATTCCTTTTATCGATTTTTTTTTGGCTTATTATGTTCCCATTTTATGAAATTTACCCTTAAATTAAAGAAAGCAAGTTAAATAAGAAATGTAAAACTTAATAGTTACGTGAAGTGAGTTTCTTTTTTTTTTTAATAAGACAACCTTAATCATTTCCCTAGAGAATACGGTTAGCAAATTTCTTATTTTTATACCATTAAATTATCCCTAATAATTGCAGAGAGATCCAATTTTTTGGGTAAGTACACACAAGTACCATCACAAAGTTGCTGATACAGATAGGGACCCCCATTCCCCGGTAGAAGGATTTTGGTTCAGTCATATAGGTTGGATATGTCACAATAGCTACATTGCTTCAAAGGTGATATATATATTGTTAGGAACTAGCAAAATTATATTTTTATAATTCGACCACTTAATCTAAATGTGATATTTGATGTGCAATTAATTGATTATCTGAACTAGTGTGGTGAATCAAGAAGTGGAGAATACTCAAACGTACCGGAGTTGAAGGCGCAATGGTTTTATAGGTTTCTTCACGATACTTACTTTTGGCATCATTTTGTAGTTGCAACGCTACTATATCTCTATGGAGGCTTCCCATACTTGGCTTGGGGAATGGTATGAAATTGATATATTAGTATATATATTCTTGTAGATTTGTATCCTTGTTCGGTTAATATAAGTTTTGATGCAAGGATCATTCAATTCATTGTCATGTTCATTTTAGTTATTCATCTAGGGTATGCGGTTAGTGGTAGTTTTCCACATCACGTTTAGCATAGGCTCTTTCGGCCATTTATGGGGCGAGAGGCCTTGGAACACCCCGGATACTTCAACCAATAACTGGTTTGTTGTTCGTGAAATTTTTACTATATGGAAAATTTATGTGTGCTGCTAGCTGTACCTATTTAGGTGCAACCAAAACTAGGGGTTATGTGTATATGGAAGAAGTTTGAAAGATAAAATTTTATATATTTTTAAATATACCATAGCATCACCTAAAGTATAAACTGTTAGCAGCATATATGATATCTCCACTAATATACGTACGTGTAATTTAAATCCACATCCACATGATATGATAAATAAATTTGATAAACAGGTGGATAGCGGTGTTAGCTTTTGGTGAGGGTTGGCATAACAACCACCATGCTTTCCCAAAATCAGCTCAAACTGGATTGGAATGGTGGCAAGTGGATACGACATGGGATGTGATAAAGTTACTTTCGTTGGTAGGATTGGCAACGGATATTAAGTCACCAACCGAGGCCGACAAAAGAAGGAAGGCCCTAATGTTTGACTCCAAAAAAACCACCTGAACGGCCTAGGTTGATCACTATGATTAAGTAATTTATATATGATTCGGTTTCGATTAAGGTTTCGTCTTCTTGCTTTCATGTTCCAGATTTGTTGCACGGACATTCTTCAAATAATATGCATTTCCAGTTGTCTTTTTCTTGCAAGGGAATTTATAATTTATGATATAAAAGTTAGAGATATAGCATGTTGCAAGTGTAAACTAAAATTCTTTTGAATTCGAGATTTCTTTTTGTGAGCGAGCTGAGATGGTTAGATTGAGGTGATTGTATTTGGTTTACTTCTCATGTGGTGGGACACTTGAGATAGTGGGACACTTGAGATAGTAATATGTGAGTTGTTTGAGTTCGTCAAAACTAAAACCTTTTACTAGTCACTAAAAAATCTGAAAAAAAATCTTTTGAGACGACGTGGGAATTAGCAACGACTCCTTAAACAAAAATCGGGAAAATCTTTTCAATGGTGGGAATTTCGATTTTCTCGTGAAAATCCTAATGCGACGAGTCATCGTTGTAGAGTTCCAGGGACGACGAAAAAATGTATAATATTGTAAAAAGTTGTCAGGATCGATTGATCTAGTCATGAATTAAGCTTTGAATAATAATCAAGAAATCGCGGAATAATACTTGATTACAATGACAATTAAGAGTCACAGAATGTAAAGAACAAGATATTTAAATCACAAAAAACTTCAATATTATTAAGATTAACAATACGAATACACGGTTGTATTACGGTTAAACCTTGAAGCTATCGTTAACCTAATCTAGGTTCTAAGGATCTCTATTTATATCATATAGAGTCATGTACAAGTTGTCCTACTATTATGGAAGTATATACATTCCATATACAATTCTATTAATCGAATATTACTCAACAATAGTAATATTGATAAAACAGTAAACAATACTAATATTTACACTAACATAGTGTAAACTATACTGACAGTACTAACTACTACAATTGGCCAGCAGCACTAACAAAGTTGACATTACTAATGTTGTGCTGACAGTAGTAGTTCTTCAAGCAGTAGTAACTCTGATAGCAACACTAATCTTCAACAATATAAATCATGCTACCAGTAGAAACTTGTACTGACAGTAGAAACAACTTGGAGATCTTCAACCCAACAAAAATTATAATTCTATATCATTTAATTTAAATTACTCTTTAATTACTTTATAAATACTTTAAATTAAAAATTATTATAAATTAAAATTTTATATAAAAAGATTATACATTCAAAATTTATAAAAAGAAATGAATTAAATTATAGACTCAAGATAACCTAAACCTAATACATCATCTTTCTCTCTGGAAATCTTTGAAGTTAAAACTAGGATTTGGAGGCTTGTTCTTGGTGACCACCAACTAGAAGGCGACGAATGCAAGGATTGATCCCCATTCGGTTTATGTTTCTACTTTTAATTTCGTTTATGATTATGTTTAATTCTATTTTTAGTCTAATCATGGGCTAATTGTGTTTATTCACTCGGAAACGATGAACCTCGATTATGTTTGATTTCGTATGATTGATTATATGATGTGGATTGATGATTGAATGATTTTGGTTTGATGCATCTGCTGTTTTATGCTTGTTGCACGATTTAATCTTAATAATAAAGAGATATCTTGTATTAGGATTAATTAACTAGTTATTATTTGCATGAAACTGTTATCTGAACATAAGAAACTCGGCAAGTACATAGTTGACTTGATGAGTTTTTGAGATTATAAATAGATCTGAATTTGATAAATTTAAATACATGGTTGGATCTTAATTAATTAAGGAAATCTGATATTAGGATTTAAATTATTCGTAATTGTAGAATTATATTCAACAAGAATTAGAATTATTTAATGGTATTGCGTGAACTGATCTTATCTACTCGACGAGTTGAGAATTTACTCGGCGAGTTATTTATCTGTTAACATATCTGCGAATTTAGAATTAAATTAATGGGTTTATTTAATAGTAAATCGGATTTATAGGTTCACAGATTACCTGTGATTGAATAATTAGTGTAGTTTGTTTAATCAATATCTTATTGCTTTAACATAATTAATTAATACTTTTACTAAGGAATTTTAATAGGATATTAATTAGTTACATTAGCTGAGAACTAGACCTAATAATTGGTAAAAATACATTTCATCTGTCTAGTCATATATGTTCGTACAAGATTGTTTATGATTAAGTCTATAGTCATGTATTGTTACTACTGCCAGCTCAGTTTCTACTAGTAGTCGAGTTACTACTGCCTTCATTGGTTACAATTGTTTATGTTACAACTGCTAGTACAGTTACTACTACTAGTTCAGTTACCCGTGCTAGTTTCTACTGTTAAGGCAAATTTACTACTGCCATCAAGAACATTTTATTACTAGGGTTTCTACTGGTAGATCAAAGTTTATACAGTTAGTACAATTGTGTCACTAACAAACCATAAATTACTTGATTGTCAATTTATTGTCAGTGATATGCTTAAACGATCTTAAAACCCAACCAAGTGTTACCCACACACAGTAAATCATCCTGTCCGATTGAAAAGTTTTCTAAGAAGTATAATACGAGAAGTAACCGTGCATGCATACTGTAAAAAGAAACATTAATATTTTAAATAAGGATAACTATGCACGCAAAAAGGTTTTGATTACCCCTTTCCTCTCAAAAAGCAGCCAACAACCCTATTTCCCATAAAACCCAATCAATTAACTTACACTCCCCAAAAATCACCTCCACCCTCACCCAATCAAATCCTCTGGTAATGATCATATACACTCTACATCTTATTCTCTTTGCTTCAAACGACAGATTTTACACAATACACATTTACCCACAACACTCTCAAATATTCCTAGAAAACTCTCTCAACTCATATCCACATTTACAATTCATACTACCAACTCATTCATCACCTTACTTCAATATTCGTACACTCTAGAAGTTTGCACGATCTCAACTTTCTCCCCATACACACATTCCTGGTCGCAGAGGTAAATGAGAAGTGCAAGATGGTTATATTTCATCTTGCACTAACCCATCTATTTCTAATTATTTTTACAACTGTTCTTCATTATATGCGTGCATTAGAGTTTTTGTATCTGCAATTTCATGATGTTTTGTGTATAAAAAACCCTCTTAATGACTGTTTAAATCATTTACATTCGAATTTTATAACAAGTTATGTGCTTTTGGTGAAGTAAGAGAGTTGGACAACCTTCTGTCCATAATTTTAAGCCAACTTTGGAAGGCTGTAACTCCATAAATACTCCACCAAAAGTGATTTTTTTTTCTTTTAAGATTTACATTTATGTGATACCTTTCAAACCCTACTGATTTCATGCGAAAATATTAAGATTTGGGTCTTCAAACACTGGTTGAATGACAAAGGGGTGAAACTGTCATGAAGTGGCAGATTTCTTCAACCCACTTTGGACGACCATATCTCCTTGTGTTCTTCATGAAAAGTCTTGATTTTTAATCTGGAAGTAGTTTAATATGTAAACTATAATGTGTAAAAATTTCAAGGTCTAACTCAAAGGATTCGATTCCCAAATGATTGATGATCACAGCTTAGTTCATCAGATTTTCAGAATCTGATGTGATTTTATGTGAGAAACTTTTGCATGGGTTATATACTTTTTAAAATCATAGAAAAATTTAATTATGCACCAATGACATATTATTTCGAGAGGTATTAAGGATTTGTTCCAAATCATCTTTAATCTTGACGAAAAAGTGTTGTAAAGTGACCCCCACAATCTGGGCAGATTCATTCGTTTAGACTAGTGGGTGACCAATTTGTTAAATTCTAATATATTAAAGCATATCACTAGACATTAATGGACACTTTTACTTGGATTAGGTCTCGGTTAGGGATATTATTCCAAGTGTAACTTGTGCACCTCACAGACTGTACCCGTTATTCAGCTCACAAGGTGAGTTCACTGTCCCTCTTTTTACTATTTTCTGTTTTGGGGCTGAAAAGCATGATCTCATATTCTACTAATTTGGTTGTACACTTTATGAACTTATAAAACTGTTATTATGCTATTTATGCGAATTGGGGTATGTCATACTGTTATGCTTGAGTTTATTGCAAAGTCCCTTGGAACTCACACTACTAATTAACTCGTGGCTACGAGCCGTGGATATTATGGGTAGCATGCTATTTAGGGTAGACCAATCCTCACTCACACTTCAACGTGGGTGCATAATATCACCATTACCCATGTTATTTGAAGAACATGGCGCATTAGGGGCAAACCTCGGTCGGATAATCGGATTAGTAGTGGCCTCAAGGCATGAACATTCACTCAATTATACCATCAATTTTTCGCATTAACTTTTATTCACTTCCCCGATTGGACAAATAACTCTCGTCCCCGATTGGACGAATACTTGGGTTATAGATCAAAAACTGTGAGCTCACCAGCTATGGCCATAATTGACTCTTTTTGATCATATGTGGGCACGTGCATGGAAGCATTTTTAAATTCATGAATCCTTTTGCCAAAGTTGAAACTTTGATTTAAACTATGTTGAACTTGTTTTCAATCTTCCTTATGTAATCAATATTGGATTGATGTAATGATTTTATGTCACAAGAAATTATGAATGTATGGTATTTATCCTATATCGTTTGTGTTGTGAATCCCTTGGCTGTTGCACCTCGTGTTTCCGCTTTAGCGGGGTGTGACAGGTTAGGTATCAGAGCCAAATGTTATAGAGAATACCGTTTTTTCAAATAAAACCTAACTATAACCAAAACTTTTGAAACAATACATTCTTAAAAACACTATACATAATACTAGTTTAACTAATCCAAGCATCCCATCATTTAGCCTCAATTAGGCATAGCTTGATCACCTATGTCTAATTCAGGAAAGGTCATGAGAGATTTGGAGTAGTTACCCTCGAATTATGTTTATGTTGATTTTCACTGTATACGTGCACTGCATATTATATGATCCACATTAATATTATCAGTAACCCCGCATACTTTCATTTTCAGTCTCATCATGTCTCAGTCATCATCTTCCCGTACTCCTTATTCGGCTGATGCATCTGGATACATCACTAGTCGTCCTAGGAATCACCCACCTAGTACCGAACATGAAGCGAGCAGTGAGGAAACCGCCCATACCCTTAGGGCATCACCAGCACTTATCCCACCACAGGCAGCCCAACATGGTCCACGTATTAGGCACACTGCAAGGAAGAGAGTTGCGGACCCAGTTAGAGCAACACTGAGAACACCACCATAGGAGATCCCTTCTCGGGAAATGGATCCCCGACCCTCTCAGCCCATTAGAGGTGAATATCACCTTGGCGAACAGCACGCCCCCATCCCGACACGGGTCACCGATAGGTATACGTGGCAGGAACGTATGAACAACTACGTGAATTCTGTCATGTCCCAACCAGGGGAAGCTTCGACATCTCGCACTGTAACTGGGATACCAGCGGCTCACAGGTCCGGGATGACCGCGGAGGAGCTCAGGAGGATGTGTATGATGACGATTGAGATACACAATTGCCGAGGAAGGATTGAGCACCAGGGGCAGCTCCTATATGAGATGTCAGAGTTAGTGGAAGGGTTGTCACACCAGGCGGTCAGGGCTTTCACTTCTGCTGACTCGGCTAAGAGGACTGCTAAGAACCTAGTGTGGACTTGTGTGGTGTTAGGATCATTGATATTATGTGTTGTCATTGGGTTTCTTGTGATGGTTATGTCGTAGGCTTATTGTTATTTGAAACTGAATTATGGTATTTTAATTTGATGATGAAATGAATATGATTGAACGATATTTATCTTGGTAACTATCTATATTTTCAAGAATTTGAAATCTTGCGCCCGTTGATTAATTTACTTATTACTGCTGAACCTTAATACATTGCGCACAATCGTTATCTACGACTAAGGTCAAACATGTATAAACGTCTAAAACGAAACTTTGTGAATATCGTAGAATCATGCCTCCAAGGAGAAACACAAACGACATGGCTGACCAAATTGCCCAACAACTTAATGCGGCATTACCAAATCTAGTTGCTTAAATTTCTGCAAGCCTTAATGCGAACCAAGGAAATTCCGAAGCACAACCCGCCAACAACAATTCAGGGTGCAGCTATAAGACTTTCATGTCATGCGGGCCCAAGGAGTTTTACGGAACAGAAGGCGCGGTTGGACTGCTATCATGGATTGAGAGCATGGAGTCAGTGCTCCACATCAGCAAGTGCGCAACTAGTAACCAAGTCGAGTATGCAACTTGCATGCTTCAGGGAAGAGCTTTGACCTGGTGGAACAACCAGATTCAATGTCGAGGCCGTGAAGCTTCGTATAACCTCACGTGGGAAGAATTTAAGAAGCTGTTAACCGAAGAATACTGTCCAAAGGATGCACTCCAGAAGTTAGAGTCTGAATTCTGGAATCACTCCATGACTGGAACTAACATCGACAAATACACCGCCCGTTTCCACAAGCTTGCAAGACTGGTGCCTCATATGGTTAACCCGGAGGAGAAGAGGTGTAACACCCTCTCTTCGTATGGTATAAAATATTCTTTTATTTCCAAAGCGTAGGTCAAAACATATATTGCATTAATAACATTTGAAAAAGGTACATATATATTGTTCAAAACAAAGTATGATAACTAGGTGTTACATAATTTCAACTTTCATTTAAGTTATAAAAAAAAACATATCAGAGTTGCCAGCTGGTCAAACATTCCTTTCAAACATAATCTTCCTGCCCGCCCATTTCAATCATGACCTGTAGGGATTAAGGTGGTGGGATTAGCACAAAGCTAAGTGAATGAATGTGAAACTAACAATTCAATTTAGCATAACAATCTGTTTACATCAATTAATCGTAAACACATAACGTCAAAGAGGATCGGTGGTTTTTGAGGAACCCTAATGCCGCGGTGGCCCTCAAAGAACACATATCACAATCTGTATTGGCCTATACAGAATATACCGATAACTTGATACTACCATTATGCAACACAGGTTCTAATACAACACATGTACAAGACCCTGTATCTGTAATCCTGTAATAATCAAGTCCAACAATCCGTTGACCTCTTTAATAACAACCAATGCCCGAAGGCCACATTACACGTAGATTCATAATCAACAAATCAGACTAAACAGTCTATCAATTATATCTACGTTTACTTGTTGCAACCAAACCGTTACGACCAAATCAAACTTGTGAGTTCCAGATCCACTCACCTGTCAGTCTCAGTCCAACAACTCAGAAGTCTAATGTTACTGAGTCTTCTGCTGATCTGAGAATACAACAAATAATGAGTTAGTAACTCATTCCATAATCATATAACATATTTCAATACATAGTATCGAAATGACAAACAATTTCCAAGTTATAACAATGCACTTATATAGTTATTTACTCAATCATCATAATAACATATTTAAGAGAACAAGCAAATCCCTGAACTCTAAGAAACAAAAGTTCAATCCGAAGTAAAACCAGAAAATCCCGAAACGATGTTTAAAAACTGAAAAATGTCATTATCGACCCCAAGATGACCCCGAAAGGTCTAAAACTGCCTAGGCTCATTGAAAAGAGTTTTATTTATTGGACCGTTTTCGAGTGACCATGCGAATCTCGGCCCAATCCGTGTTAAATGAAAATTCGGTAAATTTTTAGTCACTAAAAGTATCACTAACACTTGTGCACTTTTGAAATTGGCAAAATAAAACATTTTAAAATCTCAGTTCGCAGAGATTCTCAGTTCGCAAGACAAAATCTCAGTTCGCAAGGCAGCTCAGTTCGCAAGACAAAATCTTAGTTCGCAAGGCAACTCAGTTCGCGAATTGAGTTCTTCTTCTTGCAAGCTGCGAACCGAGCCTGCTGTAACCAAAAACCTGAACTTTTTTCTTCCATAACTCACAAATTCGACTTCCTATCATTCTAACAAGCTTTCTAACAACTTATATACATCAAATATCATCATATAACATCTTTCAAGCTTCAATTTCACAACTAATTCATAAATTGACTAATTTTCATGAAACAAGTTCTTGACTAATAAACTTCAAAATTACTTACAATTAGAAGTAGAAATACGAAGATGATGATATTGAATCTGGTTTTCTAATTAAGGATTACAACTAGATGACTTCAATCGATCAAAGAAAGCTTATGATTTTAAGTGTGTGTTTTTTATGAAATTAAAATGATATTAGGATGTTATCAGAAGGTTTGAGAATATATATTTAAGTCGGTCCCCATCTAATCTGTCCCAATACAATTTTAATTTTAAATCCCTTCTTAATCTATTGTCTGGAACCTAAAATCATTTTGCGAAACCAACTATTTTATTTTACCGTCAACTAGATTAATTTAAAACAATGAATTATTTATTAGTCACAATAACTCATTTATCCTTTTGACTAATATTATCAAATAAACATAATAATACTAAAATATTCCTAACACATTAAATGATAAATTTAAAGTTAGAAAATTACTCGTATATTACTAGACCCTTAGGGTGGATGTTACAAATCCACCCCCCTTAAGAAGATTTCGTCCCCGAAATCTCATCTCGGACAAATAATCTAGGGTATCGAGATCTCATGCTTTCTTCAGTCTCCCACTTAAGGTTTGGACCTAGACTATGCTTCCATTTAACTAACACCATAGGTATCTGTTTCTTACGCAATTTGGTCACTTTTCTATCTAAGATCTCAACAGGTTCTTCAACTAATTTCTGATTTTGATCAACACGTAATTCTTGTAAAGGAAGAACTTGAGACTGATCTTCAACATTGCATTTCCTCAAATAACAAACATTGAAAGTATCATGAATTCCAGCAAGTTCCGGGGGAAGATCAAGAGTAATTGTCTGATTATTAACAATGCGTCGAATTTTAAAAGGACCAATATATCTAGGAGCCAATTTTCCTCGTTTTCCAAATCGAATTACACCTTTCCATGGGGAAACTTTGAAATATACCAATTCACCTTCGACAAAGGAAACGGGCCGCCTACGCGGATCAGCATATTGTTTCTGTCTATCTCGAGCTTCTTTTAATTTCTCGCGAGCAATAGCTACTTTATCGGTTGTAATCTGAACAATATCTGGACCTGCAAACTGTTTCTCCCCGACCTCTAACCAACAAGTTGGTGTTCTGCAACGTCGCCCATATAACATCTCATAGGGAGACATGCCAATACTCGAATGATAAGAATTATTATAGGCAAATTCAATTAATGGTAGGTGCGAATCCCAAGACCCACCATATTATAATACACAAGCACGTAGCATGTCTTCAAGAGTTTGAATGGTACGCTCTGTCTGGCCGTCTGCCTGGGGGTGATAAGCTGTACTTAAATTTACTCGGGTGCCCAACTCATGTTGTAGGCTTTGCCAAAATCGAGATACAAATCGCGAATCTCTGTCAGAAATAATAGATAACGGAATCCCATGCCTCGAAACAATCTCATTAATATACAACTAGGCTAATTTGCTTAAAGATGTTGTCTCACTGATAGCAAGAAAATGAGCACTTTAGTTAATCTGTCCAGATAACACACTTGGTACCATATAGAAAATGTCTCCAGATTTTCAAAGCAAATACAACAGCTGCAAGCTCTAAGTCATGGGTTGGATAATTTCTTTCATGAGGTTTAAGCTGACGAGAAGCGTATGCAATAACCCGATCTCGCTGTATCAAAACACAACCTAAACCAGCAAAAGATGCATCACAATATACAACAAAATCATCAGACCCATCAGGTAATGCTAACACAGGAGCCTGACACAACAACTGTTTCAAAGTCTGAAAAGCTGATTCCTGTTGTTCATTCCACTGAAACTTTACATCCTTACGAGTCAATTTAGTCAACGGGCCAGCAATCTTAGAAAAATCTTTAATAAACTTCCGATAATAACCCGCTAACCCAAGAAAACTCTTAATCTCAGAAGATGTTTTAGGTGCATTCCACTTCATTACAGCTTCAACTTTAGATGGATCCACTTTAATCCCATCCTTACAGATAACATGACCCAGAAATTGTACTTCCCGAAGCCAAAATTCACACTTTGAGAATTTAGCATAAAGATGTTCCCTTTTTAAAGTTTCAAGAACCATTCTCAAATGTAGTTCATGCTCAGATTCAAATTTCGAATAAACCAAAATATCATCAATAAAAACAATGACAAATTTATCAAGAAAAGGTCGACATACCCGGTTCATCAAATCCATAAAAACTGCAGGAGCATTTGTTAACCCAAATGGCATAACCAAAAACTCATAATGACCATACCTAGTACGAAAAGCAGTTTTAGGAATATCTTCCTCACGAACACGAACCTGGTGATACCCTGACCTCAAATCAACTTTAGAATAGAAAGAAGATCCTTGCAACTAATCAAACAACTCATCTATTCTGGGTAAAGGATATTTATTCTTTACTGTTCTTTTATTCAATTCTCGATAATCAATGCACATTCTAAAAGTACCATCTTTCTTCTTCACAGATAAAACTGGTGCACCCCATGGGGAAGAACTCGGTCTGATAAACCCCTTATCTAAAAATTCCTGAATCTGATTCATCATTTCACGAATTTCTGCAGGAGCTAATCTATATGGAGCTTTAGCTATAGGTGTTGAGCCTGGAACAAGATCAATATGATATTCTACCTCTCTAACAGGAGGCAACCCAGGTAATTCATCAGGAAATACCTCCGAATATTCGGAACCCACTCGAACATCAGAAACAGATTTCTTTTCTAATTTGGCATCAATAACATAAGCCAGGTAAGACTCACACCCCTTTGCTAATGATTTCCGAGCTTTCATTACAGAAATTAAAGGAATATGCTCATTCTCCCGTTCTCCTCGAGCCACGACATATGACTCATCAGAAACAGGGATTTTTGTTAATTTCTTATGGCATTCTATATTTGCTTTATTATGACTTAACCAATCCATACCAATAACTACATCAAAACTAGAAATTGGCATTAACAGAAATGAAACTGAAAAAGTCTGACCCTCTATTGATATACTAGCTCCAGTCACCGAGGTGGTAACAGGAACCAATTTGCCACTAGCTATTTCTACTTCAATAGGATTGGTAATCAAAGTAGGGGTCACATTCAGTTTATCACAGAAACACACAGATATAAAGGAACAATTTGCTCCAGAATAAAAAAGAACACGTGTTGGCACAGAATTAATAAGAAAAGTACCAGTGATAACGTCATCTACTCTGACAGCTTCATCAACTGTCATTTGGAAAGCTCTGCTTGCTGTTGGTGGCGGATTCTTCCGCTTCTGACAAGAAGATGACGACCCATCGACCATACCAGAGGGTCATAGAACTGGTCGGTATGGTCGGTGGGTCGTCATCTTCTGGTCGGAAGCGGAAGAATCTTCCACCAACAGCAAGCAGAGCTTTCCAAATGACAGTTGATGAAGGTGTCAGAGCAGATGACGTTATCACTGGTACTTTTCTTATTAATTATGTGTTAGCACGTGTTCTTTTTTATTCTAGAGCAAATTGTTCCTTTATATCTGTGTGTTTCTGTGATAAACTGAATGTGACCCCTACTTTGATTACCAATCCTATTGAAGTAGAAATAGCTAGTGGCAAATTGGTTCCTGTTACCACCTCGGTGACTGGAGCTAGTATATCAATAGAGGGTCAGACTTTTTCAGTTTCATTTCTTTTAATGCCAATTTCTAGTTTTGATGTAGTTATTGGTATGGATTGGTTAAGTCATAATAAAGCAAATATAGAATGCCATAAGAAATTAATAAAAATCCCTGTTTCTGATGAGTCATATGTCGTGGCTCGAGGAGAACGGGAGAATGGGCATATTCCTTTAATTTCTGTGATGAAAGCTCGGAAATCATTAGCAAAGGGGTGTGAGTCTTACCTGGCTTAGGTTATTGATGCCAAATTAGAAAAGAAATTTGTTTCTAATGTTTGAGTGGTTTCCGAATATTCGGAGGTATTTCCTGATGAATTACCTGGGTTGCCTCCTGTTAGAGAGGTAGAATATCATATTGATCTTGTTCCAGGCTCAACACTAGTAGCTAAAGCTCCATATAGATTAGCTCCTGCAGAAATTCGTGAAATGATGAATCAGATTCAGGAATTGTTAGGTTAATGCCTAACTTGAACTCACATAAATCTGGATCTGATTATCTTAAGTTAACAGTTAGTACTGTTAGTTGAAAGTTTATACTGTCGATTTCAGTTTCTACTGTTAGTGATGTTTCCACTGCTCTCGCAAATCTATTGTTTCTACTGCTAGTTGCCATTGTTAATACTGTTAGCACAATTGCTACCGTTTCCATTGCTAGTTGTCATTGTTAATATTGCTAGCACAATTGTTAGGGGCAAACCTCGGTCGGATAATCGGATTAGTAGTGGCCTCAAGGCATGAACATTCACTCAATTATACCACCAATCTTTTCGCATTAACTTTTATTCATGTCCCCGATTGGACAAATAACTCTCGTCCCCGATTGGACAAATAAGTCTCGTCCCCGATTGGACGAATACTTGGGTTATAGATTAAAAACTGTGAGCTCACCAACTATGGCCATAGTTGACTCTTTTTGTTTTGTCATGCTTTTCAGGAGATCGTCGGTAAGTTGGATCATATGTGGGCACGTGCATGGAAGCATTTTTAAATTCATGAATCCTTTTGCCAAAGTTGAGACTTTGATTTAAACTATGTTGAACTTGTTTTCAATCTTCCTTATGTAATCAATATTGGATTGATGTAATGATTTTATGTCACAAGAAATTATGAATGTATGGTATTTATCCTATATCGTTTGTGTTGTGAATCCCTTGGCTGTTGCACCTCGTGTTTCCGCTTTAGCGGGGTGTGACACTAAAGGATACGAAGATAACTTCAAAGATTCAGAAGATTCACTTTCTTAGAATAGTTATCTAGTTTCCATGTAAATCGTTCTAGTTTGTTAGACTCCATAATATAAAGATTGAGTAGGATTGTTTTTCCCAGAAACCGAATCAAGTTTTGTATAAATAGGATTAATGGGATTTATTGATACCTAGTGAATTCTTACGTCGAATAAAATTACATATTCGACAAATATCCTTGTGATTAATTGTTCCTATTTCTGCAAAATATTACTTAATCGAAAACATTGATATTAAAGGTTGAATACTTAGTTGTGATTGATTAATTAACTTGTTGATTAATTGATAATCTGTTAACAAGTTTCTGAGTTATCACTTTAAGAGCTAACATTATTGAATCACAAATTTTTTTATAAAAAATGTTTCACAACATAGGTGGACTAATAGTGTGAAGAGAGAGAGCAGCAAACTTAAATTGTGATTGGTTCATGTTATCATCCACATCATTTTGTGAACTTTCTTTTATAAAATATTTGTGACTCAAGCATTTCTCATATTCTTTTATTTGAAGATAACTTTGCTTTTCATAATAATTTTAATCTATATTAATCTATATGTATGACTTTTATTTGTATTTGTTTTGCAACTCAAATCTAAAAAGAATGTGATGAGAAGAACATGTACTGCAACCAGGGGTGTCAAAACACCCGATCCGACCCACATTAACCGAACAGGGTTGGGTTTAAAATACTTAATCGGGTTATATGGGTCAACCCGATTAACCCGAATATATACATGTTAGGGTAGGATTACGGATTAAAAGAGAGATGTTTAATCGGATGCGAGTTTGACCCTATTAACCTAACCTAATCAACTCAAATATTATTTTTTAAAATTATTTTATAATTAACTTGGCCCATACATATTGATTTCAAACTTACTTGGGGTTTGGTATTTAATTTTGTGATAGGCTTGTAATTTGCTTTTGTTGAAGACTGATATTTGTTTTGGATATAGAAAATTAATTTCAAACTCAGTTGGTTTGATACTTATCTCTTAGTCTGTTAGTACATTTATTTTTCCAAATTACAAATGTTTAATATAAGTTGAAAATCTCTATATTTAAATTTGATTGAGACCCTAATGTTAAATATTTTATTTCTAGTATCCTACAACTAGTCCACCGCATGTGTACATTGAAATTTCCGTAAGTTTAATATTTCTTTTTGTGACCGAGCTGAGGTGGTTGGATTGATTGTGCTTGGTTTACTTCTCACGTGATGAGGTGGTTGGATTGATTGTGCTTGGTTTACTTCTCACGTGATGGGACACTTGAGACATTGATATACGTGTGCCGCTTGAGGTTGTCGAAAAATAAATCTCTTTATGTCTACCTAAGATACTATTTTGTGATGTTGTTATAGTTTGTTTACATTCATGATCACACATCTTAAAAACATTAAATTATTCATTGACGATATATAGTCTTAGCTTTTACAGTTTCATCCATACTAGTATGAAACTAATTACAATAACGCTGAAATGTATAAGGATATGTAGTTTTACTTGTAAAACTCCATGACCCAATATGTACACGCAGAACATTTCTTTCTCATACCACCAAATCCAGAGGCTTTAGCCAATGCTGAAAACTCATCTTCAGTTCGTTCCTTTCCTCCAATAGTTTGAGTCATCAAAATTGTGTCCACCTGTGTGACAGATTTGGTACAAGAACTTGTATCTGGTAGAGCAGTAAGAATTGCGTCTACAACGATTACCTTTCCATAATATGGTAGAGCCTTGTAGCAGTTTTCTAGCAACGTTATGCAACGATCGTCTCCAACCATGTAATACCCACTATATCATATACTTACGTTATTCATGAAGATGTATGTTGATAAGTTAATTGATAGCGTAAACATACATGTTTAAATAATTGACATTACCTTCATTAAAATGGCATCACCTTGTGGAATACTGTCAAACATATCTCCTCCAACGTGTTGTAAATTAAAAGATGAAGTGTTTGCAATGTATAAAATATATGACTCAAAATTAATTCTTCATCCGGTAACCGGTTATTTTAATTAAATTAGAATAATTTATACTCTTATCTAAAGAACAAAAACAAACATACCAGGATAGAGCGGTGCATTTTCCATCACATGCGGCAAATCTAGGTTAATTCCTTTAATTGTCGGGTGTTTGGATAGAATCATATTGAGGGTGATTCCGAAACCACCTCCAACATCGACTAACGATTTGAGGTTATCAAAACCATGGTAACACTTGAGAGTTTCCTTGATGACGATAGAAGATGTATCTACCATGGCCTTGTTAAAAACTGCATTGAACCTCTCATCTAATCCCATATATTCAAATCCATTACTTCCATGAACCTTGTCAAATAAAGTGTCTCCTTCAAATATTGAATCTTGAAATTTAAACCTTGACAGTAAACACAAAAGAATGCAACATATATGACTAAACATTGTCTCTACTTGTAGGTTAGATTGTGATGAAAAATTGAGTAAAGGGTATTAGTTGTACGTCTCTACAACTCTATGCCACCAAAATACATATAGATAATTCAGTTAGTATCAAGTATCCAAAGATAAAAAGTTTTTTTTTACATGCCACACATTTTCAATTTTTAAAATAAAAAAAAAAAGCTTTCAAAAACTAGTGTAAAACATGAATTTTAAAAGCTTTATTGAACAAAATGACGGGATTATAATAAAAATTATTTTAGCGAAAAAAGTCTAGCACCAAAAACTTAGAGTCTCAGTTTTTTTACGCAGATAGTTTTTCTTTTCTTCTAATGATAAAGCTCTATTTTCTTTTTGAATTTTTTTTCCATCAAGAAGCTTTTCAATGAAGATGCTCTTAGCAACCGTAAAAATTGGCATAACTACCATCCTTGATCTCACTGTAAGAAAATATCAATCGTACCAATTATCGATATTAAACTTAACTAGATTCAACTCCATCATTGGACCTAATGACACTCCATCTTTGTTCGGTATTAAGTGTTTGGCAACGGGTGCAAGACCATACGTTCTAACCAACTTAGATTCAAACTCGCGTTGTGTGCAAGTGACAATCGAATGGCTTGAAAGTAGCCTAAGCATACGATCAATCATTGGTGGAGCATCTTTGTTTGAGATCGACAAACGAGCAACAATCTCTAGAGATGAAAGTTGAGCATTTGAACCCGCCTCGACTATAGTCTCTAGGACCTTGAGTTTGATTGCATATAACAATATCATCGGCAATGAAAGAGAGGAAACAAGTTGCATTGCGTAGTTGAAGTGTTCCTCTGAGTCCATCATTTTTTTAGTGTTGGTAATTATTTATGGTTGATTTTAGTGAAAACTTCGTTAAGTTTAAATAGGAAAAAAGTTGATGATATGAATAGGGGTAATTATAAGGGTAATGATATATTTCACCAAACTTTTTATGTTTTTCTCTAACTAAGGATGCTCATTATATTTAAAATGGACTGTTTTAGTTTATAACATAAATGCATGTTAACTTCATTATGGAATAACAAGTTATAAGGACGGTATCTAAGATCTGAAATTCAGCTTAAACATGTTAAGGCCGGTATTAGGATTGTGAGTAATTCGCGAGGGGAAGTGACATAAATAAATGTGAATTTCTACATCTTGTTGTATGCCAATCATTGTATTGCGAAAACAAGGACCAATATGACAATGGCAAATAATTCTTCATTGCTCCGTATAATCACACGAAGTACATTATATATATATATATATATATATATATATATATATATATATATATATTATAGGGAGCGTTCAAGAAGGAATCACATTTTTTGGAAGAAGGAGATAATATTCATCACGAACAATATTAATACAATTATCAATCAAAATATTAACAAAAAAATTATTTTTACCAGTAAATATTAATCATAATCGATGCTATAAAGAGTATATTCTCTAATTAATTTCTTTTTTATCTCATAACATTAGTTGATGAATATTTATTTAATAAATTATTAAAATTCATCATAATGAATGTTAACTAACATTCTTCACGATGAATGTTTAAACATAACATTTTGACAAATATTTTTAGTTTTAACATTCATTATAAAGAATGTTAACAAACATCCACCGCAATTAATGTTAACGATTTTGAATATAATATTCATCAATTGATATTATAGCCAACAAAAAAAATTTATCAAGGAAACTTAACATTCATAGTATCGATTCTGATAAACTTTTATTAAATTTCACTTTTTATTTTGGAGAAAGATTTTAATGTGGAGAAAGAAGAGAAATAATCTTGTCCTTCTAAATTTATGAGCAACGATTCAAATTAAAAGTGTCAATTATGTAATATTAAATACATTCAATAGCCCTTTTAATATATTTAAAAGGCCAATCAGGTAAAAATTCATTTTGTATTAAATGATGATTTAATTTGGTCTACGTACTAAAATATAGAAATCATATTTGACTTTTTGATCTCTAATTTTGAATCACAAAAATATTAAGTTGATTTTTTTTTTCAAAATAAGGTTTTCATTTTTTTTCTCATTGTAATTATCTTTTATTTTAGTTATGTTCTCACCGAGCTTTTCTTTATATTTATATATTCTGTGAATCACCATTATTAGTTTTGAATCATTTTTTTTTTTTGTGAATCATTGTTGTTACTTTTGAATCAGAACGTTGGATTATTTCTCATAATTACTACATTATTATTTGTTTTTTTATATATTTTATTGTGTATACTTGTATTTTTAGAATCATTTAGTAAACTTAAAATTTTCTATTGATTTAATCATATTGTTCTATTTTTCTCTTGTGAATCATATTGTTCTGTTGTTTATTTTGTGAATCGTATTGAAGATTTGTTTTATAATTAGTGAATCGACATTGTTTAATTATAAATTAAATTGTAATTCGTTTTAAACGCTTCATTTTTTAGTGAATCAACATTGTTTAAATATGAATCAAGGTGATACGAATAGCTGAGGAACAATGACAAACTAAGTTTGTTTATCATTATTATGAATATATGGAAAAAGTACGGTGGAATGCATTCAATTTAACCTGAATGTCTATTGTGTGTATCTTACTTACGGGTAGTGTTTTTAATGCATGAAACTTGTAAAATAGCTCTATTGTATGTATTTACCTATGTGGCACCGGTTGCAATATTTCGATGACACGTCAGACGTCAAATCATCACTCCACCTCATCAGGGAAAAGTGCGGTAGAATGCATTCAACTTGACCTGAATGTCTATTGTGTGTATCTTACTTACGGGTAGTGTTTTTAATGCATGAAACCTGTAAATTAGCTCTATTGTATGTACTTTTTGACCTGCTAAACCCTTAACCGGTTACTAGTTGAATTTTTTTTTTAAATGTATATGTGATTTGACACGTCATAAATTATCTATCAAGTTTACATGGAAATTTACATTTAAAATACTCCACCCAGAAGCATATGTCGACTTGAAAGAACGAGCACATCAAACCTTAATCAAACTCTAATCGTCATTCAAAAACAACCAACACATCAAACCCTCCTTCATATTCTTCTCACGTGTAAAAATCTAGAACCATAAGAGAGTTGTAGATATCATTCAACCCATCCGTCACATCCCCGTTCCAGCAACAAGAAAAATCCGTTGAGTGTAAATTAGGCTTTTCGTCTTTGCATTCTTTCAATTTCGTTCGTTATCCTTCGAGTTAGTGGTATCTAGAGTTTCATTTAACCCTAATCAACCATGAATCGAAAACCTAATTAACTTGAAGTAGATTCAGACCTTTATTTGGTTGTGGATGGTTGCGGCCTAAATCAAAAACCCTAGATCTAGGGTTAGTTAGCTCGGCTGCCAACGCCTGAGTCTAAAGCAACTGACCGCCGCTCGATCATTAGGGCTTCGTTTCAGAAACGGGTTGTGTTTGCTGGAGACGACGAAGAAGACCGTCCGAAAAAGTTGTTGGCATTTGGTTTTCGATTTCAGTTTGCGATTAGGATTTAAAATTTTGTTTTGTACTATTTTAATCGATCATGATGTTTTAATGATTGTGAAATTCAGTTTGCGATTAGGATTTGAATGATTGTTAATCTATGTGTATTTTTCTGAGTGAATCGATCATTGATGACGGTACAAGATTTGGGATATGAACACATTTATTGGTATTATCTAAATATTTATTAATGTGTTGTTTAATATTTTATACTATTTAATTAAAATAATCAGGTAAAATACATACAATAGAACTAATTTACAAGTTTCATGCATTAAAAACACTACCCATAAGTAAGATACACACAATAAACATTCAGGTCAAGTTGAATGTATTTCACTGCACTTTTCCCGATAATTTATGACGTGTCAAGCCACATATACATTTAAAAAAAAAAATTCAACTAGTAACCGGTTAAGGGCTCGGCAGGTCAAAAAGTACATACAATAGAGCTAATTTACAAGTTTCATGCATTAAAAACACTGTCCGTAAGTAAAATACACACAATAGACATTCAGGTCAAGTTGAATACATTCCACCATACTTTTTCCTAAACTAAATCATAGTTATGACTTCTTGAATCAAAGAATAAATATACTATTACAAACAATTGAATTATAGTTATAATTATGTGAATCAACTAACATTAACGAAATATCTTTTTCATATTAATTCAATACAAAACATATGGTTGATGAGTTGAATCTTTTTATATTTAATTGATTCAACAATACAAACCAGAAGTGATAATATGAACCAAAAGAAAACAACATGGTTAAAAGTAACAATTAAGAATAAATAAACTCATCTTAAGATTGAATACAAAAAAATTATCCGCAAAATTGATTTAAAAAGTTATATTACTAACCACCAGAAAAAAATCCGTAACTAGAAATAATCATAGTAGAAAAGTGATGACAATTATGTACAATGATGCTCAGTAATTCAAATTAGAATAATTACAATATTAAAGAATGCTCCGGTAATTTTTTTTATTTGATTATGATAAAGATGAAGCTATAATGGAGTAAACTGTAGAAGGGATTGCATCGAATTATTTCTGTGAGTGAGTTTATGGAAGACTAACTCTTCTACATTTTAGAAATACATAACTGCCATTTAATTTTCTATAAAAGAACTAATATTTATGTTCTTAATTATATACATTATATCAATTGACAAAGTGAAGTGACAAATTATCATGGTATTTTAATGAGATTATCATGAATCATGATATTATCAAATGAATAAGGTATCTCAAGTTTTTATGAGATGTCGTTAAAGGATATCTTTGGCATTAATTTTGTGTCACTACTAATTGTCTCCCTTTTGTCTTTTATTATCCAAAGCTTTTTTCATTTTAATATAATTTTGGTAACTATGTTACAATTATTAAAATATTTATAATCACTTTACAATTACTTTAATTAAATTTTTATTAGTTAATACTATAAGCATGTTAATATTGGTTAGTTACTATCTAATTGTAAACATTCTTACAATTATTATTATTTTGTTGATACGATAATAATAATAATAACTATCATTATAATTGTGGGTCATTCTAATAACATAATTATATTTTCATTCCAACATTTAGTATCGATACAAATAATGTTATTTCTACGCTTAAACGAATATAACTAAAAATTATAAGTTTATAAGATTTCTTTTAATTATTCTTCTTTTTTATTTTTTACGAAAATGAAGAATGTTATAAATGAAAGTTTTATACCAACACATTAGCAAGTATAGCTAGAAAATGGGCTTAAAGGTTTCTTTTATTTATTTATTTTATTATGTGATTAATTACGTAAAGTAATTATTCTTAACTTTTTCATATATTAGATAACTTATTTTTCATCTTTGAGTTATATAGTTAAATATGCACGCATAATACTCTAAAAAAATTATATAATAAAACAATATATGAATTTATAAAATATAATACACGTGTGTAAACATGCAATACACTGTGAGTTGGACGGATAACTTTAAAATCTATCCCCTCGTATTCACGAGGGGCAATAAAAACCCGTTAATATATGTTGGGTCACAAGGTTTCCAAAACTTAGATACAAATTAAATAACAGTTATCTTAACTTGTTAGTTTATATTCAAGTTTTATATCAAACAAGTTTAAATTAATCTAGGCGGAAAACAAGATTAATTTTGACACAAAGTTTATTATGAATCAAAGTATTATTCACAATAAAGTGTTTGTCTCACACAGATGACAAAGTATTCAAACCCACACAGATGGTTTGAATACGATCCAAGTATTAGTATATTAAGATACAATTATCACTACAAACTTTAACAGTTAGTGTGGTAATGCTTTGAGCCTAAGCTTAAAGGTCTTGTATACTATTTTTCTTTGAGAGCTTGAATTACTTGAATACTTGGATACATAGCAGTGCTTTTTGAACTGCTATTTATAGAGTTGGGTGTAACTCTATATTATCCAGCTTACATAATTGTCCAAGGGATAACAGATGCATCTTGGGCAATTTTGCACGCCACCCTTTTTGCTTTTCTTGGAAACAGAAAAAGCAAAAGGTAAAAGGTTTCTTTGCTGAGAAGAAAACCTTTGTCCAATGTTTGACTTTACTCAAACATCTCTCCAGTTGTACCATAGCCTTGGGAAAGAAGAACTTCTTTTGTACAATTGTACTTTCATTCTTCAATCTGTGCTCTTCAGTCTGTGCTCTCAGTCTGTGCTCTCAGTCTGTGATCTTCAGTCTGTGATCTTCAGTCTGTGAAGTCTTCTGTCTTCAATCTTCATTCTTCAGATGATGAATTCATAAGTTTTCAAGAAGAGCATGGCTTTCAGTCTGTGAGATTCTTCAGTCTGTGCTGCACAGACTCAGAAACCATTCTTCAGTCTGTGTAGCACAGACTCAGAAACACAGACTCAAGAATTCATTAAGTTTTTCCTGAATACAACTAAGTTAGATTTTAACTCCTCTGATTTATAATGTAGGTTTGATCATTGTTTTTACCAACAATCTCCCCCTATCTGATGATGTCAAAATCTATTTACAAAAGATAATGGAGAAATAATAAATACTAAAGTACAACATAACTTATGAATCTTAGACTTATATATATAAAGTCAAAGTCATAGTTAGTATACAAAAATATTACAATTATTATATAAGATTGTAAAAGGTATAATTTTAACAATCTTCACTTCTTTCTCTGAGCCTTGATCTCTTTCATCTTTTACACTTTCCTCTTCAACAGTTCTTCCATTTCCTTATCAGATTTTTCTTCAAATTCTTGATACTCTAGGATGATCTTCTTGCAGATATCTTCAAGTCCAATCATCATCCTGATTTGGGAAAGGTTGTTGAATAACCAGCTAATCAGTCTTCTTCTGAATGGTCTGGCTTGAGAATGTTGGCATTCCTTCAGCAGGGCAATGCAGTGCAGCAGAGATTCTCCATATAACCTATTCTGATCCTGGAAGCACTCTATCCCATTGATATCTCTATAGCACAGACCTTCAATGCTGTCAGTCTGTACATATGATCGATCAATGAAAATGATACCTTTGGGTAGAGGATGCTCCCTTCTCTGCTCATTCTCTGTGGATAACCCAGCTGACTTCTTCTTGATTACAAAGTTGTTTGCTATGCAAAACAACTTGTATTCTTCTTCTGAGATGAGCCCCAGACTGAGAACTAGCTCAATCAGGTAAGATAGCTCATCCAGAACTTCTTTCTTCAATTCCTTGTCAGCTGCACTCTTCAAAAGATTGGCAATGGATTGCCATTCCCTAAGCCCTAGAGTGTACAGTTCATCCACCCATACCATCTTCTTGCTCTTGGTCAAAGTCAGCTCCAGCTTCAATTTCTGTCCAATCTTGTTCAGATGACATTCTCTAATCTTCTGCTTGAGCTTTGACTTTTGGAAAGTGGCTTGTAGCTTTGGTTTCAGGCTCTCTATCTTCTGTAACCTTGTTGACAGCTCTTCATCTTCCTTGATTTGTTGCTCAACTTGACTCCTTCTGGTTTGAGTCTGTGAACAACTTTCATCTTCTAATTCTTTGGAGAGCATGTCAACAAATCTTGCTTCCTTCAGCTTCTGCTCTTCTTCAGTTAGTACATTTAAGTACTCAGTTAAAGACATACCTTGAGCAGTAGCTTTTTGTTGCAAGAGTTCATCCTGTAGATTTGTCAGTTCAGGATTTCTTGTGCCAGCAGCATGATCATCCACCATCTTCTTTATCTTGCTTAACCTTTCCTGCTTGGATAAGGCAATCTCCTTGCCCTTACCCTTATCCATAACTTCTTCCATGGTAGAGCTTGACCCAGGATAAGTGCTAATCAGATGAGCACTTCTCCATTGCATTCTATCTGTTGGGTCACAAGGTTCCCAAAACTTAGATACAGATTAAATAACAGTTATCTCAACGTGTTAGTTTATATCCAAGTTTTATATCAAACAAGTTTAAACTAATCTAGGCGGAAAACAAGATTAATTTTAACACAGAGTTTATTATGAATCAAAGTATTATTCACAATAAAGTGTTTGTCTCACAAAGATGACAAGGTATTCAAACCCACACAGATGGTTTGAATATGATCCAAGTAGTATACAAAGATACAGTTATCACTACAAACTTCACAGTAAGTGTGGTAATGCTTTAGCCTAAGCTCAAAGGTCTAGTATACTAATTCTCTTGAATTTCTTGGATGATAGCAGTGCTTTTTGGACTGCTATTTATAGAGTTGGATGTAACTCTATATTATCCAGCTTACATAGTTGTCCAAGGGATAACAGATGCATCTTGGGCAACTTTGCACGCCTTCCTTTTTGCTTTTCTTGGAAATAGAAAAAGCAAAAAGGTAAAAGGTTTCTTTGCTGAGAAGAGAACCTTTATATGATGTTTGACCTTTCTCAAACATCTTATCAGTTGTATCTAGCCTAAGGAAAGAAGAATATCTCCTGTACATTTGTACTTTCATTCTTCAATCTGTGCTCTTCAGTCTGTGCTCATCAGTCTGTGATCTTCAGTCTGTGAACTTCAGTCTGTGAAGCCTTCTGTATTCAATCTTCATTCTTCAGATGATGAATTTATAAGTCTTCAGAAAGAGCATGGCTTTCTGTCTGTGAGGATCTTCAGTCTGTGCAGCACAGACTCAGAAACAATTCTTCAGTCTGTGTAGCACAGACTCAGAAACACAGACTCAGGAATTTCACTAAGTTTCCTGAATACAACTGAGTTAGATTTTGACTCTTCAGATTTATAACTTAGGTTTGATCATTGTTTTTCCCAACAATCTCCCCCTATCTGATGATGTCAAAATCTATTTACAAAAGATAATAGAGAAATAATAAATACTGAGGTGAATCATAACATATGGATCAAGACTTATATATATAAAGTCAGAATCACAGTTAGTTCACAAAAATATTACAATTATTACATAAGATTGTAAATCAAAAATCTAACAATCTTCAATCCTTTCTCTGAGCCCTGATCTCTTTCATCTTTTCCACTTTCCTCTTCAACAGTTCTTCCAACTCCTTATCAGATTTGTCTTCAAATTCTTGATACTCTAGGATGATCTTCTTGCAGATATCTTCAAGTCCAATCATCATCCTGAGTTGGGAAAGGTTGTTGAATAACCAGCTGATCAGTCTTCTTCTGAATGGTCTGGCTTGAGAATGTTTGCATTCCTTCAGCAGGGCAATGCAGTGTAGCAGAGACTCTCTATATAGTCCATTTTGATCCTGGAAGCACTCTATCCCATTGATATCTCTATAGCACAGACCTTCAATGTTGTCAGTCTGTACATAAGATCTATCTATGAAAACAATACCTTTGGGTAGAGGATGCTCCCTTCTCAGCTCATTCTCTGTGGATAACCCAGCTGACTTCTTCTTGATTACAAAATTGTTTGCTATGCAAAACAACTTGTACTCTTCTTCTGAGATGAGCCCCAGACTGAGAACTAGCTCAATCAGGTAAGATAGCTCATCCAGAACTTCTTTCTTCAGATCCTTGTCAGCTGCACTCTTCAAAAGATTGGCAATGGATTGCCATTCCTTAAGCCCTAGAGTGTATAGTTCATCCACCCATACCATCTTCTTGCTCTTGGTCAAAGTCAGCTCCAGCTTTAATTTCTGTCCAATCTTGTTCAGATGACATTCTCTGATCTTCTGCTTGAGCTTTGACTTTTGGAAAGTGGCTTGTAGCTTTGGTTTCAGGCTCTCTATCTTCTGTAATCTTATTGACAGCTCTTCATCTTCTTTGATCTGTTGCTCAACTTGACTCATTCTGATCTGAGTCTGTGAACAACTTTCATCTTCTAACTCTTTGGAGAGCATGTCAACAAATCTTGCTTCCTTCAGCTTCTGCTCTTCAATTGATAATACATTTAAGTATTCGGTTAAGGTCATACCTTGAGCAGTAGCTTCTTGTTGCAAGAGTTCATCCTGTAGATTTGTCAGTTCAGGATTTCTTGTGCCAGCAGCATGATCATCCACCATCTTCTTGATCTTGCTTAACCTTTCCTGCTTGGATAAGGCAATCTCCTTGCCCTTACCCTTATCCATAACTTCTTCCATGGTAGAGCTTGATCCAGGATAAGTGCTAATCAGGTGAGCACTTCTCCATCGCATTCTATCTTCAAGTTCACTTCTACCTGGAGGCAGTATTCTGGTTGTTGTGGTTGATCTAGCAGGATTAGCTTCAGCTTGGATGGCTTCAGCACTGATAATTAGAGCATCAATGCTTGCTGCTGGTTGCTCTGAGCTCTGAGTCTGTGATTGATGTTGTGTCTCAGTCTGTGCAGGTTCAGAAGACACAGACTGAGACTCTCCAGTCTTGACTTTTGAGGCTCCTTCACCTACACCTCCAAAAGTAGCATCATCTTCATCATCATCTGATCTTCTGAAAACTTCAGACTCAGAACTGCAGTTAGGATTGATGGCATCATCATCTTCACCATCAGTGTCCTGTTCTTCAGCCAGCTTTAAGAACTGGTCCCAGGTTTTGATCCCCTTCATTTTTGATTGGGAATCAAAGATATCCCTTTCAGGAATCCTCCTGGCCATTCTTTTTGTCTTTCTGGCTCTTTTGATCTGCAGTGGTTGAACATCTTCATCTTCTTCCCTTGGTCTCTTCAACTCCATCTGACCTTGGGCTGAGATAGTTGCAATTGGGTCTATGTGTAAGACAATGGATGACTCCCCCTGAGTCTGTGCAACCATCTCAGTATGTTCATCTGACTGCAATCTCTCTTGCTCCCCCTCAGTCTGTGCACTCATATCTTCAGTCTGTGGCACAGACTGAGCTTCAGTCTGAGACTTCACCCTAGCACCTTCGGGTCCATCATCTCCATCATCTCCCTCACTGCTATCTCCCCCTAAATCTAAGGATTTATTATTTAAATCTTTATCTTTTGAGGTTTTAGCTTCTGCAGACCCATGCTTCATCTTCTCCCCCTTTGTGACATCATCTACCAAGTTTGAGAGGGTGGTCTGCATTTCATCTAACCTATTGGATACCTTTTCCTCCAGCATATCCACTTTATCCACCATAGTAGAGACTAGATGCTGCATCTTCTCTAGCTCTTTCTTATTATTAGTGAACTCAGTCTGTACCCATTCAGACAACCTGTTGATGGCAGAAAGCACATCATTAAGTGTACTAGAAGGCACAGACTGGGTCTGGTTGGAGGGGTTAGAATTGGGTGATGGTATGTGTTCCTCACTTGACTCATGTTGAAACTGAGCAAGATCACTGGAATCTTTTGGTGTTGCACTCTTTGCCTCACTCTGTGTCCTGTGCATGGAAAAGCGATCATAGGCATTGAGTGGTGTAGTTGTTCCCTCAGATCTAATCTGGTGATAGGATAAGATATCACGGGGAAATGATTGTGTTGCACCTGTTGCCTCAAACAGTTCCTGGTGTAATGGAGCAGTATCACTGGCAACTGATGTTGAAGTTTGTATGCCCTCACTAACCATCTGGTGATAAGATGGTAGATCATGGAGCAAAGAAGAGGAGATCTGTACCTCAGTCTGTGACATGACTGGGGCATTGTCGATCTGTGAAGAGGGGTGTAAGAAAAGACTCACTGGAGTGTGAACTAGTGCAGGACTAGTGGTCAATATGGGTCCAGCCATTGTGAGTGGGGTAAAGAGGGGGTTGGTAGTGCTCAGGATTGGAGCATCTTCTTCAATGCTTACTACAGGGGTCAGTGTAGCAGCAGCAATGTGGGTATCCAAGCTGACTAAACTAGGTGTAGGTTGGGTCAGTTGGGTAGCCATTGGCACCACAGACTCTAGCAGAGCTGTAATGGAATGGTCTACAGCACTGGAAGGTGTTCTGTTGACATCCAGTTCCATGGATGATGATTGTAGGATCGCAATAAAGACTGATCTTAAACAATGAATCAATAAACAATAACTAATGCGCGGAATTCAATAGCTATCGATTGTACGTTCAACAACAAAATCACAAACACATATATTGAATTAATCATATAAAGCAATGTGAATTACAATGACAGGAACACTGAGAATGACAAAAGCTGCCAAGAAAATTCGCCTATATCAAAATGCAGAGTGTCGAAAAAGCCCGTGAAACTGAAACCCTAAACAAGTATTTATTTGTAACTAATCTGGACTAAAGGGCGATATTGGTGATATCGCCTGTGCGATATTAGTGATATCGCCTAAGCGATATTAACAATATCGCCTAATACAAAATTAATCTAATTAATTACAACTCGAAACTTAGACCAAGTGACAGACACTCTAAATGTATCAACAAACTCCCCCGTGTCTTCAGCTTGGTCTTCAAAAAGTCTTCAGTCTAAACCCATCCAGTAGGAAATTTGCCACCCGCATGGATTCCATGGGTTACACAGATATCTACAATTTTCTGGAATTGTTGAGCAAGCTTTTCATTTGTTGGATTACCTCGGTAATATCTTATTCTATTATCAAACAACTTTCTCATATCCTCCTTTGATAAATTTATCAAGCTCATAGGATCAAAAATCCGATATTGTGCTTTCTTCAACCCATAGAGAGAAGTCTTCTCAGGTTCAACATTCTCTGGCACAAAAACCAATACAGCTTCTCCAGTCTGGCTATCAAATTCCCAGTAGTGAAATCTTCTAAGAATGTTCAGGGGAACAGTTTCCAAAATAATCCTCTTCACACAATCAGCCGGAGGATAGCGCATTCTGATTAATGGCTGATTTGTAGCAGGATCTAGCCGTTTCTTGTAGATAATTCTTTTTCCCAATGTCGGCTTAATAAAACTGTACCTCTTTGTACGAATTTCTCTTTGAAGAGTAGTCTGAATGAAGTCTGCACGGGTATTTCTCTCAGGATTTATCAGTTGTAACTGAGCAAGCCTATTTAATTCTCCTTTAGGCAACGTGCTCAGTTTATTGAATGAAAGTTTGAAGTATTGAACTCCATCGGTTCTTTTGATCATAAACCTTGCATTCACAACTTTCCAGCTTTTGATCAATCCTTTGTAATCTCCCTTGACCTTGTAAGATTTGCAAGTAACAGGCACAATCTTTTCTTTACCTTGAGGCCACCAGGATGCCAGACGAGCCGCTCTTTCTTCCACGGTTTCCGGAACCTTAGGAGATTCAGGCATTTCAGCTTGAGGTTCGGTTGAGTCATCAGGTGATTCATCTTCTTCTTCTTCAGATGAATCTGACTCAATAATAGGAGCACCATAATAAAATTCGTCCTCATCAAATGTTTCATCTTCAGCTTCGAGGTCAGAATCTTCATCCGGTGTATCCTCTCTCACATTATTAGATCTGTTAACCATTCTCGCCAGATATGTCAAATCAGCACACGAATAGTCAACGGACAGTGGTCTTGGTTGTCCAGGTATTTCCTCAAACGAGAAGTAATCCAAACGAGCACTTTCATTGCCTGGTTCAACGTTTACATTTTCATTTTCAGTTTCAGGGGGAGTTACATTTGGTCTTTCACTATTATCTATCTCCCCCGAAACGACCAACTGGGACTCCAAAGCTACAACCCTAGACCTAAGCCCCTCATTCTCTTTTTCCACAGCTTCAACTCGAGTAGCTTGAACTTGGATGACCGCAGCTTGAGCATCCAGGGTGTGTTGCATCGAATCTAGCCTCTTTATTAGTTCCTGGATAACCGAGGGATGTGGTTGAACAGGAATGTCGACCTGCGGTGTATCCAGAGGCGTGGCCGAAGTTGAAACTAAACGAGCTGCCTTTGATTTCTTCGGTGGTGGAGGCACATACTCATCATCTGAGGATTCCCGTACCCGCTTATCCTTTTGCGGTACGTGCTGCTTGCCGGCAGCAATCCTCCTCTGAATCCTCAAGTAACGCTGAGGATTGATACGCCTCATGAGTTCGATCTCTCGACGATCCGGAACCAGCCATTCAGATTCCGTATCAGTGTCACCTCCGGCTGGCCCCGAGGAGTCGGAATCAGTGGATCCCTCAGAGGTATCATGGTGAACATGCAAAGTATGCAAGTCACCCTGAGAGGAAACACTCAAAAATATATCCGCCAAGGGATCTTCCGTAGCTTGTACAGGAATGTCAGCAAGGTTTGCTTCAAAAATAGGAGGAGGATCCAGATAACCCTCATTTGCCGGCGGCTGGTAGTTCGGGTCAATGATATGACCGAAGAGAGGAGTATCTGGGGGAATCGGAACCCCCTTGCCATTTGAGCTCATTACCCCAAAAATCCGATTGGACATTGGGGTTTGGCGGTAAACACGGGTGGCATCAGTCGCCAGATCCGGTAGCTCCCTATTAATCAAAAGCTGAATAAAGCGGGGATACATGAACCATCTGTTATCCCCTAGTTGAGCGTTGTCGACCATAGCCCTGAAGATATAACCAGAGTAGTTATAGGGCTTATTGTAGACGAGAGCCAACATTGCTGAAACCGTCCGATGACTGGTACCATCGTACCCAGCTTTACGGTTGGAGAGGCACAAGATGAAAATGTGCATAAGCCACCTCCAAACCCGAGTCAAGTTGCCCTTCCGGTACTAATCCGAATGCGTACCAGAATATCCCATTCGGTTCATTGCTCCAACAATGAATTCGTTGGAGAAGAGGATCGGCATATCAGAATTGTCCTCGAACCGAAGAACATCTCTTATCAGCTGTTCAGAGATAATAATTTCATGTCCGTGCACTGTTGAGATAAGACGTGTGTGCTCAAGTGCAGAGTTAACGGACGCGTTCCTCCAAAACTGCCCGACATGATCTCTGTATATGGTGTCGGAGGCAGTAATCGCTGTGAAAATTCGCGAACGGCGCAGGAAGGTTAACAGAGGCCTAAAGGGCTCAGAAGAGTCCTTAGTATCATCCAAGAAAGCAGTGATATTGTGACGGGTGTCACACTTGGAATCGAATAGCGCGAAATCTTCCATTTCTGCAGAATATCAATACACGACACAAAGCTCGAAAGCAGTTAGTGAAATATATTGCAACAGGCCAAGAAGAAGTTAGACAATGTAAACTGGGCCTGTTTGTCACTGGTTTAGGCCTGGCCCAATTGACTGATTTCTAATTTAGGCGATAATGAAGATAATGTCGCTTAAAGTGAAATTTTAATTTAGGCGATATTACATCAATATCGCTAATGATATCGCATATGATATCGCTAAACAAACGGCTCAAAAAACCTTTTAATCGAAAAACCAACCAAATGTATGATCTAAAGCCTAAAACTGATGTCACAAACAATGGGCAACGTTCAGAGCATTATTACACTAGATTTGATCATGTTTTAAGCAGTTTTTATCACAAAACCCTAGGTTTTCCTATTTCGAATTAAAAGTTATCCAAACACTCATAAAAAGCAAGTTATAAAGCAAGAGAAGCATACCTAATGATGAAATAAACACTGGCGCACACTAGGGAGTGGTTGGATTGAAGTGAGGGTCGAAAAATAGGAAGAAAATGGTTCGAACAGGCGATATCGCAAAATCGCACTCCAATATCGCTATCAATATCGCTTGAATGTTTTGAAAACGTACCAAATTAGAGCTCAAATTCTTCTATTTATAGTTGTCCTTGTATGCGATATTGGCAGCGACATTGACAATGTCGCCTTGATTTCAAAATTAAACAGTTAATTGTGACATAATTCTAAAAAATTAAAATAAAATATAATTAAAACATAAATAAATAAACTAATTCAATAACAATTAACTTTGGGGACGAAATAAATTGAATACAATAACTCAGAAATAAAATATTTTTGTAATTTTCTTTATAAGACAGAATTAAAATACTGAAAGCAATAAATAAACAATCTTTTTTTTTGGGGACGGAATTGTTTTGGTTTGGTTAGGGATCATATCAGGATAACATGCAATTATTAGGAAATAGTAAGTGTTATTCCGATTATCAGTATATTTGTCCACTTTAAATTTACTTAGCATATTTAAATCATCTGTTATAAAGATTAGTTCAAGACGATTATTGATATTTTATACATCTAAACATTTGTACTTAAGTATATGATTTCAACTCATAATGAGATGAACCATTGTGTTATTATTAGCATGCATATTATAGTATATAAATCACATTAAAATATACATTTGAAATCAAAAACATGTTAGTATTTTCTATATAGAAGGTGAGGGTATGAACGTATCTTTAGAACTAAGATAGCGGTGACAGGTCTGTACTTTCGTACAACAGAGTCACATAAGCAATAGTTCGGGTTGAACAAACACCAGTCTGAACAATTAAACTAGAGGGTACAGGTCTGTACTTTCGTACAACAGAGTACCATAGTTTAACACAAACCAGTATGAGGCAAGCTTTTTATAACTTTTCTGCACTTTTGTACATTTTATTTTGAGAATTTGAGGAATGCCACGGGTACGTAATGGTTGTCTATAGGTTAACATAGACTACGCACCTAAGTTCTTTTGAAGAATATATTAGATGAAACCAGGTCTGTATTTTCATACAACAGAGGAGACACCTAATATATTCCCCCAGATAACACCATACAAAGACCCTATATTTTTTAGATCATAACATGTTCATCATCCAAATATTAAGACGAAGCGTCAAAATATTTCGGACAATCAGCCCTTATTTTAACTTAGTGTCATACATATTAATATGTCTTTACATAAAATAATATGCATATTTGAAAGTTAAGCTTCTTAGTAACTTTAGAACAAATGCCTATCAATACATCATTTGATGAATCTAATGTTTATAAAAGATATTTCAAGTATGCTAGATAAATCTACTCACACATCAAACATAAACCTTAAAATTCCATTTTATGCATGTCTCTTGATGTACTATCATTTCCCAAATTGTTTACAGACACAATTCAACGTCTATTTTTAACAATGTTGAAACTATTGCGTTTCTTTAATACTAACAAGTATAAAGAGTGGCAGTTGCGTTATTAATTTTTTTTTTTTTTTTTTTTTTTTTTTTTTAAATGAAACTAAGAAACAAAAGAATTAAATGTCACAACTTACTGTTTTATTTGAAAGAAGCGCAACCCTATCATGTCGATAAGCTGGTCAAACCTAGTTCTTGAGAAGGCCTTGGTAAACAGATCAGCATTTTGTTTATCAGTTTCTATTTGGACAAGATCTATCAAATGCTTCTCATAGCAATCCCGTATAAAATGAAACCTAATCTCTATGTGTTTGGTTTTAGAGTGTTGTACGGGATTTTTAGTGATACAGATAGCAGCAGTATTATCAATAAATAATGGAGTCATGGTTAAGAGTAAACCGTAGTCACGAAGTTGGTGCTGAATCCACAAGATTTGTGAACAGCAATTGGCAGCAGCAATATATTCAGCTTCCGCAGTTGAAGTAGAAACCGTTGTTTGCTTTTTGCATTGCCAAGAAACTAAACATGAACCAAGAAACTGGCAACCTCCTGATGTTGACTTTTTATCAATGCTACAGCCGCCATAGTCAGAATCCGAAAATGCTGTGAGAGCAAATGACTTCTCAGTTGGATACCATAGACCTAGAGTAGGTCTATGTTTGAGATACCCAAATATCCGTTTAACCGCCTTCAAATGTGAGACCTTGGGTTGAGATTGATATCTTGAACAAAGTGAGACAGCAAATACTATATCAGGTCGGGAAGCAGTAAGGTACATTAAAGATCCAATCATCGACCGATATAGCTTTTCTTCACAATTCTCCTCATCTTCGTCTGGTCCAAGATTGTGGTTTGTAGAGATGGGAGTTCCATAAACTCGACAATCATGCAATTTGTAGCGTGTTAACATATCGTTAACATACTTGGATTGATGAATGTAGGTGCCCTTTGATGATTGATCAACTTGAACAACCAGAAAGAATTTTAGCTCCCCCATCGCACTCATCTCAAATTCAGATTTCATTATCTCTTCAAAATGTCGACACAGAGACTCATCAGTTGAACCGAAAATAATGTCGTCTACATAGACTTGAACTAGTAGTTGACTATTTCCAGTTCTCTTGATGAAAAGAGTGCTGTCGATGTGACCACGTTCAAACCCATTTTTGATCAAGTGCGTTGCCAACCGATCATACCACGCACGCGGAGCTTGATGAAGACCATAAAGTGCCTTATCCAGCTTGCACACATAGTCTTGATGAATACGGGAGACGGGTATTGGATCAGGTGTGAGGTTTGTTTCCATATTATTTAGCTCAACCTCTTGAGCAGAAGGATCATCTTCAGTTTCAACAAGAATGTCTTCAACACTATCAACATTAGCAGAATAATCTTCAGAATCAGAAGGAACACTTTCGGGAACAGCAGTAGATGAAGATGATTGAGGATCAGTAGCAGTAGAAGACAAAGTAGAAGACAAGTGTAATGAAGAATTATCCGGATTAAGATGTAATCCATGAAGAAGAGTAACAACTTGATCCACTTCATCAAGCTTTGGGAGATTTAATGAGTTAAGAAGATTGTCATACTCAAACAACCAATCCGGACCTTTTCCTTTTGGAGTCTCCGTGTACTTTAAGCATTGAACCTCAAAAAGTTCTTCAATTCTTCCCGTTTCTTTGTTGAAGACCCGTTTGTTAGGAGAGTTAACCGAATAGCCGAGAAATAATCCATCGACTGCCTTTTCACCAAATTTAGAAACTTTATCTTTGGATATCAAAATAGTACAAGGACATCCGAATGGTTCCAAAAATTTTAGGTTTGGCTTTCGGTTATTGAACAACTCATAACACGTCTTATTCTTCTTCTTGTTCATCAGAACACGATTTAAAACATAACACGCCGTGTTGACTGCCTCTGCCCAAAAAGTAATTGGCAAATGTGAATCTGACAGCATAGTGCGAGCAGTTTCAATGATGGTTTTATTCTTTCTCTCTGCCACCCCGTTCTGTTGTGGAGTTCTTGCAGCACTAAACTGATGAACAATTCCCTTACGAAGACAGTATAATTCAAGAATTTTGTTCTTGAATTCCGTTCCATTATCACTTCGTATTTTCTTGATCTTGGAGTTGCACAGATTTTCAAGACGATCAAATAGATAGGTCAAATTATCTGGTACTTCAAACAGTAGGATTTACCTCCAATACTCTTCGTGCTTACAGGTCCAAACAAGTCCATATGAAGCAATTCCAAAGGAGATTCAATGGTGTTTACTTGCTTAGACTTGTGAAATTTCTTGTGCTGTTTCCCTTTTAAACAGGAAACACAATGATCTTCCAAAGCAAATACTTGTTTAGGAATGCCATCCACCAAACCATGTTTAACCAAATGATTCATTTTACGGAAATGAATATGACCCATTCGTCTGTGCCACAACAATGAATCCTTGCTAGATGCTTTGGAAAGAAGACATGTATGTTCTTCAGTTTCCACAGTCCTCATATCCAGGATATACGAGTTCTTCACCCTTGGTGCTCGTATAAGAATCCATTCTTCGGGAATTACAAATCCCGGCTTCAATATTAAACACTCTAAATCTGTAAATGCAGCAGTGAACTTCTTGTCGCAAACTTGAGAGACGCTAATCAAGTTGTGTTTCAGCTCCTCGACAAAGTTGACGTTTTCAAAGCTCACTTGACCATTTGTGAGTGTTCCAAGTCCAGTTATTGTACCTCCAGTATCACCAGCAAAGGCAACATGTCCCCCATTATATGGTTTAACATCTGAGAGCAGGGAGATATTGCCTGTCATGTGTCGCGAACAGCCACTGTCAACATACCACTTGCTATTCTGCACCTTTGACTGTCACAACACAAGAAAAAAGAATGTTAGTTTGAAATGGAGACCCAAGCCTTGACAGACTTGGGTACTCCTGAGACTTCATCTATTATTATCACATCAGTTAAAACCTTGTTTTTTAGTACATAATTATTTTTTATTGATGTGATAACTTCAGATGACATAACATTTTTTGTACTCTTCTTTATCCAAACTTTCTGAGATAAAGTCGGTTGCTTATTAATAACATTAACCTTTCGATCAATTGATTGAGTAGGTGTAATGTTGTTAACTTTAGAAGTTGGAGCATGTCGAGATAATCCAGGTTGTTTTGACTTTTGAAAATTTCTTCTTTTATTATAACCTGTACTATATTGTGATGCCCATTTTCTAGCAAGCACAGGACACTGATTAATGAGATGACCCTGCTTCTGACAGTAGAAGCATGATCGTCTTTCTCGGAAAGTTTGATCAGAACTTGATAGTGGTTTAGGCGAAAGATGAACCCTACGAGGTTTAATTTCAGGTACGTTTACTGCACATGAACACTTATGTGAACATGATGGAGTAAACGTATTCACAGTTGAGGTAATCTTTGGAGAAGAATTTTTAATTGAAACTTTATTATTTTTAAACTTCTCCTGGATGACTTGTTTCTTTTCAGGTTTGAGGTTATTCTTTTTAACTTTCTGTGTAACCTCGTGAGTTACATCCTCCACTTCTACCACTTCTTTAACATTTGTTGAAAGGACAAACTTGATTGGTTCAACTTTAGGCTTAATAAGCTCAGCCTTCCTTTTATTTGAACTAAAAACTTTAAGCAACTCAGGTTGCTTGTTATCAGCAGCCTTAACAAGCTTAGGCTGTTTAACATCATCACCCTTGACAGTTTCAGGCTGATTGGGAATTTCAACACTAACTGGTTCTGCCACAGGATTTGTATCCTTCTTAAGAACAGAAGGTACAAAATCTTTAATTTCTTCCTGCGAAAGAATAGGCTGATTCAAGTTTGAGGGAGGAGGTTGGTTGTGATAACCAATTCCTGCCTTACTCTTTGTATCAGTCCGTTGATTTTGCAGAATATCAGAAAAGACCATAGTAGATGTGGAAATATTTGCAAGTCTGCGTTTTAAATCAACATTATCCGATTGAGTTTCAGCAAGTTCTTTTTTAAGATGAGAAATGAGTTTTAAATAACTGTCAATCGCATCTTGTTTGTTAAAAATCATTGCTTTTAACTCTTTCTTTTCTTCCATAATAGTTTTCTGATTTATAACATAGACTTTTTCATTTTCTTTTAAAACTTTGTTTGCTTCAATAAGATTGGTCAGATCTATATTTAAGCGATCATTATCTACCATGTACCTGTTGATTTTACCAGTTAGTGTGATACAGGTTTGGCAATTAAAAGAATCACATTCTACCTCATTTTGAACATCTGCCATAAGGGCAACATTTTCTTGATCAATCATAGCCGAAAAATCATATGCTTCTTCTTCTTCTAACAGAATGGCTGCCTTGGCTACTTCATTATCCTTTTTGTAGGTAGAAGGTTTTGAAAAACCCGTAGATGGTTGTCTACCCTTCTCACATTCTCGTGCAAAGTGACCCAGATTTTGACATTTGTAGCATCTGATCTTGGATTTGTCAAATCCCATGTTGGTTTTATCAGTGACGTCTTCAAGAGATCTCTTTCCAGTTCTTCTTAAATACGTCTTAGTCCTTCTTGTCAGCATGGCCATGTTCCAACGAAGATCCACTCTCTCTAACTCATCAGGATCAACTTGCGCAAAATCTTCGTCGGTAAGATCTACCGAGTTAATCCTCTTTGAAAGAAAATCATCGTATGATGATAGAAAGGCATTAAAGATTACTGCATGCTCATTGTGAGATGCAGTAGCAGAAGAGGATGATTGAGATGGAAAAGAAGAGAATGTCCCAACTGAGTTATTTCCCGAAGAGTAATTGGGTTTAGAGGAAGATGTAGACGGCCCAGATAGAAGTGCTGTACTTCCATATCCAAAATTACTATTATCAGGAAGCAAAGAGCTAGATCTTGTGCTTTTCTTCTGAATGTCCAAGGCACATGTTTCAAGCTTCCCAATAAGTTGATCCAGAGACATAGCTAGTATGTCTGGATCATTCTCCATCATCAGCACTCTAGTTTCCCAGTGAGGAGGCAGAGCATTCAGTAGCTTCTTGTTGACTTCAATAGAGCTAAATTTGTAGCCTCCTTCAGTCAGCTCATTTACAAGACGCGAATATCTGCAGAATAAATCTTTCACCGTCTCATTCTTCTGGATGTCAAACAGATCATACTGTTTCTTCACTAACTCCAGTTTACTTTGCTTGTACTCAGTAGTACCTCCACATCGTTCAGCTATGCCATTCCACAGATCATAAGCGATGTCGTGTTGTTTAAACATTTTCATGGCATCTGCAGGTAAAGACATGGTTATAGCAGAGTGAGCCTTTCTTTCACATTCCCATGCTTTGCGTTCTTCAACAGACATGGAACGAATAGGCTTTGGTGGAGGAATACCAACATGCTCTCCACTTGAAACAGGTCTTACGTATCGTTCCAGTAAAGGTATCTCCATTTCAGGGTCGGTAAACGCGACAAACGATAAAAATCTACCTCTCCATTCAGAATACTCCATTCCTGGAGCAAAGAATGGAGGTTTGTTTGCACTACCCACTTCAGCATTGTGTTTTAACATTGCATTAACAGCTTGTAAAGTAGACATTTTAATTTATATTAATTAAAATTAACTTTTGAAAAAGGTTTAAAATTTGTCTAACACCCTATAGCGATATTGCTAATATCGCTAACAATCTGATGATTGAGCGATATTGGTGATATCACTATCAATATCGCTAATTAAAGCGCAAATCAAAATCAGACAAAACAGACGATATCACAGACGATATTGCAAGTAATATCGCTAAACTTAATCAGGCGATATTGAATCAATATCGCAAAAATTAACAAGGCGATACCAGGTTATATCTCTAGTAATATCGCTAGAGATATCGCTCAAATTAATGAGCACAGAACACGTAATATCGCTGTAACCCTAAAGGCGATATTATTGTAATATCGCTTCTAATATCGCTAAAACGGCTGTAAACCCTAAAATTTCAAAGACAACGAAATTTTCAAAGTTTAGAGTAGCAAACAACGAACACGAATCCAGAAAACACTAAAAAATACTGATTAAATAGCTTTTTAAGAGTAAAAACAATTTGTTTATGCTAAAAAACTAGTTAATACGACTTTTAAACGTACGAATAATGATTCAATAACCACTAATCCAATGATTAACTGGCTCTGATACCAATTGTAGGATCGCAATAAAGACTGATCTTAAACAATGAATCAATAAACAATAACTAATGCGCGGAATTCAATAGCTATCGATTGTACGTTCAACAACAAAATCACAAACACATATATTGAATTAATCATATAAAGCAATGTGAATTACAATGACAGGAACACTGAGAATGACAAAAGCTGCCAAGAAAATTCGCCTATATCAAAATGCAGAGTGTCGAAAAAGCCCGTGAAACTGAAACCCTAAACAAGTATTTATTTGTAACTAATCTGGACTAAAGGGCGATATTGGTGATATCGCCTGTGCGATATTAGTGATATCGCCTAAGCGATATTAACAATATCGCCTAATACAAAATTAATCTAATTAATTACAACTCGAAACTTAGACCAAGTGATAGACACTCTAAATGTATCAACAATGATTCCATTTGTGCTATACTTTTGGGGGTTGAGTCTGGTGATTCCTCCAGAGTGAGTGGTGACTCATCTGGGTTGGTTTGTTTGTGACTCTCTTTTGTGGGTGAGGATGGGCTAGGATAAGAAGGTTGATCTGTATCCATGTCCTCAGAAGAAGAAGAAGTACTACCTGCATCTTCTGTTGAAGATGGAACAGACTCAGGAATGTTTGAGTCTGACTCCAAGTGCACAGACTGAGTTGAGTCTGTATCCCCGGAGTCTGTGTGCTCTGCTTCAGCCACACGATCTTCAACAGCCTGGGTCTTATTACCCATACTATCACTTGAATCATCACCCTCCATGGATGCAGAAGCAACATATGGGTGATCAATCCAGTGCTGCATAGCAGCAGTGATAGGTGCTCCAGAAAGTGGAACCGGATGGTTAAACACTTTATATGTGAGCACAGGAACAGGTATATCTGCCACTTTATTATTAAAGGACATATATACAGACCCAGTTAACCTGGATTGGATGCACAGGGAGAGTAGCCTTATAAAAGGTACATTAAAAATTCTGTTTGACTCATTCACCAGTTTTAAAATTTCTTGAAAATACAACTCTGCAAAGTTGATGTTTAAACCAGTGATGAATGAGCTCAACAGCTGAGTTTCAAACTCATTTAGCTCCCCTGTGCTACCAGATTTACCTCCTAGACTTCTAATGATGCCAGAAATTAAAAATTTCCATTTGGGGGTGAATCCTGACATCAAAATTGTGCCTTTTTCTTTGGTATATCCAACCAAAGTAAGAGAAGCCCTTGCTGCTTCTTTGGTTGGAATAGGTTCAAAATTATTTCCCAAAGGCAGGTCTAAGACATTCCTAATTAACTCCTGATCAATGGTAACTGCCCGTTTACCATGATCAATAGTACCAGTAATTGCAGTATTGGTACTATTTGAGGAGCAAGTATACCACCATTCCATTAAAAAATGTGGGTATATTTGAGGAACTGTGTTAAAGAATGCTCCCCTTAATGGATGAGCAGACATAAAAGCAGTTAGTTCCTCAAACCCTTTATTCTTTTTCGAATCAGGGATGGAAATGGTAGCTACTTGATTGTTGATACAGAGCTTTACCTGTTTCCCTTGTTTGAAGGGTTTAGCCGCAGCGATGTTGGCAGGTGCCGTGTAAACCCATTGATCAGCCATTGAAGAAATTTTAGAAATTGATTTTGAAAATGGTTGAGCGATTTAGGGTTTAGAAACTCTGTTTGTTTTTGGTGTGCAAGTACGAATGAAGAAGAAAGGGAGAAAACATAAATGGGTATTTGTAGAAATTAAATTTCCGTTAAATGGGACCCACTTGGACGGTTTATCCCTGTTTCTGCAACAGTAGCGCTGAGGCACGTGCACTTTTTGTATTGAGCAGATAAATAGACAACAAGCGCCAAAACTTTTAATGATTATTACCATAAAGATGGTTAAAGCATTAAATGCAAAGATATTGTTGTTTATTTATGTAGAAAAAAAATAGAATAAATAAATAAATATATTAAAATTAAAAACATTTAGTCTGAGTGTATATAATCAGTCTGTGCAATGAGTCTGGGTGACGTCACACAGACTGAGCCATATAACAGACAGACTAAGAGAAAATAACAGAATTTTAAAAAAAACTTTTGTGCCAGCAGTGGTAACAGATTGATATTGCTAACAGTACTAACTTGTGAAAGCCGTACTAAAATTAACTAACAGTAGTAACTGGTGTGAGCAGTACTAAAGTTAACTAACAGTGGTAACTGGTGTGAGCAGTACTAAAGTTAACTAACAGTAGTAACTTGCTACATTAACAGTGTTAATTGTACCAATCTTTACCAGCAGTGCTAAAATACGAATTCATGGGGGCAGTGTTAAAAAGTCTTATCAGTATTAACCAGCAGTACTAAAAGTAACTAGCAGTATTAATACTAATAGTACTAAAATACTAACCTTATGAACTAATAAAGCACAAAAATAGAGGGTCTAGTCTGAATGAATATGGTCAGTCTGTGTAGCTAATCTGGAAGAAGTTACACAGACTGAAACATATAATCAGTCAGACTGAGAGAAAATAACATAAGGTATAAAATCTTTTTAGTATTTTCTTAGAAAGTATGTACAAAAACATCTCTTTGTCTGTGCTTTTTGATTGTATGTAGCTGAGAATACAGTTATACAGATTGAAAAACAGACACAGACTGAGAATTGAATCATATAGATTCAAGGTTTTACTAGGGGTTGAGCATTCCTAGTTGACCAAGCAGATACAAAAATCTATCTTCATTTAAAGGTTTAGTAAAGATATCTGCTAATTGGTCATTTGTGGGCACATATTTGAGAATCACTTTACCTTTCTCAGCACAATCTCTGATAAAGTGATGTCTGATCTCAATATGCTTTGTCCTGGAGTGAAACACAGGATTCTCAGTGATGGCAATGGCACTTTGGTTATCACACATGATTGGAGTTTTTGTAAACACCAAATCATAGTCTGCTAGTTGATGTTGCATCCATAGCAATTGAGCACAGCAACTACCAGCAGCCACATATTCTGCTTCTGCAGTGGATGTAGCAACAGAATTCTGTTTCTTGCTTGACCAACTGACTAGTTTGCCACCTAGTAGTTGACATCCACCAGAAGTGCTTTTCCTGTCTAATTTACAACCTGCATAATCTGCATCTGTATATCCAATTAGATCAAAACCAGAGTCTTTGGGATACCAAAGACCCAGGTTAGGAGTACCTTTTAGGTACCTAAAAATCCTTTTTACAGCTTTTAGATGCGATTCTTTAGGTTCAGATAGATATCTAGCACACAAACATGTTGAGAACATGATATCTGGTCTACTTGCAGTGAGGTATAGTAGAGATCCTATCATACCTCTATAAGTGGTTTGACAGACTGACTTACCAGACTGATCCTTATCCAACTTATCTGCAGTGCTCATTGGTGTTTTCATAATTGAACAGTCCTTTAAAGAATATTTAGTAAGTAGATCATTGACATATTTACCTTGGTTGATGAAGATACCATCAGGTTTCTGATGTACTTGTAGACCAAGAAAGTATGTTAACTCACCCATCATACTCATTTGATACTGTTTTGACATTAAGTTTGAAAACCATTTACACAATTTTTCATCAGTAGACCCAAATATAATATCATCAACATAGATTTGGACTAGTATGACATCTGCCTTGCTCCTTTTGAAGAACAAAGTTTTATCAATTGATCCTCTAGTAAAGTCATTACTAAGAAGATAGGATGATAAGGTGTCATACCAAGCTCTTGGAGCTTGTTTTAGCCCATATAGTGCTTTCTGCAATTTATAGACATGATTTGGAAAAGTGGAACTTACAAAACCTGGAGGTTGTTTCACATAGACTTCCTCCTGTAAGTTGTCATTCAGAAATGCACTCTTGACATCCATTTGATAGACTTTGAAGTCCTTGAATGCAGCATATGCCAAGAATAACCTTATTGCTTCAATTCTGGCTATAGGGGCAAATGTTTCATCATAATCAATGCCTTCTTCCTGCTTGTAGCCTTGAGCAACTAGCCTTGCCTTGTTTCTGATTATCACTCCATCCTTGTCCATTTTGTTTCTGTAAACCCATTTTGTTCCAATAATGGTTTTCCCTTTTGGAGCAGGAACTAGGGTCCAAACATTGTTTCTGTCAAATTCTGTTAACTCTTCCTGCATTGCTTCAACCCAATCATCATCTTTCAAGGCTTCTTCAGCTTTCTTTGGTTCAATGATTGACAGGAAGTTTGTGTAGAAACAGAAATTTGCAGTAGATAAGTTTGACACTTTAGCTCTTGTTTGTACACCTGAAACATAATCTCCAATTATTTCTGTAATTGGATGATACTTGTGTTCTTTGACTCCTAGAAGTGATTCATCATTTGATGGTAAATCATTCTCATTTGGTGGAAGAATAACAGAACTGAGTTCTGCATCATCTTCTACACAGGGCAAGTCTGAGTCTGTAGAGTTCACAGACTGAAAACTATCAGACTGAACACATGTATCAGAAGAGTTTGAATCTCTGGACACAGATTCATCTTCTGTTGATGAAGGTATTGTCATAGAATGAGTAGGTTGATCATCTTCATTATCACTTTCAGAGTCCTGTTGTTGGTTAACAACAACTGGGATTTGAGATTCAGATCCCACAACAGATAAATCTTCTAACAAATGAACATCAGACTGAGAAACATGTTCATCATTAGCAGAGGAAGCATCAAAGGTGACATTGATGGTTTCTTCAATTTTATTTCTTCTGTTGTTGTAAACTCTGTAGGCCTTTGAGATAGATGAATAGCCAACAAAAATTCCTTCATCAGATTTAGGTTCCATCTTAGCTAATTGATCTCTTTGATTGAGAATATAGCATTTACTACCAAAGGTCTGGAAGTAATGGATGGTTGGAACCTTCTTATGATACAACTCATATGCAGTTTTGCCATGCCTTTTGACCAAAATAGATCTATTTTGGGTATAACAGGCAGTGTTAACTGCTTCTGCCCAAAAATAAACCTTCATTTGACCATGGCATAACATGGTTCTTGCAGCTTCTATGAGTGTACGATTTCTTCTCTCAGCAACACCATTTTGTTGAGGAGTTCTGACAGAGGCAAAGTTTTGAATAATGCCTTTGTCAGTACAGAATTCAATGAGAGTAGAATTCTTAAATTCTGTACCATGGTCACTCCTGAGTTGCTTGACAGGTGCATCTTTCTGCAATTCTTCTCTCTTGATTAGATTAATAATCTCTTCAGGAGCATCACTTTTAGCTTTAAGAAAGATGACCCAAGTATACCTTGTGTATTCATCCACAACCACAAGTGTATACTTCTTTCCACCCAAACTGCTAATGCTCATGGGTCCAAACAGATCCATATGGAGCATATGCGGTGGTTGTTCAATTGTAGCTAACAATTTGGATGGAAAATGGTTCTTGGTCTGTTTCCCTAGTGTACATGCAGGACAAAGTTTGTCTTTTGCAAATGTAACATCAGGCAGACCTCTAACCAGTTTCTTCTTTGACAGGAGGTTAATATTTTTGAAGTTCAGGTGGGATAACCTCCTATGCCATAGCCAGCTTAGTTCTGGCACAGACTGAGTATAGAGACAGGTCTCTACATTATTGTCTGCAGAAGAAAGATCCAAGAGATAGATATCTCTTTCTCTTTTGGCAACTAATATAGGTTTGCCTTTGGAATTATAGATAACAGCAGCCTTCTTTCTGATTCTGATTTCACCATCATCATCACAAATCTGGCTAGCACTAAGCAGGTTATGCTTTAATCCCTTAACATAGGCCACCTTTGTTATTCTGATGTTGCCAGCCTTCACCACACCATAACCTTTTATCTTGGCAACAGAGTTGTCACCATATTTGACAGAAGGTCCTTCTTCTTCTACAAACTCTGACAGATTCTTCAAGGAACCTGTCATGTGTCTTGAGCATCCACTGTCTAGGTACCACTTGCTGTTACCCTGCACAGGACAAACAAAATCAATTAGTTACTTTTGGGAACCCATCTTTTGATGGGTTCTTTAGAGTTGGTTGAAGTCAATTTCTTTAGCAGTTTTGGTGCTAAGTCTGTGAAGTTGACTTTTAACCTTCTATTTTTGATTTTGTTGTTTGTAGAAGACATTTGTTTGATCAAAGCAGCCTTTGGCTGTTTAAAAATGGACTTTGTGCATTTAATACCTTCATGTCCCAGATTTTCACAGTTGTAACATTTTCTGTTCAACATGATGGTCCTTTTGAATTTTGGGTTATTATTTGCACTAGATCCTCTGTTAAACTCTTGTTTTGACTCAACAAATGTTTTAAAATCTGTGGTTAACTTCATTAAGTTTTCACTAAGCAGCTTAATGGTCTCAGTCTGGTTGTTAAGATTTGACTTTTGAGAGTCAGACTGAGTGTTAACACAAACAGATTGGGAGTTAAGTTTGCCAGACTGAAAATTTATTTTTCCAGATTGACAGTTAGATCTCACAGACTGAGATCTTTTTAACTCCTTTGTTACTGGTTTTATGCCTTTAGATTTATCATTTGGCATATTATTGTCTGGACCAGTTACAGACTGAGATGTGGAAGGTTCAAACACATTATAACCTTTCTGTTTATTCTTGATTCCTTTTACCTCCTTTTGTCTTTTTAAAGATGGTACTGTGGGAATATTAACTTTGCCTTTTATAAATCTTTTCTTTTCAAGTTCTATAGTTCTTAAAGATTCATTAGTGATTATAAGTTCAGGCTGTTCAGATTGAGAAGTTTCACAGACTGAAATTTCTGAGTCTGTGTCTTCAGAGTCTGGCTCTGTCTCATATACTAGTTTTTTAGTAACTATTTTTGGTCTAACAAAAGCATTTGTCAATATAACTTTGTCTCCCACAGTATGACTAAAGGTATGAGGTAAAATCTCAGGTACAAATATAGTAGGTTTTGAGTTTATTTCTGAATTTATGTGACTTTTAAGATCAAACTCATCACCTATGACCGCTTGTATCTGAGCTGGAATCTGTTTGGATAAACAGTCCACATTTTTAAGTGATGAAATACACCAAGATTTACAGATCCTTTCATAATGATCAGCTTTGTTTTTATAAGCTTCTTTTTCTAGCTTGATCTTTATGAGAAGGTCATATTGAGCATCAAGCTCAAGTTTGTACTGTTTATTTTGGTTTATTTAATTCACTTTTGATTGTAGATCTTTTTGAACTTGACTGAGTTTGTTTTTTAAATCTTGTATTTCCTCCAGTCTTTTCAAAAAATCTACATAGATGTGTTCAAACATTTTCTGTTTTTCTGCATCACTATAGTAAAGTTTAAAATGATTTACATTGTAAGCAGATCCTCTGTCCCAGTCTGGATGAACACATGCCTTTTCTGCAAATTTGACATCTTTGTCAAACTGGCTCTCTGTGACACCCATTAAGCACATATCTTCATCATCCTCAGATGATGAAGATTCTTCATCTATCCATTGTTCAACAACCAAAGCTTTCTCTAGTTTCTTTGGTTGTTGTTTCTCTCCAATTTTCTTGGAGTTGAAGTACTTTTTCTTGTACTTCTTGGCTTTTTCTTCCCACTTATTAGAATTTGAAGATTCTGCAATCTTCACTCTGCAGTCAGAAGAAATATGACCAACTTGCCCACATTTATAGCAAGTAGCTTTCTTAGGATCAAAATTTGACCTTCCTTTTGAACCTTTGAATCTTGCTTTTTCTAACCTTTGGGCTAGCAATGCCATTTCAGCTTCTAGAGACTCAGTTTCATCATCTGATTCTGAGTCTGTAAGAGTAAGATGGTAATCTGCTCTAGAGAAAAGTTCTCTATTTTTCCTTGTTGTTGCAACAAGGGCAGCAGATGGATCTTTTGCAATCCTTTTGGCATTAAGATCCTTTCTGGCTTTGGTTTCTTCAAAATTTAGTAGAAGTCCAAACAAGCCAGAGAGATCATATGTCTCCAATTTTTTACTTACAATTAATGAAGTGATAACTTCAGAAAAAGTGTTTGGAATGACATCAACAAATTTTGCACAGATTTCAAACTGTCCTTTGATGATATTATACCTTTCAAGATCATTGATTAAGATCTGAAATCTGGTATGAATATCAGATAATGACTCTCCTTGACCAGCAGAGAAGTTCTCATAATTTCTTATGAGATTCTTCTTCTTTTGGGATTGTACTAAACTTACACCATCATATTGGTCAGTTAGCATATCCCATATGGCTTTAGCAGTTTTGCAGCCAGATATCTTAGCAAAGATAGGCTCAGTAACTGCATTGCCCAGAATGGATTTGGCCTTAAAATCTAATGCATATAGTTGCCTGTCTAGATCAGTCCAGGTACTTTTGGCAGCCTCAACAAATTTTTCAGGTGTCAAAATAGTGCCATTTGCATCTAAAGTAGCAGGAACTATTCTGCCAGGAATAATGGGTCCTTCCTGAATGACTCTAAGCATTTCATCATGAATGCTAGCAAGAAACCATTCAGCTTTCAATTTCCAGTGGGTAAAATTTACACCATTGAAGATTGGAATTCCCTTCCCAGCCATAGCAATAGAGGAAGTCATTTTTCAAAGTAGAAAATGTAGAGAAAAATGAGTGGTCAGAACCCACTCATTTAAATTTCTTTCTTTTTTGATCCCCTTACTATATATATATATATATATATATATATATATATATATATATATATATATATATATAATGATTTTAATTATAAGTGCTTTTCATATACTAAAATATAAAAACTTTCATGTAGTACTCATTGGGTTCTGTTTATTCTTGATAATGTGGCGCATACCGACTACTTAATAATAGTTTATTTTAGGTGTGATCGCGAGAAATGGAATTGTCAAACAATGAATTGTCTCCAACAACGAGACCAGTTGAGAATGTGGTTACTACGTGCTCAATAATATGTTTCAAATGGTGATGAGTAAGCAAGTAACACTTCCAAAAAAAAGCAAGTCTTGAGAAATATGAAATGTATTTTTATATTGTTTTGGTTGTATGTTAGCTAATTAACTTGTTAATTGTATTTGGTTATATAGTTTGAATAGCATAAAGACCCGACTTGGTATTCTCCTGCGGTAAGAAGTTTGCCTTAGTTTACCTTAGTGAGGAACTTTGAACTTGTTTATCATGATGCAGAGGGGAGTTTATGTCAACAAAAATTCATTGCATTAGTGATGACATCATTAACCATTAATTCCTTATAATTTTTGACGATTTTGATTTTGGTGTCAAATTGTGTCGAAATTCGCATGGTCACTCAAAAACGGCCCGACGATCAAAGCTCATCGCTTCACCTTGATCCTTGCCATTTTTTGGCATTTTGAGATCTTTAGGGCCCAACAATGCCAGTATAACTATTTTTTTTATTTTTTTATTTTGGACTTTATAATTTGTTTGGACTTTATGCCTTGATTTATTTTGGATGGATTTGTTTTAATTTTATCCCAATTATTTAAACATTTTTGGGATTAGGGTTTATAAAGTTTTTGATTATTGAATAATATACAATTTCGCGAATACCTAATTGGATTCCGAATTTATTTGTTCTTAATTTGTATTTGATCTGCACGGTCATTCAATCATATCGTGTGGACATTGTATCAAAATATTTTTGTACATTATATTTCTAGTATGTATATTGTGAATTTGGTCATTTGGATTTACTGAAATTGATATGTTCATTATTTGGCTATCAGACTTTGATATTTACAAGAATAATTTGCTAATAGAATTTGACTGGAAAAATTTACTAATTAAAATGTATATTATATAAATTTAATTTAAAACGGTTATTAAATTTAATAACTAAAAATATTTTATTAATTTTATATATTTTTCACGCTAAAAATAAAAAACTCCTCCAATAGAAATAAAAAATCATCGTAATTATACCCTAAATTGGCGCCAAAAGGACCGCCTTTAAAAAAAATAAACCACCATACCTCTGATAATGTAAGGCGGTCTTTTAACCGCCTTTAAAGTTATTTCCATTTTAAACTGCCTATAAACAACGTCTATTCACCGCTTTAAATGGACATTTACACTGCTAACTACAACAAATGGGTGTTATATGATGATATGACACTCATTAGTTTCCCTAAAAGGGTAATTTATAGGACCTTTTAGTTAATAGGATAAAAAATTTAAGCTTCCCATATACAATGACGTCATAATAAATTGTAGGCGTCCTAAATACACGATGCAACACTTTTTTATCCCAACACGAATGACGTCCTAACAAAGTAAATTATAGGACTCTTTTTTATGTTCTAAATTATAATAAACACGGTGTCTACTATCATCTTTTGAGACACACACAAACGCGGATGAAATCATGTGTTGCATTATTCTCGTATTAAGACCAAGAAAATGGTTCCAATATATATTTATTTGTTATGACCAATATTTGATGTACTAAGACGGGCCTATCTAATAAAACAAACATTTGATCCTATAAATATGACTAAAATCCCGTTGAATACAATTCAAAATTTCAAATATAAAACAATGTATTACCTAAAACTATTCTAATTAATGATTATTATTATTTATTTAGAAATGTATAAGCCCAAACACCATTCAATAAATTGAAAGAGAGTAAAATTATGTTATTATTCAAAGAAATCATTACATTAAAATCATCCAAAATAACATCTTCTAACGATTACATGGTAAAAGAGTACCAAGCACACCAAAAGAAAACTTAAAACATAGTTTAGTCATCATGCATCTTCCTCATACACCATCAAGAATCAAACAATAAGTACGTAAGTATAAAGTTTAGAGCCTATAAATTTTATTACACATACGATAAAAAGTGGTTAACAAGATTGACACACCAAAATCAATGTACAAGGCCATGTAGTACTTGCACCAACATCTACAATTGTGACACGTAACTCGCATAGCCTCACCACACCAAACGTGCACATCTCTTGATAGGGACTTGAACAACTTTTACCTCACACCAACCCAGTCCAATCTCTTCATCGCCAATATGCTCATTTGGATCCAAGCTCCTAATCCTACCTTTCGCTACGATCTCGATAGAGTTTAAAATATTTTCAAGGTAAACTTCAGGTCCAACCTATGGATTTTATTTTCAACCAACGAACATGTGGATCATAGTCAAATATATATTTAGGTTCAGTCCGTTCAGATTGCATTTCACAGGTTGAGGGGGGCCGGGTTAATAAGTCCCTCGGCTTGATCAATTTATTCTAAAATGTATGTATCTGTAAATGGATTATGAATTGTTGTAGATGTAACATTTGGTCATTGACACTTATAGAAATAAACGATTCCTAAGCCCGAACATAATTGGTTTACAGCAAATGTATCATGCTTTGATAAAATGCAACATACTTAAGATTGTTTGAGATGATGTAGCAGCTACTACACAATATACCCTGTTGGTATCATTACGGACAGTTCACATTTAGAAGATTAGAGGTTTGTCATTGATCTTCTACTTATGGTCTTTACAAAATTATTATGTAAAACCTGAATTGTCCCCTACTTACAACAATCAACAGATATATGTATAACGTACAAGTAAATATATACGATACCAATAAAACATATACTCTCATCGTCCAAAATTAAATATCCACATTTTTATTTTAGTTTGTTCCGAAATAAGGATTATTATTTTTAAAATTAAATAAAATTAAAGGACTTAATTGATTAATTGAAATTTCTTATTAATGATGTCATAACCTCACTTCCTATTAGGCCTGTAAGCGAACCGAACGTTCAACGAACAATTCGTAAACTGTTCGGTGAGAAGTTCGTTTATGTTCGTTCATATAACAATAAACGAACAAGAACAAAATTTTACATTCATTTAATTATATGAACGAACATGAACATATGACTTGTTCGTTTATTTACATTCGTGAACGTTCGATAACATGCTCGTGAATGTTCGATAACATTTTCGTTTGTTAACTAATAGTTTAATTAAATTAATTAATAGATATTTGCATATCTTATTTTAATCTCATCTAAATTCTATTATAGTAGTATTAATCATTTAGATATTTTCATTCTAAATAACTTGGTATTTGTGACAACCGTCACCAAAACGCGATAGTATTTTAACCATAGAGACTCATTCCGTGTAATTACGATTTCGAATACATAAGACAAATCGATTGTTGGTGTTTCGCGTTAAATGCCATACTCATTTTGAGAAATTCATAGTTCGTGTGGAACCAAATAATTTAATTAAATTCGTAAGAAAGTTACGTTAAGTAATAAGAATATTAGCACATTCAATGATATTTATATAATAAGCTAAGTAAAAAAATATATAACATATAATTAACAAAGATATAATACGTTAAAAAGATAAAAGCTGAGTTTTCTGTGAGATGCACCGTTTAGGCCATAACTCTCTCATCCGGACTCCGATTGAGACGATCCACCTGCCCAGACGACCGGAACTCAGAGGGCTACAACATATCCGAAACTCAGAGCATTTGGAGTTTTCGAAGCCCAACTGCTGGTTGGATGTGCGTGGGTCGTAACAGATCAGCCTAACCGCCGGTTGAGCAATCCAACCGTCGGTTGGAGGTCTACAGCTATAAATTCACACGTTTTAAACCCTAAACGACTTGTGAAAACCCCTAAACGAATTCCAGCCGCACCTAGCCCTATTCTCAGTCGATTTTGGCATCAAGACACTTCAATCTAAAGGATTTTAATCCCCTAATCGATTCTAATAATCGGGATCCTCGTTATACGCTTTCGGTGGTAAGTTCTCAACGTTTTCATTCGATGTTTCTTGGGTTTTCTTTCATAAACGTGATTAGGGTCCTTATAAAACTCTATTCTTACAGAATCTTGAGAGGAGTTTCATTTCACGCACGCTCTTTGGTAGATCTCTAACCTTAATCTTTCGATTCAATCGTATTATCGATTTATTTGATCATCTATCCATTGGAATCCAATTTTTGATGAACATATGGACAATTAGGAGTAGTGATAATGTAAACTGATGTTATGTGATATTAGGATTATAATTGTTGATTTGATCCTTGTGAAAAACGTTTTTAGATGTCGAATAAGTGGTTGGAAAGGAATTGTGAAATCTGGACAGATTCGGTGGTCAGTTTTGTGGAGACATAACTTAGTCAATACTTTATGTTTTTAAACGTTTCTTGAGTGTAAAATTAAGTTCAAGATGTCTACTTTCAAATGCAATTGATTTCGTGTCAAAATATTGGGTTTTGATTGGTCAAAAGTTAATTACAAGTTAAGTGGTCAGAACTGAGTTTTCGATTTGTAATTTGGGTCAACTTTGGAAATTAATAACTCGTTCAATTCTTCGAATTAGGTAACAAAACTTTTTCTGGAATAACATTAGCGTGTCAACTACCTGATGTAAAAATATGAGAATTTTTAGAGTTCGTTAAGTATGATAACTTTTATAAAACTTTTAATGGGTCAAAGCTGTAACGTTTTGTAAAAAGGCTATTTTGGAAAATTTCTAAAAATAGAATTTAAAGAAATATTTATGAAATAATTATCTTAAGTTCTTAACATCTTGAAAAAAATGTGGTTAAAATATGTAAGTCTAATAAAATCATTTGAGCCCAATTCAAAGCACCCGAAGGAACACGAAGTTTTAAGTAAAACATAATTATATCAAGTATTGAATCAAATATCGAAACTAAGTGTTTTAGTAGAGTCTTAGGATTCGTTGATACTTAAAAGAAACTTAGCAAGAGAGGGACTCTAGAATTCATAAATGATTCATCAAAATATGATACAATGGAAAGGCCTTTAGCCTTGTCTAAATTTTAACCTACATATATGTTTGTAGATCATCTTACGGACTAATTTGGGAACGCTACTTGCTTTGCTTTTGAGGTGAGTTTTGTGGCCCCATTTTCTTTTACTTTTCACTTGGGGGAAAAGAATGCTCAACTTATTTTCAACTGATTTCATGGTGTGAATTTACTGTTTTCATTTTTGGAGATGATGAATGATTTGTGCATTGTGAATTAATGTGTCATACAAATGTCTTACACATGTGGGATTTAGTTCCACCGCTAAGGTAAGATAAGTCAATTCGGTTATACAAATGTCTTGCACATGTGGGGTTTAGTCCCACCGCTGAGGCAATGACAACGTTCAGTCATACAATTGGTCGTTGCACATGTGGAGTATAGTCCCACCGCTGAGGCAATGACTACGATCAGTCAATCAATATATCAGTAGTACTATTGGGCTGCGACCTAGCTCACTTTTGGGTTATCCATCCGTGAGTGAATATAATCAATCAGTCAATTAAGCAAGCATTGTGACGCAACAGTGGTCATGGGAATCATACTGCATTAATTTCACTTATGTGTACTATTTCATTTCACTTGTCCAACTACTATCATACTTACTGCACAACAACTAATTATGTGTGTCAAAACTAAACTTGCACCTTTGTGTTACCTTTCTGAGCATCTCTTTTCAGGAAATGCTAGTAATACAGGAGCTAAGACTATGAGGATTTAGCAAGACCATTAAGTTGCATTGAGACTTTCTTTACATGATACTTTATTCTATTTATTTGTGTTATTATGTTGAGAAGACGTGTTTGCCTAGACTAGTTGGGTTTTGTAAAACGATTATTTGATATTTGACTATGTTTATTGTGGAAGTGAAAGTCCACGACATAAGTCACAAGTTGTGTCGGACGACGTTATAACACATTGTTTGGTTTCATTTAGTGTTTCTCTTGTTGTATCGATGTGTTGTGATCTAGTCGTTCGTCGCTCCTCGTTGTTTCCGCTTTAGACGGGGTGTGACAGTATTAACCATTTAGATAATTTTATCTACACATTTTCCTCCTATATTCCCTCCCAAATTTTCCCACCACTCTCACACACCTCCACTTGGACCTCTTTCCATCCCATATTCGTTCATTTACGTTCGTTTATGTTCGTGAACAAACGAATTTTCTTAGTGAACGAACATGAACAACAAAATTCGTTCGCTTATCCGTTCGTGTTCGTTCGTTTGTTCGATAAAACCTTAATGAAAGAACACAAACATGCTTCGTTCATGTTCGTTCGGTTCGTTTACAAGTCTACTTCCTATAGTATATTTAAGATTTAAGATAAGATAAAATGATTCATAATTATTTGTATAAACATATTAATTATTTCAATATGTAAAGGTTATTATTCTAATAAACGAATGCAAAAGTTATTTTATATCACAATAGTTATTGATTTATCTTTAGGAAGTATTAATAATGTACTTGTAATGTGTAATATTTAGATTTATTTTATTTATATAGAAACAATTGTTTTCTTGTTGGTTATATGGAGTTCACGACTTGAAAGAATGCTATTCGGATATTTGTAGAATAAATATGAAATAAGTTGACCTCATTTAATTTAATTACTAATACTTATTTATGACATCATATTTTCTAAAATTTTACCTAATTGAACAAAATTATGTTATCATATCGCTTCCTATATAAATAACTAGACTCTAAACCCGTGTATACGCACGGGTTGTCGAATGTAATTTTGATCTTCATTAGTTTAAAACCTATACATTCTTTGTAAGATCTCTTTATGCACTACATTTATTGTCATATCTTTCATGCGACCATCGTCATGGCAAATAAAGTGTAGACTTATTTCCTGTAGCATCAAAACTATCATAATCATATGAATGGTGATATTTGAACTATAGATTTTGATAACTCCATCACGACTGTGCATCGAGTATTAACAACATTATTTTGTCATTTAAAAAGATCCACTTATTAATTAATTGTTGGAAAATCTGACGTAAACATGGTGTCTAATTTCAATTCGGATAATCTCTATGACTCATGTCGATATCACTTTTATTTCGACTTTAGTAGATGTCTGGATTCAAAAACTTCACTTTGGAATAAAATTCAGAGAATGATCTGATTTGGCACGAAATCAGAGTGCAATGTGTGTGTGTGTGTTTTTTTGATGTAAAATTGTGTTTGGATTATGTCTTGATATTTGTCAACCAAAAATGGCAATTAAAAAAAGTTTTTGATTCAACATATAATTTTCATCCTAGTACATTACACAATTCAAATATTCAAATATCACCTCACATATGTTCATTAATCAGTCTTATGCATTAAAATACACAACATTAATTAACTACAATTAATTATTATTATTTTATACACTTTGCTAGAAACAATAATATATAAATATTCTCAATTATTGGCTTGATAACGAAAGGAATATACCTTGCTAGCATTGCTCGTGAGTTCAAACTTTCAAACCCAACTTCACATAAAACATACATAGCATAATATAAAACATACATAGCATAATAACTGTTGTAGTATGATTCATATAGAACTTCAAGTGAACTCCTAAGTACTAAAAAAATGTAAAACACACACATGAACAATTATAGAAAGAATAACTTAGAACTATTCAAGTATAAAATAACGGATCAAAAGGAAGTCATTGAATAACAAGATAGTATAAAACAATGTAGTTGACGATGGAGGATTTAGAAAATAAAGAAACCTTTTATGACAAGCATAATAAAGTTTTAACAAAAAAATTACTTCTTATAATCTTGATATACACATGCTTGTATTCAAATTTAATTTAATGATAAACATATAAAATAATTAATAATATTAAGAAAAAAACATTGTTTTATTAAATTAGTATAATTAAAAATAAGTAGAATAAAATACTAATAAATAATAAATACTAAATTCAAATTGATCAATTAAACTTTAATTTTAAAATTGAATGACATAAGTTCGCTTTCTATAGTATATTTAAGATTATTCAACAAGTGTATTTTAAAGTTACCAATTATTCTTGGAAATATGACAGGTGTTTCCAAGCTTGAAATTTACTCTCATTTGTTAAAAAAAAAAATCAAACGAATCTCGAGTTAGAATTTAAACACAGAAAAAATATTCAATTTCGAGCTCGAAATGAAATTTTTTATCGAGTTCAGATTTAGATTTGGGTTGAGTTCGAAATGAGTAATAATCAAACGAGTCAAGCAAAAATCATTTACTTCTCAACTTAGCTCGATTTATTAATAGCCCTAACTACAATCCCTACACATATGTGACAAGCCGAATTCACCAAAAAAAACACATTACATTCCCATGTGGTCGCAACTCCCTAAATGTGAGCTAATAATTAGTAAAGTTCATTCCTTCAATCCCAAATTAATCGTTTACAGACAAAAAATATACCGTTTAAGAAAAATCATAATCATTATTTTTACTATTTGTTGAATGACATTTTTATCCCTTGACAAATTAATTAGAGATTCCTTTCTTTTTTATAATTTCAATTTCATTTAGGGATAATATGGTAAATTTAATCAATTTCTCAATACATATTTAGTAGTAGACAAATAAATTGGGAGGGAGGGAGTAGTATATATACTCCCTTTTTACCACTACGAGTGTTTATTACTATTTTATGTTGTCTTGAATAAGTGTCCACTTTGATCTTACAACCAATCAAAAGAGACTTTAGTGGGTAAAAATGTTATTTGATCGGTGAAAAGTGTAGTTAGTGGACATTCTTAAAATTGTGTACATAGTCAATTTGAACATTTTGACTGGGATGAAGAATTTGGTTCCTTATTTTTACTGTGGGCGAAAAGGTATTTATACAATTTGTTTTTCGTAAAAAAAATAAAGATAAAAAAATAATGTAGTACATATATATACTATGTATAGGGTGAGGATTCTGGAAGAACTAACAATTGGTAAGAATCATAAGAACTATATGCAAATACAAAATGTATCTAATAATCTCTAATTATTTTGTATGAAATTAGATGCATTTTATATTTTGCATCTAGTTCTCATGGTTCACACCAATTGTTAGTTCTCACAGAATCCTTACCCTATATAGAGAAAAGTTCAATGTAGAATGTTAAAAAATTTAGAATGAAGGAACCAATAGAATTGCTCCATTCCAATTTCCCATTTCCACATTTTTTTTTAAATCTAAATATCTCACAAACCGTATATCCATAAATTATAAAAATTACACCGTTAAAATCAGCGGTTTTTTATCTTTAATTAGAGATCTCACATGACATACTTTCGACGAACTTTTTTTTTGTGTTTTCTAATGGGTATGTGAAATTCGTAATAATAAATCACATTTGATTTAACACTCACATGTGACTATATTTGCAATCAAATTATAAGTTTTAAATCACTATCTATAATCACGTGTGAATAATCAAATTTACAAATTATAAGTTTAAAATCACATAAAATAATTTATTTGATAATTTAATAAACCTTCAGAAAAAAAAATTAGTTATAATCACATGTGATTAAACATTAAATTACTAATCGAATGTGAATAAAGTGTAAATAAATATGAATTTTAAATAATTATTTATATTTATACATGTAAATAAATATAAATGTGAAATCACATGTGAATTATCATTTATTATCACATAATTTATTTGAAAAACAAATGTGATTAAACCTCAAATCAATAATCACATATGATTTTGACCGTAAACGAATGCAATTCCTAAAATCTTATTTATATTTGTTTATATGAATGAATAATAAGTTGTAATCATGTGTGAGTTAACATCCATAATTGATGAATAGTCGTGTACCAGTTATATTTACTCATAAATCACATGTGATTATATATAAAATCACATGTGATTAGGTCACATTTTTTACGACCCAAAAAAAATAAAAAATAAAATTTTTTTGTCGAAAGTATAGCTTGTAGGATCTCCAATCAAAGAGAAAAAGACGCTGATTTGGAATATGTAATTTTTATAATTTTTGGTCATGCTATTTGTGAGATATTTGATTTTAAAGATACGAATGGAAATTGGGTTTTAAAGAAAATGGACCATTCCTATTGGTTCTCCTATTCTACATTTTTTAGCATTTTACATTGAACCCACCTTACCCTATATATATATATATATATATATATATATATATATATATATATATATATATAGAGAGAGAGAGAGAGAGAGAGAGAGAGAGTTCGTATCAAATGAGAACACAACTAAAATAAGAACAAATAAGAATACTTGTCCGCCCTAGATCAACCAATTCAACGGTCATAAAATTTTAATGGCTTTTTACATTTTTAAAATTTTAAACGGGTATTATTGGAAGTTAAACATATTACCCCCCGTTCCTAGCTATTTCTATTCCTAGTTAAACAAAAATCCATGGCAAAAACATCCACGACACCAACATTCAGACATCACGCATATTCTTCATCATTGATCGATGCACACATCTTCTTCATTATTGTTCGATGCACACATCTTCTTCTTCATTACCGAGTCACCGTGTGATGCACAATTCTTCATCTTCATCACCCACACTTGTTCTTCTTCATCACCGACTCACGGTGTGATGCACACTTCTTCATCTTCATCACCGTGTGATGCACACTTCTTCTTCGTCACCTTCAATGCACACTTAATCTTCTCCGTACCCGTTCAATGCACACATCATCTTCTTCGTCACCTTCGATGCACACTTCATCATATCACCGTCACCGATCGATGCACACGTCATCTCGTGTGCATCTTCTTCATCACCTTTGATGCACACCTTTTATGTTTTTGTGTCTGTTAGTCTTCTTCAATATTCACAACAAATTTATTGGATGAACCAAATCTGAATGTTAATTTATTTTCATTTGATTAGTACAACAAGATGGGCACCGAAATAAAGAGGATGATTAACTGAATTTAATAAAATTATTAGTTTGATTGAAAAGCATAGTAAATTCTAGATATTATCAATTATACAAACTGGGTTTGCAATTTTCTTTTTTAAAAAGATTCGTTTGAATGTAGGGCCAGAAAACATGGGATATACAAAATTACTTCCAAGTCCCTTGTTCTCACTGTTCTTATTTATTTAGTGTTTTTATTGAATTCAAATGAGAACCGACTAAAAATTTGAAAAATTGTGAGAACTACTTGTTTACGTATTTGTTCATATGTGATTAACTTCATTCATATGTGAACATTGATGTACGTTTAATTGATAAATAAAAAAGTGAAAAAAATCCTAAAATTATATCGAAAAACACAAAAATACAAATATGTGTTCACATGTAAACGATTTTGTGAACAAATCGTTTCAAATATGTTTTATGACGTGATTTTTGGAGTTTTTAACATTTTTTTTCTTTTTAAATCTATCATATATCAATGTTCACATATAAATGGAGCGAATCATATGTCAACAAATACGTTATCTAGTAGTTCTCACAAGTTCACAATTTTATATGTGTTTCTCATTTGAACCTCCCTATATATATATATATATATATATATATATATATATATATATATTACGTACATTAACTACTTGTACTTAGATTTATGGTGGGAGACAACAGAGACACCTATGTACTGTGGTTCATTTCTATTTGAATTTTTATGTAAATGAAATTCACTATCATCTTAGTCCTCGTAAATACCGTAATAATACCCACAATGCATTTTTGTGTGACAAACAATCACTTCATCAATTTCATTTTAACAAAAACCTTCGTAGTCCAATGGAAAAACCATTCTTAAAGTTTCTTTTTTATTAAAAACTATATATGTACACACTATATACGATAAAGTCATTAAACAAAAGCTCAATTTTGGCAAACCCTTTGCCAAATTGAGTATACTCTCCTATGGAATTGACCTATTCAAAAGCTTTTTTTTCTCAAAAAAGCCAAATAATAACCTTCCATTGGAGATGCCCTAACCACTTTCCTTTTCTACAATATTAAATAAGAAGTTTCAGTATAACGTAATAGACAATAATTCACTGAAAATTACACCACTTAAAGAAGTTGTATTTCAAAGACGAACATTGACATTTACAAAAAAAAAAAAAAAAAAAAATGATGATAAGAAGAAGAAACAAAAAAAGAAAAAAAACGGCTCAACCCCTGTTTCGGATTCTGATGAACTGGCCAGTTCGCTACGATCTTCAATTTTTCGATTCGATCAGTCTGACTGTGTCAGTTCTACTGGTTTTATAAACATTGATAAAATCTTATCACAATCCAAACAGCGTATGTAAATCCACAGATTGCATAAACAATGGTTGCAAATCCAAATATATGCCGTAGGTAGCTTCTTTGAATAAATCTAAAGAATGCCTGATTTCTTAATTAGGTCCTCAACATTAATTTTACGTTCTTCATATTGCAAAAGAAAAATATATTTAACTTAAATAAGATAAAAAGGCATGCTTTTCCCCCCATGAAATATACTACAAATTACAAAATAACATTTCAAGAGTGTGTACTTAAATAAGTTTTTTGTTTTTCTTTATTATTGTTCTTTTTTTAGATGGTTTATTATTATTATTATTATTATTATTATTATTATTATTATTAAATAATAATTAATAATAATATTAATAATAATAATAATAATAATAATAATAATAATAATAATAATATGGAAATTGCTATTTGTAGCCCTTAGGGCTATAGATAAGAGCATAACTTCCATTAAAAAACCGCTAACTATCAAGAAATCGTCAGACGGTTATAGTTAAATTGTAGAGTTTAACAATAAAGTCGGTATTACAACTATAAATATGTAACCACCCCATGAAAACTATTTTGTTAAACATAGCCCTTAGGGCTACGAATAGCAAACTCCTAATATTATTATTATTATTATTATTATTATTTTAATTCATGTGGTTCTTATAGTCAGTCTGGGAACGTTATCTACATAAAAAAGGGTATTTGGGCCACCCACCAGAGTCGTTTCATATTTCAATGGAGTACGACCGAATCCTCACAAGGTCCAACATCGCCAGACAAATTACCTTCATCATATATACCACAATGTAAATTAAGTTGATATATTTCCTCAAACATTGGTGTGATGAACTTAAAGTCGGATACATACAATAGAAAATAGAAAGTGTTGACGTTGGATACATAAATCACAATATGGAGTTAAAGGATATATTTTGAAGCATTGAAGTCTATGTTTAACTCCAGGTTATCACAACAACATTTAATATGATGTATGTAGAAGAAATTTTTTTTACTACGCTGTATTTGCGATCACCATGTTGCTAACGAAATGTTATGGGACACAAATTATTATTTCACATGCGTGTAACATGCTGGTACTTTGTAGAAGAAGGAAACGACTTCTTAAGCTTGTGATTCGTAGTCGGTAATTTAACATTGGTTGCTAGCCCTACCGCTTCAAGAAACATTATCATATACCAACAAAAGTCAATTTGCCACCATTCTAACCCATGTCGAGCTGAATACTCAAATGCATGGTGATTATTATGCCAACCTTCTCCAAACGTGATCAATGCGACCAACCTGTATATATGCATAATAACATGTAAATACCATACCGTAATTAAATCGAATATTAAGTTTGTTTCAAAGTTAATTACCAATTATTCTTGGAGAGATCGCCGGTGTTCCAAGCTTGATTTCCCCATATATGACAAGCTGAGTTGACTAAGAAAGTCACATGATATCCCCATGTAGTTGCAATTCCCTACATATGAAGCGACAGTTTAAAAATGTCATCATTTGGAAAAATACTCTCTCGCATATTAAAAAAGATGATTAAATTTATCTACCAAAGTTTGTACATTCGGTCTGAGGATAATGAATGAAAAGTACAATCAAGTTAGTTAATGGGCTCAGTAAAGATGGGGCCGGTCAATAGTTGCTTCATTAAAATGGTGTTACCGGTACATAGATCCCTCAAGGACTAGATTTGAAACTAAATGTTGGACCAAGTCACCGGCCCACTAAACACAGTGTCCGTGTATATACTGTAACATTTGACCATTTTCATCGAAATTAAAGTTTGCACATTTCTTTTATACTCCATATATATATATATATATATATATATATATATATATATATATATATATATATATATATATAATGTCTGTGAAAACAAGGGAATAAAATAAAATCGGTGAAAACAGATCACAACTCTTGGATCAAAATATAAACATAAAAAGGGGTGGAGATAAAATAAAAACGGTGAAAATAGTATACTTTCACAATTTTATTAAGTGTGAAGTTTAATTTTTTTTTTGCTTTACACATAATTTTTAAATGTGAAGCTTATGTTTTTTGACTTCACATAAAATTTATGAATTGTCAAGGTTGAAAATTGAGTTTCACACATTCGTAAATTATGTTAAGCTAAAAAAAATTAAGCTTTACAGTTAAAAAGTTTCTAAATTTCTGTGAAACAAAAAAAAAATAAAGGTTCACAATGTAAATACGTATGTGAAGCAAAAAAATAAAAGTTCACAACTAAAAAAAATTTTGAATGCAAATTGAGATCGTTTTCACCGTTTTCAACTTTCACAATTTTTAAATTTTATGTGAAGCCAAAAAAAGTAAGCTTCATTTTATATTTTTCAAATACAACTATTTGCTATCAAACACTATATAGAACAATGGTCTACATCTCATCTCATTCTCATATATACTATACTATTATTTGAAAAACGAAACAGAAATTAAAAATACAAAGAAAATTGACTAAAATCTTACCAGAACCCACACAAGATAGGTAAATCCGCCGATAGCATAAACGGTGGTTGCAAATGCAAATGTATGGCATAGATAGGTTCTTTTAATAAACCTATAGAATGCCTGATTCTTTAGGTCCTCTACATTTTTACGTTCTTGATACTGCAAAACACACATGTGCATCTAAAATAAGATAAAGGATGAAGCTTTGTTCGACTCATTTAGGTTAAACTTAGACTTGGCTAGATAGCTCAACTAGCTGGCTAGCCTTTCAGGATGTAAGTTTATTCTTAATTGGCTCAAAAATGATTCAAGAATGTAACCACTATCAAACATAACATAAGAATGGCTCAACTGCGACTCATTTGCAGTACCAAAACATAACATAAGAAGTACCTTTTCAAGAATGTAACCACTATCAAACAACCATCCCATATGACTAAACCAAAATCCAAAAGTCGGAGAGTGTGGATCTTTCTCCGAGTCAACAAATTGATGGTGATATCTATGCATGCTCACCCAAAATATTGGATCCCTCTGTAAACATTAATCATTTAAATTAAGATTTCATTAAGGAAATAATGCATGCATGATTGAAATATAAAAAATGAACCTGCAAGGATAGGACTCCAAAATAAGCGAATGTGTATTCAAGCCACTTTGGTAGCTTGAGACTATGGTGTGCTAGATTACGATGATAAGAGAGAGTTACACCTAAAATCCCACACAACACGTATGTGACAAATGCCGCCCAAAATGCACCCCAAGTAAAATAAAATGGTGCGCAAAGTGCAAGCAAATGAATAGATAAGATCCCTATAGCCATTTTGATGTCAAGAGTCCTCCAATTACGACCCGTAAAGAGGTTTCTCTTTCTCGTAACCATGACATCGGAGAGAAGTATTTTACCATATTCTGCATCCTTTACATCTCCGGAAACTGTGATCAAATTTACCATATTTGAATGATGAATAAAGTGTATGTATAGTAGGACTTGTTTTATAGCTAGTATATATGATAGTTTGATATATGCTCAAAGGGTTTACATATGTATTTATAAGCTAGAGAATTGTGTTTCATGAGGGTTGGTGATGGTTGTTGAAATGTTAAATGTATGTAATGAAATCTAGCCAAGTGCAGTGCAGAGTACCAAAACCTATTTATTGCCAATTAATTGATTTTAGTTATTATGGGGGATAAAGAGAGTTTATATTCTTTTAAGTATTTGACTTTAAACATTAGTCTAAAAAGTGGTTATGCGTACGTATTACGTGATTGATCAGTTTTGTTTGGAGAAATTGACAATCCATTTCATGTCTTCGTTTCGGTAAGTATTGTATTGATATTTCGTGTCGGGTACAAACCCATATCTCACATCGAACACGTAAAGACATCAAATTATATGTATATAAGTTAGTGAACTATTTTCTCTATATATCACTAATTGGTTTTAGAGTGAAATCTCATTTGCGCTTATATACTAGACTTTAGACGAGTTGTACTGAAAAAAGTACTAACATGTGCTATAAGAGCTACAACTGTCGATGATCCTGGTGATCGCCCGGCCGTGTCCTCTAACCCGCAAGAATAATAAGGTTTGATCTTGAAGGAAATAACACTATCAAAAGGGAGCTCTGGTCAATGATCTATGTGATCGTATGGTCTCGTCTGAACCCGTGAAAAAAGGTTGGATCTAGGGGATCTATGTGTTCACATTGAAATAGAGACTCAATGCGGAATTTGAATTTGAAAAGAGAATGGTTAGATACAAATTCATATCCTACATTGAACACATAAAGAAACCGAAATATGTATATAAGGTTCATAGAAGGATGAATTAATTGTTAAATAGGGAGTATATGATAACATATCTAGAATGTTAAGTTATTATTGTAAGAATCAAATATATGCTTATTAATTAAAAATTAAAAAGTCAAAAAAAGAAAAGAAAAAAAAGGTGATAGCGTAGTTGATTCAATTGCATAATGAAGCATATAAACGACAATCACTAATTCACTATGATCATGCATTCGATCAAAGCCATTTTCTTTCATTTCCATAATCACTAACAAACATAACGTAGTCAGACAATTGACTCATAATTCCATGTGTTTCATCATTTATTTCAGTGAGTTCTCAATTTTTTAATGTCAAACTTAGCTATTGAAACTTACATTTTAATGTAATTTGGATACATCATATGATTCTGTGGTGGTTGCGACTAAAAGAGAACACATAAATAAAAAACAATGGAATTTCTATAAATTCTAAAAAGGTAGTCTTTTTTCAATAAATTATTTTCAAACTTCGTAAAACCTAAAAATCTTAATCCTAACTAATAAATTAGAGGAAAAGGTAGATGTTTATCACCCTTTTCCAAAGGATAAAATATATATTCTAATTAACAAAAGATAAATACTAAATAAACGATAGAATATGACAATTAAAAATTATCATTTAGGACCCTTCAAACTTCTAAATCGTCGTAAACATTTGACTTCACCTGTAAATTGAAAAATTGGCAGCTAAGCAGAGGAGCTAAAGGCTCGAATTGCATTTCCTGTATCATTCTCCCCCTTTTGTAAGAGACTCGTCCCCGGGTCTTGTATTTTCAAGTCTCGAACTCTGAACCTTTTTAACCCCCCTCTGTTTCATTTTCACGGCTTCTTCAAAGAGAATCATGATCCATCATATTTAGCCATTTGAAAAACTTATCCAATTTAATTAACTAACTCCTGAAATCCGTCTGAAGATACTCAAATTGTTTATGGGGTCTTCATCCTCTAACACATGTGCGTGCGTATCGCCTTTTGGTTAAATTGTTACCTCTTCTAGTGAATCCACGTTTATCAAAATCAAAACATATTCGGTACAGAAAAGTGTAGCAAATTGGGAAATAAATATCATGTTGTGAAGACGTCCAATTGAAAATTCCAACGGTCAGATCATGCGTCTATTTTGTTTTCAACCACATATTCAAAAATCACAACTATCCAATGGTTAAAATAATCAGTGGAGTCAATTCTCTTGTAGCTGCACATATTATGATAAAACATGACGGATTTTTTCATTGTTTCTCATATTGGCTTCTTCTAGGTGCGCGATTTCTTCTCCCAGACCAATGCTTTGATGCCATATGATGTTGTGGTGGTTGTGACTAGCAGAAACCACACGAATAAACAACAATGGAATTTCAAGAAACCCCAAAAGGGTGTCCGAAATGGGGGTTAAGAGTAGGGATGTTCATGGTTTGGGCCGAAACCGTTTACACCGGTCAAACCGAAGTGATTTGGTCGGTTTGGCAGGGTTCATTTTTTTAATTGGTCTAGTAGTTTGGATTTTTTCAAACCGTCATATATGGTTCGGTTTGCGGTTTCAAGACTCAAACCGGTCGTTTAAAGCAAACCAGACCGCATTGTATTTTCTTATATAAAGTGTTAGGTATATATGATTTATTTAAAAGATTGAGTATGTTTTTAACAAAAAAAAAATTCAATATTTGTTTCTTATATGGTATTCAAAGTGTTCAAATTAGCCAAACCACTAAATTAATCGTAGAGAAAACTTTCGATTATGTAACAATGTCATGAAAGTCAATAGTATTTTGTATCCTGGGAAACAGACGGTAAATCTGGTTTAAGGGAACCGTGTCAAACACGGACCGTGGTCTTCTTCAAACAAGTTTGTCAGGCACCGCGATCTTCTTCAGATAAGTTTGTTTTCTTGTTCTTGTTCTTATATGTTTTATTCAATTGTTTCTTATACGTTTTCTATTAGTTATTTATATTATTTTCTTTACAGTAATTGTATTAGAAATACTTCACATCTTGTAAATAATAATAATGGAATGATATTCGGTTGCAGTAAGTTCAAAATGTAAAGAGTTCCTGTCAAATTCCATATATCAAGTACATCCTATTTACTAAGCGTAACGTGTCATGAATTTCTGGACAGTCAAAGTAATACTAATAGATGTATTGTCATCAAGATTTTGCAACAAATTCATACCATAGTACACATAAAGGGGGAATTGATAAATGAATGCTGCTAATATGATCCAGTCAATTAAGATCACTTACCACCTTTGGCTTGGTGGCTGTTCAAACAAGGGCAATTTGAGCAGGAGTGATTGGGTTATCTCTTCAGGAAGTGTTTTTATGTGATTGGGTTAGAGATCCAGGTTCGTTGTGAAAGGGCAATCTATATTTATGTTTGGTGTATTCTGCTTTCCATTTCGTATCTTGGTATAACCGTATAAGAGCTTTGTAGTAATGACGGCATCACATATGACGACTGGCTGTCAATTTGTCATATCGCCCAAACTGTCTCATGACTTACGTATGGAATCTTTAATACGAGACTTGCCTTATATTTCTTGTTTGCAGAATTATATTAGAAGACAAGTTACGTTCTTAATCAGTTCTTTTTTAAGTTCTACTTATCAAACGTGGCACTGAGATAACATTCACTTCTTCATTTCTTCCTGTTAACATACTAAGCTGTCTAAGTAGTTAATCATGCCACCTTTTGTACTAAACTGTTATTTTATTTATTTATGCATTAAATGCATTTTTTTAAAAATTGCATGAATATTTTGTTCGAACAACAAAATCGGGACGGATCTAGTATAACTCGTTAGTCGTTAAAAATGCATCTATTTTTGTAAGACCGGCCTACAGCAGAGTACTCTAGCAATAAATTCAATCATGAATAAGCTTAAACATAACATGTTCTTCATTTCCTTTCTACCAGTAGCTATATATGTAGAAATTAATAAGTAAGAAAAGGCCGGTGGTACCGATGATTGGTGTGTTCATGTGAAAGATTTGTATTGGGTTCAGGATCGATTATGTCTGACAAGAATATGTTGAATCTAAACCTATTAAGAAAGTCGCGGAATAACACCTTAATAGTAGTGTTGGGAAAAACAATGATCAAACTCAAGTTATAAATCTGAAGAGTCAAAATCTAACTCAGTTGTATTCGGGAAAAACTTAGTAATTTCCTGAGTCTGTGCTTCTGAGTCTGTGCTTCACAGACTGAAGAAATATATCCGAGTCTGTGCTTCACAGACTGAAGAAATCTCACAGACTGAAAGCCGTACTCTATTTGAAGACTTATGAATTCATCATCTGAAGAATGAAGATTGAAGACAAAAGGCTTCACAGACTGAAGATCACAGACTGATGATCACAGATTGAAGATCACAGACTGATGAGCACAGACTGAAGAGCACATATTGAAGAACAAGAGTACAATCGTACAGAAGAAGTTCTTCTTTCCCTAGGCTACGATACAACTGAAGAGATGTTTGAGTAAAGTCAAACATTGAAGAAAGGTTTTCTTCTCAGCAAAGAAACCTTTTACCTTTTGCTTTTTCTATTTCCAAGAAAAGCAAAAATAAAGAGTGCAAAGTTGCCCAAGATGAACTCATTATTCCTTGGACAACTAACTGAGTTGGATAATATAGAGTTGATCTCAATGTTTGACTTTCAACTCTATAAATAGCAGCTCAAAAGCACTTCAAAGTGTCCAAGAAAATTAGTGTACAAGACCTTTAAGCTTAGGCTAAAAGCATTACCACACTTACTGTTAAGTTTGTAGTGATAATTGTATCTTAAGTATACTACTTGGATCGTATTCAAACAATCTGTGTGCTTGAATACTCCGTCTTACTTGTAAGAGAAATCATTTATTGTGAATAAAACTTTAATTCATAATATATTATGTGTCTTGATTAATCTTGTTTTCCGCCTTGATTAATTAACCTGTTTGATATAACTTAGATATAAACTAATATATTAAATACTTGTTATTTAATCTGTATCTAAGTTTTGGGACCTTAAAAACCTAACAACTGGTATCAGAGAAAATAAAGATTTAATTATTAATTATATCTTTAACGATCAAAAGGAACCCAGTTTTATCAAACTATCTTCAAAACTCATTTTCTCTACATTTTCTTCCTTGAAAAATGACTTCTTCTATTGCTATGGCTGGGAAGGGAATTCCAATCTTCAATGGTGTAAATTTTACCCACTGAAAATTGAAAGCTGAATGATCTCTCTGGCTTGTTTGGACTTTAACTAAATTTTGAAGAAACCAAAGCCAGAAAGGATCTAAATGCCAAAAGGATTGCAAAAGATCCATCTGCTGCCCTTGTTGCAACAACAAGGAAAAATAGAGAACTATTCTCTAGAGCAGATTACCATCTAACTCTTTCAGACTCAGAATCAGATGATGAAACTGAGTCTCTAGAGGCTGAAATGGCATTACTAGCCCAAAGGTTAGAAAAGGCAAGATTCAAAGGTTCTAAAGGAAGGCCAACTTTTGATCCTAAGAAAGCTACTTGCTATAAATGTGGGCAAATTGGTCATATTTCTTCTGACTGCAGAGTGAAGATTGCAGAATCTTCAAGTTCTGATAAGTGGGAAGAAAAGGCCAAAAAGTACAAAAGAAAGTACTTCAACTCCAAGAAAATTGGAGAGAAACGGCAACCAAAGAAACTAGAGAAAGCTTTGGTTGTTGAATAGTGGGTTGATGAAGAATCTTCATCATCTGAGGATGATGAGGATATGTGCTTAATGGCTATCACAGAAAGCCAGTTTGACAAAGATGTCAAATTTGCAGAAAGAGCATGTGTTCATTCAGATTGGGACAGAGGATCTGCTTACAATGTAAATCATTTCAAACTTTACTATAGTGATGCAGAAAAACAAAAAATGTTTGAACACATCTATGTGGACTTTTTGAAAAGACTTGAGGAAATAGAAGATTTAAAAACTAAACTCAGTCAAGTTCAAAAAGATCTACAATCAAAAGTGGATGAAATAAACCAAAATAAACAGTATAAGCATGAGCTTGATGCTCAATATGATACTCTCAAAAGGATCAGTCTGGAAAAAGAAGCTTATAAAAACAAAGCTGATCATTATGAGAAGATCTGTAGATCTTGGTGTATTTCATCACTTAAAAATGTGGATTGTCTATCCAAACAAATTCCAGCTCAGATACAAGCGGTCATAGGTGATGAGTTTGATCTTAAAAGCCATGTACTTTCTGAAATAAACTCAAAACCTACTATATTTGTACCTGAAATTTTACCTCATACTTTTAGTCATACTGTGGGAGATAAAGTTATATTGACAAATGCCTTTGTAAGACCAAAAATAGTTGCTAAAGAACTAGTTATGAGACAGAGCCAGACTCTGAAGACACAGACTCAGAAATCTCAGTCTGTGAAACTTCTCAATCTGAATTGCCTGAACTTATAGTCACTAATGAATCGTTAGAAACTTTAGAACTTGAAAAGAAAAGATTTGTAAAAGGCAAAGTTAGTAATCCCACAGTACAATCTTCAAATAAACAAAAGGAGGTAAAAGAAATTAAGGATAAACAGAAAGGTTGCAATATGTTTGAACCTTCCACATCTCAGTCTGTAGCTGGTCCAGACAAGAATATGTCAAAAGTCAAATTTAAAGTCATAAAACCAGCAACAAAGGAGTTAAAAAGATCTCAGTCTGTGAGACCTAACTGTCAGTCTGGAAAAATCAATTTTTAGTCTGGTAAATTTAACTCCAAATCTATTTGTCTTAACTCTCAGTCTGACTCTCAAAAGTCTAATTTTGACAATCATACTGAGACCATTAAGCTGCTTAGTGAAAACTTAATGAAGTTAACCACAGATTTTAAAACATTTGTTGGGTCAAATCAAGATTTTAACAGAGGATTTAGTGTAAATAATAACCCAAAATCCAAAAGGACCATTATGTTGGACAGAAAATGTCACAACTGTGGAAATCTGGGACATGAGGGTATTAAATGCACAAAGTTCATTTTTAAACAACCAAAGGTTGCTTTGACTAAACAAATGTCAACTACGAACGACAAAGTCAAAACTAGAGAGGTTAAAAGTCAACTTTACATGCTTGGTTCCAACAAAGCTGCTAAAGAATTGACTTCAATCAACTCTAAAGAACCCATCAAAAGATGGGTTCCCAAACGTAACTAATTGATTTTGTTTGTCTTGTGCAGGGTAATAAAAAGTGGTACCTAGACAGTGGATGCTCAAGACACATGACAGGTTCATTGAAGAATTTGTCAGAATTTGTAGAAGAAGAAGGACCTTCTGTCAAATATGGTGACAATTCTGTTGCGAAGACAAAAGGTTATGGTGTGGTGAAGGCTGGCAACATCAGAATATCAAAGGTAGCCTATGTTGAGGGATTAAAGCATAACCTACTTAGTGCAAGCCAAATTTGTGATGATGACAGTGAAATCAGAATCAGAAAGAAGGTTGCTGTTATCTATAATTCCAAAGGCCAACCTGTGCTAGTTGCCAAAAGAGAAAGAGATATTTATCTCTTGGATCTTTCTTCTGCAGACACAAATGTAGAGACATGTCTCTATACTCAGTCTGTGCCAGAACTAAGCTGGCTATGGCATAGGAGGTTATCCCACCTAAACTTCAAAAACATTAACCTCCTGTCAAAGAAGAAACTGGTCAGAGGTCTGCCTGATGTTACATTTACAAAAGACAAACTTTGTCCTGTATGTACACTAGGGAAACAGACCAAGAACCATTTTCCATCCAAATTGTTAGCTACAATTGATCAACCACTGCATATGCTCCATATGGATCTATTTGGACCCATGAGCATTGGCAGTTTGGGTGGAAAGAAGTATACACTTGTCGTTGTGGATGAATACACAAGGTATACTTGGGTCATCTTTCTTAAGGCAAAAAGTGATGCTCCTGATGAAATTATTAATCTAATCAAGAGGGAAGAATTGCAGAAAGATGCACGTGTCAAGCAACTCAGGAGTGATCATGGTACAGAATTTAAGAATTCTACTCTCATTGAATTCTGTACTGACAAAGGCATTATTCAAAACTTTGCCTCTGTCAGAACTCCTCAACAAAATGGTTTTGCTGAGAGAAGAAATCGTACACTCATAGAAGCTGCAAGAACCATGTTATGCCATGGTCAAATGAAGATTTATTTTTGGGCAGAAGCAGTTAACACTGCTTGTTATACCCAAAATAGATCTATTTTGGTCAAAAGGCATGGCAAAACTGCATATGAGTTGTATCATAAGAAGGTTCCAACCATCCATTATTTCCAGACCTTTGGAAGTAAATGCTATATTCTCAATCAAAGGGATCAATTAACAAAGATGGAACCTAAGTCTGATGAAGGAATTTTTGTTGGCTATTCATCAATCTCAAAGGGTTACAGAGTCTACAACAACAGAACGAATAAAATTGAAGAAACCATCAATGTCACCTTTGATGTTTCATCTGCTAATAATGAACATATTTCTCAGTCTGATGTTCATTCATTAAAAGAATTATCTGTTGTGGGATCTGAATCTCAAATCCAAATTGTTGCTCACCAACAACAGGACTCTGAAAGTGATAATGAAGATGCTCAACCTGCTCAATTAATGACAGTACCTTCATCAACTGAAGATGAATCTGTGTCCAAAGATTCAAGTTCTTCTGATACAAGTGTTTAGTCTGGTAGTCTTCAGTCTGAGAACTCTACAGACTCAAACTTGCCCCTGTTGAAGATAATACAGAACTCAGTCCTGTTATTCTTCCTCTAAATGAAAATGATTTATCATCCAATGGTGAATCATCTCTATGCGTCAAAGAACACAGGTATCATCCAATTGAAGAAATAATTGGAGATTATGTTTCTGGTGTACAGACAAGAGCTCAAATGTCAAACCTATCTACAGCAAATTTCTGTTTCTACACAAACTTCCTGTCAATTATTGAGCCAAAGAAAGCTGAAGAAGCATTGAAAGATGATGATTGGGTTGAAGCAATGCAGGAAGAGTTAACAGAATTTGAAAGAAACAATGTTTGGACCCTAGTTCCTGCTCCAAAAGGCAAAATCATTATTGGAACTAAATGGGTTTACAGAAACAAAATGGACAAGGATGGAGTGATAATCAGAAACAAGGCAAGGCTAGTTGCTCAAGGTTACAAGCAGGAAGAAGGCATTGATTATGATGAAACATTTGCCCCTGTAGCTAGAATTGAATCAATAAGGTTATTCTTGGCATATGCTGCATTTAAGGACTTCAAAGTTTATCAAATGGATATCAAGAGTGCATTTCTGAATGGAAACTTACAGGAGGAAGTCTATGTGAAACAACCTCCAGGTTTTGTAAGTTCAACTTTTCCAAATCATGTCTATAAATTGAAGAAAGCACTGTATGGACTAAAACAAGCTCCAAGAGCTTGGTATGACACTTTATCATCTTATCTTCTAAGTAATAACTTTACTAGAGGATCAATTGATAAAACTTTGTTCTTCAAAAGGAACAAGGCAGATGTCATATTAGTCCAAATATATGTTGATGATATCATATTTGGGTCTACTGATGTAAAATTATGCAAATGGTTTTCATATTTAATGTCAAAACAGTACCAAATGAGTATGATGGTTGAATTAACATACTTTCTTGGTCTGCAAGTACATCAGAAACATGATGGAATCTTCATCAACCAAGGCAAATATGTTAATGACCTACTCACTAAATATTCTTTAAAAGACTGTTCAACAATGAAAACACCAATGAGCATTGCAGATAAGTTGGATAATGATCAGTGTGGCAAGTCAGTCTGTCAAACCACTTATAGAGGTATGATAGGATCCCTACTATATCTCACTGCAAGTAGACCAGATATCATGTTCTCAACATGTTTATGTGTTAGATATCAATCTGAACCTAAAGAATTACATCTCAAAGCTGTAAAAAGGATTTTTAGCTACCTAAAAGGTACTCCTAACCTGGGTCTTTGGTATCCCAAAGACTCTGGTTTTGATCTAATTGGTTATACAGATGCAGATTATGCAGGTTGCAAATTAGACAGGAAAAACACTTCTGGTGGATGTCAACTACTAGGTGGAAAACTGGTCAGTTGGTTAAGCAAGAAACAGAATTCTGTTGCTACATCCACTGCAGAAGCAGAATATGTAGCTGCTGGTAGTTGTTGTGCCCAATTGCTATGGATGCAACATCAACTAGCAGACTATGATTTGAAGTTCACAAGAACTCCAATCATGTGTGATAACCAAAGTGTCATTGTCATCACTGAGAATCATGTATTTCACTCCAGGACAAAGCATATTGAGATCAGACATCACTTTATCAGAGATTGTGCTGAGAAAGGTAAAGTGATTCTCAAATATGTGCCCACAAATGACCAACTAGCAGATATCTTTACTAAACCTCTTAATGAAGATAGATTCTTATATCTGCTTGGTGAACTAGGAATGCTCAACCCCTAGTAAGACTTTTGAATCTATGTGATTCAACTCTCAGTCTGTGCCTGCTTTTCAATCTGTATGTCTGTATCCTCAGTTACATACAACCAAAACGCACAAACTAAGAGATAATTTGTAAATAACTTTAAGAAAATACCAAAAAGATTTTCTAATTCTATTATTTTCTTTTAGTCTGTCTGTTATACGGTTTAGTCTGTGTGACGTCATCCAGACTCACTGCACAGACTAACAATATACACTCAGACTGAGCTCTTTTTCTTTTTATTTTTATTTTTATTTATTTTTATTTTTATTTTTATTTTTATTTTTTTAATTTTTTTAATAAAAATAAATAAACTACAATATCTTTGCATTTAATGCTTATATCATTTTTATGGTAATAATCATTAAAAATTTTTGCGCTTGTTGTCTATTTATCTGCTCAATACAAAAAGTGCACGTGCCTTAGCTTTACTGTTACAGAAAAGGGGATAAACCGTCAAGTGGGTTCCATTTAACAGAAATTTAATTTCGTTAAATACCCATTTCTGATTTCCCCCTTTATTCTTCACTTGTACTTGCACACTAAAAATACACAGAGTTTGTAAGCCCTAACCTTAATCGCTCAACCATTTTCAAACTCAATCTCAAGAAATCATCATTAAAAATGGCTGATCAATGGGCTTACACGGCACCTGCCAACATCGCTGCGGCTAAACCCTTTAAACAGGGCAAACAGGTAAAACTCTGTACTAATAACCAAGTAGCTACCATTTCCATTCCTGATTCTAAAAAGAACCAAGGATTTGAGGAATTGACAAATTTTATGTCTGCTCATCCTTTAAGGGGAGCATTTTTCAACACAATTCCTCAAATATATCCTGATTTTCTTATGGAATGGTGGTATACTTGCTCTTCAAATAGTACCAATACTGCCTTTAATGGTACTATTGATCATGGTAAACGGGCAGTTACCATTGATCAAGAGCTAATTAGGAATGTCTTAGACCTGCCTATGGGAAATAATTTTGAACCCATTCCAACCAAAGAAGCAGCAAGGGCTTCTCTTACTTTGGTTGGATATACCAAAGAAAAAGGCACAATCTTGATGTCAAGATTCACCCCCCAGATGGAAATTTTTAATTTCTGACATCATTAGGAGTCTAGGAGGTAAATCTGGTAGCACAGGAGAGCTAAATGAGTTTGAAACTCAACTATTGAGCTCATTGATCACTAGTTTAAACATCAACTTTGCAGAGTTGTATTTTCAAGAAATTTTAAAACTGGTGAATGAGTCAAACAGAATTTTTAATGTACCTTTTATAAGGCTACTCTCCTTGTGCATCCAATCCAGATTAACTGGATCTGTATATATGTCCTTTAATAAAAAAGTGGCAGATATACTTGTCCCTGTGCTCACCTATAAAGTGTTTAACCATCCGGTTCCACTTTCTGGAGCACCTATCATTGCTGCTATGCAGCAATGGATTGATCACCCATATGTTGCTTCTGCATCCATGGAGGGTGATGATTCAGGTGATAGTAAGGGTACTAAGACCCAGACTGTTGAAGATCGTGTGGCTGAAGTAGAGCACACAGACTCCATGAACACAGACTCAACTCAGTCTATGCACTTGGAGTCAGACTCAAACATTGCTAAGTCTGTTCCATCTTCAACGGAAGATGCAGGTAGTAGATAAACCTTCTTATCCTAGCCCATCCTCACCCACAAAAGAGAGTCACAAACAAACCAACCCAGATGAGTCACCACTCACTCTGGAGGAATCACCAGACTCAACCCCCAAAAGTATAGCACAAATGGAATCATCATCCATGGAATTGGATGTCAATAGAACACCTTCCAGTGCTGTAGACCATTCCATTACAGCTCTGCTAGAGTCTGTAGTGCCAATGGCTACCCAACTGACCCAACCTAAACCTAGATTAGTCAGCTTGGATACCCACATTACTGCTACTACACTGACCCCTGTAGTATGCATTGAAGAAGATGCTCCAATCCTGAGCACTACCACCCTCCTCTTTATCCCACTCACAATGGCTGAACCCATATTGACCACTAGTCCTGTACTAGTTCACATTCCAGTGAGTCTTTCCTTACACCCCTCTGCACAGATCGCCAATGCCCCAGTCATATCACAGACTGAGGCACAGATCTCCACTTCTTTGCTTGATGATCTACCATCTTATCAACAGATGGTTAGTGAAGGCATACCAACTTCTACATCTGTTGCCAGTGATATTGTTCCATTACACCAGGGACTATTTGAGGCAACAGATGCAACACAATTATTTTCTAGTGATGTCTTATCCTATCACCGGATTCGATCTGAGGGAAACACAACTACACCACTCAATGCCTATGATCGCTTTTCCATGCACAGGACACAGAGTGAGGCAAAGAGTGCAACACTAAAAGATTCCAGTGATCTTGCTCAGTTTCAACATGAGTCAAGTGAGGAACATATTCCATCACCCAATTCTAACCCTTCCAACCAGACCCAGTCTGTGCCTTTTAGTACACTTAATGATGTGCTTTCTGCCATCAACAGATTGTCTGAATGGGTACAGACTGAGTTCAATAATAACCAGAAAGAGCTAGAGAAGATGAAGCCTCTAGTCTCTACTATGGTGGAAAAGGTGGATATGCTGGAAGAAAAGGTATCCAATAGGTTAGATGAAATGCAGACCACCCTCTCAAGCTTAGTTGCTGATGTCAAAAAGGGGGAGAAGATGAAGTATAGGTCTGCAGAAATTAAAACTCCAAAAGATAATTCATTAAATAATAAATCCTTAGATTTAGGGGGAGATAGTAGTGAGGAAGATGATGGAGATGATGGACCCGAAAGTGCTAGGGTGACGTCTCAGACTGAAGCTCAGTCTGTGCCACAGACTGAAAATATGAGTGCACAGACTGAGGGGGAGCCAAAAGGATTGCAGGCAGGTGAACACACTGAGATGGTTGCACAGACTCAGGGGGAGTCAACTATTATCTTACACATAGACCCAATAGCAACTATCTCAAGCCTAGGTCAGATGGAGTTGAAAAGACCAAGGGAAGAAGAAGATGAAGACGTTCAACCTCTGCGAATCAAAAGAGCCAGGAAAGTAAAAAGAATGGCCAGGAAGATTCCTGACAGGGATATCTTTGATTCCCAACCAAAGATGAAGGGGATCAAGACCTGGGATCAATTTGTGAAGCTGGCAGAAGAACTGGACATTGATGGTGAAGATGATGATGCCATCAATCCTGATTGCAGTTCTGAGTCTGAGGTATTTAGAAGATCAGATGATGATGAAGATGATGCTACTTTTGGAGGTGTAGATGAAGGTGCCTCAAAAGTCAAAACTGGAGAGTCTAAGTCTGTGCCCTCTGAACCCGCACAGACTGAGATACAGCATCAAACACAGACTCAGAGCTCAAAGCAACAAGCAGCAAGCATTGATGCTCCAATCATCAGTGCTGAAGCCATCCAAGCTGAAGCCAACCCTGCTAGACCAACCACAACAACCAGAATACTGCATCCAGGTAGAAGTGAACTTGAAGACAGAATGCAATGGAGAAGTGCTCATCTGATAAGCACATATCCTGGGTCGAGTTCTACTCTGGAAGAAGTTGATAGGGTTAAGGGTAAGGGTAAGGAGATTGCCTTATCCAAGCAGGAAAGGTTAAGCAAGATCAAGAAGATGGTGGATGATCATGCTGCTGGTACAAGAAATCCTGAACCGTCAAATCTACAGGATGAACTCTTGCAACAAGAAACTACTGCTCAGGGTATGACTCTAACTGAATACTTAAATGTATTAACAAAAGAAGAGCAGAAGCTGAAAGAAGCAAGATTTGTTGACATGCTCTCCAAAGAATTGGATGATGAAGGTTGTTCACGGACTCAAACAAGAAGGAGTCAAGTTGAGCAACAGATCAAAGAAGATGAAGAGCTGTCAAAAAGATTACAGAAGATAGAGAGCCTAAAAGCTAAGCTACAATCCACTTTCAGAAAGTCAAAGCTCAAGCAGAAGATTAAAGATTGTCATCTGAATAAGATTGGACAGAAATTGAACCTAGGGCCTAAAGAATGGCAATCCATTGCTAATCTTTTGAAGAGTGCAGCTGACAAAGATTTGAAGAAAGAAGTTCTGGATGAGCTATCTTATCTGATTGAATTAGTCCTCAGTCTGCGGCTCATTTCAGAAGAGGAATACAAGTTGTTCTGCATAGCAAACAACTTTGTAATTAAGAAGAAGTCAGCTGGGTTATCTACAGAGAATGAGCAGAGAAGGGGGTATCCTCTACCAAAAGGTATCATTTTTATCGATAGATCCTTTGTCCAGACTGAAAATGTTGAAGGTCTGTGCTACAGAGATATCAATGGAATAGAGTGCTTCCAGGATTAAAATAGATTGTATGGAGAATCTCTGCTACATTGCATTGCCCTGCTGAAGAAATGCAAACATTCTCAAGCCAAGTCATTTAGAAGAAGACTGATTAGCTGGTTATTCAACAACCTTTCCAAGATCAGGATGATGATTGGGTTTGAAGACATCTGCAAGAAGATCATCCTGGAATATCAAAAATTTGAAGAAAAATCTGATAAGGAAATGGAAATATTATTGAAGAGGAAAGTGGAAAAGATCAAGAATGAAGATTGTTATGTTTATTTACAATCTCATGTAATAATTGTAATATTTTAGTAAACTAACTATGATTTTGACTTTATGTATATAAGTCTTGATCCACATGTTATGTTTCACTTCAGTATTTATTATTTCTCTATTATCATTTGTAAATAGATTTTGACATCATCAGATAGGGGGAGATTGTTAGGAAAAACAATGATCAAACTCAAGTTATAAATCTGAAGAGTCAAAATCTAACTCAGTTGTATTCGGGAAAAACTTAGTAATTTCCTGAGTCTGTGCTTCACAGACTGAAGAAATATATCTGAGTCTGTGCTTCACAGACTGAAGAAATCTCACAGACTGAAAGCCGTGCTCTATTTGAAGACTTATGAATTCATCATCTGAAGAATGAAGATTGAAGATAAAAGGCTTCACAGACTGAAGATCACAGACTGATGATCACAGATTGAAGATCACAGACTGATGAGCACAGACTGAAGAGCACAGATTGAAGAACAAGAGTACAATCGTACAGAAGAAGTTCTTCTTTCCCTAGGCTACGATACAATTGAAGAGATGTTTGAGTAAAGTCAAACATTGAAGAAATGTTTTCTTCTCAGCAAAGAAACCTTTTACCTTTTGCTTTTTCTATTTCCAAGAAAAGCAAAAATGAAGAGTGCAAAGTTGCCCAAGATGAACTCATTATTCCTTGGACAACTAACTGAGTTGGATAATATAGAGTTGATCTCAATGTTTGACTTTCAACTCTATAAATAGCAGCTCAAAAGCACTTCAAAGTGTCCAAGAAAATTAGTGTACAAGACCTTTAAGCTTAGGCTAAAAGCATTACCACACTTACTGTTAAGTTTGTAGTGATAATTGTATCTTAAGTATACTACTTGGATCGTATTCAAACAATCTGTGTGCTTGAATACTCCGTCTTACTTGTAAGACAAATCATTTATTGTGAATAAAACTTTAATTCATAATATATTTTGTGTCTTGATTAATCTTGTTTTCCGTCTTGATTAATTAACCTGTTTGATATATCTTAGATATAAACTAATATATTAAATACTTGTTATTTAATCTGTATCTAAGTTTTGAGACCTTAAAGACCTAACAAGTAGCAGTAGTAATTTTGTTGTAGCAGCACTAATAGTGTAGAGCAGTAGTAATCTTGTACTAGTAATCTTGAAGTAGGGTAATCTTGAAGTAGCAGTAGAAACACTTTAACTAGCCGCATTAACTGGATCAACAGCACTAATGACTTGAACCCAACATGGTGCCCATGTTCTTCTTTTCCTTTTGATTTATCGCTTTTCTGGTGCATATATTGTGTAAATATTTCTTTAAATTGAATTATCTCCTTGGCATAACTAAAGCCAGTCTGTTAAACTGGGACGAACTTGAAGTGATTCATGACTCTGCATCGAAAGGATTTGGATTAATTGATGTAGGTTGCAAGTTAAATGTGTTTGTGCGGTTTCGGTTCCAAGTTGTTTTGGAAGATCTTTAATGCATACCGTATACTATGGTTTAATTGGTATATGTTAAAGGTATTTTAATTGGTGTATGTATCTGTACTCGTATAACACTATTACATAATTGGACGTCAAGACCCCTTCATGAAAACAGGTCTTTTAATGGTTGTGATTTAAGCATAAATAGAACACATGAATGTAGGCATGTAAGCGAATCGAACGTTCAGTGAACAATTCGCGAACCGTTCGGCTGGAAGTTCATTTATGTTCGTTCATTTCATTATATGAACGAACATGAACAAAAATTTATGTTCGTTTAATTAATATGAACGAACATGAAATTAGAAGATTTGAATGCATTTAGTGCTGATCCCGGACAACGACCAAGTATGGATGTTTATCATCCAAGTCAATGTGATGAAATTGGAAGAGCATATTTGCAAAAAGGGCCTTGTCAACCTCGAAATCATTCTTTACAACAAAGAGAAATAGGAGGTAAACTTCGTAGATTCAATCATCTTTGGTTTGACATGTGCAGATATTGGTTGGAGTATAGCATCCACAAAGAAGCTGTATTCTGTCTATGTTGTTATTTATTCAAAAATGACATCAAAAAATCAAGGTGGGGCGGATAGTTTTGTAAAAGATGGTTTTAAATCTTGGAATAAGAAAAATGGCTTAGATGATCACTATCTAGGACTTCCACACAAGACGGGCGTTCAGAGATGTCTAAATTTGATGAACCACAAATAATCCATCACAACTGCTTTTGAAAAGCAAACTACTACTCAAATACGGGAGTATTGTATCCGATTGAATGCTTCCATTGATGTTGTTAGATTCTTATTGCGACAAGGATTACCCTTTCGTGGCCATGATGAAAGTGATGAATCATTTAACAAAGGTAACTTTCTTAAACTCCTGAATTGGTTAGCTGATCGATGTGATGCTGTAACTCGTGCTGCTTTGAAGAAGGCCCCTAAAAATTGGCAATTGAAATGTAGTTCTATTCAAAAGGACATTGTGCATTCATGTGCAACAGTAACTATCAAAGTTATCATGGAAGAGATTAGTGATGAATTCTTAGCAGTTTTAGTGGACGAGTCACGTGACATGTCTTGTAAAGAGCAAATGGCATTGGTTTTGCGATTTGTGAACAACAAAGGGGCTTTGTGGAAAGGTTTATCGGTATTTCACATGTTGATGACACATCAGCTTTATCTTTACAGAAGACTGTTTACAAGATGTTGTCAGATTGTAAATTAAGTTATACTAGGATTCGAGGACAAGGTTATAATGGAGCTAGTAACATGAGTGGTGCATTTAACGGTTTGAAGACATTGATTATGAAAGATACAGAATCTTCATACTATGTTCATTGTTTTGCTCACCAGTTACAGTTGGCACTCGTGTTTGTTGCGAAGACCCAAACCGAAATTAACAATTTTTTTAATGCAATTTCTCGTTTGTTAAACATGATTGGATCTTCTTATAAACGACGAGATAATCTAAGAGTCAAATAAGGAACTAAAGTTATGTTGACATCAGCAGGTTAGTTTCATTTTATTTTAGTTTGTTTTAACTTTAATGTAGTTGTATTGTGTTAAATTAGTTTTGTTTAGGTGACCTTGAAACAGGGACCGGTCAAAATCAAAGAGTTGGTATCAAACGACCATGTGATACTCGATGGGGTTCTTATTTTGCTTCAATATTAAATATCAAGAACATATATTCGTCACTTTCGAAAGTTCTCGAAGACCTTGGCAAATGATGGTAGTGATCAGGATCATAAAGCTGAAGCACTACGTACTTTAAAGTCAATAAAATCATTCGACTTTATATTTTGTCTACACTTGATGGTTGATATCTTAGGCATGACAAACCGTTTGAACACAACATTGCAAAGAAAATACCAAGATATTGTAAATGCTATGCATCAAGTGAGGGTCTCAAAGGAAAGATTGTAACAAATTAGGAATGTAGGATGGGGACCACTTTTAGGAATATTACTTCATTTTATGATGAAAATGGGGACCACTTTTAGGAGTATTACTTCATTTTGTGATGAAAATGATGTTGATATAGTGAATATGGAAGATCTTTATTATAATGGAATAAATCACCGCAGGGGTTTACAGATTAGCCAATTGCACTACTAATACAAACTTCATATATTGTATCTAGCCAATTACAAATATGTAACTTACAAAAAGTAACCACTAATAAGTTGATTAATTATAATGACACGTTATCAACTTGCACCATTATCAAGTTGATGTATTTTATGCGGTTATTGATATGTAGCTTCAAGAGCTCAATCATCGTTTTAATGAAGTAAATACGAGATTACTTTTTTGTATGGCTTGTTTGTGCCCAAGTCAATCGTTCAAAGCATTTGAAGTTGAAGAACTCTTGAAACTGGCCGCGTTTTATTCGAAAGAGTTCCCAGCAAACTACGATTCAACTACTTGAATTGGAACTTCAAGATTATATAGGTGATGTTTTTTGGAGATTCAAAATTCAGTGATTTAAAGGGCATTGGGGACCTTGCCAAGATGATGGTCAAAACTAAAAGGGATATAGTTAATCAAAGGTATATCTTCTCTTGAAACTAGCTTTAATCTTGCATGTTGCTACATCAACTGTGGAGCGTACATTTTCAGCAATGAAGTTGAAGAGTGATTTGCGAAACAAAATGAGTGATGAATTTATGAATGATTGTTTAGTATCGTATATTGAAAAGGATATTTTAGATGGTATTAGTAACGAGACTCTTATGAACTATTTTCAAGGTATGAAACCTCGTCGGGGATATTTGTATTAAGTCGAACTCTATTATATTATTGTTAAATTATGTTCTATGTTTTGTACTAATGACCCGAACCGGTCTTCATATTTGAACATTTATTTATTTTAGTGAAGTCGAGTTCTCAAGGACCCACCTTAATTTGAATCCTAGATTTGCCACAGGACGTCAAGACCCCTTCATCAAAACCGGTCTTTTAATGGTTGTTATTTCAGCACAAATTGAACACATGAAAGTAGGCATGTAAGCGAACAATTCGCGAACTGTTTGGCTGGAAGTTCATTTATGTTTGTTCTTTTCCACAGCCCTTCAAAATATCGATTTCTATATGGCCGTTATAATAATTATAGACCCAATTTACAGGACCTCTTATATAAAAAAGCAGTCTCTAAAAGTCTCACACTCTCACTCACTGGGTTTCTTTCAAGTCAATAGTCAAATATGTAATTGTTAGTTTAATTCTTCTACGCTATTGGACTTGTCTAGGCACTGGGACAATGAGTGTGTTTAGTCGTAGAAAAGTGGCATACTTTCTAAAAACTGATTTATTACGAAAACTAAAAAAATTATAAAACATGTTTAAAATAGGTAGTTTTCAAAAAAGTTGTCGGCGAATTAGAAATACCTACACTTTCACTTTTCCATTATTTTCTTTTATAAGTGAAATTCAAATGAATACAACAAAATTTAGTGAGAATGGAGAAACAATAAGAATGTGTGACGTGTGACCAAACTCATTTTTCTCCATGATTTTAAAAATTAAATATCTCAAAAATGGTAAGTCGAAAAGTTATAAAAATTACACCATGAAAATCAAAGTTTTTTCCTTTTATTTTAGACATCACACAAGGTACTTTTGACGATTTTTTTTCGTTCTTGATGGGTTTTGTAACAACTATTACATGTGATACCAACGAGTATCATAGTATCGAATGTGATAATATATTGTACAATTTGTAAAACCCACCAAAAAATGAAGAAAAAAAAGTATATCGAAAGTATACTATGTGAGATGTTTAATTGAAAAGAAAAAAACACCGATTTTTATGGTGCAATTTTTATAATTTTTCACTTAACATTTTCGAGGTATTTAATTTTTAAAAAAGTTAGGTAAACATGGTGTTTGACGAAAATGAATGGTTGAGATTGATATCTTCATTCTCACCAAAATTTTCATTATAAGTTTAACTCAACCGTTTCTTTTATAATAAAAAGGAGCGAGATTCAAATGAAAATGTGAATTTTTGTGAGAATAGAGAAACCAATAGAAATACGTCATGTGTCACAAAACTCACTTTTCCCCACGTTTTCAAAAATTAAATATCTCAAGAATGACTTATTGAATAATTATAAAAATTGCACCATAAAAATTAATATTTTTTTCTCTTCAATTGGACATCTTACAAGGTATACTTCCGACGACTTTTTTATAGGTTTTATAAATTGTACAAATATTAGTATCACATGTGATAGTGGATTACAAAATCCACTAAAAATGAAAAGAAAAAAAAACAAATCATCGAAAGTATACCTTGTGAGATCTCTAATCAAAGAGGAAAAAATGCTTATTTTTATGGTGCTATTTTTATGATTTTCGACTTACCGTTTGAGAGATATTTAACTTATAAAAACGTTGGAGAAAGTGAGTTTTGTGACATGTGGCACTTTTTCTTATTGATTCCTCCATTCTCACAAAAATTGTTGTACTATTTTGAATCTCCTCAAACAAAAATATCTACTTTTCTATAATTTTCCAAATCTCTTTCCCTTTAATTTCATGTTATGATGAAGAAATTCTTTTTATATATTGTTTTAATCATCTTTCAATAATTTGTTACTTACATATAAATTAAATATAGTATAAAATATTTGTTAGTATACGAACTTAAAATTCTAAATCCGTTTGTAAGAAGTAAACTTTGTCATCATATAATTGTGTTTTTTTTAATGTGATGAAAAAAGTTGCATTTATATGTTTGGAAGGTTCGATAATTATCTAAAATTAAGAGACTTATCGAAAAATATAAGTAAATTGGTAATTTGATTTGTAGTCAAATTAAGAAAATGTTCTTTGTTTTGTCTATTTATGTAAGAGTTAGGAGGTTGAGAGAAAAAGTGAGATCGTATGAAAATTGTATCCCTCCATCCCGTGTGATAGTCTCGGTGGTTCAATAACGACGGCGCGAATTCCGTTATTGAAATTAACCGTTGAGAGTGGTGTGAGGATATTCAAAATTGTCGAGAGTTGAGCGTCTCCAATTTTGTAATATATCTTTCATATAGTGGATGTTAAGTGGCCTAAGGGTCCCGTGATTTTTACTCTCATTTGAGTGGTTTTTCATGCAAAACGTTTATGTGTTCGTGTTTTTTGAGTTTTGTGCGTTTTATTATTGGCTTATACAAAGTTGCGTGATTTGGTACAGTAGTGATCGACCCCAATTAGCGGTATGAGAGCGAGGTCGATCCCAACAATCATAGTTTTCCTTTTTCAAAATTAAACAACATTCACTGTGAGATCGATCTCCGCTTCAGTACTGATCAGTGTCGATTAGCATCCAACAGTGGATTGCTCGACGTTGGGTTTGGCATTCATTTAAAGTAACGGTGTCACTGATGACAGTGATCAGTCAATTGTTAGTCAGTTTCAGTCAATTTTAAAAAAAGTTGATGTGACGCTTATGTAACACAAAGTGATCAGTCAGTTTCAGTCTGCTGATGGGAGTGGCCTTATGTCGTCATCTATTGTCTTATTAAAGTGTTTTTCCAATACAAAATCGAAACACAAGTCAAATCACGATATTAATTTTAATTATTGAAATTAAGTCTCTGGCATGTATAATGAGAAATGTATAGTTAAATGATGAGGTAATGACATCATATTGTAATTAACTAATTAGTAATAATTGGAATGATGTGAATAATTATAATTGAAACTTTAATCACAAACTTTTGGTTGAATCAATGCGTAAAGTAAATTGAAGGAAACCAAGTAATAAAAAACTGTAATCAGATAAGGTAATGCCTAGAGTAAGCAATTAAGCATGGGTTCTTATAAAAATACAAAAGTATTCTCATGCTTCTTGCCACCAATTAGAATAATCGCAACAAAAGTTACTTTTCTAAACCGCACACTTTTGCCATCAATTGTTCTTTTATGATAATATTAATCAGTTAATTTATATTCATAATTAGAATGGGTAGCGTTCCGAAATAAGTTAAGGGTACAATTCAATGTGGCATAATTCTATCAAAAATTTTGATGGAGTCAAAATTTTAAGATTAAAATTTAGTGTGATTATGATGCAGTGCACTTATGATGTAGTAATTTGGATTGTAGATAAAAAAAAATCAAGAGCTGAGATTGTCCGTCTATCATTCCCTCTCTAATACCTCTGCCTCTCTGATCTGAAATCATAAATTACACATGTTTATTATAAAAATTATAGAATAAGTGTGATATATATATATATATATATATATATATATATATATATATATATTAGATTTCAAACTCGTGTATATACACGATCCGTTGAATATTTATTAAAAATTTTATATTTGATATATTGTTTCTAATAAAGTATGTAATAAACATTTAGTTAGTTTTCATGTTATATTGGTTTGTTTTTTATTTTTTATATTCGAATATGAGTGTGCAAAGTGAAATTGTGGTTTGGAATTATAAATCATTTTAGACCGGTTAATATCTAAGGTGAATATAAAAATTGTTCACATTATAAAATCTTTTAAAATTAAAATAAAAACTTTTACTATAATAAGAGAAAAAAAAGGGTTATTATGCTACCTGATGGATTACAGTTACAACTCAATTGCTCACCTTTGTTTGTATTTAATTTTATTAAATAATTGTATAATTATTATTTTTAACGTCATCAATCTCTGAATTTTAGTCAATTTGATAAAATCAAACAATTCAATTGGTTAATTAAATTTTTAATGGCATTATTATCCGCTTCTTATATTATATTTATATTTAAAATATATATATATAGTGGGAGGTTCAAATGAGAACCACATAAAATTGAGAACTTGTGAGAACTACTAGATAACGTATTTGTTCACACGTGATTCGCTCCATTCATGTGTGAACATTGATATATGATAAATTTAGAAAGAAAAAAAATGCTAAAAACTCTAAAAATCACGTCGTAAAACACATTTGAACCGATTTGTTCAAATGATCGTTCAGATGTGAACACATATTTGTATTTCTTTGTTTTTCGATATAATTTTATGATTTTTTTTCTTTTTTATTTATCAATTAAACGTACATCAATGTTCACATATGAATGAAGTTAATTACATGTGAACAAATACATAAACTAGTAGTTCTCACAAGTTTTCAACTTTTTAGTTGGTTCTCATTTGAACCTTTCCCTATATATATATATGTATATATATATATGTGTATATATATATATGTGTATATATATATATGTGTATATATATGTGTATATATAGGTGGAGGTTAAAATGAGAACCACTAAGAAGTTAAAAATTTATAAGAACTACAAAAATACATGAATGTTCACATTTGATAATGTAAAAATATTTATAAGAATATTAATTAGAATGAATAAAACCTTGAAAACCTAAAAATTTTGTGTTAAAACTTAAATTAACTAACTTTAACCGATTTTTTCACATGTGAACTTTCAGTTGTGAACATATGTATTTTTACGTGTTTTTATACGTAATTATATGTTTTTGACAATTTTTTGTTTCTCATTTAAACAAATATTAATGTTCACATGTATATAAAGTTAATTACATGTGAACAATTATGTATTTTTGTGATTCTCACAAGTTCTCAATTATATATATATATATATATATATATATATATATATATATATATATATATGTGTGTGTGTGTGTATGTGTGTGTAACCTAGCGTGTGATATTAGGTAAAGATTATTTGCCATATATGTCTAGTAATAAAATAGGTCTTAAAATATATAGGTTTCAGATCACATGAAAAAGGGAGTTAAGGAGGGCAAGGAGGGGCAAACCATCTTGACCATCCATTCCCTTCATCAATGGTCCAAATCATGCCATGTTACACAGGGACTAATTTGTAATTATTTTGAACGGAAGGACTAACTTGAAATTTTGATAAAGTTAACTTGAAATAGGTCAAATGACAGCCCCTATCTCTCTCCCTCTCTCTTCACACAAATACACACAAACTCTCTCATTTCACACACTAACACACCACCACCACCGTCCACCACCTCCGCACCGTCCACCACCTCCGCTCCGTTCACCACCGCCTCTCAACCGCCATCACCGTCGTACCACCGTCACCGTCATCGAAGAAAAGAGGCGGAGAAACGACAACGGATATGTGGCCGGAGGGTTGAGATGCGAACCACCACCATTGGTGAACCGGCCTCCACCAGACCTAACTAACCGTGATCGTTCTCCAATTTCTCTCGCCGCTCCACTGCCACAACCGCCGCTCCACTGCCACCACCGCCGCTCCACTATCACCACCACTTTTGTCATCATCTTTACAACCACCACAGATCTAGATTTGGAAACTCGTAGATCAAGATTTAAAAAGAAGATCTACTTTTTAGATCTAGATCTACTTTATAGATCTGAAAATAAATCAACTGCATCGTACATTTTTTCTACTGGATCTTACATTTACTGCATTTTAAATGCGATTAATGTATATTTGTACAAGTACTTGTTTACTGCATCTTGTATATTATTACTACATATTATGATTTTAGCATTTTTTATGTATTTCTACAGCTTGATTTTAATTTTGCAATCGAAAAATTCTGTTTACTACATCTTGTATATTGTTACTGTATCTTATGTTTTTTAACATTTTATGTTTTGAAATAAAAAACTAATAGTACTTAGTTACTGCATCTTATATTTTTTTTAGCATTTTGATGTGTTTATAAATATTGGTTCTATTCTTGAATTTAAAAAACTACTATTATTTGTTTACTGCATCATGTATATTTGTTACTGCATCTTACGTTGTTTATCATTTTTGGCTGAATCTTACAAATTAAAAAGTTTTCCGATTGAATAAATTTTTGGACAATGTTTGAGTATTTTTTTTCGGGAAAACTTTCAGGCATGTCCACAACTATATCAAGATTGCAAACTAATATCTCCCTCTATGCCCCCTGTTTCTCTGATGTGTTCCTAAATATATATGATTCATAGTTAATTTGGTGCATCAACATAGTGCATGTAAACTTCGTTTAATTTCACTTATAGTGTCAAGCCCGTATGTTTTTCAAACATATTGTTGGTCCCAAACTAACAACAGATAGTTGTAGAAAAGGGTGAATACAATCTTTGATTATTTAACTTGACAATTTCAATAGTGAGTAAATAATAACACGATATAAGTTTCAACTTAATTCTTTATTGATTGAATAAAAAAATTACAAGTTAACTTTAAGCGGAATAGTTAACTGTTGAATACAGATAGAACACTCAATACCAAACTAGAGAACACACTCTAAACTGACTACAAAGAAATGTCTAATGCTATAAATACTATGCTCTCAACTTACTGTAAATTCACACTTGACTTCGGTTGAAGTCCATTATTTATAGTAGAGCTAGCATGTTCATTGCAGTATCTTCAGCCAATAACATTCTTCCTACGTGCCTTGAATTCCATTGGAGAATACCGTACATGCTCTTTATTTGTTCTGACATGTACTGCAAACAGAATCTGCACGGTGCAATTCATGTCGCGAGTGTGCAACACGCGCCAGTGTATTGGCTGACATTTAGTAGAGGAAATACCAGACCACAAACGTCCATCTTCTACAGTGATGTACATTAGTACTATGTTTCATATGTTGTTTAGATAACCATTGATGCTCCTAAATGCTGGATATATCATCATATTGAATCTACAACAAATATGATGATCTTCGTTCTCTGAACTGGCTTCAAGTAGATTTCAATCCCACTGTTGGGCCTTCAATTTCTATCTTCAACTTCATCTTTGACTTAGTTGAATGTATGTGATGTAGTTAGCTCAGGAAACAACTTTCATTGGATAAACATGAAAGATGTCCAAACTACAATCTCTATGCTGACTAGTGTGGAGTCAGCTCATAGAATTTTTTTGGACCCAGCACACAAAACAAACTTGTGTTTTGTTTACACTATCTTTTGAAATATTGTATGCTGGCTGTACATAAGAACTTTTTGTATATAATCAAACTATTGTCATCCTAAAATCAAGTTAAAAGGGTTATGCCTCAACACATATATTTTAAAGGCATAAGTTAATAAGTGTTTAATAAACTATTGACATACATGAATTCAATCCATTAATGTTTAGCTTTTTAAGATGATTTTTAATTTAATAAAGAGTTAACTCTAACGACACAAGTTAACCAAAAACGTTGTTATATTCTAATACATTCATGTAAACAATTTTTAACATTATATAAAATTAAAATAGCGTATGATAATAGTCTAATCTTAATCCCAGAGTGATATACAATGGTTGTAGACTTGAAAATCTTTAGTACTTGTGGACCTTAGTTTTATTCGACACATACTCCAACTTTCAGGACATACTTCAGTCGCATAATTCTTCTGGTTTCGAAGAAAATAATTTTTTATGATAATTGACGATTTGCCTGAATAGTCGGCTTAAACATTTTTATATTGGATTTTTTTAATGACAGCCCTTAAGGCTATGTTTAAAATATTCGGACACGCGTTATTTTGTTGTACTATGAAAATAACCACCTTACTAACTTTTTAATAACCACCCTACTAACCTTAATGTACCATCATTTATACACAAAATATCTTCTTAAACATAGCCCTAAGGACTATCATTAGATAAATCCATTAATATTTGAGGCGAAACTCATGAATCAATTGGCGTTCCTAGTTATTTATGTTTTTGTGCATTAACGTCCCAAGTTTATTTTGCTATGAAATTATCACAACTTTGAACAAAACGTTATGCAAGTTATGGCACAAAATATGGAATTAATTAGTATCTAATTAAATAGTAGAATTAAAATTAAAAATAAAAATGAATAAATGTAGAAAGGTGGCGCAGTGGCAGTAGGTGTTGGCCACTTTATGGTATGGGTATGGGTACGTGACCGAGTGTGAGGTGACATTAGCGGCTGCAGAGCGTTGTCGCACACTACCTCTTTTATGCACGCGGCTAACCTCCTTTGTGCCTATTTCCTTCTACAAACACGCACCATAACCTCCTTTAAAATAATTTTTATTTAAATATTTTATATTTGTAACTTACTTGTACATTTGTCTTGCTTATGGCCAACATTCTCATCGATTCTACTAAACATTCTCTTTACTAATCATGTCTACCTTTTCCACCAATCCAATTTTCTTATTAAGTTTTAATTTAATCTTTGACGAATCATTAATTATCTTATACTTATGACACTAAATAATACTCTATCCGTTTTACTCTAAATATTTATATTTTTGTTTGGAGTTGTTTCAAAATAAATATCCATTTTGTATAAACAATCAATAAAAACGATGTAATGATTACGTATTTAAACTGTGTACAATTTTAAAACATATACTTTGATAGAAAAAATACAGTATAAAACATGTCATTAACATGTAAGTAGATGAAATGGTATACAACTTTCATTTAATTGTAATTACATATAGATATAGATATAACCGCTTAACGAATTTGAGTTATAGATATATGGATATATATCCATTTTATGTCAAAAAGAGATCCCTACATGTATATCATGTCTTTAACGAGTCGATTATCCCCACCCATAGTAGGAGATGCAAGAATTTGTACATAGAGTAATTACTTATTATTTACTTGATAAGTATACAAAATAGAAGATATTTTAACCATTTGCATCAAGCTAGCTATGATTAAGTGCACCAAAATATATTAATATATTCATGAAATAAGTTAAGCGACACATCCAAAGATATTTATTCTTATCTTAAAAGAGAAATATATGTATCTAGAAATCAAAACAAAATTTTACATGATAACTTCAATCATGTAAAAATTGTTGGGATTCACTTCGCTCCCATACCACTTGTTGGGATCGATCATCATCACACAATTCACACAACCTTGTATAAGCCAATCACAAATTGCAGAAAACGGAAGAAAAAAAACATAACACAATAACGTTTTGCGTGAAAAAACCTCTCAAAGAAGAGTAAAAACCACGGGAGGTAGGTCACTTAACACTCCACTATTATAAACAATATTACAAGAATGGACGCTCGTCTCAACACCCTTGAATACGCTCACAAATCGTCACACCACTCTCAATCGGTAGATCACAATAACGAAAATTCACGACGTCTTTATTGAATCACCGGAGAGTCACCACACGGGACAGAGAGAGACGACTCACATAGACTCTTTTTTCTCTCAATCTCGTACATAAACTCTAACATATTGACCCCTATTTATAGACAATTCTCAACTTGTGCTCCAAGCAACTTGTTACCCAAGTTACATGATCTACAAATCTCGCTAATTTAAGAAATTGAATCATATCTCAATAAAAAATATTGTCTCAAAATAATAACTAGCAAATAAACGAGTCAAATAAGCTCAAAAGTCATCTACATTTTGGTTAAGATTCTACAACTTTTAAATCATTTTGATTTACATAGGTCTTTTACTGTCTGAGATTTTGTAGTTATAATTTTTTACCATTTTGGCCCATTTTTCAAGTGACCCGAACCACTCATACAAACATACTTCCAAGTTCCACCATAGAAAATGACTAGTCATATTAGCATTCACTTATTTCTAATTATTAATGCTATAAATAGAATACCACCTGAAGAACCACTTATTCACTTATCCTCGTACCCAAAAAGACGTACACCAACTTAACTCTTGTTCCTAGTTTTGGGTTAAACCAAAAGCCAAAACGGGTGTTCCACTGTGGTTACTTGGATTCGGTGCAGTTCGTCTGCGAACCGATATGAATCGATTATTGTCGTTACTCTTTCATCAAGGTGTTCTAGATGAACAATTCTTGCAACTTCAACAACTTCAAGATCAAACCTCACCAAATTTCGTATCCGAAGTTATCACCATTTACTTTCATGAATCCGAAAAGCAATTACGCAACCTAAGACATTTATTGTAAGTATACATTTTCATTTCTTACTTCTTTCAACTTCATAATGGTTTTCTAATTATTATGATTACTCAATTAGGGAAAATCATCCGTGTTATCCGTGTTGTTAGCTGTACACAAACTTTCGTACATTTTAATTGTATTCAAATATATATGTATAAATTCTTTTTCTTTTTCTATCCGTTGCACCCAACTTAAGTGATGTTTGCTGCATATTTGTCATCCTTTTGTTATTATCATCTATAATATAATATTATTTGTTATTGTTATTGAAATGATGTATTATTATTAAGGTTGGATAGAGAGATGTGGGATTATGTTAAGCTCGGAATACATTTAAATCAATTAATGGGAAGTAGTTCAAGCATTGGTGCGAAACGAGTTAGAAACATATGTGCTGCATTTCGTGGTGCCATTGAACAAAATAATCGTTCAGCGTAAGTACGACCGTTCACTAATTTGTCGATATGATACAATAAATCGATCAAATTTGGGTAATTTAAACTCAGTTTTTGACATTTTGAACATGTAGGTGCATGAGGGCGTTGGAGGTGCTTGAACATGAATACTGTTATTTGAAGAATAAGTTGCATGAACTTTTTCAAGTAATTATTCATTGTTAATTTTATTTATATTTATTTATCTTTTGTAATTTTTATAATTTAGGTGTCATTAGTTATCAAAATTCAATTCAATATTGTGCAGATAGAGCAACAGAGAGTGCTGGGCGATGCAGTAAGATATCCAGGTGTGGTGCACCAGCAGTGAATCAAAGATCAGCATGAACGGGCCGGGTCTTTTTTGTTTTTTTTTTTTCAGTTACTTTTTGTCTTAAGTTTATTATTACTACTAGGGAATATTAATGTAAAACAAGTAATTTTTTAGTGTTGTCTTATTTGGTCACATACATTTGGATTCCATTTTTTGCATTTTTGTCAAAAATACACAAAATATATTGACAGCATTTTTTATACTACTAATTTAAAGAGAGAGAGTTTTTAGCTAAAATGGTGTTCATGGAATAAATATAAATATTTAGTAGGGTGAGGTTAATGAGAATGAAAATTTGTATGAGAATGGAGAAATCAATAGGAACGCGACACGTGTCACAAAACCTACTTTCCTTCACATTTTTAAAAATTAAATATCTCAAGAATGGTTCATTGAAATATTATAAAAATTGCACCATAAAAATCAACATTTTTTTCTCTTCGATTAGACATCTCACAAAGGTATACTTCCGACGACTTTTTTATGGGTTTTACAAATTGTACAAATATTTAGTATCACATGTGTTACTCGCTGGTATCACATGTGTTACTCGTTGGTTCACATGTGTTACCCGCTGGTATCACATGTGTTACTCGATGGTATCACATGTAATAGTCAATTACAAAATCCACCAAAAAAATGAAAAAAAAAAGTTCGTCGAAAGTATACCTTGTAAGATTTCTAATCGAAAAGAAAAAAATGCTGATTTTTGTGGTGCAATTTTTTATATTTTTCTACTTACCGTTTGAGACATATTTAATTTTTAAATAAATGGGGAAAAGTGAGTTTGTGACACGTGGCGTGTTCTTATTGGTTTTTCAATTTTCACAAAAAATTGATGTACTCGTTTGAAACTAACTCATATTTAGTAATACGTTGTTTCTTCAAACTCTAAGTTCAAATCATCGATCATTTAAAATGATTTAACATAAAAACTAATTTGTAATCACATGTGATTGAACATCAAATTATCAATCAAATGAGATTAAAGAGTAATCAAATATGAATTTCAAATCACTAACAATAATTAATCAATTAAATAAAAATCAAGTTGAAATCATATATAAATTATCATATATCTCCAGTCAAACTCTAAATTCAAATCCATTGATAATTTAAAAGGATTTGAACATACAAAACTAAGTTGTAATCACATGTGGAATTAGTTATAATCAATAGGAGCTATAACTTATCTTCGTATAATTCCATTCAAACTCTAAAATTCAAATCATTGATGATTTAAAAAAATTTAAACATATAAAATTAAGTTGTAATCACATGCGATTGAATATCAAAGTATCAATCAAATGGGACTAAAGAGTAATCAAATATGAATTTCAAATAATTGACAATAATTATACAATTAAATAAAAATCAAACTGAAATCATATATAAATTATCATATATATTCCAATCAGACTCTAAATTCAAATCATTGATAATTTATAAGCGTATCGTTTGTGAAATATTATATTTAATTTTTAAAAGTGAAAGTGAAATTAAGTTTTGTAATGAAATAAAATAATCCTATTAGTTCTTCTTAGTTTTTTAACATTCTTATTTGAACTACATAAGACTGATAAACCTTTCGACTTTAATATGTTAATTAATGATAGTTAATTGAAATAACAATGTGATAATATGCAAGTTTGTACAAATGTCAATGATCATTTTTCAAAAAGTAATTACTCGGAACAGGAAATGATAAAAAAGAAACTTACACAAACTACGTCAGGATCGACTAACAATAATAAAACATGAGATAAAAGCTCAAATTAGAATGATAAAAACTAGAGAATGGAAGAACGAATAGGAGTGCGCCATTTCAAATACACATTTTCATCTTTTCTTTAAAAATTAAATAACTCACAAATCTTATGTCAATAAATTAAAAAAATTACATCGTTAGAATCAATGTCATTTTATCTTTAATTAGATATCCCACATGATATACTTTTGATGATTTTTTTTTCTCATTTTTCAGATGGGTTTAAAAATTTGTAATATTAAATCTCATATGATTAATACTAAATAATAATCACAAACACTTATTTCTTCAATCACACTTTAAATTCAAATCATTATTGATTTGAACAGATTTAAACATAAAAAACTAATTTATAATCACATGAGATTGAACATTAGAGTATCAGTCACATGTGATTAAAAAGCAATCAAATACGAATTTCAAATCATTGACTATAATTATACAATTATATAAAAATCAAGTTTAAATGATATATGAAATATCATATATCGGTAAATTGCTCATCAAATATTAATTTTTAATTGAAAATATATGTGGTTATATACAAAATCACATGTGCTTATATACCAAATCACGTGTGATTAAATATAAAATTAGCAATCAAATGTGTTTTTTCATGAAAACAAATGCATTTATAAAATTTTATTTATAGTTATTAGTGTGGATAAATATTAAGTTGTAATCACGTGTTAATTAATATATACTATAAATAAATAATTTTGAACAAATATTAACTTTTTATCATACATCACATGTGATTATATTATAAAACCCGACAAAAATAGAAAAAAAAAGTTGTCAAAATTATAGTTTGTGGGATCTCTAGTTTAAGATACAAAAAATGCTGATTCTGAATGTGTACTTTTTATAATGTATTGACGTACCGTTTGTGAGATATAAATTTTTAAAAGTGAAAGTGGGAGTGAATTTTGTAATGATATGGAGCAATCATATCGGTTATCTCATTCCTTACTTTTTCAGCATTCCTATTTGAACTCACCTCTAAACAAGATTTATTCAAAGATCATTAACTTGTTTATGAGTTTTTGACGAGAGGAAAAGAAATAAAGAGGAAATAGAATGATAGAAGAGAAGAGAAGAGAAGATATATATCTTTTATAAATTTTGTGTTCTCGAGTTTAAAAGAAAGGAAAAGATATTTATTTATTTTGTATTTTCGAGTTTGAGAGAAATAAAAAAAATGACATTTTGATAAAAATTTTAGACTTCCTTCTTTCTTACTACTTCTTCCCACTTTTGAAGAAAATATTAGGAGAGAAAATATTAGAAATTTCTCCTTCTATTTCTTTTCTTTTCTCTCCATACAAAAAATTCAGGAACGCAACTCTATTTTATTTTCATTCTAATTCTATTCTCTTTTCTTCTATACAAAAATATATTCGAAAAGTTATCACATTATATAAAAATTAGCTAAAATTTTAAAGGATGTCTAACAAATTTATCTAATTAGTTAGTTACTCGGTAACTAGAACCAGTATCATTGCATATATATATATATATATATATATATATATATATATATATATATATATATATATATATATAATGATTAGATTAGATTACGATATGAGGTGAGTTCAATGAAGAATTTTAAAAAAAGTGAAGAATGAGAGAACCAATAGAATTGCTCTATTACCTTTAAAACTTAAATTTAACTCGAATTTTTAAAATCAAATATCTCATAAACGTTATGACTAAAAATTATGAAAACTTTCAGCAAGCTTTTTTTTACTATATTTGTAGGGACTTAGAGAATGTGAGTAATTTAATCACATGTGATTTTTTTTATGTATAATCACATGTGATTTATGATAAAAAAAATAGCATTGGTACACGATTATTCATCAATTGTGGAAATTAACTAACACATAATTACAACTTAATATTCATTGTTAGTCCATAAAGGTCCCAAAACTTAGATACAGATTAAATAACAAGTATTTAATATATTGGTTTATATCTAAGTTATATCAAACAAGTTAATTAATCAAGGCGGAATACAAGATTAATTAAGGCACAGAATATATTATGAATTAGAGTTTTATTCACAATAAATGGTTTGTCTTACAAAGAAGACAGAGTATTCAAACACACACAGATTGTTTGAATACGATCCAAATAGTATACCTTGATACAATTATCACTACAAACTTAACAGTAAGTGTGATAATGCTTTAGCCTAAGCTTAAAGGTCGTGTATACTAATTGTCTTGGATGCTTGTTTGAAGTGCTTTTGAGCTGTTTATTTATAGAGTTGAATGTCACTCTATATTAACCAGCTCAATTAGTTGTCCAGAAGATAATAGCTTCATCTTGGGCAACTTTGCACTCTTCCCTTTTTGCTTTTCTTGGAAATAGAAAAAGCAAAAGGTAAAAGGTTTCTTTGCTGAGAAGAAAACCTTTCTTTGATGTTTGACTTTACTCAAACATCATTTCAGCTGTATTGTGGCCTGAAGAACTTCTTTTGTACGATTGTACTTTTGTTCTTCAATCTGTGCTCTTCAGTCTGTGCTCATCAGTCTGTGATCTTCAATCTGTGATCATCAGTCTGTGATCTTCAATCTGTGATCATCAGTCTGTGATCTTCAGTTTGTGAAGTCTTCTGTCTTCAATCTTCATTCTTCAGATGATGAATCCATAAGTTCTTCAAGAAGAGCATGGCCTTCAGTCTGTAAGATTTCTTGAGTCTGTGAAGCACAGACTCAGAATACTTCTTCAGTTTGTGAAGCACAGACTCAGAAACACAGACTCAGGAATTTCACTAAGTTATTCCTGAATACAGCTAAGTTAGATTTTGACTCTTCAGATTTATAACTTAGGTTTGATCATTGTTTTTCCCAACATTCATTCATATAATATTTATAGATAAGATTTTAAGAATTGAATTCGTCTACAACAAAAAGCACATGTGATTATTGAATTAAGATTTAATCACATGTATTTTTCAAATGAAATATATGATAATAAATGATAATTCACATATGATTTCACCTTTATATTATAATTATAGAAAATTATTTTAAACTCTTATTTATTTACACCATAATCACATGTGATTACTAATTTAATATTTAATCACATATGATTACAAGTAATTTTTTTATAGGTTTATTAAATTATCAAATAAAATTACTTTCATGTGATTTTAACTTATAATTTGTATATTTAATTATTTACATGTGATTATAGCTAGTGATTTAAACCTTGAAATTTGATTGTAAATATAATCACATGTGAGTGTAACATTATAAATTTCAAACACCCATTAGAAAATAAAAAAATGGTTTGTCAGAAATATGTAATGTGAGATCTTTAATTAAAAATAAAAATATGTTGATTCCAATGGTGTAATTTTTATAATTTGTAAATATACGGTTTGTGAGATATTTAGATTATTCTAAAAAAGTGGAAATGAGTAATTGAAATGAAACAATCCTATTAATTCCTACATTCTTATTTTTTTTAGCATTTTTTATTGAATTTTTCTCACGATACGATAAAATAAAAGAATTACATTACATTACATATGATTAATATTAAATATTATTAAATTACCAAAATGATGATAATCTTAAATAAATATAATATAAGATTCACTTTGATGATGTCATTAAAAATATTTCAATTAAGCTGTTAAATTTCTTTATTTTATGCAATTTTAAATAATAAAACCATATACTTTAAATTATTTAAAGATAATACATTTTACTTATACGATATCTATTAGAAATCCTATTAATTTTACTATTTATTACAAATAGTATGACATCTATTAGAAATTCTAATACTTTTGCTATTTGTTACAAATAATATACAATTCACAATCAATCCATGTAATCGTGCCCATAAAACAAATTTATTTAATCATGACATATTTTAAATAATAAATATTTGTACTCTGAATATATTATTTACGTTAAGATACTTAGTACTCCATTTAATTTGGTTAATTACTTTTTGGCAAAGGTTTATCAATTTAAGTATTTCATGCTTATGGCACATGTATGTGTAAAAGTAAGATGATTGAGTAACTTTACAAATATCATTTGGTCTTTCGTTAGCACCAAAATAAAACGTTGTTTTATTTTATTCTTTTATCTTATTTGAGAGTATAAAACAATTAAACATTACGAACATCAAACATATCAAAAAATTTGGTTATATAAACTAGCTTAACAAATAAAGAGAATAAAGAGTTTAAACTTACAATTTAAAATAGACATACTTTAAGATCTATACCATTAACAATCCGGATAATTAAGTACAAAGAACAATGAATTTTATGGTTCAAAGTACATGAAATTTTACACATTATACTATTGTAGTATTGTGTGTATTCAACTTTGAAATTTCCTAATATATATCTTCAATTGAAAACATATATTTGAATATTTTTGCTACATATATAGATATGTATTTGTAAACTTTATACATAAAATAGTAAGTTAAATATATATAATAGACCATTTTAAAACTTGAATACATACAACAATAACTTTAGAGCATCTTTCTACGTTTGAGTTTAAGCCTCCTTAAAAAATGAAGATACAGTAAAGCTTAACTTTTATAATTCAATTTCAAAACTCGATGTATATGTTTCAAAATATAATATCACACTTTTTCTTTTAAAAAAAAACAAAAAAGTAATATTTTATAAAATCGAAAAGAATCCACTTGAATTACATACTGACATAATGCAAATGCAATACCAAGTACAACACTTGAATTCTTTTATCGATCTTTTGAAGTTTATAAAAATCTTATACATAATATCCATACATTAAATAAAATGCTAATAAAATGTTTTAAATAAATATAAATTTTAATATTTTATTCGATTAAGATTTTATTAACCTCTAATTCATTAATTACCTTAAAAATATGGCTAAATAAAATTAATGTTATCGAAAATAAAAATTTCAAAAAGGTGTGCCTATAATGCTACTTCTAAAGATTGATCAGTCCAATGGTTTATGCAACAAGAATACAAATTAAAATACTTGGTATTGAAGGGAAGAATATTTCAGGTAGTCACATCAGTAATATAATTTATATCTCAATAATGCGCTTAATGTCATTCGCTAAAACGATTTCTTTCAAGTTTAATCGAAGACAATATCATGTAGCGGTATGCTTCGCAATGACAATTAAAAAAGAGCAAAGGACAATGGTTGTCAACCACAAGATTGTATTTACAATGACCGTGTTTCCATCATTGGCAGTTTTATGTCGTTGTCACATGTGTTAAAACCAATAAAGGCCTAAAAGTATTTCTTTGTGACAAGGATGATCCCGAGACAAAAAACACGACAAATGTGATGTATAATAAGGTTTTATAAAAAATATAAATGTTCCTATTTATTACAACTTTAACATAATAATTGCTATTTTATTAAATTTCTTTGAACTTTTGATTTAGATATGTATAACAAAAATATTTTATAGTTTTATGTTATTTGACTTACATAGTATGCTTCCATTTATCAATTTACTGTTTACACACTCAAATTCATATACAAAAAGTAAGACACCAATTATATGCTATAGTACGTTAAATTATTAATTTTGAGACTAAAATGTATATTTTCCAAATCATGTAAAATGTTTAGTTTTTTATCATACATATTATTTAAATATTTATACAAATTTAATACAAATGAATAGTCCGTGTGTATATACGGGTTTAATTTCTAGTATATAATATAATGCACTATGTGTGTGCGGCTTCATTATAAAGATGTCAAATGCTAGTGTGATTATATACTGTAAGTAAAAATTGATTGTCGTTTGATTAAGAAAAAAAGAAAAGAAAACGCAAAAATTAATAATTTCTTTGAGTTCATTTTTAAGCATATGAATTAAACATATCAAACATTTCTCTTATTACAAAGATGTCAAATGTAAGATAATGTAATGCCTTTCACTAAACATACAATTCGACAATTACTATAACTAAAATATAGTGTATTAGTTTATAATCTTTATTTTTAGATGCTAGCGTGAAGAAACAAAATTTAACTAATTTTTTGTGTGTGTATGAATTTTACTTATAATTAAAATCATTACATTTACTCATTTAAAATGAATAATAAAACCAACTGCGCATGATACGGCCACCGCAAACGCTTAGAACTCACATGTATGACCGACAGATAGGGGTTCAAATCTGTTCCTCAGCATATGTGGGTGATTGATGGACAGGTGATTTGCCCGGCGTTGATGCTCCTTACGGATGAGACATATACATATCATTGAAATATGCTACGGGGTCATGCCTACAAATTACCCTTTTTAAAATGAATAATAAACTATATCAAATTTATAAATTAATATTAATAATTAATAATAACAATAATAATAGTAAAAAAACTATTCCTAGCTTGTATAGTCATTTAGCATGTTGCTAATCATTGAACCCTCTTAGCCTCACATAAAACTCAAGATAAAAAGTACAGTGACATTCGATAAAAATAATTCATGTTATATTTTTTTTTATATATAATAAACTTAATTTTTTTTAACTTTACTTATCCTTCTAACAGGGACGGAGGTAGAAGGGGCTAAAGGACAGCCGTTCCTTCAAAAAAATTTAAATTACGTATTAGATAATTATTTTTTGAGTATTAATTATATTTATAAGTTTATAACTTTGCCCCGTTAAAAATGAAATAGTAACAATTTTTTTTATTCGTTTTTCACCTCAACAGATTTATGATTTATCATAGCTTCCCCTCTCCTTTTCGGTATAAGGTGGCTCAGAAATTGGGCCTGAATCATTACAACCTAACCGTTTTAATAGCCGTCAGACAACCACACAACATCAATGCAAGAAAAGAATTAGTGGCCTTCATTTTTTAAGCCCAGAAGTCCATAACATACATATACATATACATATATTTTTTAAAGAAAAAAAATTCTATTAGAGTATAATATTTTTGAAAAAACGGGAGTATTAATGAAAATTCTTCACGTGTAAAAAATTTATTTACCCTCAAAATTTTAAAAATTAATTATCTCACAAATGACAAATTGAAAAATTATGAAAATTGCACCATAAAATTCAGCGTGTTCTCTTCTTCGATTAAACATCTCACAAGGTATAGTTTCGACAATTTTTTTATTTTTTTATTTTTTGGTGGGTTTTACAAATTATTAACATATATGTTTAGGGCTGTGCATTAAAGGGAAGAACCGAAAATACCCGAGGACCGAGGAGGAACCGGACCGTAACCGAAATACTCGAGGATATATGGTACGGTCCATGGTCCATAGCTTTTTAGATATTCGGGACTCGGTTCGGTCCTGGACCAAACCCGAGAAAAACGGGAAATGGACCGAATCGAATATCCGTATACATTCATTAAATATTACATATAAGTTCATATAACTTCCTTATGTATCGTCAAAAAAACAATTGATCATCCAAATTCCTTTTTACCTATGTGGGACTCGGTTGGTTATTTTAAATCATTTGTATATATGTTTATATACCTTCATTGCTTCATATTATGTTCCCTATAAATTTTATTTCTAAATTATATAATAGTCAACATAACCATCACCAAGGTGGTCTATTGGATGACATCCTGATACCCGATTATAAGAGGTCTCGAGTTCAGACTTTTATAGCAATACATATTGGGGTGGCTATTAAAAGTGTTGGATTGTTTATTTAACCAAGGTGGCATACTGTTTAATTTCTTTAAACCTTTATACTTGGATTTGTTTATGCACTTACTTCAAAATATAAAATATATAGCTCCTTTATTTAATTATTATTTTTCAAGCTTCAACCCTTAGAGTGCCATTAATTTAGACTGTCTCACAACTAAAAAAATGAGATATGAAAATGCTTATGTAGCTTTTTACCCCTTGAACCTCATTCACAAATTACAATCATACACATAATATATGACTTTAAAGTAGGCAAAAAAAAAGAGACCCAAATACATGAATCCAACAAATAATTCACATGTAAACTGGTGATTAAATATTTCTCACGTCAATAGCCATTAAATATCGGCTAGACACAAAATGACAACAAAATCACGCATAACAAATCGGGTCGGTCTTTTGGACCGAACCGAACCGAACCAAACCGATGACATATGGTCCAGTCCTCGGTCCATGAATCTGCTACAAATTAGGTATTGAGACCGAATAGAACTGAGACAGTTTGGTCCGGTTCTAGACCATGCACACCCCTACATATGTTAGTATTTGATTGTTCATTTGATTTAGGGTTACGGTTAGGGTTTAGGGTTTATGGTTTAGCAGGATTTAGGGTTTATGGTTTAGGATTTAGAAGTTTAGGTCTTAGCAGGGTTTAGGGTTTAGGGTCTAGTATGATTTAGGGTTTAGATTTTTGTAAAGCGTTTAGGGTTTAAGATTTTTCAAAATAGACTTTTATAGTATACAACAAAATACTCGGTGTTACATTGTGTGCAAACTTTAAATACTAATATAAGTATTTTGTTGACGTAACAACTTGTAATGATGTCACATGTCACATCATACAGCTGACACAAAACTAACAGTACCAAAAAATTACGTACAATGATAACAGTTAACAAGTTCATTACACACAACGAAAGCTTAAATAGTTCAATAAGCATTATGAATATCAAAACATAAATAGTTACATTCATGTGCACTTAAGTTTATATTATATTTTTCACATCTAACAATATCACGAAAGAAACTATCCGAATTACATTAGTATGGTAGATTGCATGTTGTAAATACAAGAGTACTTTTATCAATATTGGTTTCAGTTTTTAATAGATCATAAATCATAATATATAATCATATATTATGTCTTTAATTGCCTTTGTGACTTTCAGTGGTTCTACTCCTGGAGCCTGCTCCAATATTGACTTTGTTTCTTATCTTTGGCCTGCTTGGTAGGTAAAGTTTTTAATTTCATCGCCTTTCTAAAAAAGTTAAAAACAATTTGCATGATCCTTATCCCATAAATATATATTATTTTGAATTGTTCCAAATAAATATTCACTTTCGTATTTTAACCGATCAAAAGAAGCATTGGTTAGTAGAGATGTTATTTGATTTGTGAAATGTATAATTAGTGAAAAATTTCAAAACTCTATACATTGTTAAAGTGAATACTTTGACCAAGACTGAGAGAGTAAATCACATAGAAAATGGTACCAAAAACACAATTCTAGGATAATTATATTTTCTAGTGTGATTATCAGTAACATAGAAAAGTTCAAGTTATTAGAATCAGTAAATTATGCTAGTGTGATTATCAGTAAATCATGTTATTATCTATGTGATTTTCTATATTCCTTAAAAATAATAACATGATTTACTGATTTAGAATTAAGGAATATAGAAAAGTTCAAGTAGGAATGCGGTAGAAAAAGTAGGAACGGACAGTTATATTTTTAATTTTAAGATTATAATTAATTTTTTTCTAAAAAAAAAATTATATCAAAGTTATTAGAATTTAGTGCTTTTAAATATGAGATAACAAAAATAAAAAAAATACATGACACATAACTAATATTTTGTGATACACACTATAAATTTTGGGGATAACAACTATGCTTAATAACACATGCTGTCAACTGCACCATTTATTTTTCCATAAATTTTTAGTATGTATCACACATAAAAATTATGTATTACAAATTTAAGTTGTGTTTCATATTTCTTTTTTAAAAAATATCAATCTCATACTCCGTATTAAAGAGAATAAAATTATAATTATTTTAGAATTATTTTTTTTTCAAAAATGTATTTATATGCTGAGATTTTTATTTAAAAATGTTCGCTCTTACCGTTACTATCATAAAAAATGATTTTACAATATCATCCCCTAATAAATATATATACCCATAAGGCCATAATAATACAAGGATATGAGGCTACCTTTTGAGTATGTTTGATAAATTTAACTATGACTACAGCTTTTGTTTATATAAATGTGTTTATTAAAATAGATGAAGTTGGAAGGTCATAAGTGTAAAATGATATAAAATAATTAATAAATAAAACCTAAAACATGTAATACAATTACTTAAGCACTATATAAATAATTTACTTTTTGATGATTAAGCTTAGTCCAACTACTTTTCAATAGCTATTTCAAGTAGATTATGGTCGATGAATTTATTTTTACATAAGTTCTTATTAACTCAAGCTTTTATAAACACTTAAACTGCTTAATCAAACATGCTCACACATTCCTCTTGAATCACATTCTATTTCAAAATCACTTACAATATTATACATATCTTGAAACTTTTGATGTATCAACATTATTACGACCATCTATGTTTAGCATATTTCGTTAAATTTATCAGATATATAAGCCCAGATGAGATGTTAAAAAAAAAAACGAAAAAGATAAAGAGCAAACGTGAGATTTCATCCATTCACCAATTGGCAATATGAATAGTCCAACAAACATTCAAACACATATGTATGCTTCTCGATCATTCATTTTCAAAATGGTAGTCAGTTTTACAACCAACAATTTTTTAACTTGATACAACAATAAATATGAAAATGACATTACAAACACAAAGCAAACAACACAAGGACGATATACTAGTACTTGTTAAAATGGTTCCTACAAACTAACACACATCTTAAGGGCTATGTCCACATCAAACCAATGTACCATTATCAACAGGTTACAAGAGTAAAAGCTCATACAACCAACTAAAATTAAGAACTCTTTTGTATATAAATGTCCAACCTCTGATTCAAGCTTTAAATAATTTACATACTCGAAACATATTTAACTTAAACTCAATGTCTATTGTCTGTATTCAACTTCATTTTAACTATTGTATGTACATCACAACTTATTTATCTGGTTGGATAGTATTTGTTTGATGACGTACAGTTCATCTGATAAAATAAGATGTTGGATACGTATAACAGAAATAACTGAAATACAAATTAGATACACACATAGTTATATACATAATAGAAATAAATATTCTAAATCTTATGCATGGACGTATAACGCGACTTCTAAATCTTATTACTAAATCTCATATATATCTTGGATATCAAGGTTGATTACTTCTTCTAATTATATTTTTAATTCGGGTCGATTCGATATCATCCGGCGAGTATTAATTGAATATTTACAAATTTACATTTGTGAATTATCATTTGATAATCATTCAAATCTATTCAAGTTTCTACCTCTAGGAGTAAGTTCGAATTATTACCATCTACAAAGTACAAACACTGTTAAATATTAATTCAAGTAAATCTACAGGAATTGAAGAGCGTTGAAAGTACTGACTGAATAAATTTAAGGATACACCGACCTTTTCACTGTTATGATACCAATTAATGCAAGGGAAAGTTCGTTCACTACGCCTAATACCTAATGGGCAAAACATCTTTTTAAGTATCAATTTTTTTACTCGTCAATTTCATTTATTCAATTCTCTCTTTTCTCGAAGGGACGGAGTATTGTTGTTATCATGTGTCTCTATGTTTACTAAATACTTTGTAATCTTTAGCTTTAAGTTCATCAAAAATAATAATGATTGAAAATTTATTATGCCTACTAAACTTTCAAATTTTCTATTGTATTTATAACTTTTGAAAAGTTCTATCTTTTTTTTTTTTCAATTTGACAAGTGGGCCCCACACTCCCTCCTCACTTTCGTCGCCAAACCGACGAGTTGGAACCGACAAAGTCGTGCCAACGGCGTTAGTTCGCCGGCCTTCGTCGGTTTCCAACCGAAGAAAGGCGTTAGCATCAGTCTTAGTACACTGTTGGTCATATTTATAGATGCCTACTCAAAGATATTGATATGGGCTTTGGTCAAGTTTGTTTGCTAAAATATATCAGATGATTAGGTTAGTTGTATCAAATCCAATTGTGAGTTTAAGGTTGATTAGGTTTTTAAGGTTAAAAACGATTTTGCTTGTTCCCTAAATTATGCTTTAGTATAAATAGAGATGTAATGTAATGTAATCACAATCGATATATGCGAGTACTATTTTAATGTTTAACAAAATAAAGGTTGGACAGTTAAAGTATTGATCTATTGGGTAGCTATATTGTCAGGTTGGTTGATAAAAACCTTACAATGGCGTATCGGACTATCGGGTTTTCTCTCAAATAAAGTAGCATTGAATTAGCAACAATATATACTTACTATATGTCATTTAGACAAAAGTTTAAATTCCCACCCACCAAGATTCTGTATCGTATATATGCACATTTATGAAAAATACAGGTAAAAGATAAACTAATTATGTGGATCTTCAAGGACCTACACATTTTCCTTAAATTTAATTCGACAATTAACAGATCTTATCAAAGACCAACGAATTTTAATTCATAAATTTAAGTGTAAAATGTAAGGAAATGTAGTATAGTTTGCGCCTATTTTTATTTAAGGTATAAAACGTTTTCAATTTCTCATCAAATTAAGTATTTTATGTTACATAGATCATTAACAACTCAATTCAAAAGCGGCATCTTAAGACATACGAAATTATTATATATTGATAGAAATATTAAAAACAAAAAAATATACATAAAATAATCCGACATTGGTAGTTAAGAAACCCCGTAACCTCTAATTTGATTACAAATTGAAAGCTCGATACCTCAAATAAAAAAGAAAAAATTTGTACTTTAAACAGAATGACGAGTACGTTTTTTTATATTTTGACTTAAGTTTAATCAAAACGTAACATATTAAACCCGTAACAAACTGATACCCATATATATATGGACACACGGTACCATATAAAAGCTGGAACCTAAATTTTGGATGATAACTGTTAAATTTGAATATGGAAGATTGTGATTCTAACCGCCTAAATGATCTTTAACGACCAAAAAACACCGTGTCTCATGGCTAAATGTTATAATCAACTTAAACGTAATTCAATGATGAATAAATGAAACACTTTTATACGTAAAATATTACTCACAATATTTTGATCATTTCATTGACATTTTTATCAAATAAGTAAATGGGTAAACGAGTTGGATGAAGTTTTTTCGATCTTTTCATGTTATTTTAGATTATTTTTAACTCATATATAAGCAGCTTAACTGAAAAAATCACCGTGAACATTTATGGCCCTTTTCGATGTTTAATTTTATCATACAACTACAAGTATTCATACAAAAGTAAGCTTGAAAATTATTGATGTTTCGAACCCATTCCTACAACTATTACATATAAATTTCGCTAATAAATTGCAATGAATTCGAGAATGAACATATCAACCGAGAAATAAAAACACTTGATGTAATACCAACTTCAATATTATGAGATCATAAATGCAAAGAAAACTAAGTTAAACATTCATAACTAATAACTAATAACCCATTCATGAGTAAAGGACATATATTCGGTTGTGATATTATGAGAATTATAAATGCTAACGAGAACCTGTTGCAGAAGTACAATTATCATGTTTATAAGGTACAACCGTAAATGGGTAGATTGATGTTGATCCAGAAAATCTAACGGGTCGAATTACTTTTACTTATGCAAGTCACGACAAATAAACAGGGCATTTAATCGAACATGGGTGTGCATAAATAAACAAAACAAAATTTAACCGTACACAAACAGAAAAGAAAAAAAAAAACATTTAAATCTAAACTTAAGATAAAAATAGATATATGTTGTACGTATTTACATATGTACCTCATGATCGATTTATACAAGCTTGATCCTCAGAACACAAGGAGTGGTTGCTCTTGTGCTCGATGTTCAATTTAATAATGCAGTTTAATACGTCTACGATTTTGAGGCGAGTGATTCAATGTTCAACTGACTCGGAGTTCATATGAACCTATAAAAATTGTTTTGAACCAATCAATGCGAAAAAAGGATTAAATTTTATACACGATGTTCTTCTCCGCACGTTGGTCTTGAATGTTGTTCCAGTATAGTGAACGTCAGATCCAGACGTTCAAATTGGTGAACGCTGTTGATTTTGTCTGTCAGCTCACCATGCTCTTATAAGTTCTATGCCTACCAACCAAACTATTACATTGACAACTGAATTTTACTATTGCACGTGATTAAACACTATGCATCTTTATATCACCGGTATTCACTACTAGAATTGGCATAAATAGCGACGATAAAAATCGGCGTTAAAGACCCTAAAAACATCGTTGAAAGGCTAGTCGTTGCTGAAAGGTCGTATCTAATACTTTTTAGCAACGATGTATTTTTAAGCAACGATCTTGTTGGCCCAGATTAAGACGGGTCAAAGACCAATTTGACAACGATAAAATCGTCGCTAAAGCTATTATTATTTTATTTTTTCTTTATTTTAACAAATATCTTTAGCAATGGTAAATAAAGCTTTTTTATTTTATTTTTTATTTTTTTAATAAATATCTTTAGAAACGATAAAATCATTGCTAAAGCCCCACTAGTCATTGTTTTTTCCAACTGTCGAATTGGGCAACATTTTTCCTGTTTTTCAAATTTACAAGGTTTTTTCCTGTTCAATTTCGCAGATTTCCAGCAGTTACATAACCAAATTTCCGCAGTTTTCTCAATTAAAACATAACTAAACAAACATACCAATTATCCATAATTTAAACAAACATACAAATCATCCGAATGTTTAACAAGTTTAGAGAGTTAAAGTAATAATTGTTTAGACAAACATTGTCTCCACAAAATCTAAGAAACGACTAACCAATCAACTTACTCATTATCATCCTCCTCCTCCTCCTCCTTCTCCTCCTCGTCTTCTTCGTCTTCATCAAAGTCATGAGCTTCTAGTTTCTTATACGAGGGAACCCTAACGTTAATGTTAGGTGATTCTAAAGCACTATAGAATGCATCAAATTGGTTATTAGCATATGTCACAACTTTACCCATTTTTCTATCAACTTGATCTTGTGTATACATCATTTGTTTTGGTGCGCCGCTTGTAAATGGGGATGCATGACCTGGTAATTTTCTACCGCATCCAGGATTATACCCACTACGCAAGTCCAACACTTTTTCTAATATCCTAAAAGTTGCAAAACAAGAATAGTTAGTAGTGTTTAGTTTTTGTTACTCATAGTACCTATTTAGCACAATTGACACAGTTCACTCATATTACAACTTAGAGATTCATTTGACCCATATGAACCCATTTGACCCATTTGTTCCATTTGAGCCATTTAACAATTTGACACATGTAACAGATAATCCACTTACCATTTGACCCATTTATTCTATAATCCACTTGACCCATTTGACAATTTATCCTATAATCCACTTGACCCATTTGACCTACAATCCATTTAAAGATAAGCACGATCAATATTGCCTAAGCATGACTAGAAGATACAAAGTTCAATACTTTAATTCCACAAAATCATTACTCAATCAATTTATAGAAAATCTAAGCAAGGATTAACAATTTTATACTTACATATCAAGTTTTGGCTTCTTTGTTGGCCATGCACCTTTACCTTTCTTCCTATGCATCCTCCCGTAATGTCGATGAGTCCAGGGTATTGACCATTTTTAACAAGCTGTAAACACATAAAATATATAGATAATCACAATCAACCAAATTAATCACGACACTAGATATGGGTTATTGAAAATAACTATTATAAAACTCATACATTCTTATATCGGCGAGCAGCGTAAGATCTTGTTCCATGCATACACGAGATAGTTAGTTGTTCCCAATTTCTAGCATTCACGGACTCGAGATTTTTTGTCTTCACATTCAAGTAATAGTCGCAATACTTATTCCATTCACCTACATTCATATTGGCTGGCGACATGAGTCTAGTTTGTACGGGATCATCATACCCCCCTCGATCGATAAACCATATATACTTAAAAGTGGATTTGTGGTTCCGATATTTTTTCGCACAAAGAGCTTTAACCCCCGATTTGACTTATTTTCCACGTGGCCCTCCCAAGTAGGGATTCAAGTTGAAATAGGTCTGCAAGTTCAAAGAAATAGTTAGGGATTGCTATTATATGTTAGAGAGTCAAAATAAATTTGAAATAATATATTAAGCATATTCAACCATAATCTTGGGCCAAATCGCAAATTTCTCTTTAGCGGGCACGCTTTTCCATGATTTGTAAAGTAATGGGATTGTATCGGCCATGGTTGACCCTACCATATTGACGAATGGCACAGTAGTATCGCCAACAGCTCAGCCAGTCCCCTAATCTCCGATATCAAACTTGATCGACAATGGCTGTTTGTCGTTCGCTTTAAACCTCTTCCGTAGCTCTTCCCTAGTGCTAGGTTCACAGACCTTTTTAGAACCTGCAATTCAATTGAACAAATACGTAATGGTAATTGATCAAGTTATTGTAAGATTGCATCACTGCTGAATTTTTTTGGATGATGCGTCTTCTCGATCATACCATCGAACATCTTGTTATTCCACCAAGCATGATTCAAGTGTAGGAATCTTCTCTGACCAACATAAGCGGTTTTTCCTAACATGCGAGTAGATGGAGTGTCCTCGTGAAACGCCTCAATTTTTTTTATACCATATGCGATCCTGGTAGGTATACGCGATAGCGTACATTAACACAACCCGGGAGTACGCGTTCCTACCATAGGGTACGCGATCGCGTACTCAGTACATGAAAAGCTTCTGTTCAAATTTTAGTACAAGGTATGCGATCCCAGTAAGGGTACGTGATCGCGTACCTACAACGTAAAAGCTTCTAGTTCATTTTCTTTACTAGGTACGCGATCGCGTAAGGGGTCCTGAACAAGACATTCTGCACAACTCAAGTTTTGACCCAAATTAAAACGCGCATAACTTTTGACTCGTTTATGATCAAGACATGAAATTTTGCAGACATGCTTATTATGTTCAAATGAACATTTCCCAATTGGAACTTTTTCAAAATTTGCGTTTTCAATGGTTTTGGACTCTTGGTCGAAATTTAACCATTTTAGTCACTTTTGCAACCAAGTGGACATCATACTAACATACTAATATGTACAATACTTCCAGAAATTTGAAACATTCATTTGGACATATATCAAGTAACTCAATTCATCAAGACCATCATACGACTAGTTTCAACAAAACGACCCGTTTGAGGGAACCATTCGACCCATTTAAAAGCCTTCAATAGTTTAACATAACCTACACCAATTTAACATTTACCAAGAGTAATTTCAACAAAAAACAACTTTTAACATAGTGCTTTACAAGGGTTTCATACATAACCACTTCTTCACAAAAGATGATCATTTTCAAGGATCAACAACCTTACAAAATTTGGGTGTTTCTACATATCGAGAGCATGATTGAAAGGAGTACTTACTACTAGCTTGTAGCAAGTCCACCACTAATCCCGTTTGGGCTTTTTACCCAAATCACCCCGCGACCCGCTTGAATTAAGTAGGGGAAAACATAACATTAACGTTTACAATAACATAACAACATAACTTGAATTAAGGATCCTTGATTCCATACATTTTGACTCAAAAGAGTCCATCCCATGGTTTCAAGAGCATAGTTGATTGAATACTCTTATATCTCAATCACCACCTTTGAATTCTACCATTAAGTGTCACCATTGAATACTCTTGTATCTCAATGATTCCACTTCATTCACAACATACACAGTTCACACATTTTAATACATACAATTCCCTTTTACTTATCTTATGAAAGTGATCAATTAAGCACAAGTAGTTCCTTCCACTTTCCAATCACCTAAACATATCATTTCAAATACATGAATTACTTACAACTTATTCAACTCAATTTAAATTCATCCACCTCTAACTAACTAGAATTCAAGTGTGTTACCTCACACACCTAAATTTCTAACTAGTTTACCATACACCAAATTCATAACCCCACACATACATAATGGTGATTAAGTCATCATTCAACAACAATAACTTATAATCACCATCATCTCCCATAATGTATACATACATATTAGATATTACATAATCCTCATGATTCATACTTAGCTCTTAAACATTCAAATCATGAAATTTAGGTTCACTTACTAGTTTATAACAAGTATACATCAATCCCCCACCTCCATCAACCCTTTCTCCTCAAATCCCATTTAGGGTTTATATATTAAAATCGACACAAACATCAAATTAGGAGGTTAAATAGGGGTTTCTTACCTTAGGATAGAAAGATTGAAGCTTAGATTCACAATTTCTCAAACCCTAGCTTCCAATTTCATTTTTTTCTTTGCTCTCTTTCTCCTTTCCCGCTCGATTATACACACACACACACACACAAGCAACCAACTTTCAGATTTTTCATGTAGGAGAAGGATTTAATTAGACATTTTTCACTTACAACCCTAAATTTTCAGCATTTAACCAATTTAGCCCCTCAACTAGTAACTCTTTTATATTTTAACCCACAAACTATATTTGTATTTAACACCAATTACAAATATAAGTATTTAAATAACATACATTTTTATAATATAAAATTTACAAATTTTCAAGTGCTACACCTCGTTACATGTAGGACATGCTTTGTATCCTTGACCACTCCAACCAGACAAAATACTGCGAGCAGGAAAGTCATTGATGGTCCATAAATGCATAACATGCTTTGTGAAGAAAGTGTTTGTAGCAGCATCTCGGATATGGACTCCATCAGACCATAGACTTTTCCATTCATCAACCAAAGGCCTTAAGAAAACATCAATGTCCTTCCCAGGTGATTTAGGGCTAGGATATAACAACGTCAATATGAAAGAAGACTCTTTCATACATAACCACGGGGGCGTATTGTATGTTGTCAATATGATCGGTCACATGTTGTAACCCAAACTCATGTTGCCATATGGATTGAAACCATCAGAAGCCAACCCTAATTGGACGTTTCTAGTTTCTGATGCAAAATATGGATATCTTTCATCAACATCTTTCCATGGTTTACCATCAACCGGGTGATGCATCTTACCATCTTCTAACCGCCCAGTAGCATGCCAAGTCATGAACTTTACAGTGTGTCTGGAGCTGTACATACACTTTAGTCTTGGAGTCAAAGGAAGTAACGCAACACCTTGTTAGCAACTTTCTTTCCTATTGTGTCTTTGTCTTTCCATCTACTCTCACCACATATTGGACAACTTTGCATATCTTCGTTCTCCTTCCAAAATAAACAACGCTCAATCTTACAAGCATGAATCGATTCATATCCTAACCCGATCTTTGTCATCATCTTTTTAGCTTCATATTGTGAAGACGAAATTTTGTTGTCTTTTGAAAATGCAATTTTGAGTAATTCTGGCAATTGGTTAAATGAACTATCTGTCCATTTATTCATGACATTCATGTGCAAAATCATTGCCAGAAAGTCCAATGAAGGCATTCAGGTGCAACTAGGGTACAACTCTGTTTCGGCCAACATAATTCATTCATCAATATCTTCATGTAAAGCACTCGGACCTTCGGTTTGCTAATTACTTGTCTCATCACTAATCGTGTTGTGCTCATTGCCAATATTCCCCCAACGAACATCGTTGAGGACATCGACCATCTCATTTGTTGTGTCATATATTACCGGCGGATCTGATTGTTCACCGTGATACTTTCACGTCATGTAAGTTTCGCTAAACCCCCAACATTGTATGTGACGGTGAATATCATTGAGATAATGCCATCTATGGTTATGACATTTTTCACATGGGCAACAACATTGACCGTCTCGACTCAAGTGGTCCTTGCACCTCTCGATGAATGCGCTAAGACCGGTGGTAAACTCAACGAAAAGACGATTTGTAACCTTAGCAAGACTCTTATCAATAGTCATAACTGCGGATCTTATAGTTTAATTCGAATTGTAGTAAGAATCTTGTATAAGTTTATCAAGTTTGTAAAGGCAGAATTACGATTTTTCAAGGGTGTCCAACTACAGAAAACAATCCTAACCCACTCTTTGAATGTTTTGTCTCTTACAAGAATGCTTATAACTAATTTACTATTTGAGAAAAATCCCATAGCATTTCCCTTAACTCTCCAAATATGTGTATGAAACACATACTCGTAAGAGTAAAGAGAAAATGTCGAGTGAATTTGTCTCAAACAGCAAATCAACTATACATATCCATATCCTACATGGGACAAAACATTCAAAAAGCAGTTCCAACCTAGGGACTTTCCGAAATTAATTTTTAATAAATCAATTTCGGACGGGCTTCCTATAGGAATGATTAATTTCAGACCTACGATATAAAACATGGAATTCCCAAAATTAATCCGTAAATCACCTATATACATTCAACACTTTCTAACAATTCTAGTTAAATGAATACAGTTTGACAATTATAACAAGTGTACAATTTACCAATTCAATAAGTATACATATATACATGACTTTAATTCCACAATTAACAAACCAATACATATATTCAACACATCTAAATCAATTATATACATACAATTCTACCTATACACTTTAATAATTGTAGCTAAATTCCATAAGCATACATACAAGACATTAATTCCAAAATTAACAATTATATACATAAACCATCAACCTACAAATCCTAACTATAAAACAAATCACCATTTTAATTATTCAATAGAATTATATACACTAATTTATCACCTAAAAGTTTAGATGACGTATCGTGAATCAAAACGACCAAATCATAAACCTAAACTATAAAATCCTAAACCCCAAACCCTAAATCCTGAACTATAAACCGTCAACAATAAACCCCCAACGATAAACCCTAAGACAACCCAACTACTTTTATAATTTCATTATTTACCAATTGAAAGACTCTTTTCATGCACTTGGGGGAACTATGTTTTTGGCAAATTTTCAAGAAAACAAATTAAATGTAAAATCCAATATTCGTTGGTATATACCAAGAAAGAGTATATTTTTTTAAATTTTTAAAAAAATTGAACTATATTTAGTCACTCAATATTATTTTTTCTTTACAACTCAGACTATTTTCTTGATCAAAGTTTTATTTTAAACTATAATGTAGAGGTGAGCATCAGTACTCGAATTTTCAATCTCGTATTCGTACTTTACCGGTACCGTACCGAACCGGTACCAACCGGCTTCAAATAGTCCAATATTCGGTACTCACTGTATGGCCAAAAAGAAAACTTGTACTTCCGATATGGTATTTTCTCACTTTTTCCGTTTTGGTACCACATCCGAAATATACATGTTTTTCTTTGTTATATGTCGTTAGGTTCTTTTTATATTTTGAAAAAGATTTATTTAAAACTTCATGTCTATGATCATATTATTTGTCTATGAATACATAATGATATTTTTTTTGGGTGGTTAAGAAGTGTAAAATTAGAGTTAGATATCTCACGTATGAATACAATTGTAGTTTTATAGAAGTCTAGCTAGTACTCTTTGCCACACAAACAATCACGTTTTTAGCACCATAGTTAAATCGAATTCCAAACATATTGCTTGTTAATATAAAGCTAAGGATCGTGACTTGTGTCATTATCGAAACCGTACCGGTATCATCCCGTTTCAAACTGTTTGGTATTCGATAATCACTTTAGGACCAAAAAGATAACCGGTATACACTTTTTAGACAGGAAAAACTAAATATATAACTCACATTAACAAATTTATATCATCTTTGTTTGCAATTTATACTTATTTTCTTGGAAAGGTGTAGGATCGCAACAAAGACTGATCTTAAACAATGAATCAATAAACAATAACTAATGCGCGGAATTCAATAGCTATCGATTGTACGTTTAACAACAAAATCACAAACACATATATTGAATTAATCATATAAAGCAATGTGAATTACAATGACTGGACCACTGAGAATGACAGAAGCTGCCAAAATGCAAAGTGTCAAGCTTTTCAAACTGAAACCCTAAACGAGTATTTATATGTAACTAATCTGGACTAAAGGGCGATATTGGTGATATCGCCTGTGCGATATTAGTGATATCGCCTAAGCGATATTAACAATATCGCCTAATACAAAATTAATCTAATTAATTACAACTCGAAACTTAGACCAAGTGACAGACACTCTAAATGTATCAACAAACTCCCCCGTGTCTTCAGCTTGGTCTTCAAAACGTCTTTAGTCTAAACCCATCCAGTAGGAAATTTGCCACCCGCATGGATTCCATGGGTTACACAGATATCTACAATTTTCTTCACCAACAAACTCCCCCATTGAGATAGCTTGGTCTTCAAAAGTCTTGATGTTCAGTCTCATATGACTGATATCCAATTAGATCTTCAACTTCAGTGACCATCATCTCTTTCATCAATAGCTTCTCCAATAGTATTTATGCGACAACCGGCAAATTACGCCGTCATTACTGACTAATCGTAGATCATTATTACTTGTAATTAGTGTGAAATAGGACTAATTACGATAACACTTTGTATATTACTTTATACGCACATACGTAATTAATTTTTAATTACGCAATTTCAATCGGATGGAATCCGACACAATAATACGGACGTTGGTGAAAAACCTTTTAATAAATAACGTAAATCTATTTTATAATTAAATAGTAGTTATTCACATTATATTATTATTATATCATAATATACGAACACTTTACGTTTTATGCAAAAAGCACAATACGTAACGCAAACCCGCTTGAAAACATAAAGGAAACACAAATTAAAATGTAACAATTTTAATTAAACAAACAATTAAATTAAATGGCAAATGAAGAAATCAGGTGGAACCCACACATAGGATAAAAGTTCTGCAAGCCCAAGACTTCCTAGGCCGGCCCCACATTTTCCAATGGAATATCATCATTTTGGCTACTTACACACACAATCTCATTTCACACTCCAACACACCTCATCTTTCTCTCAAACTCTCCCTTTTTCTCTCCCTCTATTTCCAGCAGAATCCAGCAGCTCCAAAACCACCACAATCACCACCACAAACCACCATAACACCACCTCTTCGGTTTGCAAGAAAACGCAAGGAAACGAGCTTCCGACACCCATTTCTTCGTGTCTTTCACCATCTTCTTTGTAAGGAACTTCATCCCCTTTTTATTTTACTTGAAACATATATTTAAACATGTTATAATGTCCATATAACAAGTTTATGTCCAAAAACAAAGTCGAAAGTCGTTTTTGAAAACATAAAAACGCCAACAGTTTCTGGGCAGAAACTTGGCCCGACTTCAAGGGGAAGTTTCGTGCTCAAAACTTAACGAAAATGGATGAATCAAAAGACAAAAATTAAGTTTAAAGAGTTAGCTTTCATCTCCAAGTGGTTTCATGATTTTTCGACACCGTTTGATACTCGAAAATGATTTTACAAAATTGTGTCGCCAAACTGTTACGGGTGACAGATTTTTGACTCAACTTCTAGAGTCCATAACTCGAGCTACACGACTCCAAATGACTTGAAACCACCGCCAAAATCTCACAAATTTTGTTAGGTACGAATGTCTTTTAGATAACTTTCTTTGAAAATGTGTAGATTTTGCTCAGTAATTCGATCTTTGAACATGTGTCCAGATTGGTCGATTTTGGACCTCAGAGGATAGATGGAATTATTAAAAATACTTAGGCTTACCCAAAAATTCTGGAAAAATTATTTTATGTAGCTAACACATGTGGGAATATCATATAAAAATTTCGTAATGTTTCTTGAAGGTTTTACCATCTAAATCGAGCTCTCAAAACCGGGTATTTTAGAAAGAAATCTAACCGGGACTGTTAATGATTCCCGAGGTTAAAAGCGAGCACCTTCGGGTTTACCAAAAATTATAAAACTTACTTTTTTACGAGTGATAAAACATTTAGATTTAATGTGTAAAGGTTTCGGGTCAAAACAGGAACAAAAACTACAAAATAGATCGAGTTTTCAAAACCAACAGTAAAAACCATAGAGGTTGGACTAGCAGTAGAAACTAAATGTGCTAGCAGTAGAAACAAAGGAAAATAAGCTAGCAGTAGAAACAAGGTGAAATGAACTAGCAGTATAAACAAGGGAAAATGAATCAACAGTAGAAACAAAGGAAAAATGAACTAGCAGTAGAAACCATGGAAATTACACTAGCAGCGGAAACTAGCGACACTAGCCTTAGTGTCGCATTAACCTTAGTGTCGCACTAGTCTAACAGCATTAACTTTGTACTAACAGCACTAACTTTGAACTAACAGCATTAACTTTGTACTAACAGCACTAACTTTGAACTAACAGCACTAACTTTGAACTAACAGCATTAACTTTGAACTAACAGCACTAACTTTGAACTAACAGCATTAACTTTGAACTAACAGCATTAACTTTGAACTAATAGCACTAACTTTGAACTAACAGCATTAACTTTGAACTAACAGCATTAACTTTGTACTAACAGCACTAACTTTGAACTAACAGCATTAACTTTGTACTAACAGCACTAACTTTGAACTAACAGCATTAACTTTGAACTAACAGCATTAACTTTGAACTAACAGCACTAACTTTGAACTAACAGCATTAACTTTGAACTAACAGCATTAACTTTGAACTAACAGCATTAACTTTGAACTAACAGCTTTATCATATACGACACTACTCGTACACGTAATACATATACTCTCATAAGCATACATCGAAACAAAACATAATAATAATATCTTTGAGAATTATTATTACAAAACGTCACCAACGGGCCGTACACGTTTTCTAAACACACATGATAAACAAACTTTGGACATAACTAGTTGAGTGGACAACTAGCATGGATGATCTTTTGAGACATCTACTTACTTATAACCTTATGCGTTTAGGGCGCTAGAAGGTTACTTTTGGGAACACTTGTTTACTATTTGTAAACACTATGTACAAGACTCAGGTGAGTCTCATAGCCCCACTTTTACTTTTACTGTTTTACTTACTTTGGGGTGAGAATACATTGCTCTATTTTTATGAACACAAGTACTATGAAAACTTATACGGATTGCATGGGTAAACTAAACCAAACTACGATGGTCTCCAACAAATATCATAGCCCGTTAATACTAAGCGCGAACATTATGGATAGATCTATCGGGAACTGACAGTCCGCCGTCCGGGGTTAGTCGCTCTAACTACTATACGGACGCATAATAATTCGTATTTCGAGTGTACTGGTTTATACACTTAACTGGAGACACCAACTACGGTTAAGCTTCGGAACTATGAGCCCATGGCAATAGTATACTATGATTTACTTTGGCATTCGTGCTACTACGATAACTCTGAAATCTTGTGGTTCATACTATGATTTTAACTACGTAAACCTATGAGCTCACCAACATTATTGTTGACCTTTTAGCGTGTATTTCTCAGGTACTCAACAACCGTAGGGTTGCCCACAGGACTGCCTGCTAGCTCGAGTCGCATGCATCATACGTTTATGAAGATTTGCTTGCATTATTTTGTAAAATCGCTATGTACTAGAATCTTCAGGATTTCATCTCGCGAACTCGAGACTGATGTAAACTTTAATTATATTAATGTAACTACTTTTGTACTATTTTCAAAACGTCTCATATAGAGTCGTTTGCTTTTCCTTTCCGCAATGATTACTGGATTAGTCGCGCCCCGACCCGACTTCCGCTACACAGTAAATCTGGGGGTGCGACAATTTATCTTCAAAGTCTTTGGAGAACTCTCATCAATTCTTGTCTTTTGAATATGAGCATGATATGTAACTTGAATAAAATAACTCAGAAATAAAATATTTTTGTAATTTTCTTTATAAGACAGAATTAAAATACTGAAAGCAATAAATAAACAATCTTTATGGAGACGGAATTGTTTTGGTCTGGTTAGGGATCATATCAGGATAACATGCAATTATTAGGAAATAGTAAGTGTTATTTCGATTATCAGTATATTTGTCCACTTTAAATTTACTTAGCATATTTAAATCACCTGTTATAAAGATTATTTCAAGACGATTATTGATATTTTTATCCATCTAAACATTTGTACTTAAGTGTATGATGTCAACTCATAATAAGATGAATCACTTGTGTTATTATTAGCATGCATATTAGAGTATATAAAACACATTAAAATATACATTTGAACTCAAAACATGTTAGTATTTTCTATATATAGAGGGTGAAGGTATGGACTTATCTTTAGAACCAAGCTAGCGGTGACAGGTCTGTACTTTCGTACAACAGAGTCACATAAACAGTAGTTCTGGTTCAACCAACACCAGTCTGAACACTTTAAACTAGAGGGTACAGGTCTGTACTTTCATACAACAGAGTACCATAGTTTAACACAAACCAGTACGAGGCAATCTTTTTATGACGTTTCTGTACATTTGTACATTTTATTTGGGAATTGCAAGAATGCCACGGGTACGTAATAGTTGTCTATTGCTTAACATAGACTACGTACCTAAGTGCTTTTCAAGAATATATTTGATGAAACCAGGTCTGTATTTTCATACAACAGAGGAGACAACTAATATATTCCCCCAGATAACTCCATACAGAGACCCTATATTTTAGATCATAACATGTTTATCATCCAAATATTAAGACTAGGTGTCAAAATATTTTGGACAATTATGCCCTTATTTCAACTTAATGTCATACATATTAATATGTCTTTATATAAAATAATATGCATATTTAAAAGTTAAGCTTCTTAGTAACTTTAGAACAAATGCCTACCAATACATCATTTGATGAAGCTAAAATTTATAAAAGGAATTTCAATTATGCTAGATAAATCTACTGACACATCAAACATAAATCTTAAAATTCCATTTTATGCATGTTTTCTGATGTACTATCATATCCCCAATTTTTTACAGACACAATTCAATGTCTATTTTTAGAAGTGTAGCAACTTTTGCATTTCTTTAATACTAACGAGTATAAAGAATGGCAGTTGCATTTATCAAGAATTTGCCTGTTCATATTTTTCTGACTTTTTAAATTAGAAATTTTAAAATTTCTCCCCCTGAACAGCAAATTCTTTACACAAAAACAACAACTAAATAATCATTTAAACAAAACAGAAGGGTTTCAAGTCACATATCAAGTCAAATTCAAATTCTTTTAGCACTTTTTAACCACCTTGTTTCACTTTAAAAATATCATCCATTCGCTCAAACATCATCACCACACATGATCACATCAATGAGTTTATGATATTTTAAAAACTCAGTTGATTTCATTGATGTGTTGTTTGTGGATTTAGGTTTCCAAACCCGTTTAGGTTCAGATGATTTGTTTTCAACAATGTTGGGCTTTTGAACAGCAGGTCTACTAGGCCCAACTTTGTTTACTCTAGCCATAGGTTTTGGAGAGTTGGATGCACAACTAGATATAGGCGAAAATGAACCACGCCTTGAAAAAGATTTTTGAAAAGAATTTCTAAACAATGAAGTTCTTGGCATCCCTCTACCAAACCTATCTTGTCGCAAACTTGAGAGACGCTTATCAAGTTGTGTTTCAGCTCCTCGACAAAGTTGACGTTTTCAAAGCTCACTTGACCATTTGTGAGTGTTCCAAGTCCAGTTATTGTACCTCCAGTATCACCAGCAAAGGCAACATGTCCCCCATTATATGGTTTAACATCTGAGAGCAGGGAGATATTGCCTGTCATGTGTCGCGAACAGCCACTGTCAACATACCACTTGCTATTCTGCACCTTTGACTGTCACAACACAAGGAAAAAGAATGTTAGTTTGAAATGGAGACCCAAGCCTTGACAGACTTGGGTACTCCTGAGACTTCATCTATTATTATCACATCAGTTAAAACCTTGTTTTTTAGTACATCATTATCTTTTATTGATGTGATAACTTCAGATGACATAACATTTTTTGTACTTTTCTTTATCCAAACTTTCTGAGATAAAGTCGGTTGCTTATTAATAACATTAACCTTTCGATCAATTGATTTAGTAGGTGTAATGTTGTTAACTTTAAAAATTGGAACATGTCGAGATAATCCAGGTTGTTTTGACTTTTGAAAATTTCTTCTTTTATTATAACCTGTACTATATCGTGATGCCCATTTTCTAGCAAGCACAGGACACTGATTAATGAGATGACCCTGCTTCTGACAGTAGAAGCATGATCGTCTTTCTCGGAAAGTTTGATCAGAACTTGATAGTGGTTTAGGTGAAAGAGGAACCCTACGAGGTTTAATTTCAGGTACGTTTACTGCACATGAACACTTATGTGAACATGATGGAGTAAACGTATTCACAGTTGAAGTAATCTTTGGAGAAGGATTTTTAATTGAAACTTTATTATTTTTAAACTTCTCTTGGATGACTTGTTTCTTTTCAGGTTTGAGGTTATTCTTTTTAACGTTCTGTGTAACCTCGTGAATTACATCCTCCACTTCTACCACTTCTTCAACATTTGTTGAAAGGACAAACTTGATTGGTTCAATTTTAGGCTTAATAAGCTCAGCCTTCTTTTTATTTGAACTCAAAACTTTAAGCAACTCATGTTATCAGCAGCCTTAACAAGCTTAGGCTGTTTAACATCATCACCCTTGACAGTTTCAGGCTGATTGGGAATTTCAACACTAACTGGTTCTGCCACAGGATTTGTATCCTTCTTAAGAACAGAAGGTACAAAATCTTTAATTTCTTCCTGCGAAAGAATAGGCTGATTCAAGTTTGAGGGAGGAGGTTGGTTGTGATAACCAATTCTTGCCTTACTCTTTGTATCAGTCCGTTGATTTTGCAGAATATCAGAAGAGACCATAGTAGATGTGGAAATATTTGCAAGTCTTCGTTTTAAATCAACATTATCCGATTGAGTTTCAGCAAGTTCCCTTTTAAGATGAGAGATGAGTTTTAAATAACTGTCAATCGCATCTTGTTTGTTAAAAATCATTGCTTTTAACTCTTTCTTTTCTTCCATAATAGTTTTCTGATTTATAACATAGACTTTTTCATTTTCTTTTAAAACTTTGTTTGCTTCAATAAGATTGGTCAGATCTGTATTTAAGCGATCATTATATACCATGTACCTGTTGATTTTACCAGTTAGTGTGATACAGGTTTGGCAATTAAAAGAATCACATTCTACCTCATTTTGAACATCTGCCATAAGGGCAACATTTTCTTGATCATCCATAGCCGAAAAATCATATGTTTCTTCTTCTTCTAACAGAATGGCTGCCTTGGCTACTTCATTATCCTTTTTGTAGATAGAAGGTTTTGTAAAACCCGTAGATGGTTGTCTACCCTTCTCACATTCTCGTGCAAAGTGACCCAGATTTTGACATTTGTAGCATCTGATCTTGGATTTGTCAAATCCCGTGTTGGTTTTATCAGTAACGTCTTCAAGAGATCTCTTTCCAGTTCTCCTTAAATACGTCTTAGTCCTTCTTGTCAGCATGGCCATGTTCCAACGAAGATCCACTCTCTCTAACTCATCAGGATCAACTTGCGCAAAATCTTCGTCGGTAAGATCTACCGAGTTAATCCTCTTTGAAAGAAAATCATCGTATGATGATAGAAAGGCATTAAAGATTACTGCATGCTCATTGTGAGATGCAGTAGCAGAAGAGGATGATTGAGATGGAAAAGAAGAGAATGTCCCAACTGAGTTATTTCCCGAAGAGTAATTGGGTTTAGATGAAGATGTAGACGGCCCAGATAGAAGTGATGTACTTCCATATCCAAAATTGCTATTATCAGGAAGCAAAGAGCTAGATCTTGTGCTTTTCTTCTGAATGTCCAAGGCACATGTTTCAAGCTTCCCAATAAGTTGATCCAGAGACATAGCTAGTATGTCTGGATCATTCTCCATCATCAACACTCTAGTTTCCCAGTGAGGAGGCAGAGCATTCAGTAGCTTCTTGTTGACTTCAATAGAGTTAAATTTGTAGCCTCCTTCAGTCAGCTCATTTACAAGACGCGAATATCTGCAGAATAAATCTTTCACCATCTCGTTCTTCTGGATGTCAAACAGATCATACTGTTTCTTCACTAACTCCAGTTTACTTTGCTTGTACTCAGTAGTACCTCCACATCGTTCAGCTATGCCATTCCACAGATCATAAGCGATGTCGTGTTGTTTAAACATTTTCATGGCATCTGCAGGTAAAGACATGGTTATAGCAGAGTGAGCCTTCCTCTCACATTCCCATGCTTTGCGTTCTTCAACAGACATGGAACGAATAGGCTTTGGTGGAGGAATACCAACATGCTCTCCACTTGAAACAGGTCTAACGTATCGTTCCAGTAAAGGTATCTCCATTTCAGGGTCGGTAAACGCGACAAACGATAAAAATCTACCTCTCCATTCAGAATACTCCATTCCTGGAGCAAAGAATGGAGGTTTGTTTGCACTACCCACTTCAGCATTGTGTTTTAACATTGCATTAACAGCTTGTAAAGTAGACATTTTAATTTATATTAATTAAAATTAACTTTTGAAAAAGGTTTAAAATCTGTCTAACACCCTATAGCGATATTGCTAATATCGCTAACAATCTGATGATTGAGCGATATTGGTGATATCACTATCAATATCGCTAATTAAAGCGCAAATCAAAATCAGACAAAACAGGCGATATCACAGACGATATTTCGAGTAATATCGCTAAACTTAATCAGGCGATATTGAATCAATATCGCAAAAATTAACTAGGCGATACCAGGTTATATCTCAAGTAATATCGCTAGAGATATCGCTCAAATTAATGAGCACAGAACACGTAATATCGTTGTAACCCTAAAGGCGATATTATGATAATATCGCTTTTAATATCACTAAAACGGCTGTAAACCCTAAAATTTCAAAGACAACGAAATTTTCCAAGTTTAGAGTAGCAAACAACGAATACGAATCCAGAAAACACTAAAAATACTGATTAAATAGCCTTTTAAGAATAAAAAACAATTTGTTTATACGAAAAAACTAGTTAATACGACTTTTAAACGTACGAATAATGATTCAATAACCACTAATCCAATGATTAAATGGCTCTGATACCAATTGTAGGATCGCAACAAAGACTGATCTTAAACAATGAATCAATAAACAATAACTAATGCGCGGAATTCAATAGCTATCGATTGTACGTTTAACAACAAAATCACAAATACATATATTGAATTAATCATATAAAGCAATGTGAATTACAATGACTGGACCACAGCTGCCAAAATGCAAAGTGTCAAGCTTTTCAAACTGAAACCCTAAACGAGTATTTATATGTAACTAATCTGGACTAAAGGGCGATATTGGTGATATCGCCTGTGCGATATTAGTGATATCGCCTAAGCGATATTAACAATATCGCCTAATACAAAATTAATCTAATTAATTACAACTCGAAACTTAGATCAAGTGACAGACACTCTAAATGTATCAACAAAAGGCACGCGAAAAACTCTATTAATTAAAATCGAACATTGCAAGTGTTATATAGAAGAATTTGATGATTGATTAATGAAGTTGCAAAATATGAATGGCCTGTTTTAGAAATTTTACTTTAAGTGAGAACACTTGTTACATTATGATATACAATTTTGAAACTAAATGAAACTTCACGAACCAGCTTTTTTGTGCTACTAAAACAATTTTCAAGTACTCCTCCCAAATAAGGGTCCGGGCCCGAAAATAATCTCAAGTATTCCCAAATCCCAAATAAGGGCCGGGGCCCGAAACCAATCTTCAAGTACTTACAAATAACGGGCCCGACAACAAATAATCTCACGTGAAATTTCAATCTACTCAAAAGTACGAAGCCTTCGATTGGTAAACCCAACTAACAACATATAACTCTCATCAAGCTATTACAATTTCTTTTTAATTTTTTTTTTTTTTTTTATTTTGTAGCTTTTTAGAAGTTTTATAGTGTATTATTGTATTTTATTTTTATAAAAAGAGACTCTATTTAAAAATTAACATATGATTGTTAGCAAATTACACATGAATGAATTGTTGGGACCTTCACAAAAGTCTAATGATTAATTATTTTGTATAAATCAAACCCTTAAATCCTTTATTTAAAGGGTTTACTGAATGCGAATTTAATAAAGTTTTTAAAGGTTATTATATAAATTATTTTAGCTAGCTTACTATTTAATTGTAAGTATTTCTCAATTTGTTACCGTTAGACCTAAAATTTAACATAAAATTGTTAAAAACTTTTAACGTATACTAACTATCATTTAATTTTGGGAGGTATGGTTCAGAGAGGCATCGTGTACTAGTAGAGAAAAGAGGGCATAAAAGTCAACCATTAATATCGCGACAAATGTCAAGTCAAAGTCCCATATTATAATTTCAAATTAACCCCATTTAACTTTTGAATACTACATTTACAACCTTTCAACTTTCTTCATTTACACTCCCCCACCACTATCACCACAGACCACCTCCTACTGCAGTCGCCAGCCGTCACCACCAGCGGCCGCCAGCAGCCACCGCCAACCGCTGCCACCGAAATTTTTTTTTTTTAAATTAAAATTTTTTTATATAACTTTTTTTTAAATACATTTTTTTAAACAACTTTTTTTAATTTTTTAACTTTTTACATTTTTTAACTTTTAATTTTAACTTTTCTAATTTGTTCTTTTTGATTTTTTCTTCTTTGCCACTACATCTTCCTTTTAAATTAAAATACTTCTGACTTTTAAAATAAATTACTGCATCAATAAACTTTTAAATTAGTCACTATGCATCATTCTTTTACATCAATCATAATTGCATATTGCTTTTAAATAAAAACACTGCATCATACTTTTAAAATTAAATACACAACATCATGTTTTTCAATAAGAAACACTGCATCCTGTTTTTAATTAAAAATAAACTGCATCATATTTTTAAATTAAATACACTGCATCAAACTTTTAAATTAAATACTTTGCATCATGTTTTTTAATTAAAAATACTGCATCATGCTTTTAAGTTAAACACGATGCATTATACTTATAAATTGAACTCACTGCATCATATTATAAATTAAAACGCATTGCATCACCGATCAAACAAAAACACTGCATCTTGTTTTTAAATCAAACACACTGCATCATTGGTGAATAAAAATAATTGCATCTTTGTTTTATAAAATAGGGGTAAATGAATCTTAGTTGTATTATTCTAGTGCTAATAATTAAAAAAGTAACGAAAACGAAATAAAAATAAAACATAAGTTGTTACTAATTGATTAAAAAAGAAAACATAAAAAACATTCAAAAGAAAAAATACCATAAAAGGTTTAATGAGTATAACAAAAAAGTGAAGAAAAAAAAAGCAAAAAAAAAACAAAAAAAATAAAAATCTGGCGGCGGCTACCGGAATCCGACGGCAACTGTCGGAATGCAGGTAGGAGGTGGTGGTGGGGTTGGGGGTGGAGGTGGGGTGGGGGAGGAAGAAGAAAGAAGAAGGTGGAAGAAAATGGAAAGGTGAAAAATAAAAGAGGGTAAATGTGGAGGGGGTGTATGTGATAAATTATTGTTATGTTTTTTTTTCTTAACATTTGTCCTTACTTATTAACTTTATTACCATTGTGCCACCTTATTTACTCATGCCACTCTTTGCTCTCTCTAAAGGCTATGCTCCTATGATCCTAAACTTAATTTTGGGTCATGTTAAATATCACTTTTGATTCTAATTAGTTTAGTTTAATTGATTACGCAATAATACTAACTATCACTTAAAATCTGGATACATGATGTAGCACAAGGTTACAGATTAGACAATTCACGTATTGTCAGATGTAAAATAAAATAACTATCGTGTTATTAGATGGAATAAGGGGTATTATCGTATACCGGACGAAGATAAACAACACAAGGGTCTAGAAAATTCTTCTCGACTCTTTTTATTAATCAAATCAACAAATAATCAACCTAATGAAAACTAAACACTAAAGTCCTATTTATACTAGACAAATAATAAACCTATTAGAATATTAAGACTATAATAATCATAAACTAATAAGGAAACTAATCTAATTCTAATTAAAGATAAAGACTAAACAAAATGACTCCATAAATAATTCATACTCTAAAAATAAGAATTATCTTTTAATTAACTAATTCCTGTGGGTCAAGTTTTCTCCAATTCTGTACCACATTAATACATGTCATATTTATTGGTAAATATTAAATATACTAAAAGAAAATAAGTAAAATTAATATGTCAAACACTGAATGAATAAGATATCTCTTTAGAGATATATATGGGCATCTATAGTAATATTGTTTATACGAAGTTAATTATAAAATCATATGATGCAATATATAAAAGTGAGAATTTCATATTACCCTCTCCAAATCTCACAAATATCATATTTTCTCAAAACATAAGTTTTCAATGTATATAATAGTATAATAAATGAGGATATGATATACTCTATTAGTAATGTTTAATATGTCTAATTACACACATATAAAAGTAACCTTAATTTTTTAATTGGTTCTCTCTCTTAATCTTGTCCAATTAATTTTTTAAATCTATCAATCACATATTTAAGTATATATTTAATCCTACAAATTTAGATCTATCAATTATTTTTCATACTGTATATGTTAGAAAGTTGAGCGGTAACAAGAAGTATAAAAAAAAAATAAGTTAGGCGTAATTGCTATTCATCAGTCTACACTCTACAATCTGAATCCTTTGTTATGTAATAGCACACTTTATATCCCTTTATTTATAGATGTTTATTTCCTACTTATAAACAAAACCCGACTATACGGCCGTCTTTGAGGTTATATAAGGTGAACAAAACCCGACTATACGGCCGTCTTTGAGGTTATATAAGGTGATTGACCATTCAAGACTTCCGTATAAGCCTCAAAAAATATTATACGTGTATAAGGTGATAAATAATTTTATTGTTAATTAAGAAATAAAAGAAAACAAGTTTAATTGAGTCAACGTTGATTGTCAGTGTAAACCCATTGATCAGCCATTTTTAAAGATGATTTCTAGAGATTGATTTTGAAAATGCTTGAGCGATGAAAAGTTAGGGCTCACAAACTCTGTGTATTTTTGGTGTGTAAGTACAAGTGAAGAAAAAGGGAAAAATCAAAAATGGGTATTTAACGAAATTGAATTTCCATTAAATGGGACTCACTTGACGGTTTATCTCTTTTTCTGTAACGGTAAAGCTAAGGCACGTGCACTTTTTGTATTGAGCAGATAAATAGACAACAAGCGTCAAAACTTTTAATGATTATTACCATAAAAATGGTATTAGCATTAAATGCAAAGATATTGTTGTTTATTTATTTTTATTAATAAAAATAAAAATAAAAAGAACACAGTCTGAGTGTATATTGTTAGTCTGTGCAATGAGTCTGGATGACGCCACACAAACTGAACCATATAACAGACAGACTGAGAGAAAATAATAGAATTGTAAAATATTTTTGGTATTTTCTTTAAGTTATTTACAAAATATCTCTTAGTCTGTGCTTTTTGATTGTATGTAGCTGAAGGTACAGACATACAGATTGAAAGGCAGGCACAGACTGAGAGTTGAATCACACAGATTCAAAAGTTTTACTAGGGGTTGAGCATTCCTAGTTGACCAAGCAGATACAAAAATCTATCTTCATTCAAAGGTTTAGTAAAGATATCTGCTAGTTGGTCATTTGTGGGCACATATTTGAGAATCATTTTACCTTTCTCAGCACAATCTCTGATAAAGTGATGTCTGATCTCAATATGCTTTGTCCTGGAGTGAAATACAGGATTCTCAGGTTAGGAGTACCTTTTAGGTACCTAAAAATCCTTTTTACAGCTTTGAGATGTGATTCTTTAGGTTCAGATTGGTATCTAGCACATAAACATGTTGAGAACATGATATCTGGTCTACTGGCAGTGAGATATAGTAGGGATCCTATCATACCTCTATAAGTGGTTTGACAGACTGACTTGCCAGACTGATCATTATCCAACTTATCTGCAGTGCCCATTGGTGTTTTCATTGTTGAACAGTCTTTTAAAAAATATTTAGTGAGTAGGTCATTAACATATTTGCCTTGGTTGATGAAGATTCCATCATGTTTCTGATGTACTTGCAGACCAAGAAAGTATGTTAATTCACCCATCATACTCATTTGGTACTGTTTTGACATTAAATATGAAAACCATTTGCATAATTTTACATCAGTAGACCCAAATATGATATCATCAACATATATTTGGACTAATATGACATCTGCCTTGTTCCTTTTGAAGAACAAAGTTTTATCGATTGATCATCTAGTAAAGTTATTACTCAGAAGATAAGATGATAAAGTGTCATACTAAGCTCTTGGAGCTTGTTTTAGTCCATACAGTGCTTTCTTCAATTTATAGACATGATTTGGAAAAGTTGAACTTACAAAACCTGGAGGTTGTTTCACATAGACTTCCTCCTGTAAGTTACCATTCAGAAATGCACTCTTGACATCCATTTGATAAACTTTGAAGTCCTTGAAAGCAGCATATGCCAAGAATAACCTTATTGCTTCAATTCTGGCTACAGGGGCAAACGTTTCATCATAATCAATGTCTTCTTCCTGCTTGTAACCTTGAGCAACTAGCCTTGCCTTGTTTCTGATTATCACTCCATCCTTGTCCATTTTGTTTCTGTAAACCCATTTAGTTCCAATAATGGTTTTGCCTTTTGGAGCAGGAACTAGGGTTCAAACATTGTTTCTTTCAAATTCTGTTAACTCTTCCTGCATTGCTTCAACCCAATCATCATCTTTCAATGCTTCTTCAGCTTTCTTTGGTTCAATGATTGACAGGAAGTTTGTGTAGAAACAGAAATTTGCAGTAGATAAGTTTGACACTTGAGCTCTTGTTTGTACACCAGAAACATAATCTCCAATTATTTCTTCAATTGGATGATACCTGTGTTCTTTGACGCCTAGAGATGATTCACCATTGGATGATAAATCATTTTCATTTAGTGGAAGAATAACAGGACTGAGTTCTGCATTATCTTCAACAGGGGGCAAATCTGTAGAGTTCTCAGACTGAAGACTGCCAGACTGAACACTTGTATCAGAAGAACTTGAATCTCTGGACACAGATTCATCTTCTGTTGATGAAGGTATTGTCATAGAATGAGCAGGTTGATCATCTTCATTATCACTTTCAGAGTCCTGTTGTTGGTTAACAACAACTGGGATTTGAGATTCAGATCCCACAACAGATAAATCTTCTAACAAATGAACATCAGACTGAGAAACATGTTCATCATTAGCAGAGGAAGCATCAAAGGTGACATTGATGGTTTCTTCAATTTTATTCCTTCTGTTGTTGTAGACTCTGTAGGCCTTTGAGATAGATGAATAGCCAACAAAAATTCCTTCATCAGATTTAGGTTCCATCTTAGCTAATTGATCTCTTTGATTGAGAATATAGCATTTACTACCAAAGGTCTGGAAGTAATGGATGGTTGGAACCTTCTTATGATACAACTCATATGCAGTTTTGCCATGCCTTTTGACCAAAATAGATCTATTTTGGGTATAACAGGCAGTGTTAACTGCTTCTGCCCAAAAATAAACCTTCATTTGACCGTGGCATAACATGGTTCTTGCAGCTTCTATGAGTGTACGATTTCTTCTCTCAGCAACACCATTTTGTTGAGGAGTTCTGACAGAGGCAAAGTTTTGAATAATGCCTTTGTCAGTACAGAATTCAATGAGAGTAGAATTCTTAAATTCTGTACCATGGTCACTCCTGAGTTGCTTGACAGGTGCATCTTTCTGCAATTCTTCTCTCTTGATTAGATTAATAATCTCTTCAGGAGCATCACTTTTAGCTTTAAGAAAGATGACCCAAGTATACCTTGTGTATTCATCCACAACCACAAGTGGAAAGAAGTGCTCATAGGTCCAAATAGATCCATATGGAGCATATGCAGTGGTTGATCAATTGTAATTAACAATTTGGATGGAAAATGGTTCTTGGTCTGTTTCCCTAGTGTACATGCAGGACAAAATTTGTCTTTTGCAAATGTAACATCAGGCAGACCTCTAACCAGTTTCTTCTTTGACAAGAAGTTAATGTTTTTGAAGTTCATGTGGGATAACCTCCTATGCCATAGCCAGCTTAGTTCTGGCACAGACTGAGTATAGAGACATGTCTCAACATTGATGTCGGCAGAAGAAAGATCCAAGAGATAAATATCTCTTTCTCTTTTGGCAACTAACACAGGTTTGCCTTTGGAATTATAGATAACAGCAGCCTTCTTTCTAATTCTGATTTCACTGTCATCATCACAAATTTGGCTTGCACTGAGCAGGTTATGCTTTAATCCCTCAACATAGGCTACCTTTGATATTCTGATGTTGTCAGCCTTCACCACACCATAACCTTTTGTCTTGGCAACAGAATTGTCACCATATTTGACAGAAGGTCCTTCTTCTTCTACAAACTCTGACAAATTCTCCAAAGAACCTGTCACGTGTCTTGAGCATCCACTATCTAGGTACCACTTTTTGTTACCCTGCACAAGACAAACAAAATCAATTAGTTACTTTTGAGAACCCATCTTTTGATGGGTTCTTTAGAGTTGGTTGAAGTCAATTTTTTAGCAGCTTTGTTGGAACCAAGCATGTAAAGTTGACTTTTAACCTCTCTAGTTTTGACTTTGTCGTTTGTAGTTGTCATTTGTTTAGTCAAAGCAACCTCTGGTTGTTTAAAAATGGACTTTGTGCATTTAATACCCTCATGTCCCAAATTTCTACAGTTGTGACATTTTCTGTCCAACATAATGGTCCTTTTGGATTTTGGGTTATTATTTACACTAAATCCTCTGTTAAAATCCTGCTTTGACCCAACAAATGTTTTAAAATCTGTGGTTAACTTCATTAAGTTTTCACTAAGCAGCTTAATGGTCTCAGTATAGTTGTTAAAAATAGACTTTTGAGAGTCAGACTGAGAGTTAACACTAACAGATTTGGAGTTAAGTTTACCAGACTGAAAATTGATTTTTCCAGACTGACAGTTAAATCTTGCAGACTGAGATCTTTTTAACTCCCTTGTTGCTGGTTTTATGCCTTTAAATTTACATACAATTAGCCATGTATTATAATTTAGTCTTTTATTAACGGGCCTCATTATGGTGGTCAACGGTTTTTTTTCCCAAAGCCTCTGAGAAGGCCCTATTTTTTATATTAATTAATAATTAATGTTGACTTTATAGAATATATTGTCGTCGTTTCCCTATTATCAAATAAGAATTAATCAACACGTACCCACAAATTCAAGCACAAATCAAAACCTCCCGCTTATAAACATCCATGATATATATATATATATATATATATATATATATATATATATATATATATATATATATATATATATTAGATGGAAGACCCGTAAAATGCACGGTAATTTATTAGAATTATTTTAGATATTACGTGATTAAATGATAATTGTAGTACATATTTTATAGAATAATATTAATTAAATAATTTATAGGACTTTATTTTCTCATATGACTCCTCTTTTCATATTATTATAATATATGTAGCATTTATATTTATTATTTATTAATTATTATAAAATAATAAAATAATATTAATTAAATAATTTGTTAACTGAAGTTAAGAGATTGACACGTAACATTTATGCTTACGTGACAAATTTTGAAACTTTCTTTTATACTCCTTTTATACTCCTTTTAGTGTGTGTATATATATATATATATATATATATATATATATATATATATATATATATATATATATATATATATATATATATATATATATATGAACATTCTTAATTATGGGTTTGAAAGCTTTATTTATATGCCAGCTGCTATTTTGTATATCATTCAATAAAGATTTCAGTACAACCCTCACCAAACCTAATAAAAAGCTAAGTATACGTCCTTATAAATACAAACACTTGCGTTAAGCATATATATCAAAACGTACTACACTTCTATCATACAATACTAAAATGGTGAATTTGATCACAGTTTCCGGAGGTGCAAAGGAGGCAGAATATGGCAAAATACTGCTGTCCGATGTCATGGTTACAAGGAAACGAAACCTCTTTGTGGGCCGTAAATGGAGGTTTCTTGACATCAGAATGGCTACAGGGATCTTATCTGTTCATTTGCTTGCACTTTCTGCACCATTTTATTTTACTTGGGGTGCATTTTTTGTTGGGTTTTTTATGTACGTGCTGTGTGGAATTTGTGGCATAACTGTCTCTTATCACCGTAACCTAGCACACCGCAGTTTCAAGCTGCCAAAATGGCTTGAGTACACCTTTGCTTATCTTGGAGTCATAAGTATGCAGGTTTGTTATATTTACCTTTTTCTTAAACATCATAATATGTTTTAAAAATGGGTTATTGTCCTGAAATGTAATAAATATGACCGAAAATCTATAGTGTGTATGAGCTATTAAAACCTCAAATTGTCGTCTATATAAGTTACCATATGAAATCTATACAAATTGTCACGTCAAAATGTTACTTACAAATAGCAATAAGTTGAAAGTTAGATATACACAATATATATAGAGGTTTTGAACGCTCGTACACACAATAAATTTTGTTACATTTCATGATGTTTACGTTTATTACAATTAAATAACAACTAGCAAGCAAGATGCTTATTATCTTTTCTTAAACTTTCAAATGATCTTAAATTGTAAATGCATAAAGAGGGATCCAATATATTGGGTGAGCATGCATAGATATCATCATCAGTTTGTTGATTCTGAGAATGATCCACACTCTCCCACCTTCGGATTTTGGTTTAGTCATATGGGTTGGTTGTTTGACAGTGGCTACATCATGGAAAAGGTACGAACGAAACCTACGTGTATCTTAGATATTTGCAATTACACGTATTATATACACATTGTACGTTTCATTTTGTTTTGCAGTATCAGGAACGTAAAAATGTTGAGGATTTAAAGAGTCAAGTATTTTATAGGTTCATTAAAACAACCTATTTAGTCCATCCAATTGCAGCTGGAGGCTTTTTTTACTATATGGGTGGATTTCCTTACCTTGCTTGGACCATGGTAAGAGACTTCAATTGACTCAAATGTTTTTATAGCAAATTGAAATACAAGAATTTGATGTGCATAATTCGTTTTCAAAAACATCATTACAAGTAGGGGGTTGCAATGACATGGGGATATCATACCACATTTCTAGTAAACTCAGCATGTCATATATGGGGAAAGCAAGTATGGAACACCGGCGATCTCTCCAAGAATAACTGGTAATTCTCGAAGAAAAGTAATGTTAAATGTGCTTAAAAACATGCCTATATATAGATCGACTAATCGACTTGTATATAACTTAATTAATTCCTATTTTAGCATATAACTTGTACACTATTTTATCTATATATAGACTTTTAGTATTCATTATTTTGACACCAGGTGTACCAATAATTGTTGTATGCATACAGTAAGCATACAAGTTATGCGGATCAATTGTTTTTGCTTTAAAAACGCCGATGTTCATCTATATATACTTCGTTAGTATCCATTATTTTTGTATTACTGAGTATGTACGTGTATGTTTTGCATATACTTATGCAGGTGGGTAGCAATTCTTACTTTTGGAGAAGGGTGGCATAATAATCACCATGCGTTTGAGTTTTCAGCCCGACTCGGGTTAGAATGGTGGCAAATTGACTGTGGTTGGTATGTCATAAGGTTTCTTGAAATAGTCGGGTTAGCCACTAATGTTAAGTTGCCAACTGAAGCTCACAAATTCAAGAAATCTTTTGCTGGTGATAACAAGTTAAAGTGATTGATTCATTCCTTTCGAGTCTTCAAATCATATATGCATGTCTACCGTTTGTAAGGGATCGATATATCTTTCGAAGCGATTCCGTATGTGATTCAGTTCATGTACTTGTAATCTCTTTTGGTTAGAAAATTTGAAACCTAAACCTCAATTGTGGGAAACTCAAAAATCCATGTATTTCTTATCAATGTATTTGGTGTAGTACTACGTACTATTCATGTATTGTTGTCTATTTCCTATAAATAGGTTCGATATTATTCTTGTCATAGTAAATGTGTAAAAATTGTTAGTCAAATTACTTATTGACTACATATGAAAATGGCCTAACATACACATCATTATAATATATAAGATAAGATTTATGATAAGTTCTGATTAAGTAGTATATGTGAATGAGACTCTAATTAAGATACAAATGTCTTGATAACTTGTGAATCGGGTGTAAAAAGAATTAAATTGATAAATACATGATACGTACTTATTGTTGAGTAGAAGAGAAATTTTATTTTGATGTTTTGGGTAAATTATCCTATGAACCCTAAGTTGATAAGAAAGTATTTTGTACATGAGTTTAATTTGATAGTTTCTATATAAAAGAGATGAATTACATGTGTTTGGGTGTGTAATAGTGATATGTGGGAGTACAGATTTGTGTGATGATGAAATGAGGTTTAGTTGCAAAAGAGAATTTAACACCGAATAACATATGTATTTCTAGAGAAGTGAATGAGTTTAAAGGTTAGAAGGGGTGATTGAGCATTATTATATAAAATGAGAGGTTTAGATGGTGTTTAATATGAGAGTAAAGACTTTGACGAGTCATTAAAATAGAGATTTTATTGAGATGATGAGTTTTATGATGTTACTGTAAAAAGAATTAAACACTCCAATAGTATATGTAGTTGAAATAAAAGAGTTGAGTAATTTAAAATAGTAACTGATATTGAGAATATATAACACTTAATTCTTGAGTTAGTGGTACATAATTTATGTGTATCTGCTGTTATGAGTTGAGGAACTTGCAAACACCTTCCATAATCAATCTATAGGTAAGTACATGGATGATAAGAATGAGATAAAACATTTGAGATACAAGAGTGTTCAAATGTGTATTATTTTATATTATTGAGCCATATAAGGATAATTGAGATACAAGAGTGTTCAATTATTCATCTCTTGATGGTTAGAGCAAGATAATAACATTTGGATTACAAGTGTAGTCAAATGTGTATTATCTTGAGAGGTTGAACAAGGTGAGTGTCATTGAGATACAAGAGTGTCCAATGTGCTCCCCTTAATGGTGAGAGTCAAATGGTGTCAATTGAGGTACAAAAGTATTCAATTTGCACTTACTTGATGATTTGAGGTGGACTCTTATAAGTCAATATTGTTGAGATTAAGGATTCTTAATATGTGATTGCTATTATTATTATTATTATTATTGTTGTTGTTGTTGTTGTTGTTGTTGTTGTTGTTGTTGTTGTTGTTGTTGTTGTTGTTGTTGTTGTTGTTTTCCTCTCAATACTTACTAAGCAAATTGCTTATAATATGTGACACCCGGCGAATTAGGCCGTCATTAGTAACTAATCATAGATCATTATTACTTGTATTTAGTATGAAATAGAACTAAGTGCAGTAACAGTTCGTATGTATGTAAATATATATACGCGTACGTAATTAAATTTTAATTTCGCAAATTCGATCGGATGGGATCCGACACGATAATACGGACGTTGGTGAAAACTTTTTCATAAATAATGTAAATCTATTTTAGAATTAAATAGTAGTTATTTACATTATATTATTATAGTACAATAATATACGAACACTTTACGTTTTATGCAAAACGTATCGTACGCGACGAAAACGCGCGAAACGCGCCCGACAACCGAACGAAACTCGATTATTATTTTAATAACTTAAAATTAAATATTTTAAATAAAACTTCAATCAAAATATACGCGAATAAATCATTAACGAAAAACTTGAATAATAAACGTTTAACGTTTAAACGAACGACGAAACGAACGGGTAAACGAGCACCGCGCGTAACGCAAATTGGGGAATTAATTCAAGACACTCACATGTGGGTGGGACCCACAAAAATCTGCAGCCCCCTCCCCTTGCCTCTTCCCCATACTCTCTTTTCCTTTCTCTTTTCCCACACTCAAACACAAACCTACTTTCTCACACAATCTTTTCTCCCAACTCTCTCTCTCCCTCCCCTCTTCTTTTTCTGCAGATTTCAGCCCCAAGAAACTCCCAAATCACCACCACAAACCACCAAGATCATCACCACAAACCACCATAACGCCCCCTCTTCGGTTTGCAAGAAAAAGCAAGAAAACGAGCTCTCGACGTCTATTTCTTTGTGCTTTCATCATCCTCTTTGTAAGAAACTCCATCTTCCTTTTATGTTACTTGAAACATACATATAAACATGTTATAATGTCCATATAACAAGATTATGTCCAAAAATAAAGTCGAAAATCGTTTTTGAAAACACTAAAACACTAACAGTTTCTGGATGAAAATTCAACCCGACTTTGACACACGATATCTAACTCATTTCTTGACCAAATCGAGTGATTTTTGGGTCTAAAATCAAGTTCAAGGAGTCTACTTTCGAACCCAAGTGGTTTGGTATTTTTCTGAGGTCATTTGATATACGAAAATGATTTTACAAAAAGAAGTGTCCGGACTGTCCTATTGGACAGAAAATTTGACCAATTTGGAAAAAGCATAACTCGAGCTACACGACACCAAATGACTTGAAACCGCCAAAATCTCACAAATTTTGTTAGGTACAAATGTCGTTTAGATAACTTCTTCTAAAAATGTGTGGATTTTGCCCAGAAATCCGATCTTGTTGCATGTATCCGGATTGGTCACTTTCTGACCTCAGGGAACAAACGAAATTATTAAAAATACTTAGACTTATCTAAAAATTCTAGAAAAATTACTGAAAGTAGTTAAGACATACATGAACAACTGGTAATTTTCTCGGATCTTATCTCGACACTTTGACTAGTCAAAACGAGCCACAAAAACGACCCAAATTTCGGAAAAACTAAGGTGTGGACTGTTTTAACCTGGAAATTTAAAACGACACTTTCGGGATCGCTATAAAACGTAACGACAATTTTCCTAAGCTCTAATAACATATTTGAGACTCCCCTAAAAGTTTCGGGTCAAACCGAGCACATTTGACCAAATTCCCGACCACGAAAACATATCAGACCCTCTGTGTCGCAGATGGCCCAAAACCATTGCGACACAAGCCCTGTGTCGCAACACTCAATCTCAGTCTGTACAACCTTCGGTCTGTGAATATAACGACACAAATCTTGTGTCGCAAAACCCTTCGAGTTTGAGTCTGTGTCGCACAGACTGAACTTCCGCGAGCTTAGCGACACTACCCTTGTGTCGCTACCTTTTTAAAACCAACAGTATTAACCTGCGACACAACCCTTGTGTCGCAACATTTATAACCAGCAGTACTAACTAGCGACACTAACCTTTGTGTCGCAACTCGTTAAAACCAGCAGTATTAACTTGTGTCGCAACATTTTATAACAAACAATACTAACCTGCGACACAAACCATTGTGTCGCAGCAGCTCATAGCGACACAACCCTGGTGTCGCATAAAACAGTTTAATTGAAATCATATTCTGCACTAAGGAACGTTTTCGCGAAACAACAGCTTTATCATATACGACACTACTCGTACCCGTAATACATATACTCTCATAAGAATACACCGAAACAAAACATAATAATAATGTCTTTGAGAATTATTATTACAAAACGTCACCAACAGGTCGTACACGTTTTCTAAACACACGTGATAAACAAACTTTGGACATAACTAGTTGAGTGGACAACTAGCATGGGTGATCTTTTGAGACATCTACTTACTTATAACCTTATGCGTTTAGGGCGCTAGAAGGTTACTTTTGGGAACACTTGTTTACTAATTGTAAACACTCTGTACAAGACTCAGGTGAGTCTCATAGCCCCACTTTTACTTTTACTGTTTTACTTACTTTGGGGTGAGAATACACTGCTCTGTTTTATGAACACAAGTACTATGAAAACACTTATACGGATTGCATGGGTAAACTAAACCAAACTACGATGGTCTCCAACAAATATCATAGCCCGTTAATACTAAGCGCGAACATTATGGATAGATCTATCGGGAACTGACAGTCCGCCGTCCGGGGTTAGTCGCTCTAACTACTATACGGACGCATAATAATTCGTAATCCGAGTGTACTGGTTTATACACTTAACTGGAGACACCAACTACGGTTAAGCTTCGGAACTATGAGCCCATGGCAATAGTATACTATGATTTACTTTGGCATTCGTGCTACTACGATAACTCTGAAATCTTGTGGTTCATACTATGATTTTAACTACGTAAACCTATGAGCTCACCAACATTATTGTTGACCTTTTAGCGTGTATTTCTCAGGTACTCAACAACCGTAGGGTTGCCCACAGGACTGCCTGCTAGCTCGAGTCGCATGCATTATACGTATATGAAGATTTGCTTACATTATTTTGTATAATCGCTATGTACTAGAATCTTCAGGATTTCATCTCGCGAACTCGAGACTAATGTAAACTTTTAATTTATGTTAATGTAACTACTTTTGTACTATTTTTCAAAACGTCTCATATAGAGTCGTTTGCTTTTTCCTTTGTGTAATGATCCATGATTAGTCGCGCCCCGACCCGACTTCCGCTGCACAGTAAATCTGGGGCTGCGACATAATATTATGTTATTGATTGTGTAGGTGAACCAAGGGGGTCAATGGGTGATTTGGGCAAAAAGCCTATGGGAAGCTAATGATGGACTTGCTACTTCTTGGTAGTAAGTAATCCCTTTTAAAAGCATACTCTTTCATATAGTAGTTGTTAAGTGACCTACGGGTCCCATAGTTTTTACTATCGCTTGAGAGGTTTTTCATTCAAAAATTGTGTGAGTCGTGTTTTTTCTGTTTTGTGCGATTTATTATTGACTTATGCATGGTTGTATGATTGGTATGGTGATGATCGATCCCAACAGACAATACAAGCATTTTTTTCTAAAGGTTTGAAACATTGTCATGCCATTACATGTATAGTTTGATTGTAGCAAATCATCTAAAACTCAATTTAATTTTATTTCTTAAAATAATTTAAATTACTATCAAATAATTCAAATCTATATAAATACAAAAAGCATTTTCGTTTATTACATGTTTACTGAATACACACGTTTCCTTAATAAAATCAAGGGAATTCAATAGTCAATTAAGGACAAGAGAATGTAAGGGAATTTTCTTTTTCCATATGCAGGTTAAAGCTCAATTAATTTGGTTGATTAGTATTAGTTTGGTTGTATGTTTAACATAAAATTAGAATCATCCTTAACAATTAATTTGGTCAATTACAAAATTTTCATTTTCATGTTGCTGGTATCGGAAAACTGATAGTCCAAAAAAAAAAATTAACTAGATTAGGTAACCGGTCATGTACGGTCGATATACAATTTTTCTTTAACACTTGAGAACTATTTTTGTTACATTAATTGGTTTCTAGTTATTATGCTATTATTTTTAGTCTGATGTAGAATTTTCGGGCTATATATCAAACAATTTTGCCAAGTATCTTGGCGACACTTAACTTTATGGACCAAGTGAGATTTAATTATACAGTTCGGCATCAAAATTTTACTTCTGGTATTTATTGTTCAATTACATGTCGTTATTTAGTAAAAATTGAAAAAAACATAATGACATATTATTTCTTACTTTATTATATACATTATTATAGATTAGAATTGGATTTTCAATCCACCAGTCTCATCAACTTGTTTGTCCGGTTTACCTAAATGGGTTATGTAAGTCATTTTCGAGTTGAATACTTTTGACTCGTTAACCCCTTTATAAAATAAGTTCGAGTTTAGGTTTTAAACTTTATACCTCAAATTTCAAACCCACTAACTTTACTCGACTCATATTGTAACCCTAAATTATAATAATTTAAAAGTTTTAAAAATTGAATTACGAACTTTTAATCTGGCTAGTGACTTTAATAGTTAAATAATTTATCTTTCAAATAGAAAAAAACATATTGTTTCAAATATTTGTACTATTTGTATTAGATGTTGACTAACTAAGACGGGAGAATAGTAACTTATATATTCTTCTAAATCCACCAAGCAACCCAAACTATTGAGTAGGCATCATTTTCACCACTAATTTTTTGTTACAGACATGCATCCTTAGTCTGTCTTTATATTCTTTACTTTTTAATCTTGATGATGAAGATTACGTTCACCCGAAACCCGAAATCCTAAACCCTAACCCTTAAACCCTAAACCCTAAACTCTAAACGCAACACTAACACATGTGTTACTAATTTGTAAATCCACCAAAAAATGAAAAAAAAACTTGTCGAAAGTATAGCTTGTGAGATCTTAAATCGAAGAGGAGAAAACGCTAAATTTTATGGTTCAATTTTCATAATTTTTCGACTTGTCATTTGTGAGATATTTAGTTTTTAAAAAGATGGAATATCACTCCCTTAATTTTTCTTATCTGTGCTGAATTACTACTCTGACAGGTATTCTAGAGAAAACAACTTTTAGGGTGTGTTACTATTGATTCTATATCCTCAACACTTTTGTCATTTTCATTTGAACCTCACTCGTATATGATAAATAAATGTAAATGGTTACATGTAATATAGTTTTATGTTATATTATAAAACTTAAATTTCAAAACTCTTTATCTTTCAACAAATTGAATTTTAAAAGATCTTAATATTTTGCTTACTCCATCACATTAGAACCCTTATCGACTATTACAACTATTATTGATTTATCGATATCATCTGTAACAAAATATCATATACCACTGCATAGCGCGAGTTATATTCTAGTCATGTTATTATCTAGCTTCTCCCTTTTTCTAATTTCAAGAAGAGAAAATATGTGTTAGACCAGTGCCAATGACTCGGTCTGGGCGTCACTTTTTGGCGACGGAACCGACGCCGTTGGCACGCCGACATCGGTTAGAGGCGCCGGTTTTGGCCATCAGTTTTTCGACGGAGAGAGAGAAGTGTCGGTTTTGGCCCGTGTTGTTTTTTCCTTCGATTTCGTTTTTATTTTCCTTTTTTTTCAGTTTTATGATTTTGTTTGGGAAATAAAAAAACAAAAAAGGAAGAAGGAGGTTGTAGGTGGAACTGTGGAAGAAGAAGAAGACAATGATGATGGAGGGATTTTAGGTTTGGAAATGGCTCATCTTAAATTGAAAATGGGCTCAGCTTGTGTTTTATGTTTATTTGTTTTAATTGAGTTAAAACTTATCAAATGGGCTCAAATGTTTATTATTTTAATTGAGTTACATATATAAGTTAAATATATTTATGTAATGTTTTTAATTTTAATGAAAGTATTTTATTTAATTTTGTAGTTTAAATAATTAAAATAAATATTGTGTGGGGTTCAAAAAAAAGTAAAGTGATTTTACTGTTGGTAGTGTAGTGTCAGTTTTATTAAGTGCTGACGTGACACTGATTTGGCAAAAACTAACGGCGTCAGCTGTGTTCGGTTGACAGTGGTGTTAACTTTGTGAAAAAACACAAATAAACTCGTCGTAATTAAAATAATAAAAAAGAAATAAAAATAAAGGGGGAAGAAGAAGAAAAATAGTACGGACATGAAATGAGATGTGTATTTGTATACTCTGTCAACTTTACACCTTTGGCATTCTATTTCTATTTCTATTTTCTATGTTTTATTATTACAAAAATCTTTAGGGCAAAAAGTTGGGCAAAACCTCAGTTCCTTCAAAAATGGCGCCCAAATCAACATCTGTTTTAAAGATACAAATGAAGCTCATGAATGCTGGAAAGAAGCTGTTACTTGTTACTTCTTCAAATCCAAATCTTCTAAACGTTCTTGCTGTTAGTGTTTATTTTTTATTATTGTTACTTTTTTATTTGTTATTTAAATTTAAGGGTTAGGGTTTCGAGCTATCTATCTGGTTAAAGTGCCTGCATTTTTTAAAATTATTTTTAGTGATGTTTCCATTTAACAAGTTAGCTTATTTGTATGAACCTCGTATAAATTTTTTTTTTTTTTTTATAAGTCACTAAAAAAGATGATATAAATTGGAACAAGACTTGTCACAAACTAATTTTTCATTTTTTTATCACTTGCAAATTCCGAATTACCTTGCATATATCTGCAGATAAGTTAAGTCTTGAAAAACTCGATTACAGAGTTGAGCCCCATTAAATTCGAAATCGGCTCGATATATATTTCGAGCTCAGTTTTAAGCTCCAGCCCCGGCTAAAAGTTTGACATGACTTAGTGGAGCTCGAGTTGCTGGATAAAAGCTCAATTTTTTTTTTTGCAGCCGTACTTGGGTTACAAAATTGTCACTAGTCAGTAGTCAAGAACATGCAGTTCATAAAAAATTAGGACTATTACAGTCTTTATTTAATAGAATGACGTTCTTTGAGTTTTGCGATTGTAATAATCAGGGGTATTATGGGAAACTTAATCAATTATACCTTTATTTGGTAATCATTTTGAAATAAATTAAAATAGTGAGGTGAACAATAATTTTACCACGGACAGAGTGATATATTATTGCCACAATTCACAATATTCAACTCTGTGGTGCCTTCTTGTAACAGCAAGTGGAACAAGTTCTATCCGAGGTCCAACGACCAACATCCGAATCGATAGAACATGCAATGCATCCAATAGTCGACGCACTGATTGCTAAGAAACTGATGCGACATCGTGATATGGATGTGAATATCTCGGTTTCATGTTGCATTTGTGAGATCTTGAGGATTATGGCACCAGACCTCCCTTATACCAATGAACAGATGAAGGTTGCAAAACATATGAATGAGGTTTTGGCTTAATCCTTCAGGATAATGTAAAGCTAACTATCAAGTAATCGGGCTTTTGTGTTTGCAGGAGTTTCTTGAATTGGCCGTGACGACATTCGAGAAACTATCTTCTGCGTTTGGTGGATGCTATACAAGAATGACTAAATTTCTTACAATATGTAGCAATTTCAATATGCCAGGGCTTATGTCGCATTTGCAGCTGGACGGATTAGTAATTCGACTATGTAAACAGTTTTTAACCGTTGCTGAGTAAGAATACTTTTTCTTTTACTTTGCTAGCAGTTAGACTTGTTTTAGTAATTAAGGGAAAACTTCGTTTAAAAGGAGCTCAGTTTTACTAAATTTCTATTTTAGGAAATGTTTTAGGGACTATATCATAAAAAGATATTGACAGACAATTTTGTTCCTGTAAAAATAGCATACTGTCTCCAAGTTTTTTAATAAAAGAATGAAACTACATCAAGTATGGAACTATATGTCTTTTACTAGGAAGACTTTTAAGTTTGACAAAGTTTTTTCTTTCTTTTTGCTGGTTTTTAAGCTCAAATTCCCTTGCTGTTGTATCCGAGATGGAAGAATTTATGACTATGATTATAGAGGAAAGTGAGCCACTCAATCTCGAACTTGTAGATCTCCTAGTCACATGTGTTAGAAAGGATAAACAGGTGATCTTTACAGCTTTACTGAAATTGGCTCTTCATTCATTCATGATTATATGCTATGTATACTAAATTGTTGAGCCTATTGCAGATTGCTTCACCTATTTGTTGGCAATTAGGGGAAAAAGTTATCAAAAACTGTGCTGATAAACTCAAACCACATCTCCCACATATGGTACGAAATATAGAACGATTATTCTTGAATGGTGTGGTGCGTTTGTCACATCTGCCCATACTCGTACATAATTTTGCACGGGAAAGTGTCATAACAAACTTATATAGTTTATGAAGATTGTCGATTTAGCCACTATATAAATTTTATGTCGCAAAAGTCACTAAAGAGTACAGACCTTTGTCTTGTTCAATAGTGTACATCTTTTCTTTTTTAAATGTCATAAAGCCCATATAGTTTGTCAAAATTGTCTCTTTAGTGACTATAAAAATTTGTTGTCGCTAAATCCTTTGGAGGGTCTTTTTAATTGTTGAATCAATTCGAGTAAAAAGTTCCCTCAATCGCTTTAGAGACAAAATTTATATTCCATAGTGGTAAAATCGACAATCTTGACAAGCTATATGGGTATTTTTGACATTATACACGCATTTAAGTGAAATTTACCAGTTTATCAAGTCAAAGTGGTTAATTCAACTCATGTTGAGTGGCTTTAGCAACAAAACAAATTGGCTAAGTCCGCAATTTGCACAAACTATGTAGGGCTTTTCTGACATTCGCCCCAATTGATATTTGTTACGATTTTACTATGGGATTCTTCTTACATTTAATTAAAGTTGGTCATATTTGATAACACTCCTATTTTAAAACCACGGTCAAAGTACAATAATCAAATTACAATTCCAGGTTAAAACTAGTCCACATACAACTGAGAAAAGCAAGTTGGGGAAGGTTACAATTCAAAAGATAAAACTCGAGTGTCTGGAGGGTATGAGTAACTTTCTAGGCATCCAGTCTGAAAAGAAACCCATCTTGTTCGATATTCCGCGAATACCGTCCGAATCTGTAACTGTAACAGAAGTGAACGGAAAACGCAAAAGAAATATCTCTCCAGAAAAGGAACAAGTAACACCATTTGCTTCATGCTAATAATATTCTAGCTGTGCAATAATATTCTAGTTATGCTAATCATACTCGGGATAATATGAATCTGTGTGGATGCAGGCTCAATCTGTTGAGCATGGTGAAAATTTGGTGGGTAGCAGGATAAAAGTGTATTGGCCTGAAGATGAAATGTAAGAGAGTATCATACCACTTAAGTGAGATTCGTGAAATCTTTTTGGCTCTTGTAATGTGAACATCTTTTGCTGCAGGTATTACCAAGGAGTTGTAAAATCTTTTGACTGTATCCAAAAGAGACACAAGGTGTGATATTGACTAACATTGTTCTCCAAGATGTCGATTAGCGTAATTTTATATATATATATATATATATATATATATATATATATATATATATATATATATATATATATATATATATATATATATATATATCGTATTGTTGACTAACAGGTGGTACTATATCTATTTAGATAATGTATGATGATGGTGATGAAGAAATCTTAGACCTTAAACGAGAAAAGTGGACGTTGGTCGAGAATGTGTCTGCTATGTCGGATTCGGTATATATTTCCCTCCCTCATTTTATACTTCAGAATTATTTTGCTTTATAACTCCATGTTATCAAACTAAACAATGTTATCCATTCCAGTCGTTTACATAAGAGGTGGCGGTTTAACCCATTTACTTATGAAAGAGTTGATTTGAATTGTGCTTTATCTCAAACGGGTCAAACAAAATAGCTTTACTCCAACAGGTCGAATGGGTTGAAAGTCTATTTTACAAGGATTAAACTCATTAATCGTACTATTTACATATGTAGATTGTTATTGTAATTCAATTATAGTTAAACCAATGGTAAAAAACAAATTAATGTACTCAAAAGTGTTTGTAGGTCCTAGGTCCAACCTAAACCGAATTGTACCATACTAAAAAATGAAATCTTCAAACTTGTTACCCAACTTGATGGATCTGCCCATTTTGCTATCTCTAATTATATTCATTGCATACAGGAAAAAGTTTCCTCTTCTCAATCTGGCATAATGTGTGTCCAAGGCTACAAGGTGAAGCGCAGTGTTGCCCCAGTTCTTAAAGACATTTTCAGGAAACATGGTGACATTGCTGCTAAATGTTTGTTCCAAGCAGCTTCTGTGAGAGCATCTTTACTTACGGTTGTTTGTGAAATTGTGAGACGGATTCAAACGAATGATGTTATTGAGATGAAAGAAATCGAGGATGAAATTTCGGATGTGGAGCAAGCCAACATTAACGTGTTGTGGCTTCGAGCTCACTTGGAAGCCGCTACCGAAAGGAAGGAAGCCATGAAAACTTCCATTTTGCTTATGGAAACGAAAGCAAACACCATTTTGGTGAAAAGAGCTGCTAAAATGGATCTGGAAGAGAGACGGATAGAGCTAGTGACTGCACAACGACTATTTGAAAAGGCTGAAGGGTGTGTGAAAATACTTGATCTTGTTCAAAAGAAGCTAAATGACAACACAGTGGAAGTTAAAGCTGCACAACAACCAATTTTATAGGCTAATTAAATCATATTCTATGATGTGTAATTAATAGAAGATTTTTAGGGTGATCACCCGTATATTTTGTCAAATGGGGTGCACCCTTTTCACTAAATACATGTGATGACCTTGTTTTTACACGATCCCCTGATATACTTGCCATATATTACAAGATACTGGGGTTTACGCCTTTACGGTCGTTTGGGTTTAGTAACATGGCAAATGGGTAAGGGTCAAAACGGGTAAATTTAAAGTGAAGGCCAAAATAGATTGGTTTGGGCTGGGTGTATCCATTTATAGTCTATAGAGTAAGCTGAATCTTCCGTCCTCGAAGTATTTCAAAAGTTATGGATTTGGTAGTTTAAGTAACTACATTCATACTGAATTGGTTACCCGGCTTTAATTCATAATGTGTCAGTTTTACTTCAGTGACTACACTTTGGGTTTGTTATGGAGTTGTGGAATCAAGTTAGAGTTTAATTTAGGGTTAAAGCTACAAATAGGAAATGAACTTTTATACCGAGTCAGGTAACGAACCGATATTATTGCTAATGCAGGTAACAAACTTGTTGATTTGTTGTCGAGTTAGGTATTATGGTGATGGGGCTGTCATGTTAGCAAAATATGTACACATAAACTGACGAGGTGACTTCTACGTAACTTATTTGTGTACACATGGACATCATCTTCTAACCATTATTTTCCCTTGATCTTCAAACCAACTTGAACTAAACAAACATAATACAAACCCTCAATTCTAACACTAAGACATAATTCATCGTTTGTGATGCCGAACTTGCAATTGCAGCAGAAACTTGATACAAGTGATGAACACACAAAGATAACTCTCAAAACCCTAAGTCACAAAATCTGCTCATCGAACTCACCAAACACTTAACCACAAAAATGGACGAATACCTAGTGGAGAGACATTGAAACAACCATAATATAGAAACCCAAACCTCCAATAGTCAAAACAAAGCGAATCCGCCACGACAAAATCCATGACCACCGGAAAATCTCAAGAAGCCGAAATAATCTCGAGGACAAAACAGGTTATCGGAGTTTTGAAGTCGACGTGAAGAAACACCCAAATAAACCAAAAAGAGGACACTTGCCATGAGTAAAAATGAGAATCATGGCCGAGTGTCGGTGTAGCCGAAACCAGTGACGATGACGCAAACCGAACTAGATGATGGATCGGTGAGAAGTGAGGTCATCTTGCAAAGATATAACCTTGGGTAGGACGATGTCTGTGAATGAAGAAGAAGTCGTATTTTGAAAAGCGAAAACACTTGACTGCGATTGGAAGAAGCTAGGGTCGTGAAGGAGCCCTCCTGACCTCCGGCTACAGCCGACAGCCGGAGGCAGCAGCAATAAACTTTTTAGATATAGGGTTTGGAGAAAAGAAAGAAGGAAGTAGTAGAGAGGGAAAAGGGTCTCAAATTGGAGAATACGGTGTATTAACGCAAGTAAAGGTTGTACTGTTCAAATTAGTGATCAATTTTTGAAGATATGGTTTCAACGAAGTTTGATTTGGAAAAGTTCGATTGCAAGAATGATTTTGGACTGTGGAGAGTAAAGATGCAAGCACTTTTGGTGCATCAGGGCATCGTCAGAGCATTGGCCGGAGAAGAGAATCTACTGAAAATGTTGATGCAGAAAGAGGACAGATATCATGGATAAGGCTCATAAAATCATAATGCATCTATCTTGGGTCTTGGTGATTGAGTTCTTCGGGAAGTCGCGAAAGAAACCACGACAACCGGTGTTTGGGCAAAGCTTGTGAGTCTATATATGACGAAATCACTCGTTAATAGGTTGTATCTCAAGAAGAAACTGTACACATTCCAAATGACATCAGGTAAACGCATATAGGATCACGTTGATGAATTTAACAAGGTGATTCTTGATCTCGAAAATATTGATGTTGTTATGGAGGATGAAGATCAGGCTATTATGTTTTTGGTTTCACTACCGTCTACACATGAGCACTTTGTTGACACCTTGATGTATGGGAGGGAGTATTTGTCAATGGAAGAATTGATGGCTGCCATTAATTCAAAAGAACTGAAAAGGAGGAAAGATCAAAAGGAAGAAGTTGGTGATGTGTTGGTAGTAAAGGCGCAATCTGATAAAGAGATTTCAGAAACAAGAATCAATCAAAGTCAAAATCAAAGTTCGTAAGAAAGTGTTATATTTGTTATATCATTTAAAGAGGGATTGTCCACAATGAAGGGAACGAAAGCCAAAATCTCAATGGAAGAAAAAAGATGCAGTAAATTCTGATACTATGTTTGATAGTGGCTATGATAGCGCCGAGGTACTTGTCGTTTCTGTTTTAAAGAATTCGAAAGATTGAATTCTTGATTCTGGTGGATCTCATCACAAAACTCCTAACAAGCAGTTTTTGATTGATTTGGTACCATATGATGGTGGATCTGTCTTGATAGGAGATGATTGACCACTATCGGTAGTTGGTAAAGGAAGTGTAAGATTCAAACTTGATAATGGCACTATTTTGATTCTTAATGATGTGAGATATGTACCTGACTTAAAAAGGAATATAATATTACTAGGAACCTTTGAAAAACAAAACTGTGCTATTCATATGGAACAATGTGTAGTAAAGGTTACAAAGAAGACTGTAGTGTTGTTAGATGGCAGAAGGGAAGGTATCATTTTTGTTTTGAATGGAGGTGCAAAATCTAGTATTTTGGCGTTAAGTGTCCCTAAAAATGACGGTGAAGAAGCATCATTGTGGCACCAACGGCTAGGCCACATCAGTGAGAAGGGTCTTATTGGACTAAACAAAGAGAATGTGTTGGGATGCTTCAAGAACAAAAGACTGGAGTTTTGTGAACACTGTGTCTATGGTAAATTACATAGGGTTAGGTTCAGTAAGGGTAAACACAACACACAAAGGATTGTAGATTATGTACATTCTGACTTGTGGGGTCCTTCTAGGGTAGAGTCGCTAGGTGAAGCCCTTACTTCTATTAGAGTTTTGTTGATGATTATTCAAGAAGGGTATGGGTTTATACTATTAAGCAAAAGAGTGATGCTTTCGAGAAATTCAAGGAGTGGAAGGTTTTAACAAAATCAGACAGATAGAAGAGTCAAGAAACTTAGTACCAACAATGGATTAGAGTTTTGTGACCAAAGATTCAATGAGTTTTGCAGAATTTGTGGTATACCTAGGGACAAAATCGGTACACCTTGCAGAGAGGATCAATAGGACTTTATTGAATAAAGTAAGATGTATGCTCTCTCAATTTGGTTTACCTAAGAAGTTTTGGGCGGAATCAGTTAGTACATCAACCTATTTGATTAATAGATCACCGTCTTCTGCTATTGACTTCAATACCCCGTTGAAGGTATAGACTCTGATTATCAGTAGTTGAAGGTGTTTGATTGTTTGGCTTTTTCTCATGTAAGTTAGGGAAAATTAGAGCCAAGGGCTCAAAGATGCTTGTTCTTAGGATGTATAGATGGTGTGAAAGGTTATAAACTCTGGAGATTTGGTGACGGAAGCCCCAAAATATTAATGTAGTCTTCAATGAAAATGCTATGTACAAAGCATAATAGTCCAAGTTATAACTATAAGGAAGTTCATATGGAGGTGGAGTTTGATGATCAAGATGTTAGTTTAGATGAAAATGAGACTACGATCAATGATACAACTAGTACTTCAACTAGTGATGGTATCAGTTGACTAGAGATGGAGCTAAAAGAACAATCAATGCACCTAGTAGATTTGGACATGCAGATCTGACTGCATTTGCTTTTGTAGCAGCTGAGAATTATGATTATGTTGAACCTATGACTTATGAAGAGGTCATAGTTTCTGCTGAAAAAGAGAAATGGATAAACGCTATGGAGGAGGAGATGGAATCCTTATATAAGAACAATACCTGGATATTGGTGGACAGGCCTCCAAATCATAAACTTGTGAGCTGTAAATGGATATACTTGTTGGGAAAAACAATTGACCGATCCTATTTTATATTAATCTAATGAGTTAAAAATGTCTAAGTCTTGTAAAAATGATAAGTATAGAATCACAGTCTGAAATAGAGATTTCGCAACTGAGTCTGAAACATCAACTATGACGATTGAGTCTGAATCTTCAGACTCTAACACATGTTTCAGACTCTGACAAGCTTCATGAGATTTCAGACTATAACGGTTACATAATTGAAGTTTCAGATTCAGAAGACTTAGAAGATCATATCTACAGCTGGCATCTGAAGAATTCGAAGATAAACTCAAAGACTTAGAAGATATTTTTATTTAGAGTTTTTATCTTGTTTCCATAGTTATCGGTTAATTAGTTGAAAATCGATATATTAGAGATTGAGAAAGATTGTGTTTCATATCTCTAATAGTTGTATAAATAAGGATTCATAGGTTTAGAGAAAAAAAAAATGCTTGAATTGTAAAAACCCTACGCGAATTAAATATCAATACAAACGAAGTTATTGATTGATTATTCTTGTTGATTTAATTCCGCACTTCAATAAATACTTATCATTGTTAAATCAATTTAGTATTAAAAGTCTAAATCAATCTCTTTGTAATCGATAGCTAAGTTGGTTAAACACGTTACGTGACCTAACAATACTACTAGGAGTAGAGAAGCCCAGGTTTAAAGCCCGACTTGTGGCTAGAGGGTTTACTTAAAGAGCGAGAATTGATTATAACGAGGTATTTTCTCCTTAGTTAAGCATAGCTCAATTAGAGTAATTCTTGCTTTTTATGCATTTTATGATCTTGAGTTGGAACAATTAGATGTTAAAACTGCTTTTCTTCATGGAGATTTGGATGAATCCATTTATATGCAACAACCTAAGGGCTTTGAGGTGAAAGGGAGGAAAGAAAAGGTGTGGTTACTCAAGAAGTCATTGTCTGGGTTAAACAGTTCCCACGACAATGGTATAAAAGATTTGATCTTCATATGATAGAGAATGGTTTTACAAGAAGTCAATTCGATAGTTATGTGTACATTAAAGAGTACTCTGCTAGTAAATTCTTATATTTACTGTTGTATGTCGACAATATTCTGGCGGCATGCAAGAGTCATGAAGAGATTGTGAAAGTTAAACAATTGTTAAAGGAAGAGTTTGAAATGAAAGAACTGGGAGAAGCAAGGAAAATACGTGGTATCGAAATAACCAGAGATATGAATAGTGGCACGTTAAAGTTGTCTCAAGTATGGTACTTGAGGAAAGTTTTACAGAAGTTTAACATGTTCAATGCTAAATCACGCCACTTGCACAACATTTTAAATTATCGTTAAAATGACTCCAAAAACAGAAAGTCACATGGAAAGAATGCAGAGTATTCCATATTCTATTGCTGTGGGTAGTTTAATGTACTTGATGGTGTGCACTAGACCTAATATTGCTCATGGAGTGAGTTTAGTGAGTCGGTATTTGGCAAATCGCGGAAAGATGCACTGGAAAGCTCTGAAATGGTTGTTGAGATACATGAAAGGAACCTGTGATATGGTTTTGGTGTATGAGAGATCATCTCGTTTAAAGATAGTGTGCAAGGGTTTGTGGATTCTGATTTTGCAAGAGATTTAGATAAATACAAATCATTAAGTGGGTATGACATTTAGTGCAGAAGTGGAGATCATATTCGTTTATTTTTGTTTTAGATTATAGACACTGCAGGCCCAATATCTGCATTTTAAGACATTTAGTGCAGAAGTGGTTTCGCACTTCTACATCCAATACATTCAAGTGCTACATACAAAGTGCATAAAAGTTTGTCCACTTTATACATATGAAATATATATGCAATTGTAAGTCATATTATGACTTTACATCTTTTTGTATTTGTGTTGTTCCAGAATTGAGAACTGTATTATATTCAAATGTTGTTCTAACCATCTACCTTATGCACGTCTCTTTCCCTCAGCTATTTTGCCCCTCTGCCCCCAATTCATGACACCTAGATTAGAGGCCTTTCTCTCGATCTCATACACATTTCATCTTCTACTGATTTTTCAAGTTATATGGTTTTCAATATTTTTAGTACACTTTGGTGATTGTTGATCTGTTTTTGTTTTACCAATCTGACTATTATTTCCTGCACCCTCTATCTCTCTCAAAAATTTGACAAATGAGTTGGGTTACTCTTTTTGCTTTGTCCTATGTATGTAAGCTATTCCTTTAAATAAATGTTAGTACTTTTATTGTAGTACCTACTGATGCTCATATCGTTTGGTATTTTATTTTTCGATTTAAATAGGTCAATGTAAATACACATTTATTGATTTAGTGTACAATTGTATATTTGAACAAATGCATATTGTAATCTTTAAATTTTTGTGTATGCAAAGAATGCAGTGGTGTTTTTTGGTACGATCATAGATCAACAAAATAGATGAGAATGAGAATGACAAGCAATACAAATCTTTGGGATCCTTGAAGATGTATAGTATATATTTCTTATATGTTATAGTTACCATGAGAATTTTTATATGATATTTTGTAGATTATATATCTTAGATCACCAGTAGTGATGGTTAATTGTGAGACGATTAACTGCCACGTCAGTCACGATTAACCATCATAGATGAGCGGTGGGAGTGGTTAGTCCCACGACTAACCACCACTAGCATCTGCGACCCACTATTTTATTTAATTTTCAATTTTTCATATTTAAAAAACAATTACTTTTTATAAATTAAATAATAGTAGTACAATAATTTACGAATATTTTAAATTATATAAGTATTTTTATACATTACATTTTAATATAGATATAAAAAAATAACACAAAGAATTATATTAGGTTTTACAAAGAACCAAATAACACCTCTATGTAAGAATATTTTAAATTACATAAATATTTTAAACGTTCATTACACTTTTACAAATTCTTGTATGCAAAAAACTGATTGGGTTACTTCATTCTTTTTAAGCCAAAAAGATAAATGGCCTACTAGGTTTTACCTTTTATTCTTTCCCAATTCATCTTCTTTACAACCTCTTCTTGCATACATGTAATCTCCATCTTCTCTTTATTTTTTCTCTATTAAAAATCATGTGGGCCCAGCCTTCTTCTTCACGAAACCGCCTCATGCTCCCACTCCGTTTGTCATGCTCATGGTGGCCGGGCCACCACTCCTAGTGGTCTTACTTTTAGTATGTTTAGTATAGATACATGTCGTTATTACTGCTATGCTTACGCCGTGACACATTGTCACGACATGCCATAGACCCATAGTCATATCATTGCCAGAAAAAACATACGTCATTTTCTAAAACTTACACAAGCACTATACTTTCCTATTAATTAAGTAAATACATATTAAAATACATAAAGACAAATTTATCATGTGCTTTTTATAGATCATAATATTTGACTTATCAGGTAAGTATATAACTATATAATAATTTTTGTCAATATACTTTTAAAGTAACTACTATAAGATAGCACTTACATGGATTTTCATGTTATAAAATACAATTATAACTTGAAATTTTACTAATGTTACAACACACTAAAATTAGTATTTATATACTAAATAAATAATTAGTATTCATTCAATATACTCATATATTGAAAAAAGAAAAAAAGAAGTCATAAAAGCTTGGTTCGTGCTTTAAAAAGCTCAGGCAGGCCTAGATTTTCTTTCCTTTTCTTTTTGTTGTTATCAGATTCCTGGCTGAGTTTGTCCGGGATTACTTTAGACCGAGATTTTTTAAACAAAAAAAATGTTTAAGCTTTTTTAGGCTATTGTATCTCTATATGTAAAATAAGGTTTTAAAAAGCTTCGAAAAGTAACATTTATTTCAAAAAGTGACGTGACATTAAATTACAAAATTCTAATCATTTAAAAAGAATCTTACATATGTCAACTCATTTATTGCCTAAAACTCATAAAATGTATATTTTGTCATTTATCTTTTAAAAATTTCGTGAAGACCAAATAATACATAAACCGATAATAACTAAAAGTAATGATTATTATAATATTTTATTTTTTAGTTAATTAAATATTTAATTTAACTATGAAATTAACACCAACGTTGAAACTCTAATCTCACCAATGTTAATATGTCATTATATAAACGAATACCGTTTAATCTACCTATTTTATATAACGAGGTTCTAATTTAGTGTAATTAACCTTAGAAATTTACATGTCGGCAGTGAATAATATTAGACTGTTCACTCATCAATTTGTCCTCTCATATTTTTAGCATTACCATTAGCTTAAATTTCAAAGTTACAGAAAATTTCACAAGATCGCAGTCCTAATCGAGCACTGGTGTGTTCATGAATGAACAGGGGAAATGGCCGGAAAAGGGAGTCAATCAGCTGGTGGTTATATGTATGTGGGTCAGTGGGTGAGGAAGCTACAACAGTAACATTAAACAAGCAGGTAAACGTGTCTTTTTATTTTTTTCTTTCTGAATTACTGTTTTAGCCAATTTATATTTTTGGATTTGAGTTTGTTAGCCTTGTTACTATTATTATTACTATTATTGTTGTTGTGTTCTCATTAGAATTATGGTAATGGAAACAGATGGAGTTCATATTTAGATTGGTCTATTGATTTTGACGGCAACTTAATTCAGGTTTACATTCATATTTATTTTCTTGACTGTTACTTTCCATTAAGAATAGGCTTGGGTTAAGTGGCACACGAGTAATACTCTGATCTATACGAATTAAGGTGACATGGAAATTTAGAGTAGAAGAGATACAAGTTGGGATGTTATTAAGCTTTAAATTATTGAAATAGGAAGTTTAGACGTTTGTTACATATGACTAAAATATACATATATATAGTTGTGTTATTTTCTTCTTCCTTATGATTTAATAAGCACAAGTTACGATCACATTTTTATATGGTGTAAGTAACAATCTGGTCGTAACACTGTTTTGTACGTTTTGAAGGTCATTTCTAAACATGTAAAGATGGATTTTGGTGATGGAAAGCAAATGTGAAGCTTTCTCTTTATCATTTTCATCGTGTGCAACTTTAAAATTGATTACTTTCTGTATGTTCTGAAATATAAATTCCAACTTTCAACTAACAATGTTAATACAATTGAAAAAAAAAACCCACATATAATTAATTATATTTTCGAATATGCATCACACAAGGTCAAAACCTAGTTTTAATATATAACATATGTAACATTTGATTTTTAGAATTGAATTAAAAATAGTTTAATGTCCAAATTACACTTTATAAAACTAATAAATAGATATTCATTAATTTTTTTATTATTTTACCATTAACAATTCAAATGGTTTGAAAAAAATAAATAGTCAATTCAAAAATTATACAAACTCTTATTGTCTTTTTCATTTTCAATATTACGAGTCTTTTTTTTTACTCTAAGTATTAATTTTAATATAACCTCTTATTCTTTTAATCGAACATCATAAAACAAATAACCTAATCGAATATCATAATAAAATTAAGCATTCGCTATTTTGTGCAAGTAATATGCTTATGTTATTTTTTATAAAAGAATCTTGTATTTGACTTTTTTTTTTTCAAAAACAAATATTACTTATTATCTTAGAGTTGAGTTCAAATGAGAATGGAAATATTGATGAGAATTGAGTAATCAATTTCAATAATTCATTTTTATCAAACCCTACTTTCTCTCACATGTTATACTTTAGACGATTTTTTATAGATTTTACAAATTGTATAATATACTATCACATGTGATACTGTCTAGTATCACATTTGATAGTCGTTGCTATCCCATGTGATACTGTCTAGTATTACATGTGATAGTCGTTGGTATCACGTATGATAGTTGTTTATAAAACCCACAAAAAAAATTTCGTCGAAAGTATATAATGTGAGATGTCTGATCAAAGAGAAAAAAATGCTGAATTTTATGGTGCAATTTTTATAATTTTTTGACTAGCCATTTTTGAGATATTTAATTTTTAAAAACATGAGAGATATTTAATTCGTCGAAAGTATATAATGTGAGATGTTTAATGGGTTCATTCATTTTCACTAAATTTTATTGTAGTCATTTGAACCTTACTCTATTATCTTATTAATAATAATTCTAGTTAATTCTGAAGCAATACTACAGTTACAAAGAAAATTGACGAAAAAGTTTTACAAAATAATTTGTATCATTATATTGTTTACTTTTTCTCACATTTCTTTCTCTTTCTTAATTCTAGTTTTTTTTCTCACATTTCTTTCTCTTTCTTAATTTCATAGGTACCACCTCAATTTATAATAATTTTTTTATAATTTTTTGTAACCAAAGTATTTCTCCTAATTTTGTTTGTCAGATTAACACTTTATTTATTCATAAGAGTTTTGATGGAGTATAAAAAATTAAAAACTACAAGAAACCTCGCCTCTCAATAACAAGTCCATGCTCCTTGAAGCCCCTATGCCAATTCTCTGTTAAAACTATATTCCCTGAACCACTGCCGTCGCCAGCCACCTAACCTCCTCCGTCCAACCACCGTGCGTCCATTACAACCGTCACTGTCGAAACCCTAATCCGTGCAACACCACTTAATCAAAGGACATCTGGTATAGATTCTAACCCTAAATATGCTCTTATTTATTTGCCATTCCATTGCATGTAGTTTGTGACTATATAATGTATGAATGTATCAAATTATAAATTGAGGCTATCGTGTAAAATAGGAGTAACTCTGATTTAGAATTATGCATTTGGATCATCCTTTTGATATTTGATGAGTGTATGTTAGAGTTAGAATGTGCAAGTTGGGTAACAGATCAAAACGGGTAAAAGAAGTTGCGGTTGAAATTTAACCAGGTTAGGTTGACCTTAAAAACTTTTTGTAGGGGTTAAGTCATATGGGTCAAGTAGGTTAAATTAGAAAGAAAGAAAAAAAAAAGCCTATATGGTTCAAACGGTTCAGAGTAAGCTTAAGTCTAGTTGTTGTGCATACAATCTCCTGAAATAAGTTATTTAATCGAAATTATTAATGTAACAATATTTTTTTGTAATCAAAATTTACTACACATAGAAGTTTTTTTTAAATGGGCAAAAGGTAATTGCAGATAAACCCAACCCTGACCCGTTTAGACTCATACTTAGAAAAAGACCAATTTTAACCCAAACCCGGTTGACTATCCTATCTTGCCATTTCTAACTTTTTGTCCATATGTTTTGAATAATTAGTGTGTGACATATGATTGAAAAAATTTCGGAGTATATAAATTCACTAATAATCTTGTCTTCTGAATCTAATAATTCACAAGGTCTTATGCATTAGAAATTTAGAATCAGACTATGGGCGACTTTCAACCCATCTACCTGTTCCCTTTTTTAACCTAACCCGATTGACCATAAGTAAATGGGTCAAAATGGCCACATTTGGTTTATGCAGACATTATGCAGTGCTTTTTATATGATGACCTTGAATGAGTCTTCTTCTCTCTTCGGTACTTACATGAGTAATATGATATGGGTTCATGTGTATCTTTTCACAAGTAATTTTTGTCATGTTTGTTTGCAGACGATAATGGGCAGGACAAAGGAACGAGCCTGGAGAAACGGAGAGATATTACCGAAGAACCTACGAGTAGTATCTATATACAAGAGAGCTCCTACATCCTCCTTCCAATCTAATTACAAAAAACAAAAATATAATAAATGTACCCCCAAAAGAAAACTATTTATGGAAAGAGGATTCAAATGGTCAGAATCTAACTCACTTGAGTTTCCAGATACTTTTACTCGAGTTATTCGAACTCATAAGTGGGAAACGTTTTGCCAGAACCCGTCTCCTGCCTCAATTCCATTAGTCAGAGAATTTTACGCCAATTACGATGTTACAAAACCCGATTCAGTTCATGTTCGAGGTAAAATAGTAGATGCAACTGCATCAGCTATCAACTCTTTATTCTCTCTTGCCGATCATGAAAACACTATCGTCGAAGTAGCTTACGTATTATCACTTCCCACGATAAGAGACATTGCAAAGGAGTTGACTGGAAGTCAATCGTCATATTTGTCTTTCGGAGGGGATTCTCTCAAGGCGGGCCCGGATATCTGGTTTAACTTTGTCAAACACAACCTTCTCCCATTGTCTCACGATACGATAGTGCAACAAGATGTAGCTGTATTGTTGTACTGTATTCTGGTTGGTAAACCGATAAATGTGGGAAAAGTGATAGCAAAACAGATCGCGGTGTGTGCTGGACGAGATAAAGGCGATTTGTGGTTTCCCGCTCTTATCACGCGGTTATGTGAACGACATAATGTTCACCGTTCGGACGTTGAACGAGTCCAACAACCTTATTCTCCTCTATCTTTGGATTTGGTCGAACAGTCAATAAAAGATAACCCTTTCGAGATCGAATCAGATCAAGAAACAAGCCAATCAGGTCATGAGATTGAATCAGATCAACAAACAAGCTAATCGGATCATGAAAACGAATCAGATCAACAAACGAGCCAATCGGTTCATGAGATCGAATCAGATGAAGAAACAAGCCAATCGGTTCATGAGATCGAACTAGATGAAGAAACAAGCCAATCGGTTCATGAGATCGAACTAGATGAAGAAACAAGCCAATCGGTTCATGTGATCGAATCAGATGAAGAAACATGCAAATCGGTTCATGACTTCAATTCAGATGAAGAAACAAGTCAATCGGATCATGACTGTTCGTCCCCTGTAACTAATGCACGTCACCTTAAACTCTAGTCCTTCAATAAACAATATGAACACCTTAGGTGATTCTTACAAGAAAGATTTTACTTCTTACAAGGAAAATAAAAGTTTCCTTGTAAAAAGAAACGTTCATTTTTCCTTGTAAGAAGTGAAAAGTTCCTTGTAAAAAATCACTTCCCTTTGAATAATAGTTTCTATGTAGATTAACATGTGTTGCTATACCTTTTTAGGTATCGTTTGATAATGGTGATGAAGAACTACTAAACCTCGAGCAGGAGCATCGGGAGTTGGTTGAAAATGAGTCTCCTGTGTCAAATTGTGTATATATCTCCCTTCCTCTTTTTATGTTATTAAAAGTTGTTTTACTCATCTTTTTTAAAGGTCAAGTGTTTGAAAATGTATTGAACTCAACCAAAAGTACCTCTTTTTATGTTATTAAAACTTGTTTTACTCAGCTTTTTTAAAGGTACAAGTGTTTGAAAATGTATTGAACTCAACCAAAAGTTGCTTTTGTATGTATCTAACCTCTTATAACTTGTAAAATGTGACTTGGCTCCGGTTTTGATGATGTGTCAAATGACATGGCAACTTATGTGGCTGTCACGTCAACAAAAACACAGGTTACGTGATTAAGTATATCAATCATTTATGATACATACAATAGAAACTTTTGAAGTTGGATATAGAATTTTGGGCTAAATCGATACATACTTAGACACTTAATCCCTTTTTAAACCAACTCTGGTTATACTTTGATATGTTTTGTATTAGTAAGGATAATTTTGTTAGTTTTCAGCTAATTTTGGGCTAAACAACAAATGAAAACGGAAATAGAGAAAGTGCTTAAGAAACTGCGGGTCAAAATGTGTCATGTCAGGTCGTGTTGACCTTTGTCCCGATTCTATGATTTCATATAACCAGAATATTAAACATGCTTACAAAATTGACAATTCACTAATTTTAAGTAATAGAAAATGAATCTTAATGTTGTGTTCAGCATTTTAATATATTGGTTATTAGGGGATTCAGAAGAAAATAGAAAAACTGGCACGCATTCGACCTGTTACCTAACCCAGCCAACCTACTCATTTTGCCATGTCTTATTTATATCTATTTTGTACAGCTGGAACAGTCTGCCCCTAAAAAGGTTTCGTCTCCTCAACGTGGTGTAATTTGTGTGCAAGGCTACAACGTGAAGGAAAGTGTTGCATCAATTCTTGAAGCCATTTTCAAGAAACACGGGGACATTGCAGCTGAGTGTATATCCAAAACAGCTTCCGTGAGGTCATCTTTCCTTGAGGTCGTTTGTGAAGCTGTCAGGAAATTTCAAAGCGATGATGCTATTGAGAAAATAAAAGAAATAGAGTTCCATGTGTCACATGCAGAGGCAGCTAACATTGACGTGTCATGGCTTCAAGCTCACTTGGAAGCCATTCACAAACGAAAGGAGGCCATGAAACAGTTTACTTTGCTTATGGAAATGAAAGTTAACACCATTTTGGTTAAAAAAGCTGCCCAAGTGGATCTGAGAGAGAGTTCCACAGAGCTCTGTGCTGCACAAGAACGATTTGAAAAAGCTGAAAGGTGCGCGAGAGTAATCCGTCTTGTTGAAAAGAAGCTAGAGGACAATATCTTGGAATTTAGAGCTGCAAAAGACTCGTGTGGAAAAAACCTTCAATTCTGTAGGCTAATTTAGACATGCTACATGAGGTTCTTCCTCATTCCTATGAAGTTTGAGGTTTCAAGTCTCGCTTTAAACAAATGTGTAGATATCATAGTTATGCTAGATGTATATATACTTGAAAGAAGATCGCGAGGGTTGCGCTACACCCCTATTTTGTCTCCGTTAGTTGATAAACACCATATGTTTCGTCTAATGACATGGGAAACCTTAAGGCTGAAGTTTTATCTATATCTCGCATTTTCTAAAGTACTTGGGATTAGCTTGTCTATACACCATTCTTTTGATATTTTTGTGAAGTATCACACAATCACGAGTCTATGACGTACTTTGGAGCACAAAGAGTGGTACAATTGAATTTAACAGCGAGTAAGATTTTTGAGAAAGTGGTTCAGTGTTATACTCAAAAAAATCCTTTTAACTTGAAGTTTGGTCCGTTATGTGGGTTGGTTAGTTGATTTAGCAGTGGGTTAAAATAGGTTGGATTGAAACATTGAAGTTTACAGTTTGAGTCAAAATGAATCGGGTCGGATTGGGTTGAGTTGACGTGGCAACACTTATTTTTATTTTTTTCGAGTTAATTCATTATATTTCACCACACAACATATGAAAACGTAGAGGTGAACCGAAGGGTGAAGCTAGAAAATCTAAATGGAGGGGGTAAAAAAAAATTATTTTTGTTTTTTTATAGTTTTATGGGGACGGAATTTTTAAAATTTCAGTAATACCTTAAAAAGTTTCATTTTTACGTAATTTGAAATTTTTTATAGGAGCGGCTGCCTACGTTGCCCCCACCCTATCTTTTCCCCTGGGTGAACATGTGTACAATAAGTTGTTTTAGTTTCACCCTTTTAAATTTCACCACGCCGTATTTTGCAATGTGATTCTTATTGCTATGTCTCCCTTTAAAGTTAAAAATTCTTTTATGTACTTGATGCTTTCATCCAAATATTGACCTCGCCAATCTTTAACAATTTGGTAACCTGTAAGGGGGTGTTTGGGAGCTTATTTTCTGCCTTACGTGTAACACCCCGAAATTGATAAGGGACACATCACCAAGACGACAAGTTTTTTAAAATTTTGGTCAACTTAAAAGAATAAACTGGAACAGTGTAGGCGTCCATATTTAATGCGTGATATATGATTGGACAGCTCTATATGTCTACTTTCGTATGCAAAAAACAGTGTCTCATTTGGAGTTCTCTAGAAGAAGTTATGGCGTTTTAACTACAAACTGTTCAGATCCGAATTTGGACATGCCTTTTGAGTTAAGAGTTTAATGAATTGTTAATGTGTGTTTAATGAGTTGGCTTAGTTAGTCATTTATTAGTATTCAACTCTAGACTTTAGATATTTTAGAAAATAATGTAATTTTAATGTTTCTAGCCCTTAATAAAGGCTGCCAATATGTACTAGAGGAATGATGAGTTTTTGATTTTATGAAAGTTGAAATTTTCTCTCAATTTGTGTTCTTCAATTGAGCTGAATTTTGTTTAACCACGGTATTCAATGAATCAACGCGTCCTGGAAGAGATTATTCATGGTATTCAGGGAATCAACAGGTTTTAATCCATATTTCATTTTGTACCCTACATCAGAAATTCACGAAAAATATAAATTAATATTATAAAGTATTATTTGATGATAATAATCATGTAATAGAAGTAGTTATATCATAGGATTTAAAAATATCTAAAGTTTGATGTATGAGAGAATTTGACTAACATTGTGCTATGTACAGTAACTGAAAGTTAAAGGGCTTAAGGGTAATGATTGAATATTGTTAAAACTAATTAAAATGGATTAAAACAAACCCTAACCTCCTCATAATCTAGAACAACCACAAATTTTAGGAGAAAGGGAAGAGGGAAACGATCTAGGGTTTGCAAAACAAAGACGTTTGTCTAGCAATTTCAACGTAAAATATGCTTAGATGATCGTTCTAAGCAACGTACTCGAATATGGGAGAAAGATCACGACTTTAACATGATAAATAATGGGGTAAGAACTTCTGGAAACTCCATATTTGTGGTTATTACTAATTGATTAAGAATTAAAACGAAATAAAGTTTGATTAGTATGATATACGATAATTTATAAGATGTTCTGATATATAATTCGTATAAAATCTAAATCATGTCGGTTGGACTTGAAATTTCATATGGTGATACCTTACGTTTTCTACAAGTTTATAGTTTTAAGTTTTTGCTAATTCAAATTTGAAATTGGTCAAACGGGTGGTTTTATAAAACATGACAGATTGTATACGAATTGAGAAACATGGTTTTGTATAAAATCGAAAACGAATCCAAATGATATGAAATTTGGTATCTGGGTAAAGAACTATGTTATGTACAACTTCTTAGTTGTGACTTTTTACTAATTTAGATTCGAAACGGGTCAAATAGGTCGATTACTAAAACTGGACAGATTGTTAACTGATTTAGCAACATAATTTGTTAGAATTATATAAAATCGAGTTTGTTGATACATATTTGTGTGACAAAAGCTTTTTTAGAAAACTTAACTTGATTGTGTAAATACTAGCGACACTTTTATGTTTTAGCGACATTTATCAGTGTCGCCTCTAGCGGCACTTGCTTTAAGCGACACTTAGATAGTGTCGCTAGGTCGTCTGTATATATAGATGATAGTGTCATTAGTTACAAACACTGGTCGATGATCGTGTGCAGCGACTTGACTGTGTGTTTGAGAGATTGAGTGCTTGGAGCTTAATTGTGTTTCTATAATTGATTAACATCAATAAAAACATAAACTTATTTAGATTGCTCGAATTATTACATTTCACGTATCAAATTAACAAATTCGGTTCCGCACGATTCGTTAACCGATTCATCCACGAGATCAAATGGACTAACAAGTGAAATCAGAGCCTTCTATTCTTGAAATAGAGGTGATTTGAATCGGATATAAGTGAAATTGGCATTACGTACGGGTACGGAGCTTACGGATTAAACTTTACGTCGAAAGTTGCAATTAAGAGTAAATTGACACTGAAATTTATTTCAGCTAGTGATTGCGCATCGAACGAACCTAAATTTGTGAGAATTCAGCGGTGGAATTGGAGTTTCAAAATTTCTGGGTTTTCTGCGTTTTTAACGACACATCTATTCATCAGGCGACACTCGTTGAAGTTTAACGATACTCATTGAAGACGGTTATTTCCCAGTGTTTCTTTTAGGCTTAAAATTTTCGTATTACCAAAATTTATTTTTAAGCTTAAAATTGCTTAACTTTAGTTTGGGAAAAATTTCGCTTTACCCGAGCATTTTTGGACGTTTTTGAACGAAATTTTGGTGGGAAAATTCATAAAATAGCTTTTGGTGGAAATGAGGAGCTGACGCAAAGTCGAAAAGATTTACTCAAGAAACATTCTAAAATTTTTAATCACATGAAAAACGAATCATTTGATGACTTGATCTCACGGTTCTCTCTGTTCATTCGTGAGTTGAAAGAGTTTGGGAAGACATATAAATTCACTAAGGTGAACGCAAAACTCTTGGACTCTCTGCCATCCAAATGGGAGTTTCATGTAATGCTACTAAAGGAGGATAAGAAATTACCTTAATGGACTTTGGATGAGCTGATCAGTAAACTTCAGGCATACGATGTTGGTAAAGAAGGAAAATGAGATTAAAGCTCTTCAATCCTTGGATTATATCGACACAACTTATAAATGGTGTTCGGAACTTTCAAAGCCTATTAGAACTGTGCTCAAATGGGTTCCAAAAGTTGTTGTTTAATTTGTATAATATATATATATATGTATGTATATATAGGTATGTACATATATATATGTATATATATGTATGTACATATGTATATACGTACATATATATATGTATGTATATACGTACATATACATATGTATGTATATATATATACATATGTATGTATATATGTATATACATACATATATACATATATATATGTATATACATACATATATACATATATATATGTATATACATACATATATACATATATATATATATATATATATATATATATATACATATATATATATATATATATATATAACGAGCACGGTTCCAGTAACATATATATATGTATATACATACATATATACATATATATATATATATATATATATATATATATATATATATATATAACGAGCACGGTTCCAGTAACATTTATTAGAAGACTAAAAGGAGGAAGAAAGGAGAAAGAAGAATGGAAACCAATGACATTTCTTAATGTACTTCTCTTTCAATCGGTGTGTGTATTATGATTGATGATCAATAACGAAACACTTAAATCTCAAGATTCTTCAAGGGTTAAAGAAGAAATCTGCTGTTCCGGGGGAGAATTATGGAAATCTAATGATTATCTGATACTTATTCGGGAGATTCCGAGAATGAATGATAATCCATATGCAAAATAAACAGATTCTTAAAGGTTTATGTGAAGTTGTTGCCACGGGGGAGTTGATATTGTTTTATGACCATAAGCTTTCGAGAATGCAAAGTTCAATGAACTTTCAAAAGGGTTGCAAAGAAATGAATACGCGCTGGTGTTGATGCATTCTGGTGTAACAACATCTTGTTTAGCGACACTATTATTTCAATGCGACACTATTGCTTTTAGCGACACTTAGCTAGTTTCACAATAGCGGCACTTTGCTAGTGTCACAGCTAGTGTCGCAATAGCGACACTTAGCTAGCAATAGTGACGCTTGAAGATGTGTTAATACAAAGTATATTCTCAGAGAGCCACCAAAGTGAGAATGTTTCGGGTTAACATCTACTTGTATATACAGCTAAAGCCTAAAAGTGTTTGATCGAAATAATAATTTTTATAATGTATTTTGTTGAAGATGAAACTGTGTTGAAGGAAAAGTGTTTGATCGATTTTCGCCTGTTTTCATTCCAATCCACTTCGTGAATCTTGTTCTACTCATCTTTCTCGACCGATAGGTACCATTTTTACCTCTTTTTCCCATGTATTTTAGGTTTAATCGTTAATTGCCTTTACGGGGTTTTGGGGTTACGGTTTTGGTTCAAATTAAAGGCATTAATATGCGTATTACTTGTTAAGATTAATGATTTCATGCTCTCCACTGTTTTGCGCACCTTGTGATGTATTCGTTTTCGAAAAGCCCAAATGTGTTCTTCATGATTTCTGGGTTGGGTCTGTGTTTTGTCGCAGTTATGTCAGTTTAATTGGATTTAATTGGATATGTGACACAAGTTTCGTGTCGCTTTGTTTTGCGACTCAACGTTTGCGACATAAGTCTTATGTCGCCCTTAATAAATTAATTCAATTTATTGCAAAATGCGACACAAACCTTGTGTCGCTCAATTGAATTGCGGCACAAGCTCTTATGTCGTGTAACTATTCCAATTGATTTCTGCGACACAATTTTTTATGTCGAAAATTGTACAGCGACACAAGTACTTATGTCGCACACATCTTGCGACACAAACACCTATGTCGTACAACACAGTTTGTTTTAATTTTGGACGTATATTATGTACGCTTTTAATACTAACGCTTTTCGAGCTCTATTTCTTCTTTTGTGTCTATAGAAATGGCAGATATTGTGGTAAATGCGAATGAATGGGAGCCACGACATAATATTGTGGCCTTCCTTGACGACGACAGGGATTCGGCTGCCCCGTTTATGCCGATGATCGCATTCTTACGTCGCTCTCGTATCTTCACTGCTATCACAGCACAGACGACGATATCCAAGGACCAGGTGGGTCCTTTCTGGGAAAATGCGGCAATCTACTCTGATTTGCCCTATACGCGTATCATCTCCAAGGTTGCTGATCGGGAGATTATTATCTCGGAGCAGTTCATTCGTGATTACTTCCAGTTAAATGACCATACTGACATGCTAGTTCTTTTCCCGACCTTATTCATCAACGGCGGCATGAACCGTATGGGGTATCCGGGCATCCCCCGGGATCAATACCGAAAGGCCAATCTCACAAGGGTCTGGAGGTATCTTATGCACATCATGATTGTGTGCTTATCTAGCAGGAAGGCCGGCTTCGATGGAATGAGCCACTCTACGGTCTCTGCTATGCTCGCCCTGGTCTATAACAAGCCATTTAATTTCCCTGACTATATCTTTCGGGCTATGGTTGATAATGTCCACGCTGGGGACAATTGATGAATATGTACCCGAGATTTATTCAGTTCCTGATTAATCACTTACTTCCGGGGCTTCTGGTGAATGCTGCACACCGCTTTCGTCAAACCCCGATGAATATCCGCATTTTTGCCATCTGCGGCCAATATGCAAATGGGGGTCCCGCCACCGGCGGACGTTCCTCTTTTTGGTCACATTGTAAATGAGGGCTATGTTCCTCCGGCTGACGATGGTTATCTGGATGCTGCGGCTGCTCCTCAACAATCAGAGGATGTCTTTGTAAATGTGCCTGTTCATACAGCACACCAGCAGGTTGAGGATCTTTTGCAAGAAATTGAGGCTTTCACTCATGTTGAAGAACCTGCTGGTACTCAACCGGAAAACTTATAGGCTAATCAGCCTTATCTAGTTGAAGAACCGGTTGAGGATTCTTCTGACGGTGGATCAACACCTCCTACTTCTCCGGGAACGGTTCCGCGTTCGGCAGAAATGGAGAATATTCGTCGCCATCATCCCCGTCGATATAAACGGATTCAAAGGCATATGCGACAAGGACAAATTTATGTGCCTCCGTCTACTAGGAAGAGGGTTCGCGATGATGATTCTAAGGATGAAGATTGGGAACTTCCCTTGGTTCGCCGTACATCTACATCTTCATCAAGACCACGTGTTGAGATCCCACGTGTGGATGTTCCAGTCCAACCTCTTCCGTCGGTGATTCAAGAATTAATGAAGTGTCTGGACTCGATGCAGCAAACGATGACATCTCAAGCTGCCTTAATTCACTCCCAGTCTGCGGTTCTCGAGGCTCAAGCTGCTCAAATCAAATATTTAGAGACGCAGACTGCCAGGATTTCTGTTTTGGAGTCTAGGGTTTTAGAGTTAGAGTCCCTAGCTGATGTTTCGGGGGGGGTCAGGCCACCAAGCCTTAGAAACAACACCTAGGACCTCCGCTGGGACTCAGACTGAAAATGTAAATGATTCAGACATCAATGAAAATTTGATTTTAGATTATTTTGCGTCTTATACTCAAATTCCAGGTCAACCAATCGCGCTAAATATTGATTATTCTGAAGCTAATCTTGAATATCTTCAAAGTTTGTTAAATGATTCGGTGCCTGAGGATGCAAATGTTGAAACTGATGATGATGTTGAGGAAGAGGTGCTTGATGAAGATGAAATCTATGATGATGCACATGTGGTTGAAGACTGGGAAGAGTCTGAAAGTGATAAAGAGCCTAAGACTGAATCTGATATTCCTCAACCTTCTGCTGCTGATCAGTCTGCTCCTAAAATGTTTAGGGAACATCCCGACTGGCTAAGGGCTGTGGCAGTAGCTCCACCAACTTGTAAATACTATAAGGTTCGAGGTGATTCTACTGGGCTGATAAAAAGTTGGAAGTTTCACAGTGACCACAATGTATTTATGATAAAGAGATCAAATGGGATTCAATACTTCAAACCAAAGTTTAAGAAGTTGAGCTCACTTCCAAAATGTGAAATTAACAGATTAGCTCAACTGGAGCTCATTAATCCGGGAAGAGAAGGGACGGCCGACTATATTCAGAAGATTATTAGGCGAGAAGTGTATTCCAAGAGATATAACATGATAAAGCCTATTTTGGGGAAACGTCACAAGTCAAAGAAAAGGTTTAACCCTGTTACAAGACAGCCGGTCGTCAAAATGTTTATCAACCGGCAGATAGTTTGAGAAAGATTACCTTTGAGATATTACCACTAAACTTTCTACGAAGACTTTGTTATTGGTATATCAACAATATCACTGGTGAAGCTGAGATCGTTTTTATTCCAAATTCAGAACCAGAGTCTACGGATAATTGGGGATTAGCAAGAAAGCAAATTCGCATCTTTGATCCAATCAGTTTGATAAATATGTCTGAGATTGATCTGAAGGCTTTGAGCGATAAGCATATTGAATATAAAGCAGAAGATCGAGCCGAAGCTCTAAAGTTTCAACAGATTGTTGGCATTTGCGTTTCTAAAGGAATTCATGCTCGTGGACGTTTCCTAGAAAACTGGAGCTGAACGAAGAAATTTTTGAAGACCAAGCTGAAGACACGGGGGAGTTAGTTGGTGCATATTTAGTGTGTCTGTCAGTTGGTCTCGGTCTGTAATAGTTTTGTTTATGTAACTACAACGTTTGTTTTATAATAAGTAATTACATATTTTATTTTGGCGACACAGAGCCTGTGTCGCATGAGTCTGTTGTGCGACAGATCATCTGTGTCGCAAGGTTCAGTTTGTTTTCGGTATAAATAGGGTGTCTCGGGCTCTGTTGTAAGGTTGACGAATCTATGATTAAAGAGAGCATTTGTAAGGCAACTCTGTGTATCAAGCTAATCGATTTTAATATCAATATACGAGTTGATTTGTGTTTGATTCGTTTTGTGTTTTACGTATCATATTAAATTGTTTGAATTCCGCCTCTCAATTGAACGTGACGATTCGAGTTAGATCAGGTTAAGGGAACCAACAATCGTTCGTTCATGCAAAAAAGTTGTCATTGATGAAAAGATTTCTACAAGCTGTCGTCAAGGGGAAGTTTGTTGATGCATTCTGGTGTGACAACATCTTGCTTAGTGACACTATTATTTCAATGCGACACTATTGCTTTTAGCGACACTTAGCTAGTGTCGCGTTAACGACACTTTGCTATTGTTGCAGCTAGTGTCACAGGCCATGCATATATATATAACAGTTCTCAGACAGAGGGGGAGTGTGCATGAGAGAGAGAGAGAGAAGAACTTAGGGTTTGAGAGAGAGAGAGTTGGAGCTTAATCGTTTGTGTTATGTAATCATTGTGAATCAATAAACAGAAACATTATTTACATTCTCACGTTTTACATATTCACGTATACAAGATTTATTTATTTCCGCTATTAAATTGATTCGATTCATCTACGAGATCGGTTTAGGACCTACATGTGGACACGTATTCTAAAGTGAAGGAATGGATGCCGTTCGCTATACGTAACTGGAGAACTATTTCAACGACCTCCAATAAGGAAGATGGAGAGGATAGATGTATACCACATGTTCCGGACGACCCACATGACTATAACATAAGAGATGTGGAGAAAGCGACACTATTATTTCAATGCGACGCTATTGCTTTTAACGACACTTAGCTAGTGTCGCAATAGCGACACTTTGCTATTGTCGCAGCTAGTGTTGCAGGCCATGCATATATATATAACAGTTCTCAAACAGAGGGGGAGTGTGCATGAGAGAGAGAAGAACTTAGGGTTTGAGAGAGAGAGTTGGAGCTTAATCGTTTGTGTTATGTAATCATTGTGAATCAATAAACAGAAACATTATTTACATTTTCACGTTTTACATATTCACTTATACAAAATCGATTTATTTATTTCCGCTATTCAATTGATTCGATTCATCTACGAGATCGGTTTAGGACCTACATGTGGACACGTATTCTAAAGTGAAGGAATGGATGCCGTTCGCTATACGTAATTGGAGAACTATTTCAACGTCCTCCAATAAGGAAGATGGAGAGGATAGATGTATACCACATGTTCCGGACGACCCACATGACTATAACATAAGAGATGTGGAGAAAGCGATAATCTATGGACCATGGGCTCGAAGATGTGTTAATACAAAGTGTATTCTCAGAGAGCCACCACAGTGAGAAGGTTTCGGGTTAACATCTACTTGTACATACAGCTAAAGCCTAAAAGTATTTGATCGAAATAATAATTTTTATAATGTATTTTGTTGAAGATGAAACGGTGTTGAAGGAAAAGGTGTAATCTTTGCTTTAAAAAAATAGAAAAAAATAAAAAATAAAAATAAATTACTTTAAAATTCTGATTATGGTTATAGGAAAATATTCGGATCAGAATTGTGAATAGGCAGATTCGTAAAGGATTCTGTGAAGTTGTTGATAAGAGTAAGATGATATTGTTATATGACTATAAGTTGGCTTTGGGCATATGGTGTTGATATGACCTAGTATGGGATAGGTTCGTGTCAATTGATTTGTAAAGAAATGGATTCGCACTGGAAAGATAACTCTCTCATCAAACTTGGATGAAGATTACAAGATTTAATGGCAACAACATTTTTGGAATATACTTTCAAGGTTTAGTTCAAAGAGGGAGCAACAAAGAAGATTATTCAATCGTTCATTCATGCAAAAGAGTTGTCGTTGATGAAAAGATTTCTACAATCTGTTGTCAAAGGGAAGTTTGTTGATGCATTCTGGTGTGACAACATCTTGTTTTGCGACACTTAGCTAGTGTCGCAATAGTGACACTTTGCTAGTGTCGCAGGCCCTGCATATATATAATAGTTCACAGACAGAGGGGCAGTGTGCATGAGAGAGAGCCGAACTTAGGGTTTGAGAGAAAGAGTTGGAGCTTAACCGTTTGTGTTCTGTAATCATTGTGAATCAATAAACAAAAACATTATTTACATTCTCACGTTTTACATATTCACGTATACAAAATCAATTGTTTATTTCCGCTATTGAATTGATTCGATTCATCTACGAGATCAGTATAGGACCTACAGCTGGAACTCTACTCTCTCATCAAGCTAAGGTTGAAGACTGAAGATTTATACAAGCTATTGTCACGGGGGAGTTTGTTGATACATATTTGTGAGACAAAAGCTTGGTTAGAAAACTTAGCTTGATTACGTAAATAGTAGCGACACTTTTATATTTTAGCGACACTTGCTTTAAGCGACACTTAGATAGTGTCACTAGGTTGTCTGTATATATAGATGATAGTGTCGTTAGTTACAAAAAACTGGTTGGTTGTGTGCAACGACTGAGTGATTGAGAGAGTTTGAGTTTGGAGCTTAATTGTATGTTTATGTAATTGATTAATATTAATAAAAACATAAACTTATTTACATTGCTCGCATATTACATTTCACGTATCAAATTAATGAATTCGGATCTTGCACGATTCGTTAATCGATTCATCTACGAGATCAAACGGACTAACAGAGTTTGACACCAAAATGAATGAGATTCTGGATTTAACTAGTTTAACATCTTATATAAAGACCTGATAAAAAATTTTGTAATTGGATTCTTACAAGTCAAACGCATTAATTTTCAGAAAGAGTAAGTTGTTGAATTTGGTCAAATACACATGTTTTTGGTTGAATCATTATTAAAGAAATTAATCAATTACCTGGTTGGCAATTTCCATGGTTAAAAATTAGAGGGATAATCCTAAGAACCATCGAGGAACAAGTTGGGTAGTTAATTATTGGTTTTGAGAAGTAAAGACGAATAATATTGTTTTTAGTATGTCGACCAAAATGTTAACATGAGATAGAAAATGATATCTAATTGTATGCTATGTTTCTTGAATATGATGACTAGGTTATGAAATCACCTTAGAAGCATACTGATACTGGAATTGGATGGCTAGCACTAAAGGTAAGATAACGTTTGCGAAAATCGGGTGCACGATTGAAAGCTAATACTGTTTAATAAGCTTAAATTGTTAACTACACTTGTTTGCTTATGCTAAATGATTGTTATATTTACCATGACATGCGGGTTATACTTGCGATTTTGCTATCACAAGTGGGATGGAAAATTCTCGGGTATTAGATTTATTGTTGTATGTTTATATGTGCTTACGATTATTTGTGCTTGAATGATATGATAGTACACTAGACCTATTTGCATGACATTTAGGTTCACGACATGATTAGGGGCCATATTCTGAATTCAACGAACAAGTAAAAGAACTTGTAAATACTGTTACGATTAGAAATATCTCGGTGAAACCCGAAAGAGTTTCATGATGATTCCCCGTGAGGGGTCATTATTATATGATCATGGCCTAGGATAGTGGAAGCTATTTTAGAGCACCACCCGATTGAGCAGTACGTGGTTTACCACATACATGTAGTACTGTTCGGGTATGGACGAATGGGTAGTGACGTGCTATTCCCTAACAACAATGGAGAGAGACATTAATTTGCTTCTCAACACGCCGGTTATACGATAACGAACACGATAACGAATATGAATACGAATACGAATACGAATATGAATGCAATTAGGCACAGTTATAGGATCTCATTTCTTGATATCTTGTTTACTGTTAGCTGATTTAATTGTCATGGTTAATTGATAATTGTTTTTACGATTCACGATATTACGACTGTTTTAATTGGACTTGTTTTCTTATTAACCCGTTATGCTTACTTAACTTTTTAAAGCCAACACTTGCTTTTTTACTTGCCCAATTGTGTATCCGTGCAGGTTAGGTAACGATGAGTATTAATGAGTGAGAAGGGTAGCTTGACTACAATATTAACAATAAATGCCTTAGCTTATTTATTAGACATTACGACTTATATTTATTGCTTTGGGTTTTCATTTACTATTGTGACGATACAGATTTAGTAACACCATTTTGGGATTTTGTTATCCAACTACGTTGGACAACTTTGTTTAATTAATTATGGGACTTTCCACTTATTTATTCTGTTTAGGTTAAAGATTTTGAAAACTCGTATTTTGAAAAAATCAAGGGTGTTATAAGTTGATATCAGAACATTAGTTTAAGTGAATTAGGTACTACGAAGACTTTTTTTAAGAAGATTTCATATGTCACAATTTTGGATTTTTTTTAAAAGATTTTTTTTTCCTTTTTTTAGTCAAGTCACAAATTTCAGATTTTTCTAACATGGTAGCAGATTATTTGTTTTTAAGTTAAAGCATTAATGGTAATCTTTTGAATTGTGTTTAGTAAGACAAGATTTTACATTGCATAGGTTAAAATCGGTTAATCAATTATGATTTTTTACTTATGTGACACGTCATACTTAACATAAAAGTATTTATAATTAAAGATGCCACAAATTCATTTAAAACTTTATTTTATATAAATGTACTAGGCTTGAAGCTTGTGTGATGTACGATCATTTAAAAAATGCAGTTATACGTTTATTTGTAAGTAGGTAAATAAAGTAGTGTTAACTTTAAAGTTGCAATTATGATTGAAAATGAAATTAATTAATAACATAAACAAAACTATATAGGAAATAATAATTTTTTAAGTTTTGAACAAACTAATAATTAAATAGTATAAGCCAGATTATGAAAACTACAAATGTTACAAAACTTATTTGTAAACGATGTTAGTTGTGACCTTAATGATGGTTTTATAAGTAAACATGATTTTGGATGGACTCGTACTTATTTTCAGCAACTGATATATCAAGTAAGATGTAGTCTTCTTCTTCTTCCATAACCGTGGTATTTTGGCTTTAACTTACTTCTCACGGTAGCACCGATCATATCGTGTATGACAAAAGTAACAACCATAAGTTTGAATACATGTTTTTTTAATAATTATTTAAAAATAGATCTCAAAACCTTCTCATCCATGAAAATTAATTCCATAATATGGGACCGTTTCTCCTTCCATATCTTTTATTGTTGCGAGAATCGAAGGACCTTAACTTTGATTGAAAACTTGACTTCGGTGGGTGTTACATTAGCGATACGTACAATCTAGGTATCTATGTAAACAAAATAAACATAAAAATTTGAGTACAATAAAGCATGATACTAAATGAAGATATTAAGCAATGGGAACATAAAAGAACATAACGCCAATTATTTATTTTATTATGTTTATAGTTACGGTATAATGTGTATCTATATATAGGAAGAACCGTATAAAAATATCGGTAATTTGATTTTCTAAATGACAGAGATACACATTACGTAGTAATAGAGATATACTAGCTTATTATTCATTCTTCATATTTAAAATATAGAAGAGATATGATTGTAGTTATGGTTTAATTATTGTTATTCCTAAACATGTCACATAATTAATAATTGTTCCTAAGCATGCCACATAAGTAATAATTGTTCATAACATTACCATATAGGCTATCTAAAACGTTGTTTTATAAGTTTAAAATAGATGTATATGTATATAGAATAGATAGATAGATATAGAAGCAAATAAGCTAATAAGCTTCAAAAATAAGCCCTCCAAAACACCCTCAAATTAAAAATCTTATAACAATTTGACAAATTTGTTAAAAATATGTTTTAGCGACATGAATAAAGCAACTATGTACTTTGGTTACTAGTACTTAGTGACCTTGTTATTAAAAGTTGAATTTTGTCAAGAAAAAAAAAAGAAAAAGAAAACAGAAAATAGTAATAATAGTGAAAAATTGGAGATATAATCAGTGACAACACATTAATTGTGTGCCGTCACCAATCAACAAGCATAAAATTTACATTATTAGTCCATCAAGTTTTAAATCTGTATAGATTCAATCCTTTCCATTTTACCTAACAACATCTAAATTAGGTTTTCTTAACTAGGGGTGTAAACGACATGATACAACTCGCGAGCTACTCAAGATTGACTCGTAAAATACTCGAAATCGAATCGGTACAACTCGAGTCGAGCTACTCGAGTAAACTTTCAAGTCGAGCTCGAGTATTAATATACTCGGCTCGAGAGGGTCGCGAGCCTATTTGAGCTTGCATTAATTTACATTTTTACCCTCCATTTATATAAATATTAACATATTTACCGTACTTTTTAATAAACTTCGAGTCAAATTGAGCATGAAAGTACCGAGTCGAGTCGAGTCGAGCTTGAAACTACCGAGTAGAGTAGTGTTAATGTGATTTAACTTAATATTAATATTGTAATACCAATAATTGAGTCGAGTCGAGCCGAGCTCGAAAGTGTCGGTCCATTAATCGAGTCGAGCTCGAGCTTGAAAATGCAAGCTCGATCGAGTTCGAGTCGAGTTTCAAGCTTCGAGTTTTCTAATCGAGTCGATCTCGAATTTGACATTGTATCGACTCGACTCGACTCGACTCGATTACACCCTATCCTTAACAAACACATGAGATTTTTCCATAAATTATTAAAAATAACTCTAGAAGTAGAGGAAGATGTACTATGTATCCCAAAAAAATCTACATGAATTTATTTTAGTGACATTGTATAACTTCTATAAAAAACGAATAATGAAAATTTATTTTTCTGCTCAATTGTTCTAACTCCAACTTACAAATTATGATTAGCTATTTCCAATACCATTAAGTTTCTAAATGTGACACCGCTATTTCTGGTACCTACAAGTTTTGATTAGCTATTTGACCACTGCTGCGCGATTGAAATTAGAGGAAAGTTTTAAATTTGAGGGAATGAGGAAGCAAACCTCAACCACACATTTCCTTCTATCTTCTCCAACTCATATACGATATCCATTTCATCAATTTTTGTTTAAAATTCAAAATTAAAGCATGTAAATCAATCAAAACATTATAAATTTCAAATTCATCAAAGTCATTCATACATATCCGCAATTCTTCATAATTCATATTTATCAAATATTAAGAATTTTGGGTATAACTTTTGAGTTTTTGTGAAAATTTTGATTCACCAATGAATACAATAAAATTAAACGAATTTCAACATACAAAACCTATAAACAAGTAATTAATTTAATTATAGTCGTCATTAACCATCGAATTTCACAAAAAAAATTTAGAAATTAACATTCATTTGGAATGAATGTTGATCAAAATTACAATTAATATTCATAAACAATAATTTATGATGAATATTAATTTATATATGTTTTTATACATTGTTGAACGAGATAACTTAACATTCATCAGTGTATAATAATGTATATGAGTTAACATTCATTGTAAAAGAATGTTTAAAAATATTAAGTTGTAATTTTGATTAACATTCTTTTCAAATAAATATTAATATTCTGAATTTTTTTTGAGTTATTTACAATTTTGCCACCACATTGACTTTTGAGTTGACCAGAATATATGGCTAGGAATAGCTTCCCTCCTTCCCCTATATATATATATATATATATATATATATATATATATAGGAGGGAGATCAAAAAAGAAAGTAATTTAGGTGGAGAAGAGAGAGAAGCAATATGAACCAATCATTTAAAATTATGGTCAAAGGGTATTATAGATATTCAACCAATTAGCTTTATTATTAGTCAGTAATCAAAATTAATTAATGATCATATTCACATGGCAGTTTTTTCGCCACATGAATCGTGAAGAAATGATTTTACATATCAACCAAATTTACTTTTAAATGTTCTAGATGAAATTGATGTATTGCTTCATCAATTTTTTATTTGCTGTTATTTTTTACGTTTCTCATTTCTCGATTCAAGTAATGTAAACATCTAATGAAAACCCATTTCTTTTCAATTCAGTTATGCGTATTTTCACAAATAATTGATAGAGGTTTGAGCAAACATCAATGGTGCCTGAAGTTGAGTTATTAATTTAGATAGTTGATCAAGGATATATTTTATTTAATTCTTCAATATCTTCAATTGTTTCAATTTAAACTTGAATTTTTGGTGTTCCATATAATCCAAAAAGTCAATCAACAATTTTAGTTACAATCCATCTAATTTTCTTATATATCTTCACTTATTCATCTTCAATTCCCTTTTTTTTTTAGAAATTGTTCATCGCAATCGTACTAAGATTCAACGTTATATTATTATGATTCGACAAAATAATTGTGTGATTCACAAGAAAAGAATAGAGCGAAATTTCATATAATTTTATTTTTAACCACCACCATTTTACTATGATGTAGCTTACATATTAAACTATGATTCGTCAATATGAATTTAACAAACTACCATATATAATGAAACATCAATACATTGTCATTATAAAATACAGAAATTAAGTTTATACTATTATTCATCTATTTTATACGATGTTTCATTAAACTCGTACGATGATTCATCTAATTAATGCTTTGATTCAATGTTATTAGCCTGATTCATAAATCAACATTTGAACCGATTCACTAAAATTTGAAATAAATTCATCAAATACTATATATATTAACAACTCATAGATATGACCTAAATTATAATTCGTGAACCAATATTTCAATTATAACTTGATTCATATCAGAATAATTAATGTTGATTAGTTGAGAAGATTATTTTATGTAGAAAACCACTTTTATGTTGGAACATACAAAAATTAAAAAGGAAGCATGATAATTATATTACTGCATAGATCATTTTATCCAAAAAATATATTAATGGCATTAAATTAAAACTCCTTTTTTTAGGAACTAAAAATTACTTCAAAAACACTTTTTAACTATCCTACTACAAGATAGATGTTGTTAATAGCATCCGTGCACCCGTTTTTTATTCTTTACAAAATAAAGGCATTTTTTATTTTTTTAAACGCCCAGCGAAATTAAGGACCATTTTTGTCCAAAAATATTTTTAGAGACCATCTTGTCCTCTGTTTTTTTTTTTTTTTTTTTTTTTTTTTTTTTTTTTTTTTTTTTTTTGCCAAATCAGCTTTCCGCTAGTATCATCAAATATTCCCAAAATTTCACCTGAAAAAAATGATCACCCAATTTACAGAAACCCTAGTCCGTACAACACTCACTCCACACCTCTTAATTTCACTTTCTATCTGATTGCATGTGTCATCAGTGATCACAAAATGTTTTGTATTTGTCTGTAATTTAACTGTTTGTCACTCACTGTATGTATGAATGTATTTATTTCCAATTCTGAAAAATGGAAAATCGACAGCAAATAAAGGTAATCTAAACTTCCTGCTACTACATTTATCATCTATTCTATATATACCGAGATTCATCAAAAAGTCATCGATTTGTAGATTTCGCAATGTCACAGTGCGAATGTTGTAAATCGTGATGAATTCTGATGATTTTTGGTCAGTTTGTGCTTAATAGTACTTTTGGTTAGAATGTGTGAGAAACATTGATTCGATAAAATTGTAACTACGATTCACATTTTATCATTTTAAACGGTATAAAAAATAGCTAACTTTGAGTTGAAAGATGTGAAATTGATTCACTAAATTCAAAACTAAGATTTGTAAATATATTTCTTTTACCTTTTTTACTTAGCAGTATCGTTTGTATATACAAAAATTGTGAATAAAAATTACAAATTACAAATTCGTTTCAATTTTTTTTTTTTTTTGAATCCGTTTTAAATGAAAAATGGTGGATCATAGTTACAATTTCATTGAATCAATGTATTCTCACACCTTCTCACAAAAGTTTAGCTTCTCACTGAATCCATGCATATTAGTGTATATAAGTCATTATTCGGTTTTTTGGACTCCTCGGATCTAGTTATAGTAACCAAAACCATTCGGAAAATTGATATATTTATTCGCTTTTTGTGAATATATGATCTTGCGAAATGATGACGTGGCAAAAACTTCATTTTAGTTTATTTTTTTGTATTTAGTTATGGCTAATTTTAATATATATTCTAATTCTGATATATTTCTTTCTTTTACTAGGGTGTTGGCTTTTATGAAGGGTCTTTTAATGTTAAAGCTAAATTAGGTATTGCTGTAGATATTTGTATTAGGCTGACCTTTTCACAGAGGAAATTGTTTGAGCAGACTTGTTTCGGGCCATGGCTGAGAGTTCAGGCAACATCTGCAGATCCTCTGTTGCCGCATCTGATACTACAGGCTCAGATAGTTCAAGACTGTGTTCACCATCACGAGATGTGGTTTGATATCTCAGGTCGCAAGATTAGGTTCGGACGGGAGGAGTTTTGCCTCATCACCGGCCTCCGATTCGGTGAAGATCCCTTTCCGTTGAAGGAGGGATCACATGGTAGTGGCATCCCATTTAGAAATAGGATGTTTCCTAAGGTACTATATTGCACATCGGTGAAGATTTACCACTTAGAGGAGATCTTTTATCAAAGTGACTTCCGCAAGATGGATGATCGTGATGCAGTCCGGATCAGTCTGTTAATGTTGTTGATGGTAGGATTCTTAGGCCGACAGTCACACCAGGTCGTTGGTGATGATTTTCTACGATTGGTGGAGGATTTGGATGCATGGAACTTGCATCCATGGGGTTCATTCATTTGGTCAGATATGTTCTATAAGTTGTCGAATGCGTTAAAAGGCCAACCGAAGAAGAGTGGTTCTAAGTACACTGTGTCCGGTTTTGTTTGGGCCTTTAAGGTGATCGATCTTACTCAATTAACATGTGTATATATCAATTGATTTTATTTTCAACTATATATTAAACACGTATTTTATGTTATTTCAAATGTGTAGATATGGATACTCGAGGCCTTCCCTGTTGCGAGACAATTCTTCAAAAAGACAGAGAATGTAATTCCTAGGGCGATTGCCTGGAAGAGGACCCACACCATGACTTGGGAGGACTGTTTGTTATATCTCAGTGTTGACCAAGTATGTTCTATTATATAATTAAGGATTTTTTAGCTACAACCTTAGGGTTGTCACTAAGAAATTTAGACATGCAAATTAATTGTACTCCAACCAATATTCATGGGGGCACCGAGTATATTTTTGTATTTGTAGATGCATCTCTGAAAGCCTTATGACAACCCTTGGCGCCGTCATTGTCATTTTCCACTAATTATTACCAAGTTATTCGTGCTAATTTTTTATTAAATTTTAGGATAGAGACATACCACTAGAGACATTGATACCTTCGGATGCGGAGCTAGATACTGATTGGTGGAGGGCGAGTCAGAGTTTTTTTAGGGGTACGAATAATGATGAATATCTGGAGCGGCCTGTGAAGAAGGCCCGAGCTGCATCTCCCTCTCGGCATCCTAGTGTCTTTAGACCCGTATCTCCACCACGGATTGAGCCGGTCAAACCCCTTTCTCCTCATCCCGTACATGACCAATTTAGAGATGACATGGATGACATGGGGGTGGTCGATACCACTACTAGTCCTTCGGGTACAACAATAGGGACTAATGTGGGCTTGTTACAATGTGTGGTAGCCTCGGAGGAGATGGTACCAGCTAGGGATGCTCACATAGCATCCATGGAGTTGTTGGTGACACCATTGGAGGAACCTGTTCGAGTTCTTGAAGATGAGGTAATGGTGTTCACAGAAACCATATAATAATTATAATTACTGATATGTTTTAAATTAATTTAAAATATGTTTAATAAGCAGATGGGGGTTGATGATGGGGTTACGCATTCAGAGTCGGATGTATCGACAGCCCGAAGGACACCTCCATTCGAGGTTTGTTGTGAGCTACAGCAACAACAACATCGAGGCTTGCAATCTACTTTCACGCCCACTCTACACCAATTAACTACAGAGAAGACATCGGCCCCACCCTTGTCGGTGAAAAAGACTCGTGTGCGAAACAACCACTGACACTGGCACTTCATGGAAAAGTTTCATCTTCTCAATGTGGCATAAGCTGTGTTCAGGGCTACTACGTGAAGGAAAGCGTTGCACCAATTCTTGAAGCCATTTTCAGGAAACACCGTGACATTGCAGCCGAGTGTGTATTCAAATCAGCTTCTGTGAGATCATTTTTCCTTGAGGTTGTTTGTGAAGTTGTCAAGCGAATTCAAACTAATGATGTTTCTGAGATGATGGAAGAAGTTGAGTGCAAGTTGTCAGATGCAGAAGCAGCCAATGTTAACGTATATGGCTTCGACCTCACTTGGAAGCCATTTACAAACGGAAGGACGCCATGGAAAGCTCGAATTTGCTTATGGAATTGAAAGCAAACACCATTTTGGTCAAGAGAGCTGCCCACGAGGATCTGAGAGAGAGTTCTGCAGAGCTTGTTGCTGCACAAGAACGATATGAAAAGGCCGAAAGGTGCGCAAGAGTACTCCATCTTGTTGAAAAGAACCAATTTTATAGGCTTTTTAAATCATGTTAGATGTGTAATTAGTAGAAGATCGGCAGGGTCATGCCTACACCCTTTATTATGACCCTATTACGTCAGAAAAACCTTATCTCGTGTCTATTGGCATGAGACCCCAGGGACGGAGCCATCCATGTGAAGCTACGGGTCCATTCGCTATATGCAGTGTAAATTTCTTATAAAAATTTGCATTTTTAGTTACAGTCTTTGTTTGTGTTACGGGTTCACAAAGATTGAGATACCACTGTTACGGATCACCTTAGATCCTGAATCCGCCACTAGAGACCCCTGTGAAAGACCAGTTAAGTGTTACCTATACCATACTTTTATCGGTTTCACCTCTAACTACGCACAAATATATACTTATTCGTTACTAAGTGAGGGAGGATCAAGCTAGTAATTAGAAGATTAAACATTCAAAATTATACGCATACTCATCACGCAACTTCTCTCAATTCACGTAATTAAGCCTTATGTCACAATTCAATTGTAGAAATGATCATTATGGATAGTAGTTTCTGGTAATGATATATATGTAAAATGGTGGTGGTCCTTATCATTCATTTTTCAAAACCATTTCAATTAATTATAAACTTTATTGGTTTGTTGTTGAGGATATATGGATTGCATCTAAACCGTGTTGTAACCTACGTTCTTGATACTACGTAATTAACATGTGTGAACTTTTGTCGAACGGTGAGGTATATATTCCCAAGCTAATATTACGGAACCAAAGTGTTCACTTTGCCAACTTTGAAAGGAGAGATACCGGAGGCATCACCAATACTATACGACTAGTTTTCAGAGTTTTTGGTCAACGAATAAACCGAAATGAAGTAGACGTTCATATTTAATGTGTGATACATGATTGGAAAGTTGTAGATATCTAGTTTCCAGAACAACAAACGGGTGATTAATTAAAGTCTTCTAGAGGAAGTTATGATGAATTTATTGCATGTTGTCCAAAAGTAATCTAAAGTATTTTAAAGTTATTACTTGAGTCTTTTCGTATTTCGAATTAATTGGGGGAAGTACTAAGCTTCAATAAATTGTGAAGTTTTGCTCATAGTTGAGTTAGTTTTAGATCTGATAAAAGTTGAATTTTTCTCTCAATTTGAGTTCGTCAATTGAGTTGAATTTATCCTAACTGCGTTATTCTTCGAATCAACATGTGTTGCAAGGGATTAACTTGGTATTCTGTGAATCAACTAGTTTAATCTATATTTGTTATTTGTACTCTACATCAGATCCATATGTCCTTCAATCCACTCTTAACTTAAGGAAAGGATCCATGAAACAATCAATTTCCATTTCGGTTGCGCGACCTTCACCTTTTGAGTCTGAATGCGTTTAGTCCTTTGGTGATGGGTCTGTGCGCAGGGGCTCTTTTTAACATTTTACGTAATTTAAGTAAGTTATAAGGTGGTGTTGATGTAACCAATTACACGATATCAGCAACCGTGTACGATTCACTCTTGGATGAATTGATTTTGTGTGTTTAGATTTAAATGACTAACTGTTGGGTCTAAAGATGGCTAGAGAATTTGATCGAAGATTAACACTGCTGGTTAAACTACAACTGCTAGTTACTACTGGTGAAGAGGAGTTTCTACTGTTGGTTCAAAAGTTAATACTGCTACCGGGTTTTACACTACCAGTAGAAACAGTTACTACTGGTAGAAAAGATTGAGTTAGTACTGTTAGAACAAAGTTAGTGCTGCCGGGTGAAGTTTCTACTGCCAATACAAAGTTTCTACGGGTGGAGTAAGTTAATACTGTTTATATTTTACTACTGGTTGAGTTTATACTGTTCTCGGAAGTTTCTACTGTTCTTCAGAAGTTTATACTGCCCGTGTAGTTTCTACTGTTTAGGATTAGAGCATCTTTTTAACCAAGTGGGCCAATCAAAAGTCTTCTCTGCAAAAGCAAAAGCGCTCAGTAAAACAGAGCATGGCTCAAGACGATAGGAGGATTAGATAGAAAGGTTCTTTGCGAGCGTGTAATTGGAGCTCTATAATTCTATAAATAGAGCTCCTTACCTTCAATAGAAGATATCTCAGAATCTTAGCATCTCAATATCTAGCCTGTATAATTGTCATTTGTAAGCTTCAAGGTTAATTGTAACCCTGATACTTAAGTGTATTCGTATTATTCAAGGAAATAATATTGAAGCTTTTGATAATTACGTCGCTTTTACTTATTATTAATTTATGCTTTAAAACAGACTTAATCTTACTTCTAAAATTATAGATTACTATTCCGCGGTATTTCTATAAATATTCAATTGCAATAATTATTGACCCGAAAGGTTCAATTCGATCCTGTCAATTGGTATCAGAGCTTTGTTACTTAATATCAACTTATAAATTGATATCAGAACGCTGTCTCAATAGCATTGAATTTTAAAAGAAGTTGAAAAATCACTGTTCCATTAAGTTTTGATTAATCTCTGTTTTTCTTTAAATTAGTTTTAAAATTCACTGTTCCATTGAAGTCTCTTAAATTCTGAAACATTCTTTATAAAAATGACTTCTGAAACTAGTGATGGAGTTCAGGCCACAAGAATTCCCATGCTCAAACCTAATGAGTATGAAAAATAGAAAACCAGGATTAAGCAATACATGCTTCTTACTGATTATTCCTTATGGGAAGTCATTGAATGTGGACCCAAATATGCATTAAATACTGATGGCTCTAGAATTCCTTGATCACCACCAACAAATGATGCAGAAATAAAAGTAAGATCCACAGAATTAAAATCTCTAAGTACTCTGTTAATGTCCATACCATATGAGTACCAAAGACGATTCGAAAAATGTGATGATGCCCAAGACCTTTGGAAAGCAATTGCAAAACGTTTTGGTGGCAATGAATGCACAAAGAAAACTCAAAGATCGATTTTAAAACAAGAATTTGAAAACTTTATGGGTATAAAAACGAAAACTCTAACTCAAACTTTTGACAGATTTTCAAAATTAGTTGGAGACTTAGAAAATCATAATGTCAATATTGACAAAGATGATTTAAACAGAAAGTTTTTAAGGTCCTTAGGAGAAGAATGGACCATGTACACTGTATCATTGAGACAAGGGAAAAACCTTGATGAGAAAGATTTAGATGACTTATATAATGATTTAAGATCATTTGAATCAGAGGTTGAAGGCAAGAAACAAACCTTTACTTTCTCAAATAATGCTGCTTTTTTGTCCATAAATAAACAAACATCTGAAAATCTAAATCAATATGGAACTACTTCTATGAGTCATGGAACATCTTCCAATGAAAAACCAAATGACTCAGTTTTAGAAGCTTTTTTTGCTAGTCATGTGAACTCTTCACTAACCAATAGAGATCTAGAACAAATTTGATCTTTCTTTACTTTTTTCTTTCTATAGTGGAGATAGTCGCACGTAATGACAGATCACGGCCATATTATTAAAAGCTTGGGGTAAGAATGGGATGATTTAGAAGAAATGGACTTGAAATGGCAAATGGCCATGTTAACCTTAAGAGCAAAAAGATTCATACAAAGAACTGGTAGAAACAACTTTGCATACAAAAGAGATGATGGTGCAGGTTTTGATAAAAGCAAAGTTGAATGTTTTAACTGTCATAAACTAGGTCACTTTGCTAGAGAATGCAGAAACACAGAAGGAAACAATCAAAGAACTGGAAGTTTCAGTGGAGCTCAAAACAGAAGTATTCAAATTCAAAACTCAACTGCATTAGTATCACAAGATGGACTAGGTTTTGACTGGAGTGACCATGCAGAACAAGAATTGCACAATCAAGCTCTTATGGAAATCACTGAATCAGAACCTTCTTCTAAAATTCCTTATGAGGTACAAAGCAAATTATGTTCTTCTATTTGTAAGAAAACTGTTACACATTATAGAGATCATAATGCTAAAGTACTTAAGGAATTTGACAAAAGTGAAATCATGAACAAAGCATACATCAACACCATTGAAAAATTTGAAAAAGAGATCAAATCATATCAAGAAAATGAAACACAGTATGATTATGATCTTAAATATGCAAGATGGGAAAGGGATTGCTTACAAGATAAGATAGATGAGCTCAATAAAAAGCTGATAGAAGTTCAAGTTGAAAAGGATAGCATTAAGCTAAAAGCAGGTGATTTAGATAATGCTTCCTCTAAACTTCAAAATCTTCTAAATGCTCAAATTCATGATAAGCTTAAAACAGGATTAGGTTACTCTAGTGTTCCACCACCTTACAACAATAATTATTTTCAAAAGACCAAAATAGATACAAGTGACTTAACACAAGAAGTCCAAACTGAAGTTGTTGAGGCAAAAACAGTTAAAAGTCTAGAAAAACATGATAAGGTTGGAGAAAAGAAAGAAGTGGCAAAGAAAACTGAAAATAATGAGAATACTGATCTTACTAAGCTAGCATCTAAAATTGGTAAAACTAAACTAGGAGAAGGTAAGAAAATGTTTGAAGAAAAGGCAAAAATGAATCAAAAATCTAGAAATAGATTAGGATCTGAGAAAAAGGAAACAAAAGCAATGAATAAAAGGCAAACTGTTAATAATAACTGTGTTCATTGAAATGTAAAGCAAGCTTCTCTTCACAAAACTTTTTGAGCCCAAGAGGAAATCAAAGAAACTGGAACCAAATGGTTTCACAAAAATTGGGACAAAACTTTTCAATTATAAAAAGGAAGAACTGCTTTATATGTGGAAGATCTAACCATCTTCAACATGACTGTTTTTATAATCCTAAGAATACTCAAAGGATAGTACATTCAGCATGGAAATCAACTAACAGACTCAATCAAACAAATTTGAAAAGAAACTCTGTTAGTACTGGTAAAGAAATGAAAGCACAGAAAACTAACAGTAGTAAAAGAAAGAAGACAGTATTAAAAACTAATATGCATATTAATGCTGCTAAACTAGTTAATACTGTGAGAACAGTTAATACTGCTAAGCATTTCAATACTGCTAAACCTTTTAATATTGTTAATCATACTACTGCTACTTTAAAGAAAAGCATTTCAAAAATCAGTTGGTGTTGGAAACCAGTGGCAACAGAAATTTCAAACACCAAAAGTGCATCAAAATCAATGACCTTCAACAGAGTTGATTTCATTGATGCACTTGGGAAGCCCAGAACCTCTCTGGTTTGGGTTCCCAAAAGAAATTAATTTTTCTTTCTTTTAATGTGCAGAGCAAAAGAAACTTATGGCATATTGACAGTGGATGCTCTAGACACATCACAGGAGACAGGTCCAAGCTACAGAATTTCAAATCAATCAATGGTGGACATGTAGCATTTGGAGGTAATTCAAAAGGAGGAAAAATTACAGGAAAAGGTATGGTGAAAGGTGAAAGACTGAACTTTAATGATGTTTACTTTGTTGAGGAACTCAAATACAATTTGTTAAGTGTCAGCCAAATCACAGATAAAAGGAACCCAGTTCTTTTTACAAACACAGAATGCTTTATTCTTTCTGAAGATTTTAAACTTGATGAAAGTAAAATTTTACTCAGAACTCCCAGAAAAGATAATGTCTATTGCTGTGATTTGACAAAATTGAATCTTCAAAATATACACTGTCTTTTATCAAAGGCATCAGTTGATGAATCTGATCTTTGGCATAGAAGGATGTGTCACATGAATTACAAAACAATCAATAAACTTGTCAAAGAAAAACTTGTCAGGGGACTACCTGAGAAGACATATTCATGTGAAAATCATTGTATTGCATGTCAATAGGGCAAGCAACACAAAACCTCTTTTAAGACCAAAATTTTAAATTCTAATTGTTCTCCCTTACATCTACTTCATATGGATTTATTTGGACCAACAAATGTAAGGAGCATAGGACATAAATCATATTGCTTAGTGATCATTGTTGACTTTAGCAGATTTTGTTGGTTCTTTTTTCTTAGAACTAAAGATGAGACAGGTGAAATACTTAGATCATTTATTACTAAGATAGAAAATCAAACCAATAAAAAGGTCAAAATCATTAGAAGTGATAATGGTACAGAGTTTAAAAATCTTGAGATGGATAAATTCTGTAAATTCAAGGGGATAGAAAGACAATTTAGTGCTCCTAGAACTCCACAACAAAATGGAGTTGCAGAAAGAAGAAATAGATTACTAATTGAGGCTGCTAGAACTATGTTAGCAGATGCTAAGCTTCCCATGACCTTCTGGGCAGAAGCAGTCAGTACTGCTTGCTATGTTCAGAATAGAGTGTTAGTTGTCAAGACTCACAACAGGACACCATATGAGTTATTTTTTGATAGAATACCATTGGTCAGCTTTCTTAAACCATTTGGATGTCCTGTCACTATTCTGAATACTAAAGATTACTTAGGCAAGTTTGAGAGCAAAGTAGATGAAGGAGTCTTTGTTGGATATTCTACTCAAAGTAAAGCTTACAGAGTATTCAACCATAAGACCAGAATTGTTGAAGAGACCTTAAATGTGACCTTTAATACACAATCTGTTAATTCTACAGGAAAGGGTCCAGAATGGTTGTTTGATATTAATGCACTAACAGAATCTTCTAGATACATGTGTGGATCATCAAATGCAGGAATAATTGAACCACAAGCTGCAGAGAAGAAAGAGAATAAATCAGACTATATTATCTTTCCTATTTGGTCTGTTGATCCACCAAAAATATCTCAACCATCTCAACAGGATGATAAAGAAACAGAAGAATTATCAGAAACATCTGATACTGCAGAAGATCAGGGAAGCAATATCAAAACCACAGAAGATATTGCAGGTGAAGAAATGATTTCTGAACCTATCTTTCCTCTTAATGAAGCAGACAGTGAAGAAACTGGAAGTCCAAACATGAATTTCACAAATTTGGAAGTTGAAATTCCTGTAACTTTTCAACCATCTGCAAGGGTTCAACTCAATCATCCTCTAGAGAATGTTATTGGGGATATAGGGTCTGCAATACAAACAAGAGGGAAAGCTGTTGTTCACCAAGATTCTGAAAGTGAAAGTTTTATAAGTGAATGTTTATTTGCAGCTTTTCTTTCACAAACAGAGCCTAAGAAAGTGGTAGAGGCTCTAAAAGATCCAAGCTGGGTTGAAGCTATGCAGGAGGAGTTGCTTCAATTCAAAATACAGGAAGTCTGGTCATTGATAGATCTTCCCATAAGAAAAAGACCTATTGGCACTAAATGGGTCTTTAGAAACATAAAGGATAAAAGAGGCATAGTGATCAAGAATAAAGCCAGATTGGTGGCTCAGGGGTACACTCAAGAAGAAGGAATTGATTACGATGAAGTTTTTGCTCCTGTTTCCAGAATTGAAGCTATAAGATTATTCTTAGCTTATGCTTCCTTCAAAAATTTCAAAGTCTACCAGATGGATGTTAAAAGTGCATTTTTATATGGCACCATTGAAGAAGAAGTATATGTTTGTCAACCTCCAGGGTTTGAAGATCCAAAACATCCAAACAAAGTTTATATACTTGACAAAGCTTTATATGGTCTACATCAAGCTTCTAGAGTTTGGTATGACACTTTGTCACAATACTTGCTGCAGAATGAGTTTAATAGAGGAGCTATTGATAAAACCTTGTTTACAAAGAAAATCAATAATGATATTCTTCTTGTTCAAATCTATGTGGATGATATCATTTTTGGATCCACAAAGGATTCTCTTTGTAAAGAATTTGAAAAACTCATGCATCAAAAGTTCCAGATGAGTTCCATGGGAGAATTAACATTCTTTCTTGGACTACAAGTTAAACAGCAGCAGGATGGTATTTTTATAAGTCAAGGAAAATATGTAAATGATATTTTGGAAAAGTTTGGTTTCAAAGATGCAAAGATTGCAACCACTCCAATGGAAAAACATAAGCACTTACATGCAGATTTTGAGGGGGAGGATGTAAATATTCATCTATACAGATCTATGATAGGTTCTTTATTATATCTAACATCTTAAAAATCAGATATTATGTTTGCTGAATGTGTTTGTGCCAGGTTTCAAGCAAATCCTAAGTTATCTCATCTACATGCAGTCAAAAGAATCTTCAAATATTTAAAGGGTCAACCAAAATTGGGCCTTTGGTATCCAAAGATGTCATCTTTTGATCTTATTGCATATACAGATAGTGACTATGGAGGATCAAATATGGACAGAAAATCAACATTTGGTGGATGTGAATTTCTAGGGAGTAGATTGGTCTCATGGCAATGTAAAAAGCAAACCTCTGTCTCAACATCAACAGCAGAAGCAGAATATGTAGCAGCATCAAGTTGTTGTGCACAGGTACTCTGGATTCAAAATCAATTGATGGATTATGGTTTGATTCTTTTAAATACTCCTATGTTTATTGACAATAACAGTGCAATCAGTATTATTAATAATCCTGTTAAACATTCAAAAACCAAGCACATTGAAATCAGATATCATTTTATTAGAGATTGTAATGAGTAAAAGTTAATTCAAATTTTTAAAGTTCATACTGATAATCAATTTGCAGATCTATTCACTAAAGCATTTGATGTTGGTAGATTTACATTTTTGATTACAAGTATTGGAATGATCAATATTTCGTAAATAATTTTCCTCATAAATCTCTATGGTGCTTGAACAAGGATTAATACTGATACACTAGTTAGTGCTGCTTATAGTAATTTTAATACTGTTATGTATTATTATTAATACTCTATCCTATATATATACTTTTGATAAAAAAAAAATAAAAAAAAATAAAAAAAAAGTAAAAAAAAATAAAAAAAAAATAAAATAAATAAAAATAAATAAAAATAAAAAATAAATAAAAAATACTAATACTGCTAAAACCTCTTAGTACTGCTTGTAATAAGTTTCTACTGCCTTGGTCGGTTAGTGCTGCTTATAACCAGTTAGTACTGTTAGCCATATTAGTACTGCTTTTTAACTCAGTGTGAGAGTTAATACTGTCAGTTGTTAATACTGCTTGTACACTTTCTACTGTCAAAATAGAACTATAAGAGTATTACTACTGTCTTCACACTTTCTACTGTTTATAGATACTACTGATTATCAATTACTACTGCTAGTGTGTATCTTTCTACTGGTTAGAAGTTACTACTGTTTTTAAGATATGTTACTTTACTACTGTTAGCATAGTTAATACTGCTTTCAAGTTTCTACGGATTGTAAAATTCTAGGGCTTGGCAGTACTACTTATACAACAGTATCAAGGTATCAAAAACACTTTCACTCTCTCAACAGCAGAAACCTCAACCACCTTCAAACTCAACCACTTTCAAATCAAACACTCAACATCAATGGCGTCTTCATCCTCATCAACTACAACTCTTCCGATTGTAGATAACCACAATATGCTCGCATATTTGGTTAAAACCCAGGATGCGACGGACTTTCATGAAATCATCGATTTCTTGAAGGAAAGTCACATTCACTATGCTTTGACTGTAAACCCAAAAGTCTACTACAAGCATATTAACTCCTTCTGGAACCACGCCAAGATCGAATCTATCGACGACACTAAACTCATTGTGTCGAAAGTAGAGGGCAAAAGAGTGGTGGTCACAGAGGAGTCTATCTGCAACCATCTCCATCTAGGAGATAACACAGGTATTTCTTTACTTTCAGACACTGTAATTTTTTAAAATCTAAAAAATATGGGTTATGAAGGGGATCTTACCAAATTTACTTTTTATAAAGGGCTTTTTTCTCCCCAGTGGAAATTCTTAATCCATACAATACAACAGTGTCTGTCCACTAAAAGAACATGCTGGAATGAGTTTAGGAGTGCAATTGCTTCTGCAATTGTATGCCTAGCCACAGACCAACTGTTCAATTTTTCAGAAATGATTTTTAATGGGATGCTCAGAAATATTGAGCAATCCTCCAAAATGTTTTTAATGTATCCCAGGTTTGTGCAAATCTACTTAAATGAAGAAATAAATGATTTAAATGCACATTCCAAAATTTTGAAAGTTCTGTCTCATACTCCCAAAGTTTTTTCAAACATGAGGAGACAGAACATTGGATTTTCAAATAAGGTCACTGCATTATTTCCCACAATGCTTAGTGTACCTACTACTAGGGATGAGGGAACAGAAAACCCATCTGTATCCCAACCCACATCCACTAGAAAGGCTCCCAAAAGAAAACAAGGGACCCCCAAGCCAACCAAAGCTAAGAAGCAAAAACAGGCTCAACCTGAGGATCCTCCACTCAATGAGTCTCAGCCAAACGTAGCAGAGGAGGTGGTCCATGAGGAGCGGGGTGACCATTCTGGAAGGGCTGACCCTACTGCTTCTAGCCCACTTGCAGAGCAGGACATGGTCAACATCAATAAGACCCAACCAGAGGCAACTGCACATGATGAATCTCCTTTAGGAGATGATTCTGCTACAGGACCCAGTACCAAGAACCAAGGGGCCTCTGCTGATCAGGCTAGGCCTGAGGCAGAAGGTAACACTTCCAATGACCTACCAAGGGATTCACATCCTGAAGGTAATGAGGATAGATCTTACCAAGAATTAACGGGTATGTTAGAAACTATGTGGGAAGTGGTGAAGACTCACAGGCAAATAATCAAGAAGCATAACAGGGATATCATGAAGCTGTCTGAGTTCATTGGGCAAAGCAGCAGCAAATAGAAGATTTGAAGATTTTATTGATCAAATGCCTAGATGAGAAGAAGAAGTACATCTGGGTACAAGATGAGGATATCCCTGAGCCTGTGACTCAGGAAGATGTAGAAGAAGAGGCAGATGCTGAGCATGCAGAGCCTATGGGTGAAGAGGCAGAACCCAAGGGTGCAGAGGAAGAGCCCAGAGTATATAAAAGAAAGGAAAAAGGGGTCTCATTCTCTGAACCTACAGAAACATTTTCTGGAGGTGAGATGCCCAAAATAGACCCTAAAGATAAGGGAAATGGTCTATTGATTGAAGAAGAGCCTGCTAAGAAATCCAAAGGAAAGTTTGGGGGATTCACTACCAGGGAGGAGCAGGAGGCTCATGATCATGAGGTAGCCCTCAGACTACAAGTAGAAGAGCAGGCTCGGTATAATGAGGAAGAAAGGGAGCAGGCCCTGAAAGATCTGCTGGAGAAAAAGAAGAGAGCAGAGGCAGAAAAGAGGGCAGTTGCTAAGAATAGCAGGAAGCCAACCAAAGCCCAGCTAAGAAAGACATATATTGGGAGATTGGGGGGTTTGATTCCAGATAGGGAGCTCAAAAGTATGCATTTTGACAGACTGGAATTCATGTATAATAAGGAGATTGAAAGGGAAAGGTTAGAAAGGAGTAATAAGGAGGGTGAGTCAGAGAAGAAAGGAGAAGAAGAGTTAGAAAGAGATGAAGCACAACTGCTTAGTCTACTGATCTTGAGGGATGATGGGATAAAGGTAGATCCATTAGCTACCAAGCCTCCAAAGATAGTAGATTGGGATCAAATACAGCTGGTGCACCAAGGACCTGAATTGACCAAAATTACAAGAGCAGATGGAGCTACAGAGTTTTATAGGTCATTTCAGGAGATTTTAAGAAAATTGGAGAGGGAGGATATAGAGAAGATGTATGAGGTTGGTAAGATGAAGTATGAGGGAAAACAGGTTGAGAAGATTCTGAACAGAATAATCTGGGGTTACTTCCTCATGATGTTTGAACCTGAAAGAGTACCTGATATCTTCAGTAGATTCTCGGAAGTCAAGTTTTGGATGTACTTTCGAAGATCTGGTGTCCATCAAGTTGCCTTAGAGAATGGAGATCTTCTTTTCATGATCACTGAGAGGAATTACAACTTGAATCTGGGGTTGATGAGATGCATGATTCAAGTCAAATTGATTACCCCAGAGGACTCAGAGACTGCTAGAGTTCTTCTTCACATGATCCTAAATCAGATACATCAGAAGTCTGAAGCTTCAAAAAGAAGAAGGTAGTGTATTAGCATCCCTGAAATTATTGAAAATTTTTGTAGAAACTTGAATCTGTAGGAGACAGATTAAATTTAGGGGGAGATTGTTGGGTCTAAAGATGGCTAGAGAATTTGATCGAAGATTAACACTGCTGGTTAGACTACAACTGCTAGTTACTACTGGTGAAGAGGAGTTTCTACTGTTAGTTCAAAAGTTAATACTGCTACCGGGTTTTACACTACCAGTAGAAACAGTTACTACTGGTAGAAAAGATTGAGTTAGTACTGTTAGAACAAAGTTAGTGCTGCCGGGTGAAGTTTCTACTGCCAGTACAAAGTTTCTACGGGTGGAGTAAGTTAATACTGTTTATATTTTACTACTGGTTGAGTTTATACTGTTCTCGGAAGTTTCTACCGTTCTTCAGAAGTTTATACTGCCCGTGTAGTTTCTACTGTTAAGGATTAGAGCATCTTTTTAACCAAGTGGGCCAATCAAAAGTCTTCTCTGCAAAAGCAAAAGCGCTCAGTAAAACAGAGCATGACTCAAGACGATAGGAGGATTAGATAGAAAGGTTCTTTGCATTAATTACTGTAGCGTGTAATTGGAGCTCTATAATTCTATAAATAGAGCTCCTTACCTTCAATAGAAGATATCTCAGAATCTTAGCATCTCAATATCTAGCCTGTATAATTGTCATTTGTAAGTTTCAAGGTTAATTGTAACCATGATACTTAAGTGTATTCGTATTATTCAAGGAAATAATATTGAAGCTTTTGATAATTACGTCGCTTTTACTTATTATTAATTTATGCTTTAAAACAGACTTAATCTTACTTCTAAAATTATAGATTACTATTCCGCGGTATTTCTATAAATATTCAATTGCAATAATTATTGACCCGAAAGGTTCAATTCGATCATGTCACTAACTTTTGCCGTTGGTTGGTTAAGTTATCACTCTATATTACTCATAATATCTGATTTGCCCTCAACCTTTCATCTGTATGTAGGCGTACTATCTGATTTGTTGGTTAAGTTACTCTTAATCAACCTTTTATTAAATTTTCACTTAGTAGCATACATATAACAATACTAATTTATAGTTTATACACGCTGTAAATGTATATATTAAAAAGGAAAGATAAAAACTAGTCAACTTGAACCTCTGTGACATGCTTCTTTTTGGTCTCTTTTTTTGGTACTATAACATGCAACACACCATCTTTCATCTCTGCCTTAATCTCCTCCACTTTTGCGTCTTCAGGCAGCATCAAACTTGTGCTATAGTAACCGTACGTTGCGGCCGACCAAAACTCGTCGTCATCGGAATCTTGTCCCTCCTCCTCTTCTTTACGCTCTCCTTTAATGAACAAGATCCTATCTTCAACTGTAATCTTCACGTCATCTTTTGACAACCCAGGCATTTGATACTTTATGCTATAGCTTTCATCTTTCTCCTTAAATCTCCTTATCAAACGCGAAGGCGATAAGTTTTCGAGTAGTTTGTTCATGTTTGTCGCAGCTTCCACAATCGCATGTCCAAATCCTTGTATAACAAATCTTCAAATTAGAAATTGTGAACTACATATCGTTATATGGACAAAAGTCAAAAGTAGAATGAAAATATGAGACATGAAAATGTGAGACATAAAAATGTATAAATTAATAGGTTTTTGTAGGTTGTCAAGATCGGAAAACTATGTATAACCGTAATATTTATTTAATGTTAAATAACATTAATTTTTTGAGAGGGTTGTACGTTGTCAATTAGTGATTACATATACATCTAAGTGTGCAATCATATATAGGGTGATGGTTTGTAAAAGATTTATAAAATGAAATTAGTACCGGAAAGAGGAAGGAAGCTCTGGTTAGCATTTTTGGACCAAAGTGATCGTCTACGGTGTCTCCTTGGAGAGAAGAGTTTGGGTTTCTTGGTGGAGTCGGAGACCAAAATCTCATTGGTGTCCGATTTCTCGTGGTTTTTGGTGGTGGTGGCGCAGGAGAACCGGTGGAATAGGTGAGAAGACAATGGGAGAGGTGATCTATGAGTGTGACTGATGTTGTTAACTATGAAACGGGACATGGCCATTGTGGTGTACGTGTGTTTAATTTTGGTTACGATGTTGGAATTATAAGCTGGTGCTGGAATATATTTATATATTTATTTTATTATTTTATATTGTAAAGATTAGAAGAGAAAAAAGAAAGGAAAAAGAAAAGGAAGAAATAGGTTAGAAGTTTTGAGAAAAGAGGTGATCTATTGAGAAGTTTCGTGTCATCTCTTTTGAAAAGTGAAACGAAAATTCTACGTGTTTCTGTGAGCATATACTTAAGATCAGAACAAATTCGACCACTCGCTAGCAATCATTATTTCGTGAAAAAATTTTGGTCAGTTGTGTCACGTCGTCACACTCAAAACTAACGAAAGACAGATACAACAGTGCTAATGTGGTTTCGTCACTTCAATTTTTTAACCTCACATTTACCGATATACCTACATTTACATGCACTAAATAAAAAATAAGAATGCATTAAAATAAATAAGTAGGCTCACTTCCTCTTCTTCCCTTTCGTCGTCAAACCGACGCATATCAAGGGAAAAAACAAACTGAATAAACGGTGTTAATGGTGTCAGTAAGTGACGAAAGGGGAAGAAACAATGGAAATAAAGCGTTGACAGTTGTTTCCTTGATGTTCCCGTTTTTTTCAATACGATTTTTTATTTTAAAGGTTTGAAAATGTAAATACGTTTAGTTAGACCTGTTAATAAATGGGTCCATAGTTTGAAACCCAGACGCAACATCCTACCACCAATTTCTTTCAAAACCTTGAACAAGAGAGGAATTTCTTTTTCGAAAAATTATAAGACCGAGTTGCGGCAAACATCATCGACGTTAACTTCATCAATCTTGTATTTTTTATGTTATAAAAAACTATTTTTAAGAATTATGTAATGTATCTAATTTCAATGCATGAAATTATGGATTGGTCTCGTTGGGTTATAGCTCGAATAGTGCGGGTCAAGCGTAGAGGATCGGATCCTTTATTTCTGGAGGTCCATGATTGTGTAACTAAAGGGGTTTCACGAAAAAGACCGTAACTTAGGCTACGAGACTCCATTTCAGGCCCATGAATAGTCAAATCGAAGCTTGGATCCGAGGCCCAAAAACGTCTCCTAGAATAAGTTATGGGCTATTTTATGATTTTTCTGTTTAAGTTGGACTTTTGTTTTGGGCATTCTGTTTGGTCCGTTATGTATTTTAGGCCCATTTTAATTTCTGCTTGTATTTTAGGGTTCCTTTATGTCGAGAAACAGTTCAGTTTTAATTTTTATGAAAGTTGAATTTTTCTTTCAATTTGTGTTTAACAAATGAGTTGAATTTATCCTAACCGCGATATTCATTGAATCAACGTGAGTTGAAAGAGATTATCATGTTATTATGAGAATCAACATGTTTATTCTTCGGTTTCGTTAATTGTATTCTACATCATCCAAGAGGTTTATTTTGTTAAGTTTTATGGGTGTTGTGTTTGTGTTAAGAGTTTGTATTTTCCGAGGTTTAGCTCCATCTTGGAGGCTTCTTTCTGATGTATTCTTCTGCTTCTCCCTAACTTTGGGGTAGCTTTTCATGTTATGCCTTGCTTTACAAAAAAGAAAAAAAAATGCATGATATGCTTGATTTAAAGTTTATAGTACATTTGATAATTTACCTATAATAACATACAATTATATACCGTATGTAATAATTTATAAGTTGCCTAAAAATATGATTTTAGTGATATACAAAGTTGGTGCTTAAACTTGTGCACCAAAGTGAAAGTGGGTTTGGGAAACCCACTTCTCTCACCTATAAAAAGTAAAACCGGATTTGCCAACCCCGTTTCTTGTTTCTTCTCTTTGATAACAGCGACAAAGTCGGAAATTAATTGAAAATTAAAAGCGAATTTGACAAACCCGTTTCTACTAGTTTTGAAAATGATCGAGGAAATGCGTTAGTTCTCATAATGTGATACGAAAACGTACTACTTTCAAAAAGATTCACAAGAGAGCAACAATGGTCGGTGAAGACACCACAAAAAGCCAAATTACAAACCAAATTGAAACACCCAATTCCAATAACTTTGATATCCCGTAGCCATATTTGGATTTAACCAAAAATAATGTTGCAAGTATAATAAATAATATTATAAGTTAATTGCATGAATGATCCATGTAATTTTTACACATTAACACACTTGGTTTCTATATTTTATTCTTTTGCATTAAAAGTCTAAAAATCTAAGAAATTGTTGTGCTCGGTTCTTCTTAAATACAATGAAATGACATTTTTACCTTTTAATTTTCTCATAAATGATCCTTAAAGTTTTACGTTTATTCTAAATTTGGTCCCTTCATACAAAAACAAGGGTATTTTGAATGGAGGTTAGAAAATAATGAGGCACTAGTTAATAAAAAGAAAAATGAATTATAAATTTAAAATACAAGGGTATTTTGGTCAGTTCGGTATTTTGGAATGAACTGAAAATCCGCCACCACGGTGGTTCGACGACAGTTTGATTCTTCTTGACGTCGATCTTCGGTTCTTCTACAATGACGGTACAAATCCGAAGAAGTTGCTTTCCTTTTTGTTGGGTTTGTGATCATTTAAATATATGTATATCGATCTACGAAATAGAACGGAATCAAAAGCAAAAAATAAAGTGTTGCTTTCATTTTGCTACTTTCCTTTTAGAGTAATTACATTCCCCATCTATCCCTGAAGTATATATGTTATTTCTTTCCCGATCTTTGAGTCGGATTTTTTACGGTTCAGTCCCTTTGTTGGAAAAAACAATGATCAAACCTAAGTTATAAATCTGAAGAGTCAAAATCTATCTCAGTTGTATTCAGGAAAAACTTAGTGAACTCCTGAGTCTGTGTTTTTGAGTCTGTGCTTCACAGACTGAAGATTTGTTTCTGAGTCTGTGATGCACAGACTGAAGAATTCTCACAGACTGAAAGCCGTGCTCTACTTGAAGACTTATGAATTCATCATCTGAAGAATGAAGATTGAAGACAAAAGACTTCACAGACTGAAGATCACAGACTGATGATCACAGATTGAAGATCACAGACTGAGAGCACAGACTGAAGAGCACAGATTGAAGAATGAAAGTACAATCGTACAAAAGAAGTTCTTCTTTTCCAAGGCTATGGTACAACTGAAGAGATGTTTGAGTAAAGTCAAACATTGGATAAAGTTTTACTTTTTCAGCAAAGAAACCTTTTACCTTTTGCTTTTTCTATTTCCAAGAAAAGCAAAAAGGGTAGAGTGCAAAGTTGCCCAAGATGAATGTGTTATCCCTTGGACAACTGACTGAGCTGGTTAATAGAAGTTGATACTCAACTCTATAAATAGCAGCTCAAAAGCACTCTTCAAGATATCCAAGTATCCAAGTAATTCAAGCACTCAAAGCAAAATAGTATACAAGACCTTTAAGCCTAGGCTCAAAGCATTACCACACTAACTGTTAAAGTTTGTAGTGATAATTGTATCTTAAATATACTAATACTTGGATCGTATTCAAACCATCTGTGTGGGTTTGAATACTTTGTCATCTGTGTGAGACAAACACTTTATTGTGAATAATACTTTGATTCATAATAAACTCTGTGTCAAAATTAATCTTGTTTTCCGCCTAGATTAATTTAAACTTGTTTGATATAAAACTTGGATATAAACTAACAAGTTAAGATAACTGTTATTTAATCTGTATCTAAGTTTTGGGAACCTTGTGACCCAACACCCTTGACTCGATTTTTTGTTTCAGTCCTCTTCCCTCTTCCCTCGTCCATATAAATCCATAACGAATTGACTAAAATACGCTTAAATATATATTTATTCATTTTTAATAATAATAATAATATATAATAATGATGATGATGATGATATATTTATCCATTTTTTCCAAGATGCATCACATGATTCACATCTTATTTGTTTTCTTCTGGTCCACCATCACCTGCTTTTTTTCTCCGATGAACAACATTTTTTGAACACAAAACTAACACCAAATTGGCAAATTCATCTATTTCTCTCTTTAAAATTCACAAATATAAACTTATTCTTTTTTTTAAATGCCTTTAGTTTTGCAAGCCTATTGTGAGATCTCAATCTTCCCTAATTTGTGTACCATTTGGATATTTATCATGACCGAGAAGTAGCAAATAGGAAAATCTCCGGCAATTCCTTCACCGAAACATCGTTGGTCGTTAACGGCGACGACGGCACGAGGTGACGTTAATGGCGACGACAGCGGATGGCGGCAGTGATGGCACTGGTGTGGACAGTCACCATCTACGATTCGACCACCACCATCTCCATTTGCGCCGTCATTACTACCGCCCCATGAAGGTTTGCAGATTTAGATTTGATTTTCTAGATTTAAGGATTTCAATTTTAGAGTTTCAATAGCGGTGGAATCTGTTTGGCTTGATTTGTTTGGGTTTTTTTGAGTGTTTGCAGGTAGTGGCTGGCGACCATGTATATATCCAGCGAGGATGGCAGTGGCCGGCGACGATGGAGGAGGCCAGCAGCCCGTGGATGTGGCCTACTGTGTTGGTGAGGTGGGATGCGGTGAGGTGTGACGGAGAAAATGAGACTCTTGTTGGGTGTTTAATCAATATATAATAAGAAAAGACTATTTTACCCTTTCCCTAATTGTAATAGGGACTAGAGTGAAACGAAAGTTCAGGTCTAAGAATTTGACCCCGCAAAAAATTCAAACTAAACTGAAGACGGGGAGTGAAATAACATACATCCTTCAAGGACGGTGAGTGTAATTAGGACGGTGAGTGTAATTTACTCGTCCTTTTAATGTTTTGACTTCTACAAATATAAATTTGATATAAGAATAATCTTTTTAGTTTATTTTATTCGAACGATAATGTGAAAATAAAAAGAAAATAAGGAAAGACTGTTGTACCCTTACCTTAATCAGAGGAGGGACCGGCAATGAAACTGAGTCAAGAGATTGGACACACACAATACCCGATTCAGAAACTGGATCCATAATATAGAGACAACTACATAGACGGACAATGTAACTTACACTTTTATTAATTGAATTTTACTCGTTAATTTTTACTGCTGATTTTTTATTGATTAAATTATGTAAACTCAGTTTAGTATGAACAATGAATAATCGCGGGGTTCTCCGCCTCTAAATTGCATTTGGGCGAAATGTTTATAACACGTGGCGAAAATATTGTGATCGGCGAAATAGGAGTTGACGGGAGATTTAGTTGTTGACTGGCAAATTGTTTCTGGCACGTGGCTCACATAGTCACATTATTTGGATAAAAAGTTTACGTCGGATACAACGATTTTGTAATGCATTTTAGGCCAAATCCTAGAGTAAAAATGAAAGAAAAATATTGACAAGGTCTAGATAGTGAAAAGGGACCCTTTTTGTTTTTGACCATGTCAATAATGTTCTCTTAAATTTTTAATGAATGTGAATGCACTCATACGACTCCTATATCACTTACAAGTTACAATACTCATGTTCTTACGTAAAAGAAAAAGGTGAATGGCAGCCAGTTTCTTAGCATTCCAGAAAATCGTACAAAATTGTTTGTCGCACACATTAAGACCACTACCAACCAATGATGCAAGTTGATGCATCAGTAGGTACAAAATCAGCGTCATGTCATCACTTCTCAAAACTGACTAACAACTAACTAAACACTGTCAACTCTGACACATCAAGCAGTTTTTTCAAGTCCCACATTTATCAGTATACGTTTATTTCTAAACACTAAACAAAAAATAATAACAAAAAGATATTTCTTAATCGTGCGGGCTCACATTTTACATCACTTCACCATAGATTTGGCGAAGTCAAAGTGAGTGACGCACCAAGTAAAGTGTCTCTCCCAATGGCATGACTAATTTATGAAAAGTGAAGCCAAAATTGAAGCTCCCATTGGACTACTCTAAAAAGTCCTTCGCAATTTCCAATGATGAAAATTTTGCTTTCACAAAAAGTGTCAGTTACAAAACTCGATGAGTTGTCACCATTTGATTCTTTTAAATAAATACCATGCTAACCCTAAAAAATGACCAAAACCCTTCAAGAGCCGAATACATTGGTTTAATTTTCTTACGCGCGGGTGCCCAAAATGTCCCTTAGAACAATCAATTGTAATCATAAATGAATGTCAGCCTAACTCATGCATTTAACTTGTGTTTGGCATAAAGATTTAAGGAGATAGTAGTAAATTGAGCTTTTAGTTTTTTTAATAATATCAAATTTTTATTTCTATTTGATAATAAAATTATAGAAACGATTATTGCAAAAAAAATCTCATATAATCTCTTTTTTATAGAAGCTTTTTAAGTGGCTTGAAAAAGAATTTTCAGCTCCAACTCCTATATTTTTATATTAAATGTTTATTCATGTTAAAAGAGCAAATATATGTCGTTCAAAATGGTGTTTGGAATTACTTATCTGTTAGGATAGTGATTCATACACCGACATTTATTTTAATACAACGACACCTATGTTTTAAAGTGTTGTTGTACTTTACAACACCATAAAAAACTATTAGTAGTATATGTAGAAAAAATGATGTATATTTCAACATTTTGATAAATATTGATTTTCAAGCTTTTAAGCGTTGACTTTATTTACATTTTTCATACTTATAGGTATGAACATTGTGATAAATATTGTTATTAGTTGAATTTCTTTACACTTTAAAATTTGAACATTTTGTACACACTTATAAGTGTGAACAACTTAACAAATAAGTTAACACTTTTAAAAAGTGTGAAGAAAAAAGCGTGGAAAATATACACTTTTGTTGTATTGAATATTATAAAATTTAAAATATGTATAGATACGTTATTAGGTGCACTAACATCATTTTCATTTTTCCGACTGAAACGTCAGTTTATAGTCCACCACTCAAAACCGTCACCATCTTCACCACTCAATCATACATTTGTGGCTTAAATATTACAAGACACATATTTAATTCCAAGTTTTTAACATTGTTTTACTTTGAAGCTAGGATTTTATTTGAGATGTTTTCGAGTAAGGAATGGATGCAAAAGAGAAGACATGGTGACTACCAAAGTCGTGACGAGATAAGATGAATAGGTGACAGAGGGTCCCCGAGTGGTGAAAGATGGTAGTGGACTTTATATTTGATGTTCCGATGTAGAAAATGACCGAAATTGATGATGAATTTGCTAGGTGTTATGGGGAAGGTGAAAATGATGTTATGTGAACCTAATAATGTATTTATACATTATAATTTATATTTTACTAAAAAACTAAAAGAATAAAAAAATATCACACGTAGCACTTTTTAACATAGAGTTAACGGGAGAGTTAATGATCGTTAGTGTAAAGGACTATTAACGTAAAAATTTCAAAAGAAAGCATCATTGGTGTAATTAAATTTTATGATGACTATCAGTTAAATTTGTTGTAAACTTAAAAGATAATTTGTGTAATTTTCTCTAAAAACAACGATCCAATTTTAAAAATATATAGAAACTATATAACTATCGTTTTTTCATAGTAAGATTCACGCTCTTGTATTAATTAGCATCACTTGCACATTTAATTTAAAATTGAACCCCAAAATCTCTTATAAGAGAGCAAACAACGCTCTTATGGTTTGAAAGCTTCTGTAAATGTTGCATGGTCATATCACCTGACACGCAATTCTGACACGCAATTGACACGTTATTTCCACGTCATCAAAAATGATTATAACATTAGCAGTTAATTACAGGCTAACATGGCATTACATAAAAAAGCAGCAACAGATTAGTTTGATATTTGATACAAGCTAAATATACATAATAGACTATGAGTTGAGTTATAGTTAGATATACTAAAGACACTTATCCATTTTAGAAAATATATAAAAACTATAAATAACTATCATTTTCATAGTAAGATTCACGTTCTCATATTAATTAGCATTACTTGCACATTTAAAATTGAACCCAAAACCTCTTATAAAAGAGCAGGCAACACTCTTGTGGTTTGAAAGCTTTAACATGGCATGGTTATATCACCTGACACGTTATTTTCACATCATCAAAAATAACTGTCACGTTAGCGGTAATTACAAGTAATAATATGTCAAATAAATAAAATAGCAACAACTAAAAAGTTTGATATACACAATTTAACAAAAAGAAGTTAAATACACACAATGTACTATGAGTTATAGTTAGATACACTAAACAAACTTATCCTCTTTTAAAAATATATAAAAACTATATTACTATCGTTTTCATCGTAAGATTCACATTCTCGTATTAATTAGCATTACTTGTACATTTAAAATTGAACCCAAGACCTCTTATAAAAGAGCAGGCAACACTCTTATGGCTTGAAAGTTTCTGTAAATGTTGCATAGAACCTTTAAGATTCAATAACATTCATTTCAACCCCCTGACCTAACCAAACCTCATAAAACACAATCATCGTTATAAATACGTACTTTGGAAACTAGCATGCTATATATTTTTATTTTACATAAGAATACTGTACTAATATCGTATAGTACAACTATAGTATAAACCATTTTATTTACCCTTTAAAAATGGTAAATCTAAGCACGTACTATATAGTGACACGTTGAAAGAGTCACTGTGAATCAGATTTATTGGTAGATTTCACAAAATGCGAGTGAAATTAGGCTTTACAAACAACTTTTGCACAAAAAATTGAAATAAAAAAGAAAAGAAAAAAACGATGTCATAAAATTTATATTCACACTTGTTATGTCACAATATAAACTTTAGTGACACATTTTGTTGTGTACATAAAACATGAACACTTTAGTTACTCATTTTAACTGAATATTTTCATTTTTCATGAATTTTGTTAATGTGACATTATTTCAAGGTCTCAGTTAATGACAAGTTTATTTGATGTATATGTCATGATATAAACATGCAGGTGGGTAGCATTGCTTACTTTTGGAGAGGGATGGCATAATAACCACCATGCATTTGAGTACTTGGCTCGACACGCGTTAGAATGGTGGCAAATTGACTTCGGTTGGTATACGATAAGGTTTCTTGAAATAATAGGGTTAGCGACCGATGTTAAGTTGCCGACCGAAGCTCACAAACTTAGAAAATCGTTTGGCGCAAATAATAAGTTCAAATGATTTCTCATTTTTGTGTCATGCATATTCAAATCTGAATTTACTTGGTATCATTTGTAAGGTTAGGTTTGAACAATCACAAGAATCGTGGAGTATACTTTTAGTTTATTATAACTATATGGTGATGATGAAATTGAACCCTATTCACTAACAATGTGTGGTTCATAAATAAGTTGAATTGAAATTCATCAAATTCCTCTATCCGGTTAAGAGAAATGCTGGGAAATCATGAACACACTGTCAATGATGACAATCCGACCGTTCAATCTCCGGGGATAGAAGGTTTTATGAACTCCGGGGATCGAAGGTTTCTATTACCTAGCTTCGAATCCAATTTTCCTTTTATTATTAAAGATTGATCATTTAATAAATTCCAATTCGATCGGAACACTCAATTATACCATCGAAGTAAGCATGTCTCCCCTGTTTAAGATCATACTCAGTTGGTATTATATACATGTCGTCCCTGTGATTGCAAAAGTAAGTAAACATGTATTCAATTTTTTATGTTTTTTGTTATGTTGAAATGGATTTTCACTATCATATCACTAGCTTTAATTTGCAAGTTGCAAGCTTCTTCACTTCTACTAAATGGCCTGAAAATTAATTTTCATCTTAAATTGTATAATTAAGTCCAAATCTAGAATGAGTTGAAGCATAATATGTAATTTTCAAACTATTAGTGTAAAAAGTACACAAAATATAATGCAACATATGAGGCATACACTACCCTACACTATTTTCGTATAATAATTAGTGTTACATCAAATTTGGTTGAATATTGAACATCTCTAATGTGTGTAATATTTATCGTGAAAGCTATACTAATTTAATTTAAATAAATAGTCTTTTGAAAATACGTTCACACAAGATGCTTTTTACCTATTCCAACATGTATAATTCAACAATTATTTTAGAAAAAACAAATACTAAGTGCTTGTAATAAATATAATAGCAAATATTCACTTTAGTAGGTTTAATATATTATCGGGAGTGATCTAGAGGTAAGCACTTTTTGGGGGGAAGCGTTAACATGAATTATCTTAACTTCGTCAATATAAATGTCAGAAGATGTGAAATTTAATAAATATTGATCAAAATCGATAGAATGTTAACTTCATTGATGAATTTTTTCGGTAGGTTATTACATCAATCGATAAACATTATATTATAAAAATGTTAAAATTATAAATAGTGATCGACTAATGTTAAGATTAACATTCATGATGATGGATATTAACGATTTTTAAATAAATACGGAGTATTCATCAACTAATGTTATGACTTAATATCGTATGTCACACTCAATTTCTATAATTTTTTTGTATTCAAATATAAGTTATAATCAATTTTTATAAGATACATTTCAATGCAATCTAATTAAGAGATTTAAAATGAATATTTTCTTTAATTTGAAGAAAAAGGACATTTGGAGAAGAAAATAAAAATTCTCATTTTACAAAAACTGGTATAGTATCAATATCAATCAGGACGATGAAGCTGGTAAAAAAAAGGTAATTTGGAAGGTACTTCTGATCTACGTACCATATTTCAATGGTATGCATTGGATCAATGCCATTCCTTTAAACTCGGCTTCAATGATGGTAACATTGACACAACTACCCCACTCCGGGTGCTTTTTGTAAGCTTTATAACAAGATTCTGATGATAGATCTTTAGTGAGCTTGGAAGATGACTCACTACCAAGCAAAATCTTTGTCATTTAAGGTTATTAGTTACCACCGGTTTCAGTGGTCCCTGCAGTCAGCAAATCACTAAATTACGGCACATTGACTCAATACTGAAGCTGTAACTATTAAGCAATGACTAAAATCTAGCTGCCAATTAATTTTGACACTGGTCAATAATAAAGCCGAGAGTGACGGAAACATTCATGGTAGATATGATAATGCTATTCATTGTCAGGATCAAATTTGTGACCACTAATTTAATTAAATAGTGGTCAACTATTCAGCATAAAAAATCACCATTGGTTTTTTAAGGATATATAAAATCTTTAAAAATAACTTAAATGCTAAGGGTATTTATAGCCAAATTGACCCCAAACTCATAAAAACTTACGGTAGTTTCACTCTGTAATTAATTAGTGACGGATGAAGTAGTGCATCAAATTTTTATATAAAGCTTTTACCCAATCGCCCACATCTACACAGATATATAGTATCATCAATGAGATAATAATGTGACACATCACTTTTTCTTAAGCCATCACCACCGGCCATCGCGAAACTACCATCATAAAAAACGTGTATGAATCACCTCCCATTCCTAGAAGTTATTTTGCATGAATGTTCATGCTCTAGGTAGGGTATAAGTTCGTCATGGGTGGTATACCGGTATAGTTTATGTTGTGACATTGTTAACACTATTCACTTCGGATGTGATCGTTTATTCTTACAATGTTGACACTAATGTTTTGACAACTTTAACTAGCAAAACTGAAAGAAAATACGCTTACGAATGATCATAATAATTATTTGCAGTAATGTAGTTTCTTGTATTAAAACTTAACAATATTCTTAGGTGAAAAATAAATTACAGTCGAGCCTTTGGTTCACCTGATCACAACCTACTATGTAATTATTTCAGAACACAAACTCGGACTATCTTTCTCAATCATACATCCCTTCCTGCTCCCACACATCCACCAGAAAATCTACCATTTCCTGCCATTTTAATCTAGTTTCAGTTTATAATAAATGAAAACATAAATAAATAATAGTAATAAACACACCCATTATATTAACGAAACAGATAACGACTTACAGAGAGAAGAACCGGCTTGGCAAACGGTTTGTTGCTGCCGAGCAAACTGTCGTAGGTTACATTCCAACTGCAAAACCACACACTAAAGTACATCAAGAAAATGTTGCAACACCGGTGCGTTAAAATTTATGTACAACTTATAATATTTAACTCAAGTTTGAATACTACATGTGATAATCTCGACCCTTTTTCTTAAATAATAGGAAGTGGCAATATGGCCAGTATGGGAATGGATAACAGGTCAAAACGGGTTGAGTTGCAGGTTGGGCAGACCCAGCCATCTATTATCTCTTTTTCTTTTGTTGTATAATTAACGTATTAAATATGAATTAAAATTAAAAACATAGATATGCTACTTCACATAGTTAACTTCAAATCGATCATAAGATATATAATTAATTAAAAATATGTTCTTATTGTAAATAATAATACTATAACTACTTCACAATAAAACATTTAATATATCCTAAGTTCAAATCGATATTAGATATTCAGTTAACCCTTTCGACCTAGTTGATCCATTTCATTAGCTAATATTTTATTACCTGTTTTGAACTGTAACCAATCATTTACAACCCGGATTGTCCTTATTATTTCAACGTTAAAATTGCTCTCTTAAAAATGGGTCAGTTTGGGTTATATTTTGCTGATAATAACTCAAATAAATAAGCTCTTAAGGTTTGGTAAAACTGAAACCCAGTAAGTTATAATAGGTTGATTCGGGTTACTTTTATCTGTAACGGGTCAACCAGTTTAAAAAAAAAAAACAATTGGACTAAACGGAAATGGGCCATAAAGTTGCTCAAAGTGTATTTTCAATGCATAAAAGCTCTAAACCAGTCAATTGAAATAATACACTTTTGTAATTGTATTGACACAACAGTTAAATATAAAAGGTATGGACAAAAGGTGTCTCGGGTCAACCGTTGATATCAAAAGTTACCCGTCTTGACCCGTTACTCAATCCAAGGCCGGAGCCAAGATTTTTTGTTGAGGGGGACCTGAAGCCATACTTCGTAAGTTCATAGTATAAAATTGAGTTATCGATTGAAGGCTTGAGACGTGAAATAAAAATTGCCGAACACATTATTTCATTTATTAGTCTTACAAGGTGAGCTACTAATTACTTATTAGCCTACAAAACATACTGTTGGTGCATAAATGTGTGCCAGTCAGTTGGTCAACGTTTGTTCTGTTAAAGTTAATTAGTCTGAGTGTGTGAAGTATTAAGTTTGTATTTTCGAGTCTGTAAACGAAATGTAATTATAGAAAATACACAATATACTGTTCAAGCGACACAGAGCCTGTGTCGCTATAGCGACACAAAGGCTGTGTCGCAATGGGCTGGGCCTGTGACATAGGGCTTGTGTCGCAGGGTCCAGTAGGGTTTGTATAAATAGAGAGTTAGAGTTTATGTTTTGGGGTGATCAAACCCTAGAGAGAGTGGAAGAGAGAGTGAAAGTGATTGTAAACGTTTATACTTCAATTGTTAATACAAAGAAAACGTTATAGATAATTGTGTGATTCGATTAAACGTTCAATACTCGTTTGTTTGTATTCCGCGCTTACATTCGAGGTCAACGATCTGACTTAGATCCGGCAACAGGGGTCCAACAAGTGGTATCAGAGCCTTAATCTACGGATTGTGTGGTATTAGGTCGTTTTTGTACGTTTTCGGTTTGAGTTGTGAAGGTATTTGGTGATTGATCGTGATTTTCAGGTCTATTAGATTGCATATTGTGTTTCTGGAAGTGTATTTTTGGGTTTGTTCGTCGATTACCTTTCGAAATTCGTTAGGGTTTTGAAAATTTTCGATTTTTAGGGTTTTTGGAGCTGCTGGCCGCGACATTGCGACACTAGCTGCGACACTAACTTTTGTGTCGCTACTAGGGTTTCTGTTTTGTATTTAAACTGCGACACAAGCTGTTGCGACACTAGTGTGCGACACAGCCTGCGACACTAGTGTGCGACACAGCCTGCGACACTAGTGTGCGACACAGCCTGCGACACAAGCCTTTGCGACACTAACTCAGTGTCGCTTAGATAAAAAAAAAAAAAAAAAAACTTTCATTTTACTCGCATTACCAAGTCTTTTGGCGGGAAATTTTTCGCATTACCAAATTTTGTTTTTAAGCTTAAAAGTTCTTGATTTTGGTTTTGAAAAACTTTCATTTTACTCGGACAGTTTTCGATATTTTCGAATCAAATTCAGGGTAGTTGTAATTTACAAAAATTGCAGGCATCACAATGTCTCTCCGAACCTTTACTCAACTATTAACACATAATAATGAGATCGGTAGTATTAATAAAGCTCTCATGTCTCGTCTCATTAGTAAACCTGAGGTACCTATTGAAGAGCCATTATCTTGTGTGTCATGTATCAAATTAACTAACAAAGTTAACAGATACAGTGAGGATAATGAACGCCTTACGTCTGAGTTAGAACAACTTAATAAGGCAAATAAAATTTTAAAAGAAAATGAAAAAGCTTTTGATAAGAAACTAGATGCTGCGTTTTCTGACCGGAAAGAATTAAAAGCTAAGATTTTCAGTCAACAAGATGCAATTGACAGTTATATAAAAATGATTGCTTTACTAAGAAAGGATCTTGCTGAAAAACAGTCACAAGTAGATGACTTAAGTCGAAAGCTTTCAAATTTTTCAACATCCTCACCGGTCTTTGACGAGATCCTCCAATCGCAAAGGACTGATACGAAGAGTAAGGCTGGTCTTGGTTACCACTATGTACCACCACCTTCTGACTATTTACCAATGCCTTCAAAGGATTAAGTCAAAGACTTTGTACCTACCTTTACAAAGGTAGATACAAAATCTGTTGCTGAGCCAGTGTTTGATACAACACCTGCTGTTAAGATGCTTGAGTTTGTTAAGGCTAACATAGTGCCTCCAGTTAATATTGAGGAGCCTGTTGAGGTAGAGGATGTAACTGAAGAGGCTCTGATTAAAATTGAAAAGGTTGATGTTAAACCCGAAAATCATATAATTACTAATGAATCTGAAAAGGCTTATAATAGTAAGAGTAAAAACAAGGTTGTAAATGAATCCGAATCTGTTAAAATCTCAAAGAAGGATTCAAAAGGAAAATCTTCACATAATTCACAATCATCTGTGAATAATCTGAAGAATGAGAACATAATTAATAAATCTGTTAAAAAACAACCTTCAACATCTACCTGTTCAACTTTAGAGGCCTCTACATCAACATGTACGCATAAGTGTTCATGTTCTGTAAATGCCTCAACTTCTAAGCCTCCCTCAGTAAATCCTCCATTGAAACAATTTGAGGGGAGTCACTGGAAAAGGCCGTATGTGGAAAGGCGGTCGTGTTATCGGTGTGGTCAACAGGGCCACATCATTAGGGATTGTCGGTTACTATCCCTAGATAGGTTTGGTAGAGGGATGCCAAGAACTTCATTTTTTAGAAATTCTTTTCAAAAATCCTTTTCAAGACGTGGTTCGTTTTCGCCCGTATCTAGTTGTGCATCCAACTCTCCAAAACCTATGGTTAGAGTAAACAAAGGTGTGCTCATTAGACCTCAAGTCCAAAAGCACAACTTTGTTGAAAATAAAACATCTGAACCTAACCAGGTTTGGAAACCTAAATCCACCAACGACACATCAATGAAATCATCTGAATTTTTAAAATATCATAAACTCATTGATGTGATGGTTATGGATGATAGTGGACAACCCAAGTCTATCAAGGCTTGGGTGTCTCATAATTACTAATGTTTGTTTGTGGTGATGCAGTCAGGTTTTTGATCGCTAATACTTTTAGTGACTGCAAGGATACGAAGAAGGTTGATTTCAAGGTGCTTATGTGTGGTGCTTATGTTTGAGTGAATGGATGAAATTCTAAAGTGATACGAGGTGGTTAATAAGTGCTAAAAGTATTTGAGTTTGACTTGATATGTGACTTGAAATTTTTGTTTCCTTCATGATTATTTATTTGTTTGTTTTTGAGTAAAGAATTTGCTGTTCTGGGGAAGTAATTTTAAAATTCCGATTTAAAAAGTCTGAAAAATATGAACAGACAAATTCTTGAAAACGCAACTGCCACTCTTTATACTTGTTAGTATAAAAGAAACGCAATAGTTGCAACATTGTTAAAACTAGACGTTGAATTGTGTCTGTAAACAATTTGAGAAATGATAGTACATCAGGAGACATGCATAAAATGGAATTTTAAGGTTTATGTTTGATGTGTCAGTAGATTTATCTAGCATACTTGAAATATCTTTTATAAATATTAGATTCATCAAATAATGTATTGATAGGCATTTGTTCTAGAGTTACTAAGAAGCTTAACTTTCAAAAATGCATATTATTTTATATAAAGACATATTAATATGTATGACTTTAAGTTAATTTAACGTCCAAAATGTCCGAAATATTTTGACGCTTCGTCTTAATATTTGGATGATGAACATGTTATGATCTAAAAATATAAGGTCTTTGTATGGTGTTATCTGGGGGAATATATTAGGTGTCTCCTCTGTTGTATGAAAATACAGACCTGGTTTCATCTAATATATTCTTCAAAAGAACTTAGGTACGTAATCTATGTTAACCTATAGACAACTATTACGTACCCGTGGCATTCTTCAAATTCTCAAAATAAAATGTACAAAAGTGCAGAAAAGTTATAAAAAGTTTGCCTCATACTGGTTTGTGTTAAACTATGGTACTCTGTTGTACGAAAGTACAGACCTGTACCCTCTAATTTAATTGTTCAGACTGGTGTTTGTTCAACCCGAACTATTGCTTATGTGACTCTGTTGTACGAAAGTACAGACCTGTCACCGCTATCTTAGTTCTAAAGATACGTTCATACCCTCAGACTGGTGTTTGTTCAATTCCGTCCCCAAAAAGATTGTTTATTTATTGCTTTCAGTATTTTAATTCTGTCTTATAAAGAAAATTACAAAAATATTTTATTTCTAAGTTATTTTATTCAAGTTAAATATCATGCTCATATTCAAACGATAAGAATTGATGAGAGTTCTCCAAAGACTTTGAAGATAAATATTATTGGAGAAGCTATTAATGAAAGAGATGATGGTCACTGAAGTTGAAGATCTAATTAGTTGTCAGTCATATGAAACTGAACATCAAGATTTTTGAAGACCAAGCTATCTCCATGGGGAAGTTTATTGGTGAAGACTAATTAAAGATTAATTGACCAAGCTGCTGACATGGGGAAGTTTATTGGTGAAGACTAATTAAAAATTAATTGACCAAGCTGCTGACATGGGGGAGTTTGTTGGTGCATAAATGTGTGTCAGTCAGTTGGTCAACGTTTGTTCTGTTAAAGTTAATTAGTCTGAGTGTGTGAAGTATTAAGTTTGTATTTTCGAGTCTGTAAACGAAATGTAATTATAGAAAATACACAATATATTGTTCAGGCGACACAGAGCCTGTGTCGCTATAGCGACACAAAGGCTGTGTCGCAATGGGCTGGGCCTGTGACATAGGGCTTGTGTCGCAGGGTCCAGTAGGGTTTGTATAAATAGAGAGTTAGAGTTTATGTCTTGGGGTGATCAAACCCTAGAGAGAGAGAGATACGGCAGAGAGAGTGGAAGAGAGAGTGAAAGTGATTGTAAACGTTTATACTTCAATTGTTAATACAAAGAAAACGTTATAGATAATTGTGTGATTCGATTAAACGTTCAATACTCGTTTGTTTGTATTCCGCGCTTACATTCGAGGTCAACGATCTGATTTAGATCCGGCAACAGGGGTCCAACACATACCCAATTGAGTACGCAAAGCACTCGCCAGCCCACCTACTGGCTCCGCCACTGACTCAATCGACATGACCATCCCATTTGACTACCTTTAATTTGCACATGTATATGTATAAAAAGAAATGAGTAACCTCAATCTGGGTTCACGATGTAGATCTTTTTGTTTAGACTTCCTTTTACTTCCAACCCATTCCTGCCTTATTTGACTCCAGAGAAGAAAACCTACAGCAATGTCACTCACTGCAGCCATTATATAACTATATACGTAGAAAAAGTATAAGATAATAAAGGATAATAAGCCATGAAGGTTACCATGATTTATGAAGCTGTGCGACATATTCCCAATGCCATGGGAAGCAAAAGATGGATTGTCGTGAGAAAAAAGCACACTATTATCCATGTCACATTTATTACTTGTCCAGACACCCTCCGTCATACTAGGTTGTAATGCAGAGCGAGATAGACTTTCTTGACCTTTCATCAGTTTGTTCTTCGCATCACATCCAAGACAGCCACTGCTCTGTTACAAATTATTTTAACTCTGTAAGAAACCACATAAAATTACCTGGTTGCATTAACTTATCCTAGTTAACCTGCTGAGTAATTACGAATTTAATTTTATTAAATGTAGGTATGCATTCCCCTTTCTATAAAGACTTAATGAAGCATTTGTATTTAAGAACCTAGGATCTAATGAAAATCGATCTACCGGTTACATAGATCATATTGTCTAGCCTTCACACCTAAACAATATGTCAAACATACCAAGCATAACGAGTAAATTTAAGAAAGGGGTACATGGCACAGAAAGGTACCCATTACCAGATTTCTAGTTTAATGTACTTAACTTTTTCCTGATCTGTTTAAGGTATCTAAGTTTCTTTTTACCACCAAAACGAGATTTTTTTTTATGTTACCTTTTCAAGTATCATGAATCATACCAGAAACATATAACCAACAATCAAAGTAAATAATATTTACTTGTAACCTAAGTCAAAAACTCCCATAATAAAGTTTCTCTCAACAAGCCTATAACCATTAACCAACATATCACAACTAACAACCCGGCCCTGTTAGGTTTTCAACTCTCCCTAATTAAAGGGGTGTTAGGATTAGCTTGTTTTATAAAGTTACCAACTTATTGAAAGCTCAATAAGCCATTAAGCTCATTTTTAACGGCTTAAGAGCTTATCAACTTTACCTTACGCCTTCTTTAAGCTCATAAGCTCACTTTGATAAGCTCATAAGCCAGAAAACTCAGCTTTTGATCAATAAATAAACCTAAAAAGTAAGCTAATTCAAACACCTCTAATTAAACATAAAAACAACAACCAAAACAAAAGGATCAATACAAGTTAAATAAAACATATTGATTCATATTTTGACAACATTAAAACCTAATTACTAAATAAAACAATGAAACTAATGGAATCAAACAACTTACCCCATACAAACAACAAGATGAAATAACCAAGCGGTAACGAATCCAAAACGTAGCAGCGTTCCAACCAGAAACATCGATTTTAATCACAACGGAAGGAGATACTACAAGCCCCTAATTTTACAATAACATTAAATTAGATACAGATCAAATATATATTACTGTAATTGATAAGTTAATTACTTGAGTTATCATATATATATACGTATATATAGATATAGAAATAGATAAATATAAATGTACCTGGAAGGGGAACACATTTGATCAATTTCCTTCCTAAGTATGAATTTGATGAATGACGGGGAACTGAAACGGAAATGATTCGAAACCCTAATTATTGTTGTTTGATGAATGAATTTCCGGTGAGAAAACGCAGATCGGTGATGATGTTATCGAAAACGTAAAATTTGTTTATAATTTTCATTTGAGAAAATTACACGGATGGTCCCTTCGGTTACATCTAATACTAGTTCCGTCCACATTAAACCTTTTTATTACGTTCATAGTACTTTATCTCAAATTTATTGCGGACCATTAAATTTATCGACTAAATCAAGTCATGTGTACCTCGAGGGTGAATAAGTTGACATGCGGCTAGTGACCAGCTTTTTGTAAACCGACCATTGGGCTTAATTGACTTGTCCGTTTGTGAATCTTTAACTTTTATATGAATTGCAACGCTTTTTTATTTAAAGATAAATGATATTTCAGCTATTGATTTTGATATTTTAGCTATTGACTTTATCATTTTATTTTCGTTTTTCAAGTTAACACTCAAAATTCAACGATCGTTTTTTATGTATTGTATCATCTTATCGTCATCGATGTATTCTGGCAACCAATCCACAACCAGCAATGTATTTCGTCGACCTCCCACTAGCAGTAGTGATGGCTTCATCTTCTCCGAAGAACTACATTTTGAATTCTCCGACGATGTTTTTAAACATACAATCTGGGGTTGATTAGAGTTTTAGAAATATTGAAATCAAATGATGTATTAAAGAGCTTTAAAAATTGATTAATTTGATATATTCATTTTTAATTTTAAACTAAGTTATGATATATTTTCGTTCAATAATAAGAAATCGAAGTAGTAAAAATGATGGTGGAAGAGAATGAAAGGAGCAAAAGGGAAGCGGACACGGACACCAGTGAGGATTAGTAGAAGATCTAGAAATTTATTTTGTTAGGATCACAAAAGCACCGTAGACAACCTTAAATTGCAGTAAATAACATAAAAACAACAATAAGTGTACACAACAACATTTAAAATGCACCACAAATAGTAGTAAGCTAACCATTAAGAAGCAAAAAAACAATTTTAGTGATACATCCAAACATCAAAATCGTGGGAGGTCGTGATGGTACATGTCAAGTTCTTTTTCAAGATCAATCTTAACCATACTATCAAAATCGTTTGGACACAACTCACTCAACCTTATCAAACAAAGAAAATGAATCATATGAATTCAAAGCCGTCATGTTTCAATGTAGTTCGGTACCAACCTCACTAAAACGATCACTAAGCAGTTGCGAGAGACTAAATGACCTGATTTTTAAAGGATCAATGAAGTGTATGTTGACACTTTAGACTTTTGAAACATTTTTTAGTTAACAAATCGTATCAATGAGGACTAAAACGAAGCAATTGAGAGTTTGTTGTTGGTTAGGAAGCAACCATACAACAATTGAAAAGGCCAAAATAACAACGTATAAACAATTTGATAGGCACATAGTTCGATCAGTTCCATGCGTTTTTTTCTCTTTTTTCTTTTTTTTCAAGCCCATTTTCTTTTTTTTTCAATGAGCTTAGGGCATACTTAAATGGATTGAGGGCATTTCTTAAATTGACCCGAGGGCATGATAAATAAATATACAAATATAGGCTATTAACTTTTGGGCCACTGAGGCTTGGGCCCCACTTTCTGGTGAACAAATCTGCCCCTGTCGGGACACATGTCAAGAAGATTGTTGCTCATTCTACTTCGGGGTGACAAAAAAACCGAAACCAAAAAAACCCGGAACCGAAACCGTTCAAAATCGGTTTTGATCAAAACCGGTTCGGTTTTTCTAAAAACCGGCGGTTTTGGAACCGGTTTGGATATTAACGTTGGGGAACCGGTTAGAACCGATTTGAAAAACCTGTTTGGAACCGGTTTTTGGAGCTGTTCGAAACTAGCCGTTTTTTCGAAAAATTTTTACCATTTTGGAGCCTATTTTGTGATTTTTTTTACCATTTTGGCATCCTAAAATCAGTATAAATAGATATCTTGGGTATGGTTTAGTCACAACACTCAAACTTGCTCATTCTACTCTTAAAACACTCAAAATGCTTACGATTCGCGTACAAAACTCTCAAAACGCTCTCTAACCGCTCTCAAAACGCTCTCAAATGGCAACTCAATCTTCTTCAACTTCCGCCGGTGTTGGTTCTTCAAATGCACCAACTATTGTTCAAGTTTTGGTAACCAAACGAAATCCGGAGATTTGGTGTAATTACGACAAAGTGTTGTTGTCGGATGGTACGACTAAGGCACATTGTAAACGTTGCGGGAAATTTTTAAAAGCCGACTCCAACTCAACGTTGAAATCAAATGCAACACGGTATTGTGATGGAGTCAAAACTAATCCGGAGGAGGGTCAAGCAACCATGTCACGGGATGGGGGTATTTTTACATACGAAGCAGAGCGGTGTCGACAAGCATTTGCGGGCTTTGTGATTCAAAAAAGTTTACCGTTCAACCACTTCGACAACCCTTGGCTTACTAGGGTGATTCAAAATACTCTTCAACCGTGATATAATCATGTAAGTCGTGTTACTCTTAAACGTGATGCCCTTAAATTGTGGCAACAAGCTAAAATGCAACTAAAAACCGGTTTTGAAAACTTAAATACAAGTGTATCATTAACAACCGATGTTTGGTCGGCTCCTCATGGTTTGCCCGGTTCGTACCTTTGTGTTACCGCACATTGGGTTGATCCCGTAACTTGGCAAATGATGAAACGTACCATTGCTTTTGAAGACTTTGAGTATCCTCACACGGGTCAAAATTTATTTTACATGTTACGAGATGTAATGAAAGCGTTTAAATTACAACAAAAGGTTTTTTCAATCTCGTTTGATAACGCGAGTAATAATACAAACGCCGTTCAAAGATTAATACTAAAATACGGACCACCTTTGAACGGCATTTTTTTATCATAGTCGATGTGTTGCACACATCATTAACTTGGTTGTGCAAGACGGACTAGCGGTTGGAGAAATAACCATAGTAAAAGAAGCGTATAAAACTATGTTACAAGATATATTTTATAAGGGTAAGGCTAGATATAAACATTATATGAGATTGTGTAAGGAAACGAATTCCATTTTTTTAACCCTAATTGGGACATGGCCGTAAGATGGAATTCGACTTACAATATATTTGTATGTGATTTACGCCAACTTGATACTTTATACGTTTTTCATGATCAACTTGTTCAAAAAGATCTTGTAGGACACTTTATGACACTTTATACGTTTTTCATCAATATGCGACACTTTATATGTTTGTATGTAGAATTTCTACTTATTTTAACTTGTTGATTACAAGAACCTATTTACTTTTTATTTATTTATATAATAATAATAATATAATTAAGCTTTCGTTTGAAATTTTTTTGTATGATTGTTGGAAAATTAATATAATGTAGCATATTATATTTACTTTATCGATTATGAACTTTTTACCAACTACCTAAATCATCAAAAGGTTATAGTTTTTGCCATTTTGCCCGATACAATTTCACTCTTTCTTTGCCGAATAAATGGTAAAGTATTTAGAGTTCTGCTTCACTCTTAAACTCTTGAAATATTTTATATTTAAAGAGACTTTTGAACAGGTTATAACCAAAGAGCATTCTAGTAAGTTAAAAACTTAAAATCGATGCCGAAAGAGTAGATCAATGGTTAGATATCTATGCATAATACGTTAAGAAGAAGACTAGTAGTTATAGCAAACATAGTTCGATTGTTAAATATGTGGCAATTTAAGCCCATCTGTTTGAAAATGAGTTGGTGGTTTAGAACATATAGTCTTTGTTACATGTCAAAGGGATTAGGTTGGGTTGGAAGACAATGTTCTTTTTACCATTTAAAATTACTAGCATGACAAATGATATACAAAAACTATTGTAGTTAAATAATGTTATAATTTTTTGATCAAAAATATTTAGCCAACTTTCGACGTGAAAACTACACGTTAATGTTGGAATGTCGACTACACGTTATGTACATACTTAGTATTAAGTGCATACGGACATGTAGACGTACATGTATTGCGTTAAATAACCGTATTAAGTTTATCACTGATATATGGTTTGGACCTCAAGTAATCTAATAGGGTCCATGTCATATAATATAAAGTGTAGGGACTAAATGTGACAATGTGTGGAACTCCTGGGTTATAACTATCAATGAATGATGGACAAACTGACAGTTCCACAGATTCGTATAAATTGGTGTGGTCCCTGTAGTACATTCGTTTACTTTGGTTTTTCTCTAAATTGATTTCCATCATCATATCGGAGAAGGCTTCGGTACAAGCAATCGAATTAATCATAAACTCACTCATCAAACACTTCTGCAATTAATCTCATATTCAAATAATGATCTGAACAAGTGATCTTTGGGTTTATCATGTTCTTTCAGTTTAAACATATAACTTTTGACCCATTTGACTCGCTATCTTGAATCTATTCCTTTAATATTTTGCACATTGACCCGCCCGTTCATAAGTAAATGAATCAAACTGCCACCTCTAATTCAGCTGGGGCAGCCAAGTGTCCAACAAACTAATTCACATCTATTGTTCCTATCCTCTATATGATTACATTTCCTGGCATACATTTTTAGGCCTAAGAAGCATTTTTCTTACAACTTACGAGTTTGTATGCATTAAAAGGTAGATTGGGCAACTTACATCCTGTCAACTCATTCAACATGTTCTCCTTGCATGTAGATAACGTCTTATCATTTGATTTGTTTGAAAAACACGCAACCCAAATAGTCCCATTTGTAAGTAAATTAGTCGAAATTACCAGCTTAGTTATTGTGTTGTGTTGCCACTGCCATTAGCCTAGCGATTAACATCTAAAAATAAAAATTTAACTTTCAAAGTGAACATACCTTAAACATTGTCACAACACTAAACTTCTAGGAATCTACCCAACCTGATTTGTGCAGTGGTCCAAGAGGAGGCTCTTTTTTATAGAGAAAGCATATTTGAGGAAAATGACGTGCAGGAATAAAGTTGAACGTAGTTCAGATGCAATATAAATCATTGTTTTTTCTCCACAAACAAACCTGCATCATACATTATCTGAAAAAAGTACATCTTAAACAATCAACCTATTGATATTCGAAGACCCAACGGATTCTTCCAATGTATCATTTCTGGGTCCAACGGAATTCATAGGTATAGGAATATGAATACTTTGCTCGAATTAGATTTCAAATCCTGTTTCAGATTGGCTGCAAATGTAGACTCTTCATCGAATAGAGTCAAAGGACACAGTGATTGCCTAAATGATTCAGTTATCTTTTTCCTACAAAAAATCATATGAACAGAAACCTTGTGTTAGAAAGCTGAAACTTAAATCTACATGGTGATACGGGACGCATCACCAAAACGACTAGTTTTTTGAATTTGGACATGCCTTTTGAAGTTGGAGTTTCTTGAGTTGTTAATGTGTGTTTAAGTTGGTTTAATTAGTCCTTTAGTATTCTTCAACTCTTGACTTTTGATATTTTGGAGGTTAATGTACTTTTAATATTTTTAGCCTATATATAAAGGCTACCATTATGTTCTAGGAGTTTTAGTTTTGAGTTTTGATTTTTATGAAAGTTGAATTTTCTCTCAAATTTGTGTTGAATGCTTGAGTTGAATCTTACCTAATCGCGGTATTCGTTTTGAATTAACGTGTTTAGATCAGATTTTTTTGGTATTCATTGGAATCAACAAGTTTAATCTAGTTATCTTATTTGCAATCTACATCAATTGGTATCAGAGCTGAAGTTCCTGTTCAAAATGACAATTTACGACGTTTATGAGGAGTTAGAGAAACCCGATGAATGTGAGATTTTGTTTATAAACAGTGTTCTCGATGGTAAAGTTTGGCTTTCTAGTTATGATGCTATGAGAAACATATTCGATAAGAGTTACATCATTCAAAATGATAATTCTGATGTTATTATTGATGGGGTAAGTTGTGAAAATCTTATTTCTTTGAATATGATGGATAAGTTTCAATTGGACGAGGAAGACTACATGCATCATTATAATCAATCTTTACTTAGCAAAGAAAAAGATATTAACGATGTCACAAAGATATTCCTCGTTTCATCTTATTTGGAAAGTAATTCCGAATCTTTGAAATGGCAAGGTGATCTTAAGATCAATCAACGAACATTCCAGTTTTCAAGAGAGAAAAGTTTTTTTCACAATAATGTGAAAAAGTTTTATTTTTCTACTACTACCCTTATTCTCTTTGGTTATGTTTTTTTAACTTTTAAATTGTTAATGCTACTGATCTATCTTCAAATGTTAAAGAAAAGTTTTGTCAAGACTCGAGGACGAGTCGCTTTTAACCCGGAGAGAATAATACGGGACGCATCAACAAGAAGACTAGTTTTTCAGAATTTTGGTCGACTTAAAAGAATAAACTGGAACCGGAAGATAGATTCATCCGAATTTGGACATGCCTTTTGAAGTTGAAGTTTCTTAGGTTGTTAATGTGTGTTTAATGAGTTGGTTTAATTATTCTTTTAATATTCCTTAACTCTTGTCTTTTGGTATTTTAGAGGTTAATTTACTTTTAATATTTTTAGCCTATGTATAAATGTTACCATTATGTACTAGAACAATTAGTTTTTGATTTTATGAAATTTAGATTTTCTCTCAAATTGTGTTGAGTTGAATTTAACCTAATCGCGGCATTCGTTGAATCGACGTGAATTAGAAAGAATTATTTCTGGTATTCAGGGAATCAACAGAAATTAATTCGTGTTACGAATTTGTCACTACGTCACATGGTCAACCACATGTTGAACTATGATTCTTGATTGCTCAATATCAACTAACAAACAAACAATAAAACTGGACTGTAAGTCAGCAGTTTAGCATGTTCAAGTGCAGACGAAAAAAGAACCACCGGAAAATGCAAGATTTGTTTCGTGGTAATAATATAATTTTCTAATTATTTTAACAGTTAGTAAAACAGTGTGCGCCTTTGCGGATCAGCCCAGTCGTATTTTCAACATGCACTGAGTACCTGTTTTGACTTTTAACCATTACCCAACCCATCCTAATGATGCGGGCCCAAGTGCTGAAGAAACATCAAGGCCCAAGATCGAATGAAGAAACGGACTTCACGAAAACAGCCATAACTTGGGCTACGGGGCTCCGTTTTAGGCCCGCAACCTGCCAAATCGAAGCTTGGGCTATTTTATGTTTTATTTTTTATTTTGGGCTTTTGTGATTGGCCCGTTTTGTTTTTAGGCCCAATTCGAAATTCTGATTTGTTATTTAGGGTTCATGTTGAACCAGAAATATTTAGTTTTTGATTTTATGAAATTTACGTTTTCTCTCAAATTCGGTTGAATTTTGGAGTTAAATTTTACCTAATCGCGGTATTCTTTAAATCAACGTGAATTACAATGAATTATTTCTGGTATTCATGGAATCAACACGAATTTGTCACTACATCACCTGACCACCCATTTTGACACTTTTACTACACTGATAATAGGGAAGAAATATAATAAAATATATACATACATATATTTAATAAACGTGTTCGTGAAAAATGAAAAATGTAAAATGAAAAACGTGCGCAATATACATACGTAATATAGGAATATAACAAACAAACAATATTTCTGATAGCCTGAAAATTAAAATATTCAGACGAGCAGCTCACAAGTTAGTATTAACATCATACGATACGTAAAACTTTAGAGCTTATCTTCACAAAAATTATTGCCAACAATCGTTCACAGAAACTCAAACAACTGCAGAACCCCAAAGGCAAAAGATTAAAATCGTCACGAATTATTTATTTTACTTTTGGTAGAAGCAGTACAAGTTTTTAAACCATGATTAATCGAGATAATTTCATACTTGGGTGATGGACTCGAGGCTAGTTCTGAACCATCAGAATCATATCTCCCCTCATATGCATCTTCACATCCTTCAATTGAAATTCATTCATATAAATAAAGAGATGACCCCGAATATCTACGACCATGAAACCAGAACTTCTGTAAAAAGTGTATTTTAAGTCCTATGTATTATAGCAGAAACGGATCAACAAACGAGGATATATAGAAAACTTAACCATGAACTGACTTTCGGCAGGGCTAGGGAAGTGCTGAATAAACTGGCTCAAGCACTTTAAAGCCTGAAGATGGAAATAGGGATGATGAATGACTGCCCTTTCCAGTAGAAATCTAACAAATAATATCAATACATTTAGACTAAAAAACCTCCATTCTGATGCTCCAGTCATCTGGATCTTCAGATTGTACAGAATTCGTAAATGTGGAGGAGAGTTCAACCATCAAAGATTTGACCAATGGTGACATCAACGCACTTGTTTTTATCTAAACAACTTGATATCAATAAAAGCATTCTATTCATTTTATCACATAAAGCAAATAAGAGATCAAATTTATAAGTTATAACCCCCAGTCCCCTAGTATGGAGGTACAAGAATAGACAATCGAAAGAGCTTTTTAAGCAATGGCTCATAATAAATTTGCATTAGTGAATATCACACATATAGAAATTTAGACCGACTTTACAAGCTATACTACATATGAAACAGCAGCGAGTTTCACCTTATTCTTGTATATAGTACAGAAAAGAATTTTAGATGGCAACCATACAATAGCATGTGGGCATTCATAGTTTTTGTACTCTAAAAAAAAGCTTATTATTTTATATAGAATAGACCTGGGGTGATGAAACGATATCATGCAAGCACACGAATGAAATTGGTAATTAGTGCAAGCACCAACTTATTCATCAAAATCCTCAGAGAGGAGAGCAAAACATCTAAAAGCCCCGTTCACCGGACACTTTAAGAATTTATACTAAATGCATCAGCAAGTAATGGCAAGAAAATAATAAGTCCAATAACATGTGGAGTAGCATATACTGGAAAATTAACTACTGCAAAAAACTCAGTAACAATGGCATCTATATAATCTTATTGACATTTCAAGCTGTTCCATTTGTTGTTATTAGAGTTTAAACGCTATCATAAACACCATCAGACCTGGAAAGTTCTAGCTGTCCGGACTTCAAGTGAAGGCAACGGAAGACCATGTATAACAGCTTGATAAACCGAATACCAAATAATTAGTGAAATATGCATACAACTCAAACAATAACTGGAAAACTTGCAATAAACTAGATACGATGTACAATAAGAGACCTTGGTAGAAACTTGTATAATAAGGGAAATGTATAATAAGAGACCTTCGCAGAAACTTGGGGAGATTAAAAGAGTGGCCTTTTCCTCATTTGTAGCATCAGGATGGTACACAACCATCATCATCCTCCTACCAGGGTCTCTTACTAAACTGTTTATGAAGAACCGCTGCCAACTAAAAGCTAGTTAAATCTGACAACCGTAACAATGTGAAACAAATCATTACCGAAAAGAACACTAGAAATTTAGTTGTTAATTTAATAAACATGAGGTGAATAATGTGATATAAAACTCATACAACTAATCGCATTATAAAAAGAAGACGACATTTTACAACATCATCTACAATGGTAAAAGGATATTAGGCGAGCATACGAGATCATACGAGCTAGAAAATACAATGTATGTAAAAAGAAGACAAACGTATGAAGGTCCCTCAAAAATTTATGAAATACAATAAAAATTAAACACAAAAGTTCATTAACTTATATTGCAATCAGCCTTAGAGATAGACAACAACTTAGTCCATTGGTCTTTGTATGTGAGTTTTGCAAAGAGGATACTGAAAATGTATTGTGGGGCAATAATTGTGTTTACCTAAAACCTGCATTTGTTTCTTTATCCTAACAAATCACAGCAGGCTTCCTACTTCCACCTTAAATAGAAACAAGCGTATAAGATATCCTAGTAAGATGGAGACAGAAAAGATAGAAAAATAAAAATAGAGACGAACAATTACCTGCAATTTGCAAACTCAGTTGTTACTTGATCAACCCAAGCACAATATACAGACAAATACAGCTTCTTCAAATAATGGTACAACGATGGATATTAGAAACTCAGCACCATATGTACAGATCCTTTCTTCGCCTGTGTCAAACTATTGCAAGGTTGCAGACAGCATGAGAAGTTGAGAATGAGTTATGTACGAAAATTGCCAGATGTATACTTTTTACTGCAAGGAATCAACTCATTAAAAAAGCAATATGGAAGAAGTCGTAACCTTAAAATAATTACAGATAGCAGTGTGGTTATCAACACCTAAGACAAACAGGAGGATAGATACATGCTCAGTATCTTCCAAAGCTCGTTCTGAATCTCGAGCAAGACATCGGCTAGTATAGCAAGAATCTATATTGCCCACAAGTAATTAATCGCATTGCATTATCACACAAAATTCTAGAGTCAAATCAGACAAGAACCTTTGCAGGAAATGGCATCAATGCCAATTGATCTGGTGCAAGTTTGGCCTTTAAACAGGTGGTAATCCGTGCAGGGGACTACCCAAAAATCTGTTATAGTTTTCGAATGGCTGTAAACAGCTTTTGAGACGTTAAGTAAATATCAAATGGCCTTAAACATTGAAGCTTCCACCTTTAACATACCTGGTTCACAATAATAGTAAAGCCAAAGCCGTGCTTACTCCATCAAAATTGTTGTGCACGTGTAATAAGAATCCCATGTTCCCCAAACAAAGAAACAGAAAGATTGGGCGTCTTTAAGGTAATCACTAGTTTATATGATTATTATGAAACAACAGGATGTTCAAAACCATTCTCATCCTCCTGCCAGCGTTTTTTAATGAACTGTTTCAGAAGAACTGCAACAAATAATAAAGCCGCTTGAATCTAACAATCGTAACAATGTGGAACAAAGAAATTACCAAAAAAACACGACAAATTTGTTTTTGTTTAATAAACATGAGGTGAATAATGTGGCACCAAAGTTAACTAATTCCATAAAATAAACACATTATAGAACTTTAGTAAAACTTTTAAAAGCTTCCCTTTTTCCTGATTATATACGCAGAAAACAAGCATAACATATAACATAGTCATATAAAGGAAATACAATTCAGCTTGATGACCTTTAAGCCTTTTAAAATCATCGATAGTATATTCCGAATTAAATTTCTAAGCAATTGTTGAGTAAAGCGTAGACAAGAGCCTCCAAACTGTTAATCGAGTATCGTAACATCTAGCAAATAGTTTGAAAAATAGTTCAAGCTTAATCCATCTTCTATACAATTTGTCAATATACCTAGAACACATGAACACAATTAGCAGTTTAATACTTTAATCAATAGCTATAGTTATAACAGTAAACAACCGAACTTCAATATCCAAAAACCAAACCTAAAAAAGTAACGACTTTAAATCCAAATTTTGAGTAGGTACTAGGACATAAATTAATAATCAACATATATAAACTCAAGTTCTCAAAAAGCAAACAGAAAGATTAGGTGAACATATAACAAATATGATGAACTAACTGCTTATTTGCGTTTGTGAATATGTCACAAGTTTCTTTTGCTCTGCGTATTAAAAGAAAGAAAAATTAATTTCTTTTGGGAACCCAAACCAGAGAGGTTCTGGGCTTCCCAAGTGCATCAATGAAATCAAGTCTTTTGAAGGTCATTGATTTTGATGCACTTTTAGTGTTTAAAATTTCTGTTGCCATTGGTTTCCAACACCAACTGGTTTTGACACTATTTTCTTTAAAGTAGTAGTAGACTGATTTACAGTTTTAAAAAGTTTAGCAGTATTAATATGCCTAGCAGTATTAACTGTTTTTACAGTATTAACTGGTTTAGCAGTATTAACATGCATATTTGTTTTTGGTACTGTCTTCTTTGTTTTACTACTGTTTGCTTTCTTTGCTTTCATTTCTTTACCAGTACTAACAGAGTTTCTTTTAAAACTTGTATCCTTGACTCTGTTAGTTGATTTCCATGCTGAATGTACAATCCTTTGAGTATTCTTAGGATTATAAAAACAGTCATGTTGAAGATAATTAGATCTTCCACATATAAAGCAGTTCTTCCTTTTTATAATTGAAAAGTTTTGTCCCAATTTTTGTGAAACCATTTGGTTCCAATTTCTTTGATTTCCTCTTGGGCTCAAAAAGTTTTGTGAAGAGAAGCTTGTTTTACATTTGCAATGAACACAGTTATTATTAACAGTTTGCCTTTTATTCACTGCTTTTGTTTCCTTTTTCTCATATCCTAATCTATTTCTAGATTTTTGATTCATTTTTGCCTTTTCTTCAAACATTTTCTTACCCTCTGCTAGTTTAGTTTTACCAATTTTAGATGCTAGCTTAGTAAGTTCAGTATTCTCATTATTTCCAGTTTTCTCAACCACTTCTTTCTTTTCTCCAACCTTATCATATTTTTCTAGACTTTTAACTGTTTTTGCCTCAACAACTTCAGTTTGGACTTCTTGTGTTAAGTCACTTGTATCTATTTTAGTTTTTTGAAAATAATTATTGTTATAAGGTGGTGGAACACTAGAGTAACCTAATCCTGTTTTAAGCTTATCATGAATTTGAACATTTAGAAGATTTTGAAGTTTAGAGGAAGCATTATCTAAATCACTTGCTTTTAGCTTAATGTTATCCTTTTCAACTTTAACTTCTATCAGCTTTTTATTGAGCTCATCTATCTTATCTTGTAAGCAATCCCTTTCCCATCTAGCATATTTAAGATCATAATCATACTGTGTTTCATTTTCTTGATATGATTTGATCTCTTTTTCAAATTTTTCAATGGTGTTGATGTATGCTTTGTTCATGATTTCACTTTTGTCAAATTCCTTAAGTATTTTAGCATTATGATCTCTATAATGTGTAACAGTTTTCTTACAAATAGAAGAACATAATTTGCTTTGTACCTCATAAGGAATTTCAGAAGAAGATTCTGATTCAGTGATTGCCATAAGAGCTTTATTATGCAATTCTTGTTCTGCATGGTCACTCCAATCAAACCCTAGTCCATCTTGTGATATAAGTGCAGTGGAGTTTTGAATTTGGATACTCCTGCTTTGAGTTCTATTTTCAGTTCTTTGATTGTTTCCTTCTGTGCTTCTGCATTCTCTAGCAAAGTGACCTAGTTTATGACAGTTAAAGCATTCAACTTTGCTTTTATCAAAACCTGCACCATCATCTCTTTTGTATGCAAAGTTGTTTCTACCAGTTCTTTGCATGAATCTTTTTGCTCTTAAGGTTAACATGGTCATTTGCCATTTTAAGTCCATTTCTTCTAAATCATCAGGATTTACTTGTTCTAGTTCCCCATTAGTTAGTGAGGAATTTACATGACTAGCATAAAACGCTTCTAGAACTGAGTCATTTGGTTTTTCATTGGAAGATGTTCCATAACTTATAGAAGTAGTTCCATATTGATTTAGATTTTCAGTTGTTTGTTTATTTATAGACAAAAAGGCAGCATTATTTGAGAAAGTAGAGGTTTGTTTCTTGCCTTCAACATCTGATTCAAATGATCTTAAATCATTATATAAGTCATTTAAATCCTTGTCATCAAGGTTTTTTCCTTGTCTCAAAGATACAGTGTACATGGTCCATTCTTCTCCTAAGGACCTTAAAAACTTTCTGTTTAAATCATCTTTGTCAATATTGACATTATGATTTTCTAAGTCTCCAACTAGTTTTGAAAATCTGTCAAAAGTTTGAGTTAGAGTTTCAGTTTTTATGCCCATAAAGTTTTCAAATTCCTGTTTCAAAATCGATCTTTGAGTTTTCTTTGTGCTTTCATTGCCACCAAAACGTTTTGCAATTTCTTTCCAAAGGTCTTGGGCATCATCACACTTTTCAAAACGTCTTTGGTACTCATATGGTATGGACATCAACAGAGTACTTAGAGATTTTAATTCTGTGGATCTTATTTTTCTTTCTGCATCATTTGTTGGTGGTGATCTAGGAATTCTAGAACCATCAGTATTTAATGCATATTTAGGTCCACATTCTACGACTTCCCATAGAGAATAATCAGTAAGAAGCATGTATTGCTTAATCCTGGTTTTCCATTTTTCATACTCATTTGGTTTGAGCATGGGAATTCTTGTGGCCTGGACTCCATCACTAGTTTCAGAAGTCATTTTTATAAAGAATATTTCAGAATTTAAAAGACTTCAATGGAACAGTGAATCTTTAAAAATTTAAAGAAAAATAAAGATTAATCAAAAAATTAATGGAACGGTGATTTTTCAACTTCTTTAAAATTCAATGCTTTTGAGACAGCGTTCTGATATCAATTTATAAGTTGATATCAATTAACAAAGCTCTGATACCAATTGACAGGATCGAATTGAATCTTTCGGGTCAATAATTATAGCAATTGAATATTTTATAGAAATACCGCGGAATAGTAATCTATAAATTTAGAAGTAAAATTAAATCTGTTTTAAAGCATAAATTAAAAACAAGTAAAAGCAAAGTAATTATCAAAAAGCTTCAATATTATTTCTTTGAATAATACGAATACACTTAAGTATCAGGGTTATGATTAACCTTGAAGCTTACAAATGACAATTATACAAGCTTATCAATCTATTGAATACACTTATGATTTTTGCACTTCTACTCTTCTTCTTTTTTATCTATTATCTATTGAAGGTAAGGAGCTCTATTTATAGAATTATAGAGCTCCAATTACACGCTACAGTAATTAATGAAAAGAATCTTTCTATCTAATCCTCCTATCGTCTTGAGCCATGCTCTGCTTTACTGAGCGCTTTTTGCTTTTGCAGAGAAGATATTTGATTAGTCCACATGGTTGGTTAGAAAGATGCTCTAATCATAAACAGTAGAAACTTCTTGAAAATACACGGGCAGTACTAATTTCTGAAGAACAGTAGTAACTTCAAGTAACAGCACTAACTCAAGCAGTAGTAAGTTATAAACAGTATTAACTTACCCAACCGTAGAAACTTTGTACTGACAGTAGAAACTTTACCCGGCAGCACTAACTTTGTTCTACCAGTACTAACTCAATCTTTTCTACCAGTAGTAACTGTTTCTACTGGTAGTGTAAAACCCGGTAGCAGTAGTAACTTTTGATCTAACAGTAGAAACTCCTCTTCACCAGTAGTACCTAGCAGTTGTAGTCTAACCAGCAGTATTAATCTTCGATCAAGTTCTCTAGCCATCTTTAAACCCAACAGTACATGTGTAATATGGTTGATAATTTGTGATACTAGAATCCAATCAAACAAAATAAAAAAGGTAGCTAATAAACACATGAATTGCATCGGTCAACCAAAATTTGAGGGGGCCACAGCCCTCCTTTGTCTTCAAAGAGTTCCACCTATGCTGGCATCTCTTGCCAGCCACCACCTACAACCAAATTGATCTCATTATTATACGTAAGTGTACAATTTTTATATATTTTTATCTAATTTTTTATTACATAATTCACAATATATGGTAGTAATTGTTTCATGTGAAGTTTCGGTATCTCCTTAGTTGTATATATTAACTCTCCCTTGATCATGTAAAAGAACCCTGTATGTTATCATTTTATTGAACCGATATATAGTTCTCCTCTGGTTTTTAGTACATTAATTCAAGAATAACGGCTGCTTACTGACAAATGATTCTAAAATCTCAATAAAAGTAATAGTGGACAAAGAGAAAAAAAGTGTGGCAAATTAATGAACCTGGAAGCAAATCTTAGTTGCTCCTATTTTAGTGATAGTGCTGGTATTTATTGCCCCGGTGATGGTGTTTTTGTTTCTGAGATTGCAACTTGTATTGTCACTGACGATCTTTGTGTGATGTCGTATGCTTCTGGATGTTTAGGTTACGTACTTATATATCGTAGTAATTGTTTTCATGTGAAGTTTTGGTTCCGTGGATAAGGTTATGTCATGTTCAATTTATGTTAGCGTTAGAGTTAATGTTATGATAGTTTTATGCACTTAAGATAGCTCTCGTATGATAAATTTTCTTTGATGGATGATATATTTCATTGTTTTGGATGCTTACATAAAAAACCAGTAATATAGGATTTTACTATATGACATCCATACATGATGCATACTATTAATTTATTTGCACTTTAACATGTTTATGTGTTCTCGGTTGAAGACTAAATCAAAATTGATCAATAGTAGTAAAGTGATGGAGCTTTGACACTAATTAGTTAGGGTTAATTACATATTTCCCCACCTTAAACCACATAAATATCACATATACCCAAGTTAACGTAAAAATATCAAATATACCCAAATGTCTAATTTAATTACATTTTAAAACCCTAAAATCATTATTATTATTGATAAACTAATTTATTACCATTATACCCCTAGTTCTCCCTTATAGAACTCACATCTCTAACTCTTCAGAAAGCCCAAAACTCAACCACCACCGAATTATCAGTTTTTTTCTTATGTATTTTTCTCTTTTGCAAAGGACAATTGCATTGCAACAAAATAATCATTGTATGAACATATGAAAAACTACACATTATTTGTCCAGGAATTGAAGATGCAACAAAGTGAGAGCATATCACTAAGAGAATTACATATTGTCAAGACAGTATATCTACGAGTAAATAACATCAGTGATATGAAGATATGAGTCCCAGATCCCATTTGTATACAACCCACAAAATTTAAGAAACAAATATGAAACCTATATGATATATAAATTGACCAAGAAAACTCCAAAAGAAAGGGTATTATCGATAATAGTTTGACCGTGAATGCAATGGCGATATACTACAGGCTTGAGTTTATTGATAGTTCAATAAGGTCGTACTAGTGTTTACTATATTTGAAAATTGGATGAGGGTATAATTGTAATATATGAATTTAATGATAATTAATAATGATTTTAGGGTTTTAAAATGTAATTAAATTAGAGATTTGGGTATATTTGATATTTTTATGTTAACTTGGGTATATGTGATATTTATGTGGTTTAAGTTGGAGAAATATGTAATTAACCCAATTAGTTATTTTGCAAAGGAAGTAGTTATGGATTGATCATATAGATATATTTGATCTCTTGGTAGTAGGTTATTTGTGATGATTTTGCTTGCTTTTACATGTGTTTTATGTTGATAGATGGCCCCAACTAACATAACGGAAAAGAAAGAGAGAGAGGGTTGGCCAGAAGAAACTGTTTTGACGTTATGTGAATTCTTGAACAAATGTATCGCAAAGAATGGTCGAAGTTCTCCATTTGATGGGTCGAACTTCAGTCAGAATTTGAGAAACTTATTGAGCGCAAGTTCCTTAGTGACAAAGCTTTAAAAACAAGTATGATAACATGAAAAGGGACTATAATCTATGGATATCGTTGAAAAAGGCAACCGGGGAGGTTGGAATGAGTCTACAAAGACACTTGATTGCGATGCTGATTGGTGGGAAAAGAAAATTAAGATAACATACAAAAACTCTATCAAAAGATAACGTATCACATCACATAATAATAATAATAATAATAATAATAATAATAATAATAATAATAATAATAATTATTATTATTACTACTACTACTACTACTACTACTACTTTTAGATCTTACGGAATACTATTATATTGTGTATAACGACAAAAATGTCAAAAAACTTCGCAAAAAACAACCATCCAAAGAGTTGCAAGAATCATGGGAAAAGTTCTTTGGTGATGCAGTCGTTAGTGGTATAGATTGTGTGACAACATCAATGGATCCAAGTAGTTTGAACCATAAGATTGATGAAAACATTGAGGACAATGATGCTGAGTTTGATGATGGTGTACATGAGACTCAAGTACATAACAATGTTTCAGCTAATTTAGAAGACTTAAAAAGTGATGAGACGATCAATTTTTTTAGACGTTTTCGGGATCGGGTACATCAGGAAGATGCATTACCATCAAATCAAATTGGGGTTACTAATCAAAAGCATAAGACTAGTATAAGGTTGTCAACGAGATCTTACCTAGGATCGTTTTTGTCTTCACAAGATCGGGATCGTAAGATCCTACTCATACACTATAATCTCATACGTGTGCATCATAATACATCTAAAAGATCAAATGCATGACATATTAATTAAATTTTTATAGTTTAAACACTATAGTATCAATTAAATACTTATCATAGCGATTTAGATTATTATATTTGTTATTAAAGATATAGATTTTCACGTGTTAAACTATTTTAATTAAAGAAGTTATTAGTTTTACGTGTAGTAATTGATTAAATGATAAACATATTAACCTTTTAGTAGACAAAATAAACTAATTTATATTTTCTTAACTCATTAATTCATGTTAAATAAGATCGGATCGAGATTGGATCGGATCGAGATCGTAAGATCCTATGCCCAAAATCGACACATGATCGGGATTCTAAGTAGATCCTATAACTTTAAGATCCTATGTAAGATCGGGATAGTTTTCGTTTATGAGGATCATAAAATCGTAAGATCTTAATATCAAGATCGGGATCTTAACAACTATGAGTATAACAAATATATCATATCTTAACATCATACAATTTATGTGTGATGCATTATGTCAAATTGAATCATATATGTCGACTTATAAATTCATAATATGTCAAATTATCAAAACCTTAATATATATAAATAGAATAATTAGCTTAGTAGATTATTGAAGATGAAATTAAATAATAAGAACAAAAAACTCAAGATTGAAATATTATTAAAAATACATACATGTTGATGGGCCTGGGCCATGGTTGTTTTATTGAAAAACATGATGCTATAAAAACTACTTTAGAAATGTAATGATGGGCCTGGGCCACGGTTGTTTTATTGATGCTGAAGTAATTAAATTAAGAGTATTAAACAGACTAGACTGAATTCTCTTTGTGGGCTAGACTACCATTTTATATACACACATAATTATTGGACCTAAAATTAGGACCCTTATTGAAAACGGGTCATGGCAATGATCTACCTTGCACTCTTTGGGCCGGGACTGACATTCGACAACAACAACAACGACAATGACAAATAGTTATTTATCGTAAATTATATCGCATGGGAATGTTCAAACGAGAACCAACTAAAAAGTTGAAAATTTATGAGAACTACCAGTTTACGTATTTGTTTACATGTGATTAACTTCATTCATATGTGAACATTAATGTACGTTTAATTGATAAATAAAAAAGTCAAAAAAATCCTAAAATTATATCGAAAAACACAAAAATACAAATATGTGTCCACATGTGAATGATCATGTGAACAAATTGGTTCAAATGTGTTTTACGACATGATTTGTAGAGTTTTTAGCATTTTTTTCTTTCTAAATCTATCATATATCAATGTTCACATATGAATTAAGCGAATCACATGTGAACAAATACGTTATCTAGTAGTTCTCACAAGTTTTCAATTTTATGTGGTTCTCATTTGAACCTCTCACTTATATCGTAATTCTTAACTTCTTGTTATTTAATTATTGATCATGTGATCTTTTTTTTTATTAATGAAGTACTTTTTAATTTTAAAATATATATTTTTAATTATTATACTAAACCTCAAACCCGTGTATACACATGGGCTTTTGAATATGTAATTGATTTTTATAAGTACGAACATTTTGTATATGATAAAGTTGTACCGTTTTATATGAGATAAAAAGATATGCAAGTTGTAAATTAAATTATTTTAGATAGTATATATATATATATATATATAAATATATATATATATATATATATATATATATATATATATATATATCCTATTGGTGGTACTAATTTGAGTGAGTAGAAAGTAAGTTTGTTTCAGATAGCATTCATTATAAGTCAAAGAACATTAAATCGTAAAGGAATCTACTTATAAATAACAAAATCGAAAGTATGAAAGAAAAATTAGAAGTTAACAATTATAACGGTGAAGTTGTAGTACTGAGCAATAATTATATACTTTGTAAGACTTTTTTTTACACCACTTTTGTCTGGCTTAAATCCTTATCACAAAGAATAACCCTCGGCCCCTTCTTGGTTTTAACACGTGAAACCGCCACATACAGTTGTTCATGAGAGAAGTCGGTCGCCATAAATACATACAACCAAAGGATATGTGCCTGAAGTGGCTCTCTGAAATGATCATCGCTTCGAAAACATGTTAACCAAGCGTTTTTAATTTGTAATCTTGTTCCGTTGCATAATCCGTTGGAGTGATCAATGTTCCGAAGTAATATTAATGGCACACCTTTTATGAGTGTGAGCTTGTGGTTTGGTGATCAGATGCTTTCAATCCATTTAGTATCTCGAGCGAATATAAATTGTTAAGTTTATCAGTAATTTCTCACAAATAGTATATGAACTGAAGTATGTTTTCTCCTCCTCTATAATTTTGGAGAGCATGAAGTCGTTTAACGAATCGACCTACTCATTTGTTGACGTCAGGATAACTTTGTCTTCAAAGTAACATGTCTAATTTATATGTAACATATGTTGCCAAACACAATAGTTAACATTGAATATAGCTCATATAATTATTCACCATTTTTTCTTTCATCATAGTTTAATTTAACATAAAGTAAAATCCTGTAATAGTTATATATATATATATATATATATATATATATATATATATATATATATAATCTTCTATTTTATATAACATATATAAATATAAACGATTAGTTTTACACTCGTATTTACACAAATGTCGTTTAATGTCACTTTGGTTTTCATTTGTATCCTAAGTAATGTAAACGATAACGATAAACGTTTACATTATATACATCAAGAATATTAGTATAAATTTTAATTTTAGATTGCAAATAAAATATAAACGTTGAGTGAAATTATGGTTTTTGTAAAAAATTTATATAGTGTTTTATAGATGGTAATCTGTTTTTTTACCATTACTTGAACTTCATTTTTTTTTTCCTTTTTGTTATTGGAAAAAGCAAGTTATATTTGAAAAAATTCGTCACGTATTTTAAGCTTGGTTTAAAGTACAATATCGTTTCTTAAAAAAATTTAACATAACGATTTTTTATAATTTAATTCAAAAGTATAAACTAAGAAATTAATTAGTAGGTGATTGTTGATATCATTGAGATGATAGGAATAATAACTTTCCAAATAAAATTAATAAGACACCTCAATTTAATGTAACTCTCAGTTGTTGTAATCAAAATCAAATTTAATTAAATAAATAGATCTAATTGTTAAATTAAAAATTATAATTAGATTATAATTAAATATAGGGTCTAATTGTCAAATTGAAGAGTAAATTCAATAAATGGTCTCTGTAATTTACACTGATTTACAAAACTCGTCCCTATACATTTTTTTCAAGTTTTCAGTTTAATAAATTTATTTTTTGCTTGAAAACGGTCCCTGTTTGTCTAAATTGACTAAAATACCCTTTTATCATTTTTTTTCTTTATTCACCACCACCGGATCTTCGATCAGACCACCACCGTCACCATAATCAGATTCACACAGTTGCCACATCTGCCTCCACCAGATCTCCGATCTACATACCACTTTAAATCATACGGGTTTTGGGTTTTTCGATTTACATGTGAGTTTTTGACGACGGGTTCTGGTTTGGGTAGTAGATCTAGGTTTTATTGTTTGAATGGTGTTTTTATGAGGTTAGTGTTTGTTGAAGTTCTCGCCGGCGTAATAATCAAGAAGACGATCGGAACCAATAGCTTTATAGCATACGGACTAGTATGAAAACAAGAGCTGTGTATATGATATTATTTATTATATATATTGTGTATTTCTTTAATATTTAAAATGAATAAATAAACAAGAAAATTGAATAAAAAAATAAGATAAGGGTACTTTAGTCATTTTAAATAGACGAGGGACTATTTACATTATAAATTCAAATTTATTGGACTGAAAACTTGAAAAAATAAGTATATGGACGATTTTCATAAATCGTTGTAAACCACATGGACCATCTATGGAATTTACTCTTCTAATTAAATTAATGACATTAAAAATGTGATTCATGTATTATATTTAAAATTAAGATTGTATTAATTAATTAAACGTATTTGTTTTCTAAATAAAAATTAAATAAATTAGTGAGACTTAACTGTGACGACACAGTGTTGTGGCAATTTGCACTGTGCAGTGTCCTGGGATGACACAATGTTGTGACTGAGTGGCGAAGTGCGATCACATAACACGGTGTCACCGTTACAAATGTTCTACCAACAAAATGACCAAAGAGAAAAGAGTTGAGATATACAAGGTACCCATATACCACGTACATAAGATGACTTGCACAAATCTTAAAAATTGCATCAAATAATACACATAGTACAAGCACACAAATCTCTCTACATAAGAACGAAACCACACTTTATTCAACCAATCACAAACACAATAAAGACATCAACCACAGTCATTTTGAAAGTTACTCGGCCTCTCTTCTTATGATGTAAGAATTGGAGGAAGATAATCAACTTTTGCACCAAGAACACGAGCTTTTGTATCAGGGAAAAACTCGGTTCCAGGCAATTCAGTAACATGACCTTCACTAGCAACCCCGATTGGGTACCGAAGCAAGTGACCCGGCAGGTCTTGTTCAAGATTCTCACTAGCGAACAAATCCCAGTACTTGTCGGCGATTTGGTTAACTTTTTTCACACATTCTGTGCTTTCAGGAAGTTGGAAGCTGTCGTCAAGCATGCCGAGGTGTTCGTACCATAGTGCCATACGGAAACCATGGACTTCACCCCTTGCGGGTTCACGGGTAGAGAGATGGTGAGGTTGGTAAGCTCCCATTGCTATTTCAGAGTCTCTAGCACCGTCCATGGATCGTTGGTTGATGTTGGCAGATCCGACTATTATGTATTCATCATCAACTACAACATCGGTACATAAGGGTCAAATAAATCGTGTCAAAATCAAATGATGAACTGTAATAAACATGGGTCAGCAGGATCCAATTGGGTAGCAGGATCCAATTGGGTCAGCATCATCAACTAAATGTTTTGGTATGTTCTTTTCAAGCTACCTTGGTGGTTTGTATATTCTCTAGCTTCTTGCTAGTTTATTTAATGAATTTCTTTGCCGTTAAAAAAAAAAAAGCAGGATCCAATTGGGTCAGTTCCAAGTATGAGTACAAAAGGGTCGGTTGGGCCCTGTCATTGGGTTGAACAGAATACTTTTTATAATTATTGTTAAATATGTTTAAAAACCTTTGTGATATCTACTTCTTTAAATTTATGAGTTAGAAGGTTCTAACTTCTATGCATTATAATACACTTTGGTAGACTTTTGACCGGTTCAACCCATTTGACATGCTTCCTTTATAAGCGACTTTACCATTTCACCGATAACTAATAAAACTGGTTGACCCGTTTTCATATGAATGGGTACTTATTGCGCCCTCTAAGAAAAATAACAAGAGTTGCTACTTACCGATCATCATTTTGGCATGCACATAGATCATGAAGCGTCGAGCCTCCTGGGCTTTTAAATAATCCGAATCTGGTTCAGGTGTTTCGGAAGGTTCATATTCTCCACTCCTCTTCACTTCACGGTTACCAAGGCAGAAAAACGTGAGGTAATCTCTCGGGTCTTCTTGAAGCCCCTGAGCTTCGAGAGCCCGGACAATATCTTTATACATCATCTCCATAGTCCTCCTTTGCCAGTCCAATATAGCTTGAACGGATGCACTCTCCGGGATCCCTTCGGGCCACATTGGGACCACAACATAAACAGTGAACTTCTCCCCTGCCTCAATTTTACTAACAATCTTTAAAGATAGTTCTTTTGGGATTAGATGCAAAGCACCAACATCCTCACCTTTAACATCATCAAACTCCCATGCATATGAGCTTCCAAGAAAATATTGGTTTTCAATATAGATGAAGCGCTTTGCTCTTCTTATTGCGTGGATATACGCATCTTGTATACTTCGGTCGATTATGTTATCTTTACCACTTACTAGACCCGATTTAACCGCCTCTTCAGGCGTGTCCGGGAACCCGAACGCAGCCCCACCGTCAATAGAACGGAACACTTGAACATTCCACGTCTCCTGGTCATCAGGAAACATGACGGGTGACGGGGGAGTCAAGACACCATCAAGTTCTCGTAAATTAACGAGAATGTCTTTCCCGCCTTGCTTTTTCCACCTTTGTTCAAAGTTAAAAAGAACATCCCAAGCAACGGGTCCCTCAAGTCGACTATGGATATCATGCCACGGTTCACGAGGTCCACCTTTAGTTATTGAAGCACCAGTGTAGTTCGGCTGATGGAAATCATCATGGTGAGCGGTGTCAAGTGTTCGGAAAAGAGAGTGAAACGGGGAATCGTATCTACCGTCACAAAGATCAATCCCGCCAACAAAACTCACTACCCGCCGGTTTTGTGATTCCCCACTGGGCATTTCAGAGTCCACCACCACGATTTTCTGATGGTGAGTGAACATTGTCGAAATTTGAAGGTCCTGAATGAAACTTCCACCATCATCGGGGTTCCGAGGGCATAAAATACAATGAACATCTGTATTTTGAAAGTAGTTCTCAGTATCTTCATCGTGGGTTGCCATTAACCCGTCTTTTTTTAGTACATCAACGGAAGTTCGATCGTCCCAAACAAGCATAAGAACCCGGACACCTTCACTTGCTTTCTTCTTTAGCAGCTCACCCAGTGTGACATCACCTCCCACCTTTTGCCTTCTTGAATCTCTTATCAAAGTTATCTCAGTGTAAACCGACCATCCAGTAATATAAATGAAGTGCTTCGCATTAGTAATGGCATCAAATATATCTTCCCAGCATCTTTTCGGTTCATAGTATTTACCACCAGCGAGTGGTATCTTGGGGATGAAATTGTCAGGCACGTGAGCATCTTGATATAACGAAACCCGACATCCCTGTCTTTGAGAGAAGAACGTGTATGGAACTCCGGGATATTTCGCACTACTAACTCCACGGGCCCAGTTACGATCTTGTGTAACATCAAAATACTGTAACTTTACATGGATTTTAGAACCTGCACTTATGGGATTTCTGTCTTCATCTAAAATCTCGACCCATCTATCTATTTCTTCCCCGTTTAAGAGTTCTTCAACAGGAACATAAGCTCTTCCGATTAATGTTGCACCGATGGGATTATCGTCTTTGACAGTGAATATGACATTAGACGCTGAGTGCGCACAATAAATGTGGAACGACTCGTACCATCTTGGGTTTTCTGGTTCATCTTCAATCTTTCTAGTTCGTCCGACTCTGCATTTTTCTAGATCGATTGTCGCATAAATTTTGGGAGTTCCTTTCCCGAATCCAACAGTCTCTTCTATGTTAGCCACGAGCTGCCACAAGAATAACACAAATGAGCAATCTCGTGTTACAAAATCCTAAATATCATGTCACTCTTGACAGTTGCATAATCCAACCACAACATAAAGAATAACAACGAAACAATATAGATCACCTAAAAAAGTGAATATACTGAAACTAGTCAATATTTCACATTTCTTGAAACAGTGTCACCGTTAAACATGAGGCTTGTGATTCAAAAATTTGTTTTGCGCACCCATTGTTATTTTATAATCATTTAGCATCCGTAGCATATCAATGTAAGCATAGATCCATTTATATGTGGCATGTCATCATTAAAGTCAAAATTGTGAACACCAAAACAAACCAATATATAGCTCAAAACAGCAACAGGACGCTTCCGGTTAAGATGACTAGTTTGATAAGTACACATACTTGTGGAACAATAAGTGTCAAAAATCTCATTCAATCTCAAAAAATAACTACTCATTATTAATCTTTTAATGAGGGGTGGCAATTCAGGTTGGCGAGTCGAAATTATCCAACCCACCCCCGACCTGATTTGATGAACGAAATGTCGCGTCAAAAGTAATCAACCCGCATGACATGTCTAGGTAAACGGGTCAAAGGGGTTAATTTGGAGGGTTAGTTTCAGGACTATAATCTCAAACGTTGAACTTTTGCTGGACTGAACCAGTATAAACCTGTTTATTCACTACAAATCTGCAGCTGATCTCAACAACAACAAAACCATTTGGTATACCTTCTTGAATATATTTTTCCCACCACCGGTATGAATCTTATCAACTTCGTAAATTGTTACATGAAGAGTACCATGAATCAATATCTGAGCCATTATCTAACCTGCAGCATAACTTACAAAAATCGGTGATGATAATAATAATAATAATAATAATAATAATAATAATAATAATAATAATAATAATAATAATAATAATAATAATAATAATAATAATAATATAATAATAATAATAATAATAATAATAATAATAATAATAATAATAATAATAATAATAATAATAATAATAATAATAATAATAATAATAATAATAATAATAATAATAATACCTAATCACCTTGTTATCTAGCACACATATGAAATGAAAACAACTTGTTAGACAAATCTGACTTAATCGGAAAAAAAAACATCAGCATCAACGAGAGATTTACTGTACCTAAAAAGTATCTCGTTTACACGGATCTGAATTGAAGCAAAACGATAACAACCGAATCGAATCAAAATCAAAAGCATCAGCATCATTGCATCAACAAATTTTACTACTACTTTAAAATTAACTCAATTACACAAATACGAACTGAACTAACTCTAAATTAGCCAAATCGAATTAAATCTCCACATCCACAAAATTCACTGTAATTTCTAAACATCAAGTGATACAGTAACGCGCTTCAGGAAAAAATCATCTAATTGATGATAAAATGAATATATTCGTAGTAGAAAAAAATGAAAACCTACTTACTCAGCTAAACGAAGAATTTGAACTGAAATCACTTGACAACAGTTGAATCGGAACGAAAACCTGTTGATCAACACAAAATTTACAGAAAATTAGAACAGATTAAGTAAAGCAGTAGCTCAATCTTGACGAATAATAGAAATCTAGAAGAAAAAAATTAGTACAAATAGACTGCGAAACATATGGTCCGAAAATTACTCTGAAATGTAATCGGTGAAAGAAATATGTGAATAACATGTAATCTGATACTGATCGTGTTATATATAATACTCCAATTATTGTTTATCTATATATTTTGTATATTTTATTTTATATTACATTATTTAATTAATTATTTATAACTATAACTATTATATTTATATTATAATATTATTAAGTGACGCGGCATGTGTGTGATAATATCCGTCAACATCGGGAGTCTCGTGTAAAAAGAATGAATTGTTTATCTGGAAACCATTGGTTGGTACATGTGAACTTATATTTTTAACTAAAAATATCTAGCACCCTTACCGTACGCGGTGTTCGGGATAGTATTACGGGCTTTCTTGATTTTTTTCCTTTTAATTTTTTAAATACAAATAAATTAATAAATTAGTTTAAATAATAATAAATTAAATAAAAAAAATTTATTCATTAAAAATTAAAAGAAAATATGATAAGTCCTAAAAAAATACATAATTAAAAAGTCCTAAAAATCAAAAATACTATACAAAGTAAATCAAACATCTCCGGCAACAGATCCCGATCTCAATCTCGTTCCGTATGGCCACTCCATACTCTCACAAATCTTCATCTTCTCCATTTCCATGATGAATTTCGCTTGCTCCGACAAATAATCGCTCGGCATGGACAAGATTCTGAGCTTGACCTCATGATGATTCGTCTTTGTCGTAACCTTGTTTGTCGTTTCGGATGCCTTCGATGGTTGATGTGAGCGACTCATCTAACAAAGCGGTAGTTTAAGCGGCCGAAGGAAGATGTTTTTTCAGACTTTCATTTTCTTGATTTTCCCACCGACGTCGGTGTGTATCAGCACAAAATAAAGCCCCATTCGGGTGTCCGATATCTTCTTCGTTACCCTTAGGTTCTTCATCAAAGTTCAAGTCTTCCAAATTAACCGATTCATGGTGTTTATGAACGTTTAGTCTACCGACGACAAATGGCTCGGGATGTAGCCACTTTTGACTATCTTTCAAAAAGTTTCACGCCATCAAGTGTGTGAAATTCTGTTGGTTATTTTCCAACCTAAATTGATTTTCACACCGTATCATGAAATCTTCCGAACCTTCACCACTTCGAATTGATCTTTTAGTTGATTCCATATACCTTGCCATTTTTGGCAATCGGCGTTAACCTTATTCCACTTTGAAAACAAAGCGTCATTTCCATGCTGGAACGGCGGGTTGTGGGCATTGTCGAATCCATAACAAGGTATCAAAACGAAGGTCCGTCTTGGCAATTCCCCGGTTGGAATTTTCGGATACCGAAATCCAACTTTCGGCCAAACGAAGATCGTCCTTCGGTTTTCAAACGTTGCGGTTGGGAATGATCTTTCTTTGTTTCGGTTGGGATTGATCTTTTTCCCCTTTTTGGCTTTGTTTTCTTTGTACGAAGTTGGCGTAGGGTTTGTATCTTCGACGGATTGCAAGTCGGGTTGTTGTTGGCTTAGACGCCACATTTGGAATTGGACGATTTCATCGGGCGTCATATTTGGTTGCGATTGTGGAATGTGTAGTGGTTGATTGTATGGTGTTTGTGGAACTTGGGTGTAAGAATCGTATGGAGCAAAACTGCCCATTTGTGGGGTTGAGGAGAGGGTGTAGATGGCGGGTTTGAAGATAGTGGAAGGATCGTGAATGGGTTCCAAGTTGATTAAAAGTGGTATGGGTTGTTTAAGTTGTTTTGGTTATTCGACATGGTTAGAATTATAGTGAATTATAAAGTTTTTGAGTTTTTGTAGTTTTCATAGTTTTTGAGAGTTTTTGGAGTGAAAGAAGTATATAAATTGTGTTTTGGTTTGTGGAAGAAGTATTGTTTAAATAGAGAGTTGGAAAGTGTTCAAAAATTATTATTTTTTTGAAAAAGGGTCAAAAACGGCTAATTTTTTAAAATTTCATTTTTTTTAATAAAAGAGCCGTTGGGCTGAAAAAAAGGAAGGGGAAATCAGCGTTTTGAACCAGACAGTATCGGGAACGTCATCCAGAACGCTGCGATGGTGCGGCGGTACGCCGTCCGACGACGTTCTCGAACGAGAATTTTGTTGCGAACGGTACCACACTGTGTCTTCTTACAAAGGGTCTATTCATTTTCTTCACAAAATTTGAAATTTAAAAATGCAAAATTCCTATTATGCTCTTTTTATCTACTCATAAAATCGTATAACTATAACCATTAATTGCACAATCAACAAATTGAAACACCTTTCATATTATAATTATGGAAAAATATATAAATCATAAATAATTTATTCTTCTACTATAACATATCAACTATCACCGAAATATTTTCTTATCACAAAGATCGTTATATATCATATTACAATCTGTGAAATACCGACATCACTTACAATAAATCCGCTTAGAGCGGGTGTCATCTAGTATCTATTAAAAGAGTTCATATTTTTAATGTAATATCTAAAATCTAAAATTATTATAATGACTTTACATTCTTAAAGTAAAATTTATAATTAGTTTATAATGATTTCACATTTTTAAAGTAAATTTATAGTTATTATTATAATGACTTTATAGTCCTTTACAAAATTCATGGCTCGGTTCGGTGATTGGAAGTGAGCTTTAAATGACTTTATTATTCTTTTATGATGATTAAATTAAATCTCTTTTAAACAAATACTCTGTAGTTAGTTACAACAAGGGTAGTTGAGCGTGCTCCGCTGCGGGTATTTTAAAATTGTTTATTCTTTCAAAATTTATAAAACTTGGTATGTTTTACTATTATACACTGTGCATTGTTAAAGTTTTTATTTTATATACTTACGTTTTAAAAACATATATTTGTATATGTTTTTTGCTACATACAAAAATGTTTTTGATAACTTACACACATAAAATATTAAGTTATTACATATAATAGATGTTTCTAAAATTTGTCATTGAGTGTGCTCGTAAATTCATATCTCTATCATTCTATTTCTATCTCTTTATCTCTTTTATTTATTATATTAATATTAAAATAATAAAGTGTGAGTCTCGAACTACACCGTGATCCATAAATTTTTAAAAAGTTTAATTCAAAAAGTAGATAATAGTTTAAGTTTAGCCAATTTAATCTTTGTAATCCAAAATTATACTTATTTTTAGCTGTGAAATCAAAAGAACAATCGTTATATGAGGGATAAGAGAGTCATAATTAATCTCAGTGTTTGATTTTTTTAATCAACAGTTCAGATTCACTACATTTTACACAGATTCATTGAATTTTAAATTCACTGCATTTGAAATCTAGACTGTTGATCGAAAAAATCAAGAGTTTAGATGAAGAGTTGACTGCATTCCTGCCCCTCATATAGGACCTCGTGCCCCTTATAAGAGTTGGCCCTCTGAATCTTACTCATTAAAAATAAATTAAATTCTTGAATAATGATATTTAGCTATTAAATTCTTGAATAATAATGATATCTAGTACTAGTAGTAGTATGCATAAAGAGAAATGATTTATTATAAATTTGAAGAAAAAATCGATACCAATTGATGTGGTACAAATTAGATTGCGGTACAAATTAGATTATAAGAGTAAGAAAAAATGAACCAATAAGATTAGACAACTCAGTTTGTAAATTTTTTTGTAAAATTCTTTTATAAGCATAACATTACTCGCATAAAAAAATATACACCGGTAGTCCACATGGTCCCGTTCATAAATTAAGTTGATGTGTAAAAGTGCAACTACCTACTTTAATTCATAGCCCATAATTTATTTTACTTTATATATTAAATATTAATTAATAAATAACTAGCAAGATAATAAAATTACAATCAAAATGACCATACTAAAGCTAAAACGATCCAAAAGTTAAAATCCAACCCAAACTACATTATTAATTCCAACCAAAATGAACAAAGTTATTTGTTAGAACAAGTATTACGTCACACATTTGTCAGCACAAAACCTGTGATAAATTCAATAGCAACATTAACTACACCTAAAAATCTATTTATAACCAAAAGTAATACTCAATTACTTGTTAAGAACTTAAGATCTTTCATTTCTTCATATTCCTTGATTATGATCATCGGCTAAGGTTTCCGCGAGTGTTTGGGATACGATGCACTTCCCCGCTGTGTATAACTTCTCTTGTACGGATGGAGATGTGACCAAATCTTGGAGTTCTGAACCAAGTTCCTGTAAGTTTCTTTTTTAGTCCTTCTTGTTTTCCAAATAACAAAATTTCCCATTCTACAACTATTTTACAATATTTCACCTCTTTTCTTTTCTTAATTAACAGTTTTGCCACCATAATTTTAAGTTTAACTCCTATTTGTGTTCAATAAAATACTTAATATAGTTGCACACTATTACCAAAAAAAAATATATATATATTTTGTCACCTATATATGTAGTTAACAAAACTAAGAAAATTATAAAAAGTGAATTACCTTAGATGAAGACATGAGTTGCAAAACACCAACTTGAGCTTGCAAGAATTTGATGTATTTATTAGCAGCTTGAAACATTTCAGCAGTGGTCATCCTATGTCCACCAGGAACCAACTTCCCAAGCTCTAATGTTTTCTCACTTATCTTTCTTCGTCGTACTCTCGCCGCCATACTTTGTGCCGATAACCTCCTCTCTCCACCATGATTAATATTAGACAATTCATGTCCACCAATGTATGCCGGAAAGATTTCACTAGAAGAACCGCCATATTGGTAGATTTCTTGCAATGGTGGTAGTTCCGACTGCATATACTCCATGGAGCATACATCCGGAACCATTGGATATGCAGGACACGAATAATATTCTGGTTGCATTTGCTCCACCTGGTTTAATGGATAAACCTCAGGGCCGGAACCAGCTTCTGACCCTACGCTCAAATTATCCTGAAATTAAAAACATAAAAAGATTAAAAATTAATAATTATACAGAGTTAATGGGACCGATTGATCCCACTCGACAATAGAGTTGTATAAAAAGAGTTAAAAACTAAAATAACAAAAAAAATTAGAAGTGTGATCAACTGACCCCAATTAGCTATACCTGAATCTGTCCTTGAAAAAATTCCTCATGATCATATTCATAATTAGGAATAAATGTTGGATTTGAGTAACATTGATGGGTAGTGAGTGGATTATAAGATGATGATAAAGTTGGGTATTTGATGGAGTTTTGAAATGAGAGGTAGTTATTGGTGGTCGTGAAGCCATTGTTGAAGCTTGAGAAGTGATTAGTATCCGAATAGGCGAAGTTGTCATGAAAAGGTGAGAGCTCCGGTGGTGGTGGCACGGCGGTGTTGTGGCGGCTTTGATAGAATGTTGGCCAGTTGTTGGAGTAGAAGCTTAGACCCGGCATTATGTATAATGACAATAATGACAATGAAAGAAGTGTTGTTGAAGAACATTAGACCTTAATTAGCTTATATATAGATACATAAAATTTCGGGAGGGGTTAAGATGTATTAAGTTAATTACTATCAACGTTAAAATTTAAAAATGTGTAGGAATTAGTCAATTAATTATAGGCTAACTGAACCCCTATTAACCAGGAGAAGAATACGGTTTATAATTTATTATCAAAAAATTAAAAAATTGACATATTGGTCACTACGTCCGGAATATAAGAGAAAGGTAACAGGATTATGTTACTTTGCTATTTTATTTTGTTGCGTAAGACTTGGTCAACCGGTCCTTTTATATCACAAACAATAATATTATTTATTATTTATAATACTATTATGTACAAACAAAAAACCATCACGTATCAATGAAAGTGTTATATCACAAACAATAATACTATTATTATTTATTATTAATAATAAAATAATAGTAGCAACTTGTGTGACAGGGGATTTGGTATTCGTGGAATAATTAGGGATGTTGGTTTACGGTTTAATTGGTTTATTCGATTTGAATAAATTTGTTTTAAAAAATATTTTTGAGCATCAATAGATCAGTTCTTCGTTGAACCAATCCAAACAGATAAGAAATCGGTTATTTGGATCGGTTCTTCATTAAACTGAATTTAAAATTCATGGAGAAAAAAGTGACATGTCTAAAAAGTAATGGTGAGGCTTATGCACTTTTGTCATTTTTTTTTGTTTTCTTTATTTATTTATTGTGTTTTTAAAAAAATAATGGTGAAGCTTATGCACTTTTGTCATTTTTTTTTTGTTTTTTTTTATTTATTTATTGTGTTTTCATGGCAAAGTGACATAGCACAATATAACTTTTAAATAATTAAAAACTCTAAACTGTGAAGTCTAAGCAAACTCTTAAATTTATAGTGGAGAAATTGATAGTTAAATTATGGAATTGGTCTTGTGGGAGAAATCGATGATCAAATGCCAGATTTTTGCTTGATTTTGCTTTGACACATAGAACTTACAAATAGTAAAGATCCACTTTAATTTCACTCGTCGCCTAACTATTTTACATATTTGATTGAATGGTTTCAGTATATTATAAAATATAAACTATGCGTATTCTAAAACTTTCGGGTATTCGGATGAAAACCGAATTTATATTTTAGAACTCAAAACCGATCCAAAAACCGCTTTATATTTCGTGTATCACCGAAAATTCAAACCAAATCCAAATTAGTCAGGCCCACTTCACCCAAAGTCATTCTCGATCAGGTTTTCGAGTGAAACCTTATAATGAACACCCCTAGGAATAATGATCCATTAAAAGTGGTATTGAAACCAAAGACTCATTACAGCTTTCACATGAATCAGCCGTTAAATATTGTCTGAAGTGCAATTCTTGGAGAATGGTCAAATTGGTTTCAAAGAATCCCGAGTTAGACTTCCCCATCAAAACAACCTCTTGAAAAAATTAAAAAAGAAACAAATACTTCTTCCGTCCCACAAAAATTGTTCTGTCCCACAAAAATTGTCCCCCGACAATTTTTGTGAGAATAATGGTAGATAGACTAAAAGTCAGTTTTGCCCTTATATTTAAGGTAAGTTTGAATGAATTTATTTAATAAATAAGTAACTGAGAGTAATAAATGATAGTAAAATTGAGAGTTTAATGAATTTTAATAGTTATTTTTTGTAAGTGAATAATTATTTTACGGACATATATAATAGTAATGTGATATTTATTTTGTAATGGAGGGAGTATTGATTACAAGATAAATTAATTATTAATATTAATTAAGAGCAAATTGCACGGATCGTCCTTGTATTCTGTCGAAAAAGTACAAATCGTCCTTTATAAATTTTAATAGCATCGGTCATCCCTGTGTTCTATATATAAATATCACATATCATTCTTATAGTAAACTGACGTTTGTTAACTCATATCACATGTGTGACATGTGAGGGTACTTTGGTAATTCCATTAATATCACCTCCCCCTTTGAATGAATTGTTTGACTTTATTGGTCAAATAGTAATTGTGCAGCAAACAACTAGACCAAAGTGTCTAGTTTGACCATCACAGCCAAAAAGAAAGATGGTTCATGAAACCATTACATAAACGAATATTTGCAGCATAAACAAAGTTAAAGCATAAACAAAGTTAAAGGACAGTGGCCCATTTCTTCAAAAGACAATTACATTGATTTCTAAATCCTTCTAACAACATAGATAATACTACTACATCAGATTTCACCAAAAAAAAGAGTTCAAACTTCAAACAGGTTGATGAAGTTAAGTTTCAGTAGTTTGACTACCACCTGCGCCAATTTGACTACCACTCACACTGCTAGTTTGACCCCTGAATGTGCAAGTAGTTACATTATGATCCTTTTGTTTGCATTACTACAATGTTTTGATGTACCAGCCCTAGAAATATTTCCTGCAGTCACAAATTCACTTGCAGGTTGGCTAAGTCGTTCATCCATACTCTGTCTTCTTTTTTTCTTAGGCCTTCCAACTTGTTTGCGATGTGGTGGGGGTAAAAGAGTTGTGGGTGAGTTGGATTTAACCCACATGTCGTGACCATTTATTGGATTAATCTTGAATGAATAGACATCTTTCCAAGTTTGAAGCCTATAAGCAGGATGTACCCAATCTTCAGGAACCCCAACATTCATACCATTTAAAGACATGTCCCATATGGCAGCTACGGCATGTTTACATGGGAATCCAGTTAAAGTCCACCTCCTACATGAACATTCTTTCTCACTCATATCAACCACACATTGCTCTATTAGACCCTTACACTGATACTTTTGACCTCCATTCCATGTGACAACCAACTTATCAGTAGCTTTTTTTATTTGCTCCAAAATAGTCGTTGCTGTTGGAGTTAAAGGGCCATTACACTTTGCTTGATTTTTTTGAACAATCACTATCCTTTTCATCAAATATTCTTTGATGTACTCAAGACAAGTGATTATTGGTTGGTCCCTTCCATCAACCAATTGGCTATTAAAAGATTCACAAATGTTGTGTAAAAGGATATCACATTTTGCCCGACCTGAATTCAATAACACATTATATTATTAAGCATCTTTTAATTCACTGACTTCAATTAAACAAAATAAATACTTATATAATCACACTTACTAGAGAAATGAGATCTTGCCCAGTGTTGTGGTGGAATTCTCTTCAACCACTCATAATAGCCAACACTTAAGTTCTTCACCTCCTCCATTGCACTGTCAAATGTTTGTATAGTTGTTCTTGTTGCGCACTTCCAAAGTAGTTGCTTGTAAGCCGCTCCTTTATATGTTGTCTTCATGTTTTCATATATGTGTCTTACACAGAATCTATGTTCAGCAGTTGGAAATACTTTGGCAATAGTTAGTAGTATACCCTACACATCAATATAATAAACAGCTACATTGTGTAATAAACAATTTACATTATTAAAATAAATATAATAAACAGTGAGATTGTTACCTTTTGTCTGTCAGAAATGAAAGTGAAGTTAGAATTTGCTTGCAATTCCAGATCATCCCAAAGACACTCTAGAAACCATGTCCAAGAACTTGTGGTCTCTGCCTCTACAATCCCATATGCAACAGGGTATATCCCATTGTTGGCATCCACATTAACAGCAGTTAGGACTTGTCCTGGAAATTGACAACTCATATGAGCCCCATCAACACCCAAGATGTCTCTTTTCCCAGCCTTAAAACCACTTCTTAATGAACCAATACATATGTAAATTCTTTTGAAAACTCTGGTTGTAGCATGAGGATCTGTACCACTTTGTACTTCCAATTTCACAGTTGTTCCTGGGTTAGTTGTTTGTAACTCAAGAATGTAATCCCTTAACATGTGATACTATTGAGTAAAATCACCCCTTAACATACGTATTGCCTTCCTTTTAGCCCTGTATGCAGTTAATTTTTTAATGCCTAGTTTGTACTCTCTCTCCAATTGATCTTTAAGAGCCTTTGCTGGAATCTCTGGATTATCAATAACAGTGTGTCCAATATGATGAGATAAGAAGGTGGAATTGCACCATTTCAAGGTTCTTGTGTGTAGGCATGTGTGGTTTTCATTTAATGTTTTCACCATCCAACTTTCATTGATGCATCTGGAAACGTGTATAGTGAATAGGCATGTGACTTTAACTTTGACCTTTTTCTTTTTCTTTGAAATTACAGATTTGCCCTCATTATTATTCTTCCCAGTCAAACAACTTTTATCAATATCTTCAACAACAGGAACATCGTTGTCTTGATCTGGTGCATAACAAGGAGTAGATCCTTTACATTTCACCCTCACTCTGTCCCCATCATTCTTGTCAAAAAATAAATCTCTCCTAGTCTCCACAGCATACAACCTAGCTAAATCTTTCACTTCTTTTGCCCTTTCAAACACTTGACCTACATACCAATTTACCTTTTCAACCTTATCAGTTTGTGATGCATGTATTTTTTTCAACTCTTTCACCACTTTCTTCCTTTTCTTTTCCATCTCCTCATCTGATCCAGAACCACTCTGAAACTCATCAAAATCTATACCATCTACATCAGGGTTGATATTCAAATTTGCACAAGCAAGATCACTCACTGGTTCAGTTTGTGGTTCACTTTATACACCTATCCATTCAACATCTTGATCAGTATACCTTCTAAAATCCCTCATATCAACTTCCACAGCAACAACTCTATTTTCCTCATCTTCCTCAAAGTCACTATCTTCAGGATCATCACCATCATCTTCATTGTCATTCTGATCATCATCATCACGAACCTCATTATCCTTTTGGGAAAAGTCACCTAAAATGTCATCTAGGTCTGCAAAGGGGTCAAATGATGTATCACCGCACACATTTGGAATATACTGAACTTCCACATTTCCTGTACTAACATTGTCCTCAAATATAGGTTTGTAGACTTGCTCACTATTTTCTTGTCCAAACCAGTCTAGTAACATCTTCTTAGTCCTAGGTTGACTTTCCTTAGAGTGTTTTGTCTTATTGTCATCATCTAACAATTCTATAGCAACCTGACTTTTTTGAATGGACCTAAAATATGTTTTAATTGTTGTCATCCCATGTTCAACATAAACATCAATAATCCTATATCTAAGTGCAACAGGTATCATATTCAATAAATCTTCATCATTACCCAATGCAAACAATCCAAAATTCAAATCACTACCAGGTTTTTTGAAATGAAAATACATTGCAAGATTTGGATCATCATATCCTAATTCTTCAACCATTAATTTTAACTCATGCACAGAAAAATTATTAGTATCTATCTTATCTACGTGACCCACATATCCATCAACATATTTCCTACCTGGGAATTTACTGAAACAACCACCGTGATGCAGCTTAATGGTGAATAAGGTTTCACGTTTATCTGTCAATCAAAACACAAATACATACAAGTCCTTCAGTTTCTGGAATTATCACGTTTGAATGAATTATTTTTTTATAAGAACTTTTAAAGTTGGATGTTCTTACCGTACAAATCCTTCAGTTTCTGGAGATTAACGTTATCTTCTTGTCGGATGATCCAAGCACCCAACATTGTACTCAAAATCAACCAGTTAGGGTTTTTTTGTGACTGTATCTGGGGATTTTGGGGGTGGGGGGGGGGGGGGGGGGGGGGGGGGTGGTGGTGGTGGGGGTGGTTTGGGTTTGGTGTGTTTAGGAGAGAGATACGTATTAGGGAGGGAAAGTAAAAAGGGGAGGTGACATTAGTGGAAATTACCGAAGTACCTTCACATGCCACACATGTGATATGAGTTAACAAGAGTTAACAAACGTCAGTTTACTATAAGGATGATACGTGATATTTATATAGAATACAAGGATGATCGATGCTATTAAAGTTTATAAATGACGATTTGTGCTTTTTCGACAGAACACAGGGACGATCGGTGCAATTTGCTCATTAATTAATATTAATATCTAATATTAATAATTATTAATAATAATAATAATAGAGTAATATGATGTTTGATGACATCAATTGAAACAAAACGTTCCAGATATAATAAATTTGTGGAATCAACCGCGAATTAACTAATCTATTAGTAAAAAATAAAAAGCTAAAATTGAAAAATCATAAATTCCTTTTTCTTGAAAATGAGATGACATGTTTACAAGATAAATAGAAGGACCACGATCCAACACACCCACAAAAATCGGGGAATTAATCAACTCTAAACTATAAACTCACTAACAAACTAAAATCCTACCTAATTAAACTACTAATTAGATTAGAAACATAATTAGCAAAATTAGGATTTAGGAACATTGCAAAGAAAACTAAAAGTTAAAAGGCAGTTAAATGTTGGTTAAGTTCATGCAACGTGTTGGGGTCCAATGCACTTCTGAGTAGTGTACAACTTCTCTTGCATCAACGTACATGTCAACAAAGCTTGCATCTCTCCATTTCCCAATACTTCTTCACAATCCTGTACATTTTCCAATATTTTTTATTTTATTACTATTATTATTTATGCATACATTTTTCAAATCATAAATGATATTACCATTTTTATCTTCTTCGTCAAAAATTTAAGGGCCTCCTCCCTAATTTATTGGGTGTTGATACATACGATAAAATTTTTTCATACACACACCAAAGAAGTATGTATTACAGTGTTGTACAGTACTGCATGGTGATGCATAAAAGTTGATGTATGAATTAAAATATTTGTTGTATTTATCACTAACCTAATTTATTTGTCCATATTTCTTTTTTAAAATGTACTAAAATAATTGTTCATTTTCACTTTCAACCAATTAAAAAATGTATAAGTGGAGAAATAAAATCTTATTGGTTGGCTGTGTAATAATTACACTTTTTACTTTTTTTAAACTGTGTGCTTATTTGAAGTGCACAGTTAAATTGGAACGGAAGAAATATATGAGCTTAAGTCATATCATTTATGAATCAAAAGCTAATTTATGAGTATAATTGTTGAGCTACAAAATAATCAAACAATATTAAGTTATATAACTTAGGGAATGACATGTAGATTCAATGCACAATATGCATATATTTAACAAAATGTGCATAATCTAATTTCAATAGGTACAAATATAGTTATTTTATTTTGTGCACTTAATATTTTTATTAGTGGTTTTATTCATATATATTAACTGTATAATCGGTGAGTGTGCGCGCGTGTGTAATGCATGATTCATGCATGCATGAGTAGTTACCGGAATTGAAGCCATAAATTGAAGAACATCAATTTGAGCCTGCAAAAACTTAATATATTTATAAGCAGCTTGAAACATCTCCGCTGTATACATCTTATAACCGCCGGGAATCAGCTTCCCTAGCTCCGCCGTTTTCTCACTTATCTTCCTCCGCCGCACTCTCGCCGCCATACTCTGCGCCGACAAACCGCAATTCTCTTGTTTCTTCACTTTACTACTTTCTTCAACTGTATAATCACACAATGCAGCCGGCGCCACCGTCATTGTGTTGTAGTACTCCACCGGAATATAATTATTCCAAATATCAAAAGCAGTTGAGTATGGTAAGTTGTAGTTATTATAAGGATGTTGATATTGAAATTCTGGTTGGTTGTTGGTGAAATTTGTGTCGAAAGTCGGGTTGATTTCGGTATCGTACAATGTAGGATCATGAAAAAGATCATATGAGTAATTAGTAAGATCATAGTTTGGCCAATTAGCGTAGAAGCTAAGAGCCATTGAGAGAGATTATGAGTGATTTTTTACTTCAAATTTATGCCTACACGAAAAGAAATGATGATAAGAAAAATTAAGGGTTGTTGTTAATTCAACTGAAAGTAATTAAGTAGTAATTAATGGCTAATTAAGTGATATAAATTATAATAATTAACAAAAAAATTTCTAATATTGATTAAAATGATTTAATTAATTAGTGTGTGTGTGTGTAATGAAAGCTTGAAAAAAATAAGAAGATAGTGAGAGCGCAAAGATTACCTCAAGAAGATGCTTGTTTTTGTTTAGCAAATATTGTATGTCAAAATTACTTAAATACCCTTAGAATATCTCAAAAAGAAAATTTATTTAGAGATATTCCTTTTGAGACTGAGGAGTAGTATTTTGAAATCATAAGGAAATGAGTGTTAGAGAAAGAAGGGAGGAAGATAATATGACTTATTGGATAAAAAAATGAAAATCTAAGATAAATATTAATCTTGCAATTATTTGGAAAAATGAGAATAAAATTAGGAAAAAAAGTATAATATCATTTTTTACTTTTTGTATAATTTCTCTTAACTTATATTTGACCCTTTTTTAACTTTTTATTATTATTATTATTATTATTATTTTTATCTTTTCTTATCTTTGTTTTTTTTTTTTTTTGTAAAACTTAACTGTATACTTTTTTTCAAGCCTTTTAAGTTATTTTCTAATTATTTTTTATTTTGTTTATAAAATTCTTTTTTAGTTATTTGTAACAACTTATTTTATAGTTATTGATTAATCTTTTATTTTTTGAAATATTAACAATCAGATTATACAACTAAGATGCAATTATTTTTTCTATAAACAAGAAATAGTGTGTTTACTTTAAAGTATGATGCAATGATTTTATTCACTGGTGATATAGTTCGGTTAAATTAATAGCATGATGCAATGTATTTAGTTTAGAAGGAAGATGTAATGTTTTTATTTTTACCGATGATGTAGTTTGTTTATATTGAATCATGATCCAGTACTTTTTACCGATGATGCATTGTGTTTAATTTAATAGCATGATGCACTGTATTTTATTTTTGAAGCAAGATGCAATATTTTCTTTTACCAATGATGCAGTGTGTTTTTATTGAATCATGATGCAGTGCTTTTTTACTGATGATGTAGTGTTTTTTTACTGATGATGTACTGTGTTTAGTTTAATAGCATGATGCAGTGTATTTAGTTTAGAAGCAAAATGCAATGTTTTCTTTACCGATGATATAGTGTGTTTTTATTTAAAAAACATGATGCAGTGCTTTCTTTATTGATTGATGATGTAGTGTGTTTAATTTAAAAGTATGATGCAATATTTATTTTAGATTCACTGAACGTAAGTTATATTGCATTTTACATTCCTTAACAAATATTCAACATTTACTAAACAATGTTTTGATTGATTAAATAACTATTTATGTTCAAATGCTACTAAAATAGAAACCAAAATACCATTTTTCAACACATGATTTTAGTGTGTAGGTAGGGGTGAACAAAACCGGTTTTTGGGCCAAACAGGTTCGGGTTGGAAAACCGAACCGGTTTTTGGTCAATGGTTAAGAACTGGTTTTTCTAAAAACCGGGTTGGAACCGAACCGGTTTGGGGGGAGAAAAAACCCTAACCGGTTGTAACCGGTTTGGAACCGGTTCGGGTTCAAAAACCGGTTTCAAACCGGTTTTCCTATAAAATTCGGTTTTTTTTCGAGCGTTGAGCGTTTTAGGGAAAATCAACGTATTCTTCAAATTTTTTCCGATAGAATGCTAGTACATTAGGTATGGAAACATAACTTAACAATAACTTAAAACAAAGTCTTCTAAATCTTCATAAAAATATTATTGAAACCAATAATTCTATATAATTCAATCTTATTCGAGCGTTAAGCGTTTTAGGGAAAACCAACGTATTCTTCAAATTTTTTCTGATAGAATGCTAGTACATTATGAATGGAAACATAACCAAACAATAACTTAAAATAAAGTCTTCTAAATCTTCATAAAAATATTATTGAAACCAATAATTCTATATAATTCAATCTTATTCGAGCGTTAAGCGTTTTAGGGAAAACCAACGTATTCTTCAAATTTTTTCTCATAGAATGCTAGTACATTATGAATGGAAACATTACCAAACAATAACTTAAAAGAAAGTCTTCTAAATCTTCATAAAAATATTATTGAAACTAATAATTCTATATAATTCAATGTTATTCGAACGTTAAGCGTTTTAGGGAAAACCAACATATTCTTCAAATTTTTTCCAATAGAATGCTAGTACATTATGAATGGAAACATAAGTAAACAATAACTTAAAACAAAGTCTTCTAAATCTTCATAAAAATATTATTGAAACCAATAATTCTATATAATTCTTCAAAAATCTTCAACCTTTATTAATCTTTAATTCTTCTAACATCTTCAACTTGGGTAGTCTTCAAAAGTCGAAATCTTCTTCGGAGGAAGCCTCTCGCGAAGCTTGATCGAGAGCAATTTCTTCATCGGAAAGTGATATTGCCATACCCGCTTCCACCTCGATATCGTGTATATCTCCTTCGTATTCCAATTCACCTTCGAGACTTGAAACGTTTTGTATACGTTCCGCGGTGTCTAAGTGATCCTTCAAGCATATACACATCTCTAATGAGTCCGGTGTGAGTCTTGTTCTTCGTATGGATAGTACCCTGCCACTAAGAGAAAAGGCGGATTCCGAAGCTACCGCAGAAGCTTGGACGGTTAGTAAATCTCGGGCCATGATGGTTAGGATGGGAAATTGAGATTCCCTCCCTTTCCACCAAGCCAAAATATCAAAATGTGCGAATTCTTCGGGTCCCATTGAGGCTAAAAAATCCGTTCCGGTATATCTCCCAAATTCGCTAGTGGCCCTTTGGTCACCATCACCCCATGCCCGTTTATGGTTTTCTTGTCTTAAACTATTATATAAATTAATCATTGGATCTCGGGAAGAAGATGATGAAGCAAACATTGTGGAAGCCGAACTAGAAGAAACCATTGTTGTTGAACTATATTTTTGAAAATAATGACCGAATAAATCTTTAAAAGATTTGTTAAAATAGTCTTTTGTATTTTGTGAAAAAAATGGATCCTCGTCATTCAAATCCAAATCGTTACAAATGTTATCGATAAGTAATTCCACCCCGGAAATGTTCAAACATGGGTTTAACGCGGCCGTACAACTAATTACCGGTGGCATTTCTGTAAAATATTTTCTTAGTTTTGCTTTCATGGGAGCCACCATTATTGCATATACATTACCACAAAATTCGTATTCGCTTAGTTTTGAACTCATTAAAAATATTTGATTAAGTACCAAATGACTTGTGGGATAATAAACACCCGATAATAAAGTAGTTGCAGTTTTAAGAACTTTGAGCAATTCGGTTATCTTTTGAATAACCTCCCAATAGTTGGAGGAAAATGATGTTGCAAGACCTTTTTGAACAAGTTGATCATGAAAAACGTATAAAGTGTCGCGTTGCCGTAAACCACACACAAACATGTTGTAAGTCGAATTCCATCTTACGGGCATGTCCCAATTAGGGGTTAAAAAGATGGAATCCGTTTCCTTACATAATCTCATATAATGTTTGTATCTAGCCTTACCCGAACAAAATATATCTTGTAACATAATTTTATACGCGTTTTTTACTACGCTTATTTCTTGAACCGCTAGTCCGTCTTGCACAACCAAGTTAATGATGTGTGCAACACATCTACTATGGTAGAAAATGCCTTTCAAAGGTGGTTCGTATTTTAGTATTAACCTTTGAACGGCGTTTGTATTATTAGTCGCGTTATCAAACGAGATTGAAAAAACCTTTTGTTCTATTTTAAACATTTTCATTACATATCGTAACATGTAAAATAAGTTTTTACCCGTGTGAGGATAGTCAAAGTTTTCAAAAGCAATGGTACGTTTCATCATTTGCCAAGTTGCGGGATCAACCCAATGTGCGGTAACACAAAGGTACGAGCCGGGCAAACCATGAGGAGCCGACCAAACATCGGTTGTTAAAGATACATTTGTATTTAAGTTTTCAAAACCGATTATTAGTTGACTTTTAGCATTTTTCCACAATTTAAGAGCATCACGTCTAAGAGTAAGACGACTTACATGATTATATCGCGGTTGAAGAGTATTTTGAATGACCCTAGTAAGCCGAGGGTTGTCGAAGTGGTTGAACGGCAAAGCTTCTTGAATCACAAAGCCGGCAAATGCTTCTCGACACCGCTCCGCTTCGTATGCAAAAATACCCCCATCCCGTGACATTGTTGCTTGACTCGACTCGGGATTACTTTTGACTCCATCACAATACTTTGTAGCATGTGATTTCAAAGTAGAGTTGGAGTCGGCTTTCAAAAATTTCCCGCAACGTTTACAAAATGCCTTAGTGGAACCATCCGACAATAACACTTTGTCGTAATTACACCAAATCTCGGGATTTCGTTTGGTTATCAAAACTTGAACAATAGTTGGTACATTTGAAGAACCAACACCGGCGGAAGTTGAAGAAGATTGAGTGGCCATTTTGATAGCGTTTCGAGAGCGTTTTGAGAGGAGTAGAGAATTTTTTGAGAGTTCGTACGTAAATCGTAAGCGTTTTGAGTGTTTAAAGACTAGAATTAGCAAGATTGAGTATTGTGACTAAACCAAACCCAAGGTATCTATTTATATTAGTTTTAGGATGGCAAAATGGTAAAAAAAACACAAAAAACCGCTCCAAAACGGATACAAAACGGCTAGTTTTCGAAATCCACAAAAACCGGTTCCAAACCGGTTTTTAAAACCGGTTTTCCAAACCGGTTCGGGTAAAACCGGTTACAAACCGGTTACCCAACGGTAAACTCCAAACCGGTTCCCAAACCGCTGGTTTTTACAAAAACCGAACCGGTTTTGGTCAAAACCGGTTTTGACCGGTTTCTGTTTCCAGTTTTTTTTCCGGTTCGGGTCGGGAACCGGGTTTTTTGTTCAAATCTATGTGTAGGTATAACAAAAGAAGTTTGGCAAAGTATAATATATTTGGGCCTCTTGTTGGGCCTTTATCTAACCAGAATTATATGGGCCTCTTAATAATTTTTCTCTTTCTTTTATTTTACTTTATTTTTTATTTTTATTTTAAGCATCCTGTCGTTTCTTCTTATGCAACATTTTTAACATCTATTTTTCAAGGATCCTATCCTTTCTTCTTACGCAATTTTTTTTAATGTTGATCTTAATGTCTTTGTCTTGTGAAGAAAAAAAAAACATTTTGTTAATTATCACGGATATATTTTATGCGTGTGACTTATAATATCTAAAATAATCATATAAAAAGTTATTATTTATAAAATAGTAACATACAAATTAATAAAACATGTAAACGAATGTTGATCCTATTTTTTTTTTATATTTAATTTAATTAATAAACATACTAAACATCTTTTTAGAACGGCAAACAACTCCAAAAGGTATAAAAAAAGTTTAAAAAACATATAACATTTGATCTCTTTTGTCGCATGCATTAAACTCTTTTGATTGTTAGGTTGATTTGTTACGACTTATTAGGTTGGTATGTGTCTAAATAAAACAAGTACACTTGTGCATTTAAGATTTTTGTAGTAATGTGGTTACGTACGTACATATATTCGTATATGATGATAATAATATATGATACATGATATGTTTTGATTTTGGTTAGAAAAGTTTTAATTAAAAAACTTTTTATACTAAAGGCTTGAGAAATCTCGAGAGTTAAAAACGTTTTTCCTCCAATGAAGTAAAAAATTTTCCGCGTAAAAAAACTTTAAAAAAAGCTTTCATTGAAAATATTCTAACAAGTTAAACAGAGATTGAACGTACCCAACTGTAAATAAGCACACATGTACGTATTCTAAGCATGACACATAACCAAAAGTACAAGTACTAGTTAGCTACTACCTCTTTTATGGCATCGACTAATTTTACTATATACTCTGTATATTAAAACACAAATACAAAATAGACGTATGTTTAAAAAGACCACTTTCAATCACCGACTGAAACTGTCAACCATGATTGGTCACTTCAATTTTCCGAGACCCACAAATTTAAATAAAACAATTTCATTAAAATTAAAACATTACATTTATTAAAAAAAAATTACAATTTAGTTAGTAAAAAAAAAATTACAATAGTTAAAAGAACACACTATGATAAAAATAGTAAATTTAAATAGTAGTCTAGTCCTACCCATCGTTTTGTTGCGAACACGAACTAAAACCCGAACCATCCTCTTTTTCTAGTTTGTTATATTTTATGATTAGTTGATTTGTAGTACGTTTCACCTCAACTTTGGATTGTATTTTTTTTGTACGGTTTCCCAAAAACTTTTTACCGATGGTGAATTTCTCATCAGATAATTTTTCGAAGCTTCGACCTATTGTTTTTGCCAATATTTTGCACTCATTTCCGATCCATTTACTTTTTTCTTCTTCTTCTTCGACAACGGATGGTGGTGTTTGAAAGTTTTAAAAATGATTTTGGAAAGAACTGTCGTAATGTTTAGACATTTTCTGTGAGGTATGTGAATAATAGTTGTGGTGGTGTGTATAAGTGTTTGAAGTGTAATTTTAGTTGCATGTGTATTTATAATGTGTTTTGGATAGGAAAAAGTTTTGAAAAAATTCAAAAAATATTGTTTTAATTAAACACGGTAATAAATCCATTATATAACTTTTTTATTTGTTTTAAATTTATTTATCACGGTCAAAAGGGTTTAATAATATAAAAAAATGAATTTTTATTGTCGTGGGGCCTGCCATTCCGTCCGTCCCTTCGTTGCTTATCCGACCCATGCCAAACGTGTCAAGCCGTCAGTTTAGTGACACACGACACTTTTCCAAACCGACGAGGGTTAGGAGTGGTCTATAAACTAGTACCAACGGCCACTTCAGTGATCGTCGGTTTCACTGTTAGTTTAGTGAAGCCGTTGGCACCGTGGCGTCACTTTGGCGTCGGTTTGGTGGGCGTCGGTAAATCGACGGGCGTCACTTTTTTTTTATTTTTGTTTATTTGTTTAGTGTATAGAAATAAAGGTATATTGGGAAATGTGGGATTCAGAAAAAACGGAAGTGATATTACTGTTGGCAGTGTAGTGTCAGTTTTGAAAAGTGCTGACATGACGTTAATTTGACACAAACTGACGCGTCAATTTGTGTTCACTGTTAGGAGTAGTCTAAAAAAATAACATAAAAAGTCAAAGTTACATTATGTTATTATATGAAGTACACTTAACCATTTTGATCTTTATTAGTCCGAGAATATAAATAGGATGCAGAGATGATTTCTTTCAAAATGTAAGTTGTAAAAATGAAAATGTAAAGGTCAATAAAATCCCATGCTTACATATGCATTGAATGATCGTTTCCTCCAATTGACGATTATATTTCTCATAGTAGGTACTACTACACGTACTTACAACTTTTAAACGTGTGTATTACTTGTATACAAAAAAAGTACTCTGTCTTATATATATACTCCATCCGTACCAGAATAATTATTCCCAAACAAATTTTCTTTGATTTTAGATAAATCGATGATTCGTCAGTTTTGCTCTTGTATTTAAAGCAAGTTTGACTGAAAATTATTAAGAACTAAATAATTAAAAGTAATAAATGAGAATATATAAAATAGATTTTTAATAGTTATTTTTTGTAACTAGATAATATTTTTGGAATTAACAAAAATATTAAAGTGAATAATTAAAATGAAACGGAGGAAGTAATAGATTAATACGGACATATTTTACAAGAAAAAAATTATTATGCTGTGTTAAATACTTATTTCTGATTTCAAATCTATCAAATAAATAAAGGTTATTTGTTATCTCTCTTAAAAAATTAATATAAAACTCTATTTTTGCCAAGAAATGAATCTTTTGTTACGACATATAGACATGTTGATGCCTGTGTTATTCTGGATGTGGTTTGTTAGTTCTCTTTTATTGGGAGTTAGAGTGCTCAAGTGTCATTTTAGGTTGTCTTGAGGGAGTAATATTTTTTATGGTGTTTCTTTTGAATGCGTGCCTTATTTGATTTTGCTTGTAGGCGTGTTTGATGTTGTGATGATTGTGAACTAGAAAAACAATACAAATAAACAAGAACGAAAATTCGATAAACTTTAAAAATGGTGCTTTAAAACGGGACTTATAGAGAATCTCTCCCTTTTCGGTTACTCATCATCAACATTACCTTCGAACCCTAAAAAAGATAAACAACTACTTATAAGTGAAACTTATAATAACTTGTTGAAAAGGATATATTTCGTATATATTTTTCAAAGATATTTCCAACATATCTTATGATATTAATCTAATTAAAATTTATTTATAATGAAATAAGTATAAAAGATAGATTATGATAATTATAAGTTGTCATGTCGTACCTTTCAATATTCTCGCATCTATTTCCTTTGTGTTTATAGATTATGATAATTATAAGTAGGTTGTAACCGAGTCGAGAAATTCGAGCTCGGCTTGATAGTTTGACGGGTTTTCACGATGCAGGCTCGAGCTCGGTTCGAAAATGTTATAGAATGCCTCGAGCTCGGCTCGAAACTAGAAACTTTATATAAAAATAATTTTTAATATTCAGACTTATTTATATTTATTTAAAAATAAAAATCAGTAGTAAAAAATCATTTCAAATATATATAAAATTAAAATAAATCGTAAAAACAAGTAAACAAATTTGTATTATAGTTTAACAATTTTAAAATATAATAATAACGTCATCTACATATAAAAGATTACACACACACACGTACTGCCCGCACGATGCAGCGCGATAAAAAATTTATGTTCATTAATATGTCTTCGTATAATTGAGAATACAGTACTTTGTAATATAACATTTTCTTATTATACGCAATGACAATCTCGTCATGACGTGAAACTGAATACAAAATCAAACCCGTTAATATGCTAAGCCAGGACCATCAATGCAGTTAACTTTTCTAGCTGGGTTAGGTCAAAGTTCGGGTTAATAGTCCAACTTGTTATCCCCGGGGAAAAACTAAGTTTGTTTTTGTAATCAAATTTATAACCCGTCAACCTTTGAAACCAATCCGCTACATTTTCACTAATATTTGTATCATATCAATTGTAATCGACATGTCAATATTGATCATTATATTACGTCGTTACATCAATAATAAAAATAATTAAATAGTCATGAGATTAAATCTTTTGTAACTGAAACTAGGGCTGTTCATCGGTTCGGTTTACGATTTTCTCGGTTTATTCGGTTCGGTTTGTTCGGTTTTGAATTTTTTTTTTAGCAAAACCGAAAACCGAATTCAAATTGAAAACCGAACCGATAACCGAATTCGAATTCGGTTCGATTTTGGTTAAAATCGAAAATCCGAAAAACTTAACATTTTTTCAAAAACACCTTTCAACGTACAAAACTAAGAAATATACACGATTATACGATATAAATTATATAAATCAAACTATTAATAATTATTATGTGTTGGCCAAATTCGAGTTTATAAAACATAAAACTGTCAATGTATGTTAATTTTAATGTCCAAACAAAACATTTATTTTTCACAAACACATGGTAACTAAAAAATTTAAGTTTTCAAAATGTTAAACTCTTCAAGTCTTCAATCGAATTCGAAAAATCACATATTTATATTAATATATAAATAATAATATATTTATTAAATCGAATTCGGTTTTGAATTCAGTTTTCGGTTTAACCGAATTCGAAAAATTTAAAACCGAAAACCGAACCGAAAACCGAATTTGAATTCAGTTTTCGGTCTAACCGAATTCAAAAAATAAAAAATCGAAAACCGAACCGAAAACCAAATTCAAATTTGATTCGGTATTCGGATTAAACGGTTTTAAACCAAATATTAAACACCACTAACTGAAACTAATAATGATGTATTAACTTTTAATTAATTATGTTTGACATTAAATTCATGACGGTTGAATAAAATAGTTAAGAGGGTAAAATAAATAATTTACTGTTTCTCCCATTTTAAAACTTTTGCTCAAACCTTTTATTTATTAGTATATATATATATATATATATATATATATATATATATATATATATATATATATATATATATATATATATATATATTTATAATCGAGGTGGGTTCAATGTAAAATGTTAAAAAAGTGAAGAATGTGAGAACCAATAGGATTGCTCCATTTCCTTTAAAACTCAATTTCCACTCGTAACTTTAAAATCAAATATCTCACAAACGGCATGACCAAAAATTATAAAAATTACATATTCAAAATTAGCGTCTTTTTCTCTTCGATTAGAGATCCACAAGCTATATTTACGATTAATTTGTTTTTCCATTTTTATTGGGTCGTAGAAAATGTGATTTTGTATAATCACATGTGATTTTATATATAATCATACGTCATTTATGTGTAAATATAACTGATACACGACTATTCATCAATTGTGGATGTTAACTCACACATGATTACAACTTATTATTTATTCATATAAACACATATAAATAAGATTTTAGGAATTGCATTCGTTTACGGTCAAAATCACATGTGATTATTGATTTGAGGTTTAATCACATGTATGTTTCAAATGAATTATGTGATAATAACTGATAATTCACATGTGATTTCACATTTATATTTATTTACATGTATAATTATAAACAATTATTTAAAATTCGTATTTACTTACACTTTATTCACATGTAATTACTAATTTAATGTTTAATCATATGTGATTATAACTAAATTTTTTTCTGAAGGTTTATTAAATTATCAAATAAATTATTTTTATATGATTTTAAACTTATAATTTATAAATTTGATTATTCACACGTGATTATAGATAGTGATTTAAAACTTATAATTTGATTGTAAATATATTCACATGTGAGTGTTAAATCACATGTGATTTATTATTACGAATTTTACATACCCATTAGGAAATGAAAAAAAAAGTTCGTCGAAAGTATATCATGTGAGATCTTTAATTAAAGATAAAAAGACGTTGATTTTAACGGTGTAATATTTACAATTTATGGATATACGATTTGTGAGATATTTAGATTTATAAAAAAGGTGGAAATGGGTAATTGAAATGGAGTAATCCTATTGGTTTCTCCATTCTACATTTTTTTTAGCATTCTACATTGAACTTATATATATATATATATATATATATATATATATATATATATATATACATACATACATACATACATATAGATATTAATTAAAGCTCGAAAAGCTCGATAACCGCTCGAGTTGAGCTTTCAAAAGTTCGAGCTCGACTCGATATATATTTCGAGGTTGATTTTTAAGCTCGAATCGATAAAAGCTCGAATCGATTCAGCTCAAGCTCGATCCGAGCTCGAATTGCTCGATAAAAACCCGACTCGTTTGCAGTCTAATTATACGTTGTCATGTTGTCCTTCAATATTCTCGCATCTATTTTCCTTTATGTTTGGTGTTTGTACGCATCTTTTTGCATCTTACTTATATTTTATATATATAAAAAAACATTATATTATAATAAAAAAGATTACAATAATTAAAAATAAAACATTAAAATAAATACTAAAAAAGTACATTTATTGAAAAATAAAGTGTAACTAGTCGTTTATTCCGAATCATCGAGATCTTCGGCTTCGTCTTCGTCCTCATATTCCTCCTGTCCTCGTCCTCGTCCGAATCAGTTTCTTGAACCGAAACTGAACCCGAAGCTTGACCAAAAACCGTTTGGTAATCCGACTGATACTTACAAACCACGGTGTTTCGCACCTCTAGGAGAATTTTTTTCTCCTTTTTTTAAGACCCTTCGGTATTTTTTTATAAAGCATTTTTCACGTTTTAAGAATGGTCTTTTTTTCCGAATTTGATTCGATAGTACGTAGACATTGTTTTTTGTTGTGCTTCTGCCGATTTGATATTAGCATAACGTTCTTTTTCCTTCAAATTGCTTGAATAAGTAGCCGCATCACTCGTGCCCGAACACTTTTGAGTTTTTCTTAAAATTCCACGACCGGGCGGACGACGAATCCGATCGTCTTGGAACAACCGTTCCATGTTAGTGGCAAGACGATCGGATGAAGGGATGTCATCACCAAGATTGATGGGGTCAATTTTGGGTTGGTGTACGTCGGTTGGCCATGACTCTCTCGTCCGAATAGAATTTCGGATAAACTTTCAGCACATCCCAACATTTCTCGTATTTGAATTTATGTTTTTGTTGGGACTTAAATAGTTTATAACACGTGTCAACAATGTCTTTTTTCGAAGCCCCGCTTGGCCTTGGGTCGGTTGCGTGGTTGATGATGGCGATGATGGTTGATGATGGCCTCGGGTCGGTTGTAGTCGTTTATTACTCTTTGCCAAAAAGTATCGTAGTTTTGTGAATTGCCTTCATGACTTTTTTCGGATACATGGACCCATCATTCGGACAATATAACCACCTCCTCGTCCGACCATTTTACTTGTACCATTTTTCCTTTCTTATCTTTGGGTTCGAGTTCGGGTTGGTGTTCGGATTCGGGTTGATCTTTGGGCGGTGTAACAATGTTTCCGAATTGTGGATAGTTAATTGGGGTTGGTGGAAATGGAGAGAAAGCCGAGGGTGCATGTTGGTGTTGATAAAATGGTTCGTTTCCAAAAGTCGAGGGGGGGTTGGGAGAGTGGATGATAAGGTGAGTAATGTTGGTAATTTTGGTAATGTTGGTATGGTGGGTCAGTGGGTGTTGTGAGTATGATACAAATCTGAGTGGTTGACTAGATGAAGAGTTGCTCGATTGAGCGGAAGATGAACCGGTTGGTGAAAAAGATGGATTCGGTTGAACATTTGGTATGAGATTATTCATAAGGTGGTTCCATATATCGGATTTTTGTGAAGTTGGTGGTGGTGTATTTTTGTTTTGATTTCTTGGCATTTTTGAAGTTGGTGGTGGTGTATGGAAGAAGTAAATTTGTGTATGAAAGATGGTAGATAAGTTGTAGTAGGTTGTAGTGAAAAAAATGTGTGGAAAAAGGGTTTATTTACAGTGTAAAAAGGTAAGTTTTTTGAGTTTTTTTTTTTTTTTTTAAAGTAACCGTTGCAACGGTTAGTTTTTTTTTAAGTTACAAACGGACAAATAAAAAACAAAATAGTAAGCCGTGGGTCCCACTTGTTTCGTCTGTTCCCGTCTGTTTTCCGACGAAAAAATCGACGGCCTCAAACCGATGGTGCCGTGCCAACGGGTCCGTCCCATCAGTTTTTCGCCGATGGCCAAAACCGACGGCGGTTTGCACCGGTCTAAAAAAAATAACATAAAAAGTCAAAGTTACATTCTGTTATTATATGAATTACTCTTAACCATTTTGATCTTTATTAGTCCGAGAAAATAAATAGGACGTAGAGATGATTTCTTTCAAAATGTAAGTTGTAAAAATGAAGATGTGAAGGTCTATAAAATCCCATGCTTACATATGCATTGAATGATCGTTTCCTCCAATTGACGATTATATTTCTCATAGTAGGTACTACACGCACGTACAACTTTTAGACGTGTGTATTACTCGTATACAAGCTTCGATAAGTTATTAATAAAAAAAAGTACCCTGTCCTATATATATACTCCATCCGTCCCAAAATAATTATCCTCAAACAAATTTTCTTTGATTTTAGGTAAGTCAATGATTTGTCAGTTTTGCTCTTCTATTTAAAGCAAATTTAACTTAAAATTATTAAGAACTAAATGATTAAAGGTAATAAATAAGAGTAAAATAGAAGTTCAATAATTTTTAATAATTATTTTTTGTAAGTAGATAATCTTTTTGGAAGTAACAAAACCATTAAAGTGAATAATTAAAATGAAACGGAGAAAGTGATATCTTAATACGGACAAATTTTACAAGAAAAAAATTATTATGCTGTGTTAAATACTTATTTCTGATTTCAAATCTATCAAATAATTAAAGGTTATTTGTTATCTCTCCTAAAAAATTAATATAAAACTCAATTTTTGCCAAGAAATGAATCTTTTGTTACGACGTATAGACATGTTGGTGCCTGTGTTATTCTGGTTGTGGTTTGTTAGTTCTCTTTTATTGGGGTTAGAGTGCTCAAGTGTCGTTTTAGGTTGTCTTGAGGGAGTAATATCTTTTATGGTGTTTTTTTGAATGCGTGCCTTATTTGGTTGTGCTTGTAGGCGTGTTTGATGTTGTGATGATTGTGAACTAGAAAAACAATACAAATAAAAAAGAACGAAAATTCGATAAACTTTAAAAATGGGGCTTTAAAACGGGGCTTATAGAGAATCTCCCCCTTTTCGGTTACTCATCATCAACATTACCCTCAAACCCTAAAAAAGATAAACAACTACTTATAAGTGAAATCTATAATAACTTGTTGAAAAAGATATATTTAGTATATATTTTTCAAAGATATTTCCAACATATCTCATGATATTAATCTAATTAAAATTTATTTATAATGAAATAAATACAAAAGATAGATTATGATAATTATAAGTTGTCATGTCGTACCTTTCAATATTCTCGCATCTATTTCCTTTGTATTTATAGATTATGATAATTATAAGTAGGGTTGTAACCGAGTCGAGAAACTCGAGCTCGGCTCGATAGCTTGACGGGTTTTCACGATGCAGCTCGAGCTCGGCTCGAAAATGTTGCAGAATGCCTCGAGCTCGGCTCGAAAAGCCCGAAACTTTATATAAAAATAATTTTTAATATTTAGACTTATTTTATATTTATTTAAAAATAAAAATCAATAAAAAATCATTTCAAATATATATAAAATCAAAATAAATCGTAAAAACAAGTAAAAAATTTGTATTATAGTTTAACAATTTTAAAATATACTAATAATGTCATCTACATATATAAAAGATTACATATATATAAATATATATATATATATATATATATATATATATATATATATATATATATGTGTGTGTGTGTGTGTGTGTGTGTGTGTGTGTGTGTGTGTGTGTAACATATAGATATTAATTAAAGTTCGAAAAACTCGATAACAGCTCTAGCCGAGCTTTTAAAAGTTCAAGCTCGGCTCGTTATATATTTCGAGCTTGATTTTTAAGCTCGAGCTGGAACTCGATAAAAGCTCGACTCGATTCAGCTCAAGTTCGAGCCGAGATCGAGTTGCTTGATAAAACCCGATTCGTTTGCAGCCTAATCATATGTTGTCATGTTGTGCCCTTCAACATTCTCGCATCTAGTTTGCTTTGTGTTTGGTGTTTGTACGCATCTCTTTGCATCTTACTTCTCTTAACAATTTATCATTATTTAGAGTAAATTTCATAAATGGTCCATATGATTTATATCGATTTATGAAACTTGTCCTTGTAGTTTCTTTTTTTATGTTTTCGGTCCAATAGCTTTGACTTTTGCTCGAAAAGGATCTCTCGTTCAGCTAAATTGACCAAAATACCCTTTTTGAATTTTTTTATTATATCTTTCTGATTTCTATTGTATTTAATTAGTTTTATTTAGTTTATTTGATTATTAAACATTAAATATTATAAATACATAAACACACCAAATTGGTTCGTCACTTCATCTGCCAACGCCGTACATCCCCGGACCTCATTTCCGACAACCACCGAAACTCTGGACGATAACAACCGAAACTCCGACAATCAACTGTCGTGAAATACGACTTCATCATGTCGCAAACTACGCCCGAAACCACAAAACTCCACACATAAATCGACACAAATTTCCGGCCAGATAGTAGTAATAAAGAAAAACAAATTAAATTTTATTAAACAAACATTCAAACAACCTAACCCTAAAAATTCTCCTGCTATTCTTACACCCCTAACCATTTACCCAAATTACACTACAAACCACAGCCACCACCACTTCAACAATTCACACACTTATTTCCATCTTTTATATTTTATGATTTTGTTCACCCAAAATCTTACTTAAAAAAGAAATAATAGAACAAACTAAAAACCATGCATGAACCTCACACTTATAGACCACAACCACCACCACCCCGAAACCTGTGCCTTGGCCGGAAACCGCCAACCTTTCACGATCGATCTAGGTTTCCGATCTCGTTTTGCATAATCGCCTCCGCCATCGTCTTCAACGGTCAACTTAGATCTAGGGTTTCATTTTTATTTGGCCAAAATGTATATTACTACCCCCTATACTTGACCAAATGGTCAATTTAGTACCCTGACTTAGTCACATGAGAGACACATGACTAGGTGTAGTTAGTTTTTTAACTATTTTTTAATGGAACTCAGTTTTATATTACACATGAGAGGCACATTTTTTTTAACTATTTTGTTAAAAATAAAGACACTTCCAATATTATAAGAACGATCAACTGTGCAGTATTATCAAGAATAATTAACTCAACTATACTCATATAATTCTCTTTTCCAGAAAAATAAAATGTATGCACCTTTATTTCGTATGAAACAATATTTGCAAAGACTGCCTTCAATGAAAATTTAAAGTTTCTAAATAAAATAATAGATTGGGGGTTTTCATTCTTCACATTATTGTCTAGCCTCCTTCGTCATTGAATTTGATCATTTTCACCATTATAATATTTTAATTTTAAAAATGTGACTCAATTTTTAGGTTATTGAGTTTTGAAAAGCAATCTCGTATGAAATAATAATTATATAGTGGTGATCAAGTTCCCTTAAGTGTAAATGATTTTTAATGTTGGGGTATTGATACATAATATATTTTATGTGTGTATTTGTTAATTGTTTTGATAATAGTTGGATAAGTTGGAGATCTTTATTTTAAAATGATGAAGAAAGTTTTTCATTAAGAAGATTTTCATGTAAAATTAAATTGAGTTACGTTAAAAAATAGTTAAAAACTAACTACACTAGTCATGGTTAAAATTGTTTTGATAATAGTTAAAAATAGTTTCTCATTTGACTGAGTCAGAGTACTAAATTGACCCTTTTGTCAAGTATATGGTACCATTCTGTCCTTGAAATAGTTTAGAACACTAAAAAATTCGATTGACCAAGTTCGAGATACTAATCTTGACCTTTATTCGGTCAAACTATCCTTCTACATGGTAACACCTTTCTGGCTTTCTCTCTCTACAATTTCGAGCAGCAGAAGCAGTGGAAAACGCCATCGGATCTCTACCATCTTTTACATTTCTTATTTTCAATTTTCCAGATCTAAGGTTTATGAAGACTGCTAATCTTTTGGCAAAAGAAAGGGTGGGCGTGAAAAATGGTTGGGAGAGGATGAATTTATTTCTTTACTTTAAACAACAAAATGAATTTATTTCTTTACTTTAAACAACAATCATCAATATCAATATCAATATCAATATTATAATAAACAATTTAAAATTAGTGTAATAATTATAAAAATGATAAATCAAATAAATAAGGGGTATTTTAGTCAATTTAGATGAACGGAGATCATTTTCGAGCAAAATTCAAAGTTATTAGACAAAAACCTGAAAAAAAACTACACGGATGAGTTTCATAAATCGATATAAACCAAATGGACCATTAATGAAATTTACTCCCTTATTTATATTTAAATTAGGGTATTCAAACCAGATTATGACTTCCAACCCTCCCTCACAATTACACTGTTTTTCTTGATACATATTACTTAGAAAGAGCTAGATAGCTAAGCCTTACGACTCACTTGATTTGTTACTAGATTTGTGAGCCACGGTCGGCAATTTAACATTGGTGGCTAACCCTATTGCTTCAAGAAATAGTATAAACTACCAACAAAGGTCAATCTCCCACCATTCTAGTCCAAATCGAGCCGAATACTCGAATGCGTGATGATTGTTATGCCACCCTTCTCCAAATGTAAATAATGCCACCCATCTGCATATGTAAATAATGCCACCCATCTGCATATGCAAAAGGTTAATTTTAATTTAGACTCTATCGTACATAAATTAAATAAATGCTAATATAATACAAGTTTTAAGCTATCTTGAAAATCATCAAATTAAGCTTTTGAAAGACGCACAAATTGTTTTTGGAGAGATCACGGGTGTTCCAAACTTGTTTCCCCATATGTGACATGCTGAATTCACTAGAAACGTCGTGGTAACTCACCGTGATTCTTACACCCTACAACCACAAATAATGACACCAAATTAAGTAACATATATACAATCACATGTATTATATATGTATATATACATACTGCTAAGCGAATCGAAAGACCATGTCTCACGTAAGAAAGGCTTACCACGACCCAAACAAGGTATGAAAAACCACCCAAACCATAGACGACGAGCGCAAATGCAAGTATATGGTATAGGTAAGTTCTTTTGATGAATCTATAGAACACTTGACTCTTTAGATCTTCAACGTTTTTGCGTTCTTTATACTGCAAATCACAAACTCATATGAAAACATAAAATCCTTAGGTTGGAGAGTGTGGATCTTTGTCTGATTCAACGTATTGATGATGCGATCTATGTATGCTCACCTAAAATATTGGGTCCCTCTGTGACAAACAAAATAATAAAATAATTATAGATAGTGTGTTAATTTGATCGTAGACTGGCCGTTTTTGACAATTTTGTCCTTTTCTATGCGGCTGCTTTAATTCAAATGGTCAATGCGTATATACGGATTTATAAAAATTGTCAATAAACCTTTTTTTCACACTATCAGTCTAAATAGTTATTTTTGTCTCGTAAGTGGTCTCTCATCCACTTAAATCCTTAATCATAAATTTAAAAATGATAGGATAATGGTATATTAGTCAATTTTGGTGGATGATGGAACATTTATGAGACAAAAGTATACATTTTGAACTGATAGTATGAAAATGAAAAGGAAAGAGACGATTTAGTAAATTCAATTCGTGTAAATCCAGTAACACCCATAAAGTTAACTCTAAAAATAATAAATCGACAAACTACAGATTCACTTAACGTATGATACGTGAAAAAGTAATTTAATTATCACTTCACATTCTAAAATTAATCGTGTAATTAACGTGTATATATCAATCTTTTATTAATTCATTTTTAAATTTTAATTTAATGTTTAGGTCTATTAATTCTTACATCTATCTATTTATCATTTATTAAACACAAACATGTACAATACATGCACTAAACAGAGCGGAACCATATAGAAGGTAGGGTAGCAGTTGCTACGGGTCCATTTGCTATATGTAGTGTAATTTCTTATGAAAAATTACATTTTTAGTTGCATTATTTATTTGTGCTACGAGTTCATAAAAAATAGGATACCAATACTACGGGTCACCATCAATTCTGAATTTGTCACTGGCACTGGTGGTGTATAAGTCATCATCTAGTGTTTCATCCCATTTTTTCTTAAGATCGACATATGCATTCACATATATATTTTTGAAAAACATTGAACATTTGAACGTATGAAATTAATAGAACCTGAGCAGCTTGAACCCCGAAATAAGCGAATGTGTATTCAAGCCATTTAGGCAACTTAAGACTACGATGTGCTAGATTTCGATGGTAAGAAAGTGTTAAACCAAGCATTCCGTACGAAGCATAACACCAAAATGCTGCCCAAAATGCACCCCAAGTAAACGTGAATGGTGCGAAAAACGTCAACAAATGAACACTTAAGATCCAAACAAATGTTATGTTGTCTAAAGTACTCCACTTTCGACCTCGAAATGAGTTTCTTTTCCTCGTAACAATCACATCGGACATAAGTATTTTTTTGTAGGTTGGTTCCTTTTCACCCTTGGAAGCAAATGTTATGATGTTATTTGTCATTTTGTTATTTTGTTTTGGTGGTGTAAACTAAAGTGCATGTATTTATAAACTGTGAATGTGTTTATAATTAATTAGCACGGATCACTATCATTCAATACGTTTGAAAATAGTGGTCAAATCACATGCTTTGCTTCCTAGGACGTGTCTTAATTATTTATTAATCCGTGTCACAAATAGAACTCCCATACTTTTAATCACAAAAAAATAATAACAAAATACGTAAGTCCTTCAATCCATCAAATTTCGACCTACTGTTTAGCCTCGATTACGATATAATGTTTCTTGCGCTAATGGGCTCTTATATTGCTTGGGCTAATGGGCTCTTGTATCTTGATATGTTGTTTAAGGTTGTTTTGATCACGATCTTGATCGTAGGATCGCAAGATCCTATGATCTTATCTAGTGGAACGTGTAAGATCAGAGTATAATCGTTCACGAGGTAAGATTGTAGTATGATCGTAGGATCGCACGTAAAATCGTAGGATCGGTGAACGATCCTATCCTACAAATGGGCTAACTTTTATCTTTTTCTTTTATAATTTTTTTTTTCTTAATATTTTTACAATTGGGTTAAATCTTTATATGACACATAGCCATGGTCCAAAGCCCTATCTTTGCTCAAAAATCACCACACGTCTTTGTTTTCATATTCAATCTATTAGTTTTCATCTTTTAAGAAAAAAAGCCTAAAACTCCAACGACGTTTGAAGTTTCAATAGATATCTTAGATTAGTAATTTTTATTTGTAGGTTCGTATGCTCTTAAACTTACTATGAATAGTGGTGCAATTATGCTAGCTACCTTGCTACTATTTTTATTTAGTATGTTTATCATCCCCTAAAATTGTTGACAAATTAAATCAGTTTTACAATATAAAAGTTTTAATGTTACATTAATTTCTCTAATTGTTAGATTTCTACATGAATTTGAATATATTTAGATAAAAATGATATTTTGGTAGGATCTTTCGATCCCGATTCTGATCTCACAATCTCAATTTTGCAAAGACGAAAACGATCCTACGTAAGATCCCGATTTTAACAAGTATATAATAAAGGTGCTACATACTACGTAACTACGGGGCAAGTTAAGTTAATATTTATTCATACAAATTATAATGATCTTTTCATATGGCACTACAAAGTTTTCATGTCTAAACATACGTGTAATTTTCTAGTAATAAGATCCTTTCTGTTACAAGTTGTTGAGTAGCCCATATCCCAGCATCCTTATAGCCCAACACAAACCTTATGGACCAAAACCGTTCTTTCACGCCCAACAATACGAACCTTATGGCCCAAAATTCTTCAAAGGGATCCAAAGACCTTGAGCTTCTAATATTATTACTCCCTCTAGGCGTGAAGAAAAAAACCGAACTCGAAATCGAAATCGAAACTGGTCAAAATCGGTTTTGACCAAAACCGGTTTAGATATATCCGTTAGAAAATCGGTTAAAAACCGGTTTTACCTGAACCGGTTTGGAAAACCGGTTAGAAAAACCGGTTTGAAACCGGTTTTTTGAGCTACACGAAAACTAGCCGTTTTTGACCGTTTTTTGACCGTTTTGGAGCATTTTTTGAGTGTTTTTTTAACCATTTTGCCATCCTAAAATTAGTTTAAATAGATACCTTGGGTATGGTTTAGTCACAACACTCAAACTTGCTCATTCTACTCTTAAAACACTCAAAACGCATACGATTCGCGTATAAAACTCTCAAAACGCTCTCTAACACTCTCAAACACACTCAAAATGGCAACTCATTATTCTTCAACTTCCGTCGGTGTTGGTTCTTCAAATGTACCAACTATTGTTCAAGTTTTGGTAACCAAACGAAATCCGGAGATTTTGTGTAATTATGACAAAGTGTTGTTGTCAGATGGTACGAGTAAGGCACGTTGTAAACGTTGCGGGAAATTTTTGAAAGCCGACTCCAACTCAACGTTGAAATCACATGCAACACGGTATTGTGATGGTGTCAAAACTAATCCGAAGGAGGGTCAACCAACTATGTCACGGGATGGGAGTATTTTTACATACGAAGCGGAGCGGTGTCGACAAGCATTTGCGGGCTTTGTAATTCAAGAAAGTTTGCCGTTCAACCACTTTGACAACCCTCGGCTTACTAGGGTGATTCAAAATACTCTTCAATCGCGATATAATCATGTAAGTCATGTTACTCTTAAACGTGAGGCGCTTAAATTGTGGCAAGAAGCTAAAATGCAACTAAAAACCGGTTTTGAAAACTTAAATACAAGTGTATCATTAACAACAGATGTTTGGTCGGCTCCTCATGGTTTGCCCGGTTCGTACCTTTGTGTTACCGCATATTGGGTTGATCCCGTATCTTGGCAAATGATGAAACGTATCATTGCTTTTGAAGACTTTGAGTATCCTCACACGGGTCAATTTTTTTTTACATGTTACGAGATGTAATGAAAGCGTTTAAATTACAACAAAAGATTTTTTCAATCTCGTTTAATAACGCGAGTAATAATACAAACGTCGTTCAAAGATTAATACTAAAATACGGACCACCTTTGAAGGGCATTTTTTTTATCATAGTCGATGTGTTGCACACATCATTAACTTGGTTGTGCAAGACGGACTAACGATTGAAGAAATAAGCGTAGTAAAAGACGTATATAAAACTATGTTACAAGATATATTTTGTAGGGGTAAGGCTAGATACAAACATTATATGAAATTGTGTAAGGAAACAGATTCTATTTTTTAACCCCTAATTGGGTCATGCCTGTAAGATGGAATTCGACTTACAATATGTTTATATGTGGTTTACGCCAACGCGACACTTTATACGTTTTTCATGATCAATTTGTTCAAAAAGGTCTTGCAATACCATTTCCCTCCGAATATTGAGAGGTTATTCAAAAGATTATCGAATTGCTCAAAGTTTTTAAAAGCGAAACTACTTTCTTATCGGGTGTTTATTATCCCACGATTCATTTGGTACTTAATCAAAAAATTTTAACGACTTCAAAATTAAGAGAATACGAATTTTGTGGTGATGTATATGTAAGAATGGTGGCTCCCATGAAAGCAAAACTAAGAAAATATTTTCAAAAAATGCCACCGATAATTACTTGTTCCGCCGTATTGAACCCGTGCTTATCGATAACATTTGTAACGATTTGGAGTTGAATGACTCAGACCCATTTTTTCACATAATACAAAAGAAATTTTTAACAAATGTTTTAAAGATTTATTTGGTCATTATTTTTAAAAATATACTTTAATAACAAATGTTTCTTCTAGTTCGGTTTCCACAATGTTTGCTTCATCTTCTACCCAAGATCCGATGATTAATTTATATAATAGTTTAAGACAAGAAAATCATAAACGGACAACGGGTGATGGTGACCAAAGGGCCACTAGCGAATATGGGAGATATATCGGAACATATTTTTTGTCCACTATTCTACCCAATGAATTCGCACAATTTGATATTTTGGCTTGGTGGAAAGAGAGAGAATCTCAATTTTCCGTTTTAATCATCATGACCCGAGATTTACTGATCGTCCAAGCTTCTACGGTAGCTTCGGAATTCGCATTTTCTCTTAGTGGCAGGGTATTATCTATAAGAAGAATAAGACTCACACCGGCCTCATTAGAGATGTGTATTTGCTTGAAGGATCACTTAGATGCCGCAGAACGTATACAACATGTTTTAAGTCTTGAAGGTGAAATGGAATACGAAGGAGATATACACGATGTTGAGGTGGAGGGGGGTACGGTAATATCACTTTCCGACGAGGAAATTGCTCTCGATGAAGCTTCGCGCGAGGCTACTGATGGGTTTTCTATTCCCTTACTAGATTAACATACAATGCGGAAATAACAATTAATCTAGGGCATGAAGGAAACTAAACCCTAAAGGATCTTAACTTAATAATAATAAGCAACAAAACAAAATAAATAGATAAATAAGAAAACACTAACCTTTGAAACAAACGGATTTCTCACACGTAGACCACCTTAGCAGACCTTCTTGACTTGGAGGCGAGTACTCAAACCAGAGCACTCTAATGGCTCACACCCACGGACCAAAGAGAAAATCCAACTCCTAAGGTCCCAAATCTAATCGAGTAAACTCTTACAAGGAGTATGAATGAGAAAGAGAGAATTGTGTAATTTGAAGCCATGACATGCCCTCTATTTATATAGGGAGAGGGAAGCTAGGGTTTCTTCCCTTAAGCGATGTGGGACAACCTGATTCGCCCTTCGAACCGGCGGTTGGATTATCCAGCCGGCGGTTGGGCTTGCTTTCTGCCCAAGTACCCGAGCCACGACCCGTGTGCTCCACCGCCCAACATTTTGGACTCCAGCCGCCGCCGGTTGAACTTTCCAACCGGCGGTTGGATTTGGCTTCCAGAATTTTCCTTCATTTATTTTGGTTTCTAATTAATTCATTAACTATGATAATTAATAAACTAAATAATTAACCATAATATTAATTCCAATTAATATTATCTCTCATTTATTTCTCTTTAACTGTTCGTTGAGGGCGACCCAAAAAGGACTCTACTTTTAATGATATACTTACTAATTAGTTATGAACTTGGACACTATATCCAACAGCTACCTCCGAAGAAGATTTTGACTTTTGAAGATTACGCATTTGAAGATGTTAGAAGAATTGAAGATTAATAAAAGTTGAAGATTATGAAGAATTATGAAGACTTATTGGTTTCAATAATATTTTTATGAAGATTTAGAAGACTTTTTTTTAAGTTATTATTAAGTTATATTTCTATTCCTAATGTGCTAATATTCTATTGAATTTTTTTTGAAGATTACGTTGTTTTTCTCTAAAACGCTCAACGCTTGAAAAAAACATAATTATATAGACTTATTGGTTTCTATAAGATTTTTATGAAGGTTTAAGAGACTTTGTTTTAAGTTATTGTTAAGTTATGTTTCCATTCCTAATGTACTAATATTCTATTGAAATTTTTTTGAAGATTACGTTGTTTTTCCTTAAAACGCTCAACGCTCGAAAAAAAATAATAATTATATAGACTTATTGGTTTCTATAAGATTTTTATGAAGGTTTAGAAGACTTTGTTTTAAGTTATTGTTAAGTTATGTTTCAATTCCTAATGTACTAATATTCTATTAAATTTTTTTTTTTGAAGATTACGTTGTTTTTCCCTAAAACGCTCAACGCTCGAAAAAAAACATAATTATATAGAAAAACCGGTTAGAAACCGGTTTTTTTAACCGAACCAGTTACAAACCGGTCCAAACCGGGTAGGGTCGGTTTGGGTTTTTTACCCTCCAAAACTGGGTCGGTTCCAAACCGGTTTTTGACAAAACCGGTTCTTGACAAAACCGGTTCTTGACCGTTGTCGCACCTCCAAATTTACTGTGCAGCAGAAAACGGGTCGGTGCGCGACTAATTAAGAAATCATTGCACAAAGGTAAAGCAAACGACTCTATATGAGACGTTTTGAAAATAGTATAAAAGTAGTTACATTGATATAATTAAAGTTTACATTTGTCTCGAGTTCGCGGGATGAAATCCTGAAGATTCTAGTACATAACGATTATACAAAAATAATGTAAGAAAATCTTCAATACGTATAATGCATGCGACTCGAGCTAGCAAGCAATCCTGTGGGCAACCCTACTTTTGCTGAGTACCTTAGAAATACACGTTAAAAGGTCAACAATAATGTTGGTGAGCTTATAGGTTTACGTAGTTAAAATCATAGTATGAACCACAAGATTTTAGAGTTATCGTAGTAGCACGAATGCCAAAGTAAATCATAGTATACTATTGCCATGGGCTCATAGTTTCGAAGCTTAACCGTAGTTGGTGTCTCCAGTTAAGTGTATAAATCAGTACACTCGAATTACGAATTATTATGCGTCCGTATAGTAGTTAGAGCGACTAACCCTGGACGGCGGACTGTCAGTTCCCGATAGATCTATCTATAATGTTCGCGTATAGTATTAACGGGCTATGATATTTGTTGGAGATCATCGTAGTTTGGTTTAGTTTACCCATGCAATCCATATAAGTTTTCATAGTACTTGTGTTCATAAAAACAGAGCAGTGTATTCTCACCCCAAAGTAAGTAAAACAGTAAAAGTAAAAGTGGGGCTATGAGACTCACCTAAGTCTTGTAAGCGAGTGTTTAAATTAATAAACACGTATCCAAACTGTAACCTTCTAGCGCCCTAAACGCATAAGGTTATAAGTAAGTAGATGTCTCAAAAGATCATCCATGCTAGTTGTCCACTCAACTAGTTATGTCTAAAGTTTGTTTATCATATGTGTTTAGAAAACGTGTATGGCCCGTTGGTGAAAGTTTGTAATTACAATTATGTTTCGTTGTATACCTATAAGGGTATATGTATTGCGTGTACGAGTAGTGTCGTATGCTGTTATTTGTGATTTACGCGTGTTTAACACTTAGTGAAAACATGTTCCAAATTTATTTTACTCGACAGTAGGTGTGACACTAGAGTGGATTGCGACACTAGGTCAGTGTCGCAATTATTTCGAAGGTTGAGATTTATGCGACACTAGGTTTAGTGTCGCAAGTTGTGATTCAAATTTGTTTAGCGACACAAGTGTTAGTGTCGCAGAGTGTTGCGACACTAATTAGTACAGTTAGTTAAAAATATTGCGACACAAGAGTTAACACTGTTAGTTTAAAATGTTGCGACACTAGTTTAGTGTCGCAGTTTGCGACACTCAACTGGTATTGCGACACAAGGTCAGTGTCGCAGGTTAGTTTTTCTGGGTATAACTTTAGCGACACAGGGTTAGTGTCGCACCCAAATTGGGCTTGGTGCGACACTACGGGCCTAATGTGTTTTCGAGTTTGGGAACTTGGTCAAACGTGCTCGGTTTGACCCGAGACTTTTACACGACTCTTAAATATGTTTTTAGAACTTATAAAAATTTGAGTTACGTTTTATGGTTAATCCGAAAGTGTCGTTTTTATTTTATATGTCAAAGCAGTCCCCGGGTTCATTTCATCACTTTTTGTACGTTTTTCGTGGCTCGTTTTGACTAGACAAAGCTTCGAGATAAAATCCGAGAAAATTTCCAGACATTCCCCTATGTCTTAGCTTTCCAAAACATATTTTTACATAATTTTTGGGCAAGTGTAAGTCATACTTTTATTTGAAAAGCCGAACAGGTGTTCAGCAGGTCGACTTCTTGACCTTCACTCAGTGTTTTATCTATATCTCAACTTTTACGAATTTTCAGAAAATGTGCGAGTACAACTTTTAAAGCTAACACAATTTGTGAACTTTTCCAGCTGGTTTCATCCTTTTTAGATTTGTAGATCTCAAGATATGCTTTTACAAAGTTGACTAACTTTTCTGACTAAAAGGACAGTTTGTACACATCACTTCATAAAATCGATTTGAACTAGTAAACGAACTCAGAAAAATGCGAGACCAGTTGGGATCGAAAGTAGACAACTTGAACTTAATTTTAGGCTCAAGAATCGTCCGATTTGGTGTTGTTATGAGTTAGGTATTCCGATCTAAAGTCGGTCAAAGTTTTGTCCAGCGGTTAAAAGCTTTACCCAAAGGTTTTTCGTGTTTCAAAAATGGGTTTGAGCATCTTTTTAGAAAATATAACACATGAGTGGACCATTAACATGTATATATGTGTTAAGCAAGTAGATCTAACAAGGAAGAAGGGTTCATAAAGTGGGTTTATGCAGATCTAGAACCGAAAAAGATAAAGGTGTGCAACTGCTGTCCTTCTTGCTTCTTCTTGTGTAAAAACAGCAAAGATGGTGCTAGATGGTGATGGTAGTGCTTGGTGGCTCTTGAAGGAGGCTGAGGGGGTGTGGTGGTGGTTGTGGTGGTGGTGTTTTGGGGCTGCTCCAGCCAAAGGGAAGAGAGAAAAGTGAAGGGTGGGTAAGAGTGTGTTGGTTGTGAATGAGAAGAAAGAAGGGAGGGCATCCAAATATATGTGGGCCGATTTGGGCTGGTTCTTGGGCCTGGTCTGGGTTGCGATCTGGGCCTGACCCATCGTGGGTCGGGCTCGTGTCCCGCTTCTTGATTTTGTGTTACGTTTCTCGATTTTGTTAAGCGTTAATCGCGCGCGTTAAAATTTAATCGTTAACGTTTAGTTTTCGCGTTTTATTTTTGATACGTAATCGTTATTTTAAACCGACCAAATATTTTTAAATACTTTATTGAACCTTTTCAAAATATTTGACGGGTTTCGTTCGGGTGTCGGGTTCGATTCGCGCGTTTTCGTCGCGTATGCTACGTTTTATACAAAAAGTAAAGCGTTTGTAAATTATTGTACAATAATAATATAATGTAAATAACTACTATTTAATTATAAAATAAATTTATGTTATTTATGAAAAAGTTTTCACCAACGTCCGTATTCATAGTGTCGGAAATCTTTCCGATCGTTTAGCGTAATTAAAAATAATTACGTGTGTGTATATATATAATATACCAAATGTTACTGTACTTAGCCCTATTTCAAACTTGTCACACCCCCAAAACCGGTCAACGTTGGTCAGCGGAAGCAATTGGGTACGGAGATGGGGGCGTCGCCGTAAACATTGGACATTCATACATATCAGAACATATGATTATCGCAGAACATGTATGTATTAAGATGCCATAATTAATCGTTTACAAAAGATTGCGATTCATCGAATCGTAGAAGTAGGAATGTAGTTTAAGTTATACAAAAGTGGATTTTGTAAATATGACTAAAACATATTAATTATACAAAAGAAATCTCATTGGCTTCAAAAGATGGCATCCTAAATTCTTCGTGGGTCGCCTATTTTCATAAGTATGCATGCTTACTGGTGCAACTAATTCCTTAAAAACATAGTAAAAAGTCAACATGGCTGTTGAGTGAATTCACAGGTTTTATGTTCAGAAGTATAGTTTAGTAAACAAAAGTTGTTTGTGAATCGTTGTTGTTGCCATAACAGTCAAATAGTGTTTCGTGGAATATTATCAAAAGTTTAGTTTAAAACTAGGTTTAAAACATTGTGCTGGTCGTTCTCCAGCGTAACACATTTATCAAAAACTACCGGTCGTTCTCCGGTTTATCAAGCAGCTGGTCGTTCTCCAGCGAAACAAAAAAAAGTACCGGTCGTTCTCCGGTTTATCAAAAACTACCGGTCGTTCTCCGGTTTATCAAGCAGCTGGTCGTTTTCCAGCGAAACAAAAAAATACCGGTCGTTCTCCGGTGTATCACACTGCTGGTCGTTCTCCAGCGAATCAAAAGTTACCGGTCGTTCTCCGGTTTATCACAAGTAGTAAAACGTTTTTGTAAACAGTTCGTATAAGAGTATGAAACTCATTTCATAAATACAGTTGCACAATAGTATGAACACGATCATAAACGGTTGTATAAAAGCATTGAAAGCAATTATATAATAGTTTTCAATTATGGCAAATAGTAAAACAGTAACTATGTTTTTCACCCCTATCTTAAAAGAAGTAAAAACAGTAAAAGAGGGGCTGTGAACTCACCTCGTGAGCTAAGTGTGAGAGCTAGCAAAATGGTTGCCCAAGTAAGGTCTCTTATTGTCCTATACGCAAGAGATTGTTTATATAAGTAGTTGGCTAACTGCCAAACCATGTTAACTGTTCACTCGTTCCGACAGATCATTGTGTTTAAAATGTGTACGATACGTTGGTGATGTTTTTGTCCGGGTTTAATTTATACGAGTTGTTTTTGTCTAAGTTTATTAATGAAGTTACCAAAACGCATTTTGGGCATGAATCCTAGTGTTTTATAAAATGCTTCGCGTTTTATCGTTTGAGGCTCGTTTTTGTTGACTTGGTCAAACGTGTTCGGTTTGACCCGAAACTTTTACACATAAAATCTTAACATATTTGAACCCGTAAAAAGTAATTTTCACATTTTATCTCAAACTCGAAGTGTCTCGTTTTTATTTGCGGGAACGCGAAATCAGTCCCGACAGTTTTATACCTCAAAACACGTCCTGTTCCGAGCTCGCTTTTACTAGGTAAAACTTTGTGAAAAATTCCGAGAAAATTACCCAACGTTCCCCATGTCTTAGTTATTTTCTGTAATTTTTATAGAATTTTTGAATAAGACTAAGTATTTTAAATAAATACATTTGTCCTCTGAGGTCCAAAATTGACCAATTTGGACACAAGTGCATAAATCTAGTTACTGAGAAAAATCCGTGTATTTTCAGGAGATGGCATAGAAGAACTTTTTGAAGTCAACAGAATTTGTGAGATTTTGGTACCAATTTCAGGTCATTTAGAGTTGTGTAGCTCGAGTTATGGACTCGAGAAGTCGGGTCAAAAATCTGTCACCCGAGATGAAAGCTAACTCTTTAAACTTAATTTTTATCTTTTGATTCATCCATTTTCGTTAATTTTTGAGCTCGAAACTTCTCCTTAAAGTCTAACAAAGTTTCTGCCCGGGAATCTGTTTGTGTTTTATGTTTACAAAAATGTTTTTCGACTTTTCTTTTGGACATAACCTTATTACATGGACCTAATAACATGTTTATATATGTGCTTCAAGTAACATAAAAGAGGGATGAAGTTTCTTACAAGAAGATGGTGAAAGACACGAAGAAATAGACGTCGAGTGTTCGTTTTCTTGAATTTTCTTGCAAACCGAAAGGAGGAATTACGGTGGTTTGTGGTGGCGACCTTGGTGGTTTTTGGTGGTTATTTTGGTGGGTTCTTGGGATGAGAAATGCAAAAAAGAGAGAGATGAGAGTGTTTGAGATTGTGTGTGTGTAGTGTGTTTGTGTGTTTGAATGAAAGTGAGAGTGAGTGAGTATGGGTTAAGGTAGGGGGGATGGTCTTGGATGGCAGCAGATTTGGGGGCCCCACTTGAGGTCTGGGTTGATTAAAATTGTTCCCCAAGTTTACGTTACGCCCGGTGCCCGTTTACCCGTTCGTTCCGTCGTTCGTTTAAACGTTAAATGTTTATTATTCAAGTTTTTCGTTAACGATTTATTCGTATAAGTTTTGGTTGAATTTTTATTTAAAACACTTTATTTTAAGTTATTGAAATATGTTTCGGGCTTCGTTCGGTTGTTGGGCGCGATTCGCGTGTTTTTGTCGCGTACGGTACGTTTTATTCGAATCCTAAATCGTTTGTATATTATTGTACTATAATAATATAATGTAAATAACTACTATTTAATTATAAAATAGATTTACGTTATTTAGGAAAAAGTTTTCACCAACGATCGTATATTTTTGTCGGACCCGTTCCGATAGTTTCGCGTGTTTTTATAACTAACTACGAAAATAGTAATACTTTACGTATTAAAAATGTTGGGCTTTACTAGACTTATCTCATAAAAATAGTGTGAATTCTCTTAAGTAGGGAATTAGCCTAAGACATGCACGTGATTAATGTACGTAATTACACCGAAATTTGAGGGGTGTCACAAAACTAAATACCAGTAGTGATAATCAAGCTTAAAGTAATTTAATACGCTTAAGTGCCGGTTGTCACAACCGTTGACCAAAAACCGGTCCGGTTTTCCAACCCGAACCGGTTTGCCAAAAAAACCGATTTTGTTCACCTCTACTCCCTCCGTCGCAAAAATATAGTTCATGTTTCTTTTTTTTTTGACGTCCCAAATTAGTTGTCCATTTCTAAAAATAAATAGAGAAATTTGATCGTAATTACCATATTACCTTTACTTGAAATCGTTATTACAAACTTTAAAGAAAGCAGTAGTTAATTGGTTAAGGGTCAAACTAAAAAGAAAACAGTAATGATTATGTTTTTATTAAACTATGTGTTTTTTATCGTTGACAAATTATTTTGGGACGGAAGGAGTATCAAACAAGTGTGATTGCTGCAGAAACATGTATAAAATAGCAGTAAAAACTAATATAAAATAGGCCAAAACATTGTTATTTTGAATATTCAAAGAAATTGAATTAACAAATGCATAATTTTACATATTGTGGAGATATAATATCTTTTGTTATTATATGTTTTTTTGATCGTTATATTAAATATTAAAATCCGTAAATTTTAATTTAAAATAATATCTTTTAGCATTTGCTAGTACCATTTATGACTTTAGCAAAAATGTAATATAAAGATATATAATAAAATATTAATACATATATTCATATTCATAATAACAACAATAATAATTATAAATATAATAATAATTTAATGATATGTCAAAGTTTATTTGGTCATTTTAGTTTACCTAAAGTTTGATAAACAAATTGTTCAAACTTGAAATCATAAAGTGTAAGTTTCAGTTAGTGATATTGCAAAAAAAAAAAAAAAAAAAAAAAGAAAATAAAAATAAAAATTTAGAAAATTGAAATAAGTTGGAGTTGGATTACTCCAATATAATTTTTAATTTTCTTGAGGGAGGAATATTAACAACACTAAAATTATTGCTTACACAATAATGTACATGAAGTATAGCATATGGTACAATTACATCATAGTGCCATTATGATTTATGCATTAGATTTTAGTATTGTAAATATTATCACCCTTTCTTAACCTCAATTCAAAACCTAAACTAAATCATCATCTAATAAATATTAATAACAATAAAAATGTTAAATATTATATAAAAAAGTATATAAATAATAATATTTGATAAATCTATGATGCTCATTTTGTATATTAAAAAAGGTTTTCTGATAATAACATAAATTTGGGTCTGTATGTTAGTTCTTAAATCTGAGGGTCAATTTGTAAAAATCTCAAAGCTACAAAATTAAAGTCCTAAAATAATGGTAGCTAGTCATTGAGATTCGAACACGTGTAGTCTCATTCAATTTGACCGAGCATGACTTTTTTTTCTCTCTTAGACCAACAAATATATCATTAAAATCCTTAGAGTGACGTAAAAGGAAGTCTCAAAACGACAATATTCCACTTAAAACGACAGAGTACTAATCAAGACAAGAGTTAAATGTATTTAAGCTTGGTTCATTAAACTTTTTTCACGGAACCCGCGTGAATCTTGATATAAAACTACAAAATGCAACCCTAATTAGATAAAGATTATTTTTTAGTTACACACCTAACTACACATTTATTACTATTATATGCGTTAAAACTTTCTAAAAACTATACTATCAAATTTCATATTTCTTTTTTTCATAAGATGAACTTTCTGATAGTATTTTTAAAATGTCTAATTTATATCATATTAGATACACCTTTTAAAGGTTCACTTCATACAATAAACCTTTTAAAAATTCACTTCATACAATAAAGAGTATGAAAGTTATGAAGTTATGAACTATAATAAAATTTTTAGAAAGTTCACACGAAAAGTTCATCAGAGAAGGGATAAAAGTTAAACACGTACGATAAGTTCACATCAGAGAAGGTATAAAAGATCACAGAAAAGGGATAAAAGTTAAACACGTACGACAGTAACGAGGGGTAGAAAAGTTCACATCAGAAAAGGGATAAAAGTTAAGTTAAACGAGGGGTAGAAAAGTTCACATCAGAAAAGGGATAAAAGTTAAACACGTACAAGTTAATTGCAAATAAAATTAAATGCATAACAAAACATTAAATGCATAACAAAACAATAAACAAGTGATATTTAACAACCCGACCAATACAATTATAATTTAATTTAATTGATTATTATTATTATTATTATTAAACCACAAAACAAAACCTTAAAATAAACTATACCAACTGTATCGTATTTAATTAAAAAGACAAATCCTCATTTTATTTGCAAAGTCGACCACGAGGACACAACAATGGTGGCTAGAACATACATACATCACACCAAGCTAGTATTACATACATACACTCACCCACCTCAACCCAAAACAACATTAACACACAACACACAAAAGGGAATATCATAAAAAAAAACCCCTCATCACCTGATCAACCAAAACCAAACAAAACACAAACTAAACGACACCACCACCAATCCGTCCTACTAGTTAGTCCTCCTAGTAGTTGTTGTGGTTGTGGCACCGGTTGTACCGGTAGGCCCACCGGTACCGGTGCCAGTATTCTCATCACTTCCCCCCATTCCCAAAGTATTTTTAACCGCTTCCGTGGCACCCGCTGCCATATTTTTCACCGTTTCGCCCGCACTCTGCATCATCCCACCCGTCTTCTCTTTCCCCGCTTGTGCGCCTTCTTTCGTCGATTGCGCCATGTTTCCCGCCTTTTCTTTCGTCGCTTGACCCATTTGGGATGCCTTATCCTTCACCGCACCCGCCTTATCCGACATGTAACTTCCCGTCTGGTCTTTCGACTCCTTGGTTCGGTCCCATGCGGACCCTGCCACGTCAGACGTCTTGTCTTTCGTTTGTTGCGTTTTGTCGCCAATGTTTCCGAGAACTTGTTCGGTTTTTTCTTGAGTTCGTCCTTTAACTTCACCGGCCCTAAACTGCTTGTCTTGAGATGCCATTTTTGCTAAGAATATTAAAAATGAAAGTGTTTTTTTCTTTTCTTTTTACTTCTTTTTGTTGCCAAAGTACTTGTGATAGTTTGATGTGTTGGAGAGGTGCATGGAACTGATGGATTATATAGAGATGCATGTGGGTGTGTTTTAGTGCCACGTGTAATGACGGTGTGACACGTGGTTTGGTTACGTGCCTCTTTGAGATATTTGTTTAATCTTTAATTTAATTAATGTCTGAAGCTTTTTTCAATGAATCGGTGTCCCTCTTTTGACCTTTAAAAAAGAATCGTGTTATTATATATATATATATATATATATATATATATATATATATATATATATGATATATGATATGTATGATGATTTTATTCGGTTACAATTCAAATCATCCAAAAATTACGTAGTTTACAATTCAAATCATCCAAAAATTACATAATTTGCTCAGGATGCTTCTGATTTAAATTGTACAAATATAATTATGTACTTGGTGTTGTTACAAAATCAAAAGTTAATTAATTAATAAAAGAAATAAGTAAGATAGAGAGACCTGGTTAATTAATTGAAAGTTAATTTAATTAATTATATTATTATCTCATTTTCTATATTATATTTAAGATTTAAGATAAGATACGTATTAAATAACAACTGTTAATCAATATTTGAGATGTTTTGTCAGAAAAATATAATTTGTGTTAGGTTAAGTAGATTATAGTATAAAATGTGAATTTTAATTAATGTATGTAAGTGAACAACAATGAAACTTAATAACTTTTATGTTGGAAAATGTTGATTGAAAATATGCATGTTCATCAACTTTGAACATAAATAACTGTTAGTATATTTCATATATATAGTTAATTCTTCGTGGGTTTATGTTCTCCTTGATGAGAGCTTCGCAACGATCTAAGATATGTCTAAAATAGAGTTAAGGTAAATGCGATATCGAGTTTTAAAGTGAGCTACTTGAAATGAAAAATTGGAAGTTAAGAAATGGGTGGGAACTTGTCCCACATCAGAAATTGCACAAGGATTGTGAGCAAGCTCAATGGTGGAGGTCATGGTGTGATCTCTTGTGGTGTGTTTTACTCTCTTGCCTACTCGCGCAGGGGGGTTCAAATTCTGGGCAAAATGGGTTCGAGCTTGTGAACCAATGCATCTCCGCGCGACCTGCGAACACGAATGCAGGTCCGAAATTCACGATCTTGCACATGTCTCGTTTTTCTCTAGCCCACAATTCTTTTCGAAAGCTTCCATTAAATTTATTTATGGATATTGATATATGTTTAATGAATTATTTTTCGTATCTGTTAAATCATATAACGATTTAGAAAATTGTTTTGATTTTACATAGACTGTGGCTTGTCGTTCAAGTCGGTTTTATTAGTATAAATATTGACCTCAAGCTTCATTCAATTTATACACTAAAAGATCAACTTATTGCAGACTATTACACTCTCATTCGTTAAATAAATTTTATACGTATACGATTCCCTTGACAACTTTCAGGAAATTTTAACTCCGGTTGTACATAACGGCTTAAACCTTTGTACCCTGGGAAACATATGCGAATATGTTTTAAGGGAATTGTGTGAAACACAAGCCTCGGTTTCGATATCCTTTTTCGATTCGTACTGTGATTTTCATTTTGTATTACTAGCTCCTACATCTTTTACGGTTTATACTTTACACAAATTGTTTTGACGTAAAAACAAGTTGATATACAGAAAATGGACTAGGGAGTTTATTAACTGTTTTTTAAATGGTTTAGTTATGTAAATAACTTCCCCCCACAGTGACCTCCTTTTGTTCATACAATTAGGTTGTCCTATTGAATCTAGATCTTGGGATCTCCAGTCAACTAGGTAAGGTTTTCCTTTGCACAGCCTTATTTGTTCAAGGGCTTTAGTCCCATTCCTCTTGACGACTTGTAAACTACCTCTCTGCTTAAGCCTTTAGTTAGCGGATCCGCAATATTATCAGTTGACTTCACGTAGTCAATTGTGATAATTCAAGTTGAGAGTAGTTGTCGTATAGTGTTATGTCTACGTCGAATATGCCGAGACTTACCATTATACATTATGCTATGAGCTCTACCAATTTCCGATTGGCTATCACAATGTATACTAAGGGCCGTTACCGGCTTAGGCCACCTTGGTCTATCCTCGGTAAAATGACGTAGCCACTCTGCCTCTTCCCCACATTTGTCCAAAGCGATAAACTTAGATTCCATCGTGGATCTAGCTATAACCGTTTGCTTGGACAATTTCCAAGATACAACTGCACCTCCTAGTGTGAAAACATACCCACTAGTTGCTCTTGAATCCTTGATGTCAGAGATCCAATTTGCATCAGTGTATCCTTCAATTACAGCTGGATATCTTGTGTAATGTAGTCCATATTCACGAGTGTATCTCAAATATCTTAGTGATCTTGTTATACTTTTCCAATGTTCAGTACTTGGATTACCAGTATATCTACTTAGCCATCTCACTGCATATGCTATGTTAGGTCTTGTACAACTCGTCAAATACATGAGGCTCCTAATGATTCTTGAGTATTCTACTTGGGAAACACCTTGACCTCTATTCTTAGAGAGATGTTGACTAATATCAATTGGAGTTCACCCGAATTACACCTTGACCACTAGAATCACCCGAATTAAACTTCTTAAGAATCTTATCTACATAGTGCGTTTGGTGTAACATAAAACCATCTTTGGTCCTTGTGATCTTGATTCCTAGAATCACATCCGCCAAACCCATATCTTTCATGTCAAACTTTGCTTTCAACATATCCTTTGTTGATCTTATCATCTTATCGTCACTACCTATGATTAACATATCATCCATATAAAGACATAAGATGACGTATCCGTTAGTTGTGTCTTTCACGTAGAGACACTTGTCACATTCATATATCATAAAACATAATCGACAAACGAAACTGTGGTTGTGGTTTTAAACCCAGTAAAAAGATTGCGTTTTCTAATTATTTGTTAAACTAAAAACTGATTATCGATATATATATTTGCCTTATAAACTAAGTTTTTACAACATAACTTGCATAAAAGATTGTGCACTGATCGTTTATCTGTTACGTAAAAACAAGTTGATACACAAACTGTTTTGACATAAAAACAAGTTGGTCACTGGTCTTCCAAAGTTGACCTATGACAAAGATAAGCTATGTTCAGCATGTGAGAAAGGTAAACAACACCACTCCACCTTTAAGAGTAAACAAGTTTCATCAGTGACTAACTGCTTTCATTTGCTTCATATGAACCTTCTTGGACCAGTGAGTACACCAAGCCTTGGTTGAAAAAAGTATTGTTTGGTCATTGTAGATGAATATTTCAGATATACCTGGGTATTCTTTCTCAAATCCAAAAATGAAGCAGTTAGTGAAATAATAAGTTTTATCAAAAAGATGAAAAACTTGAATAATTAGTTAAACAACTCAGAAGTGATCATGGTACTGAGTTCAGGAATGTTGAGTTAGAAAGTTTCCGTGACCAAAAAGGCATTTCTCAAATCTTTTCAGCTGTAAGAACTCCCTAACAAAATGGGGTTGCTGAAAGGAGAAATAGAACTCTCATTGAGTTTGCCAGGTCAATGCTGATAAAGGCTAGTCTTAAGACCTATTTATGTGCAAAAGCAGTAAGTACTGCATGCTTTACTCAGAATAGGTCACTGTGTGCTAAAAGACATAATAAGACAGCCTATGAGGTATTAAGGGAGAAAAATCCCAATATAAATTTTCTCCATATTTTTGGTAGCACTTGCTACATCTTAAATAAAAGAGATCACTTGGAAAAATTTGATCACAAAGCCGATGAAGGTATATTTGTAAGCTATTCAAACATCTCTAAGGCTTTCATAGTCTCTAACAAAAGAATGGTATGTATTGAAGAGTCTATTGATGTCACCTTTGATGAAGCTTATTAAGAGTCACTCACTGATCCAAAAGACTACGAGTCTCTAGACTTCAATGAACTAAATGAATTGGATAGTGACTCATTAATAAATAAAAAGGTCACTAATGAACAGTTTTCAACCTACTCATCAGAATCTGATCAAGATGATGGTCCTGAAAATATACAAACCATTGACAAATCAAAAGAATCATCATTGAAATCAAAACAAAGTTGACCATCATCATCCACAAATCATAATGTTCAATCAGAAATGACTCATTGTCCTAATGCTGGTACATCATACTCTCACTCACCGGATAAAATAGTCATTATGAACCTCAACGAATGACTAAGTGGACAAAATATATTGATAATCGATTGATTATTGGTAATCCACAATTCAGGGTACAAACCCGATCAGCAACTGCTAACTTTTGTTTCTTTGTGAGTTTTGTGTCAATGATGGAGCCAAAGAAAGTTGATGAAGCTATCACTGATCATAATTGGATATCAGCAATGCAAGAAGAGCTTACATAGTTTGAAAGAAACAAAGTTTGGAAAATTATGCCTCAACCCAAAGGCAAATCAGTAATAGGGACAAGATGGGTATTCAGAAACAAAATGGACGCTGATGGTGTGATTGTAAGAAATAAAGCAAGACTGGTTACTCAGGGCTATTGTCAACAAGAAGGCATTGACTATGATGAAACATTTGTTCCTCTTGCAAGACTTGAAGCAATCAAAATCTTCCTTCCTTATGTTGCACATAAGAAATATAAAGTGTATCAGATGGATGTAAAAAGTGCATTTCTGAATGGCAAATTGCAAGAGGAAGTGTATGTTAAGAAGCCACTTGGTTTCACTGATCCCTTGCATCCGGGCTATGTCTACAAATTAGACAAGGCTTTGTATGGTTTGAAACATGCTCCTAGAGCCTGATATGACACTCTTTCTGTTTATCTTATCAGTTGTGGCTATAAAAGAGGTAAAATGGATTGCACACTGTTCATCAAAAGAAATAAGAAAGATGTCATACTGGTACAATAATGTTGATGACATTATATTTTGTTCTACTATTGAAGCTATGTGTAAAGAGTTCACTAACCTAAAGGTTATGAGATGAGCATGATGAGGGAATTAACATTTTTCTTGGGTCTACAAATCAAACAATCCAAAACTGGAATTTTTATAAACCAAGGAAAATATGTTAAAGATTTATTAAAGAAATTTGAATTTACATCATGCTCCTCACTTGCTACACATGCTTCACCTGTAACTATGTTACATGCTAACCTTGATGGTAAATCTGTAAGTATCACTGCTTACAGAGGAATGATTAGGTCACTGTTGTATCTTACTTCAAGTAGATCAGATATTATGTATGCTACTTGTCTCTGTGCTAAGTATCAAGCAGATCCAAATGAATCACATCTATTCGATGTAAGGAGAATATTCGGATACATCAAAGGAACACCAGGATTGGGTCTCTGGTATCCAGCTGGTTCTGATTTCTCACTGAAAGGATATTCTGATTCTGATCATGCTGGATGTAAACTGGATAGAAAGAGTACATCAGGTAGCTGTCAATTTCATGATGAAAAACCGGTCAGCTGGTCAAGCAAGAAACAAAATTCTGTTTCTACTTCAACCGTTGAAGATGAATATGTCGCTACTAGTGGATGTACTGCACAGATTCTATGGATAAGGAATCAACTAGTTGACTATGGCTTCACTTTTGAATAAGTCCTTATTTACTTTGATAGTCAAAGTGCCATAGCCATCGCTAACAATTCAATCATGCAATCCATGACAAAACACATTAATATGAGGTACCACTTCATCATGGACCATGTGTTAGCGCAGTTCTTTATTTTTCTTGTACATAAAATCTATTTAAAATACAAAAAGTTTTTTCTTTCATATTTTTACTGATTACCAAATCTCTTTAGAGAGTTGGTCATGGTTTATATCACTCAATGCCCAAGGCTCATTGACTTAGGGTAAGACCGTATTTCAGTTACTTGTGTATTGGCTTTAAATAATATGGTTTAAGTATAATAAATTGAAATATTTTTGACCTCTTTTCACTGATTTAGGGTAAGACCATATCTCAGGGACATTGATTCTTCTTTATATCATTTATTATGTAATTGCATAATCTGTATCTTAGATATATATATTGTATGTATTATAATTTCCAATTGACTCATCAACGAGATTGTATTTCACTCAATCATTATTATCTAATTGCATGTTATGAAGTCATTCCTATTTTTTACATCTCACTAACATTTTTTTTAATCTTTCAGTGAGATAAAATTTTATAAAAATTCAAAAAATATGAAACTAGTGAGTCACTAATTATCATTAATGACTAAAAACATTATTCTCGTTACATTTAATTTATTCCGAAAATTTAATGTAACATAAAATAAATTTTTATGGTACGTTCCGAAAAGTGATATTCTCTCCTATTCGGCACCACTTTTCCGGTGCACCTCTCCCATCGTCATTACCACGACTACCCATTTTTGACGGTTCAATTACAACCGCACATGCCATCCCTATATATCAGTGAATTCGCCATTTGATTTCTTCTTTACACTCTCATCTTCTTTCAAAACTCCTCAATCTTTTCTAAAATCCTTATTTGCTTTGTTCTTTAAAAACAGATTTCTCACAATGGCTAGATCTAAATTTTTCTCAAACTCTTACAAGCCTACCAATGAAATTAAGTCTTTAAAGGCCTCATCGGTAGATACAGATCTAACCATTACTGTTCCTAAGAACAATTACTTAGCAAATCTTCAAACGATAAAATCAGGGTTTGATGAAATTTTAAACTTTCTAAACACTCATTTCATCTACTATGCCCTTACACTATCCCCTGGGGATATGTCTCTACAATGGTTGAGTGAATTTTCGTATACCTGCACTCATACTATTGTAGATGGCGTATCTCAAATAACAGGTTATATAGAAAATGGTAACCCAAACCATTTTAGTCACCGCTAATATTCTACGCACTATTCTTCATCTCCCTGTACATGATTAAAATTTATGAATCTTTGCCCGACGGAGATATATCCAAAGGTGGCATAGTCAATCTCACTGGGATTGAGTGTAAATATTCCGTCGATGCAAATAGTAATCGTAAATATCATATCGTACAGAAGACGAAGATGGATGGTGTTTGGAATGTTTGCTTTGCAAACTTTATTCAATGTTTGGGTACTGAAACATGGAGTTTTGATAAGTTCAGTACACTTGAGGCACAAATTAGCTGGTCACTGATCAACAATTTAAAAATTGATTATGCAAAAGTGATCTTTAACGAGCTAATCACTAAAGTCACTGCTCCCACACGATCACCAGTATGTTCCGTACTCAACGTTCATATCACTGATCTTTAAAGATCAGTATGTAGCATATACTACGAAGCCATTCCAAGGCTTTGAACCTATCGTTGTGGGTTCTCAAATTTTTTCAAAACTAGTGGTAGTAACTTTGTCGGACTTTATGAAAAATCAAACTGTTTTTACACCACAACCATTACAATTACTCCCTCTATCATCAGGGTCACTAATCACACCACCAGTGACAATCGAAGTTGACTAGCCACTCCAAAAGACAAAACCACCCACCAAGAAGAGATGCAAATTAGGGTCCCTGACATTAAAGGATCAGGGACATAACAAAAAGTAGACATCTACGGATATGAAGGTTGAATCAGAGACTGTACGTTCAATCGTTAAGGGTAACCTTGAAAACCCTAACCCTGTAACCACTTCACTGGACTCACGAAAGTCCAGTGACTTCAAAAAGGGAAACCAACAGATAGCTGCAGTAGCTCAACCTACTGTACGCGAAGTTGTGAGTGCATCCCACACTCAATCTGAGGGTACCCCATTAGTCATTTGGCATCCAAACAGGATGTCATTTCAGAAAAAAGACTAGCGTCACTTGGCATCCATTGCTGGTGGCACTGTACTGGTTACCGACCGAACCAACTCCCATCTATCACTGCACAGACCGTCAATGATCCACCAATGTCACATGGTGGATCATAGGTCTCACCTTCTGCCTACAATAAAATGGCGACAAAGGTAGGTGAATTTGTTGCAGCCACTGATGCCATTGTGGGTCAATTATCTGATTTCAAAGATCGCATATTGAACACTCAAAAGATCACAAGGGCTGAAGTGAGGGCTCTTCGTTATGATATGACTAAGCTGCACAAATGGTTGAAAAAGCATCTGGTAGTCATTGATGATGACAAAAAGGGGGAGAATGAAGAAGCTATCGTGCTAAATGATGTTGATCACTGCCACATCATTCTGGATTCTTACTCGCTGAAAACAATCTTTGATTTGGAGGATAGTGTGGTAGCTGAAGAAAGCTGGATTGATATGGATCTTCTTGACGATACTAATGATATGGATGCTATGCCCAAGTTCCCTGAGTTCTGTCATGAAGAACTTAGGATGCACAATGCTGAAGTCAGAGAGTGGTCATCTGATAGGAGATCTAGGCTCCAGGGGGAGTCTGAGAGTTTTGAGTTCACTGAAACTGAATGAATAATGTTCAACCACAAATCGCTGATCTCAACGATGATAATGATGATAATGATGATAATGACAATGATAATGATGAAATGGATACTAATGAAGAAATGGAGGATAAAATATAATCACAAGTCTAAATCAACAACAAAAAAGAGAAAGAGAAACAGTGAGTCATCTCTAGCGACTCAATCTAAATCATCTCCAGTGACTAAGAAGCAGAATATCCAAGTAAGTACAGAAACCCCTGAACCAATCAATCAATAAATCTTATATAGAGCTCCACTTCTACTACTCTCGCCCGATAAATGTGTATCAGTGAGCCACTCTCCATCACTACCAGCAAGTCAACAAAAAGAACCATCAGTGATTCCTACTGAGCAAATATCCTCGGACTCAACAGTAGGGATTCAAGTCACAAACGAATCAAATGAAGAGAGGATTGCCAGAAAGAGGAAGGAAATAAAGGAATCAGAGATTGCAACGATCCTCAGAATTCGAGATGAATTAGAGGCGAAAAAAGAAGCGGAGAGGAAAAAGAAACTTGCTGAACAGTCTGATAGAGACAGAGAGTACATGAGAATGCTAGGGAAAGGGCTGGAAATGAAAGGCTCAAGCAAGAGCAAATTGAAAATGATGCTAAGCTTGCAAGGATATTGGAGGAGTTTGAACAGGGAGAGAAAGAATAGGAAAAGAATGTATCAGTATCTAAAAAAAGGACTCTTAGCAAAGCTCAGATTGAAAAAAAAAAAAAAGTGGTGTGCTGCAAGAATGACAGGTAGATACAATCATGCCCCAATTACCAAAGTCAGTCGAAGAAAGTCAAAGAATACAACACGTGCTCTTCTGACCATTTACAAAGGTAATGAAAGTGAAGTAATCTCAATTTACCATTGTACAAGCTTCACCGGAAGGAATGGAATGAAATCAGACTTGTTGTAACTCACTCATCAAGTGCTGCTAAGCAAGAGGTACTGAATGAACTGACAAGATTATATCAAAAGATGGTTGGGCTTCAACTTTTGAGACCAGAGGATACCATTATACCCGGTGAAGATATAGAGAGACCTCTTAGTTCCATGTATCGCTCTGGTCCTCATAACATCTATCGAATTCCAAATACTTCAAGGCTAAACCTCTCAATCCCTACTGGTGACATGAGACAAGAGGGTATTGGAGTAACTACTGATGAGAGAGGGCTTGTCTATGGTGATCAAGCTGGCATTTTAAGATTTCAGAGAGAAGCTGATCTGGAAAAGGTTGATCATGAACAACTGTTGTTACTCATGCGGTCTTTAAGTACACTTGCTATAAATTCGCCTATGAAAAAAGCTGTTATGGATGAAGTTCTTGCCAGACAAATCGGATATCTACCATCAAATGACAAGTATGAACTACAAAGGGAAATGGAAACAATCAAAGTTGAAGATGTAAGAAAATATGAATAGTGATAGCTAGTATATGTAATTTTTGTTAAACTTATAATAGAGCAGAAATGTTATATTTCATTTACAGTGTAATGAGAATACTATCATTATTGAAAAAAAATATCCAAAAAGAGTAATATATAGATCAAGTATGTAGTCACTGATAGTAATACTATTCAGTGATCATGATTTTCTTCCTAAGTGACAAGTTTGTCTAAGGGAGTTTTTGTCATCATCATTTAGGAGGAGATTGTTAGGTCACTGGTCCCTTATCAATCAAATTATTAATATAACTATCTTCGAGAGAAATGAAGACGATTAACTCCTTATCAATGAAAAAGAAGATCACTGCTTTACAGTTTACAATAAACTATTTAGCTGAGTAATTGAATCTCTACTCTGTGTAATCGCTGGTCATCCTCATGTCTGCGAGAGATTCAGCTCACTCATTCTATCAATAAGGGAATCAGTCGCTATCCCTGAATAAAAGACGGTTGCTGAAAGAAGATAAGAAGAATTACTCTACATGAGCGTGTTAGCTTTCAGTGAGTGAATATGAGTATCCCTCCTCTAGCAACTGATTAAAGAATAATTCAACTTGTTCTTTGTACTCGCTGGTTGATAGTCACTGATCAAAGAATATCAGTAACATCCAAGACTTATACAAGTATAGGATTGCATGACATTAAGCTTTACTGTGATTGGAGGAATCTCAAGTCACAACTTTCAGATGATCAGAAAGTGGGACCATAGAATCTACTCTAACCGTTTTTCTGTTTGTCCAGAGCCAATCTGTGACACCCGGCAAATTAGACCGTCATTTGTATTAAATCATAGCGTCATTACTTTCATTTAGTTTGAAATAGGACTTGATACATGTAACATTTTGTATATTTATATACACACGTACGTAATTAATTTTAATCACGCGATTTCAATCAGATGGAACCCGACACTATAAATACGGACGTTGGTGAAACACATTTCCTTAAATAACGTAACTATATTAAATAATCGTTATTTAACTTATATTATTACGATAATATATTAAACGTTATACGTTTTGTATAAAACATACAGCACGCGACGAAAATGCGCGAATCGCTCTCGACAACCAAACGAAACTCGATTTATATTTCAATAACATAAAACGAAGTATTTTAAATAAAACTTCCATCAAAAATTTACGCGATTAAATCGTTAATGAAAAACATAACTAATGAACGTTTAAACGAACGGGTAAACGAGCATAACGCTTAACGTAAATTGGGGAACAAAATTTAAACCATCTACACCATGTCCCCCAACCCCCCCCCCCCCCCCCCCCCCCCAAAATTTGCCACCATCCCCATCCCCGTACCCCTCCCCTCTCCTTTCACCTTACCTTCCATAACCATACTTCTCTTATTCACTATCACACACAAACTAAAACACACTCAATCTCTCCTCACTCCCTCTCCTTCTCTCTCTATTACGGCCAAGAGGCCACCACCACAGCCCCCAACACCACCCTAAGATCACCATACAACTACCAAAGAGCCACCATAAACCGCCACCAAGATCTTCAAGAAAATCGCAAAGAAACGAGCACAACCTCTACTTCTTCTTCTCTTCAACTAAACACCTTTGTAAGAACTTCCATCCTCTTCTATTTTACTTGAAAAATATGTAAGAACATGTTTATAAGTTCACTCAGAAAGATCTTGTCCAAAAACCATGTCGAAAACGTTTTATAACACTAAAACTACACAAAAGTACAACTTGTTTTCTGATAAGAAATTTAGTCCGTTTTCAAGGAGATGTTTCATACTCAAAACTTAACAAAAAGTGACGAATCAAAACTCAAAACCTAAGTTTAAGAAGTTAGCTTTCATTGCCAAGTGGTTTCGTAATTTTTCGACACCGTTTAATATCCGAAAACGAATTTACAAAATGGGATAACCAATCTGACCTGTAAGTCAGATTCTTGGACTAACTTCTCGAGGCCATAACTCGAGGCCTACAACTCAAAATGACATTTGGTTTCTTCCTAGAAACTAAAAACTTTGTTAGCTTTAAAACTAGTACAATTGCATTTTCTGAAGTGGAGTAAAACTCGAGATATGAATTAATCTTCTAACGTATACCTGAGAAACGTGCTGCTGGACACAGGGGTGAACTTTATTATTTTGAATGACTTATACTTAACCAAAAATTATGAAAAAAAACATTTTTGGAAAGCTAACACATGTGGGAATATCATGTAAAAACTTCGAAATTTTTTTTGAAGGTTTGTCCAGCTAAATCAAGCTCACAAAATGTGTTAAAATCTGGAAATTTTGGACCTGGGACTGATTTGAACGTGAATAAAAACGAGCCCCTTCGGGTTCATCAAAAATTATAAAACTTACTTTTTATAAGTTCTAAGACATATATAAGGGTTGGGTAAAAGTTTCGGATCAAACCGAGTTGTTTTGACCAAAGTCAACTAATACGGTTCGTACGTTAAACGTAAACCGACATATTCAAAATTTAGTTTTAAACCCGAGAACGAACTCCAAGTAATTTAACTTGAAACTTAAACAAAAACGACACGTATAAACTCAACCCGAGATGAAAAACGACACCTAAAACACTTAGAACAATAACCGAAACACCAAACAGACCCTGAGTGTCGCAGGGAAATCCGAGTGTCGCAACCTGCGACACTAAGCCAAGTGTCGCAACATCCAAACCAGCAGTACTAAGTCTAAGTGTCGCAACATTTATAACAACACCAAGTTTCGCAGTAACCTGCGACACTAACCCAAGTGTCGCAACTATTACAAGTGTCGCAGTAACCTGTGACACTAACTCTTAGTGTCGCATAAAACATGCTGATTGAAAATATGATTTCACTAAGGATCGAATTCGCGTAACAACAAATAACAAAGAATATTTATATACGATACAACTCAGAAACATATGAAACATACTTTGCAAAGTGTGCAACGAAACAAACGTGATAATAATAATACTTTGAAATTATTAGTACGAAACATCACCAACGGGCTGTACACATTTTCTAAGCACAAACGACAAACAACATTTGGGCATTTTTAGTTGAGTGGACAATTAGCATTGATGGTCTTTTGAGACATCTACTTACATATAACCTTACGCGTTTAGGGCGCTAGAAGGTTGCGGGTTTGGAAAACCTACTTGCTTTTAGCAACGCATACGCTCAAGACTCAGGTGAGTCTCAGAACCCCACTTTTACTGTTTTTACCTTGGGGTGAGAATACACTGCTTTGTTATTATATGAACACAAGTAACATGGAAAACTTACACTGATTTGCATGAGTGAAACTATAATCCACTAAAAGTCCTCACATATTGTAGTTCGTTAATATCGTAAGCGTGAGTATTATTGAATAGATCTATTGGGGATTGACACCCCCGTCCGAGTTAGCTGCTCTAACTGGTCAACGGACGCATTATACTTGACATGGAGAGTGTTCTGGATTAGGCAATCGCGGAGGCACCAACTAGGGTTAAGCTTTGAACTATGAGCTCATGACACATGACACATATTTACATTAATTTGTATTCGTGCAACGCAAAGGAAATCTTGTGTTTCATACCTATAATTTTAACTGTTTAAACCTATGAACTCACCAACATTATTGTTGACCTTTTAGTATGTATTCTCAGGTTCACAGCCGCAGTAGGATTCCTTCAGGGGACCGCACACTAGAGTTGCATGATTTTACAACTGCATTAATGGAGATTTCCTTGTATTACTATGTTTTGCATAAATTAGTTATGTATTAGAATCTTTCAGACTAGATGCGAACTCTAAGGACTTGTTTTATATTGTAAACATTTTATCAAGGTAATGTATTGCCTCTTTTGAAATGTATTTTCAAAATGACTCATATAGAGGTCGTTCGTTGTAACTTTGTGTAATAATTTATGATTAGTCGCGCCCTGACCCGACTTCCGCTGCACACGAAATTTGGGTGTGCGACACAATCAAGCAGCGACACGTGTCATTCTGTATTCCAGATTTATAGGAGATATTTAAGGATGATCCATCATATATATAGAATGACATAATGTACTTAGAAGTTGGCTATTTTCATATTAATCATCTGTACTATGAGTGTTTAAGTGTGTCTAAGTACGATCACGAGTCAACGAGTAATCACTTGAACGATTAGTTGGATCAGTGAGTCTCAGCAAGTTATAATAGTTAGTATACATTGATTAGATCTTAGTTTAGGCTAGATATGTTCGGCAATCAGTGTTTGAGTTGTAATTGTTGATTTAATAATATACACTCTTCAGCTACTATATTATCTTTACTTTAGTGCATTAATTACTTGTCTTATACTCTGGTTAATACTTTGAAATATAAACTTCAAAACAAACTTTGAAAAGCTAATATTAAACAAGTATTTGCATAATCAAAGCTATATGTTTGGAACTAAGATCACTTAATCCATAAGTGAATTTAGGACTAACATAGTCAATCAACAAATTGTAACAAAAACCTGCATTTGTCTTCTAAAAACATATAAAGGATCTTCGTTTGTCCATGTTGATGCAAAATCAACACCGTTTGACAAAAGCTTAGTCTGATTCACGTTGTACAAACTGCGAATTTATGAGAACTTATTTTAAGTTCGAAGGTACTATTCATGCGAACTTAAATTAAGTTCGCAGGTACCGTAGCAGTAACTATAAATACGCAGTTTCAGTTGGAAATGAGTTGAGCGATCGAGAGTAGGTGCAAACTTGGAGTATTTTGTAATAGTGATAGAGAGAGAGTTTGGAGTTTATATGTATTTCTGTAATTGATTAATATCAATAACAAAGAAACTTATTTACGATTGCGTTCGTTTTCATTTCACGTATAATCAGAATTGACAAACGGATTCCGCACGTTTTGTTAATTCGATTCAAAGACGAGATCAGACGGACTAACATGTGGTATCAGAGCTTTCTATTCAAGAAATAGATGTGATTTAAATCGGAATTTACGTGAAAAAGATTGAAGCTACGGTCAAGAAACCTACTTGATCAATTCGACGTTAAAAGTTGCAATTAAGAGCAAATTGAGACTGGATTATGTTTCAGTAAGTGATTTCGCATCAAACGAACCTAAATTTGTGAGAATTCAACGGTAAATTTTGAGTTTCAAAATTTCTGGGTTTACTGCGCACCTGGCGTTCTTGATATGCGAACTTATTTCATGTTGAGAACTTATTTTCGATAACTGTTTTTCGCGAACTTGATGGCTGCGAAGTTAATATCTGCGAACTTGATGTCTGCGAACTTATCGATTATGCATACTTACCGGTGCGAACTTATTTTCCTGTGAATTTAAAAAAAAAACCTTGGAAAAAGTTTCATTCACCGTTTGACAACATATAAAGGATCTTCGTTTGTCCATGTTGATGCAAAATCAACACCGTTTGACAAAAGCTTAGTCTGATTCACGTTGTACAAACTGCGAATTTATGAGAACTTCTTTTAAGTTCGAAGGTACTATTCATGCGAACCTAAATTAAGTTCGCAGGTACCGTAGCAGTAACTATAAATACGCAGTTTCAGTTGGAAATGAGTTGAGCGATCGAGAGTAGGTGCAAACTTGGAGTATTTTGTAATAGTGATAGAGAGAGAGTTTGGAGTTTATATGTGTTTCTGTAATTGATTAATATCAATAACAAAGAAACTTATTTACGATTGCGTTCGTTTTCATTTCACGTATAATCAGAGTTGACAAACGGATTCCGCACGTTTTGTTAATTCGATTCAAAGACGAGATCAGACGGACTAACATGTGGTATCAGAGCTTTCTATTCAAGAAATAGATGTGATTTAAATCGGAATTTACGTGAAAAGGATTGAAGCTACGGTCAAGAAACCTACTTGATCAATTCGACGTTAAAAGTTGCAATTAAGAGCAAATTGAGACTGGATTATGTTTCAGTAAGTGATTTCGCATCAAACGAACCTAAATTTGTGAGAATTCAACGGTAAATTTTGAGTTTCAAAATTTCTGGGTTTACTGCGCACCTGGCGTTCTTGATATGCGAACTTATTTCATGTTGAGAACTTATTTTCGATAACTGTTTTTCGCGAACTTGATGGCTGCGAAGTTAATATCTGCGAACTTGATGTCTGCGAACTTATCGATTATGCATACTTACCGGTGCGAACTTATTTTCCTGTGAATTTAAAAAAAAAACCTTGGAAAAAGTTTCATTCACCGTTTGACAACATATAAAGGATCTTCGTTTGTCCATGTTGATGCAAAATCAACACCGTTTGACAAAAGCTTAGTCTGATTCACGTTGTACAAACTGCGAATTTATGAGAACTTCTTTTAAGTTCGAAGGTACTATTCATGCGAACCTAAATTAAGTTCGCAGGTACCGTAGCAGTAACTATAAATACGCAGTTTCAGTTGGAAATGAGTTGAGCGATCGAGAGTAGGTGCAAACTTGGAGTATTTTGTAATAGTGATAGAGAGAGAGTTTGGAGTTTATATGTGTTTCTGTAATTGATTAATATCAATAACAAAGAAACTTATTTACGATTGCGTTCGTTTTCATTTCACGTATAATCAGAGTTGACAAACGGATTCCGCACGTTTTGTTAATTCGATTCAAAGACGAGATCAGACGGACTAACATGTGGTATCAGAGCTTTCTATTCAAGAAATAGATGTGATTTAAATCGGAATTTACGTGAAAAGGATTGAAGCTACGGTCAAGAAACCTACTTGATCAATTCGACGTTAAAAGTTGCAATTAAGAGCAAATTGAGACTGGATTATGTTTCAGTAAGTGATTTCGCATCAAACGAACCTAAATTTGTGAGAATTCAACGGTAAATTTTGAGTTTCAAAATTTCTGGGTTTACTGCGCACCTGGCGTTCTTGATATGCGAACTTATTTCATGTTGAGAACTTATTTTCGATAACTGTTTTTCGCGAACTTGATGGCTGCGAAGTTAATATCTGCGAACTTGATGTCTGCGAACTTATCGATTATGCATACTTACCGGTGCGAACTTATTTTCCTGTGAATTTAAAAAAAAAACCTTGGAAAAAGTTTCATTCACCGTTTGACAACATATAAAGGATCTTCGTTTGTCCATGTTGATGCAAAATCAACACCGTTTGACAAAAGCTTAGTCTGATTCACGTTGTACAAACTGCGAATTTATGAGAACTTCTTTTAAGTTCGAAGGTACTATTCATGCGAACCTAAATTAAGTTCGCAGGTACCGTAGCAGTAACTATAAATACGCAGTTTCAGTTGGAAATGAGTTGAGCGATCGAGAGTAGGTGCAAACTTGGAGTATTTTGTAATAGTGATAGAGAGAGAGTTTGGAGTTTATATGTGTTTCTGTAATTGATTAATATCAATAACAAAGAAACTTATTTACGATTGCGTTCGTTTTCATTTCACGTATAATCAGAGTTGACAAACGGATTCCGCACGTTTTGTTAATTCGATTCAAAGACGAGATCAGACGGACTAACATGTGGTATCAGAGCTTTCTATTCAAGAAATAGATGTGATTTAAATCGGAATTTACGTGAAAAGGATTGAAGCTACGGTCAAGAAACCTACTTGATCAATTCGACGTTAAAAGTTGCAATTAAGAGCAAATTGAGACTGGATTATGTTTCAGTAAGTGATTTCGCATCAAACGAACCTAAATTTGTGAGAATTCAACGGTAAATTTTGAGTTTCGAAATTTCTGGGTTTACTGCGCACCTGGCGTTCTTGATATGCGAACTTATTTCATGTTGAGAACTTATTTTCGATAACTGTTTTTCGCGAACTTGATGGCTGCGAAGTTAATATCTGCAAACTTGATGTCTGCGAACTTATCGATTATGCATACTTACCGGTGCGAACTTATTTTCCTGGGAATTTAAAAAAAAAAACCTTGGAAAAAGTTTCATTCACCGTTTGACAACATATAAAGGATCTTCGTTTGTCCATGTTGATGCAAAATCAACACCGTTTGACAAAAGCTTAGTCTGATTCACGTTCTACAAACTGCGAATTTATGAGAACTTATTTAAAGTTCGAAGGTACTATTCATGCGAACTTAAATTAAGTTCGCAGGTACCGTAGCAGTAACTATAAATACGCAGTTTCAGTTGGAAATGAGTTGAGCGATCGAGAGTAGGTGCAAACTTGGAGTATTTTGTAATAGTGATAGAGAGAGAGTTTGGAGTTTATATGTGTTTCTGTAATTGATTAATATCAATAACAAAGAAACTTATTTACGATTGCGTTCGTTTTCATTTCACGTATAATCAGAGTTGACAAACGGATTCCGCACGTTTTGTTAATTCGATTCAAAGACGAGATAAGACGGACTAACATGTGGTATCAGAGCTTTCTATTCAAGAAATAGATGTGATTTAAATCGGAATTTACGTGAAAAAGATTGAAGCTACGGTCAAGAAACCTACTTGATCAATTCGACGTTAAAAGTTGCAATTAAGAGCAAATTGAGACTGGGTTATGTTTCAGTAAGTGATTTCGCATCAAAAGAACCTAAATTTGTGAGAATTCAACGGTAAATTTTGAGTTTCGAAATTTCTGGGTTTACTGCGCACCTGGCGTTCTTGATATGCGAACTTATTTCATGTTGAGAACTTATTTTCGATAACTGTTTTTCGCGAACTTGATGGCTGCGAAGTTAATATCTGCAAACTTGATGTCTGCGAACTTATCGATTATGCATACTTACCGGTGCGAACTTATTTTCCTGGGAATTTAAAAAAAAAAACCTTGGAAAAAGTTTCATTCACCGTTTGACAACATATAAAGGATCTTCGTTTGTCCATGTTGATGCAAAATCAACACCGTTTGACAAAAGCTTAGTCTGATTCACGTTCTACAAACTGCGAATTTATGAGAACTTATTTAAAGTTCGAAGGTACTATTCATGCGAACTTAAATTAAGTTCGCAGGTACCGTAGCAGTAACTATAAATACGCAGTTTCAGTTGGAAATGAGTTGAGCGATCGAGAGTAGGTGCAAACTTGGAGTATTTTGTAATAGTGATAGAGAGAGAGTTTGGAGTTTATATTTGTTTCTGTAATTGATTAATATCAATAACAAAGAAACTTATTTACGATTGCGTTCGTTTTCATTTCACGTATAATCAGAGTTGACAAACGGATTCCGCACGTTTTGTTAATTCGATTCAAAGACGAGATCAGACGGACTAACATGTGGTATCAGAGCTTTCTATTCAAGAAATAGATGTGATTTAAATCGGAATTTACGTGAAAAGGATTGAAGCTACGGTCAAGAAACCTACTTGATCAATTCGACGTTAAAAGTTGCAATTAAGAGCAAATTGAGACTGGATTATGTTTCAGTAAGTGATTTCGCATCAAAAGAACCTAAATTTGTGAGAATTCAACGGTAAATTTTGAGTTTCGAAATTTCTGGGTTTACTGCGCACCTGGCGTTCTTGATATGCGAACTTATTTCATGTTGAGAACTTATTTTCGATAACTGTTTTTCGCGAACTTGATGGCTGCGAAGTTAATATCTGCAAACTTGATGTCTGCGAACTTATCGATTATGCATACTTACCGGTGCGAACTTATTTTCCTGTGAATTTAAAAAAAAAACCTTGGAAAAAGTTTCATTCACCGTTTGACAACATATAAAGGATCTTCGTTTGTCCATGTTGATGCAAAATCAACACCGTTTGACAAAAGCTTAGTCTGATTCACGTTCTACAAACTGCGAATTTATGAGAACTTATTTAAAGTTAGAAGGTACTATTCATGCGAACTTAAATTAAGTTCGCAGGTACCGTAGCAGTAACTATAAATACGCAGTTTCAGTTGGAAATGAGTTGAGCGATCGAGAGTAGGTGCAAACTTGGAGTATTTTGTAATAGTGATAGAGAGAGAGTTTGGAGTTTATATGTGTTTCTGTAATTGATTAATATCAATAACAAAGAAACTTATTTACGATTGCGTTCGTTTTCATTTCACGTATAATCAGAGTTGACAAACGGATTCCGCACGTTTTGTTAATTCGATTCAAAGACGAGATAAGACGGACTAACATGTGGTATCAGAGCTTTCTATTCAAGAAATAGATGTGATTTAAATCGGAATTTACGTGAAAAAGATTGAAGCTACGGTCAAGAAACCTACTTGATCAATTCGACGTTAAAAGTTGCAATTAAGAGCAAATTGAGACTGGGTTATGTTTCAGTAAGTGATTTCGCATCAAAAGAACCTAAATTTGTGAGAATTCAACGGTAAATTTTGAGTTTCGAAATTTCTGGGTTTACTGCGCACCTGGCGTTCTTGATATGCGAACTTATTTCATGTTGAGAACTTATTTTCGATAACTGTTTTTCGCGAACTTGATGGCTGCGAAGTTAATATCTGCAAACTTGATGTCTGCGAACTTATCGATTATGCATACTTACCGGTGCGAACTTATTTTCCTGGGAATTTAAAAAAAAAAACCTTGGAAAAAGTTTCATTCACCGTTTGACAACATATAAAGGATCTTCGTTTGTCCATGTTGATGCAAAATCAACACCGTTTGACAAAAGCTTAGTCTGATTCACGTTCTACAAACTGCGAATTTATGAGAACTTATTTAAAGTTCGAAGGTACTATTCATGCGAACTTAAATTAAGTTCGCAGGTACCGTAGCAGTAACTATAAATACGCAGTTTCAGTTGGAAATGAGTTGAGCGATCGAGAGTAGGTGCAAACTTGGAGTATTTTGTAATAGTGATAGAGAGAGAGTTTGGAGTTTATATGTGTTTCTGTAATTGATTAATATCAATAACAAAGAAACTTATTTACGATTGTGTTCGTTTTCATTTCACGTATAATCAGAGTTGACAAACGGATTCCGCACGTTTTGTTAATTCGATTCAAAGACGAGATCAGACGGACTAACATGTGGTATCAGAGCTTTCTATTCAAGAAATAGATGTGATTTAAATCGGAATTTACGTGAAAAAGATTGAAGCTACGGTCAAGAAACCTACTTGATCAATTCGACGTTAAAAGTTGCAATCAAGAGCAAATTGAGACTGGGTTATGTTTCAGTAAGTGATTTCGCATCAAAAGAACCTAAATTTGTGAGAATTCAACGGTAAATTTTGAGTTTCGAAATTTCTGGGTTTACTGCGCACCTGGCGTTCTTGATATGCGAACTTATTTCATGTTGAGAACTTATTTTCGATAACTGTTTTTCGCGAACTTGATGGCTGCGAAGTTAATATCTGCAAACTTGATGTCTGCGAACTTATCGATTATGCATACTTGCCGGTGCGAACTTATTTTCCTGTGAATTTAAAAAAAAAACCTTGGAAAAAGTTTCATTCACCGTTTGACAACATATAAAGGATCTTCGTTTGTCCATGTTGATGCAAAATCAACACCGTTTGACAAAAGCTTAGTCTGATTCACGTTCTACAAACTGCGAATTTATGAGAACTTATTTAAAGTTCGAAGGTACTATTCATGCGAACTTAAATTAAGTTCGCAGGTACCGTAGCAGTAACTATAAATACGCAGTTTCAGTTGGAAATGAGTTGAGCGATCGAGAGTAGGTGCAAACTTGGAGTATTTTGTAATAGTGATAGAGAGAGAGTTTGGAGTTTATATGTGTTTCTGTAATTGATTAATATCAATAACAAAGAAACTTATTTACGATTGCGTTCGTTTTCATTTCACGTATAATCAGAGTTGACAAACGGATTCCGCACGTTTTGTTAATTCGATTCAAAGACGAGATCAGACGGACTAACATGTGGTATCAGAGCTTTCTATTCAAGAAATAGATGTGATTTAAATCGGAATTTACGTGAAAAAGATTGAAGCTACGGTCAAGAAACCTACTTGATCAATTCGACGTTAAAAGTTGCAATTAAGAGCAAATTGAGACTGGGTTATGTTTCAGTAAGTGATTTCGCATCAAAAGAACCTAAATTTGTGAGAATTCAACGGTAAATTTTGAGTTTCGAAATTTCTGGGTTTACTGCGCACCTGGCGTTCTTGATATGCGAACTTATTTCATGTTGAGAACTTATTTTCGATAACTGTTTTTCGCGAACTTGATGGCTGCGAAGTTAATATCTGCAAACTTGATGTCTGCGAACTTATCGATTATGCATACTTGCCGGTGCGAACTTATTTTCCTGTGAATTTAAAAAAAAAACCTTGGAAAAAGTTTCATTCACCGTTTGACAACATATAAAGGATCTTCGTTTGTCCATGTTGATGCAAAATCAACACCGTTTGACAAAAGCTTAGTCTGATTCACGTTCTACAAACTGCGAATTTATGAGAACTTATTTAAAGTTCGAAGGTACTATTCATGCGAACTTAAATTAAGTTCGCAGGTACCGTAGCAGTAACTATAAATACGCAGTTTCAGTTGGAAATGAGTTGAGCGATCGAGAGTAGGTGCAAACTTGGAGTATTTTGTAATAGTGATAGAGAGAGAGTTTGGAGTTTATATGTGTTTCTGTAATTGATTAATATCAATAACAAAGAAACTTATTTACGATTGCGTTCGTTTTCATTTCACGTATAATCAGAGTTGACAAACGGATTCCGCACGTTTTGTTAATTCGATTCAAAGACGAGATAAGACGGACTAACATGTGGTATCAGAGCTTTCTATTCAAGAAATAGATGTGATTTAAATCGGAATTTACGTGAAAAAGATTGAAGCTACGGTCAAGAAACCTACTTGATCAATTCGACGTTAAAAGTTGCAATTAAGAGCAAATTGAGACTGGGTTATGTTTCAGTAAGTGATTTCGCATCAAAAGAACCTAAATTTGTGAGAATTCAACGGTAAATTTTGAGTTTCGAAATTTCTGGGTTTACTGCGCACCTGGCGTTCTTGATATGCGAACTTATTTCATGTTGAGAACTTATTTTCGATAACTGTTTTTCGCGAACTTAATGGCTGCGAAGTTAATATCTGCAAACTTGATGTCTGCGAACTTATCGATTATGCATACTTACCGGTGCGAACTTATTTTCCTGGGAATTTAAAAAAAAAAACCTTGGAAAAAGTTTCATTCACCGTTTGACAACATATAAAGGATCTTCGTTTGTCCATGTTGATGCAAAATCAACACCGTTTGACAAAAGCTTAGTCTGATTCACGTTCTACAAACTGCGAATTTATGAGAACTTATTTAAAGTTCGAAGGTACTATTCATGCGAACTTAAATTAAGTTCGCAGGTACCGTAGCAGTAACTATAAATACGCAGTTTCAGTTGGAAATGAGTTGAGCGATCGAGAGTAGGTGCAAACTTGGAGTATTTTGTAATAGTGATAGAGAGAGAGTTTGGAGTTTATATGTGTTTCTGTAATTGATTAATATCAATAACAAAGAAACTTATTTACGATTGCGTTCGTTTTCATTTCACGTATAATCAGAGTTGACAAACGGATTCCGCACGTTTTGTTAATTCGATTCAAAGACGAGATCAGACGGACTAACATGTGGTATCAGAGCTTTCTATTCAAGAAATAGATGTGATTTAAATCGGAATTTACGTGAAAAAGATTGAAGCTACGGTCAAGAAACCTACTTGATCAATTCGACGTTAAAAGTTGCAATTAAGAGCAAATTGAGACTGGGTTATGTTTCAGTAAGTGATTTCGCATCAAAAGAACCTAAATTTGTGAGAATTCAACGGTAAATTTTGAGTTTCGAAATTTCTGGGTTTACTGCGCACCTGGCGTTCTTGATATGCGAACTTATTTCATGTTGAGAACTTATTTTCGATAACTGTTTTTCGCGAACTTGATGGCTGCGAAGTTAATATCTGCAAACTTGATGTCTGCGAACTTATCGATTATGCATACTTACCGGTGCGAACTTATTTTCCTGGGAATTTAAAAAAAAAAACCTTGGAAAAAGTTTCATTCACCGTTTGACAACATATAAAGGATCTTCGTTTGTCCATGTTGATGCAAAATCAACACCGTTTGACAAAAGCTTAGTCTGATTCACGTTCTACAAACTGCGAATTTATGAGAACTTATTTAAAGTTCGAAGGTACTATTCATGCGAACTTAAATTAAGTTCGCAGGTACCGTAGCAGTAACTATAAATACGCAGTTTCAGTTGGAAATGAGTTGAGCGATCGAGAGTAGGTGCAAACTTGGAGTATTTTGTAATAGTGATAGAGAGAGAGTTTGGAGTTTATATGTGTTTCTGTAATTGATTAATATCAATAACAAAGAAACTTATTTACGATTGCGTTCGTTTTCATTTCACGTATAATCAGAGTTGACAAACGGATTCCGCACGTTTTGTTAATTCGATTCAAAGACGAGATAAGACGGACTAACATGTGGTATCAGAGCTTTCTATTCAAGAAATAGATGTGATTTAAATCGGAATTTACGTGAAAAAGATTGAAGCTACGGTCAAGAAACCTACTTGATCAATTCGACGTTAAAAGTTGCAATTAAGAGCAAATTGAGACTGGGTTATGTTTCAGTAAGTGATTTCGCATCAAAAGAACCTAAATTTGTGAGAATTCAACGGTAAATTTTGAGTTTCGAAATTTCTGGGTTTACTGCGCACCTGGCGTTCTTGATATGCGAACTTATTTCATGTTGAGAACTTATTTTCGATAACTGTTTTTCGCGAACTTGATGGCTGCGAAGTTAATATCTGCAAACTTGATGTCTGCGAACTTATCGATTATGCATACTTACCGGTGCGAACTTATTTTCCTGGGAATTTAAAAAAAAAAACCTTGGAAAAAGTTTCATTCACCGTTTGACAACATATAAAGGATCTTCGTTTGTCCATGTTGATGCAAAATCAACACCGTTTGACAAAAGCTTAGTCTGATTCACGTTCTACAAACTGCGAATTTATGAGAACTTATTTAAAGTTCGAAGGTACTATTCATGCGAACTTAAATTAAGTTCGCAGGTACCGTAGCAGTAACTATAAATACGCAGTTTCAGTTGGAAATGAGTTGAGCGATCGAGAGTAGGTGCAAACTTGGAGTATTTTGTAATAGTGATAGAGAGAGAGTTTGGAGTTTATATGTGTTTCTGTAATTGATTAATATCAATAACAAAGAAACTTATTTACGATTGCGTTCGTTTTCATTTCACGTATAATCAGAGTTGACAAACGGATTCCGCACGTTTTGTTAATTCGATTCAAAGACGAGATCAGACGGACTAACATGTGGTATCAGAGCTTTCTATTCAAGAAATAGATGTGATTTAAATCGGAATTTACGTGAAAAAGATTGAAGCTACGGTCAAGAAACCTACTTGATCAATTCGACGTTAAAAGTTGCAATTAAGAGCAAATTGAGACTGGGTTATGTTTCAGTAAGTGATTTCGCATCAAAAGAACCTAAATTTGTGAGAATTCAACGGTAAATTTTGAGTTTCGAAATTTCTGGGTTTACTGCGCACCTGGCGTTCTTGATATGCGAACTTATTTCATGTTGAGAACTTATTTTCGATAACTGTTTTTCGCGAACTTGATGGCTGCGAAGTTAATATCTGCAAACTTGATGTCTGCGAACTTATCGATTATGCATACTTACCGGTGCGAACTTATTTTCCTGGGAATTTAAAAAAAAAAACCTTGGAAAAAGTTTCATTCACCGTTTGACAACATATAAAGGATCTTCGTTTGTCCATGTTGATGCAAAATCAACACCGTTTGACAAAAGCTTAGTCTGATTCACGTTCTACAAACTGCGAATTTATGAGAACTTATTTAAAGTTCGAAGGTACTATTCATGCGAACTTAAATTAAGTTCGCAGGTACCGTAGCAGTAACTATAAATACGCAGTTTCAGTTGGAAATGAGTTGAGCGATCGAGAGTAGGTGCAAACTTGGAGTATTTTGTAATAGTGATAGAGAGAGAGTTTGGAGTTTATATGTGTTTCTGTAATTGATTAATATCAATAACAAAGAAACTTATTTACGATTGCGTTCGTTTTCATTTCACGTATAATCAGAGTTGACAAACGGATTCCGCACGTTTTGTTAATTCGATTCAAAGACGAGATCAGACGGACTAACATGTGGTATCAGAGCTTTCTATTCAAGAAATAGATGTGATTTAAATCGGAATTTACGTGAAAAAGATTGAAGCTACGGTCAAGAAACCTACTTGATCAATTCGACGTTAAAAGTTGCAATTAAGAGCAAATTGAGACTGGGTTATGTTTCAGTAAGTGATTTCGCATCAAAAGAACCTAAATTTGTGAGAATTCAACGGTAAATTTTGAGTTTCGAAATTTCTGGGTTTACTGCGCACCTGGCGTTCTTGATATGCGAACTTATTTCATGTTGAGAACTTATTTTCGATAACTGTTTTTCGCGAACTTGATGGCTGCGAAGTTAATATCTGCAAACTTGATGTCTGCGAACTTATCGATTATGCATACTTGCCGGTGCGAACTTATTTTCCTGTGAATTTAAAAAAAAAAACCTTGGAAAAAGTTTCATTCACCGTTTGACAACATATAAAGGATCTTCGTTTGTCCATGTTGATGCAAAATCAACACCGTTTGACAAAAGCTTAGTCTGATTCACGTTCTACAAACTGCGAATTTATGAGAACTTATTTAAAGTTCGAAGGTACTATTCATGCGAACTTAAATTAAGTTCGCAGGTACCGTAGCAGTAACTATAAATACGCAGTTTCAGTTGGAAATGAGTTGAGCGATCGAGAGTAGGTGCAAACTTGGAGTATTTTGTAATAGTGATAGAGAGAGAGTTTGGAGTTTATATGTGTTTCTGTAATTGATTAATATCAATAACAAAGAAACTTATTTACGATTGCGTTCGTTTTCATTTCACGTATAATCAGAGTTGACAAACGGATTCCGCACGTTTTGTTAATTCGATTCAAAGACGAGATCAGACGGACTAACATGTGGTATCAGAGCTTTCTATTCAAGAAATAGATGTGATTTAAATCGGAATTTACGTGAAAAAGATTGAAGCTACGGTCAAGAAACCTACTTGATCAATTCGACGTTAAAAGTTGCAATTAAGAGCAAATTGAGACTGGGTTATGTTTCAGTAAGTGATTTCGCATCAAAAGAACCTAAATTTGTGAGAATTCAACGGTAAATTTTGAGTTTCGAAATTTCTGGGTTTACTGCGCACCTGGCGTTCTTGATATGCGAACTTATTTCATGTTGAGAACTTATTTTCGATAACTGTTTTTCGCGAACTTGATGGCTGCGAAGTTAATATCTGCAAACTTGATGTCTGCGAACTTATCGATTATGCATACTTACCGGTGCGAACTTATTTTCCTGGGAATTTAAAAAAAAAACCTTGGAAAAAGTTTCATTCACCGTTTGACAACATATAAAGGATCTTCGTTTGTCCATGTTGATGCAAAATCAACACCGTTTGACAAAAGCTTAGTCTGATTCACGTTCTACAAACTGCGAATTTATGAGAACTTATTTAATTTCGAAGGTACTATTCATGCGAACTTAAATTAAGTTCGCAGGTACCGTAGCAGTAACTATAAATACGCAGTTTCAGTTGGAAATGAGTTGAGCGATCGAGAGTAGGTGCAAACTTGGAGTATTTTGTAATAGTGATAGAGAGAGAGTTTGGAGTTTATATGTGTTTCTGTAATTGATTAATATCAATAACAAAGAAACTTATTTACGATTGCGTTCGTTTTCATTTCACGTATAATCAGAGTTGACAAACGGATTCCGCACGTTTTGTTAATTCGATTCAAAGACGAGATCAGACGGACTAACATGTGGTATCAGAGCTTTCTATTCAAGAAATAGATGTGATTTAAATCGGAATTTACGTGAAAAAGATTGAAGCTACGGTCAAGAAACCTACTTGATCAATTCGACGTTAAAAGTTGCAATTAAGAGCAAATTGAGACTGGGTTATGTTTCAGTAAGTGATTTCGCATCAAAAGAACCTAAATTTGTGAGAATTCAACCGTAAATTTTGAGTTTCGAAATTTCTGGGTTTACTGCGCACCTGGCGTTCTTGATATGCGAACTTATTTCATGTTGAGAACTTATTTTCGATAACTGTTTTTCGCGAACTTGATGGCTGCGAAGTTAATATCTGCAAACTTGATGTCTGCGAACTTATCGATTATGCATACTTACCGGTGCGAACTTATTTTCCTGGGAATTTAAAAAAAAAAACCTTGGAAAAAGTTTCATTCACCGTTTGACAACATATAAAGGATCTTCGTTTGTCCATGTTGATGCAAAATCAACACCGTTTGACAAAAGCTTAGTCTGATTCACGTTCTACAAACTGCGAATTTATGAGAACTTATTTAAAGTTCGAAGGTACTATTCATGCGAACTTAAATTAAGTTCGCAGGTACCGTAGCAGTAACTATAAATACGCAGTTTCAGTTGGAAATGAGTTGAGCGATCGAGAGTAGGTGCAAACTTGGAGTATTTTGTAATAGTGATAGAGAGAGAGTTTGGAGTTTATATGTGTTTCTGTAATTGATTAATATCAATAACAAAGAAACTTATTTACGATTGCGTTCGTTTTCATTTCACGTATAATCAGAGTTGACAAACGGATTCCGCACGTTTTGTTAATTCGATTCAAAGACGAGATCAGACGGACTAACATGTGGTATCAGAGCTTTCTATTCAAGAAATAGATGTGATTTAAATCGGAATTTACGTGAAAAAGATTGAAGCTACGGTCAAGAAACCTACTTGATCAATTCGACGTTAAAAGTTGCAATTAAGAGCAAATTGAGACTGGGTTATGTTTCAGTAAGTGATTTCGCATCAAAAGAACCTAAATTTGTGAGAATTCAACGGTAAATTTTGAGTTTCGAAATTTCTGGGTTTACTGCGCACCTGGCGTTCTTGATATGCGAACTTATTTCATGTTGAGAACTTATTTTCGATAACTGTTTTTCGCGAACTTGATGGCTGCGAAGTTAATATCTGCAAACTTGATGTCTGCGAACTTATCGATTATGCATACTTACCGGTGCGAACTTATTTTCCTGGGAATTTAAAAAAAAAAACCTTGGAAAAAGTTTCATTCACCGTTTGACAACATATAAAGGATCTTCGTTTGTCCATGTTGATGCAAAATCAACACCGTTTGACAAAAGCTTAGTCTGATTCACGTTCTACAAACTGCGAATTTATGAGAACTTATTTAAAGTTCGAAGGTACTATTCATGCGAACTTAAATTAAGTTCGCAGGTACCGTAGCAGTAACTATAAATACGCAGTTTCAGTTGGAAATGAGTTGAGCGATCGAGAGTAGGTGCAAACTTGGAGTATTTTGTAATAGTGATAGAGAGAGAGTTTGGAGTTTATATGTGTTTCTGTAATTGATTAATATCAATAACAAAGAAACTTATTTACGATTGCGTTCGTTTTCATTTCACGTATAATCAGAGTTGACAAACGGATTCCGCACGTTTTGTTAATTCGATTCAAAGACGAGATAAGACGGACTAACATGTGGTATCAGAGCTTTCTATTCAAGAAATAGATGTGATTTAAATCGGAATTTACGTGAAAAAGATTGAAGCTACGGTCAAGAAACCTACTTGATCAATTCGACGTTAAAAGTTGCAATTAAGAGCAAATTGAGACTGGGTTATGTTTCAGTAAGTGATTTCGCATCAAAAGAACCTAAATTTGTGAGAATTCAACGGTAAATTTTGAGTTTCGAAATTTCTGGGTTTACTGCGCACCTGGCGTTCTTGATATGCGAACTTATTTCATGTTGAGAACTTATTTTCGATAACTGTTTTTCGCGAACTTGATGGCTGCGAAGTTAATATCTGCAAACTTGATGTCTGCGAACTTATCGATTATGCATACTTACCGGTGCGAACTTATTTTCCTGGGAATTTAAAAAAAAAAACCTTGGAAAAAGTTTCATTCACCGTTTGACAACATATAAAGGATCTTCGTTTGTCCATGTTGATGCAAAATCAACACCGTTTGACAAAAGCTTAGTCTGATTCACGTTCTACAAACTGCGAATTTATGAGAACTTATTTAAAGTTCGAAGGTACTATTCATGCGAACTTAAATTAAGTTCGCAGGTACCGTAGCAGTAACTATAAATACGCAGTTTCAGTTGGAAATGAGTTGAGCGATCGAGAGTAGGTGCAAACTTGGAGTATTTTGTAATAGTGATAGAGAGAGAGTTTGGAGTTTATATGTGTTTCTGTAATTGATTAATATCAATAACAAAGAAACTTATTTACGATTGCGTTCGTTTTCATTTCACGTATAATCAGAGTTGACAAACGGATTCCGCACGTTTTGTTAATTCGATTCAAAGACGAGATCAGACGGACTAACATGTGGTATCAGAGCTTTCTATTCAAGAAATAGATGTGATTTAAATCGGAATTTACGTGAAAAAGATTGAAGCTACGGTCAAGAAACCTACTTGATCAATTCGACGTTAAAAGTTGCAATCAAGAGCAAATTGAGACTGGGTTATGTTTCAGTAAGTGATTTCGCATCAAAAGAACCTAAATTTGTGAGAATTCAACGGTAAATTTTGAGTTTCGAAATTTCTGGGTTTACTGCGCACCTGGCGTTCTTGATATGCGAACTTATTTCATGTTGAGAACTTATTTTCGATAACTGTTTTTCGCGAACTTGATGGCTGCGAAGTTAATATCTGCAAACTTGATGTCTGCGAACTTATCGATTATGCATACTTACCGGTGCGAACTTATTTTCCTGGGAATTTAAAAAAAAAAACCTTGGAAAAAGTTTCATTCACCGTTTGACAACATATAAAGGATCTTCGTTTGTCCATGTTGATGCAAAATCAACACCGTTTGACAAAAGCTTAGTCTGATTCACGTTCTACAAACTGCGAATTTATGAGAACTTATTTAAAGTTCGAAGGTACTATTCATGCGAACTTAAATTAAGTTCGCAGGTACCGTAGCAGTAACTATAAATACGCAGTTTCAGTTGGAAATGAGTTGAGCGATCGAGAGTAGGTGCAAACTTGGAGTATTTTGTAATAGTGATAGAGAGAGAGTTTGGAGTTTATATGTGTTTCTGTAATTGATTAATATCAATAACAAAGAAACTTATTTACGATTGCGTTCGTTTTCATTTCACGTATAATCAGAGTTGACAAACGGATTCCGCACGTTTTGTTAATTCGATTCAAAGACGAGATAAGACGGACTAACATGTGGTATCAGAGCTTTCTATTCAAGAAATAGATGTGATTTAAATCGGAATTTACGTGAAAAAGATTGAAGCTACGGTCAAGAAACCTACTTGATCAATTCGACGTTAAAAGTTGCAATTAAGAGCAAATTGAGACTGGGTTATGTTTCAGTAAGTGATTTCGCATCAAAAGAACCTAAATTTGTGAGAATTCAACGGTAAATTTTGAGTTTCGAAATTTCTGGGTTTACTGCGCACCTGGCGTTCTTGATATGCGAACTTATTTCATGTTGAGAACTTATTTTCGATAACTGTTTTTCGCGAACTTGATGGCTGCGAAGTTAATATCTGCAAACTTGATGTCTGCGAACTTATCGATTATGCATACTTACCGGTGCGAACTTATTTTCCTGGGAATTTAAAAAAAAAAACCTTGGAAAAAGTTTCATTCACCGTTTGACAACATATAAAGGATCTTCGTTTGTCCATGTTGATGCAAAATCAACACCGTTTGACAAAAGCTTAGTCTGATTCACGTTCTACAAACTGCGAATTTATGAGAACTTATTTAAAGTTCGAAGGTACTATTCATGCGAACTTAAATTAAGTTCGCAGGTACCGTAGCAGTAACTATAAATACGCAGTTTCAGTTGGAAATGAGTTGAGCGATCGAGAGTAGGTGCAAACTTGGAGTATTTTGTAATAGTGATAGAGAGAGAGTTTGGAGTTTATATGTGTTTCTGTAATTGATTAATATCAATAACAAAGAAACTTATTTACGATTGCGTTCGTTTTCATTTCACGTATAATCAGAGTTGACAAACGGATTCCGCACGTTTTGTTAATTCGATTCAAAGACGAGATCAGACGGACTAACATGTGGTATCAGAGCTTTCTATTCAAGAAATAGATGTGATTTAAATCGGAATTTACGTGAAAAAGATTGAAGCTACGGTCAAGAAACCTACTTGATCAATTCGACGTTAAAAGTTGCAATCAAGAGCAAATTGAGACTGGGTTATGTTTCAGTAAGTGATTTCGCATCAAAAGAACCTAAATTTGTGAGAATTCAACGGTAAATTTTGAGTTTCGAAATTTCTGGGTTTACTGCGCACCTGGCGTTCTTGATATGCGAACTTATTTCATGTTGAGAACTTATTTTCGATAACTGTTTTTCGCGAACTTGATGGCTGCGAAGTTAATATCTGCAAACTTGATGTCTGCGAACTTATCGATTATGCATACTTACCGGTGCGAACTTATTTTCCTGGGAATTTAAAAAAAAAAACCTTGGAAAAAGTTTCATTCACCGTTTGACAACATATAAAGGATCTTCGTTTGTCCATGTTGATGCAAAATCAACACCGTTTGACAAAAGCTTAGTCTGATTCACGTTCTACAAACTGCGAATTTATGAGAACTTATTTAAAGTTCGAAGGTACTATTCATGCGAACTTAAATTAAGTTCGCAGGTACCGTAGCAGTAACTATAAATACGCAGTTTCAGTTGGAAATGAGTTGAGCGATCGAGAGTAGGTGCAAACTTGGAGTATTTTGTAATAGTGATAGAGAGAGAGTTTGGAGTTTATATGTGTTTCTGTAATTGATTAATATCAATAACAAAGAAACTTATTTACGATTGCGTTCGTTTTCATTTCACGTATAATCAGAGTTGACAAACGGATTCCGCACGTTTTGTTAATTCGATTCAAAGACGAGATCAGACGGACTAACATGTGGTATCAGAGCTTTCTATTCAAGAAATAGATGTGATTTAAATCGGAATTTACGTGAAAAAGATTGAAGCTACGGTCAAGAAACCTACTTGATCAATTCGACGTTAAAAGTTGCAATCAAGAGCAAATTGAGACTGGGTTATGTTTCAGTAAGTGATTTCGCATCAAAAGAACCTAAATTTGTGAGAATTCAACGGTAAATTTTGAGTTTCGAAATTTCTGGGTTTACTGCGCACCTGGCGTTCTTGATATGCGAACTTATTTCATGTTGAGAACTTATTTTCGATAACTGTTTTTCGCGAACTTGATGGCTGCGAAGTTAATATCTGCAAACTTGATGTCTGCGAACTTATCGATTATGCATACTTACCGGTGCGAACTTATTTTCCTGGGAATTTAAAAAAAAAAACCTTGGAAAAAGTTTCATTCACCGTTTGACAACATATAAAGGATCTTCGTTTGTCCATGTTGATGCAAAATCAACACCGTTTGACAAAAGCTTAGTCTGATTCACGTTCTACAAACTGCGAATTTATGAGAACTTATTTAAAGTTCGAAGGTACTATTCATGCGAACTTAAATTAAGTTCGCAGGTACCGTAGCAGTAACTATAAATACGCAGTTTCAGTTGGAAATGAGTTGAGCGATCGAGAGTAGGTGCAAACTTGGAGTATTTTGTAATAGTGATAGAGAGAGAGTTTGGAGTTTATATGTGTTTCTGTAATTGATTAATATCAATAACAAAGAAACTTATTTACGATTGCGTTCGTTTTCATTTCACGTATAATCAGAGTTGACAAACGGATTCCGCACGTTTTGTTAATTCGATTCAAAGACGAGATCAGACGGACTAACATGTGGTATCAGAGCTTTCTATTCAAGAAATAGATGTGATTTAAATCGGAATTTACGTGAAAAAGATTGAAGCTACGGTCAAGAAACCTACTTGATCAATTCGACGTTAAAAGTTGCAATTAAGAGCAAATTGAGACTGGGTTATGTTTCAGTAAGTGATTTCGCATCAAAAGAACCTAAATTTGTGAGAATTCAACGGTAAATTTTGAGTTTCGAAATTTCTGGGTTTACTGCGCACCTGGCGTTCTTGATATGCGAACTTATTTCATGTTGAGAACTTATTTTCGATAACTGTTTTTCGCGAACTTGATGGCTGCGAAGTTAATATCTGCAAACTTGATGTCTGCGAACTTATCGATTATGCATACTTACCGGTGCGAACTTATTTTCCTGGGAATTTAAAAAAAAAAACCTTGGAAAAAGTTTCATTCACCGTTTGACAACATATAAAGGATCTTCGTTTGTCCATGTTGATGCAAAATCAACACCGTTTGACAAAAGCTTAGTCTGATTCACGTTCTACAAACTGCGAATTTATGAGAACTTATTTAAAGTTCGAAGGTACTATTCATGCGAACTTAAATTAAGTTCGCAGGTACCGTAGCAGTAACTATAAATACGCAGTTTCAGTTGGAAATGAGTTGAGCGATCGAGAGTAGGTGCAAACTTGGAGTATTTTGTAATAGTGATAGAGAGAGAGTTTGGAGTTTATATGTGTTTCTGTAATTGATTAATATCAATAACAAAGAAACTTATTTACGATTGCGTTCGTTTTCATTTCACGTATAATCAGAGTTGACAAACGGATTCCGCACGTTTTGTTAATTCGATTCAAAGACGAGATCAGACGGACTAACATGTGGTATCAGAGCTTTCTATTCAAGAAATAGATGTGATTTAAATCGGAATTTACGTGAAAAAGATTGAAGCTACGGTCAAGAAACCTACTTGATCAATTCGACGTTAAAAGTTGCAATCAAGAGCAAATTGAGACTGGGTTATGTTTCAGTAAGTGATTTCGCATCAAAAGAACCTAAATTTGTGAGAATTCAACGGTAAATTTTGAGTTTCGAAATTTCTGGGTTTACTGCGCACCTGGCGTTCTTGATATGCGAACTTATTTCATGTTGAGAACTTATTTTCGATAACTGTTTTTCGCGAACTTGATGGCTGCGAAGTTAATATCTGCAAACTTGATGTCTGCGAACTTATCGATTATGCATACTTACCGGTGCGAACTTATTTTCCTGGGAATTTAAAAAAAAAAACCTTGGAAAAAGTTTCATTCACCGTTTGACAACATATAAAGGATCTTCGTTTGTCCATGTTGATGCAAAATCAACACCGTTTGACAAAAGCTTAGTCTGATTCACGTTCTACAAACTGCGAATTTATGAGAACTTATTTAAAGTTCGAAGGTACTATTCATGCGAACTTAAATTAAGTTCGCAGGTACCGTGGCAGTAACTATAAATACGCAGTTTCAGTTGGAAATGAGTTGAGCGATCGAGAGTAGGTGCAAACTTGGAGTATTTTGTAATAGTGATAGAGAGAGAGTTTGGAGTTTATATGTGTTTCTGTAATTGATTAATATCAATAACAAAGAAACTTATTTACGATTGCGTTCGTTTTCATTTCACGTATAATCAGAGTTGACAAACGGATTCCGCACGTTTTGTTAATTCGATTCAAAGACGAGATCAGACGGACTAACATGTGGTATCAGAGCTTTCTATTCAAGAAATAGATGTGATTTAAATCGGAATTTACGTGAAAAAGATTGAAGCTACGGTCAAGAAACCTACTTGATCAATTCGACGTTAAAAGTTGCAATCAAGAGCAAATTGAGACTGGGTTATGTTTCAGTAAGTGATTTCGCATCAAAAGAACCTAAATTTGTGAGAATTCAACGGTAAATTTTGAGTTTCGAAATTTCTGGGTTTACTGCGCACCTGGCGTTCTTGATATGCGAACTTATTTCATGTTGAGAACTTATTTTCGATAACTGTTTTTCGCGAACTTGATGGCTGCGAAGTTAATATCTGCAAACTTGATGTCTGCGAACTTATCGATTATGCATACTTACCGGTGCGAACTTATTTTCCTGGGAATTTAAAAAAAAAAACCTTGGAAAAAGTTTCATTCACCGTTTGACAACATATAAAGGATCTTCGTTTGTCCATGTTGATGCAAAATCAACACCGTTTGACAAAAGCTTAGTCTGATTCACGTTCTACAAACTGCGAATTTATGAGAACTTATTTAAAGTTCGAAGGTACTATTCATGCGAACTTAAATTAAGTTCGCAGGTACCGTAGCAGTAACTATAAATACGCAGTTTCAGTTGGAAATGAGTTGAGCGATCGAGAGTAGGTGCAAACTTGGAGTATTTTGTAATAGTGATAGAGAGAGAGTTTGGAGTTTATATGTGTTTCTGTAATTGATTAATATCAATAACAAAGAAACTTATTTACGATTGCGTTCGTTTTCATTTCACGTATAATCAGAGTTGACAAACGGATTCCGCACGTTTTGTTAATTCGATTCAAAGACGAGATCAGACGGACTAACATGTGGTATCAGAGCTTTCTATTCAAGAAATAGATGTGATTTAAATCGGAATTTACGTGAAAAAGATTGAAGCTACGGTCAAGAAACCTACTTGATCAATTCGACGTTAAAAGTTGCAATTAAGAGCAAATTGAGACTGGGTTATGTTTCAGTAAGTGATTTCGCATCAAAAGAACCTAAATTTGTGAGAATTCAACGGTAAATTTTGAGTTTCGAAATTTCTGGGTTTACTGCGCACCTGGCGTTCTTGATATGCGAACTTATTTCATGTTGAGAACTTATTTTCGATAACTGTTTTTCGCGAACTTGATGGCTGCGAAGTTAATATCTGCAAACTTGATGTCTGCGAACTTATCGATTATGCATACTTACCGGTGCGAACTTATTTTCCTGGGAATTTAAAAAAAAAAACCTTGGAAAAAGTTTCATTCACCGTTTGACAACATATAAAGGATCTTCGTTTGTCCATGTTGATGCAAAATCAACACCGTTTGACAAAAGCTTAGTCTGATTCACGTTCTACAAACTGCGAATTTATGAGAACTTATTTAAAGTTCGAAGGTACTATTCATGCGAACTTAAATTAAGTTCGCAGGTACCGTAGCAGTAACTATAAATACGCAGTTTCAGTTGGAAATGAGTTGAGCGATCGAGAGTAGGTGCAAACTTGGAGTATTTTGTAATAGTGATAGAGAGAGAGTTTGGAGTTTATATGTGTTTCTGTAATTGATTAATATCAATAACAAAGAAACTTATTTACGATTGCGTTCGTTTTCATTTCACGTATAATCAGAGTTGACAAACGGATTCCGCACGTTTTGTTAATTCGATTCAAAGACGAGATCAGACGGACTAACATGTGGTATCAGAGCTTTCTATTCAAGAAATAGATGTGATTTAAATCGGAATTTACGTGAAAAAGATTGAAGCTACGGTCAAGAAACCTACTTGATCAATTCGACGTTAAAAGTTGCAATTAAGAGCAAATTGAGACTGGGTTATGTTTCAGTAAGTGATTTCGCATCAAAAGAACCTAAATTTGTGAGAATTCAACGGTAAATTTTGAGTTTCGAAATTTCTGGGTTTACTGCGCACCTGGCGTTCTTGATATGCGAACTTATTTCATGTTGAGAACTTATTTTCGATAACTGTTTTTCGCGAACTTGATGGCTGCGAAGTTAATATCTGCAAACTTGATGTCTGCGAACTTATCGATTATGCATACTTACCGGTGCGAACTTATTTTCATGTGAATTTAAAAAAAAAACCTTGGAAAAAGTTTCATTCACCGTTTGACAACATTCTAGCTTAAAAGTGCAGAAAATTTTCGTATTATCAAATTTTGTTTAGTTCAATTCTAGCTTGGAAAAAGTTTCATTTTACCCGAGCATTTTTGGACGTATTTTAACGAAAATTTGCAGGGAAATTCGGACAAAGCTTAAATTTGAAATTTTGATAAGATGGCTCTCTAAGAGATGATTCCAGAAAAACCTTTTTCTTCATGGATTTTTCACAATTATACGCATTGGAAGACTATGTTGGAAGAATACATTGAGTTTCACGCTCCAGATTTGTTGGTACGTATTAAAGAGAGGTATGAGAGACCGAGAATGAATGATATATTTGATATTTTGAAAGCAATCGAATTGATGACTGATGACGAACGCATGGAGTTCAACAGAGTTAAGAAAGCGTATTAGGCACACATCAGTTGTGTACCATAGTTTAAGTTTGTGCTAAATTTGTTCACAAGTGTTGAAACTTCCTACGAATTATGGGTAGCTTTGGCAAACACTTTTGGTAGAACAGAGATAAGGTCAAAAAGTTCGGATGATGGGATTACAGAGAAGTTACTGAAGAAGGATGAAGAGCTTCAGGAACTTCAATCCCGGATACTCAAAATGGAGACTGAACGCGAAGAGATGCGTTTACAAAACGTCGAACTGGAAAAGAAAATGGCAGAGTTTGAAGATCAACAAACGGTTATAGACAAACTTCAAGTTGATCATGATCTTGCAACAAAAACAGTGCAAGATCTTCGTGAGCAGATTGATAAAGCAACTCAATCACAGCCAAAGAAGGAAAAGACAAGGGAGAAGATTTACACAGATAAATCTTCTGAACCATTGGTGAAAATGGTTCGTACGAAGATGAAACGCCCAATTTTTTTTCGTCTTTTAGTGTACGCGATCTTGGTAAGGGTACGCGATCGCGTACTAAATTGGTACGCGATCCCGGTAAGGGTACGCGATCGCGTACCAACAACGTGAGAAGTTTCTGATCCGATTTTAGCACAAGGTACGCGATCCTGGTGAGGGTACGCGATCCTAGTGAGGGTACACAATCGCGTACCTGTGCTGAGTTTCTGAAAAATGCAGGAAACTCAGTTTTTGGGACCAAATTTAAACACATGTATCTTTTGACTCGTTTAGAGTAAAGACCTGAAATTTTGCAGACACCTCCACTATATAAAAACGAAGATTTCCCTTTTTACACTTTTTCAAATTTCGCAATAACGAAAGATTCAGACGTATCACCACAATATGGCCATTTTGACCATTTTTTATACCAACTCATTTTACAATTCACATGCCTAATGGCTTACAAATTTTTCCCACAAATACAACCATCCATTTTGACTCCTAGACCAATAACAAAAGCATTACATTTCTCTTATAGTCTATTTGGGTATATAGACTCGTTGATGACCCATTTGGGCACCAAATGACCCGTTTGAAATTCAACAATATTCTGACCATTTGACCTCTACGGTCAACTTTTGTAGAACAATTTCAACACAAGTAACAATTTCTAATTACCATAATCGACCAAAACTAAACTTGGACATATAACCCAAGTTTCCAAGTTAACGTATTTACTTTCAAACCGTCTTTACAACAACTACAATATCATCATTAGACAATTTTCATAGCTACATCAAGACAAGTAGCTATCCTCAATAAAAGACTTCCATATTATCAAAAGGTATGTAATTTGGCGGTTTACACAAGTGATACAAAACGACTATTAGCTAGCAATCCACGCTAGTCCTTCATAATAGCCTTTCCTTCTCTATGCCCACCATCACCTACAACATTCAACACTTAAAAGAATAAGCACGTTGCTTAGTGAGTATATAGGAAATTAATTAAGTAATTCACAACATCAAGCAAACACTAGAAACAAGGAATGATTGCCACATAATCTTTAACAAATAACTACTAAGCAATATGTGGAGATTAAATCACTATGCGAATCTGCGGCCAATAATCACTTAGCACCATACCACGTCGATATGCAAGCTAAAACAACATAATGTGCTATGCACATATTCAACAACAACACTATGCTAACAAAGTTAGCTAATCTCTACATAGTTACTCATTTCACATAATTCATCAACAAATATCAACAATTAGAAACAAGATAAGATGCAAGCAATACCCCACTTGATTATGTAAACCTCTTGCTCGGAAGCAATCCGAAATTACACAATCATTACCCAATTAATCCCCATATACTCACCTTGGCGTTTTAGGCAATTACACAAATCAACAATCAACAATGAATGCCACGTCTTTAGCACCTATCCCATATCACACACAATACAACAACATATTTAGCATCTAACACCCATTATAATCTAGTCAGTTTCATCAACCCATCATTCCCTTGGGTTGACTCGGTTTGACTTCTAGTCAAACTAGGCATTGCCTCATCATTCATGATCATAATCAACTTCTAGTGTTTACCCACTTGAATTACTTCTTTACTTATTATTAATAGCACCACAATGATCTCTCTAACTAGTAATTAGGGTGGGTTAATCATAAGTAACATAATTTTCACATAACTCATCTTAATTACTTCAAATTACTAAGTTATAGTTTGGATTGTTGTTAACAACAACTACTACTAACCTTATTAATCAACAATCAAACTTATTCTAGCTCAAATTTCGTTTTATACATTCCTACATCCTTAAACCCCTATAACCCCTTTTTCTAGGTCAAAATCAACAAGAACGAGGATTACCTTATGTTAGAGAAGATCAATGGGTATTGAATTAAACTTATAGAGATTTAATTTAGTAGATTGAAAGCTAAATTCAGTTTGCTCTCTTCTCCCTCTTCGTTCTCTTCTTTTCTCAAACTTTCTGGAGTGTGTATGTATCGATGCATATGTATGTGTATATATCTTATTTGGTATGTATACTTCTAGTCCCTCAAGTCATATTAGTTAGAAAATTTAAAACCTTACACAGATATTAATTTCATACACAACTTATACTATAATTTATAAGTATTTTACATTCATTAAAATAATACCTTAAAGTTTTGGGGTGTTACAGAAGAAGATTTCTCAGTTTATAAATTATTCTTTGCAAAAGAATAAGAAGTATTCGGAGAAATCTCAATCAACCAACCAGCGTAAACATCAAACGGTTGATTGTTGTGAATCTGGTTATTCTCAACATGTCAAAAGATCGGTTTCATTGCAAAAGCCAAAAGGAGCTTTCAAACCGAAACAACTACCAGAATCAAGACAAACAAAATCTTGTTATACTCGCGCGCAGATGTTTGCGCTTGCACCACCACGATGTCATCGTATGGTGCAAAGGCGGCAAAAAGATTTCGTTCCTTTCTCCCCACGAGAATGTCATTTGGCATTGGTTCCACGTACCAAGTTTAGATATGAAACTACACGTTTCAATTTTCGGTGGAACCTAATATCTTTAGATTACATTGACGCATCTTACAAAAGATTATCGAAGATTTCAAGAACAATTGAAACCGTGCTCAAATGGGTTCCAAAAGCTGTTGTTTAGCTTTTGAGCACGGGTTTCAATATTTATTAAAAAAGCATGGGGAGAAAGAGGGGCGTGGGGAGAAAGAAGAGAAAGAAGAGAAATGTGAGAAAGATGAGAGAGACTAGTTTATGATAAATTATAAAGCTTAGGTGATCTTGACTCTATCGAAAGAATCTATGCCTTATAAATTATAAAGCTTAGGTGATCTTGACTCTATCGAAAGAATTTATGCCTTATAAATTATAAAGCTTAGACATGTGAAATATATAGTTTGAGCATTTGAATATTTGATAGAAGAAATATGGCCAATAACAGTGACATAGTTTAAGATAAGATCATGATTGTTAGTTTATGATACAAGATATACTATACGTCTATATATACTTGAGATATATGACACAAGTTGTTGTCATACACCCTCTATAAGCCTTTCATAAATAACATGTGGGTGCTAAATCTTAAATTGGTGAATGATTCTAACTTGTCCATGTAATTACTTCTTAATTGAAATTATGCATTGAGAAATATATATACACCTAGACCAAGGCTAGTTCTAGTGAGTGGGCCGATTGCAACTCTTGCTTAAAAAGGATAAAGAAAGATTTTAAGTGAATAGACTTACTATTGAATAAGTTCTAAATTAACTTGTGAATTGTTGAATTGATTTTAAAGGTACTACAAATCATATTATTAGATTATACTGAATATATACGGGCTTTTAATCCTTATGATCTGTATAGTTGCCTCATATTTCTATGCACGTAAATTGATAAATGAGTTGATTCGGTCATGTGATTACTTATCATTTAAGCAACGGATCTTGACGTGATGCATAATCATAAGCGAAGTGGCGTATGCAATATATGCTATTGTTATGCATGTCAACTTATTTGGTATGTGATATAATATGTTTCATTTTGAATGTACTTATATGTATTTTTGGTATTATTATTGATAATTCATAGTAAATGGTGAAAAGTTATATATAGATCACTTATTTTAAGTGATGATGATGATAATGCATGCATCGGGGAAAGAAGAGCATAAAATAATGATGCATGCAGTAACTTATCTTAAAAGGACAAGTACGATTGAAGCACACATGGTCATAGACTTAAGTTTTATGGACCTTGATTATTATATAAATTAGCATGAACAGTTAGACCATCCTGAGTCAATGATGATGCGAAATGTATATAAGAACTAGAAAGTTCTTAAAAGTTGTGATTTTAAAATGAGTTGAATGCTCTCAAAGAAAGTTAATAATTACCGACTAATGTTAAGATTGAATTCATGAGATTCCGAATATGATAAAAGGGGATATGTGTAGGCCTATATATCTAACTAATGGACCATTTAGAGTTTTAAATCGATGCATCGTATAATGGTCATGATAATTGCAACCTTGAGTTGCGAGCACATGTTTCAAATTATCATATTTGTTTTGATAATGTCGATGAACGTAAACTTTAGTAAATAACATATTAAGCGTCTTTGGCTGAGTGTAATAAGTGTTGAACATCTATTAGTTCATACACCGATTACTTTTGTTGAAACGCTAACGAGTGTATTTAGTTTACCGCAAAGACTACGGTCAATGATGAGAGCAAAATTATTACTGGGGCCATGTTAGTATACATACAATAATATGAATTCGCATCGGGCCAACAAAATTATGATTCCTCCCCGTGATAATCGACTTTTAGTCATGAAAAAGATATATCACATCTCAAGAGTTTTATTTGTTTGTGCAATATATGTATTAGTTGCTCCACCACAATGCACAAAGTCTAGATGTGAAAGAATGTTAGGAATATGTATGGGGAGGGGACAAGCACCTTAAATTGGAATTATCACAATATGATATTGATCCTCATAGTGAAGAACAAGAACTTAAAGTTTAAATGATAATTCATGTTTATTAATTATCAGACATATTCGTTGACCAAAATTGAGTGACTAAGTCACCTATATAAGCTGCTCATGCTCCGATTAAGAATGGTAATAAATCCATGGCACGTGGAACGTGGTAGATACATCGATTCCAAATAAAATCCTCGAAGTAAAAAGGGGGCAATAAATAATATGGTCAAAATCGAGGTAATAAAGACCCCGTGAATGTTTGATAAAGAGACATTGGACATGAAGGTCTTGGATGAACCTTGGGTACCCCAAAGTGAAAAGCGAAAAGTGAAAAGATCTTAATAACTTATATCGTGTCTCGAAAATTGTGGAATCGAATAAATGAAATCGACGTCGTTAATATTTTTGTATATAACATAGCGCTAGATATTTTGAGTGAGGATCGTGAAAATATTCCTACCGAAAAGTGCAAAGGTAGAAGTTATTAGCCAATATGAAAAGACGCAAGAAATTTATAAAATGTGAAATCTCTCGATGTGAGATGGTTAGACTATAAGTCCCTACATGAACATGTAAAACATGTCGTATATAATTCGGTCTTCAAAAGCCCAATGACTATAAAACTATGAGATATAAGGCAAGAGTGGTGATACAAAGATTATTTGAAAAGACCGAGATTTATATATGAGTAAACATTTTCGATTGGTGGATGCAACAATCTTATTGATTTCTTAAAAAGTCTGGCAATAAAAGAGAAACTTAGATCGCGTCTGTTGGATATTGTTAGAGCTCATGTACTATTGAAACTCCGTAAAGGATATGAAATGCTTAAAGCTTGTTTCATGATTAAAAGGTCTTTTGATAGAAAGAAAGGTTCTCGAGAACACTAATTAATCAAATTGAATAAGTCCTTATATTGATTATATTGATTGGGCTAGTGATAAAATAGCCCCGTTGAATATTTCTTGACAAATTATGATATGTAAAATGATATATGTTTGCCCATACATTTTGAAAAGACGTTCGAATGCACATACATTGTAATACATATATTTGAACTATTTGGGAGCTTCCAAAGGCGATTAGTGCTTGGAAAATAAATTGAAATGAACGGTTATTGTGAAGACAAGGTTTTGTCATGGGTTACGTATTTAAATCTTGATGATGTATAGTAGTCTTTGTGCACCTAGAAATCTATACAAGAAATGTTAATAAGATTTTATGGGCTAAGGATATCACTAAGCACTTCAATGGTTGTACGATTATTAGTTTCCTTTCGACCCCTGAAGGATGACAATAAAGTTATTGGTCAAGAAATATAGTATTACGTTATCATTGGGCGTTGAAATTATATGTCTAATTATTGGCGAGATATAATTTCTTTCACTTGAAAAAAGCATTCAAGTTCTTTAATACACATAACGCATTGTTCAAGTTAAGGAATGATAAATTGTCGGTGATGGAGCTATAACTTATATTGCTAAAGTTATATTATACTCATGGCTTGTGAAAGAATAAAATGTGATGATATTATCCGTCAACAAGTTTGTACAAGTGATGAGGTCAAGTGATGTGCTCATCAGGGGGAGAAAATACATGTTGCACTCTTATTCCCTTGACTATGATTTTGTCCCATTAGGTTTTTCTAACAAGGTTTTTAACGAGGCAACATCCTCAAGCGTATTGAAAGTATTATGTACTCTTTTTCCTTTGCTAGATTTTTGTCCCTTCGGGTTTTATCTGGTAAGGTTGTAACGAGGCATAATCTTTATACAATGGACATCCAAAGGGGAGTGTTATGGATAAATATGGAATGGATGTCCATATCTATTAGATAGAGTTTGTATTCTAATAGGAGATTGTTTACTTGTACGTTAAGCTATCTTGTAACTATATATACCTCCTTGGTGAGATGAATAATACAATTCGATTCTCTTCTTATTCTTTGTTCTCTTTACTTTTACAACATAATTTTCCTTAAATGATGATTAGTTAACAACATTATTAAAAAATGGAGTAATCATCTATAGTCCATTCGGATGTTATAAGTATTATTGTTAAATTTAATATATGTAACAAGTTATGATACTCCGTATTTTATTAAAACACTTAGTATACCTCATTTACTCAAAAAAAACTATTATTTATTATTGGTAGTTATGCTATAGATAAATATAAAACATATTAAGTTGACTAAATAATATATTAGATTTTATTTAATTATTTTTTATATTATAACTTATGATGTCATCATGTCTCATTATTTTCTATTGGTAGATAGGCTATAGATAAATATAGAACGTATAAAGTTGACTAAAATAATACACTAGGTTGTTTTTAATTTAATTATTTTTTATATTATAATTTATAATATCATCATACCCTAAACTTTAGCTAATTAAAAAAATCAAGCAACGCTATTGGTTAATTGAGTTTTTGAAGACATCATACAACGTTTCCTATATATATGTATATATGTATATGTCTATATGTGTTTAGAATTAAATGTATATATTTCTTTTAAAATTTGTAAACAAGGGGCTACATATATGTAACGTTTAATATATATATATATATATATATATATATATATATGTATATATATATATATATGTATGTATATGTATATGTATATGTGTTTAGAATTAAATGTATACATTTCTTTTAAAATTTGTAAACAAGGGGCTACAATTATTGATGATGTATACTTCTCAAAATTTAAAATAAGTGTTGCTTTTTATTCTTATATTGAAGCTTCTAAAAATAATGAATCTATTATTATGCAAATATAATATATATATATATATATATATATATATATATATATATATATATATATAAAAGTGACAAATATGACATTAATGTAATAAAAGTATTAAGATTATCTTATTTAGTATAGAAAAAAAATCAAGCCGATATTTTAGAATATGTGATTTATTTAATTTTGATATTTCAATGCATTCTTAGAATAATATTTATATCGTAAAATAATTTATTAAAAGTTTAAAATAAATGTATCCCGGGGCGGAGCCCGGACATGTAACATTGTTGTTATCATTCATTCACAAATACTTTCTTAAGCTGTAACAACACTTTTATACTCTTCAACCATCATCTTTCTCATATACAAAGTCAACCCCTAGTCAACCCTACTATTAATCCTAACATGTATTGTTGCATACTCTACATAAACAATTATCCCCATAACAATATCATTACATTGCTATTTTAATTCATGAGAATAAAACGATTCAGAATACAAGAAACTACATTTTGGTCAATTTGAGACTCCAACCTTTTTTGAATCTTAGCACTATAATTTGACCCAGACAGATAGATTTAGGCCAACTAGACTCGTTCAGTCAAAAAATTTTATCTCTAGATATACATAAATCAGAAGTAGATCCCTCTCCAACTCATGGCTAGACTTTTTAAATCTTACAAAACAGTTCGATCTCAGTTTAAGTTCCATTTGACTTGTATACAGTAGATGCATAAAAAATGTTTTCAACGGGTACATGATTTCAAAAATTGGATACTGGGTCCTTCCACTTAGACCTTCAACTACAAACCAGTCAAAGGTCAAACCTTCGACCCGATACTAGTAGTCAGCCATGCCATCACTTCCTTCAAGATCACTAACAGTACTGACTGCTTCAAGTTCTTCATTGTCTTCTTCATCAGTTTCCATAGCGTCACCATCTTCTTCAGACTCCTCTTCATCACTCACATCTTCAAATATAATAGGCTCCACTGTCCCTTCTTCATCAACTCCATCATCAATCGTCTGCAAAAATAAACATGATTATATAAAAAATAAAAATAAAAACTCCCGATTAATGGCATGAATAGAACAGTCTGTTTGCTTACCTTTGTGTATAGCAAATCCAGGGAACTTGCCAGTTGAAGTGCAGGATTAAAAGTTGAAATTCGAGATTCGATAAGCTACAGAAAAAAAAAAAAGAAATCAAAGGTGATTTCGTTATGATCATTGGCGTCATATTGAGAAGAGATTCAATATAGTACGAGAAATATTTGACATTTGACCTCACCTTCGGAAGTCGAATGTCATGTAATAACAGTTGTTACCTGATATAATGAGTTGAGGGCAATAAGAGATGATTCTTGAGACATTATGCTGCTAGCGTGATGAAGAAGTACACTTTTAAGCCATGGCAAGGCACAAGCAACTACTGCACCCCTGTGTCGTCACAATGTAACACAAAATCAACAAATCGTTGCATGATTCAAAGTTTCAGTAAAGGCAGCAATAAAAAAGCGTTGTCACAATGTGAAATTAATTCCAACTCTATTGACAACTTTGAATATACCCAACATTTCAGAAAGTTTTGGCATTTGAACCCAACCCGACCGTTCTCAACATTTCTACCCGTTACACATCGCCCCGTTTTGCCAACTCCAATTTTCAAAATTCTGAAAAAGAGAAATGCAGGTCCCACCTGGATTGGATCATAGATATGAGAGACTCAAGAAGCTTGAACACATCGGATGGATTCAAGAGCGCAACCGAATTTGTAATAACCTGATAAGAAACAAAAAAAAATAAAAAAAAAAATGAGAATACATTTTCCTAAATGTGACTGTTGTTTGACACTTCTTCTAGCAAACAATGACCTTTTCGTTTTGTCTAAATAAGCAATCAAGCAAAAGGGATCTATCATCAGCATGTAGTGCTTGTTTAAGCAAGACATGAACAGAATCTGCACTCGGAGGCTTTGTAAGAGACGTATCTGGTTTCTCGTGGGCCCTATCTTCATTATTCACGATATTTAAGCTAGCCAATCTCTCACCCATCGTAGGTTCATTTAGGTCGTTATCAATCTGAACCTCATCCATACGATCATCATGATCTAAATCACGTGACAATCAAAGATATTTAGAATTTAAAACTTCATTAAGTTTGAGATCAACAAACTTGTTACTTACTAGCGTCAGGGTTTATTTCTGCATTTTCAGAGTCTGCATCAGATGCAGCTCGTTTCTTGCCTCTTACGTCCTTTTGGTCTATGAAATAAAGTCAGCATTGTTACACCACAAGTCGAATATGAGAACAAAGTAAATAGTGGCAAGATTAAAATGTCTAGCTAGAGGTGACATGATGGGCGGGCCAGTGGGTTGTGCAACAGGCCCAAACGATAGGTTATGTTGGCTGACCTGTCAGAGCTATTTTGCCATTTTTATGTAGTTCATTTAAAACTATTGTATCGTAAGGTATGGTATAAAAAAGATTCCCAAATCGACCAGTCTGACCAACTAGTTCATTTAAAACTTTGAATGACTCTCAACGTGATTGACCAGTCTGACCAACTAGCGAAAACATTCCCAAATCGACCCAATGTTTTAAGTAAAAGGACCAAAATTGTAACCTCTGCATATGAAGTTCCAAAGCAATTTTTATTCTTTATTTTTTTATTTTGTTATATTTTTTTAAAATAAGCTCAAGGAAAACATGGGTCAAACGGGAATAAGTCGACCAATGTGTATGTTAAGCATGCAACCTACTAGATCGCTTTAATAACACAACAATCTGTTTCGACCGATAACAAAAAAAGGCCGATGTGACCCAGACCATTTTGACCGGTTGTCCAACCTACCCAATTTGCCACCTCTAATTTAGAGGACACTCAGAGAACACAGTTGTATACCTTTTTCAACATTTACTCCATTTTCTTGGACATTATCTCTAGCACCTATAACAATATCCTCCCCTGGAATAGTAACATCCACTAAAGCGAACTGTGGAGAGTTTAACGAGCCATAAGCAACACACACTATAACGTAATCATCACCATCAGTTGAGCTCAATCTCGCAGCTAATATGGAATTGTGACGTTTCTTGGTTTTTGTGCTACTAGATTTACTACCTTCAACTCTAATCTTAGTAGGAACTATATCTCCTTCAGATGAACTTTTCAAGCTCCAAATATAAACAATGCCCGATTCTGAAACTGAAAGCACGGATAAATCATCTCCATTGCAGCCATTCTTGCATTCAATGGCTGAAGGAGGATGTTTCATTGATAAAACGGTTCCACTGGTTATTGTTTCAGTGTTTGAGTCGTTTCTCCACACTTGAAGATTCTTGTCACCAAAACCAGACGTGATAATCACATCGTCCAACATAGATATATGTTGCACAGGACCCTGAAAGATAAGCGAAATAGGCTTTTGTTGGTAATGAAATTTAACTAATGGGTGTTTGGATATTTGGTTAAACTAATTATGTGATAATGCTTTATCTGAATTAAGTACAGGTGTAATAAAGCAGGCTGTAGAAGACGGTTTTCGGATGTGCTGTTCTTGAAGTTGTAATAGTGATATATTCACATGTTAGAGCGTTACACAAATTCTAATTTTCAAGACACTAACAGAAAAATTGACTAGAAAGAAAATTTTCATAAAGATTGGAAAGAAAAAAAAGAGAGGATATCTTCAAAATGTAAGTGTCTTTCAAATTAGATTGAAAGGAGTATATAGATTGGTTTGACCTTTGTAATTAGTCTTGTTGTAGATGTTCAGAAGCTGATTATTTAACCCCTAAGATATCTTATAATCAAAAGCAAAGTCTATTTATTCAAAAATTAATCAGGTAACAACCTACTATAAAACAACCGATAAACAAGATTAATGTATATAATTATGTAGTTATCGATAGATTTAAGCAACCGATTATCTGAAAGTCACTATAAACGCACGTGAAAAACAACCCCTAAAGGGGTGTTGATAATGGTGAAGGTTGTATAAACATACATCTGTGGAGAACTTCACTAGTTCGTCCCCATCTTCCAAACTGAGGACTCTTATTTTGGAACTAGCTGCAGCTAATATTTTATCATCTGCCATACAAGAAAGCATGTGTTAACGAGAAGAGCAATTGGTTAAAAATAATTCATGAAATCAAGAAATTTAAAACTCACTAGAAAACATAACAGCAGAAGAGATATATTTCTTTGAAATTTTTATTTCTTTAATAAGTTCTCCTGTTTCGGAATTCATTTCGGATGTTCGGCCATCGGTACTAACAACACAAAGTTTACGTCCTTTCTTTGCATAAGAGAGAGCCGCAATTCTTCTGCACAAAGGAAAGTTCAAAACTTCAGGTATAACTCGTAACAAGGTAGTGAGCATTCACATGTACTACAATTAACCTATCAAGAACGAATTGTATACTTTTAACATGTCAAGATATGCCCATAATTTACAAAATGTTAGATGTTGAAAATATTACTGATTCAGGTTATATTTTATCTCTATTAGGTCAATGGCTAAAATTAGAGCAATAAAAATAAAAAAATTAGTTAACACTCCGTAAGATAGATAAACTGTATTGCCAAAAGTGTATTTTTATACATATAACCTCCTAAGTTATTTTGTTCAACAAACTACATTCTTTTTGAAATACTATACATTCACTGGTCACATACTTTTTTCCTACTTCAAATCGGATGATTTGAACTAACAATATCAGAAACAAATAATCATAATAACTGTTATCCAAGCACTTGAAACACACAAATGCAACTTCTAGCTGGATTCAAGGCACCAAAATTTACAAAACGAACACTAAACCACAAATAAGTGAATAACCAAGAAAATCATTACTAACATACCCATGATGATTTCCAGAAGATTTCCACTTCAAGTCAGCATTAGTAGCATCGACAGTGAAAACCTCGCCGCCATCTGTTCCCAATGCCACCAAACACATACCGTTTTCTTTTCTGCGCTGATAATAATAATAAATAAAAAAAAGAACAAAAAAGATTATACAGTCAAACACAAAACCAACAACGTAACAATATTATTAACATAAATAGAGTGACAGGATTATGATTTCTGGTGCAACGTGTTCACCTTCTTCCCAACAAGACTGCATGCAATACAAGAAAACTGAACATCAGAATCTCCGTCTGAATGCTTCCACTCGGCTAATAACTTTCCATCACTCGTGTTCCAAATCTTCAAACATGAAACGTAAGTTCACAGTACATCAATATAAAATAACCGTTGCAAATATAGAGCTCATTGTATATTCATAAAGGCCATTAGCTTCGCATAAAATCCCAAATTCGTAACAAATCTGGAAGTTCTTAGTATAACGTCAATGATGGCAAACGTAGTATGCCCCAAATGAAACCAAATTTTCTGAGTCCCTTCATTCAAAAACAGAACTTGAAGGCGTTTGAATGCAAGTTTTTAAAATGATTATAGCCACTTGAAGGATCCAAATTGACATTCATTTAATTTAGTTACCTCAAGTTACAAAAAGCTAATTACTACTACAAAACACAATTCAAAATAGTCAATTTTCTTACAATAAACCCTAACCTGATTATCCAAATCCAAATAAATCAAAACTCAACTAATTTAACCAAACACTTGAAGCTTATTACGACACCTATAATACATTTATTCGCACATCGATTTGACTTCCGATATCAAACTTGTTTTATTTGCCGCTACAAAACTATCAAGGCTCTAAGAAGAACAACTTGTAAGAATTACTACCAATGAACTTATGATTTACATCAATTCTTGATTCCAATTCTATCCTTTTTGCAGCTAGATTAACAGTAAAAATTGAAAATTCAAGCTAAATAGGTACCATTACAATATGGCAACATCATGTTCTTCAATTAAAAGTAAACCTACAAAAAAAATTACACACATAAATACAAAAATGATTGAAAAATTCTTACTTTGAGGGTTCCATCAGGTAGTATACTAGCGAATAATTCACCATTAGAAGTGAATGATGAAATCATCGAAGCTTTTTTTACACTCTCTTTCGCCATAACCAATTTCAGATGATAAACCCTAATGAAATCGAGGGTTTTTGGTTCTCAGGGGTTTGATTTGTGGGCCGGTTTATGATTTGGGACTTCAATTTTAATTTATTGTTAATTAAATGTATTTGGGCCAAAAAAACGAAGATCTCTTTAGTTTTGTTGTGGGCCGGATATTACAAAAAAGACAACTTATATACGAATCTTCTATCTATTTATCTATCTGTTCTATTTTCTATCTATCTATCTTCTATTCTATTTTATATATTAAAAGAAAAATCTATCTATTTATTTTTATTAATATATTAAAAAAAAACCATGATAGAGCTAGAACCCTTTGATGGAAGATGATCCAACCATTTATCCGATTAATGACATACATAATCCTCATTTTTCTACGTGAAAAAGACTACTCTGCCCTTGATATTAAAAAGCCAGATTTATATATCTATCTATATTCAATATTATATACTAGATTCAAACTCGTGTATAAACATGAACCGTTGAGTTTGTAATTGATCTTTTTAACATGATGTATATACAAAATTCTTAACGTTTTATATAAAAACAAAACATATTTTATAACTATGTCGCTTACACCCAATGTTTATTGAGTCTAAATCTAAGCGTATGAACACAAAATGAATAAGTGATGCTTGTTGGGGTTAAGCCAAAGTTTTCATTAATAACTAAATATACTAAAAAACAAACTGAATTATGTGGAATACCCAAATTAAATAAAATTGAACTAATCCAAATATATGAATTAGTTAAGAGTAAAACTTTATGATTTAGTACATGTTCAAAAAATTTATATCCTTAATGATTTATAATGAAGAGTAAATAAGTCTTTAATTAAAGAAAAGTTATTTAAGAAAATAAAAAGGAAAAAGGTGTGCTACCTATATGAAGAGATCTTCGAGTACTTATAAAGTAAATAAAACAAATAAGTAAAGAGAAAAAGAAACTTAATTATAAAGTAAATAAAACAAATAAGTAAAGAGAAAAAGAAACTTAATTATAAGTGAATTTGTGAGATACTCCGTATTAAAGAGAGCTCGATAATTTGAATTCCATCGTGAAATTTATTTGTATTTTATAACATGTCAAAACAGGTAATCTCTATAAATGGGTCGAATCGGGTTATGTGTAATCTCTATAACATGTCAAAACAAGTCAAAGTAGATAAAAAACAACTTAAATGGAAAAAACGGGTCAGGATGTCGAACTTACTTGAAATGTTTTTTCGATACAAATACCTCTTTAATTAATTTAAAATTTTCAGTCATTTTACTAAAAATATATTAAAACAACGTAATTTGGAAGAACTGAAAAATATGAGTTTTTACTAACTTTGGACCTATATAATTTTACGTGCATATATTATGAATCAAATTTTGTGTGGATTCCGATCCGCATATATTATGAATCAAATTTTGTGTGGATTCCGATCCTGGCATAGCGCGTCGTTAAGATCCATTGTATGTTTAAGATCCATTGAGCGCGTACAAGTATGTTAGGATTTATTGTATGTCTATTATAGATGTTAAGTTAATAAGCTATGGATGCTCAAAGATATTTATTTGTGAAGGAATCAAGAGAAGAAAATGAGTTTGCAGTATTTTGTTTATAAATTATCGTTTAATTCATTACACCTTATAACCTTTGTAATTAACCCGTCAAACATGAAGTATTTTGTTTATAGATTATCGTTTAATTCATTACACCTTATAACCCTTATAATTAACCTGTCAAACATGAAGCGATGGTCAAGATATGTGAGTGCCCATTTGCATTTGTTTATATGCTAAGTAAAATGTTGTTACATATTATGCATGTTAAATTGAATAGTTCACGAGTTAATAATTGCACACCGAAAAAAAATATAATTTACTTAATTCGTTAGATCAATCAAAGAAGGATCAACACTTTTCATGCATAGTTATGCTAAATCCCGAGTCATAAACTACAATGATTAACGTTTTGAAGAAGAAAGAAGAATAAAGTAATTAGAAAAACTACTTAGTTACTACAAACATACAACTATCTATTATGTTCGTTAAACACATTACACTGTCTCATCCCACAAACAACAAAACATATATTACATCCATAAAACAGAAATCAATGTGTCATCTCGCAAATTTTGCGAGTCTTAAACTAGTTAAGTGGTGTAGGTTAATCTCATCCCTTTAATGATTTAGTAAATTACGACCACTACTGCCGCCCACCACCACCATGTCATTCATAAGTTGTACTTGCGCAATGATAGAGTATAAAAGGTTTTATCTTTGTATACGTTGAAAGGGAATTTTTGAATTGATAACATGAATTTCAATTAGGTAGAATTTTTAGGAGAATTAACGAATTTGATTGGCCAATAGAAGAATAAAGCTTCGATTGGTTATTAGATACTTAATACAAAGGGAAGAGAAGAAATTATGATGATGATAATAATTAAGGTAAATTTTAATACTCATTTACTTTGTTACGTTAAATTTAATAGCCCCATCAATATTTTAAATGTTACTGGGATAGGAGGGTAATAATAATAATAATAATAATCTTAAATCTCAAATATAATATATGAATCATTTGTATTAATGATTATTAATTTAAATATTATCAATTTTTATCTTTTTCAATGGTACAATATGCCAAACTGGAGCACCACGTTTGGGAAATAAATAGCCCATCAGGCCCAACACAGCGAGAAACATTTTGCTTTAGATTTGTTAGTTTCAACTCATTAATGGCAAAACATATCAATCTAAGTTGTAGACATGGATTCAAATTGAGTAAAAAAAATTGCAATTTAAATCAACAATCCTAAAGGCTTGAGTCCGCTTCTAAATACTCCAAAATAATCATTTGTCAACCTCTTTTATATAGTTCATCAAAAATCTATTTTCAAACATTACCTTCAAATGATGGTCTTTTTTAATTGTGTTTTCACTCCAAAATAGTCATTTATTTTTATTAATTGGAAATACTTTTACGAGTTACACCATGACAATTAACTACCGCTCCAAAATAGTCATTTGTCAACCTTTATATAGTTCTCTTTTGAATGAATGACCAAACTCACACGTGATTGGTCATTTTTGCAATTTTTAGGTTTGGTTTTTCTACAAGTTACACCTTGACAATTAACTACTGCTTTTAAGTGCTCCAAAATAGTCATTTGCCGACCTTTATATAGTTCTCATTGGAATGAACGATCAAACTCACACGTGATTGGTCATTTGTGCAATTTTTAGATTTGGTTTTTCTACAAGGAATCAGGTTGGATATTGAGAGTTGCTTTCTTGTCTGTGACGTTATTGTTACTCGGAAGGTAATCTATTTTTCAGTTATTAACACTCTGGCATGTTTTGAAAGTTAACATGGGAGTTAATTTTGTGTTAAAGAATATTTTAAAAAATTTGTGATAATATCTAAAAAAAATTTTGTTTAGAAGACCAATTTTAGAAGGTCTATTTTAGTACAAATGAATAAATAAATACTAGAAAAATACCCGCATAATGTGGTGGACATATATCTTCATTTCGATGGCATATTAGTTCATTTATCACTTAAGTTTGTTTATACACGTACAAAGTTAGCTAAATATTAGTTTTATAAATTTAAAAGAAAACATGTTGAATTATAAAGATGAAAAATATATTAAATTTAATAAACTTACTAATTTTAGGTTTTAGGACATTTAATAATAATATACTAAATTAAGAATTGTAGTTAATGATTAAGTATTATATTGTATTGTATTCATATACACATTTAATTCATATACAGAGGTGTATCACTTATAATTTTCTCATAAAAACGATAAAAGTAAGATAAACTGCAAGAAGTAAAATTAATATTCCACCAACAAACTTCAAATATAGTTACATACTTTCAACTTCAAAGGTCATGTATATAATTTAATTTATTTTTAAAGAAGGGAAACTTCTATTATTATTATTATTATTATTATTATTATTATTATATCTGCTAATTGGTGGATACGGATGACATCACTACGCTGACATGGTCCGATCTAAAGAAGTTGTTTTGATGATGTGGAGCATTGTGGTGCAAGGCTTCTTGTGTTTTTTTTTTTTACTTTTCTAAAATAACTAGATTATTGACCCGTATCACGGGTTTGGCAAAAAATAAAATTATAAGATTCAATTAATATGTTTTCTATCTATAATAAATGTACAAATAACTTTTTATTAAATTTTGTATGATTATTTTTTATAGAATAGTTTTAGTTATAATGATAGCATGATTTGTAGATTCTATTTGTTTATATAAACCAAGAGTACACAATAAAGTAGGTCATAGAAAAATAGTTGTTCAATATAGATGATGACATGATGATGTCATACATAATAATTTAATAAAATACAAATAGTTGTTCTTAACGAATTCAAATCTTTGCTTCCTTTTAATATCTCACAATTGCCTTTTTAGTTTTCTTTTTCTTTCTTTTTTACTTATTTGTTTTATTTACTTTATATGTTTACGTATTTCAAAATTATCTTCTCACTATTATGTTTGTTGAAGTATTGATATACACGTAGCTCGCCATTTTTTTATTTATTATTTTATTTAATAATTTTTTTCCTTAAATAACTTTTTTTTAATAATATATTTATTTACTTTTCACCGTAAATCATTAAGGATATAAAGATTTTGAACTTGCAGTAAATAATAAAGATTTAATCTTAACCAGTTCGTATATGTGGGTTAGTTCAATTTTACTTAATTAAGGTTTTCCTCATAATTCCCGTTAGTTTTTGGTAAGCTTAGTTATTAATGAAAACTTTGGCTTAACCTCAACAATCATCACTTATTCATTTTATGTTCATACTCTTGGGTTTATACTCAATAAACATGGGTGTAAACAACATAGTTTTAAAGCATGTTTTATTTTTATATAAAGCGTTAAAATTTTATCATATACATCATGTATATATTTTAAAAAATCAAATACAAATTCAACGAGCCGTGTGTATACACGGGTTTAGAATCTAGTAAATATAATATAGGAAACACTTTTATGATGTAATCAATTAAATAAACTTTTAATTAATTAATTGAGTCCTTCAATTGACTTACATTTAAAAATAACACCCTCGAAATTTCTCAATTTTAATAAAAATAATTTACAACATAAGTATCAAAGAATTCTTTGAGATGCATGATTCGAATTTTAAATATTATATAGGCAACACCATAATAATGTTATCAATTAAAAACTTTCAATTGATCAATTAAGTCCTTCAATTTCACTTACATTTAAAAATAACGCCCTTAAAATTTCTCAATTTTAATAAAGAAGAATTTACAGGGTAAGTATCAACGAATTCTTTAGGATGCATGATTCGAATAAGTTGAATATATAGTTTTGAGATAAGTTTTAAGGTTAATATTTTATTATTTGAGTAATTGACAACTCTTAACTATGAGAACATTCGTATATGTTAATAATAACTAAAGACATGATTATGTTTTTCTTATTTTAGTAACTTTTTTTTTCTATCGTATTCTTTTTGTCAACTAAACAACCAGATCTATTATTCAGAGTCGATATATGACAACCGATTAAATTGCTTGATATATAGATACAACCATAAATAATTTAGTATTGCAAAAATTAAAAATAACATAAAATGTTAGAATTTACATTTTTTATACTTATAAAAGTCAAATAAAAGTTTAACGGTCCGTGTGTATACACGAGTTTGAACGCTAGTAATAATAATAATTAATATAAAGCTAGTTCTATTATTGGGTTATGATAATATATATTATTTCCTTTTCTTTTTATACTAGTTTACTGACTTGCAACTACGCAAGATTAGACATGAAAATCTATAATAGTAGGGTCATTCATCTAGCCATATATATTAAATGAGTGTTTAATCTGTATATTAAACGAGTGTTTAATCCGTCTGTTGGACAGCTAAAAATATAACTTTATATGTTAAAAGTTCATAAAGTAGTACTATGAAAGATTCATATAATTCTATATATATAAAAAAAGAAACGTTGTTATTAAGATATTTATGAGTTTTAATAATAATTTACAAATCTCGAAAAACCTCCTTAAATAAAACATTTGTCAAACGATTGGTAACCTTATAATCTTGATGATACATCGATACCTTCAAACCATTTCACCTTTCTATATAGCTCTGGATTTCATTGGTTTTTTCATTGCAAAATAATTTTGTTCCATAAAAAGTATTATAGGTAGAAGATTCACCAAAATACAACAATACTTTAGAATTATGTATAATAATTATCATGAAATGAAAATATAGGTGAGAACAGGATGAGAAGAATGAAAAGTAACACATCAAGGTCATCAACAAATTTGTCAAAAGACTGCAGTTAGTTGTACATTGCTATAATTCATGAAATACAAACGAAAAATTTAGAAAAATTGCATCAAACAATATCTATACTCACTGTATAAAACATTTGAGACAAGGTCTTAAAAAAGAAATAGTAATTTTACTATTTACCCTCCACTTCATTAATATGTCTACAATCAATGTATAATTGAATACTTAATTCAATACAATTAATTATAAACTTTAATATATTATAATTAATTTTAGTTTTAAAAATATGTAACTTAAATTTATAACTAATGTAACAAACATAACATATTAATGTATATTAAAATGTCGGTTACAATTGTTATGATAGAAATATTGCTATAAAAATATAATATTTTCTTACAGATTATACCCATGTTTATACTATTATATAAGAAGTTGACAACTTATATTAAACTTAATAGACTGAAGATTGAAAAATCCAATTCTAACATATAATAATGTGTACAATAAAGTAAGAAAATGATATATCACTATATTTTTTTCAAATTTCACTAAATAATGACATATAATTGAACAAAATACCACAAGTCAAATTTTTTGATACCGCTGGGTAAAATGCTAGTATTAAATGATATGTTAGTTATGTAAAATGACATATTTACCTTGCACCCATCAACTTGATTGTTTTCCTCCGTTTCATAATGAACACTTTACTAATAAAGATAACATATAATAATATTTATATATTAAAAAAAACCTTTTAATGTCAAACTTATATTTTTTAAAATGAGTAGGTGACTTTTAAAACATTACATAAAATCAGCCGAACTTTATATTTTAGAATATGTAGTCATTAACACATGGTTGACTTTCTAATTTTAATGGTTTGTTATTTAGAAACACTAATGACATTTTATAATTAAGTTATTCTATGATGTGGCAATTAAATTTAGCAAATTCATGAAATAACGACACACAGACAAATGCTTAGGTGTCAAAAGGAGAGACATGAAAAAATTGAAAAAAAATGCTACTCTATTAGTAATGTATTCAGTTTAGATAATTTTGTATTCGTAGAATTTCATATTGTTGTGTTTTCGCTCATTCATATAGTAAAAATAGTTGTGGTGTTCGTTCTTTCATGAGCAAAACATTAGTATTCAAGGGTGGCTATCGTAAATTAGTAAGGGCGAAATATTTAGTACAGATCATGAGTCTGACCAATTTTTGCATCACTATACAAAGCTCGTGTGGTATTTGAAAATCAAAGCAAAAATTTAAAATCCTAAAACAGATCGACCTATTCACTGGTAATGGGTCGAAATGGCCACCACTACACTGTTGCATCAAAGATGCGGCTAACGTGTGCTTCTCTCAATTCTAGGATTTAGTCTGATTAAGAGCTTCGAAGTAAAGATAATTTTGGAAATATAAGCTCATTTAAGATATAGTTATTTGATGATATATAGTACATCGGCAGAAACATTGTAGTTTCTAAATAAATTCCTTTTAAATATAGTTACCTTGAAGAAAACAAAACAAAGATATTATAAGAAATATTAGTTGAAGTTATATAGCCTAGACTAGACTAGATACAGATCGTTGAGAAATTGAATGATGCTTTCAACTCACCTTTTCTTGAAATTGAATATCAGCGAGGGGCTGTGTGGGTTCAACAAGAATCGATGATGAAAATAGGGTTTATTTAGGAGATGATGATTGGGATTTTGCATCAAAAGTATGAGGGACTGAATCTGCCATACGCTTAAAGTCTTGGGCACGCCTGCAAACCGAAATTTACCTTTTTTTGAAAGTGATTTTCCACCGTATGATCATCAAGTAAAGAATGCTTTATTTATATATATATTTAATAATTTAAATTTAAATTAAAAGATTTAGATGTAGATTCTGTTACCTTATTTAAAGAAAACTCATCAGACCTATAAATAAATTGTTCCCTCAGACGAAAAAACCAAATTCGAAAAAAAGATTAGTTTTTTGGGGCTGATGGCTTCGTACGGGATTGCTATCAAAGAAAGAATGCTTTATTCATTGTAAACGCAAGTAACGAATATAGTGTTGATGTTGATGAAGTAATTATCTTCGACAACGGATATATAGTTACCCAAGACGACTATCAACACATTGACATTGAACTTGTGTTACCTCTTGATGAATATAAAGTTGTTAGGGTGGAATTCACAGCGAATCACGGGTCGGTAATCTCTGCTAGGTACCTGCCTGAGTGGGAAAACGAGCAGTACTGTAATGAATCAGCTATGTGGATCGCAAGGTTTGTGTTGTGGTATGATTTTCTGTTTATTTGATTATCGAGTGTGGAGATCCATTTGTAAATTTCCAACAGGGAAGACCAAATATAGATAGCACTTACACAAAATCAAATCATGATGATAATCGAACAACTTGAACAAACCTGAATATGATCAAGCAAATTGAGAGTTTGGGAAAAGATAAGAACATGATGACCTCCTAGAATGAGATGATCCTGTCATAAAATTGAACATTAATATCAATCGATGCGATAAAGCATACACATTTAAGTAATATTCTCACCAGCAAAGATGCAATAAAGGTTATCTAGCTAGAAAGATTGTCAATATTTTTCCCAATGACATCTCTGTTTGTAGCCTTTGCTATGTGCATTACTAATTCTTTAGCAACCCCAAGATCTTCCTGATTTGAAACTGATTTAATCCCTTTTAGCACTTTTTTAGCATCTTTGATAGCAGAAGAGGATGATTACATATCTTCTTCAATGTCTAAAACATGAACGCAAAATGATAATGATGAGATGTACAATATATAAAATATATGTCTGACGAAAGAGAAATATAATATAAATGGTAAATGCCGTCACGACAGCTAAAGGTTCGCCATCAAAGGTTGAAACAAATCCACTATTAAAAAATGCTTCAGTTATTTGAGCTATATCCAAAAAAGATAAGATTTAGATAAAAACAAACAAATCAAATAAGCATAACTTAAAATGCTCATTGCATACCTAGACAGTGGATAACTTTAGCGACACAACAATTTCGTCTTTCTTAGGAAGCTCACCGTTGTCACGGAAAACCTCATCTTTGGCACTCATACACTGCACGTATCAGAATCCTAGCACCAGGGGCGGAACTACTATGGTGGTGAGGGAGGCCCGTGCCACTAGTCAATTCATCGTGCATGACTCTTGGATATACTACATGTGAAACTATATATCGTTTAATTTTTAATACAACCGGTCCCCTTTTTAAAATTGTGATTTAATAAACTCAAATTCTTTTTATAACCTGTTTTATTTGATTAAAAAGATTTGAGCAAATATATTTTATGAAAAAAATTGTGCTACCTGTTACATGCGGTCCCAGTTTTAAAATTTTCCAATCTAAAAAACTTAAATTTCTTTTATAATTCCCTATAGTTGATTAAAAAGGATTTGACCTCTGTGCGTTGTTGGAACCGTACATTTTTAATTGATTTATTTTAGTTAATATTAAATGGAGTACATCTTGGATTTGTCAATTATGTTATGGCCGGAGTCCAGCTCATGACGACCTCTGTAGGTATTATTGTAGGTCAATCTATTGGAGAACCGGGCACTCAATTAACATTAAGAACTTTTCATACCGGCGGGGTATTCACAGGGGAGTACTGCAGAACATGTGCGAGCCCCTTCTAATGAAAAAATAAAATTCAATGAGGATTTGGTTCATCCGACACGTACACGTCATGGACATCCTGCTTTTCTATGTTCTAGAAACTTGTATGTAACTATTAAGAGTGAAGATATTATACACAATGTGTGTATTCCGCCCAAATGGATACAGATTTTTTACTGCTACTTAGTATCGGCAATAGGTCTGAAAAAGTATCTAAAAATAAAAACTATAGATATATATACCCTGTCAAAGTAAGGAACCATGACATTTGTGCAACCGGTGACACTTAATCCTGGTTCCGCCCTTGTCAAGCACTAAATCGATCATCAAATAATACTAATACAGTTGCAGTACACAAAGTTTCAGGTATAGACTTACGAGACGGAGGATCGATATCGTCACGCGGATCCTGAATCTTCATCTCTGGTTAATTACATAACATTCAAAACCCTAGCAATGTGAGTATTGAATTGAAAAACGCAAATGTGATGAAATGTAACCAATTTGTAACTCACTTAATGAACGGCGATCGATTTGAAGTGCGATTACGATTTCGATGGAACGTCCTCTTTTTACATAAGATTCAAAACCCTGGAAATGTGTGTATCAAATCGAAAACGCAAATGTGATGAAATGCAATAAATTAAAATCAATTAGTAACTCACGTGATGAACTGCAATCGATTTAAAGTGCGATTGCAATTTCGATTTCGATGGGACGTTTACAGAACTGATAGTGTTAACGATTGAATGGCAATTAGAGAGCGAAACTCTAATTATTCCCCGAAACTGAAATAACCTCTATGAATCCTCTCGACCCCGTAGACTTAAATGGATAAAGACATACGGGTACCTGCCGTTAGTCAGCTAATAAATTAAATATTTAAAACACGATAATTAAAATAAAACACATTTTATTAAAACAAAAAACATTACAATTAAATAAAAAAATTACAATAATTTATAAAAACATTACATTAACTGGAAAAAAAACGATTACACTAATTAACGACTACGGAAATTTGACAGGAGTTCCGAAATGTGAGTTGCGAAATGTGATCGATTAGAGCATTGCGAAGTTGACGATGAACCTTTCGATCGCGTAATTACTTGTCCATACGTAATTTAGTTTCAACCCTTTCTTGCTACGAACGTCTTGGTGGGATTTCCGGATATTCCTCTTCTAGTTGACACATATTTCGTCCGTTGTCCTCGGTTATCATGTTGTGTAGAATCACACAAGCATACATGATTCTTGATATTTTGTTGGTGCTATATAGTCTTGTCGGGTTCTTGATAATTTGCCAACGGCCCTGAAGCACACCGAATGCTCGTTCCATATCTTTTCTTGCAGCTTCTTGATATCTCTTGAAACGCATCTCTTGTTGTGTTATTGGATGCTTAAACGACTTTACAATAGTGAACCATTCCGGATAAATCTCATCGCCTAGATAATAACCTTTGGTAAATTCCTTGCCGGCAATCGTGAAATTTACTTGGAGAGCTCTATCTTGTAGTAAATCATTGAAAAAATCCGATTGATTTAATACGTTGATGTCATTGCTCGAACCTGCTGGACCAAAGAAAGCGTGCCAAATCTACAAATTGTAAAAAGCAACCGCTTCGAGCATGATCGTTAGACAACCTTGATCACCTCTAGTGCATTGACCTTGTCATACTACTGGCAATTTCTCCAAGGCCAATGCATTCAATCGTTGCTTTCGAGCATACCCAAAAAACCATGCAACTCGGGCATGACGTTGATGTTAACGTTGCACATCTTGTAGTGTTGGTTTTGTTAAATACTCGGTAGAGTATAGATGAAAAACACATTTACAAAAGTTATCCAAACAATCGTATGATGTTAGTTCACCCATATGTAAGTACTCATTAAACGCATCGGCAACACAACCGTACGCCAATTGGCGTACGACAAAAGTGAATTTTTACCAAACGTTAAAACCAGGTTTACCGGTTGCGTCAAGCCGTTGAATAAAATATGTAAAGTAGTCAGGTACTGGAAATTGGGAAAACGATATAATACCTTGACATATACAGAGAAATAATGACTTGCTCATCCGATAACGTCGTCAGAAGATATCCGCCGGAAATGTTGGACGCTCGACAAAGTAGTCTAGATATAAAAGTTCGCCCATTGCTTCACGATCTCTAGGAAAGTATCGTCGGGGTGCTCGTGGTATCGGGATCGGAATATCCTCTCCGTCGGACGAATCGGAGTCTATCGAATTAATTATATCGATATCAACCGTTAAATCGAAAACCGCCGTGGTAGATTGCAAATCTTCAAGATCGGAATCGGAAGACATAGTGGAAAAATTGTATGAATATAGATGTGATAGTAAATAAGTGTATGGATTGTTTGGAAATGAGAGTGTGTATTTATAGAGTCAAAGGAGAGTTAAAAAAATATATACAACGGCTATATTTCAAACTTTTTTTTTTAACAAACGCTTGCCTAGGACCCACACAACAAACCGATCGAACGTCAGTTTTTCGACGGGAAAAAACGACGGACCGAACCGACGGGTCGGCACCATCGGTGTCGATTCCGTCGGTTGTAACCAACTCAAACCAAACCGGCAAACACCGTTGGGAGGTGTCTAACAAACTAAACTGAAATACCAATACCAAAGTAACCGCCATTTAAAGTTTGACTTGCATGCCAAGCACGTGACAATATAATACTCAATAGTATTCAAGTCTTTTGTGTTTGATTATTAATGATTATATACTCTTTTTTTATTTTATTATTATTATTATTATTATATACATGATAATAATGATAATTTTTGTATAATTAGTTGACTATTTTACTTTTCATTTAGTATCTTGTGTCAAAAATCACACATCTGTTTGGTTTATGCACGTTGATTTATTTTAAGATATTTATGTGATCGAGTTTGTGGAAAAGTTGTATAATGCCTTTAATTTTATATATGATATTTAATTAAATTAATTAGATTATCATATTTTGATTAAAGTCTGTTTGGTAGGGAGCTTTTTAAAGCTTTAAGTTTTTCGTTTCAAAATGAAAAGCTTTCTAATTTATTTGGATGACGAATATGGAGTTTTCTAATTTATTCTTAATTAGATTATTGTATTTTGATTAAGGTCTGTTTGGTAGGAAGATTTTCGAAACTTTAAGCTTTCGTTTTTAAATTTAAAAGCTTGCTTGTAACTATATTTGGATGACGAATATGGAGTTTTCTAATATTCTTAATTAGATTATTGTATTTTGATTAAGGTCTGTTTAGTAGGGAAATTTTCGAAACTTTAAGCTTTCATTTTAAATTTAAAAGCTTGCTTGTAGCTATATTTGGATGATGAAAATGGAGTTTTCCATTTTTTCCAAAAGCTCATGATTTCAAACACGGTGGGTTTAATTGTGAAATTTTTTTCACAATTTTTCATCTCCAAGTTTCTAAGAAATGAAAAGAGTTTTCCTTTTATGAAAAATTGTTGCAAATTTATAATGCGTTCAAAAGTTGATGTATTTTTCATTTTCGAAAAATGATACTAATAGAAGATTTGTAGACAATTTTAGAAAAAATACTGAAGCAATACAAAAGGAAAAACTTTATTGGAAAAGTGCCCCATTTTAAACACGTTTTTTAATTTTCCACGTCTCTTATAAAAGTCTCTTATAAAAGTGACTCTTATAAAAGTGACCCACTTTTTTATGAACTTAAAAAATTAGAAAACGTGTTTAACCTGTTTGAACTAATTTTAGCTGGTCAAAAAACTAATTTTAGCAACTCTCTAAATGTGCTACAGTTGGATCCTTTTGAACCTTAGACTAGCTAACTTTCACACTTAACAAAATTCCCCTAGTTAAAAGGAAAATATAAAAAGAACAAAATCCCACCTTGATAACAATACAACAATATCCATTACCTACACACATTTATAACAAAATTGATATTTCAAATGTAAGCTCCCTACAAAAGGTATTATGCAGTGTGTTCATAAGATCATGGCTTGGAGCTTGTTGAGCATAGATATCGAAGCATATACTCATTGGAAGAACATGTGTCTCCTAAATCTTGATGTAATCTTGTAATTGCCTTCTGCAATGACTTGAGAGAAGGAAGCAGATTCCTTGAGTTTTGCTGTATAGACTGACCATGGCATTTTGAGAGTTCCTACAAAATAAAATACATAAACAGAATGAAATACATTATACAAGATCAAGCTAATGTATACTGAGTAAAGGTGGCTATTCAGACCCATTTACTTATGAGCATGTCGATGCGGGTTATGTTTTATTCTTAGTTCACGTGAAGAATTAGAAAAGAATAGCCAAGGAAGTCAAAAGTCACTCAAAGTGTAACATTCTTATGCATAAAAGCTCCAAAATCACTTTACTTTATAGCTATTTCATTTAATAAACTGTAAAGTGTTTCACAAACACAGCCGATTTTAAACTGTCCCAAATTTACTCATTTTTATCGGTTACCCTCTTAGAAAACCTGCCCGACCCATCCATTTACTTTGTATATCTAACAAGTTAAATAGGTAATATGTAAAAACTTTAAAAATGGGTGATTTTTCGCCCAAATTGTATTCAAATGTGTAAACTGTAATATACATGATACCTGACACCATCGAAGAATAAATTCCAAATGAGGGCAGTTTTCCAGAAGCTCAGCAAAAGCCTGAATCAATCTATTTAAATATTTGAAAGGAATCGAAGCAATCACAGCTTTTATGTCCACTGGAGGAACAGCAATTATACACTTTTTAATTAAAGCATCTTCATTTAATCGTAAACTGAGGATTAAAGCTCTGCTCAGTTGATCTTCACCAAGTGCCGCTTCTACTGCCTGTAGGTGAAAGATGGTAAAATTATTATATCTATACCAATCAAGTAAAAATTTTAACAAAAAAACTACTTTATTAGTATTTTTCAAATTGTCATTTAACAACACAACATTTGTCATTTTTCGGACAAAATAACATTAAATTTCATAACTTTGCTCAAAATCAGTTTTACTTTTTCCTTGCGAAATGTCTTCTTTCTGATTTCCATGTTTTTTTAAGCAAAGGTCAACCTTTTCTTGCGAACTGCTGACTTTTGACAGTTTTTTATTTATTAGTGTATATCACATATCTATGGCATTTCGCAACTTTCTGAAGGTATTTTGTTAAAAGAAATTTTTTTAATGTCATCTTGTAAACAAGTTTTTTTTTTTAGTGTCTTTCCCTTTTTTAGAGGGTGTTGGCATTTTCAAGGCGATTATGTGATATTGAATAACCAAAATCATATAAAAAGAACTCTCACCTCTGGTGTAACATCAATGTCAAGATCTGTGGGATCAAATATGAAATTATCATCCATTGAGTAAACTAAAACCCCTTCGGTTGTTGCAGCGGACCAACTACGACCCGTAGGTGCAATCCTTAGGCACTTTGTTCTAACAATAGGCCTTCCACGGTTAGCCATTGCGCCTGGCAGATCATAACCCGCCTTGACTCGTGTTTGTTTATCAACACCATCATCTATATCACTATCATAATCGTTGATTAGGTTCAGGGGACCAGCATCAGTCATATTCTTGGAATTCAACACATCAAGAACTCCATCCAAAGACAGATTTAGTGTTATTTGGAATCTGCGAAGCAATACCTGTAGATACAGCATATTAGTAGGTGTATCAATTTCATCCCACTTTATATATCTACATATAAATGGGTCTAGTCTCCAAAGTGTGATTTTAATGCATAAAGTCTTCTATACATATTTACCAAAAAAAGAGTATTAATGGAATAATATAACTTTAGTATCAGATTTGACAATTGACATACTAATTACTAATTGTTTGTAAAACAAAATATTATCTGCAGGTCAACTCGGCATCGTTTGACCGGTACCAAAAACAGCTCCTTTTTTACCTGCTGCAGGTCCGTCCATGCCACCACTACACATTAGCCTTATAGCCTAGCCGGGTCAACAGAATGATGATACAACACTTCACAGCCACAACATTAACTTTCTACCCAGGATGAATTTTAATTGCTATTTAGTTGCTAGATTTCCTTCTCGTATGATATATGAGATAAGACAAAAATGGCAAAATGGGTGAGTCAGGAAACGGGTCAAAACAGAAGTTGAGTTGACCCTCACCTTTTATTTGTCCAATAAAGATGATTTGTTACAATTTGGCACCTATGTGGCGTCACTTGGCTGTTACTTGGTGTTTATGTGGTATACACTTAGTAATCTCAGGAAAATAAGTTGCTATTATGTACTAAGATGAAACTAACCTGGTCGGCAACATCATACATACAGATGAATTTACTACTTCCTCCAGCTAATATGTAATTCCCATCAGCAGAATAGGACAATGTTGTGAAGCATTTTCCAGAAGAAGAATTGGCTGCGGTTCTACGATCAGTCATCAAGCGCCCTCCAGCAATGTCTCGACGTCCCTCAATAGTGTACATTAACAAGCCATCGATGGGATCCCAAAAATGAATTTGACCATCCAATGTACTGCAAGCCAATTGCTTACCATCTGGACGATAAACAACTGTAAGAACATCGTGAGTGTGGGGAAATGTTTCAACTGAACCTTTTCCATCAAAAACATCCCACAATCGAACAGTTCTGTCCCATGAAGAAGAGGCAAGAATTGCCTGTAGTTATGAAACAAATATAGATAAGCAAATACGCCTAAAACTATTCTGGATGTGTGTTCTGATTGTCGTTATAGGTGATATTGAATAATCAGAATCAGGTAATCTACTGTATAGTAATAATCAAAAGCTGGAGTGTTTGACAAACTCCTGGTTAGTTTAAGAATTAACAAATAAAATGACCAAAAAAGAATAGATACACCCTCAATAATCAGTTTAGTTGGTATATAAATTATTGTTCAATAATGTTCATACCCTTATATAATCAGATAATCAAAGCAAAATTTAATCATCCAAACATAAATAACACAGTTACTGTTGCAGCTCCAACTTTCTTAATCGAATAAAAAGTCCATAGTGTGAATTCGAACATCCTCATAACCATCAATATATGTAATAAAAAAGAGCTCCAGATATCTTAAATATAATATAGTAAACACCTTTGTGATGTCATCAATTTATAAATTTTTAATTATTCAATTGACTCCCTCAATTTCACCTAATTATAAAAATAAAACCCTGTAAAATTATCAATTTTTAATATAAGAATTTAAAGTTTAAAAATATATTGAGTATAATAACATATGTCGACAATTTATACATTTAATTTTAAATATAAAGTAAAACTGATGATCTAATATGTTTTTATGTCGAAATCTTAACTTGGTAAAATGGGAAATAAGTAATTTTAACATTAAACCAAGGACACATGTTAATTATAATTGCAACCTACCATTATTACTTCAAACTATTCATTTGCTTATGTATAATTAGATACCTTTACAACTTAATATATTTTGACTTGTATAAAATGCTTATCGCCGTTAAAAATTTACGATCTACACTCTCAATTCAATACAGACTACCTAAAATACTTTAATTTCAAACAATATTGAATATCTCTTAACTTTAAAAAAAGGTTCTAATATATCACATAGCATATAAGGATTCTTTCAATATTTTTGAAAAATAATTACAAATTCATCAGACCGTGTATATACACGGGTTTTAAGGCTAGTTGACCTATACGCAATGTTAGAAACTACAATGAAGCAACAATTACTTACACTTGTAGGAGAAAACATCAATCCATGAACTGGACCTTCATGACCACTAAGAACATCCAACAATCGGCCCGTCTTCATTGACCAAACAAAGATCTAGATAAGAAAAAAAGCACCAAGTCAATTTTCTACATAGATGAGTCACATTAATATTTAAACCACACTCAAACATTCAATACCTCAAATGAATCAAGTGTTCCAGCACAGATCACTTCCCCGCTTTGATCTGATGCTAACGAAACAAACTGTCTAGAAGAAGGGGTAGTGAATGTCCTAAAATTACGATAACGGAACAAATCCCATGCACGAACAGTGCCATCTAGAGATGCACTCAGTAAACAATGGTTGCTAGCCATGAAATGGAGTGCCGTAACTGCATTTGTATGCTCGGAGAAAGTAACGAAACAGAAGCCTGATGATACATTCCAAACCTACAACAAGCAAACAAATTACGAACGTGATAACTGAATCATTTTATGAATATTCACTCTTTACACAATGGGGCAAAATTACACCAGAATGTATCCAACTTTACCATATTTGCTATTGTATGTATCGAGCTAAAAAATGTTCTAATGTATGCTTTGAACTTCCCAAAACCAGCTATCGCATATATCTAAAACTTTCAACTATTGTTGTAGTATGTATCTGACCTTTTATAACTTGTAAACATATGACATGGCACCAGTTTAAATGACGTGGCAACTTATATGGCTGCCGCATCAACAAAAAATACTGGTTATCTCGTGAAAAAGTCATCAGATGCATAAAGTAGTGATAACTGAAAGTTTTATATATACAGGTTTCCTAATGAGGAATTTATCAAATTATACATACTGATATGGTAGCAATAACATTGAACATTTAATACATACAATAGAAACTCTTACAGTTGAATACATAGAATAGAATTTTAGGAAAAGTTAAATACAATGCACTTGGTTACCTTAATTTTATTATCATCTGCACCCGTAGCCAAAAGCTGTGAATCCGGGGAATACGCAATAGTATTAACATCAAAGTAATGTCCTTGTTGCTTCAGTATATAACTCTCTGATTTCCACTCCCAAACAAGCAACTGTCCAAGTTTCGCACACCCAAACGTCAACCAATTTCCAAGTTCATTGAATGTAGCAGTTGTAATCTTCTCTCTAGATATCGACAACAAATGTATGCATACAAAATCAGGCATTTGATACAGACCAAACACACCATTTGAAAACCCAACCACAATAATCTCCAAACCTCTATGATAATCACATGCCGTTAACTTTGCAGGCGTTTGCATAAAATAATCCTTTTTCGCTAACTCCCACTTTCCGTCACCGTCATCGTTAACATCCACATTCTTTCGTTTCTTCGATACTTTACTATCCTCGTCTCCTTCGGCACTCCGTTCCGGAGTTCCCGGAGATTCTGGTTCATCCAATTCACTATTTTTAATAAAATCCCAACCGAAAACCGCTCCATCACGGGATAGTGTATAAACTTTATTAACTTGTTTACTTTTCTTATCAACACCAAAAAATACACCTACAATTATATCTTTATGACCTAAAAACATAAACGGTTTATTGTTATACAAACCTTTAGCTTCCTTTAACCGATTTAACTGAAATAACCGAACAGTTAAATCCTTAGAACCAGCTAACAAAAACTTAGAATCAGGACTCCAATCAATAGCAGTAACTTTATCATTACAATTAGCAAAAGTTTTCACTAACTCAAACGGAAAAAACTCCTTTTTAAACCCCGGAGACCGCCACACCTGAACTAACTTCCCGGCGGCAACGGCGATAAACGCGCCGTCAGGACTGAACTTCACAACCGCCACCGGTTTTTTAAAATTAATCCGGTGAAGCACGGCGCGGCGACGGAGGTTGACGAATAGACACCGAGAGTTATCATCGACGGCGACGAGGAAAACGCCGTCCGGAGATGCGGCGATTCGTGAAATGTTTGATGATGCTTGAAAAGGTAGGGTTATGGTTTCAGATTTGATTAAATCGGTGACGGAGATACGGTTACCGACCGGTGAAATTAGATGTGTGTTGTTGACAACGACGGCGTTTCCGCCTCTGTAGGGAGCTCCGAGCAGATTTTGAAACCTGTAATTCATGGTGAATTTAGGGTTTTGTGTTTTAGCAAAAGTGATGGTGTTCTGTTCTTAAACCCTAATTAGTTGTCTTGAAAAAATTGCTGACGTCAGCAGACTTTACGTTGAAAATAACTAGTTGCACAAATGATCCCTAAACTAAAGCTCTAGTTAACCTTTGTCACAAATTTTAAGTTTGTTTAATAAACTAACCTCTTGAAAAAAATTATTACACATTTGATCTACGTTTGAAAATTGGTTTGGAATTTAACCTTTGTCACAAATTTTGAGTTTGTGCTTGAAACATATAGCTAGTTGAGCTCAAGTTTATAAGTATTTGGTTCGAGCCTTCTTAAGAATAATGTAAGTTCAAATATATCAGTCTTGTATCAAAAAAGGTAGCGCAAATAATTAATCAAAAAAACCTAAAATTTTAATTTTTAATTTTGAACACATTCTTAAGCTCATAATCACTTGAAAAATATACTAGCACAATTTGGATGCCTTCTAAATTAGATCCCAATTAATTTTAGAAAATCTCTCTTTAGAGTTCTCCTATAAGAGTCTCTCACCCCGCCGCATTATTAAGGTGACATTTTGGTACGTGATTTTTTTTCTTTTAATGTTTCGAGCAATGGAGTCATGTCACATCTGCGCAAGAGCCTCTTCTCCTCGGATTTCTTTGAATTTATTTCAACTTCTCGGCACAGTCTGAGTTAATTCTATACATTTTATATGTTTTTCTTTTATTGTCACTTTCGAGTTGTAACTGCCATTGTAATCCGCAGATTATTATTCTGTCTGAAATTATCTCAATTTTGAAAAGTGATTACCATTATAAATAAAATTTTGGGCTTCAGCTTTTTGTTAAAAAAGGAAGTCAGAATAACATGAATTTTCTTTAAATCCATTTATCATGAAGATAGTCAGTGTGGTTGCCAGTATTTTAATAGTTTCGGTACAATATTTTCCTACACAAACATATATGAAAACTAAGTGCACATCAAACTGGTAGATGGGAAATTCTTATTGCATAGTCTTCATGTTACACTAAGAAACTCAAATACAATAGTAGCATTCATACTCTCCATCAAACCATACTAATATAGCTCAAGTGACCAACTCAATACGTGTATGTTTCCTTTTCCTTCTTCGATTACGGTTTACCAAAACTATATATCGTACTAGCTGCAAGAAAACATTAATGTAACGGGTTTCATTTAATCTCCAAGCCTTGCATTTAGCCATTGACAAACGTCTTCCATTTCTTTTGGGACCGTGTAATGCCCAAGCCTGCAAGTCATACAAGATTATGTTAAACATCGACTGTAGGTCCTTTTTCAGGGTGGTAAGGTAACCATGGTCATTTTATTCAATACCCTTCGTATGTTTTGAACACAACGTATCTAAATCCAGATGAGCTTAAGATCTGAGACGACCTCTCTCCAAAATTGCATGGGACAACTTCGTCACCTATACATTGCTAGATGATGTAATTATACTTGTGATAGATGAATTTACAACAAGTTTGATATACATACCGAGTCCGTGACATAGCAAAATGGGCAGTGAGGCAGCACGCCTAATAGAGTCATGTGACACCTCTATCACATTTTTTAAGCCTCTGCAAAACATCACATTAAAGTCTAGCTAACTTATTTCGAGTGAGTGTATATTTAAATTAGCCCTTAATAATGAAAAAAAGGAAAATCTTGTGAAACAAAATCAGCGTTATTTATCTTGTAAAAGTGGCAGGTTGGGTGGGTCAGATAACGGGTCAAAACAGGATATTTTTTTAGCATGGTTTGCAATGGACCTGTTTAGGTAGGTGGATCCGTAAACACTTTTTCTCCATTTATAAAAATAAATAATTATTGATTAAAGTCTATCTTATGATCACTAAAGCAATAATAATATCACAATAGTAATCGGATTTTATGATTAAAACAATTTAAGAGGTTTCTTGAAATAAAAGTAGACTCGTCTCTCATTGAGCTACTTTTTCATTCGTCCAGTTTTAGATGAAACACAACCCAGATCGGCCCATTCGTAAGTAAATGGATTGAAATTACCACTTTTAGTATTTCAAAATGATCACTAATAGGCAAAGTGAGAATTTAGAAACCCGTGTTTGACAAAAAAAGAAACTGTGTGATGATACTTTAGAAAATTACCGTCCACCAGGAAGCCAGCCACTTAATCCAACGATAGCCTTTAAGTTAACCGGGTATGGGCTGCCATTTCCATATCTTCCTTGTGCGAAACAAGTTGCAGAGTAAAGTGCACACGCAGCACCCATACTGAAGCCTCCAATACCAAGTTTAACTGTAGAAAGAAATAATTAAATCACGATTACAATGTAAGTAAGCTAATTCAACAAATAAAATGAATTTGATATACATCAACCCACTAAACAATTTAGACACATTTCATAATGGGTCGATAGAAGTGAAGTTTTATTTCTAACGGGTCGAAAAGCTGATATAGAAAGGTATAGCTAAAAAAGAAGTCGAATGATCAAAGGGGTTACAGTTACCGTATATTTTTAGTCCAGAATACATCCTAAATCATTTTAATTTAACAAAGTAAATTATTTTAAAAATTTTGTGATCATATTTGAAAAAACAATAAAAAATAAAATGGACTAAAACTGTTTTGGGTGAACCAAGATTAACCATTTAGACCCGCAAACACTTGACCTGTTATCAAAACCGGCTGATTTAACAAGCAAACATTTATATACAATGTGTACTAGAGAAACGGAAATGGGAGAAGCTTTACCATCAGAGGGTTCTGTAGATAATAAGTTTGCTATGTGTGAAACTGAAGCATCTAAACCTTCAACATCCTTTGGACCATCTTCTGAGAGCTCCCCCTCATCAAACCCTGTTATGGACAAAAAATGTCACCAAATTATCATCTTAGGGAGTATTATGTCATTTCGTTCTTGTTCTCTTACATGCAGTGCAAGGAAATCCACCAAGCACAGTCACCGGACGAGTAGGAGCAGTTGGGCATATCCACTTAATCTGCAAAGCGTATAATAATGGTAGCGCAAAAGGTAAGCTGAAGAAAAAAGGTGTTAAGAGATAGTGAAGTTAGTTGATGGGTTGATTCAGGTCATGTTATCTCTAACGGGTCAAACAGAATGGAAGTCACCCAAAGTGTATTATTTTGACGTACCAAGTGTTTATGAAAAAATAAAAAGATTTGGACGAATAGTGCTTTGGGTCAACCCGGCCCTGTTGAGATGAAAACAAAAAATTACCCCCCACCCATTAACCAAACTACACAGCGGGCCCATTTTGCCATTTTCAGTTGAGAGCATGTGCTTACGTTGGGGAGAGGAAGATTGTCCAATAGTTGAGACCAGCTGCATTAAAGAATACAATACTAAGTCAGTATCTTATTTAAAACCGAACTTTGTGTGTATGATAATCGTGCCGGTGATAATATTCGAGCCTTAACTTCACGTTGCTAAAATGGATCAAGAGTCGACTTTGTTAGCGAGTGACCATTGTCAAGCATATAGCAAATACTACTTTTGTTCTTTGAATAAAATATATTTCCTTCGCCTTTATGTGTAATGGAATGAGATAATAAAGCACAAATCCAACATACAACAAAGACAAAACACATTTACTTTAAATGATTTCACATCACCAAAAATTTTTACAACTAGATCATGACAGGAATATGTAAAAAGCATTCACATATACAAGGCGCTACGGCTTTATCCCATCATATCAATCAAAATAAGAATCTCAGTAGAACATACTGATGTTTTGATTATCCTAATTCCTGTTCTTGATTTTATATATAACAGAAGTATATTCTTTGCCATATATGGACACTATTCTTGATAAAACGATTGTTGAAAGTGACACAAAACTTGATATTCTAGAACGAAAACCAGCAAGAGCATGTTCATAGATGTTAAAACTTGGCCAGTTAAGATTAGTTGCAGAGATTAAAATAAAAAAGATAATCATCAAATTACTAAGGTGGCGTTTGGTTTGCAATCAAGAATCAACATGACTAGGGGTTTGATAACAAGTAGAGTGGAAATGTATATGGATTTCTGAATCGAATTCGATATATATTATAAGAAAATTTAAATTTTTTGGAGAAAAATGATCAGAATCAACCTATACAAAGATACTACATGTTTTGACCCGAACCCATTTGGACCTGTTAGTCTATTACCGAAACTACAAGGCGCACCCACGTTGTCATCTAGAAACCAAAGTATATCAACACTAAAAAAAATACTCTACCTGGACCCATTATCTCCAAGACCATGCAACCAAACTACTGTTGCTTGGTGTTTCCCTTTTGGCCTCACCACGTACGTCCTGCCAAACTCAAATGTTCTCCTAGCCGTCCTAGTACCTAAATTTTGTACCCATCAACAAAATGCAAAAACACCCATATGAATCATCAAAACAATATTTAACTACATAACTATAATATAAATCTCTAAGAATAAGTTTAAACTAACCGGAACCAGTGGAAACGTTTGTGTAACTCATCCTAATCGAAGTTCACGAACTGAAAGCAACACTTGCTATAAATGTGAAGTTGTTATGCTATGAGGAAATACCGTTGATGGTGTAACCTAATTTATAGGCGGTCGCAAAAGGAATAAATGATGTGAAGTAAGATTCAATTATAAACCAGCTACACAATGTGCCTAAATCCGATAAGAAATAAGAGCATCCATGAAAAGCAAGAAATCTTTTTCCGTTTCAAACAGAGAATCAAATGCAAACACACAGAGCACAAAATCAAAACCAAGGGCTATAATGTATTTACCACATTTTGATAGAGAGAATTTATGCTTTTGATGGTACAGTGGACATAAAGAATGTAAAGCAGAATCCATATAAGTCCTTCAAGAAAGAATATTACTGAAAAATGACAACCAACATCCTATTTGGCCCTCTTTTCTCTTCTTCAATCATTTATTTATTTGATTCATGATGGTTTATGGGTACCCATTGTGTAAAATGTGAATTTGAACTTTCTAATTTACCATCATTGCCATTTGTTACAGTCTTTTCATAACAGCAACAATAAGCAACCTGGAAACATGGATCTTTTTTAGACATACAAATGTTCATTCCTTTTTTAATGATTTATGGATGTTCATTGTCCTAAAAGTGGATTTTAACTTCTAACTTACTATCACTGCCATTAGTTACAATCATTCACTAATAAGTATGGCAAATCGTAAGAAAATGCAATGTACTATTCACTAATCATGGACATATGCACCACGCTAGTTTTTACAATCTAACGCAACACTTTTACAATTTCTACTTACAAAAACTTGCAATATTTTACCATTTAATACCTAATGCATCGTACTTGCCCTGTTTTTCCTCTCACAACATTTTAACATGCCATGTCATGCTGAAAATGAACTTGAGAGGATTCTAATACGTGCAACACAAACAAAAGCACTCATGCAGTCATGCCGCCAGATCTCCCATATCCTCTCCTATGCGCGTTGGCCCTCCTTCATCTTGCTCCCTCGATCTTTTCTTAAATTTTGTAAAGATTTTGATGGAGAAAATCTACATATATTTCTATGTTTTGACGAAATCACTCATTGCTAGGGAATTTTCAGTTACTATTAGTAAATTTGTTACAAAAAGCATCAAATGGGAAATCTAGTGGTCATTTGTAACACTATTATAGCCAAGTGACATTCATAAGTCAAAATATGTCTTAGTAGTGAGTGGTGACAGAAGTAGGTCCCAAACACGAGCACTGGTGATGATGTAATGTACCGAAAACTCGAAAACAAAGCATTGCAGCAAGTGCAACTGAACTCCATTGCTCATGGATTCCTAATTTAAGTAAAAACAAACAAAAAATCACATTATGAACATCAAGACTTGTACATATACATGAACTGCCTTTCTGAGGTAATAGTTTTAGTGGCAAGCAACAAAAGTGATTTGTAGATTTTGAGAGAGAAACACCAAAAAGATTACAGATTTTACATAAAAGTCCACAAACTTTGTGTAATCATTATGCTTCCTCTCCACCCAATATTTCAGGTTGGTGCTCTATATAATTAAGTAATCTTCAAAAGGATCATCGACCTCTCAACATGTCTCAAAACATCATCATCATCATGTAATATAAATAAGTAATCTATTAACTAATTTTAATTAAATTTATGAAATAAAACCAAATGAAAATTTCATCACAGTGCCAATACTTCCTAAATTCTATCTGTCCAGCGGACCTAAGTTGTAACCAAACAATACACGGACCACCAATTTATGAAATAATCCGAGGTAGTGTATAATTGTTTAAAAAATGTTGATTCTATAAGACTATTACCGGTTATTTTTAGATTTAGATTTAGTTCAAAACTTGGTATCTTATAGTATTTTAAGGTCTTTAACTTTTATTTTGTCCTAATTATTACTTTTTAAATTAATTTTCTATTCCCATTCCACTTGCTAGCTTTTCTTGTTTCTCCCTTACGACATACACATGTTACAAAATTATTTGTTTGATTCATACATTTTACACCATCAATTGATGTAAAGTTTACGACCTAAAACAATCAACATCATTAATTTTATCGAGTTATAATTTCAGTTTTTCAACAAACTATAAAGTAGAATGAGTTTCAAACTTTTTGTGCTACCGGTGATCAAATTTTCAAGGTTTACTATTGATCTCCACCACTAATCTTCAAGGTAAATTGAATGTAACGTTAAATGTAATCAAAAAACTACCAATGAATGTGAAGATTACATGCACACAGTCGCCAACAAAATCTACAAAACTCATAAAACCTAATCTTTTGAAGTAAACACCAACGAGAATATTATATTCATGTTGTCCTTATTCAATTTCCAACATGTCGGTTGATATAGGCCTCTCATACCGTTATTCAATTTCCAACATGTCGGTTGATATAGGCCTCTCATACCGCTACTACGTTAAAACCATTTAGTGAATAATTTACTTTGATCCTTTATGTTTAATGATGATTGAGAATCTTAAATCTTAAATAAAAACATATCTATGATGTATCAATTTTTTAATTTTTAATAAATTAATTTAGTCCCTCAGTTTCAATTAATTTAAAAATAAAACCTCTAAAATATCTTAAATTTGATGATAAAATATAAATAACAATATTACGGGTCGTTTGCAAAAAATTTAAGATTTTTATTACCTATTTGTGTACTAAGGATTATTACACTAAATAACCCCTAACTCTTTTTTTTTTTTAAATCTCCATTACGTCTTTTATTATAGTTATGTATGGATCGTATTTAATCCCCTACACTGTTAAGAAGAGCTATCAAATTAGATAACTAGATGATGAATAAACACACTACTATAAATAATTTATTTTCAGACTTCATTCTTATTATTCGACTCATATAAAACGTTAAAACTTTATTATATACATTATTTGAATATTAAAAAAAAAATCAAATACACAATTAGCGTTCTCACGGGTTTTGATATCTAGGTTTACAATAAAAGCCTCGTGGATCTTTTTAGTATACCCAATAAGGTTATAATTAAATTCAATAAACCATTCTTATTGTGGATGAAGAATGTCAAATTTGACTTTGAGAGGTACATTTAAATATTCATTCTTTTACTTTTCAAAATAAAAAAATCGTTTGACTTCTGTTGGGGGTTTATGCGTAATGCTTGATTGCTTGCCAAACTATTCGTAAGTTTTAGCCTTTTGATTTACTTTCTCCATCGACGTTACATTGCCATTTTACGAACAATCAAAGATTATTCATTATTATCATACTTTACTTTAACTTTGAACATCATAACTACTAGCTAGGATATGGCGTAGAACCAAATATTTAGTCGATGTCCACGTACTAATACAATAAAACAAATGGTTTAATGTAAACTAAATGTCTTTTTTGTTTTGGATTGTTAGACTCCTTCCAACCGTGACAGAATCTGACAGATTCCAACGGGCCACATCAGTGCCACATCAGGTTTTTTTTTTAAACCGACTGAAACTAACGGACCACTGTCATCAGTGGCACCTTCACTTTAATTTTTGAATCCCACATTTACCAATTTACCTTTATTTATATACACACGCAAAAAAAAAAAACTGACCGACGTCGGATAACCGACGGACCAAACGGAATTAGGTGTAGCTATATTACAAGCTTATGTTTTTACGATCTTAATCTGTATTTACTTGAATGATGCTATAAATCTCCATTAAAGTAATTTTTTAACTCTTTTATTCTAACCCAATCGCGCTTAGTTGGTTTTATTGTATTTGTTTTCGATAAATGTAATGTTTTTTTTTTAATTATTGTAATATTTTATTTAAATTATTGTAATGTTTTATTTTAATTAATGTAATGTTTTTTAATTTTAATGAAATAGTTTTACTTATATTTGTGTTTTTAAAAATAAATAAATAACGTGTGGGTCCCAGAAATTCAAGTGACGAAATGACTGTTGGCAGGGGTGTGTTAATTGTGTATCGGTTGTGAGAGTGTTGATGTGACGCTGAGTTGGCACAACTGAAAAAAAAAAGTGACAAAAGACTATTGGAAGTGGTCTAACTAAGTCAACTATTAGAAAAATGCAAAACATAAAGGAATCAGATACAAGTAAACATGCTTACTAAAAGAAAAATGCAAAACATATTAAATTATTACAAAACATATATAAATAAACATTTATCAAAGGTAAATTATTATTCTTTATATAAACATTTACCAAAGGTAAATTATTATTTTTTGAATAGTTGATAATAGAAAAATACAAAACATATTAAATAACTTATAAAATACAACTAAAAGCAACATTTAGTTATCCATGCTTACTTTCTTTTTATATAGAGTGCATTAATTAATATCATTTTAGGAAAACATAATAATCTACAAATTGAAATTATCATGGATTATCTTTTAAAATGAACCTCAATTTATTTCATTAATTGATCAAAGTAATTAAATACTTATTTAATTACTCACTAACTTGAAGAAAACACAATAACTTGAGATTGAACCAATTACTCAAATAAGTAACGTTGTGGTTACAACCAAATTTAGGTTATTTGAAGTTGTGCGATCATAAGATTTGAAAAAAATATGTAAACTTTTATCGATCATTATTTGATGAGCATAATCAAAGAATATGATAGCAAAGAAAATAAAGGAATCAAATTTTAACCAATGAGAATTTTATTCCTTATTTCATATTGAAGCCTAAAAATGTATTTTCTTTAAAACCCCGCATGCAACATGCGGGTTAAGAAACCATGTTATATACAAAAAGCATTTGAAGTATGATACATACAATATATTTCCGATCATACTTTATTACATTTCGGATAACTCAGCCCTTAAATTAATTTTATTGATAATCTTGTTTTGTACCAAGCATAGAATATAACTTTTGATAAGTTTTAACTCTAGCGTTATAGTTATTTTAATTACTAATTAATGTAAATTTCTAAAAGTTTGATTGTGGTTTTGTATCTTGTTCTAAGCACTTTAGATACATTGTAAATAACGATTCATTGATGCATTTTATTTTATGTCTATGAAATAACAATGTAACAACTTTGATCATCTACCCCTGTAACTAACCGGCTATCCCCCTTCTTATTTGGCAAACTCTCCTCCTAACTTATCTGAGGTGGCAGTTCCTCAATCTGTGTATCTGATGTGGCAGTCTATTAGGTCTAAAGATGGCTAGAGAACTTGATCGAAGATTAATATTACTGGTTAGACTACAACTGCTAGGTACTACTGGTGAAGAGGAGTTTCTACTGTTAGATCAAAAGTTACTACTGCTACCGGGTTTTTCACTACCAGTAGAAACAGTTACTACTGGTAGAAAAGATTGAGTTAGTACTGGTAGAACCAAGTTAGTGCTGTTACTTGGAGTTACTACTGTTCTTCAGAAATTAGTACTGCCCGCGTATTTTCAAGAAGTTTCTACTGTTTATGATTAGAGCATCTTTCTAACCATGTGGGCTAATCAAATATCTTCTCTGCAAAAGCAAAAAGCGCTCAGTAAAGCAGAGCATGGCTCAAGACGATAGGAGGATTAGATAGAAAGATTCTTTTCATTAATTACTGTAGCGTGTAATTGGAGCTTTATAATTCTATAAATAGAGCTCTTTACCTTCAACAGAATATAGATCAAAGAAGAGTAGAAGTGCAAAAATCATAAGTGTATTCAATAGATTGATAAGCTTGTATAATTGTCATTTGTAAGCTTCAAGGTTAATCATAACCCTGATACTTAAGTGTATTCGTATTATTCAAAGAAATAATATTGAAGCTTTTTGATAATTACTTTGCTTTTACTTGTTATTAATTTATGCTTTACCGATTTAATTTTACTTCTAAATTTATAGATTACTATTCCGCGGTATTTTATAAAATATTCAATTGCTATAATTATTGACCCGAAAGGTTCAATTCGATCCTGTCAATTGGTATCAGAGCATTGTTAATTGATATCAACTTATAAATTGATATCAGAACGCTGTCTCAAAAGTATTGAATTTTAAAGAAGTTGAAAAATCACTGTTCCATTAATTTTTTTGATTAATCTCTGTTTTTCTTTAAATTTTTAAAGATTCATCGTTCCATTGAAGTCTTTTAAATTCTGAAATATTCTTTATAAAAATGACTTCTGAAACTAGTGATAGAGTCCAGGCCACAAGAATTCCCATGCTCAAACCAAATGAGTATGAAAAATGGAAAACCAAGATTAAGCAATACATGCTTCTTACTGATTATTCTCTATGGGAAGTCATAGAATGTGGACCTAAATTGCATTAAATACTGATGGTTCTAGAATTCCTAGATCACCACCAACAAATGATGCAGAAAGAAAAATAAGATCCACAAAATTAAAATCTCTAAGTACTCTGTTGATGTCCATACCATATGAGTACCAAAGACGTTTTGAAAAGTGTGATGATGCCCAAGATCTTTGGAAAACAATTGCAAAACGTTTTGGTGGCAATGAAAGCACAAAGAAAACTCAAAGATCGATTTTGAAATAGGAATTTGAAAACTTTATGGGTATAAAAACTGAAACTCTAACTCAAACTTTTGACAGATTTTCAAAACTAGTTGGAGACTTAGAAAATCATAATGTCAATATTGACAAAGATGATTTAAACAGAAAGTTTTTAAGGTCCTTAGGAGAAGAATGGACCATGTACACTGTATCTTTGAGACAAGGGAAAAACCTTGATGAGAAGGATTTAGATGACTTATATAATGATTTAAGATCATTTGAATCAGAGGTTGAAGGCAAGAAACAAACCTCTACTTTCTCAAATAATGCTGCTTTTTTATCCATTAATAAACAAACAACTGAAAATCTAAATCAATATGGAACTACTTCTATAAGTTATGGAACATCTTCCAATGAAAAACTAAATGACTCAGTTCTAGAAGCGTTTTATGCTAGTCATGTAAATTCCTCACTAACTAATGGGGAACTAGAACAAGTAAATCCTGATGATTTAGAAGAAATGGACTTAAAATGGCAAATGGCCATGTTAACCTTAAGAGCAAAAAGATTCATGAAAAGAACTGGTAGAAACAACTTTGCATACAAAAGAGATGATGGTGCAGGTTTTGATAAAAGCAAAGTTGAATGCTTTAACTGTCATAAACTAGGTCACTTTGCTAGAGAATGCAGAAGCACAGAAGGAAACAATCAAAGAACTGGAAATGGAACTCAAAGCAGGAGTATCCAAATTCAAAACTCCACTGCACTTATATCACAAGATGGACTAGGGTTTGATTGGAGTGACCATGCAGAACAAGAATTGCATAATAAAGCTCTTATGGCAATCACTGAATCGGAACCTTCTTCTGAAATTCCTTATGAGGTACAAAGCAAATTATGTTCTTCTATTTGTAAGAAAACTGTTACACATTATAGAGATCATAATGCTAAAATACTTAAGGAATTTGACAAAAGTGAAATCATGAACAAAGCATACATCAACACCATTGAAAAATTTGAAAAAGAGATCAAATCATATCAAGAAAATGAAACACAGTATGATTATGATCTTAAATATGCTAGATGGGAAGAGGATTGCTTACAAGATAAGATAGATGAGCTCAATAAAAAGCTGATAGAAGTTAAAGTTGAAAAGGATAGCATTAAGCTAAAAGCAAGTGATTTAGATAATGCTTCCTCTAAACTTCAAAATCTTCTAAATGTTCAAATTCATGATAAGCTTAAAACAGGATTAGGTTACTCTAGTGTTCCACCACCTTATAACAATAATTATTTTCAAAAGACTAAAATAAATACAAGTGACTTAACACAAGAAGTCCAAACTGAAGTTGTTGAGGCAAAAACAGTTAAAAGTCTAGAAAAACATGATAAGGTTGGAGAAAAGAAAGAAGTGGTTGAGAAAACTGAAAATAATGAAAATACTGAACTTACTAAGCTAGCATCTAAAATTGGTAAAACTAAACTAGCAGAGGGTAAGAAAATGTTTGAAGAAAAGGCAAAAATGAATCAAAAATCTAGAAATAGATTAGGATATGAGAAAAAGGAAACAAAAGTAGTGAATAAAAGGCAAACTGTTAACTGTGTTCATTGCAAATGTAAAGCAAGCTTCTCTTCACAAAACTTTTTGAGCCCAAGAGGAAATCAAAGAAACTGGAACCAAATAGTTTCACAAAAATTGGGATAAAACTTTTCAATTATAAAAAGGAAGAACTGCTTTATATGTGGAAGATCTAATCATCTTCAACATGACTGTTTTTATAATCCTAAGAATACTTAAAGGATTGTACATTCAGCATGGAAATCAACTAACAGAGTCAAGGATACAAGTTTTAAAAGAAACTCTGTTAGTACTGGTAAAGAAATGAAAGCAAAGAAAGCAAACAGTAGTAAAACAAAGAAGACAGTACTAAAAACAAATATGCATGTTAATAATGCTAAACCAGTTAATACTGTAAGAACAATTAATACTGCTAGGCATATTAATACTGCTAAACTTTTTAATACTGTAAATCAGTCTAATACTGCTTTGAAGAAAATAGTGTCAAAAACCAGTTGGTGTTGGAAACCAATGGCAACAGAAATTTCAAACACCAAAAGTGCATCAAAATCAATGACCTTCAACAGAGTTGATTTCATTGATGCATTTGGGAAGCCCAGAACCTCTCTGGTTTGGGTTCCCAAAAGAAATTAATTTTTCTTTCTTTTAATGTGCAGAGCAAAAGAAACTTATGGCATATTGACAGTGGATGCTCTAGACACATGATAGGAGACAGGTCCAAGCTACAGAATTTCAAATCAATCAATGGTGGACATGTAGCATTTGGAGGTAATTCAAAAGGAGGATAAATTACAGGAAAAGGTATGGTAAAAGGTGAAAGACTGAACTTTAATGATGTTTACTTTGTTGGGGAACTCAAATACAATTTGTTAAGTGTCAGCCAAATCACAGATAAAAGGAACCCAGTTCTTTTTACAAACACATAATGCTTTATTCTTTCGGAAGATTTTAAACTTGATGAAAGTAAAATTTTACTCAGAACTCCCAGAAAAGATAATGTCTATTGCTGTGATTGGGCAAAATTGAATCCTCAACAAAATATACACTGTCTTTTATCAAAGGCATCAGTTGATGAATCTGATCTTTGGCATAGAAGGATGTGTCACATGAATTACAAAACAATCAATAAACTTATTAAAGGAAAACTTATCAGGGGATTACCTGAGAAGACATATTCATGTGAAAATCATTGTATTGCATGTCAAAAGGGCAAGCAACACAAAACTTCTTTTAAATCCAAAATTTTGAATTCTAATTGTTCTCCCTTACATCTACTTCATATGGATTTATTTGGACCAACAAATGTAAGGAGCATAGGACATAAAGTATATTGTTTAGTGATCATTGATGACTTTAGCAGATTTTGTTGGGTCTTCTTTCTTAGAACTAAAGATGAAACATGTGAAATACTTAGATCATTTATTACTAAGATAGAAAATCAAACCAATAAAAGGGTTAAAATCATTAGAAGTGATAATGGTACAGAATTTAAAAATCTTGAGATGAATAAATTCTGTAAATTCAAGGGAATAGAAAGACAATTTAGTGTTCCTAGAACTCCACAACAAAATGAAGTTGCAGAAAGAAGAAATAGGACACTAATTGAGGCTGGTAGAACTATGTTAGAAGATGCTAAGCTACCCATGACCTTCTGGGCAGAAGCAGTTAGTACTGCTTGCTATGTTCAGAACAGAGTGTTAGTTGTCAAGCCTCACAATAGGACACGATATGAGTTATTCTTTGATAGAATACCATTGGTCAGTTTTCTTAAACTATTAGGATGTCCTGTCACTATTCTGAATACCAAAGATTACTTAGGAAAGTTTGAGAGCAAAGTAGATGAAGGAGTCTTTGTTGGATATTCTACTCAAAGTAAAGCTTATAGAATATTCAATCATAAGACCAGAATTGTTGAAGAGACCTTAAATGTGACCTTTAATGAACAGACTGTTAATACTGTAGGAAAATGTCCAGGATGGTTGTTTGATATTAATGCACTAACAGAATCTTTTAGATACATGTGTGGATCATCAAATGCAGGAATAACTGAACCAGAAGTTGCAGAGAAGAAAGAGAATAAATCAGAATATATTATCTTTCCTATCTGGTCTGTTGATCCACCAGAAATATCTCAACCATCTCAACAGGATGATGAAGAAACAGAAGAAGTATCTAAAACATCTGATACTGCAGAAGATCAGGGAAGCAATACCAAAACCACAGAAGATAATGCATGTGAAGAAATGATTTCTGAACCTATCTTTTCTTCTAATGAAGCAGACAGTGAAGAAACAGGAAGTCCAGACATGAATCTCACAAATTTGGAAGTTGAAATTCCTGTAACTTTTCAACCATCTGCAAGGGTTCAACTCAATCATCCTCTAGAGAATGTTATTGGGGATATAGGGTCTGCAATACAAACAAGAGGGAAAGCTATTGTTCACCAAGATTCATAAAGTAAAAGTTTTATAAGTGAATGTTTATTTGCAGTTTTTCTTTCACAAACAGAGCCTAAGAAAGTGGTAGAGGCTCTAAAAGATCCAAGCTGGGTTGAAGCTATGCAGGAGGAGTTGCTTCAATTCAAAATACAGGAAGTCTGGTCATTAATAGATCTTCCCACAAGAAAAAGACCTATTGGCACTAAATGGGTCTTTAGAAACAAAAAGGATGAGAGAGGCATAGTGATCAAAAATAAAGCCAGATTGGTGGCTCAGGGGTACACTCAAGAAGAAGGAATTGATTATGATGAAGTTTTTGCTCCTGTTGCCAGAATTGAAGCTATAAGATTATTTTTAGCTTATGCTTCTTTCAAAGATTTCAAAGTTTACCAAATGGATGTTAAAAGTGCATTTTTATATGGCACAATTGAAGAAGAAGTGTATGTTTGTCAACCTCCAGGGTTTGAAGATCCAAAACATCCAAACAAAGTTTATAGGCTTGACAAAGCTTTATATGGTCTACATCAAGCTCCTAGAGCTTGGTATGACATTTTGTAATTTTACCTGCTGCAGAATGAGTTCAAAAGGGGAGCTATTGACAAAACCTTATTTACAAAGAAAATCAATAATGATATTCTTCTTGTTCAAATCTATGTGGATGATATCATTTTTGGATCCACAAGGGATTCTCTTTGTAAAGAATTTGAAAAACTCATGCATCAAAAGTTCCAGATGAGTTCCATGGGAGAATTAACATTCTTTCTTGGACTACAAGTTAAAAAGCAGCAGAATGGTATCTTTATAAGTCAAGGAAAGTATGTAAATGATATTCTGGAAAAGTTTGGGTTCAAAGACGCAAAGATTGCAACCACTCCAATGGAAAAACAGAAGCACTTACATGCAGATCTTGAGGGGGAGGATGTGGATATTCATCTGTACAGATCTATGATAGGATCTTTATTATATCTAACATCTTCAAGACCAGATATTATATTTGCTGTATGTGTTTGTGCCAGGTTTCAAGCAAATCCTAAATTATCTCATCTATATGCAATCAAAAGAATCTTCAGATATTTAAAGGGTCAACCAAAATTGGGCCTTTAGTATCCAAAGATTTCATCTTTTGATCTTACTGCATATACAGATAGTGACTATGGAGGATCAAATATGGACAGAAAATCAACATCTGGTGGATGTCAATTTCTAGGGAGTAGATTGGTTTCATGGCAATGTAAAAAGCAAACCACTGTCTCAACATCAACAGCAGAAGCAGAGTATGTAGCAGCATCAAGTTGCTGTGCACAGGTACTTTGGATTCAAAATCAATTGATGGATTATGGTTTGATTCTTTTAAATACTCCTAATTTTATTGACAATAACAGTGCAATCAGTATTATTAATAATCCTGTTAAACATTCAAAAACCAAGCACATTGAAATTAGATATCATTTTATTAGAGATTGTAATGAGAAAAAGTTAATTCAAATTTTTAAAGTTCATACTGATAATCAATTTGCAGATCTATTCACTAAAGCATTTGATGTTGGTAGATTTACATTTTTGGTTACAAGTATTGGAATGATTAATCTTTCGTAAATGATTTTTCTCATAAAACTCTATGGTGCTTGTACAAGGATTAATACTGATACACTAGTTAGTGTTGCTTACAGTAATTTTAATACTGTCAATATTAGTTACTACTGCTACTTATCAAGTACTGGTAGACCAATTAATACTGTTATGTATTATTACTACTGTCTTCACTAATTAGTACTCTATCCTATTTATATATACTATTTGTAAGATTCAAAGTTAATCATAACCCTGATACTTAAGTGTATTCGTATTATTCAAAGAAATAGTATTGAAGCTTTTTGTTAAAAAAAAAAAAATACTGGCATCAAGTTACTACTGGTTATCAATTACTACTGCTAGTGTGTATCTTTCTACTGGTTGAAAGTTACTACTGTTTTTAATAAATGTGCTACTTTACTACTGTTAGCATAGTTAATACTGCTTTCAAAGTTCTACGGATTGTAAAATTCCGGGGCTTGGCAGTACTACTTATACAACAGTATCAAGGTATCAAAAACACATTCATTCTCTCAACAGCAGAAACCTAAAACAGCAGAAACCTCAACCACCTTCTAACTCAACCTCTTTCAAATCAATCTTTCAAAATCAATGGCGTCTTCATCCTCCTCATCTACAACTCTTTCGATTGTAGATAACCATAATATGCTCGCATATTTGGTTAAAACCCCGGAAGCGACAGACTTTCATGAAATCATCGATTTCTTGAAGGAAAGTCACATCCACTATGCTTTGACTGTAAACCCAACAATCTACTTTAAGCATATCAACTCCTTCTGGAACCACACCAAAATCGAATCTATCGACCACACTAAACTCATTGTGTCGAAGGTAGAGGGCAAACGAGTGGTGGTCACAGAGGATTCTATCCGCAACCATCTCCATCTAGGAGATAATACAAGTATTTTTATGCTTTCAGGCACTGAAATTTTTGAAAATTTAAAAAATATGAGTTATGAAGGGGATCTTACAAAATTTACTTTTTACAAAGGGCTTTTCTCTCCCCAATGGAAATTTCTAATCCATACAATCCAACAGTGCATGTCCACTAAAAGAACAGGTTGGAATGAGTTTGGGAGTGCAATTGCTTCTGCAATTGTATGCCTAGCCACAGACCAACTATTTTTCTGAAATGATTTTTAATGGGATGCTCAGAAATATTGAGCAGTCCTCTAAAATGTTTTTAATGTATCCAAGGTTTGTACAAATCTTCTTAAATGAAGAAATAAATGATTTAAATGCACACTCCAAAATTTTGAAAGTTCTGTCTCATACTCCCAAAGTTTTTTCTAACATGAGGAGACAGAACATTGGATTTTCAAATAAGGTCACTGCATTATTTTCCACAATGCTTAGTGTACCTGCTACTAGGGATGAGGGAACAGAAAACCCATCTGTATCCCAACCCACATCCACTAGTAAGGCTTCCAAAAGAAAACAAGGGACCTCCAAGCCTACCAAAGCTAAGAAACAAAAACAGGCTCAACTTGAGAATCCTCCCCTCAATGAGTCTCAGCCAAATGTAGCAGAGGAGGTGGTCCATGAGGAGTGGGGTGACCATTCTGGAAGGGCTGACCCTACTGCTTCTAGCCCACTGGCAGAGCAGGACAGGATCAACATCAATAAGACCCAACCAGAGGCAACTGCAAATGATGAATCTCCTTTAGGAGATGATTCTGCTGCAGGTCCCTGTACCAAGAACCAAGGGGCCTCTGCTGATCAGGCTAGGCCTGAGGCAGCAGGTAACACTTCCAATGATTCACCAAGGGAGTCACATCCTAAAGGTGATGAGGATAGAATGTACAAGGAATTGACAGAAATGATGGAATTCATGTGGGAGGAGGTGAAAACCCACAGGCAGGTGATTAAGGAGCAAAGCAGGGACATCTCTAAGCTATATAAGATTGTTGATAGTCAACAACAGCAGATAGATGATTTGAAGACTATCTTGCTGAAATGCCTGGATGAGAAGAAGAAGTACATCTGGGTACAAGATGAGGATGTCCCTGAGCCGACAGAGCATATGGGTGCAGAGGAAGAGCCCAGTATGTATAAAAGGAAGGAGAAAGGGGTCTCATCCTCTGAACCTACAGAAACATTTTCTGGAGGTGAGATGCCCAAAATAGACCCTAAGGATAAGGGAAAGGGTCTATTAATTGAAGAAGAGCCTGCTAAGAAATCCAAAGGAAAGTTTGGGGGGTTCACTACCAGGGAGGAGCAGGAGGCTCATGATCCTGAGGTAGCCCTCAGACTACAAGAGAAGAGCAGACTCAATACAATGAGGAAGAGAGGGAGCAGACCCTGAGAGATCTGCTAGAGAAGAAGAAGAGGGCAGAGGCAGAAAAGAAGGCAGCTGCCAAGAGAAGCAGGAAACCAACCAAAGCCCAGTTGAGAAAGACATATATTGGGAGATTGGGGGGTTTGATTCCAGATAGGGAGCTTAAAGGTATGAATTTTGATAGACTGGAGTTTCTGTATAAGAAGGAGGTAGAAAAAGAAAAGTTGGAAATGAGTAATAAGGAGGGTCAGGATGAAAAAGGAGAAGAAGAAGAAAATGAAAAAGAGTTAGAAAGAGATGAAGCACAGCTGCTTAGTCTACTGATCTTGAGGGATGATGGGGTGAGGGTAGATCCATTAGCTACCAAGCCTCCAAAGATAGTAGATTGGGATCATGTACAGCTAGTGCATAAAGGACCTGAATTGACCAAGATTACAAGGGAAGATGGAGCTACAGAGTTCTACAGGTCATTTCAGAAAATTTTGAAGAAATTAGATAGAGATGATGTTGAGAAGATGTATGAAGTAGGAAAGATGAAGTATGAGGGAAAACATGTTGGGAAGGTATTGAACAGATTATTCTGGGAATACTTCCTCATGATGTTTGAACCTGAAAGAGTACATGATATCTTCAGTAGATTCTCAGTAGTTAAGTTTTAGATGTACTTTCCAAGATCTGGTGTCCATCAAGTTGCCTTAGAGAATGTAGATCTTCTATTCATGCTTACTGAAAAACAGTACAACTTGAATCTGGGGTTGATGAGATGCATGATTCAAGTCAAACTGATTACCCTAGAGGACTCAGAGACTGCAAGAGTTCTTCTTCATATGATCCTAAATCAGATACATCAGAAGTCTGAAGCTTCAAAAAGAAGAAGGTAGTATATTAGCATCCCTGGATTTATTTGAAGATTTTTGTAGAAACTTGAATCTGTAGGAGACAGATTAAGTTTAGGGGGAGATTGTTGGGTCTAAAGATGGCTAGAGAACTTGATCGAAGATTAATATTGCTGGTTAGACTACAACTGCTAGGTACTACTGGTGAAGAGGAGTTTCTACTGTTAGATCAAAAGTTACTACTGCTACCGGGTTTTTCACTACCAGTAGAAACAGTTACTACTGGTAGAAAAGATTGAGTTAGTACTGGTAGAACCAAGTTAGTGCTGTTACTTGGAGTTACTACTGTTCTTCAGAAATTAGTACTGCCCGCGTATTTTCAAGAAGTTTCTACTGTTTATGATTAGAGCATCTTTCTAACCATGTGGGCTAATCAAATATCTTCTCTGCAAAAGCAAAAAGCGCTCAGTAAAGCAGAGCATGGCTCAAGACGATAGGAGAATTAGATAGAAAGATTCTTTTCATTAATTACTGTAGCATGTAATTGGAGCTCTATAATTCTATAAATAGAGCTCCTTATCTTCAATAGAATATAGATCAAAGAAGAGTAGAAGTGCAAAAATCATAAGTGTATTCAATAGATTGATAAGCTTGTATAATTGTCATTTGTAAGCTTCAAGGTTAATCATAACCCTGATACTTAAGTGTATTCGTATTATTCAAAGAAATAATATTGAAGCTTTTTGATAATTACTTTGCTTTTACTTGTTATTAATTTATGCTTTAAAACAGATTTAATTTTACTTCTAAATTTATAGATTACTATTCCGCGTTATTTCTATAAAATATTCAATTGCTATAATTATTGACCCGAAAGGTTCAATTCGATTCTGTCACGGTCCCTCAATCTCTTTCAACCAGAAGCTATTGCTGTTGTGTTTCATAAGTTTCTATAAAACTTTAATTTTTGTTTTGTTGTATTTGTGCAGTCCCCCTCACCTTCGCAACAGAGATATGCATTTGATTTTATCTTTTCTATTTTATTAGCTTTCTGGTATGATGTTTTAACTGAAGCAAAGTATGCCTTTAATTAATGTTTTATAGTACAAGATACAATCAAGTGTGATGTCTTTTTACTGGTTCTCCATTTATATCAATCCCCTAAGGAGCTGCATATTTGGAAAGGAGAGTTCTTCCAGAAGGTAATCATAAGCATATAATTATGAGTATATTCCATTGCGAGAATTTGAAGTCACTATGTGTTAGATATATAATTCTGGTGTAATGACAAAGCAAAAAGGTAGACATTATAAAGTCATAAACTCATAAACATTTCAGTGACAACCAAAAGATCTATATGTTCCTGAAAGACAAGGCAATTCGTAGAGGTGAGAAACTGGGATCTAGCCGATTCATGTTGGATTGACCCAAACAGTTTCTGTCTAAAGCTTCTATAGATAAATCAAAAACTGTCTTTACCTCTATGATGTACGTTTTTTACCTTTTAATGATTTTAATTTTAACTAATGAGGTTGTATTAAATCCTTAAACGAGCACCTTGCATAAGTTGGTAAAAAAAATGATATGAGTATAATATAACAATTGTATTCTTATTTGCAGTTTGTGCTGCTTCATTAAGCAATTGCAAAGGTTTTATGCTTTAAAATTACAAATTGGCTGATTTATGAACCCGTTTTCTTTGTAAAGATATATTTGACCCATTTGAGATAATGCAAAACATGATTCTATATATAGGCTGAGTTTTATCAACCTTGTGCTTGAAGAATCTTACATCAAACGTACGATGATGTTAGTTTACTTTGATGGTGGTTGTTTACTTTGGAGATCGATCTTCTCCAAACTAGCCACAATACCATTGAAGCATGGAGTGGTTTCTATGCTACTTTCTGATTTTGATTGTTAATATTGAATTAACATATGGCTTAGTCGTATTGATGTATCACCTGGTTAGTACGATCTGATTTATAGGTCATGGTGCTACGTAATTTATCGGATGAATACCTTTCGTTAATGTCTTTAAAGCAGTTTACCTCAAAAATAAATAAATTATTATATGTAATTCAGATCTTATAATGCACCATTTTACTTGCAAGAAAACTATTACCTTCAAAAGTTTTGAGAATTTGTTGTGTTTTCTACATTGTTGTTTGCTATAATGTCATCTTGATTTAAGAATGAAATAAATTATCACATATTTGTTCATCTGACGGTGATTAAACAAGGGGAGTTTCACATATATGTGAAACATATAGCTAATATTATTAGCAAATTATATCAGTGAGCATGAAAATTTTTCCTTGAACTTATTCTCATGTGTTATTTAGTTATCTCATATTATATTTACATCTTCAGTGTTCCTTACATATATAACAGGTTAACTACTAAGTAGTGAATTATCATGGTCATTGAATTTGTTAAATATATATAAGCTGAAAATATTTGTTTTTAAGTATAGATATAGATATAATAAATAAATAGTTTAATCATAAATGAGTAGATATGAGTTTGCATAATAATCATACGTGATGATGATACACTTATACAAATACACTTATACAAATACACATACAATACAAATACAAATACAAATACAAATACAAATGAAATTTAAAAGAAAAGTAATAATCAAAATTGAAACAGTTTAAACCGGTAAAAAAATAACGGAGAAAGTATATTCAAATGCATGTAACTTCTCAATTAGTAATGGTGGGAAACTTCAAACGAGAGTCGCGATGCAATAGCCGAGTGGTACATAATGTCATGAAAGTTTGTTGTTTCCACCGTCTTCATCCGCAACTTTTTTGCTTTCTCATCCGTGAATCCTCCCGAAGTAAAATGAGATTGCGATTTGTTACCTTTATCCGTATATGAAATTTCAGATGTTAAATTCTTAACGTAGTCTGGATATGACGACCAGCCAAAGAGCGGCGTCCACCAATTGCCCGAGGCAGACGTAGGGCCCGAAGAGGGAATTGTGATTGAGGTGAAAGAAGTAGTCATTGATAGTTCTAAGAAGAAGAAAAATGAAGTTTAATATATAAACGTAATAATTAATTTGACAAGTGGCCAGATGAGATAGGTGTATTTCATTCATTACCTTTGTTTACAAGAGAAAATGTTTAGATATTTTCGCAAGCCAAAAACACCCAACATAGGTGGTACTGATATTATTTAACCGTGTCAAGTTTGGCGCATATACTCGTCTTTTTCCGAATATTTGTACCTACCTTGTATATTTAAAAACTTGGTACAGATTATATAATTTCGGTTCTATAAAAACTCGCGGAATTATAAACTTTGCATCGGTCGTATATGTTTTAGGCTGCATTATAATTGGAAAGAATGGTCTCAACAAGTTACTTATAACACGAGTTTAGGTTACGAAAGCACATGAATTTTAAGATACGCTACATGATTCTGTTGAGTTGTACATGAACACGAAATGGAATGATTAATAAAACTATTAACTGAATAATTATGGTTTACAAGCATATTGGGTTGATGTGTGGCCCAAGTTAAAGCTTAGACGAGCCTTGTTTAGAAAAAGTTGGTAAGCTAATAAATAATTAGCCCATTAAAAGTTTATGGGCTTCCAGAAAATAGGAAACAAATATCTAATAGTTACTGCTAGAGGTGCAAAAAAATCGGTTTTTTCCGGTTTTTTAAATACCGGTTTTAGAAACCGGTCATTTGAAAAATCGGTTTCGGTAAAGCGATTTTTTCGGAATCGGTTTTTTTCGGTTTTAAATGTTCGAAATCGGTTTTTTACGGTTTTGAACCGGTTTTAATCGGTTAGTTTTTTTCGGGTTTTTTCCGGATTCGAATTCGGTATAAGTGTATAACAAAATTTAAATAATACAAATGAAAATATAAAATACAAACATAACTTTTATTTAAACAATGCAATTACAACTAAAAATATAAAATACAAACATAACTTTAATTTAAACAATACAATTACAACTAAAAATATAAAATACAAACATAACTTTAATTTAAACAATACAATTACAACTAAAAATATAACAAATACGAATACATTTCAAGCTTCGGCATGGCCATCATCCGGAAACGTAATCGTGTAGTAAAGTATATCGCGCTTCGGCATTGCCATCACCCGGATACACTTAACTAGTTATGTCATCCCAAACATCATCTTCATCCACGGATTCAACTTCAAGTTCTTCAAATTCACCTTCATCTAATTCGGTCGTTGGAGGTGATATCCCTAATTCGACTTCTTCATCTTCGATAATTTCTTCAATGTTACCTAATAGTGGGCCTTCCAACGTTGTTGTATTTTATATCCTATCCACTCCGTCCAAGTAATCTTTCAAACATACACATACTTTCACGGGTTGAGCGGTTAGTCTTGATCTTCTTTTCGATATTATTCGAAGCTTGGACGGATAATAAATCCCGAGCCATAGCGGATAAAATGGGAAATTGTACTTCTCTTTCTTTCCACCAACTCAAAATGTCAAAATTACGAAACTCCTCAACACTTAAAGTGGTTAAAAAGTTTGTAGACATATAGTGTCCCAACTCGCTTGTTGGAGCCGATGTTCGTTGACGCTTTGTAGCGTCTTCAAGTAAAACATTATAAAGGTTTACATTTATGTAGTAGAATGATGCTCGAGATGTTCCCGCCCGCATTAAGTCAACAATTGGGTTATGTTGTTGACCATATTTTGTTGCATAAATCCCAAATAATTGTGTAAAATGTTTTTCAAATTTAAAAAGTTCATTTGCTATATAGTTCGGGTCGTCGGTTAAATGTAGGTCTAAATTTTCCATAATTGTTGAGATTATACGTTGTACGCCACCAACATTTAAAGTTGGATTTAGTGCGGCGGAACAAGTAAAAACCAAGGGCAAACTACCAAAATATTTTATAAATTTCTTTTTTATAGCTCTAACTATTTTTCTAAACATTGGATATGTCGAGGTTTCAAATTCTTTTAATTTTTCGATCATTATAAAAATTTGGTTTAGAACTAACGAGCTAGTTGGGTAATATACACCCGATAATATAGTAGTAGCCTCTTTAAAAACTACTAAAAACGAAGTTAAATTATTTAGTCGATCCAATTCATAATCGGTTATAGCTACGGACTTATTTTTAGCAACTAACATATCATTAAAAGCATTTAAAGTAACACGTTGTCGTAAAATATTTTCAAACATAGTGTGAGTAGAATTCCACCTAATATTATTATCGTAGCAAGGTCCTAGGGGAGTTTCACCACATTGTGCACGAAAACGTCTATAATTAGCTTGTCGTTCATTACTCGAACTATATATAGTTACTAATAAACTCTTAAATTTTTCATGTATATTAGCACATATTGGTAATGCCGCTTGCATGGACAAATTTATAACATGAGCAACACAACGAGAATGAAAAAAAAGCGCCATCTAAAATTGGTTATATATGTAATTTTAGTAAATTCATAGCTCTAGTATTATTTGATGCATTATCTAGTGAAATTGTAAAAACTTTATCGTCTAAATTATATTCAATTAAAGTGTCATTTAAAATTTTTCGCAAAGTACATCCCGTATGCGGATAACCAAACAATTTAAAAGCAATTGTAGATTTCATCAATAACCAAGACTCGGGATGAAACCAATGGGTCGTAACGGCTAAATAAGAATTTGTCGTACCATGTGGTGCGGTCCAAACATCACAAGTAATAAAAACGCCATATTTATAGTTTTGAAAACCATCAATTATATCTTTTTAGCGGTTTTCCATAATTTATACGCATCGTTTCTAAGGGTAGTACGACTTACTTGTTGGTATCGCGGTTGTAGTCTGTTTTTGATGATATTTGTAAGTTGTTGGTTGTCGAAGTGGTTGAATGGAAGCGCCTCTTGAATGACAAACTTTGTAAAATCTTCTCGAAGCGCATCATTATCGTATATAAATACCTCACCATCCGAACCAAGTGTCGATTGTGACGCATCTTGACTAACCGCTCTACAAGATCCGTTTTTGTGACTTCTTACGGGGTGCCTGGTTGGGGTATTTGGGGCTAAGGAATGGGTAATTAATTACCCCGCTTAATTACCCCGCCAAAATTTCCAATCTGTTTCACGATCCTTGTAAATCTCCTTCATTATCTTATAAATATACATTACATTTTCTCTTAAAACCCTAGCAATTGTTTCTGCGATGCTTATCTACTCTCTAAAATAAGCTTGAATCCAGTCGATCACCATATTCAATCAAATATTTGGAGAAACACTTCACAGAAAACAACTTCTTTCAATGTATTATTTATCTCTCTGCCAACTATCTATAGAGTTAAAGATAAAGTGAGTATAACATGTTAGTGGTTACAATATTATTATTATTATTATTATTATTATTATTATTATTATTATTATTATTATTATTATTATTAGCTTTGCTCATTGTATCACATATCTCACCCCACCGGTTCTTGTTGACGGCTACTGTTTTTTTTAGTTAACATTGTGTATGTATTTACGTAGTAGCTGTATACATGACGTTCTTTTAACTTTTATGATCATCAAATGAAACATTTAGTTTAATTTTTCATATATGGATTAAATGTTCGATCACATAGCATTTTGTCTCAAGAAGAACAATGAATGAAGTGTTTGCTCTTGAATGAATGACTTATTTCTTTGTTATAAGCATTATGATCGACTTGTTTTTTAATGCTTCAATGTGACAATCTGCCATACATTTTTGATATCCGGTAAAGTGCCTGAACAGAGCAATATATAATGATTTACCATAATCATGTGTGTGTATGTATATGTATACTTCATTAGAGCAATATATAATGATTTACCATAATCATGTGTGTGTATGTATATGTATACTTCATTAGATCAGTGATTCAGTTCGTTGAGTTTGCATAACTTTAAGTTCGTGAGTTTGATTTGTGGTAGTTCAATTGTGCTTTTGTAGATCAAAATGGCTCGTACTCCTATTAACAAAAGACAACACAAGTTCCGGTTCGTTGATTTAACTTGCACTATATCAACGTTTGTGTAAACTTTGTTTCGTACATTGCTACCAACGGAAGCGGAACCGGAACCGGAACCGGAAGCTTGTGATTGTATGGTTTCCATTTTCGCAAACAAAGAGTATATATATATCGAGATTTAGAGTGATTTTTGTTGAGACATGTTTTGTGACAACAGATCTAGCTTGTAATAGACTTTTGGTAATTGTAATCAAGTTGGTACATTGGTTTTGAATTGTAAATGAAATATATTGCTTGGTAAACATTTTAGAGTTAAATATCAAAATGCTGAAAAATGTTGACCAAGGTTGACCGCGAACCGAGTCAGTTCGCAGGACAAAAATGGCCTGCGAACCGAGTCAGTTCGCTGGGCCAACATGGGCTGCGAACTGAGTCAGTTCGCAGAGCCCACGAGCCTGCTAACCGAGACGAGTATATATGAAAAACTAGGTTTTCATATTATGGATTTTTTGCCATTTTCTGCCTATCCGAGTGGCTGCGATTCCAGAGAGATTTCCGTGATCTAAAGGCTAGGTATTGATCGTTAACACTTGTTATAATCGATACAAAGCAATTAGACAATTGATTCGCTAATATATTGCGAAAGAATTCGTTATAGATCCTATAACTAGTATTGAAGGATTCCGTACCATAATACCTATAGATAACCTTGTTATCGATCCTATATAAACGGACTTACAATTTTTGAGAATAAAATGGAATGTTGTTGGTGTGTTTTGAACCCAAACCAACTATGACTATTTATAGGGATTTTAGAGGTGCCAAAATACCCAAAAAACTTCAAAAATCCGCTCCCCATAGCTCCCAACGGCTACATAGCCGTTTGATAGGTTTTTCGAAAAAAACCCGGTTAAAACCGGTTTTCTCAAAAAACCGGTTAAAAAACCGGAAAAAAACGGTTCAAAAACCGGTTACCCCGAAAAACTAAAACCGATCAAAACCGGTTCGGTTTTTTTAAAACCGGTTTCCAAATAACCGGTTTCGGTTATTGGGCCGGTTAAAAAAAAAACGGTTTTTTTTTTCATCTCTAGTTACTACCTTAAGCTAGATCATTAATCATTAAGACATAAAATAGAAAAGGATAAATATTTGGAAATGCATTCAACTTGTATATGATGTCTATTGTGTGTACCCAACTCACATTTGATATTTTTAATGCATCTAACTTTCAAAAAGTGCGTTTTAATGTTTTGTATATGTCAGGATCGACTTGATTAAGATCAAGATTAAATTTAACTGCGCTTGAACTTCTTAACAAGAAATTTACGGAATAATACTTGTTAAGTTTGGAAGTTATATGTGTATCTTGTATAAGTGTTTGTATTTAGTAAAGAACAGAACACACAAATTGTATAACAAAAGCTCCAATATTATTTATGAAAATAATACGAATACACTTGATTGTATTAGGGTTACAATAACCTTGAAGCTAACTAATCTATGTAAACTCTCTGTCTAAGCTTACTCTCTTGTATATTTTCTAAAATTACAAAGATGGTATTTATACACCAGGGCATACATACACACATGCTATTAAGGTATGGAACTCTACTTATAAATTGTAGAGTTCCAATTACACGTTATAGTAATTAATGCATAGAAGTCAAACTATCTAAGCATGTTTTGTAGCCGTAAAGCAACCCATGCTTTGTTGTGCACGCTTTGTCAAGATTAGGTAACTGCAGACCCATGTGCGCTGCATATCCTCTGGACAAAGTCAACAGTAGAAACAATGGAAACTGGTCTAGCAGTACTAACTCCAGAAATCATACCAACAGTATTAATCTTGGAATCCTACCAGCAGTACTAACTCTGAGATCCTTCTGGCAGTACTAATCTTGTTCTTGTTCCAGCAGTAGAAACTTTGAAATGAACCGGCAGTAGAAACTTTGGATAGCAGTACTAACCTATATTAAGCTTGGTAGTACTAATCTTTATATCCCAATAATCTCCCCCTAAACTTATGCTTTCTACCCAACAACACTAAGTTTCTCCAGATTTTGATCTTTGACAATTTTGGGGATCACTTCTTCTGCTTATTCATTCTCTTTAGATATTTCTTTAAATCTCTTATCAAAACTGATGCTGCCTCAAGATTTGTGCATTTGACCTTTTGCTTCAGCATGCTCTCTACCACAGCAGGTTTCCATGGATAATCTTTTCCAATCAGAAAATATCCTACACCTCCATCTAACTGGCTATACATATGCACTCCACAGCTATCAAAGCAGTACCAGTAGACAGGTGAGTATTCCTTCATGAACATCCTCATCTTTGCTTCAAGCATATACATTTGCTTCAAATATTCAAACAACTGGTGATCATCATTGTATCCTCTCACTTCTCCAAATCTCTTCAACCCAGCTTCATACACTTCATCTACATCTTTTCTCCTAAAAACTCTCAGCATAGAAGAAAAGTTTCTGTAAGTCTCAACTGTACCCCCTGCCCTTATCACCTTATATTGCCTCCTGTTTGACTCATCTAGTATCTGATACCAATCTATAATTGGATAATCTACCTTCAAAGGCTCACAGTCAACTGAATCAATAAGCACTATTCTTCCTTCAACATCTTCATCTTCCTCATTTCTATCTTCAGCAGTAGATGGCACATCAGTATGCACATCTTTTTCAACATTCTGCTTCTTTAGCACTTTCTCAAAGTATCCTTCACTTTGTGTGCTCTGGGTAGCATCTTTCTTTCTCTTGAAAGTCTTGATACCCTCTTGTACAGGCATATCATGCATACCCTTCATTTTCTTTTCCTTTTCCACTCTTATATCTTCTGATCCTTCTTTCAGGATCCTCTGTTCTCTGTCATACATCTCTTTCAGTGTATCAAATGACATTGCTTGTAAGATTTTTACATTTGTGCCCAAAGCATTCCTCAGGAAGGCTATATAATCTTTCTTCAATTGAGCTTTTGTTTTAGGCTTAGCCTTCTGCTTTTTATATCTTGCTTTAGACTCCCTTCTCTTCTTTTCATTTAATAATCTTAGTAGCTCAGCTTCTCTTTCCTCTTCTGTATACCTCTGTCTTTGTTTTTCTTGTAACCATCTAGCCAATTCTTCATCTGCCTCTATTTGATGTTTCCTTTTGAGAGGTCTTTCTTCTTCAATTAGAATGCCTTTTCCCTTATCCTTGGCATCTAATTTCTTTGGCATAGCAGCAGGTGCATGTTCAGATGGTTCTCTTATGCTTACACCCTTTTCTTTTACTCTTTCTTTCTCCTTAGGGCTTTCAGATACCCTTATTAATACCTCTGCTGCAGCAATCTCCTCATTAACCCCAGCAGTACTAACTGGCTCATTTAGCCCATCAGTATTAACCACATATGCACTGGCAGTACTAACTGGCTCACCAAGCCCAACATTATTAACATCATCTGCACTGGTAGTACTAACTGGCTCACCAAGCCCAGCAGTATTAACATCTTCTTCCTCAGTCTCTGTAGTACTAACTCCAATGCTAGCAGTAGCAACTGGAGTAGTGTTAATCTTTTCAAGTAGCAGCTTTACCAACCCCTTTAATTCCTTGATCTCATCACCTTGAGATGCTAGCATTTCCTTCTGCCTAGCTACCTCTTCTGTCAGTTTGGTACATAAAGTCGTCAATTCATTTGGTGATAAGCTATCCTCACCACTGCCAGAAGTGTTAACCTCTATTAGTGGATCATTGGAAGGTTTAGCTAATGTCTCAGACCTAGTCTGAGCATCATTAGCCCCAATGTGGTTTCTTGGCACCTGGGACCACTGGATACATTGATATTCACTGGATCCTGTGCATTAGAAGAGTCCAATGGCATCTCTGTATCCTGTGTTGCCATGGATTGGGTCCTAGTTCCATTACCACTGTCCTGTTCTCCCAATTGGGCAGAATCAGTAGTGGCAACCCTTTTCATATGGTCATCTTTCTCTTCATTGACCACCTCATTTAAATCAATTGGCTGATGCATCTGAGAAAGAGGAGTCTCAGGTGCATGTTTCTTAGCCATTTTGGCTTTTCTGGAGTTGGTTTAGGGTCCATTGTTTTCCTAGTTTTAACAGCAGATGTGGGTTGAGAAGTAGTAGGTGTGGCTACTTCTTCATCTGCTGTGGAGGGTGCATGTAGCATATGTGCAGTTAGGTTTGTGACCCTCTCAGAAAACATAATACCTTTGACCGACCCTGTTCTCCTCATATTTGAAAATAATTTTTGTGTATGTGAGAGGAGAACAATTTTACCACCAACTCTTGGTAAATCAGTCAATTCATTTTCAAAAATGCGTTGTAAAACCTTGGATACATTAAAAACTTTGAGTCAGTGTGTTCCAGGTTATACAACATCCTAGTAAAAATCATTTTTGAAAAATTGAACTTTATGTTATTAGCTAAGCAGATCAAAGCTGAAGTTATGTTACTGCTAAACTGATCCCATGCAGTTCTTTTTTGTGAAATGCATTGTTGCAGGGTATGAATCAGAAACTTCCATTGAGGAGAAAACATAGATTTAAGAAAAGTTAGTTTATTCAACTCCCCCTCATACCCTAGCAACAATAAGTTTTCATAAATTTCAGATACATATAAGCATTCAATACCTTCTTCATCATGAAGTTGAAGATGAGCACGAATGGATGCCTCTGTAACTCTGACGTTTTACCCTGCAACTTGACCAACAATGGTAGCCACCCCATCAACTTCTGTCTTTTCAGCAGAAGTCCAAAAGTCGTTTATATGTGAAATAAAAATGATGGGGTTAAAGCGCTACCTTTAACTTACTATGTTTTAGAAAATTTACAATTTCATAAAAATCTTCTTCCCCTTTTGGTTTTAGCAGATAAGCAAGCAGATTGTGCTTATCTGCGGTTGGTAAAACAACATTAGAAGATGAAGGAGAAGTCATTTTAGTTGGTAAAATTGAAAATTTTGCGATTGAAAAGGGGATTTTGATCGCTTTTTGGAAGTTCAAGGTTAACAGTAGGTGAAAAGCGAAAAGTGAAAAAGGTTTGCTATTTATACTATTTGAAAAGGGGCAGCATTAAATGCCCTAATTTTAAAATGGAATAAATTGCACCAGCAGTATTAAATTGAAAATTTTGTACGAGCAGTATTAAAACATACCCCGTATTTAAGTTATGCTAGCAACAGAAACCTTTTATCACAATCAGCAGTAGAAACACACACTAATATGACTAACAGTACTAACTTAGGAAAACAGTACTATTATTTATTAGTTACACGAAGCAGTATTAATAATGACTAATAGTAGCAGTAGAGACTACATTAGCAGTATTAAACATGCAAGACATTAATAGCAGTACTAAAAGAAAAGAGCAGTATTAAAAATGCTCACAATATTAATACTAGCAGTACTAAAAGTGAAAAGCAGTACTAATATTAACAGTATCAAGAATACTGACATCCTTAAGTATTAGAACAACATTAATGGCAGTACTAATTTTAACAGCAGTATTAAAATTACTTATCAATGTTAACACTAGCAGTACTAAAAGTAAAAAGCAGTATTAAAATTGACAGTACTAAGAATACTGACAGCATAAATTAGTAGATCAGTATTAACCCATGAAGAAGCACAAAAATTTTATAAAGAGCAGTATTAATAAAGATTTATGAAGAATTTATCATTCCAATACTTGTAACCAGGATTGTAAATCTACCCACATCAAATACTTTTGTGAATAGATCTGCAAACTGATTATCAGTATGAACTTTAAAAATCTGAATTAATCTTTTCTCATTACAATCTCTTATAAAATGATATCTGATTTCAATGTGCTTAGTTTTAGAATGTTTTACAGGGTTATTTATAATACTGATAGCAGAGTTGTTATCAATAAATATAGGAGTATTTAGAAAAGTCAAACCATAGTCCAACATCTGATTCTGAATCCAAAGCACTTGAACACAATAACTTGATGCTGCAACATATTTTGCTTCTGCTGTAGATGTAGACACTGTAGTTTGCTTTTCGCATTACCAAGACACAAGTCTTCCTCCCAAAAATTGACAACCTCCAGATGTAGATTTTCTATCCATATTGGCTCCTCTATAGTCACTGTCAGTGTATGCAATCAAGTCAAAGGAAGAATTTTTTGGATACCAAAGGCCCAATTTTGGTTGACCTTTGAGATATCTAAAAATTCGCTTGACTGCATGAACATGTGACATTTTAGGATTTGCCTGGAATCTAGCACAGACACACACAGCAAACATAATATCTGGTCTGCTAGAGGTTAGATACATGAGGGATTCAATCATAGACCTGTAGAGGTGTTCATCAACATCCTCCCCCTCAAGATCTGCATGCAATGGTTTGTGTGTCTCCATTGGTGTGCTAGCAATCTTTGCATCTTTGTATCCAAACTTCTCTAGAATGTCATTAACATATTTTTGGCTTATGAAGATCCCATCGTTCTGTTGTTTGACTTGTAATCCTAAGAAGAAAGTCAACTCTCCCATAGAGCTCATCTTAAATTTCTGATGCATCAGTGCTTCAAATTCTTTACAAAGACTATCCCTTGTTGAACCAAAAATAATATCATCTACATAGACTTGAACTAGTAGGATATCATTTTTAATTCTTTTGATAAACAAGGTTTTGTCAATTGCACCTCTTTTGAAACCATTATCCAACAGATAAACAGATAATGTACACTTTATTTGGATAAAGTGCTTTGTCCAATCTGTACACTTTATTTGGATGCTTTGGATCTTCAAACCCTAGTGGTTGGCATACATAGACCTCTTCTTCAATAGTGCCATAAAGAAAAGCACTTTTCACATCTATCTGGTATACTTTGAAACCCTTAAAAGATGCATATGCCAAGAACAACCTAATGGCCTCTATTCTAGCTACAGGAGCAAAGACCTCATCATGGTCAATGCCCTCTTCTTGAGAATATCCCTGAGCAACCAGTCTTGCTTTGTTCTTGATCACAATACCTCTCTCATCTTTCTTGTTTCTGTATACCCATCTTGTACCAATTGCCCTTTTTCCTTTTGGGAGATCCACTAATGTTCAAACATCCTGAATCTTAAAACTGAAGCAGCTCTTCTTGCATTGCTTCAACCCAACTTGGATCTCTCAGGGCTTCATTTGCCTTCTTGGGCTCTATCTGAGATAGAAAACAGACAAATAAAGAAGTATTGATGTCTTCTTCATTAAGTCTGGCAGATCTTCTAGTTTGCATTGCAGAGTCAATATCACCTATTACATTCTCCAATGGATGATAGACTTTGTACTGTTGATACTGACTAGTAGATGATAGAGGAATCCCAGACTCCAGATTTGTATCATTTTGTTCCATTAGAATGCCAGTCTCAGTCGAGGATAGACTAGTTGGATCTTGATTCTCATCTACATTTTCTTCTGCAGGTACATCAGCAAAACAATCTGCTTCTAAATTTGCATTTCTTTCTGCATTCTCATATGTATTCACACCATTTGCTTCTTCTTCTGGAAGCATTTCAGGATCTGAGGATGTATGGCCATCACATACTGTTCCTGACTTGATGTGATTGGTTCTGAACTCTGAGCTTGTTGTTGTGGAGGTGGTTGAAAAACTTCAGGTGGATTAGGTGATCAGAAGGGTAGAGTGATGTACTCCAATTGAGTGTCTTTCTTCTGATTTGGAGCACTTGATTCACCTGTACTTGTATCTGCATTTGATGACTCATATACATATCTGAAAGATTGGGTTAGAGCATCAATATCAAATAACCAATCTGGACCTTTGCCCACAACACTAGGTGTATGTTCATTAAAGGTCACATTCATGGTTTCCTCCACTATTCTAGTCATATGATTGAATACTCTATATTCTTTACTTTGGGTAGAGTATCCAACAAAGACTCCCTCATCAACTTTGCTCTCAAATTTACCTAGGTGATCTTTGGAATTTAAGATAGTAACATGACATCCAAAATAGTTTGAAAAAGCTAATTAAAGGTTTTCTTTTGAAAAACAAATCATATGGTGTCTTGTTATGAGGCTTAACAACTAATGCCATGTTCTGAACATAACAAGCAGTACTAACTGCTTCTGCCCAGAAAGTCATAGGTAGTTTAGCATCTGCTAACATGGTTCTAGCAGCCTCAATTAGTGTCATATTCCTTCTTTCTGCTACTCCATTCTGTTGTGGAGTTCTAGGAGCACTAAACTGTCTTTCTATTCCTTTTGTTTCACAGAATTTGTTCATTTCATGATTTTTAAATTTTGTTCCATTATCACTCCTGATGATTTTAACTTTCTGATTAGTTTGATTTTCAATCCTAGTAATGAATGATCTAAGTATGTTGCCTGTTTCATCCTTAGTTCTAAGAAAGAATACTCAACTAAATCTGCTAAAGTCATCAATGATCACCAAGCAATAAACTTTCTTTCCTATACTACTAACATTAGTTGGTCCAAACAGATCCATATGTAGTAAATGTAAAGGAGAGAAGTTTGAGTCACACCCTTGTTCTTATAAGAAGATTTGTGTTGCTTGCCTTTTTATGTGACTCATTCTTCTATGTCAAAGATCTGATTCATCAATAGTTGCCTTTGAGATAAGACAGTTTAATTCTTGTTGAGGTTTCATGTTTGCCAAGTCACAACAGTACACATTATTCTTTCTGGGAATTTTCATTAAAATCATGTTTTCATTTAATTTAAATTTGTCAGAAAGAATAAAGCATTCTGTGTCAGTAAAAAGAACAGGGTTCTTTTTCTCTGTGATTTGACTCACACTTAGCAAATTGTACCTCAATTGTTCAACATAATAAACATCATGAAAACTCATCTTATTACTGTTGACAAATCCTTTTCCTGTAATCCTTCCTCCTTTAGGATTACTTCCAAAAGCTACATAACCTCCATCTAATTGTTTGAAGTTCTGCAGCTTGCTTCTGTCCCCTGTCATGTGCCTTGAGCATCCACTATCAATATGCCACAAACTTCTTGACTTGCTCTGCACAGATAGACATAGTAAAGATTATCAATTTTCTTTGGGAACCCAAATCAATTTGGTTTTGGGTCTCCCTTGTACATCCACAAAGTTAACTCTTTCAAAGATCATTGCTTGTGGTGTACCGTTGGTTATGGAAACTTTTGATTGATGTTTCCAAGTCCAACTGATGTTATACTTAGCAGCAGAAACTGGTTTGAAAGTGTTACCAGTATGATTTTGCCTAGCAGTATTAAAATTGATAGCAGTGTTAATACGTCTAGCAGTATTAACTGTCTTAGCAGTTCTAACTGTGCTACCAGTATTAATTGGTGTAACACATTTAACTGAAGTAGTAGCATTCTGCTTAACAGTATTAACATTACTAGCAGTCTTAATATGATTGGCGGTATTAACTTTTAATGCTGCTTGAGTCTTGATGCTTTTGGCTTTGTTTTTGATTAATACTGCCACAATAGATTTTGGTGCAGCAGTACTAACCAACTTAGCCTTGCTTTTCCTGACAGTACTAACAGAATTATTTGTATTTTTTAAAATTTTGAAGATTAGTTCTGTTAGTATCTGTCCATGGTGATCTCATAACCCTTTTATTTCTTTGATTATGATAACACTCATTCTGAAGATGGTTTGTTTTCCCACAGATAAAGCATGCCTTTAACTTCATTATTTGAAAATTCTTTCCCAGTATTTGTGAAACTGATTGATTCCAGTTTCTTTGGTTTTCCCTGGGAAATTGTTTTGTTTTGAAAAATGGTAATGAAGTGCTTGCTTTGCATTTACAACTAGTATAGTTAACATTTGCAGATTTAACATGTTCAATTTTGTTAACAGGTTTACTAATTGCTTTTGTCTTTTGATTTACAAATCCTAGGCCTCTCCTAGACTTGTTTTCTGTAGTTGTCTTCTGTTCTACCCTCATTTTTGTCTTTTCTTGAAACATCACTTTACCCTCTGCTAATTTCTCACCAGAAATTTTAGAAATTAGCCCAGTATGCACTTTGTTATTTTGCAACCTATTGTTTAAACTAATGCTTGTTGTTTCAAATTTAAACTCAACTTTCTTAAATCTACCAGACTTAGACTCTTCTTCATCATCAGATGTTCACTCAGCTATCTCAACTTTATCATCTTACATTTCCTCCTTTAACTCATTTAAATTTAAATCAGTTTTAGATGGAAAGTAGTTGTTGTTATATGGTGGATGTACACTGTTATAACCTAGGCATATTTTGATTTTATCATGTATTTGTGCCTTGATTATATTTTGTACATTTTTGGATGCATTTTCTAAGTCGCAAACCTTTAGTTTTATGCTTTCTTTCTCACAAGTGACATCTGCTAATTTTTTGGTTAGCTCATTCACTTTGTCTTGTAATACATCCCTTTCCCACTTAGCATACTTAACATCATAATCAAACTGAGTTTCATTTTTCTTATACGCTTCAATGGTCTTTTCTAGGTTTTCTATGGCAGCCGTTGTATGTCTATGTTTAATATCCCACCCTTTTAACTCATCACAGATCTTAAAGTTGTGATCTCTGTAATGTTTAACCGTTTTCTTACATATACTAGAGCACAATTTAATCTGTACCTCATATGGGATGTCACTGGACTCTTCTGCATCAGAAAGTGCCATCAGTGCCTTGTTCTGAACCTCTAGCTCAGCGTGGTCACTCCAATCAAATCCCATACCATCTTGGGATACCAAAGCACTTGTACCTGTTCCCTGACTTTGAATTTGAACAGGAACACTTCTTCTCTGTGCTCCATTAAAACCTCCTGACCTTTGACCATTTGTCTCCTGCTTTTCAGATCTGCATTCTTTGGCAAAATGACCCATTTTGTGGCAGTTGTAGCACTCCACTTTACTTTTGTCAAAACCAGCATTGTCTTCTCTCTTCATTGAGAAATTGTTTCTGTCAGTTCTTTGTAGGTATCTTTTTGCCCTCATGGTAATCATGGCCATCTGCCATTTAATATCCATCTCCTCTAGGTCATCAGGATTGATCTGTTCTAGTTCTTCATTAGTCAGTGATGAAGTCACATGACTAGCAAAGAAAGCTTCTAGAACATGATCACAAAATCTATCCTGTGTTGAGTATCCAGCTCCAAATCTTGTAGGAGCAGATGTAGACATAAATGCTAAGTTTGAATCTACTTGAACTCCTCCAGATGACATGAATGCAGCATTCTGCACATTTGGAGTGTATCCTGTGGATTGCTTCTTGTTCTCAACTTTTGGCTCAAATGATCTCAGATCATTGTATAGATCATCAAGCTCTTTATCATCCAAATTACTTCCCTGTCTCAAGGCAACAGTATAAATTGTCCATTCATCTCCAAGTGATCTTAGAAACTTTCTGTTAAGATCATCTTTGTCAATCTTAACATTGTGGTTTTCAAGATCACCCACAAGTTTAGAAAATCTGTCAAAAACTTGTGTTAATGTTTCAGACCTGACAGAATTAAAATTCTCAAATTGTTGTTTTAACAAAGATCTTTTATTTTTCTTGGTGCTTTCATTGCCACCAAATATTTTCTCTATTGCTTCTAAAAGAACTTTTGCATCCTCACAATTTTCAAACTTTCTTTGATATTCATTAGGAATGGATATCGATAGAATGCTAAGAGCTTTAAATTCTGTAGCTCTTTCCTTTCTTTCAGCATCTGTGTTTGGTGGTGCCCTTGGAATTCTGACAACATCACCATTAACAGGATACTGAGGACCATTTACACAAATATCCCATAGTTGATAGTCTGTAAGCAACATGTACTGCTTCATCCTATTTTTCCACATATCATACTCATCTGGTCTGAGTATGGGGATTTTATTTGCTTGAGTTTCATCAGAAGACATTTTCTATAAAAGTTTTAAAAATAACTTTTAAACAAACCAAAATTTTGACTTCCAAAAGTTCAAAGCAACCAAAAGCTCTGATACCACTTGTCAGGATCGACTTGATCAAGATCAAGATTAAATTTAACTTGCTTGAACTTCTTAACAAGAAATTTGCGGAATAATACTTGTTAAGTTTGGAAGTTATATGTGTATCTTGTATAAGTGTTTGTATTTAGTAAAGAACAGAACACACAAATTGTATAACAAAAGCTCCAATATTATTTATGAAAATAATATGAATACACTTGATTGTATTAGGGTTACAATAACCTTGAAGCTAACTAATCTATGTAAACTCTCTGTCTAAGCTTACTCTCTTGTATATTTTCTAAAATTACAAAGATGGTATTTATACACCAGGGCATACATACACGCATGCTATTAAGGTATGGAACTCTACTTATAAATTGTAGAGTTCCAATTACACGTTATAGTAATTAATGCATAGAAGTCAAACTATCTAAGCATGTCTTGTAGCCGTAAAGCAACTCATGCTTTGTTGTGCACGCTTTGTCAAGATTAGGTAACTGCAGACCCATGTGCGCTGCATATCCTCTGGACAAGGTCAGCAGTAGAAACAATGGAAACTGGTCTAGCAGTACTAACTCCAGAAATCATACCAGCAGTATTAATCTTGGAATCCTACCAGCAGTACTAACTCTGAGATCCTTCTGGCAGTACTAATCTTGTTCTTGTTCCAGCAGTAGAAACTTTGAAATGAACCGGCAGTAGAAACTTTGGATAGCAGTACTAACCTATATTAAGCTTGGCAGTACTAATCTTTATATCCCAACAGTATAGTACTTTTAAAGATGTGTCAACTTCGACGGATGACACGTGACACCTTAAACAGAGGATATCAACAAGATAAATTTTAAACACACTTTTTGAAAGTTAGATTCATTAAAGAAAACAAATATAAATTGGATACACACAATAAACATCGGGTACAAGTTGGATGCATTCTCAGACACTTATCCCAATAGAAAATAGAGAAATACATTAATATTTTGTGTTATTAAATACAAAAGAAGAAGCAATAACAAAATTGACAGTATATAGAATCATAAAACAAATACAAGATCTTTATATAATAGTAGCATTAGTATGTCATACTATACAAGAACTTTGACACATGTTTTTAACATTTCTGTCTTTTTGAATCATTTCGATTGATTTTGCAGTGTGTCAAAATCTCAGTTCTCAGGTACGACCGTACGAGTTTATCTTTATGTCTATATTTTTAGGCCTATGTATCATTTTCTTACTAATGTAGATTCTAACAATATTCTAACAGAGGTTGTGACAGAGCACCCGCGTCCTCATACTCAGCTGCATCCAATTCGCTCAAATGATGAGGAGGAAACACTTTTGGTAAAATGTATTGTCTTATGACGATGAGAAGGAAGAACGGCACAGGAAAGAGAATGCCCGCGATTGGGATCCATGTCACAGCGAAACAGACTAGGAAGTAGACAATCTGGAAGACTGTGAATAACACTATGGTTTTATAAGGCACATACTTAACAAAAGCAGAGTGATCATTTTCAAGAACCCTGCAAAATTTTGATCATGAAACATTAGTATTAGAGCCGACAAACTTAGACATTTTTATTATCATTTGAGTTTGTTTGGGCAAATAAAACACATCCAGGCGGGTCCAAATGGGCTTTCATTAAAAAAAAAAAAAGCTTAAAAATTTACGGGTAAAAATGGACTGTATCGAGTTGGGTTGACCAGCTAACACTTTTTCTATAGTGATTTTTTCATTCTTTCCTAATCATAATCACCAACCATATAAAGTTGATTTCATTAACCCAAACTACTTAAAGTTGGTTTTTAAATTGCATGTAATATGTTACTCTTGTTATGACATGCAAAAGAAAACGTGAATAGTAGTGGGCTAACTGGCCCTGCCGGAGACCCAGACCCCGACCCATTTAACATGTTTGTTAATAATATCTGTTACTTAGCCCAACCCGATCAGCCCATTTTCCCCGCCTCTAATCAATATAAAAAGTTAAAATCTTGTAAAATAACTTACTTGTAACTCCGTCCAGGAGGAATGAAAAGAAGTAAGATTCTTTCCCAGAATTGGTTTCCAGGAAGGCTGTCAATGGCCATATAAGCGAAATAACCCCATAAAACCGAGGTGGGTATCGATTTAATGATGGGCATGGCACACATTGATGCTGCTAAAAGAAGTGACTGTAGAAGGTTGCTGACTCTTTGCTCGTTAACTCGAACTGGCAAGTAGGCATCAATGTGTTTCTCAGGATCAAACTTCTCCGTTGTGTTTTCTCCTCGGTTTGCTATACGGATGACTGCTTCTTGCAAGTCTTTTAGTTCACTAACGATCACACTTGTCTGCGATGAAACACAATTAGTTAAAACATGGTGAGGAAATTACCACTAGGTGTTTGTATGTGTTATGAATTGAAAGCTTGTTCTATGGGATTTTTTTTTTTTTTTTGTTAATTTTTATATTTTAAATGATAAAGTATTGTCTGGATGTGCTTCTAAGTTGTGATAAACAGATACTTAAATATTCAAGTGTGTTTTTTGCCATATTCTTCTAATAATAAATTAGGGGAAATAAAATTTGCTGCTAGCAATTTGTGTACCGGCAGCAGCACATATCATATCCCTGTAACTTAATTTTGATAAAATGATCAAAAATGACATTTATGTGAAAAGGTAGACATTGTTTGTGAAATGAAAGTAAAGTGTAAAAGGAGTATATAAGAAATCTTACGTTCTCTTTAGAGAAAGAAGTGTTTGTTGCAAGTAGTATAAAGCGAATCAATGACATATGTTCATCCAAAATATTAAAACCGATTATTGCGACTCCAAGTTTTAGCTTGTACGAATAAAGATGGAAACTTACAAGTGGGGAGTTGTCAATTTCTATGAACACATTTTGCATCTTGTTGTATATCTCAAAACCACTAGCATTCTCTTTTATGCTTTCATTGGCACCCTCCACCATCTTCGTCCTGATAATCTGGTAATGTATTTCGACTGTTATAAATTCAACCATATTTATTCAATTGGTGAAGCAGAATTTTATTTTTTTACTGTAGAATAATTCAGTTTGGACTTGCCTGTTGTTTAAGAACGGCTAGACTTTTAGTATGCATTGGAGACTGAGGCAAAACACCATTTGAAGGAGGTAATCCAATCAAGCCGCAAAGCAATGTCTAGGAGAACATTTAGTACATAGGAAATTAAGGTTTGATGGCTACCAAGCTTAAAAGAAGGTTATGTATAACAAGACAAGATGAGCTAATTGCATAACAAGGAAACTGATTTCAGTTAACCAACTTTGTTTAGCTGAGTTAAAAGGATCAAAGTTTCAAAAGAAAAAAAGAGTTCTAAAAGTATACTCCGTAAATAAAGTTATCAGGTAATTGACTTTCAAAAACCCAAATTAAGGTAACCTGACCCGTGGGTCAAGATGACCATGTGCAGGAATTTTGACAATGTTTACTTTTTTTTTTTATGATTTACGCTCACATGGCGCCTGTAAACCGGTTAACTTACAAGATTACTACAAATTGATTATGAAACTTTTGTTGTTATTTTCTGGAGTTAAAAAAGGTTGGTTACCTGGAATAGAAATTTGTTCAAACATTTTGCAATAACAAGAAATCACGGTACCGTAAATCCAAGCAGTAAAATGTCATAATGATAGGCAGATGGGTTCTTGAGATTAAATTCTTTTTGCTGCGCCAATTGTGAAGCAACACTATGGTCGAAAAAATATAGCCCAGCTATCATGACAGCAGGTATGAAGGCAGCCAGGATATACACCAGAGGAACCTTACCCATGTCCTGCAAGTCAATTGTAAGAAAGGAAGTATATGTGGCAATTTAGACTGATTTACTTATTAATGTGTCGATTTGTGTTATGCTATATCTATACAGGTAAGATCAGAGAATTAACTAACAAAGAAAATGAATCAAATGAGTTTCAAACGGGTCTAAATTTAGTCATAATAGTCTGTTTTAGTTATTGATGTGTGACATATATCTAAATCGTTGGATTCAAAAGCTTAGATAATTCTTGTAATAGTATAAGTTTTGCAATCATTTCTATCAAAATTGGCCAAAAGTATTTCGGGTCAGCCCAAACATGAATTTAGTATACAGCTGTTTTGACACATTACCCAACACATATGTTACCCAACACATACGACCCAACCATTTTGTCAACTCTAACACAAAGTAAACAATTGGCTGCTAAAACTTTAAAGTGTAACTTTAAAGGGCAACTAAAGGGAAGTTTGCAACGATGTACCTTGATTACTGTCCAGTGATATAGAGATTCATAATCCCATAAGAGTGGGCTAAAAAGTCTTCTAGGAACTCCCGATGGCGTATTGCTTGGTACGCAAAAAGAGAGGGCGGTCCACACAACAACCATCAACGGAACCCCATAGTCAGCTATGAAACTTCTAAGCCACCCTGCATCAACCAAAAATAAATAAATAGTTATTTCGACAAATATAGGGGCTTTTGTGATTTCCTTACAATTAAGACTACTTTTATTACCAAGTAAAAGTGGTTAAGTCAACAGGGAAAAAGAAACTTGAGTGTCTTTAGTGACAGAAAATTTATGCAGGAATTTTCTGACATTTTCCCTGATATAGTGAATAGTGAGTCCATCAAATACGGTAGCAGTAAACTTGACATACAAAGTTCAGAAAATGGCGAAAAAGATTACTCGTTACCTGTTCCATACACCCATGATCTAGCTCTCCTGCTTTTTAATCCTGTGTATAAAAGGCCGAACGAGAATATAATTGCCAGCAGGCCGTTAGTGTAAAGCCACTGAAATGGATACTCATCTGAACTCGGGTCCTCTAATTTGGGAATTGTGAACTCACTTAACAGACCCTAATCAACAAAATCACACTCAAGTATAACTGCCTTTGCAATATCGACCAAAAAATGTCTTTATAACTTATGTCCATGTGAAATACCTTGATGGCCTGTTGAATGAAAAGAACGGAAATTAGCATCCCAAACGTTTCCCCTGCAATCCTTGTGAATTTACTGATTATATCACAAGCATTAAATATTGCCATAAGAAACAAAAGCAGCGATGTCCATGTGCATACCCTGCAAGAGTGATGTGGATCAGATTGAGAAGCTAGCAAACTTTATTATGGAACAATGGGAGCATAACAATTAACAAACTCATTGAACAGAAGTCCAACTTCAAAACACAATAACTGATCGTCAAGGTGGGCCCTCACATTATAAAAAAAAAATAGATAGTCAATATTGACTCTAATCATATATGATTAGAGTCGATCTGTACCGTCTAATTTTTTGATCCTAATGCGCAGATTGGTTCCATGGTTCTCAAGTTTTTTTAGTGGTCTTAAACCAACATGCCCATGTTTTCTATAAATGTTACGTCCATACACTGTTTTTAAGTCCGCTATCATCACAAAGTTATATGGAATTATATAAATATATAGTACCATCCGGCCCAAGCCAAGAACAGTTGCTGCCCCAAATCTTGCCTTCCTTTGGCGAAACTGTACAAGTATGTATACATTATAATAGTAGGTTCTGCAACTCCAACTATCATAAGAGGTTGTCCCCCAAGAATGGAATGTATGATGCCACATATAGCAGTAGAAGCTAAAGTCTCCACAGTGCTCAAGCTTCCATCTATGTCATTATGCAAAGAAAAAAAGGGTGAAAAATGAACTCATAAATAAGGTCATGTAAAATTAAACTTAGACATAGTTATATGTCACGTATTCACAAGCTGTATAATGTAAGAAATGGTTACGTGCATCATGATGTATCAACTTTATTAAAAAATCTATCGTATATATCAAACTTAGCTTCAGTTAACGCTAATGTATGTATCTGACCCTTTACAGCTCGTAAATCAATGATGTGGCACCGATTTTGATGACTTGACAGAATGATATGTCTACTTATATGGATTTTAGAGTGAGTTTGGATTAGATGTTTTGATATGTAGGAATGTGATTGAGAATGGATGAGAATAATAGAAGGTGTTTTGTTAAAGGGGTGAGGCTCTAAGATTTGTGACTGAAACCGTTAAACTGAGGATTTTTTCAAAACCACCTAAGATGATGGGTTTACAACTGATACCATTTCTCATTCAACTTCACTATCAATCATACGCATAGCGATTCCTTTAAACAAATCAAACGCACCCTTATATACATACAATAACTATTGAGTAACGTTCGATACATTTTGAGACAGTTGATAAACGGGTAAACGTATAAGGTTTTCCCTGTTCAGATTAACGGTGAGGGAGAGTATTTTTACTCAGATGTACACGGCCTAACCGAGGTATCCTCGTGATTGTTTTTTAGCTTTTCCCTAGCCACCCCAAAATGTGCATCTAGTGAGTTTTGAACCTGAGACTTCTCTTGTGAGAATATCAGGAGGCCAACAATTTGAGACAGTTGCTGTTATACAATTATATAATTGTTATTAAATGGATACCTACCATGGTTTATACTCATGAATACAATATGAAACTCAGAAGACTTTATTACTATATCAACTGTTGAGAGTGAAGATCAAATAGGTAGAACACAAATGGTTGATGAAGCTGAAGTAGTTGCGGTGCAATGGTCTGAATTGCAGCGCAATGGTCTGAATTGCGGCACAATGCTGAAGTGAATTTGATGGGCAAAAGTCACTGATGGCGAGTTGCGGCGAAACTTACAGGATTGCGACGCAATTGGGTCTGACGGCCAGTTTTCTTGTTTTCCAAGTTTTGCTTCACTATATAAATATAACCTTATATAACCTATGTATTTGTAACCCTAACTCCTCGGAATTTAATAAGATTTCTCTCTAGTTTGGCCGTGGATTAAACCAATCGAATAGATTGGATATAACCCCGTAATATTCGCGTTTTTGTTTACTTTTCTCGTAATCTTAATTGCATGTTTGCTTGTATCTGATTCCTTTATTGTTTGTGGGGTATAATCTAGTAGTTATACGTTTTTCGTTGGGTCCTAAATTCCTAACATCAAATAAGCACTTTTGAGATTGTTAATTTGAGATTTGCTTAATGCTTATGAAAAGATTATGTGGGAGTAAAGTAAGCTACAAAAGTTGATTCATAGATGAGTACCTGTGTCTCTGCTAAGTTGCTCTCCAAAGGCAATGACAGGAAGTGCAGAAGCAAAGAAGATGTAAGTTATTGGAGCTAATATCCTACCACAACAATAAATTAAAATTAAAATCTTTTAAAAAAGAAAAGTACTACTCCAATTAACTACTGCTAAAAACCTAGGTTATGAATAAACATATATATTGTGGATACATGCATGAAAACTAATTAACCTGATTCCAGACATGATACCAGCAATCCAATCTTGTTTGTAACACAATGCTCTTCCTCTAATGTCTCTTATAATCCCTCTGAATGGAGATTTCATACTTTCCATCCTAATATTATCAAATAATCCAATCAGTTTATAGGTTTAACTGCTCATTAGAAGTGTTTAACAGCTCATTGCATATTTACATAAAATGGGACAAGGTATAAGTTTGTTACATCAAAAGGCAAGTGTAAATAGTCAACTATATATATAGCAACTTAGCAAGCGCCCTAAATTTGTAACACTTACATGCAGTTTGCCGGAAAAAAAAAAAAAAAATTTTGATAGTGCCTTATGCTCAAACCATGTACAAGAAACATTTCATTTAGCTAGTAACACAACAAAAAAATGTCATTACATCTGAGATTTTAGTTACACATGATAAGTGCGAGCGAAAGGCTCTGGTCGGGTTTTAGTGACTTTTTTATGAAAAATATGTGTCCCAAAAAGGTTAAAAGTCCATTCTTAGCTCTTTTTCTCACTCTATAAATGTGTTTATATATGGCACATTCACTCACTTTTTTTGGGTAGACACAAAACATCTCGATACTATTTAATTTATAAAAAAGTCATATGTTAGCCGTTAGACCACATGTATTTTGATTATGTAACTTTGGGGTCAAAAAACACGATACCGAACGGTACACATAGATATGTATTTTTACGTACCGCTAGCAGTTTATATCTTATATGATCCCTTAACTTACTGACGAATATTTTCACTTTAGTGACATTATGTTTTTTTCAACGACTCTTTCAGCAGTACGTTTCTATGTATCACCAATGAAAAATTTATGAATAACAATTAAGAAATGAATGAATTTTCAAAATGAAAACAATAATCTCCGATGTCAAAAAACTGAAAAACAACAAACCTTTTGGAATTACTTCTATCAATTTGTGAGGTTGATGATAATATGAAAGAAACCAAAAGATTTTAGAGAAACAGTGAGTGAGTTTTGAATAATAATAATAATAATTAATAAGTTTAAATGAAGAAATTCTAGTTCTAGTATTTATAAAGAATCAGGGTAGGTAGGATCGACTGCATATCATTCAATTCATGGGCTTGGTCTCCTACGAAAATTCAAACCATTTGTGTATTGTTTAAGTCAAATTAATTAAACAAATGTACACATTTTAAAATGTTTTTAGATTTTTAATTGCTAGTGATAAACCACAAGAACCATTCATAAAATTTACCCTATAACATATAACAAGGTTCAAATGACAATAGCAAAATTTAGTGAGAATGCAAAAACCAACAACAATGCACTACTGCGTGTAACAAAATCTATTTTTGTTCATGTTTTTACAAATTAAACATCTCAAAAACGGTAAGTAAAAAATTATAAAAATTACACCATAAAAATCAGTGTTTCATTCTCTTCGATTAGACATCTCACAAGGTATACTTTCGACGATTTTTTTTTCCGTTTTTGCTGGGTTTTGTAAATGACTATCACACATGATACCAACGACTATCACACGTGATCCCAACGATTATCACACGTGATACCAATGAGTATCGCATGTGATACAAAACAGTATCACATGTGATAGTATATTGTACAATTTGTAACACCCGTAAAAAAATGTCAAAAGTATATCATGTGAGATGTCTAATTGAAGAGAAAAAAATACTGATTTTTATGGTGTAATTTTTATAATTTTTAAATTAGCCATTTTTGGTATTTTTATTTTATAAAAATGTGAGAGAAAGTGAGTTTAAATTAAAATGAATGGTTGAGATGAATTTCTCCATTCTAACTAAAATTTTCATTTTCATTTGAACTCAACCCCTGTAACATATAGTTAGACGCTTTACTCAATTAATTTTGTATTCATTTTTCGATATTTAGTAGACATATATTAATCAATTAAATCTACTTAAACTTTGGGCATGTAAGTTAATAATCTGTACTAAACATTCTCCTGTAATGGTACATGCTCCCATAGCATAACATATTTTGGTTTAGCCATTTGTTCATACTAGAAGAATATCCGCACAATATGGCGAGTAATAATCTTCGTTTCGATGGCATGTTAATTCATTTATTACTTAACTTTGTTTATACACCTACAAAGTTAGCTAAATAGTAGTTTTAAAAGTTAAAGGAAAACATTTTGTATTATAAAGATGTAAAATAGTGATTGAGAGTTCGTTGTAATCGGCATGAAGATATATTAAAATCGAATAGTTAAGATATTTTTAAGAATTTGTAAGTCAAATTATTAGATTTATAGCATGCTATATATAGACGTCATAAGTTAACAGTTTTTATGTATACACGATTAAAATTCTTATATCATTATTTTTATCGGGTATAAATTAAATATTAATTTTAGTCGGTTATAATTTAAAGGTAATGATCAAATTCCTTCTTTTATATGAATTTGAAAGGTCTATTGGTTGTAAAACTTAGCCAACAAGCTTTTTTTACCCGCGCTTTGCAGCGGTAATTTTCTAAAAAAAATAGACTTTAATATGAAATAAAATCTTTAAGAGTACAATATATAATAAATTGTGAATCATAGCTTACCTTCATAGTAACATGCAGCATTTCTTCTAACAATTTAAGAAATGATTAAATTAAATAGCAAATTTTTCTTCAACTTTTATTTCATATTTTAATATGTTTGTTTTTCATTGTCAAGTAATATTTTTTCTTTACGTAAAGTTTATGATATAAACAAAAAATGATATAATATTTAAGGTAAGATGTGATTGCATATTATCAATATCGCACTTAATAACAATACATCTTTAATTTGTAAAAAATTGATAAAATAATAACGACACTTATAATCTTAAGAAGAACCTATCAATACTATGTTTATTATACTCTTTTACACCGAATGAAGTATTTAAAATGCAAAAACAATACATGTATTAATAAGGTATTTAGAACTTTATATAAGATAAATGCATATGAATTTTCAAGAGTATATAATTCTATAACAACAACTAAAATATATTAACCTACAATACCTAATTTTAAATACATATTTAATTAAAATAATTTTTTTTATGTATATGAATTTTATTTAATTGAAATGATTTTTTTTATTTATATGAATTTTATTTATAATTAAACACACTTCACAAAAGAAAAAAAAAAGTCACTCTTCATGGCACTATTACACAAATAGTATTTACAAGTTTGTAAACGTAGGAGTTGATAATTTAAAATATATATCTATTATATAAAAGAGTATATATATATATATATATATATATATATATATATATATATATATATATATAGTTGAATTCTGATGGAAATAAAGAGTTAAAATAAAAAATGGTAAAAACGATCTCAATTTGTATTCACAATTTTTTAGTTGTGAATTTTATTTTTTTTCGCTTCACATACGTTTTTTTATTGTTAGCCCTTACATTTTTTTATTTTTCACAAAGTTTTCATTGTGAACGTTTTTTTTTTTTTTTCTTTAGAGAAATTTAGAAATTTTTCAACTGTGAAGCTTAATTTTTTTAGCTTCACAATTCATAAATTTTATGTGAAGCCAAAAAAAATAAACATCACATATAAAAATTAAGTGTAAAGCAAAAAAAATTCACTTCACACTTAATAAAATTGTGAAGGTCAACTGTTTTCACCGTTTTTATTTTATCTCCACCCCTTTTTATATATATATTTTGATCCGAGGGATGAGAATTGTTTTCACCATTTTTATTTAATCCCCTTATTTTTACATGATCTCATTCCTATATATATAATTAATATCAAAAATATATATAATCGACAACTTAATATCGATTACAATGTGCATTTCAGTTAGATATGTAGTAAAAAAATCAAATGATCATGGAGTTATATATTTTGTAACCAAAATTGATTATGATATTTTAGCTTATACTTTAATTGCATTAATAAAATAAAAGTGTTAAAGTTGAATTAAATACTAAAAGGGTAGAATAGTCATTTGTTAGTTTCCTTTTTTAAGACTATGACCCAAACTCTTTATTATATAGTATAGATATAGATAGATGATAGAAGTTGATTATAATTTGTATAAAATATTCGAGTTACATCGTTATTTAAATCAAAAGAATCTTAATATAAATTTCAACATCAAGAAATGTTTACATAAGTTACAATGTGTATTTCAGTTAGATATGTAGAAAAAATCAAATGATTATGGAGTTACATATTTTGTAACCGAAATTGATTCGAGTTACATCGTTATTTAAATCAAAAGAATCTTAATATAAATTTCAACATCAAGAAATGTTTACATAAGTTAGAATGTGTATTTCAATTAGATATGTAGAAAAAATCAAATGATTATGGAGTTACATATTTTGTAACCGAAATTGATTATGATATATTAACTTATATTTTAATTGCATTAATAAAATAAAGTGTTAAAGTTGAATTAAATACTAAAAGGGTAGAATAGTCATTTGCTAGTTCCTTTTTAAAAAACTATGACCCAAACTCTTTATTATATATATAGTATAGATATAGATATAGATAGAAGATAGAAGTTGATTATAATTTGTATTAGATATTCGAGTTACAACGTTATTGAGATCAAAATAATCGTAGCATAAATTTCAATATCAATAAATGCTTACATAACTTACGATGTGCATTTCAGTTAGATATGTAGTAAAAAAATTAAATCATGATAACCAAAATTGATTATGAGATATGGACTTATTTTTAATTCCATTAATAAAATAAAGAGTTAAAGTATAATTAAATACGAAAATGGTAGAATAATCATTTGCTAGTTCCCTTTTTTAAGAGTATGATCCAAACTCTTTATTATATAGTATAAATATAGATATAGATATAGATAGAAGATAGAAGATAGAAGATAGAAGATAGAAGATAGAAGATAGAAGATAGAAGATAGAAGATAGAAGTTGATTATAAGTTGTATAAGATATTCTAGTTACAACGTTATTTAGATCAAAAGAATAGTAACATAGATTTCATTATCAATAAATGTTTACATAAGTTACATCATTTATAAAAACGACAAATAATTATTGGTTTACTTATTTTATAACTAAAATTACTTATGATATATTAACTTTATAATAAATTGTATTTAATATATGTGTTTCAAAGTTGAATGAGATAGTTAAAGGGTAAAATAGTAATTTATTATCTCTCATTTTAAAATTTTGTTTTTAACTCTTTATATATATATATATATATATATATATATATATATATTAGTATAGATATAGAAATAGATAATGTTACTAAGGAGTAAGGAAGGGCCATTTCCATTGTAACTATTCCGGATGTTAATAATCGGTGCTAAACATACCTCTAACCTCTTCATTATTTTGGTTCTTATAATAAATATAAACTTGATTAAGAGTATTTTAGTCATTTCAAATATCGGAGTAATGAGTTACGAAACAAAGTGAACCTTTTGAACTGATGACAGAGAAAAGAAGTTTATGAGCGATTTTCGTAAATATCTATAAACCACGTGAACCATTCATCGAGTTTAATATCATTTCGAATTAATACATTATTATATTATTATATTATATATTATATATATTTATATTTTCATCCCTCCCCCATCCCCTGTTTTCCTCCCCGAGAAATAGCTTTTTTTCTTTTTGAAAGTAGCAATGGAAATCTCAATAAAATTGGGTGACAAGTGACAACTGACAAGATTGAATTGCCTTCCCCATGTTGATTTTCCGACCGTAAAAAATGGTCGCCGAAGTGATGTGGCGATCTTATGTGATTTTTTGGTTAGCATGTAACTGCAAACATACAAAAAAAAATGAACCTAAAATACATACGGTAGCACATTTAAATTACAACATATACAATTATTATTAACCTTCATTATTTTCTAGTTTGTGACCTTTTTAGTTTTACAATTAAGATATAGTGATGTTAAGATGAAATAAATCTGAGCCATAGATCCAAAAAATCAAGGGCTAAGATTTCCTGTCATTTCTGCCTTCTCTAAGAGGCATGCCCCTCTAATCTCAAACATTTTTGTAATCAAGGTTGACATATTATTATTGTACATATAAATAAATTTAAATTATTATTATGTAAAATAAATATTTAAAAAGGTTAGAAAAATGTAGCAATCAAGTAAAATGAATGCTAACCAAAAGCTATCGATAAAAACAATATTTGGTGTTGTTTATCATCATTTATTAGTTTGAAAATAACCTACAAGGCATTTATTATTTATAATAACGGTGGTCCTATATATTGTTGCATTATAAATAAAAATATCAAACAAGAGGCTATAATTTATACACATGCATGTTATCATTAAAAACACTTCATGGTACGTTTGTACTGGGTGAATATGTGACATACATTATTTTTTATTTTAACAACAACAATATCCTTTATAAATAAAATGGTAAATTAGGTTCTTTGGTTCATTTGTAATCATGTTCTTTGGTTCAAATTCATGAGGTCGGAGTTTTTCCTGTTACATTCTGGATAACACTAGGTTAAAGTCGCGTAGGCAATTTAAACACGACGCCTTAGCAAGTAGACCAAACTAGTAAACCACATATCTTCTTGATTCAAGCTTGAGTTCCTTTCAAGAGCACAAAAAACAACATTATTCGCGCTCGGCCAAAAATGCACAACAATATTCTTTTGGTAACCATTGTGTCCACTTGGTCCCAGCCTAGTGTCACACAAAATTTAAAAGATATAACTCTTCACGTCCATAGTTAGATACCACTATGGCACTATATATATAATGTTTTCATTATACATAATCGCACATATAACACGAAAAGCTTAGAAATGTGAATCGGGCCTATATAATTTCTCTATCTTAGTTCCATCCATATGAACTTTGAAAATAAATGGCTGTATAAACTTGGTGCAACAACAAATTAAGGTTAAAAACTTGAGAGCTCTTACTCTTTAGTGAAAGTACCTAGGCTGTTAAACAACTCGACAATCCCTTGGGGGTTAAACATCAAAACCTGGTCGTAAGTACACGCTTATTACACCAAGGAGCATGACTCAAAAGCTCCATATGAACTTGACTCGAGCTTTTGTAAACTCAAATTTGACTATATGTTTCGCGTTCAAGGTTCAGAGCTATGGTATCATTATATTAATGCACTAAATCAAGTAAAACCATCTCTAATAATCAACTTTATATACTGGGTTTATTATTTGGAAGTGTATTATACATTACCTCTACTATTGTATGGAGCGTACTTTCAAAACTTTTATTGTTTGTATTGAACTTGTAATTCTCGTCTATTGTACGTAGTTACGTACACTTTCCTTTATTGTACATGAAATTGACAAGATTTACAAGTTGAATACATACAATATACCAAATGAAAGTACGTTTCATACAATATAATATAGGCAAAGAATAATACACTTTCAAACAATAAATTCTTACATATACTTGTAAGTGACATCAAAATTAATGTCAAACCGATGTAAAACATGGTGTCTAATGTTCACTTTTCATCACATTTACCTGGTTTTATGTATAGAATCACAATTAAAAAGAACACAAATATCGAATCCTGTTATGCAAGGAGGATATTAAGTGAACAAAAGTGAAAAACAACTGATTCAAAAAAACGTATGTTGATAGTTAATTATTCTCGGTCGTTCTGTGTAATCATTTCGTAAACAACCAGAATCATCAAACGCTCAAGCAAATACCTTCTCTCTGTTCATTACAAGTCAAGAGATCACAACATTGTCTCTCGAGTCTGTTTTGTAACTTTTGCTATAAGTATTCGATTCTTATATTCAAAAGCACATAACAACTTTCCAAAAGCTCAAACACCCCACAACGGTCTGAAAATTGACTAAAACCTTACTTAATAATGTAATATTATGCACACATGTTGACCTCTTCTTCAAACTGGTAGAAAACAAAACAAGGACTAAATCCTAAAATTTAACCTGTCTCCTGTCCTATCGCCTCTGAAACTTGCGAATCAGGGCGTGAGATTGAACTAGCTTACAATAATTAACAGGGAGAAAACCTTTAGAGGTGATTCAGTTACACACCACAATATAACCCCTAAAACCAATATACAAAATATACTATTTATCTGATTTAGTTAGCAGTTTACTGATGAAGGGTAAAATTGCAGCAAGCAACACCTTGGGGCACTCCTCATGAGGTAGATGGCCACAACTAGATATTGCAACTAGTGTCTGCATAAATATACACTTTCGGGTTAGAAGTAGCAAAATCTATCAAAGTTAGGTTTCATTGGTATATGCTTATTCACTTGACAATATGAAAAAGTACACATTAGTTTTTATTTTATTTCTCTCGCTGTGAGCAACGAAAATTATGCTGCATGCTATAGCATTTTGATGGGGGATCCTATGAGCCCTTTATTCTTTCAATGTGCATCCCTCCAATAAGAGTGTAGGTGGCAAGATGGGTGGGATCAGGCGGGTTGCGTAACGGATCGAAATTAGTTTGATTTGTAAGAGGTCGGGTTGACTCACAAACACTTTTTTGTCAATATATAATATATATATATATATAGGGGAAATTCAAATGAAAACCAACTAAAAGTAGAGAACTTATGAGAACTACTAGTTTACATATTTGTTCACATGTGATTAACTTCATTCATATGTGAACATTGATGTACATTTAATTGATAAAGAAAAAAGTAAAAAAAAATCTTAAAATTATATCGAAAAACACAAAAAAAACAAATATATATTCACATTTGAACGATAATGTGAACGAATCGCTTAAAATGTGTTTTAAGACGTAATTTTAGAAAGTTTTTTGACTTTTTTCTTTCTCAATCTAACTTAAATCAATGTTCACATATGAATGAAGTTAATCACATGTGAACAAACACGTAATCTAGAAGTTCTCACAAGTTCTCTACATTTAGTTGGTTCTCATTTAAACCTCCCACTATATATATATATATATATATATATATATATATATATGTGGATCATGTAAAAAGAAAGTTATTGTAAAAAGGGTAAGAAGGAATTAGAAAATGATACGTGTCATATTTTCTCCTTATTTTTTCTCTCTTCAGCCCCCTGAATATTTCTCTCACCTCCAAATGCATGCCACATGTCCTTATTTTTTCTCTCTCTAGCCCCATGAATGTTTCTCTCTCCTCCCATGCATGCCACATGTCATCTTTATATTCCTTCCTATCCTTTTTACAATAAATTTCTTTTTACGATAACCAGACTCATATATATATATATATATATATATATATATACACACACACACACACATACTGGCCAGATTATATATATGGGCCGGATTCAGAGGGAAAGACTATTTTTCGGGGAAGTGGAGAAGCTACACATTCATCATCGATGAATGTTAGCGAATTCCATTAATATTCATCGTATGATATTATAAGTTATAAAAAATAGTTTATTGATGAATATTATTAGTTATAACATCGATTTTGATTATTTATTGATAACAATATGTTTTTTTACGTTTTGATTATCATTCATCGTGAATGATGTTAACTTTATGAACTTATAATATGCACTTTGTTAACATTCATCAATGATGAATGTTAGAGAATTCCTTTAATTTTCATCGTATGATAATATAAATTGTAAAAAATAGTTTATCGATGAGTATTAGTAGTTATAAAATCAGTTTTGATTAATACTTATTGATAAAAATATGTTTTTTAAGTTTGATTATCATTCATCATAAATGAATGTATAACTTCCCTACTTCCCTCATTTTTTCGCTTCCCTCTTGATCCTCACCCTATATATATATATATATATATATATATATATATATATATATATATATATATATATAGTGAAGGGATCAGGTGAGAACTAACAATTGATGAAAACCGTGAGAACTAGATGCAAATACAAAATGCATCTAATAATCTCTAATTATTTTGTTTGAGATTAGATGCATTTTGTATTTTGCACTCAATTCTCATGGTTCTCACCAATTTCACCCATTGTTAGTTCTCACAGGATCCTTACCTTATATATATATATATATATATATATATATATATATATATATAAGGTCCGGATCCAGAGGGAAACACTATTTTCTGGGGAAGTAGAAAAGCTACACATTTATCAACGATGAATGTTAGCGAATTCCCTTAAGATTCATCATATGATATTATAGGTTATAAAAAATAGTTTATTGATGAATATTAGTAGTTATAACAGCGGTTTTGATTAATACTTATTGGTAACACTATGTTTTTATACGTTTTGATTATCATTCATCGTGGACGAATGTTAATGAATAATTTTTCAAAGAAACTGATAATATCCATTTCGGATAACATTCGTTAATGATGAATGTTAAAAAATTCTATTAATATTCATCATATGATATTATAAGTTATAAAATGTAGTTTATCTATGAATATTAGTAGGTATAACTCGGTTTTGATTAATATTTCTTGGTAAAAATATTGTTTTTTACGTTTATTATCATTCATCGCGAATGAATGGTTAGCTTCACTACTTCCCTCAAAAAATTGCTTCCCTCTTGATCCCTACCCTACATATACATATATATATATATATATATATATATATATAGAGAGAGAGAGAGAGAACCAAATAAAAGTTGAGAACTTGTGAGAACTACTAGATGACGTATTTGTTCACATGTGATTCACTCAATTCATATGTGAACATTGATATATAATAGATTTGGAATGAAAAAAATGCTAAAAACTCTAAAAATTACGTCGTAAAACACATTTGAACCGATTTGTTCACATGATCGTTCACATGTGAACACATATTTGTAATTTTGTGTTTTTCGATATAATTTTAGGATTTTTTTGACTTTTTTATTAATCAATTAAACGTACATCAATGTTCACAAATAAATGAAGTTAATCACATGTGATCAAATACGTAAACTAGTAGTTCTCACAAGTTTTCAACTTTTTAGTTGGTTCTCATTTGAACCTTCCCCTATATATATGTATATATATATATATATATATATATATATATATTATTTAAGCATTAATTGTTATTAAAAGCACAATAAGAACAATACGATTTATGACGAAATAAAAAGAGACTTTTGCCTAGTTGGTCGATATTCAAACCTTCTAAAAATATGATAAGAGAAGAATGAAGGCGTGATTATGGTTTACTTACTTGTGGAGGGCATAAATGAAAAAGGGTTTGTGTCTGAAACAATGAATTTAACCAAAGTTATATTTTATGTATCCATCTTTTAAAGTATCACTTATATGTATCAATCTTATTATTCCTAGTGTATGGAAACCGGTTTTGATACATACAATAGAATATTGGGTAATATTCGATAAATTTTTAAGACACTTAAATCAAATGAAAATTTTGACCCAAAAGAGAATAAAGACCAAAAGTCCAAAACCAAAATGATAAAAACATATGGGAACAAGAAAGGCACTCACAGAATTTACAAAATTAGATGCCATGGCTTGAACAGAATTTATAGGAACAAGGGCATCTTCGGCTCCTGCAATAACCATAACAGGGGTGTCTTCCACTGATTGCACCAATAAGAAAGCATTTTGTTCTGAGAGGACAGTATCAGATGATAATTTGCCAATCTCGTACAATGCTTCATCCCAACCTTCTACACATAGTGGGGCCTGTATCACTCAAAAGCAATAAATAATTATGTAACTGCCGGTAGGATAATTATGGAAGGTAGGCAAATGAGTGGGGTAACGGGTCAAAATCGGTTAAAAACTGGGTCTGGTTGGGCAAAAACATTCTTTTTCCCTAAATGTTTTTCTTCTTTCAAAATAATTAATGTGTCAGTTATGACACAAAAAATAATAAAAAAGATACTTGCATTTTTTCAATAATAATCTAATTTTTTCATATAAAATTAAGTTGGGAGGTTATGTGAGAACTAAATTGCACTTCGAGTGAAATTCAACATGTTTGAACCGTTCGACACTTCGACCCAGTTGATTTGCTTCCTTTTGAGCTAACCTCTATATTTTACACGTACGATGAAGGAAATGGGGTTGGTTAAAAACAAATAGCAATTTGTACGCATTAAAACGGGCCAGATCCGTTTGACCAAAAACATTTGATGCCCAAATATAAAATTTTAGTGTGTCAATAATAGTATAATATTTTCCGATCAAAACACAACAGCTTAAAGTTTTTTAGTAAATTGGAGGGTAAGTTGGTAATACTTTTGAATTAAAAAGACACTTAGGCGGATGTTCAATCCATTTGAACAGCTCCCTTTCTAATTAACTTATTTTCCTTTGACCCGTTATAGATATGTCATAACCCAAATCAACTCATTCATAAATAAATGCATCGAAATTTCCACCCTTAATGAAAAGAAATATACTTCAATATATTAGCACAATCATATGTCTGAGTAATACCTTATACAGGCTTAATACATCTGTTGTAAGCTTGGTAGCATCATACCAAGCCCTTCGGTTAACAACTTGGCAAATTTCTGTCCTTAGTAGTGAATGAACCAAGTTCTTCTTCCCTAAAGAAGTACGCATGAGTATTCTAGCCAACCCGGGAACCACTTCTCTTGACAAACTTACTGTTAGCAATACTACCCCCTTGATTTTGACCTGAAAAAACATGTTTAGTTCACTACATGTAATTTTGCCTTTGGCCATGAGGTTGTGTTTACAAGTCTGGTTGAGACAAACATATATATATTCGTGGTGATTGTGTGTGAATATTATGCTTGAAAAATAATATCTAATGGACACAAAAGTCACTAACTTACACCAATAGAGTTTGCTGATGACCGAACTCTTTGTGCAGCCTTTAATGCAAGCAGGCCTCCATCATCATGACCAACAAGCACCACAGAAGAAAGTCCCATCTCTTTACAGAACAAAATCAGCATATCAACCTGGAAAAGTGGAGAGGATTGCCACTAAAATTTTCAGATATATGTGTTATTACTTATTAGTTAAGAAAGCACTCACCTTTGATGGAAAGTAAATTTAAAAAAATAATAAAAATTAATAATAATACTGATAAGAAGAAGAAGAAGATGCATACACACGGAAGTAAAAAAACATTACCTGTGTATCTAGCATATAAGGATTAGGCAGTTTATTTGCCTCCCACTCCTCTCGCTTTGGTCTAGAAGTCAATCCCCAACCCGGACGATCAAAAGAAGCAACAATACAATTAACTTGTCGAGACAACACTGCCATTACATGCCTCCACGAGAAAACTCCCCCTCCAAAACCATGCACTAAAACAACCCCAACTTGCCCATTTACATCCGAAACTTTTTGGCCTAATTTATGGAAGAAATACTCATTATTTCTTTCATCTACATTAGAAGCCGGTATTTCTTTAGACGAACTGGTTTCATCCAATAGCGGAGCATAAAGGGACGAATCTTGAATTTGTATACTAAAACTCCTACGAAGATAATGTTGGGTTTTTGGAGAAGAATTTGATGATGGATTCTCACGTAGAGTTGTAGAGGAAAGTGTACGCGAAGGTGGATTTGGTATGTGAAGTTTGTAGTGAATGGTGAGTCCATTCCAAACCATGAATAAACTGTCAACATCCGCTAGTAATCTAACTGGAAGTTCACGGTGATTAGGGCCTCCATGCAGAGGTTTTTGTCTAATTTGATTATCATTTTTTTGTACCCTGTCAGCAGGATTTGAAGATCGTGGGAGTTTAACGTAGCCGATTGAAGATAAAAGTTGGCTCAAAAATACCTGGAGAGCAGTAAGAAATGAAATAATAATTTTTTTATTTTTATTTGAAAAAAAAGAAAACAGTAACGCCCGCATCAACACGCAATAAACCGTATTCTAGAAAGTAAAAACAGAAGTTTTGATCATTATATGATACGGTCAAGTAATAGCACGCCCCGTTTGGATAGAAGGTGAAGAGGAGTTTATGTAAGAAGTTTGAGCACCTTACATAAGGGACGATCCAAGGGGAAGGACTTTTTTACAGGGAAGAAGTGAATCAACCATTTTTACCTATCATATTCATCAATAAATATTACACAAAAGTACAACACTTTTGAGTAAAAAAATGATATCTAATGAAATATTCACCGATGAATATATAGGCAATATTCATTGCTTCCCTCAAAAATCCACTTCCTAGTGGATCCTTTCCTATAGATGTTAAAAATGCAATTGTATGTGTGCATGTGTATATATATATTTTTTCTGTAAAAGAGTTTAAAGCATACAAACAAAAGTTTCATTCTTTATAAGAACTTTAATACATGAAACTAAAATACAAGTGCATCTCAGTATTAAGGGATTTCAATTTCCTAAAGAAACTATAATTCATAAAACTAACTGAATATGCAATACCTACTACTTGTGTATCAGGTAGCATAGAAGCACATATGTGTTAGCGAAGGAGTAGAGGTAACAAAAGAAGTGGATTGGGTGGGTTCGGTAACCGGTCACTGGGGGTAACTTTAAGTGCGGGACTCAAGACACTTTTTGTCCAAAAAGTTAATTTCGCTAAAAAAATTTAGCGTGTCAAATAATATTACAAATATGATACTATTTCAATAATAACCAAGTTTTCTGGAAGAAAAAAGATGATCTTGAAGGTTTAATGAATTAACAAACACTTTGGTCAACATTCAACCCGTTTGACCTCTTTGACCCATTTCCTTATGAGCTAACTCTTTACCGTCAGAGATTAAACATAACCTAAATTGACTTACTTATAAGTAAATGGTTGGAAATTGCCACCTCAAGAAACAGGTTGTTCCTATACTAAGGAAACATACCGAATCAGGATCAATTCGGTTAAACATACGCTTCCTCCGTGCTCTGCAACTCATCCGATAAGCAATAACAGTATGCCCAAGAGCAAAAACAACAGATGACAGAAACAATACATTCATCCCCCATGACTTCTTCAGAAGAACCCTTTCGTTTGAAAGAGAAGATGAATCTTCAGCCTCGAACTGGGAATTTACGGTGAAAACACAAGCTTTTACTGATAAAACAAGAATCGAAAAAATGGAGCACAATGTCACTGTTCCAAGATATTGCCCATGTGATAGCACTGGGCCATCATACATCATATAAACACCTGCAATCACACACTAAATCAATGATTTATAAATATATATATTTCACACAAAGATTCTCAGATACTAAGATTATAACAGTGGGTTAATGAATCGGGTTACGGAGAAAAGTGTACAGAATTCTGATGCTAACACATGCATCGAAGTGTAAAAATTGCTACACATTTGTCAGCACCAGAATCCTCCCTACACTTTTCTCCGTAAGAGCCATTTTTACCTAATTGTTCCCCGAAGGTTAATTGCATAAAACGAACTACCATCTACATTGTTTACAAAAGAATGCGATATTTAACTTGTGTAGCAATTTTGATGAATATTGAATGACTTGGCAGTGGTACAATTCATTGTCTTGCTACCATTCTTAGATATTATCATATTGATTGTTGAATCTTTTATACTTGCAACGTATTCATTACTATATATTAATGAATAATGAATGGCTTGTTGGTGGTATAACTTATAAACGTACTTACACTAATTGTAGTCTAGACAAGTCATAATGTTCTCTTTATTAAATTTAACGAACTTATTATTCCCGAAACCTCAACTCTCTAGTTTTAGTAACAAGGTTTAGAAGAAAAGGGTTCCAATGGAGTAAAGAGTCAGGATGATTTTGGTGGAGGCATGTGTCCAGATGCACCAGTTTCTACACTCGATGCACCAATTACTTTGGTGCATCAAAGTGTAAAAAGTGATGATACATCACGTGTCAATACCAGAATCCTCCCTACACTTTTCTTCATACTATCCCTTTTTACTTGATCATTTTAGTAACAAGACCATGTTATAACTTCAATCAAATGTTTCCAACACCAACACTAACACTAACATAACTATATCCATCTATGATCACAATTTACATTCTAACATAATAAAGAGCAAATTACACCGGAATGTATGCAACTTGGATTTTGGAAGACATCACATCCATAATTCCATATGCGATGACACGCCATCTATTTTACATGTTACAATGTCTGAAAGTACCAAACAATAGGACCTTTTCTGTTCAATATATCCTGCGTAATTTGCCCTTAAATAAACCTAATAAATGCAAAATCACATAAAAGACATCTTAAAGTTGAAACTAACATAAACTAACGGATAATAAGACAATGCAGCTACATTATACGCACAAAATACATTAAAATTAATCAAATTTACGTACAAGTAATTACGAGAGACCGGATCATCGAAACCAGGGGTACATCTATCAACGAGCTTCTAAAACCGTATCCATTCAAATGCTCATTAAAACTATAACATCTAATACAAGTAAAACTTGAGATTAAAACACAAGGAACCAATATATCACCAATTGAAACCAAAATTGGAAGCCATAATAACAATAATGACGCCAACATTACAATTAAAAAATGTAATGTACGTATGAATCTTCGACTTTTTTCATATAACCCTAACTTTCCGGCAGCCATTTTTGTTTGATTTTGTGTTTTCAGGTAAGGCCAGGTGATATATGAATTTGAAGAAATGGAAATGTGGAAACCCTAGCTGATGATGGAAGAAAAGACGGCGTATCAGCCATGAAATGATTGCCGGCGAATAAGAACAAAGGGTTAGGGTTTGGTTTTGTAAGAAGAAAACTTGAAATTTGGAAGAAAAATGAATGTGTGTTTGAAACAGAGAGGAAAGGGATGTCCTGTATTTTTCGACGGAGGAGCTCTTTTTTCTAATATTTTAAGTAATAATAAAAGAAATATAATATATAATATATCTATATTAATAATTAATAATAATAATAATAATAATAATAATAATAATAATAATAATAATAATAATTAGTATTATATATACCTAACCATCACCATTTAAAATTTTCTAAAAAAAATAAGAAGTAATTGACTTGAAATGTTAGTAAATAAATCTTACAAAGTAGTAGTAGCACATATAATAATACAAATCTCATAGTGATTAAGACATGATTTGGTAGACAACTTGGACATGGACATGCCCTTTTCATTTATTTATTTTTTTAAAAATTAGATGTGAGTTTAATTACGAAAAAGAGTTTTCAATATGTCTTTTTTGTTTTTCAGAGAATGGAGAGTGTTCTACTTTTTTAAAAAAATTAGATAATGTGTTTAAATGTGAGGGATAAAGTTTTTCTTTTACAAGAAAAAGTGTAAGTAAAAAAACTAGAAAATCATAAAAAATAGTTTTCAATTTGTTAGTTACAAAAAAGAAAATACGAATTTTTCTTTTCTTATAAAAGTTCTTTAGAAAACTCAGATTTGAACACATTTTCTAATTTTTCAAACTTTTTTAGGGAAGCTTTCGAAACAAGTGAGGGAGTTTTTCGTAACTAAACGCCCGCTAAATATTTTTATTTTTCACGTTTAATATAGTTGCATATAATTGGTAAATGGTAAGCAAGTCTATTCCATTATTATTTACCCTAAATAATTCATTGTTCCAAACATATTTATCATTTCCACTGTATTTGACACATCACTAATTTCATATTATTACTCGACATGTTACCATTTTTTTGCTTATATTGTGGATGAAAATGGGCGGGGCTGTCCTTTAGCGGTCCACATTCCACAATCGACTGGCATATTTGGACTTATGATTGGGCCAGGGTCCAATTATCGTTAGATCCACACAAACAAAATTTTCTAATTTTTAGATGAGTTTTTTAATTCTTTATTTTATAGGAGTAATATAAACAAGGTTGTTAAAGATCGCGATCTTGATCCTAGTATCGTACAATCCTATGATCCTACCAAGCAAAAACTTACAGGATCTTAGTATGATTGCTCAGGAGGTAAAATCGTAGTAGGATCGTCGGATCGCACGTAAGATCGTAGGATCGGTGAACAATCCGATCCTACAAATGGGCTAATCACTATTTTTTTTAACAATTAGGCTAAATCTTTATATGACCCATAGCCATAGTCCAAAGCCAATCTTTGCTCAAAAATTACCGCATGCCTTTGTTTCCAAATTCAATATATCAGTTCTCACCTTAAAAAAAAATCTAAAACCCCAATGAACGACGTTTGAAATTCCAAGTGATATCTAAAATTAGTAACTTTTATTTGGGTTTAGTGCAGGGGAATGCACTTAACTTTAGTCCGATCTCTATAGTATGTATCCAACTTCATTTTGGTCTATTGTGTGTATCAATCTTTCAATTTGGTCTATTGTGTGTATCCGACTGACGTGGCACTCGTTTTTGATGATGTGTCAATAACGTGTCATATGATGTGGCGCATTATATGGTTGCCACATCCTCAAATTAGTCATTGGATACACACAATAGACTAGGTTGAAAGGTTGATACACACAATAGACTAAAATGAAGTTGGGTACACACTATAGAGATGGGACTAAAGTTAGGTTTGTATGCTCTTAAACTTATTATGACTAGTGGTGCTTAATACGTTTATCATCCCACTAAAAAAATGTTAACAATTTGCATCATTTTTGTAATATAAAAGTTTTAATGTTACATTAATTTCTTTAATTGTTAGTTTTCTATATGAATTTGGATATCTTTTGATAAATAATGATATTTTTGTAGGATCATACGATCCCGATCCGATCTTGCAAAAACAAAAATGATCCTACTTATTGTCCACAGACAAAAAAAACACGCAGTTTAAGAAAACATAATTATTACGTTGTACTTTTTTGTACAATGACAGTTTTACGCTTACTTTTTACACACTTCAATGACATACATATAAAATAGAGATAATATAGGAACAATTAATTTGAGACGTCTTAAAAAAAACCTAAAAAGAAACCCGGACTATAAATACTGAAAGGAAGGAGTATTATATATAAGTTTTTCATCGTGTATATTTATTTATAAAAATAAACTACAAGTGATATTGATATCATCATAGCTTTCAACATTATGGACTCTGTTTTATTTGAGGTAAGTTTCCTACCAAGCATGTTATGTTAAAGGATGTTTTGATTTTAATTTTATTTTAAGTGATTATTGAAGTTTTACAAAATTTAAATTTGAAGTTGGATATGTTTATTGTAAAAGTAAAGAGAAGAATGAACAAAGGAGAATAGAATTGTATTATTCATCTTACCAAAGAGGTATATTTATAGTTACAATATAACTTATTCTACAGGTAATCAATCTCCTAGTAGAATATAAAGTCTATCTAAAAAAAACCTTACCAAATAAAATATAAAGGGACAAAAATCTAGTGAAGGAAAAAGAGTACATAATGCTTTCAATACGTTTGGGGACGTTGTCTTATTATAAACCTTGCTAGAAAAACCCAGTGGGACAAAATCATAGGCAACGAAAAAAGAGTGTGATGCGTATTTTCTCTCCCTGATGAGCACATCACATGACCTCATCACTTGTACAAAATTGTTGACAGATAATATCATCACATTTTACTCTTTCACAAGCCATGAGTATCATATAACTTTAGCAATATAAGTTATAGCTCGATCACAGATAATTTATCATTCCTTAAGTAGAACAATGTGTTATGTGTATTTAAGAACTTCAATGCCTTTTTCAAGTGAAAGGATTTAGATCTCGCCAACAATTAAACATGAAAATTTCAACGCCCAATGATAAAGTAATACTATATTTTTTGACTAATAATTTCCTTGTCATCCTTCGGGGTCGAAAAGAAACAAATAATCCTACAACCATTGAAGTGCTTAGTGAATATCGTCAGCCCATAAAATCTTATAGCACTTCTTGTATAGATTTCTTGGTGCACGAAGACTACATCATCAAGATGTTAAATCCTTTATCCATACAAAAGTTTGTCTTCACAGTAACCATTCATTTCAATTTCTTTTTCATGCATTTAATCTCCTTTGTAAGCTCTCAAATGGTTCCAATTTTATATGAATCGTAATCTATGTACATTTGAACGTGTTTTCAAAATGTATGGGCAAACATAATCATTTTCTATAGCATACTCTATCAAGAAATATTCAACGGGACTATTTAAGCACTAGCGCAATTAATCAATATAATCGATATAAGGACTTGCTCAATTTATCTACTAGTGTTCTCGAGAACCTTTTATTTTCTATCTTTAAGATCTTTTAAATCATGAAACATGCTTTATGCATTTCATATCCTTCACGGAGTTTCAATAGTAATTGAGCTCTAATAATATCCAATAGACGCAATCTAAGTTTCTCTTTTATTGCTTGACTTTATAAGAAAACAATAAGATAGTTGCATCACCAATCAAATAAATCTCCTTATATATAAATCTGGGTCTTTGAAAAGAATCTTTGTATCACCACTCTTACCTTATATCTCATAGATTCATAGTCATTGAGCTTTTGAAGACTGAATTATACAAGACATGTTTTACATGTTCATATAGGGACTTATAGCCCAACCATCTTACATTGAGAGATTTCACTTGTTATAAATTCCTTGCGTCTTTTACATTGGCTAATTATTTCTATCTTTACAGTTTTTGGTAGGAACATCTTTACGATCCTCATTCACGATATCTAGCGCTAATTTATATGAAAATATTAATGACGTCGATTTCAATCATTTCGATTCCACACTTTTTTCAAGACATGATCATATAAATTATTTAGACCTTTTTCACTTTTCGGTTATTCACGGGTACCCGAGGTTCTTCTATAACCTTCATGTCGAGTGTCTCTTTATTAACTTCTCATAGGGTCTTTATTACCTCAATTTGACCATCATAATTTCTTGCTCCTTTTTTACTTTGAGGATTTTATTGGAATCGATAAATCTTCCACGTTTCACGCCGTGGACTTATTACCAATCTTAACCGGAGCATGAGCAGCTTATACAGGTGACCTAATTACTCAATTTCGGCCAATGAATATGTCTGACAACTATTAAATATGAATTATCATTTGAACTTTGAGTTCTTATTCTTCACTATGAGAATCAATATCATATTGTGATAATTCAAGTTTATGCTGTTTATCCCCTAGCCATACGTATTCTCAATATTCTTTCACATATAGACTGTGTGCATTGTGGTGGAGCAACTAAAATATACATATCACACAAAGAAATTAAACTCTTAAGATGGGATATATATTTTCACATGATAAAAAATCAATTATCATGAGGAGAAATGATAATTTTGTTGCCCCGATGCAAATTCATATTATTTCATGTATACAAATATGGCCCCGTAATATTATTGCTCTCATCATAATCAACTTCAATAATCACTTCAACAAAGGCATCTTGTATATGAACTAGTAGATGTTCAACACTTATTACAATCAATCGAAGACGCTTAATATACGCTTGGAATATATATACATTCACCGACATTATAAACAAAAATAGGATATCCAGATTATGTGCTTGCAATCTCACTGACAAGTCACTCAATCATGCAAACTTTAGGTTGCAATTCTCATGACCACTTAAACGATGCATCGATTTAAAACTCTAAATGGTCCACTAGGCTGATATATAGGCCTACATATATCCCCTTTTATCAAATCTGGAATCTTAAGAGATTCAATCTCAATTTTAGTCGGTAATGATTAACTTTCTTTCAGACCATATAACTCATGTAAAATCATCTCTTAAGAATCTCTCATTCTTATGTACATTTCGCATCATCATTGACTCGGAATGTCTAACTGGTCATGCTAATAATAATCGAGATCCATAAAACATAAAGTTTATGACCATATGTGCTTCAATTGCACTTGTCATTCTAACATAAGTTACTGCATGCATCATTACTTTATGCTCTTCTTTCCCTGATGCATGCATTATCACCATCATCACATAAACTATGTTTCTTAAAATACATCATCTATATATAATTTTTTCACCATTTACTATGAATTATCGTAAATAATAATACCAAAATATACGTAAATACAAACAAATGAAACATATTACATCACATAATAAATAAGTTGACATGCGTAACCATAGCGCATATATATTGCTTACGCCACTATCAATCATAAATGACTTCGCTTATGACTATGTATCAAGTTAAGATCCTTTGCTTAAATGATAAGTAATCATATGACCGAATCAATCAACTCATTTATCAATTTACTAGCATAGAAATATGAGGCAACTATATACGAGTAGATCGTAAGGATTGAAAACGAGTATGTACTCACTATAATCTAATAACATGAATTGTAGTTCCTTTAAAATCAATTCAACAATTGGGAATTTATTCAATAGCAAGACTATTCACTTCAAATCTCTATCTTTTAAATCAAGGCATGCAATTAGTTCACATCATTAGAACTAGCCTCGGTCTAAGTACATATATTTCTATAAGGATAATTTCAATTAAGAAGTAATTACATGGGCAAGTTAAAATCATTCACCAATTTTTAAGATTTGGCAGTCACAGGTTATCTATGAAGAGTTTGAGGATGTATGGCTACTACTTGTGTCTTATATCTCCGATATAGACGTAGATCTTTTTATTACGGAGTATATAAAGTAATAATCATGATCTTATCTTAAACTGTGTCGATATTATTGGCCATATTTTTTGTATCAAATGCTCAAACTATTTCACACGTCTAAGCTTTAAAATTTACAATATATAGATTCTTTCGATAGAGTCAAGATCACAAAGTCATAATTACTTGAGATCAAATAATGGGAGATAATTGCATTACACTATGAGTAGCTAGCCTAGAAATGTAAAGTGAATGATATAAGTTTCATATCTAGAAGCGTTAGCATCTATTTACTATAATATATGATTGAGGGCATGCATGAGATATGAGTTGTTTGCCATGCTTCGGAAACAAGGAAATAGAAAGCAATGAACAAGAGATTTTGCCTGTTGCTCAAGCTAAAGGACACCCCTCTTCTCAATCTCCTGGTAATCTATAAAATATGCATGCATGTTTTCATCATCAGTAATTTGAAATATACAGATTTTATATTTACGTAGATTAAGACATTATGAGAGCATTTTTGCCACCTTTTGTTCTTTGCAAAGTTTAAGTTTTCACACGTAAAATAGAAATGCTAAATTTAATGCATTCCGATATATACCAAGACCTCTGCTTCAATTAGTTTATATTGAATTTATTTTTATTTCAGTGAAAACTACGGGCTCGCCATCAGGGTCTGCTAGTCAAGCTAATAACCAAAAACAAGAAGATTCTGTTGCGATTGATATAAATGAAACTGATGAAGTTGCAATTAGTTCAGCTCGTAACTTTGGTTTCCGAGATATGGCCATGGCCACCAAGAATTTCCGCCGAGAAACTCTATTAGGTGAGAGTCGAGTTGGAAAAGTTTACAAAGGAACTCTCCCGATTACCGGCCAGGTTGGTAAACTTGATCATCCGTTAAATGAATATTATCAAATTTCGACCTTAATCATTTGTTAAAAGTGTGTTTTTATATAATCCATGAAACTGTTTGTATGAAGGTTGTGGCTGTGAAGCAACTAGATAGACATGGAACAAAAGCAAACAAAGAATTCCTTGCAGAAGTCATGATGTTGAGTCTCCTTCGCCATACAAATCTTGTTGAACTCATTGGATATTGCGCCGACGGAGATCAACGAGATATTCACTCACAAGTCAAATTACGCAACATGAAAGTGCACAAAAAATGCTAAAATTGTAACCGATATAGATAAAACATATATCACACGCATATCAGGTACAAACACATACTCACAAATTCATTTAACAATAGTTAATTTCTTGGATCCTCAAATCATCCCAGATAGACTAGTACAAAATTTTACAAGTCGTTGATCGTTGATTAGATCAGAATAAAATTTTACAAGTCGTTGATCGTTGATTAGATCAGAATTTTATCAATGACTATATAACAATTTAATATAATCAATCTGGTTAACCAATAAACTAATTAAGGTATATCCACAATAAGAACCTAAATGGTATATATATCGCATGCATGTACTTCAAGCTTCAACACAGGTCCAAGATTGTATTCACGATTAACTTTCGTAGATTTCTTTCATAATCAAGAAACATGATTAATGTTGTCTTGACTCTAGAAGTGTAATAAGGTCATGTAGTTTTTCATCAGGAAATTAGCTAATGGTATGTTCAAATTATATAAATACATAAAACTACATATAACATACATCTACATTTAATCCACAATTCGGAAATATTCATACACCCCCCAAAGACCAATCCGAACCCGAACATAGGAAAAGAAAAGGGGTACAAATAAAATGGTCGGACGAGGAGGCGGTTATATTGTCCGAACGATGGGTCCACATAACCGAAAAGAGTCGTGAAGGCAATTCACAAAGCTACGATACTTTTTGGCAAAGAGTAGTAAACAACTACAATAAAGTGGCACCCGAAAAAAGTACGGTCAGTCAAATACAAGGAAAGTGGAATAAAATCCGCAAAGATGTCAAGCTTTCATCGCCATCTACAACCACGCAACTGACTCGAGGCCAAGCGGGGCTTCGGAAAAAGACATTGTTGACGCGTGTTATAAACTATTTAAGTCCCAACAAAAACACAAAATTATATACGAGAAATGTTGGGATGTGAAAAAAGTTTATCCGAAATTCTATTCGGACGAGGGGGTCATGGCCAACCGGCGTACACATCAACCCCAAATCGACCCCATCAATCTTGGTGATTACATCCCTTCATCCGATCCGCTTGCCACTAACATGGAATGGTTGTTCCAAGACGATTAGATTCGTCGTCCGCCCGGTCGTGGAATTTCAAGAAAAAGTCAAAAGAGTTCGGGTTCGAGTGATACGGCTACTTCTTCAAGAAGTTTGAAGGAAAAAGAACGTTTGGCTAATATCAAATCCGCGGAAGCACAACAAAAAACATTGTCTACTATCGAATCAAATTTGGATAAAAAGACCATTCTCAAAACGTGAAAAATGCTTTATAAAAAAATACCGAAGGGTCTTAAGGAAAAGGAGAAAAAAATTCTCCAAGAGGTGCGAAACACCGTGGTTAGTAAATATCAGTCGGATTACCAAACGGTTTTTGGTCAAACTTCGGGTTCGGTTCCGGTTCAAGAAATTGATTCGGACTCGGACGAGGAAGAACATGAGAACGAAGACGAAGCCGAAGATCTCGACGATTCGGAATAGACGACTAGCTGCACTTTATTTTTCAATAAATGTACTTTTTATTTATTTATTGTAATGTTTTATTTTTAATTAATATAATCTTTTTTTATTATAATATAATCTTTTTTATTTAATTTTGTAGTTTAAATAATTAAAGTAAATAATGTGTGGGGTCCACAAAAAACTGAAAGTGATGTTACTGTTGGCAGTGTAGTGTTAGTTTTGTAAACTGCTGACGTGACGCTGATTTGGCAAAAACTGACGGCGTCAGCTATGTTCATCGTTGGCAGTGGTCTAATAGTGTCGAAGTCACAAGTCAAATTACGCAACATAAAAATGCACAAAAAATGCTAAAATCGTAACCAATGTAGATAAAACATATATCACACGCATATCAGGTACAAACACATACTCACAAATTCATTTAACAATAGTTAATTTCTTGGATCCTCAAATCATCCTAGATAGACAAGCACAAAATTTTACAAGTCGTTGATCCTTGATTAGATCAGAATTTTATCAATGACTATATAACAATTTAATATAATCAATATGGTTAACCAATAAACTAATTAAGGTATATCCACAATAAGAACCTAACTAGAATATATATCGCATGCATGTACTTCAAGCTTAAACACAGGTCCAAGATTGTAGAAGTCATGTGTGGCCGACATATAACAAAACTGAATATCAACCGGTATGAGTAGAAATCAGTTTTATGACAATTAAAAATATGACAAAAATATGCATCAAGCTATCTTAATAACATCATACTCGTCGCAGAAACTTATACGCACCACCATGGTCTATTTGATTAGAGTTCAAAGAAACAACTAAATTTGACTAACACAGAATCATCAGTATAAGTAAACTTGATCATCGATTTGATGCATGAAACAATATCTACGGTGTTTGGGGAGCTTATTTTTTAAGCTTATTAACTTATTTGTTTATTTTTATACAATAAGCTTCAATTCAAATGTTTGGAAGAGCTTATTTGTGGAGCTTATACGCCTATATTAGATGAGGATAAAAATAATCTTAGATTTTCTAGCTTATTTGCTTATAAGCAATTAACAATAAGCTAGAAAATAAGCCCCAAACACCACCATAATCACAAAAGTATGGGTCGTCATTCATGTTTAATTAGAGTTTAAGATGATCACAAATCAAAACAATATAATAAGCAATCGAAGGATTTCGAAATCGCAACCAACCTCGTAGGTTATTTTTCAAAAGTCTAATGTTTTACACTATATAACAAGAATAATGTATTTTTCAACAATTACTTTTAATTTTAATACTTTTTACTAAATTACGCAAGTGTTGCGCCTAAACTCAAAACGTCATGAATTTCACTATTCTTCTATGTCTTATATCTATATTATTACTATGTTATATTTATTTTAACATATATTAAAAGTAATATCACATGACAATTCGCTAAACGAATCATATATACTAAATGAATGACGTTCACAATTCTTTTTATTTTTTAAACCTTTAGTGAAAACATTGCAAAGATTAATCACACGGCTAACCAAGAATTGTTTCTATATGCGGTCATAATAATAACAAACAATTGACACTTTAAAGTTTACCAGCATAATACTCGCGCTATGCAGCGGAGTTTAATATTTTTATTATAAACTGTGACTCAATGATTGTCATATATTATTTTTGTTATTCAATGATGAATTGCATGTGATTGTGGGTTGATATTAGTAGTTTGCTTTTATGTATAGCTCGAGATTCGGTATATAATTGATGAAAACTAATAAGTGAAAAATATGTGAAAATAATAGGATTATATTGTAAAATGAGATAACTAAATATGTAACTGTTGAGTCTTAATTTATTAAGAGTTTTCTAAAAATAAAACACTAAATTCTCTATAAGTAGTTATAGATATTCCCTGTCATGACAAGTCAAAAAAATTTTTTTTCTCTTAGATCAATAATAACTAAAATAAATTAATTGACTTATGGAGATCACTAGCCGTTGATATTAACACATGGCAAAAGGTTTAATTACATGATATGTAAATTATATATCGTATTCTGTTATTAAATTAAATCATCTATTAAAAAAGATTCAATTAAAATTGGATTCAAATTTCTATTTTAATTAAACAATCAATACTCCACGAGTCGACTATGAAATCTGGTAAACTTATATATACATCACAAGTAAACAATAATTAAGTATGTAAAAACTAAAAAAGAAATCACTAATCAAATCTTATGCATATATTAATTACATATCTCAATTCGTGAGAAGACATAAACCATAAATTAAAACTATATTACCTAAAATCACATGCTATTAAAGCTTCTGGTCATGTTTTATGAATTATTCCAATAAAATATCAAATAAATATAAACAATTAATCGTTTAATTTTAATTTATTTATAACATATATATATATGGATGCGTGAATCTATTTATCTCTATCTATATATATAAAACAAAGATTTTTTCTTGATTTTTAGCTATGCCACATTATCTTTTTACCTTTTTTTAAAACTCACATAATTATGCCACATAATTAAATTAGTTTTTTCTTAAAAATCTTCATAATTTTCTAATTATACCACATAATCAAATTAGTTTTTCCTTAAAAATATTAATAATTTTAACACTCTTTTAAAAGTTTTTAAAATTTAAATTTCTAACAAACTACTTCATTCTATTTTGTGAATATTTCTAATTCAATTTTATTATAATTTATTATAATAGCTTTTTAAATTGATGCATTATATTTAATAAATAATGATTTTTTTCTATATAAAAAATAAATTCACGTTTTTACTGATATCTCATACATTGCAATGATATAATATTATCATCATCAACTACCAAGTTTAAGGAAATTAGTTTTAATAAAATATATAAAATTGATTATTTTCTGTAAATTTTGGTATACGTTACTGTTGAGTTTCAATAATAAATTTTCAATAATATTAATAAAATTGAAAACTTAAAAAACATATGATTAATTTTATTTTTCTAATTACCGTGCATCGCAAGGGCTCAACAAATGTATCAAATTTAACATAATTTTGCAATCAATGGCTGTTACTTTTGTCATTTACATGGTGACAAGATCGGTGTTACCGTGATAAATGGACAGACTCCAATTTCAACCATTCGTAAGAAAATGAAGAGACTACATCATACTTGATCTATCAACTGATGAAAAATAAATACAAGTTCATCCATTATAGTTTAATTTATGTTACTAATCATTATCACAATGATAATTTTATTTTTTTAATTAACAACGTTAAACTTACAAATTAATATAATTGTATTTTGTAAATGGTCGTGCATCGCACGGACTCAAGCCCTAGTTTATATATATATAACAAAGATTTTTCCCTACATCTTAACAATGCCACATCATCTACTTACCTTTTCCTAATAACCTCCTAATTATACCACATCGTTAAATTAGTTTTTTTCCTTTGCATCTTAAATTAGCAATGACACACCATCAACTTACATTTTTCTAATAGTCTTCTGATTATATCACATCATCGAATTAGTTTTTTCTTAAAATTCTTCATAATTCCTAACACTCCCATCTTAAAAGTTTTCAAAATTGTAAATTCCTAACAAACTATTATATTCTATTTTGTGAAGAGCTTTAATTCAATTTTATTATATTTTATTACAATAGCTTTTTAAATTTTTGCATTACATTTAATAAATAACAAATTTTTTTCCTACATATAAAATAAATTAATTTTTCTTGTTAATATCTCATACATTGCAATTATCTAATATTCTCATCATCAACTATAATGTATTAAGGAAATTAGTTTTGATAAAATATATGAAATTGATTATTTTCTTTACCTTTTGGTATATGTTACTATTGAGTTTTAATAATAAATTTTTAACAATATTAATACAATTGAATACTTAAAAAAACATATGATTCATTTAATTTTTTGAAGTACCGTGCATCGCAAGGGCTTAACAAATGTATTAAAATTTAACATAATTTTGAAACTGACGGTTGTTACTTTTGCCATTCACATGATGACAAGATGGGTATTACCATGAGAGGTGAGTACATGCCCAAATTTCAATAGATTATAAGGAAAGGAGGATACTACATCATACTTGATGTATCAATTGTTTAAAAATAAATAAAAGTCCATCTATTATAGTTTGATTAATTTACTAATTATTTTCATTTTCAATGATAATTATATCTTTTAATTAACACAAATCAATTTAATACACTATATAATCAATTTAATTAACAAAATTAAACTTATATAAGTGTGGCTCAAGTCCTAGTTTCCTTGTATAACACAAATCAATTTAAGGCTCACAAAAACTTGACACGTATTGGGTACACATGCAATTCTTAATACACTATTGGGTTCAAATATTATAAAAAGAAATCACGAGTTGAACGAAAGTTCTGAGAACGTACCTTGAAGCTAATTGTCGAAGCTATAATCCTTAAGTCAACCGACGAAATTTTGAACTCATACATACGATTGACTTGATCCGACGAATTGAAGTTTTGAGCTCATAAGGTAGCTAGAGGCTCGAGACTAATGACGGCTACAAACTCAAAATATCTAGGTTAGAAACTCGTGCCGATAACGTGTTGTAAAAGTAAAGGAAAGAATAAACAAAAAAGAATAAGATTGTATTATTCATCTCACCAAAGAGGTATATTTATAGTTACAATATAACTTATTCTACAACCACCTAGTAGAATACAAACTCTATCTAAGGATATGAACATCCATTCCATATTTATCCATAACAATCTTTAATTTTTTAATAATTTAAAACTCGAAACATTGTGTCTTTCTTTGTCTTATTTAAAAACGAAAGTAAAATTGATTACTTTTTGGTAAGGTTTTAAGAAGAATGTCTCATTTGAGAGGAAAGAGAAGAAGAATTTTTTTACTGCATTTCAGGACAAAATTGTAAGGATTAAAATGCAGTAATATTAAAATGAAGTGAAATTTATAGATATAAAATGCAGTGTCATTAAAATGCCGTAATTGTTATAAATCACAAAAAAAAAATGTTATAAAATGAGTAAAAAATGTTTTCTCATTCTTTCCCCACAAACGATGTCATCCTCTCGGATCATCACCTTAATTTTTAGTATAATCCTAAAGAGAATTATAAGAAAATAAATTGTTCAAGGGTTGTTTGAAAATGAACAGATAAGCTAACGCACTACTTACAACATTGTTTTCTCACCTAATCAATACACCTTCGTATTAGGTGTGAAAAAGCATGATGTTTTCAAATTCTTAAAGTGGAAGGTGTTTCAAGAGCATGACTTGTAAATTTGGTGATGCTATGTCATTTTCACATTAGGTATGAAGTTTATAAGTATAAATTATTTATTTCCTTAAATATAAAAATACTAATTATTTAATTTCATCGGGAGTAGGTGAGATGATGAATACTTTGACAATGTGCACCAATAACCTACCATAACTCCATAACCCATTATACTATTTCATCAAATATTCAAAAAATTCCACTATGGCTAAACAAATACTACTAAGAACCCCACCATTCATACCAAAATGTACATCATTGACACCACATAGGATGGTGCTTGGTCCTTGCAGTAGGTCTACCAACCCATTTCACCAACCCAATTCTCATTTTCTTTTCATAAGTCATTCTACACAATTTTCAACATCCCCATTTGTTCTAAACAAAAAACTATTCCAAAAACCTCTAAAAACACGTTCGTCATCTGACATGTCATCAAAATCGGTTTTGCCACCGCCACCAACACCAACTTTCTTCTGGGGCGAAACGCCCGAGGAAGAGTTTTACAAATCACAAGGAGTTCGTAACACAAAATCTTATTTTGAAACGCCTAATGGGAAAATATTCACACAATCATGGCTACCAATACAAGAAGACCAGCCTATAAAAGCGGTCGTGTTTATGACACATGGCTATGGCTCTGATACCAGTTGGTGTTTTCAAAAGATTTGTATCGAGTACGCAAAATGGGGATATGCTGTGTTTGCAGCCGATTTACTTGGGCATGGTCGATCGGATGGAATTCATGGGTACCTAGGTGACATGGACAAAGTTGCTGCCACGTCATTATCATACTTTCTTAGTGTTCGAAGGAGCGAAACTTATCGTAAACTTCCCGCGTTTTTATTTGGGGAGTCAATGGGAGGTATGATCACTATGCTTATGTACTTTCAATCGGAACCGGATACGTGGACGGGTTTGATCTTCTCAGCACCACTCATTGTGATACCGGAAAGCATGATTCCATCCAGGGTAATTCACAAATTCTATTGCTTTTGCTATTTTCAAATCTACATTGATAAAATTGTGACATGTGAAATTTTATATTATGTATGAAAAAGTTAATAATGCATATATATAAGGGGCGTGATCATTGGCTTGTATTGTAAGTGTAAAATCTTTGTACCCTTGCATTTAATCTTTCATGTAAAAATCAATTTTTTTTTTGGTAAAAGGGAGTTACCCGGTAAACTTGTAAAAATCAAATTTTATTAACATAGGAATAATAATTTCAATTTTTTAGTTACATTTAAGATGAAATATGCAATTAGATAGTTAAACAAAATAGGGGAAAAACAGGATTATTAGATAAATCAATTTTTGTTTACCGATTTTTAGTGAACAGAGTAGGTGTGCAAAAGTTGAATATTTGTATTTTGTTGCCGCAACAAATTTACAGAAAGAAATTGAAAAATTAAGCTATTAACGACAACTTTTAGAACTGATAAAATGAAAAAAGAGATTTAATTTTGGTTAATTGCAGTTACATTTGACAATGTACGGACTACTATTTGGGTATGCGGATACATGGGCAGCAATGCCGGATAACAAGATGGTCGGAAAAGCGATTAGAGATCCTGAAAAGCTAAAAATAATTGCCGTGAATCCAAAACGATATGCGGGAAGACCAAGAGTCGGTACAATGAGAGAAGTGGTAAGAGTTACCAATTACATACAAAACAACTTTGACAAGGTTAAAGCCCCTTTCTTGACTCTACACGGAACCTCTGATGGGGTCACGTGCCCCACTGGGTCTCAAATGTTGTACGAGAAAGCATCGAGTGAAGATAAGTCGTTGAAATTGTACGAGGGTATGTATCATTCCTTGATACAAGGCGAGCCCGATGAGGCTGCCAATCTTGTGTTGGCTGATATGAAAGCGTGGATCGATGAGAAGGCGGAGAAATATGGATCAAAAAGTAACTGCGCGTAGAAGTGAATGATATGTGTTCTTTTTATAAGATGTAACTAAAATCAGGTTCGAGGTGCGAATTTGCAAAGTGTTGGTTATTTATTTAATCGAATCGTAATCGCATTGGTTCGGATTATTACAAAACCTAGACATTTGATGGATACAGTTTTGAACGGAATGATAATATTTCCACCAAACATTTTGATAAATCCACATATTTGTTCATTCAAAGCTTGTAACTTACAAATTAGTAATCCACAATTATGGTATAAGTAATCCACAATTATGGTGTTCTCTGTTATGTTTATAATTTAATATAAATTGAAGTGTTCTATGTTATGTTAAATAATTTAATAAGTAGTCGTATGACGTAACATAACACACACACACAAAACTGTTCTTCTTTTTCTTTCTGTAAGTTGTTTTTAGTTTATTTATATTTATATTATTATTTATTTATAGTTTCCCAAATTTTAAGCTAAAATGTATCATGCAAAAAATATATACATATTAATAATTAAACATAATAAGAAAATTTACACACACCACTCTCAGTTTTCTCTCTAACCATACAAATAAATAAAACAGCTAGATATATTCACGCGTCGTAACTGAAGCTTAGAAGAAAAAAGGAGAAAACAAATGGGTTCTTTGAATCAAATTCAACGAAGGGAATTTAAAAATAATTTTCATCAAGATCAACTAAAAAAATGCCAACGGGTTGTGCTTGGTGGTAAATCAAGAGAGATTATAAATTCTCTGAAAGAAGACGACTCCTCGGATTCTGATTCCGAGTCGATCGTTATTAGGTCCAAAAGGCGTTTAAGAATAATGTTTCAGCCTCATTATTTGGAGTTTTGAAAGTCTGAAAGGTATGGATGGTTGGATGTTACAATTTTAATTTCCGCTAAGGGTTGGTTTGGTGCCTTTTATATGGTGTTGTCTTGTATTTGGGTAGGCATTATAGGGTTTGGGTTTCTCGTGTTAGAATTAGTATGTTCGGATTGTTTTCGTTTGTGTTATGTTTTTCTAGCTTCTTGCTATAATTTATTAATGAAATCTATTTACCGTTAAAAAAGAAAAGATAGATTGATGAACCACGAGTCCACAACTGTGTAATACCAATTTTGTAGTACATGAATTATTACTAGTACATATAAAGACTTAAATGTGATTAAAAACTTAGGTGATTTATTATTATTATTATTATTATCATATTAACTGTTCATTTATCGTTGTTTTGAGAAGTGAATCTACAAAGGGTGATAGAAAGGTACCTGACACATTAAGAAATTTTAAAAAATTAATACTTTTAAGAGTATTAGTGACAATTTAAAAATCTGACCCCTCAAAAAGATGAAAAGGAAATAAAATATTATTTTTTCTTTTATCATATATAATATTATTATTTGTTGGTGCATTTTGTGTTCAATTGTAATCGTTATAATATGTAGGTTAACAAATATATTTGTCTACCAAATATACTAAAGTCCGGCGAACTTGTTAAGCCAACGAACTTAGAAAAGTTCCTGGGCCAACAAACATAACCAAGTTCGCTAGGCCCAAGCCCGGCGAACTTGGACAATATATATATATGTTTTCGGTTTAGGGTTTGTAAAAGTTTCTGAGATTCGTATTTCATGTTTACATAGGGCACGAGCGAACGTGAGATCTGCATTATCTTAAGTTTGATTGTAATTGTTGTCTATAATAATCAATATAAGAAGAGTTAAAAGTAAATCCTTGTGTTATATTCGTTAATTATACTTGTTTGTGTTGAATCAAAGTGTTCAGGGATTCCGCACCTGAATACTTGTTGTTAACCTCATTATCGATCCAAGACTAAGGGACTTACATTATTATATTATTATATTATAGCTTCTCCTTGGTTGTTTCCTACGAGATTTTAATTTATAAGCACCAAGTTGATATTAGACACCATTACTTCAAATTTTGTGTTAGTAACCTCTAATTTAATGATAACTATCATTGTAAGTTTACGGTATTTTATTACCAACAGTTTGTAAGAGTCAAGCAACACAATCCAAGCTTACAAGTTACCTAAAAAGTGGAAAACATAAATGTCAGAAATTCTAGTCTATAAAGCAATGTTGTTCAGAAAAAGAAAAAAAGAAAGGAAGAAGTTGGTGATAAAAAAAAATGGAAAACGGTAATAACACCCCAAGGACTGTAAATAAGAAATTAAAACATGCATTAATATTTTTACAAATATCATAATAAACTTTCCGATCCCCTAGTGAGAATTAATTGTGTTGTGAGAAACGTGAGAACCAAAAAGTAACGGGCTTAAAATGTAAATATTAGGATCTCCAAATAAAATCATCTCCTTCATCTAAATTAGATATTTTGCTGAGATTTATTCCAACGTAGTCTCCTCATCTCTATCCACTCAACCCACAATCTATGTATCTTCTCTCGTAGCTTAATGTCAATCTCTTGTGGAGCAAACTGTAACACCCAAAAAATTGCACGTTTTACATTTATATAAAAGTATATTATTTAAATTCTTATATTTGTATTTGGTGTTAAATACAAATATAGTTTGGGGTTAGAAACATAAATGAGTTATAAGTTGAGGGGCTAAAAGTGTTAAGTATGAAAGTAGAGGGTAGAAAGTGAAAATGTACAAATATACTCTTCTCCTTCCTTCAAAAATCTGCTAGAAACATTTTATGTGTGAACCATACGAGCAAAGGAAGAGAGCCAAGAAGAAAAACGAAATTGAAGCTAGGTGTTGTGAAATTAAGCATTTAATCATCAAATTCTACATTCCTAAGGTAAGAATACCCTCCTTAACCTCTCTAATGGATTGTATTGATAATCTTAAGTTATGAACCCTAATTGGGGTTTGGGAAGAAAAGAGGTTATTTAAGGTGGGTATTGGGTATAGAATGATTATGTAAATGTTTTTGAGTTGTGGGACTCATGAAAGTAATGTAAGAGTGAAGAAATTTAAATAAATGATTTTGAAGTTAACTATTGAATTTTCACTAAGTGTGTGTGTATATATATATGTGTGTGTGTGTGTGTGTGTGTGTGTGTGTGTGAATTAGTTGATGATGATGATGATGGTGATTATAGATTGTTATTGTTATTAGATAACAAATTAGTCACCTACAAGCAAGTGTAAGGTCATGAGTTAAGGGTATGATTAATTAGTTAGAGATTTGAGTGTGAAATAGCAATACTTGAATCTTAGCTAATTAGATATTAATGAGTTAAAGTTTGGTTCAAATGAGTTATAAATAACTCATGTATATGTATGATTATGTATAGGTGATTGAAGAGCAAAGAGTGTTGTGCTTGGTTTGATTGCTATTGTAAGGTAAGTAATGGATGAGTATGTACTTAAATTACAATACTTGGATTACATTGAGTAGTCAAGTATTTGCCCTTTTGTATGTCATGAATGAAGTGGGATCACTGAGATACAAGAGTATTCAATGATCACACTAAATGGTGAAATTCAAGGGTGGTGATTGAGATACAAGAGTATTCAATCAACCATGTTCTTGACACCATGGTATGGACTCTTTGAGTCAAAATGTATGGAGTTGAGGATCCTTAATTCGTGTTATGTTGCTATGTTAATGTTAATGTTAATGTTGATGTTATATTTTCCTTTACTTACTAAGCATGTTGCTTACCGTTATGTTATTGATATATGTAGGTGAGCAAAGTGGAACACGGGGCGATTTGCGTAAAAAGCCCAAACGGGAATAGTGGTGGACTTACTACGAGTTAGCAGTAAGTAATCCTTTCAAATCATGCTCATGATACGTAGAAACGCCCACTTTATAAGGTTGTTGATCAATTGAACTTGATCATCTTTTGTAACTAAGTTTGTGATGTACGAAATCTTTGTAAAATATTATGTTGAAAGTTGTTTTTGGGTTGAAATTATCTATTGTAGATGTTGAATTGGTGTCGGTTATGTTAAGTAATTAAAGAATTCCAAATGGGTCCAAATGGGTTGCCAATTGGGTCGTTTTGTTGAAACTAGTCGTATGATGGTTTTGATGAGTTTAGTTACTTAATATATGTCAAAGTGAATGTTTCAAATTTCTGGAAGTATGGTATATAGGAATAAGTTAGTATGATGTCCACTTGGTTGCAAGAGTGACTAAAATGGTTAAATTTCAATTAAGAGTCCAAAACCTTTGAAATCGCAAATATTGTAAAAGTGCCAAATGAGAAACTTTCATTATGTCATATTAAGCATGTTTGCAAAATTTCAGGTCATGATTATAAACGAGTCAAAAGTTATGCGCGTTTCAATTTAGGTCAAAAACTTGAGTTGTGCAGAATGTGTTGTCCAGGACCCAGTACGCGATCGTGTACCTAGTGAAGAAAATGAACCAGAAGCTTTTACGTTGTAGGTACGCGATCGCGTACCCTTACCGGGATCGCGTACCTTGTACTAAAACTCGAACATAAACTTTCCATGTAATGAGTACGCGATCGCGTACCCTTGGTAGGATCGCGTACTCTCTGTTTGTGTCAAGTACGCGATCGCGTACGTATACCAGGATCGCGTATTTCATGTGTAAAAAAAAAAATTAGAGGCGTTTCACAGACTGTCAACTATCAGTTGAAGTCATCATCTCCGACGAGTTGAAGCGATCTTCAATTACCGTCATTTGCGACTACAACTAAATCTGAATTTTATGTACAAGTAAACAACAAGAAAGAAAAGACGCTCGACAAGTTTTTTACTGTTTCGAAGAAGAAGATTCCAATTATAGATATACATCAATTTTATTATTTTATTATATTTTTAGAACTTCGTCAAATAGAAAGAAATAAGGATAGTTGAGCAATATTTTTTTTATTATTTCATCATCTTTTGGAGTTGATGTTAACACCACAATTCACAAACAGTAATGCGATGTTTTGACAGGCGATAGTTCGTCAAAACATTTAATAAATGCGTTTTGTACCTGACTGAGTTTTGCGCCTTAAATTTGACCTAACTACGTTTCTATTTAACGATGATTCGTCAAAATATTTAATGATGATGTTAAAATTGAGGCTACAATAAGTATATTTGCGTATGATTAAATGTAATTATCTAAGTTTGCGATTCTTATGCACCTCCAATTGTTCTGCACCTATGATTTATTATGCACCTGCGATGTGTTCCGCACCTGCGATCTGTTTTGCACCTGCGATCTGTTCTGCACCTGCGATTGTTTTGAAGAGGTATATATATATATATATATATATATATATATATATATATATATATATATATATATATATATATATTTCTTCCCATAAAAGTATACTTGGGGTTAGGTGAGATAGGCATATTTTCTTTCAATATATATGCGGACCCCATTAAATTCATTCTTCACCTCTTACCAACCGGTTGGTGTCACACTTTCACTATATTATATTTCCAATTATCTTACTTTACAACTAAAAAACTCCTTCATTTATAGAAAAAATTCAACCACCATAAACCATCATGGCAACACTAAACCACCCTCCATTACCACCACCACCACCTAACTATTGGGGCGAAACACCCGAACCTGAATTCTACAAATCACAAGGCGTACGTAACACAAAGTCATATTTCGTTACACCTAGTGAAACAAAAATATTCACACAATCATGGTTACCTCTAAACAAACCAATTAAAGCTGTAGTCTGCATGACGCATGGATATAGAAATGACACTAGTTGGTGTTTTCAAAAGATCGCAATCGCGTACGCGAATTGGGGGTACGCGGTTTTTGCGGCTGATTTAATTGGTCATGGTCGATCTGATGGACTACGAGCGTACATTGGCGATATGGATCAAGCTGCCGCGATACAGTTATCGTTCTTTTTGAGTGTTAGAAAGAGTGAAGAGTATTGTAAGTTACCGGCTTTTTTGTTTGGGGAGTCTATGGGTGGTATGATCACTATGTTGGTCTATTTGCAATCTGAACCGGATACTTGGACCGGGTTGATCTTCTCGGCCGCGTTATTTGTTACACCCAAATTGTTGACCCCGTCTAAGGTAATTAGTTTACTGGTCATTTTTATTTATTAAGGTTTTAAGTCATAAGTTTAAGAAGAGCCCAATTGTTATTTTTTTTTAATTATTTTTTTTAGAACGGTAAACCTACAAACGTAACACATACTATGTACAACCAATGAACCACACGAATATGTATAACTCACTTCTTCAAGTGAGACTTGAAGCCACAACCACTTGGTTGAAGGGTTCCTCTCATAACAATCACCTTTTGTAGTGCCGAATTGTTAGTTTTTAGATCATGATATAGACCCACTGAAATGTGCGGAATCTAATTAATCTAATCGAGTAGAAAATGGATCTTGTCGGAGAAAATTAGTGTAGATAAACATTTTAAGGAATTGAAAGCATCAATTTTATATTTCGTTTTTAATATATTTGACAGTTAAAGTGAAATTCTACAATTTCTTTGTTACCCTGATATTGATTTTGATTTTTCAATCTAAACTTGTTTTCGGTTAACTGAAGCTGCATATTACCCTATACGGGTTATTATTCGGGCTAGCAGATACATGGGCATCAATGCCCGATAATAAGGTCCCAGTGAACGCGATCAGAGATCCCGAAAAGCTAAAGATAATAGCGGTGAATCCACAACGGTATACCGGAAGACATAGAATAGGTACGATGAGAGAAGTGGCAAGAGTGACCAATTACTTGCAAAACAACTTCCACAAGGTTACCGCCCCTTTCTTGGCGGTGCATGGGACCGCTGATGGGGTCACATGCCCCACTGGATCCCAAATGTTGTATGACAAAGCATCGAGTGAGGATAAGTGTTTGAAATTGTACGAGGGAATGTACCATTCGTTGATACAAGGTGAGCCCGATGAGGCTTCTAATCTTGTGTTGTCGGATATGAGAGCGTGGATCGATGAGAGGACCGAGAAATATGGACCTAAAAGTAATGGTAACTAACATGTTGACTTGTGGCGTGTTGCTAAAAAGTATTTGACGACGGGTTAGGTTAATTACGTTGTTTTGGGTTATTGTCGAGGTTAAACATCTGATATTAGAAGTATTTGAAAGTGTGTTATTGTAATTACATTGTTTACGATTATTGGATATATTAAACAGTAAAGAAATGGTGGTTGATATCTGTATTGGATACATTTATATGCATATATTCGGTTTCTATGTACTATTCCGAGCCATGAAAATTAACATGAATTGTGAAATTCTATCAAATATCAACAACACTCCTTTGATCCCTAGTACTATATTTTTGTATCTCTGCTAATAATCATGATTCATTCTAGTACTATCTTCTGCTGCAATGGGTAATATGCTGAAGTTGCATACTATTAAAACCCAAGTGCTTGACCTGACATAGTCACAATTAAGGATCAAACACGGACAGGCGAAAAATATAATAATATATTAATAATGAGATAAAAAAGATCTCAGTTCTTTTTGGGCGGAACATATAAAATTGATATTTTATTTTCATCGGGAAAAAGATTGGGGATGGTAGTAATACTTTCTTTTGGACGGAAAAGTAAGTTGGAATTTTATACTTAGTGAAACATTTTCTAGATTGTACCATTTGAAAGTGCAAAAGATGGCGAAGGCAAGTGAAAGGGGATCACGTAGAGAAGGGAGATGGATGTAGGAATGGGGTTGGGCGAGAGAGTTAAGGGGAGGAGGTTAAGTGATTTCAATGAATTGACGGAATTGATAAAGGATGTCATCCCACAAGCTTCTTCACAAATTGACAAGTTTCATTGGTATTTAGATGATCAAAGAATTTTCACGGTAAAAGTTTTGAGAGAGATGATAGATGACAACACACTTGATCCTATCGGAATAGGCCAATCAACAAGATGGAGCAAACTAGTCCCTAAGAAAGTATGTATTTTTATATGGAGACTCCAATAAAGAAGACTACCGGTTTTGGTATGGCTCGATCAACTAGGTATGGATCTAAATTCAATTTTATGTCCATGTTGTGATGCCGCAATAGAAACGGTAGAATATTACTTCGTTACATGCAAAAGAGTATGAGAAGGATGGGAAAAGATCTTCAAATGGTGGCATATGGATCCAATTAATACACTAACAGTGGAAATTTTACTTAATCATGGCGGTCATACTTGGTTCTCAAGAAATCAACGTTTAATATGGCAAGTGGTTGTATGGTCCATGTTTTATGTAATTTGGAGATCTCGGAACAAGAAGGTGTTTGAAAACTGTCAAACTACATTTTCAAAAGTTTGTGATAAAGTTCAAGTGTTGTCATATTTTTGGATATCTCATAGGAAAAAAGAGGCAATTTCTTCTTGGGTGAATTGGTGCGTAAATTCAGAAAATACTTACAAAAAGTAATGTTTCACAAGTAATAGATATTCAGGTTTGGCCTCTGGTCACTTTTGGGTCACAAAGCATTGAACGTACATGTGGTGTCAACGTTGGAGTCGAGCAAGAGTTAATGAAAGTCAGTAGAATATATAGAGGGTCAAGTGCCAGCAACAAATTTTTAATATAGTTGTATTTGTTCTCATTTCCTTTAGGATCCCTTATAATGTATTTGTATCTTGTAGATACTTTATGAGATTGCCTTTTGTTTGTATTTGTGTCGTTTTTCATAAAATGATTGCCTTAAAAAAAAAAAAAAGGTCTGAGTTAATGCTACAATTGACTCTGTGAGATTACACGTGCATGGAAACTTATTGACTCACAAATTGAAGTTGAAAACTTGAAATACTAAAATTGAAAAACACAATTCTTGACTAACAATTGAACACTTGACTTGATAACTTGAATCCATTCAACTACTTTGAACTTGAATCCATTGACTTCATTGCTTGATATTTGCCTTGAATATGACCAAAACAGTTGAGACGAATGCTAAAAGAACTTGAAACCTTGGAGTAATCTGACTTGGTGCAATCCTAACATGTTGCACACAAGTTATGAAAACACGGACTTACTACAATTTAATCGGGGAGAATTATTAAGACTAGATCACCGGTAGATCTACAAGAGGGCTGCTTCCTCTTGAAAAAAAATTGAATTACGTAAGAAAAAAAAGAGTTTGTACTAATGACATTTTAATTGTCCCCTTAATTAAAACTATAAAAGAGAAAAAAAAAATTGACCCATTTATCTGAGGGTGTATTTAGCAACAATACGTTGGAGCTTGAGTTTGTAGCTGGAGGCCTAGAGCTGAAGCTTGGTCTTATATTCAAAAGCTCTTTCAAAAAGTTTCTTATTTTAGGACTTATTTTTTCAAAAAACCTTATTTTTGTTGTGTTGGCAAACAAAGTTTGTGGACTGGGATTATTAAAAATAGAAGCTCAAACATTTAAAAACCCTTAAAAACCATGTACCAAACACTCCCCTGAATTTCTTAACTCCGCCATAATAGGTAGTATCTCTCCACTCCAAGTCGCTATCCAAACTTTTTTTGCAATTTCCTCACATGCATCAAGTATTTCGACCCCAAATTAAACATGGAGGATATTATCTGTTATGTTGAAAACACAATACAAATATGTTGTTGACCAATGAGTATTTAAATAAAATTGCACGTTATATTTTATATTTTTGATCCTTCAATTTTTCATATAAACACAAATAGTAATTCCACTAAAGCTAACAACACGATTAATACGTGGAGTTCAACCGTACGGATTATTTACCCTTAAACTTACTCGTGCCATACAAGCATGATCAACATTTGACACTATGTGCATACAATATCAAACCATCAAACCATATATATATATATAACAAAATATCAACCACAATTTCCATAACATTACATAAAATTAACCACAAGTTTAATTTATAACAATACCTTATATGGACATTATAATGGGTCGTGCAAGATGTCATAGAGTGGGCTGAACCCTGGGCCTATATTAAAAAAAGTTGGATCGAGATAGTCCAAAACTTAAAGACACTGAAAAATAAGATACGTTCAATAATCAATATCGCTTCAAATTTGCTAAACTCCAACACATCGTCATCGTATGTGGAAAACATGTTGAATCTCTTCTTAATGCGTTCTTATGAGGTTGTCAAATAAACTAGATAGATGCTAAACATTTCATAAACACAATTCATCAAATGGGAATAAAAAATATACAAGTATATTACTCTGTTTGTTACAATTTATACATAGTTTACGAAAATTGTAATTATCCTGCTGACTAATAAAATTTTATTATTCTTCAATTAAACATTTTCTGATTGGTTAAAATTTAAAATGAAGAATTATTCTGAGACATTTCAAAATGAAAAATAGAAAATAAAATTGAAAAAGGGAGGTAGAAAATAAAAAGATAATATAGTCACATGTGACAAAAGGGGCAATTTGAAGGAGTTCGAATTTCAGAATCTCGAGGAGTATATTCAAGGGGACAGTGTCCAAATTGGTCGTGGATGAAACTCAACCATACCATACCATATATGCCCATTACCCAATCCTTTTCTATCCCAAAATATCAAACAATCCATCCCTAGATGTATCTAGAGATGCACAAAAAAACCGGGTTCGAAACCCAACCCGAAAAAAACCCGAAAACCTGACCCGGTCAAACCCGGGTTTGACCCAACCCGGTTCGGGTTTTCTGGAACCCGCCGGGTACAAACCGGTTTGGGGTTTAGCCGTTACAACCCGGTTCCGAACCGGTTTTTTCCAACCCGGTTTCAAAAACCGGTTTTCAACCCGGTTTTTTTCCTAGCCGTTTTCTAGCCGTTTTTTGACCGTTTTTTGACCGTTTTTTTTTGTTTTTTTACCATTTTGCCATTCCAAGTTTACTATATATACAAACCTTGAGTTTAGGTTCAATCACAACATTCAAACACTCATACAAACTCAAAACGCTCTCAAAACGCATACAAAATTCTCATTTCTCAAATGGCAAATCAATCTTCTTCCTCTTCCTTCGGTGTTGGTTCTTCAAGTTCACCAACGATTGTTTGAAAATTGGTTAACAAAAGAAATCCGGAGGTGTGGGATTTATACGACAAAGTGTTGTTGTCGGATGGTACGACTAAGGCACATTGTAAACGATGTGGGAAATTTTTAAAAGCCAACTCCAACACAACGTTGAAACATCATAAAGAAAAGTATTGTGTGGGACTCAAAACCAATCCGGAAGCAAGTGGTCAAGCTTCTATGTCACGAGATGGAGCTATATTTTCATACGAAGCGGAACGGTGTCGAGAAGCTTTTGCGGGTTTTGTGATTCAAGAAGCTTTGCCGTTCAACCACTTCGACAACCCTCGACTTACTAGGGTGATTCAAAATACCCTTCAACCGCGATATAATCATGTAAGTCGTATTACTCTTAAACGTGATGCCCTTAAATTGTGGAAAGAAGCTAAAAAACAACTAATAATCGGTTTTGAAAACTTAAATACAAGTGTATCATTAACAACTGACGTTTGGTCGGCTCCTCATGGTTTGCCCGGTTCGTACCTTTGTGTTACCGCACATTGGGTTGATCCCGTAACTTGGCAAATGATGAAACGTACCATTGCTTTTGAAGACTTTGAGTATCCTTACACGGGTCAAAACTTATTTTACATGTTACGATATGTAATTAAAACGTTTAAATTACAAGAAAAGGTTTTTTCAATATCCTTTGATAACGCGAGTAATAATACACTCGCCGTTTCAAAATTAATACTAAAATACGGACCACCTTTGAAGGGCATCTTTTATCATAGTCGATGTGTTGCACACATCATTAACTTGATTGTGCAAGCGGGACTAACGGTTGAAGAAATAGACGCCGTAAAATTGGCGTATAAAACTATGTTACAAGACATATTTCAAAAGGGTAAAATTAGATACAAAGCTTATATGAGATTGTGTAAGGAAACGGATTCCATTTTTTTAACCCCTAATTGGGACATGCCTGTTAGACGGAATTCGACCTACTATATGTTTGTATGTGGTTTACGCCAACGTGATACATTACAAGTTTTTCATGATAACCTTGTTCAAAAAGGTCTTGCAACACCATTTCCCATAGAATTTTGGGAGGTTATTAAAAAGTTAACCGAATTGCTCAAAGTTTTCAAAACCGCGACTACTTTATTATCGGGTGTTTATTATCCCACTAGTCATTTGGTACTTAATCAAATTTGGTTGTTGACTTCAAAATTAAACGAATACGAATATGAAGGTGCTTTTTTTGAAAAGATGGTGGCTCCCATGAAAGAAAAACTAAAAAAATATTTTCGAGAAATGCCACCGGTAATTACTTGTTCCGCCGCAATGAACCCGTGTTTGAACACCACCGGGGTGGAAATGCTTATCGATAATATTTGTCACAATTTGGATTTGAATGAAGAGAACTCAATGTTTTCCGATAATACAAAAGCGTTTTTTAAGAGTTCTTTACAAGATTTATTTGGCGTATTTTTCAAAAATATAGTTCAACAATAAATGTGCTGGTTAGTTCGATTTCCACAACGTTTAGTTCATCTTCTTCCAACAATGCAATGCTTAACTTATATAATAGTTTAAGACAAGAAAACCATAAACGGGCAAGGGGTGAAGGTAACCAAACGACTAGCGAATATGGGAGGTATACCTCAACGGATTTTTTGTCCACTATTCTACCTAATGAGTTCGAACAATTTGATATTTTGGCTTGGTGGAAAGAGAGGGAATCTCAATTTCCCGTTCTAGCCATCATGGCCCAAGATTTACTAACCGTCCAAGCTTCTACGGTAGCTTCGGAATCCGCATTTTCTCTTAGTGGCAGGGTATTATCTATACGAAGAACAAGACTCACACCGGCCTCCTTAGAGATGTGTATTTGCTTGAAGGATCACTTAGACGCCGTTGAACGTATACAAAATGTTTCAAGTCTTGAAGGTGAAATGGAATACGAAGGAGATATACATAATATCGAGGTGGAAGAGGGCATGGTAATATCACTTTCCGACGAAGAAATTGCTCTTGATCAAGCTTCGCGCGAGGCTACCTCTGAAGAAGATTTCGACTTTTGAAGAATTGAAGATTAATATAAGTTGAAGATTATGAAGACTTATGAAGACTTATAAAGAATATGAAGAATTATGAAGAGTTTTTGGATTCGATAATATTTTTAAGAAGACTTAGAAGACCTTTGTTTAAGTTATTGATCAATTATGTTTCCATTACTAATGTTTTATGAATTCAATGAAAAAAATTTCGCCCAAACGTTGTTTTTCCCTAAAACGCTTAACGCTCGAAAAAAATTGAATTATATAGAGTTTTTGGATTCAATAATATTTTTAAGAAGACTTAGAAGACATTTGTTTAAGTTATTGTTCAATTATGTTTCCATTACTAATGTTTTACGAATTCAATGAAAAAAATTTGGCCCAAACGTTGTTTTTCCCTAAAACGCTTAACGCTCGAAAAAAATTGAATTATATAGAGTTTTTGGATTCAATAATATTTTTAAGAAGATTTAGAAGCCTTTTGGTTAAGTTATTGATCAATTATGTTTCCATTACTAATGTTTTATGAATTCAATGAAAAAAATTTGGCCCAAACGTTGTTTTTCCCTAAAACGCTTAACGCTCAAAAAAAATTGAATTATATAGAGTTTTTGGATTCAATAATATTTTTAAGAAGACTTAGAAGACATTTGTTTAAGTTATTGTTCAATTATGTTTCCATTACTAATGTTTTACGAATTCAATGAAAAAAATTTGGCCCAAACGTTGTTTTTCCCTAAAACGCTTAACGCTCGAAAAAAATTGAATTATACAGAGTTTTTGGATTCAATAATATTTTTAAGAAGATTTAGAAGCCTTTTGGTTAAGTTATTGATCAATTATGTTTCCATTACTAATGTTTTATGAATTCAATGAAAAAAATTCAAAAAATACATTGTTTTTCCCTAAAACGCTCAACGATCGAAAAAATATAAATTTTTATAAAAAACCGGGTTGGAACCGGGTTTTCAACCCGAACCGGTTTCAAACCGGTTTCAACCTGGGTTGGATCGGGTAGGGTTTTTTAGGTTTAAATCGGGTCGGGTTCGGGTCGGGTTTGGTCAAAACCCGGTTTCTCTTTGTTGACTAAAACCCGGGTCGGGTCGGGTTGGGGCCAACCCGGTTTTTGTTCATCTCTAGATGTATCTGGTAAAGAATATTACTCTTTATGTTACATACCTAATACAATATATGGCAAGAGAAGTGGGCCTTGGGCCAAATACTAAACTAAAACTAAGCTAGGCTTGTAGTCTATGAGTATGTTAATATTCCCCCGCAGTTTGAACGGGAGGAGTGCGGACACTCAAACTGTTACGAAATTCATCGAACAAGGTGGAGGGAAGACCCTTAGTAAAAATATCCGCATACTGGTAGCGTGAGGGTACGTGAAGAACACGAATCTGCCCACGAGCGACAATGTCACGAACAAAGTGAATGTCGATCTCAATGTACTTGGTGCGTTGATGCTGAACGGGATTAGCTGACATATAAACAACACTGACATTGTCGCAGTACACAATGGTAGCAGTCGAGAGAGGTGTATGAAGCTCAAGCAAAAGATTACGTAGCCAAGTAGTGTCAACGACAACATTAGCAACACCCCTGTACTCAGCCTCGGCACTAGATCGTGAAATAGTATGTTGCCTCTTAGATGACCAAGAAAGAAGATTATCGCCAAGGAACACACAATACCCAGAAGTGGAACGTCTGGTCGTAGGACACCCACCTCAGTCAGCATCAGAATATGCAATGAGGTGTGTAACTGACGAGGTATAAAGCTGAAGCCCGTGATCAAGTGTACCCCGGACATAGCGAAGGACCCGCTTAAGAGCTGCAAAGTGTGTCTCGCGCAGGTCATGCATAAACAAGCACAGCTGCTGAACTGCGTGGACGGGTGAACGTAAGGTACTGCAATGCACCTGCGAGGCTGCGATAAAAAGTAGGATCAACAACTGGCGGTCCTGACAACCCAAGCTTAGAATCTGTGTCGACCGGGGTCTTGCAAGGTGTACAGTTCAACATGTGAGCCCGCTCAAGAATCTCGGTGGCATACTCTTTTTGAGAAAGAAACATTCCCGTCGTAGTCCGTCGAACAGAAATCCCAAGAAAGTAGTTAAGCGGGCCAAGGTCAGTCATGGCAAACTCCTGATGTAGAGTACTGATAATCCGTTGCAAGAAAGCAGCAGAGGAAGCTGTGAGGACAATATCATCAACATAGAGCAATAGGTAGGCTGTGTCTGACCCATGATGTATAAACAACGAAGAATCAGTGATGCTGTTTCGAAAACCAAGAGATGTAACGTAGGTGGCAAAACGTTGAAACCAAGCTCGCGGAGCCTGTTTAAGGCCATACAGTGACTTCTGCAGATGGCAGACATAGTCAGGGTGCTCCGAATAAAAAAATCCAGGTGGTTGGTGCGTATAGACGGTCTCAGTTAGGGAACCATGAAGAAATGCATTCTTCACGTCAAGCTGATGTACTGGCCACTTTCGAGATAAGGCAAGGCTAAGCACAGTCCGAATGGTTGTGGGCTTTACAACAGGACTAAATGTCTCATTGCAATCGATACCCTACTGCTGACTACTTCCATTAGCCACAAGGCGAGCCTTGTAACGACTCAAAGATCCATCTGCATTAAACTTATGTTTGAAAAGCCACATAGAACGAACAATATTAGTATCTGGTGGGCGCGGGACAAGAACCCACGTACCATTTTTAATTAACGCGTTATATTCATCAAGCATAGCACTATACCAGTGAGGGTCACGAAGGGCATGGATATAGGAACGTGGAATGGGAGAAGTGGTGTCAACATGCAAGTTAAGACGTTGAACCGGTTTTACAGAACCAGTTTGAGAGCGAGTCACTATTGGGTGACGAGGAGGAGAGACTTGAGAGGAAGAAGATGGAGAAGACTGAGCAGAAGCTTGCTCAGATAGGACTGATGTGGTTGTGTCGGCTACGGGTTGGGCCGAAAAGGGTGTTTCAGGGAAATGAGATGAGTCATTAACGATGGTGGGTTCGGGACTAGTGGGTTCGGTAATGTTGGGATCAGGACCAGTGGGTTCGAGACTGGGCTGAGGGGAGTTAGGTGTGGTGAGAAGGTGTCGGGCGATAGGAGAAGGACCATCATGATGATCAAGGAATCTGTAAAAGGGAGATCGGAGAGGAGTGACAGACCCGAAAGGGAACATTGACTCATCAAAGTTGACATGACGAGAAATGATAATCTTGTTTGTATTTAGGTCTAAGCATCGGTATCCACGATGATCCGAAGGATAGCCGAGGAAGACACATGGGGTAGAACGAGGTTGAAGTTTGTGAGTTGTGTGGACGTACGGATAACAAAGACAACCAAACACACGTAAATTAAAGTATGAGGGTGGTTTGCTGAACAATTTGGTGCGAGGGATTTCATTATTAATGGCGGTTGAGGGAAGTCGATTTAAGAGGTACACGGCCATATTTAATGTTTCAACCCAGTAGGTTAGTGGCAAATGAGCTTGAAAAAGAAGAGTACGTATAAGGTTATTAATTGTGCGGATTATTCGTTCAGATTTACCATTTTGTTGAGAAGTCTTTGGACATGAAAATCGAATTTGTATACCATTAGAGTTAAATAGATTATGAAGCTCATTGTTATCAAATTCGCCTCCATGATCACATTGAAAGGCTTTGAGTTCGACATTAAATTGTGTATTTACATAAGAGCGAAATTATAAAAAATTATCAATAGCATCAGATTTCTTACGCAAAGGAAACACCCATAAATAATGTGAAAAATGATCAAGAAAAAGAACATAATATTTTATTCCACTATTACTTGAAACGGGAGAAGTCCATAAATCTGAGTGTACAATCTCAAAAGTAGATGCAACAATAGACTTTGAACTAGAAAATGGAAGTCTAGTATGCTTGCCTAGTTGACACGCATGACAGAAAGAACTAGACCTCGTTTTATTACAATTAATCAAATTACTAGACGCTAAGACACGTAATACGTCATCTCCGAGATGTTCGAGTCTTCGATGCAACGTTGATTGACTAAAAGCTAAAAAGGCGGTAGGAAGAGCGGTGGTGACGGGATAAAGATCTCCGGTGCTATCACAACGGATTAGTGTTTGTCGAGTCTGGGAATCTTTCACAGAAAAACCAAATTCATCAAACTCAATTGTGCATTTATTATCTTTAGTGAATTTTCGAACAGAAATAAGATTTTTAATTATATTGGGTGTCACAAGAATGTTATGCAAATGGAGAGGGCGATGTGGTGAACGTAAAGTGCTATGATCGGTGTTGGTAACAGGTATAGCAGTACCATTACCAACAAATATATATGGTACAATGCGTTTATTAAAAATAGTCGTGAGTGTACCTGTACCCAATGTGAGAAGTGCCTCCGGTGTCCATGTACCATCCAGAGTTACCAGGATCCTAGAGCGTGACTGCGTTGAACGCTTGTTACATACCTAATACAATTGAGTCTGTTAATATCTACTACAAGCCAATATTTTTAATCTTAATTTTTTCAAATTGAACTGGTTAAAGTAGGGGTGTTCGTTTGAACGGATTGGATCAAATCGAATCCATTTACATCAATCCATTTGGATGTTCTAAAAATGTGAATCCAATCCATCCAAACTAATATCGAATCCGAATCCAAATCCGAGCCGAACCAAATTACTATTTGGATTGATAGGTTTTAACCATTTGGTTATTTTTATTGACTGCATTAGGGTATCGTTTTGACTCGTAAAAATGTAATGTCATGAACGATATCAACGGCTATCTATTATCATGTTGCGTTGAGGATTCATAAAAATGTAGAGTTAGTTTTTTATATCAAAATTTAAGATTTTAAGTTATATACAATGATATATATTAACACTACCTATTATATAATAAGGTTTTATATATAAAAGATAATCAAAGAAATATTTAACATTATTTGGTATATAAAGAAGAGTATTACATATACTGTTATTATTATTCGATTTATTTGGATTATTCGGATATGATAATTGTAACCAGAACCAACTCAAAAACTTAAATACTAATTTGGTTTTGGTCCGATCCGATCTAAAAAATCAAAAGTGTCCAAACCGAACGGTCCGATTCAAATAAACCATTTGGATAATTTAGTTATATCCGAATAGTGAACACCCCTAAGTTAAACTGTTTGTGTTAAACTGAAAAATGCTAAATCGACCATAAATAAAGTGTCAAATACAAAAGGTTTAGTAGTATGACCGTGTTTCATTATTTGTTTGTTCTTTTTTCTCTTTCGATAAAAAGGAGAAATATAAAAACATAAAAATGGGGTTGAGCCCTAATTTTCATTATCAATAATATATAAAGCATCTCCATCACGATTTTAAAATTAGACTAAACAATGTTTAATAACTAAATTGTCCTTAAAGTCATTAATAATTTCAATCTTTCCAAATCAACCATTGATTAATAGTATTTACAACAACCTCTCATTTTAAACTTTGCATATCACATTTTAAAAGTTTTAACATATTATTTCAATGAATCTTTTACAAAATATATAAAAATTGAATAATTCATTAGATCTGTCAAATTTTCAAATCGAAATTTTCACGAACGTTCGAAATTATTCGTCATCGCCGCTGTGCGCGAGTACACTGGTAGTTTGCTAGTTTGTTTTTATTTGTATCGAAGAGATTCAACAAAGTGTTGAAAAGAAAATCTAGGTGGACTCTCTAGATGTCTAGACCAGGATTTTGACTTTCATATATTAAAAATGAAATAACTAAACAAATTTGAAAGAGTTGCTAAAAAAGAAAAGAAATAAAAACGGTTTAAATAGCTTATATATGTTTTTGGTTATCTTTGGTTAAAATTCGATTATGATTGACAAACAAAACCATAATCAAACCATTTATTTTAGTAAATTAAAATTTACACACGGAACCGTTAGTTATTCAATTATTTGGATTAATTTGATAAGGTTTTATCGGTCAACATTCAAAGAAGACGATTATTCAAGCTTTCCACATTCGTTCAGTTTATTCGTTAAAAAGTCTCCCGTTTAAACTACAGGGGCGTATTAGAGGATATACTTTAGAGATATTGTTTAGATTTATTAGTAATTATATCTAGTTAATATTTATTTGGATTAGTTTGATATTATTCTCAATTGGTATTAGATTATGTTACCTATTTAATAAGAATGTTTAAGAATATAAAAAAAAAAGTTCTTGTAATCTATTTGATTAGAGTTCAATAATAATATTATTTGTAGTTAACAACGTTGACCAATTTCATGACAGTATATTATAAAGAAAAGAAATGATTGAACTAAGTGTATGATCAAGAGACACGTGCCAATGAAAATTTACAGAAAAGTTTTACAAAATGATTTATAATCATTATATTGTTTCTTTTTTTCTCACACTATTCTCTCTTTCTAATTTTATAGGTGCCACCTCATTTTCTAACAATTCTTTGTAACTTTTTTGTAACCAAAGTATTTCTCAAGAATTACATGTCGTGTATCAATAGATTAACTAATTAGGTCTCGTTTTGTGTCTGAATTTTTAAATATTAAATACACTTCGTTATAAGACCAGGTGATCTCATGGCATAGAACCGTAGCTAACTTTAATGCAACCATCCTCTTTTGACTGACCAACACCACATTGAAACAACTCACCTACAAATGTGACCATAAATTGCTTAGACTAACGTTTCATTGACGTACAATCGGAGGCCCAAATACATATTGAAGGTTAATTGTGTAACAAACATTTATACTATGTCCATAAATAATTGTACTTTTTAATTTATATATAAAAAATCATTGTGAAAATATGATACACCATCACAAATAATAATTTTGATATTTAAATCAAACTTTTTTTAACATAAAATATATAACAAAAATCAATCTATTAATACGTAAAGTAATACAACACTATGAATCTTTTGTGTAGCATCCATCAGAAAGTAGTCAATTTCTTTTTTTTAAGAGCGCAAACTTTTATAGATGTCTTATAATGCGTTTGCTTTGCTCGAGGGTATCACTACAAAGTTATGAATATTGGATTGATAGTAAGGTGAAATGGAAATGTCTATCATGACTAAAATCACTTAGTTACTCGGGTTTGAGAAAACCTTTAATTTGAGGGTTTCATTCCTAATTTTTAAAACTCAAACCCTTTAAACAAACACTTTATATCATTCCCCTTTATTCACATACTCATTCCCACATACCAAAACCTTTTTTTAATCTCATACCCATTCCCACATACCAAAACCTTCTTCAATCCCATACTCATTACCACATATCAAAACCCTTAATCCAAACACATCCTTATTCTTGGACGAATATGTCTATTTACTTGTCATCGTGTGATTAAAAACAAGTGTATATAATGTAGGAAACAAAATATTTGGTATGGTATTTTTTAATTTTCTCGAATCATATATCTTTGGTCCAAGACATCACGCTTTATTTATATTCCATTTATTTATGCGTACTTTATTTTTGCTCTTAAAACGAATATTCATGGATGCAACCCCTACCTACTACTACTACTTTTATGGAGTGCTATCTGTTAAAATGAAAAACCGTTTCATAACAAACTTACACATTTGGAATGAACATTCAGAATATTTGACTTTTGACTTGTAATTAGTTTTATGATGCTAAAATTGAACTTTGACAATATTTAGCAGCTCAGAGCACATATAGATGTTCGATTTTGAACTCAATAATGATATAACATTGTGAACAACAATGAATGTTATTTTTACAGAAAGTGCTCAATGTTAAAGCAATATGGAAGTGGACCCACCGTTATTGTGTTTGGACCAATGAGAAAATAAAAATAAAATGAAAATCCTTCAACGTAGAGTTGATGCTTCAACATTGAGCTTCAATGCCGACCCTCAATGCCGACAGAGATTGAAAATCCCGACGTTGACGGCGAAAAATGGTGTCACCCGGCATGCTATAAAGCACACATACATAAATTTTATTGTCATTTATAGTAGTTTCTCGATACATCTTTTATAGTACCATCCGTCTCAAAATAAGTGTCGAACTTTTCATTTTAGTTTGTCACAAAATAAGTGTCCACCTCCAAAAATAACATTAACTTTACCATTTTATCCTCAATATACTTTTTTCAAAACTGAAACATAGGAGTTTGTGCAAAAAGCAAGGATAATAATGTCATCTTCACTACCAGACAATATAATTTTTTAAAATGTAAATACCGATCGTAGATACTTATTTTGAGACGGATCGAGTAATAATTAGAATTAGAACATTACCTATCATTTAACAAGCATATAATTACTTTAAAAGTCGATTTACATATAACATTATTATTGTATAACAACTTCTAGTTGTAATGAAAAGCTCATCTAAATCAAGCTTAAGTCAAAGATGTATGGTGATTTGAAATGCGAATCCCAAGACTAGTACGGAGTAATAATATATAATATATAATATATAATATATAATTATATAATATATTTATTAATATAAAAACTGTAGTGGCATTTGGATGGCAAAAAACTCATTTACTCGACATAACCTTCGTTACACACTAGCTAAAAACAGCCTTACGAGTTATGAGTTATATATTATTTTACTCGTTGTAGAATTTTAATTTTAATTTTAATTTTAATTAGTTGTGCAAATTTAAATAGAGAAATTCGTTTGGTTAATAAAACTTAGGGAAAACAATTGTAATCTTGAAAGCACAAATAAATCATATACTTGACTAATCACCATCTAAATAAAATTAAATATTTTATACTTTTAATCTTTCAACTTTTCTTTATATACGCAAATAGTACCTTATTTATAATTAACTTCACGATTTTATCCGTGCAGTTAACTGCACATTATATTTTCCCTAAAACTTATAAAGGCTTAGTAAGAAAACAATGTTTTTCATTCTACAAAAATGCTATTTGTAGTAACAAACTTATCAGTTTTTATCTTTTTCTTTAATGACAGACCTATAATATATCGCATCTATTTTCCTTTTCAATTTATTAAAGATAAAATGCTTTAAATATCTTATTTATTAAACGGTGTTGTATACTTCAAAATTGTTTATAAGTAGTCAAAAGATTTTATTTGTAGTTTTATGAACAGAGCCAACAAATGAATTCCGGAAGCCTCGTGCAATATTAAAACCAGGACCTAATAGATAATGTATATATACATGGAAGAATACATTAATGTTACACAAATTATATAATTATACAAAAGTAATGAGTCATTATCTAATACATCGACAACATTAAAAATTTCACTTTTTATTAAAGAGTGTTGTATTTCGAGAAATGTTTAAAGTAAAACTGTTAATCAAACTTTTATAACCAATACTCTATTTTAAAGTGTTCTAATTATTATTAATATCAATCATTTAGCCCTTATAATATTGTGAAACAACATCAACAACTTATGTTTTGAAACACTATTTCGACCGGTGTTACAAGTACAAAAATAGTTAACAATAGTTCCCATTAGAAAAGCAACCAAATGATTTTAAAAAATGCATACTATCACTAGACACATATTAGCACAAGGCAATAAATTGTTGAGCAAATTTAACTCCACATTAACTTCATTTGCATCTATAACAGATTCTACACTTTTATTGAAATTTATTCAAGATAACTATAACACGATGAATAGGGTTAAAGTTGTGTAAGTGTATTGGGTCCTATTTGATTTTGGATTATGAGAGTTGGTGATTTGTATTTATGTATGATAAATTGATGATAAATGAGGTCCAATCTTCTTATTTATAATATCAAGGCCTTAAAACTTGTGGTCCTATTCACTGACACGTAAAAAGCTTGTTAATCTCCACCGTGTTTATGAATAACTTTATTTCTATACAAATATTTGTAAAAATATTTGGAGTTGTAGTCGAAAATCTATAAAGTAACAAAAATGTATACACATATAAGTAGCTTATTTGCTAACCTTGATTTTAGCTACCAACTCTAAATTCAGCTAAATTTTCATACATGCATATACATAAAAATCTATGAATGATAAATATATTACATATAAAACTTGAATTTTTCAAAACAATCTGCACCAGTACACCATAGAAAAAGACGAGTAACGACTGAATTTCTCATCCCAAAACCTCTAAATTCTAATCCAAATTAAATTTATTAATAATTAATTTTAATTAATTACTTATTTTACTACAACAACCCTCTGAGTAATAAATCCGATATCCTGATCCTGCAATTCCATTTTTGTCTTCTTCCAAAACAAAGGTTTTAGGTTTTTGATATTTTTATTATTCCCCATTACATAAACCTTTATGTTAAAGCAATTTACGCATCTTCACATTATCTTCCTTCACATCCCTCTATCTCTTTTCTTCATCTTCTTATCTTTTCAGTTTCTTGATTTTTTCAAGAACTGAAAACAAAAAAAGATAGAGATACAGAGGTGTGTATCTATATGCTAAAAATGGAAGGTGTCATTCAAACAAAAGGTCTTTTATCACTCCCTTCAAACCCACAAACCAAAATCTTTCTCAACAAATTGCCACACCAATCTTTAAGACAAAGATTCAATCTTTCTTCAAATCCCATCAACCCCACAACTGGGTTATCTTTAAATTTTAATGGGTCAAAAAAATTTCAAGCTATTGGTACAAACCATGGTTTATTTTCCCTCCAAAAACCCAGAAATTTTCATGTTTGTAAAGCTTCAGCCGCCGCCGCCGGTGGCGGCGCCGCCATACCGGCCGGCGCCAGTGAATTGGAGGTTGAAGGACCTAAATTCATGGGTATTGAAGTATTGACCTTAAAAAAGATTGTACCTTTAGGGTTAATGTTTTTTTGTATTCTATTTAATTATACAATTCTTAGGGATACAAAAGATGTATTAGTGGTAACAGCAAAAGGGTCAAGTGCAGAAATTATACCCTTTTTAAAAACTTGGGTTAATTTACCAATGGCAATAGGGTTTATGTTATTGTATACAAAATTGGCTAACATGTTGTCAAAGAAAGCACTCTTTTATACGGTAATTCTACCGTTTATCGCATTTTTTGGGGCTTTCGGGTTTGTTTTGTATCCAATGAGTAATTATTTTCACCCAACTGCACTTGCTGATAGACTTCTTGAGTTTTTGGGACCTCGTTTTCTTGGACCGCTTGCGATTATGAGGATTTGGAGTTTTTGTTTGTTTTATGTGATGGCTGAGCTTTGGGGAAGTGTGGTGGTTTCAGTCTTGTTCTGGGGATTTGCTAATCAGGTATACAGTTTTTTGTTCTGTTTTTGAGTTTATATTGATTGATATTCAATTGTGTTTTAGTGATAAGATTTTGTTTTATTCTGGATGAAGTGTGTTTGAAATGTTAAATTGATTAAATTTAGTGTTCATAGACTGTAAAATTAGTGCTTTTGAGGATAGAATTGTATTGGTATGAACTGGGCGTCTTTTGTTTGAATTTGAAAAAAAAGAGTTTTTTTTTAAATGTGTTTGTACTATGTGTGATTTGTCTAAATGTACACATTGCATGCACACATACATACATTTAAATCTTTTTACTGGGACTTGATAATTTTTGTTAAATCCAATTCTAGTTTGGATTTTTAGTTGCAAAATAATCAGATTTTGGTTATAATATAGAGACTTGCTGCAAGAAATTGATTTCTGAGAGTGAATGTAAATTTACATAAATATCCTCGACTTCATCCACTTGTTGCAGCTAATTATCTAATTCTGTTTTGGAATGCTGCACTAGTCACTGCGAAAACACAATTCCTCCTTTCCTCCCCTCCCCGTGTGTAAATTTCAATTCTTTATTTTAAGTATGCATACATGTAGTTGTGTACATGTATGATACAAGTGTATTTGTGTGTATGAGAAAACATTATATGAGCTATCCCTGCGCATAAATAAGTACGTTTCTTTGCAAGTTTTTATCCGTACTCCCATTGAGTTGTATCCTCTTTGTCCAACTGTATGTGTATATGTGAATGTTTAGGAACACGTATATGTATAATGTATATGTATCTATGTGTTAATGTGTGTGTAATTATGTATATATACATTTCATATGTATGAAGTTGATCCTTTGTAATTGTTTCGTGTAGATCACAACCGTTGAAGAAGCCAAGAAGTTCTATCCGTTATTCGGGCTTGGAGCCAATGTTGCTTTAATTTTCTCGGGCCGTACAGTGAAGTACTTCTCGAATATGAGGAAACATTTGGGCCCGGGAGTCGATGGGTGGGCCATTTCTTTAAAATATATGATGAGTATTGTTGTGGTAATGGGGTTTGCAATTTGTGGTCTTTATTGGTGGGTCAATACCTTCGTTCCTCTTCCTACCCGTAGCAAGAAGAAGAAGGTAACATTTTTTCTCCCTCCTTCTATTTTTGTTAAGAAAAAGAATTTGTATGTTGAACCTAATTATGTTATTATTATTTAGATCCTGCTTCTCATTATTTCACTATTTACAGTGTCAAATAATCAATGTTAGATAATAATCAATGTTAGATAATTAGGTTAGTACCACCCGAAATTAATGAAGAGTTCTGTAAAAATTACTAGATTATTGCCCAGGGTGATGCCTGGTATAATGTTAAAATGAAAAATGTCCCTTTCAATGAAAGTTGATTACTTTGGTTAGTCTATCTAATTCCATGGAATTTGAAAGCCCGTGTTAAAAGTAAATGTGGATTGCTTGTATTGCAGGAGAAGCCTAACATGACCACAATGGAGAGTTTGAAATTCTTGGTATCATCGCCATACATTAGGGATTTGGCGACGTTGGTTGTAGCGTATGGAATTAGCATTAATCTCGTTGAGGTTACATGGAAATCGAAGCTCAAGGCCCAGGTAAAACTTCGAGGGAGACAGGGAGTCCGTATTAGTCATTAATCATTAAAAGTGAGAAAACAGTTGCTGGTTGATGACAATCCTACACGAAAAACGGTCTTATTTTCTAGAAAACAGATTATTCTTAACACATATCACTAAAGGTGGCAATTTTGTGCCGTTTACCTTTGAACAAGTCCATTTGAGTAGTCTTTTTTTTTAAATGGGCCAGTTAAGAAAATTACCTAATCGGGGAATGGGTCGAACACAATGTCATCAAAAAGTATACCTTTTTGTAAAAGATTCCTTATAACACACAAGAATACACACTAAAGGTGGCAATTTCGACCCATTTACTAATGAACAAGTTCGTTTGGGTTGTTCTACTTCAAATGGGTCAAATGAATTTTTTCTTTACCTATAAGGGGAATGCGTCAAATTGGCCAAACATGTTGAAGCTCGCAACTTCGCGAGTCTTAAAAAGTATATTTTGTTAAACGTACTATCTCGTAAATAAATTGTATCCAAAACATTTACAAATTACAGTGCATTGACAAGATTTTCCCTCAACTTAATGCTTGTTTGTTTTGTTTTCATAAACACAGTTTCCTAGTCCGAATGAGTACTCTGCCTTCATGGGTGACTTCTCGACCGCAACCGGAATAGCAACATTCACAATGATGCTTCTAAGTCAATGGATATTTAACAAGTACGGTTGGGGAGTGGCTGCCAAAATCACACCCACAGTCCTGCTGCTAACCGGGGTTGGGTTCTTTTCTTTGATCTTGTTCGGCGGTCCTCTTGCACCAGGTCTTATGAAGTTCGGGATAACTCCGCTTTTAGCAGCGGTCTATGTTGGCGCAATGCAAAATATATTTAGCAAAAGTGCTAAATACAGTCTGTTTGATCCTTGCAAGGAAATGGCCTATATTCCATTGGATGAAGACACCAAGGTACAACACAAAAAGCTCCTGAATATAACACTTTAATTTGTGGTTCTCATTTATATGATGCATTCTGGAAGTGATAGAGGTTCAAAAATTTGTTTGTACTTATTATTATATGATTTATGAGTCAAATAATTAGTTTGATACTAGGTGCGACGAAAATGGTTATAAAAAGGCTAGTAATCTTACTATATTACATTCATTTGATCAAGAGTTAAGTGTCTGAAATTTTTTTACCAAAATGTTATGGTATGTATCCAGCATTAAAGTTTGATACATTTTCAGACGGTAGAATATATACAATTTAAACTTTTAAAGTTGGTTATGTACAATAGAAACTTTAAAACCGGATACAATTGAATTAAGAGTAAAATTTGATACCTTTTTGAAATGCTTAATTCTTATTTAATCTATTGCTTTCTTTACACAATTAAAAGTGATTATCAGAACTTCAAGTAGTAGACGCACATGTATCACATTTACATGATACACCGAAATGAAGACGCGATTCGCCGAATATATCATATATGGAATGATGGTTTTTAACACATTACTTTTTTTATTCAGGTTAAAGGCAAGGCGGCCATAGATGTCGTGTGCAACCCATTGGGAAAATCGGGAGGAGCTCTAATTCAACAATTCATGATCTTAACATTCGGTTCACTTGCAAACTCGACACCTTACCTTGGTGGTATACTCCTAGTGATCGTGATAGCGTGGTTAGGTGCTGCAAAGTCATTGGACACTCAATTCACCGCTTTGAGAAAAGAAGAAGAGCTCGAGAAGGAGATTGAACGAGCTGCGGTTAAAATTCCGATTGTTTCTTCAAATGTAGACACAAACGGGTCACTAGGAAGTGATTCCAACAGCAACAGTTCTGCGGAATCCTCGTTTCCAAGGAATGCTTGAATTTGAGATTCGTGGTTTTTATAGGATTTTAGAACTTGATACAGGTAAAGATTAAACCTTTTGGATGAGTTTTAAGGTTTTTGTTTTTGTTGTTTGTTTCGGTAGAAGAATAAGGACAAATGCAGGAATGAATGCTGCTGACTTTTGAAGTCTTTGAAGTTCATGGTAATGAAGATGTTTTGTATTTGTTATAATATTATTGCCATTTGTTCATTTAAAATCTTTGTAGAAGAAACATCATCTCGATGTTGTTAATTTGATGAAATTTGTTTCTTTTTCGATTTATATCCGACGAAGTAGTTCTTGGTACAACTGTTTCTACAGATATGGATCTAACAACAAAACCTGCAACACTCTTTTAGACAAAATGATTCCATCTAAAATTGAACTACTTGGATATAGAGGTAAATATAGGGTAACATGATCTTCTAAAAACAAAAAGAAAAAAAATAGTGTTATTTTTGCTGCTAATTCGTTGCTGTTTTGCTGATGGAACCCATTGTTTGGTTGCTTTATGAGATGTTTCTATAATTTTGTTGTAATTTGTTATTTGTAGCTAAAAGTCAAAATATGAGCAACAAACACAAATCTCATGAGTGGATGATGTCACAACAAATAATATGAAGTTACAAAATCATCATCAAACTTGCCATCAGTTTCATAAGTTTACCCTCAACCTGTATGGGTTCATGCCATTTGCATTGCATGTTCTAATCTCAAAATGTTAGAATTCAGATATGCTTCAACATATCCAACCTCAAACCATAGTGAACACCCTTCATTTCTAGATGAATAACATACCCACTGACACTGCATTTCTAGATAGCTAACTTATTTAAAATAAATGTAAGACGCGAAAATATTTATAAATAACCCGGGGCGGATTTACGTGACTCTAAAGTGTATCCCATGACCCACTTTAGATTTTAAAATGATATACAAAGCTTATGTTAAACTCTTTAAGGACACTTGAAAGTTGAAAGGGGACACACTTTAGATTTAGATTTACTACATACTTTTGAAAATGGTAAAAAAAGAAGTGCCAATAAACTTGAAGTTCTTTAACTAGTTGAAAATTGGAAACTTTGAGTGTAAAAGAGTGAGTTGCAGAGGGTTAGAGGGAAAGAGAAAGAATTGGAAGTTATAGAGTGATTGAGTTGATATGAAATTCAACTTGTACTCTACTAGTTATGTGTGCACATATGTCACTACTTTTAAAAACAAACTTGAGAACGAAGATAAAAACTATGGGTTTCCATACTTCTTTGTTTGGTGGCCATTTCAATTTTTGTTTTCTTATTCTTGTGTACAATAACAATAATAGTTACTACAAAGTATACTTATCAAGTCTTTTCCAAAGAAAATATTGATAACGATTAGCGATGGCAATGGATCGGATTGAGCTATATCCACATCAATATCCGTTTATTATTTTTCATCCAAATCCATATCCATATCAAGTTAAATTCGAAATCATCCGTCCACATCCTTATCCGATGGGATGACTCGGGTTAATGGATATCCATTAGATATCAAAAAATATGTTTAAAATCATGATAATCGTAACATAGTTTCTTAAAAAGACCGACAAAAATATAGCAGTTGAAAAGTTAAAAACATTTTATCTTTTGTTCTTTGTGTTGCTAGATACGTGTTGATCAATGATTATCACCGGATGGTACGATCTTTATATGAAATTAACAAAGTGATGTTATACTATAACTAACGATGTATGCATTTCAATTTACTAATAATATATGATGAAAATGACGATAAAAAATCACTAATATTCACTAAAAATAAGTTATAGCTCATATATAAATGTACATTATTTTTACTCGTATATATGTATTTCGGGTGATAATGGATTAGTCCATAAATAACAATTTAGTATCCATATCCGATCCACTAATCATCCACATCCATATTCATATCCCATATACATCTATATAAATCATCCATATCCACTACCGATTGATGGATGAGGTGTATATCCACTAAATCGGATGATGATTGTCATCCTTAAAAATGATAATGTAATAATAAGTTAACTTTTGTTATATTAGTTATTTTATGGGCTTAGTGTCTGGGAATACAACTAACTTGTGCCCGATATCTATTGTATGTACCCAACTTACTTTGCTATTTTTAATGTATCAAACTTTCAAAAAGGGTGTTTTAATGTATTTTGCTGATGTGTCGCTCGTTTAAGGTGCCACGTGGCATCCGGAGAGGTTAACACATCATCAAAACTTCACCAAAATACACTAAAACACACTTTTAGAAAATTTGATTCATTAAAAATAGCAAACCTAAGTTGAGTACATACAATAGATATTGAGCATTAGTTAGTTACATTCCCGGATACTAACCGCTTATTATATTTTCAATATTCCACATGTATTTAGCATTATATAATCCAATTTATTCAACCGCCGGACCCGTTAGTGGACCCGACCCATTATTCAATCCATTTGACTTGTATATTTAATCAACTCAATTGGTATACACGTTATTTTAATAACCAAACTACTTAAAAAGTGAGAAGAAGATTCTGTAAACATTCATACCATACTTGAGCACTTCATATATAAAAAGCGAACTTATTTATGAACCAACATAGTTTTAAAGTGAAAAAGAACATATCATACGAATGCTTTGACCATTTCAACGTTTTTGTTTACTTTTGTGTTTTGAAGTTCCAACCATTTGGACAATATATTTCTATATAACCAATCACACACCTGCAAAAGTAACATGTGAAGATGTACATGAACACTAGAGTTGGGAGTACTCAATCAATCCTTTCTTTCTTCAATTTTATATGCACAAAGTAACACAACAAGAAACTGTTATTACATACTTGGTAGAACCAAGAAAAGAAACCAAACAATCAATCAAACACAAACAAACACATATGCTAGTTTTCCACAAATTTATTTAGCCTAAAAGAATACCACACACACAAACACACTGCAACTAAAAGTTGCAAACTTTTTATATCTTTACTGCTTTCTTGATCACCTTATAAGAAGACTTGATAAAACTGTTATTTCCTCCATGGTTTTCAACATCATCATCATCATCACTAATTACTTTCGGCTTTCTTCGTATGCAATCAACACCCTTTTTCATCCCCAAAATAATCGACGGTGAAGATGGGATCCGTCTCAACACCCTAGCACTCTCACTCCTCGCAATATTCTTAAATTTGGAAAGTTTTTCACTTTTTTCCTTCACTTCAAAACTCTTCCTCCTGCTAATTCTAGCCGATTTGACACATTCCAATTCACTAGCATCACTTTGTCTTGAAATCATCTTGTAAGTTTTATCACATTCCAATTCACTAACACTGTTTCTTCTTGAAGTTATAATGTATGGCGGGTTCTTCAAAACTGTTTTTGTAGCTTCTTCTACCTCAACAGTTTCAGGTACTTCATGTTTCAAGGTTTCTTTCTCGGGATACTTCATATTCATTTTTCGTATGATTTCATCAGTCTTGTTACAATCTACATCATGAACTTGAGTGTTTTCGTGAGTACCCTCTTCCTCGTGAGTACCCTCTTCCTCCATTAGCATTTGAAGCCATTTATCGATATTTCCTTTTCCACGTTGCCTTCTGCTCTCTTCATCCTCTTGTTCGTCTAACAAATCATCATCAATTGGAAACCGAACATCGTATGCAATCCCATTCTCTTCGATTTTCAGTGTTTGCAGCTTTATACTATTGAAATCTGTAGTCGTCTCTATTTGCTCTCTTTCTATCTCATCTCCCTCTTCTATCTCTGCTTCCGATGCTTTATGCTCTTCTTCCAAAAATACCCTTAACGGCTTGTGTTCGGGGTTGCCACCTGGCAAGTAAAAAACAGTCTTTTCGTCTTCTTGCTCAATAGTTGGTTTTTCGTTTGGTTTGCTTTCGGGTTGTTGATATAAGATCATTTGATCGTTGTTTGGGTCACATAAGATATCATCCATTCTTGATCTTTTTCTTGTTTGGTCCCATTCGTGTTTGATTTGATACTCAAGTTCATCTCTATGCTTAAATTTCTTGTGAAGCTCTCTTTCTGAGGTGTCACACATTGCTTTTTGAGCTTCGAGCCTTGCCATGAGTGAATTGCTTGCTGCCTGATTCAACCTTGCCTGTTCTTTGTAAATGACACTCCTGCAATAGACCAAAAAAAGATTTAGCAATTTCAGCACAGATACATCTGAATTGGTCGATTTGGGCTACCTTTTCCCTCATATCTGTCAAACGCATAAAAATTGAGGTGCTAACTTTGGCCCATTTACCTGGGTCTATTTAGGTAGTGTTTTATCTCAAACGGGTCAATTTAAAAGATTAAATTAAAAAAGGAATGGGTCATTGGGTTGAAACTTGAAAGTAGCCTAAATGTAGGTTTTAAGGTGTCATCCGAAAGAGATAAAACTTATTCTTATCAAGGGGAACACACTAATTCGTTCTCTTATTCGTTCTTTTGTTTCAGTTTAGGAGAAAGTGTTTCGGGTCAAGTCGCGGCAGGATTCTCTGCAGTGATAAGCCGTACAAACAGTCACCAGCCTGACCCATTACCCAACCCGCACAACTGCCCATTTTTCACCAACAGTGGAAGAAGTCATTGCGATTCTTACTGGTGCATAGCGTCTCTTATCATCTTCTCTAGCATTCCTTTATATGATGATTGTGCTTCTGCTAAACGCCTGCATTTTTCTGCACGTCTTCGTTTTTTAATCAACATCAACTCCAAGTCTTGTATTGAAGTTCTCTCTTCTTCGTTCTTGTGTTTCAATTCTGTCATCTCTTCGTCTAATTTCGCTATATCTGCTTGCTTCTTTGCAGTTTCTTCTCTCTGCCTCAGTGAGTCCCTAGCTATGACAATGGCTTGATAAGGGTTTGTGACCATGTCCGGAATCTCATTTTCTTTTGACATACTTGGTCTTGATTTCTTTGCAACTGTCAAAAAGAGTTGAATATTATTGATTTGGAATAACAGACTGGGGCTGGCAATCTTGACCCATTTAATTACGGATGGGTAAACGACAAAAGTAGCTTAAAAAGATTTTGTAATTCAATACCTTTGTGATAATATTTGACACAATAATCATTGATATAAATAGATCAGACAAAATGAGTTTCGTGTCAACTGAACCTGTTTTGACCCGTTACCCAACCCGCTCATCCCACACAGTTCACTATACGGAAGCGGCATTTCATGTTTGCTTACATGCAGGGGAATTTGTAGTGTGTCTTCGGTTGATTTCAACGGACTGCAGAGCTAGCATTGCGTCATTAGATTCCTTTCTAGATACAACAATAGCAGCTGGTGCAAGGCCCGATTTCTTCTTAGACTCGTTGAAAGGTTGTGGAAAACAATGTGAATCAACAGTTTGTGACGCATTGAGTTCTTCACTCTCACCATCGCTAAACAACAAATAAAATCCCCTATGCCTGCCAATTTGAAAGCAAGATTTTAAGCATGATTTTCCACACAAGTCACAATATAATTGGAGAATTCGGTAAGACTAGGGGTGGCATAATGGGTGGGTCGCATTTTGGGTTATGGGTCACAACTGCTAACTTATTGGTCTGAATGAAGCTGACCCGAAACACTTAGTCCGAAAATCTATCATTTTTTGTATATCCTGTTTCATATTTCATATACTATTAAAAATATTATAGCATGTCAGTGATGATATCTTACTGAATTAATGATTTAGGACGTTTGTGCATTAAAAAAAGTACACGTTGGGTCAGCTTGACCCATTTGACCAGTTTCCATTTGAGCAGTTTATAGTTCACCCTTTTGACCAAATTACGGGTAAACAAACCCATTGCCGCATCTAGTAAGAAGCTAACAAAGTTTCTAGATTGATTTACCTGAAATCCGAGTTTGAAGAAGCAAAGATGGATAAGAACTGGTTAACTGATATACCCACTTGAAGATCCCACCATGGAACCAAAAACTCGAGTTTGTTATGCTTTTTCTTGTATACTTGCCATTGTATTAACCTTAGATTTCTTGAAACAGTTAATCCTCCTCCTGTCATCCACCAAGAAATCAGAAAACATAAACAAATACAGCCAGGTCGGACGGGTTGACTAACTGTTCAAAATGGGTTATTTGGATTGCCGGTTGAAACGAGTTTGGTTGACCCACTATTACTTTTTACCAACTTCTTGATAAGTTTTATAAAAGGTTACATCTGTATGATGATAAAAGCTATTCGATTCATGTAGTATCTAATATGTAAGTAAATCATTTGTAATAATACTATTTTAAACCCATTTGACCACCTTGACCACTAAGAAGTTGGCCCCTTAGAGACAAGGGGATACTTACTTGAGCAAGGGAACCAATGGTCGATTTCCCAAGCAAGGGGAGAAGCAGAATCAGCATGGAAGTACAATACATTGCCATACGGGTCTACCCTAAATGTCTCTGGATCAAAGCCAGCGTTCCTGAAATGTCACACCATAAATAAACTAGTAAAACTTAAAAAACCATTTCGAATTGAATTGAATACAAATATGTTGTTATTGTGAAAAGGGCAAAGTCGCTGGTGTTACTTACCCAAGATGGTTGAGTTGCTTCCATAATAGGGTCACGAAAATCTTCGGTCTTGCAGAGGGTCTCGCTTTTGCATCTATAATTGGAAACATCTCGTCTAGCTCCTTCGCCCTTGAAGCCTATGACAACAGTACTTATAAGCATTTCAGATGAATTATAACTACAAAAATAATGTAAGATTCTGTATAAATTTTTTAGTGTGGCAAAGTCAAGATGACCGATTCTAGAGTGCAAATCTGTTAAAAAAATATTTTACAAAAAAATTAACATAAACAATAAAGATAAAATCAATCAATAAAAACAATCCAGATTCGGGCAATTTCCATTTTAATGATACAAGTAAGCAAACATAAACATCTCATTGGTTTCAAAATTTGAACACCAAAGCAGAAACCTTAAACCCTTACACTTCCAAAATCAAATGGTTCCAGATCATGAAATATATTTCAAGATCGGGTATTTTTTTTTTGTATGATTACAAGTACATAATACATAATCTATAAAGACTAAAAATATGAAACCCTAAAAACTATAATCTTCAAAATTAGGTGGTTTCCGGATAATGAAATAGAATTCAAGATTAGGGCTTTTTTTATAATTACACGTTAACAATCTATGAAGACTGAAAATAGAAATTTTCTTGATTTCCAGATCACAAATTACAAATCCAAATTAAAGTTCATTTTGTTACCGTTAGTTCACTATCCATTTCCGGATCACCAAATAGAACTCAAGATTAGTTTTTTTTTTTTTTTTTTTTCTTTTCTAACTACATATATACAATCCATAAAGACTCAAAATATAAAACCCTAAACCCTAACATCTTCAAAATCAAGTGATTTCCAGATCATAAACAACAAAACCAAATTAGCGCTTTTTTACACTTATGATCACACAATCAATGTAACCAAAAATTACAAACTTCCGTCATACCTCATGCGACTGTAGAGCGTACGGAGTGAAAGTAAATGGAGGACCGTGAGAGTAAGGACCAAAACCTCGATCTCGACACAGCTTCACGTAGGCTTTCGGGTAACCGAGCCCTTCATCGACCCGTAATTCGTCTGTGGAAAACATCAATTCATCTGCCATATTTCAGGTGATTGATGAAAGAGTGTTTTTATTTTGTTGTAATTAAAACTGAAAGATGGGTAGATAGATATATTAATTGTTGAGAAAAAAAATTGCAACGGTCGAATTAGTAAATGGCAGTTTTAGTTGTTGGGGGCTTTTTGAAATTGAATTTTGGGGGTGCCACGCTGGCACATGGGTAACGGTTCTATTTGGGGAATCATTATTAGTTTAATGGTGATGATTATGATTATGTATGTTTGTTGGATTTTGTGATTTGAATATTTCATTACTATAAAGCAAATAATTAATAATTAATTAACGGTGGGTGCTGGTTTTAGATTTTCTACTCCAGTTAATATATGACATGGTTTAATACTTTAGTTGATTAATTAATTATTATTAGTATTAGTATATCCGCGCTATGTAGAGAATATTTTTTGTTTGAGATGATATCAAGTCGGTGAATGTTGTGTATTGGTAGGTTTGGTGTCGATTATGTTAGTTTTCCCATTAACTGAATTTGGTGTAACAATGAAAAAATGTCGCTGAAGATTAATGCATGATAATGAAGTCGTAAGCAAAAAATTAAAGCTTAAAAGATTTTCACTTTATTATTTATTATACTAAAATATTATAAGTTATAAAAAACATGGATTTGTAATTATTATAACAACTCATGGTCTTTTAATTCTAAAGCTTGATGTTTGATGATTATATAGAGAAGAGAAGCTATACGTATTTTGTTTACAAACCAATGTGAAAATAAATTTCTCTCGTTCGGTTTTGATAATCTACAATAAATTGTTCCACATTGATAACTAAAACAAACTATTCAAATTTATTTCAAAGAGTTGTTGAAATTTAAGATTAAAAAGTGAATTGAAGATGCATTATATGTAGTTATGAATTAATTAATATTAGCATATTGTTCGCGCAATGCAATGAGAATGCAATGAGAATGATTAACGTTTTTTTTAATAACATGTTCAAGTTTTTGTGTTTTGTGGAATATTTAAAAAATTCATTTTGTTTCAATATTGCACTAAAATAAGCATAGTATATTGTGAAACATTTTAAATGAATGATTTTTATTTAAATTCACTTAACATATATTAATTTTGATGATTCCTAGTATTTCTTTTTAGTTTTTAGAGATAATTATATTTATATTATTAGTTTTTAGATATAATTATATCTATATTTTTAGTTTTTAGATAATTCCGCTTATTTATTTTGATACAATTGAATGATTCTAATAACTTAAAGCAAAAAAAAGTAAGTTGTGAGTTCTTGATTTTTCATAATTTTTTTTTGTCAACAATCGTGTTACTTCGTGCATATCAATGGTTCAATTTTCATACAAAAACGATTGTTGATTCAGTCACCAGTTTCCGCTGATTTTCCTTTAGACGATCGCTCAAATATGTTCAAGTTTTGGTTCCCAATTTTATGGGGGCATGTTCCTATCTTCCAAACTAATTTTGTATAAAGTGTTGACCAAAAACATATAACTGTATCTTTTGTTTTGTTTTAGGAAGTTGTAAATAAGTATTACACTATGAGGTGTGTTATTATATAAAAATCTCAAAATATTAAAGTAGAGAAAGTGTTAAATGATAAACGTTTATTTTGTTGCTTAAATCGGTGTTGATAAAAAATATGTAATGGTTTTATTTTTGTGCTATGTAAGATTTAAAGTTTGTTATAAAAGTTGTACTACTTCAAATTTATATATGGAATTAAGCCTTGAATTTTTTTTGGCGGGGGAATGACATCTTCTTTATATTGATAGATATAGATAGAAGATAGATTATGTGGACATCATTTTCATAACATCATTTTTATTTTGTACACTAAAAAATATCATGTCCACGAGGCCTCCTCTCCCAACGCCTCTGTCGGTTTCAACCGACATAACCGACACTGATGACACCGGCCCGTCAGTTCGACTCGTCGGTTTGATACCTTTTAAAAATCTTTAAATCGTGTTTTAATTAAATTTTATAATATAAAATTGCAGTTTGTAACCATAATGTTTACCCGTATAAATTTAATTAATAAAATGTTTGTCTATGTTGTTGAATAAGTTACAAAAATATTTTTATTATTATTGTTTTATTATTTTATAATATAGTTTTTAAATATAGAATTTTAAGTGTTTAAAAAAGAGAAAGAAGAATGTTTAATAAGTAGTAGAGATAATGAAAGGATGTTTGCAAGTATGTGGGTAGTATGTGATATTTAAATTGTGAGAAACGTTTATGTTTCTATCTTGACAGTTCATATGATAATTCTATCTGATTTTTGTAACCTTCATTTATAGAGAAATATGTTTAGTTATATCGAGGACTTAAATTTATTGAAAATTCTAAAATGTTACATAAGTTATAATTTAGTATTTTTTTATTTTAAATGAGCTTAAAAAAAAGAGGTTGAATATGATACGAACTATATTCGAGACGACCTTTTAAATTCTACGAGGTGGAGGAATTATATGTTTATTCATTAGGATTTTTCAAAACGTCACAGTGCTCACTAATTCGTCTCCAGTCCTTTTTTTTTTTCATCTGCAGGTGAATGGTCGTGATCGAGTGAAATGTGAGGTCATCTTCCACTTGTAACTTGTAACGTCTTTTCATTTAGCGAGTGTATATTTATTTAAGTTGTGGGACCCATTAAAGTTAATTATTTCAGTTTTTGATAGAGGGTGAAATTTTTTTAACCGATTCATTTTCAGTTCTAGTGATGTGACACTCAGTTGTTCACTTTTTAGTATTCGTTGACTTTCAAGTAATGAAATGCTATCTTGCAACCCTAACATTTCTTAATATATAATGGATTTTTTCTCTTTTATGTTGATGAGAGAAAGTATGCGGGTTTTTTCCCTTCAAATGAAAACTAGTTAGGTATTTGATAAGGAGGTTGAGCAAAATAGAGAGTATATAAGAGTCTCCCTTGTCCTATGTGGTGGTTGCGGTGATTCAATAACAACGGCGCGAATTACGTTATTGTAATCAACCGTTGAGAGTGATGTGAGAATATTCAAAAGTGTCAAGAGTTGATCGTCTCCAATTATATAATATCTTTCATATAGTGGATGTTAAGTGGCCTTCAGGTCCCGTGATTTTTACTTTCCCTTGAGATGTTTTCCATGCAAACGTTGGTGTGTTTGTATTTTTTTCTGTTGGATATAGTGTTCAAGTTCATAACTAATTGGTAGTATATCATTAAAAGTAGAGTCCTTTTTGAATCGCACTCAACGAACAGTTCAACGAACAGTTAAAGAGAAATAAATGAGAGATAATATTAATTGAAATTAATATTATGGTTAATTATTTGGTTTATTAATTATCATAGTTGATGAATTAATTAGAAACTAAAAGAAATGAAAGGAAAATTCTGGAAGTCAAATCCAACCGCCGGTTGGAAAGTTCAACCGGCGGCTGGCATCCAAAATGTAAGACAGTGGAGCACGCGGGTCGTGGCTCGGATACTTGGGCAGAAAGCAAGCCCAACCGCTGGCTGGATAATCCAACCGGCGGTTGGAGGACGAAATCAGGTTGTCCCACATCGGCCAAGGATATAAACCCTAGCTTCCCTCTCGCTATATAAATAGAGGGCATGTCATGGCTTCAAAGTACACAATTCTCTCTTTCTCGTTCCTACTCCTTGTAAGAGTTTACTCGATTAGATTCGGGACCTTAGGAGTTGGAATTTTCTCTTTGGTTCGTGGGTGTGTGCCATTAGAGGTGCTCTGGTTTGAGTACTCCCCTCCAAGTCAAGAAGGTCTGCTAAGGTGGTCTGCGTGTGAGAAATCCGATTTTCTCACAGATTAGTGTTTTCTTATTTAGTTATTTTGTTTTGTAGCTTATTATTATTAAGTTAAGATCCTTTAGGGTTTAGTTTCCTTCATGCCCTAGATTAATTGTTATTTCCGCATTGTATGTTAATCTAGTAAGGGAATAGAAAACCCATCAGATCCGACAGTTAATAAAAACTTACACCGTCAATTCTCCCGACGCCACACAGAATATAACAAAACGCACTCTGTTTTCTCCTCGTATTGACTTCCTCCCGGTTATGTGATTCTCCTCCACGAACCTCACTCTAATATCAATTGTTGAAATCGATCACTACAACGACAAATCACACAACATGTATAAGTCAATAATAAATCACACTATATGAAATATATTACAAAATTGGAGACGCTTAGCTCTCGATACTTTTGAATATCCTCACACCACTCTCAACAGTTGATTAAAAGAATGAAATTCACACTGTCGTTATTGAATCACCGAGACCACCACACGAGACGAATGAAGACTCTCATATACTCTCTCTTTTGCTCAACCTTCTCACCAAATACCTGAAACAAAACCCCTATATAAACAACTAACAACTTGTTTATCAAGAAAAAAATTTCCTAATTTATCTTGATATCCAAATATTTTATTTTAGGAAACTTGAATCAAATCTCCATCAAAACAATCTTAATAGAACCAACTCTATACATACCACGGACTAATCATAATATATGAGCATCCTTCTTTAATTTCATGTCTGATTCTGAACTCTTATTCAACAAACTTCACTTTGAGTACTAATCAACAACTTTTTTCTTCATTAACTCATTTCTGAAAGATATTGTTGATTTAAATACTTATGAAATATATTGTTGATTTAAATATTGCTTGAGTCATTTAAATTGATTGAGGCAATGGGATGTCAGTTCAACTACTGACTTAAACCTGCTCCGGTGTTCTTGTGTGGAACACATCCATATTCTCACTCTCATCTATTTTTTGGGTGTTGCTTTTCTTCTAGGTTTGGTTAAAGGTGAGGCAATTTTTAGGATGGCATATCACTTCTAATCACTTGGAAGATATGGTTTATTGGTTAAAGCCGATAGCTGCTCGGAAGACGGTGACTAGTGTTGGCTTCAAACTAGTGCTTGGGTCGACATCTTACTATATTTGGCTGGAGTGTAACTCTCGGCTTTTTAAGCAAGGCAAGAGATCGGTTGAACATGTTATTGTGTGGTCAGACTTCGATTTCTCTCATTTCGGTACAAGCCTACTGACCATGCTTCTCGGATAATGGAGAAGTGGAAGCTGCCGAAGTCCCTCATGATTGAGGGTTGTATTTATTGATGCGTTTCTATGCGGTTTCAGTGGATTATTACTTGGCGCTTTGGTGTCCTTTTGCTTTGATCTAGTGTTTTGGTTGTTATAGTGGTCGTTATATACATGGCTTGTCATGTGTATATACTTAATCTTGCATGCTTCCGTTAGATTAAGTCTTATGTGGTATTCCACATCTCTTATAGTGTAATGCCTATTCGTTGATATATAAATTTTACCCGCGTCAAATTCTCTTTACCCGTACTCCTAGTATATAAATAATACGGATACGGATTGATATACTTCAAAGTTATAAAACAAGTCATGATACGTTAAATTAATCAATAAGAAAAATGCAAAATCATGATACTCTTTACTGGACCACCCCGATAAAAAAACGGGTCAAGTTAGACCCAAGTTATTAGGTTGACAAACAAATATGTTTTTGCCCCCGATATGTTTTATCAATCAATGCAAAAATAAATAAATTTTGAATAGTTTAGGGCGAGTTTAGTTACCGAAAAGTATCTCCATTTATCATTTTCTATTTTTATAGAAGTTTTTGTCCCTTAAAAATTATAAGAGGTTTAGAGAACGCGTTCAAATGTAAGGGATGAAGTTTTTATTTTTCAAATTAGGAAAGCTAGAAAATCTTAAATCATATATTTCATTTTCTTAGAATACTCCTCCGAAAAACTCCAACTTGAACGCGTTTTTTAATTTTTCAGTTTTCTTAGAAAAATTTTTAGAAAAATGGAGGAGTTTTCCGTAACTAAACGCGCCTTTATTGTAATTTTACTTTTTTTCTTATTTTTCTCCCAAAGTGCACAATATGACCCATCATGGTGTTTACAACTTGAGAGTATCTCAATTCATTTCGTTGATGGTCTCGTTTGTGATGTAGATAGTTCTTAATCTGGGGTTGACGATGGTCTTTCTGAAAGCAGTCTATCTACCCTTAAGCAGAAGTATGACTATCAACATCTTACCTCCCGTACTCATCAATGGCGGGATTGGATAGTTGTGGTGTTGTTGTTGATAGTACTTAATCTGGGGCTCTGACATATATATTCGTTTCAATTGATGACTGTTTTCTTGTTATGATAAAAAAGAAAATCAAGAATACAAGTAATAATTTCAACTCATGTTCTCATTAAGTTACCATATAAAAGACACAGAAGGTTCAACATTTGTAGAAATAACATTTCTTTGATACAACTAACAACTTTAATACATACATTTTACATCGTTTTCAAGCAAAAATGTGTTCAGCTCACAACTTAAACATAAACATAAACATAAACAATATAATTAAAAGAATACGGATAATGTCATCATGTATGTTTATCTCTTCTGGAAATTGAAGGCTCGAATGCAGTATGCAAAGATGAATGCAAAAGCCAGAACTAGCCCGATATGCACTCCTGCAACGGCGCCAAGAAAATCATGCTTGTAACCATAATACCGATCCAAGTAATTTTTCACGGTCTCACCATTCGCGAGCTCGTTATCAAAATCACCAAACTGTGATGTAACCATGCCGTAGATGGTCCAAGCCAGGGGGTTTCCCCAATAGTACCATCTCCACCAGACCGGAATCCTCTGTAAAAAAGGCCGAGAATTATAAGAAGGTGTATGATAATGAATAGAGGTAGTAAAATGGAAGGGTTACACATGTCACGTAGATGGTAATAAGTGTGAATTTTCTGTCCATCTTAAAACGGGCCGGGTTAGCTTGCCCCAAAATTTGGTTACTAACGTTATGTTATATGAAGAAAAAAAAAATGATTTTTGAATAATATGATCAGGGTTGTAAAAAGTGGGCGAGTCATGCAGTAGTGTAGCAAGTCATAACGGGGAAAAATATTACGGGTTGCAACAAGTTGGATGTGTTGACCTGGGACACTTTCAATGTAAAGATTTTTAAATTTTCTATTAGCAATTAATGTGTAAAATAAGAGGGAAATTTCTAACAATACATAGGCTAACTTTATGCATTAAAATACAAAAAGTCTTATTTGAAGCGTTTGACACGTTAGAGATTCAATATAACCCCGATCAACCCATTTATATGTAAATGGTTCAAAATAATCGTGCGTAATGAGGAACACAATGAGTAATGTGTTTTTGAGGAACTTACGGGTCTTGGAACAATGAACCCCGAAAAGAGATTAAAGATTCCGTAAAACGAGGCAGCAATGATGGCGGCAATGTTGGCGTTTGGTGTGATGGCGACAGTCATCATACCATAATATGTCATGTAGAGTAAACAACAGAACTGGAAGAAACAGTACCAGAAGAACTTGGCTGCTGTCCAATCGAACCCAATCATCGAGTACACTATAATACTGTACACTCCGGTTTGTGCAAGAATATATGGAATTTCTACTAGAACCTGCAAATGTAAGGGACAGATGTAAATTGCCCGTATTTTAAAAGATGATATTTTTCTTGTGATTCAGTTTTGCGTGCTTTTGTCATGTGACCAAAACGAGATAGGAACCATATATTTTATGCAGTCAAAATGGACTGGTAGGGCGAGTTATATAATGGGTCAAAATCTGTAAATTTTGTAGCACGGAGTAAAATGGTCAGATTCACCCCGATTTAAATTTGTGTCTATTTTCTTAAGTTAGTGTGTTGAATACTATATAACTACATTATTAATATAATCATTTTCGACTAAAGTTCCACTCTGGATGACTTTCGAGTTTCGACCCGTTTGACACAATTGAACAACTTTAGTTTTAACGATAACTGGGTTCTATCCAATGTACTACCTGAGCAAAGGCATATGGCAAAGCAGAATACATTCCTGCAGCTCGTTCTCTATAAAAGACAGTGCGTTCCACATCCACAACTGGCTGCACCGATGATGCGTTTTGGACTCCAAGAAAAAGGACGGCCGCATACATTGACCCCATTGCATTGGTCAAATCCCTTTGGGTCGATCTGAAATAATTTCAAAATTGGTACAAGGAAACTACTAACAAAGAGTGTTTTCAAGGTGTTAAGGTTTCAGATGTTTACTTTTTACTACCGAGATCCCAAAACATAGTACCAAACATGATAGAGATGAACACGGTGAAGGCCAAACGGACAGCTGTGTATGGAGGGTTTCTCCAGTATGACCAACGTTGTTTCCATAGGCAAGCGATGAATTGTACAAGAAATGTTTGCGAGTATCGTGTTGGGAAATATAGATCTTGTGTACCCGGACGTGGTACACTTAACTCAGCGATAAGTGCTTTGTTTCTCCTTCAATTTCGACAAACAAATAAAATCATCAATGTGATGTTACATGTCATGATAACCACGAAAATCTAGTGATAAGTTGCAGTACTTACCTGTAAAGATCTGAACTCCTGTAGATTTCAGTGAAATCTACGCCTAGAGCGATTTCTTGTGCAGATGCACTGACTTCTAACATCCATGTTGCAGGGTTATATCCGTCTTTTATCTTACTTACACCATTGATATCCTGGATCATGAAACAGTCTAGTAATGTGATATTGAAAGTGAATACATGATACTTGATAATCATAAACAGGTATATTATGAATCGTACATGGTAATCACTTTCAGAATACAATATTTCAATCCTATCCTAGCCTGGGTTACATGAAATCTGTGTTGGGATATTTCAAAGAAACATTCAGGGTTTGACTAGAAAACCACAGTTAAAACTGAGAGAATTGTTGAATATGTTTTTGAGACCAGAAAATAAATTCTGTTTTATAAACAGGAAGAAAAAGAAAAAGAGTGTGCTATTTTGGCCCGAAAATCGATTAGTTTTTGTTAGGATAAACTCGTAAAAAACTTATTGAGCCTGGATACAGATCAGATGAAATGAGTGTGCATTCTGCTTCTCCTAACCCCTAACAGATCTGGACATGGGATCAGGAACACATCTTACCTCGAAATACTTGATCAACTCGCAAGAATGGCGACCAACAGGCCCAACATACAACTCTTGTCCACCTCGTTTCATCAAAAACAACTACAAACCGATCGTTTTCAATGTTCAGTAATGAACAAATAGCCAAAAAGTAATATGTTGAGATAATTGATACTACTTTCAGTGATACTGCTTTCTTACCTCATCAAATGCTTCAAAGATATCAATGCTAGGTTGATGAATGGTGCACACAACGGTTCGTCCCGTGTCCACTGTGTTCCTAACGGTTCTCATCACAATAGCAGCCGCTCGAGCATCCAGCCCTGAGGTTGGCTCATCCATAAAGATTATAGACGGGTTGGCTACAAGCTCCACGGCTATAGTCAACCTCTTTCGTTGTTCGGTCGAGAGTCCATTGACGCCTGGTAACCCGACTAGTGAATCCCTTAATGGGTTCAGTTCCACAAGGTCCATAACCTCATCAACGAAACTCTGTAGACAATATTAAACTGAGTCATTTCTAACTCAAATTAACGACATTTCTCAAAAACTATTATGGCTATGATGTTAAATGTGCCTAAAAATATAGGTCTAAACATATTCCTAACCATACAGTGTTTGACACATGGATTACACTTATACTATCTCCTTATATATACCAATCATTTAACATGTGTACCAATCATATTTTTAGGCACACGAAGCACTTTTCTATGGGCTAAACTTGGGTTGAACTGCACGTATAAGGGTCTATGTTATAAGTTTATAACCAAGCAAGGGACACGAACCTTTCTGGTTTTCTCGTCAACATCTGTAGCAAGCCTTAGCCAGGATGAATAAAGCAAAGACTCATAAACAGTGACATGAGGAGAGTGGATATCGTTTTGCTCACAGTATCCAGAAATCCGAGCAAATGTTTCCTGTTTCTTTGGATGCCCGGAAATCCTGACATCACCTTCTATATAGCCACCTGTCTTTCTACCAGCCAGCACATCCATCAATGTAGTTTTTCCGGCACCACTCACTCCCATGAGAGCTGTTAGAACACCAGGCCGAAAAGCTCCACTCACACCCTTAAGTAGTAGTAATCTATCTTCATTCACTCCTTGTTCTTTCATTTCCTACAATATACATCATGATTTAAACACTTACAATCTCAATACTATAAACGGGTCCGCTTAGCCTTTTTTTGTGCAATATTTTGTGTAATTGGGTGAAACAACATATCCAAACTGTTCTAAATAGGGTAAAACTAAAAGAACAATTAAGATATCACAGTTCAAAATGAGTACTGGATTCAGTTGACCCGCCAACACCTGTTGTTGTTCATAACATAAAAATAAAAATAAGTTTAGTATAGAAATAATAATCTAATTATTCGGAATAAAACGATGTATGTGACATTGCACACATTTGATACTTTTGAGGTTTTTGGGACAAACACAAATTCTAAACTATATTTTGTAAATTTGAACTTCTGAAATTCAAGACAACAATATATAAGCTGGTCAGTGTGACCTGACCCGTGACCCAAATTGACCTCTGACCACACCTGACCTGCTTATCTTGGCACCTTTGAACTCATAACATGCTCAATGCATTTGGATCATTACAATTATAATCAACTGACCTGTGGCATATCGACCGAGTATTTGACATCATTGAAGGTAATACAATGTGGTTCAAATGGAAGAATCATCCCCTTTTTCTTGGCCTGACTGTCATCACCTGCTATTGTGGATGACATTTCAACTTCTCCTGCACCACTGTCGTCTTGTGATGCTGTGTTCGACTGAGTTTTCCCAAAAGCTGTAAAATTTACAGAATGTAAGAAAACGGTCCCTTGTAAACAATGATTGAAAACTAAAGGTGGCAAGATGGGCAGGTTGGAAGACGGGTCGTAACAAGTAAATTTTTAGTACTTATATAGGACTATAGGATGACTGCCAAACACTGTTTTCATTCATTTTTAACGTTTTAATCTTTTAATGTTCTAAATTTACCCCGGTTAGGTTGCGTACATCTGAGTAAAAATACTCACCCTCCCCGGGTAACCTGAACAGGGAGAACCTCATCCATTTACAATTGGCAAAATAAAAGAAATACTTTTTTTCTTTTAATTAAGCATTTCGTGGGTTTGAATATGCTTTGGATGCCTTCCAACCTGTTGACCAGTTTCCTTCAATATTCAAATCCTTCAGCTTAACCCATTTGACCCTTTACAGATATAGCACAACCAAACAAAACCCATTTACAGGTAAAGGGGTCTAAATTACCACATCTATGAAACAGCAAAAGATTGAGATACTCACCGTCAAGCAAAGCAAGAGACAACACAATACACAAGTTGAAGACAAGGATGAATCCAATCAAGGCTGCAACTGCAATCCAATACCAATAACTCTCCGCATAGAACCCTCCTGATGTAATAATTGATCTCCCGAGTGTGGTACCGTTCCATGGCTATTTATCAAAATCATTTATGAAAATAAGAACAGATTACTACAACTTCATTTTGCAATAATCAGATACTTAGTTCCAAAACGCGAATCTAAACACCCCACATACATACACTAAACTTTGCTCAACTTACAGTTCTCCATTGATGCCCAAGCATCTCGTTCACAACAATTCCGTTCATGGCGTACATCATAGGAGAACTCCAGTAACCCCATATCCACCACTTCTTTACGTCCTCTTTAAAAACAATAGCACATTTGTTAGTTAACAATAACCAATGAACGGTTATGTTTCTACAATTTTTTTTTAACTAATTAATACCTCGAACAAGGACAAAGCCACCCAAAGCAAAAACTAAGAGAAGTGCAAATGAACCAAAAGTGTTAGCAACAATCATGTTCCGACCCAATGCTCCCATGAAGCGAAACAATCCAGAAGACATTTGGTTAACAAGAAACAGTATAAGGTACTGCTTGAAGAATCTGCAAAACAAGAAAGTTTCCATTAATTAATATATTAAATAAGGAAAGCATGAGTTTCCATTGGTATTCTTGAGAATAACATTACCCTGTTACACATTCTTTTAATAAACTTTACTCAAATTCACGTAAGTTGTCTTCCATAACGAAAATTTATCTAACATTCATTGAGTTACAACTCTGTACTTGAAAGAACAAATATGAAAATCGGAAAACATGAGTTTCCATTAGTATAATTGAAGTTTATTTACCTTGTCACATTAGGATCAAATCCCACAACATAATATGTCAAAATTGTCCAAACTGCAGCTTCCAGAAACGAAACAGGTATCTTGATGACCCATGATGGTAGAGCATACGCCCATGAGGGGTAAAATAGGAAATCTCTTTGTTTATAGAATACAGGAAGCTTTGCAATAGTCATAGAGATTTCAGACATCCCATTGAACATAATCATAGTAACACCGAAAAAGAGAGCACCCACATATATCGCACCATCTTCTGGGACACGTCTGTGCAGTTCAGTTCGGAAGAACACAGTCAATGTGACGAATGACATCACAATTAGCTGAAACCAAGCGAAATAACGTAAAATTGATTACATTTCCATGAATTGTATAAAAATCTATCAAATTTCTATCTCATCTAACCAACCAAGTCAAAAACCATTTAAACTTTCAAAAAACATGATTCGATAAAATCTTTGATCTGTTCAGGTAACCAGTTTTGAGGGGCTACACTCTCAACTTGGTCAGACAAAATAAAAAAGTCAATATGATCGAAGTTATGGTGATGAAACTGCCACATGATTATTGTTTGACATGGTATTATGTACTATCGAGTTTACAAAAATGTATCAAACCTTACCCAAAATTTTATTTGATGTATCCAACATTAGAAAGTATCTATATCAAACTTTCAAGTCTTTCTATTGTATGTATCATCTATATAACTTGCCACGTCATCAAAACCGGAATGGTTTTACAAGTTATAAGAGGTCGGATACGTACAATAGCAATTAATGAAAGTTTGATATGTACAACACAAACTATTATAGTTAGATACATACAATAATATTTTGGATACATTTTCAGACACTTAACCTGGTATGTACGATTTACCGTATAATATAATTATCAAAAGTTAGGCTTTCTTATATATTTTAAAATTTCAATGATTTATTATGGAAAACTAAATTAAATGTATAGAAGTCTTGAAAGTTTAATTGGTCTTTATGCATATAAAATGACCAATTAGACCATAGGACTTAGGAGCCAAAGACTTAATAAAAGATCATTTTTTACGGGCTAGAGTACTAGACAACACTCACTTGGAATATTTTGAAGATATAAACAAATGAGTTTCTCTTCATGAGCAATATTTCCCTATCTGTACAAGCCTTCAAGAGTTCCTTTTTGTTCAAACCATATTTTTCGGTTGTGAGAGCAGCAGGATGACTTTTAGTTTTGTCATAAGGAGTCGCTAAATCGTCTCCTAGTTTTCGTCCGACGTGAAACGATTTGTAAGATTCAGCAAATTCCTTGGCTGTCACAAATCTATAAGGCATATCTCTTCTCATCCAATACTGTTTTTGATCTTTCTTTGATGTCACCTGTAAGCCAAATTCAAATGTAAATACTCAAGAAAACAAAATCACGTAGAGTATAGATAAATTTTGAGGTTGTAAGTGTGAATAGGCTGGTTTGGGTTGTGTTTTATCTCAAACGGGCTTAATAAGTATAACATGATGCCTACCAAACCTACAATAATGCGCGGATAAATTTTTCTTCACGACACTCTTAATTCAGAGTTCTCATAAAACATGTTGCATTTGTGGCCCCACAAAGCGTTAAATTTTTTTGCCAGTGAACCCAATTCAACCCGGCCCATATTGAACCATACTATAAATTGACCCGTTTCAACCCAATCCAGATTGACCTGTTACCCAACTTGCTTGACCTCACCACGCAAATTTATAACAAAATCAAGAGTACTTAGTTACTTACCTCTTGCAAGAAGTCAGCGACTCCCTTCCTCTCTGGGCACTTAAATCCCATGGTTTCAAAAAACTCGAGCACATTTTCACGAGGGCCCTGATAAACTATCTTCCCATCAGTCAAAAGAATGATGTCATCAAATAAATCATACGTCTCTGGTGCGGGCTGAAGGAGAGAAATGACAGCAGTTCCTTCAAGAATGTGAAGAAACTGTTTAAGTGACTTGACGATTTGGAAAGTTGTAGAACTGTCCAAACCGGTAGATATCTCGTCCATAAGAAGAACCTTTGATGGTCCAACAATCATTTCACCGGTCGTCACACGCTTCTTTTGTCCACCAGAGATTCCCCTAACCATTTGGTCTCCTACCATGGTGTCAGCACACATGTCCAAGCCTAACACCTGTGACATGAGCACTTCACGTTAGATCATAACATTTTTAACATTTCCATTTTCATAAAAGAAACGATTCAAATGTTATAAAATGGACTTAATTATCATACCTTGAGAGTATAATCTGTGACCACACTGGCTTCTTGTCCTTCGGTTGCTGCGGCCTAAACAATAAAAACATAAAGTTGCTATCTTAATGCAAACTTATGTACGGGTCTATTGGGGTTATAGTTCATCTGCAACGAGTCAAAGGGGTAAAATAAAAATAATTGGCTACGACATTAACATGTCAAAATTGACAAAACTGTTTATAAATGCATCAAAACCTCGTAGTTCTTTGTATCAATATAAATAAGTTTATTATCGAAAGTATAGAAACTCTTCAATTAATTTTTGATACACTAGTTTTTTTGAAAATGAAATTATTAATAAGGACATCAAAATGTTTGTGCTCAACCTAACTTGACCCGTATTAATAATAACCCTTTTAAACCATTACTTGATTCGCCCATTTTGGCACCTTCAAATCAGATTTTTATCTTAGCACAATTTCTTACCTTCATGTAGATATCAACATCAGGATCAGGCTTAATGTTTGCATCTTTCTCCCTTCTTGATAACTCTGCTAACATCTCTGCAATTCGTAAATCGAACATTACTAACACTGTTGTCAAAATGCTTCCTTATTACAGGTGTAACATATGGCATTTTCCCTCATTTTTACTTTTGAATGAGTCGGTGCAGGTATGGTCTATCTCTAATGGGGCAAACGGGTAAATTAAAAGTTTTGTTAAAAAGGAAACCAGTTAAAAGGGTTGAAATGTTGCCAATAGTAATAGTATTTAATACTAGTATTTAGCACCAAAATTGGACAAAGAAGGTTCAGGTCAACCCAAACCCGGACCATTTTGACCCATCACCTACCCTCCCCAACATGCATCTTTTCTACATCATATTGTTACATATCCTGACACCCTTGAAGATGATACTAACCGTAACGTGATCCAATCCCTTGGCATCGAGCAGAGAAAGCCAAGGTTTCTCTGACTGTCATTTCTCCAATATGGACGTCATTTTGACTGATATAAGCAGATGTTCTTTCAGGTACAAATTCATGCAATTCATGACCGTTATATGTCACCTTCCCTGAGCTCTACAAGTAAAGATCATATATTTAGGATTAGATACTCAACTTATCAAAGATGTCAATTTCGTCCCATTTACCTTATGAATCGGTGGATTTGGGCTAAAAAAGACTAGCTAAAATTATCTTAACAAGTCAAATGAGTCAGACTGGTCAAAATAACTGGAATTTTGTAGTCATCGTAAAAAGATGATTTTTGACTTGGACAAAACTGTTAGTGGGTCAAGACGACCCAGACCATTTCAGCCCATACTAAAACATAACTTGTTTCAACTCGAACCCGTTTTGACTTGTTACCTAACATGCATGACTGCTCTATTTTGCCACCTTTAACTTTAATTCGTAATTTAACGATAATTTACCTTAAGCTCCTTGGCGAGCTTCCCGGCCAAGGCTAACAACAATGTTGTCTTCCCAGAAGTTGGAGGACCCAATAGTAATGTCATTCTACAAACATATATACATAAAACTTTGAGTAAAGAATTTAGATCATGTTACTAAAAAGATTTTAAAATGTCATGTTAAATTGATGATGGGTGTGTTGGGTTCTTGCTCTCAGTACCTGCTAGGTTTAACAACTCCACTAAGATCATCAAGGATGGTTATATGTCTTTTTGTATTTGGGAGAAGATGTAACATGCTCAATATCCCCTATAGACAGCAACCATGAACAAATGTTAAGAAATATTTTATAAAAGTCATAAAATATCGTTCAAGTTACGCTCTAAAACATGCATTTTTTAAGGTACGTAGATTATTTTCTCATCATACTTAAAAATAGTCATAAGTAGGAAAACCATCAAATGTTTTTTTACCTCAAAAATATCAATGTTGAAGTTTATGAAACTTGGCAAAGCTCTACTTCCTGTGTTAATATCTGCCTCCACTCTCAAATGCTCAAATCTGACTTCAATTGTTGGCAAATCAATCCCAACCCTGTACAATTACATGGTGTCATATATGGTACAAAAAGATGTACATGAAAACTATATAAATAAATATTTTTGAAGTTAATTATCACCGTATCAAATGTTAAGATACTAATAAGTTACTGAGTAATGAGTAATGTTAAATGAACCTACAAATATACACAAATAGATCTAATTCATTTATCATTTAACATATCACTTATGATTTTTCTCTCTCAAAACGTACACATATCATTTTCTTATATTAACCGATCTCATCTTTAAGTCTTTAGCCTTATCAATTTAGATATACACACCATTTTTCTTAATGTATACTTTATTTATACATAAACTAGTATGATATTTATTAATATTAAAACCAAGTTTGATTATGAATTTACGATGGTGATGGTAAACGATCAAAAGTCTTTTCACATGTTAACATTTCGTAATGTTATGTTGTAGGGACACGAGTATTTATTTGGTTGATCATTTTTACGCCACATATTTTTTATTCATTGACTAGTAAACTTGTTTTCGGTACTGTCATTATAGAATATATACTCATTATAGAATATATACTCGGATGAATGGATAAAAAAGTTGATGTACAAATCTCAACCAATGAGAACTCTTTCTTCCTATTTTCACAATCCATCTTCTTCATCTCAATCTAAAAATTTGATTGTTTGAAATATTTTTATAAAATCAATCAAAATTTGATTAATAAAAAAAAAACTTTATTATGTTAATTTTGTTTAAAAGTTGACCCATATCAACCAATTAAATATTTTGATTTTAGCGCACTTCTAAATAACCAATCAAATACATTTATGTACCAAAAACTTCTCTTTTGAAATAATAATAAAAAAAAACTATAATCTGATAAATGAATTCTCAAATTAAATTAGTACTTTATGTAATAATCTATTAAACGAATTATCACGGTTAGTAGAATATGTCAAAATTAATGGTATAGTGACTTTTTATGCACATTCATTACCTATTTTCATCATAGATATAGTTCAAGTCATAATAATTCAAGTTATACTAATATTAGTAACACCACCCAAAAGTATAAATAATGGCTTACCAAATATTTGTATACATTTAAGTATTAAACAATAAAAATGTGATGTATCCATTTTACACTATCCGTGTTATACACAGTTTTAAAAATCAGTTTCTGTATTAAAAATAAAACCCTATGTAAACTTTCTTAATGAAAACTTGAGCTTCTCTTAACAAACCAAATTCCTTGATTTCACTAAACAATCTATTGACCTATCGTATTTATTAATTTCTCTAAAAATTCACTTAAAGAAGCTTTAAATCACTAGAAATTTATCTTACACGCCTGTGTATAAACCGTTTTAAAATCTAGTAGTTGTAATATTCAGTTTTCATGATAGATTTTGTGACATATTTGACTTAATTATAATACCTATCAATCCTGTTTCTTAGCTTCAACAAGAATGCCTCATTATCTTCATCGGCCACCTTTACGAGTCTATCAAGCAAAAGTTTTCGTTGTTCAGTTCCGATACTATCGATATCAACTTCATTCGAAGGTCCCTTTGATCCAAATAACAAACCTTTCCTTAATCTATCAAAAGTTGGTAACTTTTCAAGTGAAGCCCACTTAAGTGCTTCTTCATCGTCTTCTTCACGAGACGATCTTGAAAAAGCATCCATACCCGAATTTCTCCATATCGAATTACTTGTAGATCGTACACTCGATGATCTTCCACTTGTTGCTCTTAAACTCCCTAACCTTATACTACTAGTAGCTTTATATATGTCACTTCCATCCATTTTTTGTTAAAAAAAACACCAATCAAAATAATTGATATATATTTTTCAAATTGCAACAACATAAATGATGCAAAATCTTGGTATGTAGTAGTCACTTCCTTAAGATGACAGTTGTTGGTTTTGGGTGAAAAGAAAGGTGTATGTATGAGAGTGTTTATATATGTAAAATGGAGAAAATTGATTGTGGGGAAAACAAGAAAACATATACATGTGTTTATAGTATGTTGTTTAATCTTAAGAAGGTGGGTAACATATATTGAAAGTTGACGAAACATAACGTGAATGAGTATGTCATGTTTTTAAATTCAAATCAAATCAAATAATGCATATATTAATTGATATGAAGACTTTTATTTATAAGCATTATGCATATAATACCTCATATAATACTCCGTAAAATAACAATAATAATAATAGGTAATGAATTATCAATGGTGATTTAGTCCAGCGGTATGCGAGGAACCATCTAATCTAGAAGTTGAGAGTTTGAATTTCATTTGAGTCAGTGAATGTAAATATTCGTGATTGTACATAACATGTACGAGTTAGATTGTGGGTCTGATATTTAAAAAAAAAAAAAAAGACAAATAGAGTTCAATTGTTTGTAAATGAAATCCAAACCATCATAAATAAATAAGATACAAATATACAATATCATCGGATGATAATTTAATTAGATTGGATTTGTGGTGCCCTTAACTCCGAGTTAAATATCTTTAACGGATAAAAAGAATAATCATATAGTTTTTAAATTTGTATACACTTTGATAATCACTCTACATTGCAACTTTCGAAAGATATAAATTTAGGACTCTACACTTTGTGACTAATTCCATCTTGAGTATATACAGACACATTATTTTTTAGCAAAATACTGATCGAACTTTGGAAAATGGATCACAGGAAAGGACATTAAGAGATACGAAAGCTATCCTTTAGAGTAAATTACATTCCCCGTCCTTCGTGATTTGTCATACATTTCAGTCTTCGTCACCGAATCGAGGTTTTTGTGGGTTCAGTCCCTTAATCTGGATTTTCGTTTCACTACGTTCTTCGAAGGATAAAAAAGTCTTAAAATTGTAAAGGTATTTTAGTCATTTCATGAGGGATGCGGGACAGAGAATGAAACAAAAATTCAAGTCAAGAGACTGAACTCACAAAAAACTCGACCCGAGAACGAAGAGTGAAATGTATGACAAACATCAGAGACGGAGAATGTAATTTACTCTGTATTTTATTAAGAAAATAGTGGTATAGAGTTTACTAGAGTAAATTACATTCCTCATCCCTGTGGTATGTTATCATTTTCATTATTGATTCCTGGATCAGATTTTCATTTCACTCTTAGTTTAAGGTTTTTGGGTTTTGCAAAATTAGAGTTTAGGGTTTTGCAAAATTAGAGTTAGGTTATTGTGTCAGGGAGAAGTTAGTTAGAATTTAATATGTGAAGAAGATGAAAGAGATGTAAAATGAAAAATAAAATATATTTAAAAATCTGAAAAATAAGGATATTTTAGTATTTTACTTGATTTAACGGAGAAAAAAGGATAAAAAATTTAAGAACAATACTAGCAAAACTGAAAAACCACGTAGAGGAAAAATGCAGTTTACTCTTAGTCGATTGTCACTAAACTAGTTGGACCATTTGATTGTGAGACGTGTACTAGTCAAAGTTGTCGGCTAATACATATTCTTTTTTAGTCTAAAAATGATGTTTCTTGCTTTCAAATAGACAAATGCTTAAAATTAACTTTCATTCATTAGCAATAATTTATACGATGTATTCTTTGATGTTTGAATACTCCCTAATTGATTGCCATTATAACAGGTTCTTCCATTAAATCGTGAGATGCATATCAATTAAAATTGTCGATTGAAACTTACAAGATTTTGTTTGCCCATCGCACGAGGGGATAAGTTATAATGTTAACCATTTAATTTTTGGATAGTTACATTGTCATATGTAGTTATTACTATGCATATTTTCCTAATTTTTGGTTTGTGTGTAAATCTCTATCGAAAATAATAGACAAATTATTTAAATAGAAACGAAATATTGGTTAATTTTATATTCTAAAAATCAACTACCAAAATTAGCCATGATACACATCAACTATCAATTTCATCATAATTCCAACAATATTGTACATGACACGTCATACTTTTTTCGAATTTCAAAGTAACATGTTACTAGAATTATGATGAAAAGTGATAATTGGTTTCTATTATCTAAAATTTTGATAGTTGATTTTTAAAAATCTAAAATAATCTACTGTAACGTCTTTATTTTAGACAACTTGCCAAAATAATAAATATCGAATAAATCAAAACTCAATATTACTTGTTACTTTATGTAATCACATATGAAATTAACTATAATTATGCATGTCCTGAAATAATAGTTCATCAGGTATGCTAATAATCTCCAAATTAAATTTTTGTACTACAAATTTACAATTTATTTAAAAGCACAAAGTGGTGGATATGTCTTCTTTCCCGTATATTAATTAGGTATCTCCCAGTATTAGGTGTAAACTTCTAAAAATACCATCTCAAGTCTTTACCTATGTATCAACTTTTATTGATTGCCGAGTATATAGAATTATGATGTAGCATTTGCATGTTCAATGTGATGCTTCTTTGTGCCATATATACTTATTATTATTATTATTATTATTATATATTAAAATATCTAATACTCAATTCAATTTAATGTGTACATAATTAACTAAATAACAATAATTAATATTAATAAAATGATTTAAAGCGGTTTAATATCTCAACGAGTTAGAGTTTGCTACAACTTCTCACATTAAAGAACTAGTAATAGAGCTATGATCCATTAGTTCAACTAACGGTAGACATACATGCTTCATTTCATTCGACCCTCAAGTGTAATGCATGTGTGATTTGTTGAAAAATAACAAATTCATTTTTTTTTCTTGATTAATAATTGCGATTTTTATGCACAACGGCAGGTAATCTTGAATCTTGATTTATCTATTTGTTTTTATCAAGCTGGGATGCTTCTAACCTATATACTGATTAAGTATCTCATAATTCTACTTAACTATCTTCTTTGTTTGACAAATAATTTAAAATATAACTTGGCAAGTTAAGATTAACTCTCACATTTTTAACACCGTATCAGCTAATGACTAATGTGATTGGGAAGTGAAGTATTTAATATAACCAACAAAGGTTTTTAATGTTAAATTTAATAAGGAAGGATCTTTCTATTTCCATATTACCGTTAGTGCATGTAATCCCATACTTTACTCACAATCTTCTTAAATTCAAAATTACGTTTGAGTTCCTTCATTTTCTTTTTTCCTAATTCATTAATCACTTTCATCATTTTATTTTTCCCCAATTTATTCATCACTCCTTATTAAACATCACTTCCACCCTAAGTTTTGATAGTTTGTGATGAAATGATACCGAGTTCTATTGGATAGAAAGGTAATACGGGGTAATATTATTTCTAGTTGAACATAAACTTGTGTACACACTAACATTTCGATGAAATGCTCGCGAGAATTTGTCGCACAATTCATATATTTACATCATTTTAACTTTGTGATTGCTATGATATGTGAGGAACCTTCTAATTAAGCTAGAGCTTGTGGGTTCAAGCATCATCTTAAATATTGATTATACTTAATCTACATATTTTACGTGGCTATGAAGAAACTTGAGGTATTACTAAAAACGTCATTCACTTCTTCTTGTACTTGCAGCAAAAATATTTCTCCACACAATATCAGTTTATATAGTAGTTGATCTTTATTGAATACGTTGTATTGTATTAAATATTGTTAAATTCTGATTTACAGGAGCGAAACGACTCATGCACTCAGCGAGAGGTAGATCTGTGCGCTTCCTTTTCTTAATGTAGAAAAACTTTATCCTTCGTGATGTAACTTAAAATAAGCTAATGATAATTGTCACATAATATTTAGCAAACGGTTATTAATTTATGTATCTGTAAATCAATATTGCCTTTACATTCTTTGAATGTACAATGGATAGATAGTATATTGTCCATGTGTTTCTAAGTTAGGTAGCAATAATCAGTAGGGAGGTTTAGTAATAATACATTGGCTACTTTATGGTTAATTTGTAGATACTACTATTAGGATTAAAGTTCAAGTTCTTCTTAGTATTTTATGAAGTCAGATGTTAATTTGTAAGTCACTAAGTTGACTTCTAAAAGTTGCAAACTCTAAGTGACAAAAACTACTGCCCAAAGTGACGAAAACAAGAAAGCTTATATCATATTAAGAATGACGATGATGTTCTCAAAGCATATGTTCAAAAACAATGCTTCCTTACGATGCATGCCCACACAAGAGTCCTGCTCATGGCCTTAAAGAGTGTCTTTTTAATTATATATAAATTGTTGGTAATTTTTGTGCAGCTATACGACATTAGAAAAAAATCAAGAGAGTTGTAAGACCTATTTTTAAGAAAGTGTTATGGTACAATCTAACGTATGAATTTTTTCCCCACCATGTTAAATTTATATATCTCACAGTTTTTAATAATATTATATATATTTTTTTTCTTCAAACTACAATCCTCTGTCCTCTATATATAATATTGTCATTTCCATTATATATTTTAATTATATGTTTATCTACAAAAATATATATTATATGTTATTTGCAGTGCTGTACATTGCACGAGTATTACACTACTTATTTAAATGACAACATTACACTCGATCATCTCAAATTTACTTTGTCAATTGACATTAACATGTAAGCAATTGATATACCTTTGAAATTGTAAATAAAGCACATGATTGTAAAAGGTATACTTTTGACTTCTAATATAAGACAAACTAATTAATTCTAGAAGCAGCGTGTCTTTCTTCTTATATTTCTTATTAGTAAAATAAAAGAGTATATATAGTGAGATGATGAGCGAGCGAGATTTTTATGGGATGTATTTAAAATAAAAGAGTATATATAGTGAGATTTTTAGTAAAATAAAAGAGTATACTTTGTGTGATGTTTAATAGAAAAGAGAAAAAAATAAATTTTTATGGTGTAAATTTTATAATTTTTTGACCGTTTGTGATGTATTTAATTTTTAAAAATATGAGAAAAAATGAGTTTTGTGACACGTGCCGGATCTTTATTGATTCCTTTCTTCTCATCGGATGTGTTGTACTCATTTGAACCTTACATTTATTTTACTTTCAAAATCTCAATCTCGTGAAAAGAGAAACTAGAATTTTCCTTTTTAGCTTATTTTCAGAAGTGATATTTGAGTAATTTTCTCATTTCTATAAGTTCTTATATATTTTATGACTAATATATCAGTTATATCTCTATTAAATAAAATACATTTGACTAGAATTGTGTAAAGTCTAAGGGTGCGTTTATTAGTTACAAAATAATATCTACATCTTTTCATGTCTGCTTTTTTTTTTAGAACCACAAATGCCTACCAATAAAAATGTATGTTATAATATGTATGGGATAATTAAAGTCAAAGGTCTTGCATTCCAAGTTAAGAGTATATTTGGTAATAACTAGTTGGCGTTGAAGATTAAGGCTGAAGTTAGAGTTGGAAAATGTGGATGGAGCTTAGAATTATTTTTCAATCTACTTTAAAATCTTCCTTAACAAGGAATTCTAGGGGATTTTTGAAAAATTTATTTAATACCTTCTATATTTTTCTTGCCAAACAGGGATAGTGATTAAGATTGTTAAAAACTAGAAACTCGATCAATCTATTAGAATCCCCTAAATTCTTGTGCCAAACACAACCTAAATACATTGTTATATACATAACTAATCTTATATGTATCTTACTCGTAGTATCCGTCTTAAAATATATATTTGTTTGAAAAAGCCTTTATATTTTAGTGCATCGAATTGCACTATTTTAGAAAAATAAAAAATAAACTTTTAAGAATATGCTCATAAAAAAAAGTTGCTTTAATTTTTTGGATTAAATTCTGACATTTGATCTTTTGCAATTTTATATAGTTATTAAAGTCTCTTAATAAATGTAATGACAATTATTTAATAAGTTCCTTAAATATAATGAAAAAATTTAGAATGTTAGATATCTTTTAATAAATATAATAGCAAACTTTATATTTAGTAATTTTAAATATATTGATAGCAAATTTATAATCAATACTATATTTGGAGGATAAAAAATAAAAAGAAATTTGAGAGAGAAGTGGAAGAAATAATCTTAACCATCCATCCATATAGATCAAAAAGGGTATGATGGATATTTTTAATTAATTTATATTTTATACTTATTATATGGCAGTTTATTTCTCCACCCTAAAATAATGGACTATCAGTTTTATTTCGAAGATGAATCAATTGTCATTCATTGTTACACGTGTCTTTTTATCATCCACAATTAAGATTAAGATTATTATATTTCATCCTTGTAACAATTCTCACTTACAAATAAGAAAATATTTAAATCATTATTTTAAATTCTTTTCTCCAAACCTCCTAGAAGACATCATCTCTGCTAGAAAGAACTTTTTGTTGGGTTGTGGGGTTTACGTTATTTAGAAACAAATATGTATGTTTAGTAGTGACGTTGGAGATGATTTTAAAATTCAAATGAATTGACTAAACTATTCTCTTGATTTTAGACCATATATTCTACCTGTCAAAATTGACCCAACAAATTTGTACTCCACTTTGCAACCATAAAGTCAAGGTTCACTAGATGTACTTTGAATAATATGCCCGAACCCATAATTCTCCTCCCAATGTTTCAGGAAACTTGTGACCCTTCATTTCCCATTTTGTACAACTTTTTATGCACAAATCTAGAAGAGTACACATTCTAATTTGATAATTTTATATACGTACAACAAAACCGCCATGGTCATCCATATATCTAATTTGTTGAAAATTATTGTTGTATTTCCTTTTCGATTTAATTGAATGATTGTAACGTTAAATCGAAAATGATGCCGGAAAGAGTAATCTATTGAATTGTAGTCTTGTACGCTCTTCAAACCTTTTATTTGTTCAAGTAATGAGTATTTTTCTTTGTAAGAATTTTGACTAAGACTTGATGGATGAGGATGAGATCTAACAAACCTACGAATTACGAGTGACATGTATTATGTATAACCACGATAAATATGTATATACTGCCTTAAATAAGGCTGGAACCCAAAACATTTTAATTGATAAGTTACTCTCTTATTACTACCCCATGCCCATTGGTGGGAAGCATTTTTCATTTTTATATTCCGTACCGACTATCGAATAATGCTTAATGCTTTAATATTGAAATGAGAAAAGAAATTAATTGTTCTTTAGTGTAAAATTAAATAAATTATGTATCCGCAAACACGTTGTAATATGACACTCCATAATAATAAAATTTATCAAACGTTGGACTTTATATATAGACAAAAAAAAGTGTAAAATAGATCCCCTTGCGGTTTCCACTAACTAATCTTACGGTTAATATGAAAGAGGTAAATTGTATAATCCGTTATTAAAAACACTGTGTATATATATATGGATGTTGATATGTCATACCAGCTAACCAAAGTGAAACACGTTCTATTTAATTTAATTTTAATAATACCACATAACAAAATCTATGGTCTTGTCCAATATTATCCTCTAAAAATATAATCAAACACTGTGATTAATAAATAAAATAAACGAACATAAAATATAAATATCATGTAGCTTTTTGGAAAAGTGCAATGCATACATGATACATCCGTGAAAGAAAGTGGAATCAGATCGTGTATATTCACATTAATTAATTATATTAATGGAGGTATCAAGTATTATATAATCGAGATAATAGAAAAATATGATCATTTTAATTATAAAATGTAACAACAATAGTAGAAATAATAACTAATAACCATTTCAACAATTCGAATAAATACATTAATGATCTTGTATTGTATTTGTATTATTTGTATACAATTTTAAAGTAAAAGAAAAAATTCCAAGAAAAAAAGTTAACTTATAATAACAGTACATCACACATCACATTTGCATGATAGAAATACAAAAAAGGAAATTATAATAATAAATGTTAAAGTCTAGATTATAATATTCATTTAGAAAGTTTCCTCATTCTCATCTTATTTCACTAATTTATTATCAAATTACTATATTAATCTTGATAATCATCAAGTTCTAAGAAAAGCATAAGTCTCAAATTGAAACTATAAAATAAAAGTTGAATACAAAAATAAAAATACAAAAAAGGAAAAAATAAAATAGAAGTAATTAACAGAAAAAGAGAGAGAAGGACTCAAACTAATAATTGTTTATAGTTTTGCATTTTAATAATATATATATATATACGGGAATGATCAAAAGTGAAGTTTTAAAATTGAGAGGAGGGAAGCAAACCTCAATCACACATTTTCTTGTATCTTCTCCAACTCATATACAATACCCATTTTCATCAATTCTTGTTTAAAATTCGAAACTAAAGCATGTAAATCAATCAAAACATTTTAAACTTCAAATTCATCAAAGGCATTCATACATATCTTCAATTCGTCATAATTCATATTCATCTAATATTAAGAATTTTGGGTATAACTTTTGAGTTTTTGTGAAAATTTTGATTCACCAATGAATACAATAAAATTAAACGAATTTCAACATACAAAATTTATAAACAAGTAATTAATTTAATTATAGTCGTCATTAACCATCGAATTTCACATAAAAAAAATTAGAACATTAACATTCATTTGGAATGAATGTTGATCAAAATTACAATTAATATTCATAAAACAATATTTTATGATGAATATTAACTTATATATGTTTTTATACATTGTTGACAAGATAACTTAACATTCATCAGTGTATAATAATGTATATGAGTTAACAATCATCGTAAAAGAATGTTTAAAAATATTAAGTTGTAATGTTGATTAATATTCTTTCCAAATGAATATTAATATTCTGAAATTTTTTTGAGGTATTTACAATTTTACCACTACGTTAACTTTTGAGTTGACCAGAATGTATGGCTAGGAATAGCTTCCATCTTTTCCCCATTTTTTTACTTCCCTCTTGATCTCACCATATATATATATATATATATATATATATATATATATATATATATATATATATATATTATTCAGATAAAATAAAATAGCTACTGTTCACCCATCCTATAATTATTATTATATATTTTCTTAAATTGAAATTACAAAAAAGTGGGGTCAATTGGTTAAAATCTAAAAACAAAGTGGCTTAAAATATCAATTAGAATATGGATTTTAATGTTTATAACGGGCTTCGAAACAATTTGTAAAACCCATAAAAAAGGTCGTCGGAAGTATACGTTATGAGATGTCTAATCGAAGAGAAAAAATGCTGATTTTTATATGATGCAATTTTTATAATTTTTCAATGAGTCATTCTTGAGATATTTAATTTTTAAAAACGTGGGAGAAAGTGGATTTTGTGACACATTCCAAAACATACGGAATGCTCATTTGAACCTTACTATATTATATATATTTAACCCATGTATTTGTAACCCTAACACCTACGAAATTTATAAAAATCTCTCTCTATTTTGGTCGTGGATTAAACTAATCGAGTATATTGGACATAACCACATTATATTTGCGTGTTCGTTTATTCCTAATATATATTCCAGTTAGAGTTACAAGTATGTAGATCGAATATAGCAAGAAGTTTTGATTTATTTTTATTGCGGCTAAGGGATTCTCCCTCACAAATTTTATAGATCACAGGATAAGCGCTACAATTACAAGAATGTGAAAGATTCACATGAAACTTAATCTGACGCTAAAGCATGAAAGACTAAGTGTATACACATTATATGCCGTACCAAGAAGAAAATGGGTAAAGAAGGTTCCAAACTTTGTTTGAATTAGGGAAAAGGGCATAAATGTCATGTTGCTCGTTTATTCGTATTTATCTAAATGTTTTATGGAATAAAAAGATTACATTTTATTAACTTAATTATTTGGATATTGATGAACATTTTACTAGTTTGAGAGGATACTGAAGTAATTAAGAAATTTACAAGAATATTGATTTAATTTTAAAAGTTTGTAAGGATATAGATGAAATTCTCTCATAATTTTAGATCGAAGATGTGGAAAAATCGATTAAAAGTATAATACCAATTTAATTGGCTATGTAATTAGGTACAAAATCTTAAAAAAAAAACAATTCAATTTCAGCGACTTAAGAAAATAAAAAATTGTTTCGATAAACTCTCTCTATTACAGTAACTAGAAAATTAAGTTGTTCTATGTTTCAAGTTACGTAAAATAACCAAACAATCTAAAGATACATTCATGCATCTAAAATTATATATTTTTTACGCTCCGCTGCAACACGCATGTGGAAAGAACTCGTTATGTACATTAGTCATTCAAATATTAAGACTTATAAGAGCTAACATAGTAGATAGGGAGAGTTCATCGAAATAATTTTTTTTATATTTTTTCGTTTGTTCCATGTTTCTGGATTCTATGCTAAGTTTTGAATTCTAATTGTTGATTCTGTTCTGAATACTGGATTCTATGAGGAACTTTCGATTCTATGCTAAATTTTGGACAAATACGATGAAAAGGTGTGCAATATTTGGCCTTTTTGTTAAGGACTTTAGGTTATAGCAAATCATTATATTGGTTGATGCACGGGTGTGCACATAATCTGTCAAACAACATGGGCTTCTTATATGAAGCTTTTATATCGATGGAATTTTATCATTCTTATACCTTTGTGTTGAACTTTGGTTTATTCATTGGCTTTCAAAGTGGACAACCAAGTATCTCGTGGGGTGTAGTTAGCAAGGACCAAAGTGGTGTAATTCACGTGTGATTTAACATTAAATTAATAATCACATTTGAATAAAGTGTAAATAAATACGAATTTTAAATAATTTTTTTAATTATACATGTAAATAAATATAAAGGTGAAATCACATGTGAATTATCAGTTACTATCACATAATTCATTTGAAAAACGCATGTAATTAAACCTCAAATCAATAATCACATGTGATTTTAACCGTAAACGAATTGAATTCCTAAAATCTTATTTATATTTGTTTATATGAATGAATAATAAGTTGTAATCATATGTGAGTTAACATCCACAATTGATGAATAGTCGTGTACCAGTTATATTTACTCATAAATCACATGTAATTATATAAGTCACATTTTTTACGACCCAACAAAAATGAAAAAAAAATTGTTTGTCGAAAGTATCGCTTGTGAGATCTCTAATCGAAGAGAAAAAGACGCTGATCTCGAATATGTAATTTTTATAATTTTTGGTCATGCCGTTTGTGAGATATTTGATTTTAAAGTTACGAGTGAAAATTGGATTTTAAAGGAAATAGGGTAATCCTATTGTTTATCATATTCTTCACTATTTTAACATTTTACATTGAACGCGCACCATTAATCATAACATTCTTTTGATACAACTAACCAATTTAATACATACATTTTAGGGTTAATAATGGTTTAATCCTTATAGTGTCACTTTTTTTTTCGTTTCAACTACTCGAGTTTTTTTTCTCATGATTTAATCCTTCAAGTTTTAAAATTCTGATGGTTTAATCCTCCAAGTTCCTTATGCTTAAAAAATTTGATGGTTTAATCTCTAAAGTTTATCATTTATAATGATTTTGCCCTTTTATGTTTTTCAAGTTTAATCATCCAACTTTCAAAAATTTAACGGTTTAACCCGTTAAAGGGTTAAACAACTAAATCAATACAAACTTGAAGGATTAATTCACGAGAAAAAAAACTTGAGTGATTAAAACGAGAAAAAGTAAAACTTTGAGAATTAAACCGTTATTAACCCTACATTTTACGTCTCTTTCTAGCAAAAAATGTGGTTAGCTCACAACAAAAATAAATATAAATAATATAAGTAAAAGAATATGGATACTGTCATCCTATATGTTTATCTCTTTTGGAAATTGAAGGCTCGAATGCAGTACGCAAAGATGAATGCGAAAACCAGAACTAGCCCGATATGCACTCCTGCAACGGTACCAAGAAAATCATGCTTGTAACCATAATACCGATCCAAGTAATTTTTTACGGTCTCACCATTCGCGAGTTCGTTATTAAAATCACCAAACTGTGATGCAACCATGCCGTAGATGGTCCAAGCCAGGGGGTTTCCCCAATAGTACCATCTCCACCAAACAGGAATCCTCTGTTAAAAAGGCCGAGAATTATCAGAAAATGTAAGTATATATGATAATGAATAGAGGTAGTAAAATGGGAGGGTTGCATGTGTTAGGTAGATGGTAATAATTGGTTACTAAAGTTATGTTAAAAAAAAAAACTAATTTTAGAATAATATAATTTAGGGTTGTAAAATGGGAGGGACATGGAGTAGTGTAACGAATCATAACGGGGGAAAATGTTATGGGTTACAACAAATTGGGTAGGTTGACCTGGGACACTTTCTATATAAAGATTTTAAATTTTCTATAAGCAAATAATGTGTAAAATTTGAGGGGGAAAAAGGTTTAATTTTTAAAATACATAGGCTAAAATGCACTTATGATGACATTTAACACATTTATGTTTAAACTAGTCTCTCCTGTTTTATGCGTTTGACACGTTAGAGATTAAATATAACCCCAATTAATTAATCCATTTATAAGTAAAAGGTTTAAAAGAAGGGTTAAGTGCATAAAAATGTAATTATTTATAGTCTGATAAATCATTGTGTGTATCGAATTATTTGGGCTTCCATTATGTGTAATAAACTTGTTATTCATCGCCATTGTATGTAAATTTTAGTACTTTTACTTACGTGTCAGCTGTATGAAGTGACACGTGGTAGCATCACAAGTTGACACGTCACCAAAATACATACAAAAGCAACAAACTGAAAGTTAATTACATACAATGTAACCCCGAGTACTTTGTTGCATACAATGAATGTTAGAGTATAAATAATTACATTTCCATATACGTAAGCCTTCAAAAGAATCGCATGTAATGAGGAACATAATGAGTAAATGTGTTTTTGAGGAACTTACAGGTCTTGGAACAATGAACCCCGAAAAGAGATTAAAGATTCCATAAAATGAGGCAGCAATGATGGCGGCAATGTTGGCGTTTGGTGTGATGGCGACGGTCATCATACCATAATATGTCATGTAGAGTAAACAACAGAACTGGAAGAAACAGTACCAGAAGAACTTGGCTGCTGTCCAATCGAATCCAATCATCGCATACACTATAATACTGTACACCCCGGTTTGTGCAAGAACGTATGGAATTTCTACAAGAATCTGCAAATGTAAGGGACATATGTAAATAGCCCGTATTCTAAAAGATGATATTATTCTTGTGGTTCGGTTTTGTGTGATTTTTTCATGTGACCAAAACGATTTTGGAACCATATCTTTTGGTTGCTGGCAAAATGGACGTGTCGGGCAGGTTATATAATGGGTCAAAATGTGTAAATTTAAAGCACGGAGTGAAATGGGTCAGATTCACCCGATTTAAATTTGTGTTTTTTTTTCATAACTTAGTGCGTTGAATACTATATAACTACAGTATTAATATAATCATTTTCGACTAAAGTTACACTTCGGGTGACTTTCGACCCGTTTGACCCAATTGAACAATTTTAGTTTTAGTCAACGTTTATGTTATCCTTTTAAATCGTCTAACATAAAAACATGACGCAAATCAGCCCATTCACAGATAACTGGGTTCTATACAATGTACTACCTGAGCAAAGGCGTATGGCAAAGCAGAATACATTCCCGCAGCTCGTTCTCTATAAAAGACGGTGCGTTCCACATCCACAACTGGCTGCACCGATGATGCGTTTTGGACTCCAAGAAAAAGAACGGCCGCATACATTGACCCCATTGCATTGATCAAATCCCTTTGGGTCGATCTGAAGTAATTACAAAATTAGTACAAGGAAACTACTAAACAACGAGTGTTTTCAAAGTGTTAAGGTTTTAGATGCTTACCTTTTACTGCCGAGATCCCAAAACATAGTACCAAACATGATAGCGATGAACGTGGTGAAGGCAAAACGGACAGCTGTATATGGAGGGTTTCTCCAGTATGACCAACGTTGTTTCCATAGGCAAGCCATGCATTGTACAAGGAATGGTTGCGAGTACTGTGTCGGGAAATATAGATCTTGTGTACCCGGACGTGGTACACTAAGTTCAGCGATAAGTGCTTTGTTTCTCCTGTGATTAAAAAAAATAAAAATAAAAAAAGAATCATTATGCATGTTACGTTTCATCATAACCGCGAAAAACTAGTAATCAGTTGCAGTACTTACATGTACATATCTGAATTCCTGTAGATTTCAGTGAAATCTACACCTAACGCGATTTCTTGTGCAGATGTACTGACTTCCAACATCCATGTGGCAGGGTTATATCCGTCTTTTATCTTACTTACACCATCCATATCCTGGATCACGAAACAGTTTAGTAATGTGATAATAAAAGTAATTACGTGATGCATAATAATCATCATAAATAGATATATGAAGTATGTATTGGGATACTTCACAGAAGCACTCTAATTTTGACTAGAAAATCAGAGTAGAAACAGAGAATTGTTGATATGTTTCTAAGACTAGAAGATTCTATTTAATAAACAGGAAGGTAGTTCATGAATTGGTTTGAGGAAAAGGATGCCACACGTTATTTTTGGCGGGAAACCCGTAGCTCATAAACTTTTTGGCAAACATATCAGTTATGAGTCATGACCCCCACCATTTATCAGCTCAGATGAGTGTGCACTCTGCACCTCCAAACAACTCGTCATGAAATCTCTTCAATCTCATGTAAATTTTCAATTTCCTAAAATGAATGATGACACTAAAGCCACCAATGCATCTTACCTCGAAATACTTGATCAACTCGCAAGAATGACGACCAACAGGTCCAACATACAACTCTTGTCCACCTCGCTTCATCAAAAACAACTGCAAACCGATCGTTTTCACGGTTCAATAATAAAAGTATAGCCAAAAAGTAATTGATGTGATAATTGATACTACTTTCTTACCTCATCAAACGCTTCAAAGATATCAATGCTAGGTTGATGAATGGTGCACACGACTGTTCGTCCTGTGTCCACTGTGTTCCTAACGGTTCTCATCACAATAGCAGCCGCTCGAGCATCTAGCCCTGAGGTTGGCTCATCCATAAAGATAATAGAGGGGTTGGCTACAAGCTCCACGGCTATAGTCAACCTCTTTCGTTGTTCGGTCGAGAGTCCATTGACGCCTGGTAACCCGACTAGTGAATCCCTTAATGGGTTCAGTTCCACAAGGTCCATAACCTCATCAACGAAACTCTGTAAACAATATCACCTTGATTAATTTCCAACTCAAAATAACGACATTTCTTAAAACTAGTATGGCTAAGAGTAATGCCAAATGTGCCTAAAAATATAGGTCTAAACATATGCCTAGCAATACAATGTTTGACACATGATTCCACTTATTCTCTCTCCGTATATTTACCTATCATTTTAACATGTGTACGAATTATATTCTTAGGCACATCTTTAGGCCTATATTACACGGAGCATTTTTCTATGGGCTAAATGTGGGTTGAACTGCACATATAAGGGTCTATGTTATAAATTTATAACCAAGGGACACAAACCTTTCTGGTTTTCTCGTCAACATCTGTAGCAAGCCTTAGCCAGGAGGAGTAAAGCAAAGACTCGTAAACAGTGACATGAGGAGAGTGGATGTCGTTTTGCTCACAGTATCCAGAAATGCGAGCAAACGTTTCCTGTTTCTTTGGATACCCTGAAATTCTAACATCACCTTCTATATAGCCACCGGTTTTTCTACCAGCCAGCACATCCATCAGTGTAGTTTTTCCGGCACCACTCACTCCCATGAGAGCTGTTAAAACACCGGGCCGAAATGCGCCACTCACACCCTTAAGTAGCAGTAACCTATCTTCATTCACTCCTTGCTCTTTCATTTCCTACAATATTTTTCATGATTTCAAGTTTTAAACACTTACAATCTCAATACTATAAACGGGTCCGCTTAGGAATTTTTTGGTCCAATCTTTTGTATTTATTTGGGTGAAACACCATCTCCAAACGGATCTAAATAGGGTCAAACTAAAAGAGAATTTAAGATATTACAGGTCAAACTGAGTGAGGATTCAGTTGACCCCCCAACAGTTTTTGTCGTTCATATAATTATAAGTAAAAACTATAGTATAGAAATAATAATCTAATTATGAGGAATAAAACGTTTTATGAGACGTTGTCAGCATTTAAGGTGGTCAGTGTGACCCGACCCGTGACCCAAGTTGACCTGTGACCCCGCTCGACCTGCGTATGTTGCCACCTTTGAAATCAACGTACTAAATGGATTTGGATCCTGACAATTATAAAAAAAAACTTACATGTGGCATGTCGACCGAGTATTTAACATCATTGAAGGTAATAGAATGTGGTTCAAATGGAAGAATCATCCCTTTTTTCTTGGACTGACTGCCATCACCTGTTCTTGTGGATGACAATTCAACTTCCGTTGCATCACTGTCATCTTGTGCTGATGCATTAGACTGAGCTTTCCCGAAAGCTGTAAAATCCTCAGAATGTCAGAAAACAGCCGCTTGTAAACAGTGCTTGAGAACTAGAAGTGGCAAGATGGGCAGGTTGGATGACAGGTCATTACAAGTAAATTTTTAGTGTGGGATAGGATGACTGCCAAACACTTTTTTATCCATTTTTTAAATTTGAATCTTTTAATGTGCAAAAAATAATATTTTTTAATAACGCGTATATGGGGTTTGAAAGTATTTTGGATGACTCTTCGTCCCGTTTGGCCCGTTTTCTTCTGTGTTTTAATCCGTTTGACCCTTGAGAGATATAACATAATCCAAATTAACCCATTTGTAGGTAAATGGGTCAAAATTACCACTTCCATGAAACAGCAAAAGATTGAGATACTCACGATCAAGCAAAGCAAGAGACAAAACAAAACACAGGTTGAAGACAAGTATGAATCCAACCAAGGCTGCAACAGCAATCCAATACCAGTAACTCTCTGCATAGAACCCTCCTGATGTGATGATCGATCTCCCAAGTGTTGTATCGTTCCATGGCTATTTACCAAAAGCATTTATAAAAATAAGAAACTAATTAGTACAACTTTAATTGCAATAATCAGATAGTTACCCTTTTCCATTGATGCCCAAGAAACTCGTTCACTACAATTCCGTTCATCGCGTACATCATAGGAGAACTCCAGTAACCCCATATCCACCACTTCTTTACATCCTCTTTAAAAACAAAAGCACATTTGTTAGTTTAACAATAACAAATGAATGGTTGTTTTTCCATAATTTTTCAACCAATTAATACCTCTAACAAGGACAAAGCCACCCAAAGCAAAAACTAAGAGGAGTGCGAATGAACCAAAAGTGTTAGCAACAATCATGTTCCGACCCAATGCTCCAATGAACCGAAACAATGCAGAAGACATCTGGTTAACAAGCATCAGTAGAAGGTACTGCTTGAAGAATCTGTAGAACAAGAAAGGTTCCATTATCAATCAATATAATAAAATAAGAAAGCATGAGTTTCCATTAGTTTTCCTTGAAAATAACATTACAATATACACGTTCTTTTAATAACCTTTTACTAGATTATCGAACATTATTCAATTAAAACAGAAACAGTATCAGTTGCTAACAAGATATATTGAAATATAATTTACTTAAGAAAATAAATATGAAAATGGGAAAGATGAGTTTTTATCAGTAGTATTTGAATTTATTTACCTTGTCACATTAGGATCAAATCCGACTACATAATATGTCAAAATTGTCCAAACTGCAGCTTCAATAAACGAAACAGGTATCTTGATGACCCATGCTGGTAGAGCATACGCCCACGAGGGGAAAAATAGGAAATCCCTTTGCTTATAGAATACAGGAAGCTTCGCAATAGTCATTGAGATTTCAGACATCCCATTAAACATAATCATAACCACACCGAAAAAAAGCGCACCCACATATATTCCACCATCTTCTGGGACACGCCTATGCAGTTCAGTTCGGAAGAATACAGTCAATGTGATGAATGACATCACAATTAGCTGAAATCAAGCGAAGCAACGTAAAATTGATATCTGCATATATTGTATAAAATCTAACCAGCTTTGATCAATGACAAACCAACCAAGAAAAAAACCTATTATACTTTCAAAAAACTTGTTTCAAGAAAATTTTTTAATCATTTCATGTAACCAGTTTAGAGGCACTACCCTCTCAACTTGGTCATTGCAAGGAATGTGACCAAAAAACAATCAAAATGATCGTAGTTAGTGTAACGAAAACTGCCACATGACCATTTTGACATGGTATTATGTAGGGTCAAGTGTTTACAAATGTATCACACTATACCCAAAACTTAATTGAATGTATCCAACATTAAAAAGAACAATTAGACCGTAGAACTTTAAGCAAGGATTTAGTGAAAGATGTTTTTTAAGGGCTAAACAAGACTCACTTGGAATAATTTGAAGATATAAACAAATGAGTTTCTCTTCATAAGCAATATTTCCCTATCTGTACAAGCCTTCAAGAGTTCCTTTTTGTTCAAACCATATTTTTCGGTTGTGAGAGCAGCAGGATGACTTTTACTTTTGTCATAAGGAGTCGCTAAATCATCTCCCAGTTTCCGTCCAACGTGAAACGATTGGTACGCCTCAGCAAATTCCTTTGCTGTCACAAATCTATAAGGGATATCTCTTCTAATCCAATATTGTTGTTGATCTTTCTTTGACGTCACCTATAATCCAAATTCAACATAACTATTAAAAAAAAGAAATCGCAGAGTATAGATAAATTTAGAGTTTGTGAATGTAAATAGGCCGCTGGGCATAGCTCAAGTGGTACTGCCACCGCAAACGCCTAGACCCCACATGTGTGACCGACAGGTCAGAGGTTCGAATCCGTGTCTCAGCATACGTAGGTGATTTATGGACAGGTGCACATCAGATGTGGGATTTGCTTAGGGTGTTAGATCAAGTTTTTGAAAGTGAACCCAATTCAACCTAGCCCATATTAACCCATACTAAAAAAATGACCCATTTCAACCCGATTCAATTTGACCCGTTACCCGTTTCGCTTGACCCCACCACACAGATTTATAACTAAATCAAGGGTACTTACCTCTTGCAAGAAGTCAGCGACTCCCTTCCTCTCTGGGCATTTAAATCCCATAGACTCAAAAAAATCGAGCACGTTTTCACGAGGGCCCTGATAAACTATCTTCCCATCAGTCAGAAGAATGATGTCATCAAATAAATCATACGTCTCTGGTGCAGGCTGAAGGAGAGAAATGACAGCAGTTCCTTCGAGAATATGAAGAAACTGTTTAAGCGACTTGACGATTTGGAAAGTCGTTGAACTGTCCAAACCCGTAGATATCTCGTCCATAAGAAGAACCTTTGATGGTCCAACGATCATTTCACCTGTTGTCACACGCTTCTTTTGTCCACCGGAGATACCCCTAATCATTTGATCTCCTACCATGGTGTCTGCACATATGTCCAAACCCAACACCTGTACATGAACACTTCATGTTAGATAATAACTTCCTTTTGTAATATTTCCATTATCAAACAAGATTAGAAACAGATCAAATGTTATAGAAATGGACTTAATTATAATACCTTGAGAGTGTAATCTGTGACCACACTAGCTTCTTGTCCCTCGGTTGCTGCAGCCTAAACAATAAAAAAAACAAGTATAAAGTTCATAATTTTTTCAATTCAAAAGATACAGACTTATAAATGGGCCTCTTTGGTTATGTTTTATCTGTAACGGGTCAAAGGGGTAATATAACCGGTCAAAAGTCACTGAAAATGTAACTTTAATTAAAAAAACCTTGTAATTCATTTTATTCAAAAATTTAGATTATTATTAAAGTTACTTTAAATGTGTAATAATATAATATTTGACACACTAGTTATTTTGGATATGATATCAGTATGGACAATAAAATGTTTCGGCTTTACCGAACTTAACCAAATATGAAAAATACCCGTTTTGACCCGTTACCTGACATGCCCATTTGCCACCTTCAAAGTAAGATTTTAATCTTAGAAGCTCGTTATTTCTTACCTTCATGTAGATATCGACATCAGGATCAGGCTTAATGTTTGCATCTTTCTCCCTTCTTGATAACTCTTCTAACATCTCTGCAATTCATAAGGAAAACATTACTAACCTTATCAAAATGCTTTCTTTTTTAATGTGTCATTTTCGACTAATTAACTTTTTAATGAGTCGATGTGGGTTAAGGTCTATCTTACTATCTCTAACTGGGTCAAACAGGTAGAATTTAAAAGGTTTGTTAAAACTGAAACCAGTCAAACGGGTCGGAATCTTGCCAAAAGTGTAACTTTTGTAATCGTGTTTAACATCAAAAAATTAAAGTTGGACAAAGAAAGTTTCGGTCAACCCAAACCCGGCCCATTTTAATCCATGCTGAGAAATCATTCGTTTTGAGTTTTGACCCATCATCTCAACATGCCCATTTTTCTGCATCATATAGTTACATATCCTAGCACCCTCAAAGATCATACTAACCATAACGTGATCCAATCCCTTGGCATCGAGCAGAGAAAGCCAAGGTTTCTCTGACCGTCATTTCTCCAATATGGACATCATTTTGACTGATATAAGCAGATGTTCTTTCTGGTACGAATTCATGTAACTCATGGCCATTATATGTCACCTTCCCTGAGCTCTACAAGTACAGATCACAAATTTAGGATTAGATACTCAACTTATTACGTTATTACAGGTGTCAGTTTTGTCCAGTTACTTATGAATCGGAGAATTTGGGATTTTGGGCTCAAATTGGTAAATACAAAGAGACTAGCTAAAATAATCTTTAACAAGTGAAATGAGTCAAACTGGTCAAAATCTGAAATTTTGTAGTCATATTTAAAAAATGAATTGTTTATATAGCGACTTTTGAATTGGACAAAAGGTGTTAGCGGGTCAGGTCGACCCAGACCATTTCAACCCATACCAAAGCATAACTTGTTTCAACTAGAACTGGTTTTGACTTGTTACCCAACCTTCATGACCCGTCTATTTTGCTACATTTAACTTAAATTCGTAATTCAGCAGTAATTTACCTTAAGCTCCTTGCCGAGCTTACCGGCCAAGGCTAACAACAATGTTGTCTTCCCAGAACTTGGAGGACCCAATAGTAATGTCATTCTACAAACATATATACATAAAACTTTGAGTAAAATATTTAAATCATGTTACTAAAAAAGAATTAAAATGTATGTGTCAAGTTGATGAGTAGTTTGGTTCTTGCTCATCACCTGCTAGGTCTAACAACTCCACTAAGATCATCAAGGATGGTTATATGCCTTTTTGTATTTGGAAGAAGATGTAACATGCTCAAGAACCCCTATAGAACGATGAACAAAAATTAAGAAATATTTCATAAAAGTCATAAATGTCCGAGTTATGCTATAAAATATGCATTTTTAAAGAAATAAACGTCCAAATGTGATAACTTAGGATTTGATAAACGTCCAAATGCATTTTTAAAGAAATAAACGTCCAAATGTGGTTCATATTCATGTTTTAATCATGTTTTTTCTTTCATAAGGGGTGGGAGACAAATTTAAATAACTTATAGGGATATAATACGTGCTGTTATGTGTTCCCACAGATCAACTAATTTTTCATATCTTTCTTTTTTACATTTTCATCTCACGGTTTTCTCATATATACACAAACGACCCATCTATTTAGCCTAACAGCACGTAATAAACCCCTTTTTAACCTATAACCTACTAGCACGCTATCAGCACTTCATTTTATATGTTGTTGCCATCAAAATATCAAATGGGGTTTTACCTCAAAAATATCAATGTGGAAGTTTATGAAACTTGGCAAAGCTCTACTTCCTGTGTTAACATCTGCCTCCACACTCAAATGTTCAAATCTGACTTCAATTGTTGGCAAATCAATCCCAACCCTGTACAATTACATGGTGTTATATATATTTATGTATGGTACAAGAAGATGTAGACGAACCACATGAAAACTATATTCGATAGATGTTTGAATGTACTTTTGGTATGTTATGTTTGACAACGTAGATCGACTACAGTGACCTAGTGGTAAGGCGCCCTGTTAATATACTTGCATATGAAATTTTAGATTCGAACCCCCATAGGTAAACATGGGTGATCAGGTAAATGGTCTGATACGGTCACGTAGATATCCTAGTTAGGTCACATACATCTGAGTAAAAAAAGACTCACCCTTACCGGGTAACCTTAAGAGGAAAAACATGTTCCATTTACTAATTTAGTTTCGATTAATTGTCACCCTATTAAATGTTAAGATAATTAGTTTATACTTTATGTTACTCCATCCGTCTCAAAATAAATGTCTCATTGACGATTGTCACACAATTTTAGGTTAAGTACAACGATTCTTCATTTTAAGAGTCAAATGACACTTTTACCCTTTACGTGCATACACTTTTGTGAAAAAATAAGTCTAAAAAAGTAAAAGTTGATTATCTATTTTTGAAAGTGAACAATTATCTTGAGACAAACTAAAATAGAAATTTTAATTATTTTATTACTAAATACCAATTGTGGTTAAGAATTAATGATTGCGATGGTTAAACGCTCAAAGTTGATAAATAGTCCTTTCACGTGTAAACATTTCATTCAAGTGTATGCTATGTACGCCTATACGGACACCAAATATTATAAAAGGTTGACATCAACACAACCCAAATATCAAAATAGCATCATGAATCACTCAAATTCAAATTATCTAACAGAGAAAATTACACTAACCATCCTTTTTAAAAAAATTTATTACAAGGACCGTCATTATTTTAAAATTTCATTCACCCTCAGTCCTTTAGTTAAGTGGACGCACAATATGGTTCAGGCGTTTAGCTCATAGTCTTATAAAGAAAAGGCTTACAATCAATCTAGAGTTTGATTGTTTTGAGTAGCTCACCAGCTTTTTTCTTTTTATTCATAGATGGCAATAAACAAAACCAAAATAATACTTTAGTATAGTTTACCTATTCAATATAAATTTTGTGACATAATTTGATTTAATTAAAATACCTGTCAATTCTGTTCCTAAGCTTCAACAAGAACGCTTCATTATCTTCATCGGCCACCTTTACGAGTCTATCAAGCAAACGTTTTCTTTGTTCGATTCCAATATTATCGATATCAACTTCATTCGAAGGTCCCGTTGATCCAAATAACAAACCTTTCCTTAATCTATCAAAAGTTGGTAACTTTTCAAGTGAAGCCCATTTAAGTGCTTCTTCATCATCTTCTTCACGTGACGATCTTGAAAAAACATCCATACCCGTATTCCTCCATATCGAATTACTTGTTGATCGTAAACTCGATGATCTTCCACTTGTTGCTCTTATACTACTACTAGCTTTATATATGTCACTTCCATCCATTTTTAGTTAAAAACAACAATCAAAATTAGTTGATATTTGCAGATTGCAACAAAAAAAATGATGCGAAATCTTGTGAAAAGAAAGATGTATGTATGAGAGTGTTTATTTATATATAAAGAAAGTTGATTGATTGTGTGGATAACAAGTAAAAATATACATGTGTTTATAGTTGTTTAATTTGACTCGATTGGATTTTGAAATGATTGAAATTGATGATGAAACATAACGTGAGTGAGTATGTCATGTTTTAAAGTTGAAAATTAATATTTTGATGTGAAATTGATATAACAATTGATACGCATTATTGGTAACTTCTATTTAAAGTTTGATCATTTTCGTATTTTTACTAGAAGAATATAATGGTAATTCTAATTTTCATCTTTAAATTAACTTGAAGTGTTAAAAAAATGGGTTGAAAATGTTATATTATGGGTATAGATTGTGTATCGAACTTTGGAGGTTTTAATTTTATTCTGTGTAGAAAATTTTTAAAAGGTCTATTGTATATATGTAATATTTTAAAATCTCTATTGTATGTTGTATAAATGGACACCGTGTTTTTTTTTCAATGTGGGAGTGACATGTTTGCAATTTCATCTAGGGTTTATACTTTCGTATGTATCGAACTTTGGACGTTTTACCATTGTGTGTAGGGAACTTTCAAAACTTCTATTATATATATGTAACCTTCTGAAAAACATTATTGTATGATGTGTATGATTTAAATGAATTGGATGTCAAGAAGGAGCAACCAAATACACGTAAATCTGATACCAGTTTCAGGTCATTCACAAGATACAATAGTTATATTAGAAGGTTAACACCTACGATAGGCGTTCTGAAAATTCTCTGGATACAATAGTAAAACGTTCAAAGTCCGATACATAACGTATTTAATGTATAAGCCCTAGATATAAATATTTAGTTGAGGTATCGAAGTTAAATGCACATACTAAATTAGTAAATTTACTTTTCTTATCCATTTTTTACCATTTACCTTTCCCCCTCTAGTGGCATATATATTCCAATATCAAAAGGACAAAATATAAATAATGTTACTCGTACTATTTTGCTTAAAACGGTCAAAAACGCCATTTAATATATATGGTCTTAAATACGTTGTTACACTACAAACATGAAAATGTATAATATGGAAGTTGACTAAAACGATCTCTATTAAAGTAGAAGGAAATATAGTAGACTAAACTTTTGTTTGTTATTCACAAAGTGATCACTTGATTGATTTGTAACGGGAAATACATTAAAGTAGAGCATAGTTTCTTTCTTGATTATGGCTCTTCCAAAATTAAGTTCTTGTTAGTATTAAAATACAAATACTTTTAATTCGATATGATTCTTGGTATGTGAGTTATTTACTACCTATGGGGGTTCTATAGGGCATCATTGTGGTACCGATAGCGTCACACTATCTGTGACGGTCTAATTACTCTGCAACTTTTTCTCTTTGTGGTGTGATAAGATGAAAGTAAACGGATAACGTTTTCTTTGTTCAGATTACATGTGCATGATGAGGGTTTTTTTTTTAAATAAGTACGTAGTTTAATCGAGGTATCAACCAGTTTCCTGATCATCCCTAAAATATACAGCTAATGATGCTCGAAGATGAGAACTCTTATAAATATATCAAGATACTTACCACTACATCACTTTTGGTGATGGTTTCAATATTGAAAGTAAACATTTTTCTTTTCCTCAATTTTATGACGATTGTAGTTAAAGGTGTGCTCGGATTTTGCACCACTAATTACTCCATATTGCAAGGGAAATCAGACAGTATCTAATTATTAATTAAGTTAAATAAACGGTCATTAGTCACTAGTGACGCAAGTTAATTTCAACCTAAATCACTAAAAGAAAATGTGATTATTCTATAGACATATCAATCAGATATACTTTTTTTATTCGTTCAAAGAACACAATAGTATTTTATTTTCATTAACAAATAGAGAAATAAATGTACTTTATTAATTAATTATATATACAAATTAAGTGATTAACAATAAACATTTTCTTATATAATAATGATAATGGTAATGATAATATAGTCAATTGTTTTCTAGAATAATGTTGTCTGCCAGATGTTTAGCAAGACAATAATGAATTTTCAGTTGGAAAAGGAACCGAACACGTAATAAGTTTTTGATTTTTAAACTGTCTCTGAAAACAACAAAGTAATCTTTTAATTCTCAACTACACATACCTTTGGAAATACATTTTGCAAATACAGTACTACCTTGATGAATGGTATTGGTACGTATTGATTCATATATAATTTAAAAATAGTCATTATATTTAGGGCTGTTTACGATTCGGATAAAACCGGATTATCCAATTTGATAACTCGGATCGGACTATATAGTTTAGATAATTGGATTTTCGGATTGGCTCGGATCAGATCAGAACCAAACTTATTATTTCGGATTACGGATTGGTTTTGGTTTGTAAACTACAATCCGGATTATCCAAAAAAACCAAATAAGAAATAAATATTAAGTTTTCAAACATTTCACGTGCAGATACATAATAGTTTACTAAATTATTAATAGTCTATAAATATCTAAATATAATACTAGTATATAATAGTTGATGCTAAAGATTTTATTAATTTTTGTAAGTGTGATAAATAATTTCACAAACACTATAATATATAGTGAAGATGATATTGATTTGAACTTGTACAAAACAAATTTAGTATCATCAATTTTGTATATTTTTGTTATAATATCTAACATACTTTTAGCATATATATTTGTGAATGTGTTTGGATATCCAAAAATCAAACCGATCCATCCAAATAATAATTCGGATGGATTGGTTCGGTTTTTAAATTTGTTTGGACGGATCGAATTCATATTTTTGAAACCATAATCCATTTGGATTCAAAAATATGGATCGGTTTTAAACCGATCCATCTATTTGAACACCCCTGATTATATTGTCGAAAGATTATTATTTGAAAATATAATCAGATAAGGTATGATATTCGTAATGTGTATTTAACTACTTGGGTTTTTGTTTAAGGAACTTGCCATTTTGATATATTGTATCTAATTTATAGTACGTTGACTTACGTGTCATCTATATAAAGTGTTATGTGAGATCTTTATAAGTTGTCACGTCATCAGAATACATATGATGACAGTAAATAACATACAATGTACACTTGAATAGTTGGATACACAATACGAATGTCAAACCTTTAATCATTACATTTTCAATTACTTGTACATATCGTTGAACATAGCTAATATTACCGTCACACTTAAATGTATATGTGTTTAAGTCTATATTCATTTTTTTCACTTTTTTATTGTTTTAGTTTTTATAACGGTATCATCATTAATGTTAATTCATGTAAATATTCATTTGGTACTTTTGACGTTAAGTCTTACATGTGCCGTTTAATTATGAAGCCTCATCTTTAGACTATTTTACGAATGTTGTTGAAAGTTTCATGGGGCCTAGGATGATGGGTGTTTTTCACTTGTCTGACTACCCAATTTAATTGTTCTGTTTTTGACTTTTGAATTTTTTTTTTACTTTGACCTTGAATATATTTGTTTATACAATATAATATTTAATGTAAATTATACCAATAAAAATACATTTAAAACTCAATCCATTTATATATTTTACATCAAATATTATATAGCACAAACAAATATATTCAAAGTCAAAGTTGAAAAAGAAAGACTCTAAAAGTCAAAACGGGACAATTAAATTGGAACGAGTGGAGTATAAAATATGTGCATAAATGAAATTATTTATATTTAGATATTTACATTATGCAACAACATATTTCAAGGTACATTATATATAATAAACGTTCAGTTTATTGCTATTTAGTGTATTTTAGTAACGTGTCAACTTGTAATGATGTCACGTGTCATCTCATATAGCTAACACACAACTAAAATTACCAAGAATTACCTAAAAATACAATAGCAATAAATAACATATTCATTACACACGGTGAAAGCTCAAATAGTTTGATACACATTATGAATGTCAGAACATAAATAATTACATCTACGAACACTTAAACCTAAATAAAAAATAACTAAATTATTCTCATCTATATGTACTTCTATAATTCTATACTTCCTTTATAATACATTTAGAGTTTAAATCTTAAATTTTACATTTAACTTTTTAAGTAGAGAAAAGAAACCAAAATGGTTTAGTGTTAGTATCAATGTGGGACAAATGAATATGTACAATTCAAAATTAAATTAAAAGAAGTTATCCCACATTTGATCGGTAAACAATTAAAACATCTAATCTGATATCTATATATATATATATATATATATATATATATATATATATATATATATATATATATATACACACACACACACTAAAGGAGTATAAAAGAAAGCTTCATAACTTGCCACTTGGCATAAAATCCTATGTGTCAATTTCTTATAATTTTCAAATTAATAAATTAATTATATTTTAAATAGTTTAGGATAACTATACGTTATTATCTCAAGTGTCAAATTATTATTAAACAATGATATGTTTAAAATAATTAATTTATTAATAATTATCTATTAATTATTATTGTCGCGTGTAGTTCTATTATGTTTAGGATATATTTTAATAATTGTATTGGTTCATTTTCTTGATTATTTATGTTTGTATTATGTATCTACATTATTCAATTGATAATACCGTTGGTATCTAAATTTATTTACTTTTCTAAAAAAGTTCAACGTAGATTATCTTCTTTTGATGTACCATAAAATTAAATATTGTAAATTTGAGATTGTCGTACATCGTACATGTTTGCATCTAGTATATATATATATATATATATATTGTAGGGGTCTGGTTCCAACGACAAATGAATATATATATATCTTAGATCACACCCCGTAAAATTTACTGCCTAAAATATAAAAAATAATTTTGAGGGAATAATATTAAAATGGTTAAGAAATTATAGTTATATTCATATTTGATACGGTGTGACATATGTGTTTGGTTGCTGAGTTTATAAATAAAAAATTATATAATATGATTATATGTTGAATATTATATATAAAATTCGATCGTCTAACTTTTAGTATATAGGGAGTAACTAATTAAGCTAGATAATTTGAAAATTTAACCAAAATGAATATAATGTTCATATTATACATGAAAATATTATAGAAAAAGATATACCAATTTTTTCTGGTGAATCAAAAATCTCAATTGGTTCCAACGACTTTACTTGTGTAACGTTATCTTCACACTTGCGTTTTTTGCATTCCGACACAGTCTACAAACATAAGTTAAAAATGTTACTTATATAACTATAATAAATAAGATTTTTGTATATGATAATCCTAAATAAATCGTTGAACATATCTTACAATTTCTTCTTGTGAATGAAGAATTTCAATTACTTCTACTCTATCTCGTTTCATCAATGAAGTGCTAGTTGCAGTTATTTCATAATTTTCAGCAAAAAAAATAAGTTACGTCTACATGTATATATTATTATGATCAATATTTGATTGTTGGACTAGTTAACGAAGAATAAAATACTAACTTCATTACCTTTTTGTATCTAAACATCTTTATGGATTTGAAACGATTAAGATGGTAAAATGCCTCTGTTGATATGATGAATGACAACTATTTATAATATTATAGTGAACGGTTTATGAACACTTATTTGAATTTTCATAACTAAATTGAAAATAACATTGACACCTTATTAGGCGACATTTTAGGTGGTAGCTAACATATATGAAGTTTGGCATATAGAGTTATTAGTTGTTAATTACTAACACATAATTACATATTTAAATGTAATTGATTATTGAAAAATCCTGATTTCAATGTGATTGGATCGGTGTTAAACTATTAATTAGTGTAAGTAGTATATTTAACATATTTAATATCAAATGATAGTATTTTTCAAGTAGATAAACTATATTAACACATTATTTTTTCACGTAGATAAATTATCAAATGATAGTACTTTTAAACTTACATTAACACATTTTGATCATTAATCTGCTTCATGCCCATAAGGATCATCTCTGTTGATATAATCTGGGTAGGATTTTTCATGTAGCTTTGCTTCCACAAAATCAAAATTTTAAAATGGATCCTCTAGTCGTCCTTTCCATCATGAAGCAGATTCAACGGCGTGAATCCTTCTTCGGCTTTCATTGTTTTTTTATTTTATCCGATCTAAGTTTTTTGGTATGTTATTTGTGTAAATATATGGGGTGTGTAATCGTGTATATATAGTGCAGTGTAGTTGAGTTTAAAATATTCAATTGGAGGGAATTCCTTTAGATTGAAAAGTTCAAAATTTAAAAAATGAAAATGATTGTGATAAGATCGAAATCTTCAATTATTGCATTGAAAATAATCTCTCAAAATCAGTTACTATTAGTCAACACAATTAACAATCACGCCTAAATATTTGTATTTATTTGTATTTAAATTTAAATGCGTATGTATTTATTATAATTAATTTTTTTAATAACATTAAATTCGTAATTAAGGGCATATATTTAGTCTTTTGAATTTCAAATAAGCTGATTCAATTTACTAATTAATTAACATGAGTTAATTTAGTCTTTTTGCCAATCCATATTAGACATATTGGCTAAACAATTATGTTAATCTAAATTAATGGTCTTAATTAGTTTTGCTAAATCAATTAAAGGTGTGGATTATCTTAAAAGGGGTTAAAGTCAAATTGTTTACACATTGATACTCCTACAATAATAGTAAACAGAGATATTATATATAACAATAACGATTATAAAGCTTTAATTTTACAATTTGTTATATACTTTTAATAATTTTTCAAACATTCCTGACTTTTGCTTCTTCCACGATCACATGCATCTTAGGCTCCTACCGATTTATGTTCACATTGGCTCGCTAAATACACATTTCTATCATATTGGCTGACCTTAATCACTGATATTATATCAATTTTTGCTAGGACTTTGATAGTAAGTTGAATTGAACCCAACAATTCTTGTAACAAACTACATAATCATAATTTGTAATGCTTATTGTATGTTGATTGAAATATGAGCTTTATTTACAGAAATTTATTTTTGTTACTGAATATCATAAAGAAATTGATTTAACTTTTAGTTCTAGGGATTCAAAATTACTTGCATAGATTTCTTTTGTTACACATCACGTGACGACAATTTTTAAAAATTAAAAGCATATTACTTTAAATAGTTTAAATCAGTGAGATTTATTATGCAATTAACGTGGAAAATGTGGAACAAGTGAGGGCACTTTTTAATATTTTAACAAAAGCCAAATTTTAGGACAAATTTAGAAGTAGCAACTATCATCAACAAGCTTAGAGAAGAAAGACTTAGATGGTTTGGACATGTCAGGAGGAGATAACAAAGATCACCAGTTAGGAGAGTGAAAATGCTTAATGTTGACGGCAAGAGGAGAAGAGGTAGACCAACACTTAGGTGGGAGGATAGATTGAAAGAAGACATGAAGGAGCTCCTTCTGTTCGAGGACACGACCTCTGATAGGGATATGTGGAAAAGTAGAATTATGATAGTTGAATCTGATTGGTAGGTGTTGTTTCTTCACCTTTTAGAAGGGAAATTATTTTTAGGTGATATAGGTATCTTAGGGTATACAAGTTTAAAGGTACTTTTTGCTTTTCTTTAATATGAATACATATCATGTCTGTATTATATAATATATAACATATTGTATATATACATACATATATATACATACATATATATATATACATATATATATATATACATATATATATATACATATATATATATATATATATATATATATACATATATATATATATATATATATATATATATATATAGGGGAAGGATCAAGAGGAAAGTTCTAAATTTGAGGGAAGCAAATCTCAACCACACATTTCCTTGTATCTTCTTCAACTCTTATATAATACTCATTTCATCAATTTTTATTTATAATTCAAAATTAAAGCATGTAAATCAATCAAATTTCAAAACATTATAAATTTCAAAATCATTAAAGGCATTCATACATATCTTCAATTCGTCATAATTCATATTCATCAAATATTAAGAATTTTTAGTATAACTTTTGGGTTTTTGTGAAAATTTTGATTCATCAATGAATACAATAAAATTAAACGAATTTCAACATACAAACTTATAAACAAGTAATTAATTTAATTATAGTCGTCATTAATCATCGAATTTCACAAAAAAAATTAGAACATTAACATTCATTTGAAATGAATGTTGATTAAAATTACAATTAATATTCATAAACAATAATTTATGATGAATATTAACTTATATATGTTTTTATACATTGTTGAACGAGATAACTTAACTTCATCAGTGTATAATAATGTATATGAGTTAAAATTCATCGTAAAAGAATATTTAAAAATATTAAGTTGTAATTTTGATTAACATTCTTTCCAAATGAATATTAATATTCTGAATTTTTTTTGAGTTATTTACATTTTTGCTACCGTGTTGACTTTTGAGTTGACCAGAATGTATAGCTAGAAATAGCTTCCCTCCTTCCCCCATTTTTTTACTTCCCTCTTGATCACCACCATATATATGTATATGTATATATATATATATATATATATATATATATATATATATGTATGTATGTATGTATGTATAATTACTTGCCGGAAGTCTTCCTGGAAGCAGTCTCTCTACCTTTGCGTAGTGGTACGTTTGTCTACATTTTACCTCCCTCATACCTTACCCTGGTGGGATTGGGTATTTTTGTTGTTGTTCATATAGGAACGCTTCTTATGGCCGAGATTGGGAATGCTTCATAAATTTATTTTAATTTAAATATAAAATATTATTTAGACCTTTTCATTTACTGATCTATGACTTTTTCTTTGATACCTTTATGTTTTGATAGAAATTGTGAATTAATGACGTTCTGGTATGTATTATGATTACTATTGGAATTTTGTAAGCATTTTTATGATTATAATGATTAGGCGACTAGCTATTATTTTTGAAAAAATTGACAAATGTTATCCATTTGACCAAGTAACCCGAAACCGACCTGAAAACTCAAAAATCACCCGAAAACCGACATGAAAACTCAAAAATCACCCAAAAACATAGTTACTGTTGGATATAGTGTCCAAGTGCATAACTAATTGGTAAGTATATCATTAAAAGTAGAGTCTTTTTCGGGTCGCCCTCAACTAACAGTTAAAGAGAAATATATGAGAGCTAATATTAATTAGAATTAATATTATAGTTAATTATTTGGTTTATTAATTATCATAGTTGATTAATTAATTAGAAATTAAAAGAATATTCTGGAAGCCAAATCCAACCGCCGGTTGGAAGTTTCAGCCGGCGGCTGGAGTCCAATGTTTGTAAGGCGGTGGAACGCGCGAGTCCAACCAACGACTGGATATTCCAACCGCCGGTTGGAACACGAAATCTGGTTTGTCCCACATCGGCCATGGGATAAAACCCTAGCCTCCTTATTCCTTTATAAATAGGGGGCATGCCATGGTTTCAAAGTACATCATTCTCTCTTTCTCATTCCGATTCCTTGTAAGAGTTTCACGATTTAATCGGGACCTTAGGAGTTGGAATTTTCTCTTTGGTTCGTGGGTGTGAACCATTAGAGGTGCTCTAGTTTGAGTACTCGCCTCCAAATCAAGAAGGTCTGCTTAGTTGGTCTGGGTGTGAGAAATCCGATTTTCTCAAAGTTAGTATTTTCTTATTTATCTATTTATTTTGTTTTGTTGCGTATTATTATTAAGTTAAGATCCTTTAGGGTTTAGTTTCCTTAATGCTCTAGATTAATTGTTGTTTCCGCATTGTATGTTAATCTAGTAAGGGAATAGAAAACTCATCAGTTACTATATTAAAAATCGGGTTAGTTAGGTTGGGTTTGGGTTATCAGGTTTTGGGTTGGGTTGAAATACTCAACTCAATTATAAAATCAAGTTGGATTCTCAATCATTTTTGACCCGCCAACCTGCTAACCCGAATTCATTAACACGATCCAACTCGAATTGTCACCCCTAACAGAGACTATGGCTATTAATTTCCTTAAAATTATAGACTTTAGCTTTCACAATCTATTTTTCCTTTAATTTTAATAAACTAAAATTGCTAAACATGAGGGTACCATATAGACAAACAGTGTAATTTAAAGACGAAAATTGTAATTTATTATTTACTACTTTTATTGTAACTATAAAAAAATATTGTTTACTATCACTATTGATATTATTATTTTTATGTATGGTTACAAAATATAGGTAATTATTATAGTAACTATAAGTTATATTATTGTTATTGTCTAATAATTCTCAACATTATTATCGTATTCTCTTCGTCTTATTTATTTTGTCCACCTTACTATTTTTGTTTGTCACAAAAAGATTGTCTGCTTACAAAATATAACTATTAAAATTTATTAAACTCTCTAATTTACCATCATTTATTACTCTTAAACATTTATTTCAGAAAAGATTTCGAGCAAACTTGTCATGAATATAAGCACAAAATTAACATCCATCAAACTTATCTTAAATCCAACAAAATTGATTAGAGAACAATGAAATTAGTACTGAAAGAAATAATTTACGGTGCTTCAAAAAGAATTTTCTCCATATATAAAACAATAATGATACTAATAAGAGAGCCAATTGAAAAGTAGGTTCCCTAAAAATGGATTTCCCCAATTAGAGGATTAATTTTTTGAGTTTTATCGGTTGACTCAAACTACACACATGTATAACTAGTAGTGTACCCGCGACAGTGACGAATAGATGTACACGTTTGTAAAAATTTTAATTTGAAAACTTGACCGGATCTAATGAATTATTCATTTTTTTTATATATTTTGTAAAAGATTTATTAAAATAATATGTTAGAAAATTTAAAATATGATATGCAAAGTTTAAAATGAGAGGTTGTTATAAATATTATAGAACAACGGTTGATTTGGAAAGATTGAAATCATTAATGAATATAAAGGGCAATTTAGTCATTAAATATTGTTTAGTTTAATTTTAAGATAATAATAGATATGTTTTATATGTAATTAAGATAAAAAAGTTTTGTTAATGATACCCTCTATTGCTTCTCTAGAACTATCATTGATAGATTTGAGCATGTATAATTCAATTGTGTTACATCAAAATTCATGGATATTGAGTTTTGTTACTGTTTAATAGAATTTATTTGTTTAGAAATATTCACATAATTGTTCAATTGTTTAAATACTTCAAGTTTGACTAAGTTTAAATTGTTAATCAAGTTTGACGTTGACCGTTTTTGACCGATTAATCCCGACTTTAATCTAATAATCCCGACTTTACCCGTTGTCCGACGTTGACCACCGTTTTACCGACTACCGTTGACTACCGTTCCCACCACAAAAAATGTTACTTTCAAGATTCCCCTTTCATCGTAACTGGTTGGACCACTAAATTGTGACACGTGTTCTAGTCAAGGTTGTCGGTAAAACGTACGGTTACTCGTCTTAAATGATATTTCTAACTTTCAAACATCTAAGGCTATCATCATTTATTTACATTAATTTATACTAGGTATTTTGAAAATTTAACCCTCTATAACTGATTTAAACCCTCTTAATTTATACATTAATAAATATGAGAAAATAAGTGAGACTTATATGTCATACTGTCATGTACTGTTCAATTAGGTATAAATTTGTGTATATGATTTAGACAAATTTTTCCATTACTCTTATAACATATTATAACATACTGTCAGCTCATTTAAAATGAATTTTCTAAATTTTAAATTCAAACTATTAATTATTAGACCACTACCAACAGGTGGGTTGGTTGGGAACCAATGCGCGTCGGCCGACCGACACTACTGGTACCGGTTCGTCGGTTGACCAATGACCGCGTCAGTATATTTGTGTCGGTATAACGAACAAATGGGGACGCAGAGGTGGGGCTCGAAGCAATCAAAAATAATTTTTTTTTCTATTTTAGACTGTTGAGAAAAATCAGTCATTTGAATCGAGAAGGAAAACGGGGGAGTGCAAGTGGATATCAAGTTCGGGTTATAACTACAGTTGTAAATGAGGCGAGTTAACTCGCGAGCTACTCGAACTTGACTCGTTAAAAACACAATTTGAGCCGAGCTTAAACGAGCTCGAGGAGCTTGAACATATTTTAGAGCTCGTTTAACAAATGAGCTCGAGCCTGAACTTCTCATGTCGAGCTCGAACAAACTTACGAGTCTAATTGAGCATATCATTTCTATACAATTATAATTTTTTATGTAATACATTTAATGTATAATTAACGTTATAGAAATAATGATATATATATATATATAGCAGAGGAGTCTAACGAGAACTAATTAAAAAAGAGAACCATGAGAAGTGAACTTTGTGATCAAAATTAGGCGGGCTTAATGGATTAAATTTTTGTTGGGCCTGTACAAATAAAAAAGGTGGATTCCAATTTTCATATTGATATTATCATTCCCAAACGTCCCTGTACAATTTCAAACCTAATCCCTTTCTTCCCCAACTGCGATTTCGATCAAACCAGCAATTTCTTCATTGAGATTATAGACTACGAGCGATTTCTTCCCTAATCTCTTTCTTTCCCAAATGCGATTTCGAAAAAATCAAATGCGACTATAGGTGGTGATGAGTTTCGACAACGAGGAAGAGTAAATTAATGTTCAAAAGTTGAAGAAAGGGAAGCTTCCGTCCACATTAATCACAATTCTTTGATCAATTGTTCTTGCAGGAAGTATAATTGAATTTTACAAATTCAATTTGGGCTAGACGGAAAAACAAGTATGAGCAGATCTTTTTCTTCCTATGCAATTTTAATTCTTTTTACTACATTGTTTCAAGTTTGCATTTTCATTTTTCATACTTGAATAACCTAGATTTTGATATTTTAAACTTTGTATCGCTCATTATTTAAGTTATTGGCTTACAAAAATTGGGTGCAGAATTTGATTTACACTAGCTAACCAGGTGCAGAATCAACGGTGCACTCACGAACCAGGTGCAGTATCCGATTTGCACCGATAAATTAGGTGCAGAATTCGATTTGCACCCATGAACCAGGTGCACAATCCGATTTGCACCCATGAACCATGTGCAGAATCCGATTTGCACCTATGAACCGGTTGCAAAATTCAATTTGCACCCAAGTTTTTTTTGTATCCGGTGAGAAATTGATGACAATTAAAAAACGAATTTAGTGATGTTATTGTTTAATTAATTCAATTGGTATATTTTTGTTTGATTTAAGTGTTATTAGTTTTGAGTTAAAAGATCTGGGTGTTTTGAAAAAAAGAGCGGAAGAGCCATTTAGGGGTGGTTCTCACAGTTCTCACAACTCTTTGGTTCTCACGGGATCCTCACCCTATATATATCTATCTATATAACTAATTGAGGATAATTTATTTCCTATGTGTCAGCTTTATTTTGTTAACAAAAAAGTAAAAATCCGATGTGTCATTATCTTAACTTCCCAAAAAATTCTACATGTCATTGATATTGAAAATGCTTTTAAATCCATCTAATTCTTAGTTAAAAATTCTCACAATAAAATTATCTATTAAAAATTCTACAAATCGTATTGAAAAAACTTAAAAAGTGCGACATATTACATATCCAAAATGAAAACTTACAAAGATCTAGACTTTTAAACTCAATTTTTCACATGACATTTTATTATAATTAATTAATTAATCTATTTTTCAAAAAGTTTTGTATTATATTTTATTATTGTGTCCATTTAATTAAAGTTCTAATAGGATTATTCATTATTATTATTAATATTTGTAATAATATAATTGTAATATATTACTGCAAGTCGAAACATTTAAGATTAGTCTCAATGTTGCTATTCACGAATATGTTGATTTTAAGTTTTTTTTAATTAATTTTATTTGTTTATTTCTTTTGCAGACGTATATATGTTAATTTCGAAAAGAATAAATTGCAAAAAACATTAATGTGGTGACACTTTCTTAGAAATTATTTCCGAATTTCAATAATATCAACAGTCATCCTCGTGAATGACAATTTTTTACAATTCACATCATTCAGCCATTTAAAAAGACAACATTATTTCAATTGTTACTCAAGTACATATACTACAACAATTTACACAATAATATTCTGTATGGAGACATATGTATAGTAAACACCACATTAATTATATGATGTTGATCAATCATGATTAACTTATTATGCATTTTAAACCCTTAATATTTTCATTTATACAAGTTAACCCGTATTTTACACTAACAACATATAAGTTAGGTGTTGTTAGCAAAAAATAACATTTTCGCATTATGTATTCGTAAAATCGTTATTTTTTTACATTTATCATTTTTCAATGTATTTATGTTTACGCTAGTCGTGCATCGCACGGGCATAAAACCTAGTATATATATATATATATATATATATATATATATATATATATATATATATATATATATATATTATCTTATCTTAAATTATATATAGCAAATCCATTGATGATGTCATCAATTAATAATTTTCAATTCGTCAATTAGGTCCCTTAATTTTGTAAAATTTTAAAAATAAAAGCTCTTAAACTTTTCATTTTTAATTTAAATAACAATAAATGTTATTATTATATTAAATGAATTAAAACAAACAAAAAGTGGTTGATAGACATTCAATAAGCATACTAAATTAACGTTTTGAATCGTTTTATTTCTTCTTTTACTTATTATAATAATAATATTTAACTATTACTTTTCCATATAATTTCAAAAACGTCGCTTGCTACTTACAATTCGAATACAATCACATAACAATAAGATTTAAACGAAAGCAAATAACATTAAATAAATTAAACTACAACTAGAAAATTTGATTTATGAAAACTTATACTACTAAAAATGTTCTAATTTATCACATATTATAAAAGGATTTTATCAATTTTAATAAAAAATAAATAAAAATCCATTGGGTCGTGTGTATACACGAGTTTTAGGGCAATTATATATATATATATATATATATATATATATATATATATATATATATATATATATAACTTAAACTATTAATAGTACATCTTTTTGTACATATAAAAAATCACTTAAAATAAAAAGCTATTATATATATAAATAAAAATAATTAAATAAATAATATTCTATAAGAGCACCGAGAGTGGGCACGAAAAAGCAACGGCGTTCAAGACCTTGAACTCCGGGATTCTGCGTTCATCGTACCGGGCAGGCGTTCAAGGAGGACGTTCGAAATTGAAGCTGCATTCAAAAGACTTTTTTCTTTTCCAACCGTTTCCGACGGCTCTTTTTCAAAAAGTAAACAATAAATTTGTTTTAAAGATATTTGAACTCTATAAATACGCATACAATTCACACTTTTTTTCACACCTCAATGTATCTTTCTTTCTCAAACGAAAATCTAATACAAAATGAGTGATTCCGATTTTTATGATTCACCTTCAACCGACGAGGACGTTGGATTTTTCCAACTTCTTCGTCGATATCACCACGAAGTTGTAGTTCCTCGTGAAGAGGCTGAATCGTCCAACTGACGTCACAAACGCCGCTACATATACAGTGATCGGTTAAAGGCAAATGAAAATCTAATCACAAACGTCAATTTCTTAAGAGCAAACAACTATTCCTTCGAATAGTAGAAGGTATTTCTTATTACTCTCAAACACCTGTACCCGATTATGTTGATTATTTTACCCAAAAAAATCAATGAACGTTGTGTTCCGGGGTTTACCACAATTCAAAAAGTTACTTCCCCCTACGTCAATTGGCATACGGTACGTCAAGAAACTTTTCTTATCTAATAATAAATATTAATAAAATGAAACTTTTCTTATGGAAAATTTTGTTAAAGTTGAGACCTGTCAAGAAAACTTTTCCTATGCCAAATTTTGTTAAAATTAAGACCCTTCAACCAATCAAATGTTTAGATTTCATCAAACCTCCAACTAACCAATCGAAAACCTTTAATTACCTAAAAATTCTACTTCAAACTAAAATCAATAAAAATAATTATTTGAAAAACTCAAACTCCCAAAAAAAAAATTATCTTAAAATGAATCATTTGTAAAAACCTTTTTTATCCTAACTTTCCAACAAACATGTCTAATAATATTAGTCAATTGACTCAAACTCCCAAGAAAAATTACCTTAAAAAAATCATTTGTAAAAATCGTTTTTATTCCAACCCCTGTATCTGTAAGATGATAACAACAAACATGTCTAATAATATTAACTAATTGATTAATTATTGTTGATCTAGATACCAATTAATTTATGTATCTCTGATGTGTTTCGTAAAGGAACTTATGTACTTACAGATTTGGAAAGAAGATAGTTTTATTTGACATTCGTGTGTATTTACGGGTTTAATAATGCGGTTCTACACAAAATATTTATATTGAAATTTTCTCTATGCAATTTTCTTATGTACTGTCGAGTATTTCATTATTACTAACATCTTACATTTTAACTTATTATAAGTGTATGTTTATATATCTATCCAAGGAACTCTATAATTACACAATTTTATACTTAACATTATTAATGTTTATGTAACTAATGACTACATATTAACATTTATATTTGAAGTACGAAATCCTCTTTAAAAGTCAGTGTAATCATGGATTTGGAACCTAGTAATAATAATAATAAATTGTATTGTTATTGAGAAGAGTTTATAATCTTTTTTCAAGCCCAATAGGTTTATTTGTAGATGTCTCATAAATAAATAGTCTTGTTAACAAAATTTAGCTAAATTAGATGGAGTATTGTCTCAAAAATTAATTGAAATTAATAATTTAATAAACATCTTAGCCTAATTAAATAATGTACGGTTAACGAAAGTGGTCGTGGATTATATGCATGTTATTTGTAAAGTATTAGGTTTCTTGATTTGTATCAATTGATGTATTTTTATTATAATATTTATTAATATTAAAATAATTGATATATTTGTATTGATCCATTAGAAAATTGGTTATTTATTTCTTTAATTTTATTCAAATTGAGAATTTAAGGAGTTCCAAAATTAAAGGGTTTTAATTTTAAAATTGAGTAAGTTTGAGGAACCTAATTGCTTAATTGAAAGTTATTAATTGATGACATAATCATATATTATATTTAAAAAAAGATTGTATATTTTTTTAAATGTATTTTTTTAAATGTGAACTAATTGGAAAAAAGAAAAATAAAATAAGATGTGAGACCTAGAAATTGAAATGACACATTTACTGTTGATATTGTTGTGTAAGTTTGATAAGTGTTGAAGTGGCACAACTGACAAACTAAGAGTTATGAGTGATCTTAGCATCGAGTTATCGATAATATAATACATATAAGGGTTTATTGTTTGAAAGTGCAACATACTTTACACGTTTTACTATTGTATGTGGTCACATTTCAAAAGTTTTATTGTATGTATTGAAACTTGCTAAATCGTCTATTGTATGTACAATGTGACCTGAAAGTCAGGTTGACGGTTTCTTCCTTTTTTTCACATAATGCCACATCAGCTTATACATGTTCCACGTCAGCAACATGTGACATTATACATACAATAAACGATTTAGCAAGTTTCAATACATACAATAGAACTTTTGAAATGTGAGTGCATACAATAGTAAAACGTGTAAAGTATGCTGCACTTTCAAACAATAAACCCTACATACATCTTCATTCTCTATTTTTGTAAATCTTAAAATTAAGACTCCAAAATTTCCAAATTTAAGATGTTTAATTTTTACTCTTAGCCCCTCCCTCTTTCTAATTTCTAACTCTACACATCAAGTTATCGTTATCGATTCACCATCATAAGTAATACATCATGAAATAATAATTAAAATATACAACTAACGTTGAATTATTACAATAATATATTATACTCCGCTGCATAATGCGGATATTATGCTAGTAAAAAAAGATAAATAACATTTCAATTATATTATATATCAAACTTAAAACAACTTCGGTATGAAGGTTACATTTATTAAAGCTAAGCTTGAGTGAATTTAGTGACACGTTTTTATAACTTACCTAGTATGGTACAATGCATTTTTTGAAAGTTGAACACTCTATAATTGATTGGAATGATTATTTTCTAACTTTCAAATAAGCATCACGCGAAGATTTAATACTAATAGTATTAATTATTTGCATTAATTTATACGAGGTACGTAGTATCTTTGAAATGGGAAAGAGATTGCACTTGACTTTGTAATATAGCGTGCCTTTCTTCTTAATTTTTGTTAGTACGGAGATAAGATAGTGAGAATTTAATGCTGTCTTGTGCGGTTCAAATCTTCAATTTGTTCAAGTAACTATGTACTGTCACGATAAATAAATAAATAAATAAATAAATAACTATATATATATATATATATGCTGTTTCAAATAAGATATGAATTCAAAACGTATTGATTGATGAGCTATCGTATCACTAGGGTGGAAAGCATTTTTTTCCCTTTTTATATTCCGTACAAACTACAAAAGAATACTTGATGCTTTGTTATTGTAATGTATAAAACAATTATTCTTTAATGTAAAAAAAAAAAAAAAATTATGAAGCGTTATAATCAAATGTCCTAAATGTTGGACTTTATACACGTTGATATTTCAACCAGGTAACCAGAGTGAAACTCGTTTTATATCTTCCACTAAAAAAAAAAAAAAAAACAAATGTAAATATAAATATCATGTAGCTTTTAGGGGTCCGTGAACCAAAAGTTGAAAACATCAAATTGTGTTTGAACACAAAAATTTAATTAAAAGTGGGGTAAAATGGGTCAAAATCTCAAAACAAAGTGGGCCAGAAATCTATTATAGAATGGATTTTACTATTTCTAATGGGCTTTAAATTAAAAAAAAAGATTTTAGTCATGTTGGGCCCAATTGCAGTGCCCAAAAGCCCGAATGTTACAGTTTTAGTCTCTCATGCGTTGGGTGTCCTTTTCAAGCTTTTGAAGTGTCGTGTTAACGTATTCCGAGTGTTCGTTTCAATTAGTTAATGAGTCGAGCAGTTAACGAGCTACATGAGCTCGAGTCGGGCTTCATAATTCGAGTTCGATCAACTCGAATAACAATTACTGCTTGATTAGTAACACGAGCTATGTTTAAAATATTAATATTTGACTCGGCTCATTCCTTGTTTGGTTCGGTTTATTCAAACATACGATAACCTGTAGTATTAAATTAACTAAAAAATAAACTTCTGACTTTCATGTAGTAACAATCAAAGTATATGCAAAAATTGAGTCAAGTTACATAGTTGAATTGTGTCACAACATCTACAATATAACATGACCCATAAACCATAATAAATGTCACATTACATTCATTCTACATCAGCCTCCTTCCGGGTTGACCCGACTCTGTTGACATTGCCGGAAGTCATCTCCGCCTCCTCCACCACAGGCGGCAACTGTTCGTACGCCACAGATCGCCGTGGCAAAAGTTTAAATTTCCCCAAATCAAAAATCTGCACAAGTTTCTCATACCCCAACCTTTGTTGAACTTGTACTATTATAGCAAGAAGTATTGCAATTGTAGGTATCGCAATGTCCCCGAGCTTTGAGTAGAAATCGAGATGCGGGTTCACAAACTCGTAATCTTCAGAAAAATATGGGTTTGGGATCGGTGATCGTATGTAGTCGTATACATGAGGAAGTAGTCGGATTACTGTTAGGCCGATGAAATATGATTTTCGTATTGGTTTGCAGCTGATCTGCCATATTAAGTTACCAATAACTTGAGGGAGTAAAAAGAAATCTTGAACTAGACCGACGTATTCTTCGAGTTCAACTAGCCATGATTGTAGCTTGTGAACCATGAGAACGCATACGAACCCGAGAATGTGGATTAGCCCGGTTACGAGAAGAACCCGTTGGTCAGATGGCACACGGTTTGGTTCAAGTGGGGCCCGAGTGAGTAACCGAATGCGGGCCCTCCAAACTTTCTGGTACAGCCTCAATGTTAGTGAGAATGATACCAAAACAAGAATCTTGACTGTGTAATCTATAACTTGAATCATCTGACTTTTTTCAAGAACCGAAGAATCTTCGTACAATTTTGACTTTTTGAAAATTGCTTCGGCACCGGTAACGAGCGGGATCCCATACCCCACGGACTGAACCGCTAGCATCACGATCGAAACATACGGGCTCGAGTCAGAATTCTCTTTGATGTAAAATAGTTGACTTAAAATACACCCGATTGCAACTGAAAGTGTAAGAGCCCGTAAGATCCCCTCGACACCTCGTCTAGAAAGAATGTCTTCCCGTTGAGCCCGATACATAATCGGGACAGTTTGAAGCTTAACCGGGCTGAAAAACAACGGGTCAACTTCGTTTCTTTGACTCGTTATTGAAATTCTGGCTGTTGGATTAACAAGCCAACGGGTTGTGGTAGGAGGATACGACACCACTACTTCAATCAAACAATCTAACCCATCTTCAAGATCCATACTATCGTATAAAACAGTCCACGACGCTCGTACGTCCCGACATCCCAACATATACATTTTCCCGACAAGCGGGTGATACAACCCTTCTACAAAAAGATTCGAAAAGTTCCCATATTGTGGGCCCGTTAGAGTAATTTGACCCGATATGTTCAATAAAAGCTGTCTTTCTGTGTACGTCTTTTTAGCATGATACGGGGTTTCTTCTTCTGTAATCGAGTCGTTTTGCAGAAAAAAATAACGACCGAATAACGGGCCAAGTGATAAAATCTCGACTTGTACATCGGTCCTTGTAAAACGAGTAGGCCCAGAATCAGGAACCGCAGGGTGGTGAAGCGTAAGATCTTCGGATAAAAGAGACAAACCAACGAGAAATGAATCAGCATCTTCGACTTTTGGGAAAGTCAAGAGTGACTTTTTGACCACGGTCCCGAAACTGAATGGCTCGTATTTCTCAAGTACGGATCCAGCTAAATCGATCTTGGAGTAAGTATAATATGGTTTTGACTCGGTGTATTGATCGTAAAGCTCAGAAGGTCGAACCAATTTCTCGAAAGCTAAAGGAAAGTAAGACGAGTTACCCGTATCATCCTCTTCAATACTCGATATCGTTCCAAGAATTATACTTCGTTGTTTAATGGAAAACGATAGTGGAATGTATAAGCATATACGTGAACTGCAACTGCTGGATTCTCGATCAACAATCCCACGACAACCAATCATACACAACTGCCCACTCGATGGTTCCCACATTCCTTCAACCGAAAGGGTCATGTTATTCAGCCCAGTTCGTTGAGCCACACTGTAATGATCCTCAAATGGCTGAACGACTCTAATAAGCCCCGCAACTTTAGTAAGTTTTTCTTTTTTATCCTTTACAGACGTTTCTTCACATCGAACATCTTGAAAACTTAGTCTAACACCTTTAAAGCTTCCATTAGTCGATTTTATAAGCTTGTCGGATTCAAACGGGCCCAATTTGCGGCAAACTTCTTGAGTCCCGTTACATTTCCAATTCGGGACAATGGTCAGCGGATCTTGACCCGTAAACCGTTCAAGAATAAGGCAAAAGTCATCCCCTTTATACATCCCGAATTCCGCATTCTCAAAACCATCTTTATACGGATACGGGTTACAAGCTTTCGACACGAGTTTTTCTGAATTAAACTCGTAATTTGCGGAAGCACTCAAAGATGCGGAAACATGTACCTCATCAAAATACTTTTGGCTCGATTTTGGGTTCAAACTTTTCAAGCTACCATAAATCCCTCTGTTGGTTAAAGTAAAGGTTTTCGGGTAGCGAATAACGAGCAGAATTTGATCATCTTGAATGAGTGGCGGCTGATTTATGTAGCCTGGTTCTTTAACCCAATCCCACGGGTTACTAGTATCTGGGTAACGATATGGTAACATCGTGTTCCCAAGTAAACACATTATCGTTTCCCCATTGTTGTCGTCGGTATCATCTGATACGATTCCTTGAAACGAGATTCTTAACTCTGAATGCTCAGGGTATATGTTAAAGCCCGGATTATCCTCAAACGGTCTTAGCCCAAATAAACCCCCGATTGTTATACCAAGCTGCAAAATCCCGTTAATGCTAACCGAGTTTTTGGATCGATGCGCCCAGTCTACATCAGTAACCCAAAATGAAATCAAGTTGACTGGTGATCTTTGGTTAAAATTTGATCCATTCAACTTTGACCCATTTGGTTTATGATCAAATGGCATCAATGGCGCTTTATCTAAATCTTGCCACCAATCACCGTTAACAAATGACATTTTTTCCTTAATTTTATACAATCTCTTTCCAAAAGGTTTCTGGTTAGAATCATGAGGTAAAATTGAAGAACATTGTTTTTTAACCTCATTAATTCTATCATATTTAAAGGCCAGTTTGGGTTCATTTCTAGATCCAAAATCAATAACCCTATTACCATCAAGGTCAATAGATGAGTTTACTAACCTAATACAAAAAATAGAAAAAAACCCTAAAAATAACACACTCTCACACTTCATGGACTAAAATTCAAATAAAAATTCAAGATTTTGAATACCCTTTTACTGATTCTTGATTAAGAACAGAATATGGAACTTGGGTATGATAAAGATCAAAACTTTAAGCAAATTAAGTGTGAACTTAATCTTAATTGACTGATTTTAAAGCTGACCTGTGACCCCTTTTGGGGGATTCTTGAATCTTCTGCTGTGAAGTAGTGTTGTTATTTGTTTGAAGATTGAAGTGATTAAGTGGTTGTTGGATCTATGGATTTGATGAGAAGGAAAATTGAAGTGGAAGTCAGCTGAAATTGGTAAGAAGTGATTGTCTCATAATTTTTATTTTCTTTTTTTCGGTGACTTGGGTCAAGGGGTTTTTTGGAACTTTGTTTATACTCGTAGAGAAAAGATCGTCCATGTATCTTGAAAGTATCGATCAAAATGCGTCACGTATACGAAGTTAATTATCTCACGAACGGCAAATCGAAAAATTATGAAAATTGCACCATAAAATTCAGCGTTTTCTCCTCTTCGATTAGACATCTCACAAGGCATACTTTCGACAAATTTTTTTTTTCATTTTTGGTGGGTTTTACGAATTACTAACACATGTGTTAGTTTTTAGTTGTACATTTGATTTAGGGTTAGGGGTTAGTAGGGTTTAGGGTTTAGGGTTTAGTAGGGTTTAGAGTTTAGGGTTTAGGGTTCAGAATTTAGCAAGGTTTAGAGTTTAGATTTTAGTAGGATTTAGGATTTAGAGTTTAGAGTTTTGTAAAGTGTTTAGGGTTTAGGGTTTGGGGTTTAAGGTTTAGAGTTTAGGGTTTTTACAATGTTTAGGGTTTAGGGTTTGGGGTTTAAGGTTTAGAGTTTAGGGTTTTGTAAAAACCCTAAACTCAAAACCTCAAACCCCAAACCCTAAACCCTAAACCCTAAACGCAACATGTTAACACATGTGTTTGTAATTTGTAAACCCACCCCAAAAACGAAAAAGAAAAAAAACTCGTCGAAAGTATACCTTGTGAGATGTCTAATCGAAGAGGAGAAAACGCTGAATTTTATGGTGTAATTTTTATAATTTTTCAATTTGCTGTTTATGAGATAATTAATTTTTAAAAAAATAGGGTAAATGAGTTTTTTATACACATGTCACAAGATTGGTTCTCCCATACTTTAAATAGTTTTTCTACTCTAATCATCTCATCTCTATACTTGTATTATATTATAATTATTATAATAATAATAATAATAATAATAATAATTGAATGAATTATTAAATGAACCAAAACAGAATATAATACAACAAATATTTTGTATTTTTTTCTTTGTATTGAAAAAACAAGTTTCTTGGTTGGTTCTTTAATTCCTTTGGTTTTTTTCGTGTAATTAAAAATTAAAAATTGTAAATTAAGTATCTCTTGAATCATTTTAAAACTTCTCTAATTTGTTTTTTCAATATAAAGATAGATTTGATATCGAATTATGTATGCATTATACTCACAAAGTTTAAAAATGTAACAACCTATATTATAAGTTTGAAACATATCATATAATTATCAAGCTACAAGCTTTACAATATCATATCAAAATCATTTAAACTTGAACCATATGTTTCATGTCACCAAAATCATTAGTACCAATTTCCTCATTGGGATCGAAACAATTGAAGTTACTCATGCCAAAAGAGTCATTTAGAACTATCATTAATTTATAAACAGAATTATCATAAACGAAACCAAATTAGTACTGCATTACCCTTTAGATACTTAAATACCCGAATTTTTTCCATCAACCCTATTACCACACTTCGCCTGTCGGCCTCTTTTACCCATCACTGTCCATTTGGGGAGTTCTTTCGTCATATCAAACTCTTCATGACAATCATCACAACTCTTTTCATCGTTATCTAATACAGAAAGAAGTGTACGACAAGCAACCACTGTTGATTTTTCGGGATCTAATTGTAAAAGTTCCCGCCAATCTGAGTTACTATGACTTTTCATGTGACGGTAAAGAGACTTCATTGACGGAAAATATTCTCCACACATAAAACACATCGGGTTACCATCGTCGTCGGCACAAGGTAGGACGAACTTCTTTTTAGTTTCCATATTTTAATCAAGCACCTTCAAGTTAAAATCTGCAAATTCAAGAAACACAAATAATGACAACCAAATTGTAACGAGAAAGGATACATTATATTAAACGATAACAATATCCTTACCAGAAATCGAAAAAACAGTTTGTTTACAACTTTTGATTCATGGAAGATGAAAAGGACTAATTTGTGACAGTAGGAGAATGATTAAATCAAAGAAAAGATTATGAAGGTATGAAATAGGGTTTTAGTTGGATTCTTATTTAACAACGAAAATATATATATATATATATGGTTTAAGTTTCCATATATATAAAAAAAAATCCCAAAATTGAAGTATTTAATGGAGGGGTTTTGGATATGCATCTTCATGATTTATAATTAATGATTTAAATTATAAAAACGATAATTAAATCAAATGTGTAGATATTTACTTAAATATCAAATCAAATCTAATGGAAGATATAGTTTAGAATTCGTTAAGATTGTATTAATTGTATGCTTTAGATTTTATGAATTGATGATGATATACAAATTACATGCTCAAAAGACTCCATTTTGGGCTAAGCTAGTCTAGGCCCAACGAAAGCCTGATTTCTTTTAATAACCTGCTTAGTCCGGCCCATTCAGCCCTCATTGCCAATTTGCCATTCACAACTAAGCCCACCAAGTACCAAACAATTAGCAAAAATACAACTATAATCTATATCTGTCCAAGACCAAGTAGTAACAAACAATTAAATGATTTGCTATCAGCTCAGCGGTTGGTTGCTATTAGAGATGAACAAAAACCGTGTTGGCCCCGACCCGACCCGACCCGGAAATTCGAATCGGGTTTTAGTCAACAAAGAGAAACCGGGTTTGACCAAACCCGACCCGATTTTAAACCTAAAAAACCCTACCCGATCCTAACCGGTTGGAACCGGTTTGAAACCGGCTCGGGTTGAAAACCCGGTTCCAACCCGGTTTTTTATAAAAATGTATATTTTTTCGATCGTTGAGCGTTTTAGGGAAAAACAATGTATTTTTTGATTTTTTTTCATTGAATTCATAAAACATTAGTAATGGAAACATAATTGATCAATAACTTAACCAAAAGGCTTCTAAATCTTCTTAAAAATATTATTGAATCCAAAAACTCTATATAATTCAATTTTTTTCGAGCGTTAAGCGTTTTAGAGAAAAACAACGTTTGGGCCAAAAAAATTTTCATTGAATTCATAAAACATTAGTAATGGAAACATAATTGAACAATAACTTAAACAAATGTCTTCTAAGTCTTCTTAAAAATATTATTGAATCCAAAAACTCTATATAATTCAATTTTTTTCGAGCGTTAAGCGTTTTAGGGAAAAATAACGTTTGGGCCAAATTTTTTTCATTGAATTCATAAAACATTAGTAATGGAAACATAATTGATCAATAACTTAACCAAAAGGCTTCTAAATCTTCTTAAAAATATTATTGAATCCAAAAAATCTATATAATTCAATTTTTTTTGAGCGTTAAGCGTTTTAGGGAAAAACAACGTTTGGGCCAATTTTTTTTCATTGAATTCATAAAACATTAGTAATGGAAACATAATTGATCAATAACTTAACCAAAAGGCTTCTAAATCTTCTTAAAAATATTATTGAATCCAAAAACTCTATATAATTCAATTTTTTTCGAGCGTTAAGCGTTTTAGAGAAAAACAACGTTTGGGCCAAATTTTTTTCATTGAATTCATAAAACATTAGTAATGGAAACATAATTGAACAATAACTTAAACAAAGGTCTTCTAAGTCTTTTTAAAAATATTATTGAATCCAAAAACTCTTCATAATTCTTCATATTCTTTATAAGTCTTCATAATCTTCAACTTATATTAATCTTCAATTCTTCAGAGGTAGCCTCGCGCGAAGCTTGATCGAGAGCAATTTCTTCGTCGGAAAGTGATATTACCATGCCCTCTTCCACCTCGATATTATGTATATCTCCTTCGTATTCCATTTCACCTTCAAGACTTGAAACATTTTGTATACTTTCAACGGTGTCTAAGTGATCCTTCAAGCAAATACACATCTCTAAGGAGGCCGGCATGAGTCTTGTTCTTCGTATAGATAATACCCTGCCACTAAGAGAAAATGCGGATTCCGAAGCTACCGTAGAAGCTTGGACGGTTAGTAAATCTCGGGCCATGATGGCTAGAATGGGAAATTGAGATTCCCTCTCTTTCCACCAAGCCAAAATATCAAATTGTTCGAACTCATTAGGTAGAATAGTGGACAAAAAATCCGTTGAGGTATATCTCCCATATTCGCTAGTCGTTTGGTTACCTTCACCCCTTGTCCGTTTATGGTTTTCTTGTCTTAAACTATTATATAAGTTAAACATTGCATTGTTGGAAGAAGATGAACTAAACGTTGTGGAAATCGAACTAACCGGCACATTTATTGTTGAACTATATTTTTAAAAATATACGCCAAATAAATCTTGTAAAGAACTCTTAAAAAACGTTTTTGTATTATCGGAAAACATTGTGTTCTCTTCATTCAAATCCAAATTGTGACAAATATTATCGATAAGCATTTCCACCCCGGTGGTGTTCAAACACGGGTTCATTGCGGCGGAACAAGTAATTACCGGTGGCATTTCTCGAACCGACTTCTTAATGGTATTAAGTTAGATTAATATATATATATATATATATATATATATATATATATATATATATATATATATATATATACATACTTTCTCAATTCTTCTACACAAATATACACACTTCTTAAACATTCCTGCGAACCGACTTGAAATCCCAAAAATTGAAAGAAACCTTCTGTGAAATCTTAAAACAGTAGAATAATCACCCTCTTGTTACAAAAACGAATTCCAGTAACATCCTCATCATCTCTCTGTTCCTGTAAGTATTTGATGTTTATAATTGTATTTTGATGAAATTAGCAAATTCTCGAATTGATATGAATTTTAAGCTTAAAAGATGTTATATGATGTTATTTGATGCATATAAGTTGTTAGAAAGCTTATTTGAGTAATAGGAAGTCAAATTCGTGAGTTTTGAAAGAATTCAGTTCGAATTTCTGGGTTCAGCAGCGAACTTCGCAGCTTGAAGATGAACTCTGTTAGCAGAACTTGATTGTGAAGTAGTTTCCACTGTTTATGTAATTAACACTGTTAGTTAAGAATTGAAGTAGTTTCCACTGTTTATGTAATTAACACTGTTAGTTAAGAATTGAAGTAGTTTCCACTGTTTATGTAATTACCACTGTTAGTTAAGAATTGTAAGTAGTTTCCACTGTTTATGTAATTACCACTGTTTATGTAATTACCACTGTTAGTTAAGAATTGTAAGTAGTTTCCACTGTTTATGTAGTTACCACTGTTAGTTAAGAATTGTAAGTAGTTTCCACTGTTTATGTAATTAACACTGTTGGTTGAATTTATACTTAGACTTTCATAGATGAAGCAGTTACCACTGTTGGAAGTTAATTTCCACTGAATGTTCAAATGTGGTAGCTAATACTGTTTATGACTTTGTGATAAGAATGAGTCTGTTATGGAAGTTATCTAACTCATTAATTGTTGTATTCTCAGATCAGCAGAAGACTCAGTGATATTAGATTTCTGAGTTGTGGGACTGAGACCAACAGGTGAGTGGATCTGTGATCCTCAGTGTGATTCAGTTGTAACATGTTTGGTTACAACGGGTAATGTAATACTATTGTTGATAGACTGTTTAGTCTGAGTTGTTTATATTATCCATGATGATTATGGATTATGTGATGGTTGGCCATTGGGCATATGTGATATGTATATTCAGAGGTCAACACTGGTTGGGCTTAGTTACTATTGTTTGGCCAAACAGGGGTTCCTTATACACATAGTTGATAGGAACTGTTGTTGGTGAAGATAGTAACAAGCTATCGGTTAATCACTGTATTGGCCTGCAGTTGATTTTAAGTGTTCCTTGGAGGATACCTCAGCAACCACCGGTCCTCTTTGACGTTGTGTGTTTACGATTATTCGCTGTAACAGATTTGTTATTTCTGAGTTAGACTGTTGGTTACAGTTCTTCTCACTTAGCCATGTGCTAATCCCACCACCCTACTTCTTGCAGGTTAATGTTTGATTAGGGGATGGGCAAGAAGCTTTTGGTTTGATGGGATGTTTGACGACCAGCTACTCTGATTTTGTTTTGATACATTATGATGGAATTTGTACTGTATAACACCGAAACTGATGTATGTTTTATGTTTTTTTTTAAAACGATATAACTTTAACATATATTATAAAAGTATGTTTTGACCAGACGCTTCCGATATTTCGAATATAAAATGATACTTAGAGATTGGGGGTGTAACAAATTTAAACGTTTTAATTACATATCGTAACATGTAAAATAAGTTTTGACCCGTGTGAGGATACTCAAAGTCTTCAAAAGCAATGGTACGTTTGTTGGTTCCCTTAATCACGGATCTAGACTTGTCGTTTGACTTAATTGAAAGGCGGAAACAATCAATCAAGCAATTGAAACGTAAATACAAACACAATGATTTATAATCTTTTCGTATATATTAACAATTGAAGAATAAAGATTACAAACTCACTAACTCTCTCTTCCCACTCTCTCTGCCGTATCTCTCTCTCTCTCTCTCTCTAGGGTTTGATCAATCCAAAACATAAACTCTAACTCTCTATTTATACAAACCCTACTGGACCCTGCGACACAAGCCCTATGTCGCAGGCCCAGCCCATTGCAACACAGCCTTTGTGTCGCTATAGCGACACAGGCTCTGTGTCGCCTGAACAGTATATTATGTATTTTCTATAATTACATTTCGTTTACGGACTCGAAAATACAAACTTAATACTTCACACACTCAGACTAATTAACTTTAACAGAACAAACGTTGACCAACTGACTGACACACATTTATGCACCAACAAACTCCCCCATGTCAGCAGCTTGGTCAAATAATCTTCAATTAGTCTTCACCAACAAACTCCCCCATTGAGATAGCTTGGTGTTCAAAAGTCTTGATGTTTAGTCTCATATGACTAATATCCAATTAGATCTTCAACTTCGGTGACCATCATCTCTTTCATCAATAGCTTCTCCAATAGTATTTATCTTCAAAGTCTTTGGAGAACTCTTATCAATTTTTATCTTTTGAATATGAGCATGATATGTAACTTGAATAAAATAGCTCAGAAATAAAATATTTTTGTAATTTTCTTTATAAGACAGAATTAAAATACTCAAAGCAATAAATAAATAAACAATCTTTTTTGGGACAGAATTGTGTTAAGTCTGCTTTAGGAATCATATCAGGATAACATGCAATTATTAGGAATAATAAGTGTTATTTCGATTATCAGTATGTTTGTCCACTTTAAATTTACTTAGCATATTTAAATCACCTGTTATAAAGATTAGTTCAAGACGATTATTGATATTTCATCCATCTAAACATTTGTACTTAAGTGTATGATGTCAACTCATAATAAGATGAATCACTTTTGTTATTATTAGCATGCATATTATAGTACATAACGCACATTAAAATATACATTTGAAATCAAAACATGTTAGTATTTTCTTTATAGAAGGTGAAGGTATGGACGTATCTTTAGAACCAAGTTAGAGGTGACAGGTCTGTACCTTCGTACAACAAAGTCACATAAACAATAGTTCGGGTTGAACAAACACCAGTCTGAACAATTTAAACTAGAGGGTACAGGTCTGTATTTTCGTACAACAGAGTACCATAGTTTAACACAAACCAGTACGTGGCAATCTTTTTATAACTTTTCTTGTACATTTGTACATTATATTTTAGAATTTAGAAATACCACGGGTACGTAATGGTTGTCTATACCTTAATATAGACTACGTACCTAGGTTCTTTTCAAGAATATATTAGATGAAACAAGGTCTGTATTTTCATACAACAGAGGAGACAACTAATATATTCCCCCAGATAACTCCATACAAAGACCCTATATTTTAGATCATAACATGTTTATCATCCAAATATTAAGACTAGGTGTCAAAATATTTTGGACATTTATGCCCTTATTTTAACTTAATGTCATACATATTAATATGTCTTTATATAAAATAATATGCATATTTGAAAGTTAAGCTTTTTAGTAACTTTAGAACAAATGTCTACCAATACATCATTTGAAGAAACTAATATTTATAAAAGGTATTTCAAGTATGCTAGATAAATCTACTGACACATCAAACATAAATCTTAAATTTCCATTTTATGCATGTTTCCTGATGTACTATCATTTCCCCAATTGTTTACAGACACAATTCAACGTCTATTTTTAGAAGTGTAGCAACTTTTGCATTTCTTTAATACTAACGAGTATAAAGAATGGCAGTTGCATATATCAAGAATTTGCATGTTCGACTTTTTAAACAAATTCTTTACACAAATTCAAATTCTTTACACAAAATTTAAAATTTCTCCCCCTGAACAGCAAATTCTTTACATAAAAACAAACATGTAAATAATCATTAAACAAAACAGAAAAAATTTCAAGTCACATATCAAGTCAAATTGAAATTCTTTTAGCACTTTTTAACCACCTCGTTTCACTTCAAAAATATCATCCATTCGCTCAAACATCATCACCACACATGATCACATCCTTGCAATCACTAAAAGTATTAGCTATCAAAAAATCGGACTGCATCACCACAAACAAACATTAGTACTTATGAGACACCCAAGCCTTGATAGACTTGGGTTGTCCACTATCGTCCATAACCATCACATCAATGAGTTTATGATATTTTAAAAACTCAGTTGATTTCGTTGATGTGTTGTTTGTGGATTTAGATTTCCAAACCCGTTTAGGTTCGGATGATTTATTTTCAACAATGTTGTGCTTTTGAACAGCAGGTCTACTAGGCACAACTTTATTTACTCTAGCCATAGGTTCTGGAGAGTTGGATGCACAACTAGATACAGGCGAAAACGAGCCACGCCGTGAAAAGGAATTTTGAAAAGAATTTCTAAACAATGAAGTTCTTGGCATCCCTCTACCAAACGTGTCTAGGGATAATAACCGACAATCCCTAATGATGTGGCCCTGTTGACCACACTGAAAACACGACCTCCGTTCCACATACGGCCTTTTCCAGTGACTTCCCTCAAAACGTGTTGATGGAGAATTTACTGAGAGAGGCTTAGAGGTTGAGGCATTTACAGAACATGAACACTTATGCGTACATGTTGAAGTAGAAGCCTTTAAAGTTGAACAGGTTGATGTTGAAGGTTAATCTTTAACTGATTTATTAATTATTTTATTTTTCTTCAGATTATTCAAAGATGATTGTGAGATATGTGAAGATTTTCCTCTTGAATCCTTCTTTAAGATTTTAGCAGAGTTGGATTCATTTACAACCTTAGTTTTGCCCTTATTATGTAAAACTTGTTCAGTTTCATTAATAAGTATATGATTTTCGGGCTTAACATTAACTTTTTCAACCTTGACCTCAGACTCTTCAGTTAAGTCTTCCATTTCAACAATCTCCTCAACACACACAGGAGATACAAATTTAGCCTTAACACAATCAGGCTTTTTAACAGTTAGAGCTGTATCAAACACTGACTCAGCAACAGATTTTGTATCTACCTTTGAAAAGGTAGGTACAAAGTCTTTGGCTGCATCCTTTGAAGGCATTGGTAGATAGTCAGAAGGAGGTGGTACATAGTGGTAACCAAAACCAGCCTTACTCTTTGTATCTGTCCTTTGCGATTGGAGGATCTCGTCAAAGACCAGTGAGGATGTTGAAAAATTTGAAAGCTTTCGATTTAAGTCATTTACTTGTGACTGTTTTTCAGCAAGATCCTTTCTTAGTAAAGCAATCATTTTTATATAACTGTCAATTTCATCTTGTTGACTGAAAATCTTAGCTTTTAATTCTTTCCGGTCAGAAAACGCAGCATCTAGTTTCTTATCAAAAGCCTTTTCATTATCTTTCAAAATTTTATTTGCCTGACTAAGTTTTTCTAAATCAGAATTCAGGCGTTCGGTATCCTCACTGTATCTGTTAACTTTATTGGTTAATTTGATACATGACACACAAGATGATGACTCTGCAATGGGTACCTCAGATTTACTCGTTATGTGAGCCATGAGAACTTGATTATCGCCCAACTCATATTGTTTCTTCAATAGCTGCAATTTATTTTTCTCATATTGCTCACTTCCACCGCAACACCTTTCAATGGCTTGCCATAAATCATATGCAAGCTCATGATGTCTAAATTGCTTCAAGAGTGGTTGTGATAGTGCCATGGTGATCGCAGCATGTGTTTTCCTTTCAGTATCATAAGCCTTGTGTTCTTCAGGATTCATGAAATTGATAGGCTTAAATGGAGCTTCTCCGGGAAAAACACCAGTTCTAAGAGGACGTTCATATCTTTTCTCTAAATATATTTGCATATCACGATCATTGACAGCGATGAATGCCTCAAATTGTATTCTCCATTCAACATAAGGAGTATTGGCAGTGAATAATGGAGGTTTATTAGTGCTACCGATCTCAATGTTATGTTTTAGTAATTGGGAAAAGCTTTTAAACGACATTTTAATCCAGAAATGTACCAAAATTTCGTCCTTTTGACTTTTCCCTCCAAAATTTGATTCGAAAATATCGAAAATTGTCCGAGTAAAACGAAAATTTTTCAAAATCAAAATTAAGACCTTTTAAGCTTAAGAACAAAATTTGGTCATGCGAAAAATTTCCCGCCAAAAGTGTCGCACCTTAGCGTCGCACATTAGTGTCGCACCAAAAGTGTCTTTAGCGACACTAAGTGTCGCACCTTAGTGTCGCACATTAGTGTCGCAAGATAGTGTCGCAAAATCCGATCTGGTGTCGCAATCTTATGTCGCGAAAACCCTAAATACGACACAAAAATTATGTCGCTGCTTGTGTCGCTAAGGCTGATTGTGACGCTAAAGCTTGTGTCGCACAAATACAAAATAGGAACCCTAGTAGCGACACAAAAGTTAGTGTCGCAGCTAGTGTCGCAATGTCGCGGCCAGCAGCTCCAAAAACCCTAAAAATCGAAAATTTTCGAAACCCTAACGAATTTCGAACGATAATTGATGAACAAACCCAGAAATACACTTCCAGAAGCTAAATATTCAACTGATTGGACCCAAAACATTGATCAAACCACCAAAAACACCACGAATCAAACCGAAAACATTTCAATTAACGATCAAATCTTTAAACAAACGCCCAAAGGCTCTGATACCACTTGTTGGTTCCCTTAATCACGGATCTAGACTTGTCGTTTGACTTAATTGAAAGGCGGAAACAATCAATCAAGCAATTGAAACGTAAATACAAACACAACAATTTATAATCTTTTCGTATATATTAACAATTGAAGAATAAAGATTACAAACTCACTAACTCTCTCTTCCCACTCTCTCTGCCGTATCTCTCTCTCTCTAGGGTTTGATCAATCTAAAACATAAACTCTAACTCTCTATTTATACAAACCCTACTGGACCCTGCGACACAAGCCCTATGTCGCAGGCCCAGCCCATTGCGACACAGCCTTTGTGTCGCTATAGCGACACAGGCTCTGTGTCGCCTGAACAGTATATTGTGTATTTTCTATAATTACATTTCGTTTACAGACTCGAAAATACAAACTTAATACTTCACACACTCAGACTAATTAACTTTAACAGAACAAATGTTGACCAACTGACTGACACACATTTATGCACCAACAACGTTTCATCATTTGCCAAGTTACGGGATCAACCCAATATGCGGTAACACAAAGGTACGAACCGGGCAAACCATGAGGAGTCGACCAAACGTCGGTTGTTAATGATACACTTGTATTTAAGTTTTCAAAACCGATTATTAGTTATTTTTTAGCTTCTTTCCACAATTTAAGGGCATCACGTTTAAGAGTAATACGACTTACATGATTATATAGCGGTTGAAGGGTATTTTGAATCACCCTAGTAAGTCGAGGGTTGTCGAAGTGGTTGAACGACAAAGCTTCTTGAATCACAAAACCCGCAAAAGCTTCTCGACACCGTTCCGCTTCGTATGAAAATATAGCTCCATCTCGTGACAAAGAAGCTTGACCACTTGCTTCCGGATTAGTTTGAGTCCCACACAATTGTTGATACATTTAGAGTGTCTATCACTTGGTCTAAGTTTCGAGTTGTAATTAATTAGATTAATTTTGTCTTAGGCGATATCACTAATATCGCTTGGGCGATATCACTAATATCGCACAGGCGATATCACCAATATCGCCCTTTAGTCCAGATTAGTTACATATAAATACTCGTTTAGGGTTTCAGTTTGCTGAGTTTTTTGACACTTTGCATTTTGGCATATACGAATTTTCTCTGTCATTCTCAGTGGTCCAGTCATTGTAATTCACATTGCTTTATATGATTAATTCAATATATGTGTTTGTGATTTTGTTGTTAAACGTACAATCGATAGCTATTGAATTCCGCGCATTAGTTATTGTTTATTGATTCATTGTTAAAGATCAGTCTTTGTTGCGATCCTACAATTGGTATCAGAGCCATTTAATCATTGGATTAGTGGTTATTGAATCATTTTTCGTACGTTTAAACGTCGTATTAACTAGTTTTTTCGTATAAACAAATTGTTTTTATTCTTAAAAGGCTATTTAATCAGTATTTTTAGTGTTTTCTGGAATTGTGTTCGTTGCTTGCTACTCTAAACTTGGAAAATTTCGTTGTCTTTGAAATTTTAGGGTTTACAGCCGTTTTAGCGATATTAAAAGCGATATTATCATAATATCGCCTTTAGGGTTACAGCGATATTACGTGTTCTGTGCTCATTAATTTGAGCGATATCTCTAGCGATATTACTAGAGATATAACCTGGTATCGCCTAGTTAATTTTTGCGATATTGATTCAATATCGCCTGATTAAGTTTAGCGATATTACTCGAAATATCGTCTGTGATATCGCCTGTTTTGTCTGATTTTGATTTGCGCTTTAATTAGCGATATTGATAGTGATATCACCAATATCGCTCAATTATCAGATTGTTAGCGATATTAGCAATATCGCTATAGGGTGTTAGACAGATTTTAAACCTTTTTCAAAAGTTAATTTTAATTAATATAAATTAAAATGTCTACTTTACAAGCTGTTAATGCAATGTTAAAACACAATGCTGAAGTCGGTAGTGCAAACAAACCTCCATTCTTTGCTCCAGGAATGGAGTATTCTGAATGGAGAGGTAGATTTTTATCGTTAGTCGCGTTTACCGACCCTGAAATGGAGATACCTTTACTGGAACGATACGTTAGACCTGTTTCAAGTGGAGAGCATGTTGGTTTTCCTCCACCAAAGCCTATTCGTTCCATGTCTGTTGAAGAACGCAAAGCATGGGAATGTGAGAGGAAAGCTCACTCTGCTATAACCATGTCTTTACCTGCAGATGCCATGAAAATGTTTAAACAACACGACATCGCTTATGATCTGTGGAATGGCATAGCTGAACGATGTGGAGGTACTACTGAGTACAAGCAAAGTAAACTAGAGTTAGTGAAGAAACAGTATGATCTGTTTGACATCCAGAAGAACGAGACGGTGAAAGATTTATTCAGTAGATATTCGCGTCTTGTAAATGAGCTGACTGAAGGAGGCTACAAATTTAGCTCTATTGAAGTCAACAAGAAGCTACTGAATGCTCTGCCTCCTCACTGGGAAACTAGAGTGCTGATGATGGAGAATGATCCAGACATACTAGCTATGTCTCTGGATCAACTTATTGGGAAGCTTGAAACATGTGCCTTGGACATTCTGAAGAAAAGCACAAGATCTAGCTCTTTGCTTCCTGATAATAGCAATTTTGGATATGGAAGTACAACACTTCTATCTGGGCCGTCTACATCTTCCTCTAAACCAAATTACTCTTCGGGAAATAACTCAGTTGGGACATTCTCTTCTTTTCCATCTCAATCATCCTCTTCTGCTACTGCATCTCACAATGAGCATGCAGTAATCTTTAATGCCTTTCTATCATCATACGATGATTTTCTTTCAAAGAGGATTAACTCGGTAGATCTTACCGACGAAGATTTTGCGCAAGTTGATCCTGATGAGTTAGAGAGAGTGGATCTTCGTTGGAACATGGCCATGCTAACAAGAAGGACTAAGACGTATTTAAGGAGAACTGGAAAGAGATCTCTTGAAGACGTCACTGATAAAACCAACATGGGATTTGACAAATCCAAGATCAGATGCTACAAATGTCAAAATCTGGGTCACTTTGCACGAGAATGTGAGAAGGGTAGACAACCATCTACGGGTTTTACAAAACCTTCTATCTACAAAAAGGATAATGAAGTAGCCAAGGCAGCCATTTTGTTAGAAGAAGAAGAAGCATATGATTTTTCGGCTATGGATGATCAAGAAAATGTTGCCCTTATGGCAGATGTTCAAAATGAGGTAGAATGTGATTCTTTTAATTGCCAAACCTATATCACACTAACTGGTAAAATCAACAGGTACATGGTAGATAATGATCGCTTAAATACAGATCTGACCAATCTTATTGAAGCAAACAAAGTTTTAAAAGAAAATGAAAAAGTCTATGTTATAAATCAGAAAACTATTATGGAAGAAAAGAAAGAGTTAAAAGCAATGATTTTTAACAAACAAGATGCGATTGACAGTTATTTAAAACTCATCTCTCATCTTAAAAGAGAACTTGCTGAAACTCAATCGGATAATGTTGATTTAAAACGAAGACTTGCAAATATTTCCACATCTACTATGGTCTTTTCTGATATTCTACAAAATCAACGGACTGATACAAAGAATAAGGCAGGAATTGGTTATCACAACCAACCTCCTCCCTCAAACTTGAATCAGCCTATTCTTTCGCAGGAAGAAATTAAAGATTTTGTACCTTCTGTTCTTAAGAAGGATACAAATCCTGTGGTAGAACCAGTTAGTGTTGAAATTCCCAATCAGCCTGAAACTGTCAAGGGTGATGATGTTAAACAGCCTAAGCTTGTTAAGGCTGCTGATAACAAGCAACCTGAGTTGCTTAAAGTTTTGAGTTCAAATAAAAAGAAGGCTGAGCTTATTAAGCCTAAAATTGAACCAATCAAGTTTGTCCTTTCAACAAATGTTGAAGAAGTGGTAGAAGTGGAGGATGTAACTCACGAGGTTACACAGAACGTTAAAAAGAATAACCTCAAACCTGAAAAGAAACAAGTCATCCAGGAGAATTTTAAAAATAATAAAGTTTCAATTAAAAATCCTTCTCCAAAGATTACTTCAACTGTGAATACGTTTACTCCATCATGTTCACATAAGTGTTCATGTGCAGTAAACGTACCTGAAATTAAACCTCGTAGGGTTCCTCTTTCACCTAAACCACTATCAAGTTCTGATCAAACTTTCCGAGAAAGACGATCATGCTTCTACTGTCAGAAGCAGGGTCATCTCATTAATCAGTGTCCTGTGCTTGCTAGAAAATGGGCATCACGATATAGTACATGTTATAATAAAAGAAGAAATTTTCAAAAGTCAAAACAACCTGGATTATCTCGACATGTTCCAATTTCTAAAGTTAACAACATTACACCTACTAAATCAATTGATCGAAAGGTTAATGTTATTAATAAGCAACCGACTTTATCTCAGAAAGTTTGGATAAAAAAAGGTACAAAAAATACTATGTCATCTGAAGTTATCACATTAATAAAAGATAATGATGTACTAAAAAACAAGGTTTTAACTGATGTGATAATAATAGATGAAGTCTCAGGAGTACCCAAGTCTGTCAAGGCTTGGGTCTCCATTTCAAACTAACATTCTTTTTCCTTGTGTTGTGACAGTCAAAGGTGCAGAATAGCAAGTGGTATGTTGACAGTGGCTGTTCACGACACATGACAGGCAATATATCCCTGCTCTCAGATGTTAAACCATATAATGGGGGACATGTTGCCTTTGCTGGTGATACTGGAGGTACAATAACTGGACTTGGAACACTCACAAATGGTCAAGTGAGCTTTGAAAACGTCAACTTTGTCGAGGAGCTGAAACACGACTTGATAAGCGTCTCTCAAGTTTGCGACAAGATAGGTTTGGTAGAGGGATGCCAAGAACTTCATTGTTTAGAAATTCTTTTCAAAAATCTTTTTCAAGGCGTGGTTCATTTTCGCCTATATCTAGTTGTGCATCCAACTCTCCAAAACCTATGGCTAGAGTAAACAAAGTTGGGCCTAGTAGACCTGCTGTTCAAAAGCCCAACATTGTTGAAAACAAATCATCTGAACCTAAACGGGTTTGGAAACCTAAATCCACAAACAACACATCAATGAAATCATCTGAGTTTTTAAAATATCATAAACTCATTGATGTGATGGTTATGGACGATAGTGGACAACCCAAGTCTATCAAGGCTTGGGTGTCTCATAAGTACTAATGTTTGTTTGTGGTGATGCAGTCCGTTTTTTTTTTTTTATAGCTAATACCTTTAGTGACTGCAAGGATGTGATCATGTGTGGTGATGATGTTTGAGCGAATGGATTGAAGTGATACGAGGTGCTTAAAAAGTGCTAAAAGTATTTGAGTTTGACTTGATATGTGACTTGAAATTTTTTGTTTCTTTCATGATTATTTATTTGTTTGTTTTTGAGTAAAGAATTTGCTATTCGGGGGGAGTAATTTTAAAATTCCGATTTAAAAAATCTGAAAAATATGAACATGCAAATTCTTGAAAAATGCAACTGCCATTCTTTATACTCGTTAGTATTAAAGAAATGCAAAAGTTGCTACACTTCTAAAAATAGACGTTGAATTGTGTCTGTAAGCAATTGGGGATATGATAGTACATCAGGAAACATGTTTAAAATGGAATTTTAAGATTTATGTTTGATGTGTCAGTAGATTTATCTAGCATAATTGAAATACCTTTTATAAATATTAGCTTCATCAAATGATGTATTGGTAGGCATTTGTTCTAAAGTTACTAAGAAGCTTAACTTTCAAATATGCATATTATTTTATATAAAGACATATTAATATGTATGACATTAAGTTGAAATAAGGGCATAATTGTCCAAAATATTTTGACACCTAGTCTTAATATTTGGATGATAAACATGTTATGATCTAAAATATAGGGTCTTTTATGGTGTTATCTGGGGGAATATATTAGTTGTCTCCTCTGTTGTATGAAAATACAGACCTGGTTTCATCTAATATATTCTTGAAAAGAACTTAGGTACGTAGTCTATGTTAAGTTATAGACAACTATTGCGTACCCGTGGCATATCTAAATTCTAAAATATAATGTACAAATGTACTAGAAAAGTTATAAAAAGATTGCCTCGTACTGGTTTGTGTTAAACTATGGTACTCTGTTGTACGAAAGTACAGACCTGTACCCTCTAGTTTAAAGTGTTCAGACTGGTGTTTGTTCAACCCGAACTATTGTTTATGTGACTCTGTTGTACGAAAGTACAGACCTGTCACCGCTAACTTGGTTCTAAAGTTACGTCCATACCTTCACCTTCTATATAGAAAATACTAACATGTTTCAATCTCAAATGTATATTTTAATGTGAGTTATATAATATAATATGCATGCTAATAATAACACAAGTGGTTCATCTCATTATGAGTTGAAATCATATACTTAAGTACAAATGTTTAGATGGATAAAATATCAATAGTCGTCTTGAACTAATCTTTATAACAGGTGATTTAAATATGCTAAGTAAATTTAAAGTGGACAAACATACTGATAATCGAAATAACACTTACTATTCCTAATAATTGCATGTTATCCTGATATGATTCCTAAAGCAGACTAAAACAATTCTGTCCCCAAAAAGATTGTTTATTTATTTATTGCTTTGAGTATTATAATTCTGTCTTATAAAGAAAAAATCCAAAAATATTTTATTTCTGAGTTATTTTATTCAAGTTACATATCATGCTAATATTCAAACGATAAGAATTGATGAGAGTTCTCAAAAGACTTTGAAGATAAATATTATTGGAGAAGCTATTGATGAAAGAGATGATGGTCACTGAAGTTGAAGATCTAATTGGATATCAGTCATATGAGACTGAACATCAAGACTTTTGAAGATCAAGCTATCTCAATGGGGGAGTTTGTTGGTGAAGAAAATTGTAGATATCTGTGTAACCCATGGAATCCATGCGGGTGGCAAATTTCCTACTGGATGGGTTTAGACTGAAGACTTTTTGAAGACCAAGCTGAAGACACGGGGGAGTTTGTTGATACATTTAGAGTGTCTGTCACTTGGTCTAAGTTTCGAGTTGTAATTAATTAGATTAATTTTGTCTTAGGCGATATCACTAATATCGCTTGGGCGATATCACTAATATCGCACAGGCGATATCACCAATATCGCCCTTTAGTCCAGATTAGTTACATATAAATACTCGTTTAGGGTTTCAGTTTGCTGAGTTTTTTGACACTTTGCATTTTGGCATATACGAATTTTCTCTGTCATTCTCAGTGGTCCAGTCATTGTAATTCACATTGCTTTATATGATTAATTCAATATATGTGTTTGTGATTTTGTTGTTAAACGTACAATCGATAGCTATTGAATTCCGCGCATTAGTTATTGTTTATTGATTCATTGTTAAAGATCAGTCTTTGTTGCGATCCTACAACAATACTTTTCTTTATGATGTTTCAACCTTGTGTTGGAGTCGGCTTTTAAAAATTTCCCACATCGTTTACAATGTGCCTTAGTCGTACCATCCGACAACAACACTTTTCCGTATAAATCCCACACCTCCGGATTTCTTTTGTTAACCAATTTTCGAACAATTGTTGGTGAACTTGAAGAACCAACACCGAAGGAAGAGGAAGAAGATTGATTTGCCATTTGAGAAATGAGAATTTTGTATGCGTTTTGAGAGCGTTTTGAGTTTGTATGAGTGTTTGAATGTTGTGATTGAACCTAAACTCAAGGTTTGTATATATAGTAAACTTGGAATGGCAAAATGGTAAAAAAAAAACAAAAAAAAAGGTCAAAATTACCAAAAAACGGCTAGAAAAAAAACTGGGTTGGAAACCGGTTTTTGAAATCGGGTTGGAAAAAACCGGTTCGGAACCGGTTTGTAACGGCTAAACCCCAAACCGGTTTGTACCCGGCGGGTTCCAGAAAACCCGAATCGGGTTGGGTCAAACCCGGGTTTGACCGGGTCGATTTTTCGGGTTTTTTTCGGGTTGAGTTTCGAACCCGGTTTTTTTGACCACCTCTGGTTGCTATTACCTATTACTATTAGAAAAATGTTAAATGTGACCAAAAAATGTAAAAAATGTAGACATGAAATAGTTAATTTTTGATTAGCGCAAAAGATATGATAATCGGTGAAGAAAAAGAATAAGTGTAGTCCCATATGTGATGTAATATATGTAGACACATTCGGTTTACATTTTATGCATATTCGGCATTACTCTTACTATTAACATCGAAACATTTACTCTATATCGTTGGTGGTTTTTTCAGTTTTCAAAGGCCAACATGCATACAATCTTAGAATGGTTCAATCTAAAATGAATTGGTGTTAGAAGGAAACACGCTTAGGGCGCGTTTAGTTACGAAAAAGTATCTCTATTTTTCATTTTCTGTTTTTATAGATTTTTTTGTCAATTGAAAATCATAAGGGGTTTAGAGAACGCGTTCAAATGTAAGAGATGGAGTTTTCATTTTTCAAATTTGGAAAAAAGCTAGAAAACCTTAAATCATATATTTCATTTTCTTAGAAAACTCATCTGGAAAATTTCAACTTGAACGCGTTTTCTAATTTTTCAGTTTTTTTAAAAAAATTTCCAGAAAAGTGGAAGAGTTTTCTGTAACTAAACGCGCCCTTAACTTTTTGTTTGTTTCCAATGTTGAACTTGAGATTTACATCCAAAAAAACGATATCAATAAACAAACGTATATGTTGTAACATCCAAACATACACGAATCAGTAAAATAGTTCTACATTTGGAGATATTGAGTGATGTTTGTATGTAAAAACACTAAAATGAATACATCTTTAACTAATTTGTTAGTAAAATCATCTGAGTGTATGATATGTTAGATTAGATTAATATGGCCCAGTTCAATTGTATAGATGGGTTGAGGTTCATTAGAGTTAAGTTAATTTAGATTTGACTTGTACTTTATAAATAGTCGTTAATGTAATACAATCCTTACGGGTTTTTATTATTTAACATGGTATCAGAGCGTGTATCCTAACCCTCTGACATACTGTTTCCACTTTCTTCTCTTTTATGCGCCCTCACCGCCTTCTCTCTCCTTCACGTTCCCCATCCACGAATCTACAATGCTCATCTATCTTCTGACCTTTTTCAACCTTTTTATTTTACTTTTTATTAATTGAAAAACTAATTATTTGTCTTTCCCATCGTCGTCGCCTGCAAGTATGCGACTTTCTGCTTCGTTTTCCCTTTCCTTCTCCTCTTTTATATAATCTCAACCATGGAGCCACTTTGACTTTTCTGATTTGATTTGTACTTTCTATTATATCTCTTCCAAATATTACTCTTTCATTTCTATAAAATAATAAATTAAAAAAAAAAAAACGCAAAACTCTCTCTATGTAACTTCCTTTTTTCATTCTCACTATTTACTTTTATCCAATGTTTTCATAACCGGGTTTTATATTGACCCATCTGAAGTACCGGAACCCGGGTTAACCGGTTGGACCACTAGGTAACCAAGTTTACTGAAATATGTACTTTCTACTATTAGTCTGTCACCGATGACTTTTCATACTAATCACCCATCACCACTTTAATAATGTATCTTTATTTTATTAGAGATTTTAGTTTTTTATTTAATACAAGTTTCAATATACAAATGTTATCTCTACCATCTGCAAATCTTACTCTCTCTCTCTCTCTCTATCTCTCTCTCTCTCTCATTTGTAGATATAACGATTCATAATCTCTCTTTACACATAACATCTTTCACATTTATTTTTCTCAAATTCAAAGTTTAAGAATCATTCCTCTCGTATATGGAACTTATTTTATACACTACACCCAAACCTACAACTTCACCGAATCACCGGATTAAGTATCCACTGGCCGGTCATCTTCTCGGTTCAACATTTAATTTGTACTCTATAAATAATCGTTAACGTAATAGAATCCCCAACAATTCCCACAGTTTCTATTATTTAACAAAAATCACACAAAATTTACACTAAGATTGCGCACCACATGTTTTTTGTAAGCTAAGACAATTCAAGCACCAGTGATGTGTTGATTGAACCTAATTGAACCAATTGTTTGTTACAATGAAAGACATTAATTGGCTATCATTCTATGATTCTACTGTACATAACAAGATGGAAGATGACTTATATTTTTATTAAATAAATTATTAACACAATAACACGTGGTCGGTTGATAACCAATTTAGATTCGGTTTTGAAGTAAAGTCCAACATTGTTGGATACATTTTTATTTGATTGTGACCTGAATTTGTTTGTATTATAAGAATCATTAATAATAATAATAATAATAATAATAATAATAATAATAATAATAATAATACTCCATCCATCCCACTCAAAATTCAACTATGTACACGTTTTATTAATATTCACTGACTATACTTTTCATCAATAAGGTCCCCTTTAATTGCTTATAACATGAAAATGTACACTTATTTAGGACACAATATAACAATACCTAACTTGTAAAAGCAAAAAGATACAAAGGGCAAACGTACATGACAAAGCAAAAAATATCCTACAAGGAGTAGGAAAAAACTACAACAAGTCACCTCTACGAACTAAAAGAACAGAACTAAAAAAAATACAATAGGACAAAATTCAAACTCCTTTACAATGACCACAATAACCCACAAAACTTAAAATAAAACAGGGACCATCCCTGTAGCTTTGATCGACAAAAAAAAAACACACACACACATACAACAGGACAGAATTTTACTTGATAAATTGTGTTTTTTCCTTAACTCTATTATAGAACTGAACTCGATATAATCTTAAATTTTTTTCTTGAAAATGTTAATTATTTGGCAACCCAATCAAATAACACCATATCATTTCAGGTTCATAACATACACAAGAAATTTTTTTTCTTTCAAAGGAGGTTCTTTTCTTCAAGTGAAAACTGAAACACATAACTTCAAACGCAGTAAACAATTTTTTTGTGACAAGGATAACCACCAAATAAATAAGGCAACAAATGTGGTGTATAAAGAGGTCTTACAAAAGTTATAATTTATGATATGGACTCTTATATGACTGATATATTCATCAATAATTAAAAAATGGTGTATTATGTAACACCCACTTTAAGGGCCTAGTGGTTTTCCGGTAATTTCCCTAATACTTTAAATTATTATTAAATGTCTTATTGTGACTAATACATAATTCATTGATTTAAACCGAACTAGTTGACGGTAAAATAAAATATTTGGTTTTCGCAAAATGGTTTTAGGTTCCCGACAATGGATTAAGAAGGGAACTAAAATTGTAATAGTATTGGGATAGAGTAACAAATATATATATATATATATACACATTTATACATACTTCTGTAACATTCTAAACAACTTTACAAAAGTCTCAAACATTCGGCCACTGCGAACCGAACCAAACCAAGCTTCAAAACTTAAAGAAATTTTCGGGAAGTTTTAATTCATCCGTATCATTACCTTCTGGTTTCAAAAACGAGTTTAGTAACATCATATCACCTTGTTTCTGTAAGTAATTATGTTTATAATTGTATTTTTATGAAATTTAGTCAATTTGCGAATTGATATGAATTTAAGCTGAAAAGGTGTTATATGAACTTATTTGATGCATATAAGTTGCTAGGAAGCTTATTTGAATGATAGGAAGTTGAATTCGTGAGTTTTGAAAGATTTCAGTTCGAAGTTTCTGGGTTCAGCGATGAACTTCGCAACATTGAAGATGAACTCAGTTCGCAGAGCTTGATTGCGAAGCGAACTGAGTTGTCTTGCGAAGTGAGTTGTCTTGCGAAGTGAGATATCTTGCGAAGTGAGATGTCTGGCGAAGTGAAATTGCTCTGCGAACCGAGATTGTTGCGAACTGAGATTTTTCAAATTTTGTTTTGCAAATTTTGAAATTGCGTAAGTGTTTTCAGGGTAGCGACTGAGTGACAAATTTCACTAACTCGGATTGGGTTAAAATTCGCATGGTCACTCGAAAACGACCCAATAATCAAGGCTCTATCCTATGAGCCTAGGCAGTTTTTGGCCTTTCGGGGTCATCTTGGGGTCGAAAATGGCATTTTTCAGTTTTAAGCATCATTTCGGGACTTTCTGGTTTCGCTTCGGATTGAACGTTTGTTTTCTTAGACTTCAGGAATTTACCTGCTTGTTTAAATATGTTATATGATTATGGAATGAGTTACTAACTCATTATTTGTTGTATTCTCAGATCAGCAGAAGACTCAATAACATTAGACTTCTGAGTTGTTGGACTGAGACTGGCAGGTGAGTGGATCTGGAACTCACGTGTTTGATTCAGTTGTAACGATTTGGTTGCAACGAGTAAACGTAGATATAATTGATAGACTGTTTAGTCTGATATGCTGATATGCTGATTACGAATCTACGTGCAATGTGGCCTCTGGGCATTGATTGCTGCTAAAGAGGTCAAAAGATTGTTGGACTTGATGATTTACAAGATTACATATATGGGGTGTCGTACATGTGTTGTACTAAACCCATATTGTGTAGTGGTAATATCAAGTTATCGGTATATTCTGTAGTGGCCACTACAGATTGTGATAAGCGTTTCTTGAGGGCCACCGCGGCAGTAGGGTTCCTCAAAAACCACCGATCCTCTTTGATATTGATGATATGTGTTTACGATTATTTGATGTAAACAGATTGTTAAGCTAAGTTGAACTGTTAGTTTCATATTCATTCACTTAGCTTCGTGCTAATTCCCCACTTAATCCCTGCAGGTCATGATTGAATGGGCGGGCAGGCAGGTTTTGTTCAAGGAATGTTTGATCGGCTGGCAACTCTGATATATTTTGATAAATAATGAAAGTGGAATTTTGTAACCCCCGTCTTTGTACGATGTTTTGAACATTATACGTATTTACCTTTTTATAAATATTGTTAATATAATATATTTTGACCTACGCTTCCGATGTTAAATAATATTTTATAATATCTGTAAGAGAGGGGTGTTACATATTCAAATAATAATAATAATAATGAAGTTAAACTTTCGGCCGATGCAATTGGTTGTGGGGTGAACTCGTTACCATTTAAGTATCTTGGTCTTCCGGTTGGTTGCTCTATGAAAAGGTCGGTGACTTGAAATTCAGTTTTAGATATTCAAAGTAGGCTCTCGGGTTGGAATGCAAGAATGATCTCATATGGCGGTCGGTTAACCTTGGTCAAATCGGTGGTTGGAAGTCTCCCGTTGTATTTCTTCTCCCTTTATCTTGCCCTGGTATGTGTTCTTAACTCCCTTGAAAACATTCGTAGACTTTTCTTTTTTTTTTTTTTTTGGGGGGGGGGGGGGGGGGGACGGTTGGGTCATCAAATGTATTGGATTAATTGGAATTGTGTTTTATCAAATTTTGGGGCGGGTGGGTTAAACATTGGGAGTTTAAAAGCGTTAAATTGGGGTTTGATTGGAAAATGGTGGTGGAGGTTTAAAACGGAAGGGGATATTTTATGGATTGGGGTTATCACGTCTATATATGGAAGAGATAGGGGATTGGGATTGGGGGTTGGTGGGAGAAGTGTGGAAAGGAAAGGGAGGGTATGGAGTGATGTAATAAAGATTGGGAACACGATTGATGGTGTGGGTATCAATTTTTCAAAATCTTATGTGCATTTGAGGTGTTCTTAGCCGTTCTTATTTTAGAAGTGTTATAGGGTAGGGATCAAGAGGGAAGTAATTTTTTTAGAGAAGGAGGGAAGGTAGTCGTTCATTCGCGATGAATGATAATCAAACGTAAAAACATATTTTTACCAAGAAGTAGTAATCAAAACCGATGTTATAACTTATAATATCATATGATGAATATAAAGAGAATTTTCTAATATTCATCATTAATGAATGTTAACCAAAGTGAATATTGTCATTTTCTTTGAAAAATTATTCGTTAACATTCGTCAACGATGAATGATAATCAAAACGTATAAGTCCATATTTTTACTAATAAATATTAATTAAAACCGATGTTATAACTACTAATATTTATCAATAAATTATTTTTTATAACTTATAATATCAAATGATGAATATTAAGGGAATTCGCTAACATTCATCGTTGATGAATGTGTATTTTTCCTCTACCCCAGAAAATAGTATTTCTCTCTAAATACGGTCAATATATATATATATATATATATATATATATATATATATATATATATATATAAAAGACCACTTCAATATCAAGATGACACATCACCAATATACAATTTATTATTAATCAATAATTAACTTTATTTCTTAATCATTTTCAATATCTTGCTTAAAGAAAAAAAAAACTTAATATGGTAGCTTAATCTTAAGACCTTATTACATCTTAGAAAATGAGACATTTACATAATTTAAAAATGTATCAATATTTTTACATGATGACATGTGTGCTCTTAATCTTTATTCTTAATCATTTTTAATGTTTACTTTTCTAAAAAAAATACACACATACACATATATATAGGTTCTAGATTCAGAGGGCACCACTATTTTCTGGAGAAGCAGAGAAGTTATACATTCATCAACGATGAATGTTAGCGAATTCCCATAATATTCATCATATGATATTATAGGTTATAAAAAATAATTTATTGATGAATATTAATAGTTATAACAGTGATTTTGATTAACATTTAATGGTAAAAATATGTTTTATACGTTTTGAATATCATTCATCGTGGACGAATGTTAACGAATAATTTTTCAAAGAAACTGATAATATCCACTTCGGATAACATTCATTAATGATGAATGTTAGAAAATTCTTTTAGTATTCATCATATAACATTATAAGTTATAAAAAGTAGTTTATCTATGAATACTAATAGGTATAAATCGGTTTTGATTAATATTTCTTGGTAAAAATATGTTTTTTCACGTTTGATTATCATTAATCGCAAATGAATAGTTAGCTTCCCTACTATCCTCAAAAAATTACTTCCCTCTTGATCCTACCATCTATATATATATATATATATATATATATATATATATATATATATATATATATACTTAATCTTAACAATTCATATCTATCTATACATATAAAACAAGATTTTTTTACTTGATTCTATCATATTAAGTTTTCCTTAAAAACCTTAATAACTACTAAGACTCTTATTCATCAATTACACTTTATTATAATAGTTTTTTAAATTCTTGCATTAAATTTAATAAATAACGATTTTTTTCCTACATACAAAATGGATTCATTTTCTTACTCATATCTCATACATTGCAATTACCTAATTTTATTATCATCAACTACCATGTTTTAAGGAAACTAGTTTTAGTAAATTATAATAGGAAGCTAAAAAAGTTTTTGTATTGCGATAAATTTACATAGACTTTAATCACGTATCTGATATAAAAAAAATGACAAATACCTAATTTATACATGAAACTATGATAATAATCAAATTAATTTAAAAATCATATCACATACCCACTAATTGATTTGTAACTCATTTAAAGCCATATTCTTCTCTATTTTTACCAAGACTAATGATCATATGAAATCTTGACATTTCAACAATATATACTTCTACTCTCTCTGTCCCAGTTAAAGTGTCCACTTTGACTATGCATGTAATTTTAGAATTATTCATTAACTACACTTTTCACCAATCATATATCAACTCTACCTACTAAAATCTTTTTTGATTGGTTAAGCACGAAAATGAACACTTATAATGGGAAATCTCAAAATAGTAATCTGGACACTTTAAATGGGACGGAGGGAGTAATAAAAATCTATTGACTTTCCATTTCTATATGAGCCTCACGCATTACTACAAAATTTACATCTTCTCAAATATAAAAACAAATCACCACCATTTTTAGAGTCATGTTATAAATAAAAAACGGTTCACTGACCACCGTATTAGTAGACAAAAAATTGGTGTAGACATTATTTGTATGTTTTTATTATTTACCGTCTTCATCTTTAACCTTTTTTTTATCATTCTTATTCGAGAGTTATAAGCAAAAAAGATTAAAGGTCTTGATTTGCAACAAAGTCAGAAACTCCACAACCAACGTCGTTTACAAATAAGTTTTGCAATATTTGTAGTTTTCTACTTTTCATAATTTGACTTGTACTATATAATTACGGCCTCCATCCTAAAAATATAGTTCTTTTTTCGGACATCCCAAATTAATTGTCAACTTTCAAAAATAGACGGAAAAATTTGATCGTAATTACCATATTACCCTTACTTGAAATTATTACTACAAGCTATAAAGAAAGCAGTAATTAAATGGTTAAGGGTAAAACTGTCATTCTATCAAAAGTAAGAAAGAGAAAGTTATAATGATTATGTTTTTATTGAACTATATGTTTTTTGTTGGGTGACAATTATTTTTGGTCGGAGGGAATGTTAGTTTGTTTAAAACTTAGATATTCGTTGTTAATCACCTATATAGTTTTATTTATGTTATTACTTATTTTTCATTTCAATGATAGTTGCACATTTTAAGTTAACAACACTCATTCATTAGGCAACTTACAAATAATCATATAATTGTATTTTTTAATACAAATGATATCGTAAATGTTGAAGGAACGAAGATTGGAGCTCGAACTTATTTTGTTTATAACTAGATCTAGCACATCAACAAACATAACTTTTATTTAAACAATACAATTACAACTAAAAATATAAAATATAACCATAACTTTTATTTAAACAATACAATTACAACTAAAAATATAAAATACAAATACGAATACATTTCGAGCTTCGGCATGGCCATCACCCGGAAATGTAATCGTGTAGTAATGTCTATCGAGCTTCGGCATTGCCATCACCCGGATACACTTAACTACTTATGTCGTCCCAAAATTCATCTTCATCTAATTCGGTCGTTGGAGGTGATATCCCTAATGCGACTTCTTCATCTTCGATAATTTCTTCAACGTTATCTAATAGTGGGCCTTCCAACGTTGTTGCATTTTGTATCATATCTACTCCGTCCAAGTATCAAACATACACATACTTCCACGGATTGAGCGGTTAGTCTTGACCTTCTTTCAGAAAAGGCCGATTCGGAAGCTACCGTTGAAGCTTGGACAGATAATAAATTTCGAGCCATAGCGGATAAAATGGAAAATTGTACTTCTCTTTCTTTCCACCAACTCAAAATGTCAAAATTACGAAACTCCTCAACACTTAAAGTGGTTAAAAATTTTGTAGACATATAGTGTCCCAACTCGCTTGATGGAGCCGAAGTTCGTTGACGCTTTGTAGCGTCTTCAAATAAAGCATTATAAAAGTTCATATTTATGTCGTTGGATGATGCTCGAGATGTTTCCGCCCGCATTGAGTCAACAATTGGGTTATGTTGTTGGCCATATTTTGTTGCATAAATCCCAAATAATTGTGTAAAATGTTTTTCAAATTTAGAAAGTTCATTTGTAATATAGTCTGGGTCGTCGGTTAAGTGTAAGTCTAAATTTTCCATAATTGTTGAGATTATACGTTGTACGCCGCTAACATTTAAAGTTGGATTTAGTGCGGCGGAACAAGTAAAAACCAAAAACAAACTACCAAAATATTTTATAAATTTCTTTTTTATAGCTCTAACCATTTTTCTAAACATTGGATATGTCGATATTTCAAATTCTTTTAATTTTTCAGTCATTATAAATATTTGGTTTAGAACTAACGAGCTGGTTGGGTAATATACACCCGATAATATAGTAGTAGCCTCTTTAAAAACTACTAAAAATGAAGTTAAATCATTTAGTCGATCCCATTCATAATCGGTTATAGCTACGGACTTATTTTTAGCAACTAACATATCATTAAAAGCATTTAAAGTAATACGTTGTCGTAAAATATTTTCAAACATAGTGTGAGTAGAATTTCACCTAGTATTATTATCGTAGCAAGGTCCTAGGGGAGTTTCACCACATTGTGCACGAAAACGTCTATAATTAGCTTGTCGTTCGTTACTCGAACTATATATAGTTACTAATAAACTCCTAAATTTTTCACGTAAATTAGCACATATTTGTAATGCCGCTTGCACGGACAAATTTATAACATGGGCAACACAACGAGAATGAAAAAAAGCGCCATCTAAAATTGGTTTTATACGTAATTTTAGTAAATTCATAGCTCTAGTATTATTTGACGCATTATCTAGTGAAATTGTAAAAACTTTATCGTCTAAATTATATTCAATTAAAGTGTCATTTAAAGTTTTTCGCAAATTACATCCCGTATACGGATAACCAAACACTTTAAAAACAATTGTACGTTTCATCAATAACCAAGACTCGGGATGAAACCAATGGGCCGTAACGGCTAAATAAGAATTTGTCGTACCATGTGGTGCGGTCCAAACATTACAAGTAATAGAAACGTCATATTTATAGTTTTGAAAACCATCAATTATATATTTTTTTATCGGTTTTCCATAATTTATACGCATCATTTCTAAGGGTAGTACGACTTACTTGTTGGTATCGCGATTGTAGTCTCTTTTTGATGATATTCGTAAGCCGTAGGTTGTCGAAGTGGTTGAATAGAAGCGCCTCTTGGATGACAAACTTCGTAAAATCTTTTTTTATCGGTTTTCCATAATTTATACGCATCATTTCTAAGGGAAGTAAGACTTACTTGTTGATATCGCGATTGTAGTCTCTTTTTAATGATATTCGTAAGCCGTTGGTTGTCGAAGTGGTTGAATAGAAGCGCCTCTTGGATGACAAACTTCGTAAAATCTTCTCGAAGCGCATCAAGTGTCGATTGTGACGCATCTTGACTAACCGCTCTACAAGACCCGTTTTTGTGACTTCTTAATGTTGAGTTTGATGTGGGGTTATAAAACTTTCCACATCTCTTGCAACGGGCCTTTTACACCCCATCATTCATAACGCACATATCGTAATTCGACCAAATTTTCGGGTTCCGGTTCGTTGATTTAACTTGCACTACATCAACGTTTGTGTAAACTTTGTTTCGTACATTGCTACCAACGGAAGCGGAACCGGAACTGGAAGCCTGTGATTGTATGTTTTCCATTTTCGCAAATAAAGAGTATATATATCGAGATTTAGAGTGATTTTTGAGAGAAAAATAGAATATTGTTGGTGTGTTTTGAACCCAAACCAACTAGGACTATTTATAGTGAGTTTAGAGGTGCCAAAATACTAAAAAAAACCCAAAAATACGCTCCCCAACGGTTCCAACGGCTATATAGCCGTTTGATTTTATTTTTTTAAAAAACCGGTTAAAAAATCGGAAAAAATCGGTTTTCCCGAAATCCTATAACCGGTCTAACCGGTTTCAGTTATATAAAAATCGGTTCGGTTTTTTTAAAACCGATTTTTCAAATAACCGGTTTTGGTTATTGAGCCGGTTTAAAAAAAACTGATTTTTTTTCACCTCTAAGTAGAAGTCGAATTGTAAACTTAAAGTGGATAGATTGGACTTGTAACCCAAGCTCACTTGTATCTATGCCTTTGTAGCCTTCTTTTCCTAGTTTATTGCTACTTTGCTAGTTGTATAACATTTCCGCTATTAAAAAAATTATGGTTTCATTCTCTTTCTTTTGCCTACTCAAAAAGGGAGTTATTGATATTTTTTTGATCTTTGTGTATTTAGTTCCCTTTCTCCTCAAAGAAGGGGAGTGTGGATGACAAACTCTCGCTGTTTATCAACTTAAACGTCGGAATTCGGCGTTCACCATACCGGACTGGTGTTCAAGTACATCGTTCAAGGTCAGTGTTCAGCCTAGAACGTTGGTGCAGCTGCATTCAAGACTTTTTTTTTCTTTTTCTTTTTCCTTTTTCTTTTTTTTTTCTTTTTTTTCCACTTATTCTTTTATTTGATTTGTTAAACACAATTTTTGTGGACCCATTTGAATATTGAATTGAATATTGAACCACTCCTTTTTGTGGACCAATGTTGAACTTCAATGTTCAATTGAATACCGAATTAAATATTGAACACAATGTCAATCACTCCTCGTGCTCTTATGCCTTTTAATTCGTATAAAAGCATAGAAAGGCTAAAAAGGTCTAAAGTTATAAATTTTGTCTGTACATGAGAGTGCCTATTGCTAATTAATGATTAAAGTCTGAACTCCCTTCCAACCACTATATTATGAAAATACGTATCTGCACCCAAGGGGAGGAAACATCTGTTAACAATTCACGAATTCAAACAGAGTATTTCTGGTGGATGTAGGATTAAAAAAATACTTGTAGCACAATTTTTTTTTTATTTATCTATTCTTTTTGTATCAATTTGTATGTTTTGTGAATGTTGAATTTAATAAAAGATGTCTAATATATATAACACGTTTATTACCTTGTAAAAGTAGTACAATATTCTTTTCCATTTTACTTTACAACGATGATATGATAGGACTTGTTATTTATAAGACCGGTATCTTAATACTTCTGAACTTGTAGCAACAATAAAGAATACACTTGTTTTAAAAAACATACATTTTACGGACCGACCCGTAGTCCGATAGTAACATGTTTCATATAAACCATTACCATTTAGGGGTGACCATGGAAAGGGTCAGAAATGGCCACCACATGCATTTGAGTAAGAAAACAATTTGCCCTCTCTTGGTAATTAGAACACGGAAAATCTTCTACATTTACCCATTTATATACACAAACATATGGTGGAGAGGGAGACACACAGGAAAACTAGAACAGTTTCAACTTGATAATGTTGGTTGTAAATTCCTTCATGTTTATGCCACATATTTAGGATCACCAGTTGTATGTTGTTCACTTGGAAGGATCGGTCTATCGTCGTCTCTTTAGCCAAAGACAAAAAAGCCATTATAGATTTGTTTGATTGTTTGTTTGTTTGTTTACTTGCAATTTGTAATTTATCGATAGACCGATATGACCATATGATATAACTTTTATTCCTTCCTAGTCACTCACTATATTATCTCCCCCTTTTGTTTTCTAGTGTCAACACATCAAACCAATTTGTAATACCTTGTGAAAGAAAAACTATTAACAAGAAATTGATGCATAAACTTATTGATCAACCAACAAGGACACTATTATGATCATTCTTATCTACAAACTCATTCATAGGTGCACATAGACGGACGAATGAAAGTGCCTTATTGAAGTGCTTTGCCTTAGTACCAAGATATTCACTCCATGTAACGGGCCGGTAGAGAGCAGGATGGACATTATCTATCAATTTAGATAAAGGTGAAATTTGAACATTAGAAGGCGGTCCATAGAGATAAGCTATAGAGAGACGGTGTTGGGTTCTGTTAACCATGGCCCTATGAAGAACGCTTGAATACAACCCGTTAGATAGTATATGTAGCAAGTCACCTACATTTACCACAAGTGCACCTGGTATCGGTGGGACCGTGACCCACCCCATTCCTTCCCTTTGTACTTGCAATCCACTTGTATTGTTTTGGTGCAAGATTGTGAGGAGAGTAGAATCTGTATGAGCTGCAAGGCCCATGGCTCGATCAGGGTCTGGACAAGCTGGGTAGAAATTTATCTGTAAGGCTGGACATGCTTCTTTTAGCTCTCCTGATGGGCCAGTCCAATTTATATCTCCCTTTGTTATTCCCAATGATTCAAGTATTAGCCACATCAACCTGTTGGCTAATTTGTTCATCTCTTTCGTGTACTCTTCGATTACCTCACTGAAAAACCAACAAATAAAGCATAAGAGTGTGTAGTCTGCTAGCATTTTGTGTCAAACATAAGCAGCTGCAAATAAACTCTTATGACACTAGTTCATAACTTCTAATGAGTCAAATAATTAGTAAAACCAAAGTAATAGTGCTTAAAAGGAAAAGAGTCGATAAAATTCACTCGAAGTGCAAGTATTTTTTTAATGCAAAAAACATCAGGTATTACATTCATAAAGTTAGCCTATTATTATTTAAAAAATATAAGTTTTTACTAGTTGAGAATAGAATAAACATGGACAATATCTGATGGTAGTTTCTGAATGTGGCAATCTAGACCCATTTACTATAAGCAATTGGTTATGTTGTATGTCTAATGGGTCAAATTAATGGCTCGAGCTGATGGATTTAAATGTAAGGGAAATGATTCAAATGGGTCGAAAACAAAAACTGATGAAAAGTGTGTTTAGAGGTTAACCAAGTCTGACTCAACCTGTAGTAAAGATTACCCATTTTGGCCCGTTACCCATTTTGCCTGGAATATATATGGAAGACTTACCAGAAATTCCTGTAATCTTGCGGCCACAATTTTTGAGCGTGTTCATATGGCGATCCAAAGATGGTGAACCCTTCAGACCACATGAGTTTGGGGAAAAAAGAAGATATCCGGGCAACACCATAGCCCGAAATACCATCCAAATCTCGAGCAGCTTTTAGTTTTTGTTGAATTGGGAGAGAAAATAGTTTTCTTCCAGAAGCTTCCATGTCATCAAGAAGATCCATGGGGATACTATGGTTAGTGACTTGAAACACACCCCATGTTTCGCATGCATGACCAATATCCTTCACAACGTTTGGATCATCGAGATTAATCACTGGAACGGCCTCTAAACAACAAGGGGAATGACATATATCGTCCGTCGATGACCATGCATATGATTCGGGTAATTCATTGATCGAATTTAAATCCAAATGTTGTTTTTCGGTGTTTAATAGTTTTGAAGACATATCGAGTTAGAGTTTCTTTAGAGAAAGAGGAATATATAGATGGGGGAAATAGTAGTAAGAATGGTTGTTGGTAACACTTGTAAATTGTAATGGAAGAATGAGGAATGATCATGTGGTTGAAAATTTGATGTATAAAAAGGCCGGGTAGAGGAAAAAGTGACAAAAATGGTGGGGTATCAATATCTACTGATACTGCATCCGTCCTATCAGATGTGTTCACATTACTATTTTGGATTGTCCTAAATAAATGTCTACTTTCATGTTTTAACCAATCGAAAAAGACTTTAATAGGTAAATATGTTATTTGATTGGTGAAAAGTAAAGTCAGTAGAAAACTCTAAAACTGTATGCAAAGTCAAAGTGAAAACTTTTAATTTTAATAAGGAGAAAGTAAATTTTATTAGAAGATCACTTGAATAACAATTTTTACATTTTATACACCAATATTTTTTTAAGAATCTGCACGTGCATACCTGGCTTCCATGTAGGTCATTCATAATCCAATTTGTGAAAGTTCTCGATAGATAAATAACTAAATAAAATAAAAATGAAAAAGAAATACTACGTATAGTACAAAGTTAAAGTTTGTCTAGTATAGATTGTGATGGAGCAATGGTATACGTTTCTATAATATCCTCCTACTAATTTACTAAGATGTTGACATATAAAAAGATCAAGGTTCATGTCATGGTCTAAAAGAGATGATTAGTGAAGACACATGTCCACTAGTTAGACTATCAGGAGGATTATTACGATGAAATAGTAGAATATTTTTTTCTTTTTTTTTTAACAGCTGAAATAATATTATTAAAATAAAGGTTAGAGAGAAATTAGTCAAAAGATAGATACATAAGAGCGAAAAAATAAAAGGAATTAAAACAACATCTAAACCTATGTAAAAACACTTATCGGGTTACAACTCCGATCGACCCATGTAATTGATTGACTTTTGCATCTACTAGACACCCAAAGAAAAGATAACACATGTCCATGATTTTAGCCACCGAACTTGCCACTCCTTTAGAGACTTTGTCGTTTCGAACCTATAATACTAATGTTGGGTTCGAACCTATGTGCCACATCAAAAAAAAATTTTAAAGAAAATAATGATTACGTATAAGTTCATGAACTACCTCCTCTATCACCAATTGGTTTTAGAGTGAAACTTTATGGGCTTATACGTTGGGCTAGAGTGTCGGTTCTAACGACTAAATCATATTATGTTGTGATGAACTTATAGAGGTCTTATACAGAATGAACTTTAACTAGTTTGATTTGTGACCAACTAGTTAAAATTTTATTGATCAACTCATATGACCAACTAGAGATCAAGCATAACTAAATCAACCCCTTTTTATATATAAATGAGTCAAACTTGTCACCTTTACTTAATAGTATTTTCTTAGAAAAGGATAGTTTCATAATCAATATCTCTTTGTTGTTCATTTGCGTTTGTCTTTGTCTTCAAGCATAACACAAAATTAAGCATGTATATTTGGTTTTTTAAGTGGTATGAGACAAATGTGATGATTTAGGATAAAGGAGGTTGTGTCTGCTAATCATTGAAGATCTGTAATTCGCCTCGTTATTCTCTCAATAATTCGTCATCCTGAACCGTCCATGAGATATATATAGAATGTCGTAGAGGTGACGCCGACCATTTATCTAACCGTTACTAGTTTGTATGGGGTTCAACCATTTGAACTGCACATTTCATATTAAAATTTTCTAATCAAGCAATATAAAGTAACATTATGTCCACCACAATTACAATATTGTCCGGTTTACCTTACTGGCTCACAGCATTGTTCATGGTATATCGTTGTTCAATGCCAAAACAAATGCACGTCTATAATTTGTCTTTCCTTCATCATTAATACAACATTGTTAATTAAATAGTGCTGTTCTAGATACGTTTATAGTACATTATGTGTATATGTGTGTCATCTATGTTAGTTCCCTTAATTTTCAGTGTACATCTTTTTAAGGTAATTAGCCGGGCAAGTTGACTAAAGGATGATATTGGTTCAAAAGAAAAGGATCTTTATTACTTTGAGAGGAGAATCGTTGGTTTGGACGTCTATCTATCTCACCACGCTCCCCTACTCCTATAAATGCCCCAGAACGCTAAAAGCTGAGGGACCAGAGACGGTTAGACTTCCAGTGGAGACGGAGTGGGGCCTACAAGCATTAACAACCGCTTTCGTTTAATCTTTTGTAAAAAAAAGATCCTGGCTCGGGATGAACGCTCACGGCATGCTTAACACATGCAAGTCGGACGGAAAAGTGGTGTTTCGAGTATATATAGTTGTGTTGAACTTTTTAAAAAATGAATTATTGTCTTCCAACTGGTTAGCATTTGGAACCTTAGAAAAGTTTGCTTCTTATTTGTCTTTTAATTTTGAAAAGTCAGTTATATTATATATATGTTCTCGACATTTCAATGTTCATGTGGATATTGGCCTATGTAATTTGTAAAGTATCATGGGTCCAGTCATTGTTGTACTATATTATATATCTCTAATAATTATAAAGTTAATTATTTTGTGAACATGACTGGCTATGGAGTCAAGTGGGAATCATAGATTGATAGAATTCATATAGGTAAACATGCTGAATGCAATATAAATTTTTAGATAAATGACTGTGTTGCCCTTCTTGTGAAGTAACTGTTATGACTTAAGACCTTAGATAGATATAAGTTGGTTGAAGTTTGGCAGGCGGTTAAGTTTCTAGTGGGAGCTTAATTAAGCTTGTAGTTTTATAAGGACTCCTATTACTTGATATATAGATGAATTTTGTTTGGCAGAATAAAAGATAACCCGTTAATCGTATACATGTAGGTGGGGGTTTTTAACCGTATCATTCTCATTCTCAAATTTCAAATAGGTTTTAAAAGATAAGCTTTATCTCGATCAGACATAATGTGTGTATGTTCTAGCTTCCGTTTGATTGTTGTCAAACATACATTATATCATGCTTGCATGCGCGTGATCGATAATGCCCTTAATAGATCTATAATACATTATATCATGCTTGCATGCGCGTGATCGATAATTCCCTTAATAGATCCATAATATCGATCTGCAGGTCTATGTTATTAGGCGTGTAACCGACACGATACAACTCGCGAGCTACTATAGATCCACTCGAAAAATACTCAAAATCGATTCGGTACAAGTCGAGTCGAGCTCGAGCTCGAGCTAATCGAGTAAACTTTCGGGTCGAGCTCGAGTGTTAATTTACCCTCCATTTATATAAATATTAACATATTTACCGTACTTTTTAATAAACTTCGAGTCGAGTCGAGCATGAAAGTATCAAATCGAGTCGAGTTAAGCTTGAAACTACCGAGTCGAGTAATGTTAATGTGATTTAACTTAATTTTAATATTGTAATACCAATAATCGAGTCGAGTCTAGCCGAGCTCGAAAGTGTCGGTTCATTAGTCGAGTCGAGCTCGAACTTGAAAATACAAGCTCGATCGAGTTCGAGTCGAGTTTCGAGCTTCGAGCTTCGATTTTTCTAATCGAGTCGAGCTCGAACTTGGCGCTGTATCGTATCGACTCGACTCGATTATAGCCAAGTATGTTATTATCTAAGATTAATTAAGAATAGCGTGTACAGAAAAGATAGAAACAAGTTTAAAACTATGGGGAAGGGTATATTTGTCTTTATATGCAATTTAATATAAAAAGTTTCAGAATCTTTTTTGGTATTATATATAGGATTTTGATGAGAGACATTTTGTCTCACACAACCCAGGTGGGCTCCTAACAATCACCTCCAGTGGAAAAAACAGGGCCTGTTTCAATCATATAGTTCTTTTATCATTTTCATTTTGTCTGCTATCTTTTTCTTTTCTGTCCTCTAAAACTCCATCTTTTCCTTGATATATATGTCATTTTTTCTTGCATCGTCTAATCAAAGAAATATTAAATTTAGACTTACAATTTATTTACTATATTTCACTTACAAGCTGACGTGATTGGTTGAAGTTGGTACTAGGTGAACTTAAAAAAAATGTCATATCTAAGAGAATGGAGAGATCGGTTCGGTGTTGAGTTAAACACTAATTTACATCTTTAAAATGTGTAGTTTATTGTGGAACTTAATGTGAAAAGGGTTCACAAAATTATTTTTGACACATCAGGATGAAACGAATTAAAAAGAATTGGACCCACTTGATTCGTTCAATACAACGACGTTGGTTGCTCAACATTGAAGTTTCAACGTCGGCGTGGATAGTAAGTGTCGTTCTCAGGCGTTGAAGCTTCCACTTTGTCTGACCTAATGCATGATCTCTAGGTAATTTTACATGTTACTACTAATAAGGGTCATTGACTTAATGGTATCGAGGTAACCTTTCAATCATGTGATTGGAGGTTCAAATTCTGATGATGTAACAATTACATGTTCGTGAATAAATTTATATACTTGTGGTAGCGGTGTGTGTAAATACTTCTCTTTTCTAAGAAAAAATTATCTGTTGCTCTAAGTTATGTATCTATGATTCTGCAACTTTACAGATGCAGAGCTAAATTATCAAGGAATCTAAAATTATCTGTTGCTCTAACTTTACAGATTGTTTTTGTAACTGCAAGATTTGTTGACTGTCCTGACCATCCTCCTTATATTTCCATGTGCCAAAGACCAATCATATAGATGGGATATTTACTATTTAAGATGCTGGTAATCAAATCTTTGTTCGGGTATTTAAATACATATGTACGTTATTCAGATCACATGTAAGCTATGACAGATAATGTATCAAAGTATATATCCGTTATATTCACTATATATATAAATATATATATATATATATATATATATATATATATATATATATATATATATAGGGTGAGGATCCCGTGAGAATCAAGTAATGGTGAGAACTGTTAGAACCACTCATACGCACCTCCTGCTTCTCCGCTCTCCGTTTTCAAAAATAAACCACCAAATCTTTTAATTCAAAATTAATTAAGAATAATAACACTTTAATCAAAACAAACTATATCATTGAATTAATTTGCTTATACTCTTTATATAGCTACATGATCGATCTTTTATTATTATTATTTTTTTTAAAAAAAAAAACTTAGTTACAGAACTCTATTTGCATATATTAAATTAAAAACTAAACAAAGAAGAAGATGAAGAAGCATTTATAAACTGATTTTATTTAAGATAGATACATACGATTGATACACAACCGAATCTAAAATTTAGCTCTGCATCTGTAAAGTAAGCAGGAACAATTAGGTGCAGAACGCAAACTGGGTGCCTAACGCAAACTAGGTGCATAACGCAAACCGGGTGCATAACGCAACTGGGTGCAGAACGCAAATCGGGTGCATAACGCAACTGGGTGCATAACGCAAATCGGGTGCAGAATCAGATTTGCACCCATGAACCAGGTGCAAAATCTAATTTGCATCTATAAAACCAGGTGCAGAACAAAGAACTCAGACTAATTTAAAAAGAAAGTGATTTGGATTTGTGAAGAGCAGATCAGATTTGAGGATTTTAGGAGGGGTGGGTGAAATAGTTTAAGAATTAAAGAGATAAATACGGTTCTCATAGTTTGGGTAGTTCTCACCTGATAGTAGGAGAATCAAAAAAGAAGAAAATTTAGGAAGAGAAGAGGGAGAAGCAATATGATTCAGTATTTTATTACTATGATTCAAATTTTTATATAATCTTACATTTTATTGTTTTGGTTCAATATTTTATTAATAAGATTTATTCCTTTGTTTCTATGATTCAAAAGTTATAGGTAATAAAAATATGAATCATAGTATTAAAATACTGAATTAGATTGCTTCTTCCTTACTCTCCCTAAATTTCCTTCTCCCTGGAACCGACTCATATATATATATATATATATATATATATATATATATATATATATATATATATATATATATATAAATTAAAAAATTTAGGTGATCATATACCAAATAAATGAAAAACATTTTTTCCCCGTTGTGTAACTTTATTGGTTTCGGATATAGAAGTGGGTTTGATTCCGAGTCACAGAGGACCGAACACCTAGTATATCCAAAAAAAGTTAACACGGCTTATGTATAAAGACAAATATATGTAATACAAATCACAATCCAATAGGAAGCTTGGCTAATTCAAAATCAATACCCAAATTATTGTATCATACATGTTACTGACTAGCAGGAAAAAGAGAGCACTTGAATTGAATCGACAAGCTTGTGTATATAAAGATAACTCATACATATAATTTCTTTCGCATGATTAGTAAAAGTTGAGTTGTCTCGAAAGTATGAATGTTATTTCTATGAATGTTATTTCTCAGGAGTTTTTCATGTGTGATTTGATTAGGAAGAAACAACTAAACAAATTAGCGTATGAGTTATTTGTTAGCTAGAGAACAACTATAAGTAAATACCCGAGGAATATATGTGTTAGCTTAAAGGACATAAGAAATCACAATTGTACGTAACTTCAAGTTAAAAAGGCAACATTTATATATGTGTGATTCAGCATAGTATATGTTATTGTTTCCAAATTCCCCTCTTATTTTTGGATATTTTCTTTTTTTGTGCTGAATAGGGGCATAAGGGATTGCCGACGGATACTGACAACCAAAAAGTGAGAGTATTATCGTAAAGTAGACAATATTATCATTGAGTAGGCAATTATTGACTTCTAGAATTTACTATCAAATCGTTGATTTTGGTCGTTATTTTGCTTTGTATCACTTTCTAAGACAAATTTGTATTGTCAACAAATGAGATTCATCATTCTTATATATATGTCCTCTTGTAACTGATATATTTGTGTGCATGCCCATATATAATTAAATTATATTTATCTCAGATGTATGTGTATAGTGTTTGTTTATATCATTCAAATTCGCAAATTATAACATTAGGTCACCAATATATTTCATGTTAAAGGGAACTAATAAATCAACCCTAAGTTTAAAAAATGAAATATTTATTGTCTACTTTACTATATCCATGATTGTTCAAACATGTTCCAAAAAAGATCCAATGCCACTTTAAATGGTGGTTTCGTAATGGTCCCATATATTCCATGCATACCGATGGCCGCTAGTTACCATTTGTCTCTGTGTTGATACCTCATTTGTCGGGTCCCTCACCCGTCGTCGTTTATGTAACATGCATTATTAACGTCTCTTGTGATATCGCTCTTTGAAAAATGGAACAAAGTTCCAACATCATGACAACATGTCCTTCGTTGTAGCTTGTATATAGGTTCAATATCGAAAGGTAGCTAGACACTTCGACAATGTATAGGATCGTGATTTGAAATACACTGTCTTGTTACTTTGGTTTTCGCAACGTAAGTAATCAGCTTCGAGTGTGTGGATTAAGGCATGAGTTACTTAGATTATAATCTTATTTAATATATAGCTTTTATAAGTGATATAAACAAACACTTATAAAAGAATTTTATAGTGAAATAGTTGATTTTAAATAGTTTTTCACAATTTTAAGTTTTGAAATACTTTTTTCGGCTGAAGCAACTATAACGGAAATGGTTAACATAATTCTATATGCAATATAAGTGTTTGGAAAAGAATCAAGTTTTTTAATATAGTTAAGTATATCAATTGGTTTGTCATTTTCTACATTTATGATTTGTCTTAAAACCCTTAATTCTGAATACAAATCTATACCATTAATATCGGAACAATCATTGTGTTTTAATTTTTTTCAAGGATAACACAACTCTCTTTTAGATTATTTTCATCAAGAGACTTTAATTTAGTTATGTTAAATAGAAAATCAAATAAATTTTCATATACTTTAAATTGATCAAATCTACTTTGAAGAGATGAAATAACTTTATATATTATATAGAAGAAATAATCGATTTTGTAATATTCTTGAGAGGTTTTTATGATTTCATTGTCAACATTATCATCAAATCGTCTATTTCTATGGATAAGACGTCTCTCATGAAATTTAAGTTCTATATTCATTTCGTTAGCAATTTCTTTAGCGGTAATTATAGCATTTTCAAATCCGTTAACTCTATATTCTATAAAGAACTCAACAAGACCTTCTAATTGTTTTATTACATCTACAATACATATATCTTTTCTTTGCATATTTTTACTAACGGAATTAACTTAAAATAATGCATCATCCCAAATAACCATCCCCAAAAAAATTTCAAAATCGGTTAGTTCATGGGTAGCTAACCTTTCAACCTCACTTTTAGCTTTAGGATCACTATTAACATCATACAATTTTCATAATGCATCTTTTAATTGAGGTGCTTGATATCTTATAGGTTTAACAGTGTCTATCCGACTTTACCACGAAAAGCTAAACCTCTCTTGCCAAGAGACTACAACTGCTATAATTCTTATTAATACTTGTTTCCAATTTTCTTTATCTCTGTTTATTTGCTCTTGTATAACTTTATCAATTGTCTTATTTTCTTTTAATCTTGTTTCTAACAATATGATCACTACTTCTTTCATGTTTTCTCAGCTTTGTACTAATATTTCTCCAATCATTGCTACCTTCGCTAGCTAATTTACTATTACTAGAGTTACAGCAGAAACAAAATGCTCTATCTAAATCTATTGAATAAACTAGCCACCTTCTTTCATACTTTTCACCATTTGGCCTTTTTTGAATATATAATGAACAGCTAAAGTGACTTGAGGATTCATCCTTAGGAAAATTCACATCAGTAAGTTTAATTGACCCATTTTCAACTAAGAATTCTCGTAACTTATTATCAATATATTTGTCCATTGGCTTGGATCAAAAATATTTTTAGGCCATGTGTTAAACTCATTAGCTTGTTTTTGTTCTTCTTCAACATGAGTTTTAGGATCAACATCAGTCTTTTGATTCTTTACTACTTCTTCAACATTCACTTCATTATCATTTAAGTTCCTACCATTGGTTTGATCATTTGAAGGACATTCATCTATGTTATTTGATTTGTTCTTTTTTGTGGATGTTACAAATTTATCTAAGGCCCCCTTTTGAGATTTTATTAAAGCTTTTCCTTTTCTTTTTTTAGCAGTTTTGAGTAACCTGATTCATAGTTACGAGTTGCCATTGATACTAATGGTTGGATCCTAACTAATAATCACTATAAAATATTTAGAATAAGGAACAATATAACATGATATAGTGACCAATTAGGTAGTGTCGTAGTGATTATGCAACTTGAATTTTGTTTGAGAAAATCTCATACTGCAATATGAATTCTCACTTCTCACCTAATGAAAAGCAATAAACAGTAACTGTATTAGTACATATAAACTAGAGATCAATAATGAAAACGATTTAAAGTTAAGATTTAAGAATAACTCACATTTTAATCACGAAACCAATCAACATAATCTCAAAGCGTCAGAGAGTTGCTTCAAGCCTCAACCAGTGATTACCTGCAAAAAAGTAATAATGTGTTTGGGAAATTAGATAGGAAGTGATTAGTGAAACTTGAAAGCAAAAGAACAAGAAGATACTTTGAGATTGATAATCGATATGGAGACAGAAGATTGCGAAAGCCATTTGGTAAAAGGAAAAAAAAAAGAGCCATTTGGTAAAAGGAAAAAAAAAAGTCGAAGACTAAGCGTCGATTATGATTCGTTAATAGGGAAACCAATTATTAATTGAATAACAAAATTATGTTTCCTTCCTTTTTTTCATCTAAAAAATGTCGACACATTCTCCTTTGGGTTCAAAGATAGTCAAATGGGTTCTTAAGAGTATAATTATAAAAATGGGGCCTTAAAATGGATTGCATTGTATAAAGTTTTTATAATCTTATTTAATATATAGCTTTTATTAGTGATATAATCAGTTTGAAAGTAGCTTAATTACTCGTTAAGTTGTTATGATTCTCTCATTATTCCGTAGTGTATAGTAATAGTAATATGTTTTAAAACACAACACCAATTAATCGATCGATCACATGTTTAATCTTTATGGAAAATAAGTAATATCAACATATATATTACATGGAAATAAAGTCCATATAACCAAGATGTAAAAGTTTTATAAACCACAAATATCAAGTGATATGAAACACGAGTTTTTTAGTGACAAAAAAAAGATGCACAAAATCTATGGAAGACACCAAATTCCAAAACATCATGATATAAATGTGTTTGTTTGGACATGAAATTTCATGTCCTTGCACTTCTGATCATGGTCAAGTTGGTAAAATTAAGAAAATAATATGATAGATTCAAGTAGTTTTTATATTATTGAATTTTTTTAATTTTTTTTGGATAATGTATACTATTGAAATTTGTCATGCATGGGTCATGTTAACTTAGTTTTGTTCTAAGAGTTTTGTGTAGTTAAATTTAACTTTTAACTATTTATTAGACAACGAATTTATAACTTTATTTGGTTATAGATAGATGATTGTTACACCCAGTTTCATTTTTAAACCAATAAGAAAAATAGTCAATGAAGAGTTGAAAACATGTACAATACAATAAAATTTTGGTTGAAAATTTGTATAAGAACTAGTTAATTTCTTTTGAACCAACGGGTCAACATAAGAAAATGGTCAATGGTCACCGTTAAAATTTGTCAACCATTGACTAAAAAAAGTCATTTTCATAAATCACTTTTAACCAACTTTTCCAAAATATTTACAAAAACGGTAACAAGCTTCATATCACAACCTGATCCCTAATCACCCTCGAACCCGTACATACATCAACCTTGAGCTTTGCCTTGAGTTATACTCTTTGACCTGATTGATCACCTAAGGACACACACACACACTATGACACGTAAGCTCGAAAGCTTAGTGAGTACAATGTGTTGTTGACACCTCGAAAATAAACCCAACAAATAAAACAGTTTTTAAAGAACAATTAATTAAAAGCAACTTAACAGCTTGATACTTAAACAACAACTTAATGTAAAGCAACTCGATCTTTTAATCACTAAAACACTACTATGTACTTACAATCACAACTTATCGCAACTTTTTTGTGCCACCCGCACTATTCCTAAGCATTGGATCGAAGCTAGGTAATGAGCACTAGACTCATTTAACACTCTTTTTGCCACATCAGCAATAACACCCTTTTTGCCACATCAGCATTAACACCCTTTCTGTCACTTCGGCATAATCACAACTAAATATAATACATTAGTAGTGAAGTGATATAAAATGACTATTCTGTGCGTGCTCCTAGTTTGGGAAAGCAATGTACTCACTTGGGTTCTCCTGCAAATAAATAATTGATATCATCTTTGCGTACGGTCCAATTCAACAAGCTAGCCAATGTAATAACAAACATATAAGTAACCACATAAGTGATACATTATGGGAATGTACACGCGGTAGAAAAATTACGTCAATCGATCGAGATCTGGTAAAGGATCGGTCATCCGAAAATTAGGATTCATTTCTTGTCGCAAATATTCACTTGTTATAACTACTATAGCTATTCACCTTTAAACTACCCCTAATGATTATATCAATTATTATTATATGACTTAAAAACATACTGAGAGGGCCATGGCCGTAGTGCAAGAATGTCATGCCCATGGCGTATTGTTGGCGGCTACTGAGGTTTTCTTCCTTTTAGATGATTATTTAGCTTAGACGTGCATAGCATTCAATCAGTTTCTAAATTTTAATATTTGTTGGAATTTTTGTATAACTAGGGTTATGATTTCAACCGGATAATCTCTGTGAGTCGTGTGGATCACTTTCCAAAAGAGATATTTCGACCTTAACGTGCTTGGGTTCACGAAATTCGCTTTGGGATAAAACCAGAGAATCGTTCAGTTTATGGCACCAAATCTGAACGCGAAATTGTTAATGTGTGTGTTTCTATGTTTGTCTCAAATGCATAAAACAATGATATAACCAAAAAAACCCGGCAGTTATGAATCCGGGTCAAATAGTCAAACGAATATAGTTAAATTCGTTGTTGTTTCGGGGCGCAGCCAGGGGCTCTGCCCTTTGGACCCCGCTAGGGGCGTTGCCCCTTGGATCCCACATGGGGGCGCAGCCCCCTTGACCCCCGCAATCTTGGTTAAGTCCGTGTTTAGTAACTTAGCCGGGTATGCACTCCGTGTTGGTACATGTCATGTGATAATAGGTTTCTAGTTTGTATCGAGTCTTGTATGTAACTAGAAAACGCGAAATGTAATAGTTAGGTATTTTAACAAGTTCGGCGAACTTGTGGCAGACGAACTAGACAAGTTCGCAGCGAACTTAACAGGTTCGTGGGCCAGCGAACTTGGCAAGTTCGCCAAGCCCAAGCCCGGCGAACTTGTACAGAATAAACCTAAAATTCGTTTTATTTTGTAATCACATTTTCCAGAGAGTTTTAGAGAAGTTACGGGCGAACCAAGAGTTTGTGATTGATTGTAACTTGGTTAATATCAATAAAAGACTCGTATTGCTTATAATCGATTCGTATTATTGTTTAATTACACGTTTAACGTTAGATTGACAATATTCAGGGATTTCGCACCTGAATACGGTTTGTAACCTCGTTGTAGATCAAGATAACGGGACTTACACTCCGCATCACTTACCCCGTGTCCACTAATACACCAATGCACTAAAATATACAACAATATTCACAGTTCATAAATATATTTGATCACTTTGGCTTTCCTGGATGCGTGTGCATAGTAATTTCAAAGTTCACGCATGTGTGGATGGTGTTTAGGGGATGACACTTATAAAAGAATCAGTATGCAGAAGCCGACCATGCCCATTTTTTGCTGCTGGACTTAAATATCCGAAATTTGTGAGTGAGGCAATAAACTTTTTGTACTCATTTACTTGTAAACATACCAATCCATTTTGTCATCTATAATTCTTTGTGCATATGTTTATCTTCATTTGTCTAATAATTGGCAAAGATGGTGAGGGTCAAAGAACAAAAGGTGGATATGTAAAGCATGAGACTTCTAAATTCGCTGGAATGTTATTAGCATTGAGAAGCGTAATCTTTTGAGTGGATCCGAATGGGTCGGTTCTGGTTAGATCATACCTGCAACCACTCATAATATTAACTTGCTTCATCTTAAAATTTGGCACGTTTTGATCTGTGCAAACATTCGTCACTTGTGACTTGATATAATTCTTGGCCGTTACTCAACCCGCCCATTTTGACCACACAAAAATTCACCACGTCTTACCTAAAATAATTTTGACCGTACCTGACTCGCCCATTCTTTTACTACCACAACCACCCTTTTGATGATGATTGAAAAATATATGTTTAAAGCAAGTCCAATGCTTGAAGGATCGAAATGTAGATAGCCTTAGTCACAAACCACCATAATGGTCAGACTATTTGCTTACAAGAATCAAATTTCTGTGGGATGCTAAATATTTCAAGAAATCATGTATGGATATGTTTTTTAGATATATGGATTCAAGGGTGAAATTCAATCAAGATGCAAAAATCAATAAAAATACTCCCGGCTTTGAGATGGTTCTAGACTTCTGGTGGGCACCTCCATCTGAATCCCAACAGTGAGACAACTTTGTATCAACTTATTACCCTACAGAGTTCCAGTCGATGAATCAATGGTCAGACAACTTCGTATCGACTTCTTTTTTTCTTTCTATTACTGCATTCATTTGTTGTTATTTGTTCTACAAGTAAAGTTGATATTGATATTGCTTATTTATAAAAATGTTGCTTTCTATTGATGTTTTTGATAGATTTTCGTATATATCACAAACTCATTACATGTATTTTTATGTCCAAACAAGTTTCAACTCTAATAGTACTATATGTAATTTTAAAAATTAAACCGGCATGGTAATGTATGTTATTTGTATTTATATGTCGACTCAGGTAGTACATAATCGTGAGTTACCTCTTAATAACAAATAACAAATCTTTTGTTTTTCTAATCTGTATCCACAAAATCTTGAAAGAATACTATTGGGACCGTAGAATGTTCATGAAGCGATATAAAATGATGTTGCTGCATTTTCCATGTGGCAACAGGGGTCAAAAGGGTTTGGAAAGTACAAATTTGTCACAAGTTGGTCAAAGACGGCATCGATTTTGTACTAGTTGCAGATGAGGTGCAGATGAGGTGTACAGGATGAGGTGTACCGGATGTTTGTCACCGTTGGGCTAAAAGTGTAGAATGAAGCTTTAACTGTAAACATTTGAATTGAAGTATTGTATTGAATAATTATGTATGCATGTATATGTTGTATTGGAATCTAGGGAGTTTTTGTTTTAAAACTGTAACTATGTATTATCATATTTCTCTCTAGGGTGTTGGTACATAATACGTCTATTTGGTCCACAGTTTGGTTTAGTGAGGAAGGCATGAGACCTTGATTTGATGTACTGGTGCGTAAGGATGCAAACAATTTGAATTTTTATCAAAGAGATCGAACTCGACTAGAGCTTGTTTGGGCTATACTTATCGAGTTTAAATTCGAAATGTGTGCTTAGACTAAAGTTGGATTCTTCTTGATCTCTATGTAATTTTATATCATCTTTTATTCAAACAAAACATTAATTTAATTTGTTGTTTTCAATTTTCTAAACTCTAATTTTGTATTGCGTAATCCGTATAGCCTTTGATTGGTGTTGTCAAAGACACGTGACACAAACATACCAAAAATTAAAACATCTAATTTCTTTTTCCGTCACACTGCCGTTAAATAAAACGTCGCCGTCTATCTTTCCTAAACCCTTCTTCATCACTCGTAAATTTGTTGGATCACTTTACATCTTTACATTTCAAAATTTTAAATCTCATTTCCGTAATTTTGAGATCATTCAAACCTGAGAACTGATATACAAACCCTAGGCTAGGGTTTATATAGCATTACATATGGCAGGTACATCGATTGCAGGACTACAAGATCATCTGAAACTAGCGAGGGAATATGCTGTTGAAGGACTCTATGATACTTCCGTTATCTTCTTCGATGGCGCGATTGCTCAGATCAACAAGTAAATGGATCTATTTTTATTTAATTTTTCATTTCTAATTTATACATAATTACTCCACATTGTTGTGAACTTTAGAAATCGAGTTATTATATGTTAGCTATGTGAAGAATGAATCAGTATTTAGGTCAAATTTAACGAACTGTTGGAGTATATCAGTATGTAAGTTAGTATATCAGTTTATGTTGCTCAGATCCACAAGTATGTATATATATATATATATATATATATATATATATATATGTATTTACTGTTTTCAGTTCAAATTTATACAAAATTACTGCACATTGTTGTGAACTTTAGAACTCGACTTAATATATGTTAGCTATGTGAAGAATGAATAGGTATTTAGGTGAAATTTAACGAACTGTTGGAGTATATCAGTATATATGTTAGTATATGAGTTTATGTTTCTCAGATCAAAAAGTATGGACATATATATGTATTTACTGTTTTCAGGTCAAATTCACACTTTATTACAAGCACATTGTTATTAAGTTTAGAAATCGAGTTACTAGATGTTAGCTCTGTGAAGAATCAGTAGGTTTTTAGGTCAAATATATCAACTGTTGGAGTATATAAGTTTATGTTTCTTAGATCAACAAGTATATACAGTTTTTCTTCTTCTTCTTCTTCTTGCTTTTGGTACAACTTAATAGTTAACAAGTAATAACAAACACATTGTTGTGCAATTTTAGAAATTTGAGTTACTAGATGTTAGTTCAGTGAAAAATCAGTAGTGTTTTGCATCTAATATAACGAAGTTTTGGAATGTATCATATATTTATGTGTTGTTTTAAGTTCAAAGTTACACTTAACAACATGAGTGTAGTCTTTAAATTTAGGAATTGAGTTGCTAAATGTTAGTGTTGTGAAGAATCAGTAGGATTTAGTTGAATTGGAACAAATTGTCACTTGTCAGAGTATATGAGTATAAATGTTATTTTACACTTGAAAACTCACACATTGTCGTTAAATTCAGAACGAGTTATTAGATGTTAGTTCGGTGAAGAATCAGTATGTCTATAAGTCAAATGTAACAAACTGTTGAGTATATAAGTAGAGTCCACGTATTCTATTTATACAGAAATTTAGGTTATCACATTATAGACTTGATCTTGTTAGATGATGTTTCCTTCACTTGAGCTCCCTTGATGTTTACCTAGTTCAAGTTTATACCCAAACTCACACTTTGTCATCATATTTATATATTGAGTTACTAGATGTTAGCTCTGTGTGAAGAATAAGGAGGAATTCTGTTGAAATTTAGCGAACTGTTGGATTTGTGCACACACCGAGATGTTTCCACTTCATTTCTGTGTGGAGTTATGTACACAGAGAAGTTTAAAATATTGTCCAAATATTGTGGATCTCTTGGTAGATTGGAGGTACTTTCAACACTAGTGCAAATGGTAAGGATATCTATATATTATACTTTCATCTCTTGTGTATGACAAGGAACCACAAAGGCCTTTTTTTCGTCTTGAAAAGCTGAAAATCTTGAAATATTATAAAACAGCCAAAAGAGAAATTACGGAGTCCAGTGAAGCTATAAGGCAGAGCAAACACAGGGAAAAAAGGTTCCTAAGAAGGGAAAACACCAAAGGTAAAAATGAAACGTACACAAAAGATTACAACACACTGGAATGAAAAACCCTCAAGTCTGAGTATATAAATTATGCTTCTTGTTTGATTTATTACATGAGTAATGTTTGCAGTACGTACGGATTTAGGTTTCCGTATTATATAATATATACGTGATCTTGTGAAGATGTTTCAGTTGGTTTCTATTTTCTAAAAGTACTTAGAGTCTTAGACTAGAGTTTTAGTATTCCATCACAGCATTTTGATTTGGAACCTACTCACTTGGATATTGTTTTGATCTGTTAGGCACTTGAGTTCCCTTGATGATCCACTGGTTCGTTCAAAGTGGATGAATGTAAAGAAAGCTATCTCAGAGGAAACAGAAGTTGTAAAGCAATTGGATTCTGAGAAGAGGTCTTTCAAGGATGGTTCAGTTGGTAGAAGGCCGTCATCACCTCCTATATCTACTAATAAATCATCATTTGTTTTTGAACCGTTGGATGAGTATCCAACTTCATCCAGTGCTCCAATTGATGATCATGATCCTGATGTGTGGAGACCACCTAGTCGAGACACTTCAAATAGAAGATCTGCAAGAGGTGGAGTAGCAGGTACGAGGAAGTCACCACAAGATGGAGCTTGGGCCCGAGGTCCTTCTACCAGAGGTGGAGCAACTGCTCGTGGAGGAAAAGCTGTTGCTTCTAGCAAGGTTAACTCGGGAGTTCGAGCATCAACAAATGGGAAAAAAGGCACTGGCTCAGGGAAGCCAAATTCTGCTAAGGATGATTCTGGGGTATGTTTCAGACATTGTTGATTCATGAACACTTTTTTGATTGCTTTTCAAATCATGTTAGTGCTCTCTCATGGGTGATTTAGTTCCTCTATATTTGGTGAATGTGAGGGGGTGTGGGGGAGTTATGATCCTATAATTGCTTTCAATGTACCATGGATGTATGCACTAGTAAGATGCCTTCCTGAAACATGGTCCACTTCCTGTTTACATGTTCATACTATAGAAAGCAAAGGTACCGCACAAATGGAACTTTGCGCCCATGAATGCTCGAAGAGTCTAGTGATTTTTATAATATTTTTGCATCACCGAAGTTTTTAGTATGTCAGATAGGAGTATCAAACCATTAAATGTGCACTCTTACATATTTGATCTAATATGAGGAATTTGTATCCACTTCTTAAATCCCCATTATCTTGTAATTACTAGAATGGAGATGCTGAAGAGCACACATCAAAGCGTGGTCAGTATGAGGGGCCTGATCATGACTTGGCTGCAATGCTTGAAAGGGATGTCTTAGAAAACACTCCTGGAGTGAGATTTGATGATGTAGCAGGCTTGACTGAAGCAAAAAGGCTTCTTGAAGAAGCTGTAGTTCTACCCTTATTGATGCCTGAGTACTTTCAGGTATAAATATTTTTCGCATCCTTTTAGCAGCACACACTTTTTCTATGTTCATTTTTCCGATGGCCTCTTACGCATATGCCTGAGACCAATACACTCTGCCCACTGTTTACGGTGACAATAAGAGAATCTACAAGCTTTCAACAGCTTTTTTACGTCAGTAATAACTAGAGGTGGCAAAATGGTGAGATCGGGATGACCCAAAACACTTTTTGTTCAAATAAATTAGTTATTTTTCATAATTTGTGTCAAGTGCGATTGAAAAAAAATCATATTTATTCAATGTTAATCTGGTTAGTTCTGTATTAAATGATATGAGGTTTTAATGCATTAAATGTAAAGTTGGACGACTTTTGACATGTTTGACTTGTTTGCTTTTTATGTAGTTTAACCATTTTGATCATTCTCAAGTATATGGGTTGAAATTGTCACCTGTAATAATGACTTAGTATCTTACTCATTTGTAAATAGCTTGAAAGTTGAGTGAAAAAAACAGATGAACTTGTGTCCTGCACTCCTGCTTAGTCAGTATATCAGACTTTGGAGTATCTTCAACCAGCATAGTTTTCTTTGTGCATGTAGGCAGCTTATGTGTTTTTTCATGCATGCACAAGTCTTAATCTTATGTTACTTTCAGGGGATTAGGAGACCATGGAAAGGTGTTCTTATGTTTGGTCCACCTGGTACTGGAAAAACACTACTGGCTAAAGCAGTTGCTACCGAGTGTGGTACCACATTTTTCAACGTTTCTTCTGCTACGTTGGCTTCGAAATGGCGGGGAGAAAGTGAACGCATGGTTCGATGCTTGTTTGATCTGGCGAGAGCTTATGCTCCAAGCACAATATTCATTGATGAGATTGATTCTCTTTGTACTTCTCGCGGGTGAGTGTTTTTCCTCTTCCTATAAAATATGTGTTTGTTTACTAGAGGTGGCAATGGTCGGGTCGGACGAGCTGGGCAACAGGTCAAAATGGGTTCCGTTCGAAGTTTAAATGGGCAGCCTTTTGATACTGATTGAAATTTGTCCAGAGGATATATATTTTCTTTTTACTAGTAGCGTGTCAGATATGATAGCAAGAATTATCATATATCAAGCACTGAGTACCGAATATTGAATGATTCAATATATGTATGAACCTTGAAATTTTGAGGGTTGAAGGGTTTTCAATGCGTATAACTTTCACTCTAGAAAACGTAAATTGATTCTAGATTGAGGGTAGTTTCTTTATTATAAAGATATCTTATATTTTGTTAGCACTTTTTGGTGAAACAACACTGGTCTCTTAATGATTCAGATTTTGATGACTATCTTACTTCATTATTATTTAAGTGGTATTTAGCACTTAGTTGATGCGTCAAATAACCACCGTTAGTAAGTGAGTAGGTCGTCTTTCTAATGCAGGTTATTCCATTAACAATTTAACATAATCATTGAGCACTAACAAACAGGGTCTTGATTTTTTTCAATATAAGCGTATCTTGTGCAAGTATGAAAGTTTATAAATGGTATACACTATACACTGATAGCACTTAGGACAATATTGGTTGTAGTTACAAGATGACTTTGTTATTGCCTTGCTAGCTATTAGGGGGTGTTTAGATATGCATTATGGTACTGATTATTCTGATTTGAAGTAGCAATAGTCAATTTTTAAATGATTGGGTAAAATATATCCTGTTCCAATGTATCTAATTATTTAGGGATCTAATAATCAGTTTTGGACAATCAGTCAACATAATTGGTTACCTAAGCTTAAACTGTAGTTACTAATCTAAGGTTTTAAACCTGGTCTATTTCATATGTTCAGAGCTTCAGGGGAGCACGAGTCTTCCCGGAGGGTGAAATCTGAACTTCTAGTTCAGGTAGATGGTGCAAACAGCGCAGACACTAACGAAGATGGTAGTCGTAAAATAGTGATGGTTTTGGCAGCTACAAATTTTCCATGGGATATAGATGAAGCGCTAAGGTCTACTATTATATAAGATCACTTTTTGCCCCTTCTCAAGATTTTCACTTACTGTAGGAATTGTTTGTTTGATGCGTATTGCTCTCCGGGTTTTCGCAGGCGACGTCTGGAAAAGCGTATATATATTCCTTTGCCAAATTTTGAGAGCAGAAAGGAGCTGATAAAGATCAACTTGAAGACTGTTGCGGTAAAGTCACTCACTTGATCAATATTTGAACTAGAGGTGGCAACTTGGGCTTGTAGGGAAACAGTTTCAGGTTGAAACGGGGCATTTGTTAGTATGGCTCAAAATGGGCCAGGTCGGGTTGGATGCCTAATCCCACAAACACCTTTTATCCATTTTTGATATATTATATATAAAATATATAAATAGTTAATGCTTTATACAACATTTAGAAGGTTGTATACTTGTATGCATTATAATTATACGTTGGGCGACTTCTAGCCTGATTATTTCCTCCTTTAGCTAAGTTGTTCTGATTTCAACCATGTTACCCGTTTGAGATAAAAAAACAAATCCAAACCGACCCACTCAACAAATAGGTGGCAAAATGGGTAAGTCAGGGGTCAGTTAACAGATTAAAATGGGGATATTGTACTGGTCCAAACAGTTTGATACTAAATACTATTTTATCAAATTAAATTTCTTGTTCAGAACTTATACTTTTTTCTCTAATAAATAAGATTATAAAAACTATATTAGCGCAATAATAATATTCTAATTTCTTAAATACAGTGATTTAAGAGGTCATGTCTATTGAAAATAAAGTCTGTGCTACTTGTACCCTGTTTGAGCCGTTTCCTTTTCAGCTAATATTTTGTGTAATACACATTTGACCCGTCAGAGATATAACATAACTTGAATTGATACATTCATAAATAAATGAGTTAAAAAGCCACATCCCAACATATGACAATTAAAGATTAAAGAAAATGATATTGATCTTGTGAATGTATTTAGCAAAGGACTGACTGAACCTACCATGCTTTGTATATATCAGGTAGCCGCTGACGTAGACATAAGTGATGTAGCTCGTCGAACGGAGGGATACAGTGGTGACGATTTGACAAATGTATGCCGAGATGCTTCATTAAATGGAATGCGTCGGATGATAGCTGGAAAGACACGTGAAGAAATTAAAAACATGCCTAAAGATGAAATTGCAAAAGACCCAATCGCGATGTGCGACTTTGAAGAAGCCATCAAAAGAGTCCAACCTAGTGTTGCTGCAGCTGATATTGAACGCCATGAAAAGTGGTTTTCAGAATTCGGATCTGCATAAGAACATTCAGAATCAAATCAAGAATGACTCTAGAGGTGGTGATTTTGATCCATTTACTTATAAATGAGTCGATTTTAATTCATATCTTAATTCTTTTTTATTTTAAAGGGTTAAATGGGTCAAATTAAAAAAATTTGAGCTAAAAGCTAAACATGTCAAAACGGGTTGAAAGTAATTCAAGTCTATGTACCTACACCTGACTCAATACTTAGATTGTTTCCCTTGAAAGAAGTTTTTAACAAATTGACCAAAAAGTGTTTACGAGTCACCTCAAATTCTAAATTTCATATTTTTGTTTCGTGTGGCCAGATACAGGGATGGTCGTTACTGGTGTGTTACGTGTTCTTGCTAATCGCTAATCAGCGCTTGCCTTCTTGCTGTTGTTGCATAGTGTACAACTAATTAATGCAGTAAAATGCTTTTGTATCGGCTCTGAACATCGTCTGGACGGCCAAAGGCGTAAAATAGAATTCAATTATGTATTTTGTTAATTTGTGTTTTGTTTGGAATCATGGACCGTGTATACTGAATGTTGTAACTGAGGAATGTTTATTGGCATATCAAAGTTGTGTGAACACTGACATAGAAAAATAACATTATCATCAAACCAAAAATCACAAAAGTTAATAGGATAGCTTTCCCCGCCCCCAGACTAATGTTGGTGGACTTTACAAAGAGCAAATTATATTTTTGTCCTTAGTTTTGGGTATAAAAGTATTTAGCTAGGCTTCACTCTAACTTCATTTATTATTCCATGCGAGACAGCTTAGTGTTCTTACTCGAGCTCGATTAACATATTCCAATGACTACTAACTTGTGGTTTCTGCGTCTTTTATGCCTTTTTGCCTTCTTTTCGTATTCTCTTCAAGGTATGTACACATAACAAAGCTTTTAGGTACTGTTATCTGTAATTAAAACGGGTTTTGTTACGTTGTGACACACTACATGTTGCGTTGTGGCACTCTATGGATTGGAAAACATCTATACTCCTACATATATAGATGTACCAGAATCGTTATTAAAGAGAGTTAAAAATGTACATGTGAAAGAATGTTTCCAAAAATAAAGTGAATTTGCAATATGTGTTGCAAATATACATGTAAGTTTTGGTGTTTAGTTAATGATATGAATTTATATTTGGTAAACTTATTTCATTCGATACGGCTTATAATTTTTACTCTAGCTTGATTAGCATATTCCAATGACCACGAACTTTCATTTTCTTTGTCTTTTATGTCTCTTTGCCTTCTTTTAACATACAGGTTTACATTTTCCTTAAGCATTTAACTTAACGTATATAACTTGCAATAAACTAAGTAATAATGTGGTTTTGTTTTGTAAAAAGCAGACGATGTGTGTACCAACAAAGACTGTGGAGAAGGAAAATGTGTACCCGATCTACTCGGATTATGGTTCCATTGTGAATGCTATCCTGGTTGGCAGACCATCATGGTTGGACCCATGCCCTTTGGCTCATGCATCATCCCCAATTGTTAGCCTCCTAATTCACCGATTTATCACTATATCATTTCGTATGATCATGATGGTTCATTAGTTGATTTAACATAACATAAATCGGCTAATATAATGATTTATTGCAGGCACAATGGATTTCTCATGTGGTGGTAAGTATTCTCCGGCACCTCCAGTTCCACTTCCACCTCCGTTGATTAATTTCAGTAGTCGTAAGCATCGTTCAATCCTTCCTCCTGTTATTTAGCGTTATGAAATAGTTATGTATTTTCACTTTTTTCCCGAGTCTGGTTACTCTACTAATTTATATGCAACTGGGGTCGCTAGACTTTTAACTGACATGTTGATATGTCGCTTCATAACGAGTTAGTGACAGAAGATTTTGTCCTATATGTCATTAATTAAAATGACCTATTTAACCTGTCATGCTAAGTTTAACGACCCCATTGCGTGTACGTTAACAGAGTATCCAAACCAAACAGGGGGGAAAAATGAAAGTAGAGAACTATACTAGTTCATTCAATCATTGATATATCCTATCATTTTCCAATGAGTTAATGGAGAATTTATAAGTTTATAAATAACATGATTTTTCGTTGGATTTGGCAGCTTGTAACTTTGTTTGGTGTGGCGATGGTGATTGTGTGGTGAGCAACACTCAACACTACTGTCAGTGTCACGAACGAGCTGCTAACTTGTTTGATAATCCAGAATTCATTTGCATACAACAATGTAACCTCTAGTTTTTTTTTTTTTTGCTCTCTAATATTTGTGGCTAGATTTGCTTTGCATATTTGAAACTTTGAAATGAGGTGAGTTAGCTACATTTATGCAGGCTATATGGATGGCGATTGCAATCACCTTGGTCTTGGCCCGCCACCACCGCCCCATAGCACGGCCTCACCTGGTGCTCGTAAGTGTATTACGAGTTGTTGTTAATTTATCTAATAACATTTTCCCTCAATAGTTTGTTGGCATGTTTGTAGCGATCGTTTTGGATGTTATCGAGGGAAAAAAAAACATTATTTAATACTTCATCCTTCTTGAAATAACTATTTACATTATCATGTTAACCTACTTATTTTCCCTAAATAATAATTAATTAAAAATAACGAGTTTGATTAATTTATATTACAGTTATATACTCCATCCGTCTCAAAATAAATGTCCAAATTACTATTTAATATCTGTTTTAAAAAAATTGTCCACTTGAAAAAACTAACTACTAAATCTCATTAAACTTCTTATTTTACCCCAATTTATTACTCTTAATTATTTAATTCTTAACAAGTTTCAGTCAATCTTGCTTTAAATAGGGCAATACTGACATTTTATCAATCTATCGTAATTCAAAGAATTTGTTTATGGACATTTTTCTTGAGACGGAGAAAGTATTATACAAGTTATTTATATAGTTTAAAAATCTAAAATTGACTATCTGTGATTTAACAATCAACAATTAGCAAACAAATATTTGGGCTTAGGGCTATCTTTTAGAGTCGGGCTTTGGTTGTTAGATAACAAAAAGGTGTGCTACACTATAACACTAATGTGATTTCCCCTTATTTAACCACAAAGAAAACGGAAAATAGAAAAAAGAAAAAAAAAAAACACATACAAAGTTATGTTATACTCTCTCTTCCATTTTAATATTTCACATTAGTGTCTTTGTTTGTAGTAAAAAAATTGTTTATTTGTGAAAAATAATTATTAAAAATTATTACTTAGCCTCGAATATAAATGCATAATTGAAATTCATCAGACTTATATTAAATTCGAAATAAAAATGTTGAAGTAAAATAAAAGTGGAATGGAAGGAGTAAAATGTTATTACATTGTTTTTTACACTTGTTTTGATTTTTTTTTTCTTTCTTAAAAGACTACCATGCCTCAAACTCATTATACTTGAATTATAATTCAAGTAATTATTTCTGTATACTTTTGCAAGAAAAATTACCGATACAACTTCAATTTTATTTTTATTTTGTAACAGGGAAAAACGACGCATCGTATTCATTTAGAAAGCTCCCGCCGGTCCTTCTTGCAGTTTTCGTCACAATTTTTCTATCTAAAATGTAACGATATTGGGACGATAAAATCAAAGGAAAGAGCAAAGATCGATGAGAAGATGTAGTAGATCGGTGTATGTCATGACTATCGTAGAAAAGTAATAAGTTGATAGTTACCAGCTTTGTTTACTAGCTTCTACGAATACGAGTATCTTAGTTATTTTTAAGGGTTAATAATTAGTTGACGTAGAAATATATTATTGACAATTATGTTTTATTTTGACATACATATTGATTAAATTAAAATGGCCATCCTCCTACACATGGATTTTTCTGTGCGTAAATACTTTAATCTTGTTTTTGTAGTTGCTAGGTTAAAGCGTCTTTTATCACGTTTATGCTTATAATACCGCTCCATATTCGAAAAGGTAACCGTGCCCAACGTATTGAATTCGCGCCATTGCCTACCATAGAACCGCTTCAAATATTTGATGTGACCGCTCCAAATGTGTTTATTTAGAACGGTTGTTTGACCGCTACAAAAGCTGTTTAGTTTTTAGTGGCGTCGGCATCACGCGCGATTTGTGTCAAAAATTAGTGCAACCAAGGCACGTGACTACAAAACGTGGAGGTTAAAGTTTAGTAGTAGTATTTTATTGCTTACTTGGTCTAATTTACCTAGTCTAAATTCCCTAGTCTTATGGTTTGTTAGTGGTCAGTTAGTGGAGTATTTAGTTGCTAATTTTATGCATTCAGTTAGTAGTGGTGATGGAGAATAAATCTATAAATACACTATGTAACTTGGACGTTAAAGTAGTACACATTTCATTTTATTCCAAATAGTCATTCTCTCTATATATTTCCGTACACAATCTCAATCACAGTAACAATATCCCTTCTTTTGTTTTAATTTGTTCACAGTTTTAGATGGCCTTTTTCATCACCATATATATCCGTTTGTGTACTAGTGCTAGCACACTCGAGGTTATTATTATTTATTACTATTTGTTTTTGTACATTTTTCAATGTCGATTTCTTTTTTATGGTAGATGAGGTTTAACTCTTCCTTCTACGCGATTCTACTAGAACGTGTCAATAAGGTAGCAAATAGGTGTTCCAAATGTCGAGTTTAAAATAAGTATTAAAAAATTGAATCGGAATATTATATATGTATATCTGTGAGAACGCATCATAATCATCCATTTTTAATCAAAGAACCTGATTTTGACGGTGATAATTTTGTAAATATTTTGAAGGCTGATTTTGGCGGGTTCACATAAGTTTTGCCGGGTGAAGTTTAATCTTTTTGGTTCACAAAAGTTTAACATGGTGAAGTTTTGGTTTTTTTTTTTTTTTTTTGTTAACAGCATGTTTGAAGTAGTGAATCAATATGTATAAACCTTAACCTCTTCAAAACCTAATGTTAACTAAAAAAAATTAATTTCATCTCATCAAAAGTTATGTGAACCTATAAAAATAAACATTCATAACTTCATAACCTTATGTTAACAAAAAAAAAAGTCACATCAGCAAAGCATACGTGAACCCGTGAAAATCAATTTTCAATTTATTCACGTACTAAACAATTAATTCGATTTCCGCACTTGTTGATCATTGAATTCGAAGCAAAAGATCCAGCAATGGAACTTCAAAAACATAGTGGGATTTGAATCACATACAAAAAGTTGTACTGCAATGCCGGAACATTGCGTAATGGTAATGTTAATATTGTAACTAATCCAAGATCCAGCAGCAAACCATTTGGGGACAGCGTCAGCTGAAGAAAATAAAAGGAAAAAGGAAAAAAAAAGAAACCATGAATATATTGGTTTTCAACTTCATAGTTTTCTTATAAAGGATAAAGAATATTTACACGATACCGGTTGTTTCAGGTTGTAAGGTCTTTCTTAGAACCACAACTGCCACAGGTTTATCATCCTCGGGATTTATATGAAGGAAAAGCCTATAGTGATCCCCGCTAGTCTCCTACAGAACAAGTACAGATTACATAATCAACCTTTTATATGGTAAAAGAAAAAAAAAAAGGATGATCTGCCGGTAAACTTACTTGCAGTCTTTTTTCTATCTTTCAGTATGTCAATTGTTTCCTTTGGGATCATGATTGACGCATTAACTATTCCAATATAATCTTAAAAATGGAAGTTAAAGTTTGTTTGGAATATTAAGACCTCTCGACTGGTTGTCTCAAAGAGTCAAAATGGACCAAAAACCGGTATACTATTAACCATCGGTGTAGTAGTGGATCCAAACTGATTCGAAAACAATATTGCAAAAGTTCAGTGTCAACCTAAAGGGCATTAAAGACTGGCCATAAAACAAAAAACTGCAATAATAAAAGCCACGCTTATAAATAAGCATTACATACAAAACTGTAGACTTTCTGAAGAAAATGGAAATAAATGGCGTAGAATCCGTAGATTAGTGATGTCATATTATTTGGAATGGATTCGAAAATCGTGATAGATAAGATTATGGAATATATTGGTACAGCGGAAACACAAAAACAAAAGATGGAATTTAATGTAAAATACAATTATACAAATAATTAAAATTTGGCACCACCAACCAATAAAATGGAAAAGCTTTAAACTAAATCGCGAACATGTGCTTAGGATAATAAACAAGCATAAATTAAAGGGTTGCTCCAGATTCTCTTCTTAGATAGAAAGAAGAGAACTGGAAAGACAACAAAATGAGTCCACATTTTCCTCTGCTTTTCTGTCCATCAAAAACTATGGAGCGGGGCCGGATCTTCAAAGTAGCCCGTAGAGCTGAGATAGGTGCGCTCAGGCTTTGAAAGCCCAAGTTGGGGGTACTTTATGTAATAATTGACTTTTGATCTCCACATCTTATCTTTGTAATCTAAAAAGTTGAAGTGCATATGGAGTGATGTAACAACAATTTTTGATAAATATGATGGATAGGCATTTGCAGCCAGCAGCTAAAGCTAGGAATCCTCTATCATAAAGGTTGTCACAATAGCTGGCATCAAGTGTCTCCAAATTTTGACATGTAATCCAATCGAGTTCCAAGCAGAAAACCCAATCTTGTTGCAAAATGATAAGTTCCATTCTTGTAGCAACGGACAACCTCTTGATATTTTAATTATAGCATCATCCTCAACAAAAGAGGACTTGGCAAGGTTAAGGATCTTAAGTTTTGAAGCAAATCCTAAACCAATAGGTGTTAAGATAGTTGAAGGGTGAAGAAGAGACTTGGGCAAGGTTTAGATACTCGAGACCACCCCCGCTTACAATTCCACTAACAACGCTCGTAGAACGAAACTGACAATCATTAGCTTCTAAACAAGCCGCACCAAGGATTTTACGACAATAAGTTATTCTAAGTACTCTGAGTTGACGACAATTTTGGTTGAGGTAAGAAATTCCACGATCTGTAATTTGAACGCACATAACAAGATTCACCTCTTTTAAGGAGGTGCATGAATTCGTTAAAATTTCTAATCCAAGATCATTAATATTTGCACTAGCAAGACTGATATCAGACAAAGGACAACCTGAAGCAATGGCTGTAAGTCCGATGTTGGTGATAGGATAACAAAAATCAAGATAAAGAGTATGTAATTTAGAGCCATATTTTACCAATAAGGATAAACATGAATCTGGGGCATTTAAGCAATAGCCAAAAGTCAATTTCTCTAATTGCTTATACCGGTTTAACAGTTTATCAATTTGGAAGTCGGGATATCCCAATCTTCCAGCTCTCAAGCAGTTCAGAAGATTCATCCCTCATTCAATCCCCTTCTATCCGAAGTCCACACCCTCTCTCTAATTATAGCTCTGTACTACCAAGCTTTTAATAATATGGCCGTGATCTGTCATTACGAGCGACTATAACAGCAGAATCAATTATTGCATGAGTTGAACAATTTGACGAATTAGCACATCCAACTTTCAAGCATTTACTACTTGAATTTTGAATATCAAGAAAACTGTGACATGTTAAACCAAAAGAATTTTGATCGATATTTGAGTTTAGTTTTTCAAATATCAAATACCAACTGTCGTCATCAACCTGCGCCATTTAATTAATAATCTGCAAGAAATTAAGGGGAATGAATGAATGAATATCGAAATTCAAAAAACAAAACTTAGCACGGAATTTGGTACCTTTGTTAATCGAGATCTCGTAATGAATTATCAACGGAGGAATGGGATCGTATGCATCTTATTCGATTTTTTTGTTTTATACCAGGAGCGGTTGATTTTGTACCCGATTACAATTTCTTGCCCTAATTTAAATCATGTGCTATTTAATTTATATTTTTAATTAGTTTACTGGGCCGTGACAACACGGGTTTAATGAAAAGGAATATTACAAATTTAATTGAGCAAGGATTTTTTAAAAAGCTCTCTCTTTTCACGTATATATATCTTAATCTTAATAAATTATATATAAAAAAATCATATAATGATGTCATCAATTAAAATTTTCTATTAATTAATTTAGTCTCTTAATTTTACTAAAGTTTTAAAATAAAACTCCTTAAATTTCTCAAAATCATTCTTTTTTTTTTCAATTTTGATACCTAGGTTCGGATAGATAGACCAATAATTAAATTAAATTATATGTTATAGATAGATTTGAATTTAATATAATCGTACAATTTAAAAGTTCAATCGTAATTTACATGTAGATCAATGTTATCAAGTAATTAAAATATGATTTTAAGTTTGGGTTCTCGGTCCAATTCCTCCTTCATGGATTATGAAGTAGATTTATTTAATTCTTCAATATTATTTAAACCAGAATATACCAATTAATATTATTCTTTTAACGATCGATTCAATTCCTCCTTCAGGGATGGAGTAGATCTATTTAATTTTTGAATATTATATAAAACATAATATACTAATTAATACTATTCTTTCGACGATTCATATTAATCCTTAAAAAATTGATATATAATATTAAATTGAATTTGAATCACCATATAATATAGAATTGATTATTATTTATGTTTACCATCTTCTTTCACCTTTTTGTTTAGGAAAAATAGTCCAAAAAGGTAATGTAAAGTCTAAAGTTTTTCAATCAAGGGAATATCACTTTCTCTATCACCCAAAAAGGACTCTTATTTTTAATTTTTGCTAGAAAATGATTGTTTTTGTTGAAAATCTTAAATTATGGGAATTGATTCTCAATTAGTTGGTTTCTTGGTTTATTGAATATGGGGTAATATTTTTTTTGGACAATTTAAAAGTCAATGAATAATTTTTCAAAGAAAATTGATAATATCTACTTCGGTTAACATTCATTAATTATGAATGTTAGAAAATTCTCTTAATATTCATTATATGATATTATAAGTTATAAAAAGTAGTTTATCTATGAATATTAACATCGATTTTTCTTAATATTTATTTGTAAAAATATGTTTTTTTACGTTTGATTATCTTTCATCGCGAATGAATAGTTAGCTTCTCTACTTCTCTAAAAAATTTGCTTCCCTCTTGATCCCTACTATATATTTTATATATTGTTTATTTCCATTTCTTGACAAAATGACAATTATATAGATTTGGATCGTATTAAATCCATGGCATACACTTAAACATAACTGTTTTTATCATTTTTATGTGTTTGTAAATCTTGATTTTAAGTTTGAATGTAAAAAATTAGTATTACTTGTTTACTGCATCATGTATTTTTATTACATATCTTGTTAATTGTTACTTGCATCTTACGTTCATTAGCATTTTGACTGAATCTTACATATTAACAAGTTTTCCGATTGAATAAAATTTTTAATTTTTGAGAATTTTTTGGGACAATTTTCAAACAGGTCTATAATTTTGTTTAAATTATAAAATAGTTCATGCCTCCATTCCCCGTGCTCCGCCCTTATAAAAAAAATACTATTAAAAATAAAACAAAAATATCATAATCTTTATTTTTAGTTACTTATATAAAAAATAAACACGAATTCATCCCGCGAATTCGTGAGTTATATTTTAGTTTTATATTATGTGTTATATTATATTCAATAATAATATGTCCATATCTATAGCATACACCTACACACATAGTTAAATATATATATATATATATATATATATATATATATATATATATATATATATATATATATATAGCAGAATGCCAGCGAGTAAAATATATAAGTTTCATATCTATTTCATATGTATTAGGTAAATTATAATAAAAATTTATATGACTGACACTACGATATGTTATTTTATAAAATAAAAAATCACCTATTTACCTTTTTAACAAAAAAAATTAAAACAAGATACCAAAAAAAACATATAAGAAATGTCCTCGCGAACTCGATGCTGGAGATGCGAGCAGAGACTATCAAATTGCATGTTCATATTGGACATGTGCAAGTTGCGATGTTGGTTGTGTTGATATTTTAACCATCAAAACATTTTTTTTAACTTGAACATTATATACTATGCATTATTTACATGAAATTGAAATCGTAATAAATTGATCAATAATTGAAATTCTCGAATAAAGTAATTAAATGTGTAAATGCAAAATTAAAAATATAAATAAACACGTTAATTTATAATTTAATAAAAAATACTATCGAGCGTTTGTTTCTAATTTTTTTAAAACACCAAAAAATGTGTGAAATTGGGAGAAATCGATTTTCGAGGCTTTATAGATGAAATTTGACTACAAAAGGTGGACAAACCGCCTTTGGCAGTTTGCTAACACGATCGGCTCGTTCCAAACTTTCCGTCGGTAATTGACACGTCTCGTAACTCTTTACGGTTAAAAAGTTATGTCATATATTTATTTGCTTAAGTTTTAATGATTGTATTTATTTGCTAAGAACATTACGACATTGTTTATTAGTGGACAGTAGACACATATTAGGTTATGCGGACTGCTTATCCAACTAAGTTAATACATTTCGGATCCAACCAAAGTCGCAGGGGTCAAGGAGGTTGCGTCTCGTTGTAGAGTTCTAGAGAAATGCTCCTAACGTGGTTCGAGAGGCAGAGCCCTTAACTGCGAAGTTCTGAGTAGCGCCCGAAACAACAACGAGAATGAACACGTAAAATGAATTCGAAAACAGTTTTGGACATATAACCGTTTTATAATCGTTAGGTTGGTTTGACATATTTACTTTTTAGGCATATATACTAGAGGGAACATAACGATAAATATATATGTGACAGTTGGCGTAGCGAGTCCATACACAGACACCCCAAAAAATCCAAAATTAAGATAAACTTCAAACCGTTTCCTGTGCCCTCCATCCATCTCTCTCACCCCACACTCTCACTACTCACTATAGCTAATTTCATCTCTCAATTTATACATGGCGGTGGTTATGGATGTTTTGCATCGGCCGGTGAAACCTCTAATCACGTCATCTCCGCCGTCAATTTCCGCCGCATATGACCGGAATTTCAATCATGTATCCAGCACCTTCAGATTACATCGCATCGCTTCTCAATTGCCTCTCAAATCAGGTCCTGTGAATTTTTGAAGAAATTGAAGTTTAGTTTTGCTCTAGTTTTATGTAGATTATGCTCATTATGTATCCAATATAAGTCTGTTTTGTTATTGTTCATTATTTCACATACATGAAACTTTTTATATGTGCGTGTATAATTACTATAATAATTTTCTCAAAATGTTGAAATGTCAATTAAGATGTTGACTTGTAGTCTTGCTTGATTAACTAAGATGCTATATCCTATGTGAAGACGATTGTCTATCTTGTTTATTGATAACGTGTTCTCCTCTCTGATTTATTCATGAATGTGAGTTACGTTTTAAAAATATCGTTATTATTGAGATATGTATAGTAAAAATAATTGATTAATTTAGATAATGTATATATAGAATCAATTATTTATTACTATACATAACTATAGTTATACTTCCAATATTTTAGTAGACATTTCAATTTTCAAGTAAGATACATATGTGTTGAAAAGGTGAATTTGGTAGCTCGAATAATGGAATGAGATATATGTAGCCAAGAAGTTAAGATAAAGGGGTTCTTCTGGTGCATCTGTATATTTTTTTCTAATAAAATAGATACAATATCAGAAATAGTTGATTATGAAATAGTGTAACTTTTCTCCTTCCATTGTCTGAGCATTTGGAAATGAGATGGCGTTCCAGAAGAACCTTACTATCCGTAAATCTTAGTAGACAATTTAAGTGTAAAGAAATGTGTACGCTTTTGAGGTGGATAGAATATCAATTGTTTGTCTGTTATAGGAAAATCACATACTTACATTGGTATTACGTGGGGATGAAATTGCGTATATATCAGAATAATTTAAGTTCTTTCGCATGTGGATACCTAATGGTACATTAGTGTTCATTACCATTTATTTAGAGCTGGCTGATACTTATGCTGGATTGACTCTCCTCTCTCTATATACTCGTATATTAAATGATTGAGAATTATCAATGCAGGGCATGGCTGTACATGGATGCAAGACACCAAAACCTATAAGGATAGTGTAGCCAACAAAGAAAGGAGACATGGTCCATTACATTCAGCGTTTTCAACTGCAACTGCTGAAATTTCTTCTGTAGAGGATCTCTTTGAATTTATATGCTCAGGTCCCCTTATAGACAAACTTGGATTCACCCCAGAGACAATAGGTGAGTCTATAGACAAGTGGTTAGAGAACGGGTTTCACGTGTGTAAACTGTTCAACCTCAATGAGCTAAACCTGACAACACCCCAGAAAGCTAGAATTTATCATTACTATATCCCAGTCTTCTTGTGGTGTGAACAGCAAATATCTGATCATATGTCTACGTTTAAAGATGGAGATGACATCCCTCCTTTAGTGGTACTTTCTAATGTTTTAATTGTTCTGTCATTGTTTGTTTTGCCATTAGGCACTAATAACCTTAACCAAAGATGGCAATAGTTGAATAGAAAGACTACATGTCCTTACACACAAAAAGTGACTTTTTTTAAGTAGTTAGTCGTTTGATGTTGTTTAAATTCATGATGTGATTGTTTATATGGAGATTTCTAAAGGTAGCAATGTGAACCCATTTACTTGAATGTGGGTTAGGTTTTTTCTGTAATGGGTCAAAATTTTAGGTTGTTTAAAGTGTTTATAATCTTCTAAACTGATTTATTATCAGAAAAATATATACTATTATAATAGATTGTTTATCGTATGTGATCATTCATAAAATTCTATAAAGAATGAATAAAAAATGCTCTCGGGTCAACCCATCCCAGACCGTTTTGACTTGGATATTTGCTCGAGTGTTTCGCTAATGCAGAATAAGCTGCTGGGTGACATCTTCTGTTGTTATGCAGATTGGTTTTAGTGCTCCACAAGGTTGTGGAAAGACTACACTCGTTTTCGCTCTAGACTATCTTTTTCAAACTTCAGGAAGGTAAAGTGCAGAGTAATGATACATTTTCATACAATAGCGATGCTGTTATGGTCATAATATTCTTTAGAATATTCAGAATTTCTAACATGTTATATTTATCAGGAAGTCTGCAACTATATCCATAGACGATTTCTATCTAACACATGATAATCAGGTGATACTCACAAGGAGTGTGGGATTTGGTACTGATTGCAATTTTGCATATTGGGGGCATTAGTTGTTTAATTAATAAATTTTATACCGTATTGTTTGAAATTTGAATTCCTCTATCAAACAAAATTTGGAGCTGGGTTAATATTGAAATGGTTTTCACAAATGGTGTTGGCCTAATATTATTTGATAATTCTGAAGGTTTATTTTGCCCCTTTATAAGAATCTTGTTTAATACGGAGTAGTGTTATACTATCATATCTAAAATAGTTTACTGAAATTCATGAATATTAAATATATTAATATAAGTTACTTTACACAAAATAGCATTACAAAGATTTAGTTAGTTGTTTTTTCTCTCTCTCTCTCTCTTTTTTTTTTTTTTTTTTTTTTTTTTTTTTTTTTTTTTTTTTTTTTTTTTGTTGCTTCATCATCTTTGATCTTTGTTTAGTCTGATGTCTAATGCAGTTCTAATTTTATTATAGGCTAAATTGAGAGAAAACAATCCTGGGAATGCTCTCTTAGAGGTACGAGTTCAGTGCACTTTTGTACCGCAGATTTTTTGACACATCAGAATTGGTGGCACCTTTTAAGTAACCAGTTCACAGGAGGCTTTTTCTTTAACCACAGTTTCGTGGAAATGCTGGAAGTCATGATCTTTCTCTGTCTGTTGAAACACTAACAGCTCTGGGGAAATTGACCAAAGAAGGTGCGACTGACACTCATTTTGTCCCACATGTGTATCCTATATATTGCGTATTCACATATTTTGGAACACAGGTATGAAGATGAAGCTTCCCAGATACGATAAAGTAAGTACACATCATACATACTTGTTTTCCGACGGACTTTCTGTCAATCTGTTTAAGTATGATTTTGAGATTCTCCCCAATGCAGTCTGCATACAATGGTAGAGGTGACAGAGCCGATCCTTCGACATGGCCTGAAGTTGAAGGACCTTTAACGGTAAGTGAAATTCATAATAGCTTGCGGGTTCAGTTCCTGTGCCTGTTTAGCCTCAGTTGTCATTGTTCCTTATGTTGTTATAATTTGGAGGGGGCAATTTTGACCCATTTTGCTTATGAATGGGTCGATTTCGGTTGTCTTTAATCCTAAATGGGTCAAAGAAAAGTTTAGCAAAAAGAGGAACAGGTCAAATAGGCCAACAAAGGTGAAAGTCACCCGAAGTCGATTATAAACATACATCTTAAAATCCTTATATTCAGTTATTTAGATTATTACATTGATAAAATAATTTTTTGTTATCATGGTCAAAGCATTCATTATTTATTACTCCCGATAAAAAGTGGACAAAAGTGTTAGCAGATCAACATAACCTGCCCCTCTCAATTTTGACCTTACTAAAAAACGGCTCATTTCAACGTGTTACTCAACCTGCCCATTCTGCTCATCTTGCCACCTCTAGTATAACTGCATATTTTCCTATTGTCACATAATCGACGTGGTTATCTAAATCAGGAATGAAAATAGAGGAAGTCAGCTCTTTGTTGCAAAAGTAGATCAAGGATAGACATAAAAAATATACTGTAGTTCTTTTGGGGATTTCACATTTATAAAAGGGTTCTAACCTGAAATATTTGATTCGTTGCTGATAGTTTCTGTGCCATTTCCATGCTTCGTCATGTAGGTAGTTCTGTTTGAGGGCTGGATGCTTGGTTTTAAGCCTGTTCCTGCTGAGGTGGTCAAAGCTGTTGATCCACAGGTTAGAGCACTTAGCACTAACATCACCTATCCATGTTTTTTTTTTCTGCGTAAATCTAAAGATGACCCAAAAGCAAATACTCTTGCAGCTAGAAATTGTGAATAAGAATCTAGAGGCTTATTATGATGCATGGGACAAGTTCGTGAAATCATGGATTATCATCAAAATTAAAGACCCAAGTTGTGTCTACCAATGGCGGTTACAGGTTTTGTGATCATTTTTGAATCGTTCCGCATATTTTTGTAGTCTATGTAGCTGAGATATTATTTGGGACAATCTTGCAGGCAGAGATTCAAATGAGAGAAGCTGGAAACCCAGGAATGACTGATGAGGAGGTATGCATCATTATATTCATCTTGCTAAAGTCATACCAATTAAAGGTGGCAAATGGGAGGGGCATGTAAGGGATAATAACCGGTGATTTCTTTTATGGTTCAAAACTCAAAACGGGTCGTAGTGACCAAAACTTTCTAACAAAAGATTTCATTTTAGTGTATATTATTTCGATAATAGTAATTTTTCAAATTAAATGGTTGAGAGAGGTTTAACGCTTCAATAATACACTTTGGGAGAGTTTGACCTGTTTGAAAATTTCAGCGATTTTCCTGTAAGCTAATTTTTATGATTTGACTTGTTAGCGATAAAACATAACTCGAATAATCTATTCATAAGTCATGTGCTAAAATTGCCACCTCTCATGCTAATAATATGCTCAAGTAGTCAAGTTGAGTGTTTGTAAACTAACATGTCCTTTTTGGTGATCCGAATTGAAGGTGATGGATTTTGTGTCAAGATATCTGCCAGCATATAACGCGTACCTCCCTACACTCTACACAGAAGGACCAAAGGGATCAGAATCTGAGCGCACCCTCCTCGTTGAAATTGATGAAGGAAGAAATCCAATCCTGGCCGGCTAGATAGACGTAACTACTATTACTGATTCATTTTTCTTCGAGTTCAAAGTCTTAATTTGTATATGGTAAAAGTCTACATAATTATAGTAATTATTCCATTCTTTATATCTAGTTCTGTGTAAATGAAAGGCATGCTACATAGACACTGCTTTATAAGATCAATTCTCCCTCTCCGTCCCTCCCTCCCTCTCTCTCTCTCTCTCTCTCTCTCTCTCTCTCTCTCTCTCTCTCTCTCTCTCTCTCTCTCTCTCTCTGTGTGTCACACACACCCATACACACACATATATATGTACATACTATTCATATTTTAGTGTATAATGCTTAATCAGTTCTACTTCACATGCGTCGGTGGATTGTACAAGTAGAAATGATATGTAGGGTGGTGGTGAGGTGACAAGATGGGTGGGTGTGGATGGGTTTGATTATAGGTCAAAACGTTTTGTTTTTGTTTTGTTTTTATTATTATTATGGGTCTAGTCGACCCGTACAGAAGTATTGGGCCAAAGCTGCCCCCCTAACACAAATAAGGTATGGTAGTTTTAGCTGTAAAACGCCAATAACTTGGAAACCTTGATGGCATTAAACATTCGAACATCTTTAATACGCAGCAAATAGAATGTGCAAGATACATAGGTACAAAAGATTGGTATGATTTTGCAAAATTTGCAAATAGACACCGGCGGAAAATACATCAGAAACATGGTCCAAACAGTAGTGTCCGACTTCAAGTATATTAATGGGACTAATCGCAACAACAACAATTCCCGTCCAAACAGCGTGCTGCAGCTTTCTTAGGGCAGCAACAACAGCAAAACATATAGTAGAAGCTGCATCAATACGTATAAACCATGAGACAGGTTCTCTTTAGAAAGGTGAGAAAGTTCATATGGTGTTTGGGTGTGTTCTAAAACTCTAAAATTTAGTATTTGAATTTGAATAATCAGGATCTGAATCTTAGCCTGTGTTAGATAATCAGATATTCAAGTGTTTGGCAAGTGCTGATTCTTTGAGAAAGTAACAGATATGATCAACAAAGAAATTTTTGTGACAGAATGAGAAATGTTTTGTAAAAGTATAGCAATTATACTTTACCCATGGATAAGGTGTCAAAACTAATTATCTGACCCCTAAATAATCAGATGATAAGAAACAGAAATTTTAAGTGACATTATAACAATCAGACAAGCAGTTTAAAAACGCAAATCCAAACACCCCTTAGAGCAAATTGAAATAAAATGCAGTTGAGAAGGTATACGAACCAGGCGTATAGGCCCCTTTCCTCCTTTCGTTTTTGGACATCCTGATGATGTGCTTCTGACATCTCTTGTGTGTTCAAATCTGGTTTCTCTGAAAGGTATGCAGTGCTTGTAACATGAAAGAAATAAAGGAGGGTATGATATGAGTATAAAGAAGGGTATTGAGTTGTATGACTAAATATAAAGAGGGTGGGTAGTTGGTAGTTATAAACCAACAGTAGACATTAAGATTAAAGCCCCCCACCCCAACTATATTTCATTTCCGCTTTAATACATCCAATGAGCTACAGAGTTTAACACGTTAATGTGGTTGGCGCTTGTTTAGAATAATTAACAGTTCGAGTTAGACATATCTATCCTGTGTCACTGTGGTAATGACACATCAACCAACTAGATAATACGATAGAACAATTGTATTAGCTTATTTAGTTGACATGTTTATTTGGTAGTTGGACTGCAAAACTAATGCCCCCATTTGATTCGTATAATGTTTTTGAAGGAATTGGAATCTGTTAAACGAACTGGAATTTAGATGAACTGAAATATGAACGAATTAGAATCTCAATGAATTGAATCTGTTATGTGTTTGGCTGACAGGAAATGAACATGACAACGTGTAGCATAGTCACTTGCTTATGTGTGCAACTCAACTACAGAGTTAGGTTCTTGTATTGGTCGTTGTAAAAGCAAGAACACGAATAAGGGTTTCGATTCCATGCCTTTGTTGTCAACTAAAATTGTTGATATCTACCATCATAAATTTGTGCATGACTAATCATAGCGACAGATGGGTAGAACAACTTTGTTTGTGTTCACAAAATATCTACTGTATCATTAAGTTATGTTTACAAAATGTCTCTTGTACGTAGCGTATTAGGCCAAAGACAAACTTTGTTCAGTCTATATGTTTAACCAAGCTCAGGGAGTAACAATTAAGGGACATCACATGGGAGTACTAACATAATAGTACTTACGAGTTATGACTACATACATAGTTATGGCCTTATGGGATTTGGTGGTTGGTAGTTAGAAAAAGGCAAAGATGGTTCACTTTCTTCATCATAGAAGATGTAATACCATCAACGCACATGATAAATCGATATTGTTTTCAAGTTATGTTTACATAAGGGTTCAAGTAATTCATCCAACCAAGGGTAATCCACCCTTTTCGGGCAAAAGGGTCCCTATTGACTGGTCTTACAACCATTATTGAGGATGTAAATTGCATAAACTGCATGTAAGGGACATTAGGTGTGATATAAATATGGGACCTATGCGTCGAATACAAAGTCGCAGCCCAATCATTGATCATTTAGAGATGTCATTCAACATGTAAATCGATGTGATTCACATTGAATGCAATACAAGTAAATAAAATGTGTACGGTAATAAAAAAAGGGCTAGAAGAAAGCAATTTTGTTGGTGATGATATCGTGGGGCTAGAGGAGGTCAACGGAACATGGTTGACGATGATGGTTAGGTGCACACGTTACGTATTGCATTCGTTTTAAGAGTAGAATTCTTTTTCTTAACAAAATTAAAGTTTACTTCATTGAAGTTTAATGTAAAGTTCAGTTAAATTAAGTTTACTTGTTTTGTAACATACCAATGTGCTTCATATCACTTTTGATTTAATAGCTTTCAATTCAAAATTGATTCAAAATGTATGATAGTTATTTCATATTGGCAAACTTTGGATCCAAAATTTTAAAATTAGAAAGTTGGGTGGTACTATCCAGACGTTTTTATAGTGAAATAATTTATAATTTAATTAGCCCACAGAATGGGTAGAAGTGGATCCTTTTGCCCAACAAAACAGCTTTGTGTTTGAATAATAAAAATCCTGTACATTATAATGTGTTACATATGGAGGTATTTATAGAGTACAATAGAATATACCTAAACCCTAATGGACCCTAAACCCATAATCGGACTTGAGCCAACTATTCTAATCTACCATCTAACACTCCCCGCAGTCCGAACGACGAAATCGCGAAAGCTCGAGACTGGAGCAAAGAATTGTACATATTAAAGCATTAAATCTATAACTATTTTGTTGATGAAGATATCTGACAGTTAGCGGATGTGAATCTTCAAACAGCAGCAGCAAAAGCAAATAAAAGCAGTAACTATTTTGTTGATGGAGATATATGACAGCAAGCGGATGCGAATTTTCAAACAGCAACAGCAAAGAACTATACATATTAAAGCAATACTAAAGTAGAAACGTAAAAAATTAAATCTATAACTATTTTGTTGATGAAGATATCCGATAGCAAGCGGATGCGAATCTTCAAACAGTAGCAGCAAAAGCAAAGTGGAACTGTAGGAAAAACAAAATAAAGCAGTAGCAAAAGCAATCTTCAAACAACAACAGCAGCAGCAAAAGCAAAGCGGTAGCAAGAGTAAAGATGATCGTTGGCCGACCACATATTTTTAACATATTTTGTTGTTGTTTTTTTTGAGTATTGTAGGAAGATAAAAATACAATTGTCGTGAAAAGATAAGAATTGGAGGTTTTAAAAGAAATACGAATATATTATTTCGTGAAAAGGGAAAGAAAGCAAGCAGCGTAGGAAAGAGATTATTTTGTTTTTCTTCCTTTTTTTTTTTTTTTTTTAATCTTAACGAAGAGGACTAAAAAGTGATTGGAGTTAGCAATTTATAAATAAAATTGATAGATAATAAAAGTATAAAATCAGAAAGTGATGATAGTATATATAAAAGAAAGATAATTGCGGCAAGTGGTAGCAATTGATGTAATCGACAAGCGGTAGCAATTGCAGAGGATTTGAAGATAGAATTGAATATGTGAACGGTTCGCGGACGGGGAACGCGAAAATAAAACCTGCTCTGATACCATGTTAAATAATAAACTCCGTAGGTTATAATGTGTTACATATGCAGTTATTTATAGAGTAATATACTTAAACCCTAATGGACCCTAAGCCACAACCGGGCTTGGGCCATTCTAATCTATCTAAACATATTGTCTAATACTTCCCCGCAGTCCGAGCGGTAAAATCGCAAAAGCTCGAGACTGAAGCAAAAAACTATACATATTAAAGCTATACTAAAGTAGACACGTGAAACATTAAATCTATAACTATTTTGTTGACGAAGATATCCGACAGCAAGCGGATGCGAATCTTCAAACAGTAGCAGCAAAAGCAAAGTGGTAGCAAAAGCAAATAAAAGCAATAACTATTTTGTTGATTAAGATATTCGACAGAAAGCGGATCCTAAACCCTTTGCTGTTGTTTGGTTGTAAAGGTAGAAGAAAAAGAAACGAAAAAGAAAAAGAGGCGAGGCGAGATTTTACAATTAGTGATAGGGTCAAACTTATTTGTTATTTTTGAAAGGAAGAATTAAACACAGAATAATGCTATACGAAAATAAAGATTCCAGAAAAGACATAAAACCATATGAATATGAATATTTATTATCACGAGAGTAGTAAACTAAAGAAACTTGATACACAAAGGGAGAAAAAAATTGAAACAAAGTATACGGTTACCAGCGGCACGTGAGGGAGCAAGAATTTATTTATTTTATTAAAAATGATACAATATAAAGCTATAGATTAACTAAAGAAAAAAGAGAGATCAATGATGAAAACAAAATTGATCGAAATTGAGAAATATAAGAATTGTGGATTGTAGAGTCGCGGACGGGGAGCGCGAAGAGAAAAACCAAAATAAGTTTGGCTTTGATACCATGTTGAATAACGAAAATCCTGTAAGTTATAATGTGTTACATATGCAGGTTTATAAAGTACAATGGAATATACCTAAACCCTAATGGACCCTAAACCCATAATCGAGCTTGGACCAACTATTCTAATCTACCATCTAACACTTTGGGCGTAAAAACAATTCTACGGTTCTTCTTCATTTTGCAAATGCCATGTAGATTCTAGTGAACACATTCACAATACCCATGCGTCCATGGCCACTTGACCTTAAAAAGATAATAATAATAATAATAATAATAGTAATAGTAATACAATTAAAAATTAAAATAAAAGTAATGTATCATTGTATAAATCGATTAATACATTGGTTATTACACACATAAATAATAAATACTCAAATAAGTTACAAATGCATTTCTAATGGTATAAAAAGAACTGCCCATAATGTTTTTCGACACTACATTAGTGAACATACACATTGAGATACAAGATATGAACTATAAAGCCTTGATGGAATTATTTAAGTATCTTGGCTCTGATTATGCCAAAAAGCTTCATGGAGAACACAAGTAGTGTCTTAGTGATTTCGATATTTTGTGTAAATAGGAATACACATAAAGCAAAACATACATATGACCAAAAAGAAGCACTTGAACAAGTGTGCGAACTGCACATAGACAATGTTTTTTTTTGCAAGTGGTGTAAAGCTAGTTCCGAAACAAAAACACCACAAAAAAGTATTCCATGGATCCGTAAATTACATATACTAATGCTATGATCATATCGTATACTTGAGCGATTTCCTCTACACTTTTTGGCTGGTCTACTCCGACCTAAATCAAATGAACGTTTTTCGTCAAAAAGATGTTGAATAAACCAGTAAAAAACATTACACATGTTTATCATGATCCCAACTAAATTAAATCAAGAAGTCAACCTCTTCAACGACTCAAGGTTCAACTTTTCAAAAGTGTTCTTGGAGCTGCATTACAACAAATGTCGATTAATAAATCGACATGTTATTATAGGTAGTGTTCAGTCTTTCATGTAATAACAGAGAGTGATCTTAGAAGTTTAACTCTAACCTTTTTAGTTGATTATTTGATTTTAACCTATTTGTTGACGTATATTAAGTTACAACTCGTGATAATAACGACCATCTGAGCCCAATTCCTAAGCCGAAAACTATACATATAAAAAGTTCAATCTCACGAACCTAGATAAAGTTTAATCCCAATAAAACCGTCAATTACATTTATGTGTTAAGACTACTTAACCGTCAATTACACAATATAAATAGTAGTTAATAATAAGACTACTTAATTATTTCTTGTAACTGCAATAACGTGCAGATACCAGCTAGTAGTTAATTCACTTATTAAAATAGAAACAATGCAAGACAAATAGACTATAATTGAGAAGAAGAGATCACGACTTATTGGACCGAATATTCTAGATACAAATATTTTGGAGATATATTCCTAATATTTGGAGATAATATTATATTCCTAATATAAAGGGAATTTTTGGAGCATAAGTTTAACTAGATGAATATTTTGTATGAATACACCCATGAGGTGAACGAGAAGCACAGAAGGAAAAGAATACATAAGCTTAAGCCAAAATTAATTTTACTTCTTTAATTTTGTCATGGTATCAGAGCCGTGAGGCTTAAAATCGTTCAAAGATGACCGATGATGACGTTGTAACAGGCACTTCGCAACAACGGAAAACCATATCACCGTATGATATTACTTCATTGGATAACCCGGGACTCTCGATCACCCAGGTTGTCTTGAAAGGCGATAATTATGATGAATGGTCTCGTTCATTCAGGACCGCTTTGAGAGCTCGAAAAAAGTTCGGCTTCATCGATGGAATGATTAAACAACCAGGTGAGCAACATAAATACATTGAAGACTGGTGGACGATTAATTTCTCATGATGGTGTAGTCTAGCAGCCAGCACCGGTACAGTGTGATGTATGGGTTCTTGAGTGTACGGTGAGATATCCATAGGTTTAGCAGCGATTCGTATACCTTCTTCGGATCTCCATGTTTCTAAAGTAGTGGGTAGCCAATTCCATCGGCGAGCGTCTGTTCGACGGCGAGTTCTGGTAGCGGTGTTATCAGTGGTAGAAGTATTGGGATAGGGACTAGCCCGAGGAGAGCCAACAGTTCTCCTAGAGGTGCGTATGACGCGAGAGTCCGAAGAAGTACGGATAGGTGAGGCCTGAGTTTCGCTTTCTAATTCGGTTGGAGTTACGATAGGAGTTTCTGCCATTGTTTGTGGCAAGAATTTTAGTAGGTGAGATCTATATATACGTATAGCATATAATAGTCTAATTAGTATAGCATGCATAAGTTTGGTCCTGATTCTATCGTTATCAAAGTCTTCTAATGTATTCCCCTTTGCTATAACCATTTCGGACCTTGCATCGATTCTTCTTTAATTGTACATAGTTGATCAGGCTATGTTAAATTAAAGTCGAATGATGAAACTCCTGAACTAGTTATACCTAATGAGGATTACTAACTTAATGGTTATAGTCTAGGCCCACTAATGCAACCTAGTTCGCTATAACCTTTAGCTCTGACACCAATATGTCGCACCCCCAAATTTGATGTGCAGCGGAAGTCGGGTCGGGGCGCGACTAATCATGGATCATTACACAAGTTATAACAAACGACCTCTAAATGAGACGTTTAGAATTACATTCCATAAAAATACATTGTTCACCAAAAATACATATTTGTTCTATCAGCGAGTTCGCATAAAAGCCTAGAGATCTTAGTACATAACTACCAATACAAAAATAGTAATGCAGGAAAATCTCTCTGTTTGTTTGTAAAGCATGCGACTCGAACTAGGGTTTCCCTGTAGGCCATCCTACTGTGTCTGCGTACCTGAGATTACATACTAAAACGGTCAACATAACGTTGGTGAGTTCATAGGTTTGAAACAATTATCAAAAGTTGGTAATAATCACAAGATTTAATCAGTGTTGCACGAATGCAAAATAAGTGTATACTATTGCCATGAGTCTCACAGTTCGACGCTTAACCTAGTTTGTGCCTCGGGCAGGTGCATAATCCAATACACCCGTAACAGTCAAATATTAATGCGTCCGTGAGTCGGCTAGAGGGGCTATGAGACTCACCTCAAATATCAATCCCCGATAGATCTATCCAATAATACTCGCGCTCATACAATTAACGAACTATGATAAAGTGAGGACTTTTAGTGGATTAAAGATCTCATGCAATCCGTATAAGAGTTGTTTTAGTACTTGTGATTATAAAAATAATGTATGTAATCTCACCCCATAGTATAAAACAGTAAAAGAGGGGCTATGAGACTCACCTGAGTCTTGAAAGCAGTTATATCAAAGAGTGGGTGTTCGTGTCCCAAAGTGCAATCTTCTAGCGCCCTAAACGCATAAGATTGTATGTAAGTGGTGGATTAATGTCCACTTATGTGTGCAAGTGGGGGTTAATGTCCACTTGTGCTAGTCGTCCACTCAACTAGCTATGTCCAAAGTTTGTTTATCATTTGTGTTTAGAAAACGTGTACGGCCCGCTGGTGATGTTTTGTAATAATAATTCTCACAGACATTATTATTATGTTTTGTTTCGTTGTATACTTGTAATAGTATCTGTGTTGTGTGTACAAGTAGTGTCGTATATGATATAGTTGTTGTTTCGCGAAAACGTTCCTTGGTAAAATATGTTTTCAATCAGACTGTTTTATGCGACACACATGTTGTGTCGCTATGAGGTGTTGCGACACGAGTTAACACTGCTTGTCTAGCGACACTAGGCTTGTGTCGCAGGTTGCGACACAAGTTAGTACTGTTGGTTTATAAATGTTGCGACAAAGGGATTGGTGACGCAGGAGTATTTCGAAAATCAGTAGTGCGACACAAGGCTTGTGTCGCAATGGTTTTGGGCCATCTGTGACACAGAGGACCTGTTGTGATTTCGGGTTCGGGGTTTTGGTCAAACGTGCTCGGTTTGACCCGAAACTTTTAGGGAAGTCTTAAATATGTTTTTAGAGCTTAGGAAAATTATCGTTACGTTTTGTGGTCAACCCGAAAGTGTCGTTTTAAACTTTTGCAAAAACAGTCCCTGTGGTTAATTTTCCAGATTTTGAGTCGTTTTTGTGGTTCCTTTTGACTAGTCAAAGTGTTGAGATAAAATCCGAGAAAATTACCAGTTGTTCATATATGTCTTAACTACTTTCAATAATTTTTCCAGAATTTTTGGATAAGTCTAAGTATTTTTAATAATTCTATCTATCCTCTGAGGTCCAAAATCGACCAATCTGGACACATGTTCAAAGATCGAGTTACTGAGCAAAATCTACACATTTTCAAGGAAAGTTATCTAAACGACATTTGTACCTAACAAAATTTTTGAGATTTTGACAGTGGTTTCAAGTCATTTGGAATCGTGTAGCTCGAGTTATGGACTCGAGAAGTTGAGTCAAAAATCTGTCACCCGAGACAGAAATGCGACATGTTTTTGTAAAATTGTTTTCGAGTATCAAACGACGTCGAAAAATTATGAAACCACTTGGAGATGAAAGCTAACTCTTTAAACTTAACTTTTGCCTTTTGATTCGTCCATTTTGGTTGAGTTTTGAGTACGAAACCTTCCCTTGAAGTCGGGCCAAGTTTCTGCCCCGAAACTCTTAGTGTGTTTATGTCTTCAAAAATGATTTTTGACTTTTCTTTTGGACATAATCTTGTTATATGGACCTTATAACATGAATATAAGTGTGTTCCAAGTAAAATAAAAGGGGGATAGAGTTTCTTACAAAGAAGTTGATGAAAGCACGAAGAATGAAGGTCGAAAGCTCGTTTTCTTGAGTTTCCTTGCAAACCGAAAGGGAAGAACTATGGTGGTTTGTGGAGATGATCTTGGTGGTTTATGATGGTGATTTGGGAGTGTTGAATCTGCTGAGATTAGAGAGAGAATGAGGAGAGGTGGTGTGTGTGAATGTATGGTAGTTTGTGTGTGTGAGTGGGAAAATGAGGTGAGGGGGTGATATGGTATGGTGATGATGTTGAGTATGGGAGGGGAGTAAGGGGTGTCTTGGCATGGAGGGCAAGGGATGGCAGATTTTGTGGGCCCCACTTGAGGTGTGGGATGTTTAAATTTGTTCTCCAAGTTTACGTTACACGCGGTGCCCGTTTACCCGTTCGTTTCGTCGTTCGTTTAAACGTTAAACGTTTATTATTCAAGCTTTTCGTTAATGATTTATTCGCGTATATTTTGATTGAAGTTTTATTTAAAATACTTCATTTTAAGTTATTAAAATATAATTCGAGTTTCGTTCGATTGTCGGGCGCGATTTGCGCGTTTTCATCGTGTACGGTACGTTTTATACGAAACGTAAAACGTCTTAGATATCATTACCACGATATAAGTTAAATAACAATTATTTATTATAATTACGTTATTTAATAAAATATTTTTCACCAACGTCCGTATGATTGCGTCGGATTCCATCCGATCGAATTTGCGTAATTAAAATTTAATTACGTACGTGTATATATATTTACATACATACAAACTGTTATTGCACTTAGTCCTATTTCATACTAAATACAAGTAATAATGATCTATGATTAATCACTAATGACGGCCTAATTCGCTGGGTGTCACATGTACCTTCTGTCAAAAATCAGGACACACATAGGATACATGCTTTGAGATTCAAGGATATTCCGATTGGTGGGGAGACAGACCTCGTAATGATGGCAAGGGGAGCAGTTATGGAAGGGGATCATCGAGTGTCCGAGGAAGAGGTAGAGGTAGAGGTGGGCGGGGTATAACTCGTGCTAATATCGTTCAAACGAGCACCTCTACCACTAAAGTTGGAGCAAGAGATACAGATACCATCCCACTCCCTGGACTAAATGCAAAACAGTGGGAAACGTTGATGCAAATGTTGAACGGATTGGAAACTACATCAACCGAGAAAATTAATGGTAAGTATCTTTGGATTATTGATTCGGGGGCATCATATCATATGACAGGTATGATAGAAAAACAAACTTTGTAATATCAGAGAAATAGTTAAATGGCCGGTTGAATTACCAGATGGTCGTATAGCTATGGCTGGAAAGAAGACAACGTTGTTTTCAGCAACGGGTTTGTACTAAAAAATGTTTTATTTGTACCTGGGTTGGCATGCAATTTACTCTCTGTTCCACAATTATTAGATGAAAGAAATTGCTTCTTTCAGTTCGCTTCTAACATTTTTGTTATACAGGATCGCACTTTGAGGACGGTGATTGGTGCGGGTAGTAGATGGGATGGTGGACTTTCCTATTTTTGGGAGAAACCGCCTGTTCAAGCTTTGAAGACAAATATAAATATTTCTTTCGATCTTTGGCATAAACGATTAGGTCACTCCTCGCTAGAAATAATAAAGTTTCTTTCTGAAGTTAGAATTAATAAAAATTATAAAGTAGATTGTCAAAAGTGTGAAGTGTGTCATCGTGCAAACAATGTCGTGAAAAATTCCCTATTAGTGACAATAAAGTGAAATCAATTTTCGAACTTGTTCATTGTGATTTATGGGGACCGTATAAAACTGTTTCATCATGTGGTGCGTCTTATTTTTTAACCATTTTTGAGGATCTTTCTCGATCCATTTGGGTATATTTGCTAGTGAATAAGTCTGAAGTCTCTAATACGATAAAGATTTTCCTAGCAATGGTTCAAAATCAGTTTGACAGGAAAGTTAAAATTGTTCGTAGTGATAACGGAACTGAATTTGTTTGTATGAGACAATTTTTTCTTGACCAGGGGATTATTTTTCATACTTCATGTGTTGGTACACCTCAACAAAATGGTCGAGTAGAGAGAAAACATCGACATATTCTGAATGTAGGTCGTGCACTACGATTTTAAAGTTCTTTTCCCATTGATTTTTGGGGTGAGTGTGTCTTGACTGCTACATATCTCATTAATCGTACTCCTTCTGTTATACTTAATGGGAAGACTCCATATTAAATTTTACATCAAACCAAACCATCTTATTTGTATATGCGTACAATTGAATGTTTATGTTATGCGCATGTTAAAATCAACAATAAGTTTGCTAGTCGTAGTCGAAACTGTGTCTCTGTTGGCTACCCTTATGGGCAAAAAGGTTGGAGGTTATTTGACATAGAAAAACATCAATTTTTTGTATCTCGTGACATTGTTTTTTTAGAAAATGTATTTCCCTATGACAACACACCTCTAAACCCAATCGAGACTGATTTTGTTACGAATCATGGCAATGATGAGATACGTCACACGACGGTGGGGGGGGGACCAACAACACGCATTGAAGGTGATGTTATTACATCAGTTAATAGAGATGACACGATTCCGATAGTTGATACATCATATACATCACTACTTGTTGATGGAGATGATGCTCAACAACTATGTGTCGATGTAGATGAAAAATTGCCAATTAATGGGAAAACAATCAAGTTCAAGAAGAAGAATTAGGGAAAGGGGCATCGTAAGAAGGAACCTTCGGTACGGCTTCGTGATTTTGTAACTCATACTGTCAAGAAAAAGAGTCCATCCCCATCTTCACTTTCCGCTACATCACGGTCTTCAAGTACCCCTTATCCTATAGCTCATTACGTGAATTGTAATAAATTTTTGGCTTGTCACCGTGTATTTCTTGAGGCTCTACATACAGAACGTGAACCAAAGACATATTCTGAAGCCATAAAAGATAAACGTTGGTGCTTATCAATGGAAAGTGAACTTCAGTCTTTGGAACGCAATGGGACTTGGACGATCGTCGATCTTCCTAAAAATAAGAGAGGACTTGGGTGGGTGTAAAATGGGTGTACAAAATAAAGTATAAATCTGATGGTACGATTTGAGCGATTTAAAGCACGTCTTGTTATTCTTGGAAATCAAGTCGCTGGGATTAATTTTAATGAGACATTTGCACCCGTTGCAAAAATGGTGACTGTTCGAGTTTTCTTAGCCGTCGCTTCCGCTAAGCAATGGGAACTTCATCAAATGGATGTACATAATGCGTTTTTACATGGAGATTTGGAAGAAGAGTATTTATGAAATTACCGCCCGGATTAGATGGGACTTGCCATGGACAGGTATGCAAACTTCTAAAGTCTTTGTATGGTCTTCGACAAGCTCCGCGTTGTTGGTTTGCTAAGCTATCATCATCATCATTAATCCAATATGGCTTTGTTCAGTCTTATTCAGACTACTCTTTATTCACTTTGTAACGAGACAGAGTTCAACTTAATGTACTCGTTTACGTTAATGATTTAATTATCTCCGGTGATGATCATGAGGCTATTGAAAAAGTAAAAGGTTATTTGATTTGTTTCCATATGAAGGATTTGGGCACATTAAAATATTTTTTGGGTGTCGAAGTGGCTCGGGAACAAGATGGGATTTTTTTATGTCAACGGAATATACTCTTGATATTATTTCTGAGGTTGGGCTGCTAGGAGCAAAACCATCTAAGATTCCCATCGAACAAAATCATCATTTGGGTTTGGCAAAGGGACGATTGTTTAATGATCCTGAACAATATCATCGTTTGGTGGGTCGTCTCATTTATCTCTGTTTTACTACGCCTGATCTTGTTTATAGCGTCCACATTTTATCTCAGTTTATGCAAACTCCAAGAGTAGAGCATTGGGAGGCTACGATGCGAGTGGTTCGGTTTCTAAAAGGAAACCCGGGCCAAGGTACTTTGTTGAAACGCAATTGTAATTTGCAATTAAATGGTTGGTGTGATGTCAATTGGGCAGGTTGCCCTTTGACTAGACACTCACTAACAGGATGGTTAGTCTATCTAGGGGATTCCCCGATCTCCTGGAAAACAAAAAAACAACATATTGTGTCACGGTCTTCTGCTGAGGCAGAATATCAGCAGAATATCGATCTATGGCATTAACAACATGTGAATTAAAATGGTTAAAAGGTGTTCTAAAGAGCCTTGGTGTGACTCACGACCAACCAATGTTGCTTCATTGTGATAGCCAAGCGGCAATGCATATTTCTCAAAATCCCGTGTTTTATGAAAGAACCAAACACATCGAGATCAATTGTCACTTTATTCGCAACGAAATTGTGAGCTAAAATATCCAGACCTCTTATGTCCCATCAAAAGAACAAATTGCTGATTTCTTTGCTAAAGCTCTCAGGAAAATACAGTTTCATTATCTACTTCGCAAGTTGGGCATTCAAAATCTTCATGCACCTACTTGAGGTGGGGGGGGGGGGGGGGGGGGGGGGGGTATTGGACCGAATATTCTAGATACAAATATTTTGAAGATATATTCCTAATATTTGGAGATAATATTATATTCTTAATGTAAAGGGAATTCTTGGAGCATAAGTTTAGCTAGATGAATATTTTGTATAAATACACCCATGAGGTGAATGAGAAGCACAAAAAGAAAAGAATACAAAAGCTTAAGTCAAAATTAATATTACTTCTTTAATTTTGTCATGACTAAACCAAGAGACAAGTGATTTATAGTGGTGAGACAAGTAATTTATTGTGGTTCACCCGGACACCTTTAGGATTGTAACTTAATATACGTCAACAAATAGGTTAAAATCAAATAATCAACTAAAAAGGTTAGAGTTAAACTTCTAAGATCACTCTCTGTTATTACATGAAAGACTGAACACTACCTATAATAACATGTCGATTTATTAATCGACATTTGTTGTAATGCAGCTCCAAGAACACTTTTGAAAAGTTGAACCTTGAGTCGTTGAAGAGGTTGACTTCTTGATTTAATTTAGTTGGGATCATGATAAACATGTGTAATGTTTTTTACTGGTTTATTCAACATCTTTTTGACGAAAAACGTTCATTTGATTTAGGTCGGAGTAGACCAGCCAAAAAGTGTAGAGGAAATCGCTCAAGTATACGATATGATCATAGCATTAGTATATGTAATTTACGGATCCATGGAATACTTTTTTGTGGTGTTTTTGTTTCGGAACTAGCTTTACACCACTTGCAAAAAAAAACATTGTCTATGTGCAGTTCGCACACTTGTTCAAGTGCTTCTTTTTGGTCATATGTATGTTTTGCTTTATGTGTATTCCTATTTACACAAAATATCGAAATCACTAAGACACTACTTGTGTTCTCCATGAAGCTTTTTGGCATAATCAGAGCCAAGATACTTAAATAATTCCATCAAGGCTTTATAGTTCATATCTTGTATCTCAATGTGTATGTTCACTAATGTAGTGTCGAAAAACATTATGGGCAGTTCTTTTTATACCATTAGAAATGCATTTGTAACTTATTTGAGTATTTATTATTTATGTGTGTAATAACCAATGTATTAATCGATTTATACAATGATACATTACTTTTATTTTAATTTTTAATTGTATTACTATTACTATTATTATTATTATTATTATTATCTTTTTAAGGTCAAGTGGCCATGGACGCATGGGTATTGTGAATGTGTTCACTAGAATCTACATGGCATTTGCAAAATGAAGAAGAACCGTAGAATTGTTTTTACGCCCAAAGTGTTAGATGGTAGATTAGAATAGTTGGTCCAAGCTCGATTATGGGTTTAGGGTCCATTAGGGTTTAGGTATATTCCATTGTACTTTATAAACCTGCATATGTAACACATTATAACTTACAGGATTTTCGTTATTCAACATGGTATCAAAGCCAAACTTATTTTGGTTTTTCTCTTCGCGCTCCCCGTCCGCGACTCTACAATCCACAATTCTTATATTTCTCAATTTCGATCAATTTTGTTTTCATCATTGATCTCTCTTTTTTCTTTAGTTAATCTATAGCTTTATATTGTATCATTTTTAATAAAATAAATAAATTCTTGCTCCCTCACGTGCCGCTGGTAACCGTATACTTTGTTTCAATTTTTTTCTCCCTTTGTGTATCAAGTTTCTTTAGTTTACTACTCTCGTGATAATAAATATTCATATTCATATGGTTTTATGTCTTTTCTGGAATCTTTATTTTCGTATAGCATTATTCTGTGTTTAATTCTTCCTTTCAAAAATAACAAATAAGTTTGACCCTATCACTAATTGTAAAATCTCGCCTCGCCTCTTTTTTTTTTTCGTTTCTTTTTCTTCTACCTTTACAACCAAACAACAGAAAAACAAATGTCCTCAAAATTCTTTTTTTTTATTCTATCATTCAAATCCGTTATTACATTGCAAATCACGAATTAGATTTCGGTGTTTTTAGCCTTCGAGAATGGGTTGTGCAGTAATTAATAAACACCATCATCATCGTCGTATAAATAGCAATACAACATTATTTATTATTTATTTATTATTACAATTAAAGTATTATATCTAATCATTATTGTCTCGTATTAAAATATTATATCCAATCATCATTAGACATGTACAAAATCGGTTTTTCCAAAAATCGGTTTTTCCAAAAACCGGTTCAGGTTCAATAATCTAACCGGTTATTGGTCAACGGTCAATAACCGGTTTTAGGAAAAAACCAGTTACGAACCGAACCGGTTACCAAGGGAGAAACCCGTAACCTATACAAACCGGTTACTACAGGTTACTATCGGTTACTAACCGGTTCGGGTATAAAAACCGATTATTAACCGGTTTATTTATATACTTTCAAAAAATGGGTTCGGGTTCACGAACCTTTCCTGAAACTGAATAGTACCCGCCAGGTAGGGGTAGTACCCATCGTGTAGGGGAAGTACCTGCCGTGTAGGGGTATTACCCACCGGGTAATAAACATGAGCAAACTTTATGTTCGATTTTATGACGATTTACCGGCTGGGTACAGCGACTACCCGTCGGGTACTACCCAGTTACAGAAAAAACAATGTATAAATTCAACCCAAACTCATTTAACTTAAATTCAAAAAACGTAAACTTCTAATTTTATTAAATAAACTCATAATACATTATTTGAAAGTTTGGAATGAAAACATAAACTTAATTCGTATAATTCGTATCTTCGAGAGCGATATCTTCTTCGGAGCTAGCCTCGCGCGAAGCTTCATCGAGAGCGATTTCTTCATCGGAAAGTGAGTATGACAAACCCACTTCCACCTCTTCTTCGTGTATATCTTGTTCGTATTCTAATTCACCTTCAAGACTTGAAATGTGTTGTATACGTTCCGCGGCGTCTAAGTGATCCTTCAAGCAAATGCACATCTCTAATGATGTCGGTGTGAGTCTTGTTCTTCGTATAGATAATACCCTGCCACTAATAGAAAAAGCGGATTCCAATGCTACCGTAGAAGCTTGGACGGTTAGTAAATCTCGGGCTGAGGGTGTTAGAACGGGAAATTGAGATTCTCTTCCTTTCCACTAAGCCAAAATATCAAATTGTGCGAATTCATTGGGTCCCATGGTGGCTAAAAAATCGGTTCCGGTATATCTCTCAAATTCGCTAGTCGATGGTTGGTCACCATCACCCCTAGCCCGTTTAGTGTTTTCTTGTCTTAAACTATTATATAAGTTAATCATCGGATCCCTAGAAGTAGATGTAGAAAACGATGCCGAACCCGAAGTTGAAGAAACATTTCTTGAACCATATTTTTGAAAATAAACATTAAATAAATCTTTAAAACATTTGTTAAAATAAATTTTTGCATTTATTGCATGAAATGGGTCCTCGTCATTCAACTCCAAATCATTACAAATGTAATCGATAAGTAGTTTCACCCCGCTAATGTCTAAATACGGGTTCAATGCGGCGGCACAACTAATTACCAGTGACATTTCTTTGAAATACTTTTTTAGTTTTGCTTTCATGGGCATTACCATTAGTGGATATACATCACCATTAAATTCGGATTCGCTCAATTTTTCACACATTAAATAAATTTGATTAAGTACCAAATGAATTATGGGATAATAAACACCCGATAACAAAGTTGTTGCGGTTTCAAAAACTTTGAGCAATTCGATTATTTTTATAATAACATCCCAATTTGGACTTGAAAATGGTATAACTTTACCCTTAAAGGCAAGTTGATCATGAAAAGTTTGTAAAGTCGAACGTTGGCGTAAACCACATAAATACATTTTATAAGTCGAATTCCATCTTGTAGGACAATCCGAATTAGGGGTTAAAAAATGAAATCCATATCCTTACACAATCTCATATATTGTTTATATGTAGCTTTACATTTACAAAATATATCTTGTAACATATTTTTAAAAGCGTCTTTTATTTCACTTATTTCTTTAACCGCTAGTCCGTTTTGCACAACCAAGTTTATGATGTGTTGATAAAAAATGTCATTCAAAGGTGGTTTATATTTTAGTACTAGTTTTTTAACGTCGTTTGTATTATTACTTGCGTTATCAAATGAGATTCCAAAAAACTTTTTTCCTAATTTAAAGAAGTTGATTACATCTCGTAATATATAAAATAAATTTTGACCCGTGTGCGGCTCCTCAAAATTTTCAAAAGCAATCGTACGCTTCATCTTTTGTCATGTTACGGGATCAACCCAATGCGCGGTAACGCAAAGGTACGAACCGGGCAAACCATGAGGAGCCGACCAAACATCGGTTGTTAAGTTTACACTTGTATTTAAATTTTCAAAACCATTTACTAGGTCTATTTTCGCTTTTTTCGATAATTTCATACAATCACGTCTAAGAGTAGTACGACTTACTTGCTTATATCGTGGTTGTAGAGTATTTTAAATCACCCTAGTAAGCCGAGGGTTGTCGAAATGGTTGAATGGTAAACCTTCTTGAGTCACATAGCTTGCAAATTGTTTTCGACACCGCTCCGCCTCATATGTAAATAGACTCCCATCTCGGGGGATGCTTGACCCACTTCCTGATTAGATTCTAGTGCACCGCAAAACTTGAGATTATGTTGCTTCAACGTTGAGTTGGATTCGGGTTTCAAAAACTTTCCGTAACGTTTACAATGAGCCTTAATCGAGCCATCCGACAACAAAACTTTGTTGTAATTACACCACACCTCTTGGTTTCGTTTATTTTCTAAATATTCAACAATTGTTAGTGCATTTGAAGAATCAACATTTTCGGAAGTTGAAGAGTTGCCATTTGAGAAATAAGAAGAAAAGTAAGCGTTTTTAGTGTTTCAAGAGTGTTTTGAGAGTGTTTGAGTGTTGTGACTAAACCAAACTCAACCTATGTATTTATACTAAGTTTGGAATGCCAAAATGGTAAAAAAAAAAAAACAAAAAAAAGGTCAAAAATGGTAACTAACGGCTAGTGAGAAAAACGGTTATTAACAGATTATTGTAACCAGTTTTTAAAACCGGTTTGAAAAAAACCGGTTAGAACCTGATTTTTAACGGATATATTCAAACCGGTTACGAATCGGCGGTTATTAAATAACCGAATCGGTTATTATGAAAAACCGTTTCGGATCGGTTTCGATTTCGGTTTCGATTTTTTTTTCACTAACTAATCATCATTGTCTCGAATGTTGCATTAAACCACTAAAATCACTCATGCATCATCAACGCTATCAATCAAATACATAATAATAACACATTATTACTATTAAATTAACGCAACCAATCATCATCGTTTCGTATGGTGTAAAAAACTAATACAAACCATAGATCTATCACCAAATGTTAGAAACTTGAGCACAAACCCGTCCTTCCTTTTCATGAATTTATGGTCTTGAAATCTAGAAACTCTAAAATTAAACTATTTATTTTTCGGGTACAAATGCATATACACCTACTACTAGAAAATGATAGAATTATTAAATAAAAAATATTATTAACAAAAGAATACACTCATATAAAACAAAAATTACAAATTAGAATTTCAATTACACTCATACATAAACATATTACAAATTACAAAAAACAAAATACAATTACAAAAAATAAATTAAAATTACAATTATTACAATTTCAATTACATTATTTTAGTATTACAACCAATCATATATTAGCATTATCATCATTATCAAATGACTAACACTACCACATTATTTGAGATACCACGTTGGATCAATCATCAACGTATCTAAGAAATTTGAGTACAAGCCCATTCAACCTCCAATGAAATTTGGGTACTATATAATTAGTAACATATTTTAATTAATTATGATTAACAAAAAGATACATTGATTTGTGTTTAGCTTTTTTATATTGGGGTTGGGAAAGAATGTATATTATGATGCTTTAAAATGTTGTACTATTAACATTACAATGTGTAAACATACAATAAAGGCTATTATTATTATTAAAAATAAAAAAGTTAAATACATTAACATATAAACAAATTATAAAATCTATTTTACTATTTCAAGTCATTTCTTCAAAGTTTTCAACTCGGACTCAATGACATCCATATCGATATACTTACAAGGTTAAATCTTAAGCCTGATTTAATAACTTGTCAAATGTCTGAAAAAATCATTTATGGATAGTATATATATGTTAGCTTATAATGAGCACATTAACCCAACATCAATTATTAATCCAAAACAATTATTTTTTGAATGTGAACTCTTGATAATCACTAGGAACTTCACCAACTCATAAACAAAAATATAGTAGGAATATATTTATTTGTTAACAAAAAATCTTTATTCATTCTTGTGAGCGCGCTCATTTAAATAGAACCGGCACGAAAATGTATATATTTTGTCTCTTGTGAAATTTTTAGAAAACCATATATTTTCTAATCGATACAGACTTGATCTCTTTGGATCAGTTACAGCCAAAATGAAACATCTTATTTGGATTCTGTTGTTTTATTGGGCATCCAGGTCCTAATCTTTCGAAACTCAAATATTATTAATATTTTTGTCGCGATTCATCCAGCAAAAAAAGCATATTAATTCCCATCTAATAAAACAAAAAATGATGTATAATTCAAAGTTTTTGAAAACAATAAATATAAAGTATATGCATTGTAGTGGAGTTACAAGGTTTCTAATTGGGTGTTGTGTTCACTGGGACGGTGTTGTAAACTTTTATATTGTTAACTTTCTGTTATGGATTTTATTTTATGGTTTATGTTTTGGGCTTTCTTTTATGGGCTTATGATTTATGGGGTTTTAATTATCAATTTTTGTGTTGTGGGCTTTCTTATGGTTTGTTTTGGCCTTTATTGCTTTTATTTTATTTGTTTTTGAGTGAGCTTGTGATGGCATGTGTTAAGTAGACTTTTATTTATGTTTTGGGCTTTCTTTCATTGAGCATGTGTTCACTGTGTTGACTTTTGTGTTTTGTGTGTGTTGACTTTTGTGTTATGGGCTTTTTGTTCTGGATTTTGTTTTGGGCTTTTGTGCTGAGTGGGGATGTGTTGTCATGTGTTCAGTGTGCTTTTATTTGTGTTTTGGAAATTCTTTATATGGGCTTATGGTTTATGACTTTTAATTTATTTGTGTTGAGTGGGCCTTTTGTTCATTGTGCCTTGATTTCACTGGACCTTGTATTCACCGGGCTTTGTGTTCACTGAACCTGTGTTCATTATGTTCAAGAGGTAACAAGTAGGGGTGTTCATCGGTCCGGTTTACAATTTATTCTGTTCGGTTTGTTCAGTTTTGAAATTTTTTTTAGCAAAACCGAAAACCGAACCGAAAATCGAATTCAAATAGAAAACCGAACCGACAACCGAATTCGAATTTGGTTCGGTTTCGGTTAAAACCGAAAAACATAACATTTTTTCAAAAACACCTTTCAACATACAAAACTAAGAAATATGCACGATTATACGATACATATTATATAGATCTAACTATTAATAATTTTTATGTGTTAGTCAAATTCGAGTTTAAAAAGCATAAAAATGTCAATGTATGTGAATTTTAATGTCCAAACAAAACATTTATTTTTCACAAACACATGGTAGCTAAAAAATTTAAGTTTTCAAAATGTTAAACTCGTCAAGTCTTCAATCGAATTCGAAAAATCACATATATGTATTAATATATAAATAATAATATATTTATTAAATCGAATTCGGTTTTCGGTTTAACCGAATTCGAAAAATTCAAAACCGAAAACCGAATTCGAATTCGGTTTAACCGAATTCGAAAAATAAAAAATTGAAAACCGAATTCAAATTCGGTTCGGTATTCAGATTAAACAGTTTTAAACCAAATATTGAACACCCCTAGTAAGAAGGCTTTGTATTCACTGGCCTTGTGTTCATTATGTTCAAGAGGTAAGAAATAGATCACCAATACTATAATAAATATTAGAAAACCTTGTTAGATAGAAATCCTAGAAGCCTTAAGCCCATTTATACAATTGAGTTGGACTATTTATATCGCTCATATTATATACGTTTATCTCACGCGGTATTGTTAGTTTTGTACTTATTTTGTAGTTAATCCCGTGAACTTTCGAGTTGAAATTGAATATAGGTACAATTGTTGGAGAAAAGATGAAAAGAGATCAACCGGTGAAGATTTGGGAGTGATTTCAGAAAGCGTTCAAGATTTGAGCAGAATAGAAAAGTACCCACCAAGTACTAATTACCCGTCGGGTAGTATGTAATTACCAATCGGGTAATAGTAGGCCGATCGCGTACTTTGTGAAGAAAATAGCTCAGAAATTGTGAAGAACAAAGTACCCGCCGGGTACCTATTGACCCGTTGGGTAAGAAAGCTTACGCGAACGGGTATGTGGAGTCCAAACAGGTAAATTACGAAGGAAGTTGATCAGGGAATTTGACAAGCAAAAGTACCCGTCGGGTGATTAACTACCCGCAGGGTAGAAGTGCTTTTATGTGACACTAGTTACCCGTTTGGCTCAAATGCGACACACGTGTGCAAGAAGAAAGTACACACCGGGTATTTGGGTCGGTTTTCAGAATTTGAAAAGTGGTATAAATACGAAAATTAAACCCCAACTTCATTATCTTTTGTTATTGTGACTTGGAGGGCGATTTTAGAGGTTTCTTAGGAGCTTTTCCACCGTTCTTGAAGATCATTCCATCCACTTAATTTCTCGGTCACGAAGATTGATCATTGTCACGTTTTAATCGCTTGGTTTACATTCTTTGAATTCAAAACAATATTTACTTTGATTTTAATTATGGATCTTGTTCTTTTTAGTGTAATCATGAGCTAATTTTCCTTTCGCTTGCTTGGATGAGGTAAACTAGTGGTTAGGGGTGTTAATCTTATGAGTTTATGTTGAACAATTTATGTTTAATCGAAACCCTTGTATATGTAAGTTTAATTCCAATTGCATTGTCTTGTTGATGAGTTATTATATGATCAATTAAGTAGAAGCTTTTTCATAATAATAATTTTTTACATTGTTTGTCCATGAACAGCTGTGGATTGATTGCGGACACAAATATCAATTTAGATAATCGTTTAGACTTGAACGTGCGAATTAGTAAAGTTGAATCATAAGTTAGTGAATTGAACTTAAGGTGTAGGAAAAGTGGACGCTAATCCTGGCTTAACTAGATTTGCAAATTCAACGTAAGTAAATTGGTTTTAACAAACACCCGAAATCATTAGTAATCTAGTTCAAGTAGTGTCATTTTAAACATAAGATAAACTTTTATAAATTGATCAGAATCCACTTCCATTACATTTCTAGTAGTTTTAATTGCAAAACAACAATTCAATTGCAAAACCTCCACATTTACTTATTTGTCTAGTGTAATTACGTTTCATATAACTCTTGATTGCACATTCCCTGTGGATAGAACCGGACTTACTGTTGCTATATTATACGCGATAGGGTATACTTACCTAATTGTGTATCACTTATTGCAGTACTTTTAAGTTTATTTTATAACTAGATTTTACACATCAATTATACATAAAGTCTAATATATTTTCTAATACAAAGGATTAATTCTTAGAGGATATGCAAAGATATTTCTAAGTGTATGTAGTGTCGGGTGTGAATGAGGCATTACTACAAAAATACCACAAAGAGACCAGTTTTAAGCTCATATAGAGACTAGTTGTTCAACTGTTCTCTTTTGGTACATGTCTCAGCGAAAGAAATCCGTTGACAACTGATCTCTATAAGGAGAATGGAGACCTCTTGCTTAATAAGTTAATAACCAACTAGCTTGTTTCCTTTTTCCACGCCTTTTTTCAAAAAATAAAATGTTGGTTCTAAGGGCGGAGCTAGAAATTTGTATATGGTGGGGCAAATTTTTAATTTTTTTTCTCTTCTATCATTTTGAGGGGTCAAAATTTCTAAAGTCTCACTAATTATCTTAAAAAAATTATTTTTTTCGGTAATTTTAAATATCTTGGAGGCGCCCCCTCTAACTCCGTCCCTGGTTGGTTGATAACCGACTTGTCTCTATTCTTTCTTTTCTAATATACCAAAATTATTACTCCGTATATATTTTTTTCAGAAAACCCGCTATAAATTGCCAAATATGCTTGTTTACCAAATTCAAACCAATACAACATACATTGCGTTAGGTTCATACCTACGTGGATTAATCGGTTAGCTTTGGTTTGATGCTTTGAAAATTTCGATTTGGATGTAATATTTGACACGTCACTACTGACCAATCAAATAAAAATTTCAGGCCGGATCTAAGCTCAAGGATATATAAACTTTTTTTAGTTTCTCTGTTCTTCGTATTTGCTAAAAACAATATTGTCCCTTAATCCCTTATACAGGGGTGTTTCGGATTTGCTTATTTACAAGTACTTGTATAGTTAAAAAAATAAGTAGGTGACATAATGCTTATTCGCTCTAAAATAAACAGATAAGTAGATTTGATCTTAATGTTTAAATATTTTTATCTGCTATCAAAATAAGCAAATAAGTAAATAAACACTTAAATAAGCAATCATAAACACTCCCTAAGCTTGCTAATTACATTACTTTCATCATCAAGTTTATCATCTCCAAATTGATTCATAATCTTATCTTTTTATTTATTAACCACGGATTCCTTCTCCATAAATTCAAGAGTTTCAAAAGGCTTTGTGCTCGTAATTTTTGTGCCTTCATTTAAATTACTCGTCGAAACTTTAGCATTTACAAAATCAAATAAATTCATACTAAGTAATGACATTTTCAGAGTAAAGTTTATAACTTATGGGCTTAATATTGGGCTTGGGCCACACAAAATAGAACTGTTCCTGTCTTATGTGTCACCAAATGTGATGTTACCAATTTTTCATATGTCATAATGTGTTAATGGAAGTATGTGGAAGTTTGATTTTTCACACGTGTCAAATTTGTTAATGGAAACATGTGTAAAACCTTAAAATTCTTTTATTTTATGTCAACTTGGGTGACAAAGATATTCTGGTAGGCCAAGCTGGTTCTTGTATTTATTGTGAAAATTTGGCTGCGCGCGTGTGCTTAAAGATTATACCATTCATATTTTCCATTTTATCAGTAAACATAAAACCCTTGTCCGTACGTACAAGTCCCCAGCTATTACAGAAAAGAACAGAGCATTTTCAAAACCCCTCAAAACCCTCATTTTCTTGATATCAGAACCCCAAATTCAACTTCTAACTTCAAAATCAAACCTATTAGGCTATGTAAGCAAGGGGCACGTACTTTTTGATCTCATTATTTTTTCGAGTTAATGGCGAAACTGACATTGGTCGACTTAGGAAAACTTATCTTGAACTCCAATTACAATGACGACGAGACGAGCAAATCCATCAACGAGAGTGTCGAACAACACCTCCAACACAATATTGGTGACCCAAAGCATCCCAAGATGGCCAATAGTTTGGCTATCATTGACGTAAAGGAAATCGTATCTTATATTGAGTCAAGGCTTAAGAGAAAACCGTTAATAAACTTGTACGATTCACATAATAAGTGTAGATATTATTTGAAAAAGCTTTGTGGAAAAGAACAAAAATACGAGTATATGAAGAGTCAATGCAGTTTGATCTCTTGTTATGAATACTGAAACTTGTTTGAGTTACTAGTAGATGAAGGAAAATCAGTTTTGGATGATATTTGTTGGTTTTAATAGAGTTCTAACTATGAATTTATGATAAACAAGAAGAAAGATTATGAGATGCTTCACAACCAAAGCGTTTTCTATTATGAAGAAAAATGGAAATTACAAAAGCAACGTACTTCAATTGAAAAAATAAAAAAACTGACTTAGCTACTTCTTCTAGTCTATCTATTATTTAAATAATAACTGAGATCCTGAAAACTAGGTCCACTACCAAATATCATGGGTAAGTTACATGACCACTTCCCATGCACACACACGTTTTACTTCTTCAAACTAAGTCAACATTAATCAACATTCTCCCCTTTGATGTTGACTTCCTCGATCCCCATCAACTTTCTCATCTCAGTAAACTTGACCCGAGGCAAAGCCTTGGTCAGAATATCCGCCTTCTGTAGCACACCGCTAACATGTTCCACATAAATTTGATCTCGCTCCACACACTCCCGTATGAAGTGATACTTGGTGTCAATGTGTTTGCTTCGCCCATGGAACACAGGATTTTTCATCAACCCGATTGCCGATTGATTATCAACCAATAGCTGCACCTTTTGAACTCCTTCGTTTGTCAAGAAACTAATCATGTTTCTTAACCACAATGCTTGACACGCTGCCGCAGTCGCGGCCATGAACTCCGCCTCACAAGAACTTAGTGCCACTGTTTGTTGCTTGTGAGATCCCCATGTCACCAGATTTCCCGAGTAGTAGAACACCAAACCCGTGGTTCCTCTTCTGTCCTCCACATCCAAACCGTGACTGCTATCGCTATACCCACAAATCTTTCCGTCTCCACCCTTTCGGTACCTTAAACCATACCCGGTTGTACCTTTGAGATATCGCAGAATTTGCTTCACTGCTGCATAGTGACGCTCCTTAGGTGACTGCATAAACTTGCTTACTACACCAACTGAGTAGCTAAGATCTGGACGTGTGTTGATTAGATAACGAAGACTTCCAATCACACGTCTATACTCAGTTGGATTAACCGGCTTACCACCTTCATCCTTCGTCAACTGCAACTTTGGATCCATAGGACACTTTGTTGGGTTACACTGAGACATACCTGCCTCTGCCAAGATTCTTCCAGCATAACCTTCCTGCTTTATAATAATGCACCCTTCCATTTGATCAACCTCTATTCCAAGATAGTAGTTCAATCTGCCCAAGTCACTCATTTCAAATATTGAGTTCATCCTTGCCTTGAACTCTTTTATTTGCTTCTCACACGATCCTGTTACAATCATATCGTCTACGTACACACCAAGTATTAATGTTGTGTTCTTACCTTGAAGCTTGTACACTGCATGATCTTGTGCACATTTCACAAACCCGATCTTCTTCAACACCTGATCGAGCTTAGTATTCCACGAACGAGGTGCTTGTCTCAACCCATAAAGAGCCTTGTGCAACTTATAAACCATCTCCTCCTTTCCTTTCACCTCGAATCCCGATGGTTGAGCAACGTAGACCTCCTCCTTAAGCTCCCCGTTTAGAAACGCTGACTTTACATCTAAATGGTGCACAATCCAGCTTTATCTTGCTGCCAAAGCTAACAACAAACGTATTGATTCCATTCGAGCCACCGGAGCAAATGCATCTTCAAAATCTATGCCTTTCTGTTGAACATAACCCTTTGCCACTAGACGTGCTTTATGCTTCGTGACATTCCCTGATGCATCCTTCTTCACTTTGAAAACCCACTTTAACCCTATCACCTTTTGATCTTTAGGCAATGAGGTTAAAGTCCATGTCTGGTTCCTTTCTATTGAGTCCAACTCACTGCGCATGGCTTTCATCCAGTGACTTTCTTTGGCAGCTTCATAAAATGAGGTAGGTTCTTCATTTAATAATAACAAGCCTTCTCTTTGGTACATATCTCGTACCTCTTCATCTGTCATAATGGGTGCCACTTGATTCATTTCTTGGATTAAACGTGTCCCCCTCACAGGAGTCACATCGTATGAGTCAACAGGTACTTCAACATTGGATGACTCACTTTCCTCATCAACTATTGTACCTGTTGTATTTTGAAAATAAGAAGCATCATTAAAATATGGGGTTAGTGGTGTTTGTGGCTCCACCTCATCTCTGCTTGAGTCTTGTGAACTTTCAATATTCCCCATAAAAGTAGATTGTACTATGCTTTCCTTGGACTTGCCTTTAGCCGATTCCCACTTCCATGACTTGTCTTCATCAAATAGTACATCACATGCCACTAATATTTTATTACTATTTGGATTGTACAATCTATAGGCTTTGCTTCCTGGCTCCACACCTAGATGCACCATAGGTGTACTCCTGTCCTCTAACTTGGTGAGATGCCCACCCACCTTTTTCACAAACGCCAGACAACCAAAAACCCTTAAATACTTCAAGTTTGGCTTCCTTTTCTTCAAACCTTCGTATGGAGTCATTTCTTTCACAGCTTTCGTGGGTAATCTGTTGAGCAGATAAACCGCATGACGAACCGCTTCCGCCCACAATGAGTCTGGTAAATTCTTGCCTTTCAATAACGATCGGGTCATCTCTACTACCGTTCTATTTCTTCGCTCCACAACACCGTTTTGTTGTGGAGTGTATGGTGCCGTAGTTTGCCGTTTAATTCCTTCTACCTGGCAAAACTCAACAAAAGCGTGAGAATTAAATTCTCCCCCCCGATCCGTTCTCAATGATTTAATCTTGTGATCGGTTTCCATCTCCACGTGGGCCTTGAATATCTTAAACTTTGCTAAAGCTTCGTCGTTTGCCCTGAGCATATAAACCCACATATACCTACACCAATCATCAACAATCAATAGAAAGTATCTATTACCTCCTGTTGATTGTGGCGTTATCGGGCCACAAAGATCGGCATGCAAAAGTTCCAATGGCATAGATGCTCTCCACTGAGCTTCCTTTGGAAAGCTTTGTCTTGCTTGTTTTGCTACAACACATCCACTGCACAGCTGCTTTTGATGGGTAACTTGTGGCATTCCTGTCACCATCCCTTTCTTACCCATTACTTCTAATGCATAAAAATTGGCATGTCCCAAACGTGCATGCCAAGTCCATGCATCATCAACAAGTGTAGTTTTCAAGCAAGTGGGCTTTGCTGGTTTCAATGCAATCTTATATAACCTGTTTACCAATCTGTGTACTTTCAACACAAGTTTCCCGTATTCATTGTAAACCCTTAAATATTCTTTATGTAGCCACGCATCATAACCAACTTCCGTTAACTGACCGAGACTAAGGATGTTACACGTTAAAGCCGGGATATAATGCACATTGGAAACTATCAACTGATCACCATTTTTGCATTGAAATAGAATCGTACCTTTCCCTTTAACCTCAACTGTAGAGCCATCACCAAACCGAACTGCGCCTGTAACACTTTCATTTAATTCTGCAAACATGTTTCTCACTCCGGTCATGTGATTGCTTGCTCCGTTGTCAAGGTACCAAAACTCACGGCTACTCCCATTACAATTTTCGTATTTGTTAGGAAATACCTTGTCTTCATTTAACATCACTTTTGATGATGTTTCCTCCCCTTGAACGCATAACAGGAGAGTTGATTCCGACTCCATTTCTTTCGTCAAGTGCACTTCTTGCTCGGCTTTGTTTCTGTTTGGACATTCGGATGCAAAGTGTCCATACTGTTGACACTCGAAGCACTTAATATGACTTTTGTCACGTGGTCTTTGGTTTGAACGTTCACCTTCTTGAGACTGTTTCTTGCCGTATCGATCACCCCGACCTCGGCCACGACTTGAACCACGACCCCCTCGTATTCCATTTCTGCCGCCTCTATCACCATTCCAACCTCTTCCACGACCGCCGGTTGCTTTGTTATTCTGCTTACTTGCCGACTGACCCTCGGTTTTTGTAAACAACAATGCATTTTCTCCTGTTGTTCCTCCTTGTCGAACTCTTAACCTGTCTTCATATGCCTTCAACCTACCGATCGCTTCATCGAATGGCATCTCTTCCAAATTTGCATATTGTTCCATAGAAGCAATAAGATGGATGTATTTTTCTGTTACGGTGTCAAAGAGTTTTCTAACCAACTCTTCATCACCCAAAGTTGCACCGACACTATTATACTTTGATATCATCCCGAATAGTTTTCCCGCATACTCGTCAATGGACTCACTGTCCTTCATCCGCAACGCCTCGAACTCACTCTTCAAGGTGTGTAATCTTGCCTTCTGTACCCTATCTGCACCAACGAACCGGGTTTTTAATGACTCCCATACTTCCCCGGCTGTTTTCTTCTTTGCTACTTGCATCAAGATATCTTCGGGTATCGCTTGAAAGATGAATGCACGAGCCATTTTGCTTTTCTTCTCATCTACAGCCACGCCGGCTGCGGGCTCGATGGCTTCCCATAACCCTTGGGCGTCCATTATTGCTTCCATCTTTATAGCCCACGTTGTATAATTCGTAGAGGTGAGACTAGGGCACTGAAATGTTACCGGGTTTTCTTTTGTAGACGACGAGGAGTTTGATACGAGAGACATATCTGATGATCGGATATACTTTGGCATATACAGTTAACAACCTGGCGCTCTGATACCAAGTGTTGGTTTTAATAGAGTTCTAACTATGAATTTATGATAAACAAGAAGAAAGATTATGAGATGCTTCACAACCAAAGCGTTTTCTATTATGAAGAAAAATGGAAATTACAAAAGCAACGTACTTCAATTGAAAAAATAAAAAAACTGACTTAGCTACTTCTTCTAGTCTATCTATTATTTAAATAATAACTGAGATCCTGAAAACTAGGTCCATTACCAAATATAATGGGTAAGTTACATGACCACTTCCCATGCACACACACGTTTTACTTCTTCAAACTAAGTCAACATTAATCAACAATATTGACAAGTTGGGTCCAAGGAATAAAAGAGGTCGAGAGGAAGAGAGAGCGGGAGCGGGAGCGGGAGAGGGAAATGTTCTTCCAAAACAACGAAGAAGTAATACCAATCACGATTGTGCCGAATTGGTACTTAGAGTTAGTATGGCATTTCTTCGTGTTTGGTGGAGAGAGAGAGCCGCAAGACGGGGGAGTACAGGAAAATACTTGAACTCGTCAATGAGATGGAGCCCTGGTATGTGTGAATTTATTTAATCAACTTTGTTCTTATTGCCAATTAATTAACTGTTGTGATATAAACATTAGTACTGCCAATCTTAAGAAGAGTTAGTACTGCTATTCAAAGTTTCTACTGTCAGTTCATTTCAAGAGTTCCTACTGCTGGAACAAAAACAAGATCAGTACTGCAAGAAGGATCTCAGAGCTAGTACTGCTGGTATGATTTCCAAGATTAGTACTGCTGGTATGATTTCTGGAGTTAGTACTGCTAGACCAGTTTCCATAGTTTCTACTGCTGACCTTGTCCAGAGGATATACGGCGCACGTGAGTTTCCAGTTACCTAATCTTGACAAAGCATGCACAACAAAGCATGCACAACAAAGCATGGGTTGCTTTACGGCTACAAAGACATGCTTTGATAGTTTGACTTCTAAGCATTAATTACTATAACGTGTAATTGGAACTCTACAATTTATAAGTAGAGTTCCATACCTTAGAAGCATGTGGATGTAAGATATGCTCTGTGTATAAATATACTCCTCTGTAACTTAGTTCTACATATCCTTTTAAGACATTTTGTGTGTAATTGTGAGACACAGCAAAATAGTTAGCTTCAAAGTTATTGTAACCTCAATACAACCAAGTGTATTCGTATTATTTTCATTAATAATATTGGAGCATTTGTTATACAATTTTGTGTGTTATGTTTCTTATTGTATACAAACAATTACACAAGTCACGTATCAATATCTTTCAAACTTAACAAGTATTATTCCGCAAATTTCTTGTTAAGAAGTTCAAGCATAGTTGAAGTTAATCTTGATCTTGATCAAGTCGATCCTGACAAGTGGTATCAGAGCATCAAGTTGCTTTGAACTTTTGGAAGTCAAAATTTGGTTTGTTTAAAAGTTATTTTCAAAACTTTTATAAAATGTCTTCTGATGAAACTCAAGCAAACAAAATCCCCATACTCAGGCCAGATGAGTATGATATGTGAAAAAATAGGATGAAGCAGTACATGTTGCTTACAGACTATCAACTATGGGATATTTGTGTAAATGGTCCTAAGTATCCTGTTAATGGTGATGGTGCCAGGATTCCAAGGGCACCACCAAATACAGATGCTGAAAGAAAGGAAAGAGCTACAGAATTTAAAGCTCTTAGTATTCTGTTAATATCCATTCCTAATGAATATCAAAGAAAATTTGAAAATTGTGAGGATGCAAAGGTTCTTTTGGAAGCAATAGAGAAAAGATTTGGTGGAAATGAAAGCATCAAGAAAAATAAAAGATCTTTGTTAAAACAACAATTTGAAAACTTTAATTCTGTCAGATCTGAAACATTAACACAAGTTTTTGACAGATTTTCTAAACTTGTGGGTGATCTTGAAAACCACAATGTTAAGATTGACAAAGTTGATCTTAACAGAAAATTTCTAAGATCACTTGGAGATGAATAGACAATGTACACGGTTGCTTTGAGGCAGGGCAGTAATTTGGATGATAAGGAGCTTGATGATCTATATAATGATGTGAGATCATTTGAACCAGAAGTGGAGAGCAAGAAGCAAGCCACTGGATACACTCCAAATATGCAGAATGTTGCATTTATGTCATCAGGAGGAGTACAAGTAGATCCAAACTCAACATTTGTGTCTACCTCTGTTGTTACAGGTTCTGCATCTGGATCATCATCACAGGACAAATCTTGTGATCAAGTTCTAGAAGCTTTCTTTGCTAGTCATGTGACTTCATCACTGACTAATGAAGAGCTAGAACAGATCAGTCCTGATGATCTAGAAGAAATGGACATCAAATGGCAGATGGCCATGATTACCATGAGGGCAAAGAGGTACCTACATAGGACTGGCAGGAACAACTTCTCCATGAAGAGAGAAGACAATGTTGGTTTTGACAAAAGCAAAGTGGAGTGCTACAACTGCCACAAAATGGGTCCCTTTGCCAGAGAATGCAGATGTGACACCCGCAATTTAGGCCGTCAATTGTACCTATAATAGGTTATTATTACTTGTAATTAGCGTGAAATAGAGCTAATTAAAGTAACGCGTTGTATATGGTATTATATACACGTACGTAATTAATCGTAATTACGCAAATTCGATCGGATGGAATCCGACACAATAAATATGGACGTTGGTGAAAAACATTTTATTAAATAACATAATTATGACAAATAATTGTTATTTAACTTATATTATTACGATAATATCTAAAACGTTTTACGTTTCGTATACAACGTATCGTACGCGACGGAAACGCGCAAATCGAAACCGACACCGAACGGAAACCGTCAAATATTTTGAGAAGGTCCAAAACGCGTGATTAACGTTTAACCGAAGAGTAATTTCGTATAAAAAAAACGCGAAGCGTAAACGTTAACGATTAAAATCTAAAACGCGCGATTAACGTTTAACCGATCGAGTAACGTAACACGAAATCGAGGAGCAAGACGCGAGCCCGAGAACCAACATTGGGCCAAGCCCAATGTCGGCCCAGCCTAGCCCAAGACCGGACCAAACCCCTTGGTCCATCTCCTCACTTTAAACACATATACACTTCACACTCACACCTTTCACAAACAACCAAACACTCTCTTTTCTCTTAATTCTCTGCTCTCTCTCACTTTCAGCCCTAAACCACCACCACCACACTCCCTAGCCTTCCCCAAGTATTCTAGTCACCGCCATCATCATCTATAACAAGAGGAAGAATAAGAAGAAATAAGGAAAGCAAAAACCGAGCAGCAGCAGCCTTCTTTCGCGATTTCGACTATAGATCACGTTTTCTTTGTAAGAACCTCTTCTAGACTCTTTTATTTTCCTTGGATAATGTTCATCTACATGTTAGAGGTTCATTTTAGCTAAATATGTCCAAGATCCAAACCGAAAACCAAAAGATAAAGCTAAAAACCGTTGGATAAAGCTTTTAACCGCTGGACCAAAACTTTACCCGACTTTAGATCGGGATATCTAACTCATAACAACACCAAATCAAGTGAATCTTGAGCCTAAAATCAAATTTAAAATGTCTATTTTCGAAATCCATAAGCCTCATATTTTTCTGAAGTCGTTTGCTACCTCAAGAGCATTTTACAAAAGTACATGTCCAGTCTGCTATTTTGGACAGAAAAGTGAGTCAACTTTAAGGAAGCATATCTCGAGAACCACAAGTCCAAATCGATTGAAACCACTTGGAAAAGTTCACATATTCTGTTCTCTTTAAAAGTACTACTACCTTATTTTCTGAAGTTTTGTAAAACTTGAGATATGGACCAAACACTGAGCAAAGGTCTAAAAACCGACCTGCTGGACACTTGTTTGATTTTCAAACGAAATCATGACTTACACTTGATCAAAAATTATGGAAAAATTACTGAAAGTAGTTAAGACATAGTAGAATAACTGTGAGTTTTCTTGGATTTTATTTCGAAGCTTTGGCTAGTCGAAACGAGCCCCGAAAATGACCCAAAAACTGAGAAAATAAACCCATGGACTGTTTTTGCATAAACTTTGAAATGACGCTTTCGAGCTAACCACAAAACGTAAAGATAATTTCCTAAGCTCTAAAAACATATTTAAGACTTCCCTAAAAGTTTCGAGTCAAACCGAGCTCGTTTGACCAAGTTCACGAAAATGAAAATCTTGAACAGCCGCTAGTATCGCAAATTGACCTTTGTGTCGCTAGAGTTAGCGACACAATGCCTTGCGTCGCCAAATTGCCTTTTGTGTCGCAAATTACTTTCTATGTCGCCAAAACTAGCGACACAATGCCTTGTGTCGCACACTTATTCAAATTCACGACCTGCGACACCAATACTTATGTCGCACGATTATCTGAAATATACATCTGCGACACCACATCCGTGTCGCAACACCATACAGCGACACAACCCTTGTGTCGCATAACACAGCCTGATTAAAATCATGTTTCATAAAAGATCGTTTTCGCGAAACAACAACTAGACTATATACTACACTATTCGTACACGCAATACATATACCCTTATAAGGGTACACTGAAAACAAAACATAATAATAATATCTTCGAGAGCTATTATTACAAAACGTCACCAACGGGCCGTACATGTTTTCTAAAACACAAACGATAAACAAACATCTGGACATAACTAGTTGAATGGACAACTAGCATGAATGATCTTTTGAGACATTCACTCATACATAACCTTATGCGTTTAGGGCGCTAGAAGGTTACACTTTGGATATACGTTTATTGATTTAAACGCACGCTTTCAAGACTCAGGTGAGTCTCATAGCCCCTCTTCTATTGTTTTTTTTAACTATTGGGGTGAGAATAGATACTCTGTTTTCATGAACACGAGTACAGAAAAACACATATACGGATTGCATGAGTTTCACTTTCATAATCCACACAAAAGTCCTCTACACATCATAGTTTCGTTAGTATGGATCTTAGCGCGAGTATTAATGAATAGATCTATTTGGGATTGACCATCCCCGTCCGGGTTAGAGCGCAAACTGGTCAAACGGACGCATTATTATTTGTTCATACGGATGTTCTGGATTAGGCATCTGCAGGAGGCAAACTCATATCGGTTAAGCTTCGGACTATGAGCTCATGACAGTAGTATACATTTATTTATCGTAGTTTTGCGATACAAACAAACATGGAAATCTCGTGGTTCACATTTATATTTTGATATCTAAACCTATGAACTCACCAACATTATTGTTGACCATTTTAGTATGTATTCTCAGGTTCACAACAGGAGTAGGATTACTCCAAGATACAATAGCTAGAGTCGCATGATTTACAAACATCGGAGATTTTCCTTGCATTACTATTTTGTAATATTAGTTATGTATTAGAATCTCTAGAACCATTCGTGAACTCAGAAATTGATGTAAACAATTGGATTATCAATGCACTATTTTTGTACTGTTTTCAAAACGACGCATATAGTGGTCGTTCGATGTGACTTTGTGTAATGATTTCTGATTAGTCGCGCCCCGACCCGACTTCCGCTGCATCATAATTTGGGGGTGCGACAGCAGATCTGGAAGGCAGGAAGTAAATGGTCAGAGGTCAGGGTGAATTAATGGAGCACATAGAAGAAGTGTTCCCATTCAAACTCCGGGTCAAGGGTCAGTACAAGTGCCTTAGTATCCCAAAATGATATGGGATTTGATTGGAGCTATCAAGATGAACATGAAGCTCAGAATCAGGCATTAATGGCACAAACAGAAGCTGCAAGCACTTCTGATGAAGTCCCATATGAGGTACAAGTTAAACTGTGCTCTAGTATATGTAAGAAAACTGTTAAACATTACAGAGATCACAACTTTAAAATCTGTGATGAATTAAAACAATGGGACATCAAACATATACATACAACTGCTGCCATAGAAAACCTAGAAGAGACCATTAAGGCATATCAGAAAAATGAAACTCAGTTTGATTATGATGTTAAGTATGCCAGGTTGGAAAGGGATGTATTACAAGATAAGGTTGATGAGTTAACCAAAAAATTAGCTAAAGTCACTTGTGAAAAGGAAAGCATAAAATTAAAAGTTTGTGACTTAGAAAATGCATCCAAAAATGTACAAAGTATAATCAAGGCACAGATACATGACAAAATCAAAACAGGCCTAGGTTACAACATTGTACCCCCATCATACAACAACAACTACCTTCCACCAAAAATTGATTTAGACATAAATAAGTTAAAGGAGGAAATGTCAGAAGAGGTCAAAAAGGTTGATCCTGACATGAATCAAAATAAAGATCTTGATAAGGTTGAGATAGCTGATTGGACATCTGATGATGAAGAAGAATCTAATTCTAATCGAATTAAGAAAGTTGGGTTAAAATCTGAAACAACAAGCACTAGTTTAAATGATAAGTTGAAAAACAAAAGAGTGTTTACTGGGCTAATTTATGAAATTTCTGGTGAGGGTAAAAAGTTGTTTCAAGAAAAAGTTAAGCTGAGAGTAGAGGAGAAGAAAACCACAGAGAACAAATCTAGGAGAGGCCTAGGATTTGTTACTGAAAAAATGAAAGTAATTAGTAAAACTAGTAACAGATCTGAACAAGTTAAATCTGTAAATGTTAACTGTGCTAATTGCAAATGTAAAGCAAGCACTTCATCACCGTCTCTCAAAACAAAACAATTTCCTAGGGGAAATCAAAGAAACTGGAATCAATCAGTTTCACAAAGACTGGGAAAGAATTTTCAAATGGTGAAGATGAAGGCATGCTTTATCTGTGGAAAAACAAACCATCTTCAGAATAAGTGTCATCATAATCCAAGAAATAAAAGGGTTATGAGATCACCATGGACGGCTACTGACAGAATTAATCATCACAATTTTAAAAATAAAATTAATTTCGTTAATACTGTCAAGAAGATAAGGGCTCAATCAGTTAATACTACTGCACCAAAATTTACTACAGCAACATTAATCAGAAACAGAGCCAACAGTACAAAGACTCAAGCAGCATTAAAAGTTAATACTGCCAGGCGTATTAACACTGCTATCAATGTTAATACTGGTAAGCAGAATACTACTGCTTCAGTTAAGACTGTTGCACCCGTTAATACTGGTAGAACGGTTAGAACTGCTAAGGTAGTTAATACTGCTAGACATATTAACACTGCTACCAACTTTAATACTGCTAGGCAAAATCATACTGGTAACACATTCAAACCAATTTCTGCTGCTAAGTCTAACATCAGTTGGACTTGAAAACATCAATCAAAAGTTTCCAAAACCAACAGTACACCACAAGCAATGATCTTTGAAAGAGTTGACTTTGTGGATGTACAAGGGAGACCCAAAACCAAATTGGTTTGGGTTACCAAAGAAAACTGATAATCTTTATTGTATTTATCTGTGCAGAGCAAGCCAAGAAGTTTGTGCCATGTTGATAGTGGATGCTCAAGGCATATGACAGGGGACAGAAGCAAGCTGCAGAACTTCAAACAAATGGATGGAGGATATATAGCTTTTGAAAGTAATCCTAAAGGAGGAAGGATTACAGGAAAAGGAGTTGTCAACAGTGATAAGATGAGTTTTCATGATGTTTATTATGTTGAACAGTTGAGGTAGAATTTGCTAAGTGTAAGTCAAATCACAGAGAAAAAGAATCATGTGCTTTTCCCTGACACAGAATGCTTTATTCTTTCTGATAAATTTAAATTAGATGAAAACATGATTTTAATGAAAATTCCCAGAAAGAATAATGTGTACTGCTGTGACTTAGCAAACATGAATCCTCAACAATAATTAAACTGTCTTATCTCAAAGGCAACCATTGATGAATCTGATCTTTGGCATAGAAGAATGTGTCACATGAATTTCAAAACAATTAACAAACTGGTTAAAAACAAACTTGTTAGAGGTTTACCTGAAAAGACATACTCATGTGATGACCATTGTGTTGCATGTCAAAAGGGCAAGCAACACAAATCTTCTTATAAGACCAAGGGTGTGAACTCAAACTTCTCTCCTTTACATTTACTGCATATGGATCTGTTTGGACCAACCAATGTCAGTAGTATAAGAAAGAAAGTTTATTGTTTGGTGATCATTGATGACTTTAACAGATTTAGTTGGGTATTCTTTCTTAGAACTAAGGATGAAACAGGTGACATACTTAGATCATTCATTACTAGGATTGAGAACCAAACTAATGAGAAAGTTAAAATCATCAGGAGTGATAGTAGAATAGAATTTAAAAATCATGAAATGAACAAATTCTGTGAAACAAAAGGAATAGAAAGACAGTTTAGTGCCCCTAGAACTCCACAACAGAATGGAGTAGCAGAAAGAAGAAATATGACACTAATTGAGGCTGCTAGAACCATGTTAGCAGATGCTAAACTACCCATGACTTTCTGGGCAGAAGCAGTTAGTACTGCTTGTTATGTTCAGAACAGGGCACTAGTAGTCAAGCTTCATAACAAGACACCATATGAATTGTTTTTCAAAAGGAAACCTTTGATTAGCTTTTTCAAACCATTTGGATGTCCTATTACTATCTAAAATTCCAAAGATCACTTAGGCAAATTTGAGAGCAAAGTTGATGAGGGAGTCTTTGTTGGATATTCTACTCAAAGCAAAGCATATAGAGTATTCAACCATAGGACTAGAATAGTGGAGGAAACCATGAATGTGACTTTTAATGAACACACACCTAGTGTTGTGGGCAAAGGTCCAGATTGGTTATTTGATATTGATGCTCTAAACCAATCTTTCAGATATGTATATGAGTCATCAAATGCAGGTACAAGTACAGGTGAATCAAGTGCTGCAAATCAGAAGAAAGATACTCCATTAGAGTACATTACTCTACCCTTCTGGTCACCTGATCCACCTGAAGTTTTTCAACCACCTCCACAACAACAAGCTCGGAGTTCAGAACCAATCACATCAAGTCAGGAACAGTATGGTGCTTATGATGATGGCCATACATCCTCAGATCCTGAAATGCTTCCAGAAGAAGAAGCAAATGGTGTGAATACATCTGAGAATGCAGAAACAAATGCAGATTTGGAAGTAGATGGTGTTGCTGATGTAACTGCAGAAGAAAATGTAGATGAGAATCGAGATCCAACTTGTCCATCCTTGACTGAGACTAGCATTATAATGGAACAAAATGATACAAACTTGGAGTCTGGGATTCCTCTGTCATCTACTGGTCAGTATCAACAATACAAAGCCTATCATCCATTGGAGAATGTAATAGGTGATATTGACTCTGCAATGCAAACTATAAGATCTGCCAGACTAAATGAAGAAGACATCAATACTTCTTTATTTGTCTGTTTTCTATCTCAGATAGAGCCCGAGAAGGCAAATGAAGCCTTGAAAGATTTAAGTTGGGTTGAAGCAATGCAAAAAGAGCTGCTTCAGTTTAAGATTCAAGATGTTTGGACATTGGTGGATCTCCCAAAAGGAAAAAGGAGAATTGGAACAAGATGGGTATACAGAAACAAAAAAGATGAGAGGGGTATAGTTATCAAGAATAAAGCAAGGCTGGTTGCTCAGGGATATTCTCAAGAAGAGGGCATTGACTATGATGAAGTTTTTGCTCCTGTAGCTAGAATAGAGGCAATTAGGTTGTTCTTGGCATATGCATCTTTTAAGGGTTTCAAGGTATACCAGATGGATGTGAAAAGTGCTTTTCTGTATGGCACTATTGAAGAAGAAGTTTATGTATGCCAAACACCAGGATTTGAAGATCCAAAGCATCCAAATAAAGTGTACAAATTGAATAAAGCACTTTATAGATTGCATCAGGCTCCTAGAGCATGGTATGATACACTATCTGTTTATCTATTGGATAATGGTTTCAAAAGAGGTGCAATTGACAAAACCTTGTTTATCAAAAGAATTAAGAATGATATCCTACTACTTCAAGTCTATGTAGATGATATTATTTTTGGTTTAACAAGGGATAGTCTTTGTAAAGAATTTGAAGCACTCATGCATCAGAAATTCAAGATGAGCTCTATGGGAGAGTTGACAACAGCAGAAAGATGGGATCTTCATGAGTCAAGGGAAATATGTTAATGACATTCTGGAGAAGTTTGGATACAAAGATTGCTAGCACACCAATGGAGATACACAAACCATTGCATGCAGATCTTGAGGGAGAGGATGTTGATGAACACCTCTACAGATCTATGATTGGATCCCTCATGTATCTAACCTCAAGCAGACCAGATATTATGTTTGCTGTGTGTGTCTGTGCTAGATTCCAGGCAAATTCTAAAATGTCACATGTTCATGCAGTCAAGAGAATTTTTAGATATCTCAAAAGTCAACCAAAATTGGGCCTTTGATATCCAAAAAATTCTTCTTTTGACTTGATTGCATACACTGACAGTGATTATGGAGGAGCCAATATGGATAGAAAATCTACATCAGGAGGTTGTCAATTTTTGGGAGGAAGACTTGTGTCTTGGCAATGCAAAAAGCAAACTACAGTTTCTACATCTACAGCAGAAGCATAATATGTTGCAGCATCAAGTTGCTGTGCTCAAGTGCTTTGGATTCAGAATCAGATGTTGGACTATGATTTGACTTTTCTAAATACTCCTATATTTATTGATAACAACTCTGCTATCAGTATTATAAATAACCCTGTAAAACATTCTAAAACTAAGCACATTGAAATTAGATATCATTTTATAAGAGACTGCAATGAGAAAAGATTAACTCAGATTTTTAAAGTTCATACTGATAACCAATTTGCAGATCTGTTCACAAAAGCATTTGATGTGGGTAAATTTACCTTTTTGGTTACAAGTATTGGAATGATAAATTCTTCATAAATCTTTATTAAATACTGCTCTTTGTAAAATTTTGTGCTTCTTCATGGGTTAATACCGATCTACTAATTTATGCTGTCAATATTAATATTGCTTGTTACTTTTAGTACTGCTAGTGTTAACATTGATAAGTAATTTTAATACTGTTGTTAAAATTAGTACTGCCATTAATGTTGTTCTACTACTTAAAGGATGTCAGTATTCTTAATACTGTCAATATTAATACTGCTTGTTTAATACTACTGCTTTCCCTACTTAGTACTGTTAGTTATATTAGTCTGTGTTTCTACTGCTGGTTGTGATAAACGGTTTCTGCTGCTAGCAAAATTTTAGTACTCGGCATGTTTTAAATACTGCTCATACAAAATTCTTAATTTAATACTGCTGGTACAACTTATCATATTTTAAAATTAGGGCATTTAATGCTGTCTCTTTTCAAATAGTATAAATAGCATACATTTTTCACTGTTCGCTTTTCACCTACTGTTAACCTCGAACTACCAAAAAGCGATCAAAATCCACTTTTCAAAAGAACAATTTTCAATTTTTCCAACTAAAATGACTTCTCCTTCATCTTCTAACGTTGTTTTACCAACCGCAGATAAGCACAATCTGCTTGCTTATCTGCTAAAACCAAAAGGGGGAGAAGGTTTTATAAAATTGTAAATTTTCTTAAAAATAGCAACTTAAAGGTAGCACTTTCTGTCAACCTCATCATTTTTATTTCACATATAAATGACTTTTGGACTTCTGCTGAAAAGACAGAAGTCGATGGAGTGGCTACCATTGTTGGACAAGTTGTAGGGCAAAACGTCAGAGTTACAGAGGCATCTATTCGTGCTCATCTTCAACTTCATGATGAAGAAGGTATCGAATGCTTATCTGTATCTCAAATTTATGAAAACCTATTGTTGCTAGGGTATGAAGGGGAGTTGAACAAGCTTACATTTTTAAAATCAATGTTCTCTCCACAATGAAAATTTTTAATTCATACCCTGCAACAATGTATTTCTCAAAAGAGAACTGCATGAGATCAGTTCAGCAGCAACATTGTTTCTGCTTTGATCTGTCTGGCTAATAACATGCAGTTCAATTTTTCAAAAATGATTTTCACATGAATGTTGTATAACCTGGAGCATTCCGACTCAAAATTTTTAATGTATCCAAGGTTTTTACAACATATTTTTGATAATGAACTAACTGATCTACCAAGAGTTGGTGGTAAAATTGTTCTCCTCTCACATACACACAAAACTTTTTTCTAATATGAGGAGATTAGGGTCAGTTAAAGGCATCATGTTTTCAGGGAGGGTCACAAATTTGACTGCACATATGCTTAGTGCACCCTCCACAGCAGATGAAGAAGTAGCCACACCCACTACTTCTCAACCCACATCTGCTGTTAAATCCAAGAAAACAAGGGACCCCAAACCAACCTCCAAGAAAACCAAAAGGGCTAAGAAACATGCATCTGAGGCTCCTCTTCCTCAGATGCATCAGCCAATTGATCTAAATGATGTGATCAATAAAGAGGAAGGTGACCATATGGAAAGGGCTGCCACTACTGATTCTGCCCAATTGGGAGAACAAGACAGTGATAATGAAACTAGGACCCAATCCATGGCAACACAGGATACAGAGATGCCATTGGACTCTTCTATTGCAGAGGATTCAGTGGATATCAATGTATACAGTGGTCCCAGGTGTCAAGAAACCACGTTGGGGGTTAATGATGCTCAGACTAGGTCTGAGACATTAGCTAAATCTTCCAATGATCCACTAATAGAGGGTAACACTTCTGGTAGTGGTGAGGATAGTTCTTTACTTAAGGAATTGATGGCAATATGTATCAATTTGTCTGAAGAGGTGGCCAGGCAGAGGGATATGCTGACATCTCAAAGTATAGAAATAGTAAGATTGAATAGGTTGGTTCAACAACTGATGAAGGAAAGGGTTAAGGAAAGAGAAGAAGAAATTAATACTGTTGGGCTTGGTGAGCCAGTTAGTACTGCCAGTGCAGATGCAGTTTGTACTGCTGGGCTAAATGAGCCAGTTAGTACTGCTGCAGTTAATGAGGAGGTTGTTGCTGCTGCTGAAGTATTATTAAGGGTGTCTGAGAGTCCAAAGGAGAAGGATAAATAGAAAAAGAAAGGTGTGAGCTTCAGAGAACCATCAAAACATACATTTACAATTAAAACTAAGCAGATTGGGGCAAAGGGTAAGGGTAAGGGGATACTAATTGAAGAAGAAAGACCTCTAAAAAGAAAACATCAAATAGAGGCAGATGAAGAATTGGCAAGGAAATTGCAAGAGGAGGAGAGGCAAAGGTATACAGAGGAAGAAAGAGAAGCTGAGCTACAGAGGTTGTTAAATGAAAAGAAGGGGAGAGAGTCTGAGGCAAGGTATAAAAAGTAGAAGGCTAAGCCAAAGACTAAAGCTCAGCTGAAGAAGGAATATGTAACATTCCTCAAGGGAGCTGGATTTCATGTAAAAATCTTAGCAGCTATCCAGTTTGAAGATTTAAAGAAGATGTATGAGAGGGAATTTGAGAGAATGATGAAGGGATCTGGAGATATAAAGGAGGAAAAAGAAAAGGTTATCAAAACTTTTGAAAGAAAGAAGAAGGGCACACAAAGTAAAAGTTACTTTGAACAAGAACAGAACAAGATGTGCATACTGAGGTGCCATCTACTGCAGAAGAAAAGGTTGAGAGTAAGAATGAAAATGATAGAAGTTTGGTAATCATCGATACAGCTGACTGTGAGCCATTGAAGGTGGATAACCCAATCATAGATTGGTATCAGACACTGGATAGTGCAAACAGAAGGCATTTTAAGATTGTTAGAGCAGGAGGATCAACTGAGCTCTATAGAAACTTCTTTTCAATGCTCAAGGTATTCAGAAGAAAAGATCTTGATGAGATGTTTGAGGCAGGTATGAAAAGGTTTGGAGGAGAGAGAGGATATGATGATGATCATCAATTATTTGAGTATTTGAAGCAGATGTACTTGCCTGAAGCAGAAATGAGAATATTTATGAAGGAATTCTCACCTGTCAACTACTGGTATTGTTTTGATAGTTGTGGAGTTCATATGGTAGGCCAGGTAGATGGAGGTGTAGGATATTTCCTGATGGGCAAAGTTTATCCATGGAATCCTACAGTGGTAGAAAGCATGTTGATGCGTAAAGTCAAATGCTCAAATCTGAAAGTTGCAGCAGCTTTGATAAAGGAATTAAAAGAATATCTTAAAAGAATGAGTAAGCAGAAGAAATAAACCCCAATGTAGTCAAAAGGTAAATCTGGAGAAACTTAGTGCTGTTGGGTAGAAAGCATAAGTTTAGGGGGAGATTGTTGGGATATAAAGATTAGTACTGCCAATCTTGAGAAGGATTAGTACTGCTATCCAAAGTTTCTACTGCCAGTTCATTTCAAGAGTTCCTACTGCTGGAATAAAAACAAGATTAGTACTGCCAGAAGGATCTCAGAGTTAGTACTGCTGGTATGATATCCAAGATTAGTACCGCTTGTATGATTTCTGGAGTTAGTACTGCTAGACCAGTTTCCATAGTTTCTACTGCTGACCTGTAAGAAACTTGTTATTCAATGTTATTGTATGTAACTTTTGGTAGTTTTACATGTGTGTCAGCTATATGAGGTACGGCGTGACATCATTACAAGTTGTCACGTCATCAAAATACATACAATTAGAACAAATTGAAATTTTGTTACACACAATGGAGGTCCAAGTACTTTCTTGCATGCTATGAATGTCATACCATAAATAATTACATTTCGGAGTACTTAACCCTACTTTATTTGATCAAATCAAATAACTTCACCGTTCTATTTGTCATTCGACTAACTTATTCATATTCAACTAAATGAATCATGTAACAATATAAAATATCATTAATATGTTATTAGCGTTACACTTCTTGTTCAGTTGTGCTAATCGATTGACCCTACGGTGTTTATGAAGCTGAGTATAATGTTTGTATACTAATATTAAAGCATATAATCTTTCGGATATTATATATTCACACTAACCAGTCTTTTAAACCTTTTATATTAGTTCAAACGTGAGATATGAGTAGATCATATCTTGGGACCAAAGTCTCTTCAATAAACGTAGTGTCACACTCCTGACACTCCAAAAATTAGGGCATGTAACTTCTAACACATATCTCGATTAATGAATAACTAAATAGCGGAAGTTTCATTATTCTGGATACAATATTTATAATAATATAAATTCAACTACAAGGAAATTAAAACTATCAACGTCTTCAAAGCTTTCTAGAACTTCTCCTCTATTTCTCATTCAACATCTCTATAGTTAAGTTCTACTAATATGTAACAACAACCTGAGATACATGTTAGGTCAGCTAATACTGGTGAGTTCATCGTTTACTCTATAAACATATTATTCACAAAATACTCTTCTCAAACAAACGCAATATCATGTAGTTTTAAAATACTATAAACAACATTAAATACCATTTAATAGCATGCAACAAAACTCTTTCTCATCTATGCCAATTGTCGTTTGCTACGACAGCTTCTCTTTTATCACGGTACCAAATAAACTGTTACAGCTCGTCGTAACAAATAAAACTACTCTCTAAACAATTCATATTATAACAAATATAGCTACTATTTAAACTATAACATGCATAAAACAATTATTTTAAAACAAAAGCATAATAAACAAACATAAACATGTAAAACACATTTACAAAATATCTATAGTAACATTTACCCTTGTTGAAAAATTCTCATAAAAATTCACATTTAACTAGCTCTTCGACTCTTCCTAACATATGTCATCTACAAATTCAAAAAATATTTCTAAACTTTGTATAAAGTTACTGTCAAAATCTCTACAGATAAACTATAGCTGATTGGTCTAAGTATTTCGAATGCCGATCATTCTCTTGTTTTAGCTGCTATGACTTCTCTACATGAAAGCATTATATCTCGATTTAAAATGCCAGTTTGACACAACTATAGGGACTATAATATAAATTATCAAAGTACAAGGGTTAAACGGCGACAAATCCATTTTCTCAAACAAAAACAAAAACTTCAAATCACTCGCACACTGGCCATCCCTTCTCCCGCCCAGTACACTAATTTTCCAATTTCGAATCCCAAACTTCATCGTCTCTATCTCTATACTATATGTATACCTAGGGTTTCTATCTGATCACGAAATTGCAAATAATGAATCAAACGCAAAACTCAAATCATATCGATCCGTTTCACAAACAGTCTATTCTCTCTCTAAATCCACGAACATTTCGTGATTCAAAAGACGCGGTGAAATCTAACGATCTCGAAGCGATTCACCAGTACATGAATTCAATGGTAAAGTTTTCAATCATATTATGCTTAATTTTATAACTTAACTTTCTATTCAGTTGAATTTTTTCGAATTTTGCTCCGATTTTTAGGTTTACGAGGTTGTAAAATTCTGATAATTAGGAATTATCTGGAGCTATATAGATAAGCAAGATGTTGTATATACAAATTATAACTCCAGAAATATATTTATTACATGTTATACATATACATACACTTGTATGTTTTACTCTAACTTTTAAGTTCAATTGACTTATAGCAACAAATCCGAACAGAGAACTAATTTTTTAGTCGATTTTGATTATTTAGAGCTATAGGTCACCATAAGTGATAATACATCTTATACATCTACACATGTACATACACTCATACCCATGTATATTTATATATATGTATGTACATCCATATACAGGTGCTTTCCTATAATCGTTAGGTTCAACTGACATATAGTAACAATCTGGGCAGAAGCTAAATTTTGATTTGAATTTTTTTATTATTATTTAGAGCTATAGGTTACCATAAGACATCATATACATATTATACACATAGATTTTCACATGTTTATGGGTTAAACATTTTAGAAGCAAGAAGGAACACTTAGGGCAACTTTGGACCATAGTTTGCCTAATTTATTATCATATTAAAAATATTATCTCAGGTATTTAGGTGTCAAATGAATCCACTCAACTCCATTTGAGGAACTTGGTGCAAGTGCTGAGGAAGTTAACAAAACGCATCTTTACATCACGGTTTAGAGGGAGAGAGAGAGCTTAAGATAAAGAGATAAGTAGGATATTACTGTTTATGTGGCTAGCTAACAATGTAATTTGTGTCGGTTCCTGACCATGAGGTGAATGAAATCTGATTACACTTTGGCAAAAGAAGAAAATCATAGCGTTTACTTTGTCACTAAAGCTATGTAGGAAATCCTGAGTCAATTCTGACTGTGCTGTAGGGTTTAACAATATTTACCTTCTATTTCCTTCTATTTTGATATGGAGGGATCGAGAGACGGTATCAGTTAAATGTTATTTCAAGAGTGGTAAGACTGCAATTGTTTTAGAGTGTATGATTCTGTGCGAATACCAAGCAATCTAAAATATATTCACTGTCTCTTCACTGTTTAAGGCGTTACAAGACCCTGATAAGCACTTTGAGGAAGCAAGATCAATTGTGGATAGTGGTTCAGATTTCCAGAACACCAAGGAAAGTGAAGATAATACAAAAGAGAATGAAGACCCTCAAAAGAATAGACCTGCTCTAGCCCGGAGGCGTGCTAAGTTCTCTTTGAAGCCTAATACAAGGTAAAGGTTATACATACTACTTTGTTGTGGGCTCACATAATTATTTAGTCAAAATTTTTGGAGTTAGCTTGATGTGCAATACTGTTGACAGCCAGCCTACTACAATCCCGGAACCAACTTTTCAATTTGATCACCTGCAGGACCCAGAAGAATTTTTTGCAGCCTATGATAAGTTTGAAAGTACATTATTTTTCACTAATCTTTGTAATTCAGTGCTTATTGATGTTAGTTGATGTCACACTGCTGTCTACTAATCTATAACATCTTAAAACTAACTTCCAGATGCCAGAAAAGAATTAAAGAGGCTGAGAGGTGAAGATCCTAATGAGGCCATAATTCCTGCTACTGCTAGGCAACGTCGTCCTGAGATACCACGGTATTATTGATATGTTTAATTTAGCATTTTTTCCACTGATTTGTGATGTTAATCAATTTCACCATTTTGATCGGTAATTTCTCATGGTGTAACCTTAAATTTATCCTCCAGGAGAAAAGCTAGTTATCGGCATCATGTATATTCCAGTCAGCCTGAAAATGATAAATCATTTGCTCAAGAGACACCGCAAGATAATATTGGAAGCCCGCATACTCGCTATTCACAACAAGAATCTGTCACTGCCAACTGCCAATCCAAGGAAAATCAAATGTCTGGTGAGTTGAAATATTTGAAGTTAAATACTTGTAATTTGATACACCACAGGAGTTTTGGTGGTCACTGATGTACATGACAATGACAAACTGGAAGAAATAAAAGATATACTTGAACAGAAGTTATTCCAAATTCCAGTAATCATGTCGTTCTGTTTATCTCATATACTGTTCAGCTTACTGTTTTTTCCTCTCTTCTTTTTTGTGAACAGCATCTGTAACTAAGACCGGGGACACAGACAAGCTCTTTCATGAACTAATGTCTAGTAATATTGCCAGTTTGGATGAAAATGACGCAATGTCCTTTTTGAAAGATTGTTTGAAGATCAAACCTGTTGTTGTAGGCAATTTACAGCTTCCTGATTTCCATGATATTCCTAGAGTTGATTTGCCTTCTTCGGTCAATAATTTAATAAAAGACCAGAGCATATTATCTGATACATGTGCTTTGTCAGATAGTTTAAGAGGGAAAACACTCGGGAAACAGAAATCATTATCTGAAAACTCTTTTATTTCTCTGGGTTCCCCCACACCACCTAGGAGTCCATTTTTGGCAATCTCAGCGCTTGGAAAAAGTTTGTCTAAATCAGTCGAATCAAATGATCCATACTCTCCTCGTGATATCGATTTGCTTCCCGCCAGAACTTCTGAAGTTATTGGCGGACACTCGACACATGTCAGCAAGGACAAGGGGTTCCCGGTTTCTAACACCGCAGACTCATTAGTGCAAAACAAAGTAACAGAAGCTCCCGTTCACGATGTCTTGCAGAAGGTTTCAGTTGAAGTTCCAGTTATTTCTCATGAGACTGACATTCTCTCAGAACCTCTCATCAGCATAGAGGACCGTAAGAGGTGCCATAATATGGAGGATATTGGTGAGGGTGACGTAGTGGCTGGTCCTTATGTAGTTTCTGATATTCAAACAAATGAAGGCTTACAACCAAATGTGAGGTTTTGTACAATATTCATTAATATATTTGATAGTTTACCAGTCATGCAATGAGTACCATGAATTATGCAATATGCAGGCTGCAGAGATGGTGGAAAATGCAACATCTGCTACAAAACTTAATTTATGTGTTGAGGATATTGGTGATAATGCTCAATTTCACTGTGTACAAGATATGGACGAGAATGTAATTTCTGTTTACTCTGCTTTACAACAGTTGTTTTTAGTAGAGGTGGGAAAACAGACGGGTCAGGGAGTTTGAGTAATGAGTCAAAATGGTTTGGTTCCATCCGAGTAATTTTTCTGTGCGAGTTTAAATGGAGCGGGTTTGGCCACACCTGCCCACTAACACTTTTTGTCCATCTTTTTGAATTTTGTAAACAATTTATGTATTGTATATGATTGCAAAGATCATACAATTACCTTACGTGGCTTTTGACCCGTTTCAATATTAGCTATATTTTTTTAGAGTTGTATCCGTTTGGCCCATTTTTAGTAACAGACAACCTCAACTGACCTGTTTCTCACAAAACTGGGTTGAAAATGCCACCTCTAGTCTTTAGATTTGACATAATATTGCTTCTAATTGTCCCATCTGTTGACATATCAGGTTGAAAATGTAAAAGAAAACGCGGGGTCATCCACTGCCATGGAAGTAAATGTTGAGGTCCCTATGGTAAAGGAAATTCAAAGCCATGTTCAGTCAGGTTTTTGTTATTCCGACCTTTCTCTTGTTAATATTATACTTTCTGTATATCCGAAATTATCAAAGCATCTATATATTAAGTTACTCTATCATCTCAATATAAACTATTTAAAGATGATTATCCATTGGCATATGAAGTATTCCTGTTGTCCAAGAATCATTATTGATGGTAACTGATCCTATACTATGATCCACATGAGGCCTAGATGGGTTAAGCTGTCTCTTTTGAAAAGCATTATTCTATTTTGTCTTATTACTTTAGTTTCCCTTCAGAGGTAACATGTAGCCTTCATATATTTTTCTGACATAGCTACTAGTAGGTCTGAATGCCAAAGGGTTCATAGAGTAGTCTTGTTACTTGAATAATCTCTGGCAATATCCTAGCTAGAGCGCTTACTGGGCTCTAGGACATACTATATATCGTTGGCATGTTCGTATGCATATTCTTTTGTGTTACAACCGGATGCTTGGCTGTTCATGGTTGATTACTTTAAGTTGTTCAAAAAGGAGAACCGGTGGTATTACAGGTGACAATCATGACCATTAACAAGAATGCTTCAATTCGAGCTTTGGTTCAATAAGGAAATGGGTCAAGTGGGTTGAACAGTTGACCAGTTCCCTGAACTGTATTTCTAGTTTTTACATCTCCTAAATAATTTTATTCAAATAGTTAGAAATTGGTTGAAATCATATAATGTTCAGACAAGAAGTGATTAGGGTTAACCTGATCTGATCCATTATGACTTGTGCCTGTTTTGACGGGTAACTAAACCTCGCCATTTTGCCACCTCTATAGATTACCTTAAGCTGTTCAAATAGGAGAACTAGTAGTTTTATGAAAATATAATCTCTGTTCATTACTTGTGCATGACGATCTCAATTTTAAAAGGCTTCACAAACTGTTTTGATTATGTTCGTCAACTCAAACAGGTGCTAATTCTGCTGATGACCTTGATGCAAGCAGACCTGCTCAGAATTCTGAGATTGTTCCGAGACAACATAATGAGGTTCTTTTTTTTAAGTAATTTATTTTATTTCTTTTATCATCATATATTAGTATTAGTACTAGCTGTGCGGATGTATCTTAATAATGCATAACGTGTACTTGAATTCTCCATGACACAATCTTCTATGTTATGACTAATACTTTAATCTTATGTTTTCGAGTTATTTTTTCGGATAGAAGTCGGATTTTGTGCTTTCAAGTTTTTTTAATGAAAAATTTGGGTGGTTTCTCTTCAATACTATTCTCTCAAATGTGTGAAGTTTTGGAGAGATAAGAAGTAATTGTTTTTGTAACCTCTTTAAATCAAACAACCCTTGATCTAATATGCACATGTCTTACATTGTTAGGATATAGTTGTAATTGTCACCCTTCTTTCCTTTGATCTCTAACTGGAGGACATGAAAATAATTAGAACATGGCACATTTCCTTCATTGTTCCTATTATAACTCTTTTCTTTCTTCTTCATTTGTTATTAGTTTGTTTTTCTCTTTAAAGTCGAGAAAACACGTGAAGACTAACTTCCAAAAATTACAGGAGCAGCTGAGGATATCAACGGATAAGAGAAAGAAGTCCATAACAAAACGTAAAGTTGATAAGAAAAAGAGGCGTCAGAGCCTAGCAGGTGTTTTTATGTTCCATTTATTTATGTAATTTTATCATCTCTATGTTTTTTTAATCCAAAATATTGTTTATTCATTGTCTCTGCAGAGGCTGGTAGTACCTGGACAACTGGTGTAAGACGAAGCAACCGAATCAGAAGGAAACCCTTGGAATATTGGAAGGGAGAAAGACTCTTGTATGGTAGAGTCCATAACAGTAAGTGCTTTCTTTGCTTGGATTTCTTTGTTGGATGCTCTAAAAAATATTCTCATCCCTTTCCCAAAACAAGGGATCTTTTGAATCGCATAGTTACATACAGACATATACACATTGATCCATTTTACGTGTACATAAATGTGTGTTTATGTACGAGGGATTGGAGATAAAATTGGTTATTCCAAAAATGGAGCTCACAGCAGCAACCCATGCAGTTGTAATGTTACTGTTTTGTTTAAATGTGTGTTAACTTTTGTAGGTTTGCCGACAGTAATTGGTGTGAAGTACCTCGACCCTACCAACAAAAACGGGGAACCTGGTTTCACAGTGGAATCTTTTGTTTCCGATGAGTACAAAGACCTTGTTGAGTTAACAGCTCTACATTAACATCTTGTTGTAAGCTCTGTTTCTGTTTCCCTCAAATCCCTTGGGCAAGAAACTTTATCCGAGTCTGCTTTTCGCATGTTAGAACGGACATATGTATAAAATTTACCCATCACTTGTGGGAAAAGAAGCCATATTTAGGTTTGCACGTAAGACAGTCTAGTTGTACCGATGTATTCTCAGATACATTTTATTTGCAAAAGAGCCCCAGTAGATCAATTAGAGTGCGGATTTGTTTGATTGTTTCGTCTGTAAGTGCCGATGCCAATGACGAAGAAACCATCAGCTACTCAACCCTTTCTGTTAAACTTGGTTATTGCATCTAATATGAAACAATTCAAATTAGTAAAACTAAGGTTGTGTTTGGTTCGCAAAAGTTGATGTAAGTAAAAAAATCGACTTTATAACTAATTTATTTTACCAAAAACAATAACTTTGATATTTCATCATATAAAAATAATCTCCGACCGATGTCTTTCAACTTGCACTATTATAAAAGCTTTTGTCAACCAGCATTGCTAAAATCAAAATTAAATGAGCATCATTCACACCAAAAACAAGCAGGAGTTATATCCATCATCACAAATATTGATAACCAATTCAACTACCTCGAGAACAATTCACAGGACAAGAAACTGATTGGATGTCCAATAGAAAGAAATTCCTACATGAAAGTGCAAATCCCAACATATACATTTTTAGCAAAGAAAATGCAAACTGCCAATTCCAACAAAAAACTAAAAGGTCGCTGTAACTTTAATAAAAGAAAGCATTCAAAATATCAACCCTGAAATTAAAAAGTGTCATGTTAGTAAGCTGTTACGCTGTAATTAAAAAGACGTAAATGTCATTAGATAGCAATCAAGTTTTATCTATTTCCTACCTAGGTCAGTGAAGTTTATTATGTGTTTGTGATATTCCACTAAACATTAATAAAAGTGACGCATTACTGCGGTAGTAGGGTCATAATTTCGGTTAACAACCAAAACAAGACACGTGAACTTGAGTGATTACACATGTACACCATACACGTAGGTGGCCTAGGTAGAATATTGGTGAAATTTGGTTGCTATTTAATGACATTGGCCCCTTAAAAAGCCACAAAACATGTAACAGGTTCTTAGATATATAAATATACGGGTCCTTACCACACATTTAATAAAGTGCTGCCACATATCAAGCTGCAATGTTATGATATAAAACACAACATGGGCAGACGTTTCAAAAGCATACCTGAAAAAGTATATGTAAAATAAGACATGCTACGGTTATTGAACTAAATAGCTAGAAGGTTAGGGATCAAGAAAACCATTAACAAGAAGACGTATAATTGAATCAAATCAACCAGAGCCAATGGGTCAAATGAAAAACACTAGCTAAAAGGGGAACAATTTAAACAAGTCGAAGTCTTCGAAGTCTATTTTCATAGAATTCGATCTCCAAGATTTTCTATTCAAAGTTAGATTAATTTTTTTAAACTAAGTAAACACAGTACATAACTATGACCAAATTGGTAGCCGTCTCAGCCAGTACCCAAAATGACCAGTTTCAAGTTTCAACCTGAACCCATTAGCCCCATTACCCACACCATCTTGCCACCTCTACCTTGCATCAATATAATTTAACCAAAAGCACAAGAAATAAGCCAGGAAAGTTGTAAGTAATATGTGAGGTTACCTAAAAATAGTTGTAATACTATAGCTGCCCGAAGTGCTCCAGATAAAGATTGGAGATCACAAAGGGCCAAAGGCTCGTAAGTTGTAACACCAAAACTCCAAAGTACAACTCAGAATTTCAAAAGGTGGAATTCATCAGGATTTAGTTGGATATTATATTCATCAGCTAATCCACATTGGTTTGACCACCATACTGCTTCACTGGTCAAACTTCATTTCAGTGTATCTGCACAATACAAAAGAGTTGGTAAAAGTGATTTTGAGGGTATCTGATTAAAGATAATCACAGGATAAGCAAATATACATATGAAGAATTTAAATATAATAAGATGGAGGTGATGGATCCATATGCGGACTTGCCTGCGAGCTTTATTTAGACGTTGCCCCGACTCATCATTTATAAGCTCTGCAATAATGGAAATATGATGAAGATGCTAGTATTAACAAAACGTTAAGCTGAAAAGTAAAGAGATGCAAGAATACAAATTTTGATTATTTAACATATAAAATAAATAGCCAGGAAGATATGGTTTTAACATTGGCTAATAAAACTATCAACTCTTTATAGTTAGACCAAATTAACTGTGGTATGTTAACTAGCAGCAATTTCTCTACTTCTCATAACACTTTCTTCCACTTGCCACCAATGACATTGTTAGTGAATAGAGGTGGCAAGCAAATACATCCTTTTTCAACTTTATAAATAAACAATGTCCTAAATATGATCACGATACTATATTATATACAAAAAAACCAATTAAATTCAAATAAAGCGATTCATGAGGTCTTCATGAAGTTAAATATACTGCAACGAAAAGTTTCAAAACCCAGAACAGGCCTTACCAGATCTCTGGAAAGGCTTCACGTTGTTGCCAGGTTCATTTAGATTCTCTTTGCTGCAACGAAATCCAATAAGAAAATGTTAGAATCAACAAACTGCACAATGAAAGTTGCACTTCCACAAACAAAGAAAATACATGAACACCGACCTAGAAGCAGGAGGCAAAGAGGATGTCTGAGCATGATAAGCACCATCCATGGTCATATATGGTGATCCATATGCCGCACCCAGGCCTCCACTTGCACCTAGGCTTCTAGCAGCACCAGCCAAAACAGGTAACCTGATTTGACCATGTTCAACAATGTGAGTGACAGTCATCAATCAAAGGGCACAAATACAAGCAAATACAGTTATACAGTCTCTAATTAACCACATGGATTCCAGGGATATAAATCAGGGTTATGCGAAAAGGTGGATTCAGTCATATGCAATACAATGAAATTAATTCATTAAGGCAGCAGTCCAAGCTCAACAGCAACCTATTTTCTAGTCACATCTCTTCGACCACAGAGCATACAAAAGAAACAATTGCACTACACCTGCTGCTTTCTTCACAGTAAGCCAGTGTGGCGTGTTTCTCCTTTTCTTTTATTTTTTCTTTTTTTTTCAAATTTATTTATTAGTAATGAAAATATGTTGTGCCTAAAGTTGGGTCAATCGTTTTTTAAATGAATTCATATTAGTGTTACAAACCTTTTCTCCATTGCAAAATCCATGATCTATATATAAAATGAACGAATGATGACAATGAACATCAAAAAGGGATGCCTAAAAACTTTGGCACCAACAATAACTTTCCAACGTATAATAGTATACTACGGTCATTTGAAGTTATAGGAGCAAAGGCATATAGTTAATACCATGTCATCTCTGAGTTTCCTATCCCATTTGGTTGACCAACATAGCCAGGGAAGGCCATGCCAACAGCAGGAACTCCCATACCACCAGGATGTTGACCTGCAAATTGCATAACTGCATACCAATCCAGAAACAGATATGACTGAGAATTTGAGACTAGAAAGTGCAATGGTGTTCAAAATCTTGTTGAAACATGCATGAATCAGACAAAACCAACAGACCTAACTAAATCGGACCAAACAGAACCGCAACCGGCTATATTCGGTCTGATTCTCAGTTTAAAGTTTATAAATTGTTGATTCTTGGTTCAAAATATATCAGAAGTCAGGTATCAGTCCAGAACCAGTTTGTATTTGGTTTACGATCAGGTTTCTCCTAAATAACACCCCTAGATAAACGATGGAGACAAAGATATTTACCTGGCAGAAATCTTGGAGCTCCAGTGAAATTTTGATCACCATGATTACCACCAATGGTCCCACCATAAGGAAATGAACCCATTGCATTCCCCTGAACACCGCCCTTCCCTTTCCCAACCAATGCCATCTTTGAATTGTTTGATTCCAGAGAAGATGAAAGATCTTTAGATTCAAAAAAATGTGTGGGACCTGATACTTTTGGCGGGGAAGATACTTTTGGTGAAGGAAGTTTGTTTGCTTGGCTGTGAGGTTGCACCGGTTGATATGTCCTTTGACCGAACAGAGTTTGACCAGCCTGACCTCTTCCTTTGCTCTGGTGCTTCCCAGAATGAGATGAGATTGAATCATTTATATATAGCTTTTCCATGCCTAATGAGTCGGAAGCACTCTTTCTTTGCATATTGTAGGATTGAGAAACATGTCCACTTTGGGTATTTCTTTTCTGCGCAGAATTAGTTTCTTGATTGGAAGAACCAGAAGGATAAAATGGCGGAGAAGCATAATTCAAGCTGGATGCAAATGAATTTTTTCCGGACGGAATTTGAGCAGATTCTGAAGTTGATGTGGCTGCATATGAAGCTCTTCCTGTACTCGTATGGGAACCTTTCTCCAGGGACTTCAAAGGTCTAATATATTACAAAGTAATATAGTATTAAATTACAAAAAATATCATACAATATATTATGGAACAACGTAATTTGTGTTTTAGATGGCTCACCGTCTGTTATTTGTAGAAGCCTCAACATTATTCTTGGTAACAGGTCGATACCTTCTAGGGCCTTTGCCTCTCACAAATTTGGGTTCACTATTCTGATAGTTATTGTCTTGTGGTTTAGGCCTGTTTCCATGTGAATATTCACGATCTTGCGCTTGGTGTCTACCACGACCTCGATTACGACCCTTAGACCCCCTTCTACCCTGATAATAATAGTAACTATGCTTCAGACGGATCATTTCAAGATTTTTCTAAAATAAATTCAAGTTTTTTCATAGTTCCTATAAAATTAGTGTTGTGATCTTCCTTCAAGTGGTTGTTTTCATTTAAGGGTAAATCATTTTAATTGGTTTGCTTTCATATATATTAAAAATCACCTCAATGTACGGCCTGTCTTGCATAGTCAATTCCTCAAACTTGTCATGTCCCCACTTTCTGTCATCTCTTGTCTCCCACAACTTCTTTCCCCCAAGAGTTCGCCTAAACATCATATTAATTAAAGCGTTAGTCTGCAATGTTTCTTATTATCACCACTTGATGTCATGAATGATTAAAAACCAAATATGGTAACGGCCAGGTCAGATGACCTGAAACACTTTCACAGATCAACTTTTACTTTCATAAGAAAATTGGGTGTTAGATATTGACTACAACAAACAAATGACAGAAACCGAAACAAACACAATCAAACCAAAAATTAACAATTAATACAAATCATACTAAAGGAAGAAACCGAGAGATAAGGTATATACTTGCGAGGGTAAAACAACTGTACCAATGACAGTCAACTCAATATTCTCTACATTTTTCTCAAATCAAGCATAAGCATATATTAATCCTAACCCTATTATGCAATTTAGGATGTTGTGTGCATCAAATTATACTATGGGGACTTTCAACCCATTTGACACGTTTCCTTAAGCTATTTTTTTCTTTCACATCTCTGAACCAATAGAACTGAAAAATTAACCCAAATCCACACATAGATAAGTAGAAGGATCAAATGGTCACCTCCACTACAAGTAAATTTCATTAAGTAGCAGTGGAAGAACTAAGTTCCGTACAGCAATCTTCTGAACCTTTGCAATATAAAACATTATTATCTATATATATTCACAGGATGCATGTACATACATATTACAAGTTTGTTCATAAGCACTAAATTATTAGAAAAACACCATATGAGATGACTTTCTATGATGCTACGTTTTGTTAAGTAAAGAACAGAGAACTAAAGACAAAATATTATTATTAAATTTTAATAATTAGTGACAAAAACAAGAAAATTTGTTGAATACCTCAAGTTACAAGTGTCCTAAACACAAAACTTTGTGGGAACGTAAACAAAAAGGATACAGAATTTATAATTGGTAGCATCAGGGATTTGGGTCAATCTACTACATTGCCAAAATGAGGTAAGGTAAGTTTTAGGTCTGCTATTTGGCCGAAACACATATGAAGGTAGATACGAGGCTTACCAAGTGGCAGCAGCAATATTCCTATACCATTCACAGCAGCATTAACATGCATTTCTCACAACTGGTCAGCAACCAGAGAAAATTCTAAGCAGGCAGATCACTAAATGCTAATCTATCAAACACTAGTACTCTATTCATACTGATACATATCATTGTTCAATATAATGCAACCAATAAAGTCACAATAGCGGCTACGCCCAGGCTTATACTCCAATCACTTATCTCAATTCACTATCATTACAATAATCCACACAACACTCACAAAAGCATATCTCCACTATTAACAATAAATTTTCAGATATCAATGCATATCATTCATAGTAACTAACATAATCCACTACAACATTACCTGTGTCCACCACCACGGCCACCGCCACGACCACCACTACCTCGAAACCGATCATCGTGCATATAAAACGCGCCAGCTGTCGGCACCGCAAATGGCTCATTCTCTTTCTTCTCCTTTTCACCTTCCCCTCCCTCACTTCCATTCACATTCTCCACCACTTGCTCACTCACAAACTCCTTATCCTCTTCAACAATCACAACTTCCTCATCTAATTCAGACTCCGCATCATCATCATCATCATACTCAGCAGGCGCACCTTGTTCATCCGATTCACAATCCGAAACCCTAGAACCGATATTTCTCGAATCACCGTCTTCGTTCTCATCATCACTCGCTTCAACTCTTCTTCGCATCTTCAATGAAAGCTTAGTTTGCTCCGGATCACTCTCGTATTCTTCTTCGTCAGTAACGGCCATTGTTGTGAGTTGTTACGAAACCTCAAGTGCGATAATAAACCCTAACGAACACGATTTGTTACTAATTGATTGTGAAACGAGTAGAATTTGTGAGAGTGAATGAATTTGAAATTAGGTTTTGTATGTGATAGAATTTGGAGTAAATTAGGGAACACGTTTCGTAAGAAAATATATACTCCGTATACAGGGTTGGTATACGTATAGGTGGGAAACTAGGGAGCAGAATATATATATACGAGAAAATACATAAATGGTCCCTGTAAATTATAACAATTTAATGTTACTCCTTGATATTACGAACAGTATTACACTTTAAACCTCAAAGTTTCAATATTTACAAAATTGATACGCTTTTTTTAAACGACCGCACATGTCGCATATGTACGTAAGCACGTTTGAAAATCAAACAAAAATCAATCACCTCACTTTACTTTTACTTCTCTAAATCTTTTGGAGGTTTTGATTTTATGTTTGTATTTGTTGGTATTATTAGTTCCTCTCTCGAGGGCATGTAATGTTTGTATGGTTTTCTTGACCCCCTTCGGGTTGAGAATGTCATATCTAAATGGCCTATCACCAATAGGTAATTGTATGAATACTGTTGTTGTTAATAATACAGAAAATGACTTATCCGATTATAAATGTATGTCTAAAAGCTTGATTCGCAAACATGGTTGAATGATTGATGAAGAAAAGATAAAAGGAATAAATAAGATCGGTGTGCTATTTGAAATAACATCGACTTTTCAACTCATACAACATTTATATGAATGCAACCCTAGTCTCATTCAAATCAATTTTGGTATTGTATCTATCACTTATGTATATGTATATATGAGATGGAATTTTTTTTTTCTCATAAAAGACTAAGAACATGATTACATTAAGGTGAAATGTTGAAATTATCTTATTCAAACAAGCTTAGTCTTTTGTAAGTTCACTTGGGTAGTGTTACTTCTCTACACAGAAGACCATGTAATATTAACAGCACCATTTGAGATCCTTATACTTTACTAACCAATTCAATGGGATTCAAAAGCATTTCAAAGGATGATTTTGATATGACCTGTAACACCGTTCCATGTGTAATGAAACCGGCACATAGGCAGATCTCCCACGCAAATGTGAACCTAAACAGGTTCCAAACTCAAAGTCAAAATCAGATTGCAACAGAAAACCACGAAACAAGTCATCATACAAGACTGATTAAACCATTGGTAAGCCAATTTGCACAATGTGCTGGAAACATTTGACCTCAGACCACCTACATCTGCTTAGGTGATCAAGACTTGACGACTCAACTCAACTCAACTCCCAAGTACAAAATTCTTCATAACATTTGAGACTCCAGATTGCAGCCAAAATCCTAGACTACCAAATGACCATCAAGATAACAACAAAATGGATACGAATGTAACGGCTTTTACATTAAGACTCCACCACAATGTGGCCTACATGACTCGATATTAAATATAAATATGTTTTTTACCTTTTGCTGCCTTCAAGAGCAAAAGGGAAAGCTGATACAAGTGAGAACCCTCGTGAAAGTACAAGATGTCTCCTTTCATACGTCTACTCATCCGATGCTTTTGGAGAATTTTCAGGTGTCTTGAGAACAGGTGCAGTTGTGTTGCCTTTATGTGACATGACAACTGAACGAAACTCTTCAACAATTGATGGATCTTTAAACTTCAACGCAAATGTCGAAAGACCACTTTGCCCTTCACCTGTACTGTTCAAACACGCAAACGTGATCCCTTTTTTCTCCATATTTGTCAGCTTCATGTCTGGAAAGATGCTGGCATTCAAGATTAAACGATAATTCCCTCTTGCTCTCATTACAAGTCTTGCTTTCTTTGTTCCAGAAGTCAAAACGTTCACTTTCAGTTCTCCTTTCCCACGCTCTTTCCACCCGCCATCAAGAAACTCAAAAAGTATGGAATCAGCTGTAAAAACTGCCTTCTCGTTTTCTTCACCGGTTTCCACTTGAACTTCCTGCATAGATGGTATTTTGGTTCCCTCGGTTTTATCAGAATTTCCAAATAAGGACGAGTTCCCATTAGTAGCAAAACTGAACGATGGGAAAGTGGGCTGGTCGGTTTTCGGGATTGACCCGAATGAAAAGGTTGAACTCGAAAATCCTGTCCCAACAAGTCCCGTGAAAGCGTTTTGGCTACTCGAAAGCTGTCCGAATGAGTTGACAGACCCAGCTGCAGGGGTACTTTCATCATTCTCATCTAACTTGTCTTTGTTTTCATCATTCTCATCTAATTTATCCTTGTTTTCATCATTCACTTTCTCGGATACAGGGGTATTTTCATCATTTTCCTCTAACTTGTCCTTGTTTTCATCGTTCTCTTTATCGGCTTCAGAATTGATTGGTTCAGGTTGTTTACCATTATCATCATCTTCCATTTTGGGCTTTTTATTCACGCTTTCTGGCGACTCTATCTTTTCGGAAGAGGGTTTTTCTATTTCTTGTGAATTATTAACAGGTGGAGGAGTGGGCGTGTGATCTGCTGGAGGTACCAAACGTATAGCTGCAAAGGGATTTGAAGAAGGTGCGGATGGAGTTGACGATGTTTGACTGCGTCTGACTTTGAGGATCCTACGATTTGCCAATACTTCTTCACTTGCCCTCTTGAACGTACCGGTTTCTTGTCCTGGAACTTCTTCTTCATCATCAAGACCGGGGTTATCTCGGGATAATTCCCTTCCGGCAGCTCGTTTTTTAGTAGGTGGAAGTTGGTTCTCTGCATCCCCCATCTCAAGGCTTTAAATGGAAGTAACAATGTTCCTACTCGATTGAAGCAAAATGCAGGCCCTGCAAGATATAGATAAAGAAACGGCCATATTATTAAAAAAAATACATAATAAATTCATCTTTGAGTAAAGAATATCAGTTTATCATCTTTTGGTTAGAAGAAATTCAGAGAGACTGTATTACATGTATACTGTCCGGGTAATTACATTTTTAATCTAGAAAAAAAAAATGTTTTATGTATATCAACAACAATATCCAATATTTTCATGTATAGAAACCGAATAAACAACCACACAATTAAAAGGTACGTAGTATGCATTAAGTAGTTAATATATTTAAAACTAGAACCATCATCCAATCAATATGCATGAAAGAAAATAATATACAACTAAGTACCCTCGAAGTTGGTCATTATTCCATTTTTGTGTCTGGTTGACCTATAGATATGAAAGGGGGCAAAAAACATGCTTGAACTTGATATAGTTTACTTAAATAAGCATCTAAAATATATGAACGAAGCAAAAAATACCAACTATGATTATAACATCTTGAGTAAACAAAATTTGTGCCAAGCAGCAACCTTGTCAATGTATCCTTGGTTGATCAAATTTGAGTATTTGACGAGAGCCCGTGAATTCAAATTTAAGCTGTTAACTCTACAGCCCTACTGAAAACTTATGCTATTGAACATTGATTTTGGTCTCTCTACCTCCCTCCACCCCCATGTCTCAACATACAGTTCTTTTACAGTTCTATTACATGGTCAAAATATTTTGTAGCCAAGACCAAACCAACTGAGTCGGTGTTTGGGAGTGCTTCTTTTATATGCTCAGTGTACTTTGATACAGCAAACAAAAAGTTTTGAGCGTTGGCATGGAAGCAAACTCCTTATAATTATCTGTAATTCTGTAGGCTTAATTTAGGTGGAAAGAAACAGAGCAGTTTGTGATAAAACGTTTTGCTAGCTGCTTATTCAAAATGTTTACATGATGCTAATTGACCTTATCTCTAAAACTCTTAAATCTAGCCAAACACTGAAATATTGCTTATCTATTACTTACGTTTCGGTATAGCATAATCAAATCTAAAAATTATCTCCTGCATTATGCTTTGTTACAAGTTACAACATTTCCTTACAGCTCAGTTCCACAATCTCCAGCATTATGCGTTGTTCCAAGTTACAACCTTACAAGTAGGTTTTTGAAGGATTTGATAATGTTTATAGTGTATCGCTGATAAAATATGCACAAGTCTGTCGAGAATGTGAGTTGATTTTTGTTTGCCTTTCGTGTTGGAGGCACTTGGAAATGCATTATGTGTTGTTACAACCTACAACATTTCCTTAGAGCTCAGTTCCACAACAATATGCATTTCCAATTGCCTTCAACGTGAAAGACATTAACAAAATCAACTCACATTCTCAACGCATTCACTATAAACACTTTCAAATTCTTCAAAAACCTACTTGTATAACATCAATAGAGTCTTCCCAAAACACATTACCAAAAAAATTTCTTAAACATCTAAACCTAATATTTCAGCTCAGTCTTCTAAAAGTTATCGCCACACAGAAGGAAAAACAAATGAACACCTTAACCTAATTTTCAGCTCCGTCTTATTATAGCTGGAAGCTACACAACCAAAAAACAAAAAAAAACACCTTAACCTAATTTTTCAACTCCATCTTATCATACATAAAGCTAAAACCTATTCGCAAACCGACGAACGAACAAAAATCAAAATAAACGCCAAACTCGAGCACGACGAAAAAACGTAAATCATACAATCAACAATATGACGAACATTAACACGATTACCTGAATAACAACAATAACTATAACAAATCGATCACAAATAATAACCTAATTTATCAGAAACACATCAAAGTTGAACGATTAAGAAATATATTAACAGAAATCGATACGTAAACTTAATATCTAGCAATAATTAAACGAAAGATATATAGAACGATATGAAAAACAATAAGGTGAATTGAATCGGTACCGCGAAAGGTAGCGTTTGCGTTATGGTTGATTTTAGGTCGGTGCGTTAGAGGCTGTATAAATATGAACCCTAAAGTTACACCGAGCAACAAAATGTGTTTGTGTGACGGTCATCAATCATCGCAAATATTTATTTGATTTTGTCCCCTTTCTTTTTTTGGTTTTATTTACTATTACTATACTCGTATTTTTATTTCCACTGATAAATTTTTCGAATTCAATGGTAAAAAAGTTTTTATTTTTTTATTTTTTCCTTTTTTATTATATAAAAAAATAGAAATTATTATCATTAATCATTAATCATTATCATTAATTCATTAATTTCATTGATTAAAGTAAAAGGAAAGTGTGAGTCTGAATATTAATCTTGAAAGAAAAAAAGTTTTCTACACCTTTTCGTTTTTATGTTTCTTCAGTGAAAAATCATTAACATTTAAGTTACATATTCAGTTGACAAATACTTACATATTTATTTCTCATTTTGATGACTCAAATTTTGTTTACGCCTTTTCGTCAAAGTCTTTTACACGTATCATTCTTCTAGGAGCAAATGTCGATGGTTATTAACACTTATTATTTAGTATATCTACCATCAAGAATAATACGCTGTAAAAACTTGCAAGTTATAAGTATCATTGGTTGAATCACTCACTAAAATTTCATTGTTATATATTGACCCCTGAATTACCGATAATTATTTTTTTGACGGAGTATAAAATAAATTACACTACGTGTTACAAGAAACAAGAGTGTGAGTCATTCTGAATTACTTTTCGATTTGAGCTCAAGCATGAATCATGAAAACTCATCGACCAATCAAATTGAGCTCGAAGTTATTCTATACGAGTTGGGTCAAGCCCTGTCGAACTCGAACTAGAACTCAATTACGACCCTACGAGATAGTTTATGTGCTATATTACAAACACAATGGTTTGAATCAATTATTATGATTTATTTCAGTGTTCTTACCATCTTATGTACATTAAGTAAAAGTAAATGTAATAATTAGAAAACCAGTAACTAATTTAATAGCGGTATTTGTAATCGTCCTACGATTAACACGAGAGATGTCTCTTATAGTTTTATAGGTGATATTCAATTGAATGTTGAAATTAAGATAGTTTGAAAAGTAATATCAAATGCATGTATGTCTTCATTATAAAGTTTTTATCTCATGCCTAAGTCTATCAAGGGCTCATAAGTTAACACAATTGATCATACAAAAGTACAAGTAGTATAATTTGTGTTGTGAATGTACAGTGGTACACATCTTATGTCGGTATAAACAATAGCTAATCTCCATTCATATTTTCCATGTAACATGGTGTGATAGGCACATATGGGCTTCACTGTGTAACCCATTTTTGCATCAGACAACTTGATATGAATTTCCCTTTATTCGAATTTTTCATAAACAGTCGAATGATGAGAAACAACATCGCACTCGATGAGAATATAAATGTGAAATGTAACTCATGGTTAATATGGATTCGTATGTAACTCATGGTTAATATGGATTCGTATGAACCCCACTGATTAGTGCCAAGCTTATAGCTCGATATGCAATTATCACTAATACTATGACATACTTAACATAGTCAAATACCAAAGGAGCAATCTTGATGATTGTAAACATGAATCAGTTCTTGGCCCTGATAGAGTTGTTTTCTTTGATCCTTGATCGGTTGTCTAGCTTGACAAATCGTTTGAGGTCTTCATAAGGAAGAGTTTCTATATTTTTTCTTCTAAGTTCACTCAGAGCTGGTTTTTTGTCCAGAAGGTGCCATAGCCACTCAGGATATTCAGAATCGGCCAGTATTTTAGGATCTGTTCCATCTTTAAGAATATTTGCCCCAACAACTGTGGTGGACTTAACCTCTTTGCTTAAAGTTGACTGTTTTGGAGCATCAGAAGCTCCACCACCTTTGCCTTTCTTAGCTTTACCACCAACAGCAAATGGTCTAACACTTCCTAAACCACTCGTAGCAGGAAAATTTCTTAACATCTTGATGCAGTTCATTGCCATGCCAGTTACCTGAAAGGAATTCAGTTTATGCTTCTATTAGACTGTATTATTAGCCAATTAGGCATTAGCAAACCCCTAACAACAAATCATCTTAGAGTTCTCAAGTCAACGCATTAAAATTAAAATATATCTTTAATAAAAACCACAAATCAAAGCATTGACTGATGTAGACATGTAGTAGTATAACATGAGTATATATTTTGGCTAAGAATCAAATTGTTCGGAATAAGTTTACTAGAACCTAAAGATGGTGATTTCGACCCATTTACTTATAATTGGGTCAACTTGGGGTGTAGTTTATCTCAAATGAGTTCAATTAAAGCTTATGCAAAAATTAAAACCGGCCAAAGTGTATTCTTAATGGATACAGCTAGCTAGACCACTTTTTAAACAAAATTGACAACTATTGTTTTTGTATCATACTTAAAGGTACTAACTATTATTAACATAGGTTCAATTATATTTAGGTGTTTAAACATACAACCTATTTCTACCTGTAATACAGATGAACCTTATTAACCCGTTTTGATCCATTACACGACATTGTAAGCAATTTGAGTGTACATATGCTTACATCTCTTCGACATCACAAACAGAATAACACAAATGCAAATGCTAATAGGCCTTTGTTTTAACGTCTATTACATAAACTAGGAAAAACACTTGATGAAAACTGTCTGTCACTACTTAACCAAGAATAATGTCTCAACAAAAATTCAAAAACAAATCTAAAACTACCATTTAACAGAACGTACAATTTTTCATTCAGAATTCAGGACATAATCTAGAATCGTTCACAAGGCATAGCAGTTTTAACAGGTCTGAAAATTATTTTAGTAGAGACGTCTATATATATGTAATTCTCCACCTTAAACCTTATACTATAGCATATAATACACAATTCTAATTTTGAACTTCAGTTATAGAAAAACAAACGAGTCTTTAGCTATCAGAATAATAAATGATTATCTAAAAACGACGAAACTAAAGGAAAAAAATAATCATTCATTTAAGTGAAGATGTTAAATTTGTGTGCCAAGTGATTTGATTCTGCTTGCACCTTTGACAGACAAAGACATCATTAATGTTCAACATCTAACTCGTCTGACTTGCAAATTACAGGTGAATTCTAAAATAAAGTATGAATCATAACGTCAAATAGCAAAAGTACTTGAAAGGCTCCAAGCTAACGAAACAAATTCATTTAATTGAAACAATATGCAGCAGTTAGGAGAAGAATAGCAAATGAAAGATTATTGCTTATCCTGTGATTAACAGTAGCAGGCTTCAAGCTAACGAAACCGTAGTAAAAATTTCTTTTTCGTGTTTGCAATGATGAAAGCTAATGAAAGTTTTGAATAAACAGTTTTGCTAGCTGCTTATTAGAAATGTTTGCGTGATGCTAATGAACATTATCTCCCAAACTCTTAAATACGCATAATCGCCAAACACTCAAATAATAGCTTATCTATTTCTTATGTATCGGTACAGCATAATCGAATCTAAACACTATCTCCTGCATTATGCTTTGTTACAAGTTACAACATTTCCTTATAGCTCAGTTCCACAACATCTAAGTTGCAACATTTCCATACAAGTAGTTTCTTGAAGGATTTGAATGTGTTTATAGTGGGTTCATTGAGAAAATCTGCAAGTCTATTTACAACGTGAGCTGATTTTTTTTTTGTCTTTCGTGTTAAAGGCACTTCAAAATGCATTATGCATTGTTACAACTTACAAGTTGCAACATTTCCTTAGAGCTCAAACAACAGTATGCAGTTCCAAGTGCCTTCAACACAAAATAAAATAAAGTAACAAATCAACTCACATTGTCAATTGACTTGTGCATATTTTCCCAAAGAATCCACAATCAATTCCTTCAAAAACCTACTTATATAACATCAATAGAGTCTTCCAGAACCAAATTACCAAATTTTTTTCTTAAACATCTTAACCTAATTTTTCAGCCAAGTCTTCTTAAACTTATGGCCACACTGAACGAAAAATAAAATGAACACCTTAACCTATTTTTCAGCTCCGTGTTATTATATTTATAGCTAGAAAGTATTCGAAAACCGATAATAGATCAAAAATGAAAATAAACACCTTAACCTAATTATTCGGCTCGGACTTATTAGAATTATTATAGCTACAAACAATTCAAACACCGATAAACAAACAAAAACCAAAGTAAACACCTTAACCTAATTTTTCAGCTCATCTTATTAAAATATAGCTACAAACTATTCGAAAACAGGTAGACGAACAAAAACTAACATAAACACCAAACTCTAGCACAACAAACAGCGTAAATTAAACGGAGTAAATAATTAACAATACGGCGAACATTAACATGATTACCTGCATAACAACAATAACTATGATAAATCGATCACAAATACGGAGTAACAATCTAATTAATCAGTAACACATCAAAGTTCAACGATTAGGAAATATATTAAGATACGGAAAGTTAAAATGAAGCAATTAAACGATAGATATATAGAACGATGATGAAAAACAATAAGATGAATTGAATCGGCACCTTACGTTTTTGAGGTATGTATAAATATAAACCCTAGAGTTACGAGCAACAAAATGTTGTGTGACAGTGATCAATCATCGCAATATTTCCCCCTTTCTTTATTGTATGTAATAAAAATATTCAAATCAATTTTATTTATAGATGTTTTTTGCAAAATGTTTTTTTCTTTTTTCTTTTTTTAAATAAAATTTGGCTTTCGATAGCAAAAGAGCTTTTTAAAGCTAAAAATCATTTTAGCAGGAGAAAATGAGAAATAGTGTGGAAAATGGAAAAATTGTATGCCATATGACTAAGTTATTAAGTTGGTCTTCTTTTCTTGGTTACTTTTCAACTTCAAGATCAAGGTTTGAGTCGTTTTGGTAATATTAGGGTTCATTGTGACAGTTGACGGTTATATTAGACAGAGTTTTATTTTGAACCTCACACGACTCCTGCTGTCCTTATAAAATTTGAGATTTTGACAGGTTTTCACAGCACAAACTGATTCACACATGTAATTTCTACTCTCTAGTTTATTTACTAAAAATCGCTTTGTATCACGTGTTTCAAACCACGAGATCCTTGAAGGTGAACATATAAATGTACAGTAATACTTTTGGTTACTTTGACAAACAAAACTTATGGACCATTAGGTTTATTGTGTCACATGTCGCCATGTTGGAACATGGAATGTTATCAGTATAAGGTTATTGTGCTAAAAAAAACCCAGGAAAACAAAGTTAATTGATCTGTTTATCATAAAGTCAGGTAAATAGCATCTGGAAGAACATAGCAATATCAATATGCTTATAGAGTAAGAGAATAACATTGCATAGGATAACAACCAAACCAGGAAATAAAAAACTCGTTTATCAGAACAAGAATCCTAAGATGCAATTAAACACATTACAATTATAGGTAAAAACAGCTATATAATCGTTGTCACCTCCCACCCCTACAGGTTATAGTTGTTTTTTACATTAACAGTAACATAGTAATATGATTTGAAGGATGAAAATAATCGCCTCAAAAAGAATATTGATATGGAGTGCCTAGAGAGTAACTAAAGTCGAGTTACTAAACTGAAGGGTGAAGTCTATATTATATATCATATATGATATGATATGTCCCAAGATACAAAAATCGACGCGCTTACAAAATTACACCACGAACAGGTACCTGAAGAAAAAGAGGGGTAAATTAAGTACAATGAACATAATAACATTAATGCAAGGGGTTCATTCTACAGCAGGTCTAAGTATTCTCAATATAAAATTTAGTCTTAGTAAACTCTATTTGGAATAGAGGTGACAGCTCGACCCAACTAGATAAAATAGTTAAACAGCGAAATGGCTGAAACGGGTCCAAATTTTCCTGAGATGTATATAATGCATTAAACCTCCTAAATGATTAAGGAAATTGATTTAAATCTCTAACAGGTCAAATGGGTAAACTTCAAAAACTTCATTAACATTGTATCAGTCAAATTAGGCGAACGGATCAAATGAGGTGAGTCGGTCAAAAGTGACCCGAGTGTATTGAATCGTTTTATGTACCAAATTCAAACCAAGTATTTCAAACTTTTCCTAATCATAGTCAATACTAGTCATGCCAACCCATTCGACCCATATAAAAAGAGACCCATAGTGTAGTGAATCATTTAATCTAGGATATTCAAATTAACAATTTTAAAATTTTCCAATTCATAATTAATACTTCCATGATTAAAACAAATTACAAAAAATGTTTATGAGTCATCCCAACCCATTTGACCTGTATTAAAACCTACCCATACTCACCTGAAACTGTTTGACAAAGAAAACGTTTTAAACAGTAAAGTAGAGTTAATGTGGATGTGTCACTTTTCATGAAACCAGTGGATAGAGTGGACCAAAAGATGTAAGGTATCACAGCTTGCATATATGAATGTGTCTGTGTGTATATATATGTATACTTTATGCTTGTGTGATAACTGATAAGTACTCAAATCCCACCTGAAGGAGTTGTGCAAAGCAGGAAACAACGCCGGGAGTCAACTTACTGACGTGGTGTAAGCACTGCAATTAGAAAAATAGAAGGTGAGGCGAAATTAGACAAATCCGTACAACTAAAAAGTGTGAAATTAGACACACAGAAACCGGAAGGAAAAGAAACAATATTAGGCTCCCCAGAAGGTGAAGGAATAAACGGGATTCATGCTTAAGAAACTTTTTCAGGGCTCAAGTTTTTATGCCTATTGCTGGGAGGAAAGCCTAAATATGCAAAAGATGGCATGTATGATACTGTACAAATATACACGTATATATTTAGTACACACACAAATATAATTTTTACATATATATAGTGTATGTGTGTCCACCTAGTTATAACCTGACGCTAATCCTATCTACTAACAAAATGCCAAGATGGTATGTTGTATAAATTTCTTTTTATTCAATTGACACCACAAAGGCAATAGATGTGGATGTGCTTCTAAATGTCCTTTGTCGGTGCTAACTGGAGAGAGGTAGTAATGTTGACTATTGTACCTATACATGGGTAGATTTGGGTTAGGTTTACTCAAATGCAGATTGAACTAAAAGAGAAACAGGTCAAATGAGTCAGAACAGGTTTGAAGTCATCTGAAATGTATACAACTATACAAGTGTATAAATTGGTTGATCCTCCTAAAATATAATCATACTTAGCATATAATTATTTAAAAAATTAAAGAAAAGGGGGGAAAAGTGAATATAGGTCAGCCCAATTTGACCCGACCTGTTGCCTAGTCTGTCCCACCCGACATCTTTGCGTCTCTAATGCCACCCAAAATCTAGACTCGATTAGTTTATTTACTCGGAAACTAACCCTGAACATGTGACAATAGTCAATATATAAATATGAGGTCATTTGATACGAGGGACCTAAGTTGGATTTGCTGAAATGTGAGTCAAAGATGGCATTTAAGAGAAATTCAATTAATCACCAGCAAATAAATTAGGAATTTCACACTGCCCCAACCAATTCCTTTTAGGCTGACGGATTTCCTGCATTATTCGTACCCCACTCTTCTTCACCCTCGTTACCGTTAACGAGTACGGCACCGTCTGAAGAATCATTATCCATGGCAACAGCATCTTCTTCTTCTTCTTGACTTTCTTCTTGGCTTGCTTCTTGACCATCAACAAATTCTCCTTCATTTCCGTTTTCTTCTACGTCCTGTAATTGCCACAAAATATCAGTAAGAGAACAATGTTAAAAATAATGGGGAAAAGATGATGCGGCGGAATCATTTACTTACGAATGGGTCGATTTGGGTTGTGATTTATCTTAAATGGGTCAATTAGAAAAAAATAAAGCTAAAAGAGATATAGGCCAAATGGGTTGAAAGCCGTCCGAAGTCTGGTTATTCGAAATTCAGATTATTAATTAGCCTTTTTGTAATAAAAGCTATCAAATTCAAATCAATTATTATTAAAGGATTGACAAATGAAGAATAAAGTTTGTGGGGGGCAAGCAACCTAACCCTTTTTGCCCCACATACAGATGGTTCTTTTCGACTGAATGCCTTCTAATCGTCACCCAACCAAGCAGTCCCACATATGTTGCCACATTTAACAAACATAAAAGAAATTCATAAACATACCTCATGATCCACCTCTCCATTTTCATGTAGTTCCTCATCATCCAATTGCATGTGTTTGAAGACCTCCACAAGGTTGACATGTGATCTATCAACATAGTTCACATACTCTGTTGCTGGAGGATAACTACCCCTACATTATATTTGGTGGATGGACGCGTTAATATAATATCCAATTTCAAAAGTCCATGCGACATATAAACTAGTTCTTCAGTCAGGCTAAGCTATGAAAGACATGGATCATTAATAGGTTAATGTAGGTTGTGTTTTATATAAACAGGTCAAAAACTTAAAAACGAGCGCTTGTAAGGGAACGGGTCAAATGGGTTAAGGGTCACCCAGAGTATATTTATATTGTATGACTAAACAACTCATTAAAAGAATATATCATCATTTGTAACAACTTGCATAAATAGCGCTCTGTGACCCAGTTCGTTCCGATCCAAACCCGTCTAGACCAAACTCACCCCCACTAGCCCATGAAACCAACTTTATCTTGTACAATTGAAATAGTTCACAGAGATGTTAACAAGGTCACTTAAAGGTGCAGCAAACATTTTCAGAAGATTTACAGAGCTACACTTGTCCTTTAACATGAATAGTCCTTAGATATCTTAATGTTAGATTAGACTCAAGTTCACAACCCACAAAATAAATAAGAAAAGAGAAGAGGTCTGAGACATAGATAAGCATCAGAACCTTGTCTCTGCAGCTCTTGCTTCAACTTCAAGTGCAACTTGCCAGTCCTCAAACATATTTGGGTACTCCTCAGGATCTGCTAAAGATTCTGCTGCTTTTTGGTTAACCTGCATTTCAATCATGTCAACCTAATTGCAGAACTATGATATTCTGAAATGCAACTACTATACAACTACTGTAGCAAAAACTAGAGATCCAGTGGAATTTTTTAGACTTTGGAAAACCTTAGCTAATAGCGAAAATGCTGAAAAGCAAACTATAAAATGATTATCAAAGTCAAATAACAGCCACGCTGTTCTTTTAGGAACGTAGATAAACTTCAAAACACGCCACCTTAAAGATGTTTGATACTGCAAATTGAGCCAATAAAGAAGGATGCTTGAGGGATATTTGTAGTATGCAACTTATGTACAAATGTGTCAACCTAATGCAATTGAACAGCACAGAAAAAGTAAAAACATGACTTAAAACTTAAAAGAAAAGGATATAATATAAACGGAAAGACTAAGAAATTCAGAAATAACCTTGTTAAGGTCTTTTCTCCACAGAGCAACTATTTCTGAAACCTTGCTTGGAAGATAAGACCGAGCCATCAGAGCAGCCTCAGGTATCCGATTGCTGAGAGAGAGAGAGAGAGAGAGAGAGAGAGAGAGAGAGAGCATTCAGAAATTGCATTTTATGCTCATCGTCATTATTATGTTGGATTTTGCAAGGAACTAGAGGTGCTATAACCTACTAAATCACTTTATTTAATATATGAAAATTATAATAAATATATATGAAACACCAACTGTTTATAGAAAGTTACATTTTTGGGAAACATGTAGTCAACCACTCAACTCGGCCTATTTAGACCTGTTGTGCATCAACCAGTTTGCCACCTCTATATAAAACGTAAGGACTAACCTGTCAACCAACAACTGCAGGCAATCTTCCAATTTACCCAGCATAAAAAGACAAGCAAAAGCAACATTGTTTTTCCCACTCTCTTTTGCCACAGATGCGAGTTTTTCTATTTCATCAGCATCTCCCAGAGAAGAATAGAGCAGCAGCAGACCACTCAAATCTTTCGCATGTTTCAAACAATCTTCAGCCATGTCCAACTGCACAATGTGTTAATAATGTTATCAATGATCACATAGAAAAGTTGCATCCTTCTGTGTTCATAACAGATATCAAACCAAGACAGAATTTTCAATTTTTCATTTTCGAATTATATACATTACATCAACAAAAAAAAGTTAAGTTCTTTATAGGGAAAAGTGAAAACTTTACAAGTGAGTATCTTTCTGCAATGGGGAAGCATAAAATACTGAAATAAAAACATACCAGTCCAGTAGACATAGCTAATTCACCCAACTGCTTCCATTTCGACTCACTTTCTGCAACTAAGGCAATATCCTATATACACAGAAACAAATGGTATCATGCACTTTAAGAAGATACATGTATCCTATAATAACTAATGAGACATATTTCATACAAAAAGGGTGCTTAGATTCTCTTTTTAAGCAGTCAAAACTTGGTAGCGTGCAATTACCTTTGCAATCTCTAGTTTACCAAGTTGAATTGCCAGCTCAAATCTATAGTCGGGATCTGTAGCAACTTCTAAAGCCTCTTCTATCATTCCTCGTGATTCCAAAAAATGAGCAACACTATCAAAGAATTCATATATCAGAATGAAATTCAAGAACTTAAATACAACGTCCATGATGCTTTCATGTTCCAAAGTATGCATCTCGGGTAGAGTCAAAGACTGGGAGTAGCACAGTGTTCCACCCAGAAAGATGAAAGTTTCAAATAACGTCAAGCTTTTGCATAGAATTCGATTTAGATAAGGAACCATACCTATTATGATGCTCTTTTGGAATTGATGGCAATACACCACTAGCTCGTTCTAGTTCTCCGCGCATAACAAGAGTCTTATACTCGATCAAGGTGAGCAACAATGTGTATCCAATAACACTAAAACATAAAGAATAAAATAAAGTTTGAGTCAGAAGTTATAAAAGCTGTATATCCAAAAAATTAACACCAACGCCTACGCACTTGAATTCCTTGTCAATCAGATAAACCCTGCTTTGATTAGCTAGATATCCTAGAAGATACAATGGTCGATCCAAATGAAACATTGTGGTTACCTGCATAAAAAATCAGATCAATTACCAACATATGACATTAAACAGAAACTGACATAGATACCATGTCAAGATTGATGATAGCATTTACCTCACCACCAACACAGTAATTGAGTCTCCCTAAAGAATTAGTGTAGATAAAACAGTCCCCAACCCACAATCCAGTTCTGACTTTTTCGCTGACTTCAGAGAGAATGTCAAAGGATTCTTCGATACCATCCTCATCTACAGGTCTTCCGCTATCAACATGTGCTGAAACTACATCACGCTGCAACACAGCCAAAATTATAAATCAAACCTTTTGCAAAACCACAGTTAGAGAAGGAAAAACCCAACATAATAAGAAGTAAATTGTTAAGGTTGTAAGACAATAGTGAGTGTGTGTATACATATGTAGATATGACACACACACACACACATTTCTAAAAAACGTATATATGGATCTTACATTGTACTGTAATATGTGAAATGACGAATCACTGGCAATTGCCACCATATCACCACCATCAGCCCAGTAAATGTTCTGGAAACAAAGGAGAGAAAGAAACAAACAAGAAAGATATTAGACTCATCCATCCATGCTGAAATGTAAAACAGAAGATGAAACATGACATCTGATTAAAGGAGAAGTAAGAGCTGCTTGCCTTGACATTAACATCGATGCGTTGAATCAATCTGCACTCAGCCCAATCATAGAAACATATGAAATCATTCGAGCATATCGCCAACAAAGATCCTCCGTATATGCGCTCGGCAGAAAATGTTGGTCGTATACTCCTCTTTTCCTGCTCAAAAAGAACATCCAAATAAAGAAAAGGGAATAGCCAGCTACTTTCGGTACGTATATACAGAGCAGTTAGCCAAACAATCATACCATGTACTGATATACATAACTAACAAATAAATTGTTTCTTGATTCAATCACAAGGTAAATGAAAGTTCACAAACCTGAAATGATTTATTGAAAATCTTAATCTTAGTTGTACTCTCCCTAACAGCATATTCACCATCAGATGACCAAACAATCTCCAACGCAGAGCCAAAAGACCTATTTCTCCATGCCAAAGCTGTATATATGATGTATTCACCATCACCACACACAACAACAAACCTCCCATTTGGGTTGTGTTTCAAGCTCTGAAAGAAAGGGCAAGAATTCCCAAGACATATCAAACTCAGAACCAAATCAGACAGTGTTTGTAAAAAGCTACAGTACAAAAACAGGCACAACTCACCTGTGGGTAAAGATCACATGTTCCCAATTCTCTGACTGCTAAAGGCAACCTCTCTCCGTCAGTGGCCTGAGAAGCAAAGAAGGAAACAAGTTAAATCTTAACACAAAAAAGAACCACTTTTCAGTTCATATTCAACAAACCTAGATAACATATGTCAACAATACCTCATAATCAGCTCCCACACTCCGGATATTAACAGTCTGAATTTCATTATGCTTAGCCCATATGATTTTTCCACTGTTGTCCATGCTAGCTACAGGTTCTTCCCTACCAATTTTTACCATTATAGTCCCTTCATCGTAGCCAATAGCAATTCTGTACAAGAAAATAAAATAAATAAAACAACTGCATGATAAATGTTTTCTGATCAGTGTTATAGCACATACTGATTGCAAACATCTTTATACAAATATTCCAATTGATAGAACCAAAATATAGTCTTACAGACCGTAAACTAACTAATTTTGAATAAGAAATTTTGATTAAGAGGTCTTGAACATATAGTGACTCAAGAAAACGAATTGCATTAAACTTTGATAAAATAATTGCTAACATATGGAAAAATACTCACACAAAAATATAAAAATAATAATAATAAGAGATGAAACTTACCGCCGTGAACTTTTCACATATCCAATAGCCCAAACCCTTTCAAGTCCATAGTTCAAAGTGTTTTCCAGTCTGCATAAAAATAGAAAACATGACGAACTTAAGAAAATGTAGATAAAATTAAACATTGAGAACTTTATGTTGCAATAACAAAATTCTGAAACGACAAACTTGTACTTCTAGTAGTATGTTTTAAGAAATTAAGATTTGGTGTTATAGTACAACAAAGACCATGCCTCCATTAGCAATTAGAGTAAATGATCAGAAGTGTCAAAAACCTAATGTCATCATTAAAAACAGAGATTCTCTTATACATTGCAGCGCTACTTTCTTCGGTCAGAACGTTGATGCAGAAAAGTGAATGCCTAGAACTATTGGCATGGCAGGAAGCATGGTTGGGTTTGGAGAAAATGTGTTGGATGCATACAAAATTTCTTCACAACTCAAGTTTTGGCTGTATATGTCCTAAGAAGCACAACATGCTATCCATTTAGATAACTTTATCACTTAATATCGAGATCCATGTGGAGATAATGCAAGTAAAACCAACTCGATAACCATAACAGTAGTCTCTTAAACCTTAATCCAGCAGAGTCAACTCTAGCTTCTCAAAAATGCAAAGATCACGAAACAGAACATACCTATAAGTAGTTGAGTGCCATATACGTACAGTACCATCCTCAGAACCTGTGATTATTATTGGCAGCTCTGGGTGAAAGCATACTGCTGATACGTTGTGTGTGTGACCTTCTAAGGTCTGGACACATGTTTTGGTTTGATAATCCCACACCTGTTTCAAATGTTCTATAATGTAAGTTCAGATTGCAGAATATATAATAATAACATGAGCCAAAGTCAGGAGGACCTAGACACACACCTTAGCAGTGTGATCATCCGATCCAGTAATAAGGTAAGGTTTATCACCACCTGTGAAATAATCCACACAATTCACACCTTTGAGATGGGCATCTAATGTGAAGTTAGGATCAGGTGAGCCAAGATTCCAGATCTGAAAAGAGGAAAAAGATGATACACAAGTAACACAACCAATCCTTATAGTATGTCATAATGATGGTATCAGTTACAAGCCAAAAACTTATAAGCCTACCTTTATGGTGCGATCAAGCGACGCACTTGCAAAAGTATTGGTGTCTTTAGGATTGATCGTCACTTGCATGACGTAATGGGAATGTCCCTCAAATATTTGTGTACAATACCAACTCTTCTCCCAGTCCCAAAGTTTTATAAGCATGTCATCAGAAGATGACAGTATATATGGGAGGGTTGGGTGGACAGCCACACACCGAATATAATCTGTATGTGCCTCAAATACTTTCACTTTATCCATGGTATTATAATTGTATACACGGATAAACATGTCATCTGCTCCAGCAACAACCCACTGCTTGCGAGAAACAAACTTTGCTGATCTGACTGCAAATACATTGCGAAGGCATCAGATACCAGGTTCAATTTAAAGCATACAGAAACGATGTATGGAGCTATGTATCAGACAACACAGATAATGATCTCTGACCTGGTAATTCAGTAACCTCAAAGGATTTTGCCATAGTCTGCAATTATAAACATGATACGAGAATTACATCAATAATGGTATTAAAACTTCTGTGATAAGATAATCACGGTAAAACAATCTACACAAACTATAAGGAAGAGTTCAATCAGTATAGTCATCTAGCATATCTTCTAACGGGTGGATAAATCTTCAACAAAATAACCTACCAATTACCGTGAAAGCTTATAAAGTCTAGAACTTAAAAGGTATGAATGACTTATATATCCATAACTAAGTTATGCTTCTCAGAAGGTGCATGACTATTCACTATCGTCTGTGAAATAGAATATTACTATTTTCATTACATGACTTTCAAACAGGTTAAAAAGATTTAGTGCATGGTAACATAAAGTGAATTGTTCTGTCACAACATAAAGGTCAACTTCAGAGTTAGTTAATTTACCAAATATATTTTCGGTTTCATCAATTTTATGTGTGCTGGGCTGCTGGCCAAGTATTCTCCAAAATATAAAATAAAATAATATATACTAGTAATCACACCAGTGTTTCTAATAAGGTGTGAACATTTGTTCCACTAAGCTACTTTAAAGGCCAAGCTAGAAAGGTTAGCAACTCATTCGTTATCTTGTGCTTGTTGGAAACATTATGGCACTTGTCGCAGCATCTACTAGTCACTTTTATTACAGAAGGGGTAACCCAAATAGAATTGAAAAACCAAAACAAAAATATAAAAGCAAGTACACTCCATATCGTAACTGCATGAATGTCTATCAACATGTTTCAAAAGTTCAGTTCATCAGACTCTGTTTAGTTAATTTCACTAGGTTATATGGAATGGAACACTGCAAAGAGTCAAAGCTATGCTACTTTCCCTTGTGTGTTCTTTGTTTCATATCATTATGAAGTCATCCATTTCTTTGAATGCAAAAATAAAACAGAGACATTTGATATCAACCACACCTACATAACTCTCGTACAGCCACTACAAAGCCAGAGGGGAGTCGTAGCTCATAAGACAAAGATCTAAAGTCAAGTACAGTAAGTTTGAATACCTTAACCCAAATATATTGTTTTCTCAGGTCCAAAACCTTACACAGTTACACTTAACTTTCAATAATGTTGTTTCTTTGAATCTTTGTTCACTAAAGAGATTGATATCACCCTACACATTTTATATTATAGGTGATACTAGCTACTTCGTCTACCATGCTCCCAAAATTAAGCTGAGTTAACGAGAATACTACACTCACTTTCTGTGACACATCTGATAATGTATCAAAACAAACTGCAAGTCGAGATGTCTACAACTATGCATACAGCAGTATCTTTTATCACCAAAACTTTCGTTAAGTTTCCAGTAAGTATTCTCAACTATGATTAACCACAAATCTGTGGGCGTAACATTCTACAGAAGGCTATGGAATCAACTCCATTTACGATGAGTGGGGACAGACTATTATGTTTTGTATAAATTATTATTAACATATATTTATATATATATATATATATATATATATATATATATATATATATATGTATCATAATTCAGTTAGCCAGCTGTATCAACTGCATTGATATTTCATACAACAAAAATATATCTTAACCTCAGGAATGCATGGTTGATTTAAATACAATAACTGAATTCAGTAATCTATTAGGATCAATCTACACCTTAACTAAAACTTATATTCCTATAAATTCTTGATCTAGTTTCATACCTGAGACTGGTAATCCCAGATACAGACAGTTCCTGAATACAAACTTGTGAGAATCCTGTACAGTCACAATTACAAATATCCATTAGTTAACATAATAAAATCATAAACCACTTGCTCACTGGTAAACTTCTCTTAATAACAAAATAAACACTAGCCATTAGAACTTACTCAAAATTTGTAAATAAAAATTAAATTAAAAATAATAACAGGTACACTACCATGGCTCTGTGGGATGCAGATCCACAGATTTTACTCTTTCTGATCTTTGAGCAAGTTTCCTCTACAGAAACATCACTTCTAATTAGCATATTATTAACCAAATAACTGTCTAAATTTAACGACAACAAAATTATTACAAATTTCAAACCAATAGTACCTTGATCTCGAGTCTGAGAGGCTGCCAAAAGCAAAAATAGATACAAAACAAATCAAACCTTCCATTAGTAAATCAGATCCGTGTGATTCAATATATATACATATATATGTACGTGCAAGTATTGATATTCAAACATATATATCATAAGTTAATCAAAATCAATAATGTGATTGAATCAACGATCATACACATATAGAATTGTAACTAGATCTGAATCATGATCTAACAAAATGTAGATCAAACAAATACACTATAACGTATAAACTCACCATTGCTGCAAATTGAGAATTATTTTATTGATTTGAAATCCGTAACTGAATCTTGAGACCTGAAACCCTAAGATCCGAGTGTGAGATCCGGCAATACAACTGAGAGATATAGATACAGATACAGTGTATGTATGTATGTACGTCCGAATTGAATGATATGAGTTGTATCGAATGAAATTGAGATCGAGATCAAGATATAGAAATAGAGGTTTTGTATGTATAATAATTGGACCTGTGTAAAAATGGTGTGAGAGAAATTAGAAAAGAAAAAAGGGTGGGGTTTGAAGATGCCAAGAAATGTTGTTTTTGTTTAAAAACTTCGATGTGCAAATGCAACGACTCATGCTTTGATCTTACGAAATATTTTTATTAAGGATCGCTAATAGTTCCTAGTGCTGTATTTAAAAATTAAACTTATGTTAATATTATATTTTGTTTGATGCGTGGGTTATATTTCTGGACGGTTATTATAAAAGTACAAATCTTATAAATGTCTGAATTTTTTATACATAACCCTGGCGGCTACGTATATCATTTTCTATTTAATATTGATATTAATAATTAATATTAATTAACTAATTAATAAAGGTTAAAATAAAATTTACTATTGATTGATGGTTTGGGGATTGGTATAAGTTTAGGGATCCGATTTGATTGGATTATTGGATATTTTTCTAAGAATTTGAACCTTGACCTCGAACAGGTCTTCGGCGGTGTATCTCGCTAGACGCGTATTTAGTGTCGAAGGCGCGGTGTTGCCCGACATAAGACGAAGCTCGATATAGCGGACTAAATCCCCTCCTATCACTTCGTCTGGATGATACAGGTAGGGAACCCTTTATGGGAACCCTTTATGGGACTGATTCGATGGACCAGCTTCGTCCCCCGGGAGCAACATGAGTCACACACGTCGGGTGCCCATATTCTTGTTTGTTCACTGAGCCGCACGTTTCTGTTGACCCGCTGCCCGTTGTTGTTGGCCATTTTTCCAACAACACCTCGATGCCGAAGGCATCCTCCGAATTCTCAGAGCCCGATGGGCTAGAAGAAGGGTCCGGAAGAGAAAGACTTCTTTCTTCGGTATCAAAAAGGATTAAAATGGAGCCTGAGATCAATGAAAAAGAGAAAAGTTCCACCGCATTTTTTAATAGTGGAAATATTATAAAAATAAACGTGAAGATGAAGAAGTTATGATAAGAAAATTACAAACAACACACAAATAACCTCACACTACAACTACACTCTATCCACTTTAAATTTTCAATCTAACTTCTACTTGTGATCCTACAAAATAAAAGAAGTTTTACATGGTGGATCCCTCTTCTACATCACTATCTTCTATTTTTATTTTAAAATAATACAAACTTTAATTATAAAATAAATAAATAATTTAATACAATTATATTTTATCTTCCTCCATTTTTTTTTCAAACCTATACCCATTACCATTACCATTCTCAGACCTATTGATAAACCAAACGCCACCTACTTACTTGATTTATAAGTGATACAATTTCTTCTTTGTGATTCTCCATTGATTTTAAGTTAGCTTCCATTTGGTTCCATGTTCCCATCTAGATCGTTCACCATATTTTTATCCATTTTTTAGTCCTGTTTCTTTGTGATCAAATCAAAATGACAATAATACGGTGTGCTTGGTTAGTGAAATATTTTTGATGGAATTGAAATTTATCAAAAGAATTGGAATTTAAAGAAATGTAAATTCCATTCAGTGAACGAATTTGATGGCTTCCCAATCAATTCATTCATGGACCAAACAATTTTATAAAATGAAACTAAGATTTCAATTCCATTGAATACTTTAAACCAACTGCAATCTTAGGGGTTTCGTTGAGCTTGGGGACGAGTTATATAGAAGGCATTTTGGTATATGGCTCATAGCCCAAGTTTTGTTGGGTTGAGCCCAACTACATATTCTTATGTACCAAAAAACAAAGTTACGAAGTACTCCGTATCTAATTTTATTATTTGATGTTTTGAGTATGTGTGTGGTTTGGTCTAGAACGCCGTCGGACGGCGTTCTCCCACTCTCCGGCAGCATTTCCGGTGACATTCCCAACAGCGTTCTCAAGCAGTGTCCAGCCAAGAACGCTTACTTGTTAGAGCATACGGAGTGAGATAATTTTTCTCACCGTTCAGCATCCAGAACGCCGTCGAACGTCGTTCCGTCAATCCGGAATGGCGTTCGGGTTGGGACGTTGTTCCGACTTATTTGTTTATTATTTTATTTTTTTATTATACTAAATGCGCCAACGGTCAAATAAAAAAAAATTAAAATACAGCCGGCTAAACTAGCCGTTTTTAAAAGAATTTTTTTTTTTAGAAAACCTTATATTTACAGTATAAATACAATCATATACACCACATTTCAAAACACACCAAATCAATCATTCTCTTATCATTCTCATATTCAAATATATAGTACTCAATTTTCACAATAATTCAACAATCTGACAAAATCCAAACAACCCAAACTATCCATACAACCTTCAATTTCAAAGGAGCCCGTTCTCGAATGTTTCATCTTCTTCAAACCCATCAACACTCACCTCCTCAAACGCAGAATTATTGTCTTTAAATTATATACTTTTGAAATTTTCAGGACTTGTAATTTTTTAATTTTTTTTAATGAATGTTATCTTTTACTTAATTTATTCAATTATTATTCAATTATTTGTATAAAAAAATTAGAAAAAAAAACTCCATAGCACTGTCTTCCACTCCTCCAATTTTTCAGCTTGCAGTGTTCTGGGCAGTGTTCTCCCAGAACACTGTAAAAACAGTCGTGTTCTTATGTTTTTTTTTCTTTCTATTTTCTTCGCCTATTTTGTTTATTAATGTAGAAGAACAAAATGAAAGGTGTGTGTGGCTTTGCGACACGAAGGAGAAGAAGAAGAAGTTAGAGGCTGAAAATTGGTCTTCATACGTGCATGTAAAGATGAACAAAACCGGTTTTTGGGCCAAACCGGTTCGGGTTGGAAAACCGAACCGGTTTTTGGTCAATGGTCAAGAACCGGTTTTTCCAAAAACCGGGTTGGAACCGAACCGGTTTGGGGGGAGAAAAAACCCTAACCGGTTGTAACCGGTTTGGAAACCGGTTCGGGTTCAAAAACCGGTTTCAAACCGGTTTTCCTCTAAAATTCGGTTTTTTTTCGAGCGTTGAGTGTTTTAAGGAAAATCAACGTATTCTTCAAATTTTTTCCGATAAAATGCTAGTACATTAGGTATGGAAACATAACTTAACAATAACTTACAACAAAGTTTTCTAAATCTTCATAAAAATATTATTGAAACCAATAATTCTATATAATTCAATCTTATTCGAGCGTTGAGCGTTTTAGGGAAAACCAACGTATTCTTCAAATTTTTTCCGATAGAATGCTAGTACATTATGAATGGAAACATAACCAAACAATAACTTACAACAAAGTTTTCTAAATCTTCATAAAAATATTATTGAAACCAATAATTCTATATAGTTCAATCTTATTCGAGCGTTGAGCGTTTTAGGGAAAACCAACGTATTCTTCAAATTTTTTCCGATAGAATGCTAGTACATTATGAATGGAAACATAACCAAACAATAACTTAAAAGAAAGTCTTCTAAATCTTCATAAAAATATTATTGAAACCAATAATTCTATATAATTCAATCTTATTCGAACGTTAAGCGTTTTAGGGAAAACCAACGTATTCTTCAAATTTTTTCCGATAGAATGCTAGTACATTATGAATGGAAACATAACTAAACAATAACTTAAAAAAAAGTCTTCTAAATCTTCATAAAAATATTATCGAAACCAATAATTCTATATAATTCTTCAAAAATCTTCAACTTTTATTAATCTTTAATTCTTCTAACATCTTCAACTTGGGTAGTCTTCAAAAGTCGAAATCTTCTTCGGAGGAAGCCTCTCGCGAAGCTTGATCGAGAGCAATTTCTTCATCGGAAAGTGATATTGCCATACCCGCTTCCACCTCGATATCGTGTATATCTCCTTCGTATTCCAATTCACCTTCTAGACTTGAAACGTTTTGTATACGTTCCGCGACGTCTAAGTGATCCTTCAAGCATATACACATCTCTAATGAGGCCGGTGTGAGTCTTGTTCTTCGTATGGATAGTACCCTGCCACTAAGAGAAAAGGCGGATTCCGAAGCTACCGTAGAAAATTGGACGGTTAGTAAATCTCGGGCCATGATGGTTAGGATGGGAAATTGAGATTCCCTCCCTTTCCACCAAGTCAAAATGTCAAAATGTGCGAATTCTTCGGGTCCCATTGAGGCTAAAAAATCCGTTCCGGTATATCTCCCAAATTCGCTAGTGGCCCTTTGGTCACCATCACCCCTTGCCCGTTTATGGTTTTCTTGTCTTAAACTATTATATAAATTAATCATTGGATCTCGGGAAGAAGATGATGAAGCAAACATTGTGGAAGCCGAACTAGAAGAAACCATTGTTGTTGAACTATATTTTTGAAAATAATGACCAAATAAATCTTGAAAAGATTTGTTAAAATAGTCTTTTGTATTTTGTGAAAAAAATGGATCCTCATCATTCAAATCCAAATCGTTACAAATGTTATCGATAAGTAATTCCACTCCGGAAATGTTCAAACATGGGTTTAACGCGGCGGCACAACTAATTACCGGTGGCATTTTTTTAAAATATTTTCTTAGTTTTGCTTTCATGGGAGCCACCATTATTGCATATACATTACCACAAAATTCGTATTCGCTTAGTTTTGAACTCATTAAAAATATTTGATTAAGTACCAAATGACTTGTGGGATAATAAACACCCGATAATAAAGTAGTTGCGGTTTTAAAAACTTTGAGCAATTCGGTTATCTTTTGAATAACCTCCCAATGGTCGGAGGAAAATGATGTTGCAAGACCTTTTTGAACAAGTTGATCATGAAAAACGTATAAAGTGTCGTGTTGCCGTAAACCACACATAAACATGTTGTAAGTCGAATTTCATCTTACGGGCATGTCCCAATTAGGGGTTAAAAAGATGGAATCCGTTTCCTTACATAATCTCATATAATGTTTGTATCTAGCCTTACCCGAACAAAATATATCTTGTAACATAATTTTATACGCGTTTTTTACTACGCTTATTTCTTGAACCGCTAGTCCGTTTTGCACAACCAAGTTAATGATGTGTGCAACACATCTACTATGGTAGAAAATGCCTTTCAAAGGTGGTTCGTATTTTAGTATTAACCTTTGAACGGCGTTTGTATTATTAGTCGCGTTATCAAACGAGATTGAAAAAACCTTTTGTTCTATTTTAAACATTTTTATTACATCTCGTAAAATGTAAAATAAGTTTTTACCCGTGTGAGGATAGTCAAAGTTTTCAAAAGCAATGGTACGTTTCACCATTTGCCAAGTTGCGGGATCAACCCAATGTGCGGTAACACAAAGGTACGAACCGGGCAAACCATGAGGAGCCGACCAAACATCGGTTGTTAAAGATACATTTGTATTTAAGTTTTCAAAACCGATTATTAGTTGACTTTTAGCATTTTTCCACAATTTAAGAGCATCACGTCTAAGAGTAAGACGACTTACATGATTATATCGCGGTTGAAGAGTAATTTGAATGACCCTAGTAAGCCGAGGGTTGTCGAAGTGGTTGAACGGCAAAGCTTCTTGAATCACAAAGCCGACAAATGCTTCTCGACACCGCTCCACTTCGTATGAAAAAATACCCCCATCCCGTGACATTGTTGCTTGACTCGACTCGGGATTACTTTTGACTCCATCACAATACTTTGTAGCATGTGATTTCAAAGTAGAGTTGGAGTCGGCTTTCAAAAATTTCCCGCAACGTTTACAAAATGTCTTAGTGGAACCATCCGACAATAACACTTTGTCGTAATTACACCAAATCTCGGGATTTCGTTTGGTTACCAAAACTTGAACAATAGTTGGTGCATTTGAAGAACCAACACCGGCGGAAGTTGAAGAAGATTGAGTGGCCATTTTGATAGCGTTTCGAGAGCGTTTTGAGAGGAGTAGAGAATTTTTTGAGAGTTTCGTACGTAAATCGTAAGCGTTTTGAGTGTTTAAAGACTAGAATTAGCAAGATTGAGTGTTGTGACTAAACCAAACCCAAGGTATCTATTTATACTAGTTTTAGGATGGCAAAATGGTAAAAAAAAACAAGAAAAAACGGTCACAAAACGGTCACATAACGTTCAAATCGCAACAGCCCCAAAAACCGGTTCCAAACCGGTTTTCCAAACCGGTTCGGGTAAAACCGGTTACAAACCGGTTCGCCAACGGATATATCCCAAACCGGTTCCCAAACCGCCGGTTTTTACAAAAACCGAACCGGTTTTGGTCAAAACCGGTTTTGACCGATTTCGGGTTCCGGTTTTTTTTCCCGTTTCGGGTCGGGAACCGGGTTTTTTGTTCAAATCTACGTGCATGACTGGAGGAAAAGGAAAGAAATTGTTTTTAGAGTATTTGCTTTTATATTTAAGATGGGCCATTGAATTTTAATGAAGCCATTGAGTTTTAATTGGGTCAAGCCCAATAAAATAGGCTATTATTTGTATATTTATATTTTTGTGAATCAAAATTATTATATTGGTTAATATTTTTGTTAAATATTTCTATAAATGAATTTTGTATTTTATTTCTATTATTTATTTATTTTAATTTATTCAATTATTTGTATTAAAAGTAAAAAAAATAAAATTCCAGAACAATGTTTTTCACTCCTTTACATTTTAAGCTTACAGGTGTTGAAACAGTTTCACTCTTTACTTTTTAAGCCTACAGGTGTTGTCGTAGAAACAATGTTCACCACTTCTAGTGCTCTTACATGTGGGATTGATTGGTACAGTATAAAAGAAAATGATTATCAACTTCACTCGTTAACTATCAATCATAGATTCATAAACTTTCATTCCATAATAATATATATAGTTTTAAACTAAACACGTGCAATAATAAAATACATAAAAATGATACTCGTAGAACTAAATTAAATTAAAAGAAAGACACTATTGGGAATATTATGTTGACACAATAACTACGATTTGCTCAAGTACGAGTAGATGTGACTTGACCCACGACTGTTCCTTCATCACAGCCCAAAATAATCCTGTTTACATAAGAGCATAACAATGATAAGTCGTTTAATAATCAAACATTTAACATAAATGTTTCTCATTTGGAAGGAAAATGTTCAAGATAATATTCATGGGACTTACTGAGACGCATCTTTTGTGAATCCAATAGTCCAAACTCGACCAAGTTCGGATTTAAACACATGGTCTAAATTGTAAGTCATCGCATTCCAAGCCCTTATAGTTCCGTCTTCGGATCCAGTTACGATAAAACTATCATTGGTGTTAACATATTGAATTGAAGTAAGGTTGTTTGTGTGACCTTCGAGGGTTTGAAGACATGTCATGGTATCATAGTCCCAAACCTATAAGTGTTCACAATATTCAAACGCATTTATTAGTTTACTTTTTATTAAGTCATTAAATTTAATAAAAATTAATGTAGGATAAAAGTGACATACCTTAGCGGTATAATCGTCAGACCCTGTGACGAAATACAATTTGTCATCTGTGTCAAGAAATTCTACTGAATTAAGTCCTGTCGAATGAGCATTGACCGAAAAATGTGGAGTCGAATCTCCAAGATTCCATAACTAGAAAGACAAACGTTTAGAATAACAATTTTGATCAATAAAGTTTAAGGTTTAATAATGTTTTAATTTCTGAACTTTCATTCATGTAACGTTTTAACTGAATGAAAGTGTAGCTAGTAGCATAGTAGTACCTTGATGGTACGATCAAGTGATGCACTTGCGAACACATTGGCATCCCTAGGGTTAAACGTGACTTTCATGACGTAATGTTCATGACCCTCGAACGTTTTAGTGCATTCCCAACCGTGCTCCCAATCCCATAACTTTATAGACTTGTCATCGGATGCAGAAAGTATGTATGGAAGAGACGGGTGCACAATCACAGACCTGATGAAGTCCGAATGTGCCTCAAATTCTATGACTTTTTCCATTGTGGTATAATTGTACACACGAATGATACCATCATCGGATCCAGCAACAATCCATTCCTTGTGTGCAATAAATTTTGCCGTACGAACTACAAAACATACATAAACACAAGTCAACATAACAAAACTATATTATGTTATGACATGCAATTCAATAACTTGATAAACTAACTATGTGCAAAGCAAAGACATTCATTTACCAGGTGATTTTGCTATCTCAAAAGATTTCTCAATTACCTACATAGAAGATGCTCTAGATTAGCGATAACTTACTTGAGAGCGATAATTCAAACATCAAAAAGTACCAAACCACGGAACTATAGATTAGCGATAACTTACTTGAGAGCGATAATTCCAAATAGAAACATTTCCCGAGTACAAACCTAGTAAGACCCTTTAAAAACACGAAAATAGGTGTCACGAAGATCGTTCAAATTTGTTTTAAAATCTTAACATTTTAGATAATCAAGAAACGTGAAATCAAGAGAAAGTTCTCATTACCATGGTTCAGTAGGATGCAAGTCGACTGATTTAACTCTCTCGGATTTCTGCTCAAATATTTTCTGAAACTCAAACAAATATTACTAAAAATTTTATCTAGAAACCTGCCACAAAACATAAAAAAGAGTTGATTATTACCTCGATCTCAACGGTAGAACTCTATTGAACCATGACGTATATTGTGTACCAAACGAAACCCAAACAGGAAAAAGAAACAAGTTAGTGACAACTTAACCGTTAAGCCGTTAGATTAACGGACTCACGTGTAACAAACAAACAAACAACAAATATAAATAATAAGAACATGTAAAAGAACTCCTTACATAAGATTTGTGTAACATACATTGGAAATGCACTTTCTTAAAAACACAGATCTTGTGCCACAATGGCACATTATGCATATTTAAAAAAATAAAAATTACGTGTGTACGTAGATAACAAGCAAATTTTTACGTGTTGTTAAGCTAAAAACAGAGACCAAGTATGTACAACAGAGAAAATTACAAGTACATAGACGTAAAATTTAACCGATATTGCACTTAATTTAGGTGTTGTTAATAGAAACGACATTGAAAAAGATCGAGCTAACCATTTTTCTTGAAGAAATTAAGAGATTGAAATTGGAAAGCGATGAATGATTGATGGTACGTTTATGGGTTGTAAGAGGTGATGGATTTGTGAAGGTGAATCAGGAACGTGTTATATAGTATGAGGAATCTTAACATTCAAGAGTTTGTGCACTATTAAACTACATTTGACCCATGTTGTCACTCGACGTTTTCTGGCCATCGATTATGAAAAATATGTATTTTAACGGTGAGGATCGTTTTATTTGCAGAAACACAGAACAAGTGGTTGCCTTGGACTCTACTTGAAGAGTTCCTGGAAGTTAAATTACTAAAATTAGGACGAAATTTTCAAAGACGGGGATGTATATGTTATTCGACTTATTTGGACTTAATTAATTTTATTGTTATTATTATTATTACTAGATTATAACCCGCAAAATTTGCGGGCTACACCATGAACAAATCATATGATGGAATAAGATTAGATTACTTATCAAAGTATACTTATATTCATAGTTGTATATATGTTTTAGGATGTTGAAGTTTACAAATTAAAAACAAAATAATCTTACTATATGTTTAAATATTTAGATATTGTTTACACTATCGAATCCACTAAAATTATATGTATACATGGATTATTTTTTTAGTTGGATAAATATAATAGCTAACCAAAATGAAAATGATAAATTATTAGTATAGTAGAACATTCGGTGAAGACAATAAAATAAAGACTTAAAACATAATTGAATAATTGATTAAAAACTTTCAATGAGATTGGTGAAGACAATAAAATAAAGTTATAATAAAAAAATATCGATCATGTTTATTAGACTAAAGATTCATAACATCATAAATCATTCATATTAAAAATTGGTATTGCAGTGGAGAGAATATTGGAGAATCACTTGCTTTAAATCACCACAAGTAACAACCCATAGCTAAATATTTGTAATATGAAGGTATTTAATTAAATTTCTTTTATTTTCTATTATAGATAAACCCAAAATTAATGACATGTATTTAGTCCCTTGAAATTCAAATGAGGTGGATCTGTTGACTACCAAATTAAGAGGGGTACTTTTGTTCTTTTGCCAATCATTAAAAGACATAACGTATAAACAAACCTAGTAATCTAAATTAGTGGTCTAGATTGATTTTACTAAAACAATTAAGGGGGTGGATTATCTTAAGATGAGTAAAATTTAAATTGTATACTCATTTAACCTCCTCCAATAATAGTAAAGGGAGATTTAATAAAGACACATGAGAAATAGTTGAAATTACATAAATACTAATCAACATAAAATAAAAAAATACCTTGATGTAATTTTGATTTTACAAAATATTTCAACTGCTTTGTATCAATACAATTTCGTAGGATGCAAATTAAATGTGACCGTTAAGAATTATAGACGTACTTTAAATACTTCGTCAAATAGTAACAAAATGTTTAGATTTTTGTGTACCTCATGAAGAAGATTCATGATTCATTGAATCAACATAGCATCCAAGCTTTATGTTTTTATATATTAATATTATATTATTTGTTTGATAAACATACCATGTAACAAATTTTAAAATCTAGAGGTTATCAAACTATATGTGTACCACGGTCATGTATAAACTTATTATTCATAGACTTTCACATCTACATTTACACTTTGTAAAAAGCAAAATCTCATCATCTCACCTATGGTACAAATATAATATATATATATATATATATATATATATATATATATATATATATATATATATATACACACACACAATGTCATACATTACCATTGACCTTGCACTATTAGGCATACATAACAGTCATCATTATTTTCGAGTAAAATTTATGTACACTACTATGTCTATATGCTACAATGTGCCCCCATTCAACAGCCATTGTCAAACATATTCAAAAGAATATTAGCGGCCACATGTGTGTGCACATCTAAAAAAATCACACTTGGCTCTAAGATGACCTGCATTATCTAGAAATCACATGTTAAAAAGAGATCTAGTAATTACGATTAATGGGAAAATAGCATTAAGCTGATCCCCAAACGCAATCGGAACCACTTCGCATAGCCTCCAGACTCATAAACCAATTAAAGTTACACTAAGATTATGGCACAACTCAAACGACTTGAGTGAAAAAGCTACTAAAGAAGACAAAAATATTGAAGCTTACATATTAAGCATACTTGAACAATAGGTAATATATATTGTTGAATATAAATGCAACTTGTTTGACCCGTTAGAGATAAAGCATAACCCAAGTACAGGTAAAAACATCCCATTATTTAACATAGGTAAAATGGGTTGGTTTGGACTCGGCTAATATCCATTCTTAAAATAACCATAGCTAACTAATGTATTATTTTTTATTAGAAAAACATAATTGTTATAGTATTAGTTTAGATTTAAATTAAGAGGGTGACTTTAAACCCATATGTTCAATTTGACTCGCTCCTTTTTAACTAAAGTTAATGTAAAAACCCTTAGAATATAGTAGTTAGAAAGAGTCGATGTGGATCCAAGGCTACATTGACAGGATACGTATACAGAGTGATGATGAGTTCTGAAAGCAAGCCTGCAACATGGTCAAGGTTATTAGTATTGGCATAATTTCTTACCTCGAGTTTCTTTGCCATCTCACCATGTTTAAATCATAAATATTTTATAATCAGGGACCAGATTTTCATGCTTATCGTTAGCAATTGAATAATGCTGATAAAAAGGCTCCATCACGATGTTCATAACAATTTCAAGTCTCGAGTTGTTTAGTAGAAAAATGAGTTTGAGTACTGATATTTACCTTGTACATAACATTTACACAGAGTCAGCTAATTGTAATACCACGGTAACATTGAACGACATTAACAAATCATACACAAAATGCTTTCAAATTGGACTCAAAACCATGAATCATGAAAAAGTAACAGGGCTATTTAAAGGGTATTAAAAATGCCCTATATCTTAAAAAAAAAGTTGGGAAATGTAAAATCTACTTATTAACGGCTATCCACAGTGATACTACAAACAATGTAAAGACTATTATTGTAACACCCCTCTTACAGATATTATAAAATATTATTTAACATCGGAAGCGTAGGTCAAAATATATTATATTAACAATATTTACAAAAAGGTAAATACATATAATGTTCAAAACATCGTACAAAGACGGGGGTTACAAAATTCCACTTTCATTATTTATCAAAATATATCAGAGTTGCCATCCGATCAAACATTCCTTAAACAAAACATGCCTGCCCGCCCATTCAATCATGACCTGCAGGGATTAAGTGGGGAATTAACACGAAGCTAAGTGAGTGAACATGAAACTAACAGTTCAACTTAGCTTAACAATCTGTTTACATCAAATAATCGTAAACACATATCATCAATATCAAAGAGGATCGGTGGTTTTTGAGGAACCCTACTGCCGCGGTGGCCCTCAAGAAACGCTTATCACAATCTGTAGTGGCCACTACAGAATATACCGATAACTTGATATTACCACTACACAATATAGGTTTAATACAACACATGTACGACACCCCATATCTGTAATCTTGTAAATCATCAAGTCCAACAATCTGTTGACCTCTTTACTAGCAATCAATGCCACATTGCACGTAGATTCATAATCAGCATATCAACATATCAGACTAAACAGTCTATCAATTATATCTACGTTTACTTGTTGCAACCAAATCGTTACAACCAAATCAAACTTGTGAGTTCCAGATCCACTCACCTGCCAGTCTCAGCCCAACAACTCAGAAGTCTAATGTTACTGAGTCTTCTGCTGATCTGAGAATACAACAAATAATGAGTTAGTAACTCATTCCATAATCATATAACATATTTAAACAAGCAGGTAAATTCCTGAAGTCTAAGAAAACAAACGTTCAATCCGAAGCGAAACCAGAAAGTCCCGAAACGAGGTTTAAAACTGAAAAATGCAATTTTCGACCCCAAGATAACCCCGAAAGGCCAAAAACTGCCTAGGCTCATAAATAAGAGCCTTGATTATTGGGTCGTTTTCGAGTGACCATGCGAATCTCAACCCAATCCGAGTTAGTGAAAATTGTCACTCAGTCGCGACCCTGAAAACACTTACGCAATTTCAAAATTTGCAAAACAAAATTTTAAAATCACAGTTCGCAGGATCTCGGTTCGCTTCGCAATAAGTCTCAGTTCGCAGGAACTCAGTTCGCAGGAACTCAGTTCGCAGCCTAACTCAATTCGCAGGAACTCAGTTCGCTTCGCAACTCGGTTCGCAGGGCAAGAACTCAGTTCGCATCAATCTCAGTTCGCAGGAATTCTCAGTTCGCAGAAAAACTCAGTTCGCAGGTCAACTCAGTTCGCTTCGCAGTCAAGCATTGCGAACTGAGTTCATCTTCTGCAAACTTGCGAACCGAACCTGCTGTAACCCCAAAACCCGAACTTTCATCTTTCAAAACTCACAAATTCGACTTCCTAACATCCTAACAAGCTTTCTAACACTTCATATGTATCAAATAACATCTTTCAAGCTTCTTTTTCACAAATAATTCATGAATTGGTTATTTTCATAAAAACAAGTTATAAACATTAAAACACTCACAGGAACAAGATGTTGATGATGATGAAATTCGATTTTCAAACAAGCTGATGATGCTTTTGAAGATTACAATTCTTCACAGAGAGTTTTCTTCAAGTTTTGGATTTCAATTCGCAGGATGTGTAAATGTGTAGAAGTTTTGAGAACGTACGGTATGTATATATATATATATATATCTAACCCAATAGCAATACAATTTTAGTTCCCTTCTTAACCTATTGTCTGGAACCTAAAACCATTTTGCGAAAACCAAATATTTTATTTTACCGTCAACTAGTTCGGTTTAAATCAATGAATTATGTATTAGTCACAATAATTCATTTATTCATTTTACTAATATTATCAGACATAATAATAGTAAAATATTTCTTAACACATTAAATAATAATTTAAAGTTTTAGGGAAATTACCGGAATACCACTAGGCCCTTAAAGTGGGTGTTACAATTATTTACTAATAGAAGATATGAAGTTGTAAAATCAAAAGCTGAAGAAGCTCTAGACATCTACTATTTGGTCAGTAGTGTGGGGGAGTAAGTCAGACATTTGAATAATAGCTAAAATCCAAGTAATTAGTTTATGAAGTTATGTAATGCAATCCTGTAGAAACAAATAGAAAATTATCAATAATATCAAATAAAAGAGTCTAACCTGTAAGTAACGATTCCGTCCAACTGTAAGAGGTATTGATGGTGGCAAGACTGTAGCCTTACTCAAATTCTAGTAGAAAATATTTCTTTTGCATCAAGTCAATTCAACCACTACAACAACTTTATCTATCTTATCTTTCTCCAGAGTCCGTATTAATTCACGTACTATGTCTGCACATTCAAAATAAACTTATTATTCCAAGAACTATTATAGATCGATTAACTTCTAGTTTTCCAAAGAATGCAAATAAATAATGAACCATTATATTGAGTCTATTGAACTGACCATGTAGTACTAACTACCGATCGAGCCAACAATATAGTCTACATGCATAAACGGAAACAGTACATAGTAAATGATTTTCATTAATATGAATGTAACAGTGACATTAAACATAATTATAAACACCAATTGCTTATGTGTAAATTTATATACCTTATTACTTGTTTAAATGCCATTAAATACAATTGAATTATTTTTAAAAAATATAGCTGGGTTTTATTAGACGTTCTAAGAGAGAATAGATATCCAATTTAAGTGTAGACTTTTGAATTTGAATTTTTAAAAATTAATAGTCAAATGATTTGTCATTTATTATATTTTTAATGTAAGAGAGATGAGGGTATAAAAGACTTTTACACAAAGTACTAATCACTATTTAGGTAAACACAATTGGATTTTAAGATCAAGGGTTAGAAATCAATAGTCTTAGTCATTTAATGGACCAGATTAGATTATTTGGGCCTAATTTTATCATGTTTACCTTATTATGTCTTTCTTATAAAATATAAAAGAGGTTATTATTATTATTATTATTATTATTATTAGTATTAGTATTATTATTATTATTATTATTATTATTATTATTATTATTATTATTTATTATTATTATTTTTTAAGGTTAAATCAACCAAAATTTCTTCTGTTCGACTAAAGTACGTAATATTTTAAAGAGGCTTATTTCCCCGTACGTCTTTTAAATTTGAAGTCTGTTAGGAATATTCTTAGATTAATTAATTAATAGCACTTATTCATTTATGTTATCCATTAAAAAATTTAGTTAGGTTCGTACTGTGAGTTATCAATTATTCTTAGTTCGATCCTTCATCGTTTTATTAATAAGAAACTTTCAAAATAAAATTATAATTATAATATGAGATAAATATCTTCTACTAATTAGATAGACATTATTCTACTACTTGGATAAACATAAACATTACTCAATTCTATTTTACATTTTTACCTTAAAAAGTACTCTGGCCTTCAAGATGACTGCACGTAAATTTAATCCCTCTGTTACGGTCAAAGTGTCCACTTTGACTTTACACACAATTTTAGAATTGTCAACTAACGACGTTTTTCATCAATCAAATAACATATCTACCCACTAAAGTTTCTTTCAATTGGTTAAAATATGAAAGTGGACACTTATTTGTGACAACCCAAAATAGTAATGGACACTTTTGATGAGATGGAGACAGTAATATTTAGCCGGCTATGATCAAGTTCTTGCCCAGGCATTCAGATGCGCTCAAAAGCCGTGTTTTCTTGATCGTTTTGATGTCTTAATCATTCTTATATAGTGGTTGTTTGATGGTCTTGGAGCTCCTCTTTTGGCCTCTCTTTTTTTTTCTTCATTTGTTTGTTTTGTATTTTTGATGCTTGGAGATTCGCTTTTGTATGTTTGTTTCCTCTGCAATTTGAAGTTAGTTCTTAATATAGTCTCCTTTTCAAGAAAAAATTCGTGCCCATGCATATATGCAAATATTAACCTACATAATGCTTCTAAATCTATATTTCATACATTGAACTGAAGTTACTACTAATACTAATACTAATTAGTATTATTGCATTGTACGTACATGAGTAGTTTATTTTTCTCAAATTTTTAATTATATTTTATTGTTCTTTCACCCCTTCGTGTTTATGTATACACGGTTTCATATTAATTGAGATATATTGGGATTAGTGCGTGGAAATGCACTTAACTTTAGTCCGATTTTTTATTGTGTGTCTCCAACTTTATTTTGACCTATCGTGTATATCAAACTTTCTCTATTCGTCTATTATGTGTATCCATTGACTTATTTGATTATGTGCCAAACGTATAAATTCCCGCGATATTTGACACATGCATCATTGACACATCATCAAAAACGGATGTCACGTCAGTCGAATTCATACAATAGTCACACAATAGACTATATTGAAGTTGTGTACACACGGGGTGAGTTCAATATAGAATGCTAAAAAAATGTAGAATGAGAGAAACAATAAGAATGCTCCATTTTCTTTAAAACTCAATTTCCACTTAAATTTTTAAGATTAAATATCTCACAAACGGAATGACAAAAAATTATAAAAATTACATATTCGAAATCAACATTTTTTTCACTTCGATTAGAGATCTGACAGGCTATAGTTTCGACAAACTTTTTTTTTCATTTTTGTCGAGTCTTAAAAAATGCTATTTATATAATCACATGTGATTTTTATTTATAATTACATGTGATTTATGTATAATTACATGTGATATATGATAAAAAATATAATATTGATACACAATTATCTATCAATGGTGGATGTTAACTCACACATGATTACGACCTAATATTCATTCACATAAATAACTATAAATAAGATTTTAAGAATTGCATTCGTTTACGGCCAAAATCACATGTGATTATTGATTTGAGGTTTAATCACATGTGTTTTTCAAATGAAGTATGTGATAATAACTGATAATTCACATGTGATTTCACCTTTATATTTATTTACATGTATAATTATAAAATAATTATTTGAAATTCGTATTTATTTACACTTTATTCACCTGTGATTACTAATTTAATGTTTAATCACATGTGATTATAACTAAAAAATTCGTATTTATTTACACTTTATTTACGTATGATTATAACTAATAAATTTTCTGAAGCTTTAATCAAGAGAAATGAGTTTCACTCCACCAATGATTATAAATTCATCGACTTTCATTTTTTTATATATGGCTTCAAACTTCTTACACATACAATACAACTAGCAAAATACCCACACGATGCAGCATAAAATAAAATTTATCAAAAGTAGTGAATCGTGATAATATTGTATCAAATTTTATTTTCTTCGATGTATTAATCATCGATATAAGTCGATATTGGTAATATGTCCGTTTGACTCTTCTAAAGATTTAGATGAATGAGATTAATAATGAAGAGGGTAAATTAGTTGTCAGATATATTGAATTATTAAAAATACACAATTTGTACGAATAAATGTTGAGTCTTAATTGTTGTCCTCGATAATTTTTTAAAATAGAAGCATGAAATGCTTTATATAATAATAATTATAATATAAGTATAATAGTATAGATAATACATAAACATGATACTCGCATACACTACTTAAAGTAAAAAGGAAGGCATGCATCTTGATCAATGGTATACTATGTTAACACAATCGTACATAAAAGGATCTACGATTTGCTCAAGAATGAGTAGAGATGACTTGACCAGCGAGTATTCCTCCCTCGCAGCCAAGAATAATCATGTTTACATATGAACATAACAATCATGAGTTTTTAAATCAGATCAATCAAATATGTAATATAAATGTTGTTATTAATTCTGAGAAAAATATTCAACATGAAATCCAAGGGACTTACTGAGATGATTCTTTTATAAATCCAATGGTCCAAACCCGATCAAGACATTCTCTAATTTGTAAGGTACATCGTTCAAAACGCATACAGCACCGTTTTCATATCCAGTAACGATAAAACTAACTTTGGAGCTAGCATATTGAATGGAAGTAACGCTGTGTGTGTGGCCTTCTAGAGTTTGAAGACAAGTCATGGTATCATAGTCCCAGACCTAACAGGTGTTTTCCGAAACATTTGAATTAATTAAGTCGTTAAAATTAATTAGTAGAATCATAATGTAAGAAGACATACCTTAGCAGTATAATCGTCAGATCCTTGACGAAATACATTTTATCGTCAGTGTCAAGAAATTCTGTTGAATTAAGTCCTTTCGGATGTGCATTGATCGACAAATGTGGAGCCAAAGCATCAAGATTCCATAACTATAAAGCAAAGGTTTAGAGTAACATTTTGTTAACCAATAAATTTTAGGAGTTGATAATGTTCTAACCCTTTAATTGAATGAAAGTTTAGCTGGTAGTCTAGGTAGTAGTACCTTGATGGTGCAATCAAGTGATGCACTTGCGAACACGTTGGCATCCCTAGGGTTAAATCTACTTGCATGACGTAATTTTCGTGACTCTTAAACGTTTTAGTGCATTCCCATTCGTTCTCCCAGTCCCAAGACTTTATAGACGTGTCATCGGATGCAGAAAGTATGTATGGATGAGACGGGCGGACCTAATGAAGTCCGAATGTGCCTCAAATTCTACAACCTTTTCCATTGTGTTAAAATTGTACAAACAGATGAAACCATCATCTGATCCAGCAACAAAGCATTCCTTTGTGTGCAATAAACTTTGCCGTGCGAACTACAAAACATATACATAATACAAAGTCAATATATAACTATATGGTATGATATAAAAGTAGTCCATAATCAAGCACACAAAAGTAAACTACTTGTTTGGAAAAATTATTCACATACGAGGTGATTTAGCTATCTCGAAAGACTTCTCAGTTACCTACATAAAAGATGCTACTCGTAAGTACGTTATATAAAAATAACGATATAAAGTTAAAGATCCAAAAGGTTCCCAAAGTGACGACTAAATAAAATGACGATAACTTACTTGAGAACGATAATTCCAAATAGAAACATTTCCCGAATTGTACCTAGCAACACCCTTTAGAAAGAAAAATAAGTGTCATGTAGCACTTTCGAATATGTTTCAAAATCATAACAATTTAGGAAACGGAAGATACGTGAAATCAAGAGAAAGTTTCATTACCAGGGTTCAGTAGGATGCAAGTCGATTGATTTAACTCTCTCGGATTTTTGTTCAAATATTTTCTGAAACCGAAACAAATGTTACTGAAACAATATATACAATAAGTTCCATTTTACAATAAAACATAACAAGTACCATGCGTTACCTTGATCTCAACCGTGAAACTCAATTCAACTAAGACGTATTACGTAACAAAACCCGAAAACGGAAAAGAAACAAGTTAGCGATAATCAATATGTTAAAATATATACAATAAGTTCCATTTTACAATAAAGAGATGAGATTATTAGAGTACAACAAAATTTTAAAGTATGGGAGAACCAATGAGATTGTGTCATTTGTACAAAAACCCGTTTACCCTCGTCTTTTTGAAAACTAATTATCTCACGAACGTCAAATCGAAAAATTATGAAAATTGTACCGTAAAATTAAGCGTTTTCTCCTCTTCGATTAGACATCTCACAAGGTATACTTTCGACGATTTTTTTTTGGGTGGGTTTTACAAATTACTAACACTGTTAAAACCTAAACCCTAAATCCTACTAAACCCTAAACCCTAAATCAAATGTACAACCAAACACTAACAGATGTGTTAATAATTTATAATACCCACTAAAAAATGAAGGAAAAAAAACTTGCCGAAAGTATTCCTTGTGAGATGTCTAACCGAAGAGGAAAAAACGCTAAATTTTATGGTGTAATTTTCATAATTTTTCGATTTGCCGTTTGTGAGATAATTAATTTTTAAGATCTTAGGGGTAATGGGTTTTTGTACACGTGATGCATTTTCATTGGTACTCTCATTCTCTCAAAAAATATATTGTACTTTAATGAACTTTTCTCTTACAATAAAACATAACAAGTACCACGTGTTACCTTGATCTCAACCGTGAAACTCTATTCAACTAAGACGTATTACGTAACAAAACCCGAAAACGGAAAAGAAACAAGTTAGCGATAATCAATATATTAAAATATATATTGCAAACTTATGAATACGTCATTCTATGTTAATGCATTTGTTAATTTGTGGTGTTTTCTAGCAACTTTGTTTTATGTTTAAATGTTGAACAAAGTAAAGGGACTGAAGTATCATATTATGAAAGATAAAGGGTTGTTGTTCAAGTGAAGATTGGTGACTTATTGATCAAGCTAATACTTGGAGGACTAAAGTTGTACAAGTGCAAACATACATATACATATCATACGAGTTCCATGAACCCTAATCTTTTTCTCATTCCGCAAGCCGTATTTCTTCGGGTGTGTTTGGCACGGGGCTTTTGAGGGCTTGAGCTTCTACTTTTTATAAGCCCCAGCCCATAAGCCTTGTTTGGAAGCAAAACAAAAATGGGACTTCTTGAAAAAAATAAGCCCACAGAAGCCCTTAAACAAGAAGCTTTTTGAAGTGGCTTTTGAATAGAAGCCCAAGCCCCAGCTCCAGCCACAAGCTCTAGCCACAAACTTCAACTTCAGCCCCAGCTCCAGCCCGTTGTTGCCAAATACACCCTTAATCTTATGGAGATTTTGATTAGTTTGATTTTATTCAAGTTCATCATGTTGATGAACTTGTTTTCTTTCTGTAATTTTTTTAGAGTAATAAGAATACTCATTAGTTATGGTTATGTATAATTGGAACATTATTATGAAGTATTCATTTAATTAGTAGTTTGATTCTGGAAGTTTGATGTTATTTGTGATTTAGTTGATACTTACACAATATAACCATGACCGTTAAATAACAACATACCATGGTAACAAACAATAAATGTAAAAAAAAACATGTATAAGAATTCATTCACTTAAAATATGAGAACAATATAAAATATGTTTGAAAATTATTGAGTTTGAAAGTGTATAATAATACAAGATAAAAGAGAAAATTCTATAAATGGTCTATGTGATTTAAATTAACCATGTCTATACATTGTTTTCACCATTTTCGTTCCAATAAATTTACGTTTTACTTGAAAAATGATTCCCCCTGCACTCAAAATGACTAAAGTACCCTTTTCTCTTGTCATTTTCGGATCGTCAAGATCTAAACGGTCAAAGGGTATCTTAATCATTTTAGGTGGATGAGAGACCATTTCCGAGCTAAATGTAATCTTATTGGAATGGAAATGTGAAAAATAGTATAAAAATGGTTTTTATAAATCGGTATAAAACACAATGACCATTTATGAAATTAATTCCAAAATAAAATATAGATTATGCTACACGGGCAGTTAACATCATCATGTTACCTGCCCGTTCAAAGACATTTATATTTACATAAATTAAATAAAAGTAATATTAAAAACAGAGCTTACCATTTTTTCTTAAGAAAAGATGAACTAAAGTATGAAAATGATAAATGATTGAATGAACGTTTATAGGTTGTTAGAGGTGATGGATTTGTTAAAGTGAATCGGGAACATGTTATATATTATGTATGAGGAACCTTAACATTCAAGAGTTTGGGGCTCTTTACTAACAGCTTATTGGGATTATTGGGCTATTTGAATTATTCGGTCATCAGATGAGAATGTTTACTTGAACCTTATTCATTCTCTCCTCCATACCGAAGGTATTATTCAGTCATTTGAAAAAGGGATGTGCTCCCTATTCACCCAAACTTTTTCCCCAAATACCCTTTCATATCCCACAAATAAATATCGATATATTACACTGCTTCATGAATCATCATCCCCAAATTGTTGTTGAACGATCTTCTATCGAAGGTGATTCCACTTTGGTTGTCATCTTCGCTTCTACCACAGCTGGTCGTCCTGGCTCCGATGATTTTACCGTCGGTCCTAATAATTTGTTGTTCTTCTTTTTATTCTTCTTCATACGTGACTTTTATTTACTTAAAAAAAACTTGTTTTTCACTTGTATGTTTGGCTAATAAACTCCATTTTATATAAAAATTAAGAAACTATTGAATGAATACTAGGGTTTGTGTTTGCTTAATTATTTGTATGGCTTTATTGTGATAATTTTGAAATCATAATTTTAAATACATACTTTGACAAGTAGTTCGATTATATAAATTATTGACTTTCCTTCACAAATTACCTTGACGATTTTCCGGTAACAATATTTGCTGATAATGATATTTGCAGGTAGCAGGCTATGACTATAGCCTCTGTTTCTATTTCGTGGTCCTTGAATATTTGCTTTTTTTCTGAAGACCTTGGTTTGTACACCACCTTTGGCGGGTCACTAATCCACGGAATTTATGTAAAGCGCACCCTCCATATAAACCGGGCAAATCTCCTTCCTTTTGAAAGGTGAGCGTGGCTCCATCCTTGACTATTTGCTTTCCAATAAATGCGATTTGGATGCTCATTTTTTTGTGTTTTTGATTTATATCAATATAGTAAATAGGAAATTTAGGTTAGCCTACCTAGTCCATGATTTAATTCACGGTTTTTGAAATTAGTGTATTATATCATGTTTTTGTTTTAGGATTCTCGTGGTCTTAGGCATATGTTGGAACCTTATTCTCTAACTGAACTGGAAGAATCAATGTTAGAAATTTTTTTAAAGTCTTCCTCGTTATTCTTTGCATTTGTCTACTCAATGAAAAGTCAGACAAAGTTATACCATGTTTATCTTACTATTTTCTTTTAAGTAACCCATAGTTTTAACATTGGCTAGGCCCCAAGCCCAATTTCGTTTTCGTCAGATTGTCAAATTGTTTATATTTAAGATATTGAAAGCTAGTAGGATATGGACATAAATTCATTATGAATTCTTATTAAGAAATTCTTTGGATACTTGATGTTTGATGAGTTTAAATGAGAAGATACGGTAAAGCATGAGGTTTATGCTTTACTTATTTAAAGAGATCGTCTTGTTGATTAGGTAATTAAGGGAAGAAGAGCCAATAAGTAAAGTTTCACATTCTTTTTATATGATTTATTTCTTATTTAGATTTTGTGCTGATACACTAGTTGGATGCTCATTTTTTGTGTTTTTGATTTATATTAATATAGTAAATAGGAAATTTAGGTTAGCCTACCTAGTCCATGATTAATTCACGATTTTTGAAATTAGTGTATCATATCATGTTTTTGTTTTAGGATTCTCGTGGTCTTAGGCATATGTTGGCACCTTATTCTCTAAGAGAACTGGAAGAATCCATGTTGAAATTTTTTTAAAGTCTTCCTCGTTATTCTTTGCATTTGTCTGCTCAATGAAAAGTCAGACAAAGTTATCACTGATGTATTACCATCAAGTCCTACCTCTGCTTGGCTAATGTTGTCTAGTTTGAGTAGTCAACCCTTTGTTATGGTATTGACGTTTGTGAAACCTTTGAAGGTAACTCTCTTTACAAGAACTATAAATTGCATGAATTTAGTGACTTAACAAATGTATCAAACACGTACATATTGTAAGATGATTTTTGCCTTTGCTATACAGATTTCCCTTTCAAAAATGACATTTGCATCTTGAGATGTCCTTGGGCTGATATTGCATTTGATAGACTAGCACCTGTTTTGAGATATATTGTGGAGGAAAATTGCAATCTTCATATAAGTACCGGGAAATTGGAACACGTACACTACGTGGTTAATACAGAAGAAGAATCTTAATGAGTTTTTTAAAAAATTCCTAAGGTGAGGTTTTATTTGTATATAGTTAGGTATCAAATTGTAACATAAGAATGTCCGTGTTTTACTATCTACTATATTTATTTACTCGGAAAACAATTTCACTTTGGTTTGACGAGATTAATAAGTTGCATCTTTTAACAGGAACTTGGAAGAATCATGGTTTGGCTCATCGAAACACTTGATCTTTGGGGATTCGTCAGAATACGACCTTAGTCAGAACACGAGTCTAAGTCAGGGCTACTATGTAGGAACACAAGAGGATGTGCCTAATTTTGGACATATTAAAGAAATATTTGCGCGAAACAGTGAGAAGAAATGCACATATCCTTTGATAATTGTTCCTGAAGTTGATGTTCAGTTTACCTTTCCTTTTTTCTATGTAGTTCTTCTTTTGAGTTTATCTCTTTGGTAATATAAACATGTTTCTTGTATTGACGTACATGAAGATGATAATAATGGAAAACCTTCCGATACTACAGAATCGCGAAGTTTACCGCATGCCCTCAATTGGTTGTTATTAGAGCATCTATGAATCGAAGAACTTGAAATGTTAAAGAGGACATTTGTCAACGTAACTGCTACTATCTGATAATTCAAATTTATGACAATAAGTTAGATTCTTTTAATGATGGTCTCAGACATTTGATTTTGATTTTGCGGTTAGTGTATTTCATTTTGCTGAATATAAATTGTATCATCCTTTAGTGTGAGTTGACAACACAATGTCCGTGTTGATACAGGGCAAGACGGGGAGGTCGGTGACCGTTGATGTTGATAAATTACGACATGCCTTGCAAACCCGTAACCTCTTCGTATATGTTGGACATGATATGCTGTTGTCATCACCTTGAAATTGTATAAATCTATTTTTATACTAATATCATTTTTTAGTTTTTTGTACCATTTTATTGAAATGAACATATAGGCTATTTATCAGGAAAGGAGATCCAGAAAATACATAATTGTGCTGACCCATTCTAGCAGCGGATACATTGACTCTGGTTTGCATGTCATGGACGGTGCCCCGTTGGAATACCTCATTGAAGGCTCTCGTGCGGTGGTTGCCAACTTATGGTCACTAGATGGCAAAATTATAAATGCCTTTACGACCGCACTGGTTGAAGCTTGGACAAATGTGACATTGTCTAATCAGGGAGTATGCAAGACAAACGGGAAGAAGAGGAAGCGTAAAAATAATGTTTTATGTGAACATCAAATCAATTTGGGTTCATCCATCCCAAAAGCCCGAGAGGCATGTACGCTGAGATTGTTAGAGGAAGCCATATCCGTAATTTATGGTTCCCCGACTCGTATTGTAGTACCCCCAAGTCCCAAAGTAATCATATAACTAGACATGCGAGTCGGAAAACCACTAATTACGGGTATGACTCCTACTAAGAATCTCAGCGTACATACCTCTTGGGATCTTGGGATGGATGAACCCAAATTGATTTGATGTTCACAAAAAACATTATTTTTACGCTTCCTCTTCTTCTCGTTTCTCTTGCATACTCCCTGATTAGACAATGTCACATTTGTCCAAGCTTCAACCAGTGCGGTTGTAAAGGCATTTATAGTTTTGCCATCTAATGGTCATAAGTTGGCAACCATCACATGAGAGCCTTCAATGAGGTATTCCAACGGGACACCGTCCATGACATGCAAACTAGAGTCAATATATCGCTGCTACAACCCATTAGAATGGCATCAACACAATTATGTATTTTCTGGATCTCATTTCCTGATAAATAGCTTACCTGTTCATTTCAATAAAATGGTACAAAAAACTAAAAATTGATATTAGTATAAAATAGATTTATACAATTTGAAGGTGATGACAACGGCATATCATGTCCAACACATACGAAGAGGTCACGGGTTTGCAAGGCATGTCGTAATTTATCAACATCAACGGTCACCGACCTCCCCGCCTTGCCCTGTATCAATACGGACATTGTGTTGTCAACTCACACTAAAGGATGATACAATTTATATTCAGCAAAATGAAATACACTAACCGCAAAATCAAATGTCTGAGACCATCATTAAAAGAATCTAACGTCTTGTCATATTGTCATAAATTTGAATTATCATATAGTAGCAGTTTAAGCAGTTACGTTGATCAATGTCCTCTTTAACATTTCAAGTTCTTCGATTCATAGATGCTCTAATAACACAACCAATTGAGGGCATGCGGTAAACTTCGCGATTTTGTAGTATCGGAAGGTTTTCCAATATTATCCCCTTGTGTTCCTACATAGCAGCCCTGACCTAGACTCGTGTTCTGACTAAGGTCGTATTCTGACAAATTTCCAAAGAGCAAAGTGTTTCGATGAGCCAAACCATGATTCTTCCAAGTTCTTGTTAAAAGATGCAACTTATTAATCTCGTCAAACCAAAGTGAGATTGTTTTCCGAGTAAATAAAGATAGTAGACAGTAAAACATGGATATTCTTGTTACAATTTGATATCTAACTATATACAAATTAAACCTCACCTTAGGAATTTTTTTAAAAACTCATTAAGATTCTTCTTCTGTATTAACCACGTAGCGTACGTGTTCCAATTTCCTTCATATGAAGATTACAATCTTCCTCCATAATATATCTCAAGACAGGTGCTAGTTTATCAAAGGCACTATCAACCCAAGGACATTTCCAGATACAAATTTTGAAAGGGATATCTGTATAACAAAGGCAAAAACCATCTTACAATATGTACGTGTTTAATACATTTTTTAAGTCACTAAATTCATGCAATTTATAGTTCTTGTAAAGAGAAAGTTGCCTTCAAAGGTTTCACAAACTGGCAATACCATAACAAAGGGTTGACTACTCAAACTAGACAACATTAGTCAAGCAGAGGTAGGAGTGTAGGACTTGATGGTAATACATCGGTGATAACTTTGTCTGACTTTTCATTGAGCAAACAAATGCAGAGAATAACGAGGAAGACTTTCAAAAAAATTCAACATGGATTCTTCCAATCTGTTAGAGAATAAGGTGCAACATATGCCTAAGACCACGAGAATCTTAAAACAAAAACATGAAATGATACACTAATTTCAAAAATCGTGAATCAAATCATGGACTAGGTAGGCTAACCTAAATTTCCTATTTACTATATTGATATAAATCAAAAACACAAAAAATGAGCATCCAACTAGTGTATCAGCACAACATCTAAATAAGAAATAAATCATATAAAAAGAATGTGAAACTTTACTTCTAAATAAGAAATAAATCATATAAAAAGAATGTGAAACTTTACTTATTGGCTCTCATTCCCTTGATTACCTAATGAACAAGACAATCTTTTTAAATAAGTAAAGCATAAACCTCATGCTTCACCATATCTTCTCATTTAAACTCATTAAGCATTAAGTATCCAAAGAATTTCTTAATAGGAATTCATAATGAATTTATGTCCATGTCCTACTAGCTTTCAATGTCTAAAATATAAAGAATTTGACAATCTGACGAAAACCAAATTGGGCTTGGGCCTAGTCAATGTTAAAACTGTGGGTTACTTGGAAGAAAATAGTAAGATAAACATGGTTTTAAGTGTTGGGCCATGAGGGGCCAGTGAACCCCCTCTTTGTTCACTGGATCCGCCTGTGATGATGATTATATATGTAAATATTATGTTACAAGACCAAGAATAAAAATAGTGGTGATATGGGCAATAATGGTAAAGACAAAAGGGTGACGTATATATAGCTCAGTCGAGAAAGACTTTCATTAAGTTACAATAAGGTATCGCAGTTTCAACTCAACTGAAAATGTTCATTTCTAAACCTAACTAGGAGTTTAAGCTAAATACCTAAACATAGATAGGAAACATAAATAACAAGTTTAAAACCCTTATTAATCGCAATATTGTTAGTCTACATTTTTTAGCTTCAGAAACTGTCAAAAGTTCCAGCAACATGAGCACATTTAAAAGTTGTCTGCAACACGTTGTATTAGAGTTAATTGTTAACTGTCACATAAGCAGTTTCACATCATATGTCTAAACACTCCCTCAGAATAATGGTGGAGCAAAAGAGTCAGTAATGATGATAATATACGTTACAAGGGCACAAGGCTAAGAATAAAAACAAGGATGACATGGGCAAAAACAGTAAGAACAGAAGGGTGCCTATATATAGCTCAGTCGAGAAAGACTAGCAGACTTGCATTGAGTTACAATATAGTATCCAAAGTCTAAACTTAAATAGGAGTTTAAGCTAGATGCGCAAATAGGAACGCGATAAACTACACAAGATGAGAAACATAAATAACAAGTTTTAAACCATTATTAATTTCACCTTAAATGCAATACAACAGTAAATTATGAAAATACTTACATCAACCACCTTTTGGTTTTGGTCTTGGGAAAGGAAACAATTATTGAAATAGCTCCCAATCAATGATTGGTGAAAATATAACCCCCAATGACTCAAGGATTGAGGCTCAACTGATGAATTGTTCTTGTCTTTGGAATGACAAGCATATAAGACAGCCAACAATCGTGACTCCAAGTCATAATTAACGATCACGAATCAAACATACATGGAAAACAAGTTCTAGTTATAATACTCTACTTTATATATCAACAAGAGAAGAATATAATGGAAGTATTACCTTTTTATGAAGCTTTGGAACCTCCATGCTAAGTATAAAAGCCATCTTGAGTCCCATCACAACATTTTCTTTTGATAATATCCTTTTACAAGAATAGATTATAGAAAAACAATTAGCAAAAGAAATGGTGCATTAGTGAAATAAAAGAATGGTACAACTCTTCATATAAAACCGTTTGATTGGACTTGAAAAGCTAGCTCCTTCAAAAATCATAATGGGAAGATCGAAATAATATTCTAATAAAAGCCTTATAGATTTAACGGTCTAAATTAGGTGTAGCTATCTCGATCCACTCTCCAAACATTACAGATTAGCCAAATGAAAAGTGAAAACAGTGACAAGCATTTCCCTTTTAAAACTCGGCCCATTTGTCACTTATATTGCTTAACAACCAAAAAGGCAACGATAATCTCATAATTTTGAAGAAGAAAAAAAGTGAAACATCCAGTATGGTAATTACCTTGAACTTTTGTTTTTCACTGAAAAGCAACATGCCTTGTACATGATGGATGCATGTTCCACTCCAAAACCATCAGCCATCACAGTTTTGCTCATCATTTCCCTTACCATTATCTTTGCCATTTGATTTGTTAAATGTTGTTTGTCAAAGGTGCTTCTTGCCACCAACAAGTAAATGCTTGACACAAGGAATTCTCGTTCTTCTTTGAAACTTCTGCTAAGTTTAGAACACGTTCCTACCATGTAAAAGACAGTCAGTGAAGGAAAGGGGAGGGGGACATTACTTGATAAATGTCTATACCCAATAAAAAAGTAGCACAAAGTTAATAATTTCCCAACAAATTAAAGATAGAAATTACAAATATGAGATCAATGTTAATTTCACCATTCTTATTTAGTAATTTACTCTTTATGCATCATATGATACAGAACTGAAGATGCAAACTAGACTACTTTTTTTGCAGACTGTAGGTCTATACATGGTAGAACTATTTATCGATGTAGGACACTCTAAACGGATAGCAAACGAAAAACCTACTTTATTGATGTCTGAATATGAAAAAGTTTATAAACCAATTGAGCTTGCACATATAGTAACATAAAAGCCAGTCTCTATTATTGTCCTAGAGCTCAAAACAATGCAAATAAGGGAACCGGATTGAATTGGAAAAGATTAATTAAGTAATTATGCAACCATCAACCGAACTATTTATATATAATAAAAATAAAAATAATAATAATAAACTAAGTTTTTCAAGTGATTTGTACCATACCTTGCTTGGTGAGTAAATGAAGCAAATGAGAACGTCGTAGGATCTCCCATTTCAAGTTCATCAAGTCTTCAAGTAAATCAGAATTCTCCACTATAGAAGGTTGGCAATGCCAACAATCTTTATCGAGGGCATCTTTGGATTGACATAATGTTATCTTTGAAGTCTTTATCTCAGATTTACTAACATTATTTTTCCATTCCTCGTCCTCCAAGTTTAGTTTAGCAGATTCATAAGACTGTTTGGCCTTCTCAAGAGCATCCTCGCCACCATCCTTGTTTAGAGTCTTCGAATGACAGCTTTAAATCACCAAATTGGAGGTGCAGTTTGACATTCATAACAAACCTACATTTCTTACAACAGATGAAACTGCACTCATCTAACGATTTTCTAGCAGAGTCCAAATATTTTGCAGCTAACTCCCAAGACATTTTCTTACGGTACAGATTCCCTGAGATAAGAAGTATGATCTTTTAATACAAAATTTATTCTTATAATTATTATTAACGGTTCAAAAGGTAGCAAATGATACAAATTTGACAGCTTATAAAAATGTTTATACCTATAGCTGTAGAGAAACCAACTAAAAACATTGGCAAATTATGGGAAGAAGATATTTCTTCCCCACGTTGTAGAATACCCGTAGCTTCAAATAAATTGCCAACCATAACTTGAATAGTCCCTGTCTGTACAACATGAAGACAAACATGAAACTTAGATTTTAACCAATAAATAATCTGAATTCAATGTAAAGCTAAGAGGTTGAAAGGGGCACCTGTAGGGCACTCTCAAGATAACATTTCAAAATATTCACCGGTGTTGGAACGTAGACATTTCTCCCAATAACATTTCTCTTATGTTTCCTTCTTGTTTTTCCTCCCAATCGATAATAAAACATCCCGAATGAAGTTCATAGCGTAACCGAGAGCCTTCTTTGGCATAAGTGAGAGCCTAAGCAATACATCAAACTCATCAGAAAAGAAAAGATGAAAACCAGTAACCTACTAAGACTACAACATCAACAAGGATAGTCCAAATTTTTTAAATGGAGACAGTAAGTTATGTGGCGAAATCATTAAATTTTCTAGGTAAAAAGAATAGTCCTTCCACTTAAAGGGGCAATGTAGCTAAAACTAGCAAAGTTAATTCACCTATCCCATATAAATACTTTTAATATGGTTACTTTATCAAAAACCACAATTGAAGATTTGTCCTTCATGTGTGTGTTTTTGTATAAAATGATCTAACCAAAATTAAAACGTAATAGACCAAGAAGAACGGTTTACTAGTAACGAGCTAACTGCAAGAGATTGCTTGACATTTTGGTACTGTTATTTGGTTTTATCTAAGAGATAAAGTTGAGTCTTTGACTTTATCATCAGTATTAAAAATTGCACCTATCCTATCCATTATTAAGACCTACTACATCAACTTTCACAAACAAAAATGCACAAGCTTACACAATTTTAATATATCCTAGATGTGTCCCTTATGCAAAACTTGAAACTGAAAAAGAAATCCACGAGGCACACTGGCTTTATAAACGAATATTAGTTAAGGAAAAAACATGTGTAAAAGAAATCTGTACTTCGATCTGCATACAGAACGCCTATAAGGTACTAAATTCAAGAACAGTTTAAGTACCTCAAACATTCGTCCCTTGGCGATCATTATTTCAGCCAAGCTGTAATAGAGACGGGCAGCAGCAAATTGATTGTGTGACTCAGAATCCTAAAATAAGAAGTACCGTTGGATATAAGATAAGCCTTTATAGGGTAATTTATGAGTTAATTACAGAAACGATGTTATATAGAATCATACACTTGTGAGGCTAAGAGCAGCACACTTGACTGCATCGATTTTTTCTTGCGCTTTGGTAGCATGCGTGTCATCGTTTGATTCAGTGTATGAACAAGTAGGGAATATTGAAAAGCTCAGATGAGTTTCAGCTTGAAGTAACTTAGACAAGGAAGGATGTTCTCTCACTATTTTGATGAAAACATCATTAACGAGTGATGAGCAAACCCCATGGCTTAGGTTTCCTGACTCCAAAGCAATTTATAACAACTCTTCTACTTTTCTCGCAAGCGTTTAATCATTATCTTGTAAAGTTCACCCGCCTGATGTTCCATATTTCCCTGTAATTTAGAGATCACTATATATGTTGAGACCTAAACAGAACCTCCAGTTATTGAATACTAGAAATAAAAAGGGCAAATGTAAAGAAAAGCCGAACCTCCAATGACAGCAAATCCAACACATAGAAAAACAAGCTACATTCATCGCTACTCAACTTGTAGTCTTGTTTCAAGATATACTTCAAACCTTTTTTGATATCATTAGCATATTCCTATAATAATAATAATAATAATGAAACATGAGAGTTATAATAATGTATGAATGAATGAAAATCTACAACTTGGAGAGCATATATAATTCACTATTTTAATTCATGGTCTTTTGTACAACAGTACATTTTCCATTGGTAATGCAAGCCTTCTGATTAATGATCGTAAGAAGTAAGCCCTGGAAACAATCCTCAAATATTTATCATCTTTGAATAATTTTTTATCTTCCTTATTGAGCTTCAACTGCCAAAAAGAGCACAAAAAGGGCTATCAAATCAAACAAGCAATAATGAAGGGGAAGGACAGAGTAGAATCCAAAGTTAACATAACTCACCATCTTTAGTGCCTCACTAATATATTTGATGCAATCAAGTTGACCATTTTGTCCACAAGGTCCTAACCGCATTCCACAAGTTACAAGACTCTCGGATCTCTGAAAGTTATGTTAAGTTATGTTGTCTATGTTCTTTTTTGTTGTTTATGGTCGGTTGGACAAGCTTTAACATCATTTTATGAAGTTCTGGATTAATATGCTCCATTTTCTTATAACGATTAAGCTCCTGAAAGATAATAAATAAAGATATCTTAATAATAACAATAAGAATAATAATAATATCTATCTATTAGAAAAGAGTGGTTAGGGTTGCGGGTTTTACTTAAACGGAAAGAAACCCAACCACCGGTTGGAAAGGTCGGTCAGAAAGTTTATAAATAGGGCTTTAAACCCCAGAATTAAGAGAACTTCTCTAACCCTAATTCGACAAAGGCAATTTTCTGAGGGTTTTAGGAACGAATTAGAGACGCGGGATTGCAAGGATTTGTCTATGATCAAGCTTTCGACACGCGCTTCGCGATTGGGTTTTCTTAATCTAATTTCGTATTCAATTTAACACGTTGTTTCTTTGGATATTGTTTCTGATTTTGTACAACTTAATCATGAACTAATTTATTATGTGTTTGCTTAGATAATAATACCTGGATAATAGTTTGAATGTTTGTTTATATTGGGATATTAATTTTATGAAGTTTATTGTGTTTATCCGAAACAACCATCTTATTTAATTGATCTTTAATTATTACTTAACGTGATTAATCAACCTTTTCTATAACGTAGTCTTGTCTAGGTTTATTAGTTATTTGCAATTGTTTAACTTGTAGAATAATTGTGGCTTGAAGCTTTAATCGGCGATATGTTAAGAGTAATAATAATTATTGAACCATTATTTAATGTGACAGTTGTCAAACGACGATTATTAGATTCTTATTGATTCAAGGTCGCTAGGGTAAATCGGAATAAACGGTTGGAGTGCTTAATTGAATAAAGAATAGGTAGACAACACATAGAAAAGATTTCTTGTGTATTCATAACGAGTCTTGTGTCTTATCTAGACTTTATAGGAATTGTTAACCAGATAAGGTGACTTTCCACAAAAGATTTATTCACAGTAAAATTATCCAACGGCGTAAACATACATGATAACTGAAATCTAGGGAATAAAAGTCTAAGTAAATACATTCCTTTATCCATACTTGTCTTATAAATTGTTTTGTTTAATTTCGGTTTTATTAGTTTCTTAAATGCGTTCGTACGGAACTAAAACGCATTCCTTTGTTACTTACTTTTTATTAGTTTAATTCTAAATTCCAATTGAATTCAATAAACACCGTTCCCTGAGTTCGACTCGAACTTACTGTAGCTATATTATTATACGAACGGGTATTCTTGCCTGGCTTGTGTGATAGTTATAATTGTAGTAATATCCATTTGATTATAAAAATTTTAAACACGTGAAACACGACATCAATCTTAATAGAGGATGATAGATAATAAGCAAGACTTGACACAAAGAAACAAAGTTTACAACATCAGAAATTTGAGTTTTGCAATACTATAAAGATTATGTTATTTGTATAAGATTTTAATAGATGATAGATATATAACAAAGAAGCAAAGTTTACAATATCATAATTTTAAGTTTTGCAATACTATAAAGATTGAGCTATTTTGTATAAGTAGAAATTTTATATTGTAATGGATTTGAATAAAGGAAGATTAATAATACATAAGCAAAGAAAAAAAATATAGTAATTAAGGATAGATAAATAACAATAACAAAGAAATTTGCTAATTAATGTAAATAATTAAATATAAGTTTTCTTAATAAATGATAGGAGTAGTTAATAGCAATAAAAGTACTTATAAAACCCTCAATATAATCCTTTCAATTTTCCCTAACAAATTGCAATTTAGTTTGATGGAATTTCATATCCATCTTGGACTAGAGGTGGATTAGTTATAAATTAAATTAATTTGTTATCTATAAATACTTTTTCATCTCCATTTGAACCATTGTACCAAAATATGCAACTAAGCTATCAATTTATTAGAAGATGATTTCTTTTTTATTTTATTTTGAATTTCCATCTAATATTGAATTTATTTGGGGTTCTCACTTCATATTATTATGATTATGATGGTGTTTTTAACATGCATATAAACATTTGATATCATTATTTGACATTGAATTCTTTCACTTTTAAATCATCTTTTTTAAGTTTCTTTTTGAAGTGAGTTATTTTCGTTTGTTTTGTCGTTGAGTCATGAGTAGTTTCATTTTAGTTTTGGATTTGAGTTGGTTTTAATCATTTAATTTGGATGCTAATTTTATTTTGTAGAATGTTTTTCGAATCATTTGTATCGTACTTCATTAATATTATCTTATTATTGACGATTAATAGGAAATATTTCATCTTTTTTTTACTTCAATTGCAAAATCTTAAAATTGGATGTGGAATTATGCCATCATTTTGACATGAATGGGTGAAGTAACAATGCCCTTTTGATGATGGATAAATTTCAATATTTCATGGGTCTAAATTCTATGTTTAAGAAGAAACGAAACGTCACCGGTTAACAAAATTCCAAACATTATAATTAGTAATCATCGAGACACACAAACACCATTATTCAGGGATACTATATTTGTATGATTTATCAACTGTTGGTTGAATGAGAAATTGATTGTTGACAAATTGTAATATTACAATTATGCATGTCGGCATTCTTTTATAAAATAAGCAATCGTTTGAATCATATATGCATAAGAAAAAAGAGAAAAAAAAAAGAAACTTGATCAATATTTATAATCTATAATAATTTGTTTAGAAGAAATGAAAATGGTATGCAATAAAAATCATATACGTAGTACATATATGTTTTTTTTATGGGTTTATTGTTTGAAAGTGCAACATACTTTACACGCTTTACTATTGTATGTTGTCAAATTTCAGAAGTTCTATCGTATGTAATAAACTTGGATAATTCGTCTATCGTATGTACAAAGTGACCTGAAAGGCAGGTTGACGGTTTCTTCCTTCTTTTTTCACACATGCCAAATCAGCAAAATACACGTTCCACGTCAGCAACAGGTGACATTGTACATACATTAGACGATTTAGCAGGTTTCAATACATCCAATAGAACTTTTGAAATGTGAGCGCATACAATAGTAAAATGTGTAAAGTATATTGCACTTTCAAACAATAAACCCTTTTTTATTGTTGATATTATTGCTAAACATAAATAAAAGAGGTGATAGTCTGAACAACTATAAAAATATGATATTCAAACATCAAAAATTATAACACTCATGTATCGCATGGCTATACCACTAGTATTTTGAAGTATTTCAACATTTTGAATGTCTAAGTCATAAGTTAATGTTAATTAATAGGATAAGAAACTGCAAGCAAAAATCACGGTTATTAAGGCACCGATTTAATGTACTCCATATATATAATTGTAGCTTTTCATACCGAATATATAAACCGTTTATCTTCTTTTGGCGGGAAAATGAGACATAATATCTTGTCAGATGAGAGTCCAATTATCCATTTTTATTTGTTGCGATAAATGTAAAAAAATAATGCAAACAAACATTAATGTCATAAGTTGGCCAAAGATTATGGAGTATCATACATGCCATTTGATTATCAATTTTAATCGCAATTGTAAATCCTGTAAAACGTCGGCAGAATTAAATTTCCCTACTTTTTATAATTAATTTTAATCGCAATTGTAAATCCTGTAAAACGTCGGCAAAATTAAATTTCCCTACTTTTTATAATGGGTTAATTACATATATCCCCACCTTAAACACTATAAATATCATATATGCCCAACTCAATTTAAAAATTACACATATACCCAAAACCCCAATTTAAATATAATTATAGTTAAAAAGTCATAAATAATTATTTATAAAGTCAATAATGACTATTATACCCTCATTCCTTCATAGATTTCTTTTATTAAAATCCTACAATTCTTCAACAAATAAATCATAAGATTTATTAGTTGGTATCATGAGATGAATTGAAGGGATTAATCATAAAATAAGTTAAACGACGACATTTATTAGCTATAGTGTTTGTCATTAATAAACTTTTTTAACTTTTTTGGTTAGTGTTTTTTCATTTGAGTTTTTCATTTCTGTATATATACGTCTCGCTAGATGTGAAGTTTTGGAATTGATCATCCCGGTGAAGTTTATATGTACATATATTAAATTAAAATTAATAACATGTATTGAAACAAATTAAGTGATGTAATATATTATTATGTATGTAAATATTAAAAGAAGTAATTGATGAATAGACGATTGTTTGTTTTTTTCCGTAGAGATTTAGGGTTTGATAAAAGAGTGGGTATATATAGGGATGATGGTATAATAGTTATCACTTAGTTTATAAATAATTATTTATGATTTTTAGAATTCTAATTATAATTAAATTAGGGTTTTGGGTATATATGTAATTTTTAAATTGAGTTGGGTATATATGATATTTGTAGTGTTTAAGGTTAATCCTTTTATAATCTTTTTCGTGGGTTCTTGATGTTGGACAATTTGAAAGGTAATTAATGTACTACTAGTATAGTATTTGTGTTTTTAGATTTATGTTTACGGATATAAATTTTTAAGTACACGTGCCCAGTCACGTGAGTTGCACTTTTATGGGAGCATGGGCCACTCAAGATTGTCACAAATAAGTACAAAGTGTATGTGCATTTTTTAATTGCTTTGGTCCAAACCAGCTTGGCCCACCAAAATATCTTTGTAACCTAAGGTGGCATAAAATAAAGAATTTTAAGGTTTTACATATATTCCATTAACAAATTATGGCACGTGAAAAGAAAAGAAAAAAAAAACGTTTAACTTTTAGCACATACTTCTATTAACAAAGCATGACATGACATGTGAATTAAATCAAACTTTTAACTTTATCACATACTTCTATTAAACAAATTATTGAAATGTGAAGGAATAAAAAAATTGCTGACCTCATATTTGGTGACACATATATCACTTTGTTTCTTAACCGTAACCATTTATAACTTACGGTTTAGTATGATATAAGTTAAAATGAGAAGGTAAAATATTCTAGAAACATAAAAATAACTTTAAAATTACTTTTTAAATGTTCAAAACATGTTATTTTACAAAAAAGAAATTCATATCTCTTTATTCAAATAACTTTTAAAATGTATTTTTCAAATTAAACAAATTGACGTATTTTTCAAATTAAACAAATTGATGTATTTTTCATTTTTTAATCTTTTTTATTCATAATAATCAAATTTTATAACTTGATAATCACATGAATCATTATGTGATTATTAAGTCTTATTTTGTGATTATCTCGAACACATGGTAATCATATTATACATCAACAACAATAACAACAACATTACTTAATCTCGACAAAAAGCAAAGTATGAGAGAGGTAAGATATAGACAGTCGTACATTTATCATAGAGTAGAGAGACTTCTTCCAGAAAGACCTCCACCAAGTTAGTTTATAGAAGTCCAACAAGTTAGTTTATATATGTGTGAGGAAAATATATATAATTAAATTAAATATATAAATACTAACTTTTGTTGATGATATCCCAATGGCCAATGCTATATGTTTTCTTTTCGTTAATTATGAATACGAATTTATGATTTATCTACTTAATTATTTAAAGATTATTGTTATACGAATTTTATTTATTTGTCTACTTAATTTATTTATTTATTCAAAATATATTATATTATCTTAATTACATATAAAGTATCTCCATCATAATTTTAAAATTAGAATCAACAATGTTTACTGACTAAATTACCCTTCAAAATTCATTAATGATTTCAATCTTTCCAAATCAACCATTAATTTGATTTATAATATTTATAAAAACTTCTCATTTTAAACTTTTAATATTGTCTTTTAGAATTTTTAACTGTTATTTCAATTAATCTTTTACAAAATATATAAAAACTGAATAATTCATTACATCTTTAAAATTTTCAAATCGAAATTTTTATGTACGTGTGCATCTATTCGTCACCGTCGCTGTGTGCGGGTACACTAATAGTATTTATTTACGTATGTCTATGCAATTTACACTTTCAAATGATCAGAAAGATGTGTTACCATCGACAATATTATTGATTATTTATTATTATTTTAGATTTAAGATTTTAGATGTGATCCCTATTAGAATATCTATTTATATATTTTGAAATTAAAAATACGATAAGGATTAGACAGACAAACGTTTTTCCTGGGAAATTTTATTTTTCCGCTGATTGTAGTGCAGCGCGTTCGGCCTCAGGCTACTTATGACTGTTGTTTGTTCTAGCACTTTGCAATGAGAACTGCTATATCGGAAGTGCATCGTCCCTCGCCGAAAAATCCCCGTCTAAGTTCCTTACAATATTAGCAGTGTTCTTAGCGGTAACACTTTAGAAACAGTCGGCGGCAGAGATAATGTCGAGTGGTAAATTAGTTTTTTGCCAAGATTTGGGAGTGGCGTCGGATTTGAATTTTGTCGAAACTATGTGAATTTGAAGTAAAATCTCTAATCTCCCAAAAATGGTGGAGTGACGTTCATTAGAGAAAAAATAAACCGCAGAAAAAAAACATTTATTAACTAAATAATCGCAACAGTACTAACTGTAAGAAAGTTCGAAAAAAGTTAATATTTTTTTATTTATATTTTTATCATAGCTTTCAAAAGGTATTATGATAATAATCATTGAAAAAGTTTTAAAGAAAAATGTATTTCAAATAGTTAAAAAGTATTTTGAAGTTCATTTCCACGTGCGAATATGCCTACGATATTTAGCATTCTTATTTGAACTTTTGTCAGTGTGCACTTAACTTTGACACAAACTTTATACACACACACACACACACACACATATATATATATATATATATATATATATATATATATATATATATATATAGTATGTATCAAATTTCACTTTTGATCAATTGTGTGTTTAAAAATTTCAAATATCTTTATTGTATATGTTTAATGTTTAATGGTATATTTGTTGACGTGTCATCTGGTAAGGTGCCACCAGACATTCAAACAAGTTGTCACATCGTCAAAAGTACTAACTGATAAATGCAATAACGATATTTAAAAGTTGAGTACACACAATATACCAAAATAAAGTTAAATACGCAGTATAGAGTTTATGTAAAGTTAATCCCTGTAACTTGTAATCTCCTTCTATATCAATCATGGTAATTTAATGATAGTAGAAAAGTAAAAACATTTTTGTTGTTTACTAAACATCAATTAAGGGTATTTAAATGCTTAGTCTACTGTTAATGACATCATATGATGTGCATCTCCACTATATGAAAAACTGTCATCATCAACAACCTAATATCGTTGTTAATTGCCGGTAGCAACTCGTCATCGCGAATACACTGGTTGCTACCAGTTAAGGGTCTATCTGGGTCTGTTTGATGAAAAGCTTTTGGGTACATTTGTCAAACAAGTTTATTGGAGTTACTGAGAGCTTAAATTCATTTATTTTCTATATAAGTTTAGACTTTAAGCATTGTTTGATAGATTAAACTTAATGAATTTCTTGAGGAAAAAAAAGCTATGGAAAAGAAACCTAATTTGAATAGCTTTTAAAACAAGTTTATAGCTTATGAGGGTAGAAATTACATAAATACTTCTCATATAATTATTTGTCATTTTTTTGTCCTTTTATATAATTTACATCTTTGAGTTACAACTCAAACCCAATTTTGATAAACACTTACAAATTTGAAAAAAAAAGATGAAAAAATCGACAAATTTTAATTACACATATCATCTTTACTTTACACATATGATACGCTTGCCGCTGCTAATGTTTATTGGTACTGCTTTCGATTGTCGGAGAGATGAACGCCGTAAAGACGGGGGGATCAAACTTGTGCGACAGAACACATTAAACTGATGATAGAGATCGGAACCATAGCTTGTGCAGTGATAATAGAGATCGAAATTCGGATTTCCGATCTTGAAAAGTGCAAGACGCCATGAAGGTATGATAAGGATGTATAATAATAATAAATATATGTATATGATAAGGATATATACGCGCACAGAAACAAATATGGAGTATAAATTGAAGTAAATTAAGTTAAATCGATGGATTTAGTGAAGATGAAATTACTCCCTCCGTCCCAGTTCAAATGTCCATTTTGACTATGCATAAAGTTTTAGGAATCTTCACTAACTACATTTTCCACCAATCAAATATCATTTCTACCCACTAAAATCTCTTTTAATTGACTGTAATATAAAAGGGTACATTTATTTAGGACAATCCAAAATAGCAATGTGGACATTTGTGATGGAACGAGAGGAGTATTATTAGAAATACGGATAGTTAGATTGGTTCGTACCTGGGATATGATTTCATTTTATTAAATATGTTTTGATGATAGTTAAAGCTAGAAACTGAAAATGAAAAAAAGAAATGTATTTTTTAAGAGAGCAAGTGATTGTTTACTTTTTTTGCTCTCGTTAAGTCCTATATAGATATAGATTACAGTATGAATATGAAATAACTATATATAGTAATCGTTGAATGGATAATATTGTTTACTTTTTGTGTTGAATACACGATCTGAATTATAAAAATAACTATTTTACCCGGGCCATATAACTATTTGCTTTTTATTTAATGACAAATATGATATATGGTATAACTCATGAATTTATACATATAGATATCAATTCTTATAGAAGTCAATAAACAAACAATCGTACAATTAAAAGAACAACCTATTAACAAAAACCAATCATCAAGTCGGTGATAAATTGAAAATTGATCAGTTATAGTTCATAACATTTAAATAGCGTTTATTGGAAAACAAATATTGTTACTAGCAAATAGTCAAGGATGGAGCCACGCTCGACTTTCGAAAGGAAGGAGATTTATCTGGTTTTTATGGAAGGTGCGCTTTATATAAATTTCGTGGATTAGTGACCCATCAAAGGTGGTGTACAAAGCACGGTCTTCAGAAAAAAGCAAATATTCAAGGACCATTCACGAAATAGAAACAACGTCATAGCCTGCTACCTGCAAATATCTTTATGAGCAAATATTGTTACCGGAAAATCGTCAAGGTAATTTGTGAGGGAAAGTCAATAATTTATATAACCGAACTACTTGTCAAAGTATGTATTTAAAATTATGATTTCAAATTTATCACAATAAAGCCATACAAATAATTAAGAAAATATACAAACCCTAGTATTCATTCAATAGTTTCTTAATTTTTATATAAAATGGAGTTTATTAACCAAACATACAAGTGAAAAACAAGATTTTTTTTAAAAGTAAATACAAGTCACGTATGAAGAAGAATAAGAAGAAGAACAACAAATTATTAGGGACCGGCAGTAAAATCATCGGAATAGCCAGGACGACCAGCGGTGGTAGAAGCGAAGATGACGACGAAAGTGGAATCACCTTCAATAGAAGATCGTTCGAAAACAATTTAGGGATGATGATTGATGAAGCAGTGTAATTAGGGATGAGCATTAGTACCGAAATTCCAATACCGTACTAGTATTATACCGTTACCATACCCGTACCTGTGCCATCTCACTTCAAATGGTACGATATTTGGTACTTAAATAAACGTTTTTTTTAGATGCGGTACTTTCGGTATGGTATCGATATTTTCCAGGTTTAGTACCTGGTCCCAATTTATATAAGATATTATTCTTTATTAAGAAACTATATTTCAATCTCGTGAGCCGTTGAATTTGTATTTAATTGTTGTAACTATATAAATAATGTATATGATAAAATTTCTAGGGTTTTACCTTATTTAAAAAAATACGCAGTAAAGTTTGCAATAAAATTATATTGGTGTCATATTAATTTTACTTTTTTGTATACAACTTTGAGTGTGTAAAGAGTAAATTTTATAACCGATGTCAAGATAAATCAAACAACTTCCCACTATAAATGTATCTAATTATCTTTAACGAATTCAAAAGCATAAAGAACTTAAAGAAGCTAACAATCATAAACGATAAAATTGTAACACGAAGGAACAACTATATTATTTGTAAGACCTTTTTTGTAATAGGGGCACATAAGAAAATTCAATTAAGGCTCACATATTATTTATATACCCAACTACCTAAGTGATATACACGGAGAATCACTTAGATGTATGAGAAATTGATTTTTAAATAGTCATTATTTTTAACTTTTTTGTGTATATCGAAAACATAAGCATGTTGATTCTTTGTCATTTTTTGTTTAAGTTGTCATATTTGGTTCAGTTTGGTATTGAGGCGGTGTTATGTTTTTTTTATTGTACCACTTTTTACAGCTAACATTGTTCACTTTAGTATTGTTATACTTCCGGTACCAAGTGGGTATAGTACCAGTTTTTATCGTACCAGTACCGGTACCAAACCACTTCAGTTAGTACGGTATTCGGTACTCATATTAGGACAAAAAAGAAAAGCAGTACCAATCGGTTTGGTACGGTACGGTACCGATTTCGTACCACGCGCATCCCTAGGGAGCACATCCCTTTTTTAAATGACCGAATAATACCTTCGGTAAGGAGGAGAGAATGAATAAGGTTCAAGTAAATATTCTCATCTGGTGACCGAATAATTCAAATAGCCCAATAATCCCAATAATCTGTTAGTAAACAGCCCAAAAATGATAGAATGCTAAAGGAGATGAATAAAAATATTTTGTTATGGTTGTTGAACTAAGAGCATCTCCAATGCATTGAACTCTTTAAAGTTTAAAGTATCTTTACATTAGCATCTAACACTTTTATATTAGAATGTATGCATTAAGTTAGGTTATTGGTATCGCCCAACCCAATTCTATAGATGCGCTAAGATCCATTAGTTTTAGGGTTTCATGTAATCGTTATAAATAGTGAATCAATAAACATAATACCTAACGGGTTTTATATATTTTATCATTTTACATAAAACCTCTACATAGAGTTCAAAGTATCGACACATCATCTATCTATTTTTAACAAATTTATCATTTCTTTATAAATATACTAAACTTTAGATTGATTGTTAAATGTTTCCGGATCACAGGAGTAGGTTAGTTAGGAAGGGCAAGGAGGGACATATCATCACCACCGTCAAATCCAAGATCAATGGTTGAAAATATTAATATTAATGGCAATTAAAACTAATAAAAAACCTCAAAAGGGTATTTTGGTCACACTACCATTTTTTCCTTCTTTAACCTCCATTCTACTTTCTTTGTTCTTCCTCTCTGCTCAACCTCCTTTCTTCCTGTCGGCAACAACCGTAAGCAGTCACCGGATTCCGACCGGTGCCCAACTCAAACCAAATTCGGGGCATCCTGCACACGGTGTTAGTAAACAGCCCCTTTGTGAACTATCAAACCAAATTTGACCCACGTTGTCACTGGACGATTTCTAGCCGTTGATTATGAACTACATTTATTTCAACGGTGAGGATCATGTTATTCGGAGAAGCTAAAAGAAGTGGCTGGAAGCCAAATTACTAAAACTAGGACGAATATGAAAAATAAAAAAACCAAATCAATGGATGTGCAATAAGGCCATTAAGTTCCATAACAATGGACAAACGTGTAAAACTCATTTAACAGTCTCCAAAAGTGGACAAATATAGAGCCCAATATATGGCATCAGAGTATAAGCATTTTATGTGACTCAAATGGATCAAACTGCTAAAATTAAAAAATGACATAACTATTTCTTTTATAATTCCAATGTTGCCCCTCGCTTCCTAAAGAGATTCCCATTTCTACCCTTCATTCACACCCTTTTTAAACCCAACTGCCATCCCAAATAACAGTCACCACCAACTGTCTTTTACTCCTTTTTATCCCGCCTCAACACCCAAAATACAAATCTATAAAAAGGGTTCAAATCCACATAAAGTGATGAACGATTCGGGTTCCGGTCACACACAGCCCGAACCCACCACCATTTCTATATCAGGTCCAGTTCCACCCGAACCAAGGGCAATGGTGGAACTGCACAATGTTCGTCTTCCGCCAAAGAAAACTACTTTTCAAAAACTCGGACACAAACTCTTGGAGGTTTTCTTCCCGGATGATCCACTTCACCGATTCAAAAACCAAACGCGTGTTAGAAAATTCTTATTTGCTCTTCAGTTTGTCTTGCCGATTTTGGAGTGGGCACCTAGTTACAGTTTTGTCCTCTTTCGCTCTGATGTTGTTGCTGGTCTTACCATTGCTAGCCTTGCCATTCCTCAAGTATACAACTTACAACCATATACTGATTTACATTATTTATTTTATTTGCAGGGAATTTGATTTACACTCTATTTTTTTTGTTGCAGGGAATAAGTTATGCAAAGCTTGCAAATTTGCCTCCTGTAATTGGCCTATGTAAGTTTTTGTTATTTTGTTCTTTAAAGAGCTTATGTAAAAGAAACGGGTCAGGTCGGTCAACGAGTTTACAATCTTGGGACGAGTCAAAATAGGGTTGATTCATGTGATAAAATTTTTATTTTAATTTCATAAATAATCAATATATTCGCCAAAGGCTGATAACGGGCATATGCCAAGGATAAGAAAGCGACATATCAATATTATGAATGACTATAGAAGAAATAGTTATTTTTGACGAATGATCGACACTCTCGTCACGGGCGGTTGAGTTAGTTAGGATTGTGTGATCAACATTGCTTTCCAGATAAAGTCGAGAGCGACGTGTATACCGTTAGTGTTGTTAGTTAACATTTTTCGAAAGTAATGATTCATTTTTCTTATAAACCAATACCTTGAACATTTAAAATAAAAATCACATTTGAATTTTGTAAGTGTAGCTTGACCTTGATCTGACTTTTTGGGTCTTTTAAAAGCTTTGAAATTTGTTAATGGTCTGTTAACTATGAAAACTATATCAGATTCAAGCTTTGTGCCACCACTGATATATGCTGTACTGGGAAGCTCCAAACATCTAGCAGTCGGGCCAGTTTCGATAGCCTCACTGGTAATGGGAACAATGCTAAACGATGTTGTTTCTTACTCATTGCACCCAATTCTGTACCTTAAGCTTGCCTTCACTGCTACTTTCTTTGCTGGTCTCTTTCAAGCCTCACTAGGATTACTCAGGTGCCGTTTTAACATCCATAGTTTTGTACAATACAACACTTGTGAAATGTTTTGAAACAGAAGAGATTTTTGGATGTTAGTTTAAATTAATTATTATCAAGACTTTCTGATTATTTGGACTCAAAGGAATAGATCCACATTATTATGTTGATTAGATGTGAAATAGTAAGAGGATGTTTTTATTGTGTATTTTGAGAGTGACAATGTGATACTGAATGACGAGAAAATCACTGTGTACGCTCCATTTAGGCCTCCTGACTAAGTAAAATGCTCCTTTGACCAATTAAAAGTCATTTTACTCCTTTGACCAACGAATGTCAGTAGATGATGAGCCGACAAATTGCTTTAAATAATTTAGTCCCATCAGGGATTCGTGGGCTCACTTGACATTCGTTGGTTAAATGAGTAAAATGACTTTTAATCAGCTAAATGGAGCATTTTCGTGATTTTCCCTTGTATAATCAGTTAGAGTCAGATTATGTTTGGTAATTCTGTTATCGAGAAATTAATGCATAAAATGATTAAATATGACACGCTGATATGCAGGCTAGGATTTGTTATTGATTTCTTATCAAAGGCGACACTTGTTGGTTTCATGGCGGGGGCAGCAGTCATTGTTTCATTGCAGCAACTAAAAGGGCTACTTGGTATAGTTGATTTTACCAGTAAAATGCAACTAATCCCAGTTTTAACGTCTGTCATCGAGCAAAGAGACGAGGTAGCTAAAAAAATAATAATTATTCATCATGTCAGTTTCATAGAAGCATGTTTCATCTAAAGGATCTATAATACTCTTCTACGGAGATGAAACATGATCCTATGAAACTTACAATATCTGTTTTTCAACAATGGCGAATGTTAAGGTCGAATTTCTTGCTGTCTATGCAGTGGTCTTGGCATACTATTGTCATGGGGTTTGGCTTTTTGGCTTGTTTGTTGACTACAAGACAAATTGTAAGTACGATCCAACACAATGATTTAACTATTTGCATTATAGATGTTATATAACATTTCTCTCATGAAAAAGTTAAGGTTGTAAGTTTCTTTATATTACGCTCTAAGAATATTTAATGTAATGTTTTAAGTGATCAATGCAGGGCTTGCGAAAACCGAACCTCTTTTGGGTATCAGCAGGAGCTCCATTAGCATCAGTTATTCTGTCAACCTTTATAGTTGCTATTTTAAAATCCAAACTTCCTAACATTGCAACTGTAAGAACTGTTTTAAACTTGTACGAAATTAGTCCTTGTAGCTTACATATTACCCCAAAATACCCCTAAAGATTTAATTTTTCTTTGCAGATTGGTCAGTTGGATAAGGGTCTAAATCCACCTTCATCAAACAAGCTCTATTTCCATGGCAAATTTCTCGCGGTTGCTGTCAAAACTGGTGCTGTTACTGGACTATTATCCCTCACAGTAGGTTTCCAGTATATGTGACCATTTCAACCCATATATCTAAATACGGGTCGATTAGGATTAAGATCTATTTCTAGGAATGCAATGTGTAAGATAATAAGTTAGCTAAGTTTTTACAACCTTCTAGATTGTTTTATGGAAAGATGTTATGTTCAGCTAACAACACGTGAAGTTATATTACTTACGAAATTTTGGTTTTTCAAGAAAGACAAGCACTCACACACATCACTACCATGAATATATACATTTATCCATGAATATATACATTTGTCCGAAAGTGTTGGTGGGTCAAGCCATACGCATATCATTATGTATATGTTAATTTGTAGGAAGGTATTGCTGTTGGGAGAACGTTTGCTGCTTTGAAGAACTACCAAGTTGACGGAAACAAAGAAATGATAGCCATTGGGCTTATGAATATGGCTGGTTCTTGTTCCTCTTGTTATGTCACTACAGGTTCGAATAAACATATTTGTATCACTGGTCAGCTTTATATAATGTGGAAAGAACTGGATGCGGTGTCGTCTACAAAAAAAGATGGGACCTACAAATGTAAAAATAGAAAATGAAAGGTTCAATGTCAACTAGTGGTGATATCAGGTATAATAAACTGGGTGTGCGGGTTGGGTCTTATGTCAAAATGGTTTCAGGTCATACCATAACCAAAATCGACCCATTCCTAAGTAATGACTCAGGATTTAAAATTATAATAAGAATGAACTATTTTTGCTTATTGCAGGATCATTTTCGCGATCAGCTGTGAACGAAAATTCTGGGGGACAAACTGCGATGTCAAACATCATTATGGCCTTAACGGTGCTCGTGACACTCTTATTCTTGATACCCCTTTTTCAATACACCCCTGATCTTGTATTGGCTGCAATAATCGTTACTGCTGTCATTGGTCTAATTGATTATCAAAGTGCATTTCATCTTTGGAAAGTTGACAAACTCGATTTCATAGCCTGCTTATCATCCTTCGTTGGTGTTCTATTTGTCTCAGTTCCCGTTGGTCTTGCAATCGCGGTATTCTTTCCATCTTGCTTCATTAAAACATTAAGGTTGATCGTATTTGACCCACCACTTTAAACATTACGTTTGATAGTAGTTGACCCGAGATCTTGGGATCTAAAGGTGGCAATTTTGACCCATTTACTTATATAGGTTAATGGGTCGATCTGGGTTATCTATAATCTCTGACCGGTTATAATAATAAAACAGCGGAGCTTTATCATAAACGAAAGGGCTAAAGTCTTCCAATAGTCTAAATCATAAAACATGTTAGACCATTTTTTTCGAAAAATTAGATTAGTATTGAAATAATGTTATTAAATTGGGGTTAATAGACAAATAGGTTACTCTACTTTGTGAAAATGTTACATAAGTTACTGGACTATTAATTTGTTCGATTGAATTACTAAACTTAATAAAATATGATATGTAGGTTACTTAACTTATAAATATTAACACTAAGATCATTTTACTTAACTTTTGAATTCGATTAAGTTACTTAACTTATAAATATTACAATGCAAAAAAGTCTAATTTAGATATGAAAATAGTTTAGTAATCTAATTGAACAAATTAACAATAGTAGCTTACTTGAACATTTTGGCAAAGTACAATAACATATTTGTCTATTAACCATATTAAATTGTATACTCACATTAGACACACCATTTAGTTAGATTCAATATTAATTTCTTTTTCTAAAGTGCCTTGGGCCAACCGGTAACCAACCGGGGTCAACCGTTTTTTACCAAGACAAAAAAGTTACATGTTTTTACATGTTACCCAACCAGCCTGATCCGCTCATTAGCCATCTGCGCTGAGATCATACGATCTTTCTTTTAATTTTTTATACCAGGCCTAGAGTGGTTTTTATCATGTTCTTGTTTAAAATGGTTTATTGTAGGTGGTAGTTTCGGTCTTCAAGATCTTATTACATGTGACACGGCCAAACACTAGCGTCCTCGGAAACATTCCAGACACTCAAATTTATCAAGATCTTGTTCGGTACCGAGAAGCTCAAAGAGTGCCATCCTTTGTTATACTTAGCGTTGAGGCACCTATCTACTTTGCCAACTCTACTTATCTACAAGAAAGGTGAACAACACATATGAGTTATGATTCAACAAAGGATTTGAAAAGTGACAAATTACTAATAAGTATTGCATGCTAAAGATACTAACGTCTAAATATTTAACAAATTGTAGAATATTGAGATGGTTAAGGGAGGAAGAAGATTGGATTGCAGCAAACAATGAAGATATGGTTAAGTGTTTAATCATGGACATGACCGGTATGGGCCAACTTCAACTAATTTTAATACTAAAACTTCAGTTTATATATATCGTATTTACTGTGTTTATAGGCAAAATCTATACATAAACTTTGGTTGAATATGAAAAGGGTCAAGCCGGTCAAATGAGCTAAAAGTTTCATAAAACATATTCTAGTTTTGCAATATTTTAAGTTGTAATAGTTCTCTAACCATATATTATATCGGTGATTTATGAGATCCAAAAGAATGGACAAAAATTGTTAACGGATTAATCTGGCCCATTTCGACCCCTCTAAAGAAGTCACATCTTTTAAAAAGATGAACAATGTTAATCTTGCAGCTTAATTCCTTCCAATTTGACATGTTACTCAACGGTTGCAACCTACCCAGTTTGTCACCTATGAGGCTGTGACACTATTCATCCAAATTTATTTTAATTCGTTTTTCAATACACCCATTTTGCTACTCATGACATTTTTTTTATAATTTTGACCCGTGATCTAGCCGATCTGTTTCAACTTCTAAACTCGTTGGTGTAACAAGTCTTATTCTGTTAATTGCATGTAATCTTTCAGCTGTGACAGCCATAGATACAAGTGGGCTTGCGATGGTGAACGATCTTAGAAAGATGTTAGAAAATAAATCACTTCAGGTTAGATTTACTTATGTTTACGGGCACAACCATACAACCTACAGATACATACATATTCGACTAGCATACAACAAGCTAAAAGTAACAAATTCCATTGTCTCATTTGGAAATGCAGCTTGTGTTGGTAAATCCTACAGGAAGTGTGATGGAAAAGCTACACCAATCAAATAGTTTAGGGTCTTTCGGGTCAAATGGGTTGTATCTGAGCATAGCTGAAGCCGTGTCTGACATCTCGTCTTCGTGGAAAGCGCAACCATGAACCGAAAACCAACAAGAAAATGGAAAAAGGCACCCTGCTAGATTTTTGTTTACCTTTTGAAATGAGTTGTATTGGATTGTAGTTTGTACATCACTTTATTTTTAAACCAATCAATTAGTGGTTTTTACCGTCTTACCTTTACCAATCACTACTCATGTTTATTTATCACGGGTAAAATGGCTAAGAAACATTAGTTTAACGGTGTACGGATAAAAATTGTGGTGTCATATCATCTCCCAATCTCCCATTATAATGCAGAAGTAACAACCATAAACAAACTTGATTTTTAACCACTGTTGTTTTTTAATTAATTTAATGAATTGCCTAACATAATAATACATAGTGTAGTTATTAATGGGAACAATTTTTTAAGGGAAGTAAAGAAGCTAACCATTCATTCGCGATGAATGATAATCAAACGTAAAAAAACATATTTTTACTAAGAAATATTAATCAAAACCGATGTTATACCTAATAAACTACTTTTTATTAATTATAATATCATATGATGAATATTAAGATGATTTTCTAACATTCATCATTAATGAATATTAACCGAAGTGGATATTATTAGTTTCTTTGAAAAATTATTCGTTAACGTTCGTCCACGATGAATGATAACCAAAACGTATAAAAACATATTTTTACCAATAAATATTAATCAAAACCGTTATTATAACTACTAATATTTATCAATAAATTATTTTTTATAACCTATAATATCATATGATGAATATTAAGGGAATTCGCTAACATTTATCGTTGATGAATATGTAGCTCACTGCTTTTTCAGAAAATAGTTCAGCTGCATCAACCTATAACTTTAACAAAACATTAATCAAATCATCAAATACTATAAATTTAACAAAACATTAATCAAATCATCAAATACTATAAATTTAACAAAACATTAATCAAATCATCAAATACTATAAAACCCGTGGCATGAAGAAAGTGAAATTTTAGTAACTAAAAAAGATATAAAAAAAATCAAAGCGACCACAGTGGGAGTCGAACCCACGACCTTTTGATCCGAAGTCAAACGCGCTAATCCACTGCGCTATGCGGTCTACTTGATTAAACATTTGGACTAATAAATATAACATCGGCTCATTTTGTTTTCTTTATTTTTTTTATTATAATTATAACTAGTTTAGGTTCCGCGAAATTCGCGTTATCATGTATGAAAAAAAAATCAAATTAGTATTGTCTATTAAGTATATGAAACAAAATGTAAGATATGATTCGAATGATATGACTATATGTGTGCTGAGTGTGTTTAGGGATTGTCTTAGAGCATCGACAATGCCCTTTACAAAGTCCATAGCATGCCACCTCATGCCACATCAATAGGACCCATCAACTATTTCTCTTTTATTGACTTCACGAGTGTCCATCTCCATGGACTTTAACATCCTTGTTCATAGAGAATATTGCCACCTCCTCAATAAATATGTCACATAGACTATGGACTTGGTGTATGAACACCATTGTGAATGGTCTTAGTATCACAAATAACTTGTGACCAAAAGAATATACAATTTTTCACCATTTAAATTGGCTTCCGTTAATCGTGAAATGTACGCATGTTTTATATAAATTATATATCTTTCGTTTGTTGTTGAAGTATAAATTATACATCTTTCGTTTGTATGTACAAACAAATCCTAGAAATGAATTTAAGAAATTTTGATAGAAAAATTGTATTAACATTAAATGACTGAAGCAGGTCATTTTATATGTTACTTTTAAACTTTAAAAATAGATAGTCCCTCGACTTTATTCAATTATTATACAACTGCACTAAACAAAGATAACCTAAATGGATTTATTAAGGAAATTTGCAATTTCCTTAATTCGATTACTCATTTATTTCTAGCTTCTTCAAAAATCAAAGAATCGAGTGCAACTTCTCTTAAACATCACGTCTTCGAATGATAAAATGTTTTGTTGAAAGGGAAGAAGAATTTATTTTTAAAGCTTCAATCAAGGGACTTAAAAATGCTTTTCAGGAACTTGGGTCATTGATCCGTTCACATGTTTTAAGGGAAGATATTTTGATGTACTAATTGGTTGTACTCTTTTTGTTTTGTTAATAAAGCTTTGTTTTCCTTAAGAAAATTTATATATAAAGTTTCAGCCTTCTATTTAAAAATAATAATAAATAATTGAAGACTTAACTTTAAAGTCTAGAGGTGAACAAAATCGGTTTTTGGGCCAAATCGGTTCGGGTTGGAAAACCGAACCGGTTTTTGGTCAATGGTCAAGAACCGGTTTTTCCAAAAATCGGGTTGGAACCGAACCGGTTTAGGGGGAGAAAAAACCCTAACCGGTTGTAACTGGTTTGGACCGGTTTGGAAACCGGTTCGGGTTCAAAAACCGGTTTCAAACCGGTTTTCCTATAAAATTCGGTTTTTTTCGAGCGTTGAGCGTTTTAGGGAAAATCAACGTATTCTTCAAATTTTTTCCGATAGAATGCTAGTACATTAGGTATGGAAACATAACTTAACAATAACTTACAACAAAGTCTTCTAAATCTTCATAAAAATATTATTGAAACCAATAATTCTATATAATTCAATCTTATTCGAGCGTTGAGCGTTTTAGGGAAAACCAACGTATTCTTCAAATTTTTTCCGATAGAATGCTAGTACATTATGAATGGAAACATAACCAAACAATAACTTACAACAAAGTTTTCTAAATCTTCATAAAAATATTATTGAAACCAATAATTCTATATAGTTCAATCTTATTCGAGCGTTGAGCGTTTTAGGGAAAACCAACGTATTCTTCAAAATTTTTCCGATAGAATGCTAGTACATTATGAATGGAAACATAACCAAACAATAACTTAAAAGAAAGTCTTCTAAATCTTCATAAAAATATTATTGAAACCAATAATTCTATATAATTCAATCTTATTCGAACGTTAAGCGTTTTAGGGAAAACCAACGTATTCTTCAAATTTTTCCGATAGAATGCTAGTACATTATGAATTGAAACATAACCAAACAATAACTTAAAAGAAAGTCTTCTAAATCTTCATAAAAATATTATTGAAACCAATAATTCTATATAATTCTTCAAAAATCTTCAACTTTTATTAATCTTTAATTCTTCTAACATCTTCAACTTGGGTAGTCTTCAAAAGTCGAAATCTTCTTCGGAGGAAGCCTCTCGCGAAGCTTGATCGAGAGCAATTTCTTCATCGGAAAGTGATATTGCCATACCCGCTTCCACCTCGATATCGTGTATATCTCCTTCGTATTCCAATTCACCTTCTAGACTTGAAACGTTTTGTATACGTTCCGCGACGTCTAAGTGATCCTTCAAGCATATACACATCTCTAATGAGGCCGGTGTGAGTCTTGTTCTTCGTATGGATAGTACCCTGCCACTAAGAGAAAAGGCGGATTCCGAAGCTACCGTAGAAAATTGGACGGTTAGTAAATCTCGGGCCATGATGGTTAGGATGGGAAATTGAGATTCCCTCCCTTTCCACCAAGTCAAAATGTCAAAATGTGCGAATTCTTCGGGTCCCATTGAGGCTAAAAAATCCGTTCCGGTATATCTCCCAAATTCGCTAGTGGCCCTTTGGTCACCATCACCCCTTGCCCGTTTATGGTTTTCTTGTCTTAAACTATTATATAAATTAATCATTGGATCTCGGGAAGAAGATGATGAAGCAAACATTGTGGAAGCCGAACTAGAAGAAACCATTGTTGTTGAACTATATTTTTGAAAATAATGACCAAATAAATCTTGAAAAGATTTGTTAAAATAGTCTTTTGTATTTTGTGAAAAAAATGGATCCTCATCATTCAAATCCAAATCGTTACAAATGTTATCGATAAGTAATTCCACTCCGGAAATGTTCAAACATGGGTTTAACGCGGCGGCACAACTAATTACCGGTGGCATTTTTTTAAAATATTTTCTTAGTTTTGCTTTCATGGGAGCCACCATTATTGCATATACATTACCACAAAATTCGTATTCGCTTAGTTTTGAACTCATTAAAAATATTTGATTAAGTACCAAATGACTTGTGGGATAATAAACACCCGATAATAAAGTAGTTGCGGTTTTAAAAACTTTGAGCAATTCGGTTATCTTTTGAATAACCTCCCAATGGTCGGAGGAAAATGATGTTGCAAGACCTTTTTGAACAAGTTGATCATGAAAAACGTATAAAGTGTCGTGTTGCCGTAAACCACACATAAACATGTTGTAAGTCGAATTTCATCTTACGGGCATGTCCCAATTAGGGGTTAAAAAGATGGAATCCGTTTCCTTACATAATCTCATATAATGTTTGTATCTAGCCTTACCCGAACAAAATATATCTTGTAACATAATTTTATACGCGTTTTTTACTACGCTTATTTCTTGAACCGCTAGTCCGTTTTGCACAACCAAGTTAATGATGTGTGCAACACATCTACTATGGTAGAAAATGCCTTTCAAAGGTGGTTCGTATTTTAGTATTAACCTTTGAACGGCGTTTGTATTATTAGTCGCGTTATCAAACGAGATTGAAAAAACCTTTTGTTCTATTTTAAACATTTTTATTACATCTCGTAAAATGTAAAATAAGTTTTTACCCGTGTGAGGATAGTCAAAGTTTTCAAAAGCAATGGTACGTTTCACCATTTGCCAAGTTGCGGGATCAACCCAATGTGCGGTAACACAAAGGTACGAACCGGGCAAACCATGAGGAGCCGACCAAACATCGGTTGTTAAAGATACATTTGTATTTAAGTTTTCAAAACCGATTATTAGTTGACTTTTAGCATTTTTCCACAATTTAAGAGCATCACGTCTAAGAGTAAGACGACTTACATGATTATATCGCAGTTGAAGAGTATTTTGAATGACCTTAGTAAGCCGAGGGTTGTCGAAGTGGTTGAACGGCAAAGCTTCTTGAATCACAAAGCCGGCAAATGCTTCTCGACACCGCTTCGCTTCGTATGCAAAAATACCCCCATCTCGTGACATGGTTGCTTGACTCGACTCGGGATTACTTTTGACTCCATCACAATACTTTGTAGCATGTGATTTCAAAGTAGAGTTGGAGTCGGCTTTCAAAAATTTCCCGCAACGTTTACAAAATGCCTTAGTAGAACCATCCGACAATAACACTTTGTCGTAATTACACCAAATCTCGGGATTTCGTTTGGTTACCAAAACTTGAACTATAGTTGGTGCATTTGAAGAACCAACACCCGCGGAAGTTGAAGAAGATTGAGTGGCCATTTTAATAGCGTTTCGAGAGCGTTTTGAGAGGAGTAGAGAATTTCTTGAGAGTTTCGTACGTAAATCGTAAGCGTTTTGAGTGTTTAAAGACTAGAATTAGCAAGATTGAGTGTTGTGACTAAACTAAACCCAAGGTATCTATTTATACTAGTTTTAGGATGGCAAAATGGTAAAAAAAACAAGAAAAAACGGTCACAAAACGGTCACATAACGTTCAAATCGCAACAGGTCAAAAAACCGGTTCAAAACCGGTTTTCCAACCCGGTTCGGGTAAAACCGGTTACAAACCGGTTCTTCAACGGTAAACTCCAAACCGGTTCCCAAACCGGCGGTTTTTGTAAAAACCGAACCGGTTTTTATAAAAACCGATTTCAACCGGTTTCGGGTTCGGTTTTTTTTCGGTTTCGGGTCGGGACCCGGTTTTTTTGGTCAAGTATAACTTTAAACAGTTTATAAATTCCTCGTGGAATTGTAATTCTTAGTGGATCGAGCGTATACATAGACCAGAACTGTCCTAGTATATACAATTGGCTTGGCCCAATTCAATCTGGACGATCCATCCATCCGGGTAGGGCCCGGGTCACCTGAGGAAAAGAAATAATGCTGCACACCCCGGCGTACATTAGCACCGCACCTTCCATACTTACGGTATCTTTCAGGTAATCAATCTATGCTCTCGATTCACTCTCTCCACTTTCGCATATCCCACCAAACCCTAATTCGCACCACAATTATTTAATTCCATCGATTTCACATCAACGTTGAAATTAGGGTTCCGGTGACCCCTAAATCGACGTCAATTCGAGATTATAAAGGTAATTTATCTATCTATTTATACATATGTATAAATTTGTTGATTTCGTAGCTGTTGATGCTTAATTGTCTATTACTGTAATTGGAAAAAAATTAGGTTTATTGTTTGAGTTGTGAAAAGGTAACAAAATTACTCATTTTTCTACTATATTTAAGGTCTATGTTTTGTTTTTTACAATCAAAAATCGATTTTTTTTAACCCTTTGAAGCATCAAGGCACCAAAAACTGCTTACATTATTCTTTTTTTTTTTTTAGCATAAAAAATGATTTTGTTACCTTGGAAGCAATCTGATAATGCTGGGTATGTTTTTGTGCCATTTACCCCTGTAAAAAATTAGGGTTTTGAACTTGATGATTTTAAGTATGTTTTTGTGATTAGGTTGACATTGTGAGCTTTTATAGAATTAGTTGTGGTTGGAGATTGGGTTGTGATTGCTTATCAGGTGTGGTGTGATGGATGAAACTGAAGGGGATTTGAGGTATATGTCGAATTACGGTGTGAGACCGAAAGTTTCCGTTCGTGATGTTGTTAATCATCAATCTCAGTCTCAGCGGATTGCTGATAGTTATATTAATGATGACGGTGATCAAGTAGAAGAAGATGAAGAACAACAGGGAGTTGATAATGGAATGAATGGTGTTATCGAGCATAACGGAGATGATGTTGAGAACGAAGAAGATGACGATGATGATACTGACGATGACGATGGTGGTGAAGATCGTACAAGAAGTGAGAGTTATAATTTGCATCGGCATCCGAAAAAGAGGAAGTTGAAGAGCTTATTATCTAGTTTTGAATTAGTGCCTCGAGTACCAGCTCCAACCCCAACACCGCTAGCAGTAGTACCGCGAGCTGTTAAGCGTACATCGTTTGGTGGGAGAAATACACTTACTGATTGGAGTGAGCATGAGACGTTTGCTCTTCTTGAGGCGTGGGGTTCGAGGTTTCTTCAACGTGGAAGAAAGAGTCTTAGATCAGAAGAATGGCAAGAAGTTGCGGAAAATGTTTCAAAGGTATCAAAGATGGATAGAACCGACACTCAATGTAGAAACCGTTTGGATACGTTGAAAAAGAAATATAAAAAGGAGAAAGCATTGTTAGAAGGTACTGAAAGTATGAATACAAAATGGGTGTATTTTAAGAAAATGGATATGTTAATGTCATCAACACCGATGCCAATGCGAATGCCAAAATCTGCAGGACTTTCATGTGGTGTTGATTCGGGGGAGTTTGTTTCAATGAAGCCGAATGTGTATTCAGATAGTGCCAATGGATTGGATAAAATGAGGGATAGCCCGGGTGAGACTGACTCGGATGATGATGATGATGATCTAGATTTGCTGCCACCAACAAGGTCAAAAAACAAACGGGTTGAAGATGAAGTCATCGGTGGTTCGTTTAGATTGCTTGCAGACTCTATTAACAAGTTTAGTGATATATACGAGAAGATTGAAACTCGTAAGAGAAAGCAGATGATGGAACTAGAGAAGATGAGGATGGATTTCCATAAAGAGTTGGAATTACAGAGAAGACAAATTCTTGAAAGAGCAAGAGATGAGATTGCAAAAATCAGACAAGGGAATTATGAAGATAATGATTCTGCAGAGAATATCAGTGGGTAAAGCTATCCCCTTTTGACTTAATTTTTATTTAAAAATTTGACATTGACTTGTGGCTGTTGTATAATATATGGGTTGTAACTTGTAACTTCCTTTGGTTTCTTGATTTTGAAGGCAATAAATAGATGTAGTTTAAGTTATTTGTTATCATAAATGTAGTTAGTGTCTATTATTGGTTTGATAAAAGTTAGAAAGATTACGTCGAAATACTCGCCCTTGAAGTGCTGTTAAGCTGAAAAGCATAAAGAAATGTCATAGTTCAAAATATCTAGACAAAATTCTTAGGAAATATTGCGTTCCGGAAGACATAGTTCTAGCTCATCTAATCTGAGAGACTTCAATTGATAACCTAAGTTTCCATACGGGTTTAAACATGCTGATGTTCTGATTTTAGAGATGAGTAGATGATCTAACTGGAGTATAATATAACTGATTGTAGGTGATAGTGTTTGAAAATCCAGTCGTTTGAAATCAAGTATAAGTAGTCGTTTTGAGTGTCTGGTAGATTTTAAAAGAATGTGTGAAGATGCACCTTCTATATTACCAAGTGATGGTAAAATGTGTTGTAGGTGGTATGAAACTTCAAGTTTAAAAGAAACTGGTTATCGAGTGATGAGTTAATTTTGTTTATTAAAAGCGATGCTTGTAATCCGAATTCACATAATTGTCGATTCTTGGAATCTGGATTCACAATAATAGTACAATCAACTGCAAAACTCTGGTATGAAGTTGAAAGTGAGCAGCCATGTTTGAAGTGGCAATAAACTCGAGATTTTATCAAATTTATTGTAAAACTGTTGTGACTAGGCTTTCCTTAACAAAAGTAAATGAACTATGCCTGGATAATTGATACTCGTAATTAAACAAGTTGAAGATGTTTAAGGGGTATTCAATGAATGTGGCATCAAACCGAATCTCAATCGAAAGTAAGAAACCAAGTAGGAATGACATTACTCTAAACAACAAAGCTGGTCGAAAAACATGGAAGCAATATTTGTAACGATTATCATCCTGATCATAACTTTGTCTAAGAATTGTCTTGTATTCTAATCTCTTGGTTGTGAAACAATCAAGTTTAGAAACTCACGTAAATAATCATCACTGTTAGATATAGTGAAAACTTGTGGAATTCAAATTTACTGAGAGATGAAGTCAGTTTTCAAGTAATATACTACTAGGGGATTTATTTATATAAAGGGTAATTAGTAATGAGTTGGGGTGATAAAAAAGATACGTAATAACTAAAAAGGTTATTTTTTTCCATTTTGAAAAATCATATAACTAATCAACTTGCTTATTACTATTAATTAATTTTAATTTTAGCCATTGAGAAATTTGTGGAAAATTATATGAAGGTTATTAATAATTCTTATGATAATAGATCACAAAGAAGTCAGGATGGCCGAGTGGTCTAAGGCGCCAGACTCAAGTTCTGGTCTTCGAGAGAGGGCGTGGGTTCAAATCCCACTTCTGACAAATATTTCCCTTTGTGTTTTTTTAATATCAAGCAATACACGCACATGCCCCATTTTCAAAGGACGCGAACAAGACGACAAATCCATTTTCTAAAGACAGTTTCTAAGGACGCGAATAGGACGACAAATGAAAAGGCTTGATAACAAGTTATTAGTGCGACGAATCATTTTAGGTTGTCACATCGATAACATAACTTATATTGCGTTTAATGTCGTCTGATAAAAGGATTCCGTGCAAGTTTAGATTAATACTCTATCCTTTGGTGGCATGCTTCACGATGACGATAAACAAAAGCCAATGACTATATTTTTTTAAATTGAAATATGGTTATGAGTTTTTGTTAATTTCTCTCTTCTCACTCAATATTTTTTAAAATTGATCGAGAAATACTACTCAATTAAGTAGATATGTTATTTATAAAAGAGAAATTCGGTGACAACTCGTCATTTGTGCAATTTCACATAAAACACATCCCTTAACTTATTGCAAATTGAAAGTTCGATACCCTAAATTAAAAAATTAAAAAAATTGCGTACCTTAAATTAAAATAGATGAAAAGTATAGTAAATTTTTATGTAGTTTTCCCAATTTAAAACACATGAGTGCATTATCACTAAACTTTCAAAGTGTAATCAATAACATGTAGTGTACTCATCATATGGATTAGTATATTCTTGAAACCTAACTATTGTTCACATTACTAATTTTCTTTTTTTGACATTTTCTTACATTAATGTTATACTCATTGATTGATAGCCTATTTTGTATTATATATGTAAAGATCAAATGATGATTTCAAAGTTAACATATACATACCTCTAATTACATAATGTTTTAGTGTAAACTTCATGATTTATTGCCTGTTATTAACAGTTAAAAGCCTTAAAGTTTCAAATAAGTTTAAATCAAGAAATTTAATTGTGCACTTTTGCTACAAAATTTAGTAATTATCAATTAATGTTATACGACATAATGGTGGAAACAACTAATTTAAAGTGGAAAGATAATAACTTCAAGTGTTATCATTTTATGACAAATTTATGATATATCCTTTAGTTTCTCATGATAAATCGGTAATATTGTTTGCAAATAGATAATAACAAGGTATTATATGACCTTGCGTTGCGACGGGATGAAATACTAGTAAGTCCTATGTATTTGTTAAAGAGATAATAATAATTGATTATAAATGACCGCATTTTGTATTGGGACATAACTATTTTTAGATCATGTACGATATATTTAAAAATATATATAGCAATGTGTGTACATGTTAGTAACCATATATTCATAAAAGCATATAACGATACGTATTTTCAGGGTAATAAAGTATGTTACCTAAAAATCCAAAATATGTAATAATTTACAAAATAAAGTTTCTTTTTGTGTGAAGAACTTAATGTTGTCTTTTAAGTTTTTGAAGGTTATGAGCTAAATAAAAAGAAACCCTATAATAAAAGGCTAATTGGAGTACTTAGTTAGTAGTAAGTTAAGTTTTTAAAATTACAAAAAGAAATATTGTATAAAGGAAAAATACAAAGAAGAAAATGTCAAACACTATCAACAAAGACTCGAACACACTTCTCATGATTCAAAGGTAAACGTAATGATAATTTCAGCTATCAGCTACGGGGTGTTTGGGATTGATTAAATAAGTGATTATCTGCTTATTTTGACAGCAGATAAGCAGATCTAAAGACCTTTCTCAAAACTGCTTATCTGCTTATTTAATAAGGAATAAACACTTAAAATTTACAAATGATCACCTACTTATTTTTAAGCATATAAGTGCTTAAAAATTAACAAATGAACACTTAAATATGATGCTTTCATGGTCGAACTGGATCTCTAATCCCATGAAATTAAATATGGGATAGGTGGATGTTCTTTTATTTTATTTTTTTAGTGTAGCCTTTTTTGTATATACTTATTGGTTCTCTCCTTCTTGGTGAGCCCTTGGAGTTATTGGTGTTCCGTATCTCCCTCTCTAATTTGAGATGAGTTTTAATAATATTTAGCTTTTAAAAAAAATATATTAGTTCATATATATAATCTGGTCAAGTGATATTGAAACGAGACTACATGAAATTAGGGGTGAGCAGAAAAACTTAAAAAAATCAAATCGTAATCGAATAACCGGAACCAACGATAAAATCGAACCGTTAATAGCCGAATTGTTAATGACTGGAATATTTCGATTCGATATTTGGTATACGTAAAGATCGAACCGTTAATAAGCTAACTGTTATTTTGTCAATTAATTAAAATATTTATATTTATTTAGTATTTTCTATTCGATCAATATTGTTAATATAGTTATATATTTATGATGATTGTGGTAATAACAATAACTAATAAGTTAGAGATCAAGATTTATTATATATATATATATATATATATATATATATATATATATATATATTACATTATCTAATAGATAGATTATATGGAGTATATAATTTGTACAATATCATTTATAAAATACTCCACTAATCAATTTTGATGCTCTAGTTTAATTCATAGGTCCTAATCGTAGAGATACCGAAACCGAACGGTTTTTATTATTTAAAACTGAAATATCCTATTCGGTTCAATTTTTTCAAAAACTGAATCAAAACGAACCTTGAACCCCCTACCTGATATGATTTATACCTTTGATTATATTTTTTGTATGCTAAAAGAGAACAAAGAGACTACACAACGGAAATAGAAAAATTAAAATTGACGTAAAAGTTTTGTGTTGATCAAAGTTTAGAATTTGGATATTAACCGAAAATAACCAAATCAAAACCGAAAAATCGAATCGTAGAGAAATTGAAACCGAACGGTTTTCATTATTAAAAACCAAAATATATATCCTATGCGGTTTGATTTTTTTCAAAAACTGAATCAAAACGAACCGTAAACACCCCTACTTGATATGATTTAGACGTTTGATTATATTTTTTGTATGGTACTTCGTAAAAGTCATTCCTTTTTAAGTGAGTGAATTTCCATATGAAAACACAACTATTTTGTTGCCAATATTTAATGAACTTTACAGCATTTATGCATACCGTTTGTATCTGGTGATGAATAATGAATGTGGTTGGTTACTTCTTGGTCTTCATAGGTAAGGGCCTCAGAAATTTGATCACGGTATTGCATACCTTTTTCAATAGTAAACCAAAGCTGTCCCCTGTTCTAGCATTGACCACTTGTACAGCAGTACAATTCCATGCATTAATCACTTGTACATTTGGGAAAAAGATGGTTAGGCTTATTGATTGGGTACATTTGTCAGTGGGTATGAATTCAATGCAATGGGACCAAGTATTCAGAGAGTATACTGCCTAGTCACAGACCATAACATTAGCAACTTGGTCAGTTTGCTTGTTTAAATGCACATGGGTTGCTATTTCTTGGACCATTCTTGTGTTTGCAGGGTGGCTGGTGGCACCCTTTCTAACAAGTTTTCATTTATGCAATCTACACCTTTGACCTTTTCTTTCTTTATGTGTGAAAATAAAATAAATGATACACAAAATATAATATAGTAGTAATATTCCCTCCATCCTACTTTACTCGTTGTACACAGTTTTAAAAAAGTACATCGATTAAATTATCAATTTCATTCTGACCCACTTAAATCATTTCTGATTGGTTGAAATTGAATGTGTACAATTATTTTTAGGTCTTCCCAAAAGAAAAGATCAACTATTAATTTGGGACGAAGGTAAGAGACGAAGGTAAGAGGTGTATTGGTATACTCGTGACATTGAATAAGAAGATTTTGTATACACGCCTTTTTTTCTTTTCTTAGATGTATTATTGAAGTGTCACTTATGATACGTTGAAATAATCTTTTGTTGGTGCATCAAAGAGTAAAATGTAGTGCATCAACTTGTAAAAGTAGTGTATCATCCGTTCGCTCTCTTACTTTCGTTGGAAACTTTCTCTCGTGATCCTAATCCTAACCATTTTGTAAACAAAATGAAATAATAATAGGCTTTTGAAGAATCGGATACAAGTTAACCTTCAACCATAAAATCAAACCAGTTTTGTATATATGGTATATAGAACACGGTTAAAACCAAGACCGGAGTTAGAAATTTTTTTTTGAGGGGAGAAATTTATATAAAATGCATGCAATTTTCCCTTCTTTTTTTGCATTGCACAATTGGTACCGTCATCGCAAACGCACAAACCCACATGTATAACTGACATGTCAGAAGTTCGAATATGTACATTAGCATATGTGGGTGGTTTGTAGACATGTGATTTGTCCGGCGTTGACGCTCCTTGCGTGTAGCGGACACGTAACATTGAAATATAGTACGAGGGTAAGAGGTACCCTCCAAATTATCCTTTAAGAATTAGATTTCTTCATTTTTTATCAAAAAAATGCAAAATATCATTAGTAATCTCAAATATATATACTTTTCTGATAACTTGAAATTTTCACGGGGGCATGCTAGCAGCTGCCTCCTAGTCACCTTTGAGTTTGGGTTGGGACTCAACCGATTCTAAAACCTTATAACACTGATATCGAACTAGTACTATGTGCTCTGATTCTCATTCCGAATTTTTGTTTCAGTATGGTAAGGTTTTTACCATACACTATTTTCAGGCCTCTATAATTGGGATTTTTTCGGGTAAGGTTTCGTTCAACTTAAATTCCGATCCGCGATCGTTTCAGATAACGTTAACATTGATAAAAAAAATCAAGTAAATTTTGATACTAGCCCTGAAAATGAGATCAAGAACCCATTGGCCATTGCTGCATGGAGAATATAGAGGAAGAACAAATAAAAGTAAAATGTGAAATATAAAAAATAATTAAAACAAATAATGACAAATGAAAAGATTTGAACCGTCAATAATCTATCCTTATCATATCTAGAATGATCTTGGCTACTTTTACTATGTTAAACGTGACATTACAATAAGATGGAAATAAAGAAGTTCATAGAGGTATAAAATAAACCAAGCGGATACGGGCGCATCACTAATACGATTAGTTTTTAAAATTTTTGGTCAACTTAAAAGAATAAACTTCAACGAAGTATACGTCCATATTTAATGTGTTATATATGGTTGAAAAGCTATAAATGTTTAGTTTCCAGAACAACAAACAGATAATTAATTAATTGGAGTCTTCTAGAGGAAGTTATGACGGATTTACTACAGGCTGTCCAAAAGTCAAAATCATCCGAATTCAGCATAGTGTTTTGCTTCCATTAGTCATATGAGTAGCCAATCTATGTTTAACAAATTATTTTAAAGTTATTACTCGAGTCTTTTCATATTTCGAATTAATTAGGGGATGTCCCAAGTTTCAATAAATTATGAAGTCTTGCTCATAGTTGAGTTAGTTGATGATTTTATGAAAGTTGAATTTCCTCTCAATTTTGTGTTATCAATTGAATTGCAATCTATTCTAACCGTGGTATTCGTTGAATCAATGTGTGTTGAAAGATATTAACCTGGTATTTTGTGAATCAACAGGTTTAATCAGTGTTTGTTTATTCGTACTCTACGTCACAAGCAAACAAATCCGACTTATAACATGACACGTTCTGATCATCTAAACGAACCAATTATACTAAACATTGTATACATAGAGAAATTTGGCAAATATAATACAAGCATATATGGTTTGACATTAAACTTGCAAACCAAACTACATTGTTTAGTTGGACAATTTGCCAAACTATATGCCCGAGTAATGAAAGGTCAACCCGGTCGAATCATTTCGGTATAGATGGTTTTAATCGGTTTCAGCCAAATCATACACAACCCACGTTTTTTGAATTCATTTAGGTCATTTGAAAATACATTATCTAAAAAATGAAGAGAGATGGTGGAAAATTAAACAAAAATGCGAAAATAAACATGTTATTTTCCATTCACTTAGTCAACTAGAACACATTCACATTAATCAAACAGTTAACCCCTTGTGAAAGATCATAGTCGGGACAGCAAAACGAGCTGAAAACGATCTTGAGAGATCATCATAATCGTTCAACATTAACCCCTCATCGAAATTTTGTGCATACTCACAAGGATCATAACTAAATTTTGCCGAATTCGAAATCCCATGCACTTTCGTCTTATTTTTCTTCTTTTCTTTCTTGGTTTTTCTCCACAATATTCTCCAAATAAGAGCTTGTAAACCTACATATATACTCTCAGCAATGAATACATGGTTGTCTGTCGTGAATTGTTGCCGGATTCGGGTCCGGCAGCCAGAGTTGCACCAGCCAATGGTGGCTTCCATGGTTAAAAAGTTGAGTACAGAATGGGAACGGGTTTGGTTTTAGGTGAGCAGGATCTAAGACATGACATCCAACAAGCATTCCTTAAATGTGTGTTGTAGATGAGTGGATGGACAATTGGACATATATGGTATTTTATACCAACTAGAGAATGCTGTGTGAATGGATGGATGAATCTATTGTGGATATGGTAAAGTTTGTTTTCTTATACGCACATGTTACATTTTGGCAAGAAGTTAGATGCTATAGTTTTAACCTATAGACTTGTATCTTAATGATATAGCTAGATTGATAGATTGGTTTATTCTTAAACTTTTGAGCTTGTTAACAATATATAATTTTATAAATATGTTTAATGTTGGGATTTTGTGAACCTTAACGAAGTAGAAGAAAATGGATTTTGGTAAGTGAAGAAATCGCGACGCGAAGAAAGAAGACCGTGACGCGATCATGGGAAAAACAGATAATCGCTCTCGACGCGATTGTTAAGACCGGACGCGATTCCTTGAAAATGCATTTTTCTTATTGATTAAGTTTCGTGTCTCTTATATAAACAAACACTATGTAATTATAGCTCTGGACTCCGAAAATAATAAAAAAATAATCTTTGGACCCGATCTCCAAGTTGAAAATTGAACATAACCACGTTAAATCTCTGCGTCCTTATTGTTTCGTTATCTTGATTGCTTTGTTAATTATTATTCGTTCATTGTTTGTGAATGTTAATCATTATCCGTTCCTTAGAGTGATCGACGCACGCGTACAAATCCTTACATTTAAAACATTCATTAGTTTGTATATAGTTCAAGTGTGTTACAACCACATCGAATTTAGTTCAATCATTTTCTAAAAGAAATGTTAATTTATGCAAACGGAAGCTCGTTGCTTTTTCTTTCCCTATAATCAAAATGGGTGCTATGTTGGATTTGAATCAGATTTCGGATCAATCTATACCTCTGATTAGATCATTGGAACAAATGTTAATCACGCTGTGTGACTGAATTTATTTTAATTTTACGACTCTGGGGCGAATTTAGAATAGGAGCGGCGAGGGCAGCTGTCTTCTCAAAAAATTTGAAATTACGTAAAGAAAATTTTATGAAGATATTAACGATAATTTTAAAATTTTGCTTTTCAAAACTATATAGAAGAAGAAAATTCCTCCATTTAGATTTTCTAACTCCACCATTGCGTATGTCGTTGTCCATAATCTAAAGTAAATAAATCTAGAAGATTGCCATATATAATACTCCGTAAGTTCAAATAAAGAGAATAAGACACTTGACACAAAATTAATATAGATGGATAAGGAAGTATAAAAAAAGAGTTTATTGTGTCAAATTTGTATGTATTGAATTTGTAAATAGCGTCTATTGTATATAAACTTTCATTTTTTGACATTGACAAAAAGTGATAGACAAGATGAAAGTATGTCTCATACAATAGTAAAATAGACAAAGTATAATATAAACAATAAACCCAATAAACAAACATATTTAACTGTTTAATATTAGTTACAATTTTATTTGACAAATTCATATACTTAGGATGATATATAGCTTTTATTAGTCATGTATGGTAATTTGCTAAAATGTAAGTCATTAGGAGTTATGAGCACCTTGTATAAATTACTAGGCCTTGAGCCCGTACGATGCACGACCATTTATAAAATATAATTATATTAATTTGTAAGTTTAATGTTGTTAATTAAAAAATACAATTATCATTGTGATAATGATTAGTAACATAAACCAAACTATAATGGATGAACTTGTATTTATTTTTCATCAGTTGATACATCAAGTATGATGTAGTCTCCTCATTTCCTTACGAGCGGTTGAAATTTGGATCTCTGTCCATTTATCACGGTAACATCGATCTTGTCACCACGTGAATGACAAAAGTAACAACCATTAATTGCAAAGTTATGTTAAGTTTTGATACATTTATTGAGCCCTTGCGATGCACGGTAATTAAAAAAATAAAATTAATCATATGTTTTTTAAGTTTTGAATTGTATTACTATTGTTGAAAATTTATTATTGAAACTCAACAGTAACGTATACTAAAATGTACAGAAAATAATCAATTTTATATATTTTATTAAAATCAATTTCCTTAAACTTGATAGTTGATGATGATAATATTAGATCATTGCAATGTATGAAATATTAATAAGAACATGAATTTATTTTTTATGTAAGAAAAAATAATTATTTATTAAATGTAATGCATAAATTTAAAAAGCTATTAAAATAAATTATAATAAAATTAAATTGAAAACCTTCACAAAATAGAAGGAAGTAGTTTGTTAGAAATTTAAAACTTTAAGAGGGTGTTAGGAATTATGAAGATTTTTAAAGAAAAACTAATTTGATAATGTGGTATAATTAGGTGAGTTTAGAAAAAAGTAAAAAAATGATGTAGCATGACTAAAAAATAAGGAAAAATCTTTGTTATATATATAAATAGATAGATTACTTAAATGATGCCTTTCGATACACCACGCAAAATCAATAATAAAAAACTGTGAAAGAAATTTAGAGAAAAAAAGAAAAAATATAGCAGCCGCTTAGATCAAGGTATGTTTTACTTCTCTTCACTTTTAATTTGTACAGTTTAGTCTTAAAGGCCTATTCCTTAATGATCGAATTGCATCGCTATGTTAAGTGACAAACCGTATCAGAACCGTTCAGTTCTTAGCTTTTGTCATATTAGGTTTGCGGTTCAATTCGATTCAGTTATTAACTATAAAAATCGTTATAAACGGCATGAATAGTAAAAAGTGCGGCTTAAGGGTGTAAAATGTGAGGCTTAAGGGTGTGTTTGACAACAACGGACTGAAGCCGGAGTTTGTGCCTGAAATTTGTGAATGGAGCTGGGCTTGGGTTTCCATTCAGAAGACATTTTAAAAAGTTTTTTATTAAGGGCCTTCTGGGAACTTATTTTTTCAAGAAGCTCAATTTTTATTGTGTTGCCAAACAAGGTTTATGATTAGAGCTTATTAAATGTCGAAGTTCACGCCCATAAAAACCTTCCAAAAACCCTGAACCAAACACACACCTTAAGTTGTCTAAACAACTTAATAGGACAAGATAACTTAGCTGGACTAAAACGTGAGTAATTAATTGTATATAGGTTTGTTATAAGTTCATATGCAATAGAGATTTGGTTTAAATGTTAAGCCACTAAACTCATAACATAAATCGCATAGATATTGATGACTTTGGCTTAAACATCACGACTAAAATATTAATTAATGCTTAATTTACAGATTTTTCAAAGTCAAGAAAACCAAGTACATATATCATAACTCGATGAAGAGTACGTAGTAATTGACAATTTTAAAACTATTCTTAATACTCTCTTTGAATAATGTTTTGAACTTTTCTTGGTTGATTGGTATTTAAGATCTTATTTGGTTGAATGATGCGTTGCATATTTATTTGATTGAATCTTTGTTTGGTTCAAAAATGTTATAGATTTTTATATTTTGTTTGTGCGGACGTATTTTATAGTAATACTATGAGTTTAATACTTTTATGCATAACCAAACGAAAATGTTGCAATCAACCAATCGGTTCTTCATTACATCATAGATCGGCTCGTGTAAAACCATAATCGAACCGTACCGGAACGCTTCGCTATGTTCGGTTTGCAGTTCTAATATTTGTTGTTTTTTGATTCACAGTTCGGTTCAAATCGGGCCGGTTCTAACATTTTGTACATGCCTAACTGTAGTTCCATTTATTTATTTTTGAAGCAAAGTTTTTATACAAAAATTAACTTTCAATTCCTTCTTTTAAAGGTACGTTTGTTGAATCGCGATGGATGGTAATAATGGACGCGTGCATCCAAGCGAGGTAGTAACTGAAGGTACGAATAATCCCAGCCCAAATATATTAATAATAATAGAAGTAAGTATCTATGATCATCTCTGTGGTAGGCCGGTGAAATATTATTTTGGGTGTCTGTTCTGTGATTTTCGGATTGAGTATTTCAATGGACATTTAGAATCTTAGGCGATTACATGCTTACTCATTAGAAAAGAATGATGATTATGCGATTACGATGATATGATCACAAAGGAATACGAAATGGAGTTTTACATGAAATCGTTAGATAAGTTTGATCACAACTATCCTCCCGAAACTCCTGCACGAGCTGAATAGAGAATACCATTGTCACCGATTATGTTCATACGCTTCAATATTACTCCCGAAATGAATTGTAGCAAGATTGAAAACAAGCTTGAAAATATGGGGATACATTAGGTATGTTGTTAGAGATATAAAATTGTTAGTTAGTTAGATAGTTTGTTAAATAGTAAAAAATATAAATAGATGTCATAACTATGATTTTATTAGTCATGTTTTTGTTTAGTTGCTCGATAATTATTGTGTGGTAGAGTGGGGTTCATGGGCACGACCCATTAAACGTACGCAATGTACGTACACATCTGATACGTTCAATCAAGGGCAAAATCTAAGAGTTAATTCTCCATTAACTTTCTGTTAACTCATTTCATCATACAACTTTCATCAAAAACCCCAACTCGCCCCATTTTTCACGACTCCTATTTTAGTGTATTCAATTGATACGATCCTGATTAGTAATAGGAAATTATATAAGTTTTATTACTTAATATATTAATTAGGAATATATTATTGACATATTTTATTAGTATTAGAAAAGTATTATTATAATAATATTATTTAAATATGGATAATCTTAGAGAGCAAGTTATAGTTTATTTATATATAGGGTCTATGATTGTAATTCTGGTTATGCTGAATATTATGAGTTGATTTGGTTATCAATTAGGAGAGTTGGTTTGCCTTTCGAAAATAGATCGTCGGAGAGTTGATCGATCTCTCGAATATCGATTATCTATCTTTATTATTGTTTTATTATTTTTATCACGATACGAGCATTAGGTCCGTATCAATTGGTATCAGAGTTGTTCGATTCTGGAAAAAAAAATTGATTTTAATGTTCATTACCGGAAAACACTGTTCATCGCGGATCTACTGTACACCTAAAAAAAATTTAGACTACTATTCATCACCCGCCCCGAACACTGTTCAATCGGAAAAACTGTTTAATCTCTGAAAATCTATTACTATTAGTTTTCGAATCTCTGATTTCTTTGGTAACATTAAGAAAATCATGACCAACAAGAAGATTAGAGATTTGGAGGCGAAAATCAGTAAATACCAAACTGAATCTACAGAACTATAGTCTGTTCTAGAGAGGAAGATGGATCCTGGAGTTTCTACACAACTGCGTCTCGAGGTCTTGTTGTTTAAACAAGAATTCGATACACGAATCCAATCTTTCAAGGATAAACTGAAGTCAATAAAGGTAGAGATAGAAGAAGAGAAGTATAAGTGCCAAAAATTATGTTTGTCTGGTATCCAATGAAGCTTACGATAGCAGAAAAAAATGGAGAAGGCAAACATGTTCTTGAAGAAATTTGTGATTGCATCAAGCAGAAACAGAAAAGGGGACATTCAAGGTCACTACAACAACATTAATTGTGGTGAGAGAGCTAATGTTGCTCCTGCAGAAATCATACTGAAGACAAGCAAGAGGCCTGAAATTGGGGTTGAAACCCATCAAGTGGATAATGTGATGCTTAGTCCTTTTAATGAACCAATTTCTGGACATCCTAAGACTCTTTTTAATCGGCGTAAAGTGTCTACTGTTGCGTATGATTGGGGACCTCTTTATGAGAAGTCTATAAGTAGAAAGTCTCAAAGGAAGATTTGGGATCCGGGTATCAAGATCGTCCAACGTAACACCTCGAGGACAAGGTGTTTTTCGGGGGCCGAAGTATTGATACGATCCTGATTAGTAATATGAAATTATATAAATTTTATTATTTAATATATTAATTAGGAATATATTATTGACAAATTTTATTAGTATTAGGAAAGTATTTATTATAATAATATTATTTAAATAGGGATAATCTTAGAGAGCAAGTTAGAATTTGTTTATATATAGGGCCTATGATTGTAATTCTGGTTATGCTGAATATTATGAGTTGATTTGGTTATCAATTAGGAGAGTTGGTTTGCCTCTCGAAAGTAGACCGTGGAAGAGTTGATCGATCTTTCGAATATCGATTATCTATCTTTATTATTATTTTATTATTTTTATCACGATACGAGCATTAGGTTCGTAGTATCATCCATCAATCAATTGTGTATTCGTTTAATTGATTCGCTTCAATTTCTAAAATCTTCCGTCAATCAATTGTGTATTCCATCAATCAACAATCAATTGTGTATTCGTTCAATTGATTAGCTTCAATTTCTGTGTATTCTATCAATCAACAATCAATTGTGTATTCGTTCAATTGATTCGCTTCAAATTCTGTATATTCCATCAATCAATTGTGTATTTCATCAATCAATTGTGTGTTCGTTCAATTGATTTCTTCAATACATAAAGATGTATTTTTTTTCTTAATTTAGAAAACATAATTGTTAAATAATAATTCTTAAGGAGATGTGTTTATTATAATTAAAAAATGAGATTTGTGTATTCATTAATTGTCAGATTAGAATAAATATTATCTGAATGTAAATTTGTGAAAATATGTATTTATTGTGTATCAAAAGCATTTAACGGGATGTTGAGTATGATACAAATGGATTTGTAGTAATTTGTGAAAATATAAGAGTTTATTGTGTATCAAAAATATTTAATGAGATGTTGAGCTTGATACACTGAATTTGCAGTATTTTGTGAAAAATATATGTGTTTGTTGTGTAAAAGTATTTAATGGGATGTTGAGCATTATATACATTGCAGGTAGAAAAACAGAAATTGCTGATGAAAGCAAGTCTAAAAAGGTGATGAAAGTTGAAACAAAAAAAGAAAACACTTTCACCCTAAAATAAAGTTGCAAATATAACATGAGATCATGCTTGAAGGAAATGACAACCCAATTTCATCAAGGAAATGCTGAGAAAGTTATGTATTCGGAGTGGTTAGAAAAAATGTTTCATTCTCCTGAATTATTTTAATACATTGAGTTGACTATAGTGGATCATGTTTAAAGTATATAAAGAAATATTGTGGATTATAATTGAGTATGGCTTTTCATATTGTACTAGTAAAACTATGTGATATGAAATTTGTCTTATTTTGGTTATTTGTTTGATGTTCGTTTCTTTTTTCTTTTTAAAAGATGGGTCTTTAGTTTAATCTGGTGTATTTTTTTTATTCTGATGTGATTTAAGACTTTTATGCGTACAATTGCTACTGTAGATTGAATTGAAGAGGGCTCAGGCTGCAATTGTTGTTGCAGATTGTGTATTGTGTAGCACCAATTATAAAATATATATAGATGTTCATTGTGTATCACTTATTATAAAATAGATATTTACAAAAAAGTACTTTTGTCAAATACTAGATTTTTAGAGTATATTTGTTCTATTTTTAAACCCTAATTTATACACCCTAGGCACATGATTTTAGAGAAAAAGATCACATTGTTAAGTACATTTGTTATAAAACACATAGATGTGCATTGCGTATCACATATTAATGTATGTAATGTTTATGAATTGTTTCTTTTGGATACAAATGATTAATGGTTTTGTAATAAGATCTATTTTTGAATTGTTTCTTTTGGATTCTTTTTAATAGTTAGTAATGAAAATGTGAATTTGACACTAAAAGTCCTCATGTATTGCAAATGGGTAAAGATTGACACATGTAACAATTATTTGGAAGAAAATTAGATGGGTCAAAGAGAAGTAAATATATAGATGTGCATTATGTGTCATATAATATATATATATATATATATATATATATATATATATATATATATATATATATATTGGGATGATTCAGAGAGAAGTACTTTTTTTGGAGGAAGGAAAAGTGTAATATTCATCACGGAGCATTTTAACTTTGAAAATGCAAATGTCAAAAAAATAAAAAGTGAAATTTAATAAATGTTGATCAGAATTGATACTATGAATGTTAAGCTTCCTTGATAAAATTCTTTTCGTAGGCTATAACATCAAATGATGAATATTATATCCAAAATCATTAATATTCATCGTAGTGAATGTTAGTTAACATTAATTATGATGAATGTTAGAATGAAGTATATTTGTTAAAATATTATGTTTTAGCATTCATCGTGAAGAATATTAGTTAACATTCATTATGATGAATGTTAGAATGAAGTATATTTGTTAAAATATTATGTTTTAGCATTCATCGTGAAGAATATTAGTTAACATTCATTATGATGAATGTTAACAATTTATTAAATAAATATTCATCCACTAATGAATGAGATAAAAAGGAAATTAAATAGTGAATATACTCTTTATAGTATAGATTATGATTAATATTTACTGGTAAAAATAATCTTTTTGTTGACATTTTTGATTGATAAATGTAATATTGTTCTTGATGATTATTAACGCTTCCTGTTTCCCCCAAAAAAGTGTTATATATATATATATATATATATATATATATATATATGAAGAATACTTAGATTTTAGTTATTTCTAAACACTAATCAAGCAACTCTAGAGCATGGATCAAATTTTAATTTTATATGATAATGAACATTATTTAGATTATAGTTATTTGTAAACTCTAATCAATCAACCCTAGATACATGGTCCAAATATAAATTTAATATGATACACGATACAATACTAAAACTATCTTTATTTTTTAAACCCTAAATAATCAACTCTTGACACATTGGCCTAATATTAATTTAATATGAAATGAACAATACTAAAATTATATTTATTTTTAAACCCTTATCGATCAATCCTAGACAAATGGGTCTAATATTAATTTAATATGATACACAGCGAACGATACTAAAATTTTAGTTACTTCTAAATCCTAATCAATTAACCCTAGACTCACAGAGAATATATTAATTTAGCAATAAGTTCAATTTAAGTACTGTTCATTGTATATCAAATTTCAAAAAGATTAGGCTCACGTGTCTAGGGTTTAGAAATAAGTTTAATTTAACTCGTGTTCATTATGTATCATATTTTAAAAAAAAAAATCAAACATCAAACATCAATTATTCAATGAAACACTACAAAAATCAAACATCAATTATCTAACAAATTTGATGTTCAACCTTATCTTTTTCCTTTACTGCTCTTGCAACTTTTTCAATCCAACTTCATACCAATAACATGTTTCAATCCATCCTTAATATCTCGAATCCAATTATTTTTACATTCAAGATTCAAAACTTGAATTCCAAATTTATGTAGAGTAACAAAAAGATATTATAAACTTGATACACAGTACACTACATAAAACTTTAATTAAAATATGATGAACATAAGAGCAAACATTATCAATATGTAGTAACCTAATTCAACAAATATAAATGCAATTAAGGAATACATAATGAAAATTTAGTGAAAATGTATCGCAAATTAATAAACGAACATTCAATTATACATATATAGCAAAAACTTGAAAATTTTAACACAAATAACAGAAATTGAAAAAACAGAGTAAAAAAGATTCATACTTTCATTTTCAATATCGTCAGCAACATCTGTAATAGTTGATTCAAGATCGAAAGTAAAATCAGTAGACATCTTGTTGAACAATTGAGAAATTGTAGAAACAATTGACGAGAAAGATGATTTGAAATTCGGAAAAGAATATTTTATATGAATGGAGATAACATAATTAATTAACGGAGATAACGTGAGGAAGAAGGTCTTGGCCGAAGAAGAAGGAAGAAGGACATGTGTAGGTTTCTCATGGCTGCGTACACTTGCATACTCAAAAGCCGCTGCGTATTTGAAACCGCATCTTGTGTGGTAATATAATTAGTGGCGGATTTAAAAGTTAAAGTGACACGTAACATGATCTTTTTACGTAATATTAAATAAATAAATAAATATTTATGAACACGTACTATTTTATAGAAACGGCTCTAATTAGTAATTTTTAATTAAATAACATACAAAACGAGTTAATTAGTTAGTGAATCGGTAGCACAATTTTTTTGCATCCGTAGCACTGTTAATAAAAATAACTCTTTTTAAAAAAATTAAACATTTCGTATGTAAAACAGATTCGAGAGCTACCCCTAACTTCAATTTACTCCGCCCCTAAATTATTAAGTTTTTTCACAACTTAATTTTGTTCCTTCAATTATAAATCGTCTATTGGTTTAATAAACAGAGACGTTGTATTGAAATTTTGATATTTTATATTCATGTTATGAAACAAGAGTCGAGTTCTAATGGGTACATAAAATCTTGTAAGAATTGTGGAATCAATCTTAATCGCTCATTTTCATTAAGAATAACAAAACTCTACCTTCTCCCACATTTTAAAAATTAAATAGCTCAAAAACGACTAATTGAAAAATTATAAAAATTGCATCATAAGAATCAACGTATTTTTTCTCTTCGGTAGAAAACTCACATGGTATAATTTCGAAGAACTTTTTTTTTCATTTTTGATGGATTTTACAAATTGTACAATATACTATCACATGTGATATTTAGCCGTTATCACACGTCAGGGGCGGACCTACGTTATAGCAAGTGGTGGCACGAACCATCAGTTAATTAAGCTGACTTAGTATAAAAATAGATGAAAATCATTGGTCTTTTAAGAGTGTTACCACTCATCTTTAGGCGTGCACTTCGATGTTTAAATAAACTATGAAAATTAGTAGCTTCAAAATTTTTTTTGCCACCGGTAATTGAATTTTCTGAGTCCGCCACTGTCACATGTTTTTTTTTCCGCCACTGTCACATGTGATACTTGTTGTATCACATGTGATAGTCATTATCAAATGTGATATTTAGCTGTTATCACATTGATAGACGTTTTCAAAACCCACAAGAAAATGAAGAAAAAAAATTCGTCGAAAGTATACTATATTAGATGTCTAATCGAAAAGAAAAAAAACATTAATTATGATGATGCAATTTTTATACTTTTTTGACTAGCCGTTTTTGATACATTTAATTTTATAGAACGTGAGAAAAAAATATGAATTTTATTAAAATGAAATTTTTTTATTGGTTATTTCATTCTTACAGAATTCTCTCTCCGTACTAAGTCGAAGAAACAAATTAGCACTGTTGATAAAACAAATTAAAGTGGAAAATTTTGGTGGACATTTTTAAATGGTTTGCAAACTAGATCGAACGCGATGTGATTTTGATTGCAGGGTTAAAGAGATATCACCACACGTGTGTTGATTAAATTGATAGTTGTTTTGACGACATGTTAGTTAACCCATGTTAATTCACTCACCGATCACTTGATAAGAATTTCCGATATACTATAGAAATAAAAATTGAAAGTTAAGAGAACAAAATAGAGATAAAAATTATAAAAACAAAAATTGACAGTTGAAGAGAAGAAAATAGAAATAAATTATCTCCTCTTTATACATCAAACAAAAACAATTAGTAACTACCATTTGAATATTGGCGGGTAAATTGAGACTCCAAGTTTCTATACATATTTGAACAAACATAAGCAAACTCCATCATGGACATAAAAACCTCGGGCAATCCGGTCTTCAAATCCATCACCTGACTGGACCATCGTAGATAAGCATCCTCCTCCTCCACCAACCGCCGCTTCAGCGCCGCCACAATGACCTCTTGTTCCGCAATCACCTCCATATCATCCATCACATCTACATCCATTTCACTACTTGATCTCCCCTTCGAGATTCGTTTATCGCACCATTCCTCAAACTTTCGTGATCTATTTGTTATTTCCATTTGTGTTTCCTCACATTTATTTTTCAATTTCAACGCGTTTGATTGAGACTCAACACTTGTTTCCATTGCTAATGCGAATTTGTTGATTGTGTTTGCTGCCTCTTGTTCTGGAAGCTTCTCGAGGTTTTCTAGCCAAATACTTAACAATGATTCGATCTTATTATTTTGAGTTTGTTTCGGAAGTGGATTATTGTTAGTTAAGTTGTTATTTGTGGAAATTAGGTTAAGTTTTAGCCAATTGTTGAGCGATTTGATGTATTCTTTTTGGTGCGTAATCAGTTTTTCAAATTCACAACACCATATCTTCACATGGAGATAAAGTCGTTGTGTGTTTATCAAATTGCGCTCACTTGTTTCCTTCTGCGAGAATTTGATACCTTTTAATTCTTGCACAATTTTGAATTGGTGTTCGTGTTGTTTCTTCATGTTCTTCCACATAACGCTCATCCTACAGATCGAAAACTTTCTGATCAGTATTATTGAAATATTTATGAAAAATAATATTATGCATGTGGTGGTTGAAATTTGAAAAAAAAAGTTTAAAAAGAAAATTTTACTTTTCAATGAGTTGAACAAGTTTTGGATACAATTGTTCATCACGAAGGCGATTGATTTCCAAAACGGTTGAATCGATGGAGTGCAAGTCTACGGTGTATCTTGTCTCCATATGACTTACTGCGGCTTGTGTTCGCTCCAATAAATCGCTACTAGCGCCTAGTTTTCTAAGTTTATCTAGTGATGCAACCTTTTTCTTGTATTCATGTTTCATGATTTCACCGGCCTGTTGAACATAACCAGGAAGCTAATTAAAATTCTTTAAATCAAATCATATATGGAAAACTCGAAGAAGAATACTTCAAATGCAGATTCCTGGTTAGTTTGTGACAGAATTAAAGCACATTAGATATGTTCGAGCAAGCAGCATAGTAACAAATTTTTAAGAGAAGCAACACATTTTCGTGATTAATTTGGAACTAGCAACATGTCTTTGGCCTAGTGGTATCTAAGAGGCTATCAACCAGAAGGTTGTGGGGTCAAGTCTTGACGGGTCAGACGTAAGTGTGTATGAATGTTACATGTGTTTTGAAAACGTTTGATATATATCCTACTTTTTGTACTTACCTTCACTTGATCATATAGCTTCATCTCCCATGCCAGGATCTTCTCTAGTAGTGTCACATGAGTTTCTTTCTCCCTAGAAGCGAAATTATCCATTGCATCAATAGCAATTTTCCGTCCTTTAAACGACTCGTTCCATGTAATGACCCGCATTATCCTTGTAGAATGATTGATATGGTGGCCTAAAACCAAATATTTCATGCAATAGCAGTCAAAAAGTGAGCGAACCGAATTTAAATAAAAATGGTTTAAACACTATTATTGTAAGATAAAGTTGGCAATTCTTCATAGTCATGGACAATGTAAGTAACGTCACGTCTTACATTGATCTTGATTGTGAATTATCACACTCTTATACGTCTGTAGTTACACGGTTGGAGAAGGGTTTTTTTTAGAGTTTGTTGCTTCAACTCTGAGTTTGGAACAATCAATTAGTAGCTAGCAAGAGTAAGCAACTACATGATTCGTGTATATTGGGAACTGATGTGTGATGTTAAGTGCACACATTGTGTGTGCAGTTGCACTTTGTACTATACGGTTCATGATTTCTTATGATTGTATATGTACATTTTCAAAGTTCAGCCGCATACAAGATGCGTGCAACTAGCAACACAGATCATGTATAGAAGAATGATCGTATGAGAACACTACCATGATTATCTGCAAAATTCGAGTGGTAGTTTAACTTATTGTCCTCAAGAATCTTCGAAACTTTATGGGCACTCTTTGAAGCTTTAAGAAAACCATCATCAAGCTTTGCGAATACTTTGAACAAATTCACATTATGCATGTCTCCATCATCACCTCCACCATGGCTTCTAACCTCTCCATCACCACCATGTTCACCTCGATTCCCCGCCACCTTCCTCCGATTCACAGATTTTTCGTTATTGCAACTTTTGCTATCAACTTTAGCCAAATCGTACTCCATTAACGAAAGAAAAAAGTCCCATATCCCATCTTTCTCATACGGACGTAAGGAATGGTTAGGTGGATGTGGCAACGCCAAAGAGACGTCCTCAGAAAATTGGGGCTTGCCTTTACCGCAATCCCTAAGGGCGGCCCCAGTGTTCTTGAGGGCCTCAGCATAAGCACAATGGCTGGCAGCAAAGGCCTTACAAGCAGAGACTGACTGTTTCATGAATCCTTTTCGTTCCTTGCATTGATTCATAGTTTCTACGTTGTTGATCTTTGATTCCGAACAGCCCATGCTTAATCTTTTTTAAGATCTGATCATGGAAGTTTTTTGATCCGAGAAATGTGGTGAGATTTTATGCATTTTGGTTTGTAAAAGATTGAAGGAAAGAATATGTATCAGGCCAAAAATCAGGATGCCAATGTTTGATTGTTGGAAACGAGGACGTATTCTAATAAAGCCAAAATGTAGGATCTTATTTATACCAAATGTTAACTATATCCAGTATAAGCTTCCAATTTTGTTAACATTTGATAAAGACGAACAGATAGACTTACAAAAAGTGGTTTTTATTTATTTACATCAATACTTGCCACTAGGAAATAGAAAACAAACATAGAGATCAAGCTAGTGATCTATATTTTAATTTAAAATTCCTTATTTCTTTCGGGTTTAGTTTATGTATAGATGGAAACCAAATCAAAAGACATTGGACTCCATTAAGAGGACAATAAGTAATGTCTAACTAATCTTATCTTCTGTAGGAATAAAATCTAAATACAAAACTGAAACAAAAAAGAATAATGTGAATTTGTACAATTTTACCAGTTAGAGACGATTACAATCGAATCGACCCATTTTACCAATAAACTGGTTGATAAGTCACTTCTAGAGTTACTGATTCAGGCTTCAAATTATACGGTGTCATCTCTCACATACTTGATTCGCCAGAGCTCTACATCTTGACCACGCTCATAATTATTTCCATACTGCGGGATCTCTGTAAGATCAATACGTGTTCCGATAAAGGTACCTGAAGACCCATTTTGAAGCTCATTCTGTTCCGCATAATCTATTTTTGCCAAGTAACCATCAAACATTACTATTACTAATATTATAGTTAAGAGTGCAAATCTAGCTGGATAGGTAACGGGTCAAAACATTTTGTGCCAGGTACCTGAAGACCCACAACTTTTTTTGGCCCATTCTTTAGTTTTATAATAATGAGTTAATGTGTTAGATATAAAGAAATCTAATTTTCTTTGATAAACTTATCCAACACGTTTAATGCTTTTGAATACACTTTGGCTGACTTGTAAAACTGAATTAACACGTTTCCTTTTTGGTTAGATCTTTTAGCTTGACCCGTTTGAGATACAACATAGATTAAATCAGACGATTTTGTATGTACATGGGTTAAAGATTGCCACATCTAACAATAATGTATCGCTGTTACATAAAGGGACCTTACCGATTTCGTCCCTCACGTAACTTCGAAAACATGAGTACCCATTTGCAACGACATCAAGATCATCAAGACTGAAGTTGTAACGTTTTTCAAGAGCCAAATATAATATCTGAAATAAGGGGAACACATTACGAGCTGCTGTAAACAGAAGCAGTGGTGAAAATTGAAATTTGAAATCTAGTGGCAATATCAACCCATTCACTTATGAATAGGTCAATATGGGTTATAGTTTATACCTAAATCTACTGGTATCTTGTTGAAACCCTTCTTATAAACATTATATCCTATTAACTGGTACCTTGTTTAAACCACGCGACATTAACCTTTCTAAAGTACTGAATAATGCATCAGTAAGGTCATCACTGTAAATTACATCAGCAGCTACCAGCAAAGATGCCTTCTCAAGTTCTTCAAGTTCTGATACATTCCATGCATAACTAGATTACAGAAGCCTAATCATAAGTTAGCAAACAAAGGTGCTTGTGAGAAATCAGAGGTAGCATATTTTATTTTCCCTTTTTGGTTTTGACTACACCTTTGGTGGGCCACTAATCCACTGGGACCAAGCCCACCACCACACAGACAAGAGGTTGATATTTTGACCCATTTTATTTACGACCGAGTCATTTTGGGTTATATTGTATTTTATAATTAGTAACAGGTTAAGCTAGATGATTTAACGAAAAGGGAAACATGTAGAATATGTTGAAGGTTGTCTCAATTATATTCAAATTCATAACAACCTCCTAAATCACTTAACTGAAAAAGGTGAGATATATTTTGTAATAGTACCGTTTTTGTAACCGTAAGTTAGCACATCACTTATTTGTAAGTTTTAAAAAACTGATACTCATGTTGCTGCTATCACCTGTGACAAGATGCAGAACTGCCTTGCTTAGGGGGCCATGTCGCCTTCCAATCAAGTTCCCTTACATAAACTGAAGTTATAGAAGGTAGCATTGCAGAATTGAGATGGATATTGCTAGTACAATTTTCAAGTATGTCGATCCCATGATCTGATGATAATACAATAAAAGCAATCAGAATACAGAAATAGAGGAACTGTTATCATTTTTTTATGTTTTATCTCTTCTGAGTCATAGCAAACAAAATTAGTAGAATGGAAAAAGGAGATCAGACGAGTTGGAATTCACCTGAAGTGTACTTATTATGCATGCAACTTTTTAAAGCGTTTTGTGGAAAAAATATGCAGATAAGAAATGTAACAACATGGATTGTGTAGTCATATTTAACACATTAATTGTATATAGAAAAAGTAAGAATTAAGACAGAGTGTTAGGGCCAACCAAACCCGATCCAACCAGTTTCGACCACCTTAAAGAATTCCCAGTTATGACCTGTTACCTACCCCACCCGACCAACCCATTTTGCTACCTCTATCTAAGATCGAAATCAAGCATCTTAATAAAGAATTCAAGATGTATATGCATGACTACCTGTCAGAAAGACTGTTTTAGCAACTCGTGCAAGTAGCATACCAACCAAGCCTGGATAAAATGAAATCCAGTAAGTAAGCACTCGTGTCTCAGAGTCATACAAATCCAGAACCACCTATTGGTAAAACAATTTGGGTAGACCAAAATCTGTTAGTCGCTAGTTCTTTTTGGCCCTGAAACAATTTAGATACTTCCTTTTTATTGGTGACAAGCAATTTCAACACTTAAAATCTGATAGTAGCCAAATATTAGACTAAGGGTAAAATAATTGATTGTTTACACTTAATTTAACTTAATGTAAAAGTCTTTTACTTCCATTTCACACAAATTCCCTCAACTTTCACAAAACTTGGCCTTATGGTCATTTTATCAATTAATTCCTGATGTGATTAGAATTTGGCAAACAGTTTAAAAAGCTGATTTCTGATTTTTACAACTTGAAACTGCATAAGAATATCCAAACAAGTAACACAGCCCATTTTATTACATGTGATATTATCCTCCATGAATGCGACTAACACCACAAGCATGAGGTACACATTGACCATACACAAAATTTACAAATATTTTCATTTTCTACTGGACTCGTGTTTAGCTTAACAAATTGCTTTAGGATATTGTCCAAGAAATTTCTTTTGTGAGATAGTAAATATTTTATATAGCAGGAAACCACTAAAAGAAATCGTAAAAAGCAAAATATGTATCATGATCACCTGTACCAGCCCCAAGTTCTACCACCACAATCCCATCAAACTCAGATGAAGTGAACATCTTATGCAAAACAAAGTCGGAGAGTACTAATTCGGCTCTCCAAACCTGATAATTGATAACTATATTAGCCCTAGCAAAGTAACACGATAATGAATATAACTATTTATTACCTGCAAACCAACATTTGGAATTGATGAGGTGATATTATGCTGGATAGCCATAACCAACTTGTCCCTCGAATGTTCTGAAAAACAAACGGTTTTTTATCTATGTCCTGTTTTCTATTAAATATTGGCAAATTACTCCATATTGCATCCAACTTTTTAACACTTCTGCTATTGTATGTATCGAAGTAAAAAAGTTGTATTAAATTTCCCAAAACTTGCTATCGTATGCATCTTACCTCCTATTACATAAAGGCGATAATGAATCACCGGTTATGATGACGTAGCATCATATATGGCTTCCACATTGTTCAAAAATACAGTCATGCGGTTCAGAGGTCACCGGCTACATATAAACCAAGTTTTGGGAAATTTAATACATAAACATAACTATTTTAGTATACAATAGCAAAAAAGATAAAGTTGGATACATTATGGAGTCATATGCCCTTTAATTTAGCAGTGAAGTTAACGAAACAAACAACAAAATTATAAAAACAAAGGACGGCAAGCACAACTCACTGTTGCGCCTAGGTAAAGAAAGATCGCCATCATCATCCACGCTAACTTCCTGCTGCTGCTTTAAATCATCGACTACTCGATATTCATATCTGCTACCATTGTACTCAACATCTACAATCCATTATCAACATACAATATTTCTCAAGTCAAAATAGATATAAATGTTCATTGTTCAAAGTATATTGTTCAATCTTTTAAAACCAGCTTCTATTCGAGCTAATTCCAGGCAGCGGTGTTAACGCGCTGAGCCGAACCAAGTATCTCCTTGATTGATGATAACTTTGGCTCGAACTCGAATAAATTTAAATAATTGTTTTCGTCTCAAGTTCGAATAATTTGTCATTTTTACAGCTCAAATTCAATGCAATTTTAGGTATTAGAATATATAATTTTTATTTAACTACTTTTTAAAGCTTCAAGTAGCTCGTTTACAAACGGGAGCTCACTAAACTCGTTTCATAACTCGACCTCACATAAGCTCATTTGATATTGAGGTCTTGCGATTCACATCAAATTATATTTTTAAAGTTCCACTTGTGAAACTAATAGAGGCATAGAGCAGTTACTTTTGTTCAAGCTCGATAATTACAAGACTCGTTGACACCCTAAAGCGGTGACTAGGACCGGTTTGGGGCCGGTCTATGATCGGCTTACGTTTTGGACCGTTTTGCCGCACGATCAAAGACGAAAAGAAAAAAAAAAGTTAGAATTTGAAGATAGTGACCTGGGGGAAGTGAGAAGGTAAAGTGCGAAACAAAAGGTTTAGAGAAATTGGAGGGACAACCCAAGTGAATCTCGCTCATTACATGATCTTTGACGTCCGGTGAAATCAGTGCCTCCGGCGCCGGTGATTCATGTGTTTGGCGGCCGTCCATTTTTAGCCCCCGTTTTCTCACTTGGCGACATAACTAGTACTCTAGTAGGCTAGTACTTAAAATTTTATGTTTCCAGTCCTTTTACTAGTATATTTACAATATTTATCTCTTAAAACTTAAAAGTTAAAATCTTTTTGCTGGAATAGAAGCTTATATAAACTTCATAATTTTGAACTTGTATTTAAAGTAATTATTATTATTATTTTTTGTTTCAGATGAGAGGGGATGACTGAGGAGGAGACAATTTTAACCTTTAATTTTTTTTTTATTTTAATAAACGATGCAGATTCATTGCATTATAAATGTACATTTTATTATAATAGCATTGCGTCTTCCTCTTAAAAAATTTACTACATTTGAATTATCTGATCTTATAGATCAAAACTTTTTTTTTATATAATAATAGATAATAGATATTTGATTTACTAATTTAAACATAATAATATCATACAGTATGAAATTCTTAACTAGTGTTATATATGTTTCCGGTCTTATAATTTATCAGTATTAGGTAACCCCCACCACACTAAAGAATCGTTGGTTCAAACTTTATTTGAGACAAATGTGATAAATGTCCAAATATTATATATGATGTGGTTAGATATTTGTGTAATGTGATATATGTGTATATACTTGTAGTTATGTTACAACATAAACACTTCTTCACAAATTCATATTCAAACGACCCATTAATCCATTTTATTATATATGTTACAAATTACAATATTTACACCATATGGATCATTTAAACATAAGTGTCAACATTAACCATTGTTCTTAATTAGATTTTGCTCTAAGAGCTGCAAATCGAGCTATAATATCATCATAATCAGGAAGGTTAGGATGAACAGGTCCCGTTGGCAGGCTGACAGTCGAATGTGACTTCACTCGCGATGGAGCACCACCCTTTATTCGCCGTCTGCTCTTTACCTTCTTGTTCTCCCCATTTTCAACATTAGGGTAATTTGAAACTTCTATGTTTTCTTTGTTACCATCATCATGTTTTTGTTTATTTGTAGTAGAATTAGATAAAGTATCAGAATTTGTTTCCTTCTTGTTAGGATTGTTTTTAACATAAGGTGGTGGCATGAGCCTAAATAAGAAGGATGGTTTTGATTTAGTTGAATCGTTGGAAGAACTTGAACTTTCTTCTGGACTTGTAGTGGTTTCTCGGCTAGTCGAGAGTAAACTAGTGGTTCTTGACCAGTAATCCAAAAGGCGTTGACGCATATTTTCTGTTTGTTTTTCAATTTCAGTACGACCGTTATTGTCATTGCTATCTTGGTTTTTTGTTTCTTGAATGTTAACCATCCACCCATTTTCATGGTCAGTTATACGATACTCGTTGTCTTGATGGCCATAAGCATTTTGGGACCAATCCTACAAAAAAAAAATATGCATCAGACGATTTTTGACACGTTTGACCTATTCCATTTTATCTAGTTGCTAATAATAAACGTAGTTGTATTTTTTGACTCGTGTGAGCGATTTCAGTTTTATCTAATAAGGATAATATTTGTTTCACCCGTTGCCAATAACTATATAGTCGTTTATCTTTAACATGATAAATGAGTAAATCATATGAAATTAGCTAATATATATGAAAACAGTCAAATGAGACGAAACCGTCAAAAATGTCTTTAAAATGCATATAACTTGTTTTACAAACTAAAGAAGATTCTCATGGCGATGATATAGTTCCTGTTAATCATGTTTGATTAACACGTAATCTATATATAAAATTCAAAAAACTAAGTGTTTTATTTGCTGATCAACCTAAGCTAACTGACGATAAAAAGTTGTCTGTTTGACTTGCTGTCTAACAAAATAAGCAGGATCCACCAGATGAAAAAGCCGGTGTGTCAAAATGAATCGGATCTTACATTCTCGGATAAAGGTGGTTTGTACAATTTCTGTTCTAATGACTTGCAATCCCATGCGACACCATGCTCTAATGCAATCTCTCGAATCAATTGAATCTTCATCTCCTTTGTGGGACGGTCTGGGTTTAGCAAATTAACCAACTGACAAAATAACATGTATCAGCTTTCGATTTGACTACGTTTATGTTAGGAAAAACTACATCATAATGTATTAAAGTTTACCATTTTTGCTATTAGAACTTTTTTGTTCTATACATAAATCAGCAAAAATGGTAAACTTTGATACATCGTGATGTAATGTGCCCTTCAAGTTACGATTATTATAAGAGTACTTGAAAGCTAGGTGTTTTTTAAGTTTTAATCGGGTCGATAAAAGAAACCGACCTCTTTGTTGACAAAAGATTCAAAGGAATCCCCATATTTATCAAAAAACAAGCTTCTAAGTGCACGTAATTCCGGCAAATCAGCAATTCTTGCAGCTGCATATGTCAAAGATGAGACGGCTTCCTTGCATTCCTCCGGGCATTCACTATTTATGTCAAAGAAAAAATGTTTTGCGTTAAAGATTACATATAACTTATAAAATAACCGAAAGCTAATGACGTATAAATGATCAAGAAAGCGTATTAAAACCTTTGGTCATTCATGGTTATGAGATGTTTCAAGAGGAGTGTGCAAAATTGCTCAATCAGGTCATAACATAATGATCGTATTTGATCAAGATGAAGTCTTCCGACCTGTTTTTGTCAACGACAGTCGTTAGCAACCATGACACACATTTTGGAACTATTTTACATGTAAGGTAAGTGTAAATTTGTATTTTTCTAGTTTTTTTGTAATCCTAGATATAAAGAACTCGTATAAAAATAATTGTTTTCAAAAATATATAAAGAAAACTTTTATATTTTATAAAATAAAAGGATTATTTTCTTGAAAGAAAGTTGTTTTAAAGTATGGTGTTTTAATTTGAATATTCTTATGAATATATTCTGAAAATAATAATTATTATATATAAATAAATAAATATAAATAATAATAAAATTAAAACGATACTATTTGGGATGTTCATCGGTTCGGTTTACGATTTTTTCAGTTTATTCAGTTCGGGTTGTTCGGTTTGAATTTTTTTTTAGCAAAACCGAAAATCGAACCGAAAACCGAATTCATAGTGTAAACCAAACCGAAACCGAAACCGAAACCGAAAACCAAATTCGGTTCGGTTTCGGTTAAAACCGAGAAAGTCCGAATTTAACCAAATAACTATAAAAAGTCAATTTCGGATTGTAATTGTTAATGTGTTTGGATTTCACTAGTATGAAAAATGAAAGACGTGAAGTTAATTTAGGGTTGAAATGTGAATAAACTTGTTTAAGAAATTTAAATATCACATATATAATACATATATTAATAATTTAATATATTATTAATCGGAATTCGGTTAAACCGAAAACTGAATTCAAAATTTTAAAATCGAAAATCGAACTCAGATGTGTAAACCGAACCAAAATCGAACCAAAAATTGAATTTAAATTCGATTCGAATTTTTTTCAGCTTTAATTCGATTCAGTTTGTGATTTAAACGGTTTCAAACGAACACCCATGTATACTATAATAGAGAACCGGCCCATTTGGGAACCGCCAGCCCATATCAAACACTTTTGCATGCTTAGGGACCGGTTAGAAAGTACCGGATAGAACCGGGCATACACATTGTATTTTAGGGTCAAACTTTGTAAGGTATCAAATCTTATAGATGTCCTCCTTATAATTTAGAGCTAAAAAAACCTTAAGAAAAATAATTTGCACAAACGTAAGTGTCATGTGATTTAGTGATGAAAGAACAATTAAAAAAATTAACATAAAAATGACACTATTAGTACACCTCACATGAGTCACATGCCATCTAATTTATAGAAACAAAATACCTATTAGCCACTTACCTATCTATAAGAAAGGACCGTTTCTAAAATTTGAAGATTCCAGGTAAAAATTGAATAACGCCAAAAGGAGATCATATATCTTGCGAAAAGATGTTTTTTTTTTTTCTTTTGTTACGGTTCAATAAAATTTAAAACAATTATAATGTATTTTGTTCATCTCTTGTAATTTAAAAATCAAACTATAAAAACACACATTTTGAGACAAGAGAGGTACTAAGCGATCGACCACATCGTTTTGCATATTTGTTCAGTTAATCCACTAATCGATTAAACCCCGAAACTAAAACTTTAAAAGGTTTGAAAATATTATATGAAATTTTGATGTATAAATATAATACTCAATATGTTCTTTTTCATTTAAATCAATAACAAAGTTATATAAAACATTGTTAAAAATGAACTTTACAATATCTTAACGAAAAAAGATTATTGCGAAGTACTTTTACCCTGCCATATGCATCGTAATCAAGATCATTTTTCAATAGCTCGGCAATATCACTCCTCAAATACTTTTGTATCGCATTTCTTCTCCTTTTGATCATCTCGATTCGCGTCAATGTCAAGTCGATTTTCACCTTGCTAATATCACACAAAATCAAAATAATCAAAACATGAAACCATTACAAATCTACAACAAAACAAAATCTATGAATAAATAACATACCATTTTAAGTGAAACTTGTGTTTAGACCATTTCTCGAACATGTTTGCAAGGAACTTCATGATACAAAACCGACAAGTTCGAGTTTAAAATATTGATTCACTATAATATCAACAGGAAAGGAACTTTTTGTTGTTAGAATGTGAATCAAGTTAAATAAAGGATCGCCATTACAAAAAGTAAGCTTTGGAAAATTGGAATGAGGCAATGAGCAACAACGATCAAATAAAGCAAGGAATATTTGTGTGTTTTGTAAAATAAATGTGTTAGTATATTCATTAAAAGTTGTAATTAAAATGAGACCGTACATATTCCGTGCTTCTTTTGGCTGGTCTTTCCCGATTCGTGTTTACTTTTTTAACACAAGTTTTTCATTTAGAAATAATAAAGGACAAATTTGGTTGGATGTTTTAAATTATTATAATAATAATATAAGCGATAGAATCCTTTAAAAGAAAAAAAAAGTGTAAGAGGATGTTTGGGATTGCTTATTTCATCCGCTTGTATGCTTATTGCTTATTTTTACAGTCGATAAGCAGAACAAACACTTTTTTCAAAACTGTTTATCAGCTTATTTCGTAAGGAATAAATACTTATAAGTAAATATGTAAACACATATTTATTTTATAAGTAAAAATGCGGTTATAAATAAGCAATATCATACACCCCTAATTCGCAAAGAAACTTTATAAAAAATCTTTTTAAAAAGTTTTATCGACAATTATTGTAAAGTACGGTGATGACTCATGCATGTCACATGCGTCCTTTTTTATTTTATTTTTTAATTAAATTAAATTAAATTCCTTCTATTATTTTTTTCTTCGTCATAAGAAGAAACTTGACGATATCATTTGTGGAAGAAACTTGACGATATCATTTGTGTAATTAGTCGTATAAGAGTCAAATTTGGAAATTGCATTTTGATCCTTTAACTTTTAAGACATGATAGTCCATTTACTTTAGTTGTGTAATCAAATTGTGTCAATTCAGAAGCTAATCATAACTGAATCAGATAACATTTGAAACTGACTTGGCCCAAATCGAGTTCGAGCTATAGAATAGACTTTCAAATTGAGCTCGAGCCACTCCCAATAATTTTAGTCGAGTTTAAGTATACAAATACTCAAATGTAAAGCTCACTAGGCTTATATATGGTACAAATTCAATATACGTTATAACGAGTTATAATGAATTATAATGAATGTTAAGTTTTTTTGTAGTAAAAGGTTGATAACCGTCAACCCAAACTAGCCCACAACTGTATATCCATAATGTGAGAAACATACATGACTCACTACGTGGTTGTTGCTATGGGGGGTGCCATGACTTGAACTCATGACCTTGTGCTTTTTTGACAAAGATGTCCCTACCTATTACCAACTGAGCTACTTGCCGTTGGCTAATGAATTTTGAGTCTAGTCGCATACAAAAGTATCAATCCGAATTAAGTATATGTCAAACATTATAACATTAAAATTATTCTTACACCACATTTATCAAATATACCGTGAAATATACCGTATGTAAAAAATGATATAAACCTAAAATGACCAATCTAAAACTTTTCGCAAAACACTAATTGAGAATGTTAACCGACCTATATGTGCGGCTCCAAGTACGTGTTATTTGTAGGATAATATTTATGATGGCCTAGCGCCCCGATAAGAATAATGTCTGCCCATATGAAACATGACCATTCCTTTTTAAAGTACGCATTGGGTGCCCTGTGTCGTATCTGAAAATTAGGCCCATAAACAAAAAAAAAAAACAAGTTATATGTAGATGATGAAACTTTAATAAATCATACTGCTATATTTATATATATATATATATATATATATATATATATATATATATATATATATATAGATGCAAACCCGTATGATGTACGGCAATCTCAAATTTACAATATTTAATTTTATGGTACATCAAAAAAAGATCATCTATGTCGAACTTTTTTAGAAAAATAATTAAATTTAGATATTAACTGTATTATCAATTGAATAATTTAAATACATAATACAAACATAAATAATCAAGAAAATGCACCAATACAATTATTAAAATATATCCTAAACATAATAGAACTATACACGACAATAATAATTAATAGACAATTATTAATAAATTAATTATTCTAATCATATCCTTGTTTAATAATAATTTGACACTTGTGATAATAACTTATGGTTATTCTAAACTATTTAAAATATAATTAATTTATTAATTTGAAAATTATAAGAACTTGCCACGTAGGATTTTATGCCAAGTGACAAGTTATGGAGCTTTCTTTTATACTTCTTTAGTATATATACTACGTGGAAGACCCGTGCAATGTATATTTTTTAGATATTACGTGATTAAATGATAATTCTAGTACATATTTTTTTAAATAACTTATAAAATAATATTAATTAAATAATTTATAGGACTTTGTTTTCGTCTGTGACTCTTCTTTCCATATTATTATAATATATGTAGCATTTATATTTATTATTATTAATTATTATAAAATAATAAAATGATATATATATATATATATATATATATATATATATATATATATATATTGGGAAAGCTAGTAGGGGGCAGGGGGTGCCAGCCACCTTTAACTGTGATTGTGTATACAGTATTTAATTGTATTTTAGTGGAGAGATTTATGAATTGTAGGTGAGTTAATTTTTGTCATTTTTTCATTTATAGTCCCTTAACTAGTATATTATGCTCTATTTTAACCCCTTAATTTTAATATGTGTCAATTACTTGTAAAACCTTTTTTTCTAGAAGTAGTGGATACATTTAAAGTTAATTTTTTTTTTATATTCCTTTAGTATATATATATATATATTTTGGGAAAGCTAGTAGGAGGCAGGGGTGCCAAGCCACCCTTAACTGTGATTGTGTACATAGTATTTAATTGTGTTTTAGTATTTATGAGTTATAGGTGAGTAAATTTTTGTCATTTTTTCATTTATAGTCCCTTAACTAGTATATTATGCTCTATTTTAACCCTTTAATTTTAATATGTGTCAATTACTTGCAAAACCTTTTTTTTCTGGAAGTAGTGGATACATTTAAAGTTTGAATAAGAAAAAACATAAATTGTTATTCACATGTAAGTTTTGTGTACATTCAGAATAATGTGCTACCTATTCTTTTCTTGTACGTTTTTTTATTTATGGTTTTTGAATATACATTTATGTTTCGATATCACGATAAAGTAAACCTCCCTCAATTATAATTTCTACCTTCGTCCCTATATATATATATATATATATATATATATATATATATATATATATATATATATATATATATATATATATATAAAAGATTCAATAACTTTGGATTCTTAGTAAAATTTTAATATCTACTTAAAAAAAAACATTTTATGTATTCAAAATTTTGAAATAAAATAACTAATCCTGAATAAAAAACTTCTATCCAAACGCAATAACGAACATAGCAAGCAACAAGCGAGCGTAGACGAGCGAAATCCACATCAAGTGAATGATTACTTTTTCTAGAAAAATAATTATAATTATTGACAGAACTTTTAATTTTCACTTAATTTTTGCTATAACTAGAGAGTATGTATTCAGATTAGGTTCAAGAATTTGGCCTCTCGGAAAATTGAGGCATTGTGCAGTTGATCATCTTGCACATCCTTAAATCCGCTCATAAAAATCAACTAAGTTACATGCATGAAAACTAATATTAAGATTGAACTCGCGATAATTTCACTTGAATTCATTAGGCCTCAAGTCCTCAACCATTAAACTACCAAAAGAAAATTTTAAAAATCTATGGGTATATTTTTCTGAAAAAATGTGTATTTAGATAAGAAGAGAGGAAGAAGATCATGGCAGTTCTGTTAATGAAGATCAACAGATATAAAAATTGTGGTGGCAAACTTGTAATTATTTACATCAACCAAAATCAAGGCAGAAGCAGCTGCCCGTCTAGGATTACATGTATGTTTTTAGCTACAAAGATTTTATGTATACATTATTCGTTTACTTTATACATAATTTCACCTAATTCAATATACTGAAATTTTCTCTATTTTTAAGTGATGATTTATATACTACTTTTTTTTTTCCTTTTCGAAATTTATATAGTGTCAAGTTACTTCATGAAATACATTGCTTAATAAATAAAAGGGTTAAAGGCTACAAATTGACAACAAACTTTCACTTTTATACAGAGTTAGGTAACGAATTGATTTTATTACAAATGCAGGTAATGAACTTGTTGGTTTTGTTACCGGTTTCATTTTGAAAATGTTGACGTGTCCATGTATAGTTATCTCCTTTTGGGCTAACGTAGGTAACATACTTGTTGGTTTTGTGTCCATTCAGGTAACCAACTTTAACATTTGAAAAATTAAAACATTTAAAATTTGAAAGTGACCGGATTAACTAACTCGACACAAAACAAACAAGTTTGATACCTGCTTTAATATTAAAATGAGTCCGTTACATAACGCGGTAAAATGGTGTAAGTTTGTTGCTGATTATTAGCTTCAACCCTAAATAAAAAAGCAGTGATTTACATTTCCTAATTTTAAAATATCGTGTGAAAAAACAAAGATAATATAATACGGAGTAATATATGCATGGTTGTAAAACTTGACCAACTCGGCGAGTACTCGTAACTCGGGTGTGGTCCGAGGCGAGTCGGTCTAATTTGGACTGAAAATTCGGTCAACTTCGATCAAGGTAAAAAACTCGGAAAAACTCAGAAAAAATCGGTCAAACTCGGGATTACTCGGTCAAAGTTCTTGGTCAACTTTTTAATATTTTTTAAAATTAGAGTTTTTAATTCAATTAAATATTTGTTTAATTTCTTTTCCTTCTATCTCACTCTTTAATATTTTTTACCAACAATCTTCACTCTCTGATCTATACGTAAACATATAATTTTAAAATTTATCATCTACTCGTAAGAAAGTTGATTCGAAAACTCCTCGGGTCGTACCGAGTACTTCCCTCTAGCGAATTAAACACCTTAAATGTCATTTAAGTAACAATTTACGTATCTCATTCGTCAAATCGTGTCTATAAATAAATAGGGTATGGTGGTTTCAAAAAGGCATCTAAATTCTGCGTTAGAGTTAAGTTATCTCTCAAGTCCCCCAAATTTTGTACTATAGTCTTAACCCTAACTCAAGATTCCGATCATGTCGTCCAAACAAGGTACTCACTCCTTCATCTTCTTCGTACTCTAATTTGTTGATCAGTTTCTATAAATCAGATTAATTAACTAAAATTGCTATTTGTGCAGGTGGAAAGGCGAAGCCTTTGAAGGCACCAAAAGCTGAGAAGAAAGAATACGATGAGGTATAATATACAATTATACATATACATATATATAATATATCATATAATATGTGTGTGTGTGTGTGTTCTGTTGATTGCTGCTGCTTTCCTTTTTTTTTTTTTTTTTTTAACTGTTTGTATTTATGTCTTAAAACTTAACCTTTTAGTTGATGCAGCTAACTTTACAACCTTAATATTTTATATTATGAAAGTCAGTGTAATTATCTTGATGTAATTTTGTTTCATTATATAAGAATGGAGGCTATGTATAATCTAGATATTATAAATCCAAACAATTGATTGCAACCCTGACCCTGTGATGTAAGTGATATTAGCTTGGATTTGTTAGAGATGATATCGGTAAAGCATGTGAATATCATATCTTCTGATTCATAATTGCTTATGTTGTCACAGACTGTCCAGCGAGTGTTCTTCTGGACGTTAGCTAGCAAGGTCTTATTAGCTATACCAAAGTAAATAAGTCAGTGATGTAAGTGGAATGTGTTATCTTGATAATTTTCAAAGATAGGTCTTTCTTTTAATAGAAGTTGTTTAATCATGAGTTGTCAAATCTTGAGCAGTATTAAGTGAATTGGTTCTTGTAAATTGATATTGATTCATCTGAGTGGCCGTGGTGTCAGCAGTTACGTGGATCAATTTCAATTTAAGAGAATTGATTCATTTACATTGCTTAGGATTGAAGATCTTGTGATTCAGCAACCTCTTATAACTTGAAGGATCGGATTGAAGAACAACCTTCGACTAATGCACAGAAGATTATCGAGAAGGATTGAAGGAAATTATGAAGAGAAAGTTACTGTATGCATATCCCTCTTCTTTCTAGTGACACCTGCTTGCTAGGTTGAAGCGTCTAATACACCCAATCTCCCACCTTAAACTCTTTTCTTGACATGTCAGCCGCCTGCTTTGCGTCTTATCCTATTTTGGGTGTTATGCAAGTAAAATTTTGGAATTTTAAAGGTTTTTCTTGGATTAATGATTTATGTATCTTCTGTCCATCTTACTTTCCTCTAGTAGGTTTCAGAATTTATTGAATAGGGTTGTCTATACAATACTTTATATGGTGGTACGAAAATTCAGTAAGACGTAACTGTTTTGCTAGTCAGCCGGTTTCACAAAGCACATACATCTCAAGTATCACTCTAAACACCTTTTTGAGACTTGTGGCATGCTTTGTTTAAATTGGTATTGGGAATGAGAATGGTAAAGGAATGCAAAGTAATGGAATGCGGGGCTATATTCATTCCTTCATTTCACTAGGTAATGTTCAACTACCCACTTTGGGAGTCTTCCAACCACTGTATTCGTTACCATATCTTAGTATCTAAACCTCCTAACCAAGCACCCCCTTAATTTGTCCAATAGTTTAGGGATGGTAGGAGCTAGGCAACCTTTATACTACCCCTTGAAGTGTCATTTTAATCCTCTCAAAAATGAGCTTGCACAGATCTTATCTTTTTAAGGTACATTAGACTTGGGAAATCCATGCAGTTAAAAAATGTTGTCTAAGTAAGATTGAGCTATTTTGTTTCTTTGAATGGCTGACTTAGTGCTATAAAGTTTGTCTGTGAATACTCACCATTAGACGTAACAAATCGTCAGTGAAGTCCATTGTTATACCTCCTATATTCCATTTGTTGTGGGTAGTGCCTGTATAAACTGTGGAGAAGATACAGTATGTTACTTTCACCTTTGACAAACACTACAGTTTCTTATGTAGTTAGTTATTGTCCCCTGTTAGGTCATTAAGTGAATATTTGTCAACTCGGTCTCTGTTTTCTCTTCTATGACTGCATCTTTCTAATTCTATACATCCATATCCTCTAGTTCAATGTGATAAAACTGTGGTTTTCTACACTCCCAGTCTTGCACCTGTGGCCTACTATCTCAAAGTAGGATAATCCTTGCAATTATAAAATTCTGCGGTGGTTCCAAACCTTGTGTGTTTGATTGTTTTGGTTGAAAGGTGTTGTTATCTTTGACTCTTGGGTCAAATGTTGGGTTAGAAAGTAAGGGTAGCGTAGTGAAGGTTTCATTATTTTTTAATGTTTTTGTTTCTTTGGTTTCGGCTTCTTGCATTTTTCCAAGACATTAAGCTTATTGCAATGTTTGAGGATTGGACATTATCACTTGTAATTTTATTTCGTCATCCAAACCAGCTAGGAAACAGCTCAAGGCATATCCAGAAAATCGCGATAGTCTATTAGTTATCTTGTCATAATTTACAGTTTCCCCTATTTAAATCATACAAAAGACGTACCCTAACTCATTAATGCTGTTATATAAAAGGAAATTTATAACCTTTTATCAATTGATTGTAGCATGAAGTTCTAGTTTTTTTACTGTAAATGGACGATTTTCCTTTCAACCTTAGTTGTAAACTATGAGTAGATCTTCACATCATTCGTCGTTGTAGTTGAAAATAGAAGAGAACGCAATGAGCTTAATATACTAGAATAATGCTTAAATTTTGATTACACGAGTTATAGTACTATACTAGTGGCGATGTAGGAGTTTGTATGCATGAAATGTTCACTTTGGGCGACGTTTGGCCGGGTTTGATTCGACCCGTTTGAGATAAATCATAATCTTTACCTGTCTGGCATCAGTTGTGATTTTACAAATTCATGTATAAGTAGTAACTCAAATTTGCTTTTGCAGGTTGATAAGGCCAACATTCAAAAGAAAAAGGATGAAGAAAAGGTGAGTTTTTGTTTTGTTGTAATATGCGTCTAGTAACTTGGCTGTAGGCATTGAAACATTGCTAAATTCTGAATGTGCATGTTTTGCAGGCACTTAAGGAGCTTAGAGCAAAAGCTCAAAAGGGAGCACTAGGAGGTGCTGGTCTGAAGAAAAGTGGAAAGAAATGAGGTATTACTTGCAGAACTGAAGTTGCTGCGTATAATATGATGTGATTAGTGAATGTTGTCCCTAATATATTTGGTTACATGTTAGCCAAAATTCAGTACTCAGACCTTTTAGAATTTGTTATGGCATTGAATCTTCTGTAATAATCGTCCTTTGATATTTGGTGTTGATGGTGTTTTGGTTCTTTGATGATTTGGTTTCTGCGTTGTTTTAGTTGTGTTGTTATTCTGTGATCGGAGGTCACTTTCGGATTATTCTTTTCTGGGTTTAAAATGCAAATGTGTTAGAAAATTATATATATTAGGCGAACTTGTTCGTGCTTTGGGTTGATTTTATTTTTGTAAGAAACTGAACCCTAACCAAGAAAGTTTGGTTGTATAGGATTTGGTAACCTTTTAGTGTTATCTCGGTTTTGGCCTACAACTCGGTTAGTTTTGGTCATCTATGCAAATTAAAGATCTCATCCATCCTAAAACCTCATGCTATCGGCCGTGTTGCAACCATCTTGAATTATCTCGGTGTCTTTTTTTGACTGATTATTATTACAAAAATCGTCTCCTATTTACATGGGCAGGCTTTAGTTTCGGGCGCATTCTCCAGCCCATTTTATCAGGCTTCAATAGATAGTAAACAAATGTGCCCAACTGCCCATAATTCAGTTTCTAATCTTTTATGTCATGTTACAAAGGTAATTCGTGTTATCATTTACACATAAGAACATTTCCAATTTTGTCTTCAACCCATGTTCATCCAACAAAATCGGTTTCAATAAAAACAAGGAGTTTTGCCACAAAAAAAAAAAAAAGAACACAAAACAAATAGATGAAATTTGAACCGTATCAAATAAGCAAAACCAAGAATAAAGCTTATCGTAGGAAAGGTTTACGGGATGGATTTCTGGCCCGGGTTTCTTGCAAGTAGTTGGGGTAGAGAATTTGTTGCAGGAGGATTTGGGGGAATCGCAGGAGTTGTAGCCGGACATCCACTAGATACGGTTAGAATCAAACAACAAAGCGGTCGAGGTGGTTCAGCATATAACATTCTTAGAAATGTTGTGGCTAAAGAAGGAACGCTTGCTCTGTATAGAGGCATGGGTGCCCCTCTTGCCTCGGTTACCTTTCAGGTTGATAAACCTTACCCATTTATCTTCATTGTAAAAATCTGTTTAAAACGTTTTTCTCGAGGGAAAAACTTCCTCTTTTACGTTTCTTGAATTCCTTTATAGCGGGGCTGATTAGGGTTGCCAGTTATCTAACCTTTTGGAAAAACGTAGAAAGTCGTATATAAAAAGTTTTATGTTGGGGATGGTAACCCAAAATGTTAGTTTGAACTTATCATCTTCTTTCACATCTTCTACATTAACGATTTACAATGTCCGGCTGCAGAATGCATTGGTTTTTCAATGCTACGCGTCATTGTCACGAGCATTAGACCCATATATACCAACGACAGTACCTTCTTCATTCGAAACCGTTGCTCTAGGAGGCACCGGTGCTGGTGCCATACAAAGTCTCGTTATAACACCCATCGAACTCTTAAAAATCCGACTACAATTACAAAACCAATCCACCGAAAAAGGTCCATCAAAGGTTGCCAAAAACATCATAAAAACCGAAGGTTTGAAAGGCATGTTTCGAGGGTTAACCATCACAATCATACGAGATGCACCATCATATGGTGTCTATTTTTGGACATACGAATACGCTCGAGAGAAACTTCACCCAGGATATCGAAAAAATGGCCAAGAAAGCTTGTCGACAATGATCGTTGCCGGAGGTCTAGCTGGTGTTAATAGTTGGATTTGTTGTTATCCGGTAGATGTGGTTAAAACAAGACTTCAAGCTCAAACACAAGATTCGTCTATCAAGTATAATGGGATCGTGGATTGTTTTCGTAAGAGCCTTAGAAACGATGGGCCCGGCGTGCTATATCGGGGACTCGGAAGTACAGTTTGTCGTGCTTTTGTTGTCAACGGGGCTGTTTTTACTGCTTATGAAACAACGTTACGTTGTCTTTTAAACAACGATAACTAAACCGATTACCAAAAAACCACGACAAAAGCAATGTAAATATATGTAAAAAATGTTGGGAAGTTTTAGTCTATGACTCATTCGTAGATTTAGTATTATGTTTTGATTTGCTAGTGCTTAATAATCCCTAATTTGTAGGGAAATCTGTTTTGAATTTTTCTTAGCCACGTTGTTAGTTGTGCAGCACGTGGATGCACTATGTTGAACTTTTCTTATCTTGTATGGCTATATATAGCCTCATTTGCTAATCAATAAACTTAAGTTTTAGAGCTATCAAAGTGAGTGATTCCAATTCAGTTCATAACACTGGTATCAGAGCCATCACGGAGGCCTGATTTTGAGTGAGTATTAAAGAAATACACGAGAGAAAGAGAGATGACAGAAGGAAACGAGAAGCATACTAGTCCTAGCATTCCTATGTTCGATGGCTACTACGAACACTGGGCAAAGCTAGTGGAGAACTTTCTGCGTTCTAAGGAGTATTGGCACCTTGTGGAGAATGGTGTGCCTAGATCGGGCCCGAACGTAAATGAGCAGAAGTTGAAGGACTTGAAAATAAAAAATTATCTTTATCAAGCAATCCCTCGAGAAATTTTGGAGACGATCGTAGAAGACGACACATCAAAACAAATATGGGATGCAATGAAACAGAAGTATCAAGGCTCGTCAAAGGTTCGACAGGCACAACTCCAAGCATTGAAAAGAGAGTACGAGTTGCTAAGCATGAAAGAGGGCGGAAAAGTTGACAGCTACTTGTCAAGAACTCTAGCTGTGGTGAACAAGATGAAGATCCATGGTGAGATAATGGAGTCAAGTGCAGTTGTGGGGAAAATTCTGAGATCAATGACGACCAAGTTCAATTATGTCGTTTGTTCAATAGAAGAATCGCACGATATAAACTCTTTAAGCATTAACGAGCTTCATGGGAGTTTACTGGTCCATGAACAGAGAATGCAGGGGAAGGAAGATGAGGAACAAGCATTAAAAGTTGTAACAACTGTCGAAGCATCGGGAGGAAAGGATGAAGTTAGGTTCGGTGTAAGAGGTCGTGGTCGTGGAAGTTTTAGAGGATGAGGAAGAGGACGAGGAAGAGGTTTTAACAAAGCCACCATTGAATGTTACAACTGCCACAAGTTAGGGCATTTTCAATATGAATGTCCTTACTATGCTCATTATGCCAACGAGGTTGAGTTTGATGATGTTGAAATGTTGCTCATGTCTTACGTTGAATTACAAAATTCAAAAGGGGAAGCAGTATGGTTCTTAGATTCGGGCTGTAGCAACCACATGAGTGGAGACAAAGGGTGGTTTGTTGAGCTAGATCAATCATTCAGGCACTCGGTAAAACTAGGAAATAATTCAAAGATGGCAGTTATGGGAAAAGGAAGTATAAGAATGCAAGTTGAAGGCAGAACTCATATGATCACCGAGGTATTTTACATTCCCAAATTAAAGAATAATTTACTTAGCATTGGGCAGTTGCAAGAGAAAAGACTAGCCATATTAATTCAAGACAATGTTCTTAAAATCTATCACTCGAGTAGTGGTTTGATTTTGCAAACAATAATGTCCACGAATCGGATGTTTGTATTATTTGCTACTTTACCCGCTGAAGCTTCAAAATCTCACTGTCTCCAAGCATCATCATCAAATAATTTAGATACAAACTTATGGCATAAAAGGTTTGGTCATCTCAACATGAAAGGGTTGCGTACTTTGTCGTATAGAAAGATGGTCACCGGGCTGCCTATTCTCAAGGCAAGTTCCAAGGTGTGTACCGGGTGTGTTGTGGGGAAACAACATCGTGACGTTTTTCAAAAGTTAAGCACATGGAGAGCCACTCAACCGTTGCAACTAGTACACTCAGACATTTGTGGTCCAATCACTCCAGAATCGAACAACCAAAAAAGGTATATACTTACATTTATCGATGATTATAGTCGTAAGATGTGGATATATCTTTTAAATGTTAAGTCAGAGGCGTTCTTGATGCTTAAAAGGTTCAAGATTATGGTGGAAAAGGAGATAGGCAATTACATTTGTTGTTTGCGTACTGACCGAGGTGGGAAATTTACCTCATTTGATTTTAATGAGTTTTGTAGAATTAATGGGATCCGTAGGCAACTTACTGCAGCCTACTCTCCACAACAAAACGGTGTTGCGGAGAGAAGAAACCGAACCGTAATGAATATGGTACGATGCATGCTTAATGATAAAGAAGTCCCGCTAGAGTTTTGGCCTGAGGCTGTAAATTAGGCAGTGCATGTTTTAAATCGATGTCCAACATCAGCGGTGAAAGATAAGACACCAGAAGAAGCATGGAGTGGACTAAAGCCTTCAGTTGAGCACTTCAAAGTATTTGGGTGTGTTGGACATGCTCACATACCTGATGTCAAACGAAAAAAATTGGACAACAAAAGTTTCAAGTGTGTATTTCTGGGAGTTAGTCACGAGTCCAAAGCTTACAGAATGTTTGATCCAGCATCAAAGAAAATTGTTATAAGTCGTGATGTAGTGTTTGATGAGGAAGAAAAGTGGAGTTGGGAAAAGAAAAAACTCAAAGATGATGTTCTCATACGGGATGATAAAGATGAAGATTACACTGGTGGTGAATCAAATGTGGAAGCTCATGAAGAACATATCGCAACTAATGGGTCAAACACATCTAGTCCACCTAATGAAGAAGAGAACGAAAAAGAACATAACGCAAATGTCAACTCGGGTACCCAAAGTTCAGGAGGTCCACCTCAAGGGTGTATTAGAAGACAGCCTGCATATTTGGAAGACTTCGTAAGTGGTGAAGGTCTGTCCGAAGAAGAAGAAATGCAAGAGTTGGCCATGTTTGCTTCTACAAATGATCCAATAAATTTTCAAGAAGCATTCAAGTACCCGAAATGGAGAGATGCCATGGATTTGGAAATGCAAGCTATTGAAAGGAATGGGACATGGGAGCTCACTGAATTACCGAAAGGAGCAAAAAAGATAGGGGTTAAGTGGGTTTTTAAGACAAAGTTGAACGAGAAGGGAGAAGTGGATAAATGTAAAGCCCGATTGGTAGCGAAAGGATATACGCAACAAGCTGGAATTGATTATACTGAGGTTTTCGCTCCTGTTGCTCGTTGGGACACTATTAGACTGATTCTTGCACTTGCAGCTAGCAGGGATTGGAAAGTCTATCAACTTGATGTGAAAGGTGCATTCTTGCATTGAGAAATTAGTGAAAAAGTGTATGTTGAGCAACCCGAAGGTTATGAAATCAAAGGAGCAGAGGGTAAAGTGTATCGCTTGAAGAAAGCATTATACGGGCTTAAACAAGCCCTTTGTGCATGGTTCGGCAAAATAGAGGCTTACTTCATTAAAGAAGGATTTGAAAGATGTTTAAGTGAGCCTACTTTGTTCGTAAAGAGAGGTAAGACCGAAGAAATTCTCATTGTTAGTCTTTACGTTGATGATCTTATATTTATAGGAAATAATGATAAAATGTTTGAGGACTTCAAAAGGTCAATGATGCAAGAATTTGATATGTCTGATCTTGGATTAATGAAGTACTTTCTTGGTGTGGAGGTGATTCAAAACTCATCAGGCATCTTCATAACTCAAAAGAAATATGTCAAAGAGATATTGGAAAGATATGGAATGAGCCACTGCAATCCAGTCAAGAATCCAATTGTTCCCGGTTGTAAGCTTACAAGAGATGAAGGTGGTGTGAAAGTAGACACTACCGTTTACAAACAGATGGTTGGAAGTCTCATGTATCTTACTGCCACTAGGCCCGATGTTATGTATGTAGTGAGTTTGTTAAGTCGATTCATGGAGTCACCGACGGAGTTGCATCATCTTGCTATAAAACGGGTGTTTCGTTACTTAAAAGGAACAATTGAGTTGGGAATTTTGTATAAAAGAGGAGGAGAGGATAAATTGATCGGTTACTCAGATTCAGATTATGCTGGGGACCTCGATGATCGAAAAAGTACATCAGGCTATTTCTTTAAACTAAGTTCAGGTGCAGTAGCATGGAGTTCCAAGAAACAACCGGTGGTGAGTCTATCCACAACTGAAGCTGAGTTCATTGCAGCTGCAGCTTGCGCATGTCAGAGTGTGTGGATGATGAGGATACTCGGGAAACTGGGACTTGATCAAACTCGATGCATTATTCTCTACGATAACAATTCTACTATTAAATTGTCAAGAAATCCAATCATGCATGGAAGAAGCAAACACATTCATATTCGTTTTCATTTTCTTCGAGACTTGATAAAAGATGATGTGATCAAGTTGGAGCATTGCGGTACAAAAGATCAATTAGCTGATGGTATGACCAAGCCTCTCAAGCTGGATATGCACATGAAGATGCGAGAGCTGCTGGGACTATGCTTTAGCCACGAGGTAAACTAACTGCTGGAACACTTCCAGTAGGTTAGTTTAAGGGAGGATTGTTGGGAAGTTTTAGTCTATGACTAATTCGTAGATTTAGTATTATGTTTTGATTTGCTAGTGCTTAATAATCCCTAATTTGTAGGGAAATCTGTTTTGAATTTTTCTTAGCCACGTTGTTAGGTGCAGCATGTGGATGCACTATGTTGAACTATTCTTATCTTGTATGGCTATATATAGCCTCATTTGCTAATTAATAAACTTAAGTTTTAGAGCTATCAAAGTGAGTGATTCCAATTCAGTTCATAACAAAAAAATTTTATGTATATATAACAATGTGTTATGTTTTTGTAAACGTTAAGAAATTTGATGTACAAGTCACCTCCCTAACGTTGTCAGTAAACTTGTGATAAGTGGTTCCGTTTTATAGTTATTGTCATGTACTATACCTGTGTTATAGATCTTGGATTTGTAATGTATGTTTTTTTTTTCTTTTATTAATTGAGTCACAATGAGCGTTTTAATGTTAGAAATTAAGTTGGATATAGAGTTCAATCGAATCGAAACCAATGTGATTCATGTGAGTTAACGTGTAGTTTAGCGGTCGATATGATTTTCGATCCTAAAAGTTTGTAATTCTAATTCGAGATGTTTTAACCGTTTAAACAAACTCGAATATGATTTGAGGATGTTCATATTCGCAGATTGAAAGTGATTGTTTGACACATAAAATTAAAGTAGTTGTAAAACATGGCTTTGAGCGAAAATGAAAGAAAAGGTAGTTAGGATATAATATTTAATGATGAGCAGAAAATGCAAATTGTCGATATGTCCGAGTGGTTAAGGAGACAGACTCGAAATCTGTTGGGCTTTGCCTGCGCAGGTTCGAATCCTGCTGTCGACGTTCTTTTTTTCTTTTTCATTATATTTATATTTATTTTTTTGTTTATCATTTATTTAATTTCGTTCTTGCACATATATAATTTGTCGACTAAATTTTCTTCTCGTTTATCGTGTATAGCATATGAATTCAGTGTGGTCCTTCGGAAAGGGTAGCATCGAATCCAATGGTTTCTTGGTTAGAGTTATCCATGTGGATATTTTGTACACAAGATTGCATATGGAAAACAATCTCTGAAATTTGTGATAAATGATGTATAAAATGGTGATTTTGAAGATAATCATATTAGAAAGAGGGAATATATGGTTAGAATCAATATACTATACTCACCCTGACTCATACATAAAATCAGAATATTAGTCAAATCTAAATATCAGTTGGTGAATCAAGTTATATTTAAGCCAAATATTATACAAGTAGTCCTTGAAAAAAATCCTCACTCGACAACTCCGTCCTTTCCGTCCTTTCTTAGGTGAGCTAAGTGAGAACGAAGTCATCTCTCTTGATTAGATTTTCCCGGAAAGACGGAAAGGCCCCTTTCGATCATAAAATTTATTCGAACGTTAATAACCAGTAGCATTAATATCGGTCTATACAACCCGCTTTGAAAAACATATGTGATAGAAAATCAGTAATTAATCTTAATTATTATCATTAAGAGTATTTAGTGAATAAAATTTGTGTTTAGAAATGATCATCTCCATTGAATATTGTTTGTGATTTTGTGTTGCAGGTAAATAATTTCCTTTTTTTACTTTCCATTTAATTAAACTTTTGAATATCATCATTATCATGTATTATATATGTTCGTAGTAATAACATACACCCCACGTTCCCTCCATCCCTCTTCTAACAACCATTTTTTCCATCTTTCCAAAAACACATTGCATTTCTTTCTCTACAAGGAAACAATACATCATCATCAATCTCATTTTTGATTCACCTTTTTTGTTATTTTTGTTCAAACCTTTCACATTGTGTGTTCAACTTTCGTGCTCGAATTCGGTAATAGTTTGAGCTATACATACACATACAAGAAAATAATGGAAGAGGATAAATCAGATTTGGATCCTGAACTTGAATCCATATATGCAGGTTATTACAATGTGTTTCATTTGTTATATTTATTTTATTTTATATTTTTTTGGGGAATTTTGATAAATTGATTTTGTGTGTTTTTGTATTTGAATAATAGATATGGAATTGATGAAGGAGAGGTTTGGTAAGTTGCTATTGGGTGAGGATATGTCAGGTGGAGGAAAAGGTGTTTCGTCGGCTTTGGCATTGTCGAATGCCATCACGAATCTAGCAGGTAATCGGGTAACTTCATTTGCAATTATTTGTTTTCATTTATCGTGTCGAAATGATAATTTTGGATGTCAGACATGTTTGAAAAGAAGGCCTCTTAGAGTTATGTTGATGAATGGGGTTCGAGAGAAAAGTACTCTTATGAACAATATATATTAAGTGTAAGGAAAATTCTGCAAACGGGTCCAAATGCACTATTTTTTACACATGACGCATCCGTTTTTGGGTGCATCGAAGTATAAAAACTGGTGAATAAGTACACGGGTAGCACCAGAATCCTTCTACACTTTTCTCCATAACAACCCATTTTTTTCCATGTATTGATGATACATTTGGAACTGAGGATATAGAAGTTTTGTATTGCATTATTTTTCTGTGCCTTTGCTTGAAAAACCATAAGACATTTAAAAAAAAAGAAGGAAAGAGCTTTTGTGAAATAGGAGTAAATAGTCAAAATATAGCTTAAATGATTGGCTAGATACATAATTAGAATCAGTGTTGTTGCAGCTGATATGGAACTCATTTTACACTACTAGACATTTAGACGAAGTCATTAACATTGTATTAAGTAGATAACATGGGTAGTCTAATATTAACTGGACCAAATTGAGTTTATCATACAACATAAGAGTTTCTTAAAATTATGCTTTACAGCTTCTGTATTTGGAGAAATCTCTCGCTTAGAGCCTATGCCACCTGATAGTAAAGCAAGGTGGCGTAAAGAAATCGATTGGCTGTTATCTGTCACAGATCACATTGTTGAATTTGTGGCTTCCAAGCAAAATACAAATGGCGTAACAATGGAGGTACCTAGTTCTTTTGTGTTTTGTCTCTAAAATTTGAAAATTAGCTGATTCGTAAAATTGGTACAGATAATGGTTACAAGGCAACGAAGCGATGTGCATGTGAATATTCCAGCACTAAAGAAGCTTGATGCAATGCTCATGGTAAGAAATGACAATTTTATGTTTCACAATTATTGCTTGCAATTAGAGAAAACATATGCTTTTATGTTTCTTTGTGTGAACATAGGATTGTTTAGATAATTTTAAGGATCAGAATGAATTTTCCTACGCGTCTAAAGATGATGTATCAAAATCAAAGAAGAAAAGAGAGGAAGATAAGTGGTGGTCACCAACTCCAAAAGTTCCACCAAACGGTTTATCTGATATTACAAGAAAATGGTTGCTATTTCAAAAAGACTCGGTGAACCAAGTACTTAAAGCAGCCATGGCTATGAACGCTCACATTCTTACCGAAATGGAAACCCCCGAAAGTTACATCGAGGCCCTCCCCAAGGTAAGTGTCTCAAAATTTATTTTTTCTTTTTTATTGTTAATAGGAAAATGATAACAACAGCCCTTAGGACTGTCTTTAAAAATAGTTTTTTTGCTTAACATAGTTGTAATGTATGGTTACAGATAATGAATTGTTGGTGGTTAGTCGTTAATGTACCACTACTGCTTCTTTACAGTCTTAAGGCTGTCATTAACAAAACCCTATCATTATTAGTTTTATTATTTTTTGTATGAGAATGAGTTGATTATCGCATTGTTGGTGCATTTTGTGGCAGAATGGACGTGCAAGCCTAGGAGATTCGATCTATAAAAATATTACTGTTGATCACTTTGATCCAGATTATTTTCTTTCTGCTATGGACTTATCATCGGAGCATAAAATTCTTGATCTCAAGAACAGAATTGAGGCATCAATTGTGATATGGAGGAGGAAAATGACAAATAAAGATGGAAAATCAGGATGGGGTTCAGGTGTGAGTTTGGAGAAGAGAGAACAATTTGAAGATAGAGCAGAGACGATATTGCTTATACTGAAACATCGCTACCCTGGTATCCCGCAATCTGCACTCGACATCAGCAAAATTGAAAACAATCGAGTAAGAAACTTTCACACCTACTTTTACTCTTTGAACTAAAATGGGTCACTTTCGGTAATATATTATCTTCAACAGGTCAAACGGGTGAAATTTAATGTTTTTTTTCTTTTTTCTTTTTTGCTTAATTGAAACGGGCCAAAAGATGCCCCAAGTGTATTGAAAAATTAATTCACTTATGAATGAGCAATTCTGTTTATGTTTCATGAACAGATCCTAAATAAATCAAATGGGTCAAATGGTTAAAAGTCAACCAAAATGAGTTTTAATGCTTAAACTGCGTAAATCTGTTTATCAATAATACGTAATAGTATTAATGAAATATCATATTTGATATACTAGTTATTTATATGTGATCAAAATTTAGAGAAAAATTGTTTTAGGCCGACCTGTAGAACTCTTATCCATTTTGACCTGTTACCTAATTCACCCCTTTGCTCAGATCCTCCAAAATCGCTTTATTTTCAAAATGTAGATTATCATGTTGCTACTTTTCAAAAGATGCATAAAAATGGCAGGTGTTGTTGGGTCAACCTGTGAAATTAACTTGACACGTATAAGAAATTACCCATTTTGACCCATTACTCAACTTGTCACACCTACTCATGCAGGATATTGGACACGCCATTCTTGAGAGCTATTCAAGAATACTAGAAAGCTTAGCACACAAAGTGATGTCACGAATTGAAGACGTAATGCACGCAGATAATCTTGTACAAAATCCATCAGGAGAATCTAAAAGAAACCCTCTTAAAGATTCAGCATCAATGGCATCAGGAAAATTCCCTAATGCAAAAGAAGAGTTAGAAAAGATAAATTTTTCAGATGCACCAACTTCAATGACTTTATCCGATTTCATGGGTTGGACTTTAGAACACGAAAAGGACTCAAAAGATGAGTTATCAAATGGAAATGAATCTCAACCGTTGACAAAACAATCGTCGGCCGCAAACAGCAAGAAACTTACGTATTTAGAAAGGCTTGAGACTTTAGGAGGAAGAAGTCCATCAACACACAAGTGACAGAAAAAGTCCATTAGATTATAGAGATGAAGTTTCATGTGTAAATATTCAGACCTACATAGAGTCTGTAATTTGTTCATGTGTAAATATAGGAAGTACAAAAGCGCTTTACCAAACAAGTGCTAATCTTGTACAACATGCTACATAAACTTTCACTTCAGTAAAAGTATATGGTTATCCTAAAGAATCTTCTCAACTTTCATCTCAAAACCGTTCAATAGAGGTGGCAAATGGGCTGGTTGAGTAGCTGAAACAAATATTGTCCTAAAATATAATTTATTAGTGTGTCAAATGCGATTGCAAAATTATATCATTTGGATAAAACTTTAACTACTGGATAAATTGATATAGGTACACTTTGGGAGACTTTCAACCCCTTTGAACGTTTCGTTTTTCTCCATTTTTCATATATAGTTAAGCCTAAAAAAGAAACACATGGTTGCTAATTGAAACGGATGATATGGTACTCGAACTAAAGAACTGATGAAGTACCCAAGTTGCATATAATAAAAAATATTTTAATAACTGAACAAGTCTTGGAGCAGGTATCATCTGGCGTACTTACAAGTAATAATTCAGATACATTTAAAGCATACTAATAAGACTGGAGATAGTTGACCAAATTAGATCTTGCCACGTGGACCAAGCTTCGGTTTTTGTTGTGGGCCCTTCACGATTGGTAAAACATCTCCGGTGGCAGTGGAGCTGAAGTAAGCAAGAGTTGAACCACCTCCTAGTAACAAAAATTTGAGCAACAATCCTCTCTTGGTAAAAGGTGCAGCGAATGTTTCAAAGAACTTGCTCTGCAAACAAAACGCACATAACCTTAGGCATATTTTATAAGGGATCACTATCACTACATAATTTAATGTAATCCTAATATTACAATCCTCATCATCTCTTCTACTACAAAAATAAATGTAAATGTGATATGTATGGTGTTTGAATATGTGTCAAACTTTACCCAAAATTCTATCAAATGTATCAAACTTTCAATTATTGCTATTGTATCTATTTGATAACTTTTTCATTAGGTAACCCGTAACTTTTTTGCAGCCATGTATGCTGCCAAGTCATTAAAACCAGTGCCACATCACCATTTACAATTCATAAGAGGTCATATACATACAACAGCAATACTTAAAATTCGATACATCTAATGCAAACTTTTAAAGTTGGATACATAGAATACAATTTTCTGTAAACTTATATTGCAGACTTTTGCAAATGTTTCATTTAGGCAGTAGATGGAATACCTGGAGAGGATTGTAAGGTGATGGAGCATCAGAACCATAGACATCCCATTGACCAGTAGTATTACCCAAATCTTCCAAATCAAAATACACACTTTTGTCACCGTATTTAGCTACTACTGCACCAGCTCTGCAGTTTCAAGATTTCCCCAAAATAACAAAATTCGTTAAAAAATATTTAGCAAATTAAATCCTCACTTTGTACCAAACATTTCCAACATAAATTGAGTATGAAGGACTTATATAATTTAAGACATGGTGTAATAAACACACAGTAAAATCACCTGTAAGAAGTGGGTCTGAAACTGAGGTGAGAAGGCTTGATGCACAGCTTAGTTCCAGCAAGAGAACTGCCACCAAGGCCCTTAACTGTAGCGGCAGCTGGTGCACATGTTGCAAGAGATGCCATTTTTCTAATAAATTAGAACTCACAACAATGCTTCTACTAAATTTGTGTTTTTATGGTCAATTGAACTGATTCAAGAAACTACTTTGTGTGGCTTTTGATATTTTGTTGCATGGATCTTGATATGCCATGTGGCTAATGTTGTTGGAAGGAGAAAGATATGGTGCTTGACCAATTAGGAGTTGCCATGTGGGTTGGAGTTGGATAAGCCTATCTCATCTCATGTATCAATTATTTCAAAACGTTTCGAAGTTAAATTTACTTTTTTTTTCGATTTATTATATGAGTGCATATAGCTGCTTTTGAAGTTAAATTTGAGTTGTTAAATTTACTTTTTTGTCAACATAGATTGTCTTGGTGGATTAGAATTATAAAAACATCAAAGCTGATAAATGATAAAATGGTACTTATAGTGGCCTTGTAATATGTTAAATGAGTTTGGATTAAATTAATTAAGTAATGTTGTCATCATAATTTTAATAAGCTGACAAATTAGCAACTAAACTATAGTGTTTTTTGGGAGTGCATACAGTTTCTTTATAAGAAGTCTTTGTTTTTAATTTATAAGCATTAAAAAAGTAAGGGCTTGAAAGAAGTAAGAGTTTATTTAGAGGGTGTTTGCGAATGCAATTTGAAAAGAAGTCTTTAAATTGCACTTTCTTCGTAGAAAAACACAAATAATCATATATATATATATATATATATATATATATATATATATATATATATATATATATTTTGTCTAAAACGCAAATAAATAATCAAAGAGGCCTTCTACACAATTCCAAATATCCCCAACCTTATTTATTTTATTGTGAAATATAGATGTTAATTTAAACTACTACAATCACAAAAGTGATTGTCTCCTATTCCTTTTAAAAAAATAGTCCAAATGGTTAACATGAAGTATCTCTATACAGGAGGTCATGACTTCAAAACTTAGGGTCTACATATTTTGGTGTAACATTAAATTAAAAGTCTTCAAGTAAAATTGTACAAGAATGAGGGAGGTGTTGATGTAACAAAGACATGGGTACGGTGTATTGTGTGTGATCGACCTTTTGTCAATCAACCCACTATTATAAAATTAAAATAATAATTAGTTTTAAGTATGAAATAAAAAAACTCACTGCTACAACAAAATAGTTGTGCAATTTGACTAGAGGTTACCACTAGAATAACATAAAAGAAATTATTAATTCAGATATAAACTGTAAAAATATATGTTCCTGCTGTTATATCTTAACCTTAATGTAACATAATATGTGACACCATATAAGTCTCTCTAACAACAAAGAAATTTAGGTATGTAAATTAACATGCTAACTTTCATATATTTAACGATTCATTGATTAAAATATTTATTAAAAAACGTACTTATTCTCGCCTACTCGTTAAATCACAAAGTCTAATCCAACCAACTAGGAGTTGATAATTTAACCACTTGTAGATCAAATAAAATCGGATGTCATTTATACCAATTTTTTACTATAATTAAATTAAATAAAATCACTTCTTTCTGGTGTTTATAGATGATGATTGAATTTTGTATTTTAAAAAAAAAATAGAAGTAAATAAAGTTGGAGATGCGGGGGATCGAACGCCGTGCCTCTCGCATGCAAAGCGAGCGCTCTACCATTTGAGCTACAACCCCTTTATGTTTATTTAATTTATAAAATAAATTTAATTGTTTCTTACATAACCGACAATTATTGTGGGTCTTTTGAAACTATAGCTCTTCAATTTCCTCTCACCAACATTAGAAAAACACACAAATTCTCTTTCGATCTTCAATTCAGTCGATACCATCAACGAATCCGGTAAATCTAATCTCAATTGCTATGTTTTCATGTTATGTGCTTCTTTTTTTTTTTTTTTTTTTTTATTTATTAATGGTAATTTGTAAAGGCGAAAACAATTAGATTCGTTACTTTTTAATATTTGTAGTTTGTGTTCATGCATGGCTTGTTTGATCTCCGATCTTCTTAAAAATTATACAATTGTTTGTTTTTTCATGTGAATTATCAGTTTTTAATTGATTCCTAATCTGGGTATGTTACAATTTAGGGCTTTTAATTATTATTATGTATATGTATATATGTATATATATATATATATATATATATATATATATATATATATATATATATATATATATATGATGAAATTAAAACTCAATTTTCTCAAGTTTTATGATTATTTGCTTTCTAATTAGAGATCATATGTAATATGTATTTTAGGAGGTTTAGGTAATTTTATGAAAAACTGTTTCAATTGTGCTATTCTTGTGAAAAAATAAAAAATAAAAATCTTTTTCTCATACTATTGTATTTGTTTATCTTGTTACTTTGTTTTTACTATATATGTTTACTACTGATATGTTTTATTGAAGTGATTACCATGGCAAATCTCCCCAAACTCGAGTTCACCGCCCTTGACATATCGGGCAAAAATTACTTCGTGTGGGCTTCCGATGTGAAAATGCATCTCATCGCAAATGGTCCTGGAGAAACAGTCGAAGAAGGAAACACCGCGTCTCTGCAGGACCGTGCCAAAGCATTGATATTTATCCGTCGTCACCTTGATAAGAACCTTAAAACCAAATACTTAACGGAAAATCCGTTAGTGTTGTTGAAAATTTTGAAAAAAAGGTATGAACACTTGAAAGTAGAAATTCTTGAAACGGCTCGCAATGAATGGAGTCGCTTGAGGTTTCAAGATTTCAAAAGTGTAAACGAGTATACCTCCGCTATAACTCTAATCAAATGTAAGTTCAACATTTGCGGAGAGAATATTGATGATAATGATATATTGGAGAAAACATACTCCACTTTTCATCCGTTGAATATGCTCCTGCAGCAGCAATATCGACTGCTTGATTTCAAGAGTTATTATAAACTCTTACCTTTACTTATCGTCGCTGAACGAAACAATCAGCTTGTGATGAAAAATCATCAATCACGAACCAATGATTATAATGCATTCCCTGAAGCGAATGTTCCACCATTTGGCTATAAACGTCAACGTGAGTCATTCCCCGAAGTGAATGCCACGTCTTTTAATTATAAACGGGGACGTTATGAGAATGGTTGTTTTAAATGTGGCTCGATTAATCATTGGTCACGTACCTGTCGTACCCCAAACCATTTAGTTGAACTTTATCAAGCATCAATTGAAAAAACAGAAAGTGTGAACACAAATTTCACCTAAAAATAATCATCAATATGTGCACTAGAAGTTGCATATTTCCTAAAGGTGGAAATGTTGAATTGATGATAAAAATGTCCACCTCAATGTGGCAATGTTGAACTGGTAATAAAACTGTCCACCTGATCCGTGTTTAGTTTCTGTTTTGTGTGTGTTAAGTGACTTAGTCCCTTTCGTTTAGTACTATGGTGTTTTTCCTATCTTTTAACTAATATAATGCTTGAATGTTCAGAACTTATGTTTGACTTTTGTTTGATTATGTTTGCTTTATTAATCGTCTGGTTATTGCTAGATTGGTGATTTTTTTTTTCTTTTTGAACAACGATTGCTCAATACACACGCATTTGTCTCCAAGAAGGTTTGAACTCGCAACATTCGAGTTTTAAAGCACTTTAATATTGCTAGCCTAAAGCCTCTTGGTTATTGGCTAAATCGGGTCAAACCCGCACCTAATTAAACTTATTTTTTCAAACTACCCTAATACGCATTCATGTTAATGGGGTTAACCGTCCCATCGATGGTAGCCTAGTGGTATGGGATATGTAACATATATGCGGAGGTCACAGGTTCAATGCTCATCGTTCTCATGTTCCTTAAACTGCGTGTTACACGATTTACCTCTTCCATGTTGACCGTGGACCTGTCGGTGGGAGGCCGCTAGAGGGTTGCTTTTATTTATTTATTTATTTTTTTTGTAATGGGGTTAACCCAATTAGAGTTAATACGGTTCGGATTGCGTTGGTTGTGTGTTGAGTCGATTTCTTTTTACACCCCTAATTGCAGTAATGTGGTTGTAAACTAGTATAGACTTATTATGTTATATTACTTACTGGTTGCTACAATACAGTATTTGTTAATAACCATAGACTATACTTTGTTGGATAAGTACAGGGTTAATTTTTCATACAATTTTTACGTAAATTGACTCACAAAAATAAGTGTTATACCTCTAATTATATGGTTGTAGCCCTTCAAAAACGTTGATAACATAACTTTCTCAATAAAATGCATAAAAACTAAAAAAAGACGGGGAAGAGTTTTATTTCAATCAGGTATCAGTTAAGCTTATGTTGATAAAACGTCGTCCATGTTTAACACAACGAACACTTTTTTATTTTTATTTTTCAGAACAACAAAGTTACAATCTAACACGCATATTGTATACAACCATCACGAATATTTACAACTCACTGTGTCAAGTGAGATTTGAACCCCCAACCTTGGTTGAAGGGTTCCTCTCATTTGGTGTCATACGTATATAAATATTGTTTTTTACATAATGTAAAAGCGACGAAATGTGTAAACCAATCAACGTCACTAACTTACACGAAAAAATTTAATATTACAGAACGTGATTAATACAACCGAAAAAAAAACCCAAATTAAGTTGTAATTATAATTAAAAAAAAACAAAAAACCAATCGATGTCACTAGCTTACACGAAAAATTTTAATATTACAGAAAATGTGATTAATACAACCGAAAAAAAAAACCCAAATTAAGTTGCAATTATAATTAAAAAAAGTAAATGGAGATGCGGGGGATCGAACCCCGTGCCTCTCGCATGCAAAGCGAGCGCTCTACCATTTGAGCTACATCCCCACTTTTGTTTATTTCAATTCTATATAATTTAATAAATCTATAAAACATAAATGCGTCAGATATTTTGTGGTGATGGATAGTGGATACACAGCTCTCGTTCTCCTGATACCCTTCGAATAATAATCTTCTGCTCTCAATTTATCTCATTTTTTCTGATAAAGTTTGCCGCTTTTTTATATTTATAATAATTTTCAGATATATACATGGCTTCTTTGATCTCCAATTTGCCATTTTCTCCTCTGTTTGCCTGTGAAAACAGACCTTTTTGCACACCAATTCACAAACACACAGTTTCAGCCACTGGAGGTACATACCAAATATGTCAAATTTAATTATTTTTTCTTTTGTTACGAAATTATTAGCTTTTAATATATTATAATATGGGTCAGTAACCTTTTTTGGATTTAATTAATTTTGTCCTGTTTCAGTTTCTGAAGTTAAACTATGCAATGTTTGTTCAGTCTATGATGGGCTTTATGTTGATTTTGTTTTATAAGATGTGTTGATTAATCATTAATGTGGTAGTGGTTATCATTGATCATTGATGTTATAATTCCCAGTAAATTAGTTGGTTTAAGTTCAGTTTTTGATTCTATACTTAATTAGATATGTATCTTTGTATGTGTATTAGGGGATGTTTGGATATAAGTTTTCAAACTGATTTTAGGCATAGTTTGTATCAACAATTTCTTAAAGGCTATACATTTTGAACCAATAAAATGAAAAGTATAATCATTTTTAGTGTTTGCCATATACTCACAAATGAATAATCACTTGAGATGCTCATCCAAATATGCACCCCTATAGTCCTTTCTTCAAAGAGTCAAAACTTTTGACTCTGTTTATTCAAATGAAGCAATTTTGTTTTTAAGATTGACATAGTCTAGTTAGTTTTTTTGTCTCCAGGATGTCTTCATTGTAATGCTTATTATGCGTTAATTCGAGACTGTCAATTTTTTAATATGAATGAAGGCGGCTCTTGTTGATTCTATAATTGAAACGGAATCTATTTGACCATCTACAAGTCAAACGGATGTAGGATTTACCAAACACTGCAAAAATATATGAATCGTCTAGTGTACAATAAGAACCACATTGATCGAACAACCATGTGTATCGTTTTGAATGTAAAGCTGCAAATTAAACACAGCCAAATTTATGTTTTGTTGAATTTTATGCTAGCATCATTTTCTTAAGCTATGAGAATATCATGCTTTTTGTATATCATTTCTTGACTACAGGACGACAAGGTCGTGTTTCTGTTACTGTAAAGGCTACAAGTGGGAGCTCCGAGTCTTCAACCTCTTTGAACATTGTTGAGTCTGTTCAAAATGTTGTAAGTCCTCCGTTAGGGCGTGTCGTGCACATAGAAGTGACAAAATGGGCGGGTTCTGTAACGGGTCAAAGGATACTTTTAGGGTAGAGGTTGACCCAAAACAGCTTTTGTCCAAAAAAATCACTTTCGTTGTAAACAATTATTGTGTCAAGTGTCAAGTATATAATACAAAAACTACACTATTTCAAGAATAATCTTTTTTTTAATATATGGTAAATGACACAAAAAGGTACTCAAACTATTTTTGATCAATTTTAGGTATCCAAGTTTTTCTATCACCAGGATGTTCTTACCTTTTGAAGCATCAAGAGACCAAAAGAAGAAGAAACTTGTAGGACAGCTGTGGGACTACATTATTGTGTTTTTCTACCATAAAAAATGGATTGTTTTCCTTTCGAAGCATCATGTCTCCAAACTAATAAAGAAAACTTAAATACCTTAACAGCTCAACCTTTCAAACTGATTAAAAAAGGTCCCCTTTTTGGTGGTAAAAAAATCCTTAGATACCTTGAATTGATAAAAAAAACAAAAAAAAAAAAAACAGAAGTTGGATACATACAATTAGGATGAAGTTGGGTACATTTTTGTGCAGTTCACCCTTCACTCTATACACTTTGGGCAACTCTCAACCATTTTGACCAGTTTAACTCTTTTGACCCTTTAGATACCTTAAATTGATAAAAGCATAGTAAAAAAAAAGTTGAATACCTACAATGAGAATGAAGTTGGGTACATTTTTGTGCCATTCGCCCTTCACTATATGCACTTTGGGCAACTCTCAACCAATTTGACAAGTATAACATATTTGACCCGATAGATATTTTACATGATTTGAATTTGTACGTAAATGGATCAAAATTGCCACATCTACTTGTAAGTGATTGATCTCGCTTTTCTTCCATTCAGAAATGATTTTCACATATTGGTTGGCTTCCAACTAACATTTTTCGTTCTTTTAGTCTTAAAATGCTTGTATATGCCTTCCGTTTGAACAGTGGGATAAACCTGAAGATCGAATTGCTCTTTTTGGATTGGGATTTGCATCCGTTGTTGCTTTATGGGCGTCACTTAATGTAGTCACGGTAACATGCTTACTCGTCTTTATCTTTTTTAGACTTTATAGATAACTGAGGGATTCTATGGCTTAATGGTGCCTAAATGGACGGAGGAAAACATTTGCCAATTTATTACTTTTTTCCAAACAATTATTAGTCTGTCAATATGTGTAAAAAAAAATACATCTCTGTAAAAATCTACTTTTTAGAAATGCTTAATTAGGCATGTTTAGCTTTACTTTTTATTTAATAGTAAGTTTTGTTCAATAAATATACACTTTGGTCTACTTTCTAGCCGTTTGACTGGCTTTCTGGTTAGTTAATGCTTTCAGTTGACCTGTTTCTTTTAATACAATCACTTTCAAAATGTACACTACATACCCCCATATACTGAAGATGCACACACCAAAAAGTTATCATGTATAGACATATCAGGCTATCAGCTCATGTTAATGAATATTCTGACTTTCTGTTTTTCATGTGGGTAGGCTATCGACAAACTTCCTGTTGTCCCAGGCGTATTTGAACTCATTGGCATTTTGTTCTCGACAGTAAGTAATGTTATGCATCATGGTTCTATACTTGTATAGAACACATGACCCCGAGTTCACTTTCCTAGTTTGCTGTTTTTCCTTTTTTTTAACACTATTTTGTTGACTTTCAGTGGTTCGTGTATCGCTATCTCTTATTCAAACCGGACAGGTAAAACATTCTATATTTCTATCGTCACTTGGTCACTAATATTTGTGGTTATGTGAAATTCGCTTTGCCAGAATAGTAAAATATGGTTTGATTACAATAGAATGTATCCAACTTGACCATATTGGCTCTTGCATGTATTGAATAAAAAATATTGTGTTATATGTATCAAAGCTTTAAAAACTTGTTATATGCATCTTACCTCCTATAACATGTAAACCGATGATGTGGCACTGGTTATGATGACGTGGTAATGATGTGGCATCATATATGGTTGACATGTAGTCCAAAACCTGGCAACTGATTAATAGGTCACCAGATACATACAATAGCAAGTTTGGGAAGTTTAGTAGATACCACAAAAAAATTAGTTGAGATTAGTACATACTATAATAAAATAATAAGTTGATATAGACGACAACAAAATGGTAAAGTTGTACGCATTCTGGTGTAATTTTCTGAGTCAGTTATGTAATATTCGTTCATGAGTTATATGTTCATGTTTTACAGGAAAGAGTTGGTTCAGATCATCAACAAGTCATTGTCTGATGTTATCGGTCAATAATTTGTGACGAACGAGAGTAAGAGTTAATACAACGAACTATTGTAGTTTTGTACCATGGTATTGTGTTGTGGTGATCGACCTTGGACACAAGAAACTTGTACAAGTATCAAGTTCAACTTTAGGCCGTGATCTCGTTTTGTAACAACAATAAATGTTTTGTATCTATTTTGTGAATATTATATGAGTTGTTTGGTTACTCGTTTATAAGTTTCGTGGTTACAAGAGCATCTCCAACTATCACTTTCTGAAAAACAATTTTGAAGTAGAAAAACTTAACAAACATATTTCTCACTGTAGGGTGAAAACTTTCTACCAAGATGAGAGTAATCTCAAGTCTTTGAGCAAAGGTGGTGATATTTTTATTTTGAAAAATTCACTACCTTTGTGCATTTAAAGCTTATACTGTAAAAACTAGTAATGCACAGTTACGGTGAATTTATCGTCACCCTTGCGAGAATACTTATTATTATTATTCTGATATGAGTGTTCAAATTTTGTAAGTAATAACCTATATTATTGAAGCTAATTGATACCTTTGTTGATATGGAAACAAAATAGTAATTTGATAGTTTTTTTCAAAAAGGTGCAATTTTGACCAAACTGGCCCAAGTTCAAATCGTCTGACACCCATTGTACGAGAGGTAAATCAAATTCATCTAGCATCTAGCATGACAGTTATACGGTGACTCAATAAACTTATCCGATAGCACCTATAAATTTTGTTATAGATTCCTCTTTAGCAAAAGCGGGGATCGAACCTTTAAATATGTTTCAAATGTCTCATCTTAATAATCAACTAACTGTTTTTATGTTTTCTACTCAAATGAAAATATAAAGAAAGCTCTAAAAGCTTATTTCGAAAACCTCCATCAAAGATGATCTAAAAGTAATAAAAGTTACTAATTTCAATTTCAAGTCATTATTAGTAAAAACCCAAAAACAAGATTCTTAAAAAAACCAGATAATTATGCACATTTGATCCCGCCCTTTTTTCCCCAGCAACAGCCATCCCTCAGTCACCGTGTTTAAAAACACCTGTTTACCTTACAAGCCAAATGCTACTTCGAGTTCAAACAAAACCCACAAGGTCTCTTTCACGCTACAAATGCCGATCATTACATCACTCACAAACTCACCATCATCATGCAAACTTCACCAATCGCTCGCATTTCGATTACCAATCGATTCTAAAAACATTCATCGCTCGAAGAGCCATACAACCGGGTAGACAATTACACGCACACCTTTGTATAACTGGGTTCAGTTACGACACTATTTTATGCACTAAACTTGTTGATCTGTACTGCAGCTGTAACGATTTATTTAACGCACACCAACTGTTTGATAAAATTCCTAAACAAAATGTTTTTCTATGGAATGTGTTGATTCGTGGGTATGCTTGGAATGGACCATATAATGTTGCGATTTCGTTGTATCATAAGATGAGTGAGTACGGTGTTGTTCCGGATAATTTTACGTTTCCGTTTGTGCTTAAAGCGTGTTCGAATTTAAGTGCGATTGATGTGGGACGAGAGGTTCATGAACATGTGGTGAGAACCGGGTGGGAAACGGATGTCTTTGTTGGTGCGGGTTTGGTTGATATGTATGCGAAATGTGGGAACGTTGGTAGTGCACGCAAAGTGTTTAATAAAATAGTTGAGAGAGATGTTGTTATGTGGAATTCGATGCTTGCTTGTTATGGTCAAAACGGGTGCGCGGAGGATTGTTTAGTTTTGTGTGGTGAAATGGCTGTTGATGGGGTGAGACCTACTGTTGCGACGCTTGTGACAGCTATATCGGCTGCTGCTGACCTGGCGGCCCTCCCGCAAGGGAGGGAGCTTCATGGATATAGCTGGCGGTTAGGGTTTGAGATTCAAGATAAGATAAAAACGGCACTGGTTGATATGTATGCTAAAAGCGGTTCGGTGAAAATAGCTAGGAGTATTTTCGATAGGTTAATGGAGAAACGCGTTGTTTCGTGGAATGCTATGATTACCGGCTACGCAATGCACGGGCATGCTACAGAAGCGCTCGGTTTATTTGAGAAAATGACTCATGACACATGCCCCGATCATATAACATTTGTAGGCGTTCTTTCGGCTTGTAATCATGGAGGTTTATTAAACAAAGGTCGTGAATATTTCGATGCAATGATACACGATTACAAAATAACACCCACTGTTCAACATTATTCGTCTATGATTGATTTGATAGGACATTATGGTCGTTTAGACGAGGCTTATAGCATGATCATGAATATGAAGGTTACGCCCGATTCTGGTGTCTGGGGTGCATTACTAAATTCGTGCAAGATTCATGGGAACTTCGAATTAGGGGAACTTGCATTAGAAAAGCTAATCGAGCTTGAACCAGATGAAGCTGGAAATTATGTGATCATGTCGAATATATATGCACAAGCGGGAAAATGGGAGGGCGTTTCTAAGCTTCGTGAATTAATGACTATAAGAAAGTTACATAAAGATGTTGCCTGTAGTTGGATTGAAGTGAATAACAAAGTGCACGCTTTTCTTTCGGGTGATACTTCTCATCCGATGGTTGATAAGATCGACGAGGAACTAAAAAGGGTCGAGAAGTTGATGTATGAAGCGGGATATGTTCCAAACGTTGCACCGGTTTTTCACGATGTAGATGATGATGAAAAGTCGAGAATGGTGTGTAGGCATAGCGAGAGATTGGCGATTGCATTCGGGTTGATTAGTACACCCTCTCGGAGTAAGCTTTTGATTACGAAGAACCTTCGGGTTTGTGAGGATTGTCATGTTGCAATCAAGTTTATATCGAAGATTACTGAAAGGGAGATTGTGTTTAGAGATGTAAATCGGTACCATCATTTTAAAGATGGGTCGTGTTCTTGTGGGGATTATTGGTGAGTGTAAGGACTAAGGAGTATGTTGCATAGTTTTTTTGGTTATATTTATTATTTTGAAATCATGGTTCTTGTAACGAGTATGGGTTTTCGTAAATAATTAAGCTCGTATTACAGGTTTGTAATACCCATATACGTATACTTAATTAATCATATGCTAAACCTTGCAACTTGCCTTTATATACAAGCCAATTAAGGTTGATAGTTGATAAAATCGACCTCTTGAAAATTTTAAACAAGTTTTCGAATGAACTTGGTCGAGTATTACTTTTTAAACTCCAGTGGCGAAACTAATCGAGTAATAGTTTTCACTCAATCTCGACCTGAACTAGAATATTAACAAAGCTTAAACTCAAGTAAACAATCTTGAGCTCGATAATTGTTCGACTCGTTAGTATGTAAATATTCAATATTCAATTATTATTAATTGACTGTTTTTATCAAAAAAAAAAAAAAAGTTATTAGTTTGAAAGACAACAATATAATCCAATATAAAGCCGACGGAGCATGAGTTTACATTTTACACGGTAAAATGTAAGTTACCGGCACATCAAAGTCGGTGCTTGGTTTCTTTTCTCGCACATGATTACTTCTCAAAATTGTCTTTCATTATGAGCTACTTCATATTTATTAATTGATAAATTATTACTTCACAGTCGGCTTTTCGTCAAGTTAATTTAACCTTTTTTCTTCACAAAAATTGATCACTAGCAGTTTAATCACAGCTCCGGATAGATAGATTCACTGAATACAATCTAAATAAAGGTACGTATATAGATGCATGATTCACAATCTGATGAATTCCGACGAAACTGTAGATACTAGATCTATTGTGCTTGTTGTCACCTAATTGCGCTTTGAACTGTAATCGTGATGAATTTATGTATGAACATCTAGGTTTTCTGATGAGATTGATCGGTATAGTGGTTATTATGACCTAATACCTAGATTTAAGTTGAATTGTGCTATTGAGTATTGTGTGTATTGTTTAACTGAGTCTACTTGTGCAATTGAATGCTGATCATGTTGAATTTTTCTTGTTAATCTATAGATTCTTTTGATGAGATTGATCCATGCGGTAATGGCTAAAATTGAGTTGAATTTTTAAATGCTAATGATGTTGAATTTGCATCTGAATTTTTAAAATGGTTGCTGTGTCCTGATGCCTTATATTGAATCAATCATGTCGAATATGAGTCGGTTATCCAATGGCATTGATCGGTGTGGTGCATGTGGTGACCTAATATCTGTAGTTGAGTATGTGCAGTTGAATGATAGCGTTAAACTTTTAGTGCTTGGTGTGATCTAATGCCTAAACTTAAGTTACATGTGCAATTGAGTGCTGATTATGTTGAACAAATGTATAACCTGTAGGTTCTCTGATGAGATTGATTTGTGTAATGCTTTATGTGACCTAATTCTTAAGATAAAGTTTCATTGTGGAATCGAATGTTGATTATGTTGTGTCTGAAACTGTAGGTTTTTTCTGATACGACCTATCAATGTGATGTTTGATGTGGCCTTATGCCTAAATTGTAGTTTAATTTTACAATTGAATGTTGATCATGTTGAATTTTGCTCTAAATTTGTAGGTTTTCTCATGAGATTGATCTGTGTAATCTGAGGGATTTGGAGGATTTAAGTTATAGTTTAGTTAATGGCTTGGTTTAGTGGGAAGGTTTCGCTAGGAAACTTTCCGGATTTAGCTGGAGCTGTTAATAAGTTCAGTGAGAGTGTGAAGAACATTGAGAAGAATTTTGACAGTGCTCTTGGTTTGGAAGACAAGGCTGGGGGTACTACTTCCACTAGTGAAGGTACTTACCTTAGCGTTAAATTTGTGATATATCGTCTATTTCTTATTTTTTTTTCATCTATGCAAATAGATCTACTATATAATAGTAATACAATAGACTCATGGAATGTAATTTATAAGGCTTTGAATGGGACTATGGTTTATGATGCTTCTTTGGCCTAAGATTACTGCATCATGCTTAATTGTTTCTTTGGTCCATCACTTATCGTAAGAGTTGGCCTCATTTAACTCTGAACCAGTTTATGCGATGACCTATTTTCCGTTTCTCTAAACGAACAAATGTAAATGAATGCGCAACGTTTATGTTAATGCCAATTGAAAGCACCATACAAGATCTGGAAAACTTCAATTTAAACAAAAAATTGAAATTATTGGTTACGAACGTTCTATGAACAGTATGCAGAGTTGCTGGCATTAAAAGCACAAAAGAATTGACATCAATTTATACCAAACTAAAAGTATGCATAGTTACTGTACCCATGTCCTTTAAGTACTGCAATGTTTTGACGAGGAATTTTTTGTTATTTAATGACAAATCACGGGATGTTTATCCAAATTAATGTAACTACTTATTTGTAATGACGACTAACAGGAAATATGTAATTACCAGTATAATTTATTAAGTTTCCAACAAGGTAACTTTGTGATTTCTTGGAAATCTCATGATAAAAAGTAATTACATCTAACAAGTTCATTGGGGTGGCAGGAGTTTAAATGATCAACCAAAATAAGAAGAATAGTGGATACGTGTAAATTACTAACATATAAATGACAAGCAAACACAATAATAAATTATCCTTTTTTGCACAATTTGTGTGTGCGAGTGCGTGTGTGTGTAAAGGGTAAAGAAAAAAAACTCTAGTCTTGAACTGTTTTCAGACATAAGTGCAGCAACAATTCTTTCTTCTTGACTTCTTCCAGGGATCTTGAGTAACTGAACATTTATTGTCTTGTTAAAGACTGCAATGTCTGTTCATGGCAAACCTCCTACCCAGTTAATCATGCAATAAAAGAAATAAATGGTAACAGAACACCATTCAGTGCGTCAACTATCATCTTCCTTGCATGCTATCTTAGGCACACCATTTTCCTCATGGGTCTATAGCATACCCATGTCAATCAAGTTACGAGTTGGACAACATACAAGTTTTCATTGGAATTTAGTTTGGCCAATACAAATAGGACCTGTATGATTTATCTTCTGTGTGATGATTGCCTATGTTAATTCACTATTCTTATTTTATCTGCAATGGGTCCACTGTATAGGCTATGCCTTTTTGTTATGAATGTGGCTGTTCTGTTATTGATTTTGATGGTGAAGTACTAACCAAGATTTTTCAAATACGATAGTTAGTTCAGCTGTTCAGAATATATTTATTATAGTTAAAATTCAGTCCTTTTTGTTTTGGAAAGTAACATGGGCTGTGGCATTCATGTCTCATTTTTGGGCCAGCACCGTGTTTGTGCCACACACCATCACTGCTATGGTGATGCAAAAAGGTTTCAGGTACTGGTTATTGTTGAACTATGGAACTTCTTAAAGCAAAAAGATTTGCCAACATATTTGTTTGCACACAAGCATCTTATTGATTGTGATGTTGGAAAACCAATAGTTCCAAAAAGATTTATTCTTATACTTGTACTACACTGCTAACTTTATCTGTGTGTTGATGAGTAGTGTAATACTAGACAGGAATAATAATGTTTAGATAATTATTAACACGGTTAATGTTAATTGCTACTAGCATCAGGGTCATGGCCTTCCGACTTGATGGCCTTTATGGGACAGAAAGGTGAAGATGGTACGGTTGAGTCCATGGAAAAACATGAATCTTCAAGCCCTAAATCTTCATCCGTTTCTATAGAAAAGGAAGGGGCTGAGGCTGATATTTTATCTGATCCTGTTGATGAGCATTACCAGTCTGTTAAAGAAGAGAAGGTAGAAAGTGTAAAGCCTGAAGAGCATGAGGATCACCCTGCAGAAACTAATGTTGAAGTCCTGGATGAGGCTAATAGGGATTCCGAAAAATCTACAAAAACAAATTTGGTTAGGCTTGAGAGTTCAGATATTGCTGACAGACACTTGGAAACGAATGTTGTATTTTCAGAGGATGCAGAGAATGTTGCTGAAAAATCTGCAGAAACAGATATCGCAATATCTGATGAGGCAACTAACCCTGCTGCCAACCACAGTGAAGCCAAAGCTGATTCACAAGCAGAAGTAAGTGTGTCGTGTGATGACGAATCAGAGTTTGTGGAACCTGACTCGGAAGTTGGTGCATTAAAGAAGTCTGTCTTAATACAAGACGAGCCAACAAGTTTATTGGACCAAGTTGCGGATACCTCTGAGATAACGGAAGTTCATCCTGCTCCTGACATGCAGAGGGATGACGATGGACTTAAGACACAGTCAGATGAGACTGCGTCTGAAGTTTCTGTTGCTGAAGTGGTGAAACCCTCATACGATGGTGAAGCTGGAAAAGCGACTGAGCTAAATGGTGTTCAGTCTGTCACACTTGAGGCAGCTAATGCTGCTGAAGAAGGCCAACAACACTCGTTAAAAAATGCAGGTGACGTGTCTGTGATAGCTCCTGAAGTAGTTTTGAAGGAAGAAAATTTAAATGATGAAGTTCAGATACCACGCGAGCTAGCTAGTGATAATCAAAGTGACTTTAAGGAACAACGTCCAAGTTCAGAAAGCAATTCGTCTGACAATGCAGCTTTTGCTCTTGAACTAGAGAAGGTGACGAGGGAGATGAAAATGATGGAGACTGCACTTCTAGGGGCTGCTCGACAAGCTCAGGTATTGGAAAGTTTATGAAAACTGGTATTCTTGATTCACCGTTTTGTTAGGTCACATTAAAAAAAGGAAATTGAAACTCCTAAAGATGTATAAAGTTAAATATTAAATTGATACATTTGGTATGTCTATATAATAGAACAGCATGGAGACATTACTTAAAGCTAGTGATAAAATAATTTAGGGAACTGTCTACTATCCATACCCCTGGTGGCAGTTTATGTGTAGTTTAAACGATTCAACGTACAAGTGGGGCATACTGGAACGTCCATAGTTTATTTGATGTTTTGTTAAACGAGAAGTACATGGCTATATGCCACTCATTATTTGTATTCTTTTCCCTGCATTCTCTAGATATGTCACATCACTAGCTCCAAATCTTGTAAATGATCAAAAGATCTGAATTATGTGGTAAATCTTTTGTTTGTTCTTGCGTCTACGCTATCTGTACTGAGTAATTAGCATTTGAAATATGACATGTATCATCAGGCACTTCGTTATATTACGGGCTGTGGATGAATCTAGTTTCATTTTTGAGCTAGCTAGTGGTTGATGATAAACTATTTACATTATGAATAATTACCGCAAAGAAGTCAAATTCATATTTATCGTTATATCTTTTGAATGTAAAATTGGTTGAAAGCAGCTTATTATTTTTAGTTTGAATTTATTTTTAAATTGGTTGAAATTTTAATATTTGCATCTATATCTTGGAGAATAAAATTTCTTGTAAGAGTTTATTATAATTATTATGTTTATTGAAGTTGATCTGTTATTATCATCATCTCTTAACAGGCAAAAGCTGATGAGATTGCAAAACTGATGAACGAGAATGAGCAACTGAAGTCTATAATTGAGGATCAGAGGGTACGTTTAAGTCCATCTTTCATTAAAAATTGCTTTTTAATGATCCATTTATTGCCAACAGTGTATGCATACCATTCGTAAGTCCCCATATGTGTTACATGTATGCCGATGTGCATGTGAACAGTATTGTTGCTATTCTCTATTTAGGCTTTTCAGATGGTTTCATCCTTAATAGAACCATTATCATTAATCAAGCTATTAAGGCGAATTTCTCTAGAGGATTTTTTGCGGAAATAACGTTTCTTAGCTATGTACTTATTCTCAGTACCTGTTATAAAAAAAATTCTTGTTAAAGAAGCCTAAATAGTTCAAGTCTTCAAGACTATGTAAAACTTGTGCTTTAGACCAACTATCATGACAATTTTGCTTAAAGGTGGAAATATGTTCGGGGCAGGTGGTTTGGTTGACGGGTTCAAGACTATGTAAGACTTGTGATCTAGACCAACTATCATGACAATTTTGCTTAGCGGTGGACTTGGTTTAAAAAAGCGATAGGCGATGCGAGGTGCTAAGGGCCCGAAGGCCGAGGCGCTAGGCGTCGACGCCAATCGCTAAGGGTAGAGCCTCACGTAAATAAAACGCCTATAATGCATAAAATACTTATAAATTGCTTCGTCATATCATTATCTATCTAATAAATGTTTACACATCTTAAATACTTCAATGATATACTAAAAGTAGTCAAAATATTGAAGTATCATAGTTCGCCACAATCTCAAAAGCAATCAAGCAACTAAGCAAATAAGTTCTAACAGGTAGTAGCAACCTAAGTACGATAAAAAACAGCACATTGTTAAGCAAATAAGTAGTCTCTAATATGGTAATATCTAGTGATAATTGATAAACTAAAAGTCAGCAATATCATTAGCAAAATCATCATCAGACTCCACAAGCACAGGTTCATCTCCCTCTCTACCGGACACTCCAATATCAGCCTCCACCTCATCTTCAAGATTGTTTTGTCCCCTGAAACTAAATCTTGGGCCTAAAAAACTTAGCCCAACAAACTCTAGTTACAGGGCCTAACTATTTTTGAAAGAAAACCCAAGGCACCAAGGCGCCTCGCCTGGAGCCTAGGCACCACCTAAAGGGCGCCTTCTGTTGTACTATCGCCTTGAGTAGGTTTGAAGCGCCATGGCTAGAGCCTCAAGGCGCCCAGCGCCTAGGCATGCTTTTTTAAACCAAGGCTGTGGAAATATTGGTGGGCAGGTGGGCTTGTTAACTGGTCATAGGTTTCTGTTAAAATAGGTAAGGTTTTGGAACTGGCCAAATTGGGTCAGGTTGGGTGTCACGCGGACACCCTTGTTCTTATATAAATAGATAATGGTAAAAATTGATTAAGAGACTACATTATTACAAAAAAAATCTAGTAGCTGAAATAAAACAATTTAGGATGCTTTAGGTGACTTTTGACGCATACAAGTTATTTCCACTTTAGCTATTTTCTTAAAATGTGCTCACTTGACCCATTACTGACAAATTATAACTCCAATCGACTTGTTATCCATAAACGAGCCTAAATTCCCACCTCTATCTTGCTGCAGTGCTGTCTGAACTTGTAACCGACCACGCTTCTCCGTTGTAATGTGTGTTTTCTTTCTTATAATTCCTGGTTTTTGCATTATCAAACAGAGAAAGCCAAATGAAGCAGATATTGAATCTCTGCGAGAAGAGTATCATCAAAGGGTCTCAACACTTGAAAGAAAGGTAAACAATTTGTTGAATTTTTGTTTATATAATGGGCTTTCTTTCACCGAAGCATGTTAGGCAAAGTCTCATGCTATTTATCGTCTTTCATCCATATGGTGTTCTCTTGTATCCATCTTTCTTAATTTTTTTTCTGAGAAATATTAAGAAGTTCTCCGACCATTGTATTATGATACTGAATCAAGTCTAGCATTGGTCGTGGTCTTCTTTGCAAGGAATTTTTCTCCTCCATTTTTAATACTTATAGCTGCTAGATGTTAATGCTCATATTTCAGTGGCCTTTGACATTGTGTCCAAATCGACCGAGCTTTGTGTATGACTGTATTCTACTTTTTTTCATTTCATTCTATTTGGTATTACATAATATATCCATTTGCACTTTTTAGATCTGTTTTTTGACCCGTTGGTACAATTACACCAGCCAGAGCAAATGAGATTATCATGGTTTGCACTGCCGACAAACCTATTTGTGTGGTCATGGGCTGCGTATCACTTTAGTCATTGGAAGCATATAATTAGTGCTGCTTTTGTACCTTTTTTGGTTGCTTTTTTTTAAAAAACTTTATTTTCACTACAGGTTTATGCTCTCACAAAAGAAAGGGATACATTACGTAGAGAGCAAAACAAGAAAAGCGATGCTGCTGCCCTTCTGAAAGAAAAAGATGAAATAATCACTCAAATAATGGCAGAAGGTAATAAATTTATTTATCAGTTTAATTGGAGTAAGGTGGCAATTCCGTTCAGTTTACGTATGAATGGGCGGTTTGAGTTGTGTGGTATCTCTTAACAGGTTAAATGGGTACAACAAGAAAATGGATAAATAGGTAACGGGTCATTAGAGTATATTATACTGGTTGAGAGCTGCCCAAAGTGTTTTTTAAAGCAACCAACGTTTTTCATCACTTTATTATAAAAAAAAGTGGATTATTATTGTAAATATAGGTTTGATCATCACCCAACCCATCCTATCCACCCATTTTACCATTCTAAAAAGGATGTTTCACATTATTCTAGTTGCATCTCTGTTTCCATATTGCAATTAAGGTTGCATCTTTAAAGAGTATAGATTGGTATAGGCTTGCAGATTGAATTCAGGGTTGTTTAATTTCATATTGTTTCTCGACAATTCTAAATAAGATTCTGGCTTCAACTGCCAAAGCAGAATATCTTCAACTTCACTAACTGGGATATTGTTCTATCTTTATGTCAGACTACATTCTTTATGATATAAATGACGTAGATAATCCTTCTTTTTGCTTTAGGTGAAGGGCTTTCAAAGAAACAAGCTGCTCAAGAATCTCAGATTAGGAAATTGCGGGCACAGGTATATAGTGAAGATGGTAGAGGTGGCAAGGTTTGCAGCGTGGACATACTATGGGTCATTTTTAGATGAGGGTGATAACGGGCTGGTTTGGGTTGAACCTCAAAAGCTTATTGACCCATTTTTTATTTTAAATTTTCTTTAATTACATTACGAAAAACATTATTACTACAATAATAATGTAAACCTATGGATGAAACTAATTTTGGAGGTTGTATACATCAAAAATAGACTTTTGGCAACTTATAACCCGTTGGAACTATTTAAACTGTTAGTCTTTTTTATTATTTATTTATTTATTTATTTATTTATTTTAGTATTATTATCTTTTTTTTTTTAATAAATCACTCAACTGGCCCGTTTGAGATAAACACAAACCCAAATCGACCTATTTGTTAAAAGATGGTTCGGAATTGCCACCTCAAAAGATACAACTGTTTTTTTCGATTTAGAATTTGAAACTTCCTCTCCACAAATTCTAATATGTAAGAATTGTTTTGTGTGAAAGCTAGATCAGGGAGCTTGAAGAAGAGAAGAAAGGATTGATGTCTAAGCTACAGGTAATTTACTCTTCTAGCTTAATGGTTAGTAAAAAGATGTTGAATTAGTTTCCTCTAGTGTCTTCAGTCTGTATAAAGAGATGAGAACATAACTACATCCTAGATGTCTCGGTTAATTTCATTGTATATGCTAAAATTCGGTTGGTGTTTATTTTCTTTATATCTGATATAGTATGATACGATATAACTTTTGTTATAATATTAAAAGTATACAAGTCTGCATTAGCTTATATCTATGCAGGAACATATGAAAATTTGGCTGTTATATTATGATAGGTTCACTTTTAGTGTACTCAACCAGTACAGCAAGGAACACAGCAGATAAACTACCATATATATATATATATATATATATATATATATATGGGTGGGTTGGGTAACGGGTCAAAGCGGGTTGGGGTTGAAGCAGATCATTTCTAGTACTGGTTGGAATGATCTGGGGGGTTGGGTTGGCTCACAGACAAATATTGGTTCATTTCGTAATAAGTTATGATACTTGATGCGTTAATTTATTGTTACAAAAAAGGATAGTATTACAGTAATAAATCTAAATCTGTATCTAAATCTTTGAATAACTATTGATTTTGGGTGACTATTAACCCGTTCAACCTGTTTAAGATTAAATACTACCCAAGTCGACCGATTCGTAAGTAAATGGGGGAAAGATGTAACTTCTGATTACAGTTACGTGTTCTCCATTTCCAGTCCTTGCAGATTATTTTTCTTTTTTCCCTACTGTTGTTAATGCTACTTATGTCTTTTAATTACTTGCCAGGTTGAAGAGAGTAAAGTAGAGAGTATAAGGAGGGATAAGGCAGCTACGGAGAAGTTGCTGCAATTAACAATAGAGAAAAACCAGGCTGAACTAACAACACAAAAAGAATACTATACGAATGCATTGACTGCAGCTAAGGAAGCTGAAGCATTAGCAGAGGCACGAGCTAACAGTGAAGCTAACACTGAAGTTGAGAGTCGCCTAAAAGAGGCTCAAGAGCGTGAATTTATGCTAGTTCAAACCTTAGAAGAGTTGAGACAAACTCTGAGCAGAACGGAGCAGCAGGTTTCCATTTGCAAAGTTTTTTTGCATGTATTTCTTGGTAAATATGTCCAATAAATCGAATTTGATTTTTGCAGGCAGTTTTTAGAGAAGATATGCTTAGGAGAGATGTTGAGGACCTTCAAAAACGATACCAAGTACATACAACTTCCATAAATTTTTATCACATCAATCATAAGTTCTAACTTAAATCGTTCACTATCTTTCGACTTCCTAAACGTACTGTATCATTTGTCTCCAGGCAAGTGAGCGTAGATGCGAAGAGTTGATCATGCAAGTTCCTGATTCTACTAGACCTCTTTTGAGGCAGATAGAAGCTATGCAGGTTTTCTTTCTTCTTATGATTCATTTCTGATGTCCAATGTTTTTTTCCCTTTTCTAATTCTTTTTGTTGAATCCTCGTAACTTAATAGGAAACAACAGCTAGAAGAGCAGAAGCTTGGACTGCTGTTGAGAGATCACTAAATTCAAGGCTTCAGGTCCTACAAATAACAAATATAATTGTGTTAAGACATTATTCTTAATTTTATTCATTTCTCTGATATATGAATTTGAAGGAAGCGGAGGCCAAATCTGCAGCTGCAGAGGAAAGAGAACGCTCTGTAAATGAACGCCTATCCCAAACATTATCTCGAATAAATGTTCTTGAAGCTCAGGTGCTTCTGTTCATATTTGTTACTTTGTTTCAGCTAGAGGTGGCATGATGGGATGGTAGGGTAATGAGTCAAAAGTGGTCTGGTCAAGTTGGCCCTTTACCTTTTCTTTTCTCCATTTTTGAAATTTTTCTATAAGGAATCAATGCCTTAAACATGAATACAAAAACAATATCATTCCGATATATAATCAATAATGTATGCATCAAAAATACACTTTGGACCACTTTCCATCGTTTGGCCCATTCTTTATTTAGCTAAACTAGGTATTTGACTTATTTGAGGATAAGAACAACCTAAATCAGCCCTTTCTTTAGTAATTGGTCTAAATTGCCACCTCTGGTCTCAACTGTACGTATAACACTCGTTGGCTTACCTTTATAATCTGTTGCAGATATCAATATTAAGAGGCGAGCAAATACAACTTACTAGGTCCCTTGAGAAGGAAAGACAGAAAGCAGCAGAAAGCCGGCAGGAATATTTAGCACTAAAAGAGGAGGCAGATACTCATGAAGATCACGTGAATCAACTTGAACAAGAGATAAGGGAACTCAAGAGAAAGCACAAGCAAGATCTCCATGAAGCATTGACCCATCGGGAACTTCTTCAGCAGGTAGTATTTATACTAAATTTACTTAAATAGAGATTTACAGATTGATACTTCATTTTCATGAAAGAAATTGTTGAGCATAATGAAGTATGGCCTTTTGAACATTCTTACACTACATATCTTTTGTTGGGAATAATTAGAGGTCGCAAAATGGGCGGGTTGGGTAGTGGGTTTAACCGGGCTGTTTTTGGTTCACTTTTAAATGTCTCAAGGTTTGTTGACCTGAAACACTTTTGTCCTAATTTTTCCAATAATTTATATAAATATTTCGTGTGCCGTGTCCCATATATGATTAAGAAACCGGTTACTAAAATAATAATATGTGAGTTTTGAATAACGTCATGTAGGGGTAATTATTCACTTGAATTACATATCTTGAGACTGTCACCAACCCGTTTCACCTGTTTCTTATAATGTGTTTTTTATTTTATTTCTTTCCTTTTTTTGTTTTGTTTTAAAGATCTTAGCTGTTTCACATAATCTGTAGATGGCCATGCATAACTAAATGGGCCAAAATTCCTATGACCAACTGTTTATGATACATCATATGGCTTTAGCTTCTCTTCATTTCTTGTTATTTATGCTTTCTACCATAGCTTTAGCTATCTCTTATGTTTGTGATAGGTTATGATGTATGTTACCTCCAGTACATTGAAACGAAGAATACTTTAAGGACTCCATTTGTTCCAACACTTACTGATTATTACATTTCTCTGTTTATAAAAGTACTTCAATTTATATGCACTATGTTTTGATGATTGTAGGATATTGAACGTGAGAAAGCTGCACGTGTGGAACTAGAAACGACAGCCCGCCTTCAGTCTTCTATTGTTCCTGAACCAAGTCCCCTAGCGAGAACCAAGTCTTCCTATGAAAATGGTAAATATTATAGGTGGCGTTTCTATCCATTTGCTCATGAATGGGTCAATTTGGGTTGCGTATTACCTCTAACGGGTCAAATAAAGAATAAATCAAACTCAAGCGGGTCAAAACTCTCCCAAAGTGTATTATTATGGTTATAACCTTTCTAATTTTTTTTTTTTTCATAAAACTGGTAGTTTTTAAGTAAATAATAATCCCTAACTCTTATGTGTCTCTATTGCTTATAAAAACCTTTTTTTTTTCTTTTTTTTTTTTGGATTTGTTTGGCAAAATGGGTTTTGGCTCAACCAAGCTGTAAATCTAAACCTTTGACCGATTACCCAAGCCACACATGTAGCTATCTCTAGTAAAGAGGATCTATTATTCTCCTTTATTTATGATTAGTCTTCCTCTTATTTTGTTTTAATGGACACCATTTTGCAGGCCTGACACGTAGACTTTCAAATGCTAGCAGTCTAGGCAGCATGGAGGAAAGTTTCTATTTGCAGGCATCTTTGGACTCATCTGACACTTTCTCTGAAAGGAGAAATTCTGGAGAGCCTACTATGAACTCTTATTATATAAAGAGTATGACCCCAAATGTTTTTGAAGCTGCCCTGCGTCAAAAGGAGGGAGAACTTGCATCTTATATGTCTAGATTGGTATGAATAGATTCTGAACCATTCATGAGGCTTAGAGGTTAAAAAATGGGTGGGTCAGCGGGTTGGGTATCAAGTTGAAACGGTTCATTTTTTGTATCGGTCTAAACGGGCCTGGCTGGGTTACCCGCGGGCAATTTTATCCATTTTGTAAAAGAATGTTTGTACGTTATTAGTTTGCTAATTATTATCTTTAAAACAATACAATTGTTGTGCTAATCTAAATTATAAATAAAATGACTTAGGAGGTTCTATGCATTAAAAACAGACTTTGGGTAACTTTCCACCCATTCAACCCATCTGACCCAATCACCTATTAGCCAAGTTTTTCAAATTGACTCCTTTGAGATGAACAAAGCGCAGATCAACCCATTTATAAGTAAATTGATTATATTTGCCAACTCTATTTTATACATCCTTCATTACACCCTTGTCCAGTTATCTAATATCATCAAGTGAATTCTAGGCATCCATGGAATCCATCCGCGATTCTCTAGCCGAGGAGTTGGTTAAGATGACTGAGGAGGTAATCTTTTCCTTTATTCTTATCATCTTCTTTCACTGTCACTCTCTTCAACTCAGCAAACAGAAAATTCTTGATTTTCTTTTAGTTCATAGACCATCAATATCTATTTTTGGTGCAGTGTGAAAAACTGCGGTCTGAAGTGTCTCTACTGCCTGGCTTGAAAGCAGACATAGAAGCGCTAAGACGCAGGCACTCTGCTGCATTGGAGTTGATGGGTGAAAGAGATGAGGAGGTACACATTTCACATTTGACCATGCTCTAGCTATTCTCAAAGTAAGATGATATTTTCTTCAGTAACCATGTACCTTCTGTTTGTAGCTTGAGGAGCTTCGTGCTGATATTGTGGACCTGAAAGAAATGTACAGAGAACAAGTAAATATGCTTGTAAATAAGGTACATATATATTATTAAAAGAAAGGCTAGTGCCTAGATGTGGCAAAATCGGCTGATAGGATAACGGGTTGATACGAGTTTGAATAAGGAAGAGTAATATTTAATATGGTTCAAAACAGGTTAGGTTTGGTTGACCCAAAAACATTTTTTGTCTTCTTTTTATTTTTATTTTTCTTTATGAAATCGTACATGATTTATATTTCAGATATGGTTAGAAAATGGTATATTATACTAATAGTCTAATATATATAGATTTATCTATTAAAGCTGTTTAAGAGTATTTTAAGCATTTAAATACTCTGTATAACCGATTTTTTGGTGTTTACCCATTTGACCCATTAGAGATAAAATTTACCCAACATCAATCCTTTTCTAGGTTAATGAGTTGAAAGTGCCATTTTTAAGGTAGAAATGTCTGAAAATGAACATGAAAAATGGCACAAATTAATGCTGTTTATGTTCCTAAATGTTCATATCTGCAGATTCAGGTGTTAAGTTCATCTGCCGCCTAGGAAGGTCATTCCTGTGATGGTTTCTTCAAGACAACACTCATAATAGTTAATGACGGTACATGTTGTAGCATACGTGGTTATACATTAGAAAGTCGAGGTTCTTTATTTATTATTTTTTTCCACTTATTTTCCGTTGCATTCCTTATCTTCGAACACTCTTTGTATAAATGCGTGTAAAACAGTTTTGTCTTCTGGTCGTTCGCGTAATGATGTTTTTCAATGTATTGGAATGTGAGCTTGAGTGAGGTATCATTTACTTAGATAAGGGTGGCCTTTCATTTTGCTAAAGTTTGTTTATTCAATTGATTTAAATTCAAGAACTAGAAATTTTTGTTTTGTATTATGTTTTTCTGCTTTGACTGCCTGCTAGTTGAAGGTACAAGTAAAAGATTTGGTACGTTTTGCAACAATCAGATGTAGATGTACTTATTTTATTTTTAAAAGATGCACATTTAAGCATTTGTTACATGTACTTGCAAGTTTCAGATGAAATGTAACTAAAGGATAATAATAATTATATACAAATAAAAATGATAATGAATGATCCTGTGGGGCAAAAAGAATTTTTAACAAATGGCAGTTAAGCGACGGTATAAATCAGATATGATATAGAATGTGTTTTTCACATGATTCAGTTTACTGATTGAATTGAAAAGATTATTCCTTAATGCAAAACCAATTTATATTTCATTTCATGTAATGTAATTAAAGAGTTGTTTTTGTAAAATAGACAAAAAGAAAAGATTAGATAGCAATATCTTTAAGGAAATTTACTTTTAAACCCTCTTAAGATTTTTTTTTAATATATTTCAATTTTTGTAATAGTATAAAATACGATTAATATTACGCATTTATGATCCAACATAAAAATATTCTATTTCTATTTTGCGCAGGTTGGTCATTTATAAACCTGTTTTAAGGGGTGAAAGAAAAGTGTTTCGAGGAAGCAGTGCAAATAAAACTTGAAAGTATATTCGTGACTTCTTTCATGATTACTTCCAATTCCAATCTCTTTACAATCATACCATTTCTTCTTTTACTCGTTTTCATATTCAAAGATCCGAAAAACTGTTTCTAAAAAGATGAAATTCCTTCAAGGGTTTTTTAATGTTTTTGGTTCTTGTTCACAAAACCCTACTACAGCTTCAACCAAAATCCTACATATGAGGTAAGATTTCTCTTTATATTGCCTATATACATGTCTTTATATTGCTTATACATGTTTTTCTGTGTGTAAATGGTTAATTGTAAATAAATTAAAGAATGTTTTTGTCTCTGTATTACTTTGTTTAGGATTAGGGTTCGGATTTAGTATGTTTGATATTGTATCTTATGACTATGTGAAATTGCTATTGGACTCGATTATCTCATTATATTCCAAATTAAACAAGCTTTTGAACAAGCCGAGTCGAGTTTTATTTTCTTTAGCTCGGCGCATTAAACTAATCGAGCGAGAAGTTCGAGTTTGATCTCGGACTCGAATATTGTCAAGATTGAACTCGAGCTAAATAAGCCAGAGTAGCTCACTTACTATAATTGTTAACAAACACCCTTGTTCACAATCAAGTCGGACAAAGCCTTTAAATCACTCAGCAAGCATGCCATATATTTTCCTCTAAGTCTATAATTAGAATAGAAGCGACAATTGTAAATGAAAGAAATTATCATTTCGTGCCAACAATAGATATTGGTACATTGATTGTGCATGTCAATTGGTTCTGATGAATACGATTATTTTTTGTTGCAGCAGTCTTTGAACTTGGAACTGTTAAGGAACATGTGACCACATCTAAAAGAACTGTAATTCAACGTTCTAAAGGTACGATTTTAGCGAATAATTGTTATGGATTTTGATTTGGTCTGTCACATAGTAATTTGTTTTTAATACATTCATCGCTACCTCTCTTTTTGTTACAGTGTTGGAACTTGAAATTCCCAAGTTGAATGAGACTGGAGTTAAAACTGATAAAGGTATGTGTTATAATGAGTTAACAATGCATATGTAGTCTAATAATTTGGATTAGCGTATTGTTTATTTTCTAGATTAGAAGGAAATACAGTTTTCAGTTTATATAGTTACAATAGGTTGGTATTGGGTTAGAATGAGTTCGGCTAATAAATGGGTTGGGACATTCAAGCATTTGAATGTGTTACGTGACTTTCGAACTGTTGAACCCGTTTGATCCTGTTCACCTATTTTGTCTTAGCTCGATTTTTTTGTACATTACCCGTTTGACCTATATCAGAATTAGACCCGTTTTCATACAAATGGGTTGAAATTGTTGTCTGACTAAAGTTGTGCATGTGTTGTTGACATGGAGTCTCATTGGGTTTGTCATGTTTTTCATTGTCTGAAATTAAAAGAAGATGGTTCTTTGTTTTTTTCTGACATTTTTCCTTATTGTGTTTACGAGTACTTGAATGTTCAGAACCAAGTGTTATTTTTTTGTGGTTTTAATGCACAGCTAAAGTTACCACCAACGATTCAGATTATGATACGAGCAAAACTATTAGCGACATTCCCACTAGATTGGGGAACGTATCTCGTAAAACTGACGAAAGTGTTGATGGAGGTGTTAATAACAAAGAAAAAAATAACATTCGAGTTGAAGATGTTGATTCCGGGAAAAAAGTGAATCAAATAAAAGAAAAGAAAAGGGTTTTATTGACGAAATTGCTGCTAGAAAGGTTCCAAAGGGTCTTCGATCGCGTAAGCCTAAAGAGCCCGTCTTTTCTGGGTTGCTACCATCTGGTAGCGTGAAGATGCAAAAGGTAGTTAAACCTTGGAAATGTGGGGCCAAAGATCATGCTGGCAAAAATTATTCTCTTGTTACTGCAGGTAAATGTAATGCGTCTGGTTCACAGTCCTTGGTGGTTCAATCTGGTGACGCCAAAAACAAAAACCCGGTTAAAGCCAATGAGCAGCGGCTCGATGTCGCTAAACAATCAAATCATGGACCGAAGAAATTAAACTTGCAGACTGAAGGAAACGGTCATTTTGCGACTGGTAGAAAGGCGAACAAGGATGTTCCTTTGTCTGATAGCGAGACTGGATCAGACAAAACATCGTATGGGTTTGGTGGGTTGATACGATCCGAACAATCTGGTTCACTGACCGTGATTCATGCTGGTCAGGCAAAGAAGAAAAAGGCGGTTCAAACAAAAGATATTGGAGCTGATAAACCTAAATCATCTACTTCATCTAGGTCAGGGTTGGGAGGAGTTGATGAGGTAAAAGAGCAACAGCCAGCTGCTAAAGGCATGGAGCCGTGCTTCGATGTGGTTAAGGAAACAAACAACGGACCAAAGTGGCATGCGAAGTGCAAGGCGTCAGGGATATGCAGTGGTTTATGGTGGGGTCGAGCAAACAGCAGGCCAGTGGATCGTGAGCTCATGGTCTGTCAGTTGAACCGGAACCCTGCAGATTATGACATGATATAAGGTTCATGAGAGAAAAAGATTTGAGGTGAACAAACTTATAATATATGGTTTATGTGTTATCAGATTAAAACTTTGTGACTTGAATCTGATGCCGTTTTAGAGTCTGTACTTTGTCTTTTTTTTTTTTTTTTTTTTGTGTTTCTCTCGATGAGTCGAACTTTGTAGTTTTCGTGTGATTGTGTTTGTGTTGATGAGGTGTCTGTTGGCTGCAGTTTTGAACTGGTTGTGTGTGAGTCATGGTGTCGAATCAGTTCATGGGCTTTGGACACCTTGTGTTGAATTTAAGATATTGAGTTTTAAACTTGGGTGTTGTATAATTTGGTTTTTGTTATTTGGTGTGTGTTGGTTTGCAGGTAATATTGCATTGGCTTTAGTTGTGGTAATCTTTTGGTTTTTGGGTAATGGTCTCGTTTTCATTTTTCTGGTAAATTTTAAAAGGGTATGTTTAGTCGGAAATAATGTGTGTGCTAGAAAATATTTCTTGGAAAATGTTGAGAACTCTTACTTTTAAGAAATCTTTTGCAATCAAAATGTGAGCCCCATCTTTCTAACTAAATTCTTTATGGAGATAGAAAATTCATATGGACGGGATAAATGTACTTCGAGGGTAAATTTATATGTTCTTAGTTGGGTTAGAGTAAAAAAAAAAAAAAATTCTTGTCTTATTTTAACATGTATAAAGTGTTGCAAATCTTACTCTAATATGGGGCGATTTGAATTATGTAGTTCATTTTTTTTGTGTTCGAGTTGCTTAGTTTTTTTATTCCAAATAGCTCAAAATGGGTCAAACATGTAAACAGAATGGGTCAAGAGGCTCAAAGAAAATAAAATTATTATTTATTGTGTTTGGCTATCTTATACCATAAAGGTATAAGATAAAGTTTAAAATCGAGATTCTTTTTATTATTTTCTTTCTCTCTTGTTTTCCATCTTGCATTCCTTTTCTTAAAACACACTTAGGCAATTCATCACCGTTCAAGACCATTAACACCGGAAGTTCGGCGTTCACGACTACCGGTCGGAGTTCTTCTCCAACGTTCTTCTTCGGCGTGCAGCCATGAACGCTGAATGCATCGGGTTTTTTTTTTCGTTTTCTTTTAGTTTGTATTTGAAAATGAAAATGGGTTTCAAGTTAGATGAAAAGGGTTTGATGTTGGAGACTTGATGAAAACGGTCGGAGAGGAGATATGCTTGTCTACAATTTTTTGTTTTTTTCCTTTTCACTTATAGAGACGGGAGAAAAGAGATAGATGTAGGGTTTGAGGTTACTGAGCTTTTTTATTCAACAAAATATAAATGATTTCAAATTTTATTAGTTCAATAATTTTAAAAGTTTATTAACCCAAATTTGTATTAGTTATGTTTAACTATTATTAGTCCAATATTATTTTTTGTGTTATTTATTATGTTTAAATTATTTGAATATTTACATTTAAAAAATAATTAAATAAATAAACTGAACATTGAAACTCAGTGTTCTTCAATGTCTATGATTTCAGCTTCAGTATTCTTTTCATTGTTCAACTGAACACTGAACTGAGCACAAGTGCAACCACTCTCTGTGCTCTTATGGATTTCCATTCGCTTAATGATGTTCTTTTTCATTGTATTTTAATGTGAGTTTTGTTGGAAAATTTAGTGAAACATGTGTGTTTTCACTAATTTTGGACACATAATTTTACATGTATATGAGGTATATATATACATTAGTTTATGTATTTGCGTTCTCCCTTACTAGCATTAAACCCGCGCAATGCAGCGGATACTAAAACTTTACATACGTTAATTTGTTCGTTTAAAAACATGTCGTCCTTGAATGGAAAATCAGAAAATAGTGATACATTGTTTTTCCGATACAATTCGAAACTCGATTTGAAACTGACACGAAATGAAATTTATGGTTAAGATCGGGTGAATGTTCTCGTTAACGGGTCGATCCGTGAAGCTGTAAACAAAATTAAGTTTTTTTTTGAAAGGAAAATCTCAACCCGAAACCAAAATATAAACTGGCAAGTTTAAACCCACTTGATCCGAAATCAATTGGTAAGTTGAAATCAACCGCAAACCTATCAATTCGTTTACATAAGTGAGTTACTTGGATCATGTCGAGATTAATTACTTTCTACCTATCACCATGTTAATAGAAATAATTCAAGTTTGGGTTGAGAATTGACTTTTGACTTACTAACATCAACGTGCTAACCCGACACCACTCAAATGGTATCCCAAAATTTTAACAATTGAAAATTGTAAAAATTAAGTTAGATATTTATTGTAGATATTTAATCAAAAAATTAAATATATGACCGTTACGAAGAAATAATAATTAGTTGCATTAAGTGATTGTAGTATGTCTATTAAAGATTATAGGAGGGTAGAAAGGTAATTTGACTTGTCCCTTTTTTAAGGATTAAGACTTTTGGTGCAAATAGTTTATATAATAGTATAAATATAGATAATAGGTTCACAACGAGATAATATGTGTCCAAATTGGAGCTAATGTGAATGAGAGGTTGATTTACAAAGTAAGACATTTGATGCATAATATGGTGAGATTAAGGTTTTGTCCCACATCGGTGGGTGGAATAAACTTGGATAAACCAACTAAGCTATAAATAGAGGTGTCAATGCTCTATTCTTTAACACACAGAAACACAACCTTTTCATTAAAGGAGATACAAGTATTCTCCAATGAAATCTCGGGCAATGATAGTCAAGTTCGGCAATATAAACTGCATCGGCTGTTGTTGTACCCTGGAAACAGACGTCGAATCTGTTATAATGGAACCGTGTCAAACACGGATCTCGGTCTTCTTCAAATAAGTTTGCGGGTCCCAATCTTCTACAAGATAAGTTTGTTTACTTAGTTCTTATACTTATATGTTTTATTAGTATCTTTTTTGTTTACATTTATTTAAATATGTTAGTATGTCGGTTTATATACACCCATTTTTAATTATATTATTATATGAATAATAAAAATAAATAAGAGTATCATTTATTAATTTATTATATACACCCATTTTTAATTTATTATAGTATTTTCGTGTACTATTTTCAACAAGTTTGAGTGAGGTATCATTTACCTAGAAATGGGCTTATAAGAGTAGCCGCATATATAATATGCTATTTTATAAAGAACCGGATAACTCCATTTACTTTAGTTTGTACAAATTGTACAAATTGTACAAATTGTACAAATTACAGTTATCATAGACATCACATTTTTGTTTGAGTGTAAAGCCAATTCCAAATTTAAGTTTAAATCTCCAATGTAGCACACAAGTTTTATCGTGTTGCCGATTGATTCTAAATTAGGATCAATTTGAGCTTATGTATGGGTTTGACCGAAAGGAGTGGTATTTGAGAAGTGCAATCCCGTTATAATGTCGATAAAATATTCTAAGTTTGACTCGGTCGATAATGGTGAATCATTGTATGTGATATACAAGTATTATATAGTTTAGAGTTAAAGGATTATCTATACTATATAATAAAAGGTTTGGGTCATAGTTTTAATTCAACTTTTAACATGTTATTAATGCAATTAAGTTAGTATATCATAATGAAGTTCAATTATAAAATATGTAACTCTATGATAATTTGATTTCTTTTACTGTAATGACATATTGTAAATTCTTAAATATGTCTTCACGCTTTTAATATATCAATGGACCGTCAAATAACTATTTTCCATATTTAAAATTCAACATGTTCTACCTTTAACTTTTAAAACTACTATTTACCTAACTTTGTACACGGGTAAAACAAATTGAAGTGATAAATGAACTAATATGCCTTCGAAACAGAGATTATTGTACGCCACATTGTGCGGGTATTCTTCCAGTTTTGAATAAAAACCGAGTATATATTTATGTCATTAAAAAAGTTACTTCTTTCGTACTATTCTAAATCCTTTACTATTTTGGATTGTATCAAAATAAATTCCACTTTGTATGAGAATCAACTAAAAAATGTTTAAAAAGGTAAAGATGATATGGTATTGGATAACAATCTAACGATTAGTACTGGAAAAACGGGTGGGTGGGCGGGTTTGGGCAGCCGGTGAAAATGAGTTCGGGTCTAAACGGGTTCGGGTCTAAACGGGTACGGGTCTGAACGGGATCGGGTCTGAACGGGATCGGGTCTGAACGGGTTCGGGTCTAAACGGGCAAATTTGAAACAAAATTTTTAATAAAAACCAAACTTTGTGTGGGCCGGAGGAACGGTGGTCGTAAGATGGATTTCAGATTGTTTGTGAATTGTGAGAAGCGACGGTGTTTTGAGCTTTTGAACGACAAACATCTAGATACCAATTACCCAATTATCCAATTTGTCCATTCAGGTTTTCTACTATGTCCATTTGAGCCCAAGGTATATGTTAGTTTAGTCCAAAATAGTCCACTTAGAAAATGAGGGAGGCCTAAGGTCACCCATCAAACAATTTTAAAAGCCCAAAATAGCCCAAAATCCACTCACTGGACCTATTTTGCCACTCTAGTAACGATATATTAGACTACGTGAATTTTAAAGTGGAAATGTTTATCAGGATGGAAGGAGTGGTTCGGTGAAATCGGTAAAAAGGAAAGGTTAGAAAGCAATATGTAATTTTTTTTACCTTTTTTACCCCCACAGATTTAAAATATATAGAGTTACGGGGTACCCCTCACAGAAAAGATATCATTTTGGGCATTTTTGCTGTCTTGTTTTAAGGGGTGAGAATTTTTCACTATTACATCAAATCAGAATCTCTCTAAAACTGAACCGTTTAGGGTTTTCATCACTACAATGACACAGTTTCTTCTTTCACCGCTAATATAAATAAAGAAGAAATTCTTTTAAGGATTCTATATTGTTTTTGGTTGTTCACAAAACCCTTCAACAGCTTCAACCAGAATCCAATACATGCGGTAAGATTTATCTTTATATTCGTTATATAAACGTTTTTATGTGTATAATTGGTTATGGTTAATTGTTAATGAAAGAAAGAAAAAAGAATTGTGTTTATATTACTTTGTTTAGGCTTTAGTATAAAAAAGATGCTTAGCTTGGGAAATTTCAAATCAATGTTTGTAGTTTGGTTTAAGAATTGGATCATCTAACTAGCATTTTGATTGAACCATTTTGTTATATTTCACCATTTAATAACTGTGTGTAGTTTAATTGGGTGAGATGAACATTTTATTCTTTCGAAGCTTACGGATTTAATATTTGGCAACTTTTTTTTCAGTAAATTTCATAGATGGTCCCTGTGGTTTACACCGATTAACGAAATTCGTCTCTGTACATTTTTTTTTCAGGTTTTCGGTCCAATTAGTTTACGTTTTTCTTATAAATGGTCCCCATTCTCCTAATTGACTACAATACCCTTAAACTAATATCTTATACATTTTTATTGATTATAAATTACATTTATTTTAAGTATTACTATTAATTTATTAGTAAAATATAGATCCACATATACAGATTCACATATACATACAAACATCAAGAAGTGTAGGGTGTGTTTAGTTGTGGAATTTTTTTCACAATTTTTCATCTCTAGTTTTTTAAAAAATGAAAAGAATTTTCATTTTCTAAAAAAATGTTAAAAATTTGGAAAATGTGTTCAAATGTTATTGCATTTTCCATTTTGGAAAAATAATTAAGCTTTAAAAGGTTTTGAAAATTTTTAGAAAAGTGGAGGGAGTGTTATAAAGGAAAAATGTGGAGAAGTGGAAATCTTTGTTTTCCATCTCATAGTTATAAATTGGAAAAATGGTTTTCCCATTTTCTTGAAAAAATTTTCTGAAAAATACCCATTTTGAACGCGTTTTCTAACTTTTACACTTTTCTTAAAAAAATTTTTTAGAAAAGTGCCATTTTTTCTTCAACTAAACGCACCCGTAACCTCCACCTTCAATTTCTCACCCACAATACTCGATCCCCTCCCCACTCTGTTTTTTGGCCAATCTCCGTTTTCCGGCCACAAGCATACTCGGGCAACTAGCAGATTCCGGCGAACATCACCCATTCACCCAACTTACTTCCACCCCTGAACTCCATATTGAAATGGTTTGAAGAAAACGAGGATGTCGATGATGTTAGATGTTTGATACGGAACAAAATTGGTGTGTACGCAAGGTCATCAGGATCCGACGAGGTCGTCGGAGCCATCATGATGAAGGTGATGGTGTCTGACAGTGGGAGGGGGTGGGGTTATAGTGTTATAAGTATTTTTTAAGTTCATTTAAATAGCAAACCAATATTGAAAAATTTGTGTGGTAATTAGAAAAAAGATAAATTAAAGAAGTAAGGGTATTTTAGTCAATTTAGATGAGCGGGACCATTTATAAGAAAAACGTAAACTTATTAGACTGAAAACCTGAAAAAAACTACATGGACGAGTTTCATAAATCAGTGTAAACCACATGCACCATCTATGAAATTTACTCTTTTTTATTTAACAGATAAGCATTTACACGTGTTATTTATTTATTTATTTTATTTGTAAATGAAATGATTTTCCCAAATCGGTTTAACCAAAAGACTAAATATGGTTTGGAAATTTGCTTAAGTGAATGTGGTTCAATAGTCTAACCGCATCGAGCTGCCAATCTTCAACTTGATCTGCCTTTTTCTTTATCCGTTTTACCAACTTGACCAAACACAAATAGTGATCGTAGAGCCTTGGGTACCTTTCTAGAAGTAATAAGACGATCAATTTCGTCATCATGATCCTTGGGCCCACGGTTCAATGGTTTAACGACGACAGGTCACGGCTCGTTAGTTGGAACCACCTTTTGTTTCTTTGCTTGAAGACCTAAAACAACCACCGGTTTACATCTAGGTGCTCCACTTTTCGATGTTTTAGCCTCATCGAACCGTGGCTTTTAACGTTATCTTCTCTTGGATTCTTGTTAAGATCAATCTTATTAGCCTTTCGTTTTCTTTATGAAAATAAAGTGATGTCATCGTCATCATATTCAACATCAACAGTACGTCGAGCTTTCAAACCACCACGTTTACCATAGTTGACTTTCAGAACAGTAAGTCAACTCTGATAAAAATATAGAAGGGTCGGAAAAAAAATCTGATAAACCTTATGTTCCGAAAGTCAGGAAGATGATGATGATGACATTACTTTATTTTCATTAAGAAAATGAAAGGCTAATAAGATTGATCTTAACAAGAATCCAAAAGAAGATAATGTTAAAAAGACACGGTTCGATGAGGCTTAAACATCGAAACGTAGAGCAGTTAGACGAAACCGGTGGTTGTTTTAGGTTTTCAAGCAAAGAAACAAAAGGCGGTTCAAGCTAACAAGCGGCAACCTGTTGTAGCTAAACCATTGATCTGTTTGCCCAAGGATCATGCTGACAAAATTGATCGTCTTATTTTCTGCTAGAAACGTACCAGCGGGTCTTTGATCAAGGACGGTGTTTGTTTTAGACCTTTTGTTTCTTTTCTTGAAGACCTAAAATAACCACCGGTTTACGTCTAGCTGCTCACTTTTTGATGTTTAAGTCTCATCGAACCGTGGCTTTTTAACATGATCTTCTTTTGGATTTTTGTTAAGATCAATCTTATTAGCCTTTTGTTTTCTTGATGAAAATAAAGCGATGTCATCATCATCATTCAACATCAAAAGTACGCTGAGATTTCGAACCACCACGTTTACCAGAGCTGACTTTCGAAACAGTAAGTCAACTATGATAAAGAAATAGAAGGGTTGGAAAAAAAATCTGATAAACCTTCTGTTCTGAAAGTCAACTCTGGTAAACATGGTGGTTCGAAAGCTCGACGTACTGTTGAAGATGATGATGATGACATCACTTTATTTTCATTAAGAAAACGAAAGGCTAATAAGATTGATCTTAACAAGAATCCAAAAGAAGATAATGTTAAAAAGCCACGGTTCGATGAGGCTTAAACATCGAAACGTGGATCAGCTAGACCTAAAGAGTCGATGGTTGTTCTTGCGCTTCAAGCAAACAAACAAAAGGCGGTTCAAGCTAATGAGCCGTGACCTGTTGTCGCTAATCCATTGATCTGTTGGCCCAAAGATCATACTGACGAAATTGATCGTCTTTTTTCCTGCTAGAAACGTACCAGAGGGTATTTGATCAAGGCGGGTGTTTGGTTGAGTTGTGAAATGGAAAAAGGGAGTTCAATTTGAGGATCAACATCTCGATGCGGCTAAAACGTTGAAGCGTGGTCGTCAACTCTCTTTGTTTGGATGATGCTTGATATTGCATATTTACTATTTAACCCTCTTAAGATTTTTACTAATGCTTGATATCAAGCACAAAACACCCGCCTCATTAGGAATATTTACTATTTAACCCTCTTAAGATTTTTAGAATTAAACAGTATAAAATTAATGCTTGATATTGCATATTCATGATCCAATAGAAAAATATTCCCAATGCTTATGTGTGTTTTGTGCAATTTGCCATCCATATACCTGTTTTGACTACTGAGGGGGAGGAAAAATGTGTTCCAAAGTAGGATGCAAATTAAACTTGAAAGTATATCCATGAATTCTTTCATGATTACTTCAAATCTCTCTACAATGACACGATTTCTTCTCTTGCCCGTTTTCATATTCAAAGATTTGAAAAAATATTTTTATAAAGAAGAAATTCCTGCAACGGTTTTAAATTGTTGTTGGTTCTTCAACAAACCCTACAAGCTTCAACCAAGATCTCACACATGAGGTAATATTTATTTTTATATTGCTTATTATTCATGTCTTTATATTGATTAAACATGTTTTTCTATGTGTATAAATGATGAATTGTCAATTAATAAATGAAATAAGAATTTTTTAGTCTTGATGTTATTTTTTTAGGGTTAGGGTTTATTTGTTTGATATTGTATCTCATGACTATGTGAAATTGCAATTAGTAACGTTAAGTACCTAAGCATACAAGACGTATTCATTTTGTAGATCCGCATAATGTTTATTATCTTTTATTTATTTTTTATAGTTTTCATTGTGAGCATGGTATGTCCAGCCTAATAACAATAGCTTAGAAGTAGTGGTGGATCCTTGATATTCATTTGAAGTATGCACTTACATTGTTACATGAGAATTATATATATATATATATATTTGTTTTTAGTGGGATGTACTACAACATTTACTATTCTTTTTCCTTTCCACTATAAGATTTTCATAGGGTATGTAATTGCATAACCTACCTTCTATGTTTGTCCGCAGTGAGTATGCACTTACTTGAATGATCCCATTGAGTATGTTATTGTGAGCGTGAAATGCTCTTTGTTAGAAGTTTTGGTGTTTAGCCTTGCCATAAATAGGGTGTTTATGGTTTGACCATAACCTATTAAACCAGTCGCAATTTGACCGAGTTGACCTTCAATTACCTGGATACTTAGTTTGAAAAATTTCAAACCAAGGTATGCAGTTTGGTTTAAGAACTGGATCATCTAACTTGCCTTTTGATAAAAACATTATTATTATATTTCATTATTTGATAATTTCATGTATGTATATGTGTGTAGTATAATAGGATGAGATAAAAATCTTATTCAATGGAATTTCTTACCAATTTTATGTTTAGCACCTTTTTTTATTTATTTTTTTGTTTCTTAAAATGATCATTTACACGTGTTTGGTGTCTTAAATGCATGACTTGCCCAAATTGGCTTAATCAAATGGCCGAGTTCGGTTTAGAAAAATGTCAAACCATGGTTACAAGTATCATTCAAGTGAACTAGGTCTCTATACAAACCCTAAACTCTATGTTTATAAATACCCTACCTCATCAAGAGTCGCAATCAAACCAATTATCACTTTACATTCCTTTGTACTTCAAGTTTCACCCATATCCGATCCTTGAAATCTCTACTTATCAGAAAAAAAGGTGAGTTTAGATCTCTCTCAAATTGATCTCCCGCTAGCGATATAGGGTTTAATTAGGATATCTATGGCCCGCAGCATTGTGTGTATGTGTGTTCATTGCTTTAATCATAATTCACATGATCTTTGCACTTGTTTTCAATCAATCAATATAGGGTTGTTCAATAATAGAATGTTGATCAAAGTAGTTCCTTGTTGAAAGGATAATGATTGCAACTTGCAAGGATCAAACTTGTCTTAACTTTTGTATAATTACTTTTTTCCAATTTTGTGATGTGTCGTTAGATTGTATGATTTGATCATATAGATTGTAACATTTTGACAATCTCCAATGCTTATGGTTTTTTTTTTTTTTTTTTTCATATTTACCATTGATCTCTTATTTTTCCAAATTGTGATCTAGGGTTTTCAAGTTTTTGACGGTTGAGGCAAATCTTTGTCGATTTACCAGCTACAAATGGCAGAAGATAGAATGGCAAAGCTCAGGAACCTCCCGATTCGGTATGTGTAGATTTAAAATTAGCATTTTCAAACGTGTCTTCATTTATTGTATTTACACTTGATTGTAATGAAAAATATGTCTTTTGTTGATCCAATTTGGGCGTAAATTGGTACACTGCATTTTATAGGTTAGTCTCTTGGACATTGTTAATTGAATTGATGTTGGTGTGTGCTAGATAGCGTTTAAAAGTTACAAGTTATATTTTGGAAATATTAATACTATCACACAATACAGACAAGAATACCAGATCGAATAATAATATAGTTTGGTAAATCCGAGTGTTGAACTCAGGGAACGGTGTTTTAACTTAATTAAAATGGAATTTGTAATTAAACTAATAAAAAGTAAATAACAAAGGGAGGCGTTTTAGTTCCGTACGAACGTATTTAAGAAACTAATAAAACTAAAATTAAACAAAGCAATTTATAAAACAAGTATGGATAAAGGAATGTATTTACTTAGACTTTTATTCCCTAGATTCCAGTTATCATGAATGTTTATGCCGTTGGATAATTTTATTGTGAATAAATATTTTGTGGAAAGTTACCTTATCTGGTTAACAATTTCTATAAAGTCTAGATGAGACACAAGACTCATTATGAATACACAAGAAATCTTTTCTATGTGTTGTCAATCTATTTTTTATTTAATTAAGTATTTCAACCGTTTATTGCGATTTATCCTAGCGACCTTGAATCAACAAGAATCTAATAATCGTTGTTTGACAACTGTCACATTAATTAAATAATGTTTAATAATCATTATTACTCTTAACCTATCGCCGATTAAAGCTTCAAGCCACAATTGTTTAACAAGTTAAACAATTGCAAATAATTAATAAACCTAAACAGGACTACGTTATAGAAAAGGTTGATTAATCACGTCAAGTAACAATTAAAGATCAATAATAAGATGGATTTTTCGGTTAAACACAATAAACTTCATGAAATTAATACCCCAATGTAAACTCACATTCAAACTATCATCTAGGTATTATTATCTAAACAAATACACAATAAATTAGTCCATGATTAAGTTATACAAAATCAGAAACAATATCCAAAGAAACGACATGTTAAATTGAATACGAAACTAGATTAAGAAAAACCGAATCGCGAAGGGCGTGTCGAAAGCTTGATCGTAGACAAATCCTTGCAATCCCGCGTCTCTAATCCGTTCCTAAAACCTTCTAGAAAATTGCCTTTGTCGAATTAGGGTTAAGAGAAGTTTGAATTGTGGGGTTAAAGCTCTATATATAGTTTTTCTGAGCCGACCTCCCAACTGGCGATTGGGCCTTCCAATCGGCGGTTGGGTTTCTTTTCGTTCAAGTAAACCCAACCGGTGGCTAGAAAAGCCAACCGGCGGTTGGGCTTCAAATCCTTAATTCTTCAGTCTTCGGTCATTATTGGCCCAATTAACTTCAAACCCAACTTTAGCTTGATTTTCTTCATTTCTAGCCCATTTTCCGTTTCTTTTTCGATTCAAGCTCATTTAAACATCTAATTGCAAATATTAACGAAATAAGTATCTAAAACCATATAAATGCAATATAAATGTATTATAAATAGGGAAATATCGTTAATTAAATATGTACTTATTTGATGTTATCAGATGCATAGATGTATTGAACATTTCTTTGTTGCATTAGATCTAATCAGCTAGTATCATTGATATATTTATTGCAGGGAAATGGGTCAAATGGGTTAAACAGGTTGAAAGTTGCCAAGGCCCCAAAGTATTTTTTTTATCGTAAATAATCTCCTAAATCACTTTATTAGAAAATATATAGATACTTATTATAATAATATAGTTTATTCATATTTAACCGTCAGCTATTTAAATAAATTAAAAAAGAAAAAGAAAATTGGACAAAATAGCATGTTGCGTCAAGCTACCGTTTCCACATGTGCCGAAAAATACCCATAATGACCCGTTACCCAACCCGTTTGTTTCTCACATCTACAAATTACAATTACAATTCTTTAAAGAGTAGCTTATCTAACTAAGAACACATGATGTATGTTGCTGCTATTCTGGACGGGGATCCTGAGATTGGTTTGATTTACGAATAAGTTTGTGATCAAAATGATTATGAAAATCCTATCGTTCCTGAAAAGATTCAAGAACCTGAACGTAAGTTGTGAAGTGTAATTTTCTGTAGAACATGATATGTAGTTGTATGTGTTTTTTTTTATGTTGATTTGCATTCTTTTGTTTGGTTTTCTGACAACATCTGAAGTAGAAAGAAAGGGGAAAGAGATTGTTGTGTAGGAAGAACCTGTAGGTATATGACTAGATGTTAGATTCACACTATTTATGAATTCTTCTAAATACACAATCCAATCCATTTTGTGTTCTTTTATATTACTGGAATAATTAAGATATAAAGATCATTAATCGAGCAAAATTGTTGAACCACGGTAAATACTATTGGTGCGTTTAGTTGCATAAAATTGAAGGTATTTTCTAGAAAAAATTTCATTGAAATAGAAAATCACTTTTCTAATTTAAAACTTACACTTTTGAAAACTGCCTTTATTACTATTTTCATATCTACATTTAGTAAACATATTTGGTTTCTATCTGGATGATGAAAACATTGGAACATGTTTTCTAAAATTTTCACAATAGAGATAAAAAAAACACCTTCCATTATCTAGAAAAAATTAGATCTAAAGTTAGGGAAAATTGTGTCCTACTAAAAGCACCCTATATTTTTGATATGTTGTCACTTAGCGTGATTTGTGATTTAAGCATTATGTAATCATGCTTTGGTGATCTTATGCCTCATTTCATGCTAAAGAGTAGCATTCCACTATGTTATTTTGACACCGTTTGTTAGAGGTGGCAAAATGACCAGATGGGGCTAGTTGGGTAATGGGTCAAAACGAGTATAATTTTTAATTATTTTTTATCAACAATTATTGTGTCAAATATGATTACAAAATCATATTAGTTCAATTTTATAATCTACTTCTATAAATAAAATATGTTAGTAGGTTTTTTGCGTTAAAAATACACTTTGGGAGATTGTTGAACTATTTAACCCCTTCCTTTAAGCATCTTTTGTTTCATAAGTTTACCCTCTTGACACATAACCTACATACACTAATCGACCCATTCATAGGTAAATGGATTTAGATTTGGTCTAACATATAATTTGTTGTCTCAATTAAAATGAATGAAACCATAGAAAACAACCGTTGAAAAGTAATACTTCATTCAGCACCAAATCATACAAAACAGATGGTTAAGAAATTATGATAGTCTCTTTTTTTCTAACTGTAATTTTCAATTCGTAACACTTGTAAAAGAATCACACTGCTGATTTTTATCTTTTTAATAAGAGTAAATTACATGACAATATATAATTAGAATAGAAGCGACAATTGTGAATCATCATTTCCTGCCAAGAATAGATCTTGGTACGTTGATTATACATATAGATTGGTTCTGATGAATACTATGCTTTTTTGGTTGCAGCAGTCTCTGAACTTGAAACTGTTAAGGAACATGTGACCACATCTAAAAGAACTTCAGTTCAACCTCCCGATTTTTGGCGAATAATTGTGGAATATGGATTTTGATTTGTTCTATCATTTAATTTGTTGTCTGATATTTAATGAAGTAAACCACAGAAAACAGTCATCGTAACGTAATATGTCACTCAGCACCAAATCATACAGATGGTTAAGAATTAAGATAGTCTTGGTATCTTTTTTTCTTCTGTCATTGAAATTCTTAATTCATAACACTTGTAAAACAATCAAACTGTTGACCTTTTTCTCTCTATAATAAATAATAATCAATTTGGCGATGACTACGAATGTAGGCAAATTACTGCTATCATTAGATCCTGATACATTCATCGTATATGTCATTTGATGCTGCTAACCAGTATATGTAGTCTACTTTTTTGGATTAGCGTATTGTTTACTTTCTAGGGTTGAAGGAAATATTGTTTTCAATTTATATAGGAACAATATGGTCGGTATTGGGTTAGAATGAGTTTGGATAATATATGGGTTGGGTCATTTAAGTATTTAAATACAAAAAGCTGTATTTATTGTAAGTTAATACTAATATGATACATTTCAACAAAACAATTTTGGACATTCTATGCATTTGAATGTGTTACGTGACTTTCGAACTGTTGGTATTGTGTTAGAATGAGTTCGGGTGATAAATGGGTTGGGACATCTAAGTATTTAAATACAAAAGCTATATATATTATTATAAGTTAATAATATGATTTTTCTAAACAAAACAATTTAGGGCATTCTAAGCATTTGAATGTGTTACGTGACTTTTGAACTGTTGAACCCGTTCGATCCAGTTGAACTACTTCGTTTTAGCTCGAATATTTCATATTTTATCTGAATTAGACTCCTTTTCACACAAATGGGTTGAAGTTGTCTGACTAAACTTGTGCATGTGCTGTTGATATGGAGTCTCATTGGGTTTGTCATGTTTTTCATTGTTTGAATTAAAAAATATATATAAGTTCTTGTTGTTTTCTCAAATTTGTCCTTCCGCGTTTTCGAATTCTTGAAATTTTCAGAACTAACTGTTATCTTTTATTTATTTTTTGGTTTTTACGCAGCCAAAATTACCACCAACGATTCAGGTTATGATACGAGCAGAACTATTAGCGACATTCCCTCAAGATTGGAGAACGTATCTTGTTGTCCAAATGACGAAAGTGCCAACAGAGGTGTTAATACCAACGCAAATAACGTTCCAGCTGATGATCCGAATTCCGGGAAAAAAGTGAATCAGAAAAAAGAGAAGAAAAAGGTTTTATTGACACAGATAAAGAAGAATCTAGAAGGGTCGGAAAATAAATCCGATAAACCTTCTGTTCCGAAAGTCAACTCTGGTAGACGTTGTGTTTTGAAAGCTCAACGAAGTATTGATGTTGAAGATGATGTTGATGATGAGATTACTTCTTTTTCGTCAAGAAAACGGAAGGCTAGTAAGATTGATCGTAACAAAAAGCCGAAAGAAGATAATGTTAAAAAGTTAGGGTGGTTCGATGAGGCTGAATCATCTAAACGTGGACAAGCTAGACCTAAAGAGTCGGTGGTTGTTTTAGGTCTTCAAGCGAAGAAACAAAAGGTGGTTCCAGCTAGAAAGGTTGATAAACCTAAATCATCTAGGTCAGGGTTGGGTGGAGTTGATGAGGTAAAAGAGCAACAGGCAGCTGCTAAAGCCATAGAGTCGTGGTTCGATGTGGTTAAGGAAACAAACAACGGACCAAAGTGGCATGTGAAGTGCAAGGCGTCAGGTATATGTAGTGGTTTAAGATGGGGTCGAGCAAACAGCATGCCAGTGGATCGTGAGCTCATGGTCTGATAGGTGGACCGGAACTGTCAGGATCGACTTGATCACAGTCAAGATTAAACTTACTATTGCTTGAACTTCTTAACAAGAAATTTGCGGAATAATACTTGTTAAGTTTGGAAGATATAAATGTATAACTTGTAATAGTTTGAAATACAAAATGTAATAAACAGAACTTAACAGATTGTATAACAAAAGCTCCAATATTATTACTTGAATAATACGAATACACTTGATTGTATCGGGGTTACAAGAACCTTGAAGCTAACTTGACTACTCAGTCTATTTCTTACAAGTCTTGACAATACTCTATTTATCAACCTAAGATATATACAAGTTACAAAGCTGCGCATGCTTCAAAAGTTTAGAGTTTTTATTACACGTTATAGTAATTAATGCAATGTACTTTATGGTCTGCTATAGTAAGCATGTTCTACTTTAGAGAGTTGACAAAGTATAAATTAGGTACTGACAACTCCACTAAGCAGTGCTAACATGTAGCGGTGTAAATCATGAGAATACATGCAGCAGTGGAAACTCTAGAGCAGTATCAATCTTGTAGCAGTGTAAACTCTGTAACTTGACTTAGCAGTGGAAACTTTGATTCTTTGCATGGCAGTGGAAACTTTGAATTGACTTGACAGTGGAAACTTTGAATTGACTTGGCAGTGGAAACTTTGAATCGCATAGCAGTGGAAAATACTTAGAGAATTTTCAATCTGCATCATGGGTCATTTTGACCCAACAATTTCCCTCTAAACTTATGCTTTATATCCAACAACACTAAGTTTCTTCTAATCTGACTTTGAAGCATCTTGAGTTCATTTTTTCTTTGATGCCTGCTTACGTTCTTCAATATATTTTTGTCTGTTCATTACTAGCTCATAAGCCATTTCACATTCTACTACCCTTAATTTGAACTGCATCATGCTCATCAAGACACTGAAGTTCCATGGATATATTCTATCTACCAAAAAAAAGTTTGTACTTCCATCCTGCTGTGTAATATAGTGTACTCCTGTCGCACCCCCAAATTATGATGCAGCGGAAGTCGGGTCGGAGCGCGACTAATCGGAAATCATTACACAAAGTCACAACGAACGACCACTATATGCGTCGTTTTGAAAACATTACAAAAGTAATTACATTGATAATCCAATTGTTTACATCAATTTTCTGAGTTCGCGAATAGTTCTAGAGATTCTAACACATAACTAATGTTACAAAATTGTAATGCAAGGAAAATCTCCGATGTTTGTAAATCATGCGACTCGAGCTATTTTGTCCTGGAGTAATCCTACTCCTGTTGTGAACCTGAGAATACACACTAAAATGGTCAACAATAATGTTGGTGAGTTCATAGGTTTAGATATTAAAGTATAAATGTGAACCACGAGATTTCATAAGTGTTGCACGCATGCAAAAATAATGTATACTACTGCCATGAGCTCATAGTCCGAAGCTTAACCAATATGAGTTTGCCTCCTGCAGATGCCTAATCCAGAACATCCGTATGAACAAATAATAAAGCGCCCGTTTGACCAGTTAGAGCTACTAACCCGGACGGGGATGGTCAATCCCAAATAGTACTATTCTTTAATACTCGCGCTAAGATCCATACTAACGAAACTATGATGTGTAGAGGACTTTTGTGTGGATTATGAAAGTGAAACTCATGCAATCCGTATATGTGTAAATTTGTACTCGTGTTCAGGAAAATAGTGCATGTATTCTCACCCCAATAGTTAAAACAGTAAAAGTGGGGCTATGAGACTCACCTGAGTCCTGAGAGCGAGCGTTTAAGTTAATAAACGTTTATCCAAAATGTAACCTTCTGGCGCCCTAAACGCACAAGGTTATGTATGAGTGAATGTCTCAAAAGATCATTCATGCTAGTTGTCCACTCAACTAGTTATGTCCAAGTGTTTGTTTATCGTTTGCGTTTAGAAAGTATGTATGGCCCGTTGGTGATGGTTTGTAATAATAATTCCCGAAGACATTATTATTTTGTTTGTTTCATTGTATAATTATAAGAGTGTATAAGCTTCATGTATATGTAGCATCACATGTGAATATTCGTTGTTACGCGTGTTTAATAGTTCGTGAAACATGTTCTAATTCTGTTTTATGCGACACAAAGGGCGACATCATGGCGTATTGCGACACTAGGTCGGTGTCGCAATTGTCTCGGAAGTTGGGACTTATGCGACACAAGGATTTGTGTCGCAAGTTGTGATTTCGATTTTGTTTTAGCGACATAAGCGTTAGTGTCGCAGGGTGTTGCGACACCACTTGGTAAAAGTATTGCGACACAAGCATTAATACTGATAGTTGAATTATTGCGACACTAGCTTAGTGTCGCGAGTTAGTACTGTTTTATGATTTAGCGACACAGGCGTTGTGTCGCAGATTAGTACTGCTGTCTTATGATTTAGCGACACGAGCCTTGTGTCGCAATAGCCTTGGGCCATCTGTGACACAGACGGGCTGAGATGTTCTCGTTGTTTGGGAACTTGATCAAATGTGCTCGGTTTGACCCGAAACTTTTAGGGAAGTCTTAACTATGTTATTAGAGCTTAGGAAAATTGTCGTTACGTTTTATAGTTAACCCGAAAGTGTCATTTCATTTTTGTCACAAAATCAGTCCTTTTGGTTAACTCATCAGTTTTTGAGTCGTTTTTGGGGCTCGTTTTGACAAACCAAAGCTTCAAATTAAATTCCAAGAAAAATCACAGTTGTTCATACATGTCTACTTCCAGTAAATTTTTCATAATTTTTGGTCAAGTGTAACTCACGAAATCGTCCAAGAATCAGACAGGGGTCCAGCAGGTCGGTTTTTGTACCTTTGCTCAGTGTTTGGTCTATATCTCACGATTTACAAAACTTCAGAAAAAGTGCAAGTACAACTTTGAAAGGTAACAGGACATGTGAACTTTTCCAAGTGGTTTCAGTCGATTTGGATTTGTAGATCTCGAGATATGCTTTCTCAAATTTGGTTGATTTTTCTGTCCAAAACGACAGTCCAGACACTTCTTTTTGTAAAATCATTTTCGTATATCAAATGACCTCAGAAAAATACCAAACCACTTGGGTTCGAAAGTAGACTCCTTGAGCTTGATTTTAGACTCAAGAATCGCTCGATTTGGTTAAGAAATGAGTTAGATATCATGTGTGAAAGTCGGGTTAAGTTTTTGTCCGATGGTTAATAGTTTTACCCGAAAGTTTTTAGCATTATCTTTTGGTTTGGACATAATTAGCATAAACGAACTTCTAACATGTATATTAACATTATCCAAGGAAGATAAACAAGATTTGAAGGGATTCTTACAAAGGAAACTCGATCTAAAGCCGAAATGAGGAAGAAGGGTTGCTGCTGTTCGGTTTTTGCTTATCTTGTTTCTTCTTCTTCCTTGAGCGATGTAGATGATGGTGGTGGTGTCCAGGGGCCTTGGAAGAGGCTGAGAATGATGGTGGTGGTGGTGGTTTGGGGCTGAGTTTGAGAGAGGGTGGAGAATTGAGAGAGAAAAGAAAGTTTTATTATGTGAGAAGTGTGTGAGTTTAAATGAGGTTTGTGGAGTCAAAGAGGGGGAAGGAGGGCCAAGGGTGGGCTGGCTTTTCTGGGCTGGGCTGGCCGAAGTGGGCCTGACCCGTTGTGGTCTCGGTCTCGTGACTCGTTTCCTCGATTTCGTGTTACGTTACTCGTTCGGTTAAACGTTAATCGCGTGTTTTAAAATTTAATTGTTAACGTTTACTTTTCACGTGTTGTTTTTAATACATACTTGTTATTTTAGATTGATCAAACATTTTCAAATCTTTTATTGGACCCTTTTCAAAACATTTGATGGGTTTCTTTCGATGTCGGGTTCGATTTGCGCATTTTCGTCGCGTACGATACGTTCTATACGGAACGTAAAACGTTTTAGATATTATCGTAATAATATAGGTTAAATAACAATTATTTGTCATAATTATGTTATTTAATACAATGTTTTTCACCAACGTCCATATTTATTGTGTCGGTTTCCATCCGATCGAATTCGCGTAATTTAAAATTAATTACGTACGTGCGTATAACACAATATACAAAGTGTTACCGTAATTAGTCCTATTTCACACTAATTACAAGTAGTAATTGTCTATCTTAGGCAATAAATGGTGGCCTAATTCGCCGGGTGTCACAACTCCACACTTCTCCAGTAGAACCCAGGAAGTTACAGGTGAGAATGGTTTCCTGAAAGCCTTATGTATCTTCTCAAGTTCATACATCATCAACAAATACTCATAAATAAGCATGTTGTGATCAAACTCCTTCTGAGCTCCATATTTCCTCACTCCAATCTCAAACATATTATCTACATCTTCTCTATCAAAATCTTTTATCATCCTAACCATTGAAGAATATGTCTCAATTGAATTTCCAGCTCTCTGGACATCATATACATATTTATTCTGGGCATTCACCTTGTAATAATGCCAGTCAATGATAGAAATCTCTACTTGTAGAGTAGTAACCTTCTCTCCTCTATCCTCAAACTTAATCAATTCCTTTAACTCAACCTTATCTGATGGCACACTGAAATGCACATCAGTTTCTTTTTCTGCCTTCTGCCTCTTTTGTAAATTTTCAAAATAATTTCCTTTTTTTGAACCCTTAGCAGATCCTCTCTCAAATTTCTTGACAATCTCTGGAGCAGATGTATCATGTATACCCTCACTCTCCCTTTCTGCCCTTATATTCTGTTCATCTGATGAACCAGCCTGTAATATGCTCTGCTCTCTATCATGCATCCTTTTCAGAGCTTCAAATGACATGGCTTGAAGAATCTTAACATTTATTCCCATTGTATTTCTTAGGAAAGCAATATAAACCTTCTTCAACTGAGTTCTTGTCTTTGGCTTGGCCTTTTGTTTCTTGTATCTATCCTCAAACTCTCTTCTCTTCTTTTCATTTAATAACCTTTCTAGCTCAGCTTGTCTTTCTTCTTCAGTATATTGTTGTCTTTCCTCTTCTTGCAACTTTCTGGCAAGCTCCTCATCTGCCTCAATCTGAAGTTTTCTCTTCAAAGGCCTAGCTTCTTCAATCAATATGCCTTTCCCTTTATCCTTGGCCCCAATCTTATCTACCTTAATTGTAGGTGCATTCTCTAATGGTTCTTTGAAGCTTACACCTTTTTCTTTGACTTTTTCTTTTTCTTTTGGGCTTTTAAATACCCTTACTAAAACTTCAGCAGCAGTAATTTCATCTCCATCCATAGCAGTACTAGCAGGCTAACCTAGCCCAGCAGTATTAACATCCATCTACTCTTCAACTACTGCATCAGTTACAGACTCTTTTCTTTTCATCTTATCATTTAATAGCTCCTTCACCAATCCATTTAATCTTATAATTTCTGCTCCTTGAGATGCCAGCACATCCCTCTGCCTGGCCACCTCTTCTCTTAAGTTGGTACAAATGACCATCAATTCCTTTAGTAATAATCTATCCTCACCACTACCAGAAGTGTTAACCTCTATTAGTGGATCATTGGAAGTATCTTCTGCATCATGCCTTGCCTTTCCCTTTATCCTTGGCCCCAATCTTATCTACCTTAATTGTAGGTGCATTCTCTAATGGTTCTTTGAAGCTTACACCTTTTTCTTTGACTTTTTCTTTTTCTTTTGGGCTTTTAAATACCCTTACTAAAACTTCAGCAGCAGTAATTTCATCTCCATCCATAGCAGTACTAGCTGGCTCACCTAGCCCAGCAGTATTAACATCCATCTACTCTTCAACTACTGCATCAGTTACAGACTCTTTTCTTTTTATCTTATCATTTAATAGCTCCTTCACTAATCCATTTAATCTTATAATTTCTGCTCCTTGAGATGCCAGCACATCCCTCTGCCTGGCCACCTCTTCTCTTAAGTTGGTACAAATGACCATCAATTCCTTTAGTAATAATCTATCCTCACCACTACCAGAAGTGTTAACCTCTATTAGTGGATCATTGGAAGTATCTTCTGCATCATGCCTTGCCTTTCCCTTTATCCTTGGCCCCAATCTTATCTACCTTAATTGTAGGTGCATTCTCTAATGGTTCTTTGAAGCTTACACCTTTTTCTTTGACTTTTTCTTTTTCTTTTGGGCTTTTAAATACCCTTACTAAAACTTCAGCAGCAGTAATTTCATCTCCATCCATAGCAGTACTAGCTGGCTCACCTAGCCCAGCAGTATTAACATCCATCTACTCTTCAACTACTGCATCAGTTACAGACTCTTTTCTTTTCATCTTATCATTTAATAGCTCCTTCACCAATCCATTTAATCTTATAATTTCTACTCCTTGAGATGCCAGCACATCCCTCTGCCTGGCCACCTCTTCTCTTAAGTTGGTACAAATGACCATCAATTCCTTTAGTAATAATCTATCCTCACCACTACCAGAAGTGTTAACCTCTATTAGTGGATCATTGGAAGTATCTTCTGCATCATGCCTTGCATGATCAACAGAAGCCCCTGTGTTCTTGGTACTGGGACCACTAGATACATTAATGTCCATTGGATCCTCAATATTAGAGGAATTCAATGGTATCTCAGTATCCTGTGTTGCCATATGTTGGGTCCTAATGTTGTTACCACTGTCCTGCACTCCTAGTAAGGTAGATGCAGTAGTGGCTTTCTCTTCATTGACCACCTCATTCAGATCAAGTGTCTGATACATCTGAGGAAGAGGAGCCTCAGATGCATGTTTCTTTGCCCTTTTAGTTTTAGGTCTGGAAGGCTTGGGGTCCCTTGTTTTCTTGGTTTTTGAAACAGCAGATGTGGGCTGGACAGTGGTTGGTGTGACCACTGTTTCATTTGCTGATGCAGGGGTAGATGATGGTAGAGGTACCTCTGCTATGGAGGGTGCACTTAACATATGTGCAGTCAAAGATGTGACCCTCCCAGAAAATGTAATGCCTTTTATTGAGCTTATTCTCCTCATATTTGCAAAGATCTTTTTAGAGTGTGAGAGGAGAATCAATTTGCCACCATCACTTGGCAAATCAGATAGCTCTTTATTGAAAATATGTTGTAAAAACCTAGGATACATCAAAAATTATCTTTGGGATGCTCCAGGTTATACAGCATGCCATTAAAAATCATTTTAGAAAAATTAAACTTCAAATTATTAGCTAAGCAGATTATTGCAGAAGCAATATTGCTGCTAAACTGATCAAATGAAGTTCTTTTTTGAGAAATGCATTATTGTAGGGCATGAATTAGATATTTTCATTGGGGAGAAAACATAGATTTGTAGAAAATTAGTTTATTACTCTCCCCCTCATACCCTAACAACACAAGTTGATTAAAAATTTAATTAACAGGATAGCATTTCATACCATCCATCTGCATCTTGCAGGACTAGATGAGCACGGATTGAATCCTCTGTAACCTTTACCTCTATGTTTGCCACCTTGCCAACTATGGTGACCACGCCATCCTCGCATTTTGCAGAGGTCCAGAAATCATTGATATGTGAAATAATGATGGTGGGGTTGATGGTTAAAGCTTCTTTCAAGTGACTTTGCTTCAAAAAGTCTATTATCCCATGAAAGCCTTATGCTTCTTTGGGTTTAAGCAGAAACCCAAGCAAATTATGCTTGTCAGCGATCGTGAGAGTAGTAGATGTAGATGAAGAAGCCATTGTTGAAACTTGATTTTGACAGTAGATTTGGCAAGAGTGTTGTTTGAATATAGGATTTGAGAGTAAATGGCAAGTGAAATGAAGTAGTGCATGTATTTGGTTATTTACGCATTAAAATATGAGCCCTAATTTTAGCAGTGTAAATAACACTGGCAGTAGAAATGGTGGAAAAGACCTGCACAATGTTAGCGGTAGAAATATTCTAGCAGTACTAACCATGTAATTTTGTACTAGCAGTAGAAACTTCACACTTCAACTGGCAGTACTAACATACCTAACAGTACTAACATGTGAAAGCAGTACTAACAGAGTTAGCATATATTATGTATACTAAGCAGTATTAATAACTACTAGCAGTAGTAACGGAGACTACAACAACATTATTAATTGTACTTAATATCAAAAGCAGTACTAATTGATGAAAGCAGTATTAAAAATGCTTATCAGTATTAACATTAGTAGTACTAAAAGTAACTAGCAGTATTAATACTAACAGTATTAAAAAGGGTGATGATATTTCCACCATAGTTTTTGATAAATCTACCATAATTATGCATTGAGAGGTTGTACTGTACAAATAAACATTGCACAGTTTTGGTGGATCTATCAAAAAGTGTGGTGGATATATCACTACCTTATTAAAAATACTCTCATCATGAATTAGTATATCAGTATTAACTCATTTTCAAGCACTCAAAATTTTACAGAAAACAGTATTAATGAAATAGATTTATGAAGAATTTATTATGCCAATACTTGTAACCAAAAATGTAAATCTACCCACATCAAATGCTTTTGTGAACATACCTGCAAATTGATTATCAGTATGAACCTTAAAAATCTGAATTAATCTTTTCTCATTACAGTCTCTTATAAAATGATATCTGATTTCAATATGCTTGGTTTTAGAATGTTTCACAGGGTTATTTATAATACTGATAGCAGAGTTGTTATCAATAAATATAGGAGTATTTAGAAAAGTCAAACCATAATCCAACATCTGATTTTAAATCCAAAGCACTTGACAACAGCAACTTGATGCTGCAACATATTCTGCTTCTGCTGTAGACGTGGAAATAGTAGTTTGCTTTTTTCATTGCTAGGACACAAGTCTACCTCCTAAGAATTGACAACCTCCAGATGTAAATTTTCTATCCATATTGGCACCTCCATAGTCACTGTCAGTGTATGCAATTAAGTCAAAAGAGGAACTTTTTAGATACCAAAGGCCCAGTTTGGGTTGACCTTTAAGATATCTAAAAATTCTCTTGACTGCATGAACATGTGACATCTTAGCATTTGCCTGAAATCTAGCACAGACACACACAGCAAACATAATATCTGGTCTGCTTGAGGTCAGATACATGAGGGATCCAATCATAGATCTGTAGAGGTGTTCATCAACAGCCTTCCCCTCAAGATCTGCATGCAATGGTTTGTGTGTTTCCATTGGTGTGCTAGCAATTTTTGCATCTTTGTATCCAAACTTTTTCAGAATGTCATTGACATACTTTTCCTGACTAATGAAGATCCAATCCTTCTGCTGTTTGACTTGTAATCCTAAGAAGAAAGTCAACTCTCCCATAGAGCTCATCTTAAATTTCTGATGCATAAGAGCTTCAAATTCTTTACAGAGACTATCCCTTGTAGAACCAAAAATAATATCATCTACATAGACTTGAACTAATAGGATATCATTTTTAATCCTTTTGATGAACAAAGTTTTGTCAATTGCACCTCTTTTGAAACCACTATCCAACAGATAAACAGATAATGTATCATACCATACTCTAGGAGCCTGATGCAATCCATAAAGTGCCTTATCCAATCTGTACACTTTATTTGGATGCTTTGGATCCTCAAATCCTGGTGGTTGGCATACATAAACTTATTCTTCAATAGTGCAATACAGAAAAGTACTTTTCACATCCATCTGGTATACCTTGAAACCTTTAAAAGATGCATATGCCAAGAACAGCCTAATTGCCTCTATTCTAGCTACAGGAGCAAATACCTCATCATAGTCAATGCCCTCTTCCTGAGAATATCCCTGTGCAACCATCATTGCTTTGTTCTTGATCACAATACCCCTTTCATCTTTCTTGTTTCTATATACCCATCTTGTTCCAATAGCCCTTTTTCCTTTTGGGAGATCCATCAATGTCCAAACATCTTGAATCTTAAACTGAAGCATTACTTCAACCCAACTTGGATCTTTCAAGGCTTCATTTGCCTTTTTGGGCTCCATCTTAGACAGAAAATAGACAAATAAAGAAGTGTTGATGTCTTCTTCATTCAGTCTTGCAGATCTTCTAGTTTGCATTGCAGAGTCAATATCACCTATCACATTCTCCAATGGATGATAAGCTTTGTACTGTTGATATTGATTAGTAGATAACATTTTCAAAACTTCTATTCTATGTATTCAACGCTTATTTTATTTATATGTAATTGCGTTGATGTGTCATCTACATAAGCTACCAAGTGGCATCCATACACATTGCCACGTCAATTTGAAATTTTTGGATTGTATACTCAATTTTTGGATTCTAGTTTGTTGATTTCTATTCTCAATTTGAAATTTGTGCTTTTGTGCGATATTTTTTGACTCTTTGCGAAATTTGATTGCATGCTAAATTTGTGGATTCTAATTGTTGAATTTATGCATAATTCTGACAAACATACGTTATATAGTTAACAAGCACCAACTTTTTCCAGGGAATTGTTAATAATAAAACACACTTGCACAAAAAAGAGGGATGGGTCTTGCTTTGGGAAAGGTGATATATCAAGAAAGTGATGCAATGAATTATTTCGCAATATATCAACACTTAAAAAAAAAAACAAAAAAACGCATCCTAAAAAAATTGCGCAAAATACGACATTTTTTTTTGAAATAGTCAATGAGGTGAAAAAATAGTATAGAGTGAAAATCAAAACAAAAGTTAATACACAAATGTAGACAACGAATAAGAAATTTTGGCACCAAAACTCAAAAATGGCTAAAATATGGTCTCATAAAAAAAATTCGTTAAAAATGATACTTTAATGCTAGATAATATGAATGAGATGAAATTGAAGTGAAGTTTGGAAAGTGGTGCCATGATTGTGGAGGAATTGAAGACGATAGATGATCAAGAAAGTGATGCAATGAATTATGTTTGGAAAATTAAGTGACATTAATTTTTATGTTACACTATAGATTTAATGAGACAAAGTGTAAACTGATTAGGAAACATTAAAGGCCACTTCTAAAAAAATTGAAGATAAAGTTAAATCAATTAAAGATCGACATAGAAGAATAGAAGGAACTAGTTTCCTAATATAATTGTGTTTCCTATTGTAAGTCTTGGAACTCTATAAATAAAGAGATCCCTTGACATTTAGAGGTGTGTTACCTAGAGTGTTTATCTAGGGTAAAACCCGATCTCATAACTTGATATTGTCTCCCATGTATACGAATAGAAGAGTTGGTAAATATCCTTAAGGTTATAAACCCCGATACAAAGAAGTTGTATCCGCCTTGATTGATCAAGAAGATTAGGGATTAGGTGTTGTATTCATTGATTATCAAACATACGATTTAATAAATTCTTCTTTGTTTTCTTCATATTATGTTTACCGTATTTAAATATTTTGTTTGGTGTTTAACAAGATCACTCAATTGGTATCAGAGCGCCGAATCTATTCAAGATTTGTAAAGATCCAATCCAAGCAAAAGAAATCATATTGAAGAAATCAAAGAAGATTGAACAAAACAAATTTTTCTGTTCGTCATAATCTGAGCAACAGTAGTAAAATCCTCGATTCTCATTCGTTAACCATTCAATCGTCGTGAAATTTGAAATGTAGGTTCTTAACACATAGACGCAAAATCTGAAAGAAGGAATTTTTGATCTGAGCTTTTAATCGTGAGATATTTGGTTTTGAAATCTGCTGCAGAAACCTTATGGTTTTTCTGGAAAGTTGTAGTAAAACGATCACCATGTCTTCGTTAACCGTTAGATCTTTATGATATTTGGGTATGTAGTTAAAGACATATGTACCTACGTTGTGTGAAAGTTTTATCATGATCGGATGTGTCTAGATTGAGATACATAATTTCGAATTTACTGCAGAAAGTTTGTGATTTCTTTTCGCGCAACTGGTGTTAAAAGATCACTGTGTATTCGTTAACTGTTGGATCGACTTTATTTTTGGATATAAGGTTGAAGACACATGATTCTATAATGTTGCTCGTTAAGTATTAGTGCTGCTCGTTAAGTATTAATGTTGCGCGTACAAAGTTAACGCTGCTCATACAAAGTTAATGCTGCTAGTACAAAGTTAATACTGCTAGTATAAAATTAATACTGCTAGTACAACGATAAGTGCTGTTGACTCATACGGCTTGAAGGCACACTAATACAACTTCAGACTCAAATGAGTTCAAACTTAAACGATGATTAACTCACACGAACTCAGACCCAAAGGAGGGCTCCATTCAGACCCAAAGGTTAGCTCAATTCTACTTAACATTTATGAAGCAAATGATCAAGTTTTCAACTGATAAGTTCAATATTTATACGTTCAGAGTAGTGGTGACATTCGGTGACGGGTTAGCATGCTTATGTTCAAGTTAGTTGAAGATTTTTTTTTCTTTTGGTATTATAAGTGTTGTTGAGGCTAAGAGTGTTTCAAGTTTTGAAGTTATACACGTTTAAAAGTGTTTAAGATAAGTGCTTAAAATCTGTTCAAGCCAAATTATACAAACCTTTGTTATTTTTTCGGAATAAATAAAGAAGAATGATGACAAAAAGGGGGGAGAACTATTTAACATTGGGTAGCTGATATTGAGGGGGAGATTAAAGCTTCACAGATTACAACTCGGACGGGTACAAGTATCATGAAGATATAGTAAGTCAAGATGAATTGATCAAACTATTCAAGTTAATCTTAAAGAGATTAGTTTTGAAGATAAAGAAGAATCTTGTGATAGGGGGAGATTGTAATCAGTTTACCAGTTGTTTTGTCATCATCAAATATGGGGAGATTGCTTGGAAAATTAAATGACATTAATTTTTATGTCACACTATAGATTTGATAAGACAAAATGTAAACTGATTAAGAAACATTAAAGACGACTTCTAGAGGACTTGGAGATAAGAAATTTTGTCACCAAATCTCAAATATGGCTAAAACATGGTCTCATTAAAAAAGGTTAGAAAAAATGATACATTAATGGTAGATAATATGAATGAGGTAAAATTGGAGTGAAATTTGGAAAGTGGTGCCATGATTGTGGAGAAATTGGAGACGATAGATTATCAAGAAAGTGATGCCATGAATTGTAGAACGTTATATCATGATCTAGACTTCAATCACTATCAGTTAGATGAGGAATCTCTAAGTAATTGCATAATTCGTGAATGTATAATACCGTAATTAACACGCAAACGTAAATAAATTTTTCTTCAATTAAATCACTGTAAATTACATAATCAATCAACACAAATGCTCTCTCACACAAATTCGCACACACACCTACAATCGTTCTCACATGCGTACCTAAAACAGAAACACGATACACATATATATACACTGTTCATGCAAACTAGTACTTGCGAACTTAAAGCAATATGCGTACTTATAACAAGTTCGCACAACAAGTTCGCATAATACTAAGTACGCATTTACAGATTACAAAATGAGCTAAGTGTTGAGAAATAAATCAAATTCTTCAATCTTCAACATCCAAGGTGTTTGACACACCACCTTGTATCAACAAACACCCCCTTGTCAGCAGCTTGGATAATTTTTCTATTCTTCAGTCCCAGCTACGTGGGAGGTTGCTTCCGGCATGAATACCTTGTGCACAACACACTTCAACAAATCTCCGAAACTTTAAAGCTTGACTTTCATCTTCTTGACTGTAAATGATCAGATTTGTATTTAAACGCTCCAAGTCTTGTCCAGATAAGTTGATCAGACTTAAAGGATCGTAGACATAGACTGTGATCATCTTAGAAAATATTACGCGCTTCGACTATTCCCTTTCAAAATAATCTCAGCTTCACCAGTTTTTCTGATATAAGACCAACACTTGAAATTCTTTGTGAAGTTAACTTGAAGCTTGTCTAATGGAATTTATCATCTCCAATTCCTCCACAATCATGACACCACTTTTCTAATTTCACTACAATTTCACCTCATTCATATTATCTTGCATTAATGTATCATTTTTTGCCTACTACATTAGGTATTCTTATTGCTTGATGAAGCCCTTAAACTTGTGTAAGAAGGTACTCTAAGATTTATAACTTTGCAAACCATTTTATTATATATATATGGAGAAATTTTTATTACTTGTAACTTTTAAATCTAATATCTAATATCTACTAAGTTTATACTTTAATACATCAAGCTTTGATTACTAATCATCTTACCTTCGTAAAGTCGTAATACTCGATATATGGTGGAGTTTAGGTAGTTGGTACTGTTGAATGTAGGGGAATTATTTGATTTGGGTTTGACAGGTTGTAATATCAAAATGTTAGAGGATATCTGGGAAGGGTGATTTGGGTCACGACTTATTTAGTTTGGAAAAAAGGAATGATAAAGTATTTGAAAAGATGGTTTTGAGAGGAGCAGGTTTATTTCAAGAAGTGCAAATAAGGAGCTTCGAGAGGATAAAGTTATGGCTGAAAGGCAAAGAGTTAAAGTGGAACCAGTGGGTTAGCGATCCCATGTAAGTACCTACATCAGGTGTAATGTGAAACGGGTCATATAACAGCTTCTGCAGGGGTGGAATTTCGCTTACTGGTAATTGGGTTTTGTTCACTGTAAAGGATCGAGTAGTGTGCGTATGGTGGCTATACATGGGCTAATAGCAAAAGTCATGTGTAGGATATTGAATTTTATGTTTGTGTGTGTGCATGAATTATATAGTGTTGGAGTACTATGATAGTATGTATTTGGATATTTTGATGTATTTTTGTAGTAATATTAATAAAATTTTCTTTCTCTGAAAAAATTAAAACCTATCTATTTATTATTACAAATCACGAGTTTTTTCCATTTTTTATTTGTAAATTGTCATCATTAACATTAACATTAGATGGCCGCGCATCGTACGAATTTCATACTAATTAGTCATACGTGAATGCGAACCCAAATAAAGTTGTTTAAATACAAATATGCTGACATTATCACACATTTAACCTTCATTATGATGATCCTCACCGACACCTTGTTCTTGTTAATGCATTCTTTTTGTGTGACCTAATTATCAGCTAGTAACAAGGACACAAACAATGTGTGTTACATTATTATTCTATGGTTATCTAAAAACAATAACAATAATTCAAGAATCCGTATATCGTTAGCCTTCTTTTTCTCTATGTGAATTAATCTAATTAGATTTTTTATATACGAGATATTGTACTTATAATAGCAAAAGTGAAAAGATGATCATGATATTAAAGATCTTGAAGGGATTGATGGTGATGTTTGTGACGTCATGGATAACGATGATGACGATGGGATGGAGGATAATGGTGGCAATTTGGAAAGCGTTTTGCGAGTATGCAATCTCTTGGGGACTTGACTTATGGGTTCAACTCGAGTTGATGCTTCTCAAATATGAGATGGAGAGCATTAGTGCAACTTATGTTGTTCCCTACGACTACTACAAGGTGTGTAACATTCAAAATCTTTGTAAGCTACCCAAATATATCGATATTAGTATTAGTATTAGTATTAATATGCATACGTATATACAATGGTTGTTCTTTTGTCGACATTACACAGAGGTTTAACTCATGTCTAGAATTATACTCGAAATTCTAACATATGTATCAAATTTTAAAGTTTTTTACTGTGGTTTTTTAAAAAAAATAAAAAATGAAGGAATGCTATGGTCACAAAAGACTGCGTTCAATAAATTTACAAATTAATTTGTCATCATCACATTGATTCACTTATCTCACTCTTCTTTTTCTCTCCCTTACTTAATGGTGTCACATTATTTTGTATCTAAAATTCTGTAATTTTTTATAACCATATCATTTATTATTGTTATTTGGCATCTTATATTTTACAAAGCTGTGATGTGGCATTAGTTTTAACGATTTGTCAGATGATGTGTTAATCTTTATGAATGTTTCATCAGTAAAATAAAATTGGATGTCATCGAATACATATAAGAGTGATTGATTTGAAAACTTGATACATATAATAGAATTAATATCATATTAAGTTTGATACATTTTCAAAGAGATAAGCCAACCTTATAGAAACTATAGATGTTTAGAGAGTCATTTCCTCTATATCTTACAAAAATCACTACACACATACAGCATTTGAACTACGGAGCTAGAGACTTCATTAAGCTCTATTTGAATTACATATATATCATGACACATTTTAATTTGCTCAGTTGAAGTCGAATTATTACAAGATTACTCAAAAAGAACAAATCAGTAAACTTCTGCTATAAATCTAGGCTGTTACCTCCTTATCGATGTGGTCGATTCATTCTTCAAAAGTTGGATCTAGAGATTGCAAATAAGAAGATATCATATATATTCAATGTTCGAAGAAATGCAGTGTTCAAGCCTTCAATTCAAGAAAAGAAAATGTGTGAAATATTCACTTTTCTTCATTGTCATTGTTCTTTAGACTTGCAACTATATACTGCAACTATTATGTATGGTTTATATATGCAAATCTATCATATCTTAGATTTTTGAACAGGGCAATGTATCTACGTCTGAAATTAATAGAACAGAGCTCTAAGTACCCCGGCCCAAATTTATATATTCACTTATTTTGTTTAATTTAGTAGTTGTTGGATGCAAATTCATAAACCGTATCGAAAATATACAGAAAACAAATTTTCTGTGTAAGTACGTTCATTGATACTTCATCTATTACCGCTTAATTTTAAAGTGGAGTCTCATATTTGTCAATATACATACTAAATGTACACACCAAATGGCCCAAAAAAAGTTAAGTTCGCATGGAATAAGGGACAATTCAAACAATAAGAATTGGTAGATGAAGTAAAGACAAAGAAGTATCGGCGTAGAAACTGAAAAACATATTGTAACTTAAGCGAATAATTAATAGTTTATGGTTTGGTTATATCCGAACTTTACATTTTCTGATGTTGTATGTCTCTAATTTTGAAACCTCATGTTATATGTATTCAATTTTTAAAACCGTCTATTATATGCATTTAACTTAATATTGTATGTACTGAACTTACAAAAAACGTATCAATTTATGTAGTAAAAAAAAAATACAATAGACGGCGTTAAAATTTGAATATTATAAATAAGATGCTTCAAAAATGAACACACAATAATAAAAAGTGTAAAATTCGATACATTACTGAAATATAAACCTAACTTAAATAATCTTAGACCCTTTGTCTTTGTGGTTGGTGATGAACCGAAGGAATTGAAGTTTTTTTTTTTTTTTAATATTAGGTTGTTAATTGTTAGATAAATAAATAAAATGGGTTGTATGTCAAAGGAATATTCACAACACCTACTAGGGTAGAGGGAATACTATTATTGTTCTTGTTAAGAAAAATAATTGGAACAACTAATGCGCACTCTAAAAGAATAAATGATGCCAAGTCAATTAGAATTATAATCTTGTATTGGTTAACATAAGCTTTCTATATAAGTAACATATGCTAAACAAAAGTACCTACATTAATTAAACGCATTTGAAGCGATCAGCTTCCATTGCCAACATTTCATAATGCTCTCCCCTATTGCCTTTTATTTACCTATAGCACTCGCTACACAAGACGAAGAAAGGGCACGAAAAGCAAAAATGACGATCCTCATTGAACGATACAAGGACAAGGTATCGACTCTTCCCAAACACGAAACATGGATAAAACCTCATATGTACGAATACGAAGGTTTTTGGTATCACCAAGGCTTTTGGTATCAATCAAATGCGAGCTTCTCAATTGAAGCGGTTATGGCCTCACAAGAAGATTTCCACGCTCAATCCACCGATGTTTTCTTAGCTAGTCATCCAAAAAGTGGCACTACGTGGCTTAAGGCCCTTACATTTGCCATTATGAACCGAAAAAGGTTCAAAATTGGTACTAATTTCAGTCCAATTCATCCATTGCTCACTACTTGTCCTCATGATTGTGTCCCATTCATTGAGACCGAGTCTTTCTTGAACAACCCTTCTTATGCAAGTGGCCTATTCGCCACACATATTCCTTATACTTCATTGCCAAAATCCATCATAAATAATGGTTGTTTGATTGTTTATATATGTAGAGATCCTAAAGACGTGCTCATTTCCTCGTGGCACTTCTTGAACAAGTTGATACACAATGCATCGACTCCACTAAACTTGGATGATGCATTTAAATTTTTTAGTAAAGGTATCTTCACAAATGGATCATTTTGGGATAATGTGACAGGGTATCGTAAAGCTAGTATCGAACGACCCGATAAAGTGTTGTTTTTGAACTACGAGGAAATGATAAAGGATACGAAGAATGAGGTTAAGAAATTGGCTAAGTTCTTAGGTTACCCTTTTACCGAAGAGGAAGAAGCTAAAGGAGATGTCGAAGAAATCATAAAACTATGTAGTTTTGCAAAGTTACGCAAAGTAAGTAAGGCTAATAAGAATGAAGAGGGGATACCTAAAGTAATATCGAATGAAATCTTTTTTAGAAAAGGCAAAGTTGGAGATTCAATTAATTACCTGAAACCTGAAATGATCCAGATTTTGGACAGAATCACAAGAGAAAAATATGAAGGTTTAGATATCCCAATTTATGGTAATGAACAAGCTACTTCATGTAGTTGACTTTGAAACTTGGCGATTGCATCAAAAATATGGATTGACGGTTTATTCTGTTAAATTATTAAGGTGTTTTGTTCATTTGTTTGTATATTCGTTTGAAATAGTTTTGTATGTGTGGTTAAAGATATTAATGTTAATTAATTCATTAATATTTGTACTTAATTTGTGTTCAATGAAATACCACACCTTTTTATAGCAACAAATATGGTTGGAAGGAAGCGATGAATTGAATGGTAAAATTTTTACTTTTGAATCAAATAAAAAAACATATTTGCAAGATAAAAATAGAATAAATTGTAAAATTTGATACATCTACATTTAATTAGCGCAAAAACAAATGTCATTTAGTATTTTACAGGAAGAGTGTAATTGAAAATAGAAAAGTGTTATTAAAAGTTGTTCAAGCTAAAAAAATTAGTACAAAAAATGTCAAAATATTTTACGTTTTAGAAATTTTTCTAAACATAGTACTCGAAGCTATGGTTAGCATACATAAATAAGTTTAACATAAAAATATCCGTCTACTAAATATAATAATTAACTGCTATATATAACACTTTTATACGCATTAATCATAGTTCAAAAGAAAATGTAAATATAATAGTGATAGTGCTAACATAATGATAACATCAAATAAGTACATATTTAGTTAATAATATTTTTCCGTTTTTAATACGTTTATATTGCATTTAAATGATTTTCGATACTTATTTCGTTCATATTTGTAAATAGGTGTAATTATGGCTTGAATCTGAAAAAGAATGGAAAAATGACTTAAAACGAAGAAAAACCGAAAAAAAAGGATACAAGTATAAAAAGAGAATAAGAGTTGAAGCTGGACGCGGAAAGAATATTCTGGAACCCGAGCCCAACTGCCGGTTGGAAGGCCCAACTGCCAGTTGGATGTCGATTATGAAATCTATAAATAGAAGCCTTAGCCCAGCCATATACCATACGAAATACTTTAAGCATAATTCGATTTTAGGGTTTAAGGGAAGCTTTAGGGACGAATTTGGAGCAAGGAGGTTTAGGGTTTGAAGGTTTTCAACCCTCGCGAAGATTGTTCGGGTTTTCGGTTTGGATTTCGATTCTTATTCTTTTAAACAATGTTATTTTGTTTGAGTCTAATTATGATTTCTTGTATCGTAGATATGAGCTAATTTTCTATTGTGTTTACTTAGACAATAAAACCTAGATAAAGGTTTAAATGTTTGTTTACGTTGGAATATTAATTTTTTGATGTTTATTGTGTTTATCCGAAAGATCCATCTTATTTTAATTGATCTTTAATTGTTACTTAACATGATTAATCAACCTTTTCTATAACGTAGTCTTGTCTCGGTTTATTAGTTATTTGTAATTGTTTAACTTGTTGAATAATTGTGGCTTGAAGCTTTAATCGGAGATAGGTTAAGAGTAATAATAATTATTGAACATTATTTAATGTGACATTTGTCAAAGGACGATTATTATATTCTTGTTGATTCAAGGTCGCTATGATAAATCGCAATAAACGGTTGAAGTGCTTAATTAAATAAAGAATAGGTAGACAACACATAGAAAGAACTTCTCGTGTATTCATAACGTGTCTTGTGTCTTATCTAAACTTTATAGGAATTGTTAACCGGATAAAGTTACCTTCCATAAAAGATTTATTCACAATAAGATTATCCAACGGTTTAAACATACATGATGACTGGAATCTAGGGTATAAAAGTGTAAGTAAGTACATTCTCTATCCATATTTGTCTTAATCTACTTTAAATTGCTTTGTTTGATTTAAGTTTATTAGCTTCTTTAAAAACGTTGGTACGGAACTAAAATGCACCCCTTTTTACTTATTATTTACTTTTATTAGTTCAATTCAATACACCGTTCCCTGTGTTCGATACTCGAATTTACTAAACTATATTATTATTCGATCGGGTATTTTCGCCTGTATTGTGTGATAGTATTGATATTTTCAAAACAAAACTTGTAACTTTTTAAACGTTATCTAGCACACATCACATAAATTTAGAGAGACACAAATTAGTGTGAAAATAAATATTTGTGACATAAAAATTTGACAATTAAATAGCGCTAGCTAGTCTAGTGCTTATAATATTGTTGTTCACAATTATTCGGTTAGAGTATATATCTATAATGATAAAAGTTAAAGTATCTCTAATCATGACTTTTTTTTTAAAGTTTTTTGAGCTAAAAAGTAAAAGGCACTAGAAAATTTATCACTACTACAAAAATGATCATTTAAGGCGCTCATATAAAACGTTTTAAGATAACCACTCAAAATTTCAAAAAGTAGGTCCAAACACAAAGTTAAAGCGATTAGTTGGATTTATTCAAAGCGGTTATGTAAGAACCGACTTAATTTTAGTATTTAATGCGATTATAAGTAAACCTCCATTTTAAATCATTTGTTTAAATTGGTTATTCGTTTGGAATTGCTGTAGTAATTTTAATGAACCACTTTATTATTAACAAATATAGTTGGATATTAAATATTTCACATTCCAACATATTCTTTTATCTCTCTTTTTCTCTCAACTTTACTTTTTTCCTCCTACAGAAAATATGAATTTTTCACCAACAAAATAAAAATCCCTTGTTCCTCCCCCATTCAACTTTGACCACTAATAGTTTATATACATATTAAATCCATAGTGACTTTTTGAATAGAAAAGATAAGCACACACACAAGAAACATATAAAAGATTTTTTATTTCAAAATAAATCTAGAAAGGAAAGACGACGATGGCGTCGATGGTGGTGATGAGCAGGCTAGCATGGCGATAAAAGTGTAAACCTTATTTGCAGATTTTTTTTTAACTAGATCTAAGGTTTCTCTACAAAACATTTTTTACTTTTTAAAACTTTAGGCATATGTAATGAAATTGAATATGTGAAATTGCAAACGATTTTATTGGTGTTGAAGAAGAATCGAAAGCGAATACGTTATCTCCCCTTTTGTATAGCTTGTGAAATCTTCCAATTTGTTCATTGATATTGAATGTTGGGGCACATATTAGTGTAGTTTGGTTCAGTTAGTGTGTTTTATTTCAACTTTCAATTGGTGTATTTTGCTTAATTTGAATAAGTATTATAGTTTCATTATCTAACTTGTTGATGTTAGTTGAATAAGTGTTATTTTGATTTTATTTAGCATTTTGTTTTTGTTAATAGCCGAGTTTCTTTTATTATCTAGAAATAATAAAAACAATTATTTATTTTTTAGAATTGCTCTCAAAATTTTAAGACGGTTTTGTAGAACCGTTATGACTAAACTGCTTTAACAAAATGCTCCAAATCAAAGATTTCTTGGAACGGTCAATTGACCGCCTTATTAAATGAACATATCTTTTACAACGCCACCATCTAAGGCAGGCGCTATACCGCCTGCAATGGGGATTTTCACTGCCCCAATAACCTATTTTTGTAGTAGTGTAACTTCATTGAAGAAAAAACTTTTCTTTGGTGAAAGTTTAAGATCTCTACAAATTTTACTTTTAAGATTTTTTTGCTATTAAATTTACATTTTAATTATCTCTTTTTGTTTAAAAACGCTTTGAAAAAACTTTTTCCACTGAAATAAAAGTTTTTTTCAAAATCTTTTCTGGTGTGACATGTTAAAAAGCTTTTAAAGGCTTCTCTTCATTAGTGACGTTTTAGTAATTTGTTAAACATTCACACCCAAAAATTCAAAATTCAATAAAAACGCGACACACCGCCTTATGTTATTCAAAAGTTCATTATATTATTTTGATATTCTCATATCATGTTACATTTTTGTTTACATGATTTAACTTGTAATCTTTTAATATAAGATATGAATTCTTTTACCTATATTGAAAATTTTTAAACTTAAAATACCTTTAATTAGGTTAAAAACACATAAACTTAAACTTAAAATAACTAAATTTCAAATTTATCCTTTAATTTATAATATAGATCAATAATAGTAGCTCTTTTACCCGGTCTAAAAAGTTACTAAGATAATACAAGTAAAGTTACAATGAATAATAATATATAATATTAACTATGGAGTAATAATTTTTTAGGACGGCAACTCTACTAATCTACGACACATGTTATGTACAACCACCACGAATATATACACTTAGTCTCTCTGACCGGTGTTCGTCCTTCTGACCCTCTCGTCAAGCTACTTCTACTCCCTTCATCTCGGATACTTCGGTTCGTCATGTGTAACAGTAAGTCAGCAATCATCCTCTCCCCTTCTTCCATTCTCTTTTTTGATTATGTTATTCACACACACGTATCTAGTAGAAATCACATGTGAAACATTTAATTTTCTTATATTTACACACATGATTATGTGTTTTTAACCTAATTATATCATGAATCGATTATAAGAACTTTTTTGTTGTTTAAACCTGCAATTGAATTCACCATTACCCCGAAAAGAGTAGAAGTTATAGACATCTATATCTTGCATTTTGAGCTAGTGTGGGTTGATTTGTTGTGTTTGTGAGAGTGTAAGTCGAGTGGTATGTGCGTGTTGGATCCTTTTTGCATTTAAGCATAGGCCGAGTGGTCTGTGGGGGTTGATTGTAGGTCACAAGGTATATGTGCGGGCTGGATTTGTTTCGTTTTCAAAGCATGGGATATTTGAGTAGGTCGAGTGGTCTGTGTGGATCGAGTTCAGATTGAGTGGTATGTTTGGACTGTATAATGCAGATAACAAGTTAAAACATACTACTTTCGGGCGGTTCAAAGTTGATTAGGTGGAAACTCAAAGAAAGTCAAGATTAAAGACGTTGAAGAAATCTCAGATGTCAGCTGATGTAACGTAAAAAGTAATGTTTTTACGTACATTATTCCTCACTATTTGAGCTATTATTTAGTGAAAACATCTTAAAACAATACTTATTTACTAAAATTCACTAAAGTGGTTCAAATACAGACGTTGTAGCAAACATCATTGAAAACGATCAATTAACAAGCAAAATAGAGCAAATAAACTTCACCCGATTCCTCCACTAATATTTACCTTATGATATACACATCCTAACTTATCTCATATGACTCATAGGTAATTACGTGAGTGGGAAATCAAGAATCATGCAAAACGGATAAAGAACGGAAAAGATACGAACACCCAAAAATCAACCGAACTCATTCCGAGCATCTACAAGCTACACACATCCAAAATTCATGATTTTGGTTTCATTAGAAGCGTAATGGGATTTCGAGAACATAGGCTAAAGAATAAAGCAAAACGGACAAAAAACGAAGAAGATAGGCGCGAAACAAGCAACGAACGAAGCACCGAACAACGGGTAAAAGCCATACGGCCTAGGGATACCGTATACGGCCTCCCTTTGGCCCTCTGGTGATGCCGTTTTTTGGTTATTTTGCGATTTCGTGTTATTCCGGGCTTGTATCTTGTGCATAAAGACTTGTACGGGGTGCTAGGGACTTTTGCCTATACATAGGAAGCGTAACCTCCTCATTTTCGTGGTAATTACTTAGCTTAGTAATGTGATTATTGAAATGTAGATATTAGGAGTAGGGATGATGTTAAATTAATATTTTAATCGTGTACGATTGAAATTGTTATTCTATGTATCCGGTTAAACTTATCCTGAACTTAAACCTAATTTCTCATTCACCCTTTCCAGTTTTTCACGTGACTATTGCCTTGGTTAGAATCTGATCAATCCTAGCTACGAATATATAAGTTATCTCTGTTACAGTATGAAGCTATGAGATCTTCGTAAAACGGCCCTGTACTTAGTATATCGTTGGAAATACCTCTGGTAAAGTACAAATACGTGGAAACTAAGGAAATGTCGTGGGACCATCTCATCGTGAATTACCTAGAAGTCACCCTTCTAGAACATGGCCCAGGGAACATAAAGCTGTGGAAATGCTTATCGCATTGTACACCGTGGGTAAACCTAGGGATGAACGACTAATGGCAAAGGAGGGTTTAATTCATGACGGAAGTATCTGTGCTTACAATAATTGAATACGGAGTTCTGAAATGAAAGCAAAGACTCGGCTGTAGTCTAAGATGCTTAAACAGCTTAACTCCACATAACCGATAGTTTAACATACCTAGAGCACAATTAGTATTAGCTTTGATAAAATCAATTAGACATAGGTGTTAAGAAAGGTCAGAAGAAAAATTACGGTCTGTTGCCTCAATCCTGCACCCCGGATGTAATCATCCTCAAAGGGTCACTTGGTCTCTTAAAGACAGTGAGGGGGGTTACAAAACAGCCTGGTCTGATCAGAATCACGATAACCTAAAACTCAGTGACATATGCTTTTAGAAGTAGACTAAAAACGTAGGGTTCTAGTGTTTATACCAAATGCATGTTTGTTTCTCATCAAGGAAAATCTCCGATCAACTTTATAATGAACATCATCTCGAAACCCTAATTATCAAAGTTTCAGCAATCACTCTCTACTTGTCTGCTAAAAATCTATCTTTACTTTCCGTCATTTATTTTATGCAATTAGATAATGTAGAAAACAAACCTACCTATCTTTCAAATCCATCCTATTAAAGCGAACTTATCTTAGGTAGTCCAATTCAATTCAATTCGTTCCGATTTTAAGAACGACACTCGAGTTATACTTACTGCTTACTCAAAAAGGTAGGTAGTACTGATAGTTTGAGCCCCAGCTCATATAAATATTAAAACAATCTGGTGTCGTCGCCAGCGGACGATACGACGACCGAGAAGTCGATTCCCGACCCGACAGCCGGTGGTGCGCATCAAGTTTTTGGCACCGTTGCTGTGACAACCGGTACTTAAGGGTAGTTAATTACCTTAAGCTAGAAGCGTACTACATATGTTTAGTTCGTGATTAGGACTAAATACCGGTGACACTTCGGATAAACGTACGTAATTAATTATAATTACGCGAAAACAATCGGATGGAATCCGACACTAAATACGGACGTTGGTGAAAACTTTTTCATAAATAACGTAAATCTATTTTATAATTAAATAGTAGTTATTTACATTATATTATTATTTTACAATAATATACGAACGCTTTACGTTTTGTATAAAACGTACCGTACGCGACGAAAACGCGCGAATCGCGCCCGACAATCGAACAAAACTCGATTTATATTTCAATAACTTAAAATGAAGTATTTTAAATAAAACTTCAATCAAAACTTACGCGAATAAACCGTGAACGAAAAACATAATTAATAAACGTTTAACGTTTAAACGAACGACGAAACGAACGGGTAAACGAACGGGTAAACGAACATCGCACGTAACGTAAACTTGAGGAACAAAATTTAACACACTCACACCTCCTTGTGGGCCCCCTAGGCCGGCCCCACACCCAAGAACCCCCCCCCCCCCCACTACTCACCATACCATATCACCTTCCCATACCCCATACTCTCTCATTTCTCCACACTTCACTCAACCTCTTCCCTTTCCTCATACTCTCCATCTCTCTCTCTTTTCTCACAGTTTCAACAGATCCACCAACCACCACAATTACCACCATAGCACCTCCATTTCGGTTTTGCAAGAAAACGCAAGAAAATGAGCTCACGACTTCAATTTCTTCGCGTTTTCATCATCTCCTTTGTAAGGAACTTTATCTCCCTTCTATTTTACTTGGAACATGTTTATTTTCATGTTATAGTGTCCATCTAAGAAGATCAAGTCGAAAAACGTTTTTGAAATCACAAAACATCAATAGTTTGCTGGGAAGAAATTCAACCCGACTTCAAGGATACTTTTCGTACACAAAACTTAACCAAAATGGACGAATCAAAAGTCAAAAGTTAAGTTTAAGATGTTAGCTTTCAGATCCAAGTAGTTTCGTAATTTTTCGATACCGTTTGATACCCGAAAACCATTTTACAAAAACATATCACATTTCTGTCTAGGGTGACAGATTTTTGTACCAACTTCTCGAGCCTATAACTCGAGCTACACAACTCCAAACGACATGAGGTTTTTGCCTAAATCTCAAAAATCTTGTTAGCTTTAAAAGTAGTATGATTACACTCTCTGAAGTTTTGTAAAATTTTCTCAGTAATTAAAACAATGGGCATGTGTCCAGATTGGTCACGGTTGGACCTCAGAGGACAAAGAGAATTATTAAAAACACTTAAACTTATCCAAAAATTCTAAAAAAATTACTGAAAGTAGCCTAGACATAGGGGAACAACTGGTATTTTTCTTGGATTTTATCTCGATACTTTGACTAGTCAAAACGAGTCACGAAAAACGTATAATTTTGAAGAAACTTGCTAAGGGACTGTTTTGGTAATAAATTGGAAACGACACTTTCGGGTAAACCATAAAACGTAACTCTAAGTTTTATAAGTCCTAAAAACATATTTAAGAGTCATGTAAAAGTTTCGGGTCAAACCGAACACGTTTGACCAGGTTCCCGAACCCGAAAACACATCAGACCCTTAGTGTCGCACCAGACCCAAATCGAGTGCGACACTAACCCTGTGTCGCTACTTTTAAAACCAGTACTAATCTGCGACACTACCCTTGTGTCGCAACATTTATAACTGGCAGTACTAACATGCGACACTACCCTAGTATCGCACATCTATTCGAAATCACGACCTGCGACACAAATCTCAGTGTCGCACACCTATTGATTTTCTCGACTGCGACACAAGCGTCGGGGTCGCAACAAAAACTTAATTCTTGTCACTTGCGACACTAAGCCAGTGTTGCAACCATTTTAAGTGTCGCAGTAACCTGCAACACTAACTCCCTGTGTCGCATAAAACAGTTTGACCAAATCTATGTTTTCACAAGGTATTAAATACGCGTAACTACAAATAACAAATATTTATATACGACGCTACTCGTACACGCAATACATATACTATTATAAGTATACAACGAAACAAAGTGTAATAATAATGTCTTCGGGAATTATTATTACAAAACGTCACCAACGGGACATACATGTTTCTAAACGCAAACGATAAACAAACATTTGGACATAAATAGTTGAGTGGACAACTAGCATGGATGATCTTTTGAGACATTCACTTACACACAATCTTATGTGTTTAGGGCACTAGAAGGTTGCACTTTGGGACACGAACACCCACCATTTGATTTACTTGCTTACAAGACTCAGGTGAGTTTAATAGCCCCACTTTTAAACTGTTTTGATTTACATTGGGGGTGAGAATGCATGCTTCCTTTCATTGTTTAAGGAATACACGTATAGGAAACGTTTAATAATTGTTATAACAAGTGTGCTAGATTTAGGAACTAGCAAGTTTCACAAACATACTTCTGGTTAAGTTTCAAACGCATGAACAATTAGCAAAAGTAAAACATATACGATATTGCGGTAAAGCAATACGAAACGATTACGATATTGTGATAAAGCAATACGAAAGGATTACGATATTGCGGTAAAGCAATACGAAAGGATTACTATATTGCGGTAAAGCAATACTAAACGATTACGATATTGCGGTAAAGCAATACAAAACGATTACGATATTGCGGTAAAGCAATACAAAACGATTACGATATTGCGGTAAAGCAATACAAAACAAACACGATATTGCGGTAAAGCAATACAAACACGATATTGCGGTAAAGCAATACAAACACGATATTGGTGTAAAGCAATACAAACACGATATTGCGGTAAAGCAATACAAACACGATATTGCGGTAAAGCAATACAAAACGATTATGATATTGCGGTAAAGCAATACAAAAATATACGATATTGCGGTAAAGCAATACAAACAAATACGATATTGCGGTAAAGCAATACAACCACTTTCGATATTGCGGTAAAGCAATACAGTTGATTACGACATTGCGGTAAAGCAATACAAATATTCAAATCTTGTGATTTACTTTCAACCATTGCCGTAGAGCAACACAACTATTACAAATCTTGTGATTTACTTTTAAACATTGCAATAGAATAACACAACTATTTAAATAATGTTAATTACAGTAACGATACTGTGGTGAAACGATACGATTGCTTAAACCTATGAACTCACCAACATTATTGTTGACCTTTTAGCGTGAAATTCTCAGGTTCACATCAGGAGTAGGATTACTCCAGGATATACTAGCTCGAGTCGCATGATTTACAAACTTCAGAGATTTTCTTGCATTACCATTTTGTAACATTAGTTATGTATTAGAATCTCTCAAACTAGACGCGAACTCTAGGGACTTGTATTATTCTGTAAACATTTTATCAAGTAATGTATTTTCAAAACGACTCATATAGAGGTCGTTCATTGTAACTTTGTGTAATGGTTTCTGATTAGTCGCGCCCCGACCCGACTTCCGCTGCACACGAAATTTGGGGGTGCGACAGTTGCCGGGGATCGCAGAACGTCACGGATTGAATTTACCCTAGATAAATAGCCCTTAGGAAGAACCTTTCGTATAGGATATCCCTTCTCGGAAGTTTATTACTTTCTTAGTTAAAATAATCTTTAGAAAATATAAAAATATGAAAAATCTTAGCCCACTGATGCGCACCACCGGCGGTCGGGTTGGGAATTTCACTTTTCGGTCGTCGTACCGTCCGCTGGCGGTGTCACCATATTGTTTTAATATTTATATGAGCTGGAGTTCAAACTATAAGCACTACCTATCTTTTGAGTAAGCAGTAAGTATAACTCGAGTGTCGTTCTTAAAATCGAAACGAATCGAATTGAATTGGACTACCTAAGACAAGTTCGCTTGATAGGATGGGTTTGAAGGATAGGTAGGTTTGTTTTTGGTTTGTTTTCTAAATTATCTAATTGCATAAAATAAATGACGGATGGTAAAGATAGAATTTTAGCAGACAGGTAGAGGGTGATTGCTGAAACTTTGATAATTAGGGTTTCGGGATGATGTTTATTATAAAGTTGATTGGAGATTTTCTTTGATGAGAAACCAACAGGCATTTGGTGTAAACACTAGGACCCTACGTTTTTAGTCTAGTTCTAAAAGCATATGTCATTGAATCCTAGGTTATCGTGATTCTGATCAGACTAGGCTATTTTGTAACCCCCCTCACTATCTTTAAGAGACCAAGTGACCCTCTGAGGATGATTACATCCGGGGTGCAGGAATGAGGCAACAGACCGTAATTTTTCTTCTGACATTTCTTAACTCCTATGTCTAATTGATTTTATCAAAGCTAATACTAATTGTGCTCTATGTATGTTAAACTATCGGTTATGTGGAGTTAAGATGTTTAAGCATCTTAGACTACAGCCGAGTCTTTGCTTTCATTTCAGAACTCCGTATTCAATTATTGTAAGCACAAATACTTCCGTCATGAATTAAACCCTCCTTTGCCATTAGTCGTTCATCCCTAGGTTTACCCACGGTGTACAATGCGATAAGCATTTCCACAGCTTTATGTTCCCTGGGCCATGTTCTAGAAGGGTGACTTCTAGGTAATTCACGATGAGATGGTCCCACGACATTTCCTTAGTTTCCACGTATTTGTACTTTACCAGAGGTATTTCCAACGTTATACTAAGTACAGGGCCATTTTACGGAGATCTCATAGCTTCATACTGTAACAGAGATAACTTATATATTCGTAGCTAGGATTGATCAGATTCTAACTAAGGCAATAGTCACGTGAAAAACTGGAAAGGGTGAATGGGAAATTAGGTTTAAGTTCAGGATAAGTTTAACCGGATACATAGGATAACAATTTCCAATCGTACATGATTAAGATATTAATTTAACATCATCCCTACTCCTAATATCTACATTTCAATAATCACATTACTAAGCTAAGTAATTACCACGTCAATAATCAAAACATATACTGAAATAACATGCAAAGCAGACATTATAATAGCAGAGAGAGAAATAGATATCCCCGGGAATTAAATAGCGTAATACTAAGGATTACAATAGTCTGAACTTGACAAGCCGTTACAATGAGATTACCAAGCTAAAACATTCCTCTAGACTCTAACCGGCTAACTAAAGAAAGAAGTGTGAGAGAGAGTGAGAGAATTGTTGGATTGAGAGGTGATTTGATGATGAGGGATGATAAATGGGGAGGTTAGGCTTCCTATTTATAGGCAAAGTCCCTAGCACCCTGTACAAGTCTTTATGCACAAGATACAAGCCCGGAATAGCCCGAAATCGCGAAACAACCAAAAAACGGCATCACCGGAGGGCCAAGGGGGCCGTATACGGCACCCAATGGGCCATATACGGCACCCAAGGGGCCGTATACGGTATATAAGAGGCCGTATACGGTACCCCTAGGGCCGTATACGGTATCCCTAGGCCGTATGGCTTTTACCGGTTGTTCGGTGCTTCGTTCGTTTCTTGTTTCGCGCCTATCTTCTTCGTTTCTTGTTCGTTTGGCTTGATTCTTTCGCCTATGTTCTCGAAATCCCGTTATGCTTCTAAAGACACCAAAATCATGAATTTTGGTTGTGTGTAGCTTGTAGATGCTCGGAATGCGTTTGGTTGATTTTCGGGTGTTGTATATTTTCGTTCTTTATCCATTTTGCATGATTCTTGATTTCCCGCTCTCATAATTACCTATGAGTCATATGAGGTAAGTTAGGATGTGTATATCATAAGGTAAATATTAGTGGAGGAATCGGGTGAAGTTTATTTGCTCTGTTTTGCTTGTTAATTGATCGTTTTCAATGATTTTTGCTACAACGTCTATATTTGAACCACTTTAGTGAATTTTAGTAAATAAATGTTGTATTAAGATGTTTTTACTAAATAATAACTCAAATAGCGAGTAATAATGTACGTAAAAACATGACTTTTTACGTTACATCACCCACCTAACACTCCTTCTAGCCCCATCTCTCCCTTAGACAATATGACTACGGAAGAAATGTTAGCTATGGATGATGCCAAATTTTTCGATTGTCTGGAAAGAGAATTAGAGGCAGACCTCTATTATTCCTCATCTTCCGACACCGAAGAAATCCCGGTTATCCAGGAAGTAGAGGTTAGAAAACTATCTGACTTAGATCTAGAAATCGATAAATCTCAACTGAAGATTCCATCTTCTGTTACTCTCGAATTGAGTGGTCAACCCGAACTTGACCCTGAGATTCTATCACTTCTGGCTAAGTACCCTCATTATGTCCGACCACCAGATTTACCCGAAAACATACCATTCGGCATTGAAGTTTTCTTTTATCCACCTGTCCCATGGTTGGATTTAAATGAACGCCTTCATTGCCTGGATGAGTACTTTGAGTATGAACTTCCCGATATTCTGCGAACCTATCCCACTACTCTTATTTCAAATGTAGCCAAGGATGAGAGTATCCAAGATCTAGGAGAAAGTCACTCAAACACACCTACCCCTAATACAATCGAAATTACGGATATCCCAATAGAAACAGAAACAGAACGTCACGTAGGAAATTCTTTTAAACCCGATAGGAGAATAGATATATGTGCAAACTTTCTAAGAAATCTTAAAATATCTGACTTCCCCTTTTCAAGAGACCAAAGAAAAATCTTCGTTGAAATTGATAAAAGAATAAGAGGACTCCGTACAAAATATAGCAAGAAGGACGAGCTTTCGTTTAAATCAGAAATAGATCTACTGATGGATATGTTGGCCAATACCGATTATTTACCTGTCTCATCAACACAAATTAATCGTTATATTGATGCACTGATAAACTAACTCGAATTCTGGATAGAAAGAGATCCTATTATACCTATTCTTATTCCTGGTGAAATCCCATTTTTCGTTGATCATGCTGTCTATCTAATAAACAAATTAACTGAAATTTTTCCTGGATCAACTGACGAAGCTATTGAAGCAGCTTTCTTTGCAAAAAGAAAGGAGACTCACATAAAGCTAACTCGGTTATTCCAACAAACAAAATTCCCTTTTACTTCTCAGCAAAAACTTTATATAACGGAGATTTCGGAAGTGGTTCACACTACTTACGGAAACCCCGACTCTGAAGAAGAAAAAGAATTTTTAAACGTTTTTAGAAAATTAATCTATGATCTTACTTGTTTAGACATTGGACCGATGGATGGTATCTCTAACCCTAAAAAGGTGAAACGGGAAGTAAATCGATTAACTTATGCGTTATCAGATTTAAGAAAAGAAGAAAGAAAATTCTTAAGTGAATTTGAAAGATTTTACTTAAATTCTTCAGATCTAGTTTTTAACGTTAATCAATCGCTTCATTACTCGTTTATCCCCCGTTACACATTTCCACAACCTAGGGCATCTAACCCGTCTGAGAACATCATTTCAGACACTCACGCGTAAAAATCTCTGAAAGTCGAGCTCTCGTCTTTAACTGAGCACTTTTGGGAGGCACCCCAAGTTTAACTAGGTTTATTTGGATAAATTAGTTAGGATAGTTAGTTAAATTTAGCAGTTAAGTTCTAGTTTTTAAAACAAAAGAAAACGTTCTTATAAATTTTGTTGGTGCATATTTGTATGTCTGTCAGTTGGTCTTAGCTTGTAATAGTTTGTTATGTAATTACGACGTTTTGTCTATCATTAGTATATTACAATTTCTGTTTTAGGCGACACAGAGCCTGTGTCGCTTATGCGACACAAGGCTTGTGTCGCATGAACTGGCTGTGCGACACAGAGCTTGTGTCGCAGGTCAGTTTCGGTTTCTCTATAAATAGAGCACTTCGGCCTCATTGTTGGGGTTGACGAATCCAGGGTTCCAGAGAGTATATTGTAAGGCATTTCAGTGTATCAAGCTAATTGGTTATTATATCAATATACATTCGATTTGTGTTTGATTCGTTTGTGTTTTACGTACTTTATACAATCGTTTGAATTCCGCCTCTCGATTGTTTGTGTTGATCTGGTTAGGTTCAAGACAAGGGATCCTACAAGTGGTATCAGAGCCATAATCTACGCATTTCGGGTTAAGGATCAATATTCTAACGTTTCTGGAAGTTTTTGGTGATTACATTCGTCCATTGTTCGTGGTTTTTCGTTAGGGTTACGGAAGTTTGCGAATTTTAGGGTTTCCTGCCGCAGCTTTCCTCGACATTGCGACACAAGCTGCGACACAGCCTCTGTCGCATTTAGGGTTTCTGCGACACAGCCTCTGTCGCTTTTAGGGTTTCTGCGACACAATCTTCTGTCGCGGGTAGGTTTTAAGCGACACCAGATAGCGACACAACTTTGAAAGTTGCGACACAAAGACTACGACACAAGTTAATATTGCGACATAAAAGTTTGCGACACAAATCTTTGTGTCGCCTGTTTGACTGTTACTAATCTCTTTGCGACACATCTTTTGTGTCGCCAGTTGATTTAGCGACACAACTCTTGTGTCGCATAATTGTTTTGTTTGTTCTTTGTGTGTTGTGTTTTGCAGGTTATCAAAATGACATCTTCTTCATTACAACGAGTTGGAGATCTACTCAAGCAGAACTCTGAAGTTGGAAGTATGAATAAACCACCTATGTATACCGTAGGGATGGATTACGCGTATTGGCGTCAACGCTTTGAAGCGTTTGATTCTTTTAATGATCCCGAAATGTGGGTTGCTTTGACTGAAAGATACGAACGTCCTGTCAGTCCGGGAGTGTATACTGGTTCTGCACCATTAAAACCAATTAAATCAATGACTCCTGAGGAACGCAAAGCCTTTGAAAATGATAAAAAGACTCATTCTGCAATTACCATGGCATTACCACCGTCAATCCTCAAGCAATTTCGACATCTGGAAATTGCGTATAATTTATGGAAGGCATTTGAGAAAAGATGTGGCGGTAGTGAACAATATAAACAGAATAAGTTGCGTTTAGTCAAGAAGCAGTATGACGTATTCGATATTCTTCCAAACGAGTCTCTTTCTGACTTGTTTTCTAGATACTCACAGTTGGTTAGTGAGTTAATAGAATGGGGAATAACTCTGGACAAAACTGAAATAAATAAAAAACTTCTTGAATCTCTACCTGATAAATGGGATACAAGAGTTTTAATGATGGAAAAGGATCCAGACATTTTGAATATGTCTCTTGATGATCTTATTGATCAGCTAGAAGCTGATCTTTTGGACATGCAAAGGAAGGAAACAAAAGCTACTGCAAATGTCCAAAACCCTAAGATCTACGGAGTGGATGTTTCATCAACCGGAACATCTGTCAGCATTCTTGGCTGGTGGAACTGGTGGCTCTTCAAGTCAGCAACCAAGTGCTTCTTCTGGTGGTTCTTACTTTCAACCATCAAGTCATCAAGAGCCTATTCCTGAAGCTACACAAGATCATGCTGCACTTTTTTCGGCGTTGCTATCCGCCTATGATGACTTTCTCTGCAAGAAAGCTGGTTCCATGGATCTGATAGAGGAAGATTTTCGTCAAATAGATGATGACGAACTGGAACGAATGGACTTAAGGTGGAACTTGGCTATGCTTACTCGTAGAGCCAATACCTATTTTAAGAAAACAGGAAAGAGATCGCTGGAGGACCCGAATGATAAAAGTCTGGGATTCAACAAGAGCAAGGTTAAATGCTATAAGTGTCACAACTATGGACACTTTGCTCGTGAATGTGAAACACGACAGCCCTCCTCTGGTTTCACAAGGCCTTCTCAGAACAACCCTACAGAGAAGGCTAAAGCTGAAGAAAAGGCAATGGTATCGGCTGCCTTAATGTTGTCAGATGAAGCGTTTGACTGGTCAGAACAAGCTGATGATGACCAACAGAACAAAGCTTTCATGGCCAACATTCATGAGGTTGATAATGAACCTTTGTCTTGTATTTCATGCATTCAATTGACAGGACAAGTGAACAGGTTAAGAGAGGAAAATGAACGTCTTATCGCTAACATAGAACAATTAACTGCTTCAAATAATATGTTAAAAGATAATGATAAGGTTTGTGATAAAAAGCTAAAAGCTATTTTTGAAGAAAAGAAAGAACTGAAAGCCAAATTTTTTGAACAGGAAGATGAAATAGGAAGTTATGTTAATATGCTTTCCTTCGTAAAGAAACAACTTGCTGATTCTCAGGCTGAAGTTCTTGAGTTGAACAAAAAATTATCTAACTTTTCAACTTCCTCTCTAGTCTTTGATGAGATCCTTCAGGCACAAAGAAGTGATACGAAAAGCAAGGCTGGACTTGGTTTTCATCAAGTTCCGCCTCCTAAAAATTATTTTCCCATGCCTGTTAAGGATGACATCACTGAATTTATGCCAAATTTTTCAAAGACGGCAATAAATCCTGTGAAATTTGCTCCTGTCAAAATAAGTAAGCCTGTGAAAATTCAGGCTGAAAAAGTTAAAGTAACTGACGATCAACCCAGCACTAGTGAGCCTGAACCTGTTAAGGCAAAACCTAGTGAGCCTGAGATTGTTAAGGCTCAAGAGGTTAAATCTGTTGAATCAGTTACTGTTTGTGTCAAGGCTGAGTCAGTTAAGCCTTCCGATGTTTGTGAGCCTGTTGTAAACAAGGCTTCGAGTGATTCTCCTGTTATTTTAAAGGAGATTGTTAAAATTGAGGATATAACCGAAGAGGAGTACCCAAAGGTTGAAAAGAAAACCGTAAAGCCAAACAATGTAATTATAACTAATGAATTTTCAGTCATGGCTTTAAGTGGAAAAGGCAAAGCTAAGGCTGAGCCTGAAAAGAAGATTTTGAAAATCAAAGAAAATATTAAAAAACATCAAACTTCTTCTAAATCCACTGTTTTCTCTAAACAAGTGTCAAATTCTACATGCTCACATAAGTGTGCATGTGCCTTTGATATTTCTTTCAACCATCCTCATAGGTTTGTTCCAAAATTTCAAATACCTGTTGAGAAAAGATCTTGTTTCTACTGCAAGAAACAAGGTCATTTAATAAATGATTGTCCGTTGCTTGCTAAAAAGCGGTCTGAGAAAGGTGTACCTAAAAGTTCTAAAATTAAAAATTCTTCAGTTAAAGGTTCACGTTCTCCCTCACCCGCTAAGAAAATCAGCAAGGTTGAGCCAAGCAAATCATCAATTACTAAGCTCAATGTTGTTGACAAGCAACCTTCCAAACCTAAAAAGGTTTGGAAAGTGAAAGAATCATCAAATGATTCTACATCCAACAGTGTCACATCAATCAATACTTCTGATATGTTTAAAAATAAAATTTTGACTGATGTGATCATTGTGGATGATGCGTCTGGAGTCCCCAAGTCTGTAAAGGCTTGGGTCTCCGTTACTAATTAACTTCTTTGTTTTTGATGCTGCAGCAACCTGAAGCCGTCCTAAATAGCAAATGGTATATCAATAGTGGTTGCTCGCGGCACATGACCGGCAATATATCCCTGCTTTCCGATGTTCATGCGTATAATGGGGGATATGTTGCTTTTGCTGGTGACAAAGGAGGTGTAATTTCTGGCCAAGGCACACTCTCAAACGGCAGAGTGAGCTTTGAAAAAGTTAATTTTGTAGAACAGCTGCAACACAACCATCTTAGTGTATCGCAAGTTTGTGATAAATCATACACTACTGTTTTCACGAAAAGTGAGTGTTGCATTCTGAAGCCGAGATTTGTTATTCCCGAGGAGTGGGTGCTACTGAGGGCACCTCGAGACAGAGACACGTACATTCTGGATATGCGTACTGTTGAAACAAAGCAACAAACGTGTTTTCTGTCTAAGGCAAATGAAAAAGAATCCTTGTTGTGGCACAGACGAATGGGTCATCTGCATTTTCGTAAGATGAATTATCTAGTTAAAAATGATCTTGTGCTTGGTGTACCGAAGCAATCATTCGGGCTTAATGATCATTGCGTTCCCTGCCAAAAAGGGAAACAGCACAAGAAGACCCATAAGTCAAAACTGGTCAACTCTGTTGAAAAGTCATTGGAATTACTGCACATGGACTTATTTGGACCAGTGAGCAAGAAAAGTATAGGTGGAGCATGGTACTGTTTGGTGGTCACTGATGATTACTCGAGGTTCTCTTGGGTTTATTTTTTGGCCTCCAAGGATGAGACTGCTGAAATCCTTATCTACTTGTTCGACTAGCTGGAAAATTTGTGCAATCTAAAGATTAAGAAACTGAGAAGTGATAACGGTAAGGAATTTAAGAACTCTACACTAGGTCTTTTCTGTTTAAAGAAAGGCATTGATCATCAATTCAGTGCTGCCAGAACTCCTCAACAAAATGGAGTTGCTGAACGTAAGAACAGGACGCTCATTGAAGCTGCTCGGACTATGTTAGCTGATTCAAAACTGCCTATCACATTCTTGGAAGAAGCGGTCAACACCGCTTGCTACATACTAAATCGAGTGTCTATGGTTAAGAAACGTAATAAGACCTGTTATGAGCTCTTCAACAACCGTAAATCAAATTTACAATTTCTTGAGCCTTTCGGGTGTCCCTGTATGATTATGCACACAAAAGAACGAGTGGCTAAATTCGGTAGCAAATCGAGTGAAGGCTATTTCTTGGGTTTTTCAAATAATTCACCTAATAAGCGTGTGTATAACAAAGTCACAAAGAGAGTGGAGGAACATTTTGAGGTAACATGTCTTCGTTATACTCAACCTTCACAAGGTTCAGGGCCCGAATTTTTGTTCGACTATGACAGTATGTTCGACTCTTTCAAACTTCCTGCTGAAGATGAAGTTGAACAGGTGGTGACAATGCTTCATGGACTTGATATATATTCTGATGTATCCAAGTCTCCTACAAAAACACCACCACCTCCTCCTCAGACTACTGAACCAGTTCAAGATCCTGATACAGATCCAGATATGCCAGCCTTATCAGATGGTGAAGTAGAACCTGTCACAGAGGTACTTGAAGAGACTTTAGTCTCTGGGGAGACGATACAAATTTGGAAACTGTCATTGAACCTGAAGAGATTCCAAGTAGCCGTGTCAATGTGAATCACCCGGTAGAAAATATTATTGGTGATTTACACGATGGAGTTAGAACCAGAGGGCAAACAGAGTGCCAGTTAGCTCAAATGGAGTCATGCTTTCTTTCTCAAATTGAACCGAAAAACATTAAGGAAGCATTGACTGACTCTCACTGGGTAGAAGCGATGCAAGAGGAGCTCCAACAGTTCAAAAAGTTAGAAATTTGGGAGCTGGTTAAACTACCTCAGGGATTCTATCCGATTGGTACTCGCTGGGTTTATCGAGTCAAGAAAGATGACCGTGGTGTAGTTGTGAAGAATAAAGCTCGTCTGGTGGTTCAAGGTTTTACTCAGATCGAAGGTTTAGATTATGACGAGGTTTTTGCTCCAGTTGCGGGTTTAGAGTCAATACGGATATTTCTTGCTTACGCTTCATTCAAGAAATTTCGTGTCTATCAACTAGATGTAAAGAGTGCGTTTTTGTATGGGAAGGTCAACGAAGAGGTTTATGTGAAACAGTCTCCTGGTTTCGAGGACTCAGTGCATCCTGATTACGTCTACAAACTAGATAAAGCATTGTATGGTCTTCATCAAGCTCCAAGGGCTTGGTATGAAACGTTGTCTCAACACCTGCTCACTAATGGTTACACTCGTGGGCAGATTGATTCAACTCTTTTTATCAAAAAGACAGGAAACAATTTGTTGCTTGTGCAGGTATACGTGGATGATATTATTTTTGGATCGACCAATGAGGTGCTGTGCAGAGATTTCGAAAAAGTCATGAAGTCTAAGTTTGAGATGAGTGCAATGGGAGAACTCAAATTCTTCCTTGGTGTTCAAGTCGAGCAGTCTGATAAGGGAATTTATATTCATCAGACAAAATATGTCAAGGACATCTTGACAAAATATCAGATGCTCGATGCTAGACACTATGGAACTCCCATTGACATCAGTCACAAACTTGGACCTGCTGATGATGAAGACGATGTTAATCAGCGTGACTATCGTTCAATGATAGGATCGCTTATGTACCTCACAGCATCTAGGCCGGACATATTATTCGCTGTGTCTATCTGTTCTAGATATCAAGCAAAGCCCAAAGCTTCTCATGAAAAGGCTGTCAGACGCATATTAGGTTACCTTAAGTGGAGACCCTCCTTGGGTCTCTGGTATTCTAACGAAAACGATTTTGCTCTAACTGCTTTTTCAGATTCGGATTATGGTGGCTGCTCAGTGGACGCGAAGTCCACAACTGGAGGATGTCAGTTTCTAGGAAGCCGATTAGTCTCGTGGCAGTGCAAGAAGCAGACAACTGTCTTTACATCAACCGCTGAAGCAAAATACATTGCTGCTGCAAATTGCTGTTCCCAGGTTCTCTGGATTCAGCATCAAATGCGTGACTATGGGTTACTTCTAACTCTTACTCCTATTCATATTGATAATTCAGCTGCTGTATCCATCATACGCAATCCCGTACAGCATTCAAAAACAAAGCATATTGAAATTCGTTATCATTTTATACGGGATTGCTATGAGAAGCACCTAATTGACCTTGTCCAAATTCCTACTCTTAAGCAAAACGCAGATCTTTTCACAAAAGCTTTCTCTCGTAGTCGATTTGATGAGCTAGTCTCTATGATTGGAATGGTGAGTCTGGGCAATGCTTAATTCTCCATTTCTGGTCAGAATTATCCTTAGACTTGGTAAAAAAAAAAAAAACCGCAACTGTCACTCTTTTTACTTGTTAGTATTAAAGAAATGCAATAGTTGCAACATTGTTAAAATAGACGTTGAATTGTGTCTGTAAACAATTGGGGAAATGATAGTACATCAGGAAACATGCATAAAATGGAATTTTAAGATTTATGTTTGATGTGTCAGTAGATTTATCTAGCATACTTGAAATACCTTTTATAAATATTAGCTTCATCAAATGATGTATTGGTAGGCATTTGTTCTAAAGTTACTAAGAAGCCTAACTTTCAAAAATGCATATTATTTTATATAAAGACATATTAATATGTATGACATTAAGTTAAAATAAGGGCAAAAATGTCCAAAATATTTTAACACTTCGTCTTAATATTTGGATAGTAATGTCACACCCCGCTAAAGCGGAAACACGAGGTGTCATAGCTAATGATTTCACAACACAAAGATATAGCAACCATACCATTTAAATTAAAATAAAACAGCCTTGGAGGCATCCAAAAATACATCAAATTGTTCAAAGTATACGACATTATTACAAACATATTACAAAAATTTAGTTCAAAGTCCGTTTAAATGGCTTGGTCGACATAATCCCATGCATTAGCCCACATATGATCCGTGCTTACCGACGTTCTCCTGAAAAGCATGCCAAAATAAAAGGTCAACTATGGCCATAGTTGGTGAGTTCAAAGTTTGAAATAATTAAACCGAGAGTGTGTCCAATCGTGGACATAAGTGAGGGTATAGCCGTCCGATTCGTGGACGCTATCACCCCTGAGTTTGTCCAATCGGGACAGTTATAACAAGCATTTGGTTGATAAAGATATTGCAAGTAAACATGTGGTAATAAAGAGAGAATGTATAAGCCTTGAGACCACAACTAATCCGGTTATCTGACCGCTGCCCCAAAGTATAAGAGCTGCATGTTCTTCAACAAACATGAGTAAAAGGCGATATTATGCACCCACGTTGAAGTGTGAGTGAGGGATGGTCCTACCCTAAATAGCATGCTACCCATAATATCTACGGCTCGTCGCTACGAGTTAATTAGTGGTGGGTTAGTTACAGGGGACTTTGAGTATAAGAAAAACCCAAGCTTAACACGTTGACATACCACAGTTTGCGTAAAAACAGTTCAAAGCAGTTGATAATACGTAAAAGTTCAACCAAAAGTTTAAAGTAATTGCATGCTTTCAGCCCCAAAGATAGAAATCGGAAAGAGGGGACAATGAACTCACCTTGTGAGTTGAGTTTAACGAGTATAATTCTGTGAGCAAGTTACAAATCCGGAAATGATGCTCTAACCGTGACCTAGTCCAGTAAGAATGTGTCCATTAATGTTTAGTGATATGCTTTAATACATGAGTTCATACGAGTTGGTTAACCGAAATTTTAAATGATGAATCTACCTGGGGTTGTGTGGTTGGTTTCGTGACTCTTTTAAGCAAAGATGAAAACAGTTCTGGGCCTCTCTTAATACACCTCAAAATGCTAGGTCATTGGTGTATAATTTAGGTTTTGTGTGAAAGATTCAAAAGCAAGTCATTCCCAGTTTAGAGTCACCATTTTTATGAAGAATAGAGGGGGATACGGTTGTCCAAAGTTAACTTGAAAATCTGGACAGAAAGTTGTCCAATTTTATTATTTTACCAAGAACACATAACTTTTCATAAAATCCGTATGTAAATGACTCGAACAAACTTTAAATGTGTGTTTTATTTGCAAAACATTATCATATTTCAGGTACAAAAACCCTAATGCACACATATTTTAAGAAATGTAACAGTAAATAGAATGAAAATAAGTGGGTTGTGCAGAATAGAATGTAAACATTCTTGCACTTTATGGTTACCTCTTCGACCAGGAGTGTAGGGTTTTGGTGATGAAGTTCTTTCCACAGATTGAGCAGGGTTCCCGGAGTGTTTGGTACTGGATGAAGGTGATGAAGAAACTGGGGTGTTCTTGCTAAAATCGTGCAAGTGTTGAGAGAGTTTGAGAGAATTTTAGATGAAGTGTTTTGAGTGTGAATGTATAATTCCTGCTGAGGTTAACAAAAGAATAAGGGGTGGAGTGTTTAAGTTTACTATCCGGGATTTTGATTGGGTGAAGGTGGAGGTGATTTTATGGGAAGTGTAAGTCAATTGATTTGGTTTATGGGAAATAGGTTTGCTGGCCGTTTTTGAGAGAAAAGAGGTAATCATAACCCTTTTTGCGTGCACGGTTTAACTCTATTTCAAATCTTAAAGTTCCTTTTTTTTTTTTTTTTTTACAGAATACGAATGGTTACTTATCTTTTAATATTACTTAAAAAAAAAAAAGCTTTTATACCGGGCAGGAGGCTTTGCGGTGTGTGTGTGTAACACTTGATTGGTCTTAAAGTCGTTTAAGCATCTCACTGGTAATAGATTGACACTTAGTACTTCATGATTTGTTCGGGACATTAATGTGCTAACAGTGGAAACTTTGAACTAACAGTGGAAACTTTGAACTAACAGTGGAAACTTTGAACTAACAGTGGAAACGTTGAACTAACAGTGGAAACTTTGAACTAACAGTGGAAACGTTGAACTAACAGTGGAAACGGTGATTTGTGCTAGCAGTGTTAACTACTTAGCAGTGGTAACTGAATGTCACAAGCAATATTAATCAATGCGGGCAGTAGAAACTGGACTAACAGTAGTAACTGAACTAGCAGTGGAAACTGACTAGCAGTTGTAACACAAGCAGTAGTAACTCGACTACCAGTAGAAACTGAGCTAGCAGTTGAAACAATGAGAGCAGTAGTAACTATTAAGAGCAGTGTTAACTATGAGAGCAGTATTAATCATGAAAGGTGAGAACATTATTAACTCAACTACCAGTAGAAACTGACCAACAGTTGAAACTGAGGTAATTTGTACTAGCAGTATTAACTTGACGTTGTACTGGCAGTATTAACTGAAGAATTTCTCGAACAGTATTAACTTAGGAATTGTACTGGCAGTATTAACTGAGGCATTTGTGCTAGCAGTATTAACTTAACTTTGTACTGGCAGTATTAACCCGGTAAGGAGTATAATCTTCTAACCAACAGTATTAACTGCGACTACCAGTATTAACTTTTGATTAGCAGTATTAACTATAATTCTTAAGAAAGTCAGGTCCAGATTTAGGTGGAGATGGAGTTAAGTATTAACCTGATATTTTTGGTGGTTGTTACAGTATCTCCCCGTTGAAAAGAATTTCGTCCCGAAATTCAATTTGTTCCGTTGGTTGCCAAATCACTAGGAAATAAATGTGGGTATTTGTGTCGAATATAGTCTTCGCGTTCCCAAGTAAATTCAGGACCTCGACGTGAATTCCACCTAACCTTTACAATGGGTATCTTACTTCGTTTTAAACTTTTGACCTCACGGTCCATGATTTCAAGTGGCTCTTCTACGAAGTTTAGATTGTCATCTATTTGGATATCATCGAGAGGGACAATTAGTGTTTCATCGGCTAGACACTTCTTTAGATTGGAAACGTGGAATGTGTTATGAATGTTGCTAAGTTCCTGGGGTAGTTCTAGTCGGTACGCGACCGGACCAATCCTTTCTGTTATCTCAAAAGGTCCAACATACCTTGGGTTAAGTTTGCCTCGCTTTCCAAAGCGGATCATGCCCTTCCAGGGTGACACTTTCAAAAGTACTTTGTCGCCGACTTGAAATTCCAAAGGTTTCCTACGGTTATCAGCGTAGCTTTTCTGCCTACTCCTGGCAGTCCTCAATTTTTCTCTGATGATAGTGATTTTATCAGTTGTCTCTTGTATAACATCGGGTGTGATTAGCTGCCTATCACCGGTTTCTAACCAACAAAGTGGTGATCGACACTTACGACCATATAACGCCTCAAAGGGTGCACAGCCTATGCTCGTGTGGTGACTGTTGTTGTAGGAAAACTCCACTAATGGCAAGTGAGTATCCCAGCTGCCTTTAAAATCTATGGCACATGCCCTTAACATGTCTTCCAACGTTTGGATGGTTCGCTCACTTTGACCATCGGTTTGTGGATGGTAGGCGGTGCTCAAATTTAGTTGAGTGCCTAGGGCCTTTTGAAGTTGTTGCCATAAGCGTGACGTGAATCGGCTATCTCTATCAGAAATGATGGAGAGTGGTATTCCATGACGTACAACGATTTCGTCGATATAGATTTGAGCGAGTTTGTCCATCTTGTAATCTTCTCGGATGGGAATAAAGTGCGCTGATTTTGTTAATCTGTCCACTATGACCCATATAGAGTCATGTCCTCTTGCCGTTCGTGGCAATTTCGTAACGAAATCCATTGAGATTTGTTCCCATTTCCATTGTGGGATTTCCGGTTGTTGCAATAATCCTGATGGCTTCTGGTACTCTGCCTTGACTTTGGAGCAAGTCAAGCATTTTCCCACGAATACCGCAATATCCTTTTTCATTCCTGGCCACCAATAGTATTCCCTTAAGTCCTTGTACATTTTATCAGCTCCGGGGTGAATTGAATACTTGGATCTATGGGCTTCTTCAAGAATGATTTTTCTCAGTTCATTGATATTCGGAATCCAAACTCTTTCCTTGAAATACCGAACTCCATCGGACTTGATTTCAAATCTTTGATCCAGGTTATGCAAGGTTTCATTCTTTATGTTCTCTGGTTTCAAAGCTTCATTTTGAGCTTCCAAAATTTGAGTTTTCAGACTCGTCTGAACTTGTATTCCCAATGCTCGCACTCGCGAGGGTCTCAACTTTTCCTTCCTACTTAATGCATCCGCTACGACGTTAGCCTTGCCTGGATGATACTTGATGTCACAATCGTAGTCACCAAGCAGTTCTACCCATCTTCTTTGCCTCATGTTGAGCATCTTCTGATCGAGGATATGTTGAAGACTCTTATGATCGGTGAAGATGGTGCATTTTGTGCCATACAGATAGTGTCTCCAAATTTTAAGAGCGAACACCACTGCTCCTAACTCTAAATCGTGCGTTGTATAGTTCTTTTCATGCTCCTTGAGTTGTCTCGATGCGTAGGCAATCACCTTATTCCTTTGCATCAACACGCAGCCCATTCCTTGGTGGGATGCGTCATAGTATACGACAAAATCTTCCGTTCCTTCCGGTAAAGCTAAGATGGGCGCGTTACATAGCCTACTCTTCAGTGTCTGAAACGCTTCTTCCTGTTCTTCTCCCCAAGAGAACTCCTTAGCCTTCTGGGTCAGCTCAGCTAGCGGTTTAGCAATCCTTGAAAAATTCTCGATAAACCTCCGATAATAGCCTGCTAATCCCAGAAAGTGACGTATCTCTGTAGGGGTTCTCGGGGCTTCCCACTTTTTGATAGCCTCGATTTTGGCGGGGTCGACATGAATTCCCTCCTTGTTGACCACGTGACCAAGAAAGTGTACTTCTCGAAGCCAAAACTCACACTTCGAGAACTTGGCGTACAGCTTCTGCTCCTTTAGTAACTTCAATATTATCTCCAAGTGTCGCTCATGGTCCTCCTTGCTTTTGGAGTAAATCAGTATATCGTCGATGAACACAATTACGAACTTGTCTAGATATGGGCGACACACCCTATTCATCAAATCCATGAATACCGCGGGTGCGTTGGTTAGCCCAAACGGCATTACCAAGAACTCATAATGCCCATATCGCGTCCTAAAGGCTGTCTTTGAGATGTCCTCTTCACGGACTCTCAATTGGTGGTATCCTGAACGAAGATCGATTTTTGAAAAGTACGAGGCGCCTTGCAGTTGGTCGAATAAGTCGTCGATTCGAGGTAGAGGGTATCGGTTCTTTATCGTCAACTTGTTGAGTTCCCTATAATCTATGCACATACGGAACGATCCGTCTTTCTTTTTGACAAAGAGAACTGGAGCTCCCCAGGGCGATGAGCTTGGACGAATTAGTCCATGACTCAGAAGCTCTTGCAGTTGACTGGACAATTCCTGCATCTCGGATGGTGCCAGACGATACGGTGTCTTTGCTACGGGCGCCGCTCCGGGAATTAGGTCGATTTGAAATTCAACTGGCCTAGGTGGGGGAAGTCCAGGTAAGTCCTTTGGGAAAACTTCAGGGTGATTTCTAACAACAGGAATGTCTTGAACACGCTTCTCCTCCGGCCTTTTGTCAACTACGTGTGCCAGGAATGCAAAGCATTGCTTCCCTAGGTACTTACGCATTTTCATAGCTGACACAATGTTCATTTTCTTGCCGGGTTTATCCCCTTGTATGACAAAGGTTTCGTTGTCGGAGAGAGGTATCCGGACAACCTTATCAAAACATCCTATTTCCGCTCGGACCTTTGTCAACCAGTCCATTCCCACAATCACATCAAAGCTTTTCAGCTCAATCGGTATTAAGTCAATGTTAAACATCTTACCAGCTAGGTTCAAGGCACAGTTGGGTACTATGTCCCTAGCTTCGTACTCGTGACCGTTAGCGTATTCAATAGTAAAGGTTTCATTTAGTTGCACAGAGTCTAATTCAATTAATGGTCTGAATTCTAACGAGACGAAACTCTTCTCGGCTCCCGAGTCAAATAATACAGACGCGTAGTGATCGTTCAAGAGAAACGTACCTGTTACTGCGTTTGGATCCTGTCTTGCTTCTTCAGCTCCGATGACGAATGCCTGGCCCCTTGCTGGTCCCCTCTGATTCCCAGCATTGTTGGGGGCGTTGTTCAATCGTGGGCAGGCGTTCCTCAGGTGATCTTGGCTTCCGCATTCGTAGCATGCCGCTCTCGGACGGTCATTCACGTTCCCAGCTCTGCAGTACCTGCCGGTGTGGCCCACCTGATTGCATTTTTCACACACTGGACAATTTCCAGCATGGTGAAATTTGCATTTATTGCACTTTGGGTGAGGACCACTGTATTGCTTCGGTCCTTGAGCCGCAATGCCAAAGTTTCTGGCCACCATTGGCTTCTTGTTGGGATAACCGCCACCTCTTTGCCTTGGCTGGTCATCCACCTTGCGCTTACCAGAGTCGTTTCTTTTAGACGACCCACCGGACCGGACCACATCATTGGTCAAGCGGTTGGCCATCACAACTGCGGCCTGTATGGTGGTTGGGTTCGCCGCGGTAACCATTCCCCGGATTTCAGGTACCAATCCCCAAATGTACCTATCGATCCTTTTCCCCTCGGGGTTCACCATATGAGGCACGAGTCTCGCTAGTTCATGGAATCGGGCGGTGTACTTATCAATGTCCGTTCCGACCATGGAGTGATTCCAGAACTCGGACTCAAGTTTCTGGAGTGCGTCCTTCGGACAATACTCCTCGGTTAACAACTTTTTGAACTCCTCCCAGGTGAGGTTGTATGAGGCTTCACGGCCTCGGCACTGAATCTGGGAATTCCACCAGGTCAATGCCCTTCTTTGGAGCATGCATGCAGCATACTCGACCTGGTTCTCACTCGCACATTTGCTAATGTGGAGTACGGACTCCATGCTCTCGATCCATGACAGCAGTCCGACCGCGCCCTCCGTTCCTCGGAACTCCTTGGGTCGGCAAGACATGAAAGTCTTGTAGCTACATCCGGGATTGTTGTTGTTGTTGGGAGGTGCTGCAGGGGTTGCTTGTGTGGCATTCAAGCTTGCGGTGATTTGTGCCACGAGGTTCGGCAAAGCCGCGTTAAGTTGTTGGGCGATTTGGTCAGCCATGTCATTTGTGTTTCTCCTAGGAGGCATGATTCTACGATATTCACAAAGTTTTGTTTCAGAAACGCATACATGTTTAGTCTTAGTTATAGTTAAGGATTTCACGCGTTGTAATTCGTAAGATTTGGTAGTAATAGATGAGCATAGCAATACTGAATGTATATAAAGTTAAAATAGGATAGTATTCGTCTTTTTGGAAAATAGATAATACCAATATACATAATTTGTTCGGCCTTAAGCTCCTTAAGCCGCAACTTAATCAAATCAAAAGACAATAGTTCAGCTTTTTAAATTTAAGAGTCAATCTATGACAAGGTCATCACAACAAGCCAAGTGAGTACAATGAATACCAACAGACCCAAACCTATGCAAGCCCATACTAGGTTCCTGGTGGTTCTCCTAGTCATCTCCGCATGCACCCCAGCCCTAACCGCCTGGTGGGACAATCCTTCTAACAATTCGGACATCTCGTACAAGAGCTGTCCTTGGTGATCAATCCTTCCCCGACAGTGGTGTAGCTCATTAGTCATTAAGTACATCCTCCTTAACTCTTCGGCGGTCATCCCTGCTCTATGACCTGCTGGCATTCCCATAACAGTACGGGATGACGATGCCTCTCTTGGTCGGGTTATGACAGGATTGACATAGTCATTCATCCTTTCCTGCCATGTGTACCTATCGGTGACTCGGGTTGGGGCATGGTTAGGCTGGTTGCCAAGATGGTATTCCTGTGGGGGTGCTCTTAGTGTGTCTCCAACGGGGTTAGCAACCCTCATTCTCGCAGTGTGTCTAACACGCGGACTTGATTGGGCTGGTTGTGATGGGACAGGTGCTGGTGATGCTCTAAGGGCAGGTGTGATTCCCTCACTACTTGCTCCTTGGTCGGTGCTAGTGTCCATGGTTGGTTCCTCGGAACTAGTTGGGACATTCCTAGGGTGACTCGTGATGTAACCCGATGCATCAGCCGAGTAGGGAGTACGAGTGGATGATGAGTGAGACATGGTAAGACTGAAAAATAAAAGTGTGTTAAGTTGCTAATAACAATGAATGGATCATATGATATGTGTAGCACATGCATGGTAAGGATGAACATTTACATTAACCCGTGACTAACTATTCCAAGTTTCTCACTACTTTTTCCCGAATTAGACATAGGTGATCAGGCTATGCTTAATTGAGGCTAAATAATGAAATGCTTGAATTAGTTACACAAGTGTAATGTTCAATGCTTTGTAAGGTGTTGTTTTATATAAAAGAATTTTTTTTTTTTTTTGGTTATAGTTTGGTTTTATTTTTGAAAAACCGGTATTCTCTATAACCTTTGGCTCTGATACCACTTCTGTCACACCCCGCTAAAGCGGAAACACGAGGTGTCACAGCTAATGATTTCACAACACAAAGATATAGCAACCATACCATTTAAATTAAAATAAAACAGCCTTGGAGGCATCCAAAAATACATCAAATTGTTCAAAGTATACGGCATTATTACAAACATATTACAAAAATTTAGTTCAAAGTCCGTTTAAATGGCTTGGTCGACATAATCCCATGCATTAGCCCACATATGATCCGTGCTTACCGACGTTCTCCTGAAAAGCATGCCAAAATAAAAGGTCAACTATGGCCATAGTTGGTGAGTTCAAAGTTTGAAATAATTAAACCGAGAGTGTGTCCAATCGTGGACATAAGTGAGGGTATAGCCGTCCGATTCGTGGACGCTATCACCCCTGAGTTTGTCCAATCGGGACAGTTATAACAAGCATTTGGTTGATAAAGATATTGCAAGTAAACATGTGGTAATAAAGAGAGAATGTATAAGCCTTGAGACCACAACTAATCCGGTTATCTGACCGCTGCCCCAAAGTATAAGAGCTGCATGTTCTTCAACAAACATGAGTAAAAGGCGATATTATGCACCCACGTTGAAGTGTGAGTGAGGGATGGTCCTACCCTAAATAGCATGCTACCCATAATATCTACGGCTCGTCGCTACGAGTTAATTAGTGGTGGGTTAGTTACAGGGGACTTTGAGTATAAGAAAAACCCAAGCTTAACACGTTGACATACCACAGTTTGCGTAAAAACAGTTCAAAGCAGTTGATAATACGTAAAAGTTCAACCAAAAGTTTAAAGTAATTGCATGCTTTCAGCCCCAAAGATAGAAATCGGAAAGAGGGGACAATGAACTCACCTTGTGAGTTGAGTTTAACGAGTATAATTCTGTGAGCAAGTTACAAATCCGGAAATGATGCTCTAACCGTGACCTAGTCCAGTAAGAATGTGTCCATTAATGTTTAGTGATATGCTTTAATACATGAGTTCATACGAGTTGGTTAACCGAAATTTTAAATGATGAATCTACCTGGGGTTGTGTGGTTGGTTTCGTGACTCTTTTAAGCAAAGATGAAAACAGTTCTGGGCCTCTCTTAATACACCTCAAAATGCTAGGTCATTGGTGTATAATTTAGGTTTTGTGTGAAAGATTCAAAAGCAAGTCATTCCCAGTTTAGAGTCACCATTTTTATGAAGAATAGAGGGGGATACGGTTGTCCAAAGTTAACTTGAAAATCTGGACAGAAAGTTGTCCAATTTTATTATTTTACCAAGAACACATAACTTTTCATAAAATCCGTATGTAAATGACTCGAACAAACTTTAAATGTGTGTTTTATTTGCAAAACATTATCATATTTCAGGTACAAAAACCCTAATGCACACATATTTTAAGAAATGTAACAGTAAATAGAATGAAAATAAGTGGGTTGTGCAGAATAGAATGTAAACATTCTTGCACTTTATGGTTACCTCTTCGACCAGGAGTGTAGGGTTTTGGTGATGAAGTTCTTTCCACAGATTGAGCAGGGTTCCCGGAGTGTTTGGTACTGGATGAAGGTGATGAAGAAACTGGGGTGTTCTTGCTAAAATCGTGCAAGTGTTGAGAGAGTTTGAGAGAATTTTAGATGAAGTGTTTTGAGTGTGAATGTATAATTCCTGCTGAGGTTAACAAAAGAATAAGGGGTGGAGTGTTTAAGTTTACTATCCGGGATTTTGATTGGGTGAAGGTGGAGGTGATTTTATGGGAAGTGTAAGTCAATTGATTTGGTTTATGGGAAATAGGTTTGCTGGCCGTTTTTGAGAGAAAAGAGGTAATCATAACCCTTTTTGCGTGCACGGTTTAACTCTATTTCAAATCTTAAAGTTCCTTTTTTTTTTTTTTTTTTTACAGAATACGAATGGTTACTTATCTTTTAATATTACTTAAAAAAAAAAAAGCTTTTATACCGGGCAGGAGGCTTTGCGGTGTGTGTGTGTGTAACACTTGATTGGTCTTAAAGTCGTTTAAGCATCTCACTGGTAATAGATTGACACTTAGTACTTCATGATTTGTTCGGGACATTAATGTGCTAACAGTGGAAACTTTGAACTAACAGTGGAAACTTTGAACTAACAGTGGAAACTTTGAACTAACAGTGGAAACGTTGAACTAACAGTGGAAACGTTGAACTAACAGTGGAAACGGTGATTTGTGCTAGCAGTGTTAACTACTTAGCAGTGGTAACTGAATGTCACAAGCAATATTAATCAATGCGGGCAGTAGAAACTGGACTAACAGTAGTAACTGAACTAGCAGTGGAAACTGACTAGCAGTTGTAACACAAGCAGTAGTAACTCGACTACCAGTAGAAACTGAGCTAGCAGTTGAAACAATGAGAGCAGTAGTAACTATTAAGAGCAGTGTTAACTATGAGAGCAGTATTAATCATGAAAGGTGAGAACATTATTAACTCAACTACCAGTAGAAACTGACCAACAGTTGAAACTGAGGTAATTTGTACTAGCAGTATTAACTTGACGTTGTACTGGCAGTATTAACTGAAGAATTTCTCGAACAGTATTAACTTAGGAATTGTACTGGCAGTATTAACTGAGGCATTTGTGCTAGCAGTATTAACTTAACTTTGTACTGGCAGTATTAACCCGGTAAGGAGTATAATCTTCTAACCAACAGTATTAACTGCGACTACCAGTATTAACTTTTGATTAGCAGTATTAACTATAATTCTTAAGAAAGTCAGGTCCAGATTTAGGTGGAGATGGAGTTAAGTATTAACCTGATATTTTTGGTGGTTGTTACAAGTAAACATGTTATGATCTAAAATATAAAGTCTTTGTAAGGTGTTATCTGGGGGAATATGTTAGTTGTCTCCTCTGTGTATGAAAATACAAACCTGGTTTCATCTAATATATTCTTGAAAAGAACTTAGGTACGTAGTCTATGTTAAGTTATAGACAATTAGTGCGTACCCGTGGCATATCTAAATTCTAAAATATAATGTACAAATGTACAAGCAAATTATAAAAAGATTGTCAAGTACTGGTTTGTGTTAAACTATGGTACTCTGTTGTACGAAAGTACAGATCTGTACCCTCTAGTTTAAATTGTTCAGACTGGTGTTTGTTCAACCCGAACTATTGCTTATGTGACTCTGTTGTACGAAAGTACAGACCTGTCACCGCTATCTTAGTTCTAAAGATACGTTCATACCCTCACCTTCTATAAAGAAACTACTAACATGTTTTGATTTCAAATGTATATTTTAATGTGAGTTATATATAATATAATATGCATGCTAATAATAACACAAGTGGTTCATCTCATTATGAGTTGAAATCATCTATACTTAAGTTCAAATGTCTAGATGGATAAAATATCAATAATCGTCTTGATCTAATCTTTATAACAGGTGATTTAAATATGCTAAGTAAATTTAAAGTGGACAAACATACTGATAATCGAAATAACACTTACTATTCCTAATAATTGCATGTTATCCTGATATGATTCCTAAAGCAGATTTAAACAATTTCGTCACCAAAAGATTTTACGTTATAATTTTAGTCTATTGTTTTACCTTTAGTTTATCCAAGTCTCTGAGATAATATCAAATTGACTCTCGAATGTAAACTTTAAAATAAAATCAAACTACAAAAACTGTCCATGGTGCGACACAACTCTTGTGTCGCCATGCGACACAAACTTTGTGTCGCAAGCCATGTCGCATCTTGTGTCGCTATACAGGGTTGAGGTATAAAAGCCGGACCCTACCTCTCAGGTGCTACACGATTTTGCGACACAAATAGCGACACAAGACAAATACTGCGACACAACCACTGCGACGTCATTTCAATTTGATTTTCAATCTTCGGCCGTGTTTCTTTGCAATCCAATCCGTGTTTCGTGTTCATCTCAATTTTCTCGACCTATAGGTACCACATTTACCCGTTTTCACCGTCTAATTTTGATTTAATCGTCAAATGAAATATTCGATTTTTAGGGTTTTTAGTTTTGGGTAAAATTGAACATGAAAACTTTTGTTTAACATGTAAAATCTCATGGTTTTGTGTTCTCCAAACTTTAGCGCAGCATTTGGTGTGCAAAATTTCGAAAACCCTCAAATCTTAATCATTGGGTTTTTCTGGGTTGGGCAACTGTTCGTCATTGCGACACAACTTGCGACACAAGCCTTTGTGTCGCATTTTTGTCTGTCGCATTGGTACTATGCGACATAAACGTTGTGTCGCCTATACTTGCGACACTAGGTTTGCGACATAAAGCTTCTGTCGCTAAATTCAATTTAAATTCTATTTAATTGCAAATTGCGACACAACCCATGCCGTCGCTTAATTTGTTAGCGACACAAGTGCTGGTGTCGCATTGTTATTGAAATTGTATTCTGCGACACAAATTTCTGTGTCGCATATACTCTTAGCGACACAACTTCCTATGTCGCATGCTTAATGCGACACAATCCTTATGTCGCATAAGACATTTTTATTGAAAAACAGTGTCTTCGAATTTTAACGCTAACGCTTTTCGAGCTATGTTTATTTTGTTAATAGTGATGGCAGATATTAATGTGAATGACTGGAGCCAAGGCATAACATCATGGCTTTTCTTGAGGATGATCGGGATTCGGCTGCACCTTTTAGGCCGATGATTGCGTTTCTTCGCCGTTCCCGCATCTATACCGCTATCACAGCTACTACTCCTATCTATAAGGACCTGGTTGGTTCCTTTTGGAGTTCGGCAGTCATTAATTCAGACATGCCATTCACACGGCTGACCAAGATATTATTATTTCGGAGCAGCTTATTCGTGATTTCTTCCAACTCAATGACGATCCAGACATGCCCGTTCTCTTCCCAAATTTATTTATAAATAGTGGCATGAACCGTATGGGATATCCGGGCATTCCCCGTGATCAATATCGAAAGGCCAATCTCACAAGGGTCTGGAGGTATCTCATGCACATAGTAATTGTGTGCTTGTCCAGCAGGAAGGTCGGCTTCGACGGCATGAGCCGCTCAACAGCCTCTGCTATGCTTGCTTTGGTCTACAACAAGCCTTTTAATTTTTCTGGATACATCTTTCGGGCTATGGTGGATAATGTCCACGCGGGGGAAAACCGATGGAATTTATACCCGCGTTTCATCCAGCTGTTGATCAATCATCTGCTTCCGGGGCTTCCGGTAAATGCTGCTCATCGCTTTCGTCAAACTCCGATGAACAATCGTATTTTTGTTGTTTGTGCTCAATACGCTAAAGGAGCTCCGGTACCCGCCGATGTCCCTTTATTCGGACATATTATCAGTGAGGGATATCTCCCTCCGGCTGATGACAATTATCTGGATGCTGCTGCTGCGCCTCAGCCAGAGGATAACTTTGTTAATGTGCCTATCCAAGAAGAAAGTCCTCGGCTAGAGGCAATTTTGGACGACATTGAGACTTTTGTTCATGTTGAAGATCTTGAGGGAGAAAACGTTCAGGCACAAGAGCCGCGTATTGTCGACGAAATGGCTGCCAGTTCTTCTGATGGTGGCTCCACTCCACCAACTTCTCCACGGATAGTCCCTTCCGAAACTTCCTTGGAGAATATACGTCGTTTCGACATAAGACGCTTTAAGCGTATTCAGAGACGAAAAAGGGCAGAGATGGTTTATGTGCGACCCGACGTGGGTAAGAGGCCTCGTGAATCAGAATCTACGGATGCAGATTGGGTGCCTCCGGTCGTTCAACGTCGTAAATCTGCTACTTCTTCTTCCAGGCCACGGGTTGACATTCCCCGTGTTGAGGTTCCTGTTCAACCTCTGCCTTCAGTCATCCAAGAACTTCTGAGGCGTATGGATGAGATGCAGCAAACAGCAAGAGACCAAGCCACTTTAATTCAATCTCAATCTGTGGTTCTCGAAGCTCAAGCTGCTCAAATTCAGGCTTTAGAGACGCAAGCGGCGAGGGTTCCTGTTTTGGAGTCTAGGGTCTTAGAGTTAGAAGCCCTAGCTGTGGTTTCGGGGGAGTCAGGCCTGTGTGCCATTGAAACAACAACTAGGACTTCCGCCGGAACACAAACAAATGATGTAAATGATGAAGCTATGAATGAAAATATCTGTTTAGATTATTTTGCGTATTCTGCACCAATTCCTGGTCAACCAATTGCACTTAATATTGATTACTCGGAGGCCAATCTTGAATATTTGCAAAGCATATTAAATGAAGATGAACATCTGAGGTATGATTCGGATCTTGGTGATGATGATGTTGAAGTTGAAGAAGAGGTGCTGAGTGAAAATGAAGTATATGATGATGCACTTGTGGTTGAAGACTGGGAAGAGTCTGAGAGTGATGAGGAGCCAAACAATGAGTCAAATCAGTCTGTTCCTAGAATATTTAGGGAACATCCAGACTGGATAAGGGCTGTGGCAGTAGCTCCACCAACCTGTAAATTCTACAAAGTTAAAGGTGATTTTACGGGATTGATAAGAAGTTGGAAGTTTGATTGTGATCACAATGTTTTTATGATAAAGAGATCAGATGGCATTCAATACTTCCAGCCAAAATTTAAGAAGATGAGTTCTCTCCCAAAATGTGAAATAAATAGATTAGCTCAACTGGAGCTCATTAATCCGGGAAGAGAAGGAAAGGCCGACTACATTCAGAAAATTATCAGGCGTGAAGTATACTCAAAGAGATATAACATGATAAAGCCTATTTTGGGAAAACGATAAAAATCAAAGAAAAGGCTTAGACTCTGTTACAGGACAGCCGGTCGTCAAGATGATTTATCCGCCGGCAAATTGTTTGAAAAAGATCCCTCTGGAGATATTACCACTGAATGTGCTGAGTAGATTATGTTATTGGTATATTGACAGTATCACTGGTGAAGCTGAAATCGTCTTTATTCCAGATTCAGAGCCAGAAGAGAATTGGGGATTATCTGAGAAGACAATTCGAATTTTTGATCCGATTAGCTTGATCAATATATATGAGAATGATCTAAAAGCTTTAAGCAAAAAGCAGATTGAATACACAATAGAAGATCGAGCTGAAGCTTTAAAGTTTCAAAAGATAGTTAACATTTGTGTGTCAAAGGGAATACACGCGGGTGGACGTTTCCCGGAAGACTGGAGCTGTTAAAAGATTTTTGAAGACCAAGCTGAAGACACGGGGGAGTTTGTTGGTGCATATTTGTATGTCTGTCAGTTGGTCTTAGCTTGTAATAGTTTGTTATGTAATTACGACGTTTTGTCTATCATTAGTATATTACAATTTCTGTTTTAGGCGACACAGAGCCTGTGTCGCTTATGCGACACAAGGCTTGTGTCGCATGAACTGGCTGTGCGACACAGAGCTTGTGTCGCAGGTCAGTTTCGGTTTCTCTATAAATAGAGCACTTCGGCCTCATTGTTGGGGTTGACGAATCCAGGGTTCCAGAGAGTATATTGTAAGGCATTTCAGTGTATCAAGCTAATTGGTTATTATATCAATATACATTCGATTTGTGTTTGATTCGTTTGTGTTTTACGTACTTTATACAATCGTTTGAATTCCGCCTCTCGATTGTTTGTGTTGATACGGTTAGGTCCAAGACAAGGGATCCTACAAATTTAATACACGCAATTAAAAATTTCACGTTTCTCCGAACCTTTTTAGAAAACAGCCTGGTCTGATCAGAATCACGATAACCTAAAACTCAGTGACATATGCTTTTAGAACTAGACTAAAAACGTAGGGTTCTAGTGTTTACACCAAATGCCTGTTTGTTTCTCATCAAGGAAAATCTCCGATCAACTTTATAATGAACATCATCCCGAAACCCTAATTATCAAAGTTTCAGCAATCACTCTCTACCTGTCTGCTAAAAATCTATCTTTACTTTCCGTCATTTATTTTATGCAATTAGATAATTTAGAAAACAAACCAAAAAAAAACCTACCTATCTTTCAAATTCATCCTATTAAAGCGAACTTATCTTAGGTAGTCCAATTCAATTCAATTCGTTCCGATTTTAAGAACGACACTCGAGTTATATTTACTGCTTACTCAAAAAGGTAGGTAGTACCTATAGTTTGAGCCCCAACTCATATAAATATTAAAAAGATCTGGTGTCGCCGCCAGCGGACGGTACGGCGACCGGGAAGTCGATTCCCGCTCCGACCGCCGGTGGTGCGCATCATCAGCATTTGATTCTTGAAAACCAGGATTTGTTGTTGGTTTTAATGTTGAATTAACGCAGTTGAATGGTTGTTGAAACTATATCATTATTATAATTTTAAGATTCATACTGTCATTTTTAGTTTTCGTACTAATGATTATAATAAAAGAGAAGAGAAAACATGATATGATTCTAGCAATTACGAAAGCAAACTCTATTTCTCTTATTTTGATACCATGCACTAGAATTGATTTTTTGTTAATTTCTCAGATTAATTTCTCTGACACTACAACACACTAGAATTCATTACGTTTCTCAATCAATTTCATTTCTCTGAATTTTATTTCTCTGACTCATTTTATTTCTCTAAATTTCTCCCTACCAAATATATCCTAAAGTCATGAAGGGTAAATGGAAGTCAGGGGGTTAATGGTGTTAGGTGTGGGTGGCCCGTATAATCTATTTCTGATAATTAAATTAGAATAATAATAATAATAATAATAAACTATATATAATACTATAAAAATAATAATAATAATAAGAGTAAATTTTATGAAAGGTTCATGTGATTTACACCGTACGAAAATCGACAATACACTTTTTTTACATTTTCAGGCAAATAAATAGGGTGTTTATGGTTTGACCACACTTTTTTTACATTTTTCAGGCCAATAAATAGGGTGTTTATGGTTTGACCATAACTTATTAAACCGGTCGCAATTTGACCGAGTTGACCTTCAATTACCTGGATGCTTAGTTTGAAAAATTTCAAACCAACGTATGCAGTTTGGTTTAAGAACTGGATCATCTAACTTGCCTTTTGATAAAAACATTATTATTATATTTCATTATTTGATAATTTCATGTATGTATATGTGTGGAGTATAATAGGATGAGATAAAAATCTTATTCAATGGAATTTCTTACCAATTTTTATGTTTAGCACCTTTTTTTATTTATTTTTTTGTTTCTTAAAATGATCATTTACACGTGGTTGGTGTCTTAAATGCACGACTTGCCCAAATTGGCTTAATCAAATGGCCGAGTTCGGTTTAGAAAAATGTCAAACCATGGTTACAAGTATCATTCAAGTGAACTAGGTCTCTATACAAACCCTAAACTCTATGTTTATAAATACCCTACCTCATCAAGAGTCGCAATCAAACCAATTATCACTTTACATTCCTTTGTACTTCAAGTTTCACCCATATCCGATCCTTGAAATCTCTACTTATCAGAAAAAAGGTGAGTTTAGATCTCTCTCAAATTGATCTCCCGCTAGCCATATAGGATTTAACTAGGATATCTATGGCCCGCAACATTGTGTGTATGTGTGTTCATTGCTTTAATCATAATTCACATGATCTTTGCACTTGTTTTCAATCAATCAATATAGTTGTTCAATAATAGAATGTTGATAGTTCCTTGTTGAAAGGATAATGATTGCAACTTGCAAGGATCAAACTTGTCTTAACTTTTGTATAATTACTTTTTTCCAATTTTGTGATGTGTTGTTAGATTGTATGATTTGATCATATAGCTTGTAACATTTCGACAATCGTCCAATGCTTATGGTTTTTTTTTCATATTTACCATTGATCTCTTATTTTTCCAAATTGTGATCTAGGGTTTTCAAATTTTTGTCGGTTGAGGCAAATCTTTGTCGATTTACCAGCTACAAATGGCAGAAGATAGAACGGCAAATCCGAGTGTTGAACTCAGGGAACGGTGTTTTAACTTAATTAAAATGGAATTTGTAATTAAACTAATAAAAAGTAAATAACAAAGGGAGGCGTTTTAGTTCCGTACGAACGTATTTAAGAAACTAATAAAACTAAAATTAAACAAAGCAACTTATAAAACAAGTATGGATAAAGGAATGTATTTACTTAGACTTTTATTCCCTAGATTCCAGTTATCATGAATGTTTATGCCGTTGGATAATTTTATTGTGAATAAATATTTTGTGGAAAGTTACCTTATCTGGTTAACAATTTCTATAAAGTCTAGATGAGACACAAGACTCATTATGAATACACAAGAAATCTTTTCTATGTGTTGTCAATCTATTTTTTATTTAATTAAGTATTTCAACCGTTTATTACGATTTATCCTAGCGACCTTGAATCAACAAGAATCTAATAATCGTCGTTTGACAACTGTCACATTAATTAAATAATGTTTAATAATCGTTATTACTCTTAACCTATCGCCGATTAAAGCTTCAAGCCACAATTGTTTAACAAGTTAAACAATTGCAAATAATTAATAAACCTAGACAGGACTACGTTATAGAAAAGGTTGATTAATCACGTTAAGTAACAATTAAAGATCAATAATAAGACGGATTTTTCGGTTAAACACAATAAACTTCATGAAATTAATACCCCAATGTAAACTCACATTCAAACTATCATCTAGGTATTATTATCTAAACAAATACACAATAAATTAGTCCATGATTAAGTTATACAAAATCAGAAACAATATCCAAAGAAACGACATGTTAAATTGAATACGAAACTAGATTAAGAAAAACCGAATCGCGAAGCGCGTGTCGAAAGCTTGATCGTAGACAAATCCTTGCAATCCCGCGTCTCTAATCCGTTCCTAAAACCTTCTAGAAAATTGCCTTTGTCGAATTAGGGTTAAGAGAAGTTTGAATTGTGGGGTTAAAGCTCTATATATAGTTTTTCTGAGCCGACCTCCCAACTGGCGGTTGGGCCTTCCAATCGGCGGTTGGGTTTCTTTTCGTCCAAGTAAACCCAACCAATGGCTAGAAAAGCCAACCGGCGGTTGGGCTTCAAATCCTTAATTCTTCAGTCTTCTGTCATTATTGGCCCAATTAACTTCAAACCCAACTTTAGCTTGATTTTCTTCATTTCTAGCCCATTTTCCGTTCCTTTTTCGATTCAAGCTCATTTAAACATCTAATTGCAAATATTAACGAAATAAGTATCTAAAACCATATAAATGCAATATAAATGTATTATAAATAGGGAAATATCGTTAATTAAATATGTACTTATTTGATGTTATCAGATGCATAGATGTATTGAACATTTCTTTGTTGCATTAGATCTAATCAGCTAGTATCATTGATATATTTATTGCAGGGAAATGGGTCAAATGGGTTAAACAGGTTGAAAGTTGCCAAAGGCCCCAAAGTATTTTTTTTATCGTAAATAATCTCCTAAATCACTTTATTAGAAAATATATAGATACTTATTATAATAATATAGTTTATTCATATTTAACCGTCAGCTATTTAAATAAATTAAAAAAGAAAAAGAAAATTGGACAAAATAGCATGTTGCGTCAAGCTACCGTTTCCACATGTGCCGAAAAATACCCATAATGACCCGTTACCCAACCCGTTTGTTTCTCACATCTACAAATTACAATTACAATTCTTTAAAGAGTAGCTTATCTAACTAAGAACACATGATGTATGTTGCTGCTATTCTGGACGGGGATCCTGAGATTGGTTTGATTTACGAATAAGTTTGTGATCAAAATGATTATGAAAATCCTATCGTTCCTGAAAAGATTCAAGAACCTGAACGTAAGTTGTGAAGTGTAATTTTCTGTAGAACATGATATGTAGTTGTATGTGTTTTTTTTATGTTGATTTGCATTCTTTTGTTTGGTTTTCTGACAACATCTGAAGTAGAAAGAAAGGGGAAAGAGATTGTTGTGTAGGAAGAACCTGTAGGTATATGACTAGATGTTAGATTCACACTATTTATGAATTCTTCTAAATACACAATCCAATCCATTTTGTGTTCTTTTATATTACTGGAATAATTAAGATATAAAGATCATTAATCGAGCAAAATTGTTGAACCACGGTAAATACTATTGGTGCGTTTAGTTGCATAAAAGTGAACGTATTTTCTAGAAAAAATTTCATTGAAATAGAAAATCACTTTTCTAATTTAAAACTTACACTTTTGAAAACTGCCTTTATTACTATTTTCATTTCTACATTTAGTAAACATATTTGGTTTCTATCTGGATGATGAAAACATTGGAACATGTTTTCTAAAATTTTCACAATAGAGATAAAAAAAACACCTTCCATTATCTAGAAAAAATTAGATCTAAAGTTAGGGAAAATTGTGTCCTACTAAAAGCACCCTATATTTTTGATATGTTGTCACTTAGCGTGATTTGTGATTTAAGCATTATGTAATCATGCTTTGGTGATCTTATGCCTCATTTCATGCTAAAGAGTAGCATTCCACTATGTTATTTTGACACCGTTTGTTAGAGGTGGCAAAATGACCAGATGGGGCTAGTTGGGTAATGGGTCAAAACGAGTATAATTTTTAATTATTTTTTATCAACAATTATTGTGTCAAATATGATTACAAAATTATATTAGTTCAATTTTATAATCTACTTCTATAAATAAAATATGTTAGTAGGTTTTTTGCGTTAAAAATACACTTTGGGAGATTGTTGAACTATTTAACCCCTTCCTTTAAGCATCTTTTGTTTCATAAGTTTACCCTCTTGACACATAACCTACATACACTAATCGACCCATTCATAGGTAAATGGATTTAGATTTGGTCTAACATATAATTTGTTGTCTCAATTAAAATGAATGAAACCATAGAAAACAACCGTTGAAAAGTAATACTTCATTCAGCACCAAATCATACAAAACAGATGGTTAAGAAATTATGATAGTCTCTTTTTTTCTAACTGTAATTTTCAATTCGTAACACTTGTAAAAGAATCACACTGCTGATTTTTATCTTTTTAATAAGAGTAAATTACATGACAATATATAATTAGAATAGAAGCGACAATTGTGAATCATCATTTCCTGCCAAGAATAGATCTTGGTACGTTGATTATACATATAGATTGGTTCTGATGAATACTATGCTTTTTTGGTTGCAGCAGTCTCTGAACTTGAAACTGTTAAGGAACATGTGACCACATCTAAAAGAACTTCAGTTCAACCTCCCGATTTTTGGCGAATAATTGTGGAATATGGATTTTGATTTGTTCTATCATTTAATTTGTTGTCTGATATTTAATGAAGTAAACCACAGAAAACAGTCATCGTAACGTAATATGTCACTCAGCACCAAATCATACAGATGGTTAAGAATTAAGATAGTCTTAGTATCTTTTTTTCTTCTGTCATTGAAATTCTTAATTCATAACACTTGTAAAACAATCAAACTGTTGACCTTTTTCTCTCTATAATAAATAATAATCAATTTGGCGATGACTACGAATGTAGGCAAATTACTGCTGGTATTGTGTTAATACTAATATGATACATTTCAACAAAACAATTTTGGACATTCTATGCATTTGAATGTGTTACGTGACTTTCGAACTGTTGGTATTGTGTTAGAATGAGTTCGGGTGATAAATGGGTTGGGACATCTAAGTATTTAAATACAAAAGCTATATATATTATTATAAGTTAATAATATGATTTTTCTAAACAAAACAATTTAGGGCATTCTAAGCATTTGAATGTGTTACGTGACTTTTGAACTGTTGAACCCGTTCGATCCAGTTGAACTACTTCGTTTTAGCTCGAATATTTCATATTTTATCTGAATTAGACTCCTTTTCACACAAATGGGTTGAAGTTGTCTGACTAAACTTGTGCATGTGTTGTTGATATGGAGTCTCATTGGGTTTGTCATGTTTTTCATTGTTTGAATTAAAATATATATATAAGTTCTTGTTGTTTTCTCAAATTTGTCCTTCCGCGTTTTCGAATTCTTGAAATTTTCAGAACTAACTGTTATCTTTTATTTATTTTTTGGTTTTTACGCAGCCAAAATTACCACCAACGATTCAGGTTATGATACGAGCAGAACTATTAGCGACATTCCCTCAAGATTGGAGAACGTATCTTGTTGTCCAAATGACGAAAGTGCCAACAGAGGTGTTAATACCAACGCAAATAACGTTCCAGCTGATGATCCGAATTCCGGGAAAAAAGTGAATCAGAAAAAAGAGAAGAAAAAGGTTTTATTGACACAGATAAAGAAGAATCTAGAAGGGTCGGAAAAAAAATCCGATAAACCTTCTGTTCCGAAAGTCAACTCTGGTAGACGTTGTGTTTTGAAAGCTCAACGAAGTATTGATGTTGAAGAAGATGTTGATGATGAGATTACTTCTTTTTCGTCAAGAAAACGGAAGGCTAGTAAGATTGATCGTAACAAAAAGCCGAAAGAAGATAATGTTAAAAAGTTAGGGTGGTTCGATGAGGCTGAATCATCTAAACGTGGACAAGCTAGACCTAAAGAGTCGGTGGTTGTTTTAGGTCTTCAAGCGAAGAAACAAAAGGTGGTTCCAGCTAGAAAGGTTGATAAACCTAAATCATCTAGGTCAGGGTTGGTTGGAGTTGATGAGGTAAAAGAGCAACAGGCAGCTGCTAAAGCCATAGAGTCGTGGTTCGATGTGGTTAAGGAAACAAACAACGGACCAAAGTGGCATGTGAAGTGCAAGGCGTCAGGTATATGTAGTGGTTTAAGATGGGGTCGAGCAAACAGCATGCCAGTGGATCGTGAGCTCATGGTCTGATAGGTGGACCGGAACTGTCAGGATCGACTTGATCACAGTCAAGATTAAACTTACTAATGCTTGAACTTCTTAACAAGAAATTTGCGGAATAATACTTGTTAAGTTTGAAAGATATAAATGTATAACTTGTAATAGTTTGAAATACAAAATGTAATAAACAGAACTTAATAGATTGTATAACAAAAGCTCCAATATTATTACTTGAATAATACGAATACACTTGATTGTATCGGGGTTACAAGAACCTTGAAGCTAACTTGACTACTCAGTCTATTTCTTACAAGTCTTGACAATACTCTATTTATCAACCTAAGATATACACAAGTTACAAAGCTGCGCATGCTTCAAAAGTTTAGAGTTTTTATTACACGTTATAGTAATTAATGCAATGTACTTTATGGTTTGCTACAGTAAGCATGTTCTACTTTAGAGAGTTGACAAAGTACAAATTAGGTATTGACAACTCCACTAAGCAGTGCTAACATGTAGCGGTGTAAATCATGAGAATACATGCAGCAGTGGAAACTCTAGAGCAGTACCAATCTTGTAGCAGTGGAAACTCTGTAACTTGACTTAGTAGTGGAAACTTTGATTCTTTGCATGGCAGTGGAAACTTTGAATTGACTTGACAGTGGAAACTTTGAATTGACTTGGCAGTGGAAACTTTGAATCGCATAGCAGTGGAAAATACTTAGAGAATTTTCAATCTGCATCATGGGTCATTTTGACCCAACAATTTCCCCCTAAACTTATGCTTTATATCCAACAGCACTAAGTTTCTTCTGATCTGACTTTGAAGCATCTTGAGTTCATTTTTTCTTTGATGCCTGCTTACGTTCTTCAATATATTTTTGTCTGTTCATTACTAGCTCATAAGCCATTTCACATTCTACTACCCTTAATTTGAACTGCATCATGCTCATCAAGACACTGAAGTTCCATGGATATATTCTATCTACCAAAAAAAAGTTTGTACTTCCATCCTGCTGTGTAATATAGTGTACTCCACACTTCTATAGTAGAACCCAGGAAGTTACAGGTGAGAATGGTTTCCTGAAAGCCTTATGTATCTTCTCAGGTTCATACATCATCAACAAATACTCATAAATAAGCATGTTGTGATCAAACTCCTTCTAAGCTCCATCTTTCCTCACTCCAATCTCAAACATATTATCTACATCTTCTTTATCAAAATCTTTTATCATCCTAACCATTGAAAAATATGTCTCAATTGAATTTACAGCTCTCTGGACATCATATACATATCTATTCTGGGCATTCACCTTGTAATACCAGTCAATGATAGAAAATTTTACTTGTAGAGTAGTAACCTTCTCTCCTCTATCCTCAAACTTAATCAATTCCTTTAACTCAACCTTATCTGATGGCACATTGAAATACACAACAGTTTCTTTTTCTGCCTTCTGCCTCTTCTGTAAATTTTCAAAATAATTTCCTTTTTTTGAACCCTTAGCAGATCCTCTCTCAAATTTCTTGAAAATCTCATGGAGCAGATGTATCATGTATACCCTTACTCTCCCTTTCTGCCCTTATATTATGTTCATCAGATGAACCAGTCTGTAATATGCTCTGCTCTCTATCATGCATCCTTTTCAGAGCTTCAAATGACATGGCTTGAAGAATCTTAACATTTATTCCCATTGTATTTCTAAGGAAAGCAATATAAACCTTCTTCAACTGAGCTCTTGTCTTTGGCTTGGCCTTTTGTTTCTTTTATCAATCCACAAACTCTCTTTTCTTCTTTTCATTTAATAACCTTTCTAGCTCAGCTTGTCTTTCTTCTTCAGTATATTGTTGTCTTTCCTCTTCTTGCAACTTTCTGGCAAGCTCCTCATCTGCCTCAATCTGAAGTTTTCTCTTCAAAGGCCTAGCTTCTTCAATCAATATGCCTTTCCCTTTATCCTTGGCCCCAATCTTATCTACCTTAATTGTAGGTGCATTCTCTAATGGTTCTTTGAAGCTTACACCTTTTTCTTTGACTTTTTTTTTTTCTTTTGCGCTTTTAAATACCCTTACTAAAACTTCAGCAGCAGTAATTTCATCTCCATCCATAGCAGTACTAGCTGGCTCACCTAGCCCAGCAGTATTAACATCCATCTACTCTTCAACTACTGCATCAGTTACAGACTCTTTTCTTTTCATCTTATCATTTAATAGCTCCTTCACCAATCCATTTAATCTTATAATTTCTGCTCCTTGAGATGCTAGCACATCCCTCTGCCTGGCCACCTCTTCTCTTAAGTTGGTACAAATGACCATCAATTCCTTTAGTAATAATCTATCCTCACCACTACCAGAAGTGTTAACCTCTATTAGTGGATCATTGGAAGTATCTTTTGCATCATGCCTTGCATGATCAACAGAAGCCCCTGTGTTCTTGGTACTGGGACCACTAGATACATTAATGTCCATTGGATCCTCAATATTAGAGGAATTCAATGGTATCTCAGTATCCTGTGTTGCCATATGTTGGGTCCTAATGTTGTTACCACTGTCCTGCACTCCTAGTAAGGTAGATGCAGTAGTGGCAGCCCTTCCTATATGGTCACCTTTCTCTTCATTGACCACCTCATTCAGATCAAGTGTCTGATACATCTGAGGAAGAGGAGCCTCAGATGCATGTTTCTTTGCCCTTTTAGTTTTAGGTCTGGAAGGCTTGGGGTCCCTTGTTTTCTTGGTTTTTGAAACAGCAGATGTGGGCTGGACAGTGGTTGGTGTGACCACTGTTTCATTTGCTGATGCAGGGGTAGATGATGGTAGAGGTACCTCTGCTATGGAGGGTGCACTTAACATATGTGCAGTCAAAGATGTGACCCTCCCAGAAAATGTAATGCCTTTTATTGAGCTTATTCTCCTCATATTTGCAAAGATCTTTTTAGAGTGTGAGAGGAGAATCAATTTGCCACCATCACTTGGCAAATCAGATAGCTCTTTATTGAAAATATGTTGTAAAAACCTAGGATACATCAAAAATTATCTTTGGGATGCTCCAGGTTATACAGCATGCCATTAAAAATCATTTTAGAAAAATTAAACTTCAAATTATTAGCTAAGCAGATTATTGCAGAAGCAATATTGCTGCTAAACTGATCAAATGAAGTTCTTTTTTGAGAAATGCATTATTGTAGGGCATGAATTAGATATTTTCATTGGGGAGAAAACATAGATTTGTAGAAAATTAGTTTATTACTCTCCCCCTCATACCCTAACAACACAAGTTGATTAAAAATTTAATTAACAGGATAGCATTTCATACCATCCATCTGCATCTTGCAGGACTAGATGAGCACGGATTGAATCCTCTGTAACCTTTACCTCTATGTTTGCCACCTTGCCAACTATGGTGACCACGCCATCCTCCCTTGTGCATTTTGCAGAGGTCCGGAAATCATTAATATGTGAAATAATGATGGTGGGGTTGATGGTTAAAGCTTCTTTCAAGTGACTTTGCTTCAAAAAGTCTATTATCCCATGAAAGCCTTCTGCTTCTTTGGGTTTAAGCAGAAACCCAAGCAAATTATGCTTGTCAGCGATCGTGAGAGTAGTAGATGTAGATGAAGAAGCCATTGTTGAAACTTGATTTTGACAGTAGATTTGGCAAGAGTGTTGTTTGAATTTAGGATTTGAGAGTAAATGGCAAGTGAAATGAAGTAGTGCATGTATTTGGTTATTTACGCATTAAAATATGAGCCCTAATTTTAGCAGTGTAAATAACACTGGCAGCTGCACAATGTTAGCGGTAGAAATATTCTAGCAGTACTAACCATGTAATTTTGTACTAGCAGTAGAAACTTCACACTTCAACTGGCAGTACTAACATACCTAACAGTACTAACATGTGAAAGCAGTACTAACAGAGTTAGCATATATTATGTATACTAAGCAGTATTAATAACTACTAGCAGTAGTAACGGAGACTACAACAACATTATTAATTGTACTTAATATCAAAAGCAGTACTAATTGATGAAAGCAGTATTAAAAATGCTTATCAGTATTAACATTAGTAGTACTAAAAGTAACTAGCAGTATTAATACTAACAGTATTAAAAAGGGTGATGATATTTCCACCATAGTTTTTGATAAATCTACCATAATTATGCATTGAGAGGTTGTACTGTACAAATAAACATTGCACAGTTTTGGTGGATCTATCAAAAAGTGTGGTGGATATATCACTACCTTATTAAAAATACTCTCATCATGAATTAGTATATCAGTATTAACTCATTTTCAAGCACTCAAAATTTTACAGAAAACAGTATTAATGAAATAGATTTATGAAGAATTTATTATGCCAATACTTGTAACCAAAAATGTAAATCTACCCACATCAAATGCTTTTGTGAACATACCTGCAAATTGATTATCAGTATGAACCTTAAAAATCTGAATTAATCTTTTCTCATTACAGTCTCTTATAAAATGATATCTGATTTCAATATGCTTGGTTTTAGAATGTTTCACAGGGTTATTTATAATACTGATAGCAGAGTTGTTATCAATAAATATAGGAGTATTTAGAAAAGTCAAACCATAATCCAACATCTGATTTTAAATCCAAAGCACTTGACAACAGCAACTTGATGCTGCAACATATTCTGCTTCTGCTGTAGACGTGGAAATAGTAGTTTGCTTTTTTCATTGCTAGGACACAAGTCTACCTCCTAAGAATTGACAACCTCCGGATGTAAATTTTCTATCCATATTGGCACCTCCATAGTCACTGTCAGTGTATGCAATTAAGTCAAAAGAGGAACTTTTTAGATACCAAAGGCCCAGTTTGGGTTGACCTTTAAGATATCTAAAAATTCTCTTGACTGCATGAACATGTGACATCTTAGCATTTGCCTGAAATCTAGCACAGACACACACAGCAAACATAATATCTGGTCTGCTTGAGGTCAGATACATGAGGGATCCAATTGTGACAACCATCGAAAATATCAGGTTGAAACCTAACTTAAACTCACATAATCCGGGAATTTACTTTCTTAAACCGTTAGTACTGTTAGTTAAAAGTTTATACTGTTGACATCAGTTAATACTGTTAGTTATAAAAGTATACCATTTAGTCGGGATGTTAATTGGGAGTTAATACTGCTAGCCATAGTTAGTATTGCTAGACGGGAAGATAGTGCTATCGGGTGAAAAGTTAATACTGTTGGTACGGTTAGTACTGTTAGTAGAAGTTTCTACTGCTAGCACAAACTACCTCAGTTTCCACTGTTAGTAATGTTTCCACTGCTCCCGTAAAATCTTAAAGTTACTACTGTTGACATTGTTTCCACTGCTAGCGCAATTCTTCAGTTTCCACTGCTAGCGCAATTCTTCAGTTTCCACTACTAGCGCAATTCTTCAGTTTCCACTACTAGCGCAATTCTTCAGTTTCCACTGTTAGCACAATTCTTCAGTTTCCACTGTTAGCACAAGTTTCAACTGTTAGCTCAATTACCACTGTTTCTACTGTTAGCACTGTACCCATTGGTTACCACTGTTTGAGTTTCTACTGGTAGTTGAGTTACTACTGCTTTCATTATTACAACTATTTATGTTACCACTGCTATTTTAGTTTCTACTGCTAGTGAGTTTCTACTGGTAGTCGAGTTACTACTGTTTTCATTATTACAACTGTTTATGTTACCACTGCTAGTTCAGTTTCTACTGCTAGTGAGTTTCTACTGGTAGTCGAGTTACTACTGCTTTCATTATTACAACTGTTTATGTTACCACTGCTAGTTCAGTTTCTACTGCTAGTGAGTTTCTACTGGTAGTCGAGTTACTACTGCTTTCATTATTACAACTGTTTATGTTACTACTGCTAGTTCAGTTACCACTGCTAGTTCCTACTGTTAAGGCAAATTATTACTGTCATCAAGAACATTTTACTACTAGGGTTTCTACTGGTAGACCAAAGTTTATACGTCTAGCACACTCATGTCACAAACAAATCATGAATTACTTGGTGTCAACCTACTATTAATGATATGCTTAAACAATTTTTAAAACCAACCAAGTGTTACCCACACACTTAGTAAATTATCTTGCCCGATTTAAAAGTTATCTAAGTTGAATAATATGAGAAGTAACCGTGCATGCATACTGTAAAAAGGGACATTAATATTTGAAATAAGGATACCCGTGCACGCAAAAAGGGTTATGATTACCTCTTTCCTCTTTAAAACGGCCAGCAAACCTATTTCCCATAAAACCAAATCAATTAACTTACACTCCCCAAAAAAATCACCTCCACCCTCACCCAATCAAATTCTCCGGTAATAATTATACACACTCTACCTCTTATTCTCTTTATATCAAACGGCAGAAATAATCACACACACACTCAAAACACTCTCAACTGTTCTCTCTCAAATTCTTTCAACACTTATACCCGATTTTAACTTAACACCCAACTTATTCATCACCTTTCATCAAGTAACCGACCACTCCAGAAAAACCTGCTCGATCTCAACGCTCTGTGGATAGAACCTCATCACTCAACACACACATTCCTGGACGAAGAGGTAATATTGAAGTGCAAGATGGTTACATTTCATCCTGCACAAACCCATTCCCTGATTATTTTACTTCTGTCTTCATAATGAGTGTGCACTAGGGTTTTGTATCTGAAATTTCATGATGTTTTCTGTATAAAAACACACCTAAAAACTATTCAAATCATTTACATTCGGAGTTATAACGAATTAGTTGCTTTTGGTAAAGTAAGAGAGTTGGACAACTTTCTGTCCAGATTTCTAATCCAACTTTGGAAGGCTGTAACTCCATTTATACTCCACCAAAAGTGATGGTTTTTCTTCTAAAAGTTACACTTATGTGCTATCTTCCAAACCCAATTGAGTTCATGCAAAAATATTAAGATTTGGGTCTTCAAACACTGGTTGAACGACAAAGAGGTGAGACTGTCGTGCAGTGGCAGATTTCCTCACCTAACTTTGGACAACCATATCTTCATCTATTCTTCATAAAAAGTCTTGATTTTTAATCTGGGAGTTGTTTGATATGTTAACGGTAATGTGTAAAAATTTCATGGTTTAACTCAAAGAAGTCGACTCTCTAACAGTTGATGATCACGGCTTGGATTACCAGATTTTCAAAATCTGAGGTGATTTCATGTGAGAAACTGCTGCATGGGTTGATACTTTTAAAAATCACACAAAACCTAAATCATGCACCAATGACCTAGTATTTTGAGGTGCATCATGGAAATGTCCAGGAAACATTTTAGTCTTGATTAAAGAGTCACGGAATAAACAACAAAACCCGGGCAAATTCATTATTTAAAAATAGTGGGTGACCAATTCGTATGAACTTATATATTAAAGCATATCACTAGACATTAATGGACACATTTTTACTTGGAATAGGTCTCGGTTAGAGAATCATACCAGATTTGTAACTTGCTCACAGATTATACTCGTTAATTCAGCTCACAAGGTGAGTTCACTGCCCCTCTTTTCTGATTTATGTTTTGGGGCTGAAAAGCATGAATTTACATTAAACTTTTGATTGTACTTTTACATGTTATCAACTGTTTTTGAACTGTTTTACGCAAACTGAGGTATGTCATTATGTTAAGCTTGAGAATTCTTGTATAAAGTCCCCGGCAACTCATTCACTACTAACTAACTCGTAGCGACGAGCCGTAGATATTATGGGTAGCATGCTATTTAGGGTAGACCATCTCTCACTCACACTTCAACGTGGGTGCATAATATCGCCATTACCCATGTTGGTTGAAGAACATGGCGCATTTGGGGCAAACCTCGGTCGGATAATCGGATTAGTAGTGGTCTCAAGGCTTGAACATCTCTCTCTTTATTACCACATGTTTATTTACATCAACATTTAACAACCAAATGCTCATTATACTTACGTCCCCGATTGGACGAACACATGGGTGATAGCGTCCCCGATTGGACGGCTATACCCTTACTTATGTCCCCGATTGGACACATCTTTGGTTTAACAGTTACAAACTTTGAACTCACCAACTATGGCCATAGTTGACCCTTTTGTTTTGTCGTGCTTTTCAGGAGAACGCCGGTAAGATTGGATCATATGTGGGCAAATGCGTGAGATCATATCAATCTAGCTATAATTCATGGACTTTTTGAACGAAATTTTTATGATCTTATTTGTAACAGTACTTTTGTAACCATGGACAAACTGATGTATTGTTAATTGCCTTTAAGGCGACTTTTTAATTTAAGGTATTGTTACTATATCTTTTGTGTTGTGAATTCCTCAGCTGTTACACCTCGTGTTTCCGCTTTAGCGGGGTGTGACACCAATCATAGATCTGTAGAGGTGTTCATCAACAGCCTCCCCCTCAAGATCAGCATGCAATGGTTTGTGTGTTTCCATTGGTGTGCTAGAAATCTTTGCATCTTTGTATCCAAACTTTTTCAGAATGTCATTGACATACTTTTCCTAACTAATGAAGATCCAATCCTTCTGCTGTTTGACTTGTAATCCTAAGAAGAAAGTCAACTCTCCCATAGAGCTCATCTTAAATTTATGATGCATAAGTGCTTCAAATTCTTTACAGAGACTATCCATTGTAGAACCAAAAATAATATCATCTACATAGACTTGAACTAGTAGGATATCATTTTTAATCCTTTTGATGAACAAAGTTTTGTCAATTGCACCTCTTTTGAAACCACTATCCAACAGATAAACAGATAATGTATCATACCATACTCTAGGAGCCTGATGCAATCCATAAAGTGCCTTATCCAATATGTACACTTTATTTGGATGCTTTGGATCCTCAAATCCTGGTGGTTGGCATACATAAACTTATTCTTCAATAGTGCAATACACAAAAGCACTTTTCACATCCATCTGGTATACCTTGAAACCTTTAAAAGATGCATATGCCAAGAACAGCCTAATTGCCTCTATTCTAGCTACAGGAGCAAATACCTCATCATAGTCAATGCCCTCTTCTTGAGAATATCCCTGTGCAACCAGCATTGCTTTGTTCTTGATCACAATACCCCTTTCATCTTTCTTGTTTCTATATACCCATCTTGTTCCAATAGCCCTTTTTCCTTTTGGGAGATCCATCAATGTCCAAACATCTTGAATCTTAAACTGAAGCAGTTCCTCTTGCATTACTTCAACCCAACTTGGATCTTTAAAGGCTTCATTTGCCTTTTTGGGCTCAATCTGAGACAGAAAATAGACAAATAAAAAAGTGTTGATGTCTTCTTCATTCAGTCAAGCAGATCTTCTGGTTTGCATTGCAGAGTCAATATCACCTATCACATTCTCCAATTGATGATAAGCTTTGTACTGTTGATATTGATTAGTAGATGACATAGAAATCCCAGACTCCAGATTTGTATCATTCTGTTCCATCGGAATGTTGGTCTCATCTACATTCACCTCTGCATTTCCATCAGCAACTTCATATGTTTCTCTATCTGCATCTCTATCTGTATTTTCAGATGTATTCACATCATTTGCTTCTTCTTCAAGAAGCACTTCAGGATCTGAAGATGTGTTTCCATCATCAAAAACACCATTTTCTTCCTGACTTGATGTGATTGGTTCTGAACTCTGAGCTTGATCTTGTGAAGGATTTTGAAATACTTCAGGTGGATCAGGTGACCAGAAAGGTAGAGTAATATACTCTAATGAAATGTCCTTCTTCTGATTTGCTGCACTTGATTCACCTGCACTTGTACCTGCATTTGATGACTCATACACATATATAAATGATTGGGTTAAAGCATCAATATCAAACAACCAGTCTGGACCTTTGCCCACAACACTAGGTGTGTGTTCATTAAAAGTCACATTCATGGTCTCCCCCACAATTCTAGTCCTATGGTTGAATACTCTATATGCTTTACTTTGAGTAGAATATCCAATAAAAACTCTCTCATCAACTTTGCTCTCAAATTTGCCTAGGTGATCTTTGAAATTTAAGATAGTGATAGGACATCCAAACGGTTTGAAAAAGCTAATCAAAGGTTTTCTTTTGAAAAACAACTCATATGGTGTCTTGTTATGAGACTTAACAACTAGTGCCCTATTCTGAACATAACAAGCAGTACAAACTGCTTCTGCCCAGAAAGTCATAGGTAGTTTAGCGTCTGCTAACATGGTTCTAGCAGCCTCAATTAGTGTCATATTTCTTCTTTCTGCTACTCCATTCTGTGATGGAGTTCTAGGAGCACTAAACTGTCATTCTATTCCTTTTATTTCACAGAATTTGTTCATCTCATGATTTTTAAATTCTGTTCCATTATCACTCCCGATGATTTTAACTTTCTGATTAGTTTGGTTTTCAATCCTAGTAATGAATGATCTAAGTATGTCACTTGTTTCATCCTTAGTTTTAAGAAAGAATACCCAACTAAACCTGCTAAAATCATTAATGATCACCAAGCAATAAATTTTCTTTCCTATACTACTGACATTGGTTGGTCTAAATAAATCCATATGCAGTACGTGTAAAGGAGAGAAATTTGAGTTCACACCTTTGGTCTTAAAAGAAGATTTGCGTTGCTTGCCTTTTTGACATGCAACACAATGTTCATCACATGAATATGTCTTTTCAGATAAACCTCTAACAAGTTTGCTTTTAACCAGTTTGTTAATTGTTTTGAAATTCATGTGACACATTCTTCTATGCCAAAGATTAGATTCATCAATGGTTGCTTTAGAGATAAGATAGTTCAATACTTGTTGAGGTTTCATGTTTGCTAAGTCACAGCAGTACACATTATTCTTTCTGGAAATTTTCATTAAAATCATGTTTTCATCTAATTTAAATTTATCAGAAAGAATAAAGCATTATGTGTTAGTGAAAAGAACATGGTTCTTTTTCTGTGTGATTTGACTCACACTTAGCAAATTGTACCTCAACTGTTCAACATAATAAACATCTTTAAAACTCATCTTATCATTGTTGACACCTCCTTTTCCTGTAATCCTTCCTCCCTTAGGATTACTTCCAAAAGCTACATAACCTCCATCCATTTGCTTGAAGTTCTGCAGCTTGCTCCTATCCCCTGTCATGTGCCTTCAGCATCCATTGTCCACATGCCATAAACTTCTTGGCTTGCTCTGCACAGATATACACAGTAAAGATTATCATATTTCTTTGGGAACCCAAACCAATTTGGTTTTGGGTCTTGATGCGTGTTAAGTTGTCGTTAAAAATACAAGTTTTAATTGATTGGAAATACTAAAGTAAACTTAAACACAACCAGACAAGAATACCTGTTCGTATTATAATATAGCTTTGGTAAGACCGAGTCGAACCACAGGGAATCGGTGTAAATTAAATTAATTAATTAAACCTAAATTACAAATTACAAATAGATAAGGGGTGCGTTTTAGTTCCAAACGAACGTATATTTAATTGGAAACTAATAAAAACAATTATAAGATAGAAAAGATAACTAAGGATAATCAGATAGGCACGCATGTATTTACTTAGATTTACTGATTTCTCGATTCAGGTTTCAGATATGTTTATGGATTGTTGATCATTTATTATGGTGATCTCAACTAAAATGGATAGCCTCATGTTAAGGTTAACTAATCCCTAATAAACCTTACCTTAATACTAGATTCTCTTGAATACACTGAGGCGTGTTATCAACATAAGATTTATGCTATTAAAACTATCAACAGATCATTGAGATTCATTCAGTGACTTTGTGTTAACGTAAGTCTATAATTATTGGTTTTCTAATTATCACACCAATTAGGTTGTATTAATTGCTATTGGTCTTAACCTATTACCGGTTACAGTCTCAAACCACAATTAACTAATAAATTACTTAATTACAGATAATCAATCAACTCATACAAACGTTAGTTCTAGCATAAGTCTTTTGACCACGTTAAGTAACAATTAATAAACACACAATCGATATGGATCTTTCAAACAAACTCAATAACCATTCATAACTAAAATCAACATAAACATATAATGAAACCTTTATCTAAAAATTATTCATCTAAGTAAATACAATAAAGAATTAGTTCATAATTAAAGTAAGATAGATCAAATCTAAAAACAAGTTATTACACATTGCAAATAGAAAAGAATAAGAATCAAACCCTAATAACCGAACTGAATCTTCGTTAGGGTTGAAAACCTTCAAACCCTAGCCTTCTAGCCTCCTGATCGCCCTTAAAGTTGACCTTTAAACCCTAAAACCGAATTAAGAATTACTTAATTCGTATATTTGTTGTATGGTATATGTTTGGTAATGGCCCTATTTATAGATTTCTGGCTCGCGAATCCAACCGCCAGTTGGATTCTTCAGCCGCCGGCTGGATCGGAATTTTACACGTTAACCCGGACTTTGACCCGCGCGCTCGACTGCCTTCCTGATTTAGGTTCAACCACCGGTTGAAAGCTTCAACCGCCAGCTGAACACGCGTTCCAGAATATTTTGCCAGCCGGGCTAGGCTTCTTCTTGTTGTTGGGCTTCCATCCGAATTTCTTCTTTTTATTTGGTCCAATAACTTATTTTCTTTGGGTTCTTCTTCCTTCGAAGCCCAATCTTCTTGGTCTTTTAATCTTCTTTTTATTTTCTTCAGTTTTCGGCTCGATTTCGTTCCTTTTCTTTATTTCTTCATTTAAAACATCTTTTTGCAAATATGAACGAAATCAGCAATATATATAAATAAATTGCAATAAAAATACTTAGAAATAGGGAAATATTATAATATAAATAAGACATTATTTGATGTTATCAGGTCTCCCTTGTACATCCACAAAGTCAACTCTTTCAAAGATCATTGCTTGTGGTGTACTGTTGGTTTTGGAAACTTTTGAATTTGATTGATGTTTCCAAGTCCAACTGATGTTAGACTTAGCGGCAGAAACTGAATTAGCAGTGCTAATTGCCGATCCAGTATAATGATACCTGATAGTATTAAAATTGGTAGCAGTATTAATACGTCTAGCAGTAACTGTGCTACCAGTATTAACTGGCGCAGAAGTCTTAACTGAAGCAGTAGTAATCTGCAGCAGTTTTAATATGGTTGACATTATTAATTTTTAATGTTGCTTGAGTCTTTTTAGTACTATTGGCTTTGTTTCTGATTAATGCTACTGTAGTAGATTCTGGTGTAGGAGAATTAACCTTTTTAGCCTTGTTCTTGCTAACAGCATTAACAGAATTAATTTTAGCTTTAAAATTTTGATGATTCATTCTGTCAGGAGCTGTCCATGATGATCTCATAATCCTTTTATTTCTTGGATTATGATAACATTCATTTTGAAGATGGTTTATTTTACCACAGATAAAGCATGCTTTTAGTTTCACCATTTGAAAATTCTTTCCCAGTTTTTGTGAAACTGATTGATTTCAGTTTCTTTGATTTCCTCTGGGAATTTGTTTTGTTTTGTGAAATGATGATGAAGTGCTTGCTTTGCATCTACAATTAGTACAATTAACATTCACAGATTTAACATTTTCAGATTTGTTAACAGGTTTACTAATTGCTCTCATCTTTTCATTGACAAATCTTAGGCCTCTCCTAGATTTGTTTTCTGTGGTTTTCATATGTTCTACTCTCAACTTAGTCTTTTCTTGAAACAACTTTTTACCCTCTGCTAATTTCTTACCAATAATTTCAGAAATTAGCCCAGTATGCACTCTCTTATTTTTCAGCTTACTTAAACTAGTGCTTGTTGTTTCAGACTCAACTTTCTTAAAACTATCAGATTTAGATTCTTCTTTATCATCTGATGTCCACTCAGCAACCTCAATTTTATCAAGATCCTTATCTTGATTCACCACTGGATCAACCCTTTTGACCTCCTCAGTCATTTCCTCCTTAAGCTTACTAATATCTAAGTCTGTTTTAAGTGGAAAGTAATTGTTGTTGTATGGTGGAGGTACACTGTTATAACCTAAGTCTGTTTTCAATTTATTATGAATTTGTGACTTGATTAGATTTTGTACACTCTTAGATGCAATTTCTAGATCACCTACTTTTAACTTGATGTTATCTCTTTCACTGGTGATCTCATCTAACTTTTTGTTCAATTCCTGAAATTTGTCACCCAACTCATCCCTTTCCCACCTAGCATACTTGATATCATAATCAAACTGAGTTTCATTTTTTTGATATGCTTTAATGGTCTTTTCTAGGTTTTCTATGACAGCAGTTGTATGTTTATTTTTAATGTCCCACTGTTTTAATTCCTCACAGATTTTAGAATTATGATCTCTGTAATGTTTAACAGTTTTCTTACAAACAGAAGAGCATAGCTTAATATGTACTTCATATGGAACATCACTGGATTCTTCTGCTTCTGTTAGTGCCATAAGAGCTTTATTTTGAACCTCCAGCTCAGCTTGGTCACTCCAATCAAATCTCATACCATCTTGGGATACCAAAGCACTTGTACTAGCCCCGTGACTTTGAGCTTGAACAGGAACACTTCTTCTCTGTGCTTCATTGAATCCTCCAGTCCTTTGACCATTTACCTCCTGTCTTCCTGCAGCTCTGCATTTTCTGGCAGAGTGACCCATTTTGTGGCAGTTGTAGCACTCCACTTTGCTCTTGTCAAACCCAACATTGTCTTCTCTCTTCATGGAGAAGTTGTTTCTACCAGTTCTCTGCAGGTACCTCTTGGCCCTCATGGTAATCATGGTCATCTGCCACTTAATATCCATCTCCTCTAGATCATCGGGATTGATCTGTTCTAGTTCTTCATTAGTCAGTGATGAAGTCACATGACTAGCAAAGAAAGCTTCTAGAACTTGATCACAAGATCTATCCTGTGATGATGATCCAGATCCAGAAAGCTGAGTTTGGATATACCTGAACTCCTCCCATTGACATAAATGCAGCATTCTGCACATTCTGAGTGTATCCAGTTGCTTGCTTCTTGCTTTCCACTTCTGGCTCAAATGACCTAAGGTCATTGTATAGATCATCCAGCTCCCTTTCATTTAAATCACTCCCCTGTCTCAAAGCAACAGTATACATGGTCCATTCATCTCCAAGTGATCTTAGAAACTTTCTGTTAAGATCATCTTTGTCAATCTTAACATTGTGGTTTTCTAGATCACCCACAAGTTTTGAAAATCTGTCAAATATTTGTGTTAATGTTTTAGATCTGACAGAATTAAAGTTTTCAAATTGTTGTTTTAACAAAGATCTTTTATTTTTCTTGGTGCTTTCATTACCACCAAAACGTTTTTCTATTGCCTCCATAAGAACCTTTGCATCTTCACAATTTTCAAACTTTCTTTGATATTCATTTGGAATGGATATCAACAAAATGCTAAGAGCTTTGAATTCTGTAGCTCTTTCTCTTCTTTTCAGCATCTGTTGTTGGTGGTGCCCTTGGTAATCTGACACCATCACCATTAACAGGATACTTAGAACCATTTACAACAATATCCCATAGTTGATAGTCTGTAAGCAGCATGTGCTGCTTCATTCTATTTTTCCACATATCATACTCATCTAGCTTGAGTATGGGGATTCTATTTGCTTGAGTAGCATCAACCATATCAGACATCTTTATGAAAGTTTTTGAAAAGAACTTTTAAACAAACCAAATTTTATCTTCCTAAAGTTCAAGAGCAACCAATGCTCTAATACCACTTATCAGGATCGACTTGATCACAGTCAAGATTAAACTTACTAATGCTTGAACTTCTTAATAAGAAATTTGCGGAATAATACTTGTTAAGTTTGAAAGATATAAATGTATAACTTGTAATAGTTTGAAATACAAAATGTAATAAACAGAACTTAATAGATTGTATAACAAAAGCTCCAATATTATTACTTGAATAATACGAATACACTTGATTGTATCGGGGTTACAAGAACCTTGAAGCTAACTTGACTACTCAGTCTATTTCTTACAAGTCTTGACAATACTCTATTTATCAACCTAAGATATACACAAGTTACAAAGCTGCGCATGCTTCAAAAGTTTAGAGTTTTTATTACACGTTATAGTAATTAATGCAATGTACTTTATGGTTTGCTACAGTAAGCATGTTCTACTTTAGAGAGTTGACAAAGTACAAATTAGGTATTGACAACTCCACTAAGCAGTGCTAACATGTAGCGGTGTAAATCATGAGAATACATGCAGCAGTGGAAACTCTAGAGCAGTACCAATCTTGTAGCAGTGGAAACTCTGTAACTTGACTTAGTAGTGGAAACTTTGATTCTTTGCATGGCAGTGGAAACTTTGAATTGACTTGACAGTGGAAACTTTGAATTGACTTGGCAGTGGAAACTTTGAATCGCATAGCAGTGGAAAATACTTAGAGAATTTTCAATCTGCATCATGGGTCATTTTGACCCAACAGGAACCTGCAGATTATGACATGATATAAGCTTCATGAGAGAAAAAGATTTGAGGTGAACAAACTTATAATATTTGGTTCATGTGTTATCAGATTAAGACTTTGTGACTTGAATCTGATGCCGTTTTAGAGTCTGAACTTTGTGTTTTTTCATGTTTCTGTCGATTAGTCGAACTTTGTGGTTTTCGTGTTATTGAGTTTGTGTTGATGGGGTGTCTGTTGGCTGACCCAAGATTTGAACTGGTTGTGTGTGAGTCATGGTGTCGAATCAGTTCATGGGGGCTACTTTGGACACCTTATGTTAAATTTAAGATATTGAGTTTTAAACTTGGGTGTTGCATAATTTGGATTTTGTTATTCGGTGTGTGTTGGTTTGCAGGTAATATTGCATTGGCTTTAGTTGTGGTAATCTTTTGGTTTTTGGGTAATGGTCGTTTTCATTTTTCTGGTAAATTTTGAAAGGGTGTGTTTAGTCAGAAATAATATGTGTGCTAGAAAATATTTCTTGGAAAATGTTGAACTCTTACTTTTCAGAAATCTTTTGCAATGAAAATGTGAACCCCGTCTTTCTAACTAAATTCTTTCTGGAGATAGAAAATTCACATCTATGGTTGAAGTCATATGGACGAGACAAATGTACATCGAGGTAAATTTATATGTTCTTAGTTGGATTAGAGTAAAAAAAAACTCTTGTTTTACTTAACAACTCTAATATGGGGCGATTTGAATTATGTAGTTCATTTTCTTTGTGTTCAAGTTGCTTAGATTTTTTATTTCAAATAGCTCAAGATGGGTAAAACATGTAAACAGAATGGGTCAAGAGGCTCAAATAATATAAAGTTATTATTTATTGTGTTTAGCTATCTTATACCCTAAAGTTATAAGATAAAGTTTAAAATTGAGGTTCTTTGTTTATTATTTTCTTTCCTCTTGTTTTCCATCGTGCATTCATTTTCTTAGAACACATTTTGGTAAATCATTTTCGTTCACGACCATGAATGCCGGGTGTTCGGCGTTCATGACTCTCGGTCAGAGTTCTTCTCCAACGTTCTTCTCCAGCGTGCGGCCATGAACGCTGAATGTATCTTTTTTTTTTTTCGTTTTCTTTTGGTTTGTATTTGAAAATGAAAATGGGTTTCAACCTTTCAGGTTGGATGAAAAGGGTTTGATGTCGGAGACTTGATGAAAACGGTTGGAGAGGAGATATGTTTGCCTGCAATTTTTTAATTTTTTTCACTTATAGAGACGGGAGAAAAGAGATAGATGTAGGGTTTGAGGTTACTGGGCTTTTTTATCCAACAACATTTAAATGGGTTCAAATTTTTATTAGTTCTATATTTTTAAAAGTTTATTAACCCAAATTTATATTAGTTATGTTTAACTATTAATTAGTCCACATTATTTTTTGTGTTATTTATTATGTATAAAATTATTTGAATATTTACATTTAAAATAATTTAATATATAAACTGCACACTGAAACTCAGTGTTCTTCAACGTCTATGATTTCAGCTTCAGTATTTTTTCAGTGTTTAACTGAACACTGAAGTTGCACAAGGTCAACCACTCTCTGTGCTCTTATGAGTTTCCATTCGCTTAATGATGTTCTTTTCATTGTATTGTAAATTGTAATGTGAGTTTTGTTGGAAAATTTAGTGAAACATGAGTGTTTTCACTAATTTTAGACACATAATTTTACATGTATATGAGGTATATATATACATTAGTTTATGTATTTACGTTCTCCCTTATAATAGCTTTGCAACGAAATAATATGTGTTCAAATCGGAGCTAATGTGAATGAGATGTCGATTCACAAAGTAAGACATTTAATGAATAGTATAGTAAGGTTAAGGTTTTGCCCCACATCGGTGGGTGGACTAAACTTGGATAAACCAACTAAGATATAAATAGATGTGTCTAGGCTCTATTATTAAACGCACAAAAAAACACAACATTTTCATTAAAGGAGATACAAGTATTCTCCAATGAAATCTTGAGCAGTGATAGTCAAGTCCGGCAGTATAAACTGCTTCGGCTGTAGACTGCGAATCTATTTTAAAAGAACCGTGTCAAACACGGGCCTTATTCTTCTTCAAATAAGTTTGCGGGTCTCGGTCTTCTACAAGATAAGTTTGTTTACTTACTTCTTATACTTATATGTTTTATTAGTATCTTTTTTGTTTGCATTTATTTAAATATGTTCGTTTTACTTTTTATCGTATGTCGATTTACATACACCCATTTTTAATTATATTATTATATGAATAATAATAATATTTATAATAGTATTTTTCGTATACTATTTTCAACAAGTTTGAGTGAGGTATCATTTACCTAAAAATGGGTGGCTATTCATTTTGTTAACGTTTGTTCATTCGATTGATATAATCAAAGAACAATATAATTTTGTCTTGTGTTTTGCTGTTTTGGTTGCCTGCTGGTTAAAATAACAAGTATACCTTTTGGTACTTGAACAACAATCCCCTGTAATAGACATGTAAAAATGAAAATATTATTACTAGCAAAATGGGCGGTGGACGGGTTTGGGCTGCCGGTCAAAATGGGTTCGGGACTAAACGGATACGGGTCTAAACGTGCTCGAGTCTGAATGTGTTTGGGTCTAAATGGGCTCGTGTCTAAACAGGCTAATTTTGAAACAAATTTTTTTATAAAAACCAAACTTTGTGATTTCTTCAAATCATGCCAAGTTCCAAGTCACTCAGTAAACCAACGACACAACAAAATGACAAAAGAAAAAACCAAACTTAAGCTACAAAAATCAAATAAATACCCTATACTTGATACATAGATACTTGTAGAATTCACAGTGCTTATGTTTTTTTCTCAGATTTATTGTTCAACCCCAAATAGAAAACCCTCAAGTTCAATCAAATATCAGACTTACAACTGAAAATTGCACAAAAGTGTTTGCTAAAATGCAATTCATAATATGACAATTTTAGGGTTTCTATACAAGCAAAAATTTAATCATAAAAAAATCCAAAACTTGAATCGAAATATGATATACAAATTAAGTGAAATAATTAATTGGATGCAAAGTTGTTTAAGAGAAAGAACAGCGCGCCATACCTTTTCTAATTTCATGTCGGAAATGATAAATAGACGGCGACAGGAGCACGGTGGCCGAAGGATGGTGGCCGAAGGACGGCGGGGAAAGGGGGCCGAAGGAATGTTGGCCGTAACATGGATTTTAGATTGTTTGTGAATTGTGAGAAGCGGCAGTGTTTTGAGCTTTTGAACGACAAACACCCAGATACCAATTACCCTATAATCCAATTTGCCCATTCAGGTTTTCTACTATGTCCATTTGAGCCCAAGGTGTATGTTAGTTTAGTACAAAATAACCCACTTACTGGGCCTATTTTGCCGCTCTAGTAATGATATATCAGACTATGTGAATTTTAAAGTGGACATGTTTATCAGGATGGAAGGAGTGGTTTAATGAAATCAGTAAAAAGGAAAGGTTAGAAAGCAATATGTCAAATTTTTTACTTTTTTTACCCCTCACAGATTTGAAATATATAGAGTTACGGGGTACCCCTCAAGAAAATATATCATTTTGGGTATTTTTGCCGTCTTGTTTTAAGGGGTGAGAATTTTTCACCATTACATCAAATCATAATCTATCTAAAACTGAACCATTTAAGTTTTCATCACTACAATGACACAGTTTTTTCTTACCACCACTAATATAAATAAAGATGAAATTCTTTTAAGGATTCTATATTGTTTTTGATTGTTCACAAAACCCTTCAACAACTTCAACCAGAATCCAACACATGAGATAAGACTTATCTTTATATTCCTTATATACATGTTTTTCTGTGTATAATTGGTTATGGTTAATTGTTAATAAAAGAAAGAAAAAAGAATGCTTTTGTGTTTATAATATTTTGTTTAGAGTTTAGTATAAAAAAGATGCTTAGCTTGGAAAATTTCAAACCAAGGTATGTAGTTTGGTTTAAGAATTGGATCATCTAACTAGCATTTTGATTGAACCATTTTGTTATATTTCACCAATTGATAACCGATAACTGTGGAGTTTAGTTTGATGAGATGGCATTTTATTCTTTTGAAGCTTATGGATTTAATATTTGGCAACTTTTTTTTTTTTCTTAAACCGATAAGCATCTACACGGTTTTCTCTTTTTTTTATTTATTTTTTTTTTTTTTTTTTATAAATGAATGATGAAGTGAAAGTGGTCCAATGGTTTAGCCGCATCGAGCTACTGATCTTCAACTTGATCTGCCTCTTTTTATTTTTAATTCATTTCACCAACTTGACTAAACACAGATAGTGATCGAAGAGCCTTGGGTACCTTTCTAGCAGTAATAAGACGATCAATTTCGTCATCATGATTCTTGGGCCCATGGTTCAATGGTTTAATTACGATAGGTCACGGCTCGTCAGTTGAAACCACCTTTTGTTTCTTTACATGAAGAACTAAAACACCCACCGGTTTTCGTCTAGCTGGTCCACTTTTCGATGTTTAAGCCTCATTGAAACGTGGCCTTTTAACATTATCTTCTTTTGGATATTTGTTAAGATCAATCTTATTAGCCTTTCGTTTTGTTGATGAAAATAAAGTGATGTCATCATCATCATCTTCAAAATCAACAGTATGTCGAGCTTTCGAACCACCGCGTTTACCAGAGTTGACTTTCGGAACTGTAAGCCAACTCTCAACTCTGATAAAAATATAGAAGGGTCGGAAAAAAAATCTGATAAACATTCTGTTCCGAAAGTCAACTCTGGTAAACGTGGTGCTTCGAAAGCTCGACGTACTTTTGAATTTGATGATGATGACATCAATTTATTTTCATCAAGAAAACCAAAGGCTAATAAGATTGATCTTAACAAGAATCCAAAAGAAAATAATGTTAAAAAGCCACGGTTCGATGAGGTTTAGACATCGAAACGTGGAGCAGCTAGACCTAAAGAGTCGATGGTTGTTCTAGCTCTTCAAGCAAACAAACAAACGGCGGTTCAAGCTAACAAGTCGCGACCTATTGTCGCTAAACCATTGATTTGTTGGCCCAAGGATCATGCTGACGAAATTGATCGTCTTTTTTCTGCTAGAAATGTACTCGAGGGTCTTTGATCAAGACCAGTGTTTGGTCCAGTTGATGAAATGGAAAAAAAAGGAGTTCAATGTGAAGATCAACATCTTGATCCAGTTGATGAAATGGAAAAAAAGGGAGTTCAATGTGAAGATCAACATCTCGATGCGGCTAAAACTTTGAAGCGTGGTCGTCAAGTCTCTTTGTTTGGCAGATGGAGAGATGGGAGCGCGTACACCTAGAGAGCCCTTTTGTTGTGGCTTGCAACATGAGTCCATACCATCTGTTAGCAGCACATATTGTAAATGATCATAGATGTAGGCCAATTTCCTTGATAGATCTCGCTTTTAACCCTTGATTTGGAGAATTTGGTTATATAGTTTGTGCAAACTACAGAATATAGAAACCAAAATTACAATTTTTGTTGGATGTGAATCCAATTCCTGAACAATAATAAATCTCCAACTTAACATGTAAGTTTAATGCATACTTGTTATGTTTCCGTTGATTTTATAGTCGAACATGTGAACGTATGTGTTGGATTCTACTGAAATTTGGAAGGAAGCGTTGTATTGTGGAAAGTGTTTTTTCTTTTTGATCTTGGTTGATAATAGTAAATCAAGATATAAACTTATTGATTTGGATTAGATTATTGCTTAGTGAAAGTAAATTTACATGAAAATATTTCATGTAATGTAATTAAAAAAGTTTTTTTGTAAAATCGACAAAACGAAAAGGTAGATAGCAATATCTTTAAGAAAATTTACTATTTAACCCTCTCAAGATTTTTAAAATTAAACAGTATAAAGTTAATGCTTGATATTGCATATTTATGATCCAATTGAAAAATATTACCGAAGTTTAAAATTCCAGTTTGAGGGGAGGAAAAAGGTGTTCCAAGGTTGGATGCAAATAAAACTTGGAAATATATCTGTGAGTTCTTTCATGATAACTTCTTTATTTATTTATTTATTTATTTATTTATTTATTTATTTATTTATAAAGATGAAATTCCTTCAACGGTTTTAAATTGTTGTTGGTTCTTCAACAAACCCTACAAGCTTCAACCAAAATCTCACACATGAGGTAATATTTCTCTTTATATTGCTTCTTATTCATTTATTTATATTGTTTAAACATGTTTTTCTATGTATATAAATAATTAATTGTCAATTAATAAATGAAATAAGAATATGCTTGTCTCGATGTTACTTTGTTTACGGTTAGGGTTTAGTGTGTTTGATATTGTATCTCATGCTTATGTGAAATTGCAATTAGTAACGTTAAGTAAGTAAGCGTACAGGGTGTATTCATTGTGTCGATGCACACAATGTTTATTATGTTTTAATTTCATTTATTTTTCATTGTAGCATGGTATGTCCAGCCTAATAACAATAGCTCAGAAATAGTGGTGGATCCTTGATATTTATTTGAAGTATGCACTTACATTGTTACATGTGAATTATATATATATTTGTTTATTTTGTTTTCAGTGGGATGTACTACAACATTTTACTATTCCTTTTCCTTTAGGGTATGTAATTGCATAACCTACCTTCTATGTTTGTCCGCGATGAGTATGTACTTACTTGAATGATCCCATTGAGTATGTTATTGTGAGCGTGAAATGCACTTGTTAGAAGTTTTGGTATTTAGCCTTTAGGGCGTTTATGGTTTGCCCATAACCTATTAAACCGGTCGCAATTTGGCCAGGTTGACCTTCCATTACTTGGATGCTTAGTTATTTTGATAAAAACATTATTGTTATATTTCATTATTTGATAATTTCATGTATGTATATGTGTGTAGTATAATAGGATGAGATATAAAATCTTACTCGATGGAATTTTTTACCAATTTAATGTTTAGCAACTTTTTTTATATCTTTTTAAGTTTCTTAAAATGATCATTTACACGTTTTTGTTGTCTTAAATGCATGACTTGCCCAAATTGGCTTAACCAAATGGCCGAGTTTGGTTTAGAAAAATGTCAAACTATGGTTACAAGTATCATTCAAGTGAACTAGGTCTCTATACAAACCCTAAACTCTATGTTTATAAATACCCTACCTCATCAAGAGGCCGCAATCAAAACAATTATCATTTTACATTCCTCTGTACTTCAAGTTTCACCCATATCTAAACGTTGAAATCTCTGCTTATCAGAAAAGGTGAGTTTAAATCTCTCTCAAATTGATCTCCCGCTAGCGATATAGGGTTTAATTAGGATATATATGGCCCGCCGCACTGTGTGTATGTGAGTTCATCGCTTTAATCATAATTCACATGGTCTTTGCACTAGTCTCCAATCAATTTATACAGTTGTTCATAATACAATGTTGATCAAAGTAGTTCCTTGTTGAAAGTATAATGATTGTAACTTGCAAGGATCAAACTTGTCTTAACTTTTGTATCATTATTTTTTTCCAATTTTGTGATGTGTTGTCAGATTGTATGATTTTGATCATATAGCTTGTAACATTTTGACAATCGTCCAATGCTTATGTTTTTTTTTTCATATTTACCATTGATCTCTTATTTTCCCAAATTGTGATCTAGGGCTTTCAAGTTTTTGACGGTTGAGGCAAATCTTTGTCGATTTACCCGCTACAAATGGCAGAAGATAGATCGGCTAAGCTCAGGAACCTCCCGATTCGGTATATGTAGAATTAAAATTAGCATTTTCAAACGTGTCTTCATTTATTCTATATACACTTGATTGTAATGAAAAATATGTCTTTTGTTGATCCAATTTGGGCATAAATTGATATATTACATCTTATAGGCTAGTCTCTTGTACATTGTTAATTTAATTGATGCATAGATGCAGTGAACATTTATTTGCCACATTAGATCTAAGCAGCTAGTATCTTTGATATATTTATTACAGGGAAATGGGTCAAATGGGTTGAACAGTTGAAAGTTACCAAAGGTCCCAAAGTATATTTTTTACCGTAAATGATCTCCTAAATCACTTTATTAGAAAATATAGATATTGATTATAACAATATAGTTTTTTCATATTTAAGCGTCATCTATTTAAATAAATAAATAAAAAAAGAAAGAGAAAATTGGACAAAATACCCATAATGACCCGTTACCCAACCAGCTTGTTTCTCACATCTACAAGTTACAATTACAATTCTTTAAAGAGTAGCTTATCTAACTAAGAACACAGGATGTATGTTGCTGCTATTTTGGACGGGGATCCTGAAATTGGTTTGCTTTACGAATCAGTTTGTGATCAAAATGATCCTAAAAATCCTATCGTTCCTGAAAAGACTCGAGCACCTAAACGTAAGTTGTTAAGTGTAATTTTTTGTAGAATGTGATATGTTATGTGTTTTTTTATGTTGATTTGCGTTCATTTTGTTTGGTTTTCTGACAGCATCTGAAGTAGAAAGAAAGGGGAAAGAGATTGTTGTGTATGAAGAACCTCTAGGTATATGACTAGATGTCAGATTCATACTTTTTCTGAATTCTTCTTAAAACACAATCCAATATCTTTTGTGTTCTTTTATATTACTGGACTAACTAAGATATAAAAATCATTAATCTAGCATTATTGAACCACGGTAAATACTATTGGTGTGTTTAGTTGAATAAAAGTGGAGGTATTTTCTAGAAAAAAATTCATTGTAAACAAGAAATCACTTTTCTAATTTAAAACTTACACTTTTGAAAACTGCCTTTATTACTGTTTTCATTTCTACATTTAGTAAACTATAATTGGTTTCTATGCGGATAATGAAAACATTGGAATACGTTTTCTAAAATTTTCACAATAGAGATAAAAAAAACACCTTTCATTATCTAGAAAAAATTAGATCTAAAGTTAGGGAAAATTATGTGCTACTAAAAGCACCCTATGTTTTGATATGTTGTCACTTAGTGTGATTTGTGATTTAAGCATTATGTAATCATGCTTTGGTTATCTTATGTCTCATTTCATGCTAGAGAATAGCATTCCGCTATGTTATTTTGATACCGTTTGTTAGAGGTGGTAAAATGAGCAGATGGGGCTTACCGTTTGTTAGAGGTGGTAAAATGAGCAGATGGGGCTGGTTGGGTAATGAGTCAAAACGAGTCTAATGTCAAATGTGATTACAAAATCATATTAGTTAAATTGTATAATCTACTTCTATAAATAAAATGTGTTAGTAGGTTTGTTGTGTTAAAAATACACTTTGGGAGACTGTCGACCTATTTAACCTCTTTCTTTAAGCATCTTTTGTTTCATAAGTTTACCCTCTTGACACATACCCATTCATAGGTAAATGGATTTTGATTTGCTCTAACATATAATTTGTTATCTCAACTAAAATGAATGAAACCATACAAAACAATCGTTGAAAAGTAATACTTCATTCAGCACCAAATCATACAAAACAGATGGTTAAAAGATTAAGATCCTCTTTTTTTTTTTTAACTGTAATTTTCAATTCATAACACTTGTAAGAGAATCACACTGCTGATTTTTTTATCTTTTTAATAAAAGTAAATTACCTGACACGGAATATTTTCCCTTTATTGTAAGTTAATACTAATATGATACCTTTCAACAAAACAATTTTGGACATTCTATGCATTTGAATGTGTTACGTGACTTTCGAACTGTTGGTATTGTGTTAGAATGAATTCGGATGATAAATGGGTTGGGACATCTAAGTTTTTAAATGCAAAAGCTATATTATTATAAGTTAATAATATGATTTTTCTAAACAAAACAATTTAGGGCATTCTAAGCATTTGAATGTGTTACGTGACTTTTGAACTGTTGAACCCGTTCGATCCAGTTGACCTACTTCGTTTTAGCTCGAATATTTCATATTTTATCTGAATTAGACTCCTTTTCACACAAATGGGTTGAAGTTGTTATCTGACTAAACTTGTGCATGTGTTGTTGATATGGAGTCTCATTCTCAAATTTGTCCCTCTGTGTTTTCGAATTCTTGAAATTTTCAGAACTAACTGTTATTTTTTTTCTGGTTTTTACAGCTAAAATCACCACCAATTATTCAGGTTATGATACGAGCAGAACTATTAGCGACATTCCCTCAAGATTGGAGAACGTATCTCGTGGTCCAAATGACGAAAGTGTCAACGGAGGTGTTAATACCGACGCAAATAACGTTCCAGTTGGCAATGCGAATTCGGGGGAAAAAGTGGATCAGAAAAAAGAGAAGAAAAGGGTTTTATTGACACAGATAAAGAAGAATCTAGAAGGGTTGAAAAAAAATTCCGATAAACCTTCTGTTCCGAAAGTCAATTCTGATAGACGTTGTGGTTCAAAAGCTCCACGAAGTATTGATGTTGAAGATGATGAGATTGCTTTATTTTCGTCAAGAAAACGGAAGGTTAGTAAGACTGATCTTAACAAAAAGCCGAAAGAAGATAACGTTAGAAAGTCACGGGGGTTCGATGAGGCTGAATCATCGAAACGTGGAGAAGCTAGACCTAAAGAGTCGGTGGTTGTTTTAGGTCTTCAAGCGAAGAAACAAAAAGTGGTTCCAGCTAGAAAGGTTGACAAGGCTCTTTGTTTGCCCGATATATCTGGTGGGCAATCTGGTTCGGGGTCCGTGTTTGGTCAACCAGGTCTCGCGAAGGTACAAAAGGTGGTTAAAGCCGAAAAGCCAAGGCTTGATGTGGCGAAACCATCGAATGGTGAGCCCAAACATTTCAAGTCGCCTGCTGACCGAAATGATCGTTTTGTTACTGATATAAAGGTACCAAAGGGTCTTCGATCAAGGTCGGTGTTTGGTCGAGTTGCTGAAGTTGAAAAGAAAAAAGCAGCTCAAGCTAAAGATCGGCAGCTTGATGCTGCTAGACCATTAAACTGTGGGCCCAATGCGTTCAAGTCTCAATCTGAGGGAAATGATGGTTTTAGAAAGGTGGACAAGGCTCTTGGTTTGGGTGATGGAGAGATAGCAGCGTGTAAACCGGAAGAGCCCATTTTTTCTGGCTTGCTACGTGGGTCCGTATCATCTGGTAGCTTGAAGATGCAAAAGGTGATTAAAGCTGATGATCCGCGGATCGATGTGGTGAAGCCATCAAACCGTGGGGCCAAAGATAAAGCTGGCGAAAATGATCGTCCTGTTACTGCTACAAAGTTACCTAGGGCTCTTCGTTTTGCTAACGACAATTCAGCACTGGTTCACTGTAAAGCATCTGGTGAGGCCATAATAAAAAACCTGGTTAAAGCTGATGAGTTGCGGCTCAATGCCGCTAAACCGTCAAATCATGGACCAAATAAATCAAAGTCCAAAGCTGAAGAAAGTAGAAAGGTGAACAAGGATGTTCATTTGTCTGACAGAGAGACTGGAACAGACAAAGTGTCGCACGGATTTGGTGAGTTGCTACGATTCGAACCATCTGGTTCACTGGCCGTGGTTCGTGCTGGTCAGGCAAAGAAGAAAAAGGCAGTTCAAACCAAAGATATTGGAGCTGATAAACACAAAGCATCTGGTTCTTCAAGGTCAGGGTTGGGTGGAGTTGAAGAGGTAAAAGCGCAACAGGCGGCTGCTGGAGCCATAGAGCCGTTGTTTGATGTAATTAAAGAAACAAACAATGGACCAAAGTGGCATGCCAAGTGTAAGGCATCTGGAATATGTAGTGGGTTGGGCAAGTGTGGGCCATCTGCTTCAGTGCCTTTGTGGGGTCGAGCAAACAGCAGGCCAGTGGATCGGGAGCTCATCGTCTGTCAGGTCAACCACAACCCTGCAGATTTCGAAACTGCTCCAGGGTACACGAGAAACAAATTGAGGTGAACAAACTTATAATATGAAGTTTATGTGTTATCAGAATAAACATTGCGACTTGAATCTGATGTTGATTCAGAGTCCAGCTTTTTGGTTTTCCTGTTTAGTGTTTCTATGTTTTCTTACCCATCAGTCGAACTTTGTGGTTTGCTTGTTTTGTGTTGGTGTCAATGTGTGTTTGTTGGCTAAAGTTTTAGAACCGATTGTGTTGGAGTGATGGTGTCAAATCAGTTAGTGGGGCTAGTTTGAACTCCTTGTGTCGAATTTAAGATTTTGAGTTTTAAACTTGGGTGTTCAATGCATTGGTTTTTGGTGTATGGTTGTTTGCAGGTAGTAATGTAGTATTGAATTGGCTTTAAAAAGTTTAGTTTTTGGTTTGTGGTTGTTCAATGCTCTTGTTTTCTATTTAGCATGTAAAAGGTTTAGTGTTGCAAATCTTCCTAATAAGGGGTGATTTGAATTATGCAATTCATTTTGTTTGTATTCACGTTGCTTAGTTTTCTATTTCAAAGAGTTTAAAATAGGTCAAACTTGTGAACGGAACGGGTCAGAGACTCAAAGAACATAAATAAAGTTATAAATTTATTGTTATTATAATTTTTATAGTCATGTATTAAAATGTACAAAACAAGCGACATAACATTTTAGTTTGCAATTTAAATTATCTTTTACAATTATAAACTTCCTTTTATTCATCATCCACGATAATAAAGATAATCGAAAAATGACTTTTTTAACGAAGAATTACATATTTTCGCCTTAAAAATCACCTAAATTATATGTTTCTTTCAAAACAAAAATTTTAATGCATACTATACAATGATTTTAATGCATGGTTGGGTAAATATGTCATTTAGGTGATTTTTTTAGGAAAAAAAATACTACTACATTTTACTTATTTCTTTCACAAGGACTAAAAATGATAGTTTGTTTTATTTAAAGGACAAATATGAAACAAACTATAAACTACCAGGACTAAATTTGCAAATTTCCCGCCATTTTCAAAATCATCATTAATTGTCTGCGAGTGGAAGTCACCTGTCACCACCGTGTTCCCACCACAACCATAAAGTCAAGATTCAAGTCAAAAAGTCAATGTCTTCAAACACAATGATCAAACTTGACGTGCAGCTTCCGCTAATCAGATCAAATTTCAATCAAACTTCAAATTCTCCACCCTTTGATATCAAAAAATAAAAAAAATATGCAAAAAGGCGATTATTCAAAATTAGCAAGAAAATGGCTGGAAAACAGTTCGAGATTTCCATTAGACGGACTCGCACTTAAAGGAATGAAAATCGATCGTGTTGAATTCGGTTATGTTCGTTGCTATTTCGTCATTCCGGATCACTTATCGGTTAGTTAGTTTACTCCATTACTTTACAATTTCAACAATTGCGCTACTAAATTAACTAAAAATATACATATAGATACATATGTCATATATATACATACATATTGAATTAGGTTAATTAGTTATTATTTGATCAATTGCGTCACTAATAACTATACGTATAGATATAGATACATATTATATATATACACATATTGTAATAGGTTAATTCATTATTATTTGATCAATTGCGTTACTAATAACTATACGTATACATACATCATATTTATATAGGTTGATCTAGCTTAGTTATAAATAATGATATGAAATTAATTCGTTTAATGTCTTGCGTAATAAAGCAGACTAATAATGATTATGATGATGATCACCTGTTTCAGGATGGAGATGGAAACTGGAGCGCCGGAGCGATGTCGGTTTTGATCGACGGAATGACTGCAGGTGTAGTGTTCTCTATATGTGGAGGTCATTTGGCAACTATTGATTACACTATGTCATTTTATTCAACGGCTAAAGTCAATGTAAGCCATCTCATCATATCTTCCCTTGTTATGATTCATGTATTGTAATTGTATTGATTCACACTCGAGTAGTCGAGTATACTCAGCTCATAAAGCGAGCTTGTGTCTTTTTGCGTAAGGTGTATTTACTCTATATGTATATGTGTCAATGTGTGTGTGTCTGTGTGTACATACACACACAGGTACGTGATTATCATACTATATATTAGATCAAGTTAAGTTGAGCTCAAAAGTACATGAGTCATATAAAACTAACCTTGGTTCAAATTATTCAAAATAAATTAGAACTGATAAGTGAGACAAATGATATTTTAATATTGACAAGTGAGTTGAATAATACTAACATTGATTCTAATTATTGTAATACTGATAATCAAGTTGAAATCCTAGCTCGAAAGTAATGGTTAATTCTTGGCCGTCTGTAACTAGCTCTTTCTACATTTGGAGGTTATAGTATTGCTCATTTAATATTTTAACGACTCTATTATAATCAAATTAATTTAGATGTGAATTACATTAAATATTGATGACTTTTGGACTCGGAAATACTAATGATTGAGTATAGAAGTCTAAAAGTATTTTCTACTTTTGCAATTGCTGTCTGCTATTAAGGTTGGACACTTTGACATGCTAATTAATAACAACTTTTTTATTGCCAATGGGCGTTTTTGTAGGAGGAGGTTGTGATAGAGGCGAATGTGGTTGGAGAACAGGGTAGTTTGGTATCAGCGGTAATTGATATTACAAAGAAAGCTACAGGCGAGAAGGTTGTCGTTGGAAAACAATGGATGCATACCAGTCCTATCAAAAAAACGCAGGCTAAGCTTTGAGTTAGTTTATACAGTTAGTATATAAATCTTATACCATATAGCATCGAGTATGAGGTACGAACTTGTTTTTGTGTGATAATTTCTATATCAGTAGTACATGATAAGTTATAAATTCTCGAGAGCCAGCATTATTGTTGTTAACTAGGCTTACAGCTGACTCTACTTCAATCCTAATTTCACATAAAGAATTTTATCGTAATTTTCTTGTTTTTAGTCTTAATAGTTTCATTTTTTCTTACAAACTGCTTTAAAAGCCTGTGTCAGCCAGTGTTATGAAATAACCAGGTTGGCCATGTTTACGCTAGCTTTCTGTTTACAGTATATATTATATAATCTATGTTGAAAAGTTGGGTGTTTAGTTGTGGAAAATGAACTTAATCTTCCTCCCCAGTGAAAATTTAGAAAATGTGTTCAAATATTTTATTTTCCCAGTATAGAAAACAGGTGAGTCTTCTATGTGACACGTCTGTTGTTCAAGATTTTTATAAAAAAGTTTTCGAAAACACCTCAACATTTCTGCAACTAAAATGTACAATAATCATCAACTCAGCTTCTTGAATATACTTGTAACATACACAGCCTTTTAGTAATATTAACTTTGTAAGGTTGTACAAATACACCTACATAATGCTGACCATTAGTCATGGCTTAAACTTCGGATCCTAGCTTCTTGACGCCTCATCTTCACCCGAACTCTTATTACTCGTAACCTTCACTACAGTTTTATCTGCACACGGACCATACGCCCAACTACATACAACATAATACAGAAAATTTACACAACTCATAATAGCAAGAAGCCAATAGTAGTTGTCATAATGACCCTTATTTATATTGGTAGAAATCCAACTCTCTTTTCCATCTCCTTTAGTAAGCTCATCCACAGTGCTTAGTATAAAACTAGCTAATAAGCTTCCAAAACCGGCCCCAAGCAAGTAAAGAGAAGCTGCAATGCTCGACATACTCTTTGGGAATTCATTATAATAAAACTCTGTTTGACCGATAATATTTAAAGCATCTGCTAGCCCGTTAAGTACATGTTGTGGAACAAGCCACATAGCTGACATGTTGACCACCGCTTGAGATTTATTAAAAAACCCTTCTTCGATTGCTTTACTTTTTCGTGTGTGTTCTATGATCCCCGACATCACCATGGCCAATATTGAGAAAACGAGGCCCGCCCCCATTCTTAGTTTCACACTGATATATACGGGTTTTCCTCTAATTTTTGACAATAAGGGGATGATGACTCGGTCGTATAGTATCACCCAGACCATTATGGTTACGATTGTGAAGAAAGAAAATGAGCCCGCCGGAATTTCAAAGCTTTTAGTAATATGTCTGTCCATGGTTTTCGCTTGCAGAACTGGAAATGTAACTTGGTTCATGTTCACACACAACATTATACTAGAAGACCATAAGGGTATAACTCTAATAAGTGCCTTTAGCTCTTCAACTTGCTCTACTGTGCAAAGGCTCCATGGATCTTTGCTCGTATCTTTGGGCTTTTTTAGGATGCAAGCTTTATTTAAGAACCTAAATGGGAAAAAGATTCCGTAAATACGGCTGCTCAGCAGCCTGTTGATTGACGTAGTAGTTACCTTATAAGAAAACAGAGGTGGCAAAATGGTTGAGTCGTGTGGGTTGGGTAACGGGTCAAAACTGTACTTTTGTACATGTTGGGTTGAAAAAATTCAGTTTTTTTTATATAATCAAAATATCATGTCTGGTATGATTACTAATTCTATACTATTTCAATAATAATCTCATCATCTTAACAAAATATTAGGGAGACTTTTATACATCAAAAAACTTATTTCAGCTTTTGGCCCGTTTGACCCGTTCAACCTATTTCATCGTAAGGCAACATTTACTTTATTTATTATTAATATGTTAAAATGGATCATTTTTAGTACCCATTAGAGTAGATCAAATTGGGTTGACTTGCAAACATATCTCTATCTTTTTTTTATCTGTTAATAAAAAGGCGAATGGGTTATGATGCTTACAGAACTTTGTTCTGATAAAAAGATTTAGGAGGTCCTACATTGCTAAAATAGAGTTGACGCGTGTGACCTTTCTCCTTTTAGTGAAAAAAATATTGGGTTTATGGATTGGATCACCAATATACTTTTCTTTTTATCCCAGTGTCACCAACATACGCATTTTATTACTAAAGTCGACAACATACTTTCAAATTATGTGTTAATGTCACCAGCGTCCATTTCCATGACTTGCTATAGTTTTTAAATGTTGACGTGTCATTGCCACGTCACATCATTTAATCCACGTCCTAACCATTTTGTCATGTGGCTTCTAAGTCATCCATTTTCATTTTAAATACATGCACATCAGATGGTGACACCGGGACATAATTTTAAAATATATTGTCAACTTTGATAATAAAAATGGGTATGTTGGTGACATTTGGACAAAAGCAAAAGTATGACGGCATTAATAAACTATTACACGTGTATGGTTAAATTCCATGTGGCATTAAATAGAAATTGATAATGTCGATTAATACAAAATTGACTGGCTTAGTCGGTTACCAGTTAACAAATCGTGACATCGAGGCAAAATTTAAAAGTATGTTGTCGACTATGGTAATAAAATAGGTACATTGGTGACATTAGGACAAAAATAAATGTACGTTGGTAATCCAGTCCATAAACCCAAAAATATTTTATTAGACCTGTTTCATATAAAACTCAACCTAAATCGACATTGCTACCTTTACTAGAAAGCAGTGACATGTAAACATAAAGAAGTTTTCACTACCTCAATCTCTCTGTAGGTTTAGTAAGCATTGTATTATTCTTATAATACCATGCTCCATCACTTGAATCAGGTAGCGTTAACTTTCTATTTCTCCAAGCCACCGATATCACTTGACAAAAGCTTGTAAACAAACTTTTCTCGACCTTTATCTTGTAATACAAAGGATAAGCAACAACAAAACATAGAGTAGAAAAGATCATAAGAATGACTGGGACCCCAAACCCGACTCTCCATCCATGATGTTCTTGAATATAAACAATACCAGTAAATGCAATCAGGACCGCCACAATAGCCGTTGCATAATACCACCCAAAGAAGCTTTCTAGTATCCTTTCCCTCTTTGGGTTTTCCTTGGAGTCTATTTGATCCGCCCCAAATGCTAAGGAACACGGGCGTACACCACCAGCTCCAATAGACATCAAAGCAAAGGCTGAAAATAGTAAAGTGTATTGAATAGGTGTAGGTGATTTACACGATTGAGGTACCCGTGTATCACAAAGGGGCGGTTTTGTATCCGGGATCATCGTTGTTAACCATAAAAGGATCATCCCCTATAAACACATCAAATCAATGGTTTTCTTGTTAGTTCATATTTTCATATATATTCTTTGATAAATTTAGAACTACATATACGTCCTTGCAATTGAGTGAACTCATTTCAAAGTAAATGGGTCGAAATTGCCACCACTAGTTCAAATATAGAAACATTTTGTATAAAAATAAAAATATTGGAATCATACCACGACACTGAAGATAGAACCAAGAAAAATGGTGAGGAATCGGCCAAGAAGCGAATCTGAAAGAAAAGCACCGACGATTGGCAGGAAATTTGTAGCGGCTGACCAATTTAAGAGAACATTTGTGCCCTGCGCGACGCTCATATGGTAATCCGAGAGCAGGTATATAATCATGTTTGGAAGTAGTCCAAAACTTGCCACTTTCTCAAATGATTCATTTGCTGCTTGCCACAAGTTGTAAAAAGTTAGAAAATTATAAGTATATGGATTTGAAATAAAAAATATCAAAGAAAATAGTAGAATCATTTTACATATGATCCATAAAAAAAATCCATCTTGTAAAAATGTACCTATGACATCATTACCTAAGATGAATGGCATGGTTATTAATCCACCCTTTTGTTTTCCTGATGTCTTTTCTTCTCTTGTCATTACATTTTCGGCTTTCAAAGGATCCTCCATTTGTCTTTCTTGTATAAAAAACCAACTGCTTTAATGAGTCGAATTCGCCTCTATAACTGATGCTTTAAAAGTATCTCATAACTCATGTAAATATATAACTGCTTCAAAAATGTCTAAATCTGCTCATTAAGTGATGTTTTAATGAAAGTTTGAGCATAAATCATGTGGATGCAAATGCTCATAAATCATGTGGACTATTGCATTTCTTATCTACAGAAATACACTTGTGGGACATGAAATTTATGATCTTGACATCGAAAATAAAAATTTCTATTAAGTACGAAGTTTCTTGAGTGCATATATAGTTGACATGGAATCAAGTTACCACAGATGATAGGGGACGGCAATGGGATTAAAATATGTTATCTGTGTTTGGATTTTGAGACTGTGACTAAAGAATTGGCCTTGGTCTTGGCTTAGATGATTGTAATATTGTAATAATCGCTTTTTTACTGAGGTTTGTTGTTGTTTTAGTATCTATTAGCCACTATTACCATGTTGTTTATAGTGGTTAAAAAGTAACTTTCTTAGAGCCACTAAACAAAACTGTACCAAATTGGCAGTTATGTCGCAAAAGTTGTTCTTTTTTTTTAACTGTTCCCGGGATATTTTAAATGAAATTGGAAGTCATTTGCAGTTGATTATTTTCCAAATAAAAGTGTTTCTCGGGATATTTTAGAGGGTTTATAATCAAACTATATACCTTTTATTAACTAAATGAGCAAAGGAGGTAATAAAGTAAGGTGGGACATTTAGCAGCCATTTCAATGCGAATCCTGTTAATGTGGACCCGAATCCTTTGCACATGCACGCTTCCTTGAGATCCGCGGATATGCGAATGATCTCCATTCTTTCCCGGTACTGTGCTACGTGCTCTTCGGGATCCGTGGTCCCATCATATAACTTCATGCTTGGAGTTTGAAATCTCTTCGGGATCTCAGCGTCACATATCGGGGGTGCGAATCTGGAGATCCAGTTTGCCGACGGAGGCACTTCTGGTATAGGTTGTACTACGCCTGGGACGCTTGAGATCATATCCTTGAGTTTCTGTATTTCTCTAGCCATGATGGGACTGATCCCAGAATCCTGCGAGATGTTAGTACGAAGGGAATGATCATTAGATATATTACCGATATCGTCCGTTTGGAACGAGGATCCTGGAATGTGCGTGGGATCCCGAGTGGTTGAGATTCCGACCGAGTAAGTAGGCTCTAAGATCCTGGTACTTCCTTGCATGACAATGAAGTCTCCATAGGACGAGGTATCAAAGTCTAAGGCTCTACTTCTTAAAGGAGTAGTCATCGAAGGAGTGATGGTATCAACCCTCGTCCTTAGACATTCCATATCTTTCTTTAGAATTTCGTTGCTGCGTTCGACTCGTCCTGATTGCTCTTTCACCTGAGAAAACATAGATAAAATATCTTGGTTAGAGATAATGGCAGGATCAGAGTCCGAAATACCGGATCCTGAAAATGCAGATCCTGTCGAAGTTGTTCTCCTATGGGTGATCTCTGGCCTAAAGTTCGACGACGAGGTAGGTGGAGCAGGAGGAGGCTCGTCATCGCAAAACTCGAAGATGTCATGGCTGAAGAGATGGATCGCCCTTGGGTCGACATTTTTTATAAGAGTTTACTATTGTATGCATTCAACTTCGAAAACCTTCTATTGTATGTATTCAAGTTTTAAAATCTTCTTTTGAGGGTTCAAATGAGAATCATTAAAAAATTGAGAACTTGTGAGAACCACTCGAATATGTGATTGTTCACATGTGATATTGTCAAAATATTTATAAAAATGTTACTAAAAATCAATAAAACCTTGAAAATCGAAAAATAATGTGTTAAAACTTATTTTAACTAACTTTAACCGATTTGTTCACATGTGTGAACTGTTCAGTTGTGAACATATGTATTTTTACGTGTTTTTATATGCAATTTTACATTTTTGATGTTTTTTTATTTCTCATTGGAACAAATATTAATGTTCACATGTATATAAAGTTAATCACATATGAACATTTACGTATTCTTTGTAATTCATTTGAACCTTTCTCTAATATTGTATGATTGAACTTACAAAAAAAACATACAAAGTTATGTATTTAACTTAAAACATGTAAAGTTATGTAGCCAAAAACATGCAAAAAAAAACATACATATATGCTTTTTAAAACTTGATTACATACAATAAGAGGTTTCAAAAGGTTCTATACATAACCAAACAATAAACCCTATTTTAAATGAAAGTTGTATGTATTCAAAAGTTAATTAAGTTTTACAAATGGGATGTTGTGTGAAAAAGACATATCTTTAACTAGTTTTTGGTGATGTGGTAAAGGTAAAGAGTGACTTGTTTGGAAGACAAAATTATAAAATATAGAAGTCGAACAATGCCAGAATCGAATACTGCCAATAAATTTTCTGGTCTCATATGAACAAGGAAATTGGAACATTCTCTGCGGCTATGGAGAATCATTTGCATTTCGGAAACCATTATAGTGTCAAATTATGGTTACAAGTTAAAACGACCATGAGGTGTATTTCGCATAAAACCATCTTAAAAGATTCAATGAACTATTGATACAATATAACATTTTGTAGTCACACCAACTGTAAATACAAGCAATAAAATAGCTTCTTGGGATAAAAGTGCTTGAAGTTGCGCAACACGTTTAGATCTGGACACACTTTGACCTTATTACTCAACTCACCGACTTATCCATTTTACCACCTCTATTGATGAGTAACAAAAGGAAAAAGGTTTAATTTGGACTTCTGCAAGTTTGTTATTCATCTGAATTGTGTATAATGTTATTAATAATTGGCACACTAAATGTAACAAAATGTATTGCTTATCAAGGGAAACATTCAAACCTTAATTGACACCGATTTTTTTATATTTTTTCCCCTTTTCCTAACGTATATGCAATTGTACTTGCCTCCTTTTTCATCATTTAATTCTCCTTGTAGCATACCTGTGCTAGGTGTTGATTGAACCATGTCGTTGCATGGCAACAACTGGCTCGCTACATCTGGAGCACCTGAATGATATAGTTGCAGCACATCGTGTTCTAAGACAGTAGTAACAATACATGTCACCAACAAAAAACATGACCATTCAAGTAAGTAAATATGTTGAAACCATTATAGACAATGCAAAAAGACGTAAGATCTCAACTATAAAGGATCAGAATTTGATATGCCTCTCAAGGTTCTAATTCATCAATTGTATGTAACCATCAGCGGCTGCAACAAGGGAGAGGGGATCAGCTTGGGTAACGGGTTCGGCTTTAGTAGCGGTAATTCGGTAAAGGGCCAGGGTGATCGGCAAACTTTTTTTTTTTTTTTTTGTCTTTTTAAAACGATATGAATAAGTAATTTGAAACTAGACATTGGGATACTTTCAGCCTGTTCAGCCCATTTCGCACTTCCCACTTGAGCTAGAGTTTTTTATACGAGTATATGACCTGTTTGACCCTTTTGAGATAAAACACAACGCAGATCAACCCATCTATAAGGAAATGAGTTGAAATCGAAACCCCTGCAAACTCTTAGAAATACCGATTGACCCGTTAAAGATTTAACACTGGCCTGAATCAAGCTGTTCACAAGTAAATGGGTTGAAATTACCAATTCTAAACCCACTGAAAGGCGGCAAACTTAAATAAGGGTTTTGGAAAATCTGATACGTAGTAACGTACCTGTGCTGGCACGGAAGAGCTACATATGCAATTGTTGGATTGACCTGATATATCGGGCAGAGTGTTTCATCCTCGTCAGAACCTGAAGATTTATCCTTTGAAAATGGACGAAGAACGCTTTTAATGGAGGCCTAATTGAGAATAGGAAGCAGCAGCAACAACATTTCCTAAGAATTCATAAAGTTCAACCACATAAGAATCAGGGTTTTGAGGGTCATATCAAACTACATTTTGCATTATCTTTGAACGGCCAATTGCAGTCTGATGACTCATCCCCAGAAAACATCCAAATTCCAAAACTGAACACAAGCATGGTAATCAATACTTTCTTAAGATGTTTTACAAGATGAATGGTCATTATGTAAGGGGACAAAAGAGTCAAATAAGGGATGTGATTAATGTAGTAAGTATGATACCACATCATGATATGCATCCGAAGTAAAGGTGGCAAAATGGGTGAGTCTGCACGCATGTTTTTAATGAAATCCCTTAACAAAGATCTCATAAACTATTTTATTACAGTAACAATATACCTCATCTTAACACGGAGTAGAATGTTTTAAGAGCATATAAGCATTGGATATATGCTTTGGGTGACTTTCAAGTTGCAACTCATTTTACCCATCTTCCTATTAGATAAAGAAACTGTTTTCAACTCATCTGACCTATTAGCACAAAATATAATACAAATTGACCCGTTATAAAGTAATTCGTTGAAATTGCCACCTCTAACCCCATAGGGATAAAGTGAAATGAAAAGGAGGACAAATATTCATAGTTTCATACGATAGTCAAATGAGAATGAAATTACCGAGAATTCATTCCAAACTAACTGGCGATTCATGTATTCAAAACTAACAGCACGATTCATATGAGGGCTTCCATAAACAAGTCTGGCTCGTAGAACTTTCTCAATAAGATTCCTGTACCTATAATGCATGACTAATGATAATGTTGATTTATAGATTCAAATTAAATTTAAACTTATTGAAACTGGTGCCATATTTAATGTGAGAGGCTCACACTCTACACATTACTATTTGGTATCATCGGATAATAAGTTCATGTTAACAAATCCTAAGAAACCTATGAAGCAAGGACATGATTTCAGATGTTCAACGGAATATAAGGAAAGATAGTACATTAACAAAACCATCCAAATTAACAAGTTTGGTACCTTCCTGTGTAAAGAAATATAAGCATATTGGTGAAAGATGCAGCTTTATAAAATCCTTCAATACGTTGTATTATATACCAAGCCCAATGAGTCACAGACCTCTGCCCATGAAAGAAACCTATGATAAAAAAAATGGAGAACGAAAATAAAGATAGCTATGCAATCCTTCACATTCAATCATTCATTTCCAAAAACCTAATTTATTTAATATATTTGTGACTAAAGAACTCCATACTGAATATTGAATACCTGTCGGAATCACCCCATCGGCGAGAAGCAGAAAACAATGTAGACGGGTCCAGGTATACTGACCACCAACAGTGGCAATGCAATACCATAGTTTCTGAGCGAACCTGAGTCCGGGTCCCTCCAAGCCCGTTCTAACTGGAGATGAGAATTAATGGAGATGTAAGGCATCCCTCAGTAAGTGGTGTTTGGAGGGCGTATTTTTATTGCTTATTTATAACTATTAAGCTCCCCTTTACGTGTTTGGATAAGCCCAATTTAGTTTGCTTATTTGTGAGAGGGATGAAAATAAGCTTTAATTTCCTAGCTTAATTTGCTTATAAACAATAAGCAATAAGCAATAAGCTCCTCCAAACACCCACTAAAAAAATGAAATCATAAAGGAAGTGATTTTAATTATCATATAACTGGCTACAAAGATAAAAGTACATAAATAAAAGTAGAAGCCAGTGTTGGGACTTCTTTCATTGGAATAAAAAGGCCATGGAATTCACAAGAACTTTTTATTGGCACTAGGAATTATGCTGTACCTTTTTAAAGAATTTAAAGGTAAGCTTCTTGTCACACCCCGTCTAAAGCGAAAATACGAAGTGCGAGGGACGACTAGATCATAACACATTGATATAATAAAAAACACTAAATGCAATTCAACGACGTGTCACGATATCGCCCGACACAAATGGCGATTTGCGTCTTGGTCAATCATTTCCATGAGTACATAGTCATAACTTCATAAGAATCAAATTGTCACGTCGCAAATTTAGTATAACCGTATATGGTCAAACATTCAATCAACCAAGTCTCAAATGCAGCCTAGAAGTCTTGCTAAAGCCACTAAGTCTCAAGCTCTTTATTCTTATTACCTGAAAAGAAATGCTCATAAAGGTCAACACAAAGCTTGGTGAATTTCGCAGGTTTAGTTTGACACAGATAAGATGTTGTGTATAGTAAGTATGATAGTAGTAGGACAAATAAAATGAAATCGCACACATAAATGAAATTAATGTCGTAAGAATCCCATAACAGTTGAGCATCACAACGCTTATGGATCATATTCACCCAAAGATGGCTAACCAACCCCTGAGCTAGGTCGCAGCTCAATAGTACTATTGATATTCACCTTAGTTGGATGCATGTTGCCCTTAGTCCCGCAGTCCCAAGACTAGACTCAGCAGATAAGTTTGGTGTGGAGTTACACGTATCATTCATACTATCTTCGTACACGTAACATTAACTTTTAAATTCAATTTTACCTTTATAACTCAAAATTCTTATAAAAGTCGAGTAAAGTTATCTTGCATACCGAATTTACCGCATATTATGAACAAATTTATTTATTGCATCTTATCAACGGTTGCATTTTAACATACTGCATTTTACACCTATAAATTTGACTGCATTTTAACACTATATCTACAAATTTGTTCTACAAATTTGTTCATGAAATTAAGTAAATTCATCATACCTATCTTGGCTCTCATTTGAATTCTACCCTTCTTATCCTCCACCCACCTAAAAAGTCAAACACAATTTTGTAAATCTTAAAATAAATATCAATCGATAAAATACTTGGCAGCCACCGTCGACCACCTCCATCCTCTGCTCTCACATACATTTCTAATCAAACAATTAAACGTTAATACTTAAAGGAATTATCTGTTATAAAAACATATAAGAATAAGAATGAAATATAATAAACTTTAGATTGCCATTACACAAGAATAGAGTAAAATGTGCCTAATACGTAAATACTTAAAAGAAAGATTAGTATGATTAGTGACGCTAATCACAAAATGTCGTTAGGTTTAAGTCGACTAGATTTGATTTCTTACTGATTAACTAAGAAAATTATCATATGATAAAATTTGTACACGATATTACTAGTACTTTACTATTTCATACCAAGTCATGTTGTCTTTATGTACTTGTCAAACTACACAAGTAGTAAAATTTACCTTGATATATGAATTTAATATCAAATCTCGTACCAAATCTCGAGAATGAGATGGTAACATTTGACGATTTCATTCGAATTTCAAATATTAATTTTACGTGACCAATCTCCTTAAAAAAAGAAAATATGAGATGATTATTGCAATTAATATATGATAGTGAGCTTCGTAGGATTTTTGCCCTCAAAAAATTTTCAAAACCATGTAAAACAAGAAAAAATTTCAAAGATATTTTTGATAATTTATAAGTTTGCCCCTTAAAATTAAAAAAATAACCAAAAAATTTTTGACCCCTCAAGTTAAGATGCACAAAGTCCGGTTCGGGTCGGGTTTTGAACGAGCTTAAAAAAGATCGGGCTTTTTACGTTTGAAAAAGCCTGAGTCCAAAAAAGTCCGGGCCGGGCTTAGCCCAGGCATAAACCAAAATACTAGGCACTTTTGGGACCAAAAGCCCGGGCCGGGCTATTTCGGGCTTTTTTTTAGCCAGGTTTTTTCGGACTTTTGAACCGGGCTTGTCTTTTAGTTTATTTTTCTTCTATATTTCAAATTCTATTATGGTACAGTCGAACACGTTCTTTTAAACTAAACAAAGATCATATAATCTAACATAACAATATGTCTTCTACTCAAGCTCCTATTTAATGTTTTAGATTTAAGTCAACTTGATAAGAGAAATTAAGTGCGATAATATATATGAGTTCACATATTACATGTTAAAAGACTAAGAAAATATAGCAACTAGTGTCACGATACATATCAGTTACACAATCAAATTTATAATGGGGCTTCATCTTTAAATTCAAATAATATATAAACAATTACAAGATTGCTGAGGCTTTTTATAAAAAAAGACACGGCTTTTTTGGAAAAATATCGGGCTTTCAGGCTTTTTATCGGGCTTCGGTCTTAGCCCTGGCCGGACCGGGCTTTCATTTAACCATCTGACGTGAGAGAATTATTGGTTTTTACGATATTTTCATGTATACGATTGTCATTTAATTTGAAGTTTAAAGGCTTATAACAAATAAAAAAGTATGGAGACGTATAACAAATAAAAAAGTATAGAGTGATTAATTTTTGTCAACGTTTATACTTTAGTGATTAATTTTTTTCAAAAAATTGGCAATAGAACTGAAATTGGTTTGGGACTCGACTCCCGGTCCTAAAAAAACTGGCATATTTGAAGAAAAACTGGTACGGTTCTAAAATAAATCGGTCTTTTATTTTCTGAAAAAAAAAACACTAAACTGTTTTTTGACTGAAAACCAATTTAAACATGTCCTTGCTCACTCTATGCTGTGGCAAAAAGGTGCTACTGGTGTCATTTTTAATTTGCAATTGGTCTTTATTATGATGAGATGCAAATTCCAAACTTTTGCATTGTCGGAAGCCCAAGGGAGTTTTTGGGTTGTTCTTGGTATATTTCGTTCTTAGTTTTACCAAAAAGTGACAACTATTATTAATAAGTTTTGGGGGTTCTGTCTCCATTATCCCATAAAAACTTCTACTTACACTGGAAATGTTTGAACTAATTTTAATAACTCAAACGTACATTTATTCTCTCCGGTATGTACATACGGAACAACAGAAGTATCTCATATATATAACTCTTGAATATTGAATTCAATCATGTTTTGCCTGAAAGTTTACCAATACTGGATAACAAGTCGCGAGCTTGGTTGTTTGGGGGTATCTAGTAATGATCAAGATGTGATCAACACAATTATGTATGTGTCACCAAAATTCATCTTGAACATGTTAAACGAAAATTCAATACTAGCCTAATTATTCTTAAAGTCTATAATAGAAAAAAGCTTTCATGAAGGACTAATTTGAAGATTAAGAGAAGTTCAGGGACCATTTTTGCAATAGACTTAACCTAAGAGCATCTATCTATACATGCATGGAATCACAACAAACAAATTGGATCCGTACATATGTTTCTTCTGCTATGAAGAAAACACTTTTGAATTGATCTCCATTTCATAAAGAGATCAAAAGATTTGAACAAAACTTATATATGGTTTTCAGATAGAAATCGGGTAGAACAATAATAAATGGCGAAATCGCGTGCGGATGATAAGGAGCTCCAACGAGCCTGCGAAGGGGCTATTGAAGGCACGAAACAAAAGATTGTAATGTCGATTCGTGTTGCGAAAAGCAAAGGTGCATGGGGTAAAGGAAAAATAGGTGGCAAAGGTCAAATGGCTAAACCTAGGGTTCTTGCCATCTCTAGTAAGCTCTCCACAAATTTCTTTTATATCTATCTAATCTAATATATACAGGGTGAGGTTCAAATGAGAATGGAAAAGTGTTGAGAATAGGGGAACTAATAGGAATGCGCCACGAGTCACAAAACTCACTTTCCCCGTATTTTTAAAAACTAAATATCTCACAAACGACAAGTCGAAAAATTGTTATATTCATAGTAAGTGTGGTAGCAATACTCAAATTGTTGCCATTTTATAATGATCATTTTATATAAATGTTTGTTCCATATTAGCCATATGACTGCTTAACTATGGATGTTTATTTATAAGATCATGACATACTATATGTGGTTTATGCAGCACTACATAAAGGTGCACAAACAAAGGCATTTTTACGAGTCTTAAAGTATACTGGGAATGGTGGAGATCTTGAGGTATATAGCTGAAAGTTATTTGTTTCTGTCATATCGTACACGTTTGTATTACCTACAATGTGCACACACACATCAGAATGGTTCAGTTAATGAAATTTTACTTTGAGTTTGGGGTTCTTTCTGTCAAATACATCTGTAGTATCATCTGCCCTGTAAACTTTGAATTTTTATTTTTAATTAGTTTATCAAGCAGGACATTTTTTATGAGACCTATCTTTATTGTCATAAAACATTGCTTTTTTTTTATCTGCTGCAAGACTCGTGTGTTTGGTCATCTTTTATGATTAATGCCGTATAATAAAATTCAAAATATTATTATTTTCTGTAAAATCTCTGTTTGGTAATTTAATATATGTGTTGTTATTGCAAATATTTATAATCTACTGATTTGACAAAAGGTGCATGCTCATATAATACCTACCAACCAGGGGCGGAACTACTATAGTGGTGAGAGAGACCCGTGCCACTAGTCAATTTATCGTGCATAACTCTTGGATATACTATATGTGAAACTATATATCCTTTAATTTTTTTCTTACAACCGGTGCCGTTTTTAAAATTGTGATTTAATAAACTCAAATTAGTTTTATAACCTGTTTTATTTGATTAAAAAAGATTTGAGCAAATGTATTTTGTGAAAAAAATTATGCTACCTGTTACATGCGGTCACATTTTTAGAATCTTCCAATCTAATAAACTTAAATTCCTTCTATAATTCCCTATAGTTGATTAAAAAGGATTTGACCTCTGTGCGTTGTTGAAACCGTACATTTTTTAATTGATTTATTTTAGTTAACATTAAATGCAAAATTTGTGCAACCGGTGACATTTGATCCTGGTTCCGCCCCTGCTACCAACAGTATTTACAACTTGTGTTAAATGTGTATTTCTTTGCTATTTAGGACTGATTATTTTATAAATTATTTATGCAAATTCCTTATGTGTAGCCTGCAAATATATACAAGTTAAAACGTCTTGCGAAGGTTGAGGTCCTAACCAATGACTCCAGTGGATGCACATTCATGCTGGTAATTCTTCTTTCTAATTATTATGCGTGTAAGAAACTAATTGTTGTGTTCTTTTAGGGGGTTTGCTTTATAACGTGCTTTATTAACTAATCTGCCTACATACAGGGTTTTGATAATATTAGAAACCAGAGAGTGGCTCCTATTCAGTGGACCATGCGCAATCTTGATGACAGGTATTCGACCTTAAATATATTTATAGATAAATATTTAGTTTATAATTGTCTTCTTGCATATGTTTCATGTATAGGAATCGTCTCTTGGTCTGTATTCTTCACGTTTGCAAAGATGTACTTGGTAAACTACCAAAGGTTGTGGGTATTGATATTGTGGAGTTGGCTCTTTGGGCCAAGGTGCGTATGCATATTCTTAGTCCCATTGTTTGTGCAGCTACAAACATTTTACTGTATTAGAATGTTCTCATTTTGGTGTTACCTAAAGATTAAGCATAAGTTGTTCCTAAGGTCATCCTTTGAGTACTTTATTTTAACGGTATCCTTTTTATAGTTATTTGTTTTGCAACATATACTTGTATAGGAACATACATCGACAGGTTCTAAGCAACAGAATTTTGAAGATGGAGATGCCGGAGATGTGCTTTCAGGAGGTGCCTCTGCCGTTACAGTTGAAAATGATCTTGTGTCGCAAGCCGAAGAGGAGGACATGGAAGCTCTTCTAGGCACGTACGTATATGTTTTCCTTTAGAACAGACATTAACTTGTTTATCAAACAACATATGATAAATGTCATGCAACCTGCCTTGGCGTATAATTGCAGCTTGTATTTGTATTTTAGAGCATGTTATTTGTGCCCATAAAATTTAATATTATGTAAATGCTACTCGTACATTAGAAGAAAACTTCCTTTAATTAAATGCTCAAATGTCCAACATTTTTGTCTAGCCCTGAAACAAATTCTGTTAAACAGAGAAAAGGTGGACAGCCTTCTCTTGGTTCTTGTGTTGTTGCTATTTTTATTACTGTAATACTATTGTTATATTTGAAGATTTCTATTGTCTTATCTTATATGTCTCTAATTTGGTGGTAATGGCATTGTGCCCAGATATGTGATGGGCATTGGTGAAGCAGAACTCTTTTCTGAAAGGTTAAAACGAGAACTTCATGCTTTGGAAGCAGCAAACGTGCATGCAATTTTGGAAACCGAGCATTTGGTAGATGAGGTAAATAGCTCATATTATGGGCTTTTAACGGTCTTGTGTGGATTGCATAATAGTTTTCTGCTCATTGGTCTATCCTTGTAAGAATGCGCCTTTTATGCAATCTAAATCTATTGAACTTAATCTCATTTATGTCGCATGTACTGAATGAAATTCTGTATAACATGAGTTCCCTTATACAGTCATTACTTAATACTCTTCAATTAGCCACAACTGAATTTCTGCTAAACACTTGGTGAATCATTTTCCACGATTTTTGTTCTATGTTTCTGCAGGTGTTGCAGGGTCTTGAGTCCGCCATAAATTGTGCTGAAGATATGGATGAATGGTTGGCACTTTTTAATGTTAAGCTCAGACATATGCGAGAAGACATTGAGGCGGTATGGATGGACATTTTGCTACAATGTATTGCTGTTAGCGTTGTATTTCATGACACAAATTTATATTCAAAATCCCAAATTTCTTAAATATTATAGTCACGTCAATGTGGCCATTATTAACAAAGTCAACATGTGCTTTGTAAGTTGTATGTGACAATATTTTCCACCTTAAGGCTTTTTTTTTGTCAGTACTCTTATTATATGTCAACTCGTGGTCATAGATCGAAACACGAAACAACAAGCTGGAACAGCAGTCTATAAATTACAAAGCTTTAGTTGTGGAACTGGATAAGCTTCTTGAAAAACTTCATATTCCTCCGGAGGTATGTTATTTTTTTAACCAGTATTAACTTTTTCGATCATAAGTTTGATCATGCTATATGCATTCCAGGTTTCGGAATGTCTAGCAGAAGGCTCCTTTGATGCGTCATCCATGAGTAAATATATTGAAGCGTGTGATTGGATTCATGAAGCTTTGCGTGGTTTTGAAGCTTTGCATCCGAGCTATGCAAAAACTAGAGCTGTATCTCCCCTTTTGATTAATGTTTTTATTTTATTTTATTATTATATTATATGTGGAAAATGGTAATCCTGTATGTATATTCTTTCACAGTTTAAGGAAAAGAGGGCAGAACTTGACATAACAAAACTGAGTTTTGTACGAACATCCTGCGAGTTTCTGAGTGACTATTTCGTTAAGTTGGTGGAGTCTATGATGAGTGATAAAAGAAACTTCTCTCAGGTTTGTTTTTTAGTAATTTCTGCACTGCAGTACTGAGAATGTAGTTGTGTCAACCGGAAATTTTATTAATGCCTGAATATTGGGCAGCGCGGGAAACTAAAGAAGCCTGATCATGCTGATCTACACAATAAATGCAAGATTTATGTCCGTCTGTTGCATCACCTGAAGGTTAATTACATGGAAAATTACATAATTGATAATAAACCAGTCTTGTTTTACGACTATTATTGTAAATAACGTATACTCTTCTTACTCATCATTTATCTTCAGATTCTTGATATAAGTAGTCTGGCTCCTTTGAGGAAAGCTTATTGTAGCTCCCTTAATCAGCTTTTACGACGTGAGGTATGTTCATCGAGCTATGAAGTTTCTTTTTGTTGAAATGTAAATGCACATGCTGCATATATATCCAAAATATATATTTAAGATATCTGGTAGCATGTTCACCAGCAAAACTTAAGCAACGTATGAGATGGCCCAACATTTAATAGAAATTTAACAAATAGCACATCTTAGACTAGGCTAAAAAGCCCGAAACTTCAATAATATGGTGAATTGATTCTAATTTCAGACTCGTGAATTTGCTAATGAGCTCCGGGCTGGTACTAAACCACCAAAAGTTCAAAGTGCATGGTTTGAAGGCACCACTGCACCCAACCCAAATGTAGACACTTCCATGATTTCTGAAGCTTATTCAAAAATGCTAGCAGTATTTGTTCCGCTCCTCGTCGATGAGGTATGAAAATGAAATTTCTCTCATATGATTATTTTTAGTTTTTGGATAGAAGTTAATTTTTCCCCTTCTTTTATCGTCTATATCATTACTTTTACTGCTACTTAAAATGCAGAGTTCATTTTTATCATTCTTCATGCGCTTCGAGGTTTCTTCAACTGATGATGATGAGGATGTTAATGATGAAGATTTAGATATGGAGATTGATGAAAATGGCAATAACAAGGGTAGTTAGTTATATGCCACATGTGGGTATTTTGTTCATGTAAAATATATCTAATACCAATTTGAGTGTTGTATCTGGTTTCATGTAGGTACAGTACTGGATCTGGGGGCATTAAATGATTCACTACGTGATTTACTAGACGGGATACAAGTAATTACAATATGTTCATGGTTGATACTTCCAATTGTATAAGGGACTAGACTTGTTCTTTTGAGTTTATATAAAATTAATTATTTGTTTTCTGTGTTGACTTTCAGGAGGACTTCTATGCAATTGTGGATTGGGCACACAAGATTGATCCTTTGGTCTGCATATCAATGCACGGTGTAACAGAGAAATATATTTCTGATCTTAAAGCGGAAACAACTGGTTATGTTCGCCTTTTACTTGATGCCCTAGAAGATAGAATTACTTCACTATTTACCCGTGTAAGTAACAAATATTATGCTAAAATTTTAAGTCATCTAGAAATTGGTGTATACTCATCAGTTAAGTTATCACTAATAACATGTCTGCAGTTTGTAGATGAAGCTCGTCATCAGATAGAAAAGAACGACAAAAATGTTAAACAAACAGGCATCATGCCATTCGTACCAAGGTAATTGGTGCTGCATTTCATTTCTAATAATTTAAATTTTCAGTATTTATTAGTACCAAACACTTGTATTTACTATTTCCAATTGGGTTGAATTGCTTCTATTCAGATTTGCATTGCTTGCCACGCGTATGGAGCAGTATATCCAGGGACAATATAGGGATTTGGTTGATCAGGCATATATTAAAATTGTGAGTACTTTTATTTCTTTCTAGTCTGATAACAACTACGAATTAGATTGTATTGCCATCAAAGCTCAATTGATGGCGAATTTATGTGACAGATTGGCATAATGTTTGTGACTCTGGACAAGATCGCCCAGGCAGATGTAAAACACTCAGATATTTTTTTGTTAGAGAATTATGCTGCATTCCAGAATAGGTATTGATAATTTTTAACCTGAAGGATTACATTACTAATTTACTATAGTTTTTTTGCAAGTTTATTACTTTAATGCGTTATACCAGTTTTGTTGTTCAATGCTGATGAGAAGCATTATTGAATAAAAGTAATTCATAATCATCCGGTTAGGATCGATCTAAACCAGCCCATTATGTATATGATTCAACATGCCAACGATTAAACAACTTATTAGAAATACAAGACAGCCAATTAGAAATGTCACAAAATCCCCTATGTATCATTTATAACCCCCAAAATCCTCTACCTTTCATTTAAATAGAATTTCAAATGGATAAATTCCAAAGCTATTTAGGGCTAGATAGATCTCAACAACACTACTTCTTATATCCACTTATCTTTCAGGAGTATATTTATGTACTTGCTCATGATTATGGTTGTCTATGCAGTTTGTATGAATTGGCCAACTGTGTCCCAACTTTAGCTAAATTTTATCATCAAGCAAGTGAATCATATGAACAATCTTGCACACGTCAAATCAGCGTTGTCATATACTATGTAAGTAACATTATTTCCATATCAAAAGAACATATCTCGTTTAAGTTTGAGAATTTGTTTTCTGTTAAATATGATAATGGTGATTCTGATTTATCAATGTTTGCAGCAATTTGAGCGTCTTTTCCAGTTTGCTCGTAGAATTGAGGATTTGATGTTAACTAATGCGCCAGAAGAGGTCTTCCTAATTACATTTGCATATCCATGCGCTAATAATTAATTACCTAATGTTTAATCGATGCCAGTTTCTGATAATTACAGATACAATTTCAAGTGGGATTGTCAAAATCGGATCTTAGAAAGGTGGTAAAATCTAGTTTATCAGGGGTAAGTTGCAAGATAGAATTTTCACCATTAGTTGCCACGTGTCAATTTTTTAGATACCTTAACGAGACTACTTTCATACATAGGTGGATAAGCACATCACGGCAATGCATAAGAAACTGGTGAAGAACATGACCTCTGATGAATTGATGCCTACATTATGGGACAAATGCAAGGTATTTTGAGCTTTATTTGCTGTTACTGCATCACTTTAGTCCTTTTATCAGCTTTAGCTACTCATGTAAGTGTGATTTCTGAAAGGTTATAACAAGTATTTTTCTTTTTTTTACTTCTCACTCGTTTATATATCATATGATTGACAGAAAGAATTTTTGGGCAAGTATGATAGCTTTGCTCAACTTGCTTCAAAGGTCTACCCAAATGAAAACATTCCATCTGTAACAGAAATCAGAGACCTTTTAGCATCCATGTAGAGTTAAGAGTCTATTGGGATTCTTTAGGTAATCGATCTTGGAAGTCAAAGGTATGCGTTGACTGCAATCTCCGATGATATGACCAGGTTCACTTCGGTTTTGGCTCCTGTTCAAGATTTTGTTGTTGATATTTTGACATTCTGTCTTTTATTCCGTTGATGCCATATTGATGATCAGATCCAAACTTGTATTTTAGAAATTAAATCTTGTCTTAGTGAACTAAACTTAACTATCACTTTTTGATATAAATTTTGTCCATTACTATACATTTATGTCTTGGTCAACCGGCAACACTACACATATCATAACTCAATAGCCCCAAAGGGATATAAACTTCATCTAAAGTATAATATACATATAAAGAGCTCTGTTTTGTCGATTATTGTTTGTGTTATAGACATACATATAAAATAGTTATGGTTATATTCTACGACCAACAAAATTTACAACCATAACGGAGGATGCTACGTATAAGAAGACAAGAATCGTTGGTTCCTATATTGTTTCGGTTCTAGCTAGTATCGAATGATAGTCGCGAAAGAATGAATAAACCAGCAGAAGAAACAAATACGGCTGCTGCGAAACAAGCCAGATCTAACCCTGTAACCAAAGGTATGCTCTTAAAACTTTTCCAAAACTCCAACTTGAAGCAATAACATAAGTGCATGCCCAATTTTCGACTTTGCTTGAGAGATCGATTTCATTCCAGCCCATGATGTAATCTCCTGTAATGCAAACAATGTCATACATAATATTCTTAATTTTAAGCTCAATATATAAGATCTTTTTACTGATCATGAGAATACTTTGGTTGGGTTAGAATGTTTATAATGCTGGATCATGAAATCATGATGTACCTTGAGATGGAAAAGCTTTTGGCTTGGCATATTGGAATCAAATCGATTATTCACCTAGTTGTTAGATTCCAACCACCAACTATGATTCACCATTGAATCACAATGTAAACACAGGTATGATTATAATGAATTCGATATGAGCAAGAAAAGTTTTGATGATATATGAAGAGATATATATTAACTGAATGGGTTTGTAGGCCTGCGGCCCAAACTCGGAAAAACAGGGCTTTATTTTGACGCATTAATAGTTATTATTTACACTAATCATAGCTTGACCCAATTTACTTTTTGACCCATTTGACATTAAAGTCCAACATGGAAAAGTCCAAAAAAGTTTGATTGTGGAATTGGTAATCCGTGTCCTTTTGAAGCTCGTAATCCATCCCAAATGTAAGCATTGCAGTTCCAATTAAGAACATATCTATACACACACACACACAAAAAAAAAAACATATTTTTTGATTAATTACTGATTGTTCTAATATAATCTACTTTGAGTCATGGTAGTTAGCTAGAGATGTACGGAAGGCTTCGATTAATAGATGCATGATATGCCCATGATCTGAATGGTGGTAGATTGCATGAAAATACTGGAGGTATGATTCCATAACCAAAAATTAACACCCTACAAATTCATTCAGTAGATTCTTTTGTTAATTATTTGGTGAGAAGAAAACACTATAACAGACTAGTTGCTTGATTGCTCCCAAAACATTGCTGAATTCTTAACAAATGCAATTTATGATACCTCTAGGAAGCATAGTACTGAACCAAGGAAGGTTCCTGCTACGCTAAACATTGTAAAGAATCGAGAGTCCATGATTACCTGTAAATTTCACAAACAGTTCACAAACAATCCAAAACCGAAAACCAAAGATACTGAAGTCGACTGATTTAAACAACCCAGAAACGAAGATTGCAAATCCGTTGACGCCACAAGAACATATTTTTCTTGGTTTCTCCGTCATTCCATGTTTGTTGCAATTAATTTCAGTTTAATCTCACCATGGACAATCCGTTCTCATTCGGGCCGAAAAAGAACATCACCACGAGCAATAGCTTCACAGATCACCGGCCCTGAATCCAGCACAAGAAGGTAGGTACAACTGTTTATTCATTCATTCAGGCATTTCATCAAACAGTTTACGTTCATTTCCCAACAATGTTTTTATCATACATAGATGTGAATGTTATGATTTGTACAGTTTGTAAATATGTATGTATAGGTTGGAGTTTTCTAACAATTATTAATATCGGGTCTCACACGTTAGGATAAAGTTGAATCTTTTTACTAATTTAATATTCAAGTGTGAGGGAACACGACCGATTCAGTCATTCAGACATGGTATGATCTTCATACACGTAACACGTATCATTCATCCTATCGTCCTATTTATAATAAGGGTATAATGGAGAGTTAAAAAGATTTTTCGTAGTTTTTTTGAGAAAGTGGATAATCTTTTGGGATAAAAAAATAGTACGATGGACAATAAAAATGGCACGGAGGAGTATATGATTCTTTTCTTCCTATGTTTTTTTTTCCTTTCTCCTTCCAATCCTTTCATTTTAAATTGTATTATTTTCAAAAATAGTTAAAGTTGATGTGTTTAAATTGTAACTCCACACCAAAACCCAATAACTGATTACTTTACGTTTTTAATTTATGTGATTAATTAACTGATTTCAGTCGATGGTTCAAGTAATCTAGTGGCCAAATTTGAGTTTATACTTGTGTCGGCCTTCTAATATATTCGCACTATATGCTTGTCTTGTGATTCAATTTAAATAGAACTATGCGGGTAAATACTTATACATATAAATAACAATTTAAACATCAAATAATTTCGGCCCCCCAAGGTCGGTGGTCAAGTTCGGCCACTGCTAACAGCATTATAATTCGATATTTGATCAAGCAATAGATCGCTTGAGTGCATTGGGTGATGAAGGGGGTCCGATCTTTACTCTACGATAACTGTTATAACCCTAACTTAGTCAAGATGGGTGGTAAAGATCGGAAGGGATGAATATGGAGAGTATTTATCATGGAGATTAGGGTTCTATGGTGAGATTGGAGAAGAAGGTGGGAGCACGGGGGCTGCTAATGTGTGTATTGTGTGTTATTGGTTGTTGTAGTTGCAGCTAGTGTTTCCCCCTTTATAAGGGGGAGGGAGGTCGGCGCAACATTAAGGTCCATTCGCCTAGTGTGTAAACATAAATAATTCATGCTAACAAAATATCTCAATTGAAGTAACTGAAACTACTATGAATGAATACCTGAGAAGGAAGTGAGAATGATTTCCATCGAGATGATAATGTTCACTTGTGGAATCGTATTTATCGGAGATGATGTTGACGCTAGGGTTTCTCGCATCATATATCTATAATAATAAATTGTGTATGTATATCTATGTACGTATATGTACTACGTATTAGATCGACGGTGTACGGATGCCGGAGGTCGTGTGAGTACAAGAAGCTGTGTGATTTTGGTTGCACTTTCACGATGGAAGAGAACACTGGAGATATTTTATTTTTATTTTGTTATTTTATTATTTTATAGTTTAATTGATTCTTTATTTTAAAACCTCACATAAAATAAAAAGGCATGGAAATTGACCACGGCTTTCAATTTCAGGCTCATAAGAAAAATCCACGTCACAGCATGACAACATTTTTATTTTGTGTTGTACAAATTATTTTATAATTGTATAAATAAGTCAAAGTATTGTCGATTTTAGCTCAAACTCCAAGTCAAGTTGGAGCATTTGTTTAGTTTCGAGCCCAAAATCAACCTTGAATTATAATTTTATATATATATACATATATACTCACTGGATTTATCACATTTCACTCAAATGGTTGAACAAATATGCTTCATAATTCACTAAAATATTGATAACTAGAGACACTAATAGAAAGAATAAAGGAGTATTCTACTTGAAAAAATAATTGATAACAAACGACACTAATCGATGGATAATATTCAATTTACTCAACATCCTCTTAAGAAAAATGTCCGTTTATAATAGAAGAGGTGACCACATTTACGAAGTTCTTCCCGTCATAACCATTACAACAACGCGTTTGAAGGCAAAATTCAAAATTCAATAGTTAAACAAATGCAATAATCGCAACAATCAATCTAGAAAAATTGAACCCCTAAGGCCGTAACAATTCTTCTAATCAAATCCAACATAAATGTCATGATAAGTTTAGAATCAACTGATTGGTTAAAGAAATACAAACAAATAAATTTTAGATAAACTGAAGTTACCAATTTAGTTTAAATGGGTAAGTCAGATAGGTGTTTGTTTTAAATTGGGTATCATTATGGTAACGGAATGAGAATGAGTTTTCAAACTAACCATCCCACCTGAGTTTGAGTTATGCCTAAATTCATGGGTTTAATTCCCATACCTTTTTCTCAAAACCTATAATCCAAACACACTTTTTTAAGGATCTTTCACTAGCTGGATTCGAACTTTTTTGAGACATAAACATGGAGGTACTCATATGAAGTATACAATATTACAATCTAATGCAACTTATAAATCATGTTATAAGATATTAAAGATTAGCGAAAACCATCCTAAACATTTTGCATAACAAGTTAACCACCATTTTCTATTTCAAATTACATAAAAATGTACCAAAATCGTTTGCATATCCAAAAGAGAGCTTACTCTACTTGCTACTTCCATAGTTCCATGGAGTGTATCTTTTCATCTAATATGACCAAAATTGTAAGGTTCACTATTTCCACAACATTTTTACAATTTAAACCCCCACGTTTTCCAAAACACCACCAGACACCCTCCTAATTTCTCTATCAATCTCATCAGCTACCTTCTTCTTTCCTAATCTCTTGAACCCCCTACTCAAAACCCTACCTATATACTCATCATTCGCGGAATCGCAACTCCATCCACCGGACTTCATCATCTCGTATATCCTCAATGTCGACTCCACCCTGTCAGCCGCAAGCAACGCCTTGATAACCGTCACAAGTCCCTTACCCTCAGATGACTTCACATCCTCCACCCCAATATCGGACATCAATTGATCAACTTCATCCGTCATACCTAACAATACAAAAACATTCAAGAATATTATTACACATGCACAATGTTCATTTGTTCGCGAAGTGATATTCAAAATACAAATCGGACAACAAATCCTATGTAAAAAAAATCTCGCCCCTTAGAAGGATTACCAAAATCCAATATACGCAAAAACAGTACTCCATTATTCACCGGAAGTTTAAGATTTGTGTGCAGGTTAGTGCCTATATGGCGGTCCATATACGCGTAAACTACGTCTAATTGGCAATTGAGGCAATTTACGTGATTGCCACATAACCATATCAGCCTACATTGCAGTCCATGTCATTACCTATGCCAACATGGTAGTCCACAATTCCACATCATCATCTTTGCCTACGTGGCAGTACACATAGGCATCTTTCGGATGACCTTCTAAAATCCTCTACCTTGCAATCAATAATCATTGTTTGTTCCTTTTCAGAGCAAAAAAAAAAACTTTACATACACATTCTTGTTTTTTATGTTAATTTCTTAGCAATTTACACTATGATGAGCACAATGTAAAAGAAAAATTCTAACAACATTAAATTTACACATAACTAACAAAATCAGTAATAAACACCTAATCAAATATTCATTGATACTAAATTATTATCATGATTATTGACCATATGTAACATTATTGAACAACTTTATTATTACCTTTACTCGCCATTGTCGTAACAAGCTTCGCGTACAAATTTAGGTCAGTTTTATACCAATCTTCAGATCTAACGGCTGAAAACACCTTAACAGCTAAATCAAACTGATCTTGCCGAATAAGTTCATTAAAGGCAGCAATAAGATCAGATTTCACTAACCGAGATAACGTTTTCGAAACGGCGTCGTTATTAGTTGGATCTAAACGGTGTGAGCGTTTAAGAGATTGAACGGCTTGGATTGCTTCTATGCTTAATGTTCTGCCTTTGTAGAGCGGACCACGGTTGTCACGGGGACCGCATCGTATAGGAACATAATGGTGTGGTTTTTCGGTGGGTTGTACGGTGGCGGAACGGTGGTGCGGTGGTGGACGGAATTGTTGGTGAAGGTGGATTGAGGATATTGCCATGAGATAATTGTGTTTTTGGTGTTTTTTTTGGGATGAGATGAGATGAAACGGATTTGGGTGTTCTTGAAATTACGGTTTTGCCCCCAAGTATTAAAATGAATAAAAAAAAGTTCGTCAACAGCAGGATTCGAACCTGCGCAGGCAAAGCCCAACAGATTTCGAGTCTGTCTCCTTAACCACTCGGACATATTGACAATTGATTGAGATGATACATTAGTATATTGAACTAGACAGATAGAAACCATTGGTTTCTGCAACGTAAGCAAATGATTTTGGGCCGAATGTTTTGTCATTTGAATCCAACTGCTTTGTATTTCCTATTTTCGTAAAGATGCTTTGATAACAAATGATTTGTAAGGATGTACAATTCTGAACTCGAGTAACTCTTTGGTGATGTTAAATGAGTCAAGCATAACTCGAGTTGAGCTCAAATATTGTTTGCTTGAACCAAATACTAGCACACTATTGTTCAGCTTAACCTAATTGACCCGTAACTGCCATCGGAGATAAAACATAACCAAATTCAACCCATTTATAGATAATGTTGGCCAAAATTGCGGCTTATAAAGGAAATGAAGCAACAAAAGGAATGTGCAACTGTAAACAGTGTCATATTGGATTATTGGCCACTACAATGAAAGATCACAACAAGCAAATTTGAAGGTACCCTGTTAAAAAGAAGAAAGTGGAAGACTAATCTAAAAACCAAACTAATTGCACAGAAAAGCTGTAAAACAAGTGCATAATATCAACATACACAGGTATTCTCATTGAATGGGCCTAAAATGATTGCTTAACAACGAGTTGCGCTAGTACGCTATGATTCTTTTGCTGATATTTTCACGTATACCATTTGAGTGTACCCGTTGAAAACAGAAGGCTCGAGTTTAGATAACCCAAGCCTTTGAAACAAGCGGAACCTCCCATCTTCAACAATGGGACTGGGTGCACGGGCCGGATCATATCGTGTTTGATGAGTAAGTGACGGGCCAGCTACGGGTGGAAGTTCCCAATAAACGTCAAGTATTGATTCTACAAACCTGCTGTTTTGGAAATGCTGATTGTATGATATTGGCTTATTGGTGTGGTTAAAGTCATCCCGCATGTTTCCTCTAACTCCCCACCATGCTTCACCGGGCCCACATAGTTCTGGAGTATCCACCGCCTTTTCCCAAAACTTCTTCCTTATTGATCTTAACCTAGCTTCATCACCATCTTCAAAGCAGCTATGCCCACCTCCTATAGAAAAATATAACATCAGATTAGATGTAGCAAATTGAGGGAGTCAGGCGGGTCGGGTAATGGGTCTAAACAGGTTTGGGTTTTAACCGGGCCATGTTTAGTACTTCAATTGAACCACAAGACTTGTTTTCCAGTTAGTTTTAAAAATATGTACCATTAATAACTTGATAGATGAATATATAAAGAACATTAATATGAATCCACATATAGTTCAATAATAAGATTTAGGAGGTAGTATGCATTCAATATAGGCTATGGCTGACTTTCAACTCATTTGGGATTATAACCGGAACCAAGTCAACCCATTCGTAACTCGTAAATCACAAAACAAAATTGCTATCACAGCATCAGATTAACAACAATCACCAACAAAATCATAAGTATCTTGAAATGCAATTTGCAGAGTGGAAAATCAGGACTACTAGAGTACTACTGGATCATCAATGTGGAAATTAACAGATGATACAATCAACTAACCTTGTATATAAAACTGGTCACATATTTGTCTCAAGGAATAATGATCTCCGGTCCCCGTATCATAATTGTCCTCGAAAACAAGATTTGAGAAGCCAGCTTTTAGTGCCTGCTTTAGTCTGTAACCATAAGTATTAAAAGAGAAAATCTTACATTAATTCCCGAGTGATGTGAACTAAGTAGTGACTCAAGAAGAATTGGGTTGACCATTAACTTTTGTTATGTCAAAAACAATTTCAACTTTCTTATAATTTAGTATGTTAATATTAATTTATATATGAGTACAAAAGTTATAATTATTTCAATAATAATACAACAGTTTGAACAAAATGACTTAGAAGGCTTTATAGAATAAAAATACACTTTGAACGGCTGTCAAACCGTTTTCATACATAGGAAAATAGGCTGAAATTGGCCCTTTAGTCAATAAGATATAAGAAAAAACGAATTGACAACGTATTTCTCAAAACATCCACCTATAATGTGAACCAAAACAAAAATCAAGAGGTGTCGTAGAGGCTAATGTAGTAGTTACCTTTTTAACTCGTTTTGGTGATCATCGAAAAATATAAGAACTCGACTCAGATCAGTTACGCCATGTTTCTTCATCACAGTCCCCCAATCAACACTTCCAAAATCAACGAAGTCCTTTCCAGCAAAATATGTGCAGTTCTCATCAACATATGCCGGACCCTTTTTAAGGTACTTCTCAGGATGGCGAGGAGTAACTGAGATAATTCGTGTGTTTGGCATCGCTTGTCTCAAGACCCAGGTAGAATGCCCCTTGAAAGCCCCACTCTCAATCATTAGGTCTGGTTTCAGCCATCGTGCAATAAACCAGAGCCCAAAGCTGTGATCAAAACCCATCCCGTACATGTTATTCTTGATGGGTCGTGTTTCATATATTGGTACAAACTCTTGAAGACCTTGGAGCAAATCCTTAGATGTCCACTCGACGGTTTTTCCATGTTTCGATCTGCCTTTTAAAAAGGATATAAATTAAAAACATGTAGAAATGAGAACTTAATCACTTCAAAGTCACACTCAGTCTTCACAACCATGTTTTTAAAATACTCAACAAATTACACATAACACATTGTAATGCTAAAACGAAAACTGTTGATAGCCTGGAAAAATTCTGAGAAAGAAATTCATATGGTTCAACGAAGTCTGAGCCTCCATTAAGAGTTCTATATTAGATTCATATTAAATCCCAGGTACACTAATCATATGACCATGTAAAACTTTCTAATAAGCATTCTAACAAACATATAGCCAAACAATCACTTTAATTCAGCTCCAACAAATCGATCTATAAGCATGAGATACGTTAACACAAACATATAAATATCACATTAGTTCAGCTCTAATAAATCAATTTATATGCAATGAAATACACATTGATACTATAATAAGCATTATACAAAACATATAAGCGGATTATAACATCGATAATTCAGCTCCAATGATTCAATTTATAAGCATTAGATACACATCCTATACAACTAACTAAGCAGTCTAAGAAGCATATAACCAAACAATCACATCAACTAAATCAGATCTAATAAAAACGAATCAAATTGAGAAACCCTAGGTCATGAAATCTTACACCACGGAACACCTAGCGATCCAAAATCCGAATCGAGTCCATCGAATCCGAAAAACCGACTCCGAGCGAGACGATCGAACGAAGAAACGGAGGAAACGCACAGCAAATCACGTGACTGAATGAAATAGGACGAGATTAGGAGAATCAGTAACGTGACGAGAAAAATAGGGCAAATATAACCGGTTCGGGTAAAGTAACTAGCTATCTGATTAGTGATTGAAAGTTTTTTAGTTTTGGATTCATCTGTTTTGTGTTGGTTTTGTTCATCTTTTTCATCACTGTGAATTCCTCTCCGCATTGATCGCATTCGGTCTAACATATCTATTTCTCAGTCACACAGTCACACAGTCACAGAGTGTAGACTAATTGCTTCTTTCTATTTACACTCCCTATATTTTATATCAATATATTTATTTATTTATTTTGACAAGTTTTAATTTTTAATATAAATAAAATGATGATTAAATTTAATTGCAGTTTTTTTTTTCTTGTTTGTGACAAAATTAAAAGAGGGTGATGAATATTGAACAAAAGGGGAAAATTTTATTGTTTACTATGGATTCACGACTCTTTTCTATGAATGTAAAATGACAAGGATATCCTCAAGAGTCAAGATAATTAATAGAAAAATTAATTTGTCAAATTGTATATTTAGTCAATCAAAAGAAAATCACAATTTAGTATTTAATTTCATTATTTGTCTTTAATTTATTTATATTTAATAAAGCAACGACAATGTAATTATTGGAATAATTGTTGGAGAGCGAAAAAAAAAAGATTCTTTTTTCCTATTAATGATTAATGAGCATTTTACTAGCCAACGAACAATTAATAAAACATGGAGGACCTGAAACAACAAAATTCATCCGTTAATATATTCTTTATGGCATCGACTTTGATTACTATTTATTCGTAAAAATAATTTTTTTGTTGACATTTTGATTGGTAAATGTAATATCCGTGATGAACATTAACAATATACTATACAAATAAGACCACAAATGCGGTGTACAAATATATATTACATATAATATAATTTATGCTCTGTATTTCAACTTAATCGCTTATACTTGTAACCTTCTATTATTTCTTCAAACTATTAATTTTCTTATGTCTTCTAATTAGATATCTTCCAATTTAATGTATTTTGACTTACATTAAATGTTTGCGTTAGAACATTTACTTTCTGCACCCTCGATTTTGTATTTTAGTTCCAGACAATATTGCATAATCCTTAACTCATAAAAACGTTCTAAATTATCATATAATGGTTCTATCGATATTTATCAATAATAATTACAAATTAAGAGGTCGTGTGTATACACGGATTTTAGGACTAGTTAATAATAATAATAATAATAATAATAATAATAATAATAATAATAATAAAGAATAACAACAACAATAATAAATGGAATATATACCAACAAAAGTAGTAATGATTGTATTAAAATTATTAACGTAATATTAATTAAGAATATGATGCTAATAAAATTTAATGATCACCTTGATAATATAATTATAAAAATATGTAAATTTGAAAAGTTTTTCCTTACAATTTTTTTTTAACGGCAAAAGAAATTTTATTAAACAAAAGAAAACTAGCAAGACGCTAGATACAAATGAGGGAAGCTACAAACAACTATAAAAAGAAGAAGAACGAACTACCTAAAATGCACAAAAACTATCAAAATAGACCCAGCAAAAAGATACTAACACCCAAACATCAACTTCTAACCAAAATTGCCCCGGGATCAGTAGACCAAGTAGAGCAGTCCATATCGAGCCTTTTGGATCGAGCAACCAACAAGAGGAAAGATATTGCCTTCACATTATCAATTAAACGATCTGCTAATTTACCCGGATTTTTCCTTACAATTTATTTATAAACAACTTAATTTTAAATTGTATTCGTCACTACTAAGTGAAATAGAGCGTTTAGCCCTTGCTAAGTTGTAACACCTCAAAATTTGTAAGCTTTTAATTTTATTAAATATGTGTTATTCAAATTACTAAATTGTAGTTTGTGTTAAATACAAATATTATTGAGGTGGATTAAAAATATAAAAAAAAAAAAAATAACCAGGGGTCTAAATGTAAACTGAGTGAACCATAAGGGGTTGAAAATGACATATGATTGTAATTGAGGGTAGGAAAGTGAAAAGTACCAAATATACTCCCTCCTTGTTAATTCTGGAACCAAAAACAGAGGTGAATGTGTGTGGGTGTGAAACTGGCGACAAAAGAGACAAGAGAAGAGGAAAATCATAAATTAAGCTAGGGCTTGGATAATTGGAGGTTTCTAAGCTTTAATTCTCCATCCTTAAGGTGTGTAAAACACCCATCACCCGTTAGATTGAATTCTTTGGTGAATTTGTTATAAACCATAGAATGAGAAATTGGGAGAAAGGAGAGTTTATGGGTGTAGAATGCTTGGGGTAGTGTTGTTGAGTTATTATGAACTCATAATAATGATTTTTATGTAGAAAAGATATGAGTTCGTCATATTATGAGGATTGATGATTTGTATGTAATTATGTATGTAGAGAATTTTATGACGGTGCTGATAAGTTGTTGTTTTTGTTATATAATAACTTAATCACCTATAAGTATATGAAATTGTAAGAAATAAGTGTATGAATGGCTAATTTAGTGTTAGAGATAGACACTTGAATTCTAACTAGGAGTATGTAAATGAGTTGAAATTGAGTTCCATTGAGTTGTGAGTAACTCATGTATATGTATTGATATGTTTAGGTGATTAAAGAGTAGAGAGGGTTGTTTGATCCTAACTAATCATATTTGAAAGGTAAGTAATGGGTGATGTTGGATTAAGGTGATAACACTTGGATTAACACTTCAATTAACACTTGGATTACAAGAGTAGTCAAGTGTGTGTCATCTTCAGATTGTTAAACAAAGTGGTGTCATTGAGATACAAGAGTTTTCAATGAGCACCCTTTGATGGTGGAATTCAAGGGTGGTAATTGAGATACAAGAGTACTCAACTAACCATGTTCTTGACACCATGATATGGACTCTTTAAGTCAAATTGTATGAAATTGAGAATCCTTAATTTAATGGTTAATGTTGTCATGTTATTATTAATGTTGTTGTTATGTTCCCTTATTCACTAAGCATGTTGACTTACACCTTGTTGTTGATGTATGTAGGTGAGCCTAGTGGACCAAGTGGCAATTTAGACAAATGACCCAAAAAGGAATTGAGGTAGACTTGCTACTCTTTTGGTAGTAAATGAATTCTATTTTTAAATCATGCTTGATATGGTTGGAAAGCCCCTTTTTGGTTAGTGAAAACTTGTGTCATAGTTGTCGACTTTATGACTCAAGTTGTAATTATTGTGAAACGTTTGAATCAAAGGATGTATAGATTTTGGTTGAAATAATGAGGTCAAATTGGTTGTAAGTGTGGAAGTGTAGGTTGTAAAAGTTGGTAGTCTATAGTTGCTTATGTTTTGAGTGAAAGGTACTATTTGGGTATAAATGTTGTTTAAAAGGGTTGTGGTTTGAACTTAAAGCAAGTACTTAAATGGTTGTAGGTTTGCTTACATTTTGAGTTGAAATGTGGTTTGCTTACATTTTGAGTTGAAATGTTGTAAACAAGTCTCAATTTTGTGTGGATTGTGTCAACTTGGAATTTGTTACATTGGATGTAAAAGTGCAAGAAATTGCTATTTGTGGTTAAATTTAAAAATCTAGAGAATCTCCTTTGTAAAAAAAAATGAGGTATGTTGTACTTTGGGGTTACCCGGCAGGTGTCATGTGTACCCGGTGGTTACTGGGATTACCTGGTAGGTGTACCCAGCGGGTATGCTAAGTTCAATCGGATAGCTTCTTCTTAAATTTGATAAGAACTTTTGGTTATATCGTGTACTCGGCGGGTACCTGCGACCTTTCAAAAAATTCTTATTTTATTACATGGTTGTTTAAATGAGTTCATATCATTATATTAAAGTAGTGGGACGTTAATAAATGAGTTTTAAGTCAAGAAAAATAATAATTTTGGGGCGTTTCATAAGTGATTATATAAGGAATATGTAATTATCCGGCTTAACTTGGGCATATATGTATTCTCCCTGAACTCACAACCTCTCATTACTTGATGTCGATTTCCTTATTTTGTAAGGCGGTGAGTCATAGTGTGGTTTAAGATTGAGGAACTTGAAAGTTATTTGATACGTATATATACATTAAGCAACAAATATTTTCACATTTCAAGAACTTGAACCGTCAACTTCAAGGTTGGAAGGTCAGTTTGATATTACCAAACCAATGGCCCTTTGATGGTTATAAGATTTAAGTCAGTGGGATTATAATTAAAAATATATTTTGTAAGTAAAACTATCTTCACTATGTTCTTGAGTTGTTAATAAGGGCGAAAAGAAAGGAAATGTAATGAATTAATAAGGAAGTAGTGTTATTGAGTTTTATTATATGAAAGGAAATGTATAGAACGGAAATAAATAACATGTGGGAGTTCCATTTCATATTTCTTCTAATCATTTCCTCTCATTTTTGGGATGAAGGTGAAGGACCTCATTATTTCCTTACAATTCAAGAACACAAATAAATCATTATCACTTTCAACTTTATTTTTCTCTTTTCACTCAATATATTATTTTAAGTTTTTTTAAGAACACAAATCGATTAAGAATATATATCATTTATAGAAAATAATTTTGCTAACAAATTGTCATTTGTGAAATGACAAAAAAATAATGTTTTATACCTTAAATTGAAAAAAAAATGTCTAATTTGATGATACGTTGATAAGTTTTGAGCATAAATTAACAAACCCTAGGTCACGAAATCTTACACCATAGAACACCTAAAGATCTGAAACCTGAGTCAAGTCCATGAAATTCGAAAAACCGACAATGAGCGAGACGATCGAACGAAGACACCGAAGACACCGAAGAAACACTTAGAAAATCACGAGATTAAATGAAATACAATGAGATTATAAGAATAAGTAAGGCGATGAGAAAAACAGGGAAAATATAACCGGTTAGGGTAAAGTAATTAGTGATTGAAAGTTTTTAAGGTTTGGATCCGTCTATTTTGTGTTGGTTTTGTTCATCATCTTATTCAACGTTGTGAGTTCCTCTTCACATTGATCACATTATGTCTAGCATATCTCTTTCTCACACACGTAGTAACTCAATGTGAAGTGTGTTATATAGTGTAGACTAATTGCATCTTTCTATTTATACTCCATATATTTCATATCTATATAGTTTTAATTTATAACGTAGATAAAATGATGATTAAACTTTATTTTGGAGTTGTTGTTTATTTCGGACAAAATATAAAGATTGTGATCAATATTGAATAGAAAATGAGAAATTTTATTGTTTCTTTTGGTTACTTCATTTTTTTGACAAAATTTTATTTTATCATTTGATCACACTCTGTCCTCTCATTTATGGGATGCATGAGAATGAACTCTTTATTTCCTTCCATTTCCTTTCAAATTAAGAACACAAATAAACCATTACAATTTTCAACTTCAATTTTTTTCGCTCATTTTTTTTTAATTGCTTAAAGAATACAGATCGATTAAATATATACGTCATTTATAGAGAATAAATTTGTTGAAAAATTGTCATTTGTTAAATGACAATTAAAAAAATAAAGTTTTATTCGTTAAATTTTAAAAAGATATCTCTAATTTGATGGCAAATTGATAATTTTTGAGATTAAATTAACAACCCCCTAGGTCACGAAATCTTACACCACGGAACACCTTAGTATCTGAAATCGAGTCCATCGAATCTGAAAAACCGACTCCGAGTGAGCTCCTCGAACAGAGACACCGAAGAAACACATAGCAAACCACAAGATCGAATGTAATACGATGGGATTTAAAGAACAAGTAAGGTGATCAGAAAAAACCGGGCAAATATAACCGGTTCGGGTAAAGTAACTAGTGATCTGATTAGTGATTGAAAGTTTTTTTAGGTTGATATCCGTTTGTTTGGTGTTGGTTTTGTTCATCTTCTTTTTCATCTTCACATTGATCGCATTTTGTCTAGCATATCCTTTTCTCACTCGCACAGTCACTCAATGTGAAGTGTGTTCTATAGTGTAGACTAATTGCTTCTTTCTATTTATACTCCATATATAATATATATTTCATATCTATATGTAGTTTCTTCTATAAGTTTTACTTTTATAACGTAGATAAAATGATGATTAAACTTTACTGCAAGGTTTTTTTTTTTTGACGAAAATAAAAGAGTGATCAATATTGAATAGAAATGGGAATATATATCATTGTTTCTTTTGGTTGGTTCATATTTCCACAACCATGCTTTATTTATAGAACATTAAGCGTTAAACATTTGCATTCAAAAATATATAATTACCCCGATTAAGCTTAAGTTACGTATATAAGTAATTTTCCTTAAACTTACACCCTCTCATTACTCGATGTCGATTTCCTTTGATAAGGTGGTGAGTCATAGTGGTGGTTTGAGACTTAGGGATTTTGAAGGTATTTGATACAAATATATATATATTAATCATGAATATTTATATTTTGTCATATCCTCAAGACTTTAACCCTCAGCTCTAAAGTTGAAATGTCACATCGATACCGCTGACCAATGGACTTTGATGGTTATTAGATTTTAATCAGTGTGATTAAGAATAAAAATGTATTTGTAATACTAATAAAATATCTAATATGTTCTCGAGTTGTTAGTAGGGACGAAAGGAAAGGAAAGGAAGTGAAACTAAGTTAAAGGAATTAATAATGAAGTTTTTTTCTTGAGCTTTTTTTTTATAAAGGAAATGAAAGAATGGGAATGACGAGGAGTGGAAGTTCTTTCACATTTTTCTTTTAATCATTTCCTCTCATTTTTTGGTATGAAGTGGAATGAACTCTTTATTTCCTTTCAACTTAAACACAAATAAATAATTTATATTACTTCGCTTTTTCTTCTTTATTCTGTCTCTTCTTTTCCACTTAATTTTAAACTCAAACAAGATCTTTTATAATGATAATACACTAAAATCGAGTGGGATTATGCGCTAGAAGTCATTTATAGAGAAGAAATTTGTTAAAAAATCGGCATTTGTGAAATGACAAGTAAAAAAAGTATACCTTAACTTGAAAAAACATCCCTAATTTGATGACAAACTGATATGTTTTGAGCTTAAATTATTTAAAAAAATTTGTGTACCTTAAAAGTGAAAATCGGGCAATGAGAATAATCTTCTCTGTAACTTTTTCCTTGATTAATATCTATTTTTTTCCAAAAAATGTATAAGGTTAAATATGATGGTATTATAGTGATGAATACTACTATTGATTGTGATATATTTAACTTACAATAATAATACAGCATTTTATCTGTAATTTACTTGTAAATTATAATTTATCTTTGTAGTTATATGGTAAACATTTTATTTTCAATTAAGAGTAAGATGATTTTTTTATGTTTTCTTATTTTATTAATAACAAGAAATTATTTTCCCTTGCTTTTGTAGGGGTTAATAAATTGTTGTTTAGGTTTAGTTATATTGTATCTTTTATAGTTTTATTGGTTAGTTTTATGTAAGAAAAAATAATGACTAATCGGGTAAATCAAAAATGATCTAAAGCAACAAGAGAAAAAGAAATCAATATTCTTAAAATAGAAGACTTAAAGGGAAGCGAAAATATCATCCAATGGTGGGTTTTTTTTTAGGTTTTTGTGTGAAAAAAAGCTTTTGAAAAGGTTAAACCATTGGAGTGTAAAGCTTTTTGTGACAAAAAGTTTGTCAAAATTAAGCTTTAAACTAATGACTCAATAGAATTTTTGTGTGTGTATTTTATTAGTGTGTAAAGCTTTATCAATTGAAGCATAGATTTTTATTGTTAATAAAGGTGGTGTAAGAAAAATTGTCATAAGAACCATTTTGAATGACTTAATTCATTGTGGGTGCTTTTATTGTAAATGAGTCAGTTAATCGCGCAATCCTGCACGGAAGTCGAATAGTTTAATATCAAAAATTATCAACGCTGTGTAATTATGATATAAAGTTTTCGACAACTAATGACCTTCGACTTCACTAATACTCTCTCAATATTCAAATAAATTTAAACATCTACATGTGATCATCTTAAACACAACTATTTGAACAATAAAATAAAGTAACTACTCATGTAAATTCATGAACCCAATGATATGATGTTATATCATTCAAGCTAAAAAGAAGTCAAAAAATGTTATATGTTGAAATTTTAGAGATGGTTGTCATGGCAGTTTGGTCGGTTCGACTGTGGTTCTATTAAGAGTGTCATCCTTAGGAAATATAGTTTAATCATGTTGTTTTTATTGTTGTCAGCTTTATAATTTAAGGAAAAAAAGAAATTTAATTGTCACCAAAAAAGTATTAACAATATTTTAATGAGAAAAATATAAAATGAAATGATGAACCGAGTGTATAGAATAGTTTGAGTAATAACATATTTCCTTTCTATTTAATTTTATCTTTACGCTTAATTTAAACTTAAAAAAAGTTAATCAAACTCGTTTTATTTGGTGAAAAGATATTACCAACACTTGCTTCCAAAGTACAAACAAGGGGCCAAACATCTACGATTTGATTTTATTGATTGACTTTCTATATCTTATTTACATATTTTGGATTAATACATTTTACTTTTTTTATATTTGATTTCCATTGTAATATGTGGATTTACAAAATTGTAACAGTTTTCATGAGTAATCAACATGCAATTGATAGGGGTAAATTTGTGATTTTAATGTAAGGGGTATTTTGGGTTTTCCATCCTCTTATGGTTACGTTTTAAAGGAAAAAAAAAGAATTTAATAAAAGTGTTTTAGATAATAAGTACATGTGATGAAATTTAATTTAATATAAATAATATAAGTACATTTGGTAAAATATATATCAAACTTAGAAGTGTTCATGCCTCCATGGTACTATTAAATATTAATCGTGATAATGAGTTAATCTTTTAAAAGTCTATAAAAGTTGAATTTCAAAGATGAGTTATAGTGTAAAAATGCATGCGATGCACATATAACATTACTATAATGTCATTTTAAATATTTAAATAAATAAGTTGACGCAATGAATTTTCCGGCTCCCTTGACACATGAATTAGCCAACCAATATAATTCTTCGTTAGCATCCATAACTTGTATTATATTCATATAATAATACGACATATGAATATAAACAGCACCCTCAAGACACTTACAATTTTTTTTATAACATCTCCAAAGATTTTGTAGCTACTTGATCTCTCCGAAAATACATACTCATAAATCGTTAAATAATTATTATGATCACCTTAGCACAAATAGCTAATTAAACTAAAATAAATTAGAAACATAAGCTGCAATGATAATCTACTTATATAAGGAGCCTAAATAGTAGACAATCGAAAATGAAAAAAATATATTTTTCTTCAAGTAATATACGGAGAGGACTACCATTAAAAGAAATAAGTGTATTTTTCTATATGTTGAATTGCACCACTAAAATTTTAAAACAAGAATTGTAAGCTTAATGAAGAAAATTGTAGTGTTTTCTAACAATAAAGTAAACTACTTAAAAGTGAATAAAAGCGTGTCACGTACTTGAACAAGTTAATAGAAATAGATTAGATATATGATAATTGATTACATGATATGAAATAGATTAGATATTTTATGTTGAGTAAATGATATGAGCTTGTCTACTAGGTAGACTAAAAACATAAAAGTCCATTAAAACTCACATATGTTTATAACTCAAAAATAATGTAGAAGATTTACGGTTTTTAGTAATTCAATTGCACAATTTTTCATTTTGAAATTTATATTTAATGGAATGACTTACAATTTTTCATTGGCGCAAAAATGAAGGAAGTTGTCATTGTATACTCCCGCAGGTCGGAAGGCGGCGGGGGAAGGAGGGGGAGACACTCAAGTTGTTGTCTTTCCGTGCCTTCGCTACTCAAGAAATTTAGTAAGTGAAGTATCCGCTCCGCACTTGGCTACCCAGCGTTTTTATTTGGTAGGTAACATCGCCAAAGCGTATCATCAGATTTGACTACGAAGGAAGGAACTCGGCAGAAGATCGGTCTGCAAGAAAGGCCTACTTATCCACGGGTTCATTGACAAAACCCCCGGCACGGTGGAGGTTCCGTAGCGCGTCATGAGCACCGGGCTAAGGGGCGGTTGAGCACTCAAGCGAACCGCCCTACCTTACTACAATATAAGGACAGAAGGGAGAAGGTTGTGAAGAACCATAAGACTGGATTACCTGGGATGCCTGTGCCCATAAGAAATATTTTCTGAATGTACGTCTGTGTGAAAGTGGATATTTTAAGTGAAACGTATAGAGTATTCTAAAATAATTTTGGTTATGGGAATAGTATTGGTGTTGTTAATAATATCAAATTTAGGTGTTATTGACCAACTAATGCATAAATCTTTCTTTTATAGTTTTTATTACACATCAACTATTACATGCAAACTAATTCATGTTTTAAAACTAACGATACTCAACTTTATTGCACAAATCATTTTCAATAATTAGTTCTAAATATGACAGTGGTAAAATGAAAAATAAATGTTTTATTTGAGGGGAATAAAGTGTTATATTTTTAAAACCTTGGGGTTTAAAGTGTCAAATTTGGTCTGAAATATTTGAGGGAAGAAAAAGGAATCCATTTAACTGAAAACTGTGGCGGCAAGAACATACACTGATGCTAGCTCTATTCAGGTACTATCTTTTGAATCATCGATAATATTATATGTATTAACTCCATAATCACAAGTTGAATTAATGTTTTCAGAGTAGAACGTGCTCTGAATTTCACATTCGCGTATCAAATTTTGAAACCCGTGCCCTACTTTCAGGTTAAACGTTTCTCGAATTCTTTTCTCAGAAATTAGGTTCAATTGATGAATTGTTGATCTTAATTTACTCACTAGACAGCATATTCTTGTAATTTGAACTTAGAATTACTATTTCTGTTGTTAATTTTGATTATTTTCTACATTGAACTTAAAGTAGTATAATTAGTACGCAGTATGAAGTTAGGTTAAACTGCTGAATTACTGGTCTTGATATACTCACTAGGAAGCATCCTCCATAAGGTAGAATATGTTGTTTTCTAATATCAAACTAGGATAGCAGAATTAGTACGGGATTAGGCTAATATAACAATCATCTATATTAGTTGACCTGCTAGCAAGCGTTTTCCACGTAGTTAGATTATTAATACTGTATCCTTTCATGGAAAGGTCAAATTTCATAGAAAGCTAACATAAGATACACAATTTGGCAATGTGTGGGTCTCTACTAACTTCTTACTCATCAATAGGAGTGAGAGTTCAATCTTTGTCAAATGTCTGAGTGAAAATTTGATTTTTGACGAATATAAAGGAGCGGAAATTTGTGTTTTTCCAATAATAAAGTGAAAGTTCAATGTTTGATAAATTTAAGGAGCCAAATAATTCATTATTTTTGACCAAAAAAAAATTATTTCTCAAAATATAACTTTCACTCGTTTCTAGCGAAAAATTTAAATTTTCTCTCCTTTTGATAAGACAGACCCCATCGTCAATTTTGTATTTATTGTTACCTTCCTTGGCAATTTGCCTTTCTCAGAATCAGGAGGGTTTTGAAATGAAATTTCCAGTAGAATTCAGTATGGACTTTGGTACGATAAGGAACTGCGAGCTTTACATATGTGTTAATTTAGAGTTTACGTGTTAAGAGCTTGTTTATCCATGATTCTTTAGAGGCTGTTAACTATGCGCTTCTGATTAATGACAGAAATGCTACTCGTGTGGTGGTGTGAACTATAACTATTATATGCAAGGTAGAAAGAGTAACAAAAGAACTACGGAGATGAGAAAACAACAATCGAGTGCTCCTGTATGGAGACCAGTGTCTACACAGTCTTGTTCAGCAGATGGTGAGGATTTATATTTATTTTGTGACTCCTTAGCATATCCTATGTTACATATTTAATTTGTTTTAATGCAATGAGGGAGCTAGGAGGGACTAGAAGGTGCAGCGGGTACCATTACATCTGTCTAATTAATAGAAGACTTTTGAAAATGGGGGATAAAATCATAAATTTAAAATAATTTGCCCCCAAAAATAAAATTCTTCAAAAACTTGTATAATGTACTTTGCATGTATGACAGTTTAATTTACATTCAAATGTACTTTGCTAATTCCCTAATTCCTGTTGAAATTAAACGAACCTTGTGTTGTCGCATGCCCATTTTATGATGTGAAGTTGTTGAATGTTTAGTGAAAGATGTGGATGTCAATTCTGAGGTCGAACGTAAAGTAGAAGTCTATGATGGCACTTCTACTAAGTTATTCGATAAAGAAGACAGCGTATTGGAAGGTTCAACATCTTCTTCAGATAAACATTCAATCTCTTTGGAGGTGAAACTTTAGCTGTCTGTATTTTTCTTTTTCTTGTTTTCCTGTCGAACACGTTTCTATTCAATAAAAACTAAACACTGAAGAATAACATATTCAATTTCATTTACCTCTCACAATAAATACAAACGAACATAATGCGTGCAGACTTTATGAAGTTTCAAGTTTTCCATGATTATATGTTCAAATTAAATCTCAACCACATTTATACTTCCCTTTTTGTTATGGGCTTCTTTATCAACGTTATTTTTTCCTCCCTAATGTAAGTTGATAGAACTGAATATAAATATCAGTTGCATTCACATCCCAAAATAATATTCTGTTAATATTGTTACATTCCATTATACAAAAAGGGATATTTTGGAAATTGCTTAACTACTGAAAGCTTGGTAATTTTTGGATGGGTGATTGAAGAGGAGCTTAAGGATGATTTTTTTTAGGGACATTCTCATTGGTTTCTAAATCATGTAGGTAGGGTCTTCCTTGTTTCGCTTCATCAAAGGAAAAGGGTACAACTTTAGCACTTACATTTATTATATACCTGGATTTGTTGCAAGTATACACAGACACATATCAGCACTCGCTCATCTACATAAGTCACCACAAAATATGATACTTTTTTTGTAATCCTCCACAGGGATTCAATGCAGGCAAGTATCGAGAAAGAGATGGGTGTTAGAATAATATTTCCGTCATCAAGGAAGGAAGAAACAATAAGTATGTTAATGGCTCACTATTTTCAAGATAGGTTGTGTATGCTTTGCAAATAGTACATGTATTCTAATCTTATTGTGAAAAGTTATTTACGAGGCATATTTTTACAGTTGTTGAAGGCACTTCTCCTGATAGTGTTGCTAGAGCTTCAGAACGAATACAATTAGTAATTGACGAGGTCAGTTACCAATCGTAGATATACCTCTTGAAATTAGTGGCAAATTCGACCAAGTTACTTTAGAATGGGGCGATTTTGGGTTGTATTATTTGTATATCAAACGGGTCAAATTAAAAAAAAAATTAGCTAGAAGGGAACTGGTCAAACAGGTTGAAAGTCGCCAAAAGGAATTTTTTACAAACTCTTATATCATTTGTGTTCAAAGATTTAAGTTATTATTTAAATTATATTGCCTTTTTGATAATATTTAATGTGTTAATCATCCTTAATCCGTCCCAACCTGCCTAAACTGCCCTTCTTGCCACCTCTAATTCCATGTAAAAGTTATGTGCTTTAACTTCAAAAAATAAAAGTAAGCTTTTGTCTTACTGAACATGCTGATATGTGATTTACCCATGCATGAATATTCAACAGGCTGTTAAAAGCTCAGCCCTTGACTACTCTCACTTCATATCACTTCCTCTTGCTATACATCCTCAGTTGGTTGACAAGCTTGTCAGCTTTCAGCATTCAATATTAGGGATTAACAATGCAAACCCAGATGAGATTCTCGATAGTAGTTCCAATAAAGCACCTCAAGTTGCGGCCACGCTTAAAAATCAAGAAGATAATGAAAACGTTAAAGTGGAGGTCACTAAGATACCTCTTGTAAGTTATCCCCCTAAATCTTCAACTACCTCCACTTCAGAGCCAAAAACTTCTACGTTATCTGGTATGTGGACAAAATTACCCATGACGATATGTATTCTGTTAATCCTTTTTTTAATTTTTTGTGTTTTGGACTTGGTGTTGATTATTGATTTGTGTACTATGTACCTGTTTAGCACTGCTTTTCACGAAACATAAATATCTAGACCATGCCTAGTTTATGCAAAAAGAGCTTCACGTCTTATTTCTTAACGTGTAGAATGGGTTCTGGTCAATATTCGGTATGGGTTGGGTTGGGTCGATCCAAAGGCTAAAAAAGTTTTGGTCCAGAAACCATAAAATTTATGTATACAATTCGTTTGTAAATTATGCAACAAAAGATCTACTATATCAATAAATCTTACTTTTGAACGACTTAAGAGGTTTTTTTACATCAACAGTACACTTTGAGCTACTTTTGAACCATTTTACTAGTTTCCCATTTTGACTCGGTTCCTTTTTAGCTAATTTTTTTTCCTACTCAGCTGGCCCATTACGGACTTTAACATAATCTGAATCATCCCATTTCCTAAGTAATTGGTTCAAAATTATCACCTTTATCTGTAAGTATATTTCTCATGTGTTGCTTGCAACAGAACTGGGAATAGATAAATCAATATTCATTAAACCAAAGACATTTCACTTAACTGTGCTCATGCTGAAGTTGTGGAATAAGGAGAGAGTTGAGACTGCTGCAAGGATATTCAAGGTCAGTTCCATTTCTTAAACATTTGTGGCTGACGAACATACTTCTAATGAAGCAAATGTTTTTATTACCACTCAGGGAATTGAAGCAGAATTAATGGATGCATTAGATGGCCAACCCGTATCTATTAGACTTAAGGGACTTGTAAGAATCTTTCAACACTAGACATATACAATGTAGAAGCTGTTTGGATGTTTCTTTAAACTAGAAGTTGAAAAATGGGTGACCTGGATATTGGGTCAAGATGGGGCCTTTTCAGTACGAGTCGTGTCGACATCCAAACACCCCCATTGCCGAGTGGACTTGGGGCTTTTTGTATTTGTTATGTAGAGCATGAAGCCACTGTTCTTAGTTCATACTCGCATTTCAGGATTGCATGAGGGGTTCTCTTGCCAAGGCTCGTGTTCTCTATGCTCCTGTTGAAGTAGTAGGCGGTGAAGATAGACTATTGCAGGCTTGCAGTATCCATATACTATATGCACCTTATTCCTCTCTCTTTTTTTCCTTTTTTTTGTTAAATGCAGTAAAATATAGTTATCATAGTTTTGTTCTTTTCTGAAATTTCTTAGAAATCATCACTGATGCCTTCACGAAAGGCGGCCTTGTTCTAGACAAAGATGCAAAGCAAACATTAAAGGTATGGAATACGATTGGTAATTTTCAGTTATTGTCAACTCTTACTGCTGCAATGCATTTTTTTCATCTCAAGTTCAAGAATATTCGTTTAGTACTCTCAGCGAAAAAGTTGACACATAGTGTAGGTTAAGTCTGTCCTTAGTTATTACCATTATGTAGTTAAAGATCAATTATATAGCATCAGTGTATCAGTTTACTGGAAGTATAAAAAATAGGAAAAGAGCTACTTGTTCCACGAGATTACCCAACTTAGGTATGGGGAAGATGATCTTGATACGACCGGATGACGTTTATTAACACAAAAACACCAAGTCTGTTCTCTTTTACTTTATTTCTTTGTATAAATTTGTTCCTCAAATATAAACATACATCTAATGTGTCAAATTTCTACTGCAATGCAGTTGCATGCGACTGTGATGAATGCAAGGCACAGGAAAAGGTAAATATGTTCTAGTTCCATTAATTAAATTTCTGATTATTTTATAAAAATATCCTATGCATAAAGTCAGCGGAGTTGGCAAATTGGGTGGTTTGGGCAATGAGTCAAAACGGGTATTTTTTTTTTGGGGGGTACAGGTCGGGTTGGGTCTACGCTTTTTGTCCAAAATTTGTACTTTTTAAAAATGATATATTGTTATCTCAGGTATAGTTACAAAAGTTTTTATATTAATAAAATTTTGGAATAAGAGTGACAGAGGTTTAACCCGTTTGACTTGTTCCTTTTAGCTAATGTTGTATGTTGCACATTTGACTTGAATCAACCTGTTTAGAACTAAATGAGTCAAAATTGCTACCTCCCAAAAAATAACATGGAAATTGTATTGACCAGGAAATGGAATACAAAAAAGTTTGATACATTCGATGCTCGGGGCGTTATGGAACAGTATGGTTCAGAAGAATGGGGTGAGTATCTCATCCCTGAAGTGCATCTTTCACAAAGGTTTGTGTTTGATGAGAATGGTTACTACCATTGTTGTGCTTCTATTCCGCTCCCTAAGGAAGTGCAACCAGAGTAGTTCCTTATGTCGTTACTCGCTAGTCCAATGGGCTCTTAGACTATATTGAATAAATCTGGAGTTATGCGAGTCAGCTGATCTCAAGTACATTGTTAGAAACAAATGGTTTAGTCTGGGAATGTCTGTATATAAGTTCAGCGTTTTACCAAACCATAAAAACCAATAATCGCTTTTCTTATTTTTGTGTCATATTCGCTCCACTATATGTTTATGGCTTGTAGCATGACAATGTGTTCATCATGTGTTGTGGAACGCGACTTATGGTTTAAATTGTATCTCATTAAAAGCTTTTGACGAAGGGTGGTAATTTGTTAATCATGAGAACTACTACGCATCTCACAAAGTTCAAGATTAACATCGTTAACCATATATGTCGAACTAATGATATGTGAAATAATTCTGTGGTTATAGATTATGGTTCTTTCCTTAAATTTCAAAAGGAAAAACATAACTAAAGAAAACCGAAGAGTAGAATATTAACATCATTTAACCTATACAATGAACTAATTACTAATGATGTGTTAATTAACGAATATAACGAACTAATAACTAACGATGTGTGTAGTAATTAAGGAAAATGTGATTTAAAAAAATCAGTGCGCTAGAAGGAGGGCTTGAACCTCCGACCTTGTGGTTAACAGCCACACGCTCTAACCAACTGAGCTATTCCAGCTGGCTTGGCTTTCAATATCATATTAAATTATTAATCATCTTGACCGCATATTACGATTCAGTTTAAATATTAATTTAACATAATTCATGCTCAAGTTAATATTCCAACATCTACTATCACCTTACTTATCATCATCGTTTGCCAAACTAATAAAATACATGTTTCACAATGGAATGAGTTTAAGTATCGATAGAGATGGAATACAAAGCAGCAGAGTTACACAATGGTCGTTATAACAAGGAAAACGATGTTCTGTTATTATTGTTACTTACAGTTACAATACAAGAAACACAAATAGAATGTCAAGAAGGATTCAGTATAAATGTAACGGAAAAACATAAAAAGATGACGATATTTGAGCAAAATCTAGAGACAAAACTTGATTTCAAGATGTTGATACTAATCAAAACTTGGTATATATTGGAACCCTTAAAAATCGTAAACCAAAAATATTTCATCCTAAGAAAGTTTACCAGATGTTTACAAATCTAAACTTGTAAAAGTTCATCCTTCTATCCTTCCATCTTCGATTTTCTCTTTTGAGACCTCAGAGTTCTCTTCCTTCCCAAAACCAAGTTCTGACATATCTTGTCTTGCCATCAAATTCCTACAAACAACAAACACCGCATGACCACATCATCAAGACATTTTCTTGGTATCCTATGAAGAAAAAAAATTTATTGCATGTTTAACTTTGACCCACGTAATAAGAATTGCAGGCGTTTACAGTGAATAACCTTAAAGAGGTACGCTAAATTTAATAAGTTTTGAATGATGAATGCAATTAAAAAAAATTGTACGGGAAGAAACTCACTAACTTTGCCATTCGGCATTCAAGGTATTTCTTTGACATGTGTTTACATGTCTCGGATTTATGCCCTGAAGTTTTGAGACAGCTTATATATTCTTTCTTCTCCTGAACAGCGGAATTAACATCAATATTGCAAATCAAAAGCCTACAACGTTTTGATTTTTACAAGTACTCTAAGGAAACTAAATTCTAGAGGTGGCCAAATGGGCGGGTGGGGAGGTTATGGACCTTATGGTAATCGATCAATAGTTAAAGACTCATAAGTCATTTTTAGGTACGAGTCGGGTCGACTAAAAACACCTCAACTCCAATTTATATTTATTTTTACAAAGAGAGTAAAAAAAAAGTTAATTGTGTTGGAGTTGATTGTAAAAATATATGATTACAACAAACATGTAGTTTTTAGTAAAGCAATTTAGTAGGTTATATCAAAAAGGAAATCGTTTCGACTGACTTTAAACCCATTTGAGCCACTTGACCCGTTTCCTTCTAGTTATCACTAATTTGACTTGTTACGAATAAAACGTAACCCGAATCAACTTGTGCTTATCAATGGCTTTAGATTGCCACCTATGCTATTTTTAATATATATATATATTTTTTTTATTTTTCAAATAAATCAGCTAGAGGTTACCATGTCACATAAGTGCAGATGATCCAATGGGAACACCCCTTTTTCTGGTGGTACTGGCCGTGCTCCTCTATTCCCTCCAAATGCTCCACCTAAAAAGGTATGAATAAGCTCTCATGAAAACGATATGAGAAAAGATGTTTTGTTTTACTTTCATGAGAAAAAACAAGACTCAAATATATGCAGCAACGACTCACACAAACCAACCTTTTTTAATTTAAAACACATCAATCAGGTTTATATTTTATAATAGCAGGTTGAACCGATCAACTATTAAAAATTGTGGAGAATGAAACTGGTCAAACAAGCTAAATGGGTCCAGGTTCCCTAATGTGTATTGAAATGCTTAGTATGTCTTACATATTATCACACTATTTTTCTGAAAATTGTTACAACTGATTATCTGAGCCTGATTATTAAATATTATATAATCACTTTCAAAGTGCAGAAAACACCTCATAATACTAAACCAAAAAATAGATTAAAATCTGTCTTGATGTTGAAAAGCAACCCATTAGACTTTAGACATCCAAAGACAAAGGTAGCTTGTTTCATGGAAAGGAGGGACTGCATCTCTCTTTATTCATAAATACAAAACCACAGAGGAAATTTAGGCACAGTAATCGTACATTCATACATAGTGATCAACCAAGACTATTAGTGGAAGTCTTATTCATCATAAGTTTATTTATCTACCTTAGACAAAACGTGTGAGATGCCTCAGTTGATGTAATAAAAGAACATCAGCTTATATTTTGTATCAGGACCATATAGTTCCTCAGTATCAAAATTAAAGTCCACTTTTCACATTTAGACGGGTTCTGTATAAATAATTATTGCTACTTAAAGTTGTAGTAATTACTTTCCCATGTTTGATAAAATCGATTATCATTGTAATTTTATTAACCAAAACAAAAACAAAAATTAGTTGCTTCAAGAAAACTTTATAAAGAATAGATCTAAAACTACCTTAATTGTCTTCTCGGTGTTTGGGTAAGACTATTCGGGAGCTTTTTAAATAGGACCAACTTCAGTTTAATGCCATTTCCACTTCGTATATAAGCTGATAAGCCTTTCACAAAATCCATACCCAAACACTTAACATGACTTTCCAGCCTTTATTACATACAATAGCTAATAAGCTTTACTTGAATACCCTTAGACTTTAATCAACCAGATATCTAATAAATTAACGTATCTTTTTCTAATCATGATCATTGACATATATAGCAGTAATCACTTTAAAAGTCTTAAACACATATCCAAACAACCCCTTATCAGCAAATTAGTTTCTCCGTAAATTCTAACTTTAGAACAATTATTATTACGGTTCTAAAGAAATAGAAAAAAAAACTCTTAGACTATAAAGGGTGTTTGGCGGTGGGCTCAGACTCCATGGATTAGTCGGCCAAAGGTCGGAACTCGGAACCATGGTTAAAAAATAAATAAAAAAAATAAGGGGTGTTTGGGTAAGCTTAATGTCTTATTCTAACAAGTTATAGGCCTATTCAATCTCGAAAGCCATTAAGCTTATTTTTGACGGCATATGAGCTTATCAACTTAATCTTATGTGCTTAAGGTGGTGTTTAGGAAAGCTTATTTCCCTGACTTAGGGACTTATGGAGTTATGGAAAAGACCACAAGCTCAATTAACAGCATATGAGCTTACTACAGCTTGAACTTTTAGGCTCAGGTAAGCCGTAAGCTCCGCATTTGAAGCTCATAATCCGTTAAGCTAATCGGCTTTTTCATATTTCAATAAGCCCATAAGCATAAATATAAACCCTGCCAAACACCCCCTAAATAAGCCCAAAAGCTTAACTTGATAAACTCATAAGCCATTAAAACTAAAAATAAACTTACTGCCTTTTAGAAATTCCAGTAAGCTCATAAGCTGTTAAAACACGCTTAACGACTCCACATTTGTTTAAATATGTTCATTTTTATTTTTTATATTTATTTTATTGAGCTTAAATCCTAAATGGAACATCAAGGTCGCGTCTATAACTCGAAAAGCAGTAGGTCCAAATTGCCAAAAATGTACATTAGGCCCCTAATTATTTGACTGATAAAGTCATTGGTGATAGCATTAAGCCACATTCAAAGCACTTAACTAATCCAAGTTAGGCATTAGGCCATTAAAAATTAACAATTTTACTACCTCCACTCATTTCTTCAACAACTGATGACTATGATTTCATTAACTAAAACATTAACAATAATTCTTCAATCAGTATATATAAACCCCAACTTTTAGTATATATACATACATAAGATATGTAATACGTATATGTATGTAGAAGCAAGTTAGAAATAGAGGAGTACCTGCACTCATTGGGAAAGATTGAAGGTTGAATTAACAGATTTTAGTAATTACGGATTTACGGTTAAAGAAGCTGTTGTTGATCAAAAATGGCGATTTCATTTTGTTAATGAAAGAAAGGTGTTTGTCTTGGATTCTAATAATGATGGTGCTTTGTATTGGGCTTCGTTTCAAATTTATTTATCCGGCCCAATTAGGTCGGGTCAACTCCAATGAACCCACCAGTGAAAAACACGAAACAAATTAAGTACTATATTAATTATTGATTAGTAATTAATTAATAAATAATTAGAGCATAAGGAGTCGAGTGACAACAAATCAGCATTCAGCACCTTTAACGCAGGAAGGTCGGCATTCGCCAGTCGCCACTGCCCGCCAGGAGTCGGTGTTTGCTACTAGCCCGCCGAAAAGTCGGCGTTCGCCACTTCCCGTTAACGTTCTATCCTAGCTTTCAATTCCGGCATTTTTGATGGAATGATTGGTTCAAAGTCATTTTTGTGTGCTCATTTGAATTGCAAGTTGAACAATGAATCGATCTTCAAAAAATTGTACTATATTAAAATTCATTATTCAATTGAACACTGAGCACAAAGATAACTACTCTTTGTGCTCTTAGTTTAAACGTGTTCGGTCTCAAATGAACTTATGAATTAAGTATAATATTAGACTTCTTATAATTTTATAAAGGTAAATATAAAATTTCATTAAATTTGGTTTTTATTTCAGAACCCCACCAAATAATTAATTTCTGACCTGATATATAAAACATTTTATTGTGAACGTTATATAATTATAAAAATTACAAATTGTTAAAATAAGACTTACTAAATTTTGTTCTTTCTTTTTTCTTTTTTCTATAAAATTTTGCAGATATAATCTATTTACCCTAAAAAAAAGAATAAAATAAAAATAAAAAAGCACAAATCTTTTTGAACTACTTGTTGTAATTCAGAATTGGCTATATAACTTCATTTGAAACGTTTAAAATGACCGTTGAACGATAACGGTTGAAATGTCAAATATAATATATAATATATAATTATTTTATAATAATATTTGTGTACTAAGCTAGTCACTTTCCATGGATCATAACATCGTTTTTTAAAGTAACTCGATCGTCCTTGGTGTCGATAGATTGGTCACGTCAGTCGTTATATATATTTATATTGTACGTTGCTATGAAACCAATAAGAATAGAAGTTGTTTCTACATAATTTAAAGTAATTTATAATTTTAATTTACTCTTTACGGTATATATTTTATGTATGGTACACGGTACACATTTTATGTATGGTACACGGTACACAAGGTTTTCCCTATCTTTAAAATAAAGTAGTTGAGTAAATTTCGTGAATAGTCCTTACGATGTACATGAACTTACAAAAAAGTTTCTCAATTCTTTTTCGCGTTATCAGTCTTAACGTTTATTTTGTAAATGGTTCATTCGTCATTTAAGATGACTAAATGCTTATTTTTGTTTTGTAAATGGTCTTTCCCCTACTTGAAATGATATTTAATCATGTTCAATGACGAATGAATCATCTACAATATAAAAGTGAAATTTCGAACTGATAACACAAAGAAAAAAATTGAAGTAAAATTTTTATAAATTCATGTAAACCACGGAAATCATTTACAAAGTTTACTCCAAAATACTTTTAAATATTTGAAATTTTGTGTAGGTGTAGTTTTCCTTTTTTCTGTTAGAAACGCCCTTTAGTTAAGATAAACATATCTTCAAAATTATCACAATTACGATCCATAAAGATATTTCATATATGTTCATGAGGAAACAGAAGTAGGAAACAATCATCATTATCATATGCTCTAAATGTATATGAGATCGTCTTTCGCGTGGTTCATTTAATCTTAGGATATGTTTTTGAAACTAAGGGACAAGTATTTATGTATGAAACAAGAGCCTAACGATCGAGGGTTTGTTTGATAGTGTTACACTTTTACATACCATCCAAATAAAAAATTGTTAGTGCATTCATGGTCATACATTGTTAATGCATCTCTTTGTTTTGATATAACAAATTATGTAACATACAATTATAATGATTGATTAAATTGATTATATGTTCATAAATACTATCTACATTATTTACAACAACAACCCAAGTCAATCAAAGTCAACAATGGAAATTAAACAAGTTGAAGATATGAAGAGAAAAGACGCGGACGATCCATGGTTGGACGGTGGATCGACCATGATCCTGCTGGAAGGATTTCTGCAAACTCGACAACTCAATTGGTTAAAAGTTCGGGTCAACAACGAACATACGTACCTTAGGCATTCAAGATTCGTCATAATTAAGGTATGTGATTGTGTTTAGATTGAGCTTAATGATCACGTAAAGATGGACACGTTTTTATAACCCAATTAAGTAAACACATCTAAACTTCGTTAAATGCTTTAAAGTATAAAAAGTGTTCTATAAAATGAGAACTTGCTGGAGCTAATTGGGAACTAGTTTGTGTAACTAATTCTCTTTAGATCCCAGTTTCACAAATTAAATCTTGGTGGCCAAGTTTGGACATAAAACTCAATGGAAATACCCTTTTGTACTGTTAACCTTTGTGTAAAAGAATCTAACTGAGTGACTCAAGTCTTACATTCCTTAGGTGCTTAGAGCACGGGGTGTGGGGGGCGATTTGTCGCCGTTTTCCGACGAGAACGCCGACGGACGGCGTTCTGCCGCACCGGGACGGCGTTCCCGTCCGTTTTCCCCGTCGCCGTCCACCTCCGAACGCCGGTTTGCGCGACGTTTTTTCTTTTTTTTTTCTAACGGATAGTTTTTTTAAAAAAAAATTAAAAAATTTAAAAAAGTAGCCGTTGAACGGCAGAATTTTTTAAAAAAAAATATTTTTTTTTCCTATTTAAACACACCTCAAATACAATCTCAAATCACAATTCAAACACTATCTCAAACACTCTTTCACACACACAATCTAAACAATCAAAAATTCATCCAAAAATTCTATTTTCTTCATCTCATCTTCTTCATCATGTCGAACAACCCGAATAACCCGTACCATTTACAATCTACTTGGAACCCATTCACGAGCGAATGGCAAACCTCACAACCGCAACAAAATCAACCATCTTTCAACTCACAAATTCAAGGATTTGCCCAATACGCTTACAACCGACCGATGCAACCACCACCACAATTGTCACCCGATGAATACGCCCAATTTCAAATGTGGCGTCAAAGTCAACAACAACCTGACGTCCAATCCGTTGAAGACACCAACCCGACACCCGAATCATCCAAAAAAACCAAGGGCAAAAAACCCAAAAAAGATTCACCGGCCAAAACCAAAAAAGTCGTTCCACACCGTAACGTTTGGATACCGGAAGACGAGCTTCGTTTGGCCGAAAGTTGGATTTCGGTGTCCGAAAATTCACAACGTGGAACTGACCAAGAAGGGTCTTCGTTTTGGTATCTCGTCAAAATGGACCAAACTCAACGCGAACTGCAACAGGTGGCAAGGCATATGGAAAAGGCTTTCGGATCAACTACGGAGCGGTGAAGGGGGGGATGATTTGTTGATCCGTTGTGACACGCAATACAAGCTGGAAAACGAAAAAACTTTCACAAGTTTGTTGGCGTGGAACTTTTTGAAGGATAAACAGAAGTGGCTACATCCCGATCCGTTTGTCGTCGGTAGACGAAATGTTCCAAAACACCGCGAGACGGTCAATTTGGACTCGGATTTTGACGAACCACCGGAGCAAGAAACGCAAAACCCGAATGAGGGTTTATTTGGGGACGATCCGCATCAACGGCCGGCTGGAAAGTCAAGGAAACCGAAGTCTCAAAAAACCACTTCTTCTGGTTCGGCCGGTTCCTCCCGTGCTTCGTTTGATGAATCACTCGCAACAACATTCGAAGGCATCCGATCCGACAGGCAAGGCTACTACAAGACGAAGGATCTCGCGGCCAAACTTCGAATCTTGTCGATGCCGTCTGAGCATTTACCGGAGCAAGCAAGGTTCATCTTGGAAATGGAGAAGAGGAAGATTTGCGAGACAATGGGATGGCCATACGGAACGGGAGCGGGAGGTGGTGTTTCGGGTTCGGGATCGGAAAACTGATTTGTCTTATTTTATTTACTTTTGTATTTTAAATTTGTAGAACTTTTTAAATTATGTATTTTAATTTTAGGACTTGTAATTTTTTTTTAATTAATTAAATCTTGTTTTATTTGATTTATTTATTTTTATAATTTAATTTATACAATTATCACCATTAAAAAAACAAATAAAACAACTAATAAAAAACTCCAGAACACTTTCACCACACCACAAAATCCTCAATTACAACATTCTCCAGAACACTGTCCAGAACACTGTGGTGACAGTGTCACCACACCCCGTGCTCTTAGAAAGATGAGTTTATGAGTCAAAAAGTGTTTAAAATCAGCTTAGTGTACAAAGAGCCGTTTGTAACATTTATTAGAAAAAGTGATCAGAAGATTTACGGTGGTACCACGGTAGATCATGGGTAGTCCGTAAATTCTGACCAGATTTGAAAGTTACTTTGTTTCTCTATTTAAACAAGGGTTAAACCAAACTTTCAAACCATCCTCTTACACATAAAAATACACTTTCTAAACATCTTTTTAAGTGATTTTAAGCTCTCTAAATACTTTCGCATTAGATGAGAGATTAAAACAAGAGTTGATTAATGTAGTGAGGAATCTGTTAAAATAAACATGTTAAATGTGACGATCTTATTTGGAATTATATATGTTTTATAAGGTTTATTGCAGGTCAAAAGCTTATGTAGCCAAAGTATGAATTCAGGAAGTCACAGAAGGTGCAAAGAGCAGGTTTTACATTGTGCAGTGACTTATGAGTGACTTATGTGTATATATTCTTTTGTAAGCCAAAATATAAGGCAATTAGGTTTTCTTTTAGTTCAAAAAGTTTTATACGGTTGTTTTTCTCTCTTTTCTATATACAGATACCATACAAACCCTAATTTTGGGATATTAGATTTAGAAGAGATTGTTCATCCTTTTATGGATAATCTCTTGAGTGTGAGAGCATTTTGAGTTTGTAGTGGGGTTTTAGTCTTGTATTTGGTCATTTGATCGGTTGAGTTTATTGAAGAAGTTATTCAATATTTGGCGTGTTCTTGGTTATCTATGTTATATTAGTTAGCTTGATACTTCTTTACATGGTATTAGAGCCATCGGTGGCTTTGATTGGATTATTTTTGGTATTTTTGTGACTAGTTGTCGCTAGAGTTTCTTAAGAGGCGATTTAGGGTTCTCTGGCAGTAATCTGGTGATTCGTGATCTGATTGGGTTCGATTGGGACTAGTGGTGATTATTTTTGACGATCGATTATGGTTTCATCTTGAAACCCTAAATTCTGATTATAGATCCTAATTTCAAAAAATTAGGGTTTCAGATCTGGTGTTCATCTTCTTCTATCATGTTCTTGGCTGTTCCAGAACAGATTTGGTATCTTCTGCTGTGGTATTCTGTTAGTTTCTTATTGCACTCTGCTCGGAGTACACTGTGAGAGATTTCTAACTCACAGCTCTTAGTTTATATCTCTGTGATTATTTGCTATTTGTCATCTGTGTGCATTCCCAGTTGCATCTTGTGTGTGGATTATCTAGGGTTGACTAACTCTGATTTGGTAGAAGAGAGATCACTGTGCCCAACTCTTGATCTTGGACCTTAAGGTCTCAAGAAAACCTGATCAAGCACAATTGTCTTTAGGTATTTGGTTGTGGATATAGTAGGCATATGCTTGTGGTTGTTGTCTTTCTTTGATTGATTGTCAACTGATTAGTTTGACTTGTTGTTGTTGAATTATGTCTATATGTTAAGAATCTAAAAAAATTGGTAATAAGATATCAAACATTGCTGGTGATGAAGAAATCGGTATATCTATTACACTGATCAATAAACTTGACTTTGGAAATCCTCTGTATCTCTATGCCAGTGATACTACTGGTACTGCGATTACCTCCCCTGGGTATAGAGGAAGCTAGCTTTTTTATGGGATTTTCGTTGAAAGCTAACTTCCATTTAGCTAATAAACCAGTGGATATTGAGGTACCGCAAATTTAGTTTCAATAAAACTTCAAGGAACAGAAAATTATAATGTATGGGGTAGAGCAATGTTACTTGCTCTTGGAACTAAAAATAAACTGAGTTTTATAGATGGAACTTGTAATAAAGAAAGATTATGCTCATGATGAGGTTCTTTCTGGTCAGTGGGACATATGTAATTCAGTGGTCTTGACTTGGTTTTTTGACCTCTATTTACGATGAGTTGTATCTAGGACAAATATTTTCTAATGATTCTGCTACGGTGTGGCAAGAATTAAAGGAAACTTATGATAAAATAGATGGTTTTATCACATTTAATCTTCATCATAAAGTCAATTCTTTAACTCAAAATGGAAGCAGTGTATCTGAGTACTATCATAAACTGAATTCATTGTGGAAGCAATATGATGCACTTGTCAAACTATCTGTTTGTACATGCAATACATCAAAAGATTTTCAAACTCCAATCATTCACTTGTCAAACTATCTGTTTGTACATGCAATACATCAAAAGATTTTCAAACTCCAATCATTTGTTAAAACGTATGCAGTTTTTAATGGGACTTGATGACATATATCAACCAATAAAAAGTAATATCCTCACCAGGGAGCCCCTTACCTAGTGTCAAGGCAGCTTTTGCTTTGATATCTAGGTAGGAATCTCATAGAGGTGTTGCTTCCAGTAATGATACTAATAAATCACAGAGAATTCTGCTTCTGTGTCTAAAACCTTTAACAATAACAATGGGTACAACAACAATAGGAAGTCTACAAGAGGTCGAAATTTAAATCTGAAATGTACCAAGTGTGGAATGCTTGGGCATACTATTTACAGGTGTTATGAAATTATGGGATATCCACCTGGATATAAAAGGAAACCTTTTAATCAAGGTGCTCCTAAATTTGTTGCTAATAACAATAATTTTGTGTGTAAATCTTCTGAAAGTACTACTAATGTGTATGCTAGTTTACCTTTCACACATGAACAGGTTTTAAAGTTAATGAATCTTATAAATGAGAAACCTCGGATTAGCTCAAGTATGGCTGCCAACATGGCAAGTGATTTTTTTAATAAGAATGTGTTTTTAATACTCACTTTGATAAAAAAAAAATTGATTTTTTTAATAAGAATGTGTTTTTAATACTCACTTTGATAAAAAAAAATTTGTACAAATTCTAGTATTAACCAACATGTTTATGAAAAGGATTGGATAATTGATTCGGGAGCAAATCAACATAAGATTTGTTCTGATAAACTTTTATTAGATTAGGTTGATGTTACAAATTTAAGTTTGATTGTTGGGCATCCAAATGGAACAAAAGCACTTGTTAGGAAAATTAGTAATTTTCAATTAAATAACTCAATAAGATTGTTTGGTTTCTTGTTTGTTCCTGAATATTGTGTGAATTTCTTGTGAGTGCATAAACTTTCAAGAGATAGTAGATTATTTGTTAGTTCTAATGATGATAAGTGCTATCTTCAGGAATTGAAGCTAAACAAGTTGTCACGAATTGGTAATGAAGCTGATGGACTCTATATGTTTAACATGTGTGAGTCAGGTAGTACCAATTTGTCTAAGTGTTCATATTCTTGTTATGCATCTCAACAATTGTAACATAATAGATTGGGTCACCCTGCAGATCAAGTCTTAAGTATTTTGCAACCTAATCTAAATTTTCAGAAAAAAAAACCACACTCACACCTTGTGAGGTTTGTCGTAAAGCTAAACAAACTAGGGAATCTTTTCCTGTTAGTGATCATAAAATTGAAAGGTTAGGTGACTAGTTGCATCTTGATATATGAGGTTCTTATAGGATTCAAAGTAGGGAATCATATAAATATTTCTTAACTGTTGTGGATGACTACACAAGAGCTGTATGGATATTTTTATTGAAGTCAAAAGATGAAATTGTCATTAATATAAAACAACTGTATTATCTTTTGCTTACTTGGTTTGATGTTAAAATTAAAATTTTTAGAAGTGACAATGGAACTGAGTTTGTAAATTCAACACTTGAATCTTTTTTTAAAGAAGTTGGTGTTGTTCATCAAACCTCTTGTGTATATACTCCTTAACAGAATGGCATAGCAAAGAGGAAGCATGGGTATTTGCTGAATGTTGCTAGGTCTTTATTGTTTCAAAGTGGTTTACCACTAAATATGTGGATTGAATGTGTTATAAATGTTGCATATTTGATTAATAGGTTGCCATCTTCTATTCTTTCTGGTAAGTCACCTGAAGAGTTAGTTTATGCGCATAAGCCTAGTCTCTCCCATGTCAGGGCTTTTGGTTGTCTGTGTTTTTCAACAATTTTAAATTCTAATGATAAGTTTAGCAGCAGAGATGAAAAATGTATTTTGATTGGTTTTTCAACAGTAAAAATGCATACAAATTATACAGTCTTGACAATAAGACTGTAATTTATTCAAGGGATGTCAAATTTTATGAAACTGGTTTTCCTTTAAAAATTGGTTTGAAAAATGTTTTGAACAAAGAAAAAGATATTAATCATTTGAACCTTTTTGACTATAATGACCAAAGTCCTAAAAGTCCCAATGATAAAGGAGAGATCACAGTATTAGTATTACTTGTGATGACAGTGACTCATCAGAACTGAGTAACACTTTCTTAATTGGAAGTGATGCTCATGGTGAAGGATCTGCAACACATGATGATGAATCTATCAATTATAATCATACTTCTGAGGGCATTTTTGAAAATCAAGAGACAACAATTTTTTAAACAATCATTCAACCAACTCATGAGTCTAACACTTCTTTACTGAGAAGAACCAGTAATAGACCAGTTAAGGTGCCAAGTAAGTTTGATGATTTTGTGATTAATGGCAAAGTCAAATATGGTATAGAAAGGGTTGTTAATTACACTCATCTAAGTTAGAAAATCTTTGGTTTGTATCTAGTCTAAACAAAAGTATTGAACCTAAGTCCTATTGGAATGCTTCAAAAGATCAAAATTGGATAGATGCTATGAATAATGAGATGGAAGCTTTCAACAGAAACAACACTTAGGTTCTGGTTGATCTTCCACCTGGAAGGACACTTATAGGTTGTAAATGGATATATAAAATAAAGTATAAATCAAATGGTGAGATAGAAAGGTACAAAGCAAGATTAGTGGCTAAGGGGTATAGTCAAAGGGAAGGTCTAGACTATGAAGAGACCTTCTTTCCTATTGTCAAAATGGTAGTCTTGTTGTTATTGTTGTTCAATATAATTGGTCTTTATATCAATTAGATGTGAATAATGCTTTCTTTTATGGTGATCTTATAGAAGATGTGTATATGACCCACCTCAGGGTTATTTTTTTGAAAATGAAAATAAGGTTTGTAAACTTGTTAAGTCTTTGTATAGTTTAAAACAAGCACCTAGGCAGTTGAATGAAAAATTGACATCTGTTTTAAAAGAAAATGGTTTTATACAAAGCATGAATGATTATTCCTTGTACATTAAGTCTACTGAAAATGTGTTTCTTGCTATCTTGATCTATGCGGATGATACAATTGTTACTGGAAATGATAATTAGGAAGTGCATAAGTTTAAGCAGTTTCTGAGTTTTAAATTTATGATTAAGGATCTTGAAAAACTAAAGTATTTTTTGGGTATAGGGGTTCTAGAAACAGAAAATGGTGTTTGTTTAAAATGAAAGAAAGTATTGTCTTGAGCTTTTGAATGAGTTTGGACTTCTTGGCAATAAGCCCCTTTCTACTCCAATTGAACAAAATGTTAAAATTGCTTCTGAGGAGTCTAAGAATGACAAGTTACTTGTGAGTGTCACTAAATATCACCAACTGGTTGGAAAATTAATCTATTTAACCATGACCAAGCCTGATATTTCATATGTTGTTCAAGTGTCTAAGTAGATATATACATTCATTTTTACATTCACACTTAAATCGTGCATTTCATGTTCGTAGATATTTAAATTCATCTCCTGAGAAAGGTGTGTCTATTTGCAAAAGTGACTCTTTAAATCTAAATGCTTATGTGAATGCTGATTGGGGTAAGTGTTTAACATCTAGAAGGTCTGTAACTGATTATTGTGTGTTTCTGGGTAACTCTTTGATATCCTGAAAAAGTAAACAACAAAATATTGTATCTAGATCCTCTACAGAGTCAGAATACAGAGCATTGAGTATTGTTACATGTGAAGTTATGTGGATACTCAAAGTATTACAAGATTTGAAAGTTTCAAACTTGTTACCTGTTCATATATATTGTGATAACAATTCTGCTATACAAATAGCAGCTAACCCTGTATTTCATGAGAGAAAAAAACATCTAGAAATAGATGTTCACTTTTTTAGAGAAAAAGTAAGTGCAGGTGTAGTGAAGACATTGAAGGTACACTCTCTTGATCAAATAGCGAATATATTCACTAAAGGTTTGGGGAAAAGTCAACATTTGCTATTGTGTAAAAATATGAGAATGATTGACTTATTCTAAAGTAAGATTGAGGGGGAGTGTTAAAATAAACATGTTAAATGTGATAATCTTATTTGGAATTATATATGTTATATAAGGTTTATTTCTTGTCAAAAGCTTATGTAGCCAAAGTATGAATTTAGGAAGTCACAGAAGGTGCAAAGAGCAGGTTTTACATTGTGCAGTGACTTATGTGTAAATATTCTTTTGTAAGTCAAAATATAAGGCAATTAGGTTTTCTTTTAGTTTAAAAGGTTTTATACGGTGAAACAATTGAGAAGTAGGAAGCCTTTGGCGATTCATATCATAATAGGTGGAATATTTATGTCCCGGCACATTTTCTCTCTTTTCTATATACTGATACCATACAAACCCTAAATTTTGGGATAATTAGATTTAGAAGAGATTGTGCATCCTTTTATGGTGAATCTCTTGAGTATGAGAACATTTTAAGTCTGTAGTGAGATTTTAGTCTTGTATTTGGTCATTTGACCGGTTGGGTTTATTGAAGAAGTTATTCAGTATTTGGCGTGTTCTTGGTGATCTGTGTTATATTCGTTAGTTTGATACTTCTTTACATAATCGAGTTGTAATATTTTATATACACTACATTTGTGTTTCGTTCTTCAAGAGTGAGTGTGAGGAACTTGATTTGTATCTTCCTAAGTGTTAAAGGAAGAAGTGTGTGTGTAGATTGTCTTCCATTTGTTAGGGGAAGACTTGTTTGAGTTGTAACTTTCCTTGTTGAAAGAGAAAGTGTGTTGTGTTCCTATAAGAGTGTGAAGAAGGTGAAATGGTGAAGTTTGCTCTTCTAAGTGTGTGAAGAAGAGGTGTTAATGGTGACGTCTTCTAAAGTGAAAGATGATGAAATATTTGTGTTATGGTGCTCTTCCAAGTTATTAGAGAAGAGTTGTTGAAGCTTTCTTAGTGAAGGAGAAAGCTTATATTGGTGTTGTGGTTTAATCTTCCTAGTGATAAAGGAAGAGTTAAGTTGTGTTGTGATCTTTTAATTTGTGGTGGAAGATAGGTTAGTTTTGTGTGTGCTTTTCTTAGTGAAAAAGAAGAGTTTGTGTTGGTGACCTCCTTATTGAAAGAGGAAGTGTTGGTGTTTGTGTGCAGGCTTCTTACTGTAGAAGCAAGAATGTGAAGTCTTCCTAATTGTGATTGGAAGCAAGAGTGTTAGTAGGTGATCTTCTTTGTGGTAATGAAGAGTGGTGTCGTGTTTTTATTGAAGGAGAAACAACACCGTGAACGGCTTTCTATCCTACCGGTGAAGAAGATAGAATCTTAGTGGAAAATCTCGATCAAGTGATCGGGGAGTAGATTAAGGCGGATTAATTAACGATCCGGCCCAACCATTATAAATCTCGGTGTCATCTTTCTTTCACTAACTCTACACTGTCATCAAGCATAAGGTTTTCAAACAACTTGTTAAAAATATTTGAAAACTAGTTTTTAACTTACAAAAGATTGAAAAATCGGTTAATAACCATAGTTAGGTAATTCACCCCGTCTCACTAACTTACGAAAATGTTTAATTGACTTAAATATTTTATTAGGATAAAAAGTTGATAAATTGCAACTTCAAACGGTTCACAACTTCACACGATTTTAACTTCACATAAACACATAAGAGGTCAAATTTAAGCTGACCAAACAACTCATAATAGGCTTTCTTTAATAGTTCGTCTTAGACGAGGTTCGAATTTGAGTTTGTTCTGTATCAGAGCAAACTCATCTCCTTTGAAACTAGCATGGTGGATACTCCGTATAACATATTAACATTCTAAATTTATTTTAGATGATATTGTGTTTCCTTAGAATGTCGTTACTTCTATTATTTGACTTTGAATGTTTTTAATGATATTTTCTAATATAATATTTAGTAACGAGTTTCATTTTGAAATAACTATTAGATGAGATTACAATGACTCAAGCCCGTTTAGAATGGTCCAAGCCCGTTTGAAGGTTTTGGGTCCATTAGTATTTGGTTAAGTTTTAAATGTACTCTATAAATAATTGTTCAATAACACATTATAACCTACGATATTTCATTATTCAACAATAACGGTACATCAACCATCAATAATATATCACCACCAACCACTATTAAACATCTCTAAAAGCTATAATTGTCAAAACTATACATGTTTATGAAATTTTTAACCAATTGAATGTAGATAATAATCATACGCTATCATATCCACTTCAAACTTAATTTTAACCTATATAAGTTTAAGCTCGAACTTTACAAAAAAAATTTAAATCATCACCTGTCTGAGCTTAAACTCGAACTCGATAAAAACTCAAATCCTCATAGGCATACTCAAAATGCAAGATAAAGTAAAACGACTAAATTTAATTGTAGCATTAAACTTTAAACATTAGCCACTACCAAACAATTGAAAGATTCAACGGTGTAACGGGCAAAAGGAAATAAAACAATGGAAGTCGGTTGTCCCAACGGACATTTTTTTTGAATTAATAAAAGACAAAGTAATCATAAAAAAGATTTTTATATGAATTATTGGTACTCAAAATATATGGTGGGTGGGACTCATCAAACTCGTGCCACGTCATAACCCTTTCAATCATTTTTCGTTTTTAATGAAATTAACTTTTACTTTAGTTGTAGCATTTGTAGCCTACATCTATACGGTTAACGGCATAGCATAAATATTAAGTGTACTTGAAAACATACTTTCAGATAAAATTTAACTTTTTAACCCTCAAAATTTAGTTATATTTATAATATTAGTCCTTCAATTTACCTTCGTTACATCGTGTAATCTTATTAAATCGATGATTTCCCCTGTAGTATTGTACTATGTAGTTGTAACAGTTATCAAACGATTATGTTAAATTTCAAACTTGATCACGACTTCTTTGTTATTTTTAGCATAGAAATTTATTGTCATATTAAATTGTTCATTGATAAAACTAATCAAACTTGTCATTTGAAGTTTCATGACTTTATCTATTCATATTCAATAATTCATACATACCTCTCATTCATAAACTAATAATATAAATATAAATGTAAATGTAAATATAAATATAGGTACGTTACAATAGCATCCCGATGATCTCAATATTTTACTTAGTCACAACCACCATGATTAGTGGTGTATAGATACAAAATGATGGTGTACTACATATTTAAATACTTTTCGACAACTTTATCATTGGATAATTAAAATAGAATTTTGTTAATTACAGTTATTAGGAACTGTCATAAATAAATTTGAACGTTGTTAGACTTCGACCAATATTCATGAAGATACTAAATTAGTATTGATCCCTTTTAATAACCTAGTCAATTGAAAAATACTCACTCCATCACGGTAAGAGTGTGCATTTTACTATTCACACCGTTTTAGGGATATCCATTAACTACATTTTTCATTAATCAAATAACAACTCTACTCACTAAAGTTTTTTTTAATTAGTTAAATATCAAAGTGAACATTTATAATGGGACGACCCAGGATAGTAACCTGAACAATTTAGGTAGGATCGAGGGAGTAGTTAGATTTACTAAAAGTACAGAGAGAAAAGTATGTAAAAAAAAGTGTTTTGAAGAAAGATACAAAATTTATCCAAGTAAACAATATCCCTATAAATTACCCATATTTATTTATCAAGCAAAATAATGATACATAGGAACCTCACACACGAATCTTCCGTGCAATTATATCCGTTCCCTACATGTAACACCCCTTAAAACCTTACATTGTATTATAAAATCCATCAATGGCTACCACCCATCAAACCTCCGAACCCAATTCTTCTCCATCATCATCTTCTTCTTCATATTCCGGGTCATCTCCACCGCATTCAACGGTCACTCTGAACCCGAAAGTCCCAGTACTCAAAGAATCCAAAATGAAAAAGAGAAATCGTAAAGATGTAAGCTACAAACATCCTGTTTATAGGGGAGTTCGTATGAGAAGTTGGGGAAAATGGGTGTCGGAAATCCGACAACCTAGGAAAAAATCCCGCATTTGGCTAGGAACATTTTCAACGGCCGAGATGGCAGCCCGAGCTCATGATGTTGCGGCCTTTTCGATCAAAGGTAATGTTATTTTGTGCAAAACCCCATGAATTGAATATCATTTTTATTTATCTAAATATACTTTTCATTGATTTGATATTTACGTTGTTAGTTGTACATAAGTTACGTGCAGTAAAGTCATAATTATGACAAAATGTTACTAATTAATCATCTAAGAATACATTTTTAGATACGGTTTTCTATACAACAAAAAAAATTATATTTTAATTATATTTTTAAATATTTGAACCGATAAAGTATAATATTAATATCGGTGTTGAGACTTGAACTCATAACTAATTGATTAAAATTACATTTTATAAATTTAGTTGAAAAAACATCTAATTTATTAAAAAAAAATTGAAAACAGGTAATTCTGCGATCCTTAATTTCCCCGAACTTAAAGACACATTACCTCGTCCGGTGTCTCTTTCTCCACGTGACGTACAAGAAGCCGCTGCGAAAGCAGCCACCATGCAAACGGAGGCGCCGCCACTACAACCACCGGTAGTTGTTGATTCTAACGCAGCGGAAGAACTCGGTGAGATTATTGAGTTGCCGAGTTTAGAAGGGTGTTTGGACTCACCCGAGTCATCCACTGAGTTAGTGATGGTTGACTCGGTAGATCGGTGGGTGTATCCGTCATGGGCGGTGGCGGATATCGATGGTTTTCTTGATTATATCTCCTTTCAAGTGGCGGATAATGGTGGTAATACGTTCACGTGGGATTGCTAATTAGTTACTTTTGTTGTACTATAAGGTATACAATACACTTTTTTATTATACTGTTAATATTATAGATTTTGATAAAATTTGATTTTGTATTTATATTTTTCACCATTTTGTATATTATTATTTGTTATTTATACGTAAGTAATGTACAATTATCTATTTTACATGTATAATTAACTATTTTAATTTACATGAATCGCGGATATGACATGGTATTTTTATTTTTACTAGTAATATATAATGAGATGTATTTAAAAAGTAACTACAAGTCTACGACATATTTATAAAAAGAGGACAGAGACATATATTATATATCAATATATACATCTTTTCTAAATAATAATTTTAAATATATGTCATTAATGAGCAATTTACGTACCGCTAATTTATTAAAAAAATCCTCGTACACCCGAATTAGAATTATAATAGATCGTGCAAATTCACATGTTATTCATTTTTTTTCCTTTCACATAAACTTGTAGTTTACCACCTCTGAAAGTCATAATTATACTTAACAACACTACTTTTATTTTCAAAATATCAAAATCAAAAGTCAAGATTAAAAAACCATGTTTTTTTTTTATAAAGCATGGTTTTAAAACTTTGGTTATAATTAATGTTAATGGGCTCAATGTCGTAAAGGCTCCTTATGATGTAACGCTTGATATATGAACGTAAAACAAGTCTCCTTTATTTAAGTTTTAGAAAAGGAAAAAAGAAGGCTCCCTCTGATGTAACATCTTTAATCATGAAATTAAAACTAAAGGCTCTTTATGATGTAAACATTTAAAGGAAATAAATAAACTAAGATAAATAAGGTAACCCAAAAGCAAAACAATTTGTTGTTCTATGAAAAATGGATTTGAAAGTTACATTTCGAAATTAAAATAATCATGTTGGTTGTTTTCCTATTGTCCCACCCAACTCAATGCACAATTATTATTGTTGGTATTCAATTTAATTTTCCATAACCTACTTATACCATTAAAAAAGGTGTATCGTTACATGTTAAGAAAGTTTGTAAACCAATTTTGTTACTTCATAAAATTTTCAAAACGATACCCAAAAACGTTCTTTAATTAGAAAAATCGTTTTGAAACTTGCACATGGTATTTTTAGACCTAGAGAAAGTTTATGATAGCGTTCCACGCGAGCTAATTTGGAGGACCCTTAAAGATAAAAGTGCACCAGGGAAATACATAAGAGTTATTAAGGATATGTACGAAGGCGCGAAGACCTGCGTATGGACCTCGGTGAGAAACACAACATATTTTCCAGTCGAAATAGGTTTACACCAGATATCAACCCTTAGCCCATATCTATACGCTCTAATACTAAATGAGATGTCGCGAGAGATACAAGAGAACATCTCATGGTGCATAATATTTGCTGACGACATTGTCTGAGTGTCGGAAACGACAGATGCACTAAATAACAAGCTAGAGCTGTGGAGAGAGACTTTAGAAAGCAAAGGACTGCGAATTAGCCGAGAGAAAACAAAATACATACGCTGTGACTATTTGCTGACGACATTTTCTAGATACGTGTACATTATCATTTGTCGAAAGTCTTCCTGTAAATAGTCTCTTTACTTTTGGGTAGTTGTACAACTGTTTACAATTTACCTCCCCCGTACCCTACTTCTGGTGGAATTGTGTATTGTTGTTGTTGTTGTTTTAAAATATATATTGTTTGTATCAGACTTTCAGTTAGTATTTTAGTATCGTATGTATATATAGAGTATACGTATTTGACATCCTATTTAACATGAGTATAACGTCTATTTGAATCTTTTACTGACGTAAAATGTGACGTGACACCTCATATGGGCGCCACATCACTATAAACGTCAGTTATCTAATTAATAATAATCATGTATATATGCATGACGATGATAATAATGATGATATACATAGTATAATAATAATAATAATAATAATAATAATAATAATAATAATAATAATAATAATAATAATAATAATAATAATAACGATTGGGTTGATTATAAATTGGATACCAATTTATATCTTTTTGTCCGATATTCTTTGTTTATTTTACTAATCCTTGTTTTGAATGTAATATGATAAGATTTAGAACCAGTCTAATAACTTCATTTTCGTTAAAGTACAAATAAATACATCAACTTGTAATTGGGGTTTCCATTAATTAATGACGAAGTGTGGACATAATTAACGAAGCATACACTTTTGTGTTACATCAAAAATTAAATAAACAAATCTTCAAAGACAATCTTTATTTAAGAAAGGAAATATAGTACGTTTTATTCAAAATCAAAAGTTTTTATAAATAAACAATAACGTACTAGCACCCCAACTACCTTAAAGATAATGCATTATCACCAATTAGTTTAGTTACTCCACAACTATAACGTAAGCTTAATTTCTTATAACAATGACCCTTCAATTCGATAAACAAAGATAGTTTTTCTGTTCATGTTTTTCGAACTAACAAACTTTTTGATTCAGATGTATGTTGTCTATACGATGTACACTGTCTATATGAGTATTTGGTGATCGTTTTTTGACCATTTCCATTGGCCACCTTAAAAAGTTTAACTAGTGGAGTTCGAACCTAAGACACGTAGTGATAAATATCACGACATATTACTGTTAGACCACCACAATGGCGATTATAATGGGTTAGAGTATCTAGCTAGTTATTAAAAGGGTTAAAGCTGCAGATTGGTAACGAACTTTCACTTTTGTATCAAATTAGGTAACGAACCCATTTTATTACTAATGTAGGTAGTGAACTTTCAAATTTTATGTCGCGTTAGGTAATATGTATTACGTGGCATTATCACCAAGTTGATTTACGTGGCATTATGGTAATATGTCACGTAACACATATTACATAATTGGACACAAAATTTAAAAGTTCGCTATCTACATCTACATCTATAAAATACTAGATTATAGACCCGTGCAATACACGGTAATTTATTCGAATTATTTTAGATATTACGTGATTAAAGGATAATTGTAGTACATATTTTATAAAATAATATTGATTAAATAATTTATAGGACTTTGTTTTCGTATGTGACTCCTCTTTTCATATTATTATAATACTAGATTATAGACCCGTGTATAAACACGGAATGTCAAAAGACAACAATCTTCTTTTTACTTTTGTTGCGTCTCTTTATCTCATACTCAAGTATCGTTATTGGTAATTCTTAAACTATGTTTTAGATTTAAAACCATGTTCAATTGATAGGTTACTACATCTATTACTCAAAAATATTTACGAAGTATTCATATACTGTTTACGAAGAATTCATATACTTATTTATTTCCTTATAGCTTAATTAGCTATCAATTCCCTCTTTGAATTAAAAGTATCCGAGAATGAGAAATTAGTTCTCATAAGTCATAACACGAAACTTGAATAAGCCAACGGATAATGGTCAAAACATATAATCTTTTGTCAATTAGTCAGAATTTGAACATGTATTGAAGTATAATACGGAGTATTTTGCAACATAATGGTAAAACTATGTTAAGTAAAGCTTTCATATGCACATGGAGTCACAATTGACAAACTGATAATCAGTCAATCTAAATATTCGAATCAAACTACTATTCATTTATTTCAATGTTGAATCGTATCTAAACACGAATGCAGAATCAAACTTTCTCTCATTTATGTAAATGTTAAACTCGTAAATACATGTAGATGTCGAATAAAACTATCTTCATTTATTCGATACTTACTTAACAACTTACTTTATATTCATATTCTTTGAGATGGATGAACAAAACAATACATAGAAATGAATTAGAAATATGCTTTCATAATAATATTTATTATTATTATTATTATCAATAGATTAATTTGTTGTTTGCATTTGCTTTATTTTTTTTAATAAGTTAGTAAAATCAAATAACATGACTTTAGTCTTGGCTTTCTTTTGGCACATCAGTTAATAAAGACATGAATTAAATTATAATTAGAATCTTTAGGGGATTAAATAAATAAGAAAAGGAATTAATTATTAGATAAAGTTTTTTTCAAAAATATTCATCTGATTTACTTTGTAGAATTTTTAGGAAAATAACAAAATTTGATTGGTTAATTGGATGTTGATTCAAATACTTGAATTTGATTGGTTAATAGGTGTCAATTTTAAAAAAAAATCCATATGAGAGGTTTTTTTTATTAATATTTATTATTTAGATTAGATTTAAATATGTAGCATTTATATTTATTATTTATTAATTATTATAAAATAATAATATAATATTAATTAAATAATTTGTTAACTGAAGTTAAGAGATTGACACGTGACATTAATATTTACGTGGTAAATTCTGAACCTTTCTTTTATACTCCTTTAGTGTGTATATATATATATTGCTCCATGCTATCATCTTTTAATTATATATATATATATATATATATATATATATATATATATATATATATATATATATATATATAATTAAAAGATGATAGCATGGAGCAATCTTTACCCTTCATTAGCTTCCTTCCTTCACGATCCTACGGTTTAGATTTATTCCACTTCCAATATATGATATTTAAAAAATGTGTCCATGAGTTTCGTATAATGACATTTTTTATCCTTACATTTTTATTAACATTATACATATATACAATATGACACTTTAAATTTAAGACACAAATTGAAATATTTATTTTATCTAAAAAAATTTAAATTTAGTCGTCCGCGTTGTCGCGAGTAGTTTAATATATATGAAAATATTGAATTATCATCATAAACAAAATATTTAGTTGCATACATTATATTATATAAGTTTTATAAAGCAATTTTATAAGTTTTATAAAGCAAGATAGTATTCGAATTGAAACATTTAAATATTATGTAACGTTTATGTTTGTGTATAGTCTTTACGAGTAGATAAAATTATAAGACACGTAATATATAATGAGACTAACGCAAATAAGGTATTGTCTTTTACTCATTTTACTTTCACCTTACAAAATTCAAAAATAATTATTTATATCTAAATAGATATGTCATATGTGAATGGATGGAACGATATATAAAATATGTTTCCTAATTGTTATTTATAGTTTCTTATAACATTAGTCTCTTTATTTTCTTTGATATAATCATTTATACATTATGATTACTTAAAATTTAATTGTTACATTTATAAAGTCAAATGTCGTAACTCGCGTTGTCGCGGATCCTTCACCTAATTAGTAATAAAACATGTTCGTTACCTAACTCGATATAAAAGTGAAAGTTCGTTGTCGATCTACATCTTTGACCCTTGTTAAAATATCATTTCTTTTTGAATATCTAGCTTGTATGTTTATCTACGACTTTATAAGTATTTTAGTTAATCATTGTTTTCATTCAAAGTCATTTAAGATACAAACCAGTAACTAGAGGTCTTATAAAATACAGAGTAATACGTACATAAAGTATTGTTTGTTACAATTATATTATTAAAAGCAATGATTTAAATAGTAGATATAGTAATATTTTTATTTTATATGGAGTGACAAGACTCGGCCTCTAGAATTATCACATGAAATATTTAATACTATGATATGATGAGACCTAACTTGCCAAACTTTTAAGTGTATATGTGTGTACTAATCACATCGATAACTTAATTTAATGTAAGTGTATGTATATGTATAATGTATGTACTAATCACATTAATAACTTTATTTAATTTGCAATCTATAAATTATAAATTATATAATAATAATAATAATAAACGAAAATTCTAATTATTCGGTATCTTAAATAACTTTACAAATTAGACACAACAATCCATGAATATCGGAACAAATTTGTCATGTTTGATTGTAAAATCATGTTTGCTTTTTGTCGTGACAACATGAAAATACTTAAAGTAGACTATTCCTTGATACTTTTTTATTCTTTGTTTTATATATATTTGTTTGATAGCCCATTATGCAACATATGTTAATGTTTCATGATCCATCAACCTTTTCATCATGTGCATTTTAACAATTAATTGATTAAAACATCAAAATTCAAGAAACCCGAACTTAATACTCGTTGAGTTGTGATTCAACGTGAGTCGAGCTTGTATACGGATACAATGTATATTTTCAATGTGATGGAAATCAAATTTCATCGGGATAACGATTATTGCAAACGACCGGAAATCAGCATTTGTGATTCATGTTGAAAATAACTTCAGAAATACATTATTTCAACCCTAATATATGATCGTGTTTCAAGGATGTTACTTTAGGTTAATTCAATAGATAATTATGTATTTTGGCACAAAATCGAAAAGCACATTGTGAAAGTATTCTGAATTCGTTTTTAATTGGAATCTCATATAAACAGAATGCTCTAAATTTTGTAAGTTATTAGCGAATAAAAATAAAACTATGCACAAACAATTTGAAATGCATTTGAAATGAATATGAATCTTCTAAAATTAGTTAGAATTGGAGAGTGATATTTAAAACAAATTAATTACCAATACTACATCATAGTAGATCGAGTAAAACTACAGACCGGTTATTAAAAACCGGTCTGCAATAGTTATTTTTCGCCCAACCAAATACATAAAACCGGCCTATATGTGTTTTAACTCCAATTACCTTCAAAAACCGGTCTACATAAACCCAAAAACAGATATAGACCCCTTTACAAGACCGGTTATACGAAACCGGTCTCAACCTCATTTTTCGTCGCTTCAAATCTCAAATAATTGATTCCCAGTATCCCTCCCTCCCGTATTTACCTCCAATCTTTTCCCAAAAATTTGAAATCATATACGCAGTACTCTTTTTATCTAATATGACCACTTTATCGAAACATAGCCAGACTACATAATTGGCACATAAAAGTAAACATCATCTTCCTTTCGATCCCCAGTTTTAGTGCATCGTTCGATCTTCGAACTTTAGGTATTGTTTTACTTTTATCTATTATTTTATATTTTATGTCGTATTTACAATATCAATTTCTAATTGTAAGTATTATAGTACTTGTAACTGAAATCATTCATCGATTACTAATTAAGATACTCATCGAGCAATGACGATCTAATTACTGCGTGTTTGACTAAGTTTTCTGGCTCGCCGGCTAGCTTCTTACAAGGTATGTATATACATTTACATACAATTATTAGTTATTTTTATCTGATTTGTTGCACATGTATTCGAAAGCAGGTACCTGAATCATTTGTGTGACTAGATTTTTGAGTTTGATATGAGTTTGTTCCAGGGCATATTTGAAAAAATAATGGTAGATATCAAAACAAGATTCACTCAATTTTCTGTGATATTATTCGAATAAAGCAATGCTCTATATATAGAGCTTACAGAACACAATAAACAAACATAACTGAAAAGCCTAGTCTAAAGGAAATACCATAAAACTAGGTCATATTAGACTGACTCAACTTTAATAAAATAAACGTCCATAATGACTAAGTAAAAGACTCTCATGCAATACACGTGAGTGCATGCAATGCTTCCAACCACTGGCCAAAGCTTTATTCTTGATACTCTTCATATCTTCCCCTAAACTGAACATCTGGTAAGCTGTTCAGTTTACTCTTCCAACTTTCGAACTCCAAGCTTTCTTCTCATCTTCTCGAACACCTCCAACTTTACTGGTTTTGTCATGACATCTGCTACTTGATCTGTTGTGGGACAATATACCAACTGAATCTTCCCCTCATTAACCAAGTTCCTTAGATAGTGAAAACGCACATCTATGTGCTTAGTTCTCCTGTGTAACACGGGGTTCTTTGACAGTTTGATGGTTGAGCTATTATCACACTTGATTTCCACTGGACCCAATTCCTTTTGATTCATCTCCTTTAACAAACCCATTAGCCACATACAGTGACATGCACATGCTGTTGCTGCTAAGTATTCTGCCTCGGTTGAGGATAAAGTAACAATCTCTTGTTTACATGAACTCCAACAAATAGCTGCATTGCTCTTGATGTAAACATACCCAGAGGTGCATTTCCTGTCTTCTACATCTCGTGCATAATCGCTATCAGTGTACACCTGCAACTTTGATGTGGCATTTCGTTCATAAAATAACCCAAAATCCAACGTGCTCTTAACATACCTCAGTATTCTGTTGGCTAGTGCAACATGATCTTCTTTAGGGTCAGACATGAACCTCGAGACAAAACACACAGCATACATAAGATCAGGCCTTGTAACTGTTAAATACATGAGACTTCCAACCAAACTTTTGTATTTAGTGCTGTCTACTTTGCCTCCACTTCCTGCTCTAGTCACATTTGTTCCTGGTACAATAGGATTCTTGACCCCATTACACTCCCACATTTGAAAACGAATTAATACCTCTTTAGCATACTTCTTTTGACACATACTAATTCCATTTTCTCCTTGATTCACCTCTACACCCAGAAAATACTTCATCATGCCCAAATCTGTCATTTCAAACTCTTCCATCATTGATTTCTTAAAGTCTTCACACATTTCTTTATTGTTCCCAGTATAAATTAAATCATCCACATATAAGCTCACTATCACCATTCCTCCTTCTGTGATCTTTATGAAAAGTGTAAAGTCATACTCACTTCTTGCAAACCCTTCCTTGATAAAATACGCCTCAATTCGGTTGAACCAAGCTCTAGGTGCTTGTTTCAACCCATAGAGTGCCTTCTTCAATCTACACACTTTGGACTCTTCTCCTTCTTTAATGAAACCCTGAGGTTGACAAACGTAAACTGTTTCTTCAAGCTCACCGTTTAAGAACGCACACTTTACGTCTAATTGGTATATACTCCATCCTTTCTGTGCAGCTGTAGCAACCAAACTTCTTACCGTATCCCAGCGAGCAACAGGCGCATAGACTTCATAGTAATCTACTCCCTTTCTTTGTGAATAGCCCTTCACAACAAGCCTTGCTTTATACTTATCCACTTCCCCTTTTTCATTTAATTTTGTTTTAAAGATCCACTTTACTCCAATTGGTTTGACACCTTCTGGCTTATCTACTAGTTCCCAAGTGGAGTTCTTTTCGATTGACTCCATTTCCCTCTTCATTGCTTCCATCCATTTCTCTTCTACTACTGCTTCTTCAAAACTCGTGGGGTCATCAAACGAGCCAAACAAGGCAAGGTTTACTTCGTCATCTTCTGAGATTCCTTCACCACTTTCATAATCTCTCATCCAATTTGGTGGTACTTTATTTCTTTTTGATGTACCTTCTGTTGCTTCTTGTGACCTTGCATGTGCATTGAGATTTCCATTTACTAGAGTGGTCCCACTTATAGTCCCACTAGTATTGTTCATATCTTCAATATTTGATGAGTTTGTCGTTTGTGACATAGGCATAATAGGACTATTATTGGGCTCCATAACATGAGTTGTCCCATCTGATTGTGACACTTCAATGTTTGCGATTCACCGGATCTTACCTCTTTCGAAAAAGTCACTAAAAAATAAAGATTTTGCAATAAGTTTCGCTACAGCACCCGCTGCTCTAGCTAATTGTCCACCCTTTGGTGATTCTACCACATCTTTATCTGCAATAAATAAAGTATTCTTTCCAAGTTCCTTTTTACTCCACTCCCAACTTTCATTTTCAGAAAACACCACATCCTTACTAATTATGATTTTCTCTTGCACCGGATCATACATTCTGTATGTTTTTGACTCAGCACTAATGCCCAAAAATACACATTTATGACTCCTATCTTCCAACTTTGTTCTTAGCTGAGATGGTATATGCACGAAACCAACGCATCTAAAAATTTTAAAATAACTTACATTTGGCTTGTGTCCTGTCCAAACTTCTTCTGGAACTTTGTTTACAAGTGATGTAGTTGCACACCTGTTTAGAATATGACAAGCCCACTGTGTTGCTTCACTCCAGAAATACTTGGGCATATTTTTCTCAATAAGGAGACATCTGACCATATTCATCAAAGTCCTATTTCGTCTTTCGGCCACCCCATTCTGTTGAGGGGTGTAGGCAGTTGTCAACTGCCTTTTAATACCCGCACTCTCACAAAAATCATTGAACTCAATAGAAGTAAACTCTCCTCCCCGGTCACTTCTTAGTGCTTTTATTTTTAACCCAGTTTCATTCTCAACCTTTGCCTTAAACCTTTTAAAAACTTCAAAAATTTCACTTTTCTTTTCCAAAAAATATACCCACCCTTTTCTGGAAAAATCATCAATTAAAACCATTACATACCTCTTTCCACTTGAAGATTCTGGTTCTATGGGTCCACACAAGTCAGTGTGAATGAGTTCAAGCTTGCAAGTTGCCCTCCAGTTGCTTTTCTTTGGAATGCTTTCACGTAACTGTTTTCCAACATTACATACTTCACATACTTTGGTGGGTTCTGCAATAGTTGGTAATCCTTTAACCATTTGATTGAATTGCATGGTTCTCAAAGATTTGTGATTTACGTGTCCAAGTCTCCTGTGCCAAATATGATCATTCCCTTCATCAACTGTTTTCAAACACCTTCCATTGGTTTCATTGATACATTTAACAAAAACATCCGATTCTTTGTCATCTTTGAGCATGTAATCAAACCTCTCTGTGGATGATATACTTTGCACACCCCTTTTTTTATCACCACAGTTAGGTCCTTTTCTTGCAATTGACCAATACTTAGAAGATTGGATGTAAGCTCAGGAACATAATACACACTGCTAACAATCTGAGATACACCTTGAACTTCAAACCTGATGTCACCAATTCCCATTACGTGCAAGCGAATGTCATTTCCCAACTTGACCGTATGCCTAAAGCTTTCATCCAAGCTTATAAACCAATTACGATTTCCACTCATGTGGTTTGAACATCCGGAATCAAGAAACCAGATTCCCTTTCTTGGCTCCTTCTTTAAAGTTGCATGAGTCATTAGCAAAAGATCCTCACCTTCATCAAATTCTGCATAGTTTACTGGTTTTTCATTGCTGGTACATTCATACGCAAAGTGTCCTAGATTATGACACTTGAAACATTCGATATTGGACTTATCGAAGTCTGATCTTGTTCTACCACGTCCGCGTCCACGTCCTCTGAATGATTGACCTCTACCTCGTCCTCTACCTCTACTTCCTGATCCTCCTGATGATTCTGATTCAACCCGTAGAACCTGATCATCATTGCTACGTTTAGCAAACTTCTGTTCATGAACTAGTAAAGAACTTTGCAACTCGTCTACTGATATCTCATCAGTATCTTTAGATTCCTCGATGGAGCATACAACATAATTAAACTTCTCTGTCAATGATCGCAGAATTTTCTCCACAACTTGTACATCGGTCATTTCTTCCCCGAAATTCCTCATCTCATTTGTTGTGATCATCACTCGTCCAAAGTATTCTGTGATTCCTTCATCTTCTTTCATCTCCAACGTTTCAAAATTCCTTCTTAAGCGTTGCAATTGTGCCTTCTTCACCCTAGCATTACCTGAAAAGCCTAGTCTAAAGGAAATACCATAAAACTAGGTCATACTAGACTGACTCAACTTTAATAAAATAAACGTGCATAATAACTAAGTAAAAGACTCTCATGCAATACACGTGAGTGCATGCAATGCTTCCAACCACTGGCCAAAGCTTTATTCTTGATACTCTTCAATATTAATTAGGCGTATTGTTTGTGCAACCTTAGCTTTTTCATATATGCATTTGTGTAACCTACATCTATTACATTTTATTAAAGCTTTAATATAATATCTAAAATCATTGATGAGGAAGTGTTCTGTTTTTGTGAAATCACTTTTAGGTGTCGTATGAATGAGATTATGTGGTTTGGTTATGGTCGATGGTAATATCGTCTCACAAAGGCTTGCTGACTACATTCCACCACAACAAACTATTTTTTTCTTCTCTATTTTACACTTTTTACATGTGTTTTTGTATATAATGTGCATTGGCTACATGCCCATTAAAGGATTCTTACAAATTATCATGTTTGGACCAGGGGAATACATGCTTTCAAATGAACCTTTACCTTTTAATTTGGCTTAAGGTTTTCTAATCCTTTTTCTACTTTTATTTTTATAATTTGTTTCGAGTTTGATTGATGATGATTTCATTGTCTTAGTGGCAACAATTGTTGATTGGTTTTAATAATGTGAAACGGTGTTTTTAATGCATGACACTTAATTATTGCATCCGGTTATTGGTTTTATAGCCTCTCTTCCGCAAAATGCTGCTTGCTGCGATCGTAAAAACTGTAAGTTCTGATGAAGAACTTAATAGAAGTTCAATTCTAAACAATTTCTTGCGTGTTTTTATGTTCTTTATCTTGATATATAGCTTAGTAAAGTGCTTAAAGATTATTTTCTTCATAGTCTAACGAGTATTGTACTTATGTTATGTAGGTGAATCAATTAATAGAAGTTCTTGATTGTGAAGTTATCTAACCATAACTCAACATGGTTCTCAAAGCAATGGTGTATTAAACTTTTGTCCATGAAACCAAAACAGCAAAGAAGCTTTTTTTAATGTGTTGACTTCTCTTTAATCTATGTTTCCTTTATATTTTACCCACTTATCTTCTTTAGACTCTTTTAGGACTGCTTGTTTATTAAAGGTTTTGAAGTGGAATTATCATCCAATTGTGAAGAAAAGGCCTTATTGAGGTCAGTGAACAAGCTCCCTCAATTGTGCATTCATGTCAAACTTATTTTAGCTTCCTTGTAACATACATTGATCAACAAGTTAGCTTTAGGTATTATTTCAATCTCTTTTTACTCTTTAAATGATTAGTTGTTGGTATCTAACTTGTTCCTTAGTCATTTACGAACATTGTCATTTTTAAATGGATTGTAATCAGTTATACAACTAATAATATAGCATGTTTATGATTATATACCATAATTGTGGTTATACATGGTTATGATTTTACAGCTGCATTTGTGCTTTGGTTTTGGTCGTTCAACACCTGCATTTGTGATTTGATTTTCTGGAAAATCAAATAATAAATATACATATTTTTTTAAAAGTACTACAAAGAGACCGGTTGCAAACAAGTATAATAGATCTTATTCGGATCCCTTAATCGGTCCTTTTATTATTCAACCGGTCTTAAAAATAGTCAAATAGGCCGGTTACCAAACCGGTCCCTATGTGCAATGGCAACAAGACCCCCTCATGGAGACCGGTTCAAAAACTGGTCTCTAAGTCATTTTCAACCGGTCTTAATGATGCTTATTGTAGTAGCCTAAAGAAATAGAAATAACTCGTGTCTAATCAATACATCTATTGACATTTGTATTGCATTACCAATGAATCAAACATATGTTTAAGACACACATATGTAGTATTTATCTAAAACATATTATTAGGTGTGTACAACACACGTATATTCTGAATTTTGATACATGAAATACGTTATCTTATATAAATATCACTTTTCCATTATAATTGTACGATAATAACTAATTAGAGTTATATTAAAGGGAGACAAGACGGGTGTATTAATTAAATTTATATTAATTACTAGAACTAATCAGTTAACTATGTATTTCACATCAGATAAAAGTTCAATGTAGAATGCTAAAAAAATATAGAATGGAGGAACCAATAGGATTACTCCATTCTAATTATCTATTTTCACCTTTTTCCTAAATCTAAATATCTCACAATCCGTATATCCATAAATTATAAAAATTACACCATTAAAATCAACGTCTTTTTATCTTTAATTAGAGATCTCACATGATATAATTTCGACGAACTTTTTTTTTCTCGTTTTCTAATGGGTATGTGAAATTCGTAATAATAAATCACATGTGATTTACAATCAAATTATAAGTTTTAAATCACTATCTATAATCACATGTGAATAATCAAATTTATAAATTATAAGTTTAAAATCACAAAAAAATAATTTATTTGAAAATTTAATAAACCTTCATAAAAAATTTAGTTATAATCACATGTGATTAAATATTAAGGAAAAGTACAATAAAAGATACTATACTTATCACCTATTCCTATTTAAGGTACACAACTTTAAATTTTTTAATTTAAGGTATCGAACTTTCAATTTGTAATCAAATTAGGGACGCGAATTTCACAAACGACGAGTTTTCACCGAATTTCTTTTTTATAAGTAACATATCTACTTAATGAATTAATATTCCTCGATCAATTATAAAAAATATTGAGTATAATGGGAGATATTAAAGTTGAAAGTGGTAATGAGTTTTTGTTAAATTCTTTCTCCTAACTCAATATTTTTTAAAATTGATCGAGTAATATTAATCGATTAAATAGATATGTTACTTATAAAAAAGAAATTCGGTGACAACTCGTCATTTGTGAAATTCGTGTCCCTAATTTGATTACAAAATGAAAGTTTGATACCTTAAATTAAAAAAATTTAAAGTTGTGTACCTTAAATAAGAATAGGTGATAAGTATAGTACCTTTTATCGTACTTTTTCTAAACATTAAATTAGTAATCACATGTGAATAAAGTGTAAATAAATACGAATTTCAAATATTTTTTTAATTATACATGTAAATAAATATAAAGGTGAAATCACATGTGAATTATCAGTTATTATCACATAATTCATTTGAAAAACACATGTGATTAAACCTCATATTAATAATCACATGTGATTTTGACCGTAAACGAATGCAATTTCTAAAATCTTATTTATATTTGTTTATATGAATAATAAGTTGTAATCATGTGTGAGTTAACATCCACAATTGATGAATAGTCGTGTACCAGTTAACATCCACATGTGATTATATAAGTCATATTTTCTACGACCCAACAAAAATGAAAAAAAAAATTGTCGAAAGTATAGCTTGTAGGATCTCTAATCGAAGAGAAAAAGACGCCGATGTCGAATATGTAATTTTTATAATTTTTGGTCATGCCGATACGAGTGAAAATTGAGTTTTAAAGAAAATTGAGCAATCATATTGGTTCTGTCATTCTTCACTTTTTTAGTATTCTCCATTGAACCCACATCTTTAATATCAAGTATGAATATATCTATATTTTGATTTGTTTAAAAATAATGTTCATTTCTATAGCAATTTAATTATATTGTAATTCTATTTCGAACTTTAATCACACAATTATTCAAAACAATGTGATCCATTGGTGATGTATGTCAAAATTGGGATTTATGAACTCTAAACGAAAGTGCATGGATTAAAGTGACACTAATAAATTTCGTAGAAGTCATTAACTTTTTTAAGAACTAGTACTTACGTGTTTAGTAAGATTCACTTATAATACGTTAAAAAGTTATCAGATGCATACAAAAACGTAAGTATCCCGTTTGCTATTTAAAATGTGTACTTTTCTTTCGCATCACAAGAAAACTATACATTAACGGAGTGTTTGGGTTTGCTTGTTTTTAAGCATTTATAAGTTTAAAAAATAAGTATGTAATCCCTTACTTATTTTTAAGTACTTATTTCTTAGTAAATAAAGTTTTCATGAAGGTGTTTGGATATGATTATCTGCTGTCAAAATAAACAAATAAGCCGATAAGTACTTGTTTAAGCAATCCTAAACACCCTCTAAAAGTTTGAACTTCAATTCAATAAGTTATGAAGTTCTAGTTACAATAACGATGAAGGATCCCTTCATGAAAAAGTGATGGATCCAAATCTATTGGCTATATTATATTATTTAGATATTTCTGTAAAATTTGGTGAATAAGAGATGTATGATTAAAAACAAAGCTAAAGTGGAGATGAAAAAAATTCAAACTTCCATTAAATATGTTGCATGATGGATCTTTTTTTTTTTTTTTTTTTTTTTTTTTTTTTTTTTGTAAATGATCATAAAACAAGCATAGTGCACCCAAGAGGAAAAAGAACATGAGTAGAATTGACTTTAACGAACGTAAAGAGTAATTTGAAGGGTACTCTTAACCTCCAGTATTATATTTCAATAGTACGCAAAAAGTATCAACTTTGGGCAATTATTGGTCTACAAATCACGCACATATACTGAGTTACGAATTCGAACCTCTGACATGTCAGTTACACATAGGAAGGAAAAAAAAAGTCATCCAAAATATATTCAAGTGCATGTTTACCGTCGAAAGGACGTATTTAAAAGCATTGATTATATATATATATATATATATGTGTGTGTGTGTGTGTGTGTGTGTGTGTGTGTGTGTGTGTGTGTGATCCCATCAAAACATGTTTGATGTTTTTATTGGCTGATAGATTAGAATGACTCAAAATCTACAATCAGGCTTGGACCATTCTAATATATCAGCTAATAGTTTTATGAGTGTTAAGGATTAAATAAAAGATTTTTTTAATATTACTGTTCAGAAATAAAACTAAAAGTTCATTACGTTTTTAGACAGTAAACTTTTAAAATGGTGTTATGAACACGTGATAACTATGTTACGCAAAAGTAACTAAAATATGGTTAGTTTAATTACAAAAATTATCATTAGATATAGTAACTATAAATAGTAGCGTTGTCGATATTAAAATCTCAAAAAACGTTACACCATTATTTGTAATCAATTTAATGGGCCTGAAGCCCTGAAGTAGATTATAACCCAACTCTTACTAATGGCCCAATCACCAATGAAACAAGAGTCCACAAAGTATACGGGTCGAGTGTTTTCATGATTAAACTTTTGTCGGAATGTTTTTAACCAACATGTATTGATCTGTATTTTTAAAGATCTCCTGAGGTACTTTCATTATATTGCGATAGATAAGAACATGATCTAAACATACCACTCATATTACGAACCGATATATTAAGCAACATCTAATTAGATAGCCATATTACATCAAGAACCGCAGAAATAGCAAGCAAAACACAGTTGAAGAATGCAAACGCAATTGAAACTCCAACACGATCACAAAAGTGATGTAACGGCTTGCAGAAATTGGGTAGAGATGCATGTTTGATTCCTGTTCTGTTTAAGTTAGTCACACCTGTTGCAGCTGATCCAGCACTTACCATCACATACGCAAACACCTACATATATATAATCGTAATAGTCACTAATATGATTGCCTCATTTGTTACATACTCGAAATGTTGGCATTCTTAAGTAACTGTTGTTATACTTGATGAAACTTTTAATCGGGTTGGCAATTTATACCAACTTATTTTATGAAAGGGTCGATTCAAGTTATATTTTACTATTAACGTAAAGTAAAAAACAAGTCGAAAAGGACGTCGGAAATTGCCAAAACTGTATTTTGAATGACACAATTTCTAAATCATATGTTTCAAGAAGTTGATATCTAAAAATAATATGATTTTTAGAATTATATTAAACACAAAAAATTTATTAGAAAATAGTTTTTCTTTTCAAAGTAACGTTTTTGGTTAAACCTTACCAAGCTTGTAGTCATGGGCTACTTATTATAATCCAAATCTGTAACCCAGCCCGTTACAATCATTAACTTAGTTATTGGGCCGACTTTGGGTCAATCGCAAAAGACCATCTTACATGTAGCCTAAAGCCCTAAAAGAATGGACGCATAAGCCTAAAATGAAAATAGGTGACATCTTTATCACATTTTAAAGACCCAAACATGCTTGTGAGTTGTGACCATTTGACCCTTCTATCTTTTGAAATAATTTTTATATTGTTTTACACGTTTTGGGATTAGAAAAAAAAAAAAAAAAAAAAAAAAAAAAAATATATATATATATATATATATATATATATATATATATATATATATATAGCCAAATTCATTCATTCATAAGTAATTTGGATCAAAATTGACACCTATAGCGATTGTCATAGCATAAAACGGTACCTGGTCAGTCGCAAAAATAAGCCATGCATGGTTCCTAGACGAAAAGACTGATGATTTTCTTATCGTTTTTGATGCGGTCATCACTAGTTGAACAAGCGAGTGGACTCCAACAACCGCCGATACTCCAACCAAATACCTGTAAACCAAAATTCAAGTTTTTTCGTCAATGACAACATAAGAAAACGCATGATCACCAAATCATCATGAAATTAAGCAACTCAACCCCACACGTATTCACCCTATTATCGTTCCAAAACTTCATTCTAATCGTATGTTTAACTTTTTTGATTCATAATAATCGTATACGTTTCTAACTACTCCTTCTTAGGTAGCTAGAAATGCAAATTTAACCCATAGTTAAGTTAAAATTGCATGAAATGAACAAAACTTTCAAAATTAATTATACTAATTTCTTTTGACGGATAAAAAATCTCCAATTTATGATATTTTATATTTAAAAAACGAAAATTTACCTATTTAATAAAACTAGCAACTTTTTTTTTTTTTTTGAACAAGCAAAATATTGGTGCATGTGATCTCTAGGCAAAAATGGACAAATGTGTCATTATCAGACAAGATACCAATTTCACAATAATATAGGAATCACGGGTAGCTATAGAACTTATATAAAACCACAAAAAAAAAAAAAAAAAAAAAAAAACACTAATCCAAATTTTTGTTTGCTACCGAGTAAAATTCATGCTCGCAAATCAAAAATAATTGATGGTCAAATAAACAGTCAAAAGAATCCAAATTCTAAATTCACATTCACATGTACATTTATTATTTAAATTTATGTAACAATTTAATTTCACAATAACATTATAAAATTGTTTATGAAGTCGAATAATTTTCACTAGCATTAATTACGTAAAATAGCAATAAATTTGTATATTTATCAATAACAACAACATAAGCTTAAATAACATAATACTGTACAATTTCTATGACTAATTTTAACAAAGTTGGTTAGTGAAAAATTGGAAGTATGATACTATTTTATTACCTTTATAGTGCTTTACTATAATTAGTAAATAAGAGAGTAATCGATTATTTGACAGCCCTACCGATCAAATTCATTGTCAAACATGTCAGAGGTAAATTATGTAACTCATAGTTAAAAAGACATAGATACTTACCGAAAAGAACCTGAGAAGGACCACTTTGAGTAAAGAGGGAGATTAAATCCATATATCAAGATACTTGATTTTTCTTTAGCTGAAATCATGATGAAAACCGATATCAAGGAAGCTGCCAAGGAAACAAAGCGTAAAGCGATGTGCAACACGTCATAGTTTAGTGAAAACTTTTTGGGTGATGTGACCATGGGTCCATTCATGGTGCCGGTTTCGACCTCGGCGGCAACTTTGGTAGTGGTGGTGTGATCAGGTAGTTGTACGGTGGTTTCAAGTGGTGGTGGTTTGTGGTCATTTGTCATGTTTGTGTTGTTTTTAGTATAGTATGTGATGGAAGAAGACAATATATATTGGTGAGTTTTGATGGTCAGAGGATGAGGGAATATATGGAGGTATATATAAACATATATGTCTATATTATGTTACATTAATTTATTATTCATATGTTAAATGTTATTTTGGGTAGAAATATTATTATACAGTATTAAATATTTCGTCCAGCAAAATTGTATGGTTATAAATGTGCAATTAGCTTTAAGTTATAGATTGAATATGTATCTTTAAGAAAGTTGAGAGGTTGAAAATGTAAAATATATTTTTTTTTTTATTTCTTATTAGTGAACAGCATAAAACTTTAGTGTTGTAACCGCACACATAATTTGCCAAATAATAATATATGGGTTTGTGACAATTAAATGATACTATTGACTTCACGTAAAAACAAAATCATTTTAAGAACTACTTGTGTATATTGTTGGCCCTTTAATTATTGAAAATTAAATCACCATACTTAACAACTTAAAATACACTTAATGAAGTAAGATTTTCTACTATACTATAAAGTCTTGTTATTGACATTCCTAATAGTTGTATTTAATAAAAATATTCTTGAGATAAAAATTAAATATATATTAGCTTCACAAAAGATTAAAAACGTAAAATGATTTACTATACCTACGCTTTTGTAACACGCAATTGTTATTGACAACCCTAAAAGTTGAAATGAAAATGAATTTATGTAACAAAGTCTTTAACTATAAAATTCAACACTTTAAACACGAGGTAATATATTTCGGGGTGCAATTAGTTAACTTTATAAAACTAAAAATTGTGAAAATAGAAGGGGACAAAAGTAGAAAATGAGAGACCCGTGAATGAATAGAAGAGTGTTTGTTTTTGTTTGTATTTCATGGCACTTAATTGATACTTTTGTAGGGGTGTGCATCGTGTTGAAATCGGATCGATTAGATTACACCATTCTGAATCATACCACGAAAATATACAAATAATGGATCCAAAAACCTTATCGAACGAAACACATTCGGTTTTGGTTCATAGCCGGTTCGATTTCACTTTGAATTGGTATGAACTACAAATATGTAAATAGTTGTTTTTAGTTTGAAAAATGCTAGTTTAAGGTAACGTGGTCTTTCAAGTCTAAGAATATCAAAACGCTTACATCGGATAAAGTGTCATTGACCTAGCGCTATCGAGAGAACCTTTCTAACCAATAGGTTCGGAGTTCAAGCCTTGGGTATGAGACGATTGTAAATGTTTGTAGATGGGACAATTGTAAATATGTGTGTAAGTACTTGTTTTTATGAAATAAAATAAAAAATAAACCCTCACATTGGTTCCATTTGTTAATTAGGCCTTTTACCGAAATCTCTAAAAAATAAAAATATTGTTTTAAAATTTACATAAATTAAGCAACACATTTGTTAAGAATGCTTCATCTTATTTTTTATTTTATTTTTCATAACTGAAAACTCTCTTGGTTTTCTGTATATCCGAAAATGAAATAAACCCAATTCTTCTTTATTTGCACACACAAAATCTATTTGTTCAAAAGCTACTTAACAGTGAGTTTACCTTGGGGTTTTTTTTAAACTTTTTTCTTTTTAAGAAAGTGTCATGTTTCTTTTCTTCATCTAATTTCACACACTATTTCATTTTTCATTTATACCACAGAAAATAAATAAATAAAAATCTCATTTATATAAACAGAACAAATTTTGCATATAGTATAAAATTAAATTAATAAAAATCTTTTTTTAATGTTGTAAAAGTTCATTGACATACAAAAACTTCAAAATCATTTTTGGAAATAGTTGTCAATATTAGCGGTAACTTTAAATTTATAAATAGCTAATAATTATGTATCAATTTAGTACGAATTGTCGCACAACCAACATACTCTTTCCGTCCCAATTATATTGTTCCCCAATAAAAATTATTGGATTTAATATAGAGTAAGTAAAGTCATTTTTATCCTTATACTATACGTAAGTTTGACTTGAAAATTCAAGAAATGGGTTATTGAGAGTAATAAATAAGGGTATAACTGAGAGTTTAATGGTTTTTAAAGTTTTTTTTTTTTTTAACAAGTGAACAATATTTTGGGACAGACAAAAATAATAAGGTGGACAATAATATTTTAATTATATTCGATAAAACTAATCGAGTACGGAACAACATCCATGTTATCGATAGCACGCCGTATTATTGACCAAATTACCTATACTTTTTTACATTTTTTCACACTTGCATGTTGTTAACAAGGTGCAACCTTACATGCTAGAGACATGATCCTACTTTTGCCCAAGTATATACCTGGGCCGGGCTTTCATTTAGGCCTATATAAAATGGGCCGTGTAGGCTAAAATTATTTGAGCCTAACTTAATAGTAACTCTTCATGTTTTGGCATTATTCATAAATCATATAATATATAGTATAATACAACTAATTATCTGTAAGTGAATATCTTATTTTTTTCAAATGTGTTATACTATTATGTCCTGTGTATTTTCGAAATCTCAAGATTAACTAACTTTTAACAGCGGTGAATTAAATAATACTAACTGAAATTAAAAAAAATTAAAAATAAAATAAGGATGTAACAAGTTACAGACGAAACGATGATGCGTAACAATCAAGATAAATAATAATGACATATTTCAATGTTCATTAATTCATTAAGTTTATATAAATCAACTTATAATGATAACGATTTCAAAGTAATTACAAGTAAAAGCTAAAGTTTAATTAATAAACAGATAGCTTAAATTTAAGTAACGGGACCTAAAATAATGTACTATGCTTATAAGGGTGTATCATTAAATATTTTTTTGAATATGATATGATATATAGAAATCGACATACCATTTAAGTGGCACCAAATATGAACTACATAGATAGATTTGGAGATCGAATATGAATAGGCATCATCTCATTTTTGGTGGCAAATGTTGGTATAGCCCATACAACCCAACAATAAAATAGGCACATGCCCATTTAGAAAATTAATGAGTCCACCAAAATGACAAAATATTACTTAGATATTTATAAAAGTGCGACGACTCGTACGCTGTACATTACTAAACATGCTTTTAAATGTTGTACAATACAACAACATAAAGCATGTTTTGTGGTGTACAGAGAAAAATTGGTAATGTAGAAACACTGCTTTTTAAAAACGCACAAAATTATCGTTTTCAACTTTACACTAGAAGAGTTTATAAATAAATGAATAAAAATCTTAGGATATATACCTTATAGAGAATACATTAAAACAAGCATGCATACATGTCTCCATGCCCATATTGTATTTATTGCAAAAGAATAGAATGAAAGAATGAAGTCAAAGTAATGGAAGAGGAGTGAATTCAAGAATCTTAGTAACATGCAAATATCCCTAAACATGAACACCAAGGTGTGGTCATGTAGTGTTTCACTTCTTATTTTGGATATTTATTTTTATTGTTTCAATATATATTTATAATTTATATTCCAAAATATAAATTTATATATTATATATTATATATAGAAGGTCACACAAGTCAAATATAACACCACATGCTAGTCAATTTATGTGCATATTATCTTTATTAATCATAGTATTTGATACTTGACCAACTAAAAATTTCGATTATGATATGCATTACTACAAAAAGTATATCTCAAGCGTTGCATTAATACAAAATTGTTGTTTTTCTTCATTTTACACTAAATAAAATTGCAATTTTTTTAGTCGAGCAGCGATGACGATTATCAATGCTGAAAAATTACAATCTTTCTAATTTTATCTAAAAAAACATGTACGTGGATAAAGTATTAATCCTTCATTCCATTGTATTGATCGCTTACATAATTATTCGCACATTGGTTGCAGCCTAGAGCACGATCAAAACTTGTAGATTCGGTACAAAATAAGCTAATTAAAAAATATATATATATAAGAAAATGAAGAACGAGAATGCGATTAATGTTTTTGGGTCAACGGTAATTTATTTTGTATACAAATATATTAAGAAAACATTTTCGTAACATGTATTTTAATCAACTACGATGTATTTATTCGTACACGTACAAATGTACTTGTGTACAAGTACACAACCATGTTCGCGTACTTATTTATTTTGATCACATAATTACATGATTTGGGATATAGTTTTTGATATACATGTGCAAGTAATAATTATTGGGAATTGATTTTAAACAAAATGATTAGAAAAGGTTCGAGCCGTGGGTCAATAGGGCATGCTGGCCCCTTAAGTTCGCGGGCCATTGATTTCATAAAAAGGTGCACCATTCGCTTGATCATGGTCTCCTCCATTTACCTTGTTCATAAGCCATTTTATTTTTAGGGATATGATCATATACTTATATATAGTCAAACAACATATTGATAGTTGTTGGTTACTTAGGGCTCGTTTTATTTCGGTAACTAAACGCACCATTTGATTTAAAAAATATATATATTATGTCCTCCTGATTTTAATTACCTGTACACACAGTCAACAACAAAATTATCACCACGATTGAAACATCACTATTATAAACGAACGATTGATTTTACCAAATGAGATTCGAAAAGGATATGATCAATAGAGTATTCGAATGTTAACACGTAACATGATATATTATCTGTTTCGAAAAAATCTTTTTTGCTGTTTTTGTACATCAAACAATCAAAGTGCAAAATATTATATCTAGTAACACATATCAACAACATATTTTTATTTATTTTTTTAATTTTGTACCTCAAACTCTTGATTTTATGTGTTCTAATTAAGATGGCTATAAAATGTCACAACGATTAAAATGAACGTTAAATAATGTGATTGGAAAGAGGCCAAGAAGGTTATAAAAAACTAATATAAAATTGATTACATAATAAAAAAAATTATTACTGATTTTTATCCTTTTTATTATACTAATTTAATTTTAACGCTAAATTGTTCCTTAAAGTAAAACTGCTTCACGCTAATTATCCTGCTCCCTCTCGTACTAAATCATTTCCATATATCCCGGCCCACTTTGACGATCAATCAAGCAATCATCACCCCCCAAAACGGAGCTCCGATTAAGCAACTCACGGTGAGCATTTCGGATCTCTTTTTGTCTTCGGATCTCCATTACTTTCCTATGAGAATTCGAATGTTTAGCCGACACATATGTCGGGCTAGCAGCAGGTCGGTATTCCGGTACCAACCGACCCGACTTGTATCTAACACCACATGCATTACATAATGTTTTGGGCCCTAATGGACCCGTTCTCCATTGTGGTGTTTTATCAGACCCGCAATGCAAACACCTCACAATAGACGCTTCTAAAACATGGCGTCTCTTAAATTTCAACGGAGTCGTTTTATGATGTTTGATTTTGATCTTTGAGATCGATACCTTCACGTGCGAGACTCGTGAGGTCCAATTGTACGGCGCGATTCGTGGCCGTTTGCTTCGAGCTTTACACGGCACAAAAACATTTGTTTCAAATATTTGCGAGTTTATTCGGCTACTGGCTACCGGCATCCGTCGGAACTCCGTGGTAGTGTCGGAAGATGACGTGTCAGTCGTCGGAGTTTTGTTTTCGGTTGAAATGATATGTAAATTTCGAATGTCAACGGTTGAAAATGACTCTTGTGTGAAACTCGATAGCCATTCGAGTTCTGCCATGTCATCATACTGTAAAATTCAATGCAAAAAAATATAATTAGGCTAAATATCATATCATACAAAATTAAAATATAAAAAAAAACATCAAATTCATTAAATTTGTAATGTTGATTCACAATTCTATATGTCAATAAAATTGTGAATCAACATTACAAAATTAGTGAATTACGTTGCTAATTTACGTTTACTACATTCGAATTAGATTAATTACCGGTAAACGAAATTCGACACCGGAGAAATGCGAATCCGAATAGCTACCGGAGCTAAAGTTACCGGAAAATGGAGGTTCGCCACCAGAAACCGAAGAATTACAGCTATCAATAGCGGTTAATGCTTCGGAATCAACTGAATTACCAATCACATTGTTAAAAAACGCATCATTCAAAACTACATCATCATGATTAGGAAAATCGACGAGTAATTCGTCGATTATGAACTGATTATTGTTGTTGCTGGAGTTAATGAAGTAATCAAAATTTGGTTCTTCCATTTGCAAATGAAGGGAGAAAGATTGGAGAGATTTATTATTGTGTGTTTGTAGAATGAGAGTGATTGGGTGTAAATGTAAATTTATAAATGGAAGTGTGAAATTGAAAGAATCTATTATTAACATGATTACAATATTAAATTATTTAAAAAAATAAATAAATAAATAAAAAAGTATAAAATGATAATTTAATCACACATCACTTGCTACTTGTGTAAAGTTGTTGTTCCCTCTTTTTACATTTAAATCTTGCTTTCCTTTGAACTAAATCTATGGTTAATAAATGTGAATGATTGTTCCACATAAAGTAATCATCTAAATAAATTTTAATTTATTTTTACTTTAGAGTACATATGTGTTTGAATTTGTTAATAGGTGTGATTATCTTCATTATTAATATATCTAATCTAGTGTTTGCTTAACATAATTTTGTTTATGTTTATATGATTACTATTTATAAAATTATTTTTTACAATTTTTTCTTATCTGTTTCACCGTATAATCTTAGTAATCGGAATACTAAATTGATAAGAATTTAATTAAAAATACAGTATTTAGATTATGATCTGTTGGCCATGTTTCTTACATGTGTGAGTTTTGCTAACGTGTGCTCGTAGACATGGGCACTTTGGATTTAGCAATGTTATACAACAAATTCAATGGCTATAACTATAAGTAATGGTTGATGTATTGTCTAAATTACCTATTCCTGGTTAAAAGTAAGATTTTTTGTAAAATACAATATGTTTTTAGAGATTATTTTAGTGTAAATAAAGAGTTATGGGAATATTGAAATAGATGGTTAGTCAATTAAAAGTTAGCGAAAGAAAAGGGCAAAGCATCCACCAATAGACCCACCATGGCTTTAGGTCTACTTAGTAAGATGTATGAGCCACCATTCTTCAAGAAACAGCAACTTTTTAACCTTAAACTTTACTATTTACACCCCTCATTAATTCAAAACGTCATCATTTGATTATTCTTTTCTGTATCTAAACTTTTTATCATAAAGATATAATGAAATGTTACACAATAGGAGAGCTTTACATGGGGCGTTCAAAGTTCTGTGTGACGGTAAATTTAATCCCAGTAGACTAGTGACTCGACAAAGACGTAGTCATAATTAAGTTAAAAAAAAGTAAAGAAAATATTCAATTTTATTGTCACGTAAATGCTTTACTTGTTGTAATTACTTAAAAAAGTCATTTTAAAGTTAAAGCTAAAATGAAAACATGTAAATGCTTTTGCAATATCCTTCAAAAATACGTAAAGTAAAAAAAAGTTTCAATGGTCATACTTTCAAATCATACGTATCAATCCAAAGAGGAAGAAATAAAAATTCCCTTTTATAAATGGTCATACTTTCAAATCATACAGTATTAATCTAGTCCGTTGATTTCTATGATCAACGGTTCATATTCGTTGCACGTAAAATGCAGTATTGCGAATCTGAACTATCAATCACATGAATTAACAGTTGAAGTCGCATGTTCCTCCTTCTCCTCAAAATGCAGATATCGTTTATCAATGTCGTAAATATTTAGTAAACGGACAATAATCTTTTATTGTCACGATCAACAAAATTAAAAGTTGGTATATAGTATCAACATGTTTATCACAAACAATTCATGACTTCCATGATAACTCTTGTGCCACTTTTACTATAAAAACTCATAAACGACATTTTTAATATTATCACATAGGTTGATTCAAACATACACATACGTGTGATCAATGTCTCCGTAAAGCTAATTGACTTCTAGTAGTATTTTATCTGGCATGTCATATACTTTTTTTTTTCATTTTCGATACACGGAGTAATACATTACTATAATAACGAATAAATTGAGAGGCGGTTTCTATTACTGATAATTTTAGTAGGTAAATTTTTGAATTGACGATCAGACAATAGTTAGTTTCTTATTTTGCAACCTTAAGAAAAACATTTCATGTGATATTTGGAATTTTGGATACTTGTAAACTTGTATTCGTAAAAATATCTTAACAAATAACCGATTAAACATAAAATTTAATGACAAAGCTACCTGGTCATTAAGGAAGATTAGATTAGGTTATTATATTAATTAACCAACGGAGATGGACATGTTCTATATATGTTGGCCGGGAATAAAGAATCGATCAATGGCAGGGTTTGTCCCCGGTGACGACTTCAATAATAATATAAAAATCATTTTTACTTATTAACTCAAAATACTTGATTATTTTATCTACTAAACTGCCATTTTATGGTATTTTATGAAATAAATGGAGATTTTGTATTTTGTTAACTCTGCATACAAATTATGAATAGTCACTACGAGTATATTACATCCTTAGTGTTTCAAATGAAGTTGGAACCCAAAACCTAGTGCTTAATAGATTCGTAATCCATATTCGGTGTTAAAAGTTTAACATTGCCTTCAATTTTTTGAGAGTAATTCAGTTTAAAATGTTGTATGAAAAGAGTAAAAATCAATAAAATCAAAAAGGGAAAAAAAACACCGTTTGAAAGTTAACATTGAGCTTCAACGTGGGGTTTTAAGTCCGACGAAAAGTGATTGTTCAACGTTAAACCGCCCTTAACGTTGAAAACTGTCTCTTCACTCCCTTTAGGTCAAAGACGTTTTTATTAAAGTAATATAAACTAGTTTATTCATATAATATATTGCTAATGAACATCATTAAACTATTGTTAATTTGTTAATGAAAGTTTATAATATATAATTAAGTTTGGTTATTTAAAGGAGATTCTCACATCGGATCAACTGAAATATTAATAATTAAAATTAGTTTGAAAACATTAGCATTGGAAAGTGTGTTAATCTAAAAGTAGAAATTAAAAAAGTGAAGTTACTTACCACCACTAATAAGCATGTTATATGTTACTAACAATCGGGTGAGCCACGTTGGAGCACGACGATTACAGCTCTCCCATCGTTGGCGTTTTGGTCTTCACCACCAAATCCATTCAAACTTATATAATTCACTTACCAATTTTTAAACTAATTATTTTTAATTTATCTTATTATATATATATATATATATATATATATATATATATTTACATATAATAATGTTTTTTAGTTATTCATTTATAAATATTAAGTTTAATTTGATTTTTTTGCACATAACATATTCGGTAGACATAAATAGGGTTAATAATGATTTAATCCTCGAAGTTTCACTTTTTTCGTTTTAACCACTCAAGTTTTTTTCTCATGATTTAATCCTCGAAGTTTTAAAATTCTGTTGGTTTAAGCCTAAAATTTGATTATACTATAAAAATTTGATGGTTTAATCCCTAAAGTTTATCTTTTATAATGATTTTGCCCTTTTAAGTTTTTCCAGTTTAATCATCTAACTTTCAAAATTCTAATAGTTTAACCCTTTGAAAGGTCAAACCACTAACTCCATGCGAACTTGAAGGATTAAATCATGGGAAAAAAAATTGAGTGGTTAAAACAAAAAAAAGTGAAACTTTGAGTATTAAACCATTATTAACCCTAATTTGGGAGATAAAAACAAGAGAATAATGAAAAATGATAAATGTTGTTACCGATATCGACTGGTATGAGTAAAAACCGTTACCGAAAATTTTTTGTAGCAGATATACACATGAAAAATGATAAATGTTGTTAACAATACATATAAATATTGTACTAATAATATGTATTTTTCATTCACAGTTTAAAGTTTAGAGTTTATGAACCAACTTTTTTACATTATTTATTATTTCGATATGAACTCATCCTTAAATACTAAGTACATACTATTAACTCAAACAGTTTACTTGGCACATACATTAAGAAATAATTACTAACATATGTTGTGTTTTCAAAGGAGTTTATAATTATATTATATATTTAGGGAAACATTATTATATACACACAACACTCGCGAAAATTAAAAATAGACGTGCCTAACATTTTCTTATTTTGTCGACAAATATGATTGAATATTTAGCATTTTACCGACATTTCGTCGCGATTACTCTATTTTGTAGACCTATGTATATATGAAATTTAAGTTGTAACTTGGAACCAATATTAAATTTTCACAATAAATGGTAACACTATATTTATTAGATGTTATATAAATATTCAAAACTTTATATTTTCTAGAAAAAGCAAATTGCCCGAAATGCATGTTAGTACTATGAATTTGGTTGATTATGTGTTTCACTACCATGAAAACATAATACGTTGAACTTACTTAACTAGGTATAACATACTATGAAAGGTATAGCATAATACCTTTATATTTGATATGAATTCATAAAATTTGTTTCTTGTTATTTATACATGCATATGCATATATAAATAGCGTGTATATCTTAATATCTTAAATATAATATAAGAAACATATTTATGGTGTAATCAATTATCTAATTTTTAATAAATCAATTTAGTCCTCCAATTTCACTTAATTTAAAAATAAAACCCCTAAAATATCTAAATTTGATGATAGACTATAAATAACAATACTACAGGTCGTTTACAAAAAAATTAGGATTTTTTGTTACCTATTTGTGTGTTAAAGATTCTTACACTAAATAAACCCTAACTAAAATACACAACAATATTTATTGCTCTTATAGATTGTATCTCATTTGTAACACCCTAACTTTTAATCCAATTACTTATAGTAATATAATTCTAGTTCATTAATTATACATTGTTCATATGTTATAGATGTTTTATTAAGACAAGAGGAATACATATTTATGATCTATTATGAAATATTGATGTACAATTTTATGTTTTAAGTACAAGTATTTGAAGCTTGCATGTATTTATGCTTGATGACTAAGTTTTGTTATTTCTAAATATGGACGCTTGTCATAGTTATAAAATGAATAGTAAGTCTAGAAATGGTAGACTTATGACTAAGAGACTTATATGGACACATATAAATCATATTAGCTATATAGAGTTATGACTAATTATCATGTTATGTAATATAAATAGAAGACATATATTATCTTGTTATTATTCATGATGATGCATGTGAGAAGCATAGTAAGGAGTAGAATTTCCATCTTAAAACTCATAACATACAAATTTTAGAGTGTCATGGTTCATGGTTATTATTATGTAAGAGTTATAAATGGAAAAGTGTATTAAGAGTACAAGTAAAAGAAGTTGTAGTACAAATGTACGAAGCATAAGGAAAAGAGTACAAGTAAAAGAAAGCTTAGAGTACAAGCACATGAAGCATGGATCACATATTAGTTAAATGATCTTCTATTCTCGAAATCAATGTGAGTGCTTTTCTCGAAATCAATGTGAGTGCCGTGTTGTTTACGAAAATTGAGATATACGAAAACTGAGATATATGTTACATACGTGTTTATGTGTTACGTGTTGCATTAGAAATGTATGAATGCATGCCTTATCAAGTTACGTTCACGTTAAACATGCGTTTTTATAAATGTATGAATGTGCGATTAGTGTGTAACGAGCATATGCGAAATTCAGAGTTTAGCACGGTTTAGCGCGAGGCTTACCGATGTTCAGAGAATGAAAGATAAAGAAAGTTACGGCTCGGTTACACATTAACGTAGAAATCTCGATATGTATTTTTATATAAAGAGCATTCTCGTGGCATGATTGAATGTGATATTTTGATAGAAAACGCACGTGCTCACTAAGCGTTTAGGCTTACGCATTTATTGCATATATAATCAGGTTTAATGTTTAAGGAAATTAATGGAAGAGACGCCTTAAAGATCGAAATAGAAAAGATAGAAATTTTATATTCGTAGAGATGTTTATGTTGAAAAGCTATTTTAATAGTTTCCGCTGTAAAATGACGAGGTAAAAATGACAGATGTTACATCATTCATCCCCATGAGTTTTTATCTTTACATCCCGTGATGATGTTATCAAAATTTCAGTTAGCCAACCAAATTGTTTGATTTTACCAAATTGGCTAAAATTTAATACATGATGACATCATGAATAATTTGTTAATAATTTAATAAAATTTAAATGAAGCTAACGAATTTGAGTTTTTTTATCTCCATTTATATCTCAAAATTTTATTATTCTTTATTAGTTTTTTTGGTTTTCCTTTTCTTTCATAGTTATTTATTCTATTTTATTTTCGGTGAATTTTCTAACTAATTTGTAGTTTGATTACAATTTTAGATTACACAAACAGACTTCACAAATTTAAATATTATTTTTTCAAAAGGTAATCGCATGATCCATAAATTTACATAAATTGATATTACTATATCATGTTTTGTGATCCTAACACGTTATAGGTAAGTTTAAACAAACCACGCATATATCATGTAGGGGTTAGAATTATTATACAAGTGACAAAATCGTTATTTTAGATATTTTTACTTTTTTTCGTGATCATAATAAATCAAAAATATATAATAAATCAAAAATACATACACTGTACATCTTTAAAAAGACAAAACTAAGTTTTATAAGAATAACTATTTAACCTTGCATAACCCGTGTGTATAAATTTTTAAATATTCAATTGAGTCCCTCAATTTTACATAATTTTATAAGTAAAACCCTTTAAAATTATCATTTTTTAATATTAGAATTTAAAGTCAAAAAATACAGAGAGTATAATCACGTATGACGACAATATACACATTTCATTTTAAATATAAAGTAAAATTGATAATTTACTATATTTTTCTATCGACATCTTAACTTGGTAAAATGAGAAATATGTAATTTTAACATTAAAATAAGGACACATATATAGTTTGACCAAAAGCTTTTATTATATAGTTGGAATTGTTCTATTAAACACCTTAATAAGACTTGTACTCGGATACAAAAATAACCAACTAATTCACTCTTTGCTAAGAAATTTACTTGATAAAATTGTGTTTTTTCCTTAACTCTATTATAGAACTGAACTCGATATAATCTTAAATTTTTTTCTTGAAAATGTTAATTTTTTGGCAATCTAATCAAATAACACCATATCGTTTCAGGTTCATAACATACACAAGAGATTTTTTATTTTTCAAAGGAGATTCCTTTCTTAAAGTGAAAATTAAAACACCTAATTTAAACGCAGTAAATAATTTCTTTGTGACAAGGATAGCCACCAAACAAATAAGACAATAATTGTGGTGTATAACGAGGTCTTACAAAGGATATAATTTATTATCCGTATTCAATGTAATCGTATATATCTGTAACCTACCATTATTACTTCAAACTATTCATTTGCTTATGTATAATTAGATACATATATAAAATGCTTAACGCCGTTGAAAATTTACGATCTACACTTTCAATTTCAATATTAGACTACTTAAAAATATTTTAATTCCAAACAATATTGAATATCTCTTAACTCATAAAAAACGTTCTAATGTATCACATAGGATTCTTTCAATATTTTTGAACAATAATTATAAATTTATCAAGTCGTGTATATATACGTGTTTTAAGACTAGTTTAGATATATTTTAATAAAGAAAATTTCGTATATATACGGTATGAGTTCATAATTATTTTTTCTTTATTTAATTATATATTCATAAGTGTGTATGTTAATATATGTTTATATATTTATTATGTTTATATCTTTCGTATAAAATTTTATTCGATATAAAAAGTAAATTTTAGTATAAGAAATTTTAAATCTTAATTATGAAATTAATATTCGAAGTTTTACAACTTTTAGTTAAATATAATATTTTTAAGCTTATAAGGAGGTTAGTAAGTAAATTTGGATTAAATAAGCATAGTTTAAAATGAAATAATTATATTAGTGAGTCCAAGGTAGTAAAAGTCCTAGTTAGTCAGGTTCAGGGTATTATACATTCTTCGTAATTTAGAATTAATTTAGAGTAATAGAATACATGATCGATCAAGTTGAGAGTACTAATATAATTTTTTCCAGAACCAAATATGCACATCTTGTTGTTTAGTTTTGTTTCTGTGATGCTTCCCACACGAGCATGAATCGGTTCTTCTACACCGCCACTCTCGTGGCATGACCGATTTGCACGTGCCATTATTCATGCCCTTTTTAACATTTTCCCAACCTTATCATTTGTTGCGATAATAAAAGTGAGTATAATAAGATTAATTAGATACAATTTTATATTTACAATTTACGATCAATATACGTGATATCATGTGAGATTAAAGCACTTAATTACAATAATATTATAGATCAAATTTCACCAACTTTTTGATTTATAAAATGAATTCCATCCTTACATTAAGTGAAAATGATGTAAACATTCGTTGCTTAACTGTTTTTCGTACAAATCATGACATAAATGATAAGTTTTTCATATTACATCTTCACTTTCTGAAAATGCAGTAAAAAAGATCTTGATCTTCTTCTTATTTTCCTCAAATGAGTCATTCTCCTTGAATCCTCAAAAACGAAATGTATTGGAAGATTAGTTAGCCAATATATGACCGAGTGACGACCACAAAACTTTAAACCCATATTTTAACGTTGAATCGATATCGATACTATAACTAGTATATGATTATTGGGCCACATAGGCCCATGAAAATGGGTAATGGTCTTGGGTCGAAACCTGTTCAAGATATCTATTATTAATTTATTATAACAATATTTTGTGAGACCACTCATTTACGCGGGCATGTAAAAGTTTCTTGTAACATTTAGATTTCTATGATGCATTCGCATGTATCCACCTAAATGAGATGTGACAAATCTTACCTAATAACATCTTTGTATTTGCAATATCGGGATTGAAATCTAAAGATTTTACCCAAATACTCTGGTCACTTGTATAGGGGTGGTGTTAATGAGACGAATCTTGATCTTGTTAGATATTAAAAATATATAAAGTTTATATTTATTATTATTGAGTTGATTTAGTGTCCTATTAGGATTAACTACGTATCTTGTTGATCAAGATTATTATCCTATAAATATAGGTTATTGTAATCTTTTTATTCATTCAATCAATAATATTCACCTTTCATTATTTTAAATGGTATCAGAACTTTAGATTTAAATCACCACCAAAAGTTTGCTATCCTCCGGTCACTGGCTCCTTGTCGTGATTCGGAGGAAACCCGATCTATTTATTTTTTACTACTTTATTATTTTCTTTTAAATTAGTTTTTTCTTTTTATCCCATGAACCCTCAAATACAAAAGCCTACTACTCAATATTGATTTATCCATCAATCAACTAATATTGACTCATTAACACAACTTTTAACTTTAACACCGGAGATCATTGTTGTCTTCGAAAATAGTTGATCAAAAAATTATCGTTCCTAATCGTTCCTACCAAAAGCAAAGAAAGCCATGACGTGAAAAAAAAACGTTACAAAAAGGAGGAAGTCGCCAAATAGTATACTATTTTTACGCACAACTTTATTTATGTACAAAAAGGAAGAAGCAGAAAATAAGAATTGTCGACCAAAAACGTTATAATGGAGTTTGGGTATAGCAGAAAATAAGATGGTGAAAGAGGATCAACCAAAGCAATTTGGAGATAAACAATTTTTTTAATGAAAATTATCGCGGATGGGCCCTAGTAGATAAAGAAAATGATATGAAACCCTAAAGCTCTGAAAGAGTGTTAACGTTAATGAAACTTGTGAGCTATTAAATATTATTTAACGACTATTTATAAAGTGCAAGAAACATAATAAACTCTGAAAGCTTAATGGATCTCGGCCCATCTATATAACCGGGCTGGACCATACTATTTTAACCTAATCTACAATCTAATAGGTATAGGTCTACTCGCCCCGCCCCATTTACGTGAACCTGTGGGTCGGAGCAGTGGATCAATAGACCCAAGAAGTGATCCAATAGGTCGACCAATCTAGATGGATCTCTACTTGTAACGATCCATGACTCATCTGGATCGACCCATTTATATAATAAAAAATAACAATTTAGAAATATAAGATTATGCATAACTATTTCTACAAATAATATACTTTTTTGTTAGGTTACAATTATTAATCCCTATATATGAAAATGATGTGTATGTCAAGTTTCATGCTTTGTATATATACGTATTGGATGTAGTAAAACCATTAAAATTCATTATGACATTGTTTTCTTTTAATTCGAGATTATGAGATTGATAGTACTAAAATGAAAATTTATTGAATATCTTAAATGATTGAAATTATGGGTGTTCATTTTCCGATATCTGAAGTTTCAGATATCCGAAGTTCTGACATCTGAAGTTTTGAATAGTAAATTTCACTATCCAAAACCATATCTGAAATTTCGAATATTCAATTTTTTGATATCCAAATTTCCGAATACGAATATCAGGTTAACCAAATATCCGAATTAAAATAAATAAATATATTTTGTACAATATTACTGAAAAAATCTTAGTACGATAAGCATCTTATAACTTAAAAAGCATAGAAATAAATTTTCATTTTAATATGATTCATTTTTTACTTTTAGCTACGTTGATAGTAAAAATAATAATTATTATAATTATCTATTAAATGGGCTGACCCATATCTAGCTCCAGATCCATTTAGGGGTGTTCATTGGTTCGGTTTTCGATTTGATTGGTTTTATCGGTTCGGTTTTCAGTTTGATTGATTTTACCGGTTCGATTTTTTCCGGTTTAAAATATTTTAAGACGCTACTCAAAGACCGAACCGAACCATTTAAAATGTGAAAAAATCAAACCGAAGACCATAAACCAACTCGGTTTGGTTTTCGGTTTAAACCGAAAAAATCTAATTATAATATTAGACTTCTTGTTATCTACTTACAAAATCAAGAATTATATAAGTTACACATCACAATATCATTACAAATTAGCTAGAAGAGTATTGGATGCACCAACAAACTCCTTTAAACAAAAACAAATTCAAACCAAGTTTTAGTAGTTAATACATAAAAGCAATCCATAACGCATAATGCAAAGATCTAATCAAAATTCTCATGCAAGTATCCCTAAAAGCGGTGGAAGAGTGAGAGACAAGTGATAACAAGAATCTAGGAGGAGAATTTAATAGTTTGTTTTGAAATCATAATTTTTGAGATATACATCTAACTGAATACTATGATCTAGATAATATATAAAATATAATAGTATATGCTATAGTTTTGTTTTTCGGTGAAACCGAATCAACAATGTTCAAATCAGTCACCGAACCGAAAAGCAGTTATCATATTTAGTTTCGGTTAAAATCTAAACCAAAAACTGTTTTCAGAATCAGTTTGATTTTAAACAGTTTTGGGTTCGGTTCAGTTTTCGGAGTAAACTATTTGAAATCACATATTGCTCACCCCTAGATCCATTGAGTTAGTTGGATTTTGAATCGGATCGTGATCCATTAACTAATAGGCCACCTCCAGACACATTTAAATTGGTAGTGTGACTCATTGAATCTTGTCAAGATAAGATCTGACCCTGACCCGTCTCGACCCATTGACAGACCTACACTTACATATTTGTCTTAATGTATAAAAAAATCAAATTTCTCTCAAAAATTAGTGAAATGTTAATAGTTTAAAGGTTATAACATGGATAAGCTACTGAAAATATATAGATTTTGAAGTGTTAACTACGGAGATTTAAAATTGATTACTATTGTAGATCAATTAAACGGTTAGCTCGTTATACTTTTATATGAGTAACTCTTCATTTTTTACTTTTGTAGCTCATAAATTCACATCAAACAAAAGGGTAGCTGTATGGATGGCTGTATGGACTATTTAGTGATTGGGGCATAATAATTAATAATAATAAATAAAAAATTATAAATATAAATTACTACTGTAGTAAATATTAAATACTGGTATAGATGAACAGTTGAGTAGAGTAGTAGGTCCTTAAATTCTAACAGTGAGGCCGCACATAGAGAGTCCTATCCCATCACATCTTCAGAATTATGCTAATTGTCTACATGTCAAGTCACTATCAAAAGCCCCATAGTAATGGGTTAGGAGTATGGTTATTCTGCAGGCTGACCTCTTCTGACACCTGTTCTGACCAAGTTACCCTTCTTTGATTCTTGTTTTAACTTTTAACGCCAGAATTCCCAGTACATTTACATAATAGGTGATACGGATTACAGTATTTATTTATTTTTTTATAAATTTTTTGTAATGTTTTATTACCTTTCAAATGTTATTTTTGAATGTTTATTAACGTTTTAACATTTTAAATCATACAACTGGAAAACACAATGATGAGGAGTCTAAGAGACCAACAGCTATACACGTACAAATGTTACCTGTTACCTGACCTTTTACGACTTGAGTTCAATTCGAAATCTAATCGTTAAATTTTCTAGCAACTTTTTCATATGTGTATACAAAAAATTACATTTCGAGAAAATTTAACGATTACATTTCGAGTTGAACTCAAGTTGTAAAGGGTCATGTAACATTTCTATGTGTATCGCCGTTGGTCCTTTAAAAAATCACAGATCTCATGAATCACAACTCGTAATCAATAAATTTTCCAAGCACAATACTTTTATACTTTTTCGTTAGATTACGTTGTTAGCATTGTTACAAGTATTGTGAATTATTGTGCTTTATAAGATCTGTATCATGTCAAGTAAAGACTTATTATATTTTTTTCAAAATTATAACAACATCAATGCATACAAGTTCAAGTCGCCTTATTCTTGTCCATGTTAGATCATATCACCAAACTAGTATCACATAGAGTGTGTTTGACATGTGAGATGTTTAAGATTATAGCTTTAGTAATCTTTAATTTATATAATTAAATAAGTTCTTCTGATCGCAAAAAAAATAATTAAAACTTATTAGATAAAAAATGTAAAATCCCTTGAAATCTATATTTGTTCAATAAAATATGAAAAAGATTATTAAGCCATCACATTTACGATGTATTTGGCAAAACTAGTTGGAAACTTATAGTTGAAGCTTATATTTCAAGCTATATGTCGGAGTTTATGGATATGTTTGACAAAATAGTTGTAGGTTGTAGCTGTAGCTGTGAGATGTAAGCTGTAGAATTATTTGTTTAAAACTGTTTGGTAAACTAGTTGTAGCTGTAACTTAGAATTGTAAAATGACATAAAAAGACATAGTTATACAAAAATTAAAGTGTATTAACAAAATATTTTATTTTATAACTATTTTGGCATTTCTTAATAAACGTGACAAGCATTGTTATATACATATACGTAATTAACATTACAAACATAATATTCTCGTAGTATTAAGAACTCTTTTTTCATCATAATGCATAAAAGCCTGTCAAATCAAATATTAACTCATTCATACTAATGCAGGAGCATTTCTAATAAATAATAGAATGTTGCTTAATTATTATCAAAAATGGCTACAATGAGGTAAATTTTATATGTTTGTAACCTGAAGACCAGTCATGAAAATAATATAAAAGAAAAAAGATAAGTATAATTTATTGATGTGCATGAGAAGAAGTATAAGATAATTACTTTATTAACTGTCAAAGAAAAATCGTCCATGTATATTGTATACTAGCATTCAAACCTGTGTACACACACAGACCGTTAAATTTTTATTTATTTTTTTAATTATGCAAATAATGTATATAATTAAATTCTAACATTTTATCTCAGTTTAAAATTTTGAAATGAAGCTTAAAATTAAATTAGTTATAGTTTGATGTATATATTAAGCAATCTAAGTTGACAAAAAATACTTTGATAGAAAAAATATTGATAAAAGAAGAAAAAAGTTCATGTATTTTAACTATGAGCATATATAAGAGAATATTATAATAGTTAAAAGTTGTCAATTATACTCAAATAATAAAATATTAACTTCAAAGTTATCTCAATACGATAAAACAACTTTATTTTCCAATTATTATTATTACCTTTATAGATTAGAATATAGTTCAAATTAAAATATATTATAATTATAGATAATAATAAAGTAATTATGTTTATCTTTCAAAAATATGGAATATAGTAGTTGTTGATTTATAAATCAAAATTCATGCTTGTCATATTACATAGTAGTCGATTCTTTATCTTCTATTTTTACTTTTTGTTTGTTTTGATTTATTTCATAATATAGTTAAATTAATTATTTAGATTTCTTTTATTAAAATTAAAAAGTTTAAGATGTCTACTTATTATAATTATGTGAAATTGAGAGATCTTATTGAATAATTGAAAATTCTTAATTGTTTCCTATATAATTTAAGATATGAGTATCCGACGACATTGATCCAACTATGGTAGTGTTTGCTTCATTTATCTTAAAACAGCATTTTAATTTATATATTTATTGAAAATAGTGTGAAATGATTATTAAAAAATTATCAAATTGCAAAAAGCATATTGTACTACACTACTATGTTAAATAGATGAAAAGATTCCTCGTGATAACTTATGAATGCATGAAGGGTGGTTACCAAACACTTTTAGAAGGGCAATTGAGTAATTAACATAGCAAAAACCTTCAGCAAATTCTCAACGCTATCTATAAGAGCGTTCAAATTAGGAGCTTTTAAAATGGATTAAAAGCTTCCAGCTTCTACTAAGAAACAAAGCTTTTACAAATAGAAGTTTTTAAATTTGAAATTGAAAAGCTAAAACTCCAAAAAGCTCCTTACCAAACATACCCTATGAGTTTATAAGTGTTTATTAACTAGTTGGAGTTTATTGATGTAAATTGACATAAAATGACAAAAACTATATAATAAATGATAATATAAGAGGTATTAATATAATTTCACCTTTCATAAACTTCAAGATATTTCTATAAGCTACTTCAAGTAGCCTTTTTGTTCATACCTTATTTTTTCAATAAGTTTTTAAAGTTTTGTCTACCAAACAATGCTAGAAACTTGAACTTATGAAAAGAATAAGCTTAAGCTGCTGTAAGCTTGCGTGCCAAAGACACCCTTAGTTAGTACTCCAGTCACAAACTTCAACTCCATATCCAACTAGGGGGTGTTTGGGATTGCTTATTTTATTGCTTATAACAGATAAACAGAAACAAACACTTTTTAGAAGACTGTTTATCTGCTTATTTATTAAGGACTAAGTAATTAAAAAAAGTATGAAGTCACTTGATTATTTTTTAAGCAAAAAAGTGATTACAAATAAGTAATACCAAACACCATCTAATTTGTTGAGTTTACCCGGTTACTCTAGTTTAGAAGGATAATGTCACAATACAATGCTATTGATATTAAATGCTATTGATATTAACGTGTTATACATGAAAAATGAAAAATGATATGTAGATCTAAATTTATAAAACTATAAATAGTTATAAATATTTAGTTCTGTTAATCTTCTTATAAATGATACGTGAAAATTTATAGAAATAAGCTATTAATGATTAAACTATATTATATCTAATTTTACATTAAATTTTTTAAATTTATTTAATATTAACTTTTATTTATCGGTTATATATGGAGTCATGTTCTAACACAAGGGGCGTTTGACATAAATTAATGTAAGTTTGTCAAATTAACATGAGTTTAATCTTATAGTTTTGATAAGCTTCAATACTTTGTTCGATTAATAAAAATTAGAAAATTAAGCTTTTGATATAAAAGCTACATTTCGTATATTCTTCTTTACAAAACAACTTAAGCTAATATATGTCATATATGATCGAACGATATTTTAACAATTAAAGTGCTGGAGTTTCTCACTTGAGTACAAGTTGACGGTTGAAATCGAAGATTCTCTTTATAAGTTACTTAAAAAGACTTATATAGTAAATAATTGAAAAATATTTTATTTTAATTATTTATTACTAGTATTATTTTTGTTTGACAAACAATTTTCCTTTTTACTTTTGCATAAAAGGTTTAACATTTTAATTTCCTAAAATTCTCAAATACTAGGTAATGGGTGTGTTTGAAAAAATTAGTGTGAGTTGGAGTTGAAAGATTATAGTTGTAGCTTATAGCTTGAATTTATTTTTGAGGTTGGGAGCTGAAACTTATATTTTATTTAGAAGTATTTGAAAAAGTAGTTGAATTTGAAGTTTAAATATAAATTGACATAAAGGATAAAAAAATATAAGCAAAAATAGATAAAAATATTTATTTAGGGGTATATATGTAATTTGTATTATCTATAAGCTTTATATTTTTTAAGAAGCTAGTTACATTATCTTACTTTTTAAATAAGGTTTTACACTTTATTTACCAAATAAAAATTTTAGCCTGAGCTTATTAAAAATAAGTTTAAATTTCTATAAGCTGCAATAAACTCCGTTGTCTAATACACCCAATACGGAGGGCAAAGGCAGATAAAAATAAAACAAAAGTTATTGAAAATGTAAACTTACTTTTTTAATATTTGCAAAAGACAGATAAAAAGGTTCCAAAAATAAAAATAAAAAGAAGGTAGAATCAAGGGCGCATGCAAAAGCATGATGATGATGTCTTGGTTGCCTCACGAAACCTTCCCTCTCTCTCTCGTTTTTAAGAACCCCATTTCCAATTCCCGCTTTATCTTTAATTTTCAACCCTTCATATTCCACATATTTACATTATTGTCATCCAATTAACTCAACGTAATTAATCAGAAAACTAATGGCATTGATTAAGGAAAATGGAACTAGTAATATACCAGAAGGAAATTGAAGCATATAATCTATGGAAAATGTGTTGATGTACGGCTTTATCCGTGTACACTGTACATTTTAGAAAATTACAGACGGTTGAGATTCTAATTTTTAGAAGTCAAATATATTTTAGAATAATCACCTGCTAACTAAACAAAGCAATCAGTATTTTTATAAATGTTTGAATTGTATAATCTTAAGTTTTTTTGTAAAAAATATACACTAGCTTATTTTTTTAAACCATATAAACTGTTAAAGTTAGTATAAAAGTAAACAATGCTAAAAACTTATACTACTTCTTTTAAATATTGAATTAAAATTAAATTAAATTAATAAATAAATTAAATATGGTACACCACAAGTCCACAAACATACCCATACCCAAAATATATACAGTAACAGTCTTCAAAACAAACAGCAAATGAGGTAACAACAAATCCAAACAGACAAATCATATCCACTAAAAGACTATTATACCCTACTCACTTTCCTCTTCTACAACTACGGTCTTTTTAAAAACTCCTGAAAGAATCTTTATACCAAGATCTTTCAATTAACTCCATACCTGCATCATGTTTTGTTTTAAAACAACAATCTTTATTGCTTAGCTATAAAAATGATTCAAGAAGTCCATATTTATTTCATCATGTTATCTTATAAAAACACTTAGCAAAAAAAAGAAAAAAGGTTCAAGAAATCAACATGTTTCATAGATTAGTTTTTTCATTTGGGTTTGAAAGCATCAAAATCAAAAGTCCAGAAAAGGGTGTGATTGCAAAGAAGAAAAAGAAGGGTTTGGTGAAACACTTTTTCTTGATCCTGTGAACATACCATCAAAAAGGGTTACTGAATTTACTATTTTTTTCAAGTGGGTATGCGTTAGAATTAGTAGTTTTGATTAGTCAGTTGTTTGTAGTACTTTTAGGAAAAACTAGATAAGAAAACAAAAAAAAAGGGTTTGGCTTTCTGCATTTGTCTTTTAGGTTCCGTGAAACAGTTGTTGTTAATCTTGACGAGATACCAACATAAGGGGTTACTAAATTTACAGTTTTTAAAGTGGATGTGTGTTAGAATTAGTGGATTGTGATTAAATCAGCTGTTTTGAGTTCTTTTAGTGAAAAAAGTTTACAAAAAACAAAAAAGGTTGTGGCTTTTTTGGTTCTTTAAAGTTGGATTTATTGTAAGTTATGATGGCAATGTCCTGCAAGGATGGTAAAGGAGCGATAATGGATAATGGGAAATATGTTCGCTATACACCTGAGCAGGTTGAAGCCCTTGAAAGACTCTATCATGAATGCCCAAAACCGAGTTCTGTTCGTCGTCAGCAACTTATTCGTGAATGCCCTATTTTATCTAACATCGAACCCAAACAAATCAAAGTTTGGTTTCAGAATCGAAGGTATGGTTTAAAATGAATAAACTTTGTTCAATATATATTTTTAGGTGTTATCATAATGTTGTAATGTCTGATATGTGATGTGGTTTTTGATTGTAGTTTGTTGCTGGTTAAAATAAGATTTAAAAAGAAATTTTATTTTTTTGGATCAAATGTTGTTTGTGATTGGTAACGTGTTGTGGGTTTTGATTGTTATTATTTGTTAGTTCAACAATCGGTTCTTTTGGCTGTTCTGTAATCGTAAATATTAAAAAAGATTTGTTTTTTTTCTGTGAGAAATGTCTGTTATGAAATGCGTTGTGGGGTTTGATGTAGTTCATTGTGAGTTCAATCTTTGGTTAATTTCAGTGTTATGTGATTGAAAAAAGTACAGAAAAATTGTCTTTTTTTGTGAAATATTGTTGTGATTTGTAATATGTGTTTAGGGTTTTTGTTATTCTTCCTCATTATGTTAATCTTTAGTTCTTTTCATTGTTGTCTGATCGTAGTACTCGTCCTTTTTGTGTGGGAAAATTGCTAGGGTAGTATAATTTTCTGATAAATGTTTGTTTTCATTGTGCTGTAGTTGAAAAGATTAAATACTCCGTAATATTGTATTATTTTGTGAAAATATTGTTGTTTTGGTAATCTTTAGAAGTCTTGATGGTTTTATAATATAGATGGCTGTTAGTTCAAATTTTGGTTCTTTTGCTTGTTATGTCTTTTCAGTGATGTACAAAGTTAAAAGATTGTGTATTTTGGTAACAAGTTTGTTATGATCTGTAAATGCTGACATGGGTTTTCGCTTATTTTTTTCTATGTTTAGATGTAGAGAAAAACAGAGAAAAGAAGCTTCACGCCTTCAAACTGTGAATCGAAAGCTGACAGCTATGAACAAGCTTTTAATGGAAGAAAATGATAGATTGCAGAAGCAAGTGTCACACCTTGTGTATGAGAATGGCTATTTTCGGCAACATACTCAAAACGTTAGACCTTTCTTGTTCCTTTTGTCATTGTGTTTTTAGTGTTGGTTGCATTTGCACTTTCGAAATGATTATCTTAACGTTCAAATAATATTTTACACAGTCTGCCCCTATCTTATTAAACAACTGCTTGATTTTTTCAACTTTTGGATATCACATTAAAAATGCACATCCAAACACCCTTATTTGGATTTCATTCCGCTTTTACAAATGATTACTTTATTAGACGTGTCAAATAATTTTATAGAAAAGCACCAAAATTTATCATCAAATTGTAAAGTAGAATAGTTTGTATACCTTAAGCTATGTATAATCTAATGATAGTTTCTTAAATTTGCAACTATTACTTTTAAAAATGACTCGTAACAGCCAGTTAATGACTCGTGTAATCTTAATATTGCTTTTTCTTTAATTTGTGAATAATGTGTTGGCGGCTGTCATACTGCAGACTGCACCTGCTACTAAAGACACTAGTTGTGAGTCAGTTGTGACGAATGGTCAACACCGATTGACTTCTCAGCATCCACCACGAGATGCTAGTCCTGCAGGGTTAGTCTTCGTTGACTCATTATCTGCTTTTCCTTTATCATTGGACTGTTAGACTTATTATTTTTTATTTTATTTTTGCAGACTTTTGTCCATTGCAGAAGAAACTTTAGCAGAGTTTCTTTCGAAGGCTACTGGAACTGCTATTGAGTGGGTCCAGATGCCCGGAATGAAGGTTTTTTCTTTTGTGTGCATTTCTATCCAACTCATTATCTGAGGTGGAAAGATAGATCTATTTACTGAAGAAGGGATGATATGGGTTGTGTTTCTATCAAACGGGTCAATTCAATATATTTAGCCTAAAGTTGAGGGAGTCAAATGAGTCGAACGGGTTAAAAGTTGCCCAAAGTCTATTTTTAATACAAGTAGATGATCTCATAATTCATTTTATTCAATAATTTAGATTTACATTATAAGTGTAAGAACTTTGATTTTGTAAACATAGTTAAGGCATTAATAGTTTATTAATTATTTACAAATGGACAAACATAAATAAAAATTAAGGGGATCAACCCATTGTAAACTTTTCCTGCTGTACCAGATAATCCATATTTACCTTCTTAATGTGGTGGCAATAATATGGGTCTCTTGATCTCAAAATAATTTCACACTTATGTGATTTTGACTTTTGGTTCTCTTTGTTGACTTGCAGCCTGGTCCGGATTCCATTGGAATCATTGCCATTTCTCATGGTTGCACTGGCGTGGCAGCACGAGCATGCGGTTTGGTTGCTCTCGAGCCTACAAGGGTTAGTATCATCTACTAATATAATATATTATTACAGAGTCAGAAATGTGACAATAGTGACTTTTACTTTCACGCCTTAGGTTGCGGAAATCCTGAAGGATCGCACCTCGTGGTTTCGTGATTGCCGAGCTGTTGATATCCTCAATGTGCTACCTACTGCCAACGGTGGAACCATCGAGATTCTATACATGCAGGTAGGATCTTTTTTACTGAGTTGGCCGTGTTAAATGACTTTCATCCACCTACTAAATTGCTGAAAAGGAAATGTGTCAAACTGGTCAAAGATTTCTCAAGTATATTTTTACTGCATAAAACCTCCTAAATCATTTTGTTTCAAAAACTAGATTATTTTTTGTTAGATTTTTTGTGGTCATATTGGATGCATTTAAAATACAAGTATATAATAATTTTGGACAGAAAGTGTTGCAGATCAACTCAACCTATTTTAACCTATACAGTTATCTGATCTTATTCACTTATTATTGATGTTTTAGCTGTATGCTCCCACAACTTTGGCTATGGCTCGTGACTTCTTGTTGTTACGCTATACTACTGTTACTGAAGATGGTAGTTTAGTGGTATGTGAAAGATCACTAAGTAATACACAAAATGGTCTGAGCATACCGTCAGTTCCAAACTTTGTTCTAGCCGAAATGCTGCCAAGTGGTTACCTGATTAGACCCTGTGAAGGAGGCGGTTCAATTATTCATATTGTGGATCATATGAATTTAGAGGTAAATTGTGTACACAATTACTTACCGAATTTCTCATTTGAGATACTTTTACTTTTTGTAGTTCCAATTTTCATAATGATCGATGTTTTATTTGTTTTTCTATGTAGGCGTGTAGTGTGCCCGAAGTTTTGCGCCCATTGTACGAATCACCAATCATGCTTGCTCAAAAAACAACTATGATGGTAATTAATAAATTCAACATCTTGCAAAATTTCATAATACTTCATACGCAACTCCGTCACTAACTAAAATTTGGTACATCCATAGGCTTTACGCCAGCTAAGACAAATCGCTCTTGAAGTTTCACAATCAGCTGCTCCTAATAATTGGGGAAGACGACCCGCAGCATTACGGGCACTTAGTCAGAGATTAAGCCGCGGTTTTAATGAGGCACTTAACGGGTTTACCGACGAGGGATGGTCGTTAATGGCTAATGATGGGGTGGATGATGTCACTATTCTTGTTAACTCTTCTGCGGAAAAGCTTATGGGATTGAATATACCATTTGCAAACGGGTACCCGTCAGTTAACAATGTTGTCTTGTGCGCGAAAGCGTCAATGCTTTTACAGGTTCGACAATAATAAATTTGTTTTGGATTTATAGAATATTGTAGAGTTGACAAAATTGTCTGGTTGGTTCACGGGTGATTTTTGGTTACGTTTCGAAACTGCTGGGCTGGTTCTCAAAGTTTACTTGTTGCCTTGGAACACTTCTCAGATTTTATTTTGTTATATATACCATGTATTTCCTATAGGTGGAAACATGGCTAATCTTCTAGAACGGGCTGAAATGGGTCAAATTAGGACGTTATGTTGACCCAAACACTTTCATCTATATTTATTTTGGTACTAATTTCTAGTGAGTTGAGTATTATCAGAAATATTATATTATTTCATTGTCAATACGGAGTAATAGTATATACTTTTAAGGATACACTTCTATCTAATTTTAATTTCTTATAAATTAATTTGTCTTGCCTAAAGTTGGCCAAGTGGGTAATATTTCAGAGTGGGTTGAAAGGGTGAGGTTGGGATGACCCAAATATATTTGTATAAAATTGAAATATTCTATTATTTTCTTTTTATCCTTTTCTATAAATTTGTAGCATGTCAAGTATTATCAAGAATATTATATCAATTTAATCATGATATAATTGTTGAATGAACTTGATCTAGTAGGTTGTAGCCTTGAAGTATATACTATATACACCGTCGGTAACGTTGATGTTGACCATGTACAGATTAAACATAACTTGAATCGACCCATTTTTAAGTGATGTGCCGAATTTCCACTTATATCTTTCTGTTGCTGCATTTCTAACCTTTTTTTTTCAGAATGTTCCTCCGGCTCTCCTACTTAGATTTTTGAGAGAGCACCGGTCAGAATGGGCAGACAACAATATCGATGTTTATTCAGCTGCAGCTGTTAAACTCGGTCCCTGTAGCTTACCAGGGGCTCGAGTTGGTAATTTCGGAGGTCAAGTAATTCTTCCTCTGGCTCACACGATAGAGCATGAAGAGGCAAGTTTTCTCATACCTAAATATGATGTATATATGTATGTATTCGAATTAAATTTATCTTGTTTGTGGTGTGTAGTTGTTGGAGGTTATCAAGATGGAGGGTGTTGGGCATAGTCCTGAAGACGCGTTAATGCCCAGTGACGTGTTTCTCCTGCAAGTCAGTGTTTATTCACGTATTTCGATCTTGTATATTTTTTTCTACACATGAACAAAGTAATTTGACTCCCTTTTTGCAATTGTTATTTTTTAATAGCTATGCAACGGAATGGATGAGAATGCAGTTGGCATGTGTGCCGAGCTCATATTTGCTCCGATTGATGCTTCTTTTGCTGACGATGCACCTCTTTTACCCTCGGGTTTTCGTATTATTCCTCTTGACCCAATCAAGGTTAGGATTCATTTCACCTAATGATGGCAACATTATTTTTGTACATTGTTTGTTAAATAGTCGATGTAGTAGTTCTGATTACACAAACATTATTACTAGAATCATAATCTGAATAAATGAATGAAGCATTAATAATAGACTTAGGGCGACTTTTATCGCGTTCATTTTCTTTTTATTTACAGTTATTGATTTGACCATTTTGACACTTTAATAAACAGTCTGTTGTTTATACACTATTCATGCATTAGTGCGTTAAATATGATTTACCAAAAATATACTATAATAATATAGAGTAATAATTTTAGATTTTCAATAAATTGGTTAAGGATTTTTAGTGCACTAAACATACACACCCATTATATTCTTCTATCACGATTTTGAAAGTCAGCTTCAAAAAATGTAGGATGGGTCGAGTCCCAATCGCACCCTTGATCTCGCTTCTGCTCTTGAAATTGGTGGTTCCGGGACCAAAATTTCAAGCGGTCGTAATGCTGCAAGTGGCACTGCAAGATCAGTGATGACAATAGCATTTGAATTTGCATGCGAGAGTCACATGCAAGAAACCGTAGCTGCAATAGCCCGCCAGTATGTTCGCACCATTATATCGTCAGTTCAAAGGGTGGCATCAGCTTTATCTCCTAATATGAACCTGAGTGGCAGTCTTCAGGCACCGTTAGGGACCCCCGAAGCACATATACTAGCTCGTTGGATTTCACGCAGCTACAGGTAAAGAAGCTTGACTTTCCTCCCCTTCTTACTTACGTCAACTTCACTTATATTTTCAGGGATCGAGTAACCAATTTTTTCCACTTAAAACACAGTTCTGTGTTTCTAACCTTTATGTGTGAATGTAAAAAATGTATCTACTTTTTTTGTGTGTGTTAGCCAACTTCATATCGTTCCAAACTTAAAAGTTGAAACAATTTTTTTCTACAATGTTAAGTGTGAACTTTATTATATGCTTATATTAATTATTTAATGCTTTCATTGAACTTTGTTGCAGTTGTTACTTGGGTGGGGATCTGTTTAAATCTGAAGGAAGCGCAAACATCCTGAAATCATTGTGGAATCACTCGGATGCAATCATGTGCTGCTCTCTTAAGGTCAGTATTGTAAAGTAACCATTCAATTAGAAACTGGATCTTGAGCCATTTGTACTCATAAGAAATTTTTGTGCAGGCGTTGCCTGTATTCAGTTTTGCAAACCAAGCTGGGCTAGATATGCTTGAGACGACACTGGTTGCACTACAAGACATCAGTTTGGAGAAAATTCTTGATGAGCATGGACGGAAAGGTCTTTTTACAGAATTTGCTCAGATAATGCAACAGGTTTGTCAACAGTTTCCTTGTACAACTTACGTACTTAGATGACTTCTGATGGATACAATGAGAGGCAGTAAAATAGGTGATTGGGTAATGTGTCAAATCTCGTGTTTTTTCCCCCCTGGTTGGGTTGATCCCAAATAATTTCTTTCAGTTTTAATAATCTGTGTTATGTATTACTAATATCAAGTATTATCACAACAATAATCTAATTTATCTAAAGTAAAAATGTTTAGTAGGTTAAATATATTTAACCAGGTTAAATGTTTGAAGCGTATCAAACTTTACTCCAAAATTCTATTGTATACCAAAATTTCAATTATTGTTATTGTATGTATATAAACCTATTATAACTTGTAGATGTGAGTTTAGAGTTTAGATGGCCGCCCCGTCAGCAAAAACAAATACCAGTTACCACATGAAGAAGTCATTATATATTTGCAATAGTAATAATTAAAACTTGAAAGTTTGATATATATATATATATACTACTCTTGATGCTTTTGTAAAGCTGTATATACAATAGAATTTTGGGTCAAGTTTGATACATTTATATACACTTCACGTATTAGAGATAATTTGTAGTCCAATGCCTTGAAATTGCCTCCTCTACATAATATGATGGTAATTTGGTGTCACAGGGGTTTGCTTGCCTTCAAGGGGGAGTGTGCTCATCGAGTATGGGGAGACCAGTTTCTTATGAGAGAGCAGTTGCATGGAAAGTATTGAACGAAGAAGAAAATGCTCACTGCATTTGCTTTATGTTCATTAACTGGTCGTTTGTTTAAACGATCCTAAGTATATCGATTTAAGACTCTACGAGTGCACTATTCGATTGTCCCAAGTGTTTTGATGATGTATTGTGGTTTGAAATGTTTTGGAGGTAGCTATTCCTATTTACTACTCTAGCTTTCTATGGTATTTACTTATCTTGGTTTGAAATGTTTGCTATTTATGGTTTCAGTTCATATTTTTCTTATAGATTATAGATCTTATTTTTGACAAACCTATCTTTTAGTTTTAAGTACCAAATAAAAAATACTTGGGTGAATTTTCAAATTTAAGGTAGCCTACAACTCAAGTAGACTCATTTGAGATAAAATGTACTATACATGTAGACCCGTAAACAAGTAACTACTCGAAATTGTAACATCTAGTGTTGTAATTCGATTAGATAGATTATTCTTTTGGTTTCAAGAATACACTACTAGGATTTTGGGTTTAGCCGTTTGCTTAGGCTTCATGTTTTATATGGTAATCGATGTATGTTAAACATGAGGTACCGAACGATTTCGGATGTATGTTAGACATAATGTACCGAATGATTTCGGATTGTACTTAGAAAACGAAAAGGCAAAGGGAGCTCGGCAACTTTTGAGAAAGAGAAAGCAAATTGTACCTGTTTGATACATACTTTTGTGATGTACAAGACAAGTCAATGTTTGATATTTATAATATCATAAGATCTTTATTATACCAAACCCTATAATATCTAACTCTTTAATTAAAAACATATCATACTAACCCGTTTTAGTAGTGATTTCCAAATGCACTTTCAAACATTGATGCATTGCTTTTTTGTTAATCACATTCCATCATCAAATCATACAATCTTTCTACTTTGACCTTCATCTTTTTCGTAAACACGATACTTGCATTCTTTTCGAGCAAAAAGTAAAGCGATGACATTTACCTGGTCAGCAAATCATGTACGCATTCCAAATTTGAGCTGATATCACAATAAAATACTTATTTTTTCGGCTTAAGATAGTGCATGGTTAATTGTTAATTAAGCAATTGACGACATTAGTACCAAATAGACTAAAATTTTAAAACCGTTTAATGTTAAAGAACTTCGAAAGCGTATCTTCGAACAGTGGAACTTTGGCAAAAACTGGTCTTTGCTCATCAAGAACTTTATTTGGTTTGTTGTGAGAATGGGTCGCTCAATTTTTCAATCTGTTGTGCATCAACCCTAGAGATAAGATTACTAGCTAGGGTTAGAAAATATGTATATGTTTTATACAGAGATATATGGTTCTTCGGTTCTTCCGAATAAGCTTTTCTTCTATCGAAAGTTTGATTTGAAGACAGTTTGTTACAATGAATTGATTTTATATGAAGTTGGGAAATAAGATTAAATGCTTGATAAATATCATTATAGATATAAAGATGGGTAGAACGTACTTGGTACTGTTAACTACACGTACTGTATTTTTGCAGGAAAAAAAATTAAAACCGAATACAAAAATGAAAAATCCGACCCCACTCCCTTCTGTCATCAACCCGTCTTGCCCAGAACGAAGGGAGGAAAGACAGCTCAGTTGTGCCTATGTCATCAACCCTCTGATTTGATTAAAATAATAATATAATAATATATAAACATGTGTGTAAGCTATGCGCATGCATATGTGTTAATTAAAGAGAAAATTTTTTAATAATATTATGGGCGCATGAAACTTTACCGGTACAAAAGGATGCATATGGTGACAAACCTCCCTTGCTAAGTAAAGTAATAGACAAATATAATATACAGTCTCTCATCTTTGTTTTAACCAAATTTAGGATTTCATTTCATTAATTTAATTAATATAATAAAATAAATAATAAATAATGTAGAATATTACACGGATCCATGATTAGTTGTAAAGAAACAAAAGTTAAGTTCTAACTACCTTTTCCAAAAGCACCATGCATTAAAAAAACCGTTTTAAAATAATCAAGATTTTATTTTGTTAACGGTAATAATTAAAACGCATTTATAAACCATAAAGCTTAAATTATAGGAGTAAAAACTAACACTTTTTACTAAAGTCCGCTATAGTTTTTATTAGACAACTCCCAATCGTTGCTTATTCGCTTGCTTATTCAGTTTTGTCACGTCAGCACATTCAAAACTGATGAAAAACTGATTAAACACTACCAACAATCATTTCATCACTTCAATTATTGGGCTCCACATTTACCAATATACATACATTTGCATACATCAAACAATAAATAATAATACATTAAATATAAGTGTGAAGTGACGAAGGGAAAGAAGAAACCGTGCCATTGGCATTGGTCTTATATTTCACTAAAGATTTATAAATTAGACAAACGATTTTAAAAAATATAGCCCTAGAGTTATATTTAAGAAAATATTTTCTAGCACAAGTGATAGTACATCAATGTGGGAGATGTGGTTATTAACAAGTTAGTGAGGTGTTTATTATCAGAGTATAACAAAACAAAACAATAAATGTCCGAATATCTTAAATATAGATCTTAGGAATCGGTCACACTAGCTTACTCCAAAAATTAGATCGAAACCGAACCTAATTTCATACGCTTTGTTATGTTTCAGGGATACGAGATGTAGGTTTGTCGTCTAAGAAAACTAAAAAATAAACCTAAAACATTTGTATTAAACTTAACAAATTAAGTTAACTATAGTCTAATACAACCCGTTGGGTCTAAAGATGGCTAGAGAACTTGATCGAAGATTAACACTGCTGGTTAGACTACAACTGCTAGTTACTACTGGTAGAAAAGATTGAGTTAGTACTGGTAGAACAAAGTTAGTACTGCCGGGTGAAGTTTCTACTGCCAGTACAAAGTTTCTACGGGTGGAGTAAGTTAATACTGTTTATAACTTACTACTGGTTGAGTTTATACTGTTCTCGGAAGTTTCTACTGTTCTTCAGAAGTTTATACTGCCCGTGTAGTTTCTACTGTTTATGATTAGAGCATCTTTTTAACCAAGTGGGCCAATCAAAAATCTTCTCTGCAAAAGCAAAAGCGCTCAGTAAAACAGAGCATGGCTCAAGACGATAGGAGGATTAGATAGAAAGGTTCTTTGCATTAATTACTGTAGCGTGTAATTGGAGCTCTATAATTCTATAAATAGAGCTCCTTACCTTCAATAGAAAATATCTCAGAATCTTAGCATCTCAATATCTAGCCTGTATAATTGTCATTTGTAAGCTTCAAGGTTAATTGTAACCCTGATACTTAAGTGTATTCGTATTATTCAAGGAAATAATATTGAAGCTTTTTGATAATTCCTTCGCTTTTACTTATTATTAATTTGTGCTTGAATCAGAGTTAATTTTAGTTCTTAATTATAGATTACTATTCCGCGGTATTTCTATAAATATTCAATCGCTATAATTATTGACCCGAAAGCTTCAATCGATCCTGTCAATTGGTATCAGAGCTTTGTTACTTAATATCAACTTGTAAATTGATATCAGAACGCTGTCTCAATAGCATTGAATTTTAAAAGAAGTTGAAAAATCACTGTTCCATTAAGTTTTGATTAATCTCCGTTTTTCTTTAAATTCGTTTTAAAATTCACTGTTCCATTGAAGTCTCTTAAATTCTGAAACATTCTTTATAAAAATGACTTCTGAAACTAGTGATGGAGTTCAGGCCACAAGAATTCCCATGCTCAAACCTAATGAGTATGAAAAATGGAAAACCAGGATTAAGCAATACATGTTTCTTACTGATTATTCCTTATGGGAAGTCATTGAATGTGGACCCAAATATGCATTAAATACTGATGGCTCTAGAATTCCTAGATCACCACCAACAAATGATGCAGAAAGAAAAATAAGATCCACAGAATTAAAATCTGTAAGTACTCTGTTAATGTCCATACCATATGAGTACCAAAGACGATTCGAAAAATGTGATGATGTCCAAGACCTTTGGAAAGCAATTGCAAAACGTTTTGGGAAAACTCAAAGATCGATTTTAAAACAAGAATTTGAAAATTTTATGGGTATAAAAACGGAAAACTTTTGACAAATTTTCAAAATTAGTTGGAGACTTAGAAAATCATAATGTCAATATTGACAAAGATGATTTAAACAGAAAGTTTTTAAGGTCCTTAGGAGAAGAATGGACCATGTACACTGTATCATTGAGACAAGGGAAAAACCTTGATGAGAAAGATTTAGATGACTTATATAATGATTTAAGATCATTTGAATCAGAGGTTGAAGGCAAGAAACAAACCTCTACTTTCTCAAATAATGCTGCTTTTTTGTCCATAAATAAACAAACATCTGAAAATCTAAATCAATATGGAACTACTTCTATGAGTCATGGAACATCTTCCAATGAAAAACCAAATGACTCAGTTTTAGAAGCCTTTTTTGCTAGTCATGTGAACTCTTCACTAACCAATAGAGATCTAGAACAAGTAAATCCTGATGATTTAGAAGAAATGGACTTGAAATGGCAAATGGCCATGTTAACCTTAAGAGCAAAAAGATTCATACAAAGAACTGGTAGAAACAACTTTGCATACAAAAGAAATTATGGTGCAGGTTTTGATAAAAACAAAGTTGAATGTTTTAACTGTCATAAACTAGGTCACTTTGCTAGAGAATGCAGAAACACAGAAGGAAACAATCAAAGAACTGGAAGTTTCAGTGGAGCTCAAAACAGAAGTATTCAAATTCAAAACTCAACTGCATTAGTATCACAAGATGGACTAGGTTTTGACTGGAGTGACCATGCAGAACAAGAATTGCACAATCAAGCTCTTATGGCAATCACTGAATCAGAACCTTCTTCTGAAATTCCTTATGAGGTACAAAGCAAATTATGTTCTTCTATTTGTAAGAAAACTGTTACACACTATAGAGATCATAATGCTAAAGTACTTAAGGAATTTGACAAAAGTGAAATCATGAACAAAGCATACATCAACACCATTGAAAATTTTGAAAAAGAGATCAAATCATATCAAGAAAATGAAACACAGTATGATTATGATCTTAAATATGCAAGATGGGAAAGGGATTGCTTACAAGATAAATTAGATGAGCTCAATAAAAAGCTGATAGAAGTTCAAGTTGAAAAAGATAGCATTAAGCTAAAAGCAGGTGATTTAGATAATGCTTCCTCTAAACTTCAAAATCTTCTAAATGCTCAAATTCATGATAAGCTTAAAACAGGATTAGGTTAGTCTAGTGTTCCACCACCTTACAACAATAATTATTTTCAAAAGACCAAAATAGATAGAAGTGACTTAACACAAGAAGTCCAAACTGAAGTTGTTGAGGCAAAAACCATTAAAAGTCTAGAAAAACATGATAAGGTTGGAGAAAACAAAGAAGTGGTTAAGAAAACTGAAAATAATGAGAATACTGATCTTACTAAGCTAGCATCTAAAATTGGTAAAACTAAACTAGCAGAAGGTAAGAAAATGTTTGAAGAAAAGGCAAAAATGAATCAAAAATCTAGAAATAGATTAGGATATGAGAAAAAGGAAACAAAAGCAATGAATAAAAGGCAAACTGTTAATAATTACTGTGTTCATTGCAAATGTAAAGCAAGCTTCTCTTCACAAAACTTTTTGAGCCCAAGAGGAAATCAAAGAAACTGGAACCAAATGATTTCACAAAAATTGGGACAAAACTTTTCAATTATAAAAAGGAAGAACTGCTTTATATGTGGAAGATCTAACCATCTTCAACATGACTGTTTTTATAATCCTAAGAATACTCAAAGGACAGTACATTCAGCATGGAAATCAACTAACAGAGTCAATCAAACAAATTTTAAAAGAAACTCTGTTAGTACTGGTAAAGAAATGAAAGCAAAGAAAACTAACAGTAGTAAAACAAAGAAGACAGTATTAAAAACTAATATGCATATTAATGCTGCTAAACCAGTTTATACTGTGAGAACAGTTAATACTGCTAGGCATTTTAATACTGCTAAACCTTTTAATACTGTTAATCATACTACTGCTACTTTAAAGAAAAGCATTTCAAAAATCCGTTGGTGTTGGAAACCAGTGGCAACAGAAATTTCAAACACCAAAAGTGCATCAAAATCAATGACCTTCAACAGAGTTGATTTCATTGATGCACTTGGGAAGCCCAGAACCTCTCTGGTTTGGGTTCCCAAAAGAAATTAATTTTTCTTTCTTTTAATGTGCAGAGCAAAAGAAACTTATGGCATATTGACAGTGGATGCTCTAGACACATGACAGGAGACAGGTCCAAGCTACAGAATTTCAAATCAATCAATGGTGGACATGTAGCATTTGGAGGTAATTCAAAAGGAGGAAAAATTACAGGAAAAGGTATGGTGAAAGGTGAAAGACTGAACTTTAATGATGTTTACTTTGTTGAGGAACTCAAATACAATTTGTTAAGTGTCAGCCAAATCACAGATAAAAGGAACCCAATTCTTTTTACAAACACAGAATGCTTTATTCTTTCTGAAGATTTTAAACTTGATGAAAGTAAAATTTTACTCAGAACTCCCAGAAAAGATAATGTCTATTGCTGTGATTTGACAAAATTGAATCCTCAACAAAATATACACTGTCTTTTATCAAAGGCATCAGTTGATGAATCTGATCTATGGCATAGAAGGATGTGTCACATGAATTACAAAACAATCATTAAACTTGTTAAAAGAAAACTTGTCAGGGGATTACCTGAGAAGACATATTCATGTGAAAATTATTGTATTGCATGTCAAAAGGGCAAGCAACACAAAACTTCTTTTAAGACCAAAATTTTGAATTCTATTTGTTCTCCCTTACATCTACTTCATATGAATTTATTTGGACCAACAAATGTAAGGAGCATAGGACATAAATCATATTGTTTAGTGATCATTGATGACTTTAGCAGATTTTGTTGGGTCTTCTTTCTTAGAACTAAAGATGAGACAGGTGAAATACTTAGATCATTTATTACTAAGATAGAAAATCAAACCAATAAAAAGGTCAAAATCATTAGAAGTGATAATGGTACAGAGTTTAAAAATCTTGAGATGGATAAATTCTGTAAATTCAAGGGGATAGAAAGACAATTTAGTGCTCCTAGAACTCCACAACAAAATGGAGTTGCAGAAAGAAGAAATAGGACACTAATTGAGGCTGCTAGAACTATGTTAGCAGATGCTAAGCTTCCCATGACCTTCTGAGCAGAAGCAGTTAGTACTGCTTGCTATGTTCAGAACAGAGTGTTAGTTGTCAAGCCTCACAATAGGACACCATATGAGTTATTCTTTGATAGAATACCATTAGTCAGCTTTCTTAGACCATTTGGATGTCCTGTCACTATTCTGAATACCAAAGATTACTTAGGCAAGTTTGAGAGCAAAGTAGATGAAGGTGTTGAGACATGTTTTGTGACAACAGATCTAGCTTGTAATAGTGAGGTTTAGTACTTTTAGTAATTGTAATCAAGTATGTACATTGGTTTTGAATTGTAAATAAAATATATTGCTTGGTAAACATTTTAGAGTTAAATATCAAAAGGCTGAAAAATGTTGACCAAGGTTGACCGCGAACCGAGTCAGTTCGCAGGACTAGTTTGTGCTGCGAACTGAGTGAGTTCGCTGGGCCAACATGGGCTGCGAACTGAGTCAGTTCGCAGAGCCCATGAGCTTGCGAACCGAGACGAGTATACATGAAAAACTAGGTTTTCATAATACACACCTTTTACCATTTCGTTAACCAGAAACCCTGCGACTCCAGAGACTTCACAACGTTCTAAAGGCTAGGTATTGATCGTTAACACTTGTTATAATCGATACAAAGCAATTAGACAATTGATTCGCTATTATATTGCGAAGGATTTCGTTATAGATCCTATAACTAGTATTGAGGGATTCCGCACCTTAATACCTTAGATAACCTCGTTATCGATCCTTATACAAACGGACTTACAATTGGTTACAGAGCCTTAGGCTAGATACGCTTTGGTTCGAGGTTATTTAGGATAATAACGTGTGATTTCGGGTTGTTTTTAGTGCATTACGTACTTATTTACGACCAAAATCACTCTCTGGACGTTTTTAGTTTCGTTTACGATCGAAAACCACAAGTTTTAATCGTAAAAATAACTGACATTTTCGTTTTTGGGTGTTTCAGCCGTTTCGCGAACTGAGTTTAGGGTTTCAGCCGTTCCTGCGAAGTGAAAGCTGCGAACCGAACTGAGTTCTTGCGAACCGAACCGAGTTTGCGAACTGAACTGAGAGTTGCGAACTGAGATTTGCGAACTGAGTTAAGTTTTTGCGAACTGAGATCACTTGCGAACCGAACCGAGATTGCGAACCGAACTGAGTTCTTGCGAACTGAGTTGAGTCTTGCGAACTGAGTTCCTGCGAAGTGAGTTCCTGCGAAGTGAGTTCCTGCGAAGTGAGTTCCTGCGAAGTGAGTTCCTGCGATCTGAGATTCCTGCGAACTGAACCTTCTGATTTTTTTGTGACTTTTTAACTTCTGAGATTGACAAAGATGTCTGACTTGAGTAAAATGATTGAGATGGACCACGAGATTGGAAAATCTAATGTTCCACCTAAATTGCTTAGACTTGAGGATTACTATGGATGGAAAGACAGGTTTGAATCATACTGTAGATTCCATGATTTGTCAATCTGGATGTGTATTAAAAATGGATACACTGCACCTACAACTGTTGTTGAGAATGCAACGGTAATTGTTCCCTACAATCGAATGAATGATAATCAGAAGAGAGACTTTGAGATTGAAAACAAAGCACATTCTTCAATCAAAATGAGTTTACCTAAGGAGATCAATCATCAATTGAAATCTTTTCACACTGCTAGAGCACTCTGGATTGCTCTTGAGAAAAGATGTGAGGGAAGTCCACAGGTTAAGGCAGGCAAGATGAATCTCCTGAAGAAGCAGTTTACTGTGTTTAAAGCTTTTAAGGGAGAAGATCTTGATGCTTACACCACAAGATACTACCATCTGTTGAGTGAGTTAGATGATCATGAGATTTTCTATTCTGATACGGAGAAAACCGACAAGTTTATTGAGGGTTTACCGTATAAATGGGAAATGCATGGAGTTATGCTCAAGGATAATGAAGAGCGATATGCTACAATGACTCTGGAGCAAGCTATTGATAAGCTCAGAGGTTATGATTTCACCAACAAAACGAGAGAGTCAGATTCTGATCAATTACAGAATCCTGGACTATATCATGGTAAATCAACTCTCTCTAATTCATCATCCAGTTCGACCACTGCTTTGCTAGTTGGTGATACTGGAGAAAAGGGTGAATTGATAACTGAGGATTTGTGTTTTATTGCTTCTTCTGGAAGTGAAACAAAAGAGAAAACTACTGTGAATTCACCTCAAGGGCATCAGAAGATGCCGATGAGTGTGAAATTTGCTGAACAACAACTGTCTGTTCTTGCTTCTTTTGTTGCTTCCTATGAGAATTACATTCAAGGGAAAATCAATGATCCAGCTATGTTTGATGAAGATTATGATCAGATAGACCCTGATGACCTTGAAGAAATGGATCTCCAGTGGCAACTAGCTATGGTGTCAAGGAGAGTCAAAAATTTCTTGAAGCGTACTGGTAGGAAGGTGGTAGGTAATCGACCAGGGTTTGACAAGTCCAAAGTTAAGTGTTATAACTGTCAAGGTTACGGACACTTTGCTAGGGAATGTCAGCGATCAAAGGTTGATGTCAGCAATGGAAGACAAGGCTCGGGAAGTTCTTTAGCTTCCAAAGCCTTGGTGGTTCAACAGCTAGACGGTTCTTATGATTGGTCTGCTCAGCCTGAGCAAGCGCTTATGGCTGAGATAGATGATCAAGAGAAAGCTGTTGAATCTACATCCTATATGCCAACTGATGTGGATTGTCAAGTACGGGTGCCAGAAGTCACACCAAAAGCAAGTGATAATGATGTGCTATACTTGAATTCAACTGAGGATATGAGTCCAGATGATTTAGTAGCACATATGGCTGAACTTCAAACAGACAAGAAAAGGGTATGTCTTGATATGCTTACTCTTGTTGATGTCTGTAATCTAGTTACTAATTTGCAATCACAAGTTAGTGTATTTGCTGATTCATATAATATGATGAAATCTGAATTAGAAATTGCTAAATGTGATGCTCAAAGGTTTAGTGAAGATAAACTAGCTCTAAAAGAAAAGATTAAGTCTGATGCTGCTGATAAGACCACTTTAAGAGACACTATAAATGAGCAATGTGTTAAGATTGATGGTTTGTACTTAAATCTAAGAGACTTAAATCAAAGTATGGCCAATAAAGATAATGAGTTAGCTGAGTCAAAACTGAAATCGGTTGAGCTTAATCGTAAGTTTGAGAGTTATAGAACCTCTTCTTTAACTATGGACTCTATAATTGATGCTCAACGTAGTGTTAAGGATAAGACTGGATTAGGATACACTGATGTACCTCCTCCATTTAATTCAAATTACACTACTTCTGTTGACTTAGAAATGATGGATGTAGATACTAAACCTGAGGAGTTAGTAACTAAAAAGTCTGGAAAGTTAGAGACACAGAAGGTTGTTCATAAAGATCTATCATCTGATGTTAGTAAGAACACACCATTCCCTAAAGTACAATTTGTCTCGAGTGGAATGTTGGTTGATACTGACATAAATGATAAGGTTATTAAGGAACAAGATGTACCTTTAGTGTCTGAAACTCAGACTGAACACGAAAAGGCAAAAGGGGTTAAGTCACGAAAGCATAAATCATGTTTCAAATTTCACCAAAAGGGACATGTGGCTTCATGTTGTCCTAACAAGAAGTTGGAAACATCGATTAGGCTCGTGAATAACAGTGAGACACCAAAAGTCTCTAGTTCAAATGTAGACAGGTTAGGTACCAAACCAGGATTAGGTAGTAAACCTGTGAACATTCTGAAAAGAGATGTTACTCATAGTGTCTCTCCGCCTAAACCTAAACGATCTTATTCTCTAAATGACACTAAGTCTAGAGATAAGACACCGTCGAGATTTAGGACTCCAAGTAGAAACCATAGTCAATTTGAAAGTGGTTCTACTTCACATACACATAAAGTTGATTATGTGCCTAAGAGGTTTTCCACTCACTCTCCTCAGAGGCATAAGACTTCAGATCATCAACAACCTCCAACTTCTTTAGCAGTTACCAAGACTATTGACAATAATAGTTATGGTTACTTTAAGGAAGTTCAGATTGTGGATGATAAGGGACAAGCCAAGACCGTAATGGCTTGGGTCCCTCTTAAGAACTAATTGTGTACAACTTGTTATGTGCAGGAGCAGACTGTGGACAAGGACAGCTGGTGGTATGTAGACAGTGGTTGTTCTCGGCACATGACAGGTGAAAGAAGTCTACTGAAGGACTTCAAAGGTGGGATGAAACAGCGAGTTCATTTCGCTGGTGATAAAGGAGGAGTAATAACTGGGAAAGGAAGAGTTTCAAATGGAACTTTGACTCTAGAGGATGTGAATTATGTTGAAGAACTAACTCACAACCTTGTGAGTGTTTCCCAAGTATGTGATAAAGGTCATTCTGTACATTTCAATGAGACAGAAGCCTTAGTCCTGAAGCCGGGTTTCACCATTCCGGAAAATTGGATATTGATGAGGGCTCCAAGGAAGAAGGACATTTATGCCATCAACATGGCTGTTCCTAATACTTCAATGGAATCTACATGTCTTTTATCCAAGGCTTCAGATGCAGACGCACTCTTATGGCACAAGAGAATGGCTCATCTGAACTTTCGAAAAATGAATTATATAACCAAGAATTGTTTAGTTCTGGGTGTACCACAAAAACGTTTCGAGTCTGAAGATAAGTGTGTTCCTTGCATGAAAGGAAAACAACATAAAAAACCACACAGATCTAAGACTGAAAACTCAATCTCCTCGCCATTTGAATTGCTACATATGGATCTTTTTGGCCCAATAAGCAAAAGAAGCATAGGTGGCAAATGGTACTGTTTAGTTGTCACAGATGATTTCTCTAGATTCTCTTGGGTATTCTTTTTGGGATCTAAGGATGAGACTCCCGGTATTCTTATGGAGTTCCTAGATCTAATCGAGAATGTCTATAGAACACGAGTTAAGAGAATTCGTAGTGACAATGGAACAGAGTTCAAGAATTCAACGTTCAATGTCTATTGCTTAAGCAAAGGGATACAACATCAATTCAGTGCATCGTATGAACCTCAACAGAACGGTGTTGCTGAAAGGAAAAACAGAACGTTGATTGAAGGAGCTAGAACAATGCTTGCAGATTCAAGGCTTCCGGTCATTTTCTGGGCTGAAGCGGTGAATACAACATGTCATGTTTTGAACAGGGTTCTTACGGTTAAAAAGCATAATAAGACGTGTTATGAGCTTTTGAACAATAAGAAACCAAACTTAAAAGGGTTTGAACCCTTTGGAGTTTCTTGTACTTTGCTGAAGACTAGCACTCAACCGAAATTTGGTGAGAAGGCTGACGAAGGATATTTCCTAGGTTATGTGCCTAATTCACCAAACAAACGTGTCTTCAATAAGGCAACAGGACGTGTGGAAATAGTTTATAATATTGAAGTTACGAGCTACACACATGACGTACATAAGGGATTAGATTGGCAATTCGACTATTCAGATCTCTTTAAGTCATTTAATGTCCCAATCAGTGACTATAAAGTTGACTCAGCGGTCTCTGAACATTTATTGTCGGGTGATGGGGATATTGACCCTGCACCAACATCGAATGTTCCTAGAGATACAACTTTTGTAGATCCTAATCATGCTTCAACGAGTGGCACACAACAATCTTCTGATGAAAATATACCTCTATTGAAGGAGATTGGCACTAATCTAGAAGAAGAAATAGAACTTGAACAAGTGACGACAACAAGAACTAACAAAAATCATCCAATTGAAAATATCATTGGTGATCCAAATGCACCGGTTCAAACCAGGGCCAGTGTTTCTGAGTACACTAGCTTGTATGCTGAAATGAAAGAGACAGGGGTTACAAATCTATGTCTATATTCATGCTTTATCTCCCAAGTTGAGCCTAAGAATGTCCAAATGGCGTTGAAGGACAACTCGTGGGTAGAAGCAATGCAGGAAGAACTTTCTCAGTTCTCAAAACTGCAAGTCTGGGAGTTGGTTGATTTACCAAGTGGTGAATATCCAATTGGCAATAGATGGGTTTTTGAGTGTAAGAAAGACGATCGGGGAATTGTGATTCGCAATAAAGCTCGTCTAGTCGTCCAAGGTTTCAATCAACAAGAAGGAATTGATTACAATGAAGTGTTTGCACCTGTGGCTAGGCTTGAGGCAATTAGGTTGTTCTTAGCATTTGCAGCTTCAAAGAAAATGAAAGTTTATCAGCTGGATGTTAAGAGTGCCTTTTTGTACGGCAAGGTCAAGGAAACGGTGTATGTTTCTCAACCACCAGGATTTACTGATCCATTGTATCCAAATAGAGTATATCGTCTTGATAAGGCTCTGTATGGATTACATCAAGCTCCAAGAGCGTGGTATGAGACACTATCAACTTATCTTCTTGAGAATGGTTTTACAAGAGGAAGAATTGATAGTACACTCTTTGTGAAGTGGAAGCAAAAGGACTTTCTACTTGTTCAAGTATATGTTGATGACATTATCTTTGGGTCATCTGACGAAAAGATGTGTCAAGAATTTGAGCAAGTTATGAAAGGCAAGTTCGAGATGTCTGCTATGGGAGAGTTGAACTTCTTCTTAGGGTTACAAGTTGACCAAAAGAAAGATGGTTTCTTTATTCATCAATCTAAATATACACATGAGCTGTTAGAACGCTTCAAGATGGATGAATCTCGGATTTACAAAACTCCTATTCTAGAAAATCACGGACTTGGTCCTGATACATCGAGTGATCAGAATGTAGATCCTACTTTATATAGGGCTATGATTGGATCACTAATGTATTTGACTGCTTCTAGGCCTGACATTATGTTTGCTGTTTGTATTTGCGCAAGATATCAGGCTAATCCAAAAGAATCACATATGCAAGCCGTAAAAAGATTCTTTCGTTACCTCAAGGGGAAGCCGAAGCTGGGACTTTGGTATCCGATTGAAGGAGACTTAGATTTTGTTGCATATACTGATTCGGATTATGGTGGATGCAACCAAAATAGAAAGTCTACGACCGGAGGATGTCAATTCTTAGGAGGTAGACTTGTGTCTTGGCAGTGCAAGAAGCAAAGCTCAGTAGCCATTTCTACATGTGAAGCTGAGTATGTTGCAGCTGGCAGTTGTTGTTCCCAAATATTGTGGATACAACAGCAACTGCGAGACTACGGACTAAACTTTACCGACACTCCGATGATGATCGATAATGAATCGACGATCTCTATAGCCAATAATCCGGTAAAGCACAGCAAGACGAAACACATTGATGTTCGTCATCATTTTATTCGAGATTGTGCCGAGAAGAAGCTTATTAGATTAGTCAAAGTTGCCTCTTCTGACAACTTGGCAGATCTATACACTAAAGCTTTCGACAGGACACGTTTTGAGACATTAGTTCAACTGAATGGAATGAGAAATCCAGAATAACTTATCTTCCAAAGGAGTATGAAATAGTTAGTAAGGTTTTCTATTAATAAAAAAGAGGATGACATATGGCATTCATTTGCTTGTTACCTAAGGGGAATCACCTCCTATAAAATACAAAAAGAAAATATAAACTATAAAAAGGTTTAAGTTTTTATTTGCTGGGAAATGATAGTTCATTAGGAGAATAAGTTTAATAATACTAAGTATAAGTCTTAAGTTAGATATGTTAGTAGATTCTGGTAAGTCACATTAAAGTTACATCTTTACAACCAGGACGGTACTTATATTTATTTTATTATACACCTTTCTCCACATGTTATAATTGGATAAGACTAAATTTACGTCTCGACAGATTCATTATATGATGTACTGGTAGGCAAATTATACTATGATTTTTGAGCATTTAATAAGCATTAATTCTCATGCATATTATCCAGTGTGACCTATTATATGATATATGACATAAGTCTTAATTTGAGAATGATGGTATCGTCATACACTGTTATCAAGAATATATGAATATATGAACAGACAAATAGTTAGAATAATGGCTATTTGCAAAACTACTGGTGACTTTGTTGTACTATGTACAGATCTGAAGCCTTTAGTTTCGCCAATGGTCTCAAACCTATTTTGCTCATACTAAGGGATCTTCTGTTGTACTATGTACAGATCTAGAACCTCTAGTATTTTCAAAATTTGTTTGATATTTGTCAAGCTTTAAAATAACTCAAGGATATGTTATATGTTACGAAGAGTGCATTATTTAGTAACCTCTACCTTGAATGTCAATGATACAGTGTTATGAGTTATACTTGATTTCTCATTATATCATATATTGGACAACACTAGTTAATATGCATACTAACAATAAAGGTTTGCTTGGAAATCGTTGAATAATTTGTTTATGTGGATCATAATATCGGTAATCATTTTGAAATGTCGATGACCATTGAATGTTCACTTGGTGAATAATTCGTACAAAGAATGTGTTATTTCATGTGGATAAAGGTAACCAAGTTATAATCTTATAAATATAAGTTCATAAATGGTTAAGTTGTAATTTTTCCGTAACTTGTTTGAATTTCATAAGGTATGGTTACTAACAATCTTCTTAGACTTGTTTGATAAATAATAAGGTACCGCTTATTCTTCCTAATATGATCCCTAAGCAGATAAATCCTTAACGTCAAAAATATGTAGTGTTTATCCTTTGTGTTTCATTAATAAAATGGTACTTGATACCACTCATTAGTTTGATTATTTATTACGTCTTTTTATTATTTTTATTTGTGTTTATCCTTTGGAAAATATGTTAATGCTGTAATTTATCATTCCGTGTTGAATAAATGTGACAAAATCGCATTGGAGAGTTCAAAATATTGACTTGCAAAAGTTCAATTTATATTTACAACTAAATTTGCTTGAAAAGTCAAAATTGCGAAGTTGACTAGTCAAAGTTGCGAATTGAGTTTTGAGTATAAAAGGAACAGGTCCTGCGAGCCCACTTCTCACTTTCCAAACATCCCCTGCGAACTGAAATTCCTTCACTGCGAGACGACTTTTTGCGAACCCACTCCAAACACACTTACGGTTAATTTCTTCGAAATTAAAGTACGAGGAAAGGTTTTTCACTCCGAGGATATTATACTTCTTTCAATTGCCCATCTTTTGAAGTAAGATACACTCGATTTTACCGTATCATTTGTATTTAATCGACGATTTTTGTTTTGGGAGTTTCGGTTTAGAGTTTCACGGATTTTGTACAAATAAGTGAAAATTAAAACCTAACACTCTTAGAACTTGTTAATCGGCCTTTAATAAACATGTTTGTACCATTCAATCGCGATTAAAATTGTTCGATCATCGATTTGGAACTTGAAATATTGGCCAGGCGCTCCTGCGAACCGAGATCAATCTCAGTTCGCAGTGAACCCAGAACCCTTGACTTGTGTTGACTGCGAAGCGAACCTAATCGGGTTGACTTCGCTTGACCGAAGCGAATCCACATGGTTGACTTCCATTGACTGCGAAGCGAAACCACATGGTTGACTTCCATTGACTGCGAAGCGAACCTACATGGTTGACTTCCATTGACTGCGAAACGAACCACATGGTTGACTCGCGTTGACTGCGAAGCGAACCAAATGGTTGACTCGTGTTGACTGCGAAGCGAACCAAATGGTTGACTCGCGTTGACTGCGAAGCGAACCAAATGGTTGACTCGCTTTGACCTGCGAAGCGAACCCAACAGGGTTGACTTTGTTTGACCAACCTTAATACCTATTTTTAACGTGTATTTTATTTGTGACTTGTTAATTGTTTGTTATATGTTTCGACTTAAGAACTTATTGTTATAAGTGAAATGCATATAATATACAAATTCTGTTCTATTATATCGAAAGTCTTCCGACTCATAGGTAGTCGTGCAGCGTGTTCCGATTATTATCGGCGGTATGATTTTTCAGATTATTTACTAGGACTTACGAACTGTATACAATTTAGAGAATATAATTGAAAAAATTAAGTCTTGTATACTTGATCGTTCAATTAAGTTCAGTAAATTAAGTTATTAATTAATAGTAAACGTCGATGTTTGGTGATCTCTTTGGTTCAAAATACATAAACGTTTCAAATTAATTAATGTTCGATAAGTGTCCTAATATTTGAGCTAACTGCCATTTGTGTCTATTTTATGACTACAGATATGGCTGCTCGATCTTTTACTCCTGGTCACAATATATTGGTGAACTTGGATGTCAACGAGCGTGGTGCTGCTCGTTTTACTGAGATTTTGACGTACTTAGCACGTTCGAGGATTCGATATGCTATTACGGAGTCTCCGCTACTGTCCCGAGATCTTCTGGATCAGTTTTGGGAAAGTATTGTGTATGATGGTGCTGCAAACCCTCCTGTTATTCGTACAAGGGTAAATAATCAGGCCATTGTTTTCTCCGCTGATGATCTGCGACAGATTCTTCATCTGGGCACAGTTGATCAGGAAGCTGGACCGTCTGTGTATTCCTCTGACTTTATTGAGGGTGCACTTGATCGAATGGGTTACTCTGGACCCAAGCGAGGACGCCAGTTTGTGAAGGCATTTGTCCTTGGCCAGTGGAGATTTCTATTCCACATTACTGTTACTATCTTCGGTAACAAGAAGGGCGGCTATGACGAGCTGAGCCCTGAGCTGTTATCTGGTCTACTGTCCCTGGTTTATAATAAACCATACAGTTTCTCTTCGTATATCTTTAATTCTTTTGTTGGACAGATAACTGGCGCGGTAAGATCAAAGTTTATGCTTTATCCGCGCTTTTGCATGCTGATCATTCGTCACTGTATTCCTGGTCTGACGAACATTCAGCCAGATTTACATGTTGACCGAATTGGACTTCGAGGATACAACGCATGTTTTCTTAATTCTTCTCGCCGTCCAGATCAGGTCAAGCCTGAAGCTTGTGACCTTTTTGGTCATCTCCTCGATGCTGCCTATATAGCTCCACCAAATAATGGTTGGTTGGATGATGGAGCCCAACCAGAAGTACAACCTCAGCCAGCAGTTGTGGCTCAAATCCTTGGGCCGCAAGAGCTTATAGAAGATGTGATACATCAAGCTGGACAACCTGACATTGCGGCTCAGGTTTTACATGAGGTTCTGCTTGAAAACGATGATGCTACTGATCCTATCCTCTGTGAGATCGATCAATATCAGGAGCCTGCTGCTGACGCTACTGTCACGATTCAGATTACCAAAGCTAGTAGAATCGCAGCTCGCTTACTCTTGACAGACGTTGCCATCCAGATTGAACAACATTGTGCTCAATCTGCCACCGCACCTTCTTTCCAGGCTTCTACTTCAGTAAGAGCTTCTGAGCGGATCTCAAATTTGGAACTTCGAGTTCGTATATTAGAGACTCAGAATGCTACTCTTGCAAAGGAGCTTGTAAATCAAGGCGAAGCCTACACTCATCTTCTGCGGTCGCATATGCTTCTCTTCAGAACATCTGAAGATCAACAGAGGCAGCTCGATCGACTCCAAGGCCTTGTTACCAATTTATTGAAGGGCAAGTCGCCTCAGGGGGAGATCTTGATATTCAATGAGGCTTGCAGAGAAGATAAACTTATTAGGAAGAGAAGAGAAGATACAGACGATGATCCCAATGCACCTAAAGATAGAGAGCCGACTGGTCCTTCAACGACTGGTGAGCCTTCTACCATTCAGGGGGAGTCTGAGCCTGCTGGGACAAGTGGTGTTGGTGGTGATGGTGCTGGTACTGCTGCTGGTGCTAGTAATGTTGGTGAGAAATTCACCACGGAATGATTCTTTTTAATATGTATTCTTAGATTGATTGTAATAACTCTTATAATCAATGAAAGACTTACATTAAAAATTATTATTATTGGTTTCATGTTCATAAAATATAAGATTAGTTATATACGATTTAGACCTGAGATGTTATGTTACAGGTTAAAATGATATAAGACTAATTATATAAGACTAGTTATATAAGATTTTGACTTGAGATTCATCTTGACAAGTTAAAATTATATAAGATTAGTAATCGATAGTGATTTCGTGAAAGAAATGATAAAGAAACTCTTGATAAAAGAATTTATATTATTCATTTGATTCATGGCATATATATCACTTGTAGATATGAATGATGAAAGCGATTCTGACCCTGAAGTCGAAGAAGAAGTAGATTATGATCTAGAGGAGGGATAGTTTGTACCTCCTGAAGATTGGACTACTATTTCTTATGTTGGGTTAGACGAAGGTGTAGATCCAGATGCTAATATCGATGAACACATTGTGAGTCCTTCAAAGACTAAAGTCGTTATTCAGGAAGAAGACGGAGAAAGAGTGATTGATTTAGATGAAGATCTAGACGATTCGACTGATTCTGAAGATGATCTTCCTGATAGGCTCAAAAATAATCCGATGTTTAGGCCTTTGGAGAAGAAGAAAAAGGAGAAGACTAGGATTAGTGAAGTGGATATCTCTGGAAAGCGTATACCTAGAAGAGGTATTATTGGATGGTACTTCGACGCAGATTTGCAGCTTTTTGCTATAAAGAGATTTGATGGAGTTCAATACTTTGAGAAGAAGCTAGCTGTCTTCAGTTCTTTGCCGAGATTTGAAATCCGAGACTTGGCTAGATTGGAATTGAATAACCCTAGTAATGATCCTTTTGGAAGATATGTCGAAAAGATTATCAAGACTGAGGGTTGGTCAATGAAGTTTGAAAGAATTAAGCCAAGAATCGGAAAGACAATTAAGCTTGAAGAAAGAAGCGAAAGAACAGGAAGGCGTCGTAGAAAGAAGATATATCCAGCTGTGAAATGCTTACAACAGATTCCTCTGAAAGCTATGCCTCAAGATATCTTAGGTAAGCTAAAGAGATGGTCTGTAGATTCAGTGACTGGTGAAGCTCTTATGTTTGTACATGATGATGAAGTTGAAAATGAAGAGAGAGAGATCTTAAAGATTTATGATCGTCGACATCTGATGAATCTATCAAAGGCTGACCTATTAATGTTACACAAGAATAGGATCACAGCGATTGAAGGTTGGGAAGATGTTGCACGAGATTATTAGTCAATGGTGAAAACATGCATTAAGCTGAAGATATATGCAGGTAGCAAAATTTACAACTGATTACCAAAGACAACTTGAAGACAAAGACTTAAAGATGTTAGAGCTATTGTCAAGGGGGAGTCTGTTGAGACATGTTTTGTGACAATAGATCTAGCTTGTAATAGTGAGGTTTAGTACTTTTAGTAATTGTAATCAAGTATGTACATTGGTTTTGAATTGTAAATAAAATATATTGCTTGGTAAACATTTTAGAGTTAAATATCAAAAGGCTGAAAAATGTTGACCAAGGTTGACCGCGAACCGAGTCAGTTCGCAGGACTAGTTTGTGCTGCGAACTGAGTGAGTTCGCTGGGCCAACATGGGCTGCGAACTGAGTCAGTTCGCAGAGCCCATGAGCCTGCGAACCGAGACGAGTATACATGAAAAACTAGGTTTTCATATTACACACCTTGTACCATTTCGTTAACCAGAAACCCTGCGACTCCAGAGACTTCACAACGTTCTAAAGGCTAGGTATTGATCGTTAACACTTGTTATAATCGATACAAAGCAATTAGACAATTGATTCGCTATTATATTGCGAAGGATTTCGTTATAGATCCTATAACTAGTATTGAGGGATTCCGCACCTTAATACCTTAGATAACCTCGTTATCGATCCTTATACAAACGGACTTACAGAAGGAATCTTTGTTGGATATTCTACTCAAAGTAAAGCTTACAGAGTATTCAATCATAAGACCAGAATTGTTGAAGAGACCTTAAATGTGACCTTTAATGAACAGTCTGTTAACACTGTAGGAAAAGGTCCAGAATGGTTGTTTGATATTAATGCACTAACAGAATCTTTTAGATACATGTGTGGATCATCAAATGCAGGAATAATAGAACAAGAAGTTGCAGAGAAGAAAGAAAATAAATCAGAATATATTATCTTTCCTATTTGGTCTGTTGATCCACCAGAAATATCTCAACCATCTCAACAGGATAATAAAGAAACAGAAGAATTATCAGAAACTTCTGATACTGCAGAAGATCAGGGAAGCAATATCAAAACCACAGAAGATATTGCAGGTGAAGAAATGATTTCTGAACCTATCTTTCCTCTTAATGAAGCAGACAGTGAAGAAACAGGAAGTCCAGACATGAATCTCACAAATTTGGAAGTTGAAATTCCCGTAACTTTTCAACCATCTGCAAGGGTTCAACTCAATCATCCTCTAGAGAATGTTATTGGAGATATAGGGTCTGCAATTCAAACAAGAGGGAAAGCTGTTGTTCACCAAGATTCAGAAAGTGAAAGTTTTATAAGTGAATGTTTATTTGTAGCTTTTCTTTCACAAACAGAGCCTAAGAAAGTGGTAGAGACTCTAAAAGATCCAAGCTGGATTGAAGCTATGCAGGAGGAGTTGCTTCAATTCAAAATACAGGAAGTCTGGTCATTGATAGATCTTCCCATAGGAAAAAGACCTATTGGCACTAAATGGGTCTTTAGAAACAAAAAGGATAAGAGAGGCATAGTGATCAAAAATAAAGCCCGATTGGTGGCTCAGGGGTACACTCAAGAAGAAGGAATTGATTATGATGAAGTTTTTGTTCCTGTTGCCAGAATTGAAGCTATAAGATTATTCTTAGCTTATGCTTCCTTCAAAAATTTCAAAGTCTACCAGATGGATGTTAAAAGTGCATTTTTATATGGCACCATTGAAGAAGAAGTGTATGTTTGTCAACCTCAGGGTTTGAAGATCCAAAACATCCAGACAAAGTTTATAGACTTGACAAAGCCTTATATGGTCTACATCAAGCTCCTAGAGCTTGGTATGACACTTTGTCACTATACCTGCTGCAGAATGAGTTTAATAGAGGAGCTATTGATAAAACCTTGTTTACAAAGAAAATCAATAATGATATTCTTCTTGTTCAAATCTATGTGGATGATATCATTTTTGGATCCACAAAGGATTCTCTTTGTAAAGAATTTGAAAAACTCATGCATCAAAAGTTCCAGATGAGTTCCATGGTAGAATTAACATTCTTTCTTGGACTACAAGTTAAACAGCAGCAGGATGGTATTTTTATAAGTCAAGGAAAATATGTAAATGATATTCTGGAAAAGTTTGGTTTCAAAGATGCAAAGATTGCAACCACTCCAATGGAAAAACAGAAGCACTTACATGCAGATTTTGAGGGGGAGGATGTAGATATTCATCTATACAGATCTATGATAGGTTCTTTATTATATCTAACATCTTCAAGACCAGATATTATGTTTGCTGTATGTGTATGTGCCAGGTTTCAAGCAAATCCTAAGTTATCTCATCTACATGCAGTCAAAAGAATCTTCAAATATTTAAAGGGTCAACCAAAATTGGGCCTTTGGTATCCAAAGATGTCATCTTTTGATCTTATTGCATATACAAATAGTGACTATGGAGGATCAAATATGGACAGAAAATCAACATCTGGTGGATGTCAATTTGTAGGGAGTAGATTGGTCTCATGGCAATGTAAAAAGTAAACCTCTGTCTCAACATCAACAGCAGAAGCAGAATATGTAGCAGCATCAAGTTGCTGTGCACAGGTACTCTGGATTCAAAATCAATTGATGGATTATGGTTTGATTCTTTTAAATACCCTTATGTTTATTGACAATAACAGTGCAATCAGTATTATTAATAATCCTGTTAAACATTAAAAAACCAAGCACATTGAAATCAGATATCATTTTATTAGAGATTGTAATGAGAAAAGGTTAATTCAAATTTTTAAAGTTCATACTGATAATCAATTTGCAGATCTATTCACTAAAGCATTTGATGTTGGTAGATTTACATTTTTGATTACAAGTATTGGAATGATCAATATTTCATAAATAATTTTTCTCATAAATCTCTATGGTGCTTAAACAAGGATTAATACTGATACACTAGTTAGTGCTGCTTATAGTAATTTTAATACTGTTATGTATTATTACTACTATTTTCACTAATTAGTACTCTATCCTATATATATACTTTTGATAAAAAAAAAAAAAAAAAAAAACTAATACTGCTAAAACCTCTTAGTACTGCTTGTAATAAGTTTCTACTGCCTTGGTCGGTTAGTGCTGCTTATAACCAGTTAGTACTGTTAGTAATATTAGTACTGCTCTTTAACTCAGTGTGAGAGTTAATACTGCCAGTTGTTAATACTGCTTGTACACTTTCTACTGTCAAAATAGAACTATTAGAGTATTACTACTGTCTTCACACTTTCTACTGTTTATAGATACTACTGGCATCAAGTTACTACTGATTATCAATTACTACTGCTAGTGTGTATCTTTCTACTGGTTGGAAGTTACTACTGTTTTTAAGATATGCTTCTTTACTACTGTTAGCATAGTTAATACTGCTTTCAAGTTTCTACGAATTGCAAAATTCTAGGGCTTGGCAGTATTACTTATACAACAGTATCAAGGTATCAAAAACACTTTCACTCTCTCAACAGCAGAAACCTAAAAACAGCAGAAACCTCAACCACCTTCAAACTCAACCACCTTCAAACTCAACCACCTTCAAATCAAACACTCAACATCAATGGCGTCTTCATCCTCATCAACTGCAACTCTTCTGATTGTAGATAACCACAATATGCTCGCATATTTGGTTAAAACCCAGGATGCGACGGACTTTCATGAAATAATCGATTTCTTGAAGGAAAGTCACATCCACTATGCTTTGACTGTAAACCCAACAGTCTACTACAAGCATATTAACTCCTTCTGGAACCACGCCAAGATCGAATCTATCGACGACACTAAACTCATTGTGTCGAAGGTAGAGGGCAAAAGGGTGGTGGTCACAGAGGAGTCTATCCGTAACCATCTCCATCTAGGAGATAATACAGGAATTTCTTTACTTTCAAGCACTGTAATTTTTGAAAATCTAAAAAATATGGGTTATGAAGGGGATCTTACCAAATTTACTTTTTATAAAGGGCTTTTTTCTCCCCAGTGAAAATTCTTAATCCATACAATACAACAGTGTCTGTCCACTAAAAGAACAGGTTGGAATGAGTTTGGGAGTGCAATTGCTTCTGCAATTGTATGCCTAGCCACAGACCAACTGTTCAATTTTTCAGAAATGATTTTTAATGGGATGCTCAGAAATATTGAGCAATCCTCCAAAATGTTTTTAATGTATCCCAGGTTTTTGCAAATCTTCTTAAATGAAGAAATAAATGATTTAAATGCACGTTCCAAAATTTTGAAAGTTCTGTCTCATACTCCCAAAGTTTTTTCAAACATGAGGAGACAGAACATTGGATTTTCAAATAAGGTCACTGCATTATTTCCCACAATGCTTAGTGTACCTGCTACTAGGGATGAGGGAACAGAAAACCCATCTGTATCCGAACCCACATCCACTAGAAAGGCTCCCAAAAGAAAACAAGGGACCCCCAAGCCAACCAAAGCTAAGAAGCAAAAACATGCTCAACCTGAGGATCCTCCCCTCAATGAGTCTCAGCCAAACGTAGCAGAGGAGGTGGTCCATGAGGAGTGGGGTGACCATTCTGGAAGGGCTGACCCTACTGCTTCTAGCACTCTGGCAGAGCAGGACAGGGTCAACATCAATAAGACCCAACCAGAGGCAACTGCACATGATGAATCTCCTTTAGGAGATGATTCTGCTGCAGGACCCAGTACCAAGAATCAAGGGGCCTCTGCTGATCAGGCTAGGCCTGAGGCAGAAGGTAACACTTCCAATGACTTACCAAGGGATTCACATCCTGAAGGTAATGAGGATAGATCTTACCAAGAATTGACGGGTATGTTAGAAACTATGTGGGAAGAGGTGAAGAGTCACATGCAAATAATCAAGAAGCAAAACAGGGATATCATGAAGCTGTCTGAGTTCATTGGGCAACAGCAGCAGCAAATAGAAGATCTGAAGATTTTATTGATCAAATGCCTAGATGAGAAGAAGAAGTACATCTGGGTACAAGATGAGGATATCCCTGAGCCTGTGACTCAGGAAGATGTAGAAGAAGAGGCAGATGCTGAGCATGCAGAGCCTATGGGTAAAGAGGCAGAACCCAAGGGTGCAGAGGAAGAGCCCAGAGTATATAAAAGAAAGGAAAAAGGGGTCTCATTCTCTGAACCTACAGAAACATTTTCTGGAGGTGAGATGCCCAAAATAGACCCTAAAGATAAGGGAAAGGGTCTATTGATTGAAGAAGAGCCTGCTAAGAAATCCAAAGGAAAGTTTGGGGGATTCATTACCAAGGAGGAGCAGGAGGCTCATGATCATGAGATAGCCCTCAGACTACAAGCAGAAGAGCAGGCTCGGTATAATGAGGAAGAAAGGGAGCAGGCCCTGAAAGATCTCCTGGACAAAAAGAAGAGAGCAGAGGCAGAAAAGAGGGCAGTTGCTAAGAAAAGCAGGAAGCCAACCAAAGCCCAACTAAGAAAGACATATATTGGAAGATTGAGGGGTTTGATTCCAGATAGGGAGCTCAAAAGTATGCATTTTGACAGATTGGAATTCCTGTATAATAAGGAGATTGAAAGGGAAAGGTTAGAAAGGAGTAATAAGGAGGGTGAGTCAGAGAAGAAAGGAGAAGAAGAGTTAGAAAGAGATGAAGCACAGCTGCTTAGTCTACTGATCTTGAGGGATGATGGGATAAAGGTAGATCCATTAGCTACCAAGCCTCCAAAGATAGTAGATTGGGATCAAGTACAGATGGTGCACCAAGGACCTGAATTGACCAAAATTACAAGAGCAGATGGAGCTACAGAGTTTTATAGGTCATTTCAGGAGATTTTAAGAAAATTGGAGAGGGAGGATATAGAGAAGATGTATGAGGTTGGTAAGATGAAGTATGAGGGAAAACAGGTTGAGAAGATTCTGAACAGAATAATCTGGGGTTACTTCCTCATGATGTTTGAACCTGAAAGAGTACCTGATATCTTCAGTAGATTCTCAGTAGTCAAGTTTTGGATGTACTTTCCAAGATCTGGTGTCCATCAAGTTGCCTTAGAGAATGGAGATCTTCTTTTCATGCTCACTGAGAGGAATTACAACTTGAATCTGGGGTTGATGAGATGCATGATTCAAGTCAAATTGATTACCCCAGAGGACTCAGAGACTGCTAGAGTTCTTCTTCACATGATCCTAAATCAGATACATCAGAAGTCTGAAGCTTCAAAAAGAAGAAGGTAGTGTATTAGCATCCCTGAAATTATTGAAAATTTTTGTAGAACCTTGAATCTGTAGGAGACAGATTAAGTTTAGGGGGAGATTGTTGGGTCTAAAGATGGCTAGAGAACTTGATCGAAGATTAACACTGCTGGTTAGACTACAACTGCTAGTTACTACTGGTGAAGAGGAGTTTCTACTGTTGGTTCAAAAGTTTGAAAACTTACTACTGCTACCGGGTTTTACACTACCAGTAGAAACAGTTACTACTGGTAGAAAAGATTGAGTTAGTACTGGTAGAACAAAGTTAGTACTGTCGGGTGAAGTTTCTACTGCCAGTACAAAGTTTCTACGGGTGGAGTAAGTTAATACTGTTTATAACTTACTACTGGTTGAGTTTATACTGTTCTCGGAAGTTTCTACTGTTCTTCAGAAGTTTATACTGCCCGTGTAGTTTCTACTGTTTATGATTAGAGCATCTTTTTAACCAAGTGGGCCAATCAAAAGTCTTCTCTGCAAAAGCAAAAGCGCTCAGTAAAACAGAGCATGGCTCAAGACGATAGGAGGATTAGATAGAAAGGTTCTTTGCATTAATTACTGTAGCGTGTAATTGAAGCTCTATAATTCTATAAATAGAGCTCCTTACCTTCAATAGAAAATATCTCAGAATCTTAGCATCTCAATATCTAGCCTGTATAATTGTCATTTGTAAGCTTCAAGGTTAATTGTAACCCTGATACTTAAGTGTATTCGTATTATTCAAGGAAATAATATTGAAGCTTTTTGATAATTCCTTCGCTTTTACTTATTATTAATTTGTGCTTGAATCAGAGTTAATTTTAGTTCTTAATTATAGATTACTATTCCGCGGTATTTCTATAAATATTCAATCGCTATAATTATTGACTCGAAAGCTTCAATCGATCCTGTCACAACCCTTGAAGAGTTGAAGAAAACTAAAACATAAACCTAAAACATTGGTATAACACAAAAAATTATTACTAGCAAAAAAAAAAAAAAAATGTATCTAATCTAGGTTAATTATCAAACAAAACATATTCGGTTTTAGTCCACTTACCAAACCCATAGATTTGCTAGCTATTACTATTCGCCCCATAAATAATTGAGAAAGAAACCACGTACCTATTTCCCAACACATTTCCACCTTTAAATACCATCTCACCACCTCCTTCTTTCAACTGCAATTAAATATTTCAAAGCATCAAACACTTCAGTTTTCTCTCTCAAATTCATCAAAACACTAGAGAGAATTAAAAAAATGGAGCAAAATTTCCCAATAATCGCCAAAAAAGTATGGAGTATAATGCGAGTCATATATTTCATGTTGAAAAAAGGCATTTCCAAAACTAAATTCTTCGTAGATCTTAACATGATGATAAAACGTGGCAAAATCGCCGGCAAAGCCTTAAACAACCTTCTTTTCCATCACCATCATAACTGGGTTACCAGTACCTTCAACCACCATCAGCGCCACCCGCACCACCTCCCTTTCTCTACCTCACCATCACCCGACGACGAGTTTAGTGACGAATTTAGTTGCACAACCTCCCCTCAATCTCCACTATCTATTTTTTCGAAAAACAAAAAACACCAAAACAATGATGAGATAGTTATTGATCATGCGGTGATTAAGGCATTGGAGAATATGCTAACGAGTGCGACTGCATCGCCTGGATTTGGGAAGAGTCCGATGGTTAAGGAGTTGAGGATAACGGATTCACCGTTTCCGTTAAGGAATGGTGATCATGAAGATGGTCAAGTGGATGAAGATGCTGAGAAGTTTATTATGAGATTCTATAATAGTTTGAGACGGCAAAATTAGATGAGGGACTATATTGTCATTAGGTAATTCTTCAAGGGTTGTACTAGACTATTTTTTAAGATTCTATGTCTTGGTATGTCCCTACAATAATAATATAAAAAAAAGTTTGTATCCCATGAATTATGATTAATGTAATAATGTTAATCAAAATAAATTGGCTATTTTTTTTTTTGTGATGCTAGTAGTTATTGTTCAGTTATTTATTTATTGTTGGTTTAATTCAATTTTTCAAAACAAAGAGATACACCTTCTTTGAAAATTTTAAATATTTTTTGAACGACAATGATCATATTAAAAATAAGAATAGCAAGACGTTATGGAATACAACCAACGAGAAACAAATCTCCTATCAAGCTATCTAAACCAACCTAAAAAATACACTTAAAATTCATCCTAACTCACGTAAGTTGAAATAAAATCAACACCTAAAATAGACTAACCTAAAAGCACCGACATCCTAGATTAACGCCCAAGCTAGACTTATCCTGAACAACATCGAAAAGCCACTACTCACTAAACCAAATTACAACGCCAAAGTGTGAAGCAATTTTAAATTAAAGGTCTATTTCAAAAAGTTTGAGTTGTTTCAAGTGTTTGTAAGGTTAAAAGGTACATCTATCAAGTACACAGTTAATTAAGGTTGGTTTTAGATTTAGTAGCTTAATTAAGGTTTTTTTTTTTCTTTTCTATGTTATGCAAATTGTCATATTTGGAGATACGAATATGATATTTAGATCTGCAAAAGAAAAAAAAACAGAGTTAGGCATAATACCACTATTTGAGACCTTCAACCCCATTTCTAATTAATCATTAGTAATATCTTTTTAATGGCGTTTTATATTAAAACAAAAACCTTCTTGTAAGCCTCTAAACACGTATGACGTTTAGTTATTACAGTAGTAATTAGCATTAGCATATGCAATATATCGATATCGATAGGACGATAGGGGCTATATTATCATATTTTAACATAACTCTAATTGAAACATTTTATAACTAACAAATTTTGAATCCCTTTCTAATAATTTTTATCATTTTTAAATAAGCATATCGTTTTCGATTACGATGCAATCTTAATTGTTAAAACACAGGAATTGAAGTTGTCCAAATAAACCGAATAATCAGTATTCCGTATCTGTTACTTGTTTTTCATTAAATGTAAGAACTATTCATAAGCGATTTGAGGTTGTAATTAGTATATGCATGTATTTTGAACAACTTTCTACCTGTTCGGTACGCAGCTCATTCGAGTTAAAGCGGTTCGTCAAGCATTATGTCATGCATACCAAATTCTCAATTTATCACATGATTAATGAGTTTTAATAAAGAAAAAATAAAGCAAAAAGTGAATATTGAGACCATAAAACCTTAGAAAAAGAGAGTATACGAAGCAGTACAGGTTTGACACTATCTTTATGTCCTGTTGACACAAACCTTTTATTTCGTACCCTCCAAAAGAAACCAATAGATACATACATAACCAAACACATAGACCAATTTTAGTAATCACTGATTAGCCACTTTTCAAGATTCAATTTGCTTTTCTCTTATTAGTTAGAAATTGAGTTGCACACAGCTGTGTGACCAAACCCTAGTTTCTTTTATCTTTACGTGAACTTTCACCTTTGTCTCAAAATAAGTGTTTACAATCAGTTTTCACGCTATTTAAAATTTTTTTATTGTCTGGTAATGAATATGACAGTTTAACCATTAGTTTTTGTACAGACTCTTAGGTATCAGTTTTGAAAAAAAGTTTATTGAAGGTTAAATGATAAAATAAATATGCTATTTTTATAAGTGGACACTTATTTTGATACAAACTAAATTAGAAAGGTGAACAGGACATATGACAGCCCTTAGAAAAATAATCAATTTGAACATCGAGGGGTGTTAAAAGATGATCAAGTATATTTTAAGGGGCGAGAAAGTAACCCAATATACACGAGGCCAAAAAGGTCCAAAAAAGGCTCTAATTACAACTTCGTTTTATTTTTAACCCAAACATAAAACAAACACAGACCAATATTGTATTAGATTTTTCATTAAAAGTCATTTGAAGGGAAAATTCATAATAATATATTTTAAATGCACAATATATCAATTAACATAATTAGTCAAAAACAGAAACATATTGAATAGTAAAAATAAAACAGTCCACACAAGTCAACACAAGTCAAATTAGTCAACGTAGGTCACTGTGTTAATAGAAGTTAACACTAGTCAACTCTGACAGATATACAATCTAACCTAATAAATCCACCAATAATTTTGATAAATCCACCGTAACTGCGCATTATAAACTTGTACAGTATAAACTTTAAATGCACAAATGTGATGGATTTATCAAAATCCTTGATGAAAATATCACCACCTTTTTAACAGTTATTAAACTATTTTTAAGGGGATCAATGCCATAGTCACACTGTCAAATAAGGTCAACTGTGTCAAACATATGTCAACAAACTGAACACAAGTCAAAATGGTCGAAGAAAGTCAACACGTGTCAAATCAGGTCCACAAAAGTCAAAACTAGTCAACAAAGTCCTCTATGATCAAACATATTCAACACAAGTCAAACAAAGTCGCATAAACTTAAGTCCACAATCTTATTTTAGTATGGAGGGGTATTTTCGTTATTTTAGAAACCACTATAACAAAAACATAAATAAATAAAAATATTACAATAGCTTCAAATTCAGAACACGTTCTTCCCCAAAATTATGGAAATTAGGGTTTTTGTCAAATCCCACGTCAATCTACAAATTTACAGGTGATTCGATCTCGAATTCATGCTTTCAAAACGCAATTCGTATGACATTAATGATTATCAATTATTTCGCGATCATGAAGGAACTTGTTAAAAAGTGATTTTTATTGTTTTTATTAAATCGATAGCTGCTAATCGTGTAATTCGATTGCAGATCATGTTCGAAAACGCAATTCGAATAACATGATCATGATAAAACTCGAATTACATGATCAAGTAAAAATCGAGCTAAAAACTCAATTACGGTACGAAATTGAAGAGAAACGGTCAGCAAAACAGATTCTCAATGAGAAATCGTGTAATGTGTGCAGATTACCATTGTACTTTTGGATATTGTTGATGCTTGATGATTGGTGAGAGAAATTGGGGCACAATAGCTGCTGAGAATTTTTTGATTTTTGAAAGTGGGAAGAAATGAGGGAAATAAGCTTCTGAATGAAGATATTGGTGAAAAGTGAGTTTACCCAAATACCCTCCGTGTTTATGCTAAACGATTGAAATACTAAAAAATAAATGAAACTAAATTAATCCCCGCCATTGATTTGGTAGATCCAAAGGTTGGAGAATGGTTTCCTTATTCTCTGATTATTTGTGGTTCTTAATAATTGAACTTTTCTCTACAAAATTATAAATTAACAATTTAGAGAATTTCAGATATTAAATTACGATTTTTTATATAATATTTTTGTAATAGTTCAACTCAAATTTTATGATTATTATTGTAATTATAATGTTTTTTTAGGTGTACCAGTCCGACCGCTTGAACCATTGAACTAGCAAGTTTACCGGTTTAATGTTTGGTCCGAATATCAAAACATTGTGAAAAAATAGAATTAATGGTTTTACAGGAGGTAAGAAGCTTGTGAAAAAAGAAAATGAAAAAAGATGCTCTACATTTCAAAAGTTTTAGTTGTTTCAAGTGTTTTGTAAAGTTAAAAGGTACAACTATCAAGTACACAGTATTAAGCTTGGTTTTTGCTTCTTGTTTCAAGATTTAGTAGCTTAAGGTTTTATTTTAAAGTTATGCAATTAAGTTTACAATTTTCATTGTATCGAATTATGTATGATATTTTGGTTTGAAAATAAAACTAAAGTTAGGCCTAGCTAATTCCAACTAATCGTTACTACGTACTAATATTTTGTATTTAATGTCATTTTATATGTTAGAATAGATAAAGAAAAGAAAAATTAAAGCCGTCAGAGACGAAACATAACAATCACAAAAGCGCGAGTAGGAACAAACTAAACTTGAATTGCAATTCTACTCAATCCAATTGAGTTATACATAGTCCTAATCTAATTCGTGATCAAAGAGTATAATCTACCACAAGACGTATATGAGGTGGTACAATTGAAATTGACTAGTCTTACAATGAAGTCACCATCAAATGTGGTCAAAGTGGCAAAGTAGCGATAACTTGAAATTAAGTTGCCTATGCAAAGTCATTTAGCATGATTAATTCATAAATTGTTCATGGTTATGTAATTTGTTAGTCGTTTGTGGAGTTAATCATGAGATGGTGTGGTACATTGAGATCATGGTCTCGGCTTATTGATTTTAAATTTTCAAATTTTGCCGAGGATGCTGTCCTTCTTTAGTCAAAAGGATAAAATCAACGTACTAATTAATTACTCCGATATGGTACTAGAAATTCGAACGATATATGAGAACATCCAAACACTATATAGAGTTATGCCATACGCTGTTGGGAGGGATCTAGAAAAAATAAATATTTCTTTCGCAGGAGATGAGGCAACTATAATGTTTTGGTTAGATAAGTACGTTGGGAACTTTAGACTATGCGATAAGTTCAAAAGATTATACCATCTTGAAAGTTATAAAGGGGTGGTGAAGAAAAGAGGCACATGGGATGAAGAAAGATGGAAGTGGGTTTGGGGATGGGTAAGAGATTTATGCGAAAGAGCTTGTAGTGACTTAGAAGAAATGATGGGTCTTATCAATGGAATTTACCCCAACCGACAAACTAGTGATAAATGGTGGTGGTTCTTAGATGAGGATGGTGAATTTACCTTGAAAAGTTTAAGATGTATGGTAGATGAGAAGGTCCTTATGAGTCAAAGCACATTGGTGGACACAAAGTGGAACAAAGTCTTACAAAAAAAAGTCAACATTTTCGTTTGGAGGTTACGCCAAGGTAGACTTCCTGTTAGAGCCGTGTTGGACCATATTGGCATGGACTTAGATTCTGTCCTTTGTCCATGTTGTCAAGATATGGTAGAAATGGTCGAACATTGTATCCCACGATGTAAATGGGTTGAAGTGGGTTGGGCGAAGATCTTTAAATGGTGAAATATGGGTCAAGTAGATGGAAGCATGCATAGTGTAAGATCTATCGACACGTGATGAACATCCTACATTTTCAAGTAAACAAAAATTATTTTGGAAAGCGGTTATTTGGAGTGTGACATACTTGATTTGGATTGGTCAAAATAACGCTATTTATAAGGATAAAAATGTATGTCATACAGATCTACGTGCGGAGATTCAAGTTTTAACTTTCTTTTGGGTAAAACATAGAGCAAAAGATTTTAAAGCTACATGGCGGTGTACAAGTTCAAAGATTGCATGGTAATATTCATGTATAAGTTCATGTTGCTCGGGCACTAGTACTTTTGGAAGGTCTACTCAATTTAGTTAAGGGTCAACTTTGTTTATCTTTTTCTAGCAATTTCAGAGCTCCTTTACTTCTTGTGGTTAAATTTTGAGAGTTTGGTTAAGTTTGTTTTAAAATGTTTTCTTTATTTTTTTTTTCAATAAATCTAATGCATTTCGGAAAAAAAAAAATTTTTTGATCATTCAACATCACATAGATAATTACACACATATAAACATCTTCTTAAATCATAAATTAATTACGATTATGGTATGCTACTAATTATATACACTGAAATATATATTAAGTTATTTTCCTTAAAAAGTTGTTTGTCAAACATTATGTCATGCATACCAAATTCTCATTTTATCACATGATTAATGAATTTTAAAAAAGAAAAATAAAGCAAAAAGTGAATATTAGACCATAAAACTTTAGAAAAAGAGGGTATACGAAGCAGTACAGGTTTGACACTATCTTTATGTCCTGTTAACACAAACCCTTTTAATTCGTACCCTAAAGTCCCTCCAAAAGAAAGCAATTGATACATACATAACCAAACACATAGACCAGTTTTAGTAATCATCGATTAGCCACGTACTTTTCAAGATTCAGTTTACTTTTTTCTTATTTAGATATACGAGTTGCACACAGCTGTGTGACCGAATCGGCGAATCCTACTTTCGTATTCTATCCGTCTCAATTTGATTGTCCACTTGACAATTGCACATAATTTAAGAAAAGTACAATAACCTTTAAATTACTTTCTGTATAAGTTTTCTAATTTTGATAGTATTCTTTTTCAACTACAAATATTTGTTACATCTTATAAAACTTGCCAAAAATTGATCATTAGTATTAACTCATCGAATACTTTCACCACATAAAATGACCCAAGTTGAAAAACCAACGTTAAAAGGTTACAAGTTATCAAACATACGATAATAAGAAGAAAATTGTAACTCTGGTGATTGCCTGGGTAAAAGAAGAGTTTGCACACTAATGTACCATAATTTTGTTTTACAAAAAGTATATCTCGGATTACAAATGTATTGTTAGTTACACATAAGTTATGTCCTCAAAACAAACCCTTTTGGCGGTTGAATTTGCCTTCGGGTGTTAGGTTAATTTTGTTTGAAATTGAGTTTTAGAGTTGTGTTTGGGTAGAAAGAAGTTTTATAAACGAAGTATCAGGGTATAATATTTAGGATGACTATGTTTGTTTGATGTTGAGTTTAGAGTCGTTTTAGATGGAATCATCTGATAGTTTAATAGTATAGTTATCATTTCTTATGGTTATAATTCCTATCATCTTGCTAGCTTTTTTTAATTTGTTGATAATAAAATTATTTGTCTCTTCGAAAAAAATAACCCATCCCATGCTGAAAGAGAAAAGAATCAATTTAAACATTGAGGGTGTTAAAAGATGATTATGTACATCTTAGGGGTTAAAAAAGAAAATTAAAGAAGCCGTTGGGTGGGTGTGAATCAATGCATGTAACTTTCTTGCACTATCAAAACATGGTTTACAAACCTCTCTTGGTAAGTAAAGTCTGATTTGTGTTAAAACCTCTTGAATATTTTTAAATTATATAAAAAGACATTATCGTTTTGTTTCTTATGTACATGTTTAGAAAGTCAAATTTTGGGGAACAATAGGTGTGCTCGTCAGCACATTCATTGATCTAGTTGTTTCACATTCATCTAGTTGTAACTCGTTGATTAATTGCCTTCAATTTGAAATCTTTTTAGGATATTTTAAGTCATACTTAATTCTTAATTTTTGCACAATTAGTTTATGTAACCCCCAAGAGGTTCAAAACAAAAGGTTCCAAGTTAAACGACGTACAACTTAAATTGTGTTTAACCCGTAACGAGGGAATGACTAACTATTGACCTAAAGGCACAAGATAAGAACTATTCCTTGTTTATCTAGAAAATGCAATTAATAAATATTTACATATTTTATTTAAGGTGATCTTTGATTTAACATGAAAAATTGAAGTTCATTTAAAAGTTTTTATCTTGTGCCTTTATTAGTTAGCCAAACAACCAACTGAGCTATATCCCCCCGAGCCAAGTGGAGCATGCAATTTTAGAGAGATGCGAAAGCGAAAGCCTATGGAGTCGCTCCAAACTGCTGCTGAATCCATGGGCAGGCGGAGTTTTGAAAAATCCAAACATCTTTTGAATTCCTCCGAAAGAAAGGGTGGTAAGTAAGAATTAGTAGTCTTATTGAGACTAGAACTCATAGGGAATCAAATCGATTTATTCCTATTTTTATCATTTTTTTTGTATCGAATCTATTTATATGCATTAGTGATTCCAATTATTTCAATCATCTTGTTGCTTTCGATCTCTATCAGAGAGTTGTAGTTAGAAAATTAGAAATTAGGGATTCATTTAATATAGGAGGAATTAAAATTTAATACATAGAAGGGAAAACAGAGTAATATTTTGTCATTAGCTTTTCAATTAAGTTGATAAAATAAGTATTTGAAAATGAAAACTTAATAAGTTATTATAAATAATTAAGTAATGCATTGTAACTTAATAAAAGGCATATATTCTCAACATGTAAAACGCTCCTTCAAATCTCAAAGGCAACCTCTTTATGAAAGTTAACGTTGCCTTGTAGTAAGCCACCTAATTCTCTATTCCTCCCCACAATTAGCTTCCTTTAAATACCCCCTGCCTTCCTCCTCCTTTTAACTTCAAGCATCAAACATCTCTAACTTTCAATCTCCATTTCTCTCATCAAAGAAATCAAAACCCTATATAGAGAAATGGAGCAAAATTTTCCGATAATCGCCAAGAAAGTTTGGAGCTCGGTGCGTGTGATGTTCTTCATGTTAAAGAAAGGAATTATCAAAAGAAAGTTCTTGGTTGATCTTAACACAATGATGAAACGTGGTAAGATCACGGGCAAGGCGTTACAAAACCTTATGTTCCATCACCACAACCATTCGGCTAATTCCTCGTACCCTACACAACTCAAAGAATACGAATTTAGTTGCAACAACACCTCTCGTTACCCGCTCTCCCTCTTTTCGACCCACAAGAAACACCAAAATAAACGCCACCGCCTTGCTACTTCTAGCCCTCCATTAGCTGTGGACAATTTTGATGACATAATAATCAATGATGCGGTTCTTAAGACTCTCGATATGCTTACAATCAGCACCACCTCACCTTCACCATTGAGGATGTTACCGGACTCGCCATTTCCAAATGGTGGAGAAGATGGCCATGTGGACGAGGCTGCCGATAAATTTATAACGAGGTTCTACAACGATCGAAGACGTGAAAACTTAGGGATTTAAATGTCATTATGTAGTTTTATGAGGGTTACATGAAACTTTAGTTAATTCCCTTCATGTGTTTCAAGCTCGTATGGTTTGTTACTTATGTAACCCTAACAATTTTGGTATCTTTTTAGCTATTTTTCATTGGGAATAAACATCAATGGTAATTGTTGAACATAGGAACAATAATACTCTTATCTAAGAATGCTTATTTACACTAGTTTACTTACACATTTCTAAGTGTATGAATCAATATTAGAAAAACGTATGATTTATTAATTTCTTGTCGTTCATTATGTTGAAAATGTAAATTAAGAAGCTCATTGAATTGAAGTTGAAACGATCGAAAACACAATATTTAGCTTACACTTTTTACAGAAAATTATATATAAAAAAAGTTTACAAAATGAATTGTCAACATCTCATTGGTTCATTATTACAAATAAAAAAATGCCTGTAGTTTTTGCAGGTTTGATGAAATACCAAAAAAGAATGAAGTATCTACGACTAAAATTTAGTATCTAAACCACATTTTTTCTTCTTCTTTAACAAACCTAAATGCAATTGATGAATATAATGTTTGGTATTTACCTGATTAATGTGGAAAATAATAGGAATTAGTGTGAGGATGCAATAAACTTTAGCTCGATGTTTTTAGTGTGTACCTAACTTCATTGTGTGTATCAAACTTTCACTATTGATAAATTATGTGTATCCGTTGATTTATTTGATGATATGACAACCGTATAATTCACCACGTCATTTAACACATCATCAAAAACAAGTGTCATGTTAGTCGAATACACACAATAGATCAAAATTGTAAGTTTGATACACACAATAGACTAAAATTAAGTTGAGTACACGCTATAAAGATACGATAAAGTTAAATACATTTTGACGCAATAATTCAACATTAAAGTGAAAAAATGCACTACTTTCGAGAAAAAGAAGCCCAAATGGCACCGGTTTGACAAATCTTTTTGTATTGCACCTACCAATTTGTTAAAATTAAGTACCAAATCGGTACTTTACCAAACCAAAACTCAAACTCGATCAACAAAAGAAAACTAATTTTGTGCACTTTTGAACATTGGCATTGCTTTTTGGCTAATTAGAAGACGTTGAGTAGCAAACAGCTGTGTACCCGAAGCCTCATGCATTTGCGTCTTTTTATGAACATTTTAGCCTCCAAAAGGTCCATGATCAAAACCTCCTTTGCTAAGAAAACAATTTTGGTTTGAGCATGTTAACAAAATAGCATTTCATCCTTTTAACATAACAACCCGCAGTCTATGGGTCTATACAGTTTGATGCACGGATAATTTAACGTCTTCTGGTTTTAATGAAACCCGTAGCGTTCTGTATAATTCATGGATTGGCTTTTTACGTCAAGATCACCTTGTTAACCTGTCACCAACTTTTTCGACTTCTAACTCAAGCATTTTTATTGAACTTTTCTATAATTTGCCAATTTGGTTGTCATCGTTTTTTGTATGTTTAGAAAATGATCGATCACGTACCACTTTTTAATGTCAACGTCATATATATGCCTCTTTTGGTAAGATATTCGAATTTCCGTCTACAACAAAGATACGACAAGGTACGACATTGTGAAAGAAAATAAGAATGACACCTTTATTTTATATATAAATCCATTTTTAAAGACCGAACTTACAATTTAATCTTTTATTATTTTATTTATTTTATTATTTTATATAATTAAAAAAGGATACCTTGGAGAAGGTTGGACCATTGATTAGGTTTTTAAATACATTGAACAATCTAGATTTGTTTTTGATAATTACACTTTACACCCTCTAATTATTTTGTTAATTTTTAAATATAAATAAAATAAATCAATTAAGTTAAAATATTTATTTGATTTAAATATATCTTGCTATGCTTCCGAACTTAATTCCCGGTCAACAAACGTATGAGACTCATAAGACACTGAAATTAAATAATTTTTATTTTAGTATCATGTATTATTCTGATTCGGATTCTGATTTTGATTTTGATTGATTTTTAACAGAAGTTTCATTATTATTTTAAATGATCCGGTAAGTTCCATAACATATATCTAAAAGTTTTACGCTAATCTATCATCGGAGATGGCTTCTTCCAGTATCAAATACAGCCACGAATTGAGTTAGGTTTTCTAAATCACCGATCGCCACTATTCATCACACAATCACCACCTCCAAATCACTGCCATCATTCTTTCCATCTACAGCGTCGCTCCTGACGCTCCACTAACTATTAAACCTAGAACCCCGCCTAAAAACTCACGCGAAAATGATCGCGTTAAACGTAGCTCCATCGATCGGCTCAGTTTAACGTTTAATTCAAGCATAAAAGATTAATTAATTGATTGCTTGATTGATTTAAGATCGATATGAATCACTAGTCTTCGCGCATCACTCCACCGTTATACAATTGTCTGATCTAAAATCCAAATACATCGTGTATTGTTACGATCTCACATCGGCAGACTATGGGATTGGTTGGTGGCTTATAAGTCTAGGTGTTTTCTCCTCCTACAAACTAGCTTTTGGGAGTGAGTTCTACATTCGGGCTTATGACTTGGTATGGGCCTAGTGATAGGTTCGTATCAATTGGTATTAGAGCCGGTCCCATCTTTTGAGGTTCCAACACCTCAGTGATGGCTTGGACTCGAAAAAAGGGTGCCAACCGTGACCAACATAGTCGTAACCAACGAGGACGTTAGTTCTTCAAATCGTGAGATATTGTTACGATCCTACATGGGTCAAGTATGAGATTAATTGATGACTTATAAGTCTAGGTGTCCCTTCCTCCTACAAGCTAGCTTTTGGGAGTGAATTCTACACTTGGGCTTATGGCTTGGTTTGAGCTTAGTATGTGATATGTTCGTATCACGTGACTGAAGATCGCCAGAGTTTTTGATTTTTTTTTTTCAAATAAGAAGAATAAAGGAGATGTAAAGGAGATGTATCGGCTTATAAAGAAAAAAGGCTATGGCTTTATCACTCAACAGATTTACTAGTAGATGTGTAAATGAACCGAGCCGAGCCCAAGCTTAGTAGTGTTTAAGCTCGGCTCATTTGATTTTTAGAAAGCTCAAGCTCGACTCGTTTAAAGCCCCTTGCCACTTTTTTTTAACATCCATTTTATTGAAATTTTTATTTTCCATTTTGGTTGTCACTGTTTATCGCATGTTCAAAAAATGAGCACCACTTTTAAATGTCACAACGTACATCATGCCTCAATGGGCAAGAGATTCGACTTTCCATCCATAACAAAGACACGAAAAGTTACACATAATATTGCAATATAAAATAATCTGACGTCATGCTTCTGTCAACCCGTTTAATAGGCATGGTACTCATTTTTGCTAAACTCGTTAATTGTATGTCCTTTGTTATTATTTTCACGGTCTCAATCAAATATATTTACCTATTAAAGTCTCTTTTGATTAGTCGTCGTAACACGGAACTAAATGGATATTTATTTGAGACAACTCAAAATTAATAGCAACGTAGCCACTTATAGCTAGTGGGACGGAATGAGTATTAAAAAACATGATCATGACGTATCATTTGTTAAATTTGATCAATCTGATACTTAGAAATTCTTTTATCTTTATGTTGTCACTCCACTGATAAAAAATAAAAAAAAAAGATGAAATTAATTAGTTTACTCAATACAATTTGGTGCGACCAATATATCACATTCCCTTTTTAATGCTACACAATATATACGAATGATGGTTAATACACACATGCACATATTGTATTGAGGTTAAGTATTATAATTATTTTTATTATATTAAATTTAATATTAGTATATATATATATATATATATGTATGCGCGCGCGCATAAGTCATAAAGGAGTTCTATAAAGAGAAACTAAAAGTAATTAAATAACAATAAATAAAGTTTAAAAGCGTTTGCATATTTTCAATAGTTTGTTTTCAACATGCAAAACGTTCCCACAATGACCACCTTTTTTTTTTATAGGAGTCAACATTAATTGCTTTATGAATTAGTGGCTTCTTTTTAGTTGTTTCTCTTCACTTGCAACTTCATATCTATTTCTTTGAATACCACTCTTTTCGTCCCCTTCCATAACATCAAACATCTCTAATTTCTCTATCTCTCTCTTAAAGTAATCATAAAGCTAGAGATTGAGATAGAGAAAATGGAGCAAAATTCACAATTAATCACCAAAAAAATATGGAAATTGGTGCGTGTAATGTTCTTCATGCTAAAGAAAGGAATTATCAAACGAAAATTGTTCGTTGATCTTAACATGTTGATTAAACGTGGCAAGATCACGGGCAAGGCGTCATTCTCTAGACCACCACTCGAAGAGTATGAATTTAGTTGCAACAACACCCCTTCTTACCCACTCTCCCTCTTTTCCACCCTCAAGAAACACCAAAAGAACCATCACCGGACTACTATTGCTAATGCACCATTGGTTGTGGACGATTGTGATGAAATAGTAATAAATTCAGCCGTTCTTAAGGCTCTTGATACGTTAACAAGTGGTAAGTCTCCCTTGGTTGAGCAAATGATGATAACGGATTCGCCGTTTCAAGTAACTAAGTATGGCGAAGATGATGTTCAAGTGGACGATGCGGCTGAGAGGTTTGTAAGGAGGTTTTATAACGATCGGAGACTTGAAAATTAAATGAGGGAGTAGAATGCTATTGATAATTAGTTCGTGAGGGGCCGGGGTTGCATGAAACTATATACTTGATTCATATTTCTTTGTTTCAAGCTTGTAGGTTTTGTGATTTGTGTAACCCTAGCAAATTGAAGATTGCTATATACATTTTAAATTGTTATTTATGAAAAAAAAGAATATCAATAAAATACATGATTTGAATAATGGCTCGATCTCTATTGTGTTGTCTGATGAAGTCATGCTTCTTTCATATACTTGGATAGTGAATCGAAACAAGAAATAGTTTTAGTTGGCTAGATTGGCTTTGTAAACCCAACCATGTTTGGTTCCACAAGTTGCAACTTTTAATCCAGTCCCGGCCTAGTTCCTTGCTATGGCCGGTCCTTGCTTTGCCTAGTTCCGCCATTTTTTGCATGTACAAACTTAGTACGGTGCTACATTTGAATAGGTATTCGAATTCGTGCGTCTACAACGTTGCAAGTTTGCAAATTCGAACTTGGTCTCTAGATTCAAAATATCAAAATCTGAATAAGAATAGTTTGTTTATCATTAGATTTTTCTTCTCAAGCAATTTTTCATGCAACTTTGGAGTTGAAACTTAATATTTTGTTGAATAGCTTAATTAGAGGTGTACGTAATAATAAACTGAATTAAGTTAAATATATACTTTTATAGCTTTTTGTTAGGGTTTTTTTTATACAATTAATATTTTATCACATGTAAGTATCATGAATATTTTAAAAGTTAAAAAAGAATAAAGAAAAGAAGTAGGCCAACTTTTTAAAAGAATTTGATAGAGCCTGAAATTGTATACTACCGATTTGACTCACCTTTTGTGTTCAACCAATCAACCAATCAAAATCAGTATGTTATATGACCAAAAATATTTTCTTTAACAAACTCTAAATTATTATTTATGTTTTTGTTTTTTGATATTTCTTTGAATTTTTTGTTAGTTAGAAGTAGAAAAGAGGTGTACGCCCGCAGCCTTGTCCATTATGCCTTTCTATGAACTTTGACCCTCCAAAAGAGTACACATGGTCACAAACCTCCTCTACTAAGCAAACGACTTATATGGGTAGATGTCGTAGCGTACTCAGAAAATATAGTTGCCGGTGGTACAAAAATTTTTTGAGACTTAAATAATGAAATGCACCGACTGAACATGTGTGATAGTACTTTTAAGGAACTAATAGAGTGTGTTTAGCAAGGATATTCTTAGGATTAGGAGTTCGGGCTTTAGAAGCTCAAGCTCGTAAGAAAATGACCCTCTAAAAGCCCAAAATATCAAAACTTGACTCAGCGAGTGAACTAGATTTTGGTATTCCTTCTTGACTTCTACTCAGACTCCTTGATCTAGTTGCATTAGTGGACGACTTAGCCCACCCTCATTTCTCCTTTAAATACTCTTGCCCACCTTCTTCTTTTAACTGCAAAACATCAAACACATCTCTCTCAATCTCTCTTGAAAAACTAAACAGAACTCTAGAGGGAAAAATGGAGCAAAACTTTCCAATAATCACCAAGAAAGTATGGAACGTAATGCGAGTCATGTTCTTCATGCTAAAAAAAGGCATAATTTCCAAAACCAAATTCTTTAACAATCTTAACATGATGATGAAATGTGGCAAAGTCGCAGGCAAAGCCTTAAACAATCTTCTTTTCCAACACCATAACAATTGGGCTGATGCCACCTTCCTGACACCACCATCAACTGAATACGAGTTTAGTTGTAGCACCACCCCTCAATACCCACTCTCCCTTTTCACCACACACAAAAGACATCGAAACAAACAATTAAAAAGTGTCTCACCCAATGATGACATCCTGATCAATGCGGCGGTAATGAGGGCATTGGAGATGCTCACAAGTGCAACTGCATCACCATCATTGCCTGGATTGGGGAAGAGTTCAATGGTTAAACAGTTGAGAATAACGGACTCACCATTTCCGTCAAGTAATGGCGACGAAGATGGTAAGGTTGATGAGGCTGCTGACAAGTTTATAAGTCGGTTTTATAATAATTTGAGACGACAAAATTAGATGACGGACTTGAGCGTAATTAGCTACTTCTTCAAGGGGTACACAAGGCTATTTATATAACTTGTGGTTTTTTCATTTGTGACTGTTTTCATAAATTTTGATAATTCAAATAAATTGATAATTGCAATTATGGTAGAACGAAACTGTTTAAGGTGATGATGAGTTGAAACGGGTTCGAACCAAATTATGATTATTTTGACGTGAGTTGGGTTTCGAGATGACCCGCCAATACTTTTTTTTTATTTTCCGTCTTTTTTATATACAATTCTAAAAGCTAATTTATTAAAAATGATTTATAAATTAGATGTAAAAGTTTTTAAACTGTTACTGATATATTGATGCATCAAGAAATTGCTTAAGCAATTGAATGATCGTTATACAGATAACAAATTAGGAATTATTTTGAAAAGAATATGGATTGATAACCTATTATACGTGTTTTACACTTGGTAAACACTTGTTATAAAAGCTTGTTAGTTTTTAAAATATAGAAAATGGCAAAATATATTTAATTTTAAGTAATAAGTAAGGATGCAGTTATTAATTTAATTAGTAGCTGATTTGTTACCTTTGCACACGCATAGGTAAATGATTCGAGCTACTCGAGTTCAAGTCGTTGAAAGTTCAATTCGAAATGCATTTAAACAAGATTGAGATCGAGCTTAAATATGGTTTAGAGCTCGTTTAATAAACGGGCTCGAGCTCGAGTTTCTTATAACGGGCTCGAGCTCGAGTTTCTTATAACGAGCTCGAACAAGCTCACAAACCAAAACAAGCTAACTAGTTAACTTTTATATATATATATATATATATATATATATATATATATATATATATATATATATATATATATTAAGGGGATTAAAAGAGAAGAGACTTTTGAGAGAGAAGATGGAGAAACATTCTGGACCAATCAATTTAAAATCATATTGGAGGGTATTTTGGGTACTTTAATATTAATTAATTAAAATTAATCAAATTATTATCATATCAGTTTTTTTCCTAACATCTCTAAATTAATAGAGGACGTTTTTTTCCCTTCTTGTTTATCTTATAATGAAATTTATCAATACTAATTCAAAAAATCTTTTGATGGTTGCAATAGTTTATTTAATTAGCGACTCTTATATCCATTCGTAAACGAAGTGTCACCTGACATTATTTTTTTCTTCTTCTATTTCTTGTTAATTAATTTGTTATATTATTAGCCAACCTCAAATTTTGTGTCAAGGGAAACTTTTTATCACTTCTAACTTCCAATCAAAATTTGTTTCTTGAATTTTTAACTAAGGTGATGGACGTGTCATATTATAACTTATTTATTTTATGAATATATTACTATGATTCAACAAAAATTGATTAAAAAATCATTTTATACATGGATTTATTACTATGATTCAACGAAAATTGATTCGAATGATATTGATTCAGAAATTTTATAACATTGATTCATAAATTAATAACGTTGATTCAGAAACTCTATAACATTGATTCAAAAGATTTTATAACATTGATTCATATATATGTTATATAAAATTTAGTGAGTTCCACTAATTCATCAATATGCAATTAAACAAAAAATATATTTTTAAATTTAGTGAGTTCCACTAATTCATCAATATGCAATTAAACAAAAAATATATTTTTAAAGAATACACTGTATGTTGTAGCAGTATGATTCATGATTCATGAATATGTCATCATGATATTCCAATCCGAAAACTTTGATTCAAAAATTATAATCTTTCACATGATTCAATAATACTCACAAACAAAATACAGATTCAATAAAAGGCTCAAAAAAGCATTGAATCATAATTGATGTTTTTATAACAACATTTCACTTCAAACTATAGTGTTGAACAAAAATCTGATTGACAACTCTACAATTAATTAGTGATTCATATTTATAAAATAATGAAGATGATTTACAAGAAAAAAAATATCGAATCCCATAAAATTTTGGGGTGTACATCAGTACTTATTTTTAGAACGAAATTGTATTAGAAAATCTCGTGCTCAAGCTTTGAGAAAATAATTGACAAAAAAAAGGAATTTCCAGTTTTTTTTTTTCTTTTTTCGGGTAAGATCCTATATTTACGGACAAATGACAAAAAATCAATTTAAACTACCCAAAATGACGGGACAGGTTTTTAAATGAATAAAGAAAAAGTCACTTTTACCCTTCAAGAATTAAAATCATTTGATTTTTATTCTTTAAAAATACAAATAAACCATCAAATTTATTGAACCATTGATTGTCTAATTCGATGCTTTAAAATCATTCTCTCCCTTCTCTCTTGTATTTTTCTTCTCCATATATCCTGCTCCTATTACATACATACATACATACATACATACATACATACATACATACATACATACATATATATATATATATATATATATATATATATATATATATACAACTAATTACTGTATACATAATACTTGATATAATAATATTTAATTTTATTATATATAGTTAAAAATAACATAAAATAAATTAATATTATAGATTAATAAAATAATAATAAAATAAATAAATATTATAGATTAATAAAATAATAATAAAATAAATATAATTTTAAAATAAATGAGTCGAGCTCGAGCCTTGTGTACCGAGCTCGAACTTTATATAATAGGTTCGAGCTCGAACTCAATGAATGTACGTTTACACTCAAACACGCATGATGCGATCGGAAAAACAATGAAAGGGGACATCTTATTATTATTTTATTATTACTGTTAAAAAGAAAAATCGCATTGCGAATGTCCTTCATAATCATAGTACTCCGTACTTTGTAGATAATATAATAAGTTTTCTCGTATTTTCTTATAACGGTATAAATTAAACATTAATTAAAGTATATTTGGAGACAAAATTCAGCTTTTTCTTTTATAACACAAACATATATAGCTTAAATAAAGTAGGGTCCCGCACACCCACAATTGGATGTTTTTGTTGGTAGATCGATGTTGTAATAAGGGTTATGAAGGATTTTATTCTTAGTCATTAAGTATACAATCTAACCTACGATAATAATTAAATATTTTGGGCGTTTAGCTTCACCAATAATCAGATTTTAAACAACTTTTATATGGTGTTTTGAAACCTAACTTATTGTTATGGACTCAATTAGTTAAATATATATGATATAAAGAGAATTACTAAAAAATAATGTAATCAAATGCAACTAATGTCGTTGTCACATTATTGGGAAAAAAAAGTGAATAAAGTGGTAAGGTAGCAATTGGTGTTTTGAAAGACAAATGAACTTTAAATATACTAGGGACGTTCACAATCCGCGTGCCATAAAATTATAACTCAGTTTGGAGTCGAGTTTAAGCGTTATTAACGGCTGTTAGACAATATGTTTAGATAAATTAGAATGACCCAATTCCGATTGTAGGTTATGGTCCATTAGGGTTTTAGTTATGGTTTGAATTGTACTCTATAAATAGCGATTAATGTAATATATAATAACCTACGGGAATTTCATTATCTAACGACGGCATATATAGTTTTCGCTAAATTAGTTTTTTAAACTAGCCAAACGGAAATTTATAACCCAGTTCGGAGTAGGGTTTGGGTCATAACAAACCGACTCACGTTGCACTCTACGTAATGTTACTATCGTTGAAAGGTCAAGTCCTAGCTTTTGATCGAGGTGGAAATGTAAAAGCATCATACACCAAAATATTTCCCAAAAAGGACTAAGAAGAAAAGTGTTTAGATGTGGACCGTAAAAGATGGTGTCAATGGGCAATGATTTAAAAAGGGCATGTACTATCCGTTTGAATTGATCAAACCCAATAAATAAATTAAAAAAAAAAACAAATGGAAATTGAATCGGAGTCAATTACTAGTCTTCTAATCTAATCTTTATTATATACAAAACAGGTAAGGATGCTTAACTATGTCTATGTGACACCAATCATATGTTGCCACGTACACAAAATTCATAGGTGTCGCTCTGGTGATTTTTTTCAAAATTTTGGGTCCATGTCATTGATTCTGACCTGGCTATGATTATGGCAACGTATTTCACAATTATTTTTCTTAATCATTCCTTAAAGATAGATGTATCAGTTACATGTTTATCATGTTATCTCGGGATTTGATTTTAGAAAACAAATCAATTAATCAATATTTATTCGTTTTAAGGATTATTGAGCAACATTTTTGAAAAACCCCAACTATCATCCAAGCCATTTAACACGTTAGAATTTTGAATTCAATCAAACTTTTCTATATAGTTTATACCTCTGTTTCAACAATCCTTCTTAATGTTCTAATCGGTTCATTATTAGTAATTTGATATTCATATTGTTGTTTCTTCTGCATTAGAAACTGAAAGTATTTGGTGGATTTGATACAGTTACTCTTAAGCAAAATTGATGAAGATGAACGAGCATTATGGTATACAGTTTCATATATAAGCAATTAATGTTTATGATTATGTTTAAGGTTTAATGTTTAATGTCATTGTTTGTTTATGAATTCATAAAGTAATGAAGATTTTTACGATGGTTTGGGAGTGCATTGAAGGTGTTCGATGAAATGCGTGAAAGGCACAGAAGTTTGAGAATACGTGAAATTGTCAGAGATCTAAATATGATACTGGAAAGTTTAGAGGTAACATATCTCAAGAAGTCTTTATACAACTTTATATAATAACTGAAGCATAATACTCTTTAATTAGTTAATAGTAGATGAGATTATGACAATTTAGGAATTGGGAAGGTTTCTCACATACCGTTTACATATTAAATATCTTCAGGTGTCTCTCCAAATCTTTATTTTGCTTGATAAAAATTATGAGATTGTATCTACATATTTTTCATTTATAAACAATACATGTTGCTTGAAAATATCTGATCATGCTGAATAAATGACAGGTTTACTATGAACTTTGTAGTTACTCATCATAAAAGTCCTTTACAAGTGTGGTAGTTAAATTTTGTAAATGCTATGATTGATAACTGACTACTTCCAATGTTACCTAATAGCTATTAAAACCTTCTGTTATATGTTTAGATAATTGTGAGGAGATATATTTGTCGCTACTTCATCAACTTGAATATGGGATTACAAATGAGAGTTATGAGGCTATCACGGCGTTAGATTTGGCCTTTTAATGTAAATGATATGGGGTGGTTGTTAACAGCAGCTGCATCAGAGAATCTTTACACGAATTCATGGAGCAGCAGCCTGGATTAAGAAATTGGTTGAGATGCAATTCTTGTGCAATTTTGAGGTAAGGGGCCAATACGAAATGTGGCAAAAATGGTATATAACTTTGAATAAAAATTGGCGTGAATATTTTGACTGCTGCAAGTTAGTATATCACAAAGGGCCCAAGTGTATGCTAATCAAAATAAAAAACTTAATTATGCTCATTTGGTAGTTTTTCTATCAAGTTCTATAGATATTTCTATACTTGATAAAACTTTTGCATTATCTTTCCTACTGATAATTCATTCATGGTTTACTTCAAATGTTTTTCTTTTTATCATTATTATATTATTTTTTATCAATTCATTCTTATTGATGGAGACTTTTATGTGGAATTATTGCTGAACATGTCTAATTTTGTATAGATTTTGGTGCCTACATTCGGACTCTTGCAATATTTTCTACAATCTCTAGCAGGAAGATTAGCATAGACACATGATTTGACTTGGAGAAAGTCCAGAGGGAACGCATTGTGATACTGCTAGAAGGAATAGTGGTTCATGACGTATACTAGCCAAATGAAGAAAGATATTTGAATCGAATGCATTGGTAGGATAATATTTGTTATGTGAAATAAGATCAATATCAGTCATCTGAATATACACAATTTCATGTTTAAAGAATATCATCCACATTATATATGTGTATCGACACTGCCGTGCATCGTACGAGTTTTAGCACTAGTAATATAATAAAACTCTCCCATGAAATTTTCTAAAAAAAATTAAGAGCTATTAACCAATCAAAAGCTTTAACTACTCCAATCTTTTAATTAACCAATTAGATTCATTCAATCACCTAAAAATTCTCTTTTAAAATAAACTTTAAAACAAATATCTAAACTTTATAAAAATAATCGATCTAAATAACTTTCTCTATCACTCCACGATAATCTATGTTTTATTTATTATTTTAATTATAGATGAAATTACTTTAAAAATATTTTAGTATTTAGTGTTACTCACTAAATCAGAGATGACACCCCGGTGTAACGGGTTTAGATCTGCCAAACCAACGACATATCCGCGTAAACTTTTTATCGACATCTGTCTGTATTCAAGAGTTGAATTTAACATTCAAATAAACGAAAGTACTTTTATTTAACATCCAGGTGTATTCACAAGTTTAACATTTATATAAACGAAAGATAGTTTGATTTAACATCCGTGTGTATGTACAAATACACAATAACCCATTTAAAACTGAATATTATTAATGCTTACTTAATTAACATGTACATATTAATAAAAACAATTGTTACCCAGCATTTTCAAGAATAAATCTTCTTAAAACATTTTGTGTAATCACGGGTTTAAAACCTACTTTAATTATAATATTGAAATTTTGTTTCAATATATTTTTCAAAAGCAAGTTTTCAATACGATTATGATACATTTATTGTCCCGGGGCGGAGCTAGAAATCCGTATGGAGGGGGCAAAAAAAATACTTTTTTTTCTTTTATAGTTTTGTGGGCGAAAATTTTAAATTGTCATTAATACTTTTAAAAAAAAGTTTTTTTTACATAATTTGAATTTTCCTTTGGAGTCGGCTGCCTATGCTGCGCTAACCCCGTCTCCGCCAGTGTGTCCCACATTGGTCATCTATAAAGAAGATGTTGGGTATATGAGTGCAAATGTCCTCTTAAATCTTGGATGTGTTTTGGATTGGTGTATGGCCCCAACCCCAAAACAAACTTGTGAGGTAGAGGTACAACATCAGATTCCGACTATAACCGAAATCAAATCGGTTTTTACCAGTTAAGTATACGATAGCCATTTGGTGTGAATTCAAATTTATTTCAACCTTTCCGGTATACGATACACATGTGTGAAATAATATATAGAAACTTATTTGTGTAGTGTAGTCTTAAAAATGCAAAAGGTTATATAAAATTAAAGTTGATATTTCTGATTTGTACTTTGAACCCGAAATTTTAAAGTATAAAAGTATTCCACAAACATTAAAAAAGGTATGACATAGATCACTAAGTTTCATACAATCAAAATTGATACGGAAAGGTCATGTCCAGGCATTTCGAAAATGACATAAAAGTTAGTGATCGAACACAAAAAAGCAACTATTTTTCGCAAAAGTGACGTTAAAGTGAACGAGTGGGTAGACATGTAAAGATTCATAGTGCCAACGGAGAAGTACTACGGTTTTATAAGTCCACTTTTCTTGAATTTATATGTAACTTAGTCGTTTGCGTGCTATCTATTTAAACTTGATAATGACTTATCAATATCGTGTTTTCCTTTCCTTTTACTTTGCAAATGGTGAGAATATGCGCAGTACATTTTACATAAGTTTCGAGTCTATGCGAGTTATCAAATGGTATAATAGTGAGACATTTTTCGGAAAACTAACTGGAAAGTGGCTGTAGTGTAAAAAGGTTATGAAAAAATTGGTGTGTTTGTGTGTGTTATGAAGATGTAACAAATAAGATGTTTGGTTATACATGTGACTTAATTTGTGTAATTAGTTTTTCACATTGAATATCATTTGCCTAAGGATAACCACCATTCTATGTCTAAAAAGAGCGCCCACCGTGGGGCTCGAACCCACGACCACAAGGTTAAGAGCCTTGCGCTCTACCAACTGAGCTAGACGGGCTAATTGTTCAACTTAACTAGGATTACTTAATATTGATTGCGGTTAAAAACTTAATAATTGATAAAACCTTAAATGGTCAAAATGTCATCGCCCACCGTGGGGCTCGAACCCACGACCACAAGGTTAAGAGCCTTGCGCTCTACCAACTGAGCTAGACGGGCTAGTTGGTTTAACCATGATCGCAAATAATTTATACAGTAATACTTCGTATAAAAGTGTTACAATTTTATCTATATCAGGACATTACGCGAGTATTACAAAGTTCATTGTCATTCATATAAGCTTTTTTCCTTTTGTCTCTTTTTCACATAATTCTTGTCACCTTATTAAAAAAATAGAAAAAAAAAAACTTAGTTTTACCGGCGTAGATGAAAAGTAAAAATGAGTTTAGACTTTTTGAAAATTTCAAATAAGCAGATAAGCCAAAAAACTGATGTAGGCCAAACGCCCCGATCAACGATGAAAAGCAACTTAGTTTATATGATCTTCCAAAAAAAATTCTTTTCTTTCGGCACCTTTAGGGAAGGGAAAAACCACACACTAAGAAATGTTATGCATGTCGTGACTTCAAAACTTTAAGGAACCGATTAAAACAACACTTTTGTACTCAACGACTTGTAACACGTTAATTTTACTAGACCACCCACCCCAACCACAAGATGTCACTTTCAGGCGACCAATAAGGTTTGATCAACCTGAACTTAAGAATACACCACTACACGCACAAATTACCTTAATCACCTGATCCGCAGAATGACATGTTAACCCTCAAGTTTAGTTTTGATTATCTGCTTCCAAATCTCTAGCATAAATTATTAAGAGTTTTCTTATTACGACAAGATAATACAAGTCAAGGTACCCATTGTAAATGAACTTGAGTCTGCAATGGCAATGTCCGGTACAAGCTCGAGATTTCAAAGTTTATCTCCAAGTTATATAGATATAAACTCCAGTTCTCTACCAGAGACCTTCATGAGGGCCTACAACACATCTCACTACACTTAACTTCCATCTGTCAGAAAGAGCAAAAAATTTAGAAATGGCAAATGGTTAGGTTAGGCAACAGGTCATGATGAATAACTTTTCGTAGTGAAATGAGTTGTGTCATGTTGGGTTGAAACGAAATGCGTTTTGTCCAAATTAATTTATTAATAGTTGGCATGAAATGCCTTGCCAATTGTTACAATTTTCCACATAAAATGCCTTTTTGGATAGGACACATTACAAATCAGGAGGATGAATGATATCTCCAAAAAAAATTACCTCAGCATCATCATACTCGAACCGAACTACAAAAGTACAAGTGCAGTTATCCTTATCATGCAACTTCCTTTCAATCTTTAAAACATGTGCATCAGAATAAAGTGCATGATCTTCGTTTGCCTGAACATTAGCAACGACGATAAAGATTATCATAATTCAAACAAACTTTTCGCTTTAGCTCTAACTTCAAAGAAAGATGAGAGTTGGAGAAACTTGTATGGTCACAAGATTTACAAGTGACACAGAGAGGAGGAGCCTTGATGCACTAGTAGATAAACCAATGTCAGCCCATTAGTTTAAAAACATGTAATTTGGTTGTGTTTTATTGGTGATGAGTCAACCGACCCGTTTTGACCTGCACCCCCGCCCATTTGCCATTACATCTACAACTCTACAAGGTCAACTTTTTGTCCATACAGAGGAGGGTTTAGTATATCATGTGGTTAAGGAGAAGTTCCAGTAGATTCCTCATGATCCAGTGAGGAGATTGTTTTTAAGATCAGATCATATAGATAGTATCATGTTTAACAAATACATGTATATTATTAAGTGTCTGAAAACTTATCAATATGTGCTTGAGGTGGCAATTTCAACTCATTTACGTGAAAAGTAGTCGATTTGGGACTTGGGTTCTAGTTTATTGAGATAACTGGTCAAACAGATATAACAAAACAAAACAAAAATAGCAAAAAAATCACAACGGTTGAAAAGTGACCCAAATCTTGAAGTTTTTACAACCTGCTAAACTGCTTTTATTCTAGGAAATTAAATCATTACTTTAATAATCGTTTTTGTGATCATATTTAATATACTAGTGGAGTACAAAATACAAGAAACAGGTTGCAGGCTCATATTACATTAATTACATGTTTTGACATGTTACCTAAGGTACCATCCTGCCTGCCCTTCCCTTCCCATTTTGCCACCTGACTTTGATAGTTGTAGAAATGGTCCTTACAACCTCTTAAAGATGAAAAGATTTTTTATACATCCACCATATGTCTAGTATTTCAGTGGTCAAGTTCTCTCTTGTTAATATAGAGGGGAGTCCAAGTGTCCAACTTAGTATGGAAAAGAGTAGCAAGCAATAAAAGGAAAGAAGAATGTACACCGTACCCTATAGCATAGCACAAGATCACCAACTTTGACCTTGTCACATTCTGAAGCCTCCAAGGGGATAGACCGCTCACGAAGTTGCTTTCTTACATTCACCCACTCATCTTGATCATGACTAAAGCCAGAAAATCTCACACGAACTTCCTGTTACAAAAGTAAAACAAATGCATGAGATTATTTGATGGATAAAACCTCCATAATAATTTTAATTCAAAAATAAATAAGATTTTTATTAATAACGTATATTTCTTGTGTTGACACACCAATTAACTATTAGTAAATATAGACAAAAAGTGTTCCAGGTTAACCCACCCAAACCTGACCTCTTTCGACACGTATTATAGAATACCCAATTTTGACTCATTATTCAACCCGAGTGACCCGCCCATTTAGCCACCTCTACACACAGGTGACAGAGCCATACTGTGAATGATTGTGATAACAGAGTCTTACGAGTTCGCCAGTGTACATAATTCTGTAAGTCAGGAATTGAGCAACGTCATACCTGTAAAATTGACAAAGAAATTATTACGTGATAGCCACTTTACATATTGATTTTTCAGAATCATCACATGTATTTACACTTACTCACCAAGCACAATCCTTTGATGACATAGCTTCAAAAATCAAATCTGGAAGTTCAGCAACTCTTTGAGCTATAAAATCAGAATTTGAATGTCAGATTTAGATATTTAATATCACCAAACATCACTTGAGAAGTCATTCTTGGATTAGATGTCTGCATTAAAGCTTTTGATTGGTTCAACAAATAGAATGCATGTCGACCATCAAAAAGAATAAAACCATGCATACTGAGGGAATCATTCAAAGGAAATATATGAACCTTCTCTTTAGTCCTATGCTCAATATGAAATACTTAAAAACTAATCACAATGAATATAAAGACCTTTTGGCTTCTTGGGTTTTTCAGCATCAGCCCATGCTTTTGACAAGGCAACAAGATTTTTTAGAGCACTTGGCGAAGAGTTTATGATTGGAAGCTTCTTTGTTACTGTATCTATCGAGCTTTCACTCTTAACTTTGGAAAATACTTGTCTGTCAAGGAACCAGCTTTGTACCTATTCAAGGAAAACAGCACATGGGTCACAATGTAGTAGAAAACAAAGGTTAGGGGGCATTGATTGATTCATAGTCAGGAATCACTATGGCTAAGGGTTTGATAACAGGTGGACCTGGAAGATTCCCAATTTTATAGGCATTAAACGCGTCCCTCAAACCAAGTAAAAGAATATATACAACTAACCTGCTCCCATGATATGGTAGATTTTCCATTTCTTCTATCCGAGCGACTGCATGGGAGATAAAAGGGTTAGTATAATAACTTGTGCTATAGAAACTTGCATTTGGAAAGCAAAATCTTCCAGTCAGCCAGGGGTCGCAACTTAAGCAACAGCCTGGGAAAAGTTACCTGAACTTGGCTGCGAGTTCTTCACAGAATTCCTGCTGTTGTAGTTCATTACCCCGTTTCTTGTATAAGTTTTCCATTTCCAGGACCTATCGAATGAAGAGAGAAGAAGTTTGTTATATATCTGAGATTATAACGTATTTTTTAAGACCCAAATTATGGAAACAATCTGACCCAACTTGGGATTTGATCAATAATACAACATAATTCAGATGCAAGATTACGTGGGAGATGTTCGTTAGACGCATTCTCATCCAGATCCGATCAATTGTAGGCAATACAAAACCTAAATGTAACTACTTTTCTCTATCTTACATATTGAATTTCATATGCAAGTCAAGAATTTTACATATTTTCACCATACAATGGTCATAACTCACAACCTTGTCCAGTTCTGTAACTTACGAGCAGTAACAGAGTTTTAAAATGTCATTAGCTGTGACCTTTGGATATGTTATAAGATGTAAATAATATATTCATATCTGCATTTACATCAACACATTTCAAGTAAACGTTATAAAATTTAAGTTTGTTATTTGAATTTCTGTATTCATATAGTTTTAGACTGCACTTTAATTTTGAAGGTAACAATAAGCATGTTTGACAACAAATTGACATTAAATAATGAAATTTACAAACACATTAATAATGAATTTCACTCCATCACAAATTGACATGTAAAAAAAAATGCAGAACGTCAAACAGAAACTAAAAAAATGGTTGCAAGTCAGCAATTATAATCAACACAGTCAAAGCATAGAATGTACTAATTACACATACATAAACAAAATTGATGAATACATTAAATAGAAATATGCAAATAGGAGATACCTCAGAGAGTGTGAATTCGGAAGCATTTTCAATTTCATCCGTCTCCATCATCACTTGTTCAATTGTCATATTCGCTTAACGTAATTCACCGATTCTGATGATCAAATTGATGAATTGAAGACGAATATGTGTAACTAACGTTGAGATCGGATGGAATTTGAGGTGAATTTCAAATTGAAGTCGAATTAGAATTAGAATTAGAATTAGGGTTTTTGTGGTTAGGAGTGGGTGGGAAAGTGTTTCGATGAAGAAGGTGCACGTGTATCATGTATTGAAACCGTCAAACTGTCTGTTACTTGTTTTGATAGTTTGTATTGCTGTTTGGAAGTAGGGTTGCATTTTTTTTTTTTCTTCTGGAAAGAACCGACCGGATCGAGTTGGAATCGGACGGAACCGAATTACTCTAGCATAATTGGTCATGTACATCTCTATTTTATTAATTTTTTGAAACTCGGTACGGGACGGACAATACTTCAAAAAAAAATTAAAAATGGACCGAATCGAAATTATTATATAAATTCCTTAATTATAACATATTAATTCCTTATATGTCGTATAAAAAACAACATGTCATCATAATCTTTGTTACCTATTAATGCTAACAAAAAAATTAACTAACCGTCAAATAACACAATTATATAAACTAACTTTAATCGGTTAGAAACTTTTGTTCTTGTGTAAACATTTTCCTTGTTTATATATTGTGAGTGTAATATGTTGGACTTTTTCTTATGGTCAAACTATTATTATGTGTCTAAAATGGTGTTATTGTGTCATCCAATAGTTAATGTGAGTATAAGTCTGATATTTCTGAATCATTTATGGGCATACAATCTTGTTATTAATTAGTCAATTTTAGTCTTCGAAATAATAAGTGGATTTTGACAACTCAACAATAGTTCTTTGAATATGTTAACAGTTCTTTGAATATGTTAACAGTGTGATGGTGTTTTATTCAAATAATTAACTTAGATGATATTTAATATCATAAGTCTAGACCAAACTTTGTAGTTCTATAAAAATTCATATATAGCTTAACTTAAAGATCATACACTTTCATCATTTTGTAAACTCATGTCTTTCAACTACAATAAAACTTATGCATAAATCTCCAACTAATGACCTAAATATTGTGTAAAGCCAACAAAAGAACCATGTTAAAATAACAATCATCTTGTTTCAGTTCTTTTGAGAGAACCGATCAGAACCGTATCGGAACCGAAACCAACACGGTGATACTTGGTCCGGTCCTCGGTCCGCAAATCTTGAGCAATTCGGGATTCGGTTCAGTCCGGTCCCAAGCCAATTTGATCCGGTTCTGGACCATGCACATGTCTATTTGAAAGTACGTAAACACATGATACTCGTAATTATTTTAGATGAAAATATCATATTCCAAAAAGTATATGTATATTTAATAAGTTTTGTAATAAAATGGGTTTTATTTTAAGTTTTAACTTGTAGAAGATAATATTAGGAGTAAATCACATATTCGGACGTTCTTGTGATATGTTATTCATTTAACTCCTTATTTTCTCATCGATTTATCTGCGAGTTCAGTATCTTTATTTCGCTCTGAGTCACTCTTCCAATTAAGAAAAGGATAAAAGAGTCCTAAAATTTTAAGGGTATTTTAGTCATTTCATAAGGATAAGAGAAATGAGACTCTGGGTCAAGGAATCGAAGTTGTAAAAAACTCGATTAAGAGATCGAGAGTATATGACATGATAGTTTACGCTAATATTAGGATTATACATAACTAATGCAAATGTCCAATACCATTTAAAAAATATACAATCATGAAGTGATTCTTTAGCATATTTCAAATTAATTATATCAATGGCTTGTAATTTGAATGTCATAATCACCTAGTTATTATATTGACATTGACATATATCATTATATAAATAATTTAGTCAAGTAGCAATTCTTAGTTAAGAGTACTTGTATTGAACATACTCTAAATCATGTTAGCAATTCTTAGTTACATATAGCAATAGTTATAACAATTGTTTTTTCACGACTTTAACAACATAGAAATACTTTCTTTTTCTAAGGTCGGATTGATATAAAATAAAACCTAGCCAGAGGCTAGGAAGTACACATACCAAAAACCGGAAACATGGAAATACATGACTACAAGGAATCACATAGACTCGTTCGTAATGAAACAACGCACACAACCAAGATGCAATGACAGAAGAGATCGAGCACAACGTTTCCCTCGATAAATCTGGAGGTTAAATACTTAAATCGAGACAAATGAAGCAAATTTTAGAATAAAAATAAATGGTGGTTAAGTAGAAACATAAGAGAAAAGATTGTATAGAAAGGTTAAAATCAAAACCAGCAAAATTTGGTTGCCAAATGAAATGGTGTTGTCAATATGGCCTTTTGGTATAGATGAAGAATGGCTATAGAGAAAAGCCATTGATATACAATCCTTTAGTGCCCCTTTGAAGATTGGCCTTCCTATAACATGCTTGTATTTTCCTTCACTCCATGTCTGCATTTTCACAACATCATTAAATTTGATCAAATAATTATACATGATTTTATTTTGTTAATTAACTTTTTGATTAAACGTACGCGTTAACACACGATTAGACTGCCTACTATGAACGTTTATATGTACTCAATTGTACACATCACACGTTTAAATGCAATCAAGACGACTTTCAGCCTGTTTCCTTTCTAGCTTTTTTTTTTTATCGGTTTGACTCGTTAACTAAAAAGTATAACCTGAATTTAAAAGTTTTCATTCTAATGAGTTGAAATCGTCACCTCTACAATTTAGAAAAATCTAGAGGTGACGTACGATATGAAATCCCCAAATTATATACCGCTCGACTGAATTACCTGAAGCTATTAGTACTTAAGGAATAGAAGAATGTACCTGCAATTGATCGCCAATGGTGACGATTAAGGCATTGTTATCAGGTGCAAATGATACCCAACCTTTCTTGGAGTAAACATGAAACTCTGATGATCCATCACATACATGAAAGCAAAGTGTATGTGAGTGTTCTGATCCTCTAATCAACATTCGGATCACATCGTATCTCAACGAATCCATATACTCATCATCATTCGATACCATATTTGAATCTCGACAATGCTTATAGATGTAACATAGAGATCCAACGATTTCTTTCTCTTTACTTCCATCATCATCAAATCTCCATTTTCGAGTAGAAGTATCAAGAAACAACTTTAGTATGATTTCAGCAATGTTTTCCATCTTGGACATGAGATTTTCCATTTTCTCACTGCAAAAATGCAATGTAATTAAGATTCGTAAGAAATGGAAATTATTAACCAATACTATCAAGTAACTAATTCATATCATTTTTTATTTGTCTCGCGTTAAATTTGTGTTTTGACGTACATACCTTTAAAAACGACCCTGCAAATTTAAATAAATCAGCGAATGAATTTTGAGTGACACAAAATTACCTGAAATTTGAATATTGATTAGGCCAAACTACTTCCATCTCCGATTTTAGTGAATCGTCTCTACACCAAACAAATTCTTCGTTTAGTTCCTTCTCATCTCCATGGAACTCAACAAAGCCGTATAATCTCTCAGCCGACCTAGAAACAAAGGATTTCTTCTCGGGCGACAAGCCAAACACTTGAGCTCCAATATTCACCACGGAAGACAAAAGTTGACCCGGTATTCCATGGTTAACGAGCTCAAAACAGCCCGTTTGTACAATCAAATCAAAAATGTCATCAAAACCATGATCCTTCAAAAAATCGAGTTTTGGAAGGTTTTGGATCTTTGAGTTTTGGCGAGGGAATACACGGTCTGGCAACACGAGATCAGGTACACGAAGAGAACGATGGAGAAACTCGGTTAGGATCTCATCGTTAGCGACCGAAGATCGACGGCCTGCTGCCACGGGTGACGGTGGCGGTGCACGAAAGTCTAGTGGTATATTGTGGTGATTATAACATGGTTGAGGTGAATTAGCCATGGTTGTGATCTAGAAAAACAAAATTTATGGAATCACACTGGATCTAATAGTTGTTAATTGTGCTTTTTTTAAATCAAAGTTATATGATTTTGGATGATAAATTTATTGTTTAAAAAAAAAAGGTGAGGATTTAGGACAGTGATAATGATATTGTCTGGAATTAATCCAACATTGAGTCCCAGTCTTAACACTTTTGGTTAGTTGGATTAAAAAATGGCGGGAATTAATAAACGGTTTTTTTATGGGTGAAATGACGTCACCTGGTTTTGTTGGATTGGGCTGTAGGCCTACTTAAGGTGTGTGGATGATATAAATGGGGTGGGTTTATAGTCCATTATTAGTTAGGTTGGTTTGCTTTTTTCTCGTTTGGGCTCTATACATTAGCGGTAGGGGTGAACAAAACCCGATTTTTGAGAAAACCGGTTCGGGTTGAAAAACCGAACCGGTTTTTAGTCAATAGTCAATAACCGGTTTTTCCAAAAACCGGTTTGGAAGCGAACCGGTTTGAGGGGGAGAAAAACCCTAACCGGTTGTAACCGGTTTGGACCGGGTTGGAACCGGTTCGGGTTCAAAAACCGGTTTCAAACCGGTTTTCCTATATAATTCGGTTTTTTTTAGCGTTGAGCGTTTTAGGGAAAATCGACGTATTCTTCAAATTTTTTCCGATAGAAATGTTAGTACATTAGGTATGGAAACATAACCTAACAATAACTTAAAACAAAGTCTTCTAAATCTTCATAAAAATATTATTGAAACCAATAATTCTATATAATTCAATCTTATTCGAGCGTTAAGCGTTTTAGGGAAAACCAACGTATTCTTCAAAAATTTTCCGATAGAATGCTAGTACATTAGGTATGGAAACATAACCTAACAATAACTTAAAACAAAGTCTTCTAAATCTTCATAAAAATATTATTGAAACCAATAATTCTTCATAATCTTCAAAAATCTTCAACTTTTATTAATCTTCAATTCTTCTAACATCTTCAATTTGGGTAGTCTTCAAAAGTCGAAATCTTCTTCAGAGGAAGCCTCTCGCGAAGCTTGATCGAGAGCAATTTCTTCATCGGAAAGTGATATTGCCATACCCGCTTCCACCTCGATATCTTGTATATCTCCTTCGTATTCCAATTCACCTTCAAGACTTGAAACGTTTTGTATACGTTCCGCAGCGTCTAAGTGATCCTTCAAGCATATACACATCTCTAATGAAGCCGGTGTGAGTCTTGTTCTTCGTATGGAAAGTACCCTGCCACTAAGAGAAAAAGCGGATTCCGAAGCTACCGTAGAAGCTTGGACGGTTAGTAAATCTCGGGCCATGATGGTTAGAATGGGAAATTGAGATTCCCTCCCTTTCCACCAAGCCAAAATATCAAAATGTGCGAATTCTTCGGGTCCCATTGAGGCTAAAAAATCCGTTCCGGTATATCTCCCATATTCGCTAGTGGCCCTTTGATCACCATCACCCCTTGCCCGTTTATGGTTTTCTTGTCTTAAACTATTATATAAATTAATCATTGGATCTCGGGAAGAAGATGATGAAGCAAACATTGTGGAAGCCGAACTAGAAGAAACTATTGTTGTTGAACCATATTTTTGAAAATAATGACCAAATAAATCTTTAAAAGATTTGTTAAAATAGTCTTTTGTATTTTGTGCCAAAAATGGGTCCTCATCATTCAAATCCAAATCGTTACAAATGTTATCGATAAGTAATTCCACCCCGGAAATGTTCAAACATGGGTTTAACGCGGCGGCACAACTAATTACCGGTGGCATTTCTTTAAAATATTTTCTTAGTTTTGCTTTCATGGGAGCCACCATTATTGCATATACATTACCACAAAATTCGTATTCGCTTAGTTTTGAACTCATTAAAAATATTTGATTAAGTACCAAATGACTTGTGGGATAATAAACACCCGATAATAAAGTAGTTGCGGTTTTAAAAACTTTGAGCAATTCGGTTATCTTTTGAATAACCTCCCAATAGTCGGAGGAAAATGATGTTGCAAGACCTTTTTGAACAAGTTGATCATGAAAAACGTATAAAGTGTCGCGTTGCCGTAAACCACACATAAACATGTTGTAAGTCGAATTCCATCTTACGGGCATGTCCCAATTAGGGGTTAAAAAGATGGAATCCGTTTCCTTACATAATCTCATATAATGTTTGTATCTAGCCTTACCCGAACAAAATATATCTTGTAACATAATTTTATACGCGTTTTTTACTACGCTTATTTCTTGAACCGCTAGTCCGTCTTGCACAACCAAGTTAATGATGTGTGCAACACATCTACTATGGTAGAAAATGCCTTTCAAAGGTGGTACACATTTTAGTATTAAACTTTGAACGGCGTTTGTATTATTACTCGCGTTATCAAACGAGATTGAAAAAACCTTTTGTTCTATTTTACACATTTTCATTACATCTCGTAACATGTAAAGTAATTTTTTACCCGTGTGAGGATAGTCAAAGTTTTCAAAAGCAATGGTACGTTTCATCATTTGCCAAGTTGCGGGATCAACCCAATGTGCGGTAACACAAAGGTACGAACCGGGCAAACCATGAGGAGCCGACCAAACATCGGTTGTTAATGATACACTTGTATTTAAGTTTTCAAAACCGATTATTAGTTGACTTTTAGCATTTTTTTCACAATTTAAGAGCATCACGTCTAAGAGTAAGACGACTTACATGATTATATCGCGGTTGAAGAGTATTTTGAATGACCCTAGTAAGCCGAGGGTTGTCGAAGTGGTTGAACGGCAAAGCTTCTTGAATCACAAAGCCGGCAAATGCTTCTCGACACCGCTCCGCTTCGTATGTAAAAATACCCCCATCCCGTGACATTGTTGCTTGACTCGACTCGGGATTACTTTTGACTCATTCACAATAGTGGAGTCGGCTTTCAAAAATTTCCCGCAACGTTTACAAAATGCCTTAGTGGAACCATCCGACAATAACACTTTGTCGTAATTACACCAAATCTCGGGATTTCGTTTGGTTACCAAAACTTGAACAATAGTTGGTGCATTTGAAGAACCAACACCGGCGGAAGTTGAAGAAGATTGAGTGGCCATTTTGATAGCGTTTCGAGAGCGTTTTGAGAGGGGTAGAGAATTTTTTGAGAGTTTCGTACGTAAATCGTAAGCGTTTTGAGTGTTTAAAGACTAGAATTAGCAAGATTGAGTGTTGTGACTAAACCAAACCCAAGGTATCTATTTATACTAGTTTTAGGATGGCAAAATGGTAAAAAAAACACCAAAAACCCGCTCCAAAACGGTAACAAACGGCTATATTTCGAAAACCCCAAAACCGGTTCCAAACCGGTTTTTCAAACCGGTTCGGGTAAAACCGGTTACAAACCGGTTCGCTAACGGTAAACTCCAAACCGGTTTCCAAACCGGCGGTTTTTATAAAAACCGAACCGGTTTTTATAAAAACCGGTTTCAACCGGTTTCGGGTTCGGTTTTTTTCGGTTTCGGGTCGGGACCTGATTTTTTTGGTCAACTTTAATTAACCGTACATTTTTTTACAAGTTTACTACATCTAAAAATACATTAAACGTTCAATAAAATGTGTGCTATTGTATAAAAGATTTACTTTATAATATAATACTAGTTTAAGACACGCAAAATTTGCGGGATAATACATTAATTTATCTTTTAGGAATATAATAAAAAAAAAATTCTTGTGTAATGAGAGAATAATGTTTTTAACCGACGTAATAGGTAGTTGTTTCTTTGTGTTAAGTACGTGCATCTATAGCGTACAAACAAATGACCGCACGTCTGTTTATATATGTGCGCACAAATGATTTGAGATTTGGATTAAAAAGATTAAGATTTGAATTCAAGTTCGTGCAAAAGCAAAAATTGTCTGCTCACCAATCAAATTCTCAAATATATGAAATTATGAGTGTGGGTTATAAGATCGAATAAGTATGTCAAGTTTCAACTTTAAATTAAAATCAAACAATCGCAATCTTTCTGCAAACATAGATGTCCATGAATCTAAAAAATATAACTTATTGTCAGAAACTTCAACAAATAATCCTATAAACAGGAAATTATAAAGTAAGAAATTTAAACTTATAATCACGAAAAAACCCACAAACGTGCAAACGATGAGAATAGGTTACAATCAGAGACTTCCACGATATGGTTCAAGAGTGAATGATACATACCTATCACTCTAATATTGTTTATACCCAGAAATCTAGAATCCCTCAAGATCATTAACAACTTTCTAATACCATTGACACTGATCAAAACCCTGTACATTACCCATAAGAAAAAATAATCTTTAACATTTTATAGAAACATACATGTCATTCTTATTGATTAATGATATTTGGGTATGATCCAAGAAGGTAGGTACCTATCAAAGACATTACATCGAACACGTTACGTGCGTCCAAAAAACTTCCAAAATCACAATGTAGCCAAAACCTTTCTTCCTCCTATCAACTTTTAATTAACAAATAAAATAAATAGAAAACAAACCGATGAAACCAAATACTATGTTACACAAAAATGCAAAATTTCTATAGAAATCTCACTTTGAGTATAGCTAAACCAACACTGTATATACAGGAAAATTCTTTAAGTATATTGCTACTCCAAGACTCTTTACAAAACCTGGACATGACAATGATAAAGATGTATTACGATGATTTGAAAGATCAAAATAAGGGAAAGAGAAATTATATTATTTAGTAACATACATACATGGATGAAAGTATTGTATCGTAATCGTAATCGGTAAAAAGGAGAGAAAAAGGGAAGAATATGATAGCATGAACCGATTTTAAGAGATAAGTTCGGACATTTTTGAATGCATTGAAATTAATTTCCTTCCTCACTCTCATTTCCTTTTGTTGGAGATAATTATGGAGGAAATCATTGTTTTGATTTTATTAATTAAATTAATTGGATATCAATCCATTCATAAATACATGAAAAATCGATTATAGGTCATACAATTCAAAAGTCATTTGTAACTATGTTTCTTAAAGACGTGAGGATATTTTTGCCTTTTAACCACATATAAAATGATATTAAGTGTGTCATTAATTGATTTAATGATTGGATTATTAAAGTTGATCAGTCATCTAATGGCTCATATTCTTTGAGGATTTTTTTTAATGTATAATCTTGAAGGGTTTATTATGATAAATAAAAGAGATTTGAGGATGGTAAGTTAAAATTAATCAAGGGCATATTAGTATTTTACTACACAACTAATGAATTAAAGTATGTCATGTTTTAATCTAAGAGTTGATTAGAAAATGATTATCTTCAAATTAAGGGGAGAGATTATTTAAGGGTTTTTCTTATATATATTAATATAGATAGATAGATTATGATCAAGTGGCTAAAACCTAAGATGTTGTTGATTAAATCGAGAGTTGTGACTTGGTTTCTTTCTGTTTTGATTAGGATTTGAGTTCGGAATGAGAATCACTTATGTAATATATAATATGTATAAATAATTATAATTATAATTTATAATAATAGTTTGAAAAGGATGTCTATTCAATTTTAAGTTGTAACTTGCCTTTAGTAATTTGGATGAACATAATTTGCCAATTCACATGATACATCGTTGATGCCCACATTTCATCAAAAATGGAAGAAAATTAATAAAAATATATAAATAGAATTAATTATGACTAAAAAGATCAATAATTAAATAAAAGGGTATTTCGGTCATTTTAGGTAACGAATGAATGAAGTTTGAAAAAAATGGACAACATTGAGGATGTAGACTCTATTATTGAGGTTGGGGATAATCTATGAGAAAGTGGACAACCACATAGATCTTTTATGTAATTTACCCTTAATTTAATTAAAGTTCGTAAGAGACTGCTAGTGAAATTCGGAACAAACTTCAAAGACAATTCGTGCAATTTTCTCTAATAGAAATATTAACAGTCAGCCATAGAAACAACGTCATTTATAACACAAAGTTATTAAAAATGTTAAAATCAAGACGCCACAAGAACCTTAACATAAGAATAAATGTTTTAGTTTTACTAAATTTTGTTATCATTGAATCGCTTAAGAATAAATAAACACACACAATTGAAGTGGATTAGTTACCATCATATCTAAGGGTGTGTTTGGCACAAAGCTTTTAAGGGCTTTTAGAAGCTTCAACCCATAAGCCTTGTTTGGAAGGAAAAAAAATGGGGCTTCTTGAAAAAAATAAGCCTAGAAGGTATTAAACAAAAAGCTTATTGAAGTGATTTTTGAATAGAAGTCCAAGTCCCAACTCCAACCACAAACTTCAACCCGTTATAGCCAAACACATCCTAAATATCACAATGAAAATTTTTATCATAGCTTCTAATCTAGTGTAATAAGGACAACTACTAACTAACATAAAGCTATAATTATGGACATAAAAAGTCAACAAAATATCGATCACAAAAATACCAACAAAATAACTATATCAATGAATAACTTATAGAATTTGCAAATCAGTTAACTGCCTTATATATTGTAAGTCCGGTTGTGGCAGATCGATAACGAGGTTATCTACGGTATTAAGGTGCGGAATCCCTCAATACTAGTTATAGGGTCTATAACGAATTCTTTCGCAATATATTAGCGAATCAATTGTCTAATTGCTTTGTATCGATTATAACGAATGTTAACGATCAATACCTAGCCTTTAGAATGTTGGAGAAGTCTCTGGAATCGCAGGAGGCACGAATGTCCGGATTAGCAAAAGTTTTTCTAGGTTTAAAACCTAATTTGCATATATAACTGTCTCGGTTCGCAGGTCACTGGGCTCTGCGAACTGACTCAGTTCGCAGCCCATATTGGCCCAGCGAACTGACTCGGTTCGCAGGCCAATTTTGTCCTGCGAACTGACTCGGTTCGCGGTCAACCTTAGTCAACATTTTTCAGCATTTTGATATTTAACTCTAAAATGTTTACCAAGCAATATATTTCATTTACAATTCAAAACCAATGTACAAGCTTGATTACAATTACTAAAAGTACTATTTCACGCTATTACAAGCTAGATCTGTTGTCACAAAACATGTCTCAACAGACTCCCCCTTGACAATAGCTCTAGCGTTTTTAGGTCTTTGTCTTCAAGTTGTCTTTGGTAATCACTTGTAAATCTTGCTACCTGCATATATCTTCAACTTAATGCATGTCTTCACCATTGACTGATAATGTCGAGCAACATCTTCCCATCCTTCAATTGCCGTGATCCTATTCTTATGTAATATTAATAGGTCAGCCCTTGATAAGTTCATTAGATGTCGTCGATCATAAATCTTTAAGATCTCTCTCTCTTCATCTTCAACTTCGTCATCATGTTCAAACATGAGAGCTTCTCCAGTCACTAAATCTACAGACCATCTCTTCAGCTTACCTAAGATATCTTGAGACATAGCTTTCAGAGGAATCTGTTGTATGCATTTTGCAGCTGGATATATCTTTTTCCTTCGACGCCTTCCAGTTCTTTCACTTCTTTCATCAAGCTTGATTGTCTTTCTGACTCTTGGCTTAATTCTTTCAAACTTCATCGACCAACCCTCAGTCCTGATAATCTTTTCAACATATCTTCCAAAAGGATCATTACTGGGGTTATTCAATTCTAATCTAGCCAAGTCTCAGATTTCAAACCTAGGCAAAGAACTGAAGACTGCAAGCTTCTTCTCAAAATATTGAACACCATCAAATCTTTTTATGGCAAAAAGCTTCAGATGTGCGTCATAGTACCATCCGATAATACCTTTTCTTGGTATTCGCTTTCCAATGATATCGACTTCCCTGATCCTAGTCTTTTCCTTTTTCTTTCTCTTCAAAGGCCTAAACATCGGATTATTTTTTAGTCTATCAGGAAGATCATCTTCCGAATCAGTTGAATCATCTAGATTTTCATCTAAATCAATCACTCTTTCTCCGTTTTCATCCTGAATAACAACTTTAGTCTTTGAAGGGCTCACGATGTGTTCATCGATATTAGCATCTGGATCTATACCTTCGTCTAACCCAACATTAGATATAGAAGTCCAATCTTCAGGAGGTACAAACTCTCCCTCCTCTAGATCGTAATCTACTTCTTCTTCGACTTCAATGTCGGTATCACTTTCATCTACAAGTGATAAACATGTCATGAATCAAATATGAATAATATAAATTCTTTTATTGAAATAGATAATCAATCTAAGAATTTCTTTATTATTTCATTCATGAAATCACAATCAATTACTAATCTTATATAATTTTAACTTGTCATGATGAATCTCAAGTCTAAATCTTATATAATTAGTCTTATATAATTAGTCTTATATCATTTTAACCTGTAATATAGCATCTCAAGTCTAAATCTTATATAACTAATCTTATATTATATGGACATAAAACAAATAACTTTTAATGTAAGTCTTTCATTGATTATAATCATTATTACAATCAATCTAAGAGTACATATCTAAAATTATTCCTTGGTGAGTTTCTCACCAACGTTGATAGCACTATCAGCAGTACTAGCACCATCACCACCATCTGCCCCAGCAGGCTCAGACTCCCCCTGAATTATAGGAAGCTCACCAGTCATTGAAGGACCAGTCGGCTCTCTATCTTTCTGTGCATTGGGATCATCATCTGTATCATCACGTCTTTTCCTTCTCAATTCATCTTCTCTGCAAGCCTCATTAAATAGCAAGATCTCCCCCTGAGGCGACTTGCCCTTCAATAAATTAGTGACAAGGCCTTGCAGTCGATCAAGCTGTTTCTGCTGATCTTCAGACTCTCTGATTGAAAGCATATGAGACTTCAGGAGATGAGTATAGGCTTCGCCTTGAGACACAAGCTCCTTTGCCAGAGTAGCATTCTGAGTCTTTAATATCCGAACTCGAAGTTCCAAATTAGAAATCTGCTCAGAAGCTCTCACAGAAGTAGTAGCCTGGGGTGTATGTGTGGTCGCAGATTAAATACGATGTTGTTCAATCTGGGTTGCAACGTCTGTCAGAAGTAAGCGAGTTGTGATTCTACTAGCCTTGGTAGTCTGAATCGTGATAGGAACATCAACAGCAGGCTTCTAATAGACCATAGTTATCAGTAAAAGTAACAGCATAAACTGTCTCAATCTCTCAATAGCTATAAATACTCGTATCTCTAACCTTCTCTGAGGTTTCAAATACCGGAGCACTCGGACGTTGTGCCGTAGGTCTAGCATGCGGTTGTGTATCTTGAGCGACTGTTATAGAAATATCTATCTCAGTTTCTCATATGTAGAACTCACAACATGCAGTAGATAATAATTAGGTTAAAAAGTAACCTGGACTAGCCAAATCGCCAATCGTCAGCTGAGAAGTAACAGAACGAATGCGCTTTCGACTTCGTGTCTGAAGAGGTTGATCCTCTTCATCATCTGTGTCCTCGTCAATCAAGCAAAAATCAGGATCCAGATCATCAACTTTGCGCTTGCCCTTTAAGGCAGGATCCATGATCAGCTTAGAACCCCTCCGGATCATTCCCGCATGAATACCCGAAAAAGTAGGAGGACGAGGAAGATCATCATCAGTTTCCTCACTATCGGAGTCAGATGTAGTGGTGCCATCCTTGCGTAAAGCACTAGAAGGCCCAGCATTCAAACTCGCCAGATCCCGTTCACCCTCAGGTCGAATGACCTCTCGGTCGACAGCTTCAGGAGCCTAGTCATGATGATTGATAATAGATGATAAGTAAATAGATAGAATACACACAAGTTGAATAATAATGATACCAAAAATACCTGAAATTGATCAATCTCATTTAAGAGAGGATCAGTGGCATCATCATTTTGTATCAGAACCTCATGCAAAACCTGAGCAACAATGTCAGGTTGAGCAACCTCATGTAGAACATCTTCAATAAGCTCTTGCGGCTCAGGGTTTTGAGCCACAACTGCTGGCTGAGGTTGTACTTGCGGTTGAGCTCCATCATCCATCCAACCATTGTTTGGTGGAGCTATATAGGCAGCATCGAGGAGATGGCCAAAAAGATCACATGCTTCAGGCTTAACCTGATCTGGACGTCGAGAAGAATGGAGAAAACATGCGTTGTATCCTCTAAGTCCAATCCGGTCAACATGTAAATCTGGCTGAATGTTCGTCAAACCAGGAATGCAGTGACGAATGATAAGCATGCAAAAACGCGGATAAAACATAAACTTCGATCTCACCGCGCCAGTGATCTAGCCAACAAAAGAATTTAAGATATACGAAGAAAAACTGTATGGTTTATTATAAACCAGGGACAGTAGGCCAGATAACAACTCAGGGCTCAGATCATCGTATCCGCCCTTCTTGTTACCGAAGATGGTAACAATAATGTGGAAAAGAAATCTCCACTGGCCAAGTACAAAATGCCTTCACAAACTGGCGGCCTCTCTTGGGTCCAGAATAACTCATTCTACCAAGTGCACCCTCAATTAAATCAGAGGAATACACAGAGGGACCATCTTCCTGATCAACTGTACCCAGATGTAAAATATGTCTCAGATCATCAGCGGAGAAGACAACGGGATGATTATTAACCCTCGTTCAGATAACGGGAGGGTTTGCAGCACCATCATACGCAATACTTTCCCAAAACTGATCCAGAAGATCTCGGGACAGTAGCGGAGACTCCGTAATAGCATATCGAATTCCGAACGTGCTAAATACGTCAGAATCTCTGTGAAACATGCAGCACCACGCTCATTTACATCCAAGTTCACCAAAATGTTGTGACCAGGAGTGAAAGATCGAGCAACCATATCTGTAATCATAAGATGTACACAAATGGCAATTAGCTCAGATAATAGGACAACTTATCGAACATTAATTAATTTTAAACGTTTATGTATTGTGAACAATAATGATCACCAAACATCGACTACATATGAGTCGGAAGTCTTTCGATATAATAGAACAGAATTTGTATATTATATGCATTTCACTTATAACATTAAGTCCTTAAGTTGAAACATATAACAGATAATTAACAATTGCTATTTGTATTTTACTTGTAATCATAAAGATCTCAAATCAAAAACAAATGTAACATGTTAAATTTATACGTTTTTAACTTATAAAGATAAGTTCTTAAGTCTAAACGTATAACTGTGCGTTAAAAGTCATCACTTGTACTTCATTTGTAAACATAAAGTTCTCAAATCGAATACAAGTCTAGAAAATTAACTTTGTAAACTGAATATTGACTAAGTCAAACGTTCAGATCGTAATCTCTTCGCAGTCAACGGAAGTCAAACCTTTTGGTATCGCTTCGCAGGTCAATGCTAGTTAAGCAGTTGGGTTCGCTTCGCAGTCAACGGAAGTCAAACCATTTGGTTTCGCTTCGGTCAAGCGAAGTCAACCCGATTGAGATCGCTCAGCGCAGGGTCAACGCGAGTCAAAGGTTGGGTTCGCTGCGAACTGAGATTGATCTCGGTTCGCAGGAGCGTCAGGTTTCAACAAGAAATTCTAACCCAATGATCGAACAATTTTAATCGCGATTGAATGGTACTAACACGTTTATTATAGACCGATTAACAAGTTCTAAGAGTTTTAGGTTTTAATCTTCACTAATTTTGAAGAAATCCGGGAGATACGAAACCAAAGACCTTCGAAACATAAATTGTCGATTAAAGATGAATCATACGATGAAATCGAGTGAAACTTACTTCAAATTATGTGAAATCGAAAGAAGTATAATATCCTCGGAGTGAAAAATCGATCCTTGTTCTTGAATTTCGAAAATTTTAGGAAAAGGTGTCTTGTTTGGGTTCGCTGATATTCGGCTCGCAGGAGAAGACACTCGGTTCGCAAGGGTATTTGGAAAGTGAGACTTGGACTCGTTGACTTGGCCCTTTTATACTCCTAACTCGATTCGCAAGTTTGACTGGTCAACTTCGCAAATTTGACCAAAAATTCGAATTTAGTTTTAAGTATACATTGACATTATAAGTATTTTTACAAGTCAACATTCTGAACTTTCCATTGCGGTTTTGTCACATTTATTCAACACGAAACGATAAATTTTTGATTAACTTACTTCCAAAGGATAAACACAAACAACAATAAAAGACGAATAAATAAATGATCAAACTAATGAGTGGTATCAAGTACCATTTTATTAAATAAGATAAACAATACATGTTTTTGGCGTTAAGGATTTATCTGCTTAGGGATCATATTAGGAAGAATAAGCTGTATCTTATTATTTTGTAAACAAGTCTAAGAAGATTGTTAGTATCCATCCCTCATGAAATTCAAGATAAGTGACAGAAAAAAATTACAACTTAACCAATTATCAACTTATATTTATAAGATTATAACTTGGTTATCTTTATCCACATGAAATAACACGTTCTTTGAACATACATTTATATTAATGAGAACGAATTATCCACCAAAGTGAACGTTCATTTGTCATCGACGGTTCAAGACGATTACTGATATTATGATCCACATAAACAAATTATACACTGATTTCCAAGCAAACCTTTATTGTTAGTATGCATATTAACCAATGTGTCCTAATATACGACATACTGAGAAATCAAGTTTAACACATAACACTGTATCTTTTACATTCAAGGTAGAGGTTATTAAATGATGCACTTTTCATAACATATAACATATCCTTGAGTTATTTTAAGACTTGACAAACATCAAACATATTTTGAAGATACTAGTGGTTCTAGATCTGTACTTAGTACAATAGAAGATCCCTTAGTATGAGCAAAACAAGTTTGAGCCCATTGGCAAAACTAAAGGTTTCAGGTCTGTACATAGTACAATAAAGTCACCAGTAGTTTTGCTAATAGCCATTTTTCTAACTATTTGTCTGTTCATATTTTCATAGTTTCTTGATAACAGTGTATGGCTCTACTATCATTCACAAACCAAGACTTATGTCATACATCATATAGTAGTTCACACTAGATAACAAACATGAGAATTAATGCTTATTAAATGCTTAGAAGTCATAGCATAATTTGCCTACCAGTACATCATATGATGAAGCTGTCTAGACTTAATTTTATTCTTATCCAATTATAACGTGTGGAGAAAGGTGTATAATAAAAATAAATATAAGTACCGTCCTGGTTGTAAAGATGTAACGTTAATGTGACTTACCAGAATCTACTAACACATCTAACTTAAGACTTATACTTATTTTTTTTAAGCTTATTCTCCTAATGTACCATCATTTCCTAGCAGATAAAAACTTAAACTTTTTATGGTTTATATTCTTTTTGTATTTTATAGGAGGCGATTCCCTTCAGGTAACAAGCAAATGAATGCCATACGCTTTCCTTTTTTTTTTTAATATAAAAATAAAACTTACTAACTATTACATATTCCTTTGGAAGAGTAGTTATTCTGGATTCCTCATTCCGTTAAGTTGAACCAATGTCTCAAAACGCGCCCTGTCGAAAGCTTTAGTGTATAGGTCTGCCAAGTTGTCAGAAAAGGCAACTTTGACTAACCTAATAAGCTTCTTCTCGGCACAATCCCTAATAAAATGATGACGAATATCAATATGCTTTGTCTTGCTGTGCTTTACCGGATTATTGGTTATAGAAATCGTCGATTCATTGTCGATCATCATAGGAGTGTCAGTAAAGTTTAGCCCATAATCTCGCAGTTGCTGTTGTATCCACAATACTTGGGAACTACAGCTGCCAGCTGCAACATACTCAGCTTCACATGTAGAAATGGCTACTGAGCTTTGCTTCTTGGACTGCCAAGACACAAGTCTACCTCCTAGGAATTGACATCCTCCGGTCGTAGACTTTCTATTTTGATTGCATCCACCATAATCCGAATCAGTGTAAGCAACGAAATCTAAGTCTCCTTCAATCGGATACCAAAGTCCCAACTTCGGCTTCCCTTTGAGGTAATGAAAGATTCTTTTTACAGCTTGCATATGTGACTCTTTCGGATTAGCCTGATATCTTGCGCAAATACAAACAGCAAACATAATGTCAGGCCTAGATGCAGTCAAATACATTAGTGATCCAATCATAGCCCTATATAAAGTAGGATCTACATTCTGATCACTCGATGTATCAGGACCGAGTCTGTGATTTTCTGGAATAGGAGTCTTGTAGATACGAGATTCATCCATCTTGAAACGTTCTAATAGCTCATGTCTATATTTAGATTGATGAATAAAGAATCCATCTTTCTTTTGGTCAACTTGTAACCCTAAGAAAAAGTTCAACTATCCTATAGCAGACATCTCAAACTTTCCCTTCATAACTTGCTCAAATTCTTGACACATCTTTTCGTTAGATGACCCAAAGATAATGTCATCAACATATACTTGAACAATTATAAAGTCCTGCTTCTTCCATTTCACAAAAAGTGTACTATCAATTCTTCCTCTTGTAAAGCCATTCTCAAGAAAATAAGTTGATAGTGTTTCATACCACGCTCTTGGTGCTTGATCTAATCCATACAGAGCCTTATCAAGACGATATACTCTATTTGGATACTTTGGATCAGTAAACCCTGGTGGTTGAGAAACATACACCGTTTCCTTGACCTTGCCATACAAAAAGGCACTCTTAACATTCAACTGATAAACTTTCATTTTCTTTGAAGCTGCAAATGCTAAGAACAACCGAATTGCCTCAAGCCTAGCCACAGGTGCAAACACCTCATTGTAATCAATTCCTTCTTGTTGATTGAAACCTTGAACGACTAGACGAGCTTTATTGCGAATCACGATTCCCCGATCGTCTTTCTTACACTTAAAGACACATCTAGTGCCAATTGGATATTCACCACTTGGTAAATCAACCAACTCCCAAACTTGCAGTTTTGAGAACTGGGAAAGTTCTTCCTGCATTGCTTCTACCCACGAGTTGTCCTTCAACGCCATTTGGACATTCTTAGGCTCAACTTGTGAGATAAAGCATGAATATAGACATAGATTTGTAACCCCTGTCTCTTTCATTTCAGCATACAGGCTAGTGTACTCAGATATACTAGCCCTAGTTTGAACAGATGCATTTGGATCCCCAATGATATTCTCAGTTGGGTGAACTCTTGTTGTTGTCACCGGTTCAAGTTCTATTTCTTCTTCTAGGTTAGTGCCAATTTCTTCCAATGATGGCATATCCTCATCAGTACTGTACACCTTATCAGAAGATTGTTGTGTGGCACTCGTTGATGCACGATTAGAATCCACAGAAGTTGTATCTCTAGGAACATTCGATGTTGGTGCAGGGCCAATATCCCCTTCACCCGACAATAAATGTTCAGAGATTTCTGAGTCAACTTTGTAGTCACTGATTGGGACATTAAAAGACTTAAAGAGATCTGAATAGTCGAATTGCCAATATAATCCCTTATGTACGTCATGTGTGTAGCTTTCCACACGTCACGTAGCTTTATTGAAGACACGTTTGTTTGGTGAATTAGGCACATAACCTAGGAAATATCCTTCGTCAGCCTTCTCACCAAATTTCTGTGGATTACTAGTCTTCAGTAAAGTGCATGAAACTCCAAAGGGTTCAAACCCTTTTAAGTTAGGTTTCTTATTGTTCAAAAGCTCATAACAAGTCTTGTTCTGCTTTTTAATCGTAAGAACTCTGTTTAGAACATGACATGCTGTATTCACCGCTTATGCCCAGAAAATGACCGGAAGCCTTGAATCTACAAGCATTGTTCTAGCCCCTTCAATCAACGTTCTGTTTTTCCTTTCAGCAACATCGTTCTGTTGAGGTTCATACGGTGCACCGAATTGATGTTGTATCCCTTTGCTTAAGCAATAGACATTGAACGTTGAATTCTTGAACTCCGTTCCATTGTCACTACGAATTCTCTTAACTCGTGTTCTATAAACATTCTCTATTAGATCTAAGAACTCCATAAGAATACCAGGAGTTTCATCTTTAGATCCCAAAAAGAATACCCAAGAGAATCTAGAGAAATCATCTGTAACAACTAAACAGTACCATTTGCCACATATGCTTCTTTTGCTTATTGGGCCAAAGAGATCCATGTGTAGCAAATCAAATGGCGAGGAAATTGAGTTTTCAGTCTTAGATATGTGTGGTTTTTTATGTTGCTTTCCTTTCATGCAAGGAACACACTTATCTTCAGACTCGAAACGTTTTTGTGGTACACCCAGAACTAAACCATTCTTGGTTATATAGTTCATTTTACGAAAGTTCAGGTGAGCCATTCTCCTATGCCATAAAAGTGCGTCTGCTTCAGAAGCCTTGGATAAAAGACATGTAGATTTCATTGAAGTATTAGGAACACCCATGTTGACGGCATAGATGTCCTTCTTCCTTGGAGCCCTCATTAATATCCATTTTTCTGGGATGGTGAAACCCGGCTTCAGGACTAAGGCTTCTGTCTCATTGAAATGTACATAATGACCTTTATCACAGACTTGGGAAACACTCACTAGGTTGTGAGTTAGTTCTTCAACGTAATTCACATCCTCTAGAGTCAAAGTTCCATTTGAAACTTTTCCTTTCCCAGTTATTACCCCTCCTTTATCACCAGCGAAATGAACTCGCTGTTTCATTCCACCTTTGAAGTCCTTCAGTAGACTTCTTTCACCGGTTATGTGCCTAGAGCATCCACTGTCTACATACCACCAACTGTCCTTGTTCACAGTCTGCTCTTGCACATAACAAGTTGTACACAATCAGTTCTCAAGAGGGACCCAAGCCATTACGGTCTTGGTTTGTCCCTTATCATCAACAATCTGAACTTCTTTAAAGTAACCATAACTATTATCGTCAATAGTCTTGGTAACTGGCAAAGAAGTTAGAGGTTGTTGATGATCTGAAGTCTTATGCCTTTGAGGAGAGTGAGTAGAAAACCTCTTAGGCACATAATCAACTCTATGTGTACGTGAAGTAGAACCACTTTCAAATTGACTGTGGTTTCTACTTGGAGTCCTAAATCTCGACGGTGTCTTATCTCTAGGCTTATTGTCATTTAGAGTATAAGGCCGTTTAGGTTTAGGTGGAGAGACACTGTGAGTAACATCTCTTTTCAGAATGTTCACAGGTTTAGTACGTAACCCCTGTTTGGTACCTAACCTGTTTACATTTGAACTAGAGACCTTCGGTGTCTCATGGTTATTCACGAGCTTATGTGATGCTTCCAACTTCTTGTTAGGACAACAAGAAGCAACATGCCCTTTTTGGTGACATTTGAAGCACGATATCTGCTTACGTGACTTAACCACTTTTGCCCTTTCGTTTTCAGTCTGAGTTTCAGACACTAAAGGTGTATTGCCTTGTTCCTTAATAATCTCATCATTTATGTCAGTATCAACCATCATTCCACTCGAGACAAACTGTACTTTAGGGAATGGTGTGTTCTTACTGACATCAGATGATGGATCCTTATGAACAACCTTCTATGTCTCAAACATTTCAGACTTTTTAGTTACATTATCCTCAGGTTTAGTATCCATATCCATCATTTCTAAGTCAACAGAAGTAGTGTAGTTTGAATTAAAAGGAGGAGGTACATCAGTATATCTTAATCCAGTCTTATCCTTTACACTACGTTGAGCATCAATTATAGAGTCCATAGTTAAAGATGAGGTTCTATAACTTTCAAACTTACGATTAAGCTCAACTAATTTCAGTTTTGACTCAGCTAGCTCCTTATCTTTATTGGCAATATTTTGATTTAAGTCTCTTAGATTCAAATACAGACCATCTATTTTAACACATTGTTCATTTATAGTCTCTTAAAGTGGTCTTATCAGCAACATCGGACTTAATCTTTTCTTTTAGAGCTAGTTTATCCTCACTAAACCTTTGGGCATCACTTTTAGCTATTTCTAATTCAGATTTCAAGGTATTATATGAATCAGCAAATACACTAACCTGTGATTGCAAATTAGTAACTAAATCACAGACATTAACAAGAGTAAGCATATCAAGACATACCCTTTTCTTGTCTGTTGGAATTTCAGCCATATGTGCTACGAAATCATCTGGACTCATATCCTCAGTTGAATCCATGTATAGCACATCATCATCACTTGCTTTTGGTGTGACTTCTGGCACCCTTACTTGATAATCCACATCAGTCGGCATATAGGATGTAGACTCAACAGTTTTCTCTTGATTTTCTATCTCAGCCATAAGAGCTTGTTCAGGCTGAGCAGACCAATCATAAGAACCATCAAGCTGGTGAACCACCAAGGCTTTGGAAGCTAAAGAACTTCCCGAGCCTTGTCTTCCATTGCTGACATCAACCTTTGGTCGTTGACATTCCCGAGCAAAGTGTCCGTAACCTTGACAGTTATAACACTTAACTTTGGATTTGTCAAACCCTGGTCGATTTCCCACCACCTTTTTACCAGTACGCTTCAAGAAATTTTTAACTCTCCTTGACACCATAGCTAGTTGCCACTGGAGATCCATTTCTTCAAGGTCATCAGGGTCTATCTGATCATAGTCTTCATCAAACACAGCTGGATCATTGATTTTTCCCTGAATGCAATTCTCATAAGAAGCAACAAAAGAGGCAAGAACAGACAATTGCTGTTTAGCAGATTTCACACTCATCGGCATTTTATGATGCCCTTGAGGTGACTTCTCAGTAGATTTTTCTTTTGTTTCACTTCCAGATGAAGCGATAAAACACAAATCCTCAGTTATCAATTCACCTTTTTCTCCAGTATCACCAACTAGTAAAGCAGTGGTCGAACTGGATGACGCATTCGAGAGAGTTGATTTTCCATGATATAGCCCAGAATTCTGTAATTGATCAGAATCCGTTTCTCTCGTTTTATAAGTGAAATCATAACCTCTGAGCTTGTCAATAACCTGCTCCAGAGTCATTGTGGCATACCGCTCCTCATTATCCTTGAGCATAACCCCATGCATTTCCCATTTGGATGGTAAATCCTCAATAAACTTGTCGGTTTTTTCCGTATCAGAATAGAAAATCTCATGGTCATCTAGCTCACTCAATAGATGGTAGAATCTCGTGGTGTAAGCATCAAGATCTTCTTGTTTAAAAGCTTTAAACACAATAAACTGCTTCTTAAGGAGATTCTTCTTGCCCGCCTTAACTTGTGGACTACCCTCACATCTTTTCTCAAGAGCAATCCAGAGTGCTCTAGCAGTGTGAAAAGATTTTAATTGATGATTGATTTCCTTAGGTAAGCTCATTTTAATTGAAGAATGAGCTTTGTTTTCAATCTCAAAGTCTTTCTTCTGGTTATCATTCATCCGATTGTAGGGTACAATTACTATTGCATTTTCAACAACAGTTGTAGGTGCAGTGTATCCATTCTTGATACACATCCAGATTGACAAATCATGGAATCTACAGTATGATTCAAACCTGTCTTTCCATCCATAGTAATCCTCAAGTCGAAGCAATTTAGGTGGAACATTAGAATTTCCAATCTCGTGGTCCATCTCAATCATTTTACTTAAGTCAGACATTTTTGTCAATCTCAGAAGTTAAACAGTCACAAAAAAAAAAATTCAGTTCGCAGGAAACTCAGTTCGCAAAATCTCGGTTCACAGAAACTCAGTTCGCAAGACTCAACTCAGTTCGCAAGTGATATCAGTTCGCAGAAACTTAACTCAGTTCGCAAATCTCAGTTCGCAACTCTCAGTTCGGTTCGCAAACTCAGTTCGGTTCGCAGAAACCCTAATCTCAGTTCGCGAAACGGCTGAAAAACACCAAAAACGAAAATGTTAGTTATTTTTACGATTAAAACAACAGTTTTCGATCGTAAACAAAACTAAAAACGTCCAGAGAATGATTTTGGTAGTAAATAAGCACGTAATGCACTAAAAACAACCCTAAATCACACGTTATGAACCCGAATAACCTCGAACCTACGCGTATCTAGCCGTAGGCTCTGATACCAATTGTAAGTCCGGTTGTGGCGGATCGATAACGAGGTTATCTACGGTATTAAGGTGCGGAATCCTTCAATACTAGTTATAGGGTCTATAACGAATTCTTTCGCAATATATTAGCGAATCAATTGTCTAATTGCTTTGTATCGATTATAACGAATGTTAACGATCAATACCTAGCCTTTAAAATGTTGGAGAAGTCTCTGGAATCGCAGGAGGCACGAATGTCCGGATTAGCAAAAGTTTTTCTAGGTTTAAAACCTAATTTGCATATATAACCGTCTCGGTTCGCAGGTCACTGGGCTCTGCGAACTGACTCAGTTCGCAGCCCATATTGGCCCAGCGAACTGACTCGGTTCGCAGGCCAATTTTGTCCTGCGAACTGACTCGGTTCGCGGTCAACCTTGGTCAACATTTTTAAGCATTTTGATATTTAACTCTAAAATGTTTACCAAGCAATATATTTCATTTACAATTCAAAACCAATGTACAAGCTTGATTACAATTACTAAAAGTACTATTTCACGCTATTACAAGCTAGATCTGTTGTCACAAAACATGTCTCAACATATATACTGTAAGCGGGCCTATCGAATTCATGCTTGCCAAAGTTCTGAAATTCAAATATAAAGACACATACCAAAAGAAAACCTTACTTGTAACATGATTGTGATTGTTATTGTTAAAGATGATCAAAATTGAATTCAAATCGCATTCGAAATTTAATCGAAACATATAATTGAAATCAAAATTCAATCAATCGCATTCAATGGAGAAACTGAGTAGAAATCAATTACCTCCGATCTTAATCGTAAATTGAAATATTGAAGATGCATAAATGATTGAAACATCTAAGGAACTAAAAAGCAGAATTTTTATTTCTGAAAAAGATATTTAGAGGAAATTTGTTGGTGTACCAATTTTTTTTAAATTTGTATTTGGTTGACCGATTTAATTGGCAATTAACCATATTAATTGGAATACGTTAATATGGAAGTTTGTTACATTAATTAAAGAGATATTAAGTCAAAATATGAAGGGTTTATTATGACAAATAAAATATATAAAAGGATGGTAAGTTTAAATTAATCAAGGGCATATTAGTATTTTCTTACACAATTAATTAATTAAATGATGTCATGATTTAATCCTAAGGTTGATTAGAGAAGGATTAGCTTAAAATTAATGGGGAGGATTCTTTAAGGGGTTTTCTTATATATATTAATATAGATTAGTTAAAGTTTGGTATTATCTTATGAAAAATACACTATAGAAGCGGGTTGATTGTTTTACTAAGTATATCACATCTTTTTAGTTGTACACTACTAAATGTACCTTAGTACAACACTGTAAAACACATTTGGTAGTGTACGGCTAAAAATTGATGGTGTACGAATCAAATCCCTTTGCTAATATAAAGTTGGTCAAAGTAAAATGTGTAACTTTCTTATCAAACAAAATTACAAGAGAATAGTAATTTTACGATTGATTGAATAAGAGCTTTAAGCTAAGAAAAGATGGTACCATAAAAACGTGTGGTTGTCATACGCTTATCCTGCTGGGTCCAAAAGTGGGCTGCCTATTGAAGTAGCGACTCGACGCGGTTTGGTAAATGGGAGGTTTGGACTTAAGTTTATTTTTAAGCTATGTTTCGTCATCTAATATACAGGTTATTTAAATAAGTAACTTGAGTAATTCTTTTATTCAAACAAACTTATTACATGACTTTCTGTAAATCGGTTTACAATTACTTCGTCGGTCTTATTGGGCGATATTTTTTTGAAAAAGACAGACTACCATTAAAATAGAAACGCAATACAATAGCATCAAAAGTACAACCGCACCACTAGAAACAAAAACAACGTAAAACGACTGTGCCCAAATTACAAGATGTAAACTGGGCACACATACAACATAAACGCACAAAATAGACCACTCCAATAATGCCAATAATTCCAAACCATTCCGTCGCTAGAAGTCGATGTGGAATGCAATAAAAGGGGTTTTTTCATTTGCTGGAAGTTGGTAATCTTTTGGGTGAAGTTGAACAGTTTTAAATGGTTGGTGAGTGCTAGAAAGCTAAGTCAATCAAGTAGCTCTATTTGACTTCAAGACCAAGCTTGTTACTAGCTCGATAGTTTTCACTTATGGCATAGTCGTAACCATGGTTGTAAAATTCGGTCAACTCGGTCGAGTACTCGTGACTCGGGGTGGTCCGAGGCGAGTTGGTCTAACTCGGACTGAAAACTCGGTCAACTTCGATCAACGTAAAAAACTCGGTCAAACTCGGTCAACTTTTAATATTTTTTAAAATTAAGGTTTTTAATCTAATTAAATATTTGATTCAATTTGTTTTCCTTCGATCTCACTCTTTAATGTTTTTCACCAACAATCTTTACTCTCTAATCTATATGTACTCCCTACAAGGTCTGTACCGAGTACTCTCTGCCTAGCGAATTAAACAACCTTGGTCCTAACCTTCCTTTTGTAATAGCAACTTATATGTACACCTACAAATCTAGTTATTTGTATGTCAACCTTCAATATTGTAATCAAGATAGATCTTCTATACTTTCCAATATATATATATATATATATATATATATATATATATATAATTAAAAATTGTAAGTCTAATCATCGTCTCTATTTCTATCGATTAGTAAATAGTTTGTAATATTAATATAGACATAGAGATAATAGAATACTTATAGAATATTATTTATCAAATTAATAATAATAAAATTAAAATATACTAAGTAAAACAACATATACGATAGAAAACAAAAAATGAAAGAGGATGATGGCTTTGGCATGGGCTTATCCGTCATACATGAAAACCACATTTCTATCATCCTCATTTCTCCCGTTTTAATCAAATATTCATTATCAAACCTTTCAACTACAATACCATCAATCATCAAAATCATCTACTTACCAAATTTTGCCTACCCTTAAAATAAAATCACAAATCATACCAACTTTTTAAATATATTTTGAATTATCAAATCAAATACATTTTATTGTAATTAGCACTATTACAATCAAAGGGCCATTGTCTAGCGGTATTGTGAATTTGTGACGACTCTTTCAACCATAAAGTTGGGGGTTCAAGTCTCGAAGATGAGACTATATTGTTTATATTCGTGGATTAATGTATATATTCGTACTAGTGGGGATTAATGTACATATTTGTTATTTGTGATAATGTGGTGTCTGTGTACTTACCTTTCTAAAAAAATAACACTATTACAAAGAACAAAATAATAACGACACTAGTTATTTCAGACTATCATTAACGCTTTAGTGCATACACATCGTAATCATAATTCACATCATAACAAACACAATAATCTATATAATAATAATTCTGCTTACAATAATTTTATGCATTTTATCGAAAAATATGTTAATCAAGGGTTATCGTTAACAAAGTGTAGATCAAAATTTACTATTAATTATAATAAATTAAAATTAAAAATTAAAATAATATAATCAAATCAAAGTAAAGTGCTAGCTATTTGTGGGAGGGGGAAGGTGCGGAGAATCATAAGTTGCCCCCAATTTTTTGACAACTTCCAACTTGGCACTTACAAAAAACCCTTCTACAAATCTTACACACACATTCATCATTCGTTCATTCATTCAACAAATATATATATTCATACAGAAGATACAGAGTTATCATTTATACATTTATATTTTGCCCCAATTCACTCATCTCTCTCGCCATGATGTCCTTAAATTCTTCCTCTTTTGTGGTAATTCTTCAATTCACGCTTCAATTTTAATTTATAATAGTTCAAACCTTTTGATTTCAACGTTATTAGCTTCGAATTTCAGATCAGCATTTTTCATTTTCATCGATTATATACATGTATACATGCAAAGTTACGTAAATCTGTATTTATATCGTTTAATTTTAACGTTCACAGCTCCGATGTTCTGATCAATATTTTACCATTTTCATCGATTATACAGTTGAGAAAAATTGATGATAAGTTGCGATTGTTATTGATTTGATTTTGATTTTGTAGAGGAATTCAATTTCTGGTGTATCGAGGACGCAGTCGCAGTCGATTAGGTTACCGGTGAGGCGGAGTATGGTGGTAGCTATGGTAAATTCGAATAATCGAAACATTGATGTTTCGGTGGATAGTGCTGTTAAGGATGTTAATGCTCCGGTTGCAGTTGAAGCTGTTACTGATTCTGATAGTAATAAACAGAGTACGGTTGTTGGTGGTGGTGTTGAAGATGTTTACGGTGAAGATAGTGCCACCGAGGAGCATTTTATTACTCCTTGGTCTGTTTCCGTTGCTAGGTAACCACTGGTCTCGATGATTTCTATGCTCTATTTATTTGTTTATTCATTTTATGTAATTTAAATAATTTATTGTAGTTTATTTATACACATGTGTGTAATTGTGTGGAAAAGTGTCGTGCATTAAAATACAGATGAAAAAGTAGATTTTGGTTTGAATAATTATTTTTGGTATGGGTTTGATATTTTTAGGAGAAGAACTAAAAAATTGGTTTAAGTTTGTTAATGGTGAACGATTCTTTGCATATTTCTTATCAACTTTTTACCCAAAAGGTTGCTCAACAAATTAGATAAGGAGGTTGTGTATGTTTGTTGTATTTTCTGTAATGTAGACAAATATCACCCATGACAAAATTTGCAAGTGGATTACAACTTTTTCTAGGTGGGTAGGTGGGTGGGTGGATTCTTTAATTTACGTGTTTATAACACTGTATTAGAAAAAATTAAAATACCTCTGATAAGAATAAAGGGGCCTCCTGCTAGCCCCACCCTAGAAAACAACGTTGAACTAATAATTCAGATCAGGCTTTATTTGGGAAGTTGAGAAAACTAAGCAGGACCATTTGTTTGAATAAAACAAACTGTAGGGTTTTGGATAGGCCAGGTTTATTGACTCTACTAAATGATGAAAATTCCGAATTATGGTTTATGGCGTATTATGAGCTTTTCTTGTAGTCAATTTGCCGTTGTTCGAAATATTGAGAGTTTTGATGTTAACCGTGTCAAAGATGTCAAAAAGGTATTCTGTCCTATAGTTAAATCTATAAGCTATGGGTAATATTATCTCTTATATGTAGTGGCTATTCATTGTTGCGAGACCCACACCACAACAAAGGTCTGGCATTTACTGAAAAAGAAAGAGATGCCCATTATTTACGTGGTCTTCTTCCTCCAGTTGTTGTCAATCACGATCTTCAGGTAATTAAATTTGTTTGCATTCGTCTTAACATCCGTTCTCATAGTTTAATTAGATGTGGCAGTTTCGACCCGTCTACCTGTGAGGTTTGATCTTTAATGGGTCAAATGGGCTGCATAAATTCTTTAGCAAAAAAGGAAATAGCCCAAATGGGTTAAACGGGTTTATAGATTGTGTTTATAATGCATCCAACCTTCTAAATTGTTTTACTCAAAACAGTAGGTTATATAGTGGCAATAAGGTATTTGTAACTCAATTTATCACTCTAATTTATTTTATAAATAACTTAAAAAAAAATTAAATCAAACAAGGGTTTTGGCTTAAACAACCCAACCTGATGCCCATTAAAGTAATCGTTTTGAGCCATTACCTAACCATCCATTTTGTCTCTTCTAGTTTAATATGCCACCTTCAAAAGATTTATTTTCATAATGTTGTCAATGACCAGGTAAAAAAGATGATGCATAATATCCGCCAATATCAAATACCTCTGCAGCAGTACCAAGCTATGATGGATCTTCAGGTAAACCTTGCAAATTATACGTTGCTATTAATGAATGAATATCCATATAGGTTTTATTAAATTAATATCCCCTTGGTATGTCAAGATTTTTTGCACCCTTTTGTGAATTTTTTTCTCGTTTTCTTATCTGCTGTAATTGTGTATGTAACTGTGTATGCTGGTCTGCAGGAGAGAAATGAGAGGCTGTTCTACAAGCTACTTATTGAAAACGTTGAGGAGCTTCTCCCAATTGTATATACTCCAACTGTTGGTGAAGCATGCCAAAAATATGGGAGCATTTTTAAGCACCCGCAGGGTCTATTTATTAGTTTAAAAGACAAGCAAGTTTCCATCACCATTGTTTCTTCATCTGTTCATGGATACTCTATGATGTTTCATTGTTCCAATGAGCTAATAAGTGTATTTATAGGGGGAAGATCCTTGAGATTTTGAAGAATTGGCCTCAGAAAAAAATTCAAGTTATCGTTGTCACAGATGGTGAAAGAATCTTAGGCCTCGGAGACCTGGGCTGCCAGGTAAAATGTTTTCTTCATAATACTTCACTCATTTTTTTTTGTTTCATAGACTTTGCAACTTGCAAGGTGGTGGGTTGGGCAACATGTCAAAATGTGCAAGCTTTTAGTACATCTGTGTTGGAGGGACCTGAAACACTTTTATCCATTATAAATTTCACTTCAAACCATTTTAATTTTTTTTTTTTTGTATTTTTATAAATGGCTTATGCGTTATATATGATTACAAAAACATATTATTGCAACAATAATCTAGTTTTTATAATTTTTATTTTTATTATTTATATATGTATAAAATGGTTCTGGACATTATGTGCATTGCAAATGCACTTTGGGCAACTTCTAACCAATTTGATCCACCCATTTCATTTTCAGCTTTAATTTTGACTCCTTTGAGAAAAAAATGTAACCTAAGTCAACCCATTCATCTGTAAATTCTTGAAATAGCCGCCTCTACTTTTTCTCTCACTGGTTCTTTGTGTTAGAGGCCTAGAACTGAAACCAAATGGCACGATTGTATTATTAACCTTGCAGTTTTGAGCGATGTGCTTGTAATGTTTATATATGCTCATTGGTGTAGTGTAATAATAAGCTTGTTCATTGAAGATGAACCAATCTATTGGTGATTTATTTACTAATTCTGTTTTTACAAATACTTATCAGGGAATGGGCATACCCGTGGGAAAGCTCTCTCTCTACACAGCTCTTGGAGGAATTCGTCCTTCAGCTGTAAGTATGTCCAAGGTTTATCGGACTACAATTAGCCTTATATGTGAGCTATGTAAAGCCATAGCTGTGGCATTAGTTTGTTTAATAGTCTGCTAAAACGTGAATGCTAGCTACCCCATTCTGAAATGCTTTGATCAAATCATTTTCTGGCATATGTATGCTTGCACAAGAATATAAATTTTGAGTGACGGCCTTGCCCAGAAGATCTGAAATGACCTAGATTTTTGAACTTCCTGTTATTATGTTTTTGTTTTGTTATATGTGTCAAAATGGGCGGGTCGGGTAATGGGTCAAGATGATGGGTCCCAGACATAGTTAAAGATTTTCATTAATAGTTACCGTCTCAGATATAATTACTTTAACACTAGTATAATTTTTTGAATGAAATGAAATAGGATGTTTTAACGTTTTATGCATTATAAAAAGAATAAAATTCAGCTGTTTTCGATCCTTTTTTGTTGTTAGCCTTTTTAATATTTTTTTATTTTATCTTTTGACCTTTTAAAGATAAAGCAGAACCTGAATTGATCCTTAATTAAGTAAATGGGTTGAAATGGCCGCCTCTTGTTTTATGTGGCCTTTCTTATCTTTTTGCAATAGCGTAGATAAATAACAAGTTCTAATAATTTTTTATATATGTTCAGTGCTTGCCAATAACCATTGATGTCGGCACCAACAATGAGAAGATGTTGAACGATGAATTCTACATTGGTCTAAGGCAAAGGAGGGCTAGTGGACAGGTTAGCTAGCTTTTTGAATCTTAACATTAAGTTTTCTTTTAACTTATCCGTTTATCCAGTAAATTTTGTTTATTAATATTTCAGGAGTATGCCGAACTTATGAGTGAGTTCATGTCTGCTGTCAAGCAGAACTATGGGGAAAAGGTCCTCATACAGGTTAGAAACGTCTCTCTTGGTTCATTATTGCACATGAGAGATGGTACTCATCACCTCTTTTGAAATTCTCTTTGCAGTTTGAAGATTTTGCAAACCACAACGCCTTTGATCTACTTGAAAAGTATAGAACCACCCATCTTGTTTTTAATGACGATATACAGGTGCATAAATAGAGAATCGATATTTATTAAATATAGAGGTGGAATAATGGGAGGATCGGGCGGGTTGCCGTTGGTGAATGGGTACTTTTGGTACGGGCCTAAATGAGCTGGATTGGGTTGACCTTAAAGTCTGAAATACTTTTTGCTTAGAAGTTTGTGTGTGTGTGTGTGGTAATGTTTACAAAAATAAAAATAAAAATTCGTTTACAAAAAAATAATAACATATTAAAAAATAATTAATTTTTTTGGTGAAGGGAATAAGGAGGTCTTATGGATTTAAAAATACACTTTGGTCCACTGTCAATCCATTTGACCCATTTGCTTATTAGCTAATTTTTTGTTTTACTTGTTTGACCCGGTAGAGATAAATATAACCCGAACCGAACCTTTCATAACAGAACTTAATGGGTCAAAATTGGCACCTCTACTTCTTATGGCTAAGATACAAATCATTATCTTTTGTTTTAGGGTACGGCGTCAGTGGTACTTGCAGGGCTTATTTCTGCACTAAAACTAGTTGGTGGATCCTTAGCAGACCATACATTTCTTTTCCTTGGAGCTGGAGAGGTCGGCAATGCTTCTTTTATAAAAATTTATCTTCTGCTACATAATATGACTTATTTCTATTTTTGCCAATGTCTCTCAATTTTGGCTATTTTCTATGCAGGCTGGCACAGGGATTGCTGAACTCATAGCTCTTGAAATATCAAAACAGGTTAGAAAACATTCATATCTTAACCCACCCGTAAGCGCACACACATACACTGATTCTAAAGAAAGAAGATGAAATATTAATGGTGAGGTTGTATGATGGGTGTTTTATTACAATCATGCAGACCAACGTTCCATTAGAGGAGACCCGCAAGAAGGTTTGGCTTGTGGACTCAAAGGTAATAAATATGAAATGACTGGATCATTTATTTCTTATTATTTCCTTGGATGACCATTAATAGCTTGTCTTTTGGTTACATAATATGTAGGGTTTGATCGTTAGATCCCGCTTAGATTCACTTCAGCATTTCAAGAAGCCATGGGCCCATGATCATGAACCTGTAAGAGAGTTCTTGGATGCCGTCAAGGTCTGGTTCTCTTCCCCTCTCCCTCTCTCTCTCTCTCTCTCTCTCTCTCTCTCTCTCTCTCTCTCTCTCTGCCTCTCTGTTTTAGGTGGCAAAATGAGCGGGTCAGTTCTAGGTGACCATAAGTGTTTCGGGTAACTTGAGCCAACCCATACAGAAATGCCAATTTTTGACAAGTTTCCCAACCTGACCATTTTGCCACCTTTAGTTAAAATGGCCCACCCTCCGTGTAAAACAAATGAGCATGGTGTTGTGGATCCTTGTTCACTTCTCTTTTCTTGTGTAACCAGACAATCAGGCCAACGGTGTTGATTGGATCATCAGGAGCAGGGCAAACATTTACTAAAGAAGTTGTCGAAGCTATGTCGTCTTTTAATGAGGTAACTTATTCGTACATAAACACTTAATTGACTCCTTCAAGAACAATAAGAAAGGGAATGCTTCAATCTTCATGACCAAGTGGCTTTTGCAGAAACCTATTATTCTCGCTCTTTCCAACCCGACTTCACAATCAGAATGTACAGCTGAGCAAGCTTATACCTGGAGTGAGGTACAACCACTATTCTTCTATAGTTCTATCTACATTGCGCATAGCATATACACACTAAATGCAATTATTATGGAAAAGTAAAGAACATGCTATTAGATTATCGTGCCACGGGGTGTTTGTAGTGCGTTTCGAGAACACTTATACGCTATTAAATAATCAGAATCATATAATAAGGCAAGGGCTGCTATTGTTTGAATGTTTGGCAACTTCTGATTAGAAATGTGAACAAAAATGACTTTTTGTGGAAAAGAGTAGGGGCTGTTTGTGAAATAGAAATCTCTCAATTTAAGCTGAAAAGAAAGGGTAAATATTGAATTTCCGTTTACCTGTAGATGATCAGATCTGTTTCAGTTGGTATGAAAGTTACTTAAGATTGAGTTTCTGACTTCTATGGATTAGATATAAAATCTGTTTATCCATAAATCAAAAAAATGCAAATCCAAACACCCCTTCAACTCTGTGTGTGAAAAATGACATGTTGTATGTCTGTGTTTTGAATGTCAGTTGAACTCTGGCTGATAAACATTACATTGTCTTGTATCTTTTTTGTCGATTACAGGGCCGTGCCATCTTTGCCAGTGGAAGTCCATTTGCCCCTGTTGAACACAATGGAAAGGTCTATGTATCTGGCCAGGTCTTGACTTCTTGAACCTTTAAATTAATAGCGCTCTATAATTTACTAACGAGAGATTAGATTGAATTGATTATTGTTGCTTTTTTTCCTTTCAGTCCAACAATGCATACATCTTTCCTGGTTTTGGTCTGGGCTTAATAATTTCTGGTGCAATCCGTGTTCATGATGACATGCTTTTAGCCGCCTGTAAGTTGACAGTTTCGGCACTAACTGCGTTGATGCACCAACTGATTGATGACATCTAGAAATGTTAAATTTCAACCCCATTCACTAAATATGAATCTTATTTTGTTGGGACGTGTCAAGCAGCTAAACTAGATAAAATTGGCAGAAAAGATCGGGTAGAATGCTGTCCAAAGCTTATTTAAAAATTGTTAACATTTTGCTAAATCTTTTTATTTAGAAGAATAAAATAAATCATTATCTTATATAATCTAGTTTTGACATTTCATTCAATACATTAATTTTTTTATAAACACTGGTGAAAAAATATTGATAGGTCTACCCAGCTGGCTCCCGTGTTTCTAAAAGTTTGACCCGAACCCGTTTGACCCATTATACAATCCCCCCAGACCCCCTCAGTTTGCTATATCTGATGACATTTATTTTGTTAAAAAAACTTGTAGATATGGTATTTAAATGTTACTTTATTAATTCTTGAGATATAATTTAATACTTATTTCTGTTAAATGGAATAGCCGAGGCTCTTGCTGAACAGGTTACACAGGAGCATTTTGACAACGGGCTAATTTACCCACCGTTCACTAACATCCGCAAGATTTCCGCTCATATTGCAGCCAAGGTGGCTGCCAAAGTATATGAACTTGGTAAGATTTCTCTTCATATCATGTATGGACGAGCAATAATTGCTATGTATTGACTATTGACAAAACCAAAAACCCGAGCCAGAACCAGAACCAGAACCAGTCCAGAATTGGCTATATTTGGTTCCGTTATTGGCTCTAGAGTTTTAACAAACTGGCTTTTGGTTTTATAGTATTTCAAAAACCAGTTCCGGTTGGGTCTGGAACTGGAACCAACCTAGTTTCAAACCAGAACCAGTACTGAAAGTTTCAGTATCGATATTTTGTTTTTTCATGTTTCGGTTTTGATGTGGTCCAGTTTGAATTCGACAAACACCGCTAATTTTTTAAAGCTACTATGTGCTTGTGCTCTATCACAGCATCCACACGCAGCTGAATACAAACTTATGTTTTATTCCTTTTTTGGGGTTTGTAGGTTTGGCAAGTCGTCTTCCCCAACCCGAAAATCTTGTAGCATATGCTGAGAGCTGCATGTACAGCCCCAAATATCGCAACTACCGTTAGATTTAGTGAAAAATCGGCTCTTAATCTGAACAATTGTTTTAGAGGGTTATTTTGGTATGTTAGATGAATGTTGTACCATTAGGCATACATGTGTGTTTTTGTCCTCTATTGACACAAGTTATTATAAGTGAGAGATCTGAGTGATTGATTGTAGGTATGGTGATGCCATTTGTTGGGTATATGAAAATGCAACTCAAGTCTTATGCTAACTTATCATTTTCATTCCGATGCACGTGTTATTTGGTCCACTCAATTTATATAATCCAAGTCTTTATTAATCACCGACGAAACTAAATACATTAGCAGAGAATGTTTGCAGATTTACATGATACCCACATGAATTGTTCTTTTTTGACTACGGAAAATAGATAGTGCTGCCAATAGAACGTGATGTTTGCTAAATATAGGGACTAAACTTGTATTTTTTAAAAGCTTAAAGGTAGTAAAATGTAAATAAAAGAGTTTATTTGTTTTGTAATTGATTAGCTGCACATTTCAACTGTGATATCAACATTATAATTGATATCCCTTTCACTTATACTTATTTTTTTTTTAATATGCCAAATCATTTGTAACTGATGTTTACTTAGCCTTTAATCTAACTGATTCAAGTCATCGAACGTGGTTAAGCTAAAATTCAAATAGCATAAATCTTTCTAACCTTTATTTCCTAGCTAATTTCATTTTAATAAGATTCCGAATTATTAACACCATATCATAAATCGAATAATCTTCTTTTAAATCGGATAATCTTCTTTTATGGTAAAAAGGAAGAAGATGTGAACGCCTGAAAGAGTAACATGTCGTAATTGACACACTCGTCTAAAAAATGATGTACGAATGTCACATGTCACTCTCATTATCTTTTATATTTTATTCGATTTATGGGGTTTTTGGTTTTATGTTAAGTAGAAGAATTTATGGTATACTTATGCTTTGTGATGGGATCCATCAAGATTACGTGATCTATCATAAGTGAAACACATTGGTTATAAATAGAATCATCTTATCTAGGTTGCTTACATTATTTTCATTTTTGTTTTCGCTGTCCTAAGTACATCATCTACTCAACTCCTCAAACAAAAAGTGTTACATAGTAAGTTTATAACCCACATGGTTTTAAGTTGAAATTCGAAATTATTGAACATTTGAACTACACAATTACTTTCGGCCTTGAGATTGTATAATTATCAAGTGTATGTCTCATAGATCTTGGAAGATTCATATGTTTTTCACAAGCTAATATCGAATTCAGTTCGGTTTGCTTTCCAAAAAGGTTATTTTAGTATATAATAATGAAGACCATCAAACATACACATATATAGACTCATGTTAGAGGTCTTTTTGAAAACAGTCTTTTTACCCTTGGTAGAAGTAATACTGTTTACGTCTTACATCCTCGTACCTTGCTTTAGTGGGATTGGGTATTTTGTAATGAAGACCATCAATAAAACTTGTTAAACGATGGTTAACTAACTACATAGATGTTATGATTTGTGACTGGTCTTTTCGAAATCATATATAAAACATTAATATATAGTCAACCTCTTGTACTATATGTCCAGATTAGATAGATGAGACACGATCAAGATGTGAGTAGAAAATAATGAATTATAGTATTTATTCATTGGTATAAAATAAATTTTATGTATGAAACGAACTAAATCATTATCATTATCATATCATATATTTTCTTAATAACGATAATCAATTAGGAAACAACCCGTATTACGAATTTTACAATCCGTTACATGTCGCCGTATTTTACAAAATCTATGTAGTTAAGATAGCATGCGATCTAACTTATTACGGTATGGGTCATTTGCATTTGAAAAATACCTTCTTAAACTTTTATTCTGATCATAGTTGATAACATGTTACTCAATATTTTCTTAATATCTTAGGATTTTACGATGTTTGTAAATAAAATATGATGCTTTTGTTCGAATCTATGCTGTCTGACTTGATTAATAACATGAAAACCCCAAAATAAATTAATGGATTAAACGACTTACCAGAGTAATTAATATTTGGATTTCAATAATTGATACGTAAATAAATATTAAATTAATTTAATCTTTATTTTATTATATAATTAAAAGATATATTATTTCTCTTGCGATCCAACTGTTGTGATTATTTTCATGTGATATTTATTGAAGCAAAAATCACATAATGTTTGTGCTTTTCTGTAGGAGTACGGGAACATGGAGAATATTGGATGTGTTAACAAAGATCCGAGAGCTTTAAACACACCATCCTCAAATTAACAATGACATATCCAAACTCTATTTCTTTCACAATGTTTTTTTAGTCATAAGAAATATGACATATTGCTATCCTTCAAATCTCTACTTATGTGTATGGACGTAAACCATTACTACTTTCATATTCAGGTTGAATTTCGTATCATACTACTGTTGTGTTGATGTCGGTTTAATAACACTAGCTAGAGGGAGAAAAATCGTCCCTATGTAAAAAATTTGAATGCAACCTACATGCATACAAGTCCAAATCCGGCGTTGGGTTCAGCCACCTCTTCTCTTCTACCTGGCTTCCCGTATGCTAATCGTCGAGATTTATTTCACACGAGGTATGAATAAAGTTAAATTTGGAATGAAAAGTGAATTATTTCGTTGTTATTTTAGTCATTCATTTGTTCTACTTAAACCAACGTAGCTATTATGGCTAATAGTGTATGGGTAGTGTATGTTTGGGCCAAATGGGTCAAAATGAATTTGGGTCAGATGGGCCATTCTTATGCTTGGGTCAAAGTGACAGTTTGGTTGATCCACCAAGACCTTTGCATTTTTAATAAAAAATCAGAAATTTTGTTTATAACATAAACTTATGTGTCAAAAATAAATGACTTAGATGGTAGTAAGCACCTAATCATTTTAATGTACATATAAGGTTAAACAACTTTTTAGCCGATTAACCAACCTGTAAGCACCTAATTATATGTTTTACCTCATTAACCAATTTTCAAGTAAATACATCATTCATCGACCAGTTCTCATATAAATGTGTTAATATTCTCACCTTTAATGTGTAAAAAGTCAAAAAATAAGAGTCTCTCCTGTCTTATGGGAATTTCTTGATTTGCTTTTCGAAATCTCTTCCGACTATTATGGCATTTATTTTCTTTGGGAAGCTTTTCTCACTATAATTACATAATTACTTTCCATTATCATTACCCTATATTTCCCTCTATTTCATACATGAAGATGTGCAAAGCGGTGGGCAGTTCGTTAATGCTCGGACAGAACCTGGAGTCCAACAAGGCAAAGACATCATACTCAATGTCTTCACCGATAGTTTATATTCCCGTGACTAGAACCTACGAACCATCATTCATATTTTTAACATGTGTTGATTAGCAACAAAGAAAGTTTAGTTCAACAAGTTGCTGGATTTCTCGGCTGCAGCTAGAGGATTAGACAGCGCTAACATACTTTAACTATGTAAAAGATGTTTGTTGATCATAGTTTTTAGAGTAAATTACAAAAAACATCCCCATGGTTGTTCAGTTTTTTAGGAACCATCTCCACTCTTCAATAATAGCAGTGGACATCCTCGTGGTTGACAACTTTTTACAAATGACATCCTTCCGCCATCTAAAATGTCCGAAATGACCCTTTTCTTCGTTTTCCATATATGAAGATTAAAAGAAAATTAAAAGGGTATTTCGGTCATTTTAGGTGGTGGAAGGATGTCATTTGTAAAAAATTGCTAACCACGAGCATGTCCGCTGCTATTATTGAAGTTCGGGGATGTTTTATGAGAAAATGAACAATCACATGGATGTTTTTTTTGTAATTTACCCTACTTTTTAATATCCAACATGAGTTATGTTCGTGATATTTCCAACTGATGTGGTGGAATTATAACTTTGAGGTCTCAGTAGCTACAACATAATATAAGTTGAAGAGTGCACTAGGCATGGATTTTATAGTGAAGTAGTTTTCATGTTAATTTATGTACGCTTTTGTTGTGTATTATGGAGACTAATAATAGTATTTGCTTTTCCTAAATAACTTATAAGTTAGATTTAATCCGAGTCTGGAATGAAAGCACTTATCATTTCAAAGATCAAATAGACCTTTATATAAATATCTTTTATTTTTACATAACCATAATTATTTAGTATATTTAGCTTAACAAAAGAAAATAAACCATCATATAACTCTAAAAAAAAATTACAATAAAAAATATCAAAGCTCACGTTATGATGGATTTTCACCTAGTCAATAATTAAAGACAAAATAAACAAAATATAATAAATAAAGACAAAAAATATATGGGATATTAATTAATCGTGGTCAAAAGTACGAGACAGACAGAGAGAGAGAACGCGTTTCGATCAAATTCCCAATTTTTACATCTCAATTTCTCCAAATTCATTAAATCTCGTTAAATCCTCCAATCCATCACTTCAAATCTTCCAATTTTGGATCTAATTTGCGAATCTTACTAAAAAAAAAATTAGTTTCCTCATCGGTTACGTTAGAATTAGGGTTTCCGTACATTTGTGTTTCAAAATTAGGGTTTCCGTACATTCTATCAAAATTAGGGTTAGTAATGGTGGGTTCTGAGGGTTTAACTTCACCTAGACAGCATGGAGTTACTAAACCGTTGTCTCTTGCTGGTCCTTCTCATGCTGATTTACTCAGAACTCAAAAATTAAATAAGGTTAGGGTTTCATATTTCATGTTTAATTTCACACACACACACACACACACATATATATTATGTATAAAATTATGATTGTAATGATTTGATTGGTTACATTTTTCTTATAATTTTTTGGTTTATTAAAGTTTTTGGTAAGTGCTGGACTATATGAAAGTGAAAAAGAAGCAGCCAAGAGAAGGAAAGTTCTTGGACAAATTAAGCAGGTTCATATGATAATTATTTTTATCCATGTTATGATGTTTATTTAAGTGCAATTCTGGTTATATAGTTTAGTTAATAGAACGGTATATGAGTATGCATAGTAGGAATTTATTGATTGGTAGGGTTTGTTTTGAGATCAGTTATCACGCTAGAATGCATAGATAGTAGTTTGTTACATGTTAACTTGAGAGATGTTGGGTTCATAAGTAGTCTTGGCCTTGCGTAAAACGCTTTGGGGGGCATGATAGCAGTCGAAAATAGCAGAACTGTAATTAAATGTGCTCAGACGAGAGTAGTACCAAAATGGTTGACCCTCTAGGAAGTCATAGTGTGGCCGCTAAGAACAAAGCCGTGAAACTATGGGGGCAAAGTGGACTATATTGTGGCTATGGTAGGCGGGTGCCGCGGGTCGTTACAGTAATCCTGTCAATTGTATAAGAATTGTACATATAAGTATTATATGGATGAGAATTGTTTGGAGGGACATGAAGTATCATGATTAGAGGTGAGTTCAATATAGAATGCTAAAAAAGTGAAGAATGAGAGAACCAACAATTTCCTTTAAAACCCAATTTCCACTTGTATTTTTAAAATCAAATATCTCACAAACGGCATGACCAAAAACTATAAAAATTACATATTTGAAATCAGCGTTTTTTTCTCTTCGATTAGAGATCTCACAAGCTATACTTTCGACAATTTTTTTTTTTCCATTTTTGTTGGGTCGTAGAAAATGTGACTTATAGAATCACATGTGATTTTATATATAATCACATGTGATTTATGAGTAAATATAACTGGTACATGACTATTCATCAATTGTGGATGTTAACTCATACATGATTACAACTTATTATTAATTCATATAAACAAATATAAATAAGATTTTGTGAATTGCATTCGTTTACGGTCAAAATCACATGTGATTATTGATTTGAGGTTTAATCACATGTGTTTTTCAAATCAATTAAGTGATAATAACTGATCATTCACATGCGATTTCACATTTATATTTATTTACATGTATAATTATAAACAATTATTTAAAATTCGTATTTATTTACACTTTATTCACATGTGATTACTAATTTAATGTTTAATCACATGTGATTATAACTAAATATTTTTTCTGAAGGTTTATTAAATTATCAAATAAATTATTTTTATGTGATTTTAAACTTATAATTTGTAAATTTGATTATTCACATGTGATTATAGATAGTGATTTAAAACTTATAATTTGATTGTAAATATATTCACAGGTGAGTGTTAAATCACATGTGATTTATTATTACGAAATTTTACATACCCATTAGAAAACGAAAAAAAAAGTTCGTCGAAAGTATGTCATGTGAGATCTCTAAATAAAGATAAAAAGACGCTGATTTTAACGGTGTAATTTTTATAATTTATGGATATACGGTTTGTGAGATATTTAGATTTAGAAAAAAATGTGGAAATTGGTAATTGGAATGGAGCAATCCTATTGGTTCCTTCATTCTACATTTTTTTAGCATTCTACATTGAACTTTCCTCATCATGATTATTTAGAATGTCTATTCAGTGAATTTTTCTAATCAGTGAGGCTCATTTCTCATTGTCCATATGTTTGTGCTTTCGTGCATTGATAATCATGTAGTGAAATCTTTGAAAGATGATTGGAGTTTGATCTTTGAACCTCTTTTGATGATGGGTTGTAACACCTTTAGTTAGTTCCTTATGTTTTTTTTGGTTATACATCTAGAGGCCAGTGCTATAAAAACTCAGGGTGCACTGAACAGGTAACACTGTGACAAATATCGAGGTGGGTGTCGAGGCAAGAGTATCTAGGTTATTGTCTTGCATAAATATTAATCATAAATAAACTCTCACATGTATGTAAAATCTACAACATCATTTATTGAACATTAATTACTGGTGACATATAACCATATAAATAGTTGAATTCAGTAAGCTCAAAGGCTATAAATAACACCATTAATAAAAGGAACTAGAAGTTAAGTGATGAAGTTGAGACCCTAGTGTGACTTCAATACTCTTCTGTATGGTAAGAGTATTTGAAAAGATGCCTTTTGTGCATGGACGCATGGTTAGTGTTGATTAGATTCTTTCTTTGTGCATTTTCTTACACCGGTCTTGCGGATCATCAGGTATTCAAATATATTCCTTTAATGGTTCATTTGAGATCACACGGTGTTGATATGACTATATTCTACGTTGTGATTTGGTATAGATAGTAATCGATTGGGTGAAGGAACTTACTAGACTTCGAGGGTACTTGGATCAGATGGTGGAGGATGCAAATGCTGTCATATTTACTTTCGGCTCTTATCGACTTGGGGTATGAAAGTATATCTGACTGATGTTATGAAGCTTGTCTTTTGCTTGTTTTGTCTAATAGTATATACTTTTGGCTCTTATCGACTTAGGGTATGAAAGTATATTTGACTGATGTTATGAAGCTTGTCTTTTGCTTGTTTTGTCTAATGGTATAGTAGCATGTCAAGTTTAAAGATGTAACCAAGATGCTTATATCTAATATCTTTATTTATATTTTTCATACATGTTTTCCGCCTTTGTTTGTAGGTTCATGGTCCCGGGGCAGACATTGACACATTATGTGTTGGGCCATCTTATGTGAATCGAGATGTGAGTTGTAATATAAAAATCTAATTTAGGCTCGGGGGTTGCTCATATACGTAAGCATTTCTGACATTACTATCTTTTCTTGCAATGCTCCAGGAAGACTTCTTCTTTGTTTTGCATGAAATGCTGACACAGATAGAGGAAGTTACTGAACTTCAACCGGTTCCAAGTGCTCATGTACCGGTTATGAAATTTAAGTTTGATGGGATATCTATTGATCTTCTTTATGCTAGCATTTCTCGTTTAGTCGTTCCAGATGTAAGTTGGTTCAGTTTATGTATTCTGCATGAAATGCAAGTCATTAGAGGTGGTATTTTTGACCCATTTACTTTGAAATGGGTCAATTCGGGTTTTATCTATCTACTTAAATGGGTCAAATGGTTAAATTTTTTAAAGCACAGTTAAAAATGAAACGGGTCCAAATTGTCTGAATTATAATGAAACTTCTTATAGGCTTATTAAGTTGTTTTATTCATAGTTCTTAGATTAGTATCTTAATACTTGATAAAATTCAATCAAAAGGGAACAAAGAATGGAAGGGGGTTCAAACCGACCTGTTTGGCTGTTAGAGAATACCTGTTCTGATTGGAGTCCATTTCGTCCGTTCCGTTACCCAACCTTCTCATTCCTTGTGGTTATCAATAACAGCAACAACGTTTTTTGCTCCCTTGTGTCTTGTATACTCCATAATTTCTTGGCGCGTAGGTATTGGTCTAGTTCATGCTGTTCAAGGATGTTTTAGCTTTTCAATTTAATCTATTTTGTTGATGGTCTCAAAAGAAAGATATATTTTTGATGTTTTAGTTGCATTGAAAACTTGGTATTTGTTGTCTCTGTCTAGCTGTAACGCAAACTCTAATTGGTATATGTTGTTTTCACACCTATGATCACATTAGTTTGTTGCATATAGTGCTCGAGTTAGGGGTGATCGTTGGGGGCAACGGGTAGGGAAATTAGTTTGGGTGCAAACCATATACTAACCCATAACCCAAATTGGATGTTGTTTGACAGGACTTGGACATATCTGATGTTTCCGTGCTATATAATGTTGATGAGCCAACAGTTCGTAGTCTTAATGGCTGCAGGGTTGCTGATCAAATTCTTAAGCATGTTCCAAATGTTGAGGTGACTGTTGTTGGTTTTTTACCTTTGCTTCAAAAGTTTTTACTATTACCATTAGTTTTTAAATTCGATGTTTTCTCTGTATTAATGAATTTATAGAATTTTCGGACAACACTTCGTTGCATAAAGTTTTGGGCTAAAAGGCGGGGCGTCTATTCAAATGTAAGTCGTTTTTACTAGCAGGTGTTATTTTCATTTGAACCTCTGAAGTGTGATAGACGTGTGGGTGATTTTTGGGTGTGCTTTGTGAAAGTGATTATGCAATATATTATAGTGTTTGGATGTGCTTTTGTTTTATGAAGCTGTAAGTAAATATCCACCCATAGTTTTGAATGTTTTGCAAGTTCTGATTATAAAAGAGATCATTTGATAACATTGTTCAAAAACGAAATCTTTATATGTTGAAATGGAAGTAACGGTTCTCAAATTAGGTTGAAAAGCATAAACAAGTAAATGTGAAACTAACTATTAGGCCTTTATGTAATAGATATTTGGAAGCAGAACCTATTCATGCAGACATTTTAAACTGATAACTGTGACTTTATCTCACATATTCGCAATAATCAAATAGTCATTTACACAAAGCAAATCCAAGGACACCTTTGATCCGAAAATTTATACGATCTGCTCTATTTTCCTGTCTATTTTCGTCAGGTGACTGGTTTTCTTGGTGGCGTGAACTGGGCTATTCTTGTTGCACGGGTTTGTCAATTTTATCCAAATGCAGTTCCTAGTATGCTGGTCTCTCGATTTTTTAGGGTTTATACACAGTGGCGTTGGCCAAACCCGGTCATGCTTTGTGCTATTCAAGAAGACGAACTTGGATTTACCATATGGGATCCTCGTAAGAATCCCAAGGACAAAACTCACCATATGCCGATCATAACGCCTGCCTACCCATGCATGAATTCTAGTTATAATGTCTCAACTAGCACACTTCGTGTTATGACAGAGCAATTTTTATTTGGTAATCAGATATGTGAGGTAAGATGCTGCCAGTGTTGTGTGTTTACTAGAGGTGGCAAGATGGGAGGGTTTGCTAACAGGTCAAAAAGTGTTTGGGTTGAAACAAGTCTTTTTTGCTCAGTATGGGTTGAAATGGGTCGACTCGCAAACAATTGTGCGTCCATTTTCAAAATTTTTATTATTAAATAACGTGTTATTTATTACAACAAAAACAATACTATTACTAGAGTAATCTAAACCCATGAATAAAACGATATAGGAGGCTGTATGCGCTAAAAGTAGACTTTGGGTTTTGAACCTCTTTGACGTCCCATTTGACAATCTCTTCTTTTAACTTTTTTCATTTTTTTAAAATTCTTTTTGTAAATAATTATTCGACATATAGGAAATATAATTCAACCCAAATCGACACATTCACTAGTAAATGGTTGACATCCCATAGTGGGTTACTGGTTCATGATTGTTGTCATTCTCAGGAGATAGAAGTTAATAAAGCGCAGTGGCCCGTGCTTTTTGAGGCGTACATGTTCTTCAAGAGCTACAAGAACTATCTGCAGGTTGACATAGTTGCTGCTGATCCAGATGAACTACGTACTTGGAAAGGATGGGTAGAGTCTCGTCTGAGGCAACTGACCTTGATGGTAACATTTGACTCTTTAAATTTAGGGTGTAATCGAAAGCCAAGCAAGCTTGGCTCATTTCAAGCCTTATGTGTAGACTACGAGCTCAGCTTGTCAGTAGTTTTACATGCTAGAGCTCATTAGTTATTAACCTGAGGATTTTGTTTTGGATATGGTAGTATGTATTTTCAACACTGCTAGGAAATTTCCTGGCTTTGCCCTTCTAAGAATTATTAAGTTCAAGAGATTGTGAATACTTGAAATAATTTGGGAAACTTTGAGCGGTTCTCATGTGGCTAATATTTTTAGTTGTGTGGTGTGCCCTCATTTATTCCATTTTGATGGAATACGACTTAAAATGATCGTTACACATAAATGGCTCAGAATTGCTGTGTTTTGGTATAAAATTTTACAAGTGAAAAATCAATAATTTTCTCGCCGTTTTTTATTTGTCTTTTGGCTATCCAGATCGAGCGTGACACACAAGGGAAGCTGCAATGCCATCCTTATCCTCATGAATATATCGATCCTTCGAAGCAGTGTTCACACAGTGCTTTCTTTATGGGATTACAAAGAAAACAAGGTGAAATAGTTGAAGAAGGTCAACAATTCGATATTCGTGGTACAGTCGATGCGTTTAGGCATTCAGTCAATATGTACATGTGTTGGAGGCCTGGGATGGAGATCTACGTTTCTCATGTTCGTAGAAAGCAAATCCCGTTATATGTGTTTCCAGATGGATATAAACGTACCCGTGTTCCCAGGGTTGTGAATCAGCAGCCTGATTGTGGTATCGATTCTGCCGATAAACCAAGTAGAAAGAGAAAAGATGGAGGTAATGTCGAGCTAGATAGTCCTCAAAGAAGACAATCGATGAGCCCGAGTCCACAGAGCTGTGGTTCAGACTCACCCGACATTTTTGTAAACAGGTCCATGACAAGGGTGGAAGCTAGACCATTGCAAGTAGAACCCGAAAGTATAGTCACCAATGAGGAATCAGGGTTAGAAAAATCGGGCCTCGTTGCAGGAAGCAATAGTCGGAAGTCATTGCCGGGGAGTTCAAATGAGGCGAATTTTCAGTCTGCTCTAGATGAAGTATCGGGGGATAAAATCCAGGTGTTTGAAGTTGAGGTTTCAGTTTTGGTTTCAAAAAGTTTTCTTCTTTTCAAGATTTATAGAATATCTCCAGTTAAAAAAATATATTTGCAGCATGTGATGCCAAGAAGATGAGAACGTCTTTTTTGCGTTTCCATTATACAGGAAGCCTCCTCTTCTTTGGTTTCATCTAATCAAAAGTTATAGATTATTATGTTATGTTACTTTTGTAACGTATTTTAGAATACGGAATCTAATACGTCTTTTATTGGTTGTTTTTGTCTTGTGAAGGCAAATGCTGAACTTGGGATGGTACTAAGTTCCATAGGCGCAGCTGACATAGAGCCAAACACAATTATGAGGCAAGTTTTTGAAATTCATAATCGTAGCAAGTTTGTTAATGTTATCCCCAAGATGGGTCAGGCTGACCCATTTGACACGTCTTACAAATAGTGATGGCAATTTCAACCCATTTACTTATGAGTGGTTTGTTATGGTTGAAGGCGTGAAACCGATTGAAGGCTATCCTAATTTCCAAGTTTATTTTTTAAGGCATACAACCTATTAAATCCCTAATAGTGTTCCGTTAGATAGGAACAGATTTGATAAATACTGATAACTCTCAAGAGAAGAGGACGGATTATTCACATTTCATCTTGTTGAAACTAATTGATTTCATGTTAAATTTTTTTTGATAACTTTCTTACTTCATTTATTTACTATATGGAATGTATTTATCAAAAAAGTCAGGTTATTCTTCTTATATTATGTGCCCATATTTGACACGAATAATTATTGTTTTCTTCTTTATGTTTTAGAACTGCGTTTAACTCGAATTATTTATATAACAAGTTTAAGACAGTTTGGACCAGAAAGTGTTTCTCGTGTCTGCTCTAGCCGCCTTGGCCGATTTCAACCCATACCAAATAATGACCTGTTTTGACCCATCTTGCGAATTACCCATTTGCCACCTATATTATCGTCTATACTGCTCTGCTGCAGACTGTTGGATACTGGTTTCTGCAACAGGTTAGGGGTGACAACAACCGCTTGAGAGAAGATTAGAGTGCGTTTCTACTTTGAAGATGATCCGAAGCCAGCAGTTGTGGTAAGTATTATGCTGTTTGCTGGCTTTCACTTGTTAATTCACCAACCATGATCGTTTCTTGTGCTGCAAGCAAGCATCTGGAGTTCAAAGAACTTTTAGGTTGCTCAATCTCTTTATATGAGTTGTGGGATGGGGATGATGGCAAGAAGTCATGAGTCTGCTTCTGATGTATAGTTTCTGTGTGTGTGTGTGTGCGCGCGCTAATGGTATTTTAGGAATGAGAGCAGTGGTGTTTAACTAACTTTAGTTGAAACCACTAATTTTGTTCTTGATGTAAACCTCTTCTCGGGTGTTTAAAGTAACTAATGGGTAGTGATGCCGATTAGAGGTTAAACATTAGGAGTGGACGCCGATTTCTTTTTTTCTTTTTTCTTTTCTTTTTTCTTTTTTCTTTTTTCTTTTTGTTCTTTCTGGTATTGTAATGTTTGGTTTGAAAAAATGTGAACTTTGATTGATTTGAAATGACACAAATCTCTTTTTCATCATGATATTGTTATGACGCGTATTGGTATAGGAGGTACAAAATGAAAATGGAAAGTTGACATCTGGGAATGAAAGCTATATGATGGTGGCAAGTTAGGGCCCCGCACTATTTTATTTATATATTTGTTTCAAGTTGTATCATAATCTGGGAATTTGTAATTATGGTCATTATTTAAATTGTAGTTTCACGTTTTCTTCGTCCATCGTCCTTGAGTCCAGATTTTGAAATTTTGATTCACTAATAGTCTTTTTGAACTATTGATGAACTAAAGTTTCACAAAAAAATTATTTTAATAGTCTATTTTTGAACTATCGATAAACTAAAGTTTTAGATAATGAATTATTAAAATAACTTTTTAAAAATGACGGGTGGAGAATACTTCAAACCGTATATGGACGATTTAAATAACATGAAAGTTAGAAATTTGATTATGAAAGTTAGAAATTTGATTATTAACATCAAGTTTCCTTTTTGAAGTTATTGTACACTTGCAACTTTTCTAAATGATCAAAAACACATTTCTTTCTAGTTTCCCTCCTTAATTTCTCTTTTAATATTTCACATTCTTTCAATCATGGAATTAGAAAAACCCTTTAAAGTCACTAATGCGAATAAAACTTCTTTCAAGCATGGAATTGAGAAAGTTATTTGGAATAACACGAAAAATCCAGCAAACAAATTGTCACTGCCATAACAAAAGTTGTAGAGATTCAAATTATGCTAAAACAAACGCTTAAGAGCCCGAACATTAAACAGTTGTAGTCTCATGAGAGCTAAAACAGAGGCATGCATACGGACTCAAGGTCTAACAGCATGCGCTGAATCTCATCGAGAGATGTAGCTTGGTTGTCCTGAAGTCACTGCCGTTTTGGCAATAGCAATCTCCATTTTTTCACCCTCCCATTGTACCCATTCTTGATCTTGTATTCCTTTATCTTACTCCTCATGTCATATAAGCAATTCTCTAATGCATAGTAAGCATCCGCTTTCTTCTTGTATTCTTGATCCTCAAGTTTGTAACCATTTTTTCAATCTCTTCCTTTGAGAGTCTTCCATTTTCATTGGTAATTATGAGCTTTTCCGTCTTACCAGTGGATAATATCTCAGGCGTGACTGTGAGAATACCATTGGCATCTATTTCTAAGCATTCCACTACATGAAAAAAGGTCTATTGCAACAACAAAAGTCGTCTCAAAAGGGTCGATTGTCGTTGCAAAAGGCCTTTTGCAACGACACATCGTTGCAAAAGGGTCGTCTCAATGTCCTCGTCCTGATAGACCTTTTGGGACGACAGTTTGGAACGACAGCGGCTTGCGGTGCAGCGGTGGCGGTGTTGCGATGGTGGTGGTTGTGATGGCGGGTGTGGTGGTGTTGATGGGGAGGTGTGGTGGTTTTGGTGTGTGGCTAGAGAAAGAGGTGTGGTGGGTGAGAAAGAGGGGTGTGTGGTGATGTTTGGAGAAGACAAGAACCCAAATCCACTTTTTGTTTCTTTTTTTTTGTTTTATTATTTTTTGCAACGACAATAATAAAATGTCGTTGCTGAAGGTCGTAGTTGAAAGTCAACCGGGAACTAAATTATTTTCGAGGGAATTTCAATTTTTTCGTGAAATTTTTTTGAGATGACAATGTCTTAGCAGAAAGTCCTAATGTCGTCCCCAAAAGTCATTTTCTTTTATTTAAATCATAAATCAACAAAAATATAAAGTATGATATATAATAACAAAATTATAAGGTAATATAAACTTTTTAAAACTCGTCTGTGTTTAATTAATTCATAAAAACTTATAAATTTAAAATATAAAGTATTTAATAAGACAATAATATTAAGACTTTTTAATAAATAATCTTGTAAATTCTTATTTAGTAACCAATAATATGTCATCAAAATTTCTTATTTACTAGCCAGAAATACTTCTCATTTATTAATAATTGTGAAAATGTCATGTGAACAATTATTTTGAGTGTGACGATAATGTGAAAAAACTATGGTTGATAAACCGACATACGTTACGATAATGAAAAGCATCGAGTAAACCATGTTTGATCAACATCTAACCTAGACTGTTAACGTTTCTTAACGTTTATTTTTCCAATATCAAATAAATACTCAATATATGTTCAACATATGTATCTTCTATAAACTAAATGATATACTTGCAATCACAGTTGCCAACACACAATCATCACTTTTTGTTTCTTCACCTTATCAATGATGTATAGCAATACTCGTCAATTAAAGTTCATACTTTCTTTAGTACTTACCAAGTTCATTTTACAACTTTTGCATATACTCTCCAATTAACACTCGCAAGCACATTCTCCAACATATATAAAGCGTTTGATATAAATAGTGTAAACGCCTTAGGGTTTCATGAACTTAAACGGTCTTTGAAGTCGACATATATAGTGATGAAGTGCAATGATACCTCTTGATTGAATAGAAAGACACGTGTTTCAAATGACTCATTTGTTCGGATATGATAAACGTTAAGATGATGTATAGCACCAAGTAAGCCATGTTTGATCATGATCTCACGATCACCGTTTCTTTTTCCAATATCAACGAATTACTCGATATTACCCGTTCTATTTTCAAATTCTAATATGTGTGACATTTGTTTTATTTTCGTGATCAAAAATCACATTCTCGGAATAAAGGTTCATTAAAGAAAGCGATTTATTTTGCAATAATGCAAATCACCGAATATACCTATTTCAACTCCTATATCTTACAGAAGCTCGTCAATATACTCGCAAACACCTTCGCCAAAATAAAGTCATTAGTATTTAAAGATGACGTATTTTTAACTAAGTCGTTTCACAACTAACACAAATCGTATAACATGTAATATATCAGAGTTAACATTTACAATCTAATTAAAATGTAATTAATCTTAACTTTAATTTATACTTTAACTTATATTTAATTCCTAAACTAATTAATATTTAATATTTTACAATTCATTTAAATTAATATTTTATAATTTATTTGTAAAAAAATATATTTTTTATTAAAATAATATAGATAAAACACTTTTAGCGATGACATTTGTCGTCCCTAAAAGTAACGCGGTGATATCGCCAAAATTATATATATTTTAGATGGCGATATATTCTCATTTAAACCAGAATTCATGACAAATCATCCATATTGGTACTCATTTGCCTTTGAAATTATATTGATTGCTTAGGAAGCCTCTTGGATGATTTAGGAGCTAAATTGGAGCTAAACCGGAGCTAAACCGGAGCTAAATAAGTTAAAACGAGGAAGAGCTTGAGAAATATTAGAAGCGTGGTCGGCCAACAAGGCACCATGGCTATGGCCAACAATCAACCATAGCCATGGTCATCATCAAAAAATGGACAGCCTATAAGTTGTTGACCACAGCTGTGGTCATTTCCTTACCACAATCATGCCCTCTCCAGACCACAGCTATGCCTAATTTTCGACCAAAACCATGCCTAATTTTCGACCACAGTCATGCCCTGACTGACCATAGCTATGGTTACCATCTGACCACAGCCATGGTCGGTCCCAGATCAGCATCTTAAATTCACTTTTTCACATTATTTGGATTATCCTTCACTTGAGCATTCTCTCATTACTTTCTCTCACTAAACAACTATGATTTTTGGGGGCATTTTAGAGGAAGATTAGCTTGGATCTTGAAGATTCATGTGGAGGAGAAGTAGATCTACACTCCATTTCACAAATCAAAGACCCAATTAGGTGTATTCTATACTTATTCTTTGTAAAAACATGTCTATATGTATTTGCTTAGATTTGTGTTGTTTTATAACTATGAGTGAGTAGATCTCTCTGTATTCACTTAGACAAACGATTTCCTACTAGTATTGATGAATTTTATGTTGAATTGGTTGTGTGGTTGTTTATCAATTTCATACATGTGTTGACTTTTCCAATAGTTTGACTCTTTCCAAGTCAAATCCAACTTGTAAGCATTTCTACCATTAAAAGTGCAACCACTAAGTGTTAGAATGTTTTCTAGTGACTAGTTAGAGATAATTAGTCATTGCAAGAGTATAGAACTAGAAATTGTAGTTGGATTTGGTTAGTAAATGTGTTTGACAATTGTTTAGTTACATGAAGGAGAACTCCAACTTGTATTATTAAGTGAAAGTTTCAAAATCAAGTTGTTATTTCTAGGAATAGTGGAGACCTTCATACTAGAGTTACAATATATAAAGTTTTTTACAAGTTAATACATGTTTTGATTGATAAACAACTAAGCTTAATAGACAACTTAAGGTAATTGGAAATATTGGAGAATTCCATACTAGGTACCTTAAGATCAAAAGATTATATCACCTAGAACAAGGAGTTTAATCTACTTAGAAGCAACCAAGTCAACATAGGTGTATGTATTGAATGTTTAATTGGGAGTAGTTCGGAATAATGGAGATCTCCATACCAATCTCCTAATTTGCATACGATTTCATATATGAATTCATCATAACTTTTGGGAAATCAAGTCTAAGTGAATACCTTTTATACTATTGCATTTTATCTTGTGTTTATTTGCTAGTTTAAATATTTGCTTGCTCGAATAGATTTTACTTTTATTTGTCATTTTAGAATATAAAAACAAACCAAATTTCTATTAACTAAGCATTAACGAAAGTCTAAGTAACGAAACTCAATTCGCGCTCCTTGTGATTGACAACCCGGTCTTGCCTAAGCTATACTACCATACGATTGGTACACTTGCCAATTTCGTGTGTTAGCTAGCATCTAGGTTAAACCAAAACTTCTTTTAAACCTAGTGTGTATTTATCCTCACATCACGAGGGAAATTTTTTCAGTCTTGGAGCCAAAACGAAAAAGTCAAAAATAAAGAATAAACATTAAGCAACGACAAGTGTCGTTGCAAAAGGTAGCCCGGTAACTATTTTCATCTTGGAGCCAAAACAAAAAAAAAAATTTAAATAAAGAAAAAACTTTAAGCAACAACAAGTGTCGTTGCAAAAGGTAGCCCGGTAAATATTTTCATCTTGGATCCAAAACATAAAAGTCAAAAAAAAAAACCCGGTAAATATTTTCATCTTGGAGCCAAAATCAAAAATAAAAATAAAACCTTTAGCAACGACAATGTTTGTCGCACCCCCAAATTATGATGCAGCGGAAGTTAACGCGGGGCGTGATAAAATTAGGAATCATCACACAAGGATATAACGAACGACCTCTAAATGAGTTGTTTGAAAAATAGTACATTCCATTTATATAAAATGTTGAAATGTGTAGTTTACATGTCACAAAAATATTGTTTCCCTAGAGTCCGCGTTTAAAACGGGAGATTCTATTGCATAACAGTTTACAAAAAGTAATGCGAAGGAATCTCCAGTGAATGCAATTGTGAAATCATGCGACTTTAGTGTGCGGTCCCCCTGAAGGAATCCTACTGTTGCTGTGAACCTGAGAAATACATACTAAAACGTCAACAATAATGTTGGTGAGTTCATAGGTTTAGTTATCAAAGTATCAATGTGAACCACGAGATTTCCATGTTGTTTGTATCGCAAAACTACGATAAATAAATGTATACTACTGCCATGAGCTCATAGTCCGAAGTTTAACGATATGAGTTTGCCTCCTGCAGGTGTCTAATCCAGAACACCCGTATGAACGAATAATAAAGCGCCCGTTTGACCAGTTAGAGCTACTAACCCGGACGGGGATGGTCAATCCCAAATAGATCTATTCATTAATACTCGCGCTAAGATCCATACTAACGAAACTATGATGTGTAGAGGACTTTTGTGTGGATTAGAAAGTAAAACCACTCATGCAATCCCTATATGTGTGTTGCTGTACTCGTGTTCAAGAAAAACAGTGTATATATTCTCACCCCAATAGTTAAAAGCAGTAAAAGCGGGGCTATGAGACTCACCTGAGTCTTGAAAGCGTGCGTTTAAATCAATAAACGTATATCCAAAGTGTAACCTTCTAGCGCCCTAAACGCATAAGGTTATGTATGAGTGAATGTCTCAAAAGATCATTCATGCTAGTTGTCCATTCAACTAGTTACGTCCAAATGTTTGTTTATCGTTTGTGTTTAGTAAATATGTACGACCCGTTGGCGATGTTTTGTAATAATAATTCCCGAAGACATTATTATTATGTTTTGTTTCATTGTATACTTATAAGAGTATGTGTATTACGTGTACGAATGGTGTCGTATATAGTATAGTTGTTGTCTCGCGAAATCGATACTTTGTGAAAACGTGTTTTTAAATCAGACTGTGTTGTGCGACACAATGGTTGTGTCGCTGTGAATTGTTGCGACACAGATGTAGTGTCGCGGCGTGTAAATTTCAGATAATTGTGCGACATAAGGATTTGTGTCGCAGGTCGGAAATTTAAATAAATGTGCGACACATCGGTTAGTGTCGCAGGTTAACACCGCTTGTTATAATAGTTGCGACTCAAGGGTTGTGTCGCAAGTTAGTACTGCAGATTTTAGCGGTTGCGACACAGGGCTTGTGTCGCAATGGTTTTGGACCATCTGCGACACAGACGACCTGATGTGTTTTCGTTGTTCGGGAACTTGGTCAAACGTGCTCGGTTTGACCCGAAACTTTTAGGGAAGTCTTAAATATGTTTTTAGAGCTTAGAAAAATTATCGTTATGTTTTGTGGTTAACCCGAAACCGTCGTTTCAAAGTTTATACAAAATCAGTCCCTTCGGTTTATTTCCTCAGTTTTGGGTCGTTTTCGTGACTCGTTTTGACAAACCAAAGCTTCGAAATAAAATTCAAGAAAATTTCACGGTATTCCCCTATGTTTTACCTACTTACAGTAATTTTTTCATAATTTTTAGTCAAGTGTAAGTCATGAATTCGTTTGAAAACCAAACAAGTGTCTAGTGGGTCAATTTCCTGACCTTTGCTCAGTGTTTAATCCATATCTCACGATTTACAAAACTTCAGAAAACGAGATAGTAGTACTTTTAAAGTTAATAGAAAATTACTTTTTCAAGTGGTTTCAGTCGATTTGGGTTTGTAGATCTCGAGATATGCCGTCTCAAAGTTGGTCAAATTTTCTGTTCAAAAGGACAGTCTGGAGACTTTCTTTTGTAAAATCGTTTTCCCATACCAAACGACCTCAGAAAAATTCCAAACCACCTGAGTTCGAAAGCTAACATCCTAAACTTGATTTTAGGCTCAAGAATCACTTGATTTGGTTGAGAAATGAGTTAGATATCATGGATCAAAGTCGGGTTTAGTTTTTGTCCAGTGGTTAATAGCTTTGTCCGATAATTTTTCGTATTATCCTTTGGTTTTCGGTTTAGATCTTGGACATAATTAGCAAAAACGACCCCTAGCATGTATATTAACATTATCCAACTGATTCGGTAAGCTACGTGTCCGGTCCACGGAGAACTGCCTTCGGTCCCCCAAACTGACTTACTCGTGGCAACCTTCCGGCCGCCCAACGACCAAGGAGGTTTAACAAGGTTTGAAGAGATTCTTACAAGAAAAAGTCGATCTAGAGTTGAAATCGTGCGAGAAAGGCTGCTGTGAATGTTTCTTGTTTCCTTGTTCGTTCTTCTTCTTCGTGGTGTTGTAAATGATGGAGATGATGACTATAGTTCTTGGAATAAGTTGAGGAGTGTGGGGGTGTGGTAGTTTGGGCAGAAAACGAGAGAGAGAGGGAGAGATGGAAGGAAAGAGTGAGTGATTGTGTGTGTGAGAAATGAAGTTAGAGAAGTGTATAAGTGTTTAAAAGAAAGGAGGTGGGCCAAATGGGTGGGCCGGTTTTTCTGGGCTGGGCTGGCCGAAGTGGGCCTGGCCCGTTGTGGTCTCGGGCTCGTGACTCGCTCCTCGATTTCGTGTTACGTTACTCGATCGATTAAACGTTAATCGTGCGTTTTAAAAATTAATCATTAAACGTTTATTAATTAAGTTTTTCGTTAACGATTTATACGCGTAAGTTTTGGTTGAAGTTTTATTTATAACACTTCATTTAAGTTGTTGAAATATAATTCGGGCTTCGTTCGGTTGTCGGGCGCGATTCGCGCGTTTTCGTCGCGTATGGCTAGTTTTATACAAAACGTGAAACGTTTAATATATTTTTGAAATAATATAGGTTAAATAACGATTATTTAATATAGTTGCGTTATTTAAGAAAATCTTTTTCACCAACATCCATATTATTTGTGTCGGATTCCATTCGATCGAATTCGCGTAACTAAAATTAATTACGTATGTGTGTATAATACAATATACAATGCGTTACTGTAATTAGTCATATTCCACACTAATTACAAGTAATAATAACCTATCTTAGGTACAAATGATGACCTAATTTGCCGGGTGTCACACTGTTGTCGCAAAAGGTAGCCCGGAAATATTTTCTTTTTGGAACCAAACAAAAAAATCAAAAAGAAAATAAAAATATCTTTAGGACGGCATGTGTCGTTGCTGAAAGTAAAGTCAACAATTTTTGCGAGTCAAAGTAAAAAAGGGAGAACATTTTGTCGTTTAGCGATTTTCAAGGACGACATCTTGTCGTTGCTAAAAGGGTTCGTTGCAATAGGCCTTTTTTCTTGTAGTGTTCCTTAACAAAGCTGAACACCTCTGGGAGCAAGTGGTATCCCAGATGTTGTAAACTTACCCTATAAATGGTTATCTGTAGATCTGGCTCTTTCACCTTGGTACATCTTGATAGATATTTTCGGTTGATTGTCTTCTGAAGTAACATAACTTTTAGCCACTTTTGTGGTATTGGAGTGTTTTTTGGTATCATAACAATCTTTCATGAGTCACTTCTACACCAAGTGAGAGAGGAGTGACATCCAACACCAACAAATCTCGAACACTTTGATCCGTATTACCACTTAATTTTGCAGCAATAACAGCATCACCATACTACCATATGCAATAGCCTCATCAGGATTTACGCTCTTGCATAGCTCCTTTTCGTCAAAATAATCCTGCAACATTAGTTGGACCTTTGGTATCCTGATTGAGCCACTAACAAGAATCACCTCGTTCACACAAGATTTCTCCATCTTTGCATCATTTAAGCAAGTATCCACCGTTTAAATGCACTTATCAAACAAATCCATGTTCAGCTCTTCAAACTTAGCTCGAGTAAATTTCATAGAAAAATCAATCCCATCCCGCAAGCAATCCAATTCAATAGAAGTGTGAGTTGTACATGAGAGAATCCTTTTTACTTTCTCGCACGCAACTCTTGGCCTCCCTAACGTTCTTTTATTACCCGCCAAATCTTTTTCTGTCTCCTTTTAGATTCACGAATACACTGACTCACCATGTTATTGTCAAAATCCTTATAATAACCCAAGTTAAAAGTATACATATGGATTATTTAATACTACATATATAGTATTAATTTCTATATTAGTACATACTAATTAAAAAATTAAGGTTAAGTAAATAAATTACACTAAATAAATATATAAATAAATAGGAAATAAAATAAGTTGAAATAAAATAAATTACAATCGATTTGTATACTTTTAACTCGGGTTATTATAATATATCCATCTAAAAATGATTTCGTCCCCGAAATCGATAATAATGAGATTTAGCCATATCACTTTAAATTCCCGGTTATTATAACATGTCCCCCTAAAAGAATGATTTCGTCCCCGAAATCAATGAGAATAGAATTCTAACCTTAGGCAAATAGAGAAGGGTATCGTTCACGTATAGATTCCTCAAGTTCCCATGTGGCTTCCCGTTCCAAGTGATTCCTCCGCAACACTTTGACATAAGGGATCGTTTTATTTCAAAGTACTCGTTCCTCACGAGCTAGAATATCATGTGCTTCTTCTTCACACGAAAGGTCTTCTCGAATCTTATGGAGTGGATATTGTACTACATGAAGTGGAGAGTAGTTGTAGCCTCGTAAACTCGACACGTGAAACATATTACGCACATGAGACAATGTCGGGGTAATGCCAGACGATACGAGACTTCTCCGACTCATTCCAACACCTCAAAAGGACCAATGAATCTCGGGCTAAGCTTCAAGAAAGACGTGTTCACCGACTTTAAACTCGAGGGGATCTCCGATGCTTATCAGCATAACTTCTCTTTCGCTAATTCAACTTTTTCATTAGTAATTCTGACTAACTCGAGTCCTTCAATCACTTTCTCACCGGGTTCGTTCCAACAAATCGAGGGTCTACATTTTCGTCCATACAACATTTCATAGGGTGCCATATCAATACTTGCGTGCCAGCTGTTATTATATGCAAACTCGACCAAGAAAAGACAGTCATCCCCGTTTCCCGTCCACTCTAAAGCGCAAGCCCTTAACATATATTCTAAAGTCTGAATAGTCCTTTCTGACTGACCATCTGTCTGTGGGTGAAATGCAGTGCTGAATTTTAGCTTTGTACCGAAAGATTTCTGAAAACCCTTCCAAAACTATGAAGTAAAATGAGGATCTCGGTCTGAAACAATTGACACCGGGGTGCCATGAAGTGTGACAATCTCCTTCTGAAAAAATTCCGCCAACTAACTAGCACAGTACATCTCACGAATTGCTAAGAAGTGAGTTGATTTTGTAAGACGATCTACCACAACCCAGATTGCATCATTCTTCCTCAATGTCTTCAGCAAGCCAGTCACCAAATTCATAGTAATGTCATCCCACTTCCAAACAGGAATCTCTAGCTGCTGTAACAAACCGCTAGTCCGCTGATGCTCTATCTTGACTTGCTGACATGTAAGACATTTAGCCACAAACTATGCCACATCTCTCTTCATTCCACCCCACCAAAAAAATTTCTTCAAATCACGGTACATCTTTACAGAACCATGATGAATAGAAAATGGAGAACTATGAGCCTCTGTCAGTAATGCTTCTCAAATCTCAGCATCGTTAAAAACACATAATCGGTCATCTTGCCAAACAACTTCATGCTCATCAACTCAGAACTCGTGTTGTTTATCATTCTCTAAGTTTTTCACTATGGCCCACAACTCCCCGTCTTCCTTATGTGCTTCTTTAATTCGGGTCACTAAAATAGGTTCATCTGTCAACTGGGCAATGATGCCACCTGCTCGTTTACTGTATATCTCTACCTCAAGGCGCTCCAAGTCAGAGATGATCTCAGGTTGAGTAATAAGACAAGATATGCTACCCGAACTTTTTCTGCTAAGGGCATCTGCAATAACATTTGGTTTGCCAGGATGATACTGAATATTGGCGTCATAATCTTTCAGAAGCTCTAACCACATTCTCTGCCTCATGTTAAGCTCTTTCTGCGTGAAAATGTATTTAACTTTTGTGATCAGTGAAAATATCACAAGTCTCACTTTACGAATAGTGCCTCCAAATCTTCAAAGCGAACACGACTGCAGCAAGTTCCAAGTCGTGTGTTGGGTAGTTCTTCTCATAAGGCTTTAGTTGTCTCCAATGATGAAACGGAAGGTTACATTTATTACTGAATAATTAAAGTCATAATAAAGTCTAGAATAATAAATGACAAATGTCTAAAAACAATCATAATTGATGTCTCTAAATAACACAAATAATGGCTCACTCTGGAGCATAAACAAATAATATCACAAAAGTGAAGACGCCGGGGACTAATCCTACCGCCACGGTTAGTGCGACGTCATTGGTGCCGCAATGATGCCCCTATGGTACCTCAATAACAAAAGATAAAAACATGTCATGATAAAAACTCATATTTCAAAGCTCATATTTCAGTTCAAGTCAAATAGATAAAAACATAACACCCAAGTATTTCAATAACAAAAGAGATCACATGATAATCAAAGAAATCATGTCATGATAACGTTGAAAGAAGAGTACGGACATCCGTACATAAATAAGTGCCTAAACCTCTCAAAGTCGAAAAGGTACACCACGAACTTCCACAAACTCTACATAAAATAATTCAACTATATTTAGACTCTTTATTTATATATTCCAGTTCTTATTTCCCCAAATCCCACGTCCCTTTTTAATTGAAAGATTCTTATATATAATTTATTAATATTCAAACTATAGGCTACACCAAATTATTAAATAGCTTATTCTTTAGTGTTTTCTCACCATCAAAGCTATACTCGTACATAAGTTTACTTACTCAAGTTTGTAATTTACACAAATATGTAATGAATATTTAACAATTTGAGAATCTGTTTTTAAAGATGATCTAGATCATAAGGTCCTAAGTGCAATTTTAAAATAGTTATAAATTTGTACTAATATAGAAATTAATATTATATATGTATTATTAAATAATTGATATGCAATTTTAAAATAGTTATTATAATATATTTCTCTAAAAATGATTTCTTCCCCCAAATCGATAATAATGAGATTTAGCCATATCACTTTAAATTCCCGATTATTATAATCCTCATCGCCCAAATGAGTGTCACCAACAACAACTTTCACCTCAAAAGTGCCTTCTTCTGCAATCATCAACATAGAAACATCAAAAGTGCCGCCACCAAGATCAAAGATGAGCACATTCATTTTCCCAATAATATCATACTTATTGTCTAGACCATAAGCAATAGCAGCCGCAGTAGGCTCGTTGATCACGCGAATGACATTTAATCCAGCAATTGCATCGGCATCTTTAGTTGCTTGACGTTGTGAATCATTGAAATAAGCAGGAACTGTTATAAGAATTTTTGACATCTTTTCCAAGATACGCCTAGCAGTTTCATTCATTTTTGCGAGACTCATTGATGAAATTTCTTCTACAATTGATACAATCGCTATAAAGCAACCTAAACACACAAACCCTCTATTTCATGGACTCCTCGTATATAGATAGATAGTCCAACGAAAATTTGATCAAAACTTTCAGATCACAACTTAAATGATACAAACTTTTATCTATTTATTGTTATTAATAAAAGAATAAACATACTTATAACCATATCTATTAACTCATAAAAATATTATAATATTACATATCATATAAGAATTTTATCTATATGTATATGAAAAATAATTATAAAATTGCACCCGTATGTACAGACGAGTTTTAAAATTAGTAAAAGATTAAAAGAATAAGATGGGCCAATATACAAATAGAGATGGGCCAACGAACTTACGGAGTATAAATGATGCATATATATGAAATTAACTCGACTGCAATTTGGGTGGGAGTGGCCATGGCCCACCGTCACACTCACATACCTCCGTCCCTAGGTTTAGTTTCATAATTTCATAATTCATTAATTAATTTATGAGTTTATACGAGAATTATTACTACTAAACCAAGAACTCAAAAATTATTATTATATTATATATATTAAGTTATAAATCTATAATTACACGGGTTTTCTAGAAGGGTTTTGTACTTTAAATATAAATAAATTAATATGTAGCCCGTAGTTACTTAAGCATTAGTAATGTTAAGTATTAAACTGTGTAATTCAATGGTTTTGTGATAGATATATAAACATACCGTTATAATATTTAAATTAAATTGTGCATTTCACATAAAACTATCTTTCGTTTATTTGAATGTTAAACTCGTGAATACACATGCATTTCGTATAAACATATCTTGCGTTTATTTGAATGTTAAACGTGCGAATACATACGGATATCGAATAAAAGTATTGTTCATAAACCCCCGTGAATACACATGCAAAATGTGACTTTTAGTTGTATTAATGTGAACAAATCAGTCATTATGTTAATTAATTAATTAATTTAATAAATTAAAAGTTAGAGTAATTTTAATAGGAATCTTCGAAACTACCTCCTCAATGTTTGGTAATTCAACTTCTGAAAAAACATATTTATTTATTTATTTTATTTAGATGGATTATTTATTTATTCAAAAAGAGAAATCTTAGGGGAATAAATGCATTTGATTGGTTAATTGAAAGTGTGATGAAATCAAAGCATTTGATTGGTCAATAGAGCTTAATTTTAAGCAAAATTGAAGGTAGCAAAGTTTTCTTTTATTAATATTTACTAGTTTATAGACCCGTGTATACACACGGGGTTTTAATGCAAAAATATCGATATTACGTATTACGGAGTTTGACAAAACCTGTTCGTTCACTTATCCTTTTTTATTATTATTATTATTTTAATTTTTCGTAGATATCGAAATTGGCTTTGTTTGCGATGTACAAAACGTTCGTAATGTATAGAGGAAAAATTTTAGTCACTTTTTATTTTTATTTTTTTTAGTATTATTATTATATTGTTGATTTATTTATTTTAGGTTTGATTTTTTAGGGGAATGAAGACATTTTATTGGTTAATTAAAGTTTAAGTGAAATTGAGAGTTTTAATTGGCTAATAGCAGTTCAATTTTGCATTTAGATTTTTTAGGAGAGTTTTCTTTTATTAATATTTAGATTAGATTTATTATTATTATTATTATTATTATTATTTAGATTAGATCACAAGAGTGAGGTTCAAACGAGTACAATAATTTTCTGTGAGAATAGATGAACCAATAAAAACGTGACACGTGTCATAAAAACCTCTCTATATCATAAATATAATAATAATTAATGACTATAACTATTATCATAATTACACTATAATTACACAAGAAAATTAAATACAAATAATCTTGCACACACGATATTACTAAAATATACATAATCTTATTCATTAAATGTACAACATAAATGTATAGTTATCCTTATGTGTGTGTGTATATATGTAATGCATGTTTGACACTTGATCAATAACAAGTTATACTCAACCTAAGAGAAGTCAAAAAAGCTTTTTAATGGAGGTAAGCAAACGGTTCATCATTCCGTTCATTTTGATCGCAGTCATATCGAGCCAAGTAGGCACATTAGGTATGAGACCTCAACCTAACGATCTTCCTCTGAGAGAACCAACCGCATCAAGTTTGCGTCTTCAGTTCATTGATATTTGTTTTAGAAAAGCAAGATGTAATGATTTTGAGTGTATGTCTGAATGCCAACATAGATATGCTTCTGCTAGAGGAAAATGTAAAAAAGGTATACCTGATGTATGTTGTTGTGACAAATAATTTCAATATAATATCATAGTTAATTATTCTACTATTTGATTATATCCACTCTGGATTTTCCAATATTTGTCTCAAAGGATACGACTCAATGTTTTATGTATATAACTTCATTATTCAAATTTACTTAATGAACATATTTGTATCTAATTGTATTGTTTTGTTCGGTAGCAAAATTATGTAACCATAACTAAATTATATATACCCAATAAAACTATTCACTTTTATCAAATTGGGCAAACTTAGAATATGATAACATCATAAGTAATAGTTAATAAGTTAATAATCTAATAAAATACAAATATGTATCGTCAACGAATTCAAAACGTTGGGTTCCGTTTAATGTCACAATTGCCTCATAATTCGGTTCGATTTTTAATATGGCGGTTATTAAATGAAACTCTGGCTTAATCTCAACAAGCATCAATTATTTATTTTGTGTTCATACTTTTAGATTTTGACTCGATAAACATGGGGTAAATAACATAGTTTTAAAGTATGTATTGTTTTTATATAAACGTGATATACAAATTTCACGGTCCGTATGTATACACTGGTTTAAAATCTAGTATAATATTATACAATTCAATGATATTATATTATAATATAATAATTTTTTATTCATCATTTATTCTCATTAATCAAATAGTTATTAAAGATACTTATTACCATTAATTATAATAATAAGATTTATCATTTATTACCATAATTTATTACTCCGTATACAGGTATCATCATTACTGAAGCTAGAATTAAAAAATTACTGTATTATTATTAAACTTATAATTACTAGTCATTTACACTACTACAAGAAAAATAACTACAAATAATCTTGAACATATGATATTACTGAAACATACATATTTCAATTCACATAATGTTATTCGTTTTTATGTACAATATATATATATATATATATATATATATATATATATATATATATATATATATATATCTCTGTGTGTGTGTGTGTAATGTTCAAATGAGTATGCAATTTTCTCTCTAATAATGGAGAAACCAATAAGAACGCGTCACGTGTCACAAAATCCACTTTCTCTCACGTTTTTAAAAATTAAATATCTCTCAAACAGTAAGTCGAAAAATCATAAAAATTGCACCATAAAACTCAGCGTTTTTTTCTCTTCGATTGGAGATATCACAAGGTATACTTTCGACAACTTTTTTTTTCGTTTTCGATTGGTTTTGTAAACGAGTAACAAATATGTTACCAACGTGTAACACATGTGTTACCAGCAGGTAACACATGTGATACCAGCAGTTAACAAATGTGATCACCTTGACCTTGAACCACCACCGTTGGTGAACCGACCTTCACCGAACATAACCAACATTTACCCTCTTCTTCCTCTCTAACCCGTCTCCCTCTTCTTACCACGCTCCATCGCCGGCGCCACCACCATTGCCTTCCACTTACGTCATCATCTCGACCACGACCACGACCACTTTGAAAATCATATTGATCTAAGATAAAATAGAATATGAAAATGTATATATCTAGATCTAAAAAAGTAAATCTGAAAAGTAAATCTAAAAAGTATATTCGAAAAATTTTTAATGCATTTTATAAGATGTTATAGTGTAAAATGCAGTAGTGTAAGATGTAGTTAGTTTACTACATTTTACATTTCTTCACATTATAACACGTATTTTGTAGTTAATTATACTATATCTTACACTACTGCGTTTTAATTGCAATTCTTGTGAACAATGTTACATTTTACATTCATATGTTGAAAAAAATAATTTGAAAGCAAAAAAAAAAATCTACTAACTTTTACGTTCATGTCGCCGGAATCCGACAATAGACCGGTGACAAGAAGCGATAACTGGTGGTGGCAGCAGGTGGTGGGTGGTGGTAGGGATGAGAAAAGTAGAATGAAATGATATATAATATAAAAATAAGTGAATAGGTAGAAATGAAACATTATAGTGACAACTGACACGTGACACACTTTTATTAACACTTTTATTAGTGAATTACATTTTCTTTCACTTCCGGACCCACTCTTATTTTATTTGTTAAATTAATTAATTAATTTTTTTATTAGTATTCTGATTTTGTTAATTATATTTTTACAAATGGGGAATTTTTCTACTATATCTTCCACTTATCTCGTAAGGAAACAACATTAGAATATTCCCAAATTAAAACAACCCATTACTTTTGCTTGTTTCTTGCAAAACAAGACTAGATTTTTTATTTTTATCTTTTCATTTTTAAAGAAAAGGGAAATCGGATAACAACTTTTTTCACTCTTTAAAATACATTACGAAATTTTAAGTCTTAATTTATACCTTATCTCTAATGGATAAAATTCAGTTAATCCAACTTTATCAAAAATGTAAAAGTTACAATCTACTCCGTATTTAATAAGGAAATTCTAATTCTAATTCTAATACTATTACAATATCTTTGTTTAAATATTAAAATATTACATTTTATCTAGATTTTCTATATTTTAATGCATTATTGTAATTTTATTACTTACACCCTTGTTTTATTACCGTATCAAAATGCAAAAATTACTCCCTAGTAAATAAAAAGTACATGTAAAAGGCCCTTTTTACATTACCATTATTATCCTCTAACCCTTGTCTAAATTTCTTAAATTTCTTAAATAATCTAATACTACATGTCAATAATTAATATTATTCGATAATAATTATATAATATTTGATTATTATTATTATTATTATTATTATTATTATTATTATTATTATTATTAATTAATAATTAATAATTAATAATTATAATTATAATATAATTATTATTGACGGTTGATATTGTTGGATAGGGCCCGCGAATTGTACGACCAAAGTGTAGTGAGATGCAAGAAACCTTATGCCACGTGGTTTTTGTTTTATCTATAAATAAATAAAAATAATAAAATAATAATCATTCACCTGCCTTCCAAAACCTCCACAATTTTCGGAACTCAAATTCATTCAACCTCTCTCATTATTTTCAGCTCCTCCCCCAATCTTAGGTTTCCTCTTTTCATATCCATCAATCATTTAATTCAATTATTACATTATTCAATTCAATTAATATAATTTTATTCAATCAAATTACTTGCATTACACTTTCAAATTCACAATTACAATTTGTTAATTGATCAATCAATGGGAAAAGTAACGGTTGGAGTGGCAGTGGTCGGTGCCACGGCGGTATGTGCTGCTGCGGCGTTGGTTGTACGTCACCGTGTAAAGAGTTTGAATCGGTGTGTGAAAGCTGCTGATATTTTGAAAGAATTGGAGGAAAAGTGTGCGACGCCTGTGTCGAAATTGAGGCAGGTTGCGGATGCGATGACGGTTGAGATGCATGCTGGACTTGCATCTGAAGGTGGAAGTAAACTTAAGATGCTTATTAGCTATGTTGATAATCTTCCTACAGGGTAATATTTATGTTTATGTTTTATTTATAAATTTGTGTTTGATGTTAGTATTCTGGTTATTTTTGTTTTTAGGAGAATTTAATAACGCTATAGACTTATAGGATCATGGTCAACTGAAAAGAATTTTATCTTAAAAAGTTGTGTAAATGTTAGTATTGTGGTACATTGTGTGAGATATGTTTCATTGTTTGTTTTTGCTGGATCTGAGATCAATTATTTTGATTTGGTTCAACAACATTTTTCCTTTGCATATTACAATAGGTTCTAATATCAACCCATTTACTTGTAAATGGGTTGATTCACGTTCTGTTTTATACGGGTCAATCGGGTTAATTAGGAACTTGCTTAGAAGGTTAATTAGAAATTTGTTTCTGAGATTATATATTTTTTATATTTATTATGAAACAGTAATTATGTATATAAAAAAAAAAAAAAACTGAAGTTCAGGACAAACAATGTCTCGGGTCACCTCAAATTGAACAACTCGCCCATTTTAACACTTGTACATACTACTAACTTATGGATATTGACGTCGTGTGTACAGTAAATGGTACTTAGATTAGAACCTATATGTGTAACATGGTTATATATTTTTTGTTTAGGTGCCTGAAGTATATTCAATATGAAGTCGTTAGTATTTAATAACTATACCGGTTTGAATATTTAAAGATTAATAATATTTCTTTCCTTTTTACAACTTCAGCGATGAGGAAGGAGTGTATTATGCATTGGATCTTGGTGGAACAAATTTCCGTGTTTTGCGAGTGCAGTTGACTGGGAAGTCTGGTATTGAATACCAAGAGTTTGAAGAGGTGTCCATCCCTCCTCAATTGATGGTTGGAACTCCAGAAGTAAGCTTCTCTTTCTCTTAAGACTTGTGCCTTACATTCATTAGAGGTGGCCTAATGAGTGGGTTGTGTACTGGATCAAAATGGGTTTGGGTCAATGACAAATTGAGTCTAGGCTGACCTTCTAACAATTCTTTGTATTTCTTAAATATTCAATGTATTAAATATGATTACAGAATATACATTCTTGAAATAATAAGATAAAACGATTTAGGAAATTGTGAGCATTTGAAAACAGGTTAGGCAATATTTGACCCCTTTCATTTTAGCTAGTACCGGTTATTAATTAAAGACAACCCACCCATTTTAATATAAATGGGTCGAACAGACTAAATGGCTTAAAACCCTCCTTTTTCGTATAAATGGATGGAACATACTAAATGGGTCAAAACCACTGGTTTCACATAATGGACCGAACAGGCTATATCGGCCACAATCCAGCTGTATTCATATAAATGGGTTGAACAGGCTAAATATATCAAAACTCGCCCGTTTTTATATAAATGGGTTGAGATTGCTGCCTCTTGCATTCATAATTAAGACTTACCATGTATGTGGTTTCTAAGATTTAGATATTAGTTTTGTACAGGCACTTTTTGACTACATTGCAGCCGAGCTTGCTAAATTTGTTAATGATGAGGGAGAAAAGTTTCAGCTTGCTCCAGGCCGACAAAGGGAATTAGGTTTCACCTTCTCGTTCCCCGTGATGCAATTGTCTATTGACTCGGGGACTCTTATTCGATGGACCAAAGGCTTCTCTATTGAGGAAATGGTAATCACAGTAGTCTAATCTAATTGCTTCACTTCCCTTATAACACATATTTGAAACCATCCACGTTGCATGAATAATCAGCTTGCTGACCTTTTGTTCTAAATCAATATTTTAATTGTTAGGTCGGCAAAGACGTGGTTGCAGAATTACAAACAGCGATGAAACGACAAGGTGTTGATATGCGTGTTTCTGCGCTGGTAAGTTCATTTGGTTCATAAACTTATTTATGAATCAGGGATGGAGTCAATGTGTGTCCAGTGGGTCAGTTGTCCCACTCAACCAGTTACTTTTATACATTTAGTATGATATTAGTACCTGATTTTGATAAGGAACCAATTCCTTATTTGTGAATATGTATCTATAGCAGGATCCATATTCTTAGCCTTGACATAAGATGTAGTTCTTGGTTACTATTTTTCAAATTTGAATCAAGTGATGTGTGATGCTTCGATTCGAAAAAAGGTGTTGTGAGAGACTGTAGTTGTTAGATGAACTTTTTGACAAACTACATATAATGTTGGGTGTAGGTAAATGATACAGTTGGAACATTGGCTGGAGGTAGATACGAAGAGCAAGATGTTGTTGTAGCTGTGATCTTGGGTACCGGAAGTAATGCAGCTTATGTGGAACGAGCTCAGGCTATACCAAAATGGCATGGTCCACACCCTAAATCGGGAGAAATGGTGAGCAACTTCTCCCCCACCCCGCAATTCCATGTATCATAAAGAATTAGTAAAGATAGTAAAATGGGCGGGTTGCATGTCGAAATGGGTATGGTCGGATTCAGTTGATCTGAAACTTATACATGCAAAAAGGTTTTCTTTGTAGAATATGAATTGCAAAACACTGTTATTTGCATAGTAGTCCATCTTTTTGAATATATTGGTTTAGGTGGCTGTGTGTTTTAAAAATGTCTATTGACTAGTCTGACATTTTTTCAAAAACTAAAAATTAGCTGTCAAATATGATTACAAAACCTCTATGATGTCAATAAGGATCTAGGAGGTTTATGTACCAAAAATACACTTACGACCCATTTGACCTTTTCTCTAATAAGCTATTTTTTACCTGTTGACCGACTAGAGATAACTTAATCCGAATCGACCCAATGATAAGTGAAAGGGTCAAAATAGATACATTTATGAATAACAAATGATGTAGTGTGTCATATGTGAAAGAAGCATAAGGTTGAGAACTGTACATAACAAAACATACTTGATTTCGTGTATAGGTCATCAACATGGAATGGGGTAACTTCAAGTCCTCTCATCTTCCGTTAACCGAGTATGATAACACTCTGGATACTGAAAGCTTGAACCCAGGGGAACAGGTAACCATTTATCCATATGCTATTCAATTTGTTCAAAATCCGTACGTAGTAATTAATTATGCATACTTTTGCAGATATTTGAAAAAATGATTTCTGGCATGTATCTTGGAGAACTTCTTCGCAGAGTTCTATTTAGGATGGCTGATGAAGCTGCCCTTTTCGGTGAAACCGTTCCTCCGAAACTAAAAACTCAATTCATTTTGAGGTATTATCTAAAACCTTTTGATTTTTATATCATGTGTTAACTAGAGGTGACTATTTCAACCCATTTGTTGTATTCAAATGGTTGATTTGGCTTATTATTCTACCTCTAACGGGTCAATTTAGTGAAGCACCGATCTATATGATAAAATCAACGAAATACATTTTGCTGTGCATCCATCTTTCTCATTTCATGAAGTAGAAGCTTATTCTGTCTGTGTTGTAAATTGCAGGACACCTGAAATGTCGGCAATGCATCATGACACGTCCGCTGATCTCAAGGTGGTAGGGAACACATTAAAAGACGTATTGGAGGTACATTGTCTTTATACATATTTAAATCTCTCTCATCAGTTATTAGAGGGGAGGCAAATTGAGTGGGTCAAACTAGTTAACGCAGGTTTGGGTTAAAACAAGTAATTTTCTGTCCACGCTGGGTTCGCCCACAATTTTGTTTTTATTTAACTACAACAACTTCATTGGTAAAGTGTTTAGGAAATTTTATGTATTTGGATACATCTCTAATGACTTCCAAAGTCCTAACCAGCTCAATCCATTTGACCTGATAACAATATTACCCAAATCAACGTGTTTATAGAAAAATACAGTTGATGATTGCTTACTCCCTCATTTTGATCCTTCCTTCTCTTATTTGTTTGAGGGACAAATTTCTATTTATGTATAAATCTGTCCATTTTGGTTGTGATTTAGTATTAACACTTCAATGTGATCTAATAAGTTTATGTAAAAAAAGAAACGGGTCAAAGTGCTTAAAACTGCGTACATACTTTTAAATTGCTTTATTAAAAGATCAGATCATTATTCTGCTAATGTTTGCTACATATTTAGGATATTCATAAATTATATGTAAGATTTATAAAAAAAATTGTTCAGGGGGTCAACCCAAGCTGACCGTTACAACCCATCCTAAAGATTCCCTCTTTTGACCCGTTTCCTAACCCCGTTCGTTTGTCACCACTAACCTATCACTTAATTTGTAGATATCCGATACACCTTTGTCGACAAGAAAGATTGTTGTTGAGATATGCAATATTTTTGCCACACGAGGAGCCCGTCTAGCTGCTGCCGGAATTTTAGGCATTCTAAAGAAAACAGGAAGAGACACCATTAGAGATGGAGAGATCCCGAAGACTACCATTGCCATGGATGGAGGGTTATACGAACACTACACCGAATACAGACACTGTCTTGAAAACACTTTGCATGATTTGGTTGGAGACGAACTTGCAAAACACGTTAAACTTATACATTCCAACGATGGATCTGGAATCGGTGCTGCTCTTCTTGCTGCCTCTCACTCGCAGTACCTTTAAAGTCTCGAGTTTTTGAAGATGGTTTACGAGTTCATCGTTACATACAATATTCTTTGGTCGATGTCTACTTCGGCCCGATATAGTGATTGAAAATTGTTGTTAAAATGTCCCTTTAAATTTCCTAGTATATAGGTGAGAAAATGGTTTAATTTATATTGAAGATGTATGAACTAAATTAAGCATTGTTTTTGCTACAAGTTTTGTGATTCTTTCATTTTTGAAGCTCATTATTAATGGCTAATAAAATTTGGGAAGTTGAATACATTGTTCATGTCATTCTTGTTCATGTGTGTTGTGTTCATTTGATCTCACGGTGTTTGGGCCAAAAGCTAAGTTGCTATCATAGTTGCATGGTGTTTGGGCCTAGCTTGCATTCATAAATGTTGGTATTGGTAATTTATTTTAGGATTTTGCTAAATGTAGCGAGTTGGTCAGAAATTTATTAACTATAGCCTCAAGGGCTATTTTTAAAATTGAAATTAAAAGATAGACTTTATTTCATTAATTATTAGGGAATTATTTGATTTAGTGTTCTTTTTATAAAAATAAAGAATAAAAGAGTGATTAGCAAAAGAATGTTTCAATTCATTACATATGGTGGAAATTGTTTTTTTTTCTTTTCTTTTTTTCTAAATAAGATTATACTATCAATAAGTTTAAATTAAGCTCATCAAAAGTATCTGAAGTATAACATCCGGTTTCCAGAATTTAATTCATTAAGGCTTTAACATTAAAAGGGTGACATATGATATCAAATAATATCATGTTACAATCATCATACGTAAATACACATACATAAAAGTGGATACAAAGTATATCTATCTTAAAACAAACATATTAATTGGAATAAAATAAGGAAACTGATCGATTGCTCAAAATTTTGAACGTATATAATGATTTGCCCCTAAAAAAATTTATGATTTGCCCTACCGGAAGCAAGTCGCAAGCTTGCGATTTGCGACTGGGATGTTGCGATTTGCGACCCAGACACGTACTCGATCGTGTCCGGGATTATTCACTTGTGACTCGAAAATTGAGATTTGCGACTCGTCACCATCGATTTGCGACCTGTTACCGATGACTTGCGACCTGTGTTTTCATTTTGCGACCCGTGTCTTGCGATTTGCGACCCGGTGACTAGCGATTTGCCACCCGGTGACTACCGACCCGATCTTGGAAATATGCGACACGATATATGCGATTCGCGACCCGGTGACTAGACAAAAAATTCACATTTTTTTTCTTTTTAATTTCTTCTATTCACATTTGTATTGTGATATTAAAGTCCTTTATCCGTATTTGTACATTTAAAGTCCTTTATCTGTATTTGTACTCGGATTCATTTTTGGCCAAAATATTGTTTATCCTTTATCCATTTGGATAAGATTTTACAAGATTTCCAGGATTTTTATCATTTTATTATTTATATGGGAATTTATATAGATTTTTATCATTTTATCATTTCATAATAGTCGAACGCGATAACTAAAAAAAGTTCCCCAAATGGTTCACACTGATCATTTTTGGCATTTTCACTCTCCAAATGAAGAACCAATAACTGGACATTTTTAGCATCGCGTTTCGTCATGCTGGACATTTTTACGCAGAAGTTCCTGAATTGTTTAGCATCGCGTTTCGTCATGCTGGACATTTTTAGGGTGCAAGAAGAATGTACACACAAGGTTTGTTGACGTTTATCGACTACGTGAATGTTGATGAATTTTTTGATTATGTTTTAGAAGAGTTGGGTTATTGGGCTTCAGAGAAGTGATATTGTTACTTTAAAGAGAATGATAAAGACCTGGATACTGGTTTCAAATCGATGGTGACAGGTCGCAAATCTCAATTTTCGGGTCGCAAGTGAATAATCCCGGACACGATCGAGTACGTGTCCGGGTCGCAAATCGCAAGCCTTGCTTCCGGGTAGGGCAAATCGTTAAAAAAAAATTTTAGGGGCAAATCGTTATATACGTTCGAAATTTTTGGCAAATCGATCAATTTCTCATAAAATAATCCTTTTGCCAACCAACTAGAGTGGCCCGATTGATAAAAACTTGATGCTTTTATTCGAATAGTGAAAGTCTCAAGTTCAAATTTGATTCGGTGCAAACACTTTGAAGTGACCACACTAACTATCTGAAAACAGGGCTTTACATGGTTTGAATCTTCGTGACTGAAGACTTAAATTCTATGAATTAGTTGGTCAAACCAATTTATATTAAAAACTAATAATAATATATAAAAAGTCCTTCTGGCACGTATGGAATGAGAGCCACATGGGACGTAGACCCCGCCTTCCTTTTATAGATCAATGAAAACGATTGAAAACTTTGTAATTTTACTAAATTAATAAATTTTAAAATTTTTATTGGAGTATAAATTCAACTATTTTTGTTTTTATTGCCATTACTTAAAGTGTACGAATTTGATGTTCATTTATTTAGACCTTATGAAAATTAATTAGTGAACTAAATTGTCAAGTTTAGGTTTCTTGTCCGTGAGCCCGAGCTCGATAAACTCATTCTATAGCTTGAAGTGGGGCTCGTATAAGCTTGACTTATACTTGATGTCTTGACCTCTTGGGTAAATCTATTATTTACATTTATTTGAAGTTTCAACTACACAATATTTTTTTATATACACTAAGCTTGTTTAACTCGAATACCTTATTTGACTTGAAATTAAATGAGTTTCAAGCCGAACCAGCCGAGTATCATAAATTTTTGTTTGAACTCGACTTACGTTCGTATATCTATAAGTTTGATCTTGAGTTAAACTAACTCCATGCTCCGCTTTTTAATACCTCTACTTTTAGGTCTGTCACAACTCTTGTGGTAGTTTAGTTGTAGTACGTAGATGATTAGTTGTGGTTTTATGCCTTGATGTGTTTTATGCTCTTTTCGATCTTGTTCAAGATATTATTATTTTTAAGATTATCTTATTTTACGTCAAAAACTAAAAAGTAAAATATAAAATAAAAAAAGGTCGGTAGGTCACAAGACAAAGCATTTACAGCTTTTGTCTTCTGGTGCACGTGCCCATTTTAGCCAAACTATTATTTAAATTTCATAGCATGGCTGCCAGGTGAGTCAACATTAATAACACCTTGCACGGTGATATATCTATCGTACTTTTTGTTAAATTTATCAAAAAATATGTATTATTTATTTATACAATATAAAATTTCACAATGCATAGTCTTAGTAAATTTATAAAAAAAATACTGAATATATCATCCCTCCTCACTTTAACCTTACTTTTTAATTTTACCTCCCACTTCCATGTTAAAAAATATCAAGCTTCATATGAAACTAATAATCTATTTGATAGTATAAAAAATCGTGTTACGAGTCACTTTAAATTTTGAATCTGTCACTGGGGTCCGAGCCATCAGTGAGATACCACTCTGGAAGAGCTAGAATTCTAACCTTGTGTCAAATATTCTGCTTTTTCCTGGAAACTCGGGTTCAAATATCCATGGATTCGCTGAATAAAACAGTACCTGAGGGTTCACAAGCGTCTGAGTATTTATTCCAGAAGGGCTTATTCGATCTAATCGTATCACGTAATCCTTTAAAAAGCGTTATCTTGGTAGAAATTTGATATCTTTATTTCCGTCTCAGAAAATAGTTTTTTTTCCACAAGGAATTGTGATGTCTTCCTATGGTATCGCGGGTCTTTTTATTAGCTCCTATTATGTACATATAATAAATGAAATTAATAAATAACATAAAAATAAGATTATGACCTTCCAAACAGTATGAGAAAAAACATATAAACAAAACAGAAATTATCCAAAACATTTATCAAACACTTTTATCAAGTTAATCTAATCTAATTTAATAAATTTATATTTTTAATACCTGTCATTATCATTATACAGAGTAATCTTTACTTTCATTTCAAACTGCAAAATCCAAAAAGAGTCGTAAGGTCGTTGTCGGTGTGGACTTTGACTTTACTAGTCAATGTCCGTTTCAACGGGACCAAAGTTGCCGCCAAAACGGAGATACGGTGGTTCCCACTCCAACTGTTTCTTTTGTTGATGCTGCCTGCTATCTCCCCCATCCTTCTGCTGATTGAGCATCTTCCACATATCCACTATTTTAGTGTATTAAATTATAATATATATATATATATATATATTATATTATATACTATATTATTGCAAAAAGAGAATTTGTTAGGAATATGATTACACTAAACAAAAGTTGATTCGATGTGTTTGCACTAAATTTTTACACTAAATTTTTTTAATTTATTTAAAATACACAATTTTAATAATATAATATTAATTTTTTTTAATATAACTATTAAATACTTATAAGAGATATAACAACAATCATCATATTTAAATTTTCCAAAAATATAAATGAAATTTTTATAAAAATTATCAAGTCTCTTTGATAAATTACGATAGCAAACAATATATTTAGTAAATTTAAAAATATAAATTACAAATTTATAATTAATACATCATATTAATATATTTTAATTATTATAAATATTATTATTTAATGTGAATAAGGTTTAATGAAGTGTTTACTGCTTCACTAAATTTGGTGCAACACTAAACACTATTTATCACTGTGCTAAAATAGTGCAATATTTAGTAGTAACACCGGAGCACATATTTTACACATTTGTACTATTTTAGTCCAAAAAAGAATGTTTAGTGATAAATTGACGATGCTATTAGTGCTGTTTTTTTGAATTCTTGCCAATTTTAATGAAAGTGTAAATTATAAACATCCTATAATGGCACTAAAAAAAGTTAAATAAAATAATGACAGCCTTTAAAATCACATTTATTATAAATTCAAAAATACTAAATAAATATGATAGTTATAAAATATAAATTAATGATTTTTATAAATTTGTAATGAAAAAGATAACATACTGAAAAAGGTACACTATAGAGTTTACCATGAATAATATAAATTGATTAATAGTACATTAGTACATCACTAATGTTGATACGATTATTTGATTCGATATTTTTTTTTATCCTAAAATCAGTTTAGTTTCACATATTTCTTATGAATGTTAAAGAAAGACACCTTTACAAAATATTACTCTCTACGTCCCATTATAAGTGTCCACTTTAAATGATACAAAATTTTTAAAAAATTTACTAACTTCACTCTCTACCGATAAAATGTCATCCTTACCTACTAAAGTCCTTTTTGATTGGTTGAAATACAAAATAAACACTTACAGTGGAACAACTCGAAATAGAAATGTGAACACTTGTTATGGGACTGATGTAGTACTAATTAGTAATTACTAATAGAAATATAGAATATGATATCCATTAGAGAATGCCCAATAAAAGCTTTTTACAAAGCTTTTTACTAAAACTGGTGTGAGAGCTTTTGTGAAAAAACTTTTACAAAAACTTTAACTTCATTCAATAAAATCTTTAATTTATCAAAAATCCTATAAAAAGTATAAGTTTTTAAAAGTTATAGGCTCAAAGACTTGAAATTTCTTGCAATCTCTCTCATGCATATTATTAAAGCTTTTCTGAGAAGTTTAAAAAAAAAGCTTTGAAAAACGCTTTATAAAATTGGTAATTGGGATACTCTTACAATTTGTGGAGCATTCACAATGATAAAATGTCTTTCAAAGTTTTTTCTCGAAGATTTATGACATTTTAATAAATAAGCTTTACCATTAAAGAGAACATTCAAGGATACATCGAGTCTCTTGGATTTCACGTCAAAAAGTTTTGTTTCCAATGAATGAAATAAATCACCTTGCCAATCGCGAATTCGACCAAATTGAAGAATGATTACAACATGGTGCTCTATATTGTTCTAAGAACATACTTTTGAAACTGTTCAACATAGTCATCTCATAGTGTACACTTAACCTTCACTCCTCTAAAAAATAAGGAAAAATGTAATAAACATAACCATAAAAACAACAATAATGTATCATATAGAACACATAAATGATTTCCATACTGTAAATCTTCAAGTTCCATTTTCATCGTTACACCTTCTTTTTCAGATTCCTTAGCATACACTTTCAAACTCCCACTTTCAATAACACATCCAATAACATATATATATATATATATATATATATATATATATATATAAAAGTAAGTTAATATAAGAAAGTTACATTACACTTACTATTTTACATCATTAACAAAAACAATGACTTACCAACAGGTAGATCCGGATCATCAAGGTGTTTAGAGATGTCAGCAAAATCAAAGAAGTTAAACCTATACAAAGAACCATCAAAACTAAGACATCTCTTTACAGAAGTAGATCGGTAGAAGTTTAGCTTGTATGGATGCTTCAACAATGGGTATTTGCCTTTGTTTTCTCCAACACCAAACTTGCTGAGAAACACGATCATACCTTCCTCCCAAACCTTCTCAAAAACAGAAAACAAAGCCATTTTGATAGTAGCTTAGATCTTAACAACCTACAATAAAATTTGTGATAATTTTATCATTCATCATATATTATTCAGAAAATAAACAAACAATCAAATACTATTGTAAAACGTGAATGAACAAACCCTTTCATCCATGACAATCATTTCGAGCGAGAACGTTGACTTCATAATCGAAGGATGCGCACTTTGATTTTCCATGAATCCTTAAGAGTGTCAAGATCTGAGATGAAATTGTAGGAATTGTTTTGCATGTTTTTGGGGAAGAAGAATAGGCAGAGAAAAAGTGTGATGATTTTCGATAGTTTGTAGATGTGAAGGGTTTAATATCACCAACTACATCTATATAGAGAGGCTGAATGAACTTTTCGTGTTCCACAACAGAGAGAAGGGCGGAGGTGATTCAAATTCAGGCGGCCAAAAGTTATAATTACACTTGACTAGGAACTTACATCTCTTCAAAGCATGCAACATGCTCTATAATTTGTAAGTAATTAAAAAAAGATAATTTCTTTAACCTAAACAAGCCACATCAGCAGGGTTAACATGTTGATTAACTATTATTTTTGAAAAGATTGACACATGTGACCCATTTGACCCAAGTGACCCGAAGCCGATCTGAAAAATCAAAAATCACCCAAAAATTTGCGAATTATATCAAAAATCGGGTTAATCGGGATTGGGTCCGGGTTATCGGGTTTTGGGTTAGATTGAAATACTCAACTCGATTTTAAAATCAGGTCAAATTTGAGTTGACCATTTCTGACCCGCCAACCCATTAATCCGAACTCACTAAACCGACCGCAACCCGAATCGACACCCCTGCTGCTCCGTAAAGTGAAAACAACAAGATCAACAAATATCTCACTTTCTACTGTTATATCACTATTTACTCCACAAACACACTACTGAAAATAAAAACAAAATAAACAGTTCATCGTTACTGCTAAAAAGTTGCTGCATCAAAACCCTAAAATCATCATAAGAAACACTGATCAAATAGCTCACTGTTCATCACTTTAGCTCATTGTTTCCGTTAATCACACTTCCAATAATGTCATTTCATCTTCAAATTCACAAAACGTTCATACTAATTATACTAATTACGTTAATTTCACAGTTACAGAAACCGTGTAATTCACTCACAACGCCGTTAAACTGTACGGAATCATCTCGTTTATGCACTTCATTTCTCGCATTCCGTCCATCACAAAACGAAACCCTAGGTGTGATCATGAGCATGTTCGATGTATTACCTGAAGATATTACAGTTAACGGTAACGGTAATGATAGAGAGTATGTTTTTGTACGGAAGAATTGTACGTGTGCTAATTCTGCTAAGTACTTAACAAATACGACGTATACAGTTAGGAAAAACGGTGGATCACTGTACGAAACGGTGATTGATGCTTACGGTGGATTAGGTTATTTATCGAATTTTACACGGCCAGCGCGTGCAGGTGCGGTGGTGAAATTACAGTTGTTTTGTGGATGTTCGAATGGATTGTGGAATTATTTGATGAGTTATGTGATGAAGGAAGGGGATAGTATTGAAATGTTAGCTAGTAGGTTTGGTGTTAGTATGGATAGTATTGAAACCGTTAATGGAATCGATAATTCGGATAATGTTACTGTTGGTGCACTTTATTACATTCCTTTAAATTCTGGTAGGTCATGTAATTAAGCTTGATTTAATTATTTAAAGTTCCTTTTACCGTTACCTTTTTGCTAGATCAGTTTAATTTATTTGATTAGTTTGCAGGGATATATGTTTAATATAGTTTAGTTGTAACATTTATTGAATTGGATAATTAGTGTTAGGGATAGTTGGTTAGATCTGTTAAGAAGACTCTAGTTTAAATTTACATCTACCATCAATTATCTATAAAGATGTCACTTACAGTATACCTATCTATATATAATATATCATTCTACAAAGTGTTCATCCTTATTCTCCACATAGTTCATTTAGTCACTTGAGTAGTGTAGAAGTCGTTGGAATCTTGGGGAAACCTTCATGAGGAACGCCTTGAAATTTGTTGGACGTCACATTAGAGCAAGTAAATACCAATGTTTTGTATTTCATGGGGAGGAAAATGTGTGATGACCCAGGACCAGTTAATGGAATCTGTAGCAGTCTAATATCATTGGACTAATCCACAGTTGGTACAGCATAAACATATACACTGTCAGCATCCTTGTACCATTCGAGCTTTTGATCTAAATACTATCAAACATGTTGCAGTTCCAGGTGAGCCATATCCTGTTGAGTTTGCCATTCCTGCTCCAGCTCCTGCGCCTCTGTTTATTACCGATGTTGCAGGTATTGTAGGTTTTTGTTTGTTTACCTGTTATAAATTTCGTTGATTGTTGCATTTAGCTAATGCATAGAGCATTGTTCATTCCAGATTAGAGTTCCATAAATTGGGAAAGCTTTCCTCTGTCATTCTATTATACTATAGTCTTTCTTACAACTTATAGGAGATGAGATGACTAATATTGTAATAATTTGCAGCAAATCAGAAGATTCATAAGGGACATGTACCATACCAGTGGATCATAGGGAGTTTGACCGTTGGTTTGGCACTAATCGTAGCGGTCGTAGGGATTTTTGTCTGCTCAAGATCATCAATTATCGATGATGACACCCAAGGGAGTCATGTAAAGGATCCGAAAGGTGGAAAAGTTTCTCGCAAGTTTCAGATCTTACGGACGACAAGCTTTTGTTGTGGTTCAAGATCTGATGATTGGAGAGATAATATTGGGGAGTCTAGTGACCGGCATATGAATATTCCAAAAGGTCGCTACTTTTAGGCTTTATATTCTTCTAGTCATTCAACTCTCATGGCCGTTGTTGAGCCATAAAATTCATGAAGGGGTGCAGAATTTACAAAATTGACTACTTATTAATTAAGGTTGAAAGTTTTTAAGTAGGAATTCATACTAAAAATAGTAGACACGTCAACTACAAAATTGGGAAGGACGGAGGACCTGCACCTGCTGTCCCTTCCGAGCTCCATCGTTGCTCTTGGCAACCTGATGTTTTCATACTAAATAGAGGAAAATGGGTGGGTCGGTCGAGTTGGCTAACGGGTCAAAAAGGGTAATTGAAAGTATCGTGCTGGGTAGACTGAAAAGCTTTTTTTTGTCCAAAATCTGTAAAGTTCTCATAGATTAGTGTGATTATTACAATATAAAATAACCTTTTAATAAAACATTTTAGAATGTTGCATGCACTATAAACACACTGGGGGTGACTTTCGACATGTTTTTTTCATCTGTCTTTTTTATATAACCCATATGACTTGTTCAAGATATAACACTACCAAAGTCGAATCATTCATCAGTGGATCGGTTGAATTTCCACCTCTATTATTAACATTTAAGTGATTTTGCATCTTTGGTTTATTCATGCAGTTATCGGGGCTGATATGTTTGACGTAGAGAAGCCTGTTGTCTTCTTATATGAAGAAATTTTTGCCGCTACAGATGGTTTCTCTGAATCCAATCTTCTTGGTCATGGTATGTACGGTGTTGTGTACTATGGGCTGCTTCGTGATCAGGTTAGCACTTGTCTTCCTTTCTTCTTTTTCCAATATACTGAACTACTCGAGTCTATACCTTATTGTGACATAATTGTAGGAAGTTGCTATTAAAAGAATGATCGAAACGAAAACTAAGGAGTTCATGGCAGAGATGAAAGTGTTATGCAGGGTTCATCATTCGAATTTGGTAAGTCTTGTCATTTATTAAATCAATACTTATTATTTACGTTTCATAATTGTTCACACTAGAGGTTGACAATAGGTTAAAATGGGTCGGTTGGGTTGAGTTGATCCACCAAATTCCTTTTTATTGACATTTTATGAGAACTTAGTATATGACTTTTGAATAAAGTAATCTAGGAGGTTCTAAGCATTGAAATACAGTTTGGGTGACTTTTGATACATCTGGCTTGTTTCCTTTTTGGCAGTGTTTTTTCTTTTCCTTCTTATTTTACACATTTGAGCTCAAACTTACTACATAAACGTATATATGTCGGGACTATCACCTCTAGGAACCACCTTTTCCTTACTTCATGGAATTGACTTGCGTATGGTTTTCTTATAAGAAAAGGTAGAACTGATTGGTTATGCTGCTAGTGATGACGAGCTCTTCCTCATTTATGAATATGCTCAGAAAGGTTCACTTAAAAGTCACTTGCATGATCCTCAAAACAAGGGTAATATATTACATACTGCTTCGCCATGTACATTCTCCAAACTTGAGATCCCTGCATTCTGATAATCATGATGACAATGTAGGTCATCCAACACTTTCTTGGATCATGAGGGTTCAAATCGCACTTGACACCGCAAGGGGGCTGGAATACATACATGAACACACCAAACCTCATTATGTCCATCGCGATATCAAGACGAGCAATATCTTACTCGATGGTTCTTTCAAAGCCAAGGTACTTATCTGCGGCTGACAATTGGAACCTATATGTCATATTTTCATACATCTGACTGATTTTAGCATAAAGTAGATTTCAGACTTTGGATTGGCAAAACTTGTTGGAAGAAATAATGATGGCGAAGCTTCAGTGACAAGAGTAGTTGGAACTTATGGTTATTTAGCTCCAGAGTAAGTCTTTATACGTGCACAGCTCAAACTTGATGTTGAGAAATGGGCGGGTCAAGCAGGATATGCAATGGGTCAAAATAGGTTGGGTCAGGTTGACCAGCCAGGTGCCAATACTTGTTCATTGTCTCAAAATAGTTAATGTATTAAATATGGTTACAAAATTATATTAAAAACAATGATACTCTTTTTAAATAAAATAATTTTTGATCATAAGCATATGGACACACTTTTCATGTTTTTCAATTTTGACCCATTTGACCCCTTGTATTCTCAGCTAATTTCTTTAATTTAACCCATTTGACCCACTGAGATAAAGTGTATGGTTTAATGCACACTATATATTTAGGGTTTGGTTCAAATAGAATAAACCTTAAAATAGAATAAATAGAATAGCATAGAAATAGTATGTGATATACTTCATAGAAACAATTTCCATGGTAGGCAATGTACTTTTAAAAGATCCATTTTAAAAGCACCATCATTACAACTGGTGACCATAAAGTTGTTATCCAATGCATTAAATTAAATATAGAAACCATGATACGTGGATATACTGATAAAGATTTGAAGTATGTTGCTATTCGAGTAAACTAACATGTGTAAAAGAGGTAAGTTACTTTAATTGGGAACTGGCCTTGTCTGCATTCGACCATAGGATATAATCAAAATTGACCTGTTTTTAGGTAAATTGGTCAAAATTGCTGCTTGTAGCTGGAACTATTACTACCACCAAACTGACTTCTTACTGACCACTGTTGCAGATACCTTAGGGATGGTCTTGCCACAGCTAAGAGTGATGTATATGCCTTTGGCGTTATTCTTTTTGAGATAATATCAGGAAAAGATGCCATAATACGAACTGAAGGTGTTGTGACAAAAAATTCTGAGAGACGATCGCTGGCTTCTATTGTAAGTCTACCGTCACAAGTTAATGAAATCTTTGAACTAATCATTTTAGCAGAATGTTAAAATCATGCAGCATCACATTTGAAACAGATAGTAGATGAACTCATAAATCTGTTATTCTTTTGTGGATAATTGCAGATGTTGGCAGCTCTTAAAAATACACCCGAGTGTAGCAGTACGTCGAGCTTAAAAGATCATATCGATCCAAATTTGATGGATTTGTTTCCCCATGATTGTGTTTTCAAGGTCCTATATCTATTTGTGTTGTATATCTAAGGGGTCAAATGAGTTAAATAAAATGAGTCAACTAAAAGGAGAATGGGTGAAACGGGTGGAAGTCATTTGAATACATTAAAATACATAACTTCTTTCACATTGCTGTATTAAAAAGAGTTTAGATTATTATTGTAATCATATAATTTTGTAACCATATGATTTTGAAATCATATGTAAAACATGTATTATACTTAAATTTCTTTTTTTAAGATCCCTAATTTAAAAATTACCCGTTTGACCCGTTTCCAACCTGCCCATTCGGCCGCCCATAAAAACCAAAGGAGGGTTTAGCATGCATGATCCCCCTCCCGATAAATGTTACCAACTTGACGATTTCACCCCTGTTTCATTGATTATATGTCTCTGCTACTGCTGGTCAATGTGAAACGTAAAATAGACACTTGTGGATAATACTGACTGATATCCTTCTTGTTGGTGTATCTGAAACTGTGTAGATGGCCATGCTGGCGAAGCAATGCGTGGAGGATGATCCAATCTTACGACCAGACATGAAGCAAGTTGTTATTTCCCTTTCTCATATTCTTTTGTCCTCTGTGGAGTGGGAAGCCACTCTTGCTGGAAATAGCCAGGTATTCAGTGGCCTTGTTCAAGGTAGATAATGTTGCCTGCTGATTTATTTTCATCTTTATGTCCGACCACGGTTTATTCATCGAATTGGATTCATTTTATTACTTGAGTTTTCTCAGATTTTGCCATTATCTTGCTAGAACCTACTGTATAACTATGTGTGTATATAGTGTATAGGTTGTTCCAGTGTATAGTGTATAGGTTGTTCCATCTAGTCTTAACGAGATTGCCTGCACTTTATACATCCGCTTTGTAATATTGTTCCCTACACTATTTGATATATAACTTTATACTGGGAGTCCATCCCATAGAAGATGTGACACTCTGCTAGACTATATTCTGGCCTAATTATTGCTAGGATACACCATCTTGTGGTTTTCACTCCACTGTTTAGAGGTAGCAAGATGGGCGGGTCAGGTAGATTGGATAATGTGTGAAATTGGTTGTTTTTAATATAGGTTGGCCAGGGTGGGTTGGGTTGACTTGCAAACAACTTTTTCACCTCTAAAAAGGTTACGTATTTACTTAATCTATTAATTATGATTGCAAACATTATTACAATGATTTATATAATAATTTAAGAGGTTGTATGCATTATATACAGACTTTTCAGTAACTTTCAACCCGTTCCCGGTTTAGTTTAAAAATTCTCTTGACACATCTGAGATAAATCTCAACCCACATCAACCCATTCGTAGTAAATGGGTCAAAATGACCCTCTAACTAAGAAATCTAACATATAGGAAAAACTGAAAAGGATTAATAATATAATGGACATGATCATTAAGCTTGAATATGAGCATCCACTAGGACAATAACATGAAGAACTGGAAGTACATTACAAACAGGAAACCACATCAATCGCTTCATCTGCATAATGATATCAAATTGCCAATACACGCCGAGGGAGCTATTCAACTGTATCCGGCATTAAGAGCTGACAGATTATCTAATAAGACATCACTTTTTTGCCAATGTATTGCAAGACACTCCTCATCTAGGATCTTAGAACAGTCCTGAACGACATGAGCTGGCAAGGATTTGCCATCTCCCAAAGTCACTTCTCTTGCCAGATCATCATTCAGCTCGTTCATAAATCCCCCACAGACGGGCACCGGCAAAATCAAGTATAAATACTAAATTGGAACAAAAAGAAAAAGTAAGTTACCAAAGTGAACCATTGTACAAAGTACATTGCAAATTTTCCCTAGTAAAAATGTATGATAGTGGTATAACTCATTGAAAGTACATGGTTTGAGGCTTCTAGCCATTTGACAAGCTTTATCTGTGTAATAACTTCCATATACAAAAACATATAATCATGCATATTACATAACGCCTTTCCTTGAAGCCTTTATTTGCAAAACGAAGCAAGTATGCGGCGTGGAGGGGCGAGCAATGGCCTACGTGAATGAAGAACTGCCAAATTATCGAGCAATAGAACATCGCCCTTTTGCCATTGCAATGCTACACACTTGTCATCCAACATCTTTATTAAGTCATTCACTTCATTTGGAGGTAACATTTCACCGTCACCATAAACAACTTGTTTTGCTGGATCATCATTTAGCGTATCCTTCATTCCACCATAAGATATTGCAAGATTGTTGAACCAGATCTTGCGTTGTCGTCCCTCATCGTATCTAAAACAGGGTTTGGGACCTATTACAACTTTCACATTATCCCCCATCCATTCTAGTTTTGTTCCCATCTTGGTAGCTCTGTAATTTTAATCGAATATTAGTTCAGCTGTTTCTAAAACGACAACGCTGACACACGCTAACCCACCTAATACATCCACGCGTATTAAGTACACATTTGCCTCGAGTGAGACTATGGGTTACCCTTATACCGATAGGGAAGAGCCTTTGGTGAAAATTAGTTCATCTGATATCAAGAATTGAGAGTATAGGTGGTAAACGAGGGATCTGATGGGTTGGATAACATTTTAAAAATTGGTAGATTTATAGGTTGAATAGAAATAGCATCTTCTGTTGAACACCATGATTATACGATCAATCATACAATAATTTAGTTTTTGATTCTATCGGCGACAGATGATATATAGTTATGTATTCGAAGACTATTAAATGGGGAAAAAGTGGTGTGTGGAATACCTTTCTTCGGCTACACTTTTGTCATCGGTCATGTACATGGCCTTCCAGCCACGGCCTACTGGCGTTGAAGGATCAAACTCTTTTCCTATAACTCTCATGTAAGTCAATCCTTTCTCTTCCAAATCTGCTACAAATTTTGGATGCTTCTGTTTCATCTTGTCGTATATCACATGGCTTTGAACTATACAAGTTTCCCCTCCACTTCCTGGTTCAACTTCACAGAAGAAAAATAATTTCGAAGGAAATTCGATAGCCTGTTCCACAGAAAATGATTTATTCACAGGAGATTATTCCACTTATTGTCGTCTTTATTGTCAATTTTCCGATAATTAAATGAGGGATGAGCAGAACATCATACATGAGATAATTCGTGATGAAAGCCAATCTTCTGTTCTGGTGGTGATTCATTAGCGGTGTAAACACGTCCACAAATTTTAGTTCTGGATCCTGCACCAGCCGCGCCATAAGGGAAGTCTTGGTAGCCAGATGATTGAACGACATCGTTGAAGTCAGAGGCAGTGAAAACTGGAAAACCTCTGAAGAGAATTGCACCAGTTTGATGAAGGAGTGAATCTATCCATTCTTTGTTGGCTTTTATAGCTTCTGTTAGTTGAACAAGCTTCCCAGCTTTCAGGTTAGGATGCAAAACAGCCGGGAAGACGATTTCGTCATCAGATTTCTGTTGCAAACTTGCAACTTCACTGAACAGGCTTTGTTCTTCTCCCATGATCAATACAAATACAAAATCCAAATTATAATAGGTATGTAATTGGGAGGATCGACTATAAAGAAGTGTTCGGCTATTGGGCATTGGTTTTTATATCATCATCATCATCATCATCATCATCATATAAAGATAAAAAGTCGTCGAATAGTCCAAATCCTAAAATGTTAAATGTGCCCATAGAATAATGGATTATATGTACTCGGTTGTTGGCCATTGTTTCTCTCTCTCTCTCTCTCTCTCTCTCTCTATATATATATATATATATATATATATATATATATGAATGAATAAATAAATTTTGTTGACCACGAGCCTGTCAAATAAATCTTGTTATGTGCATTGAATGATGGTGTAGGATTAGGTGATTTCAGCCGTATGTTATTATTGGTTTACATTCGTAATATTGCATTTTACGTGCACACTGCAGTGTTTTACTGATGGAGTGTATTGGGGCCATAAATCAACAGTGGTTTTTGTTTTACGTAAGAATTGTAAATTTTTAACCCATTACTCTATTTAATTAGCCAAATATATTTCCAAGGATATGATACATGTCTAAAACAACGATTATCGGGTTTGACAGCGGTACAAGAGTGCAATTACAAATATTCACATCACAATAAGCTTTCTAATGTTTGAGCAACTCATTTATGTCTACTAAACTCGTATGTCATAATCTCTATGTTGACAAAGCTTTAGTAGTATCTTCAATTCCTTATTAGAAAACATAGAAATATAGGATCATACATAATACATGATGTTCTTCATTGAAGCCTTCATTTGCAGAATGAAGCAAGTATACGACGTGGTGGGGCCAGCAACGGCCTACGTGAATGAAGAACTGCCAAATTATCGAGCAGTAACACATCGCCTTTTTGCCATTGCAACGCTACACACTCGTCATCCAACATCTTTAATAAGTCATTCACTTCATTTGGAGGCAACATTTCACCATCACCAAAAACTACTTCTTTTGTTGGATCATCGTTTAGCTTATCCGTCATTCCACCATAAGTTATTGCAATATTGTTGAACCAGATCTTGCGCTGTCGTGCCTCATCGTATTTAAAACAGGGTTTGGGACCTATTATAACTTTCACATTATCCCCCATCCATTCTAGTTTCCTTCCTATCTTGTTAGCCCTGTAATTTTAATCTAAAATTAGTTCAATTGTTTTTACTTTTTAGAATGACAACACTCACACACCAAGCATATACGCATCTGTCTCAAGTGAGATTTGAATCCACAACCTTCCGGTTGATGGGTTACCCTTATATGGTTAGGCCAAAGGCCCTTTGGCAAAAGTTCATCTGACAGGTTGGATAACATTTTAAATGTGTAGATTTCTAGGTTGAATCATTGTCGTTGGATACCGTTAGACTAATTATTGAGAATTTTTTTGATATTTTCAATCAACATCTCTCTTTTCATCGTATGGTCCGTGGAGAGTTTTTTTTTCAACACAATACACCGTAATTCCACTTGAGTATGCCGGAGGACCACATGGTTCTCAAAACAATAAAATTACGACACCTTAAACCTTAATCCCTCATGTCAACTCACATCCTGCTTGAATACTTCGGACGACCAAAGGGATCTATTGTGCCCATGAGGATTATGTTGATTGGAGGGATATGAGTTTGGTTCTGAAATCCCTTTGGTCATCCAGTGTATTCAAGCGGGATTGATGTCTATTGTGTTGGTGAAAAAAACTCTGAACACGAACCAAATGAACAAAATGTATGCGTTGACCGACCCATATCATAAAATATCTCTTAATTATTATACTCTAATAATTCGAATTTCATGTAAATGAAGGAAATGTGGAATACCTTTCTTCAGCGAGACTTTTGTCATCGGTCCTAAGCATGTCCTTCCAACCACGGCCTGCAGGCGAAGAAGGATCAGACTCTTTTCCGATAACTCTCATGTAAGTCAATCCTTTCTCTTCCAAATCTTCTACAAATTTTGGATGTTTCTGTTTCATCTTGTCGTAAATCTCATGGCTTTGAACTATACAAGTTTCTCCTCCACTTCCTGGTTCGACTTCACAGAAGAAAAATAACTTCGAAGGAAATTCAGTGGCCTGTTTCATACACATTGACCCATATGAAGTTCACTCGAAAAAAATACACATAACACACGTATCTTAGATAAACAACCCAATTCAAATACACGTAAGAAACAAACTGCACGAAAATTTTTATGACATTGATTCGGGTCAAATATGCAAAATTTAGTACGAAGGACATCATCATATTGTACGTAAGATAATTCGTGATGAAACCCAATCTTCTGTTCTGGTGGTGATTCATTAGCAGTGTAAACGCGTCCACTAATTTTGGTTCTTGATCCTCCACCAGCCGCCTCATAAGGGAAGTCATCGTAGCCAGATGATTCAACGACATCGTTGAAGTCAAAAGCAGTGAAAACAGGAAAACCTCTAAAGAGAATTGCACCAGTTTGATAAAGGAGTGAATCTATCCATTCTTTGTTAGCTTGTATAGCTTCTGTTAGCTGAACTTGCTTCCCGGCTTTCGGGTTGGGATGCAGAACTGCTGGGAAGACGATTTCGCCATCAGATTTCGGCTGCAAACTTACAACTTCACTGAACAGGCTTTGTTGTTGTGCCATGGGTTAATACAAAGTTTGTGATCTCAAGTTTAAATGACGGCAAAGAGTTTTATGGTAGATAATTGGGAGGATGGAATATATAAATAAAGGAAGGGGTTGGCTATTGGAGATTATTTTTTATATCGTATAAAAAACAATCTTGAATAGTTCAACCATAAAATGAGACAAAAGAATGATCGATTATATGTACTTGGATATTGTTTTTTAGATAAAAAAAACAGTATAGCAATCAATTATCTATTTTTATAATTATATAGAGCATTTGAGACGTACCTTTGAGTTTTGAATTAAAAAAACAAATACTAATATATCGTTTTAGTTAGTAGGTATTAAATGCTATAATTTGTGTGGAAGTTATTTGTGTTAGCACCCAACTTAGGTAATGTTAGGATAAAATAAATGAATGAACATGTATATATTGTAATGTTGATAGAAAATGTTAAATGAGTTGTTTAGACGTTGATGGGTAAAGGATAAATCATTTGTGTTGTAAACGACACAATTTTATCTCCATCAGTTATCATCTCGTAACCATAATGCATTTAATTATCCCAACTGATAGCGACGTTAAGGATTTGTAACTTACTTTTTTCTTTCTCGTATTATTAAAAGTAGCAATTCAGATCGGGTTAGCGGATTCGAGTGAAGGGTTGAAAGTTTCCGACTTGAACTTGAACTTGAACCTGAACTTATTTGAATAACCAAGTCGGACACTAATGGAATAACCCATTTAGGTTTGGTCAAACAATTTGATGCGTTTGCGGGTGGTTTTCGAGTTGAAATGTTAGTTTAAGATCAAACGGGTTATATATTACTAGCAGTAAACTCGCGCTATGCGATGGTCATTCTAAATTATTTGATACATATTCAACGACCCTTTTGTAGATAACTATGATACAAAAATATGAAAAGGCGAAGTTGAATTAAACATTAATTATGAGAGAGAAAGAAAAATGTCCCACCTTTTAAAGTGTAGTTCTAGACCAATAATTAATTCACACAATATTGAAGTTATTATAACCCGTAAATTGAAATGTAATGTTGTAATCTTATTAAAGTCAATGATATATTGATTTTTTTTTACTTACTTTTAATAGTGGATATAGTTTCTTAGATAAACATAATACTCACTGCAAGTGTTGACCAATTATTATACTAATATTTGTGTATGTATTCATAGAATATTATACATTTATAATTGTCGTAAATAGGAATGTAGTAAAAGCAATTGTTTAGGGGTAAGTTAGACTTTTTATGTTGGTGAGTCTAAGACGATAACAAGAAATGCTATACATTTAGTATAGATATGTGGACTTGTAAAAGATAGAATGCCTGTTGTGGAAAAGTAAAATGGATGATTATCTAAAATTTTATATTCATTGAAGCAAATCTTGAGTTCTTGGTTAGTGAGTTTTAACTGCCAATAATAAATCATTTGTTAATACTTGATAATTTTAGAAAATTTGACATATTTGGATTCGGTTGTTGATCATCACTTATGAAGTAGACATTTTGAGTTTTAGAAGTTTCTAACTCGTAATTGCAATTTCAAATGATCACAATAACTTTCTAATGTTTAAATAACTCGTTTATGCTAGTTTTCAGATGTTAATTAGTTTAATGTAGTAAAAAAAATGACAAAACTGTGAAAAATAAGATTACTTTTATATATTCTTATTCTTATTTTTATCTATCAATTTAGTATAGTTCAAGTGATACCGTCACCGCAAACGCCTAGACTCTACATGTGTGACATATAGGTCAGGAGTTCGAATCCATTCCTCGGCATATGTGGTTGATTTGTGGACAGGTGATTATCCGTCGTTGATGCTCCATGCGGATGACGAACGTGTACCATTGAAATATGGTACGAGGTCAAGAGTAACCTACAAATTACCTTTTTTTTTCTTTTTCTTTTATCTTTATTATTTATATTTATATTTATAATATATTTATATTTTATATCTGTATAATCATTACAACTTTTCAAGCACTCAATCGTTAGATGTGATTATGACTATTTCAAGGTAACAAAGACAAATCAAAGATCATATTTTGCATTCTTAAACGGATTATTATATTAAATAAATAAATAAATAAATAGTCAACTGAAGCGAGTAATTCAATAACAATAAAAAGTACGAGTAATAGGTTTCGCATTCAACTTGATAATTGTTAATCCTATGCAGTTTATTTCCACATAAGATTCAATGAATGCAGATATCAACTTGCAGCCTCCAACTTAGACAACCAAGAATCAGACACCACTTCTCAAAAAAGATTTACGAGACATTTGCGGAGAAAAAAAAAATTGAACTGATGATTCAAATCGAGTATTATCACATCCCACGTAAAATACAATCAAAAGATTCGAACAAAAGAAGTGATCAAGGAGGTTTTAAGATTTAAGATCCATGAATTTGACCCGTTTACATTTCAGCGAGTTTCAAGGCTTTACATGTTTGACCCGATAGTTATAGTATACAAGCCAAATGGAACCAGTTTCGGTAAATTGAGCCAATATTGTCACATCTAGCCATCCACTCATCCCTAGTACTTCCGATTGATTTCACCATTTTTCAGTTTCAACTCTAAAACAACTTAACGAGACGTGTTCGAGTACACATAATGTGCAGAAAACAACGGTACATTTGAAGCTCAATCATCCTTGTATAAGACATACAATGATGGAGGTAATTTATTCATTTCATTTTCAGAACAGTGGAGTTAAATAAAGGGATGCATTTTTAAAAAGCAAAATAAAGAATTCAACATCACAGAATCCATCTATTCCAAGAAATCTCCCAACATTTTGGCTTCTCTTTAACAATAAATGTTTCTTCTATAAATAGATTTGTTAAAACTGCATTACATAATGTACACATGCTTTCGACATAATCTCGTGTAATGATGAAATGCAAATACTAAAAAAGGGGGTTAAAGGATAACATAAACTGTAAGAAAAAAAAGAATTACCTCGTACACTCGGATTATATGAATATCCTGTTTTTTCTTTCCCCTTTTGCAGCTACCTTAGCTGTTTATCTTCCATAAATACTCAATCAATCGGACACATCGTATTCTGCTCCACTATATTGGTCCATATCATCATCATCCATGCCATTATGATGTTGATTGACATCATCTTCCATGTCCATTCTGCTATGATGTCTAGCATTTGAACTTCTCCCCTTAGAGCCAGCATAACTCTGCAAGAAATTCTCGTATGTTATAAGAACCGAGACAATAGTAAGCCGGAATTCACTACTTATTACGATTTGAATACAGATTGTCTTTAACGAGGAAATGGGAGCCTTCGCCATATACAAATTTTATTTGTCATGTAAAGCATGTACAGCGTAGAGGTGACCAATTGGAGCGGTTAGATAACAGGTCGAAACAAATTCAGGTGAAACGGCTGATTGTTAACAGAGGTAAAACAGGCCAGGCCAAGTTGAGAGTCGCACAAAGTCTAGTTTTAATATATACAACTTCTTGATTCGTTTCACTCAAATATCTTTGCAATTATATTGACTTTATAATAAAAAGTAACGCATTAATTATTTATATATAATTATAAATTTACAAATAAAGGTTTGTGGGTCAACCCAACCCGACCCATAACAAAAGTAGCCCATTCCAACCCAAATCCATTAGACATATTATCTAGCCCACCTGACCGCCCATCTTGGCACCTTTTAAATCCAACCCTGGTGATAGGTAGACTCTGAGGAATCAGAGATCAAATTTTGTCAGATAAGTTCAAGAAAGATTCAGAGATAAAAGTACCTCGGATTCCTTCATCTCAACTGAAACGCTTGGTCTTTGTCTCACTGTGATACTTGCAGGAACAGGGAAATGTTCAACCTCATCACCTGTTTTTCCTTCCCTGGCTCTCTTTTTCCTTAACATGAGTTTTGTTGGCAAAGGCTGTATACATAACAAAAATTAGCAGAAATCCAACTACACATAAATAATTTTACAAAGAAGTAGAGTTGGTCTACAGGTCAATACATGTAAAATCAGACTTTTATCCAACATTAGATTAATTAATAAACGATCTGTATCTCAGATATGATTGAAAAATTTCTAGTTTTTCGGTAACAATCTAATATTTTGAATAAAATAACACAGAAGTTTTATGCATTAAAGGTATACTTTGGGATACTTCCGATCTGGTTCCTGATAAGATAATTTTTATGATGTTATCCGTCTGACCCATTAGAGATAAAACATAACCCGCTCAAACTGATTCATGAGTAAATGGGTCAAAATTGCCACATCCACGGAGAAGTGAATAGATCCATATTAATTACCATGTAGCGAGCCTCTGATTCCCCGAATGACACGAGGAAATTTGTAGGATCATCGGCATCCTCACCTCGAACCTGTTTAAAACACGAAAGGTTCATAACACATCATTTTTTAGACATAGTTCCCTGAAATTCAAAGAGTATAAATATATCCAGAACATACATCCCAGTGATACTCGCGAACCCACGTGTAAGAGACATCTTCACTATCGTCATAAATATCCTTTGATAGCTGAAAAGCATTAGTAAACCATTGTAGGCATTAGAGAGACCAAATAATACTAAAAAAATTACATATAATTGCCGAAAGTTTCGGAAAGTGGATCTGTTGGAACTAAAAGTAGATACATCTTGAGGAGAATTCTACAGAAATATATTACCTCACCAACCGAAGGAACCATGTAAGCCAAAAATTTGTCAGGTTTAGCTGAATCCGAGGTATTTGCCACAAAACTTTTCATGACAGCCTGGAATGGGATAATCAAGTCAAAACTACTAGACAAGTAGTTCAAATTAAACTAGTGATTAATGATTATTGCTGGAAACTGGTGCATCTAGAGTCCAAGTCTCCAAGATCATATAATGGACAATTGAACCTTACCATTTTAGCTTTCATTAATCATTACTGTAATAATGTCAATGATATTAGACAGAAATGCCGAAGAAGGGGGGATGAAACTGACACGATAGTAGAGAAGTGGTCTTTTTTCCCCTAATTATAATTTACATTTATAATTTATAATTCATGTTTAACCAATTTGCATGAGAATAGGATAAATAAGAATGTCTACCACCTACAGGTGGCAAATTGGGTGTGTTGGACAGGTTACGTAACGGGCCATCCAAAGTACAGTCCGAGTTAGGTTGACCCGCAAATATTTACTTTGCCCAGTTCATATATATAGCATTAATAGTTAGATACGTAATGTGTTAATTGTGATCAGAGAAACAATATTATTACAAGTAAATCTTTGAATAAACTGCTTTAGGCCGTATGCATTAAAAATAGACCTTTGGACGACTTTCAACATGTTTGACCCGTTCCCCTTATAGCTAAATCGGCTCATCTATAAATAATTAGGTCAAAATTGCCACCTCTACTATCACCCAACATGTTTTAAGGTTTTAATAATTCAGCTATCTTAATCTTTGATTCCCTACTTCCCTTTTATGCTGAAGGACTAGGAAGCTAAACCCTCAGAGCTATCACTTTGTACTCCTAAATATAACACGACTTCTACCAAATATGCAGAGCATTATCCGAGCAGATCAAACCTGAGATTCATGGGCATCCCTAACAGATTTCTCCATTTTGTTGTAGCTTTCTGAATCCACGGTAGGAGGACCATCAAAGGTTGCAATAACAAATTGATCTTCCCACCTGCACAAGTCGGCAATTAGCAAACAAAGAAGGAACTAAATGATTTAGTTGATTACATTTCTAGCCAATCCCATCTAGTGAGGGATAGAATCATAGAATGCGTCTTGTTACATTGATAAGAACACATTGTCCAGTTGCAGTGAAAGAACTAAGAGTGCAACACTTCCATGTTAAGTATTTTTTAGCTGCTCATAGCATTTGAACTTCACGTCATGCCAATCATATATTTACAATCACCAGAGACAAGACTCTAGAGGTGGCAATACGAGCAAGTTGAGTAATTGGTAACTCTGTATGAGTCGGGTTGACCTAAAACACCTTTTTGTCTGAGATTATAATAAATGAATAACAAAATAACAAAACTAAAATATTTCCATAACCCTAACTTTTTTTTTTTATTACAAATTTTGAAAGGTTTTATGCATTAAAGTAAACACTTTAAGTGACTTACGAGTTCCAACCTACTCGGCCCATTTCCATTTATGCTACTTTTTTGTTTACCCTATAATGATCAAATATAAACCAAATTGACCCATTCATACATGACTGGGTCGAGATTTGTAGCCTCTAAATATACATAGTTTAATGAAGAACTCTAATTAGCGAAAAAAATCATTCAAGATCCGCACTTGTTACTCTTTCTTAATATTGATTAGAGACCACAAATTTGTCACCCATAAAATATATCTTTTCTAAAGCCACAAAAAGTTGCATGCTCATTGTCCTTCTTTAAAACAAGGTACAACATCAACACCTATGCACTCAGTTTCAAGGATATACAAGATGCATTTTGGTAAAATCCAGGACAAAATAAGAAACAGATAAATACCATAGACAATATTTAAGGGAAATACATAAAAGTGTGGTGAATACCGTTCAAAGTCGGGAAATAATGGCAAAATCTCAACAGGGTGCAAATTTTTGTTGGTTGCATGAACAGGATGCGTCTTGCAAGCCTCGAATGAAGCCTTGATGTCCTTAATTTTCTTTTCCCTGATTCAAATGGCAAAAAATGTCACGCGATATATACATCCTACAATTTATTCACAAAGAGATAGAAACAGATATCTACCTACTATTGAGGTTGTCCAGGAGGGCGTTTCCACGTTTTTCCCGTAGTTCTTTTGCTTGTTTTTCAGTCAAAGACTGCAAGTAACATTTAAGAAATATGACTTTTAGTTCAACCAAACAAACTCATAATAGCCTTTTTCCACATCTGCAGGGGTGGCAACTGACAAATGAGCCGCATGGGTAATAGGTCAAAATATATCATTACGGGTCCACAAAACACTTTCTTGTTCTTCTTTAAAATATAACTGATGTATTAAAGTATGATCCAAAAGTTACATTTATCTAATACAGTGATTTGGAAGGTTTTATGCAATTAAATACATTGCAGATGAGTAGATGAGTTCAAACCCATTTGACCCGCACGACCATTGGCAACTTAACCTATTCGACTCGTCAGAGATTAAACATACGTGGAATGGATCCATTTGTATACATAAATGGATCCAGAATCCAGGTTGGCCCCTATGGAAATGTGTAAATAACACTTTGAGAATTGAGACATAAGCTTTGTGTTCACCTGTCTTGTTGCATCCGTGCTAAGAGGAGATATGTATTGCGTCTTGACCAGCCAAGACATCCCTTTATCCGTGGGACGTTCCTTTCTCTTTAACCCATCTTTTTTAATTGGTGTCAAAGTAACATCCTCCTGCAATAATTTCTCGTCTTCAGGAGCAACATGTAGCATTTCATCCTTGGGAGCACTAACCAGGTAGGAAAGAGTTCCGAGTGTTAATTAATTGACAAGATTACCAATGAAATATTTACTATTTCTACTTTAAAAAGCACAATTGTGAGGAGCTATTACTTGTATACACTGAGATCAAGTAGGTCAAGCGGTATCCCAAGGTCTAGCTCAACATGCAATTGAGGCTTATGCACCTTTTCCAGTGAAGTGACAGCGTATTTAGCAGCTCTGCAATGATCATATGTAAGATCTAAAAAAATTACAATTATAAACCATATACGTTACAGTAGATGGCAAGTACATCAAGTAGAATTTACATCAACGTCCAAGTTACTTGGATGGTGAGCAATGGTTTATAGTTACCTAACTAGTCTTAAAAAGGTGCTGCGTCTATTTCTTTACGTTGTAGTGAATATACAAGAGCCACTGAGTTTTCCAAATATTGTACGAACACTGTAAAGTGTTTACTACTGTGATATTTATACTTGGAATGTCTACTATGATGTCATATATAATATAACTCAAACACCACTTTTTATAGGCATTATTTTCTTACTTGGATTTCACTTCAAATGATGTACATATTACTCTTGTTTCCGCACGCCCTCCACGCAAACATACACACCTTTCATTATCAAAAACTACTAATCCCAACGGTTGATCAAAATTATTACACGACATATTAATAACATCACAGTTTAGTAAATGCTATACGGCAATTGGAACAATGATCCATCTATCCACATGTGTTTGGTTAGATTAATGTTCAAAACACCGATCCAATTATAGTGTCTCATCTTTTCATCAATACCCCAATTTCATACACATAAAGGTGAAGCTTTGCCTGGTGGGTCGATCCTAAGGACCTATCCAAGAAGCTAACTTTCAAACATCTTCACATTTTAAAAAACGCGTTAAAACTAAAACTAGTAAATACATCAGTTTTCAGTGTTCTATATGATAGTCTCAAGTCTCAACCATACGCAGCCAACAACTAGTCTTTACCATCGAAATACGGGCAGCTAAGAGTTATCTACAAAAACATGGTTCAAGCATTTAGGGCTGTCCACACATACTTTCAGGATAACTTAGAAGCTAAAACACATAGCAATGAAAACAAATCCAGAATAAAAGAATGCATACCGATCTTTATCTCTCCTTATAGACATAAGTTTCGGTTGAGATGTTGAATCTGGTAACTCATCCCGGAATCTTCAAGGAACACAGAAGGTTAAACAACATTCAGGGTCATATATATACACTACATTGACTCAAAGAGGTTCTATCATAAAGTGGATAGAGTTACGGAAAAACCTCAATTGAGAGAAAACAATATAATAGCACACGTCACCAATAATGCTTAACAAATAGAAATAGTAAGTGGTATAAGGCACACAATTAGAAAAATAATAAAACTTGGTATCATGACATACTCACTTCAACTTGCAAAGAAATGTTGTTGGCTTCTTTAACCGATTTTCTATCCTTTCACCAGTCAAGAATGGTGTAGCCCTCCTATCACCCATATGGGAGCCACTAATTGAACCATGTGGCTTGATCCCTGAAGATATCACTTGGGTCTTTTGGAGGATTTTATTCTGAGATTCCTTCAATTGCTGCCTGTTTTTTTCATCTTGCCTTTGCTTCTCCATTTCTCTCTTCTTACGCAACCTTCTTTCTTCTTCAGTTTCAACCCTGCCTGGAGGACCATTTGATTTTCTAGCTGGCATAGGAGGTAAATTGGAAGACTTGGAATGATGTCTAGAAGGACCTGCATGATGGGAAAGTGATGGATCACGCCATTTAGAACTCTCCATGTCTTTAGAAGACCTCTTATAGCCATCGTGTCTGCTTTCCTTAGATTGATTATTTACTGAAACAGACGAAGGAGGAGGAGGCGGTGATGGCGGTTGTGATGGAGGAGGAGGAGGTGGGGGTGGGACAGACGAACTCGGGGGAGAGGAAGGCGGAGGTGGTGGAGGTGGCTGCTGTAACTGAGCATACTGAGAAGACGGAAAATACATTTGTCCTGGTGGTGCAGGCTGGGAAGGAGGTGGTGGTGGCGGATATGCAGACTCAGGTGGCGGCGGCGGCGGTGGTGGATACGACGCAAATTGTTGTTGATTAGGAACAGGATTACCCGGTGGAGCTGCATAACCACCCTGTTGAAAGCTCGAATTTGGATATCCCCAATTTTGAGAATACTGATTAGGTTGCGGCGGTGGTGCTAGCGGTGGGGGTGGAAGTGATGTGTGATTAGGCCGCGGAGGTGGTGGAGGTCCAAAATTCGATTGAGAAGGCGGCGGTGGTGGAGGGAATGGCCTGTATGATGCCATGCCCTTCAGAATCTCACTGTACAGAACCACAACAACTCACTGTTTCACTAAAACCCTAGAGAAACCTATAGATATAAGGATTTTCAATCTCTACAATACTTTCTACTCAAATAACATTCAAAGTTAACCTAATTTTCAAAATTAGATCAACAGAGCGAATTTCAAAACCCTAGAACAAAAAATTAGGTCAAAAGTGATGCTTAATAAGGGAATTACGAAATCAAAACCCTAGGAAACAGGAAACTGAGATCAAATTCAAGTATAATTAAATAATAATTAATGAAACGAACTCACAGAGATGATGATGATAACAACGTTAGTGTTGAATCAATCGTTTGCGCGAATAATGTGTCGATTCGAGAGCTGAAAGTTGGGACAAATAAGTGAATTAAATTTGAAGAATGTGCAGCGATAGAGATATGAAAGTGTGTGTTTTTAGATGGAAAAAATAGCCGGAAAAAGGTGATCGGAGATTTATGGTGACCTAGCTAGCTACTATTGAATACGGGGAAAAGAGGATGTAATGCGTTCAATTTCTGAATCTAATTATTAAAATTAAAAAGAAATTGTAAATTGTATTATAACCAAGTTTTTAAGTGAGATATTTAATTTTTAGGAAGATTAATGAGGGTTTATATGGTAAAAGATTTCAAGTAGTTTATTCAATGGTATTTCATTAGTTAGTGAAAACTGAAAAAAAAAAAAAAAAGGTGTCTTCTTCGTTTACTTATATATTTTTTATTATTATATATTATAATTATAATTTTATAATATATATATATATATATATATATATATATATATATATATATATATATATATATATATATATAAAAGTTCAATGTAGAATGCTAAAAAATTATAGAATGAAGGATCCAATATGATTGTTCCATTCTAATTACTCATTTCTATCTTTTTTTTTCTAAATCTAAATATCTCACAAACCATATATCCATAAATTATAAAAATTACACCGATGTGATTAAATACTCACATGTGAATATATTTACAATCAAATTATAAATTTTAAATCATTATCTATAATCACATGTGAATAATTAAATTTATAAATTATAAGTTTAAAATCACGTAAAAATAATTATTTTTATTTGATACTCTTATAAACCTTCAGAAATTTTTTTAGTTATAATCACATGTGAATAAAGTGTAAATAAATACGAATTTTAAATAATTGTTTATAATTATACATGTAAATAAATATAAATGTGAAATTACATGTTAATTATCAGTTATTATCACATAATTCATTTAAAAAACACATGTGATTAAACCTCAAATCAATAATCACATGTGATTTTAACCGTAGACGAATGCAATTCCTAAAATCTTATTTATATTTGTTTATATGAATGAATAATAAGTTGTAATCATGTGTGAGTTAACATCCACAATTGATAAATAGTCGTTTACCAGTTATATTTACTCATAAATCACATGTGTTTATATATAAAATCACATGTAATTTTATATCTCCTGGTCTTTCGCTCGCTATTCGAATGTCTGGACCAGTAGATTATATATAAAATCACATGTGATTATATAAGTGACATTTTCTACGACCCAACAAAAATGAAAAAAAAAATTGTTGAAAGGATAGTTTGTGAGATCTCTAATCGAAGAGAAAAAGACGTTGATTTCGAATATGTAATTTTTATAATTTTTGGTCATGTCATTTGTGAAATATTTGATTTTAAAGATACGAGTGGAAATTGGGTTTTAAAGGAAAATGAGCAATCCTATTGGTTCTCTCATTCTTCACTTTTTTTGCATTCTACATTGAACTCACCTCTCTATATATATATATGAGTGTCGGACAGAAGAAAAATATCATTGATAGAACATAGAACAACAGAATCTATAGGAAACTCAAAATTTTTAGAGAATGAAAATTTTTGTAAGAATTGAGGAACCAATAGGATTGTGGCACGTGGCACAAAAATCCACTTTCCTCCACAATTTAAAAAATTAAATATCTCAAGAATTGCTCATTGAAAAATTATAAAAATTGCACCATAAAAATCAACATTTTTCTCTCTTCGATTAGACATCTCACATGAGATACTTTTGACGACTTTTTTTTTATAATTGTACAATATTAATAACACATGTGGTATTCGTTGGTAACACATGTGTTACATGCTGGTATCACATGTGTTACCTGCTGGTATCACATGTGTTACCTGATGATAACACATGTGATAGTTGTTTACAAGCCCAACGAAAACGAAAAAAAATTGTCGAAAGTATACCTTGTGAGATCTCTAATCGAAGGGGGAAAAACGTTAATTTTTATGGTGCAATTTTTATGATTTTTTGACTTACCGTTTGAGAGATATTTAATTTTTAACCTGTTAGCATGCTAACCTAAAACTCACAGCCATTATAATTGTTAGCGTCCGTTTAAAGTTAAGTTTGGAGTCAATAGTTAGATTTGCCAACCGGCAAAGAATTGAAAAAATAAACAATTCCAACACATCATAAGTTTACTTAAACGTGTTGTGAGTTTTGTTCGGGTTGATTACATTTGATCGTCAAATAATTTTTTAAATTAGTTTAGGTTTAGGTTTTAAACTTTTGAACTGTAAATCATAGCCCATCAACTTGACTCGATCTGAATTGACAATCCTAATTATAATGACCGAGAGTAAAAAGAAAGTAAGTTATAAATATTTGAAATCTACCTATTAAATGAGTTGATTAAATAAATCGTGTATACTCATGTTGTATACAAAATAAAATAAAAATTATAGTTATATATTACAATTGAAATATAATTATAATCGTAGACTACAACCAAATCATGTGAGAAATAACTTGCTAGAAGTTTAAAATAGCAACTTAAAAAAAAAAGACATAATGATGTGCTTTTAGTTCAAGGGACCATCCCACACTTAATATTCTGCATCAGTGAAAACTCTTCTAGAATTTCACAAAAAGCCGAAGTCACTTGTGTTTGTGTCCACTAACATGTCATGAACAATGCTAAAATTTGACTTCAATGTCTTCATCCCCGACTTATATACAAGGTTTCGCTTTTAAACCATGGTTAAGAAGGCTTACATGTAACACCCCAAAAATTTAGGTATTATTCTAATAGGTATAAAATAATTATTATTAATTGATGTATAAAATATTAGTAGTTATAAAATATTAATTTGGTACAAATAACTAGTTAGAAATAATTAGTTAAGTGTTTAAATTATAAGATGTTGAAACTTAAAAGGGGTAGAACTATAAGTAACTAATTATTACAGGGACCAAGATGTAAATTTATATACACATACATACATATGTCGATTCACACACACACAACTTCTAAACACTTCCAGAAATAAGAATAGGAGAGAGAGATCGAGAGAGACAGGAGGGAGGGAGAATTTAACTCAAAACAATCAAATTAAACTTCAAGAAGGTTTTGATTAACTCTAGTTCATCATCTCCAACAATTGGTAAGCATGAAAATATATTTCTTTTAACATAAAAACTGAGTTTTGGGGGATTTGAGGGTATGATTGCATATAAAATGAAATTAGACCTGTTATTGATTGAGTAGTAACATATAAGAGTAGATAAGATTGTGGTTAACACTAACTCAATCTAAAAGTTAATAAATTGGTTTGTAAGTGTAGTAATTGAGGTGGGTTTTGTTCAAATGTTTATAATTGTGTTAACCCACACAAATTACTAGTTAGAAAAATTGTTAGCATGCTATTAGAAAGAATTAAAGTAACAAATCAAGTAGTTAAACACTTGAGTTGGTTATGATCATGAAAGGTGAGAGATTTACTTGGTTTGACTAAAAGTTAAATCTGGTCAACCCAAGAGGATCATGGGTTGATGATGTTGATTAGTTGATTATGATGATTTCTAGTTGCTAAATGTGTTGCTATATTGTTATATGACTATTTGATAGGTGCTAAAGACGTGGAGTTCTTTGTTGTCGATCTTTGAATTAATATCGCTTGAACATCAAGGTGAGTGTTGTGGGGGTTATATGGGTAATGGTTGTGTGATCCGAATTGCATACGTGCAAGAGGTTCACATAACCGAGTGGAGTTGTTTATTTGATGTTTATGTGTTACATGTTGTTGATTATGCATTGTAGAGATGGGTTAACGTATGTTAGCCTGAGTTGTTGCCAGTTGTTGCCAGTTGTTTCACATTGTGCACAATTGTGAGTTGCTAGCGGATCCGATTATGTGGTTGAAAATCTCTACAATTGCTTAGTTGTTGATTGCCAGTATGCATTACTCATATAATTGCCTATATACTCACTAAGCGTAATGCTTAACTGGTTAGTTGTTTGATGTTGTAGGTATGCACGGTTCAAGTGAATTAGGTGGGCAAAGGGAGGGTAAAGCGATTGCAAGGTGACAGCATGGAGTAAGACTTGCAAGTCTCGAGTTTGGCAAGTCTCGAGTTTGGCAAGTCTCTCCTTTTAAATTATCGTTGTGTACTAAGTTGTGTAAATCGCCCTAAACTAATATCTTTTGGTAAAACATGTGAAGTTTGTTGATGAAAAGTCAAACTATTAAGTAATTATGAATTTGTAGATGTTTTGGCAAGTGAAATGCTATAATGTATATTGGTCCAGAGATTTGAAATGTGTTTTGTTGTTGATTTGCAATAGGTCAAAAAGGGCACGCTCAAATGGGTCAGAATTGTTACACTCGTAGGAGCGAGGTTTGGATGGATTTAGTTGTATGTACCAAGTTTAAAAAATGTGAGTATAGGTTCAGAAAATACTCAATTGAGTCAGTTTGGATTCGTTACCAAGATTGCTCTTGATATGTGTTCAAATGGTCGAAATTTTGGTCAAACGTCCAAAATCGTCATTTGCACGAAATTTGGAAAAGTGCAAATGAGGAAGTCTTCATTTGAATATATTGAACGTGTATGTAAAATTTCGTATTTTAATTCTAAACGAGTCAAAAGTTATGCACGATAAAAGTTGGGTCAAAAACTTGAGTTATTTGCTGAGTTCTGGGCTCAGGTGTAGTTACGCGATCCCAGGAAAGTGGCTAGGATCGCGTAACATCAAAGGAAGTCTTTCTGTTGCGATTTTATGAACAATTACGCTATCCCAGAGAGTTGCTAGGATCGCGTAACCATGAAGAAAGCTTTCTAATGCGTTTTTGTGCACAAATACGCAATCCCATATAGTTGCTAGGATCGCGTAATAAAAAAAAAATTGAGGCGTCTCATTACATCCAACAATTGTTGCACCTCTTTTTCAAGATAGCCGGGTTTCAATCCATTATCCGCACCTAAATAATTACCATATACATGCAAGTCCATGAGGGCATCAATGTGCTTTTTATCTTCTCGATTGTCCATGCTCTTTTGTTTCTTTCTATCACCTCTAAGAACAGTTGAATCTACCACACTTACTATAAAACTAACAAATATATATTAACTTTCTCGTACTTACAAACTACTTAATCTAAGTAAAAATATAGTGTGAGAGCGGTAATCCGACCATCATATCTAGACGGTCTCTTCTAGGACAAAGATGGTATCGTCATCTACAAAATAGGTGAGCTTAATAACATATATTATTTTTAAAAAGGATATTGTAAAATCAAATAGAGGCACATTGGTAAACCCAAAAATGAAAATGCATACCCTCTCTAAAGTAGAAATTATTTGCCTAAAAAAGGTTTTTTTATGAAGAACGTAAAAGACTTGTTTGTGAAGAAGAAAATGAAAAGAAGACAAGATTGACCTACTTGGGATGAAGAAATCATTTTCTTGAACAAAAAGAGCTTATGAAATTGAGAAGAACCAGCTACGATTGTGTCGAAAACGTCAGCGGTGAAAGAGTTGCTTGATAATTCTTTTGATTTGATATAATATGTGCAACTCACAACTACGAGAAGAACCATTCTCTGCATACAACAAACAGGGGAAGTAATTCTCTTTCCCTTCATCGTACCAAACATAGCCTAGGCAACTTGTCCATCGTAGTCAACTTGTCTAGTGTAGTGAAATTTCTTTTGAAAAAAGTTCGGTCTAGTGTAAGTGGCACTAGTTGTAAATTTGAAGCGCAAAGATTCTTTTGAAAACATAAATTTTGCTATGTGGCCCTTAGCGCTAGTTAAGAGCATCAAACAACTATAATTATATTGTGAAATTTTAAAATCGATTTCTTAACCCTCAATAACTAATTGCCCCATGAAATTAGGTGTTAAACATAACCCTTAGCTAACAAAATTCTAAAAAATAAGCTTATTTAATCGATTAAACTTAATGCATTTATGTAATGAGTACTTATTTTTTGAAACCTTACTTCTTTAAGTAATTTTATTAAACTCTACGAAAAATATGTTACTAGTAATGTAACATCCCGAAAATACCGAGTTTACTATTAATGATAATGATAATCATCATCTTTTACTATATTTCTGATATGGAATTACTTGAATAATTTATTATTCTCAAGCATCCAATTATAACTACTCATTTGTACGTTCTGATTTTAAAATAAACAAACTATGAAATAGCTTGAATTTATTAGCATCATTAGCAAAATTGGGAAACATATGGAACCTACGGTCCGTTAGTTTAATGAAAGAAAATAAATACTAGTTGTTAGTATTAAATGTGTTGTCAAATTATATAATATATGTATATGTGTATGTATTTGGGAAACAGATCAGAGGAGCAGGGGGCAAAGAGGAGGACTATTTTGCAAATTTAACAAAATTATGGATTTACCTGAAAAATTGCGCGAAAAAATACCTGAAATTTTTCCAAAAATTTGTTCAATCAGAAAACCTTTTTAATATGCAAGATTAAGTAAAAAAAGAAAAAGAACGTAAGATGCAGTAACAAATATACATGATGCAGTAAACATGTAATAATATTTTTTTTTTAATCCAAGAATAAAACTAAGTAAATAAGATGCAGTAAAATAAGTATAAGTGGTTTTTAATTCCAAAACATAAAATGTGAAAAAAAACATAAGGTGACTTATCTGTCAACTTTTCCACTATCACCCCAAAAAAACCAAACTCTGCCTTACATAAAGTTGCCAGAGTACGATTAACCTCTGGATTTGAAATCAAGATGCAATAAAAAGGTAGTAGTAATTTTTCGATTTCAAAAATAAAATCAAAGCGGTCGGAAAAGCATAAAAAATGCTAAAAAATTATAAGATGCGGTAAACAAAGTACTAGCACCAATATACAATAATTGCATTTAAGATGCAGTAATGTAGGATGTAGTAATGTAGGATGCAGTAATGTAAGATACATGATGTAGTTGATTTTTATTCAGATCTAAAAAGTAGATCTAGATCTGAAAAGTAGACCTACTTTTCAAATCTACTATTTAGATCTAGATCCACGAATTTCTAGATCTATTTCCTCTTAGATCTAAGTGTTTTTACAAAGTGATGGTGTTGTCAAGATGATGACGTAAGTGGTGGTGGCGGTGGAACGGCGGGAGAAGATGGAGAAACGACCACGGTTGGTTACGTCCGGTGGAGGCCGGTTCACCAACGATGGTTGTTCGCATTTTAACTCTCCGGCCACAAAAACCGCCGTCATTTTCTCCGCCTATTTTCTTGGGTCACGACGACAGTGACAGTGGTGGTGGCGGTGGAGTTGCGGTGGCGATAGCGCAACGACGGTGGTGGCGGTGGTGAATAGTGAAGGAGGTGGTGGTGGTGGTTTATTAGTGTGTGAGTGTTTGTGTGTGTTTTTTGAAGAGAGAGAGAGAGATTGAGAGAGTTTTAGAGAGTATGTGTATGTGTGTGTGAAGAGAAAGAAGGGGAGGGTGACCAAAAATCTGACCCTTGTCTTATTTAATATAAATTTCAATCTAGTCCCTCCGTCCAAAAAGAATTGGAAAATAAACCCTATGACATGGCATGATCTGGACCAGTGATGAATGAATGGATGGTCTGGATTTTTTTTGCCCTCCTTGCCCTCTCTAAGGGCCATGCCCCTTTGATCTCAAATCATGTATTTGGTGTTAAATACAAATAATATAAGTTGGATTGAAAATATAAATGAGAAGTAACTAGGAGGGGTTAGAATATTAACCGAGCAAACTAGAGGGACTAAAAGAAAAAAATGAAAAAAATGTCACTCGAGGATACTTGGGGGAAGTATGAAAATTGGCTAATAAACTCTTCCACCTCCAACTATTTCTAGAAAAATTGAAAGTGAGCGAGCGATTGTGTGTGTGTTTGGAACGGTTTAGAGAGGGAGAAAAGAGGATGACAACTTAGATAAATTCTTGCCCAAATTGAGACTTCTAATCCTTCATTCATCATCATAAGGTAAGAGTAACATCCTCTAATACCTTAATTTTGTTGTTCTTGGAGTTTTGAGTATGAACCCTAAGTTAGGGTTTTGGGAAAAAAAGGTGATTGGGTGTAAGGTTATTAAATACTTGTTGTTGATTTAAAATGAGTTATTTTGATGATTGTAATATAAAGACATGAGTTTTACCAATTTTCATTGTTTGGATGATTTTGTAAAAGTAGAGATTTTGATGAGAAGATGAATGTAGGTTGTTGTTCTAAAAGATGAAATTATCATCTAAGTATATGTATTCATGCGATAAGGGTGTTATTTGGTAGTTGAAAGAATTTTAGTGTTCCTTGGATTCTAATTAGAGAGATGAAAATGAGCTATTATTGAGTTACTTGAATTGTATGGGACATTGCATATATATTGACATGTATAGCCCTCTAAAGAGTTGGAAGTGTTGACACAAAACCTAACTAACCAAATTTGCAAGATAAGTAAAGGGGATGGTGAAATAAGATAACACTTGAATTACATGAGTAGTCAAGCGTGTGTCATATGGATGTGGATAATAGGTGGTGTCATTGAGATACAAAAGGGTGTTCAATGTGCACATCTTAAATGGTGAAATTCAAGGGTGACAATTGAGACTTTGAGAAACTTCAATTGTTATGCTTTGACACCATGAGATGGGAGTCTATGAGTAAAAAATTAGTTGAGATTAATGATCCTTAATAATCATTGTTAATGTTGTTATTTTATTGTCGTTAATTGCATTCTCATTACTTACTAAGCAAGTTGGCTTACCCTACATTATTGTTGTTGACTTTGTGTAGGTGTTAAAGGTGAGGCAAAGGGTGATATGGGCAAAAAGCCCATGGGAAGCTAATGGTGGACTTACTACTCTCAAGTAGTAAGTTATCCATTTTATAATCATGCTCTAGATATGATGGAAGCCCATGCTTGATCTTTTGAGTTTGATCAATTTTAAAGACGAACTTGATATTTGGTGGTTAATGTATGAATGTATTAATGAATTAAACTAGTTGGAGTGAAATGGTTGTTTATGTATTGGTCAAGTTAAATTGTGATGTCGCTCATTTGAATATGGTAGTATGAATGTTTTATTAAAATGTGCTTTTGGGGTATTTGGTAGTTGGGTCCTGTTTGTATCTTGTTAAAGAGAAATGTTATGAATCTGGCGTAAAATCTTTATGTAAATGGATGGAAATTTTGGTCAAAAGTAATAAAGTTGATTGTAAATCGTTTGATGTTTTTGTTGGGCAAAATTTGGAGAAATTTGGTAAGGAGATGATTGTTATAATTGTGGTGAGTTGGCTGTAAAAAGTTTGAGTTTTGGTATGTTAAAATATGTTGTATGTGTGAGTCAAAAAGTTGAGTTGCTGTTTCTTCAGGACTACCCGACAGGTACACTGAGTATCCGGTGGGTACTGGTCTTACCCGAGAGATGTACCCGATGGGTACTACCCCTGAAACGGGTAGCTTCTTTATAAATGTTCATAGAAAGTTTAACCGTGTAGGCTAACTGGCAGGTACGTGTCAATTTTTAGAAATATTTTATTTTGAGTTCAATTCATGTGTGTAATTGTCCTACTAAGTTTGTATCTTTACATTTGAGTTATGGGGCTTTATTGATGGTGTTTTTAAATCGAGAAATATTTAATGAGACATAAAAAAAGTTGGGGCATTTCAACGAGATATAATCAACTTGACACCTGTACTTCCATCAACACTTTAACCAAAATACATAACATTATTTTGATCCAAATTACCACAAGATTTATTAAAAGTTGAACACAACCATATTTCACTTCAATATCACTTTTATTCAAATACGAAATTAACATACATCTTTTAAATAAAGTTCCAAACTCAAAATCACATCATTTTAGCAACATATACACCCAAAGTTGATTTTACCCAAAATATACACAAATTCAAAATAACCAACCTTTACATAAATTTATGTATAACAACGTTCAAGTTATTTAGCACCACGACATCTTATTCACCAAAAAGTGTACAATCATTTTCGACTCAAAAGCAACTTGATTCACAATGACAACAATCACACTTTAAGTTTGATCACCCAAATGGGTCATTTTTACCACATAATAATAAACACTACTTCAAACGACAACAATCACAATTTAACCATATCTAACCACCTACACGCGACACGTGTGCAAATGACCATGTATTCCGCGTCGATTTGTGACACTCCTCCAATTATGGTATAATCCCGTACTTAAACACATGCATTTCTTAAGTTAATTCCCTGCTAAAAAGAAAACTAAACTGTTCTGTGAAATAAGTCTAGCAAAGCCCAGCAATATAATACGTAAAGTATTACTATTTAAGTAATTATTTATAATTACGCGCGAAATTATCAGAATGAGTACAACAAACAATTTAAAAATCGTTGGTGATAAAGTTTTGAGACAACGCGAAAACTATTTTTAAATAGTTATTATTTAGAAGTATTTTCGTAAACAACGAAAATAAAGACAAAACGAAAACATTTATACTTTTATAAAAAGTACCGTACGCGACCCAAAAATAATACAAAATGTACCCAACAACTGAAAATAATAAAATTATAATTTTTTAATTATTATAAAGTATTCGGGAAAAATACTACCAATTAAAATTTAAAATATTAAATTTACATTGGACGTAATTGTACCCGTACCCGAAATTTACGGGTTAAATATCTACACTAAATATCAAGCAGACAAACTGGTTGATCGACCATGCCCCTGAGTCGTGTATATCTTCCCCATTCCTCCTGATCAAAACACAATCCACCACCCTCACCTACAATAATTCATCACCATCTTTTTCTTCCTCTGTTTTCTTCTGCACGACACAAACCCAACACCAGATCATCATCACCTTCATCATTTTGAAGCAGGAAGAAGAAGAGAAGGAAGCTAGCATCATCTTCATCATCTTCATTCCTCCATTTCTTTATCACAAACCCTTGTAAGGATCACTATATAATCTCTAAGCTTTCATATCTAGGTTTATATACATGCTGTTATACATTTTCATGAAAATTATAAGCTGAAACATAACCAACAAGTAAGAACATAAAACTTTGTAAATAGTTATAGTTTGCACAGAAAAATGCAGTAAATTTGAAAAATCGTATAAAATCGTAGGAGTAAAATAAATGCATGAAACCTATGCCAAAATCTTCGTATGTTTGTTAACTACAACTTTCATGTTGAACACATCTCCTGAAAATACACAGAAATTGAGATATGGGTCGATTTGCACACTGAGGTCATGAAGAACACGTATTTGTACACTTTTTGATTCACGAATTTATTCGACAAGTTATAGACCTCTAAAAATCATGTAAAAATTACTGGAAGTAGATGACATATGTAGGAATGTTGTGTAAAAATTTCGGAATTGTTCGATAAGTTTTGACCCCCGAGAACGAGCTCGAAAGAAGTCGAAAAATCTGGAAAATGGGTTTCGGGGACTGTTTTGGGTGTATTAACAATACTTTTGACCAACTATAAAACTCAATGATAATTTTCCCAACTCTGTAAACATATTTAAGACCTCCCAAAAAATTTCGGGTCAAACCGAACACGTTTGACTAAGTCAACCGAAAATAAGCCTCGGTACGAAAAACGTGAAACGAAATGTAAGACTTTAGATTTTGCCTCAAAACGAATAATTTAAATATTTTACGATAAGACTCGAACAAAAATAATGGCAATATGTGAGAAACCAAAAACGACAAACTTTTCATATATATATATACCTACACATACGCGCGACTACAAAAATTGAATATTTAGTTATATTCACGAGTAGAGATTTTCATGACAAACGATACTTATATATTTATACGTTAACAACGTATCGAAATCATATATATATATATATATATATATATATATATATATATATATATATATATATATATATGTGTGTGTGTACGACACTTGTGATTATATATCTTTATATACAAATAGAACTCACATTTTACAAACGTAAAATGTATAATATACGACAAGTATATTTGTATGCATACATATATATATAACAATTATATATATGTACAAAAGAAACGAAACGATAATATACACAACTATATACATGTATACATATATACGTAACAAGCAAGACGATTTGAGAAATATTAATTATTTTTCAACAAATAATCACAAACGACTTGTTCAATTTAAGAAATCAACAATTTCTTCAAAAACAATCAAACCATTAACATAATTTGACAAACAATCAAAATACTTATGTTAATACATATTATGTGTATAGGTTGACATACCTTGGGCGACGCTACTCTCATCCACTAACTATCACATCACTACACCTACAGTGAGTTCACAGCCCCTCTTTTACTACTTTTACTGCTTCTAAACTTGGGGTGAAAAACATAGCAAATGCTTTTGCTACGATTATATAAATGTTTTCATGCTTTATACACTGTTTATTATGAAGTGTTTTTCATAACTATTTTGGGAACATGACAATGAATCTTGGTACGGACCTAGGTTTACGAGAGGTAGTTGTAGTGCACAGAAGTCCCAGTGCTTGCAACCTATAACCATTAGCTAGGTGACTCTATCCACTAAATGTACGGATAGTACTATCGAGATGACAGCCCTCCCACTATTATAACTTGTTGGTCGCGCCAACCCCAGCGAAGACGGTCGTAACGAGGAGCGTATATTTAAACTATTACAAGGGCAAAAACGAAATACAATTCGTGGATTGGTTATAGCACTAGGAGTCGTTACCTTACTCATTAGGCCTAGCTAGCCTTTGGGTGATCACCGTCTATGTTTATCCCAACAAGTTATAACTATTATTTTGGAAATATGGCTTTCCAATGATACTGATTTACATAGGAAATGTTTTTTTTTCCATTATTGGACTAACCTGTGTTTCCTACGATTTATATAGGAATGTTTTCCTACGATGTTGATAACGATTTGTTAGATTACACTAGATGTTTTCTAACACATACTTACTGGAATGTTTTTTCAACTATTACTTTTGGATTGCGATCCAACATAATCATGATTTGATTACTATTTGACTGGAGGTCAACGATTTAAAAACGAACTGGGTATAACAAACCAACTTATAAACCTGTGAATTCACTCAACATTTTGTTGATATTTACTCACTATGTTTTTCAGGGAATTAGCAGAGTAGGTAAGATCTGCATGCATCGAGGATGAACTACACACGCAACATTAGGATGCCACTTCTGTTGGGACAAACGGGATTTCAATTGTATAACTACAACTACTGTAGTCATACTTCTGAAATCCACTTTTAAACTATGTATTATTGTTTTTTAAACCATACTGTTATCGTTACAACTTTTCTAAGTTGTACCCTTTTGTAATAACAATTATTCTGGCATCTTAATATACCATGTTTGGCGATAGCCATATGCTCTGATATGTATGTATGTTCATTGATTACGTCAGCACCCCCGCTTAACACTAATGCTTCCGCTAAACGAAATTACCGATTTTGGGGGTGTGACACGATTGGTATGGTTAATTTGAGTTTGCCCCAAAGTTTTTCACTTCGCGTTTTCTGGGGCTGTCTGTGTTCATCATTGCGACACTACCTGCGACGCTAGTTTAAGTGTCGCAGCTAGTGTTAATTTCAAAACACACAAGGGTCATCTTGCGACACTTCCTGCGACACTACTTTAAGTGTCGCAGTTGTCGTTCAACTCAAATTATCCAAGGATTAGTCTGCGACACTATTCAAGTGTCGCAGTTACTGGTTTTGGTTTAAAGGATCTGCGACACTAACATAAGTGTCGAAGTGGTTAATCAATATGTCTGCGACACTACCTAAAGTGTCGCACCATTTAATTACCATACTTTATCCAAGTATTTTTAGGCGACACTAAACTAGTGCCGCATAGAGATATTGCGACACTAGGATAGTGTCGCATATCAACCCTTGGAAATTTTCAGACATCAGGTAAACTTGTAAACTTAACAACTTCTCGTACAATCTTGTTCTTTGTTTATTTTAGCTTTCAGATGGCCAAATTAGAGTTAATGTCAAGCTGGTGGAGCCCAGGCATAATATTACGACGTTTTTGGACGATACTCACGAGAAATCCTTGCCGTTTCGACTCATGATACAACTTTTTAGACGCTCTCGTATATTTCACGCTTTGACAACCACCGATCCAATATATATGAATCAAATAAGGCCGTTCTGGACCAATGCAGTGCTCAACACCGAACTCAATCATCTGCGTATAATGAAAAACGTTTTGGGGCATGCGCTGGTCATTACCGAGGACTCTATTCGCCATGTCCTTCAATTCAATGACTCTCACGAAATGCCCACCCAAGTTGCGAATGACTTCGTTGCCGGTGCATTCATACGCATGAGATATCCAAGGGTTCCGTCGGATCAGTACCGTAAGCAGAATCTGACTAGGGTTTGGAGGTTCTTCATGCACATCATGATAGTGTGCTTATCTGGACGAAAGGCTGGTTTTGATGGTGTCAGTCATCAAACTGCATCAGCTATGCTGGCTTTGATCTTCAATAAACCCTTCAACTTTTCCGGTTATATATCTTCAGCGGGATGGTCGAAAACATTCAAGGAGAGCAGAGATGGTTTATGTACCCTCGCTTCGCTCAACTACTGATACATGCTCAAGCTCCGGGTTTACCTGCTAACGCTGAGTCACTATTACGCCAAACCCCAATGAGATTGCAAATATTCAGGGATTGTGAGAACTACGGTCGTTGGGCTCCTATTCCTGAGGATGTTCCTCTATTCGGGCACATAGTCAATGAGAACTATGTTGCGCCGCCAGATGACGGAATCAATGATATCGAAGACGAGGATGCACGAACTGAAGAGAATGAAGAGGATTTACAGGCTGATCAGCCTAATCAATCGAATGATAACGATGATGCAGAGACTGTAATGGCTAGTTCCTCCGAATCGACTGATGAGATTTGTGAGGATCTGAATGAAACACCTACTGATTCCGACGGGGAGATTCCTAACAATCGTATAATCGAGCGTCTTCGCATTCATGATTCTAGAAAATATGAAAGAATACAGCGTCGGATACGACTTGGGAAAGCTAGGGCTTCTACTCTTGGCAAGCGCCCTATTACTGCTGAAGATCCCGAGTATATTCCGGAGGAGCCGCCTGTTCGTCGTCAACGTTCTCTTATTCAACAGGTTTCAGATCAGGCTCCTCCTTCATCCTCCAATGCACAAGCATCCTCTGCTCAAACTTCAACTGGTCCATCCGAATCTAACGCAAAGGTGCTTGCTCAAGTGCTCTCCACCATCACCAAGCTTCAGGCCTCTTTTGATCGTCAATCTGCATTGCTGCTCTCTCAACAACACCAAATATCCTCGCAAGCAGAGATGATCACCGCTCAAGCTGAAAGAATAGAAACTTTAGAGCGTGAGGTAGCTGAATTAAAGACAAGGCCTGCGGTTCAGGGGGAATTTCTGGTAATGATGACGATAATAATAATGACGATGATGCTGACAATGATCAAGGTCATCAACCAGGAGATAATTCTAATAATGATAATAATGATGACCTTCCCCAGCAAGAATGACAACCAGAATGATGAACCGGCAGACTTGTCAAGGGCAATGGTTGTTTATGAACCTCCCGTCGAAGCAGATCAAGCACTCAATGTAGAAGATGTGTCAAGTCTGCAGAATTTGATCTATTTAGGCATAGCTGGTGAAAATGAGGAAGGATTTGAGTCGGATGAGATGATCGAGGGCATGGTATTTGAAGAAGAAGGAAATGAAGAAGATAATGAGGATGTAGAGGTTGAGGAGGAGACTATGAACGATGAAGATGAGTTGGTAGATGAAGTAGAAAGGCAAGTGGATGATAGTGAATATGTTATATGTTCAGAAAGCGAGACAGAGTCAGAGACACCTGAAACGTCAAACCAAAGAGCTGACAAGTCAAAATGGTTCATACCTTTAAGAGCATCTCCCAAGAGTGCCAAATTTTATAAGGTGGTGGATAATTGCAAAGGCCCGATCATTAGCTGGAAGTTCGATGCTGACAATGAACTGATCGTGGTAAAGAGAATGGATGGGATTCAGTACTTCAAGCCGAAATTTAAAGATATTTGTACGCTACCAAAGTGTGAAATCAACAGGTTGGCTCAGCTTGACTTAATAAATCATTTAAATGCTGACAAGGCAAAATTTATAGAGTGACGATTAGAAAGGAGGTGCGTAATGGAATATATAACTTGCTGAAGCCGACTCTAGGAAAAAGGTACATTTACAAGAAGAGGATCAACAGATTGACTAATCGACCACATGTGAAATTAGTTTATCCTCCAGCCAGGACGTTGAAGAAGATTCCAATAGAAAAACTGCCAATGAACTTTCTCGGTAAATTTAAATACTGGTACTACAATCCTGCAACTGGAGAGGCGGTGATTGAAGTTAAGTCTCAGGAGGAGTCAGATAGTGATAAAATTTGGGAAATGGTGGAAACTGAGAAGACTTATGTCTACGATCCTATCAGCTTAATAAATCTTTCAAGACAAGACTTGTTGACTCTTCATGCAAATAAGATACTATTTGACATTGAGAACAAGTCAGAGGCAGAAAAGTTTCCGAAAGTTGTTCATATCTGCACTGAGAAAGGAATACATACCGGTGGTAACTTCCCAGCGAATTGGAGCTGAACATACCTACATTTAAAGACCAAGCTGATAACAAGGAGGAGTTTGTTGGTGCATATATGTGTGTCAGTCAGTTGGTCAGAGTCTGTACGTATTAATTTGTAAAGAATTAGTTTTGTAATGAAAAGTGAATCTTTGATATAGAAGTGTAAAGTTGCGACACTTGCTTAGTGTCGCAATTGCGACACTAGCCTAGTGTCGCAAGGGTCGGCCAGGGCCGGCTAGGGCAAGTGTCGCAGGGTTCTAAATAGTTGTGTATAAATAGAGGTTTAGGGTTTCAGTTTGAAAGAGACGAAACCCTGCGAGTTTAGAGCGATTTGTGAGTGATCTTCTGTAAATCTTACATGTTTTAATCAATAGAAATCAGAAGCTTTTGATATAGAGAATTTGTGTGCTTTGTTTAATATGTTCAATACTTAATCGTTTGGATTCCGCACTTACGATTGAGATACGATCTGATAGATCCTGACCTAAAGGACCTACACAACCACAATTTACATTTGACTTCCATTCACATGTTTATACCTACGTTGACCAAAAGTAGCTTTGACTCATTTTAAAATATCAATAACAATCAATTTTATATTCAACCAGAAGGGACTTCCACGTATCGAGCATGATTTCAAAAAGGGATTACTTACTACTAAATGAGTAGCAAGTCCACCATTAGCCGTCTTTGGATTTCTTGTCCAAATTAATCCCCGACCCACTTAGTTCACCTACACAATCAACAACGTAATGGGATAAGCAATTTGCTTAGTATGTAATTGTCATTAAACAACAAATTAAGGATCCTTAATCTCATCTCATTTTGACTCAAAGAGTTCAACTTCATGGAGTCAAGGCATAACTGCTGAGGTTTCTCAAGTCTCAATTGTCACCCTTAAATTTCACCATTAAGGGGTGCGCATTGAACACACTCTTGTATCTTAATAACACCACCATGTTTATCCACCTCAAGATGACACACACTTGACTACTCATGTAATCCAAGTGTTGTCACCTTATTTCACCCTCCCCCGTTACTTACTTTAACTTTGCATAAAGTTTTTCTTGCACTTGTAGTTCATGATCACCTATCATACATAATCATATATATATACAAGTTACTTACACATTTGCGTAATTACAACTCATCCATATTTTCTCTACTTTATTTATTTTTAACTAACTTTGTAGGTTCGTTTGTCTTGGACCTAACCGGATCAACACAAACAATCGAGAAGCGGAATTCAAACGATTGTATAAAGTACGTAAAACACAAACGAATCAAACACAAATCGAATGTATATTGATATAATAACCAATTAGCTTGATACACTGAAATGCCTTACAATATACTCTCTGGAACCCTGGATTCGTCAACCCCACAAATGAGGCCGAAATGCTCTATTTATAGGGAAACCGAAACTGACCTGCGACACAAGCTCTGTGTCGCACAACCAGTTCATGCGACACAAGCCTTGTGTCGCATAAGCGACACAGGCTCTGTGTCGCCTAAACAGAACTTGTAATATACTAATAATAAACAAAACGTCGTAATTACTTAACAAACTATTACAAGCTAAGACCAACTGACAGACATACAAATATGCACCAACAAACTCCCCCGTGTCTTCAGCTTGGTCTTCAAAAATCTTCACTCAAACCCAGCCTGCTGGGAATGTGCCACCGGCATGTATTCCCATTTTCAAACAAATCTCAACAATCTTTTGAAACTTCAGAGCCTCTTCTTGATCAATAACATAATGCTGAATCTTGTTGGCATGAAGGACTCTTAAGTCATATTTCGTTAAATTTATGAGGCTTATAGGATCAAAAACACGAACAATTGAACCTCTTAATTGTTGAGAATAGATCCACTCTCCCCGACCCTGTTCCTGGTCTCTCTCAGTTAGATATTCAATCACGGCTTCACCAGTCTTCGGGTCGTACCACCAATATTTAAATTTCTTTAACAAATTTAGTGGTAGTTTCTCAAGTGGAACCGATTTCAGACTTGCAGCTGGCGGATATTTATACTTCACAATAGACTCTTGAGTTCTTGGATCTAACTTCTTCTTGAAACGATAGCGAACTCCCAGCTCAGGTCTTATCCATACATAGTGTCTGCTGTAGATCTCTTTTCTAAGAACCTTTTGAATAAAAGCGCCTCGACAATCATTTGAATTATTTACCAATTCTAATTGCGCAAGACGATTAAGTTCAACCTTCGGCAAAGTGCTGATGCAATTGAATCTCGGCCGAAAGTATTGAACGCCATCCTTTCTTTTAATTTTAGAACTTTTAGGTACACCTTTCCCAGACCGCTTTTTAGCAAGCAACGGACAATCATTTATTAAATGACCTTGTTTCTTGCAGTAGAAACAAGATCTTTTCTCAACAAGTTGTTGAAATTTTGGAACAAACCTATGAGGATGGTTGAAAGAAATATCAAAGGCACAAGCACACTTATGTGAGCATGTTGTATTTGACACTTGTTTAGAGAAAACAGTGGATTTAGAAGAAGTTTGATGTTTTTTAATATTTTCTTTGATTTTCAAAATCTTCTTTTCAGGCTCAGCCTTAGCTTTGCCTTTTCCACTTAAAGCCATGACTGAAGATTCATTAGTTATAATTACATTGTTTGGCTTTACATTTTTCTTTTCAACCTTTGAGTACTCCTCTTCGGTTATATCCTCAATTTTAACAATCTCCTTTAAAATAACAGGAGAATCACTCGAAGCCTTGTTTACAACAGGCTCACAAACATCAGAAGGCTTAACTGACTCAGCCTTGACACACACTGTAACTGATTCAACAGATTTAACCTCTTGAGCCTTAACAATCACAGGCTCACTAGGTTTTGCCTTAACAGGTTCAGGCTCACTAGTGCAGGGTTGATCGTCAGTTATTTTAACTTTTTCAGCCTGAATTTTCATAGGCTTACTTATTTTGACAGGAGCAAATTTCACAGGATTGATTGCCTTCTTTGAAAAATTAGGCATAAATTCAGTGATGTCATCCTTAACAGGCATGAGAAAATAATTTTTAGGAGGCGGAACTTGATGAAAACCAAGTCCAGCCTTGCTTTTCGTATCACTTCTTTGTGCCTGAAGGATCTCATCAAAGACTAAAGAGGAAGTTGAAAAGTTAGATAATTTTCTGTTCAACTCAAGAACTTCAGCCTGAGAATCAGCAAGTTGTTTCTTTACGAAGGAAATCATATTAACATAACTTCCTATTTCATCTTGCTGTTCAAAATTTTTGACTTTCAGCTCTTTCTTTTCTTCAAAAATAGCTTTTAGCTTTTTATCACAAACCTTATCATTATCTTTTAACATATTATTTGAAGCAGTTAATTGTTCTATGTTAGCGATAAGACGTTCATTTTCCTCTCTTAACCTGTTCACTTGTCCTGTTAATTGAATGCATGAAATACAAGACAAAGGTTCATTATCAACCTCATGAATGTTGGCCATGAAAGCTTTGTTCTGTTGGTCATCATCAGCTTGTTCTGACCAGTCAAATGCTTCATCTGACAACATTAAGGCGGCCGATACCATTGCCTTTTCTTCAGCTTTAGCCTTCTCTGTAGGGTTGTTCTGAGAAGGCCCTTTGAAACCAGAGGAGGGCTGTCGTGTTTCACATTCACGAGCAAAGTGTCCATAGTTGTGACACTTATAGCATTTAACCTTGCTCTTGTTGAATCCCAGACCCTTATCATTCGGGTCCTCTAGCGATCTCTTTCCTGTTTTCTTAAAGTAGGTCTTGGCTCTACGAGTAAGCATGGCCAAGTTCCACCTTAAGTCCATTCGTTCCAGTTCGTCATCATCTATTTGACGAAAATCTTCCTCTGTCAAGTCCATGGAACCAGCTTTCTTGCAGAGAAAGTCATCATAGGCGGATAGCAACGCCGAAAAAAGTGCAGCATGATCTTGTGTAGCTACAGGAATAGGCCCTTGATGACTTGGTGGTTGAAAGTAAGACCCACCGGAAGAAACACTTGGTTGATGACTAGAAGAGCCACCAGTTCCACCAGCCAAGAATGCTGAACCAGATGTTCCAGTTGATGAAACATCCACTCCGTAGATCTTAGGATTTTGGACATTTGCAGTAGATTTTGTTTCCTTCCGTTGCATGTCCAAAAGATCAGCTTCTAGCTGACCAATAAGATCATCGAGAGACATATTCAAAATGTCTGGATCCTTTTCCATCATTAAAACTCTTGTATCCCATTTATCAGGTAGAGATTCAAGAAGTTTTTTATTTATTTCGGTTTTGTCCAGAGTTATTCCCCCTTCTATCAACTCACTAACCAACTGTGAGTATCTAGAAAACAAGTCAGAAAGAGACTCATTTGGAAGAATATCGAATACGTCATACTGCTTCTTGACTAAACGCAACTTATTCTGTTTATATTGTTCACTACCGCCACATCTTTTCTCAAATGCCTTCCATAAATCATACGCAATTTCCAGATGTCGAAATTGCTTGAGGATTGACGGTGGTAATGCCATGGTAATTGCAGAATGAGCCTTTTTATCATTTTCAAAGGCTTTGCGTTCCTCAGGAGTCATTGATTTAATTGGTTTTAATGGTGCAGAACCAGTATACACTCCCGGACTGACAGGACGTTCGTATCTTTCAGTCAAAGCAACCCACATTTCGGGATCATTAAAAGAAACAAACGCTTCAAAGCGTTGACGCCAATACGCGTAATCCATCCCTACAGTATACATAGGTGGTTTATTCGTACTTCCAACTTCAGAGTTCTGCTTGAGTAGATCTCCAACTCGTTGTAATGAGGAAGATGCCATTTTGATAACCTGCAAAACAAACCACACAAAGAACAAACACAACTGTTATGCGACACAAGGGTTGTGTCGCTTAGTCAACTGGCGACACAAAGGATATGTCGCAAAAAGATTAGTAACAATTAAACAGGCGACACAAGGTTTGTGTCGCAAACTTTTATGTCGCAATATTAACTTGTGTCGCAGTCTTTGTGTCGTAACTTTCAAACTTGTGTCGCTTGCTGGTGTCGCTTAAAACTTACACGCGACAGAAGATTGTGTCGCAGAAACCCTAAAAGCGACAGAGGTTTTGTGTCGCAGAAACCCTAAATGCGACAGAGCCTGTGTCGCTGCTTGTGTCGCTATGTCGAGGAGAGCTGCGGCAGAAAACCCTAAAATTCGCAAACTTCCGTAACCCTAACGAAAAACCACGAACAATGTACGAATGTAATCACCAAAAACTTCCAGAAACGTTAGAATATCGATCCTTAACCCGAAATGCAAAGATTTAATTCCAAAAACTAGTCGTTTTTAACCGAAAACACGTACTAACACGATCCGATAACACCAAATCCGTAGATTATGGCTCTGATACCACTTGTAGGTTCCTTTGTCTTGGACCTAACCGGATCAACACAAACAATCGAGAGGCGGAATTCAAACGATTGTATAAAGTACGTAAAACACAAACGAATCAAACACAAATCGAATGTATATTGATATAATAACCAATTAGCTTGATACACTGAAATGCCTTACAATATACTCTCTGGAACCCTGGATTCGTCAACCCCACAAATGAGGCCGAAATGCTCTATTTATAGGGAAACCGAAACTGACCTGCGACACAAGCTCTGTGTCGCACAGCCAGTTCATGCGACACAAGCCTTGTGTCGCATAAGCGACACAGGCTCTGTGTCGCCTAAACAGAACTTGTAATATACTAATAATAAACAAAATGTCGTAATTACTTAACAAACTATTACAAGCTAAGACCAACTGACAAACATACAAATATGCACCAACAAACTTCTTTTACATCATTAGTGTATTTATATTACACAAATTCTTCATTTTAAATCTAACTCTCTTTCTTTCTTTCAAGATAATTATTCTCAAATTCTGAACAGCCTGTAGCATTTTTACTATTTGACCCAATTAATCTCAGATTCAGTTCTTGAGACAATTTTACTGGAAAGCATACTCATATATCCTTCCAACGACTTCAATCACGCTAAAATACGAGTTACGGTTAATTTGTTATGATTTGCAGAAAACAACCCATTTTCTGCACAAGATGCAACAACCATAACAGGTTTTCACTAAAACCATGTCAAATCAACTCAAATATATTTACAACACATTTATTAACAAGCCTTTGCTTAGTTAACCCATTAGGGTCTGATTTAATCAAGATCAAAACTCAATTAACACCACTTTTAGCTCAAGACTTAGATGTCATGATTCATAACCCCAAAATCTCTAACTATTAAATCTCATCTTTCTCATTCAAAGTTCACATACGATTAGGCATTTGTTTTGCTCATGTTCAATTCACATAAATCATCATCATCGGATCTTTGTTTTCACCGAAACACCAAATACCCAAGAATATGTGATTTCATCTCTTGTATAATATAATCATCAAATAAGTTTCTTTACACTCAATATCAATATTAGAACATCCCTACATCCATTAATCCCCTTTTTCACCAAAAACCCAAATTTAGGGTTTATGCTCAAAATCTCATAACAATCAAATCAAAAAGATTAAGGAGATATATATTCTTACCTTTAGGATGAAGAATTCGAAGATTATTGACTCAATCTAGCAAGCCTTAACTTCAATTTCGGTTTTTCCTTCCTTCTTTCTTTCTTTCTTTCTTCCCCTTGCTCTCTAATCTGTCCAACACACTCACACACACTATGTGTTTTATTTCCAGAAAATAAGGAAGCAGGGAGTGCTTTAATTAACTTTCTTTCTTAACCTTTAAGTATTCTCATTTGGCATGTTCAGTTCCTCTAGTATTAACATTTATACTCTAACCCCCTAACTCATTACTTGTATATAATTCCAACACAACTCATTATATTGTGTATTTAATCATCAAATACATATATAATTATAATAATTAAATAACACTTCTGATATAAAATATAACTATAAATTACAAAATAACGAAACAGATGTATAAGTTACACATTTATGATAAAAGAAAATTAAACAAATAAATAAACATTTTAGGGGAGGGTTATTGTATAATCGTTCTTTATGGTAGGAATGGTAGAAACGATCTTTTTAACTTTTAATTTCAACATATGTATACTTTTTGCAAAAAAAAAAATAACACTAAAATTATTAGAATTTATTCTCTTTAATATGAGATTGAGTTTTTTAAAAAGTAAATATATATAAGTTGTGTATCACAACGTTTATATGTGATATTGTCATATACACTAAATTTTTTATAATGTGTATCACATATTTTTTTTAAAAGAATATTTCGTATTAAAAAGCATAAATATCTAATAATTTTGATATAATTTTACTATCGAAAAAAATTAGTTAATGTTAAAAAGAAATTTTAAAATGTTCATTCTTACCCTTATAACCATAACAATAACAAAGGTATTTATTAATCAATTGAATCATCGCTTATTTCTTTCCATCAATGAATGATGATTGATGACGTCACTTATTCCCACCAATTTCTTTCCATAAAAAAAAACGGTTAATAACTAACCAACAGATTCTTCACTCACACACTTCTGTATACGCATAGCCTATACATACGTATTCATGTATAAATATATAAATCCTAACACCCTTCACAATTAACATCAAAACAGATTTCATACCATTTCATACACCGATCAAAAGCTAGGGTTTCTAACATTCATCCACACAATCTCTTCAACTTCAATTCATTTCATTATGGCAATTGCAATGCAAACTGTTGTTCCGATTCCGGCACCTCCGGCGCCACCTTTGCTACTACCGGCGACTCTCTACGTCGGTGATCTTCATTCCGATACTACTGAAAACGATCTATATACTCTGTTCTCCGAGATCGGACCACTACATTCTGTTCGTATTTGTCGAGATCGTGTTTCGTATAAATCACTTTGTTACGGATACGTCAATTTCAATCTCACTTCTCACGGTACTCATAAATTGTTGAATTTCTTGATTAATTTTGTAGTTCGATTGAGTAATTAAATTAGATTATTTAGTTAATTGTTTGATTGAATTGATTTTATCTGTGAAATTTGTCATAAATTATAGTTCGATTGAGTAATTGAATTACATTCTTTAGTTATTCGTTTGATTGAATTGATACTATTTGTGAAATTTGTGATTTAATTGAACTATTTATATATGTTTTGTTTGATTGAAGAACTGAATTGCAATTTTTTGCTCTCTGTTTAATTGAATTGGGTTCTTTTGTATGATTTTTGCTTTAATTGAATTATTTACACTGTTAGGTTTGATTTTGATCGAAATACTGAATTGCATTCTTTTGTTTTTTGTCTGATTGAAGTGATTCAAGTTGTGTAATTTTTTATTTCATTGAATTATATAATTGTGTCAAATTATTTATCTGTTTCATTGAACTTATTCTATTCATGGAATTTATGATTTAGTTGAATTATTTAAATTCTTTAGGTCTGGTTGAATTACTGAATTGTAATGTTTAGTTTTTTGTTTGATGTTTGATTGAATTGACTTTCTTTGTGGAGTTTTTGATTTATTAATTCGATATGACTGAAATTTTTTGAACAGCGGCTGTAGCGTTATCGAAGTTGAATCATACTGAAATGAGGGGGAAACCGATGCGGATAATGTGGTGTCAACGTGATCCGTTTACAAGAAGAACTGGACTAGCAAATTTGTTTGTGAAGAACATTGATTCATTGGTTACTGATGGTAAATTGGAAGAGGCTTTTGAGAAGTTTGGAAGGATTCTTTCTTGTAAAATTGCTAAAGATAATCAGGGCAAGAGTAAGGGTTTTGGATTTGTTCAATTTGATTCAGAGGAATCTGCTAATAATGCTCTTAACGCGTTAGATGGATCTACACTTGGTGAAAAGATTTTGTAAGTGTTATTGTTATTTAAACTCTAGTTCTCTATTTATGCTAATTCTTTGCGTTAATTCATGATTAGGCTTATGAACTTAAGTGATTTTTTGGGATTTTCATATTCTTATTTGTGAAATTTATTAGAACTTTCTTAAATGTGATGAAAAATAGTGAGACAATCATCACTTACAAATATTGGAGTATGTCACTGGATTATGCACATGATATTCTGAATTATGATTTACTGATATTTTAACGACAGAACTAGCAGTCTATCAGTGGTATGGGTTATTTTTCTTAGTAATTTCTGTTCATAACATTCTGATTCATGTTATTGGAGTAACATTTTAAACATGATTTCTTGTGAAGATCTGTGGCCAAGTTTCTCAAGAAAAGTGAAAGGAAGGAACCCGAGTTTACAAATCTGTATGTGAAAAACCTCGATTCTGATTTCACTGAGTATCTCTTGAAAGACAAGTTTTCTGAATATGGTAACGTCACAAGTGCGGTGATCATGAAAGATGCTGATGGGAAATCAAAAGGTTTTGGATTTGTCAACTTTGAGTCACCTGATAGTGCAAAAATGGCCATTGAGGCTCTAAACGGCGCAATAATTGGTAAATAACATCATAACTTTTTTATATTACACAGTGTATTTGTTGTGTATGCGGTTCTGACCATTTAAGTTTGCGCATGGAAACAGGTTTCAAGGAATGGTTTGTTGGGAAGGCTATGAAAAAAGCTGAAAGAGAGGGGTTGAAACTTTCTTTTAGAAAGGACAAAATAAATGCTTTGAATCTTTTTGTGAGGAATCTTGCTGCGTCTGTAGATGAAAAAACTCTTGAGGAAACTTTTGGTGATTTTGGGGATATCGTCTTAACCAAAGTTGTACGCAATAAAAATGGTGCTAGCAAAGGTTTTGGATTCGTGTGTTTCTCCAATCCAGAAGAAGCAAAGAAAGCTTGTGATTCACTTAATGGTGATTAATTTAATTGCATCTTGTAGTTTAATAATGTTTAATTTTTCTTATACCAGTCGATACCTTGATCTTGGTTTTCATTGAATTCATGCAGGAAAACTTTACCATGGAAAGTATATGATTGTTACTGTCGCAATGAGTAGAGAAGAATGTACCCGAAAACTACAAGCTCATATTGCATCACAACAGAATTTTGGTAGCAGTCAGTATCTCCCACTATACTATGGTATGAATTCCTATGGTAAAACTCCTGTCTATGATCCATACCGGCAGCCAAACATCTATAGAAGTATGCAAGTGTTACCCACTTATAAGCCACAGAGTCATCAGGTATGTAAAGCTGTAAAGTGTTAAACCATTTGTGCATGTTTCTTTCATTTACATTATGAAGCATCTGTAGACTAAGAAAAAAACTGTTACGATTTCAGGAAGGTGTTCACTTGAGCTATAACAAGGATCAAAAACCATTTACAGGATTAAATGCTTGTTTCTCAAAGGGGTCATCTGCTAAGGATGCTTATCAGGTATACCTTAAAAACGATCATAATGATTTCTATGAAGTTTAGTTAGTTTCTATGGTAGACTAATGAGTGACTAACTGAATACTGATACTGAATACCATTGTGTGTTTTGACTTTTGACAGAATCTGAGTGCGAAGAGGTCTCGTGTGCTGTGGGAGATGAAAACACCTGAGGTAATGGGATCACGAAAGGCATTTTTGAAGGTGAAAGTTAAGAATGAATTTGGAGCAAATGAAGGCGGGTTTGGTTTACACGGGAATTTGGCTTACTGATTGACAATGGCAGATATGGATAGAAATAAAGAAGTGATGACTGATAGCTGGTAGTAATAGTTTTGTTTCTGTGTAAATATTGTGTAGTCTAACCAACAGTTTTGTGTGTTCTACTGTTTCACGTTTGAAGATTTTGGTGATCTGTGATATGGTGATCTTTCCATATCAATAGTGTTGTAAAGAAATTGCTACTTGATCTGCTTAACGTGTATAGTTTTCATTCAAATCGTACAGAGTAACGCATTGCATAAACTAAACAAGTTATGATGTTGGCTTACTGATTATTGTGCCGTTTTAGAGACTCAAAGGCGTTTATTAACACTATTTTACATGTTACTCAAACAAATCCAAAGGCTCTTGATTTCCATTATTATCGTTCATGATCACGGCACTTGTAACATTACCAAATTCAGGAAAACTTGTCTTTCAATCAAGTTAAATCAAGATCATACAGATTTGTATAATTAGGTCCAGAAATGACAATATGAATAAGAAAGTTCTGTGTGACTGAAGAACATGATGGTAAGGGACTATACTAAAACGTATTAGGTAATAGAAATATAATTTACACCAATTTATACTCGAACCGACCCATTTAGAAAAGCATTTAGATTGCAGTGACCATCAATCCACCTCACTAATTTCTTAAGTACTCAAGCAAGTAATTATTGTGATCATCTCGAATGAAGGAATGAAATATGTTAAGCAGCTTACAATTTACAAACCATTCCCTTTTGGTATTCGGCATTAAGTCCTTTTCCAAGAAGGATGTGTTCCTTGATAGACTCGACCACAAATCCATGCATTAACGTCTCTGAATTCATATAACTCATAACAATCTATCAAATGATGCAGCAAAAACTTCGGGTTGAGAACCACAGACAGCTGCTGCTGTTTGACTGCATTTAGGCTGCCAAATTATTGTCATATACAATGGCTTTCCATAACTATGCCTTTACATACAAATAAAAAGAATAAGCCAAAATCGGGCAAAAGGTTTTAAACTTACCTTTAACAACACTCTCGTCACATCTGTAGCCAAATTATCAGAAAAAAAGAACATTATAAGCTTATGCATCTGACAACGACATGAGGATCAATTAGAGTCAGAATTCATACATCATGAAAGAACTTGAGAAAGTAAGCAACAAATGGACTAAACATAGCCATTAACATCGAAATTAGCAACCATGAAACTCATATGTCAATACAACAAAAATTCAAATCATATGTAGATTATTATTAGCTGCATTAACATAAAACTTTTACGAAGTAACGACAAAATCCAGATGCTAAATGCTAATTAGTTATCAATCTGCTGATGAGAATTTTCTCCTAGAATTATCATTCCCTGATCAATCGTTATTAAACAGAATGATCACTAAAACAGATTGTATTGATGTGAAAATACAAAATCGTACTTTCACAATCCTCTCCTAGGCATCAACTAAATACTAAAACATCTACGCCAAGCGTCTTTGAGTGTCTTGAAATCATTCCCATCTAAAAGAAAAGGACTCAGAAATTAGAATATGATGTTTTAGTATACCAAAAATTCTTTTGGTTAAATACTTGCCTACAATTAGCCAACAACCCCTTATTTGGATATGATGGATGAATTAATAAAAATAGCTGGTTAGCCATGTATCGAAGGAAGTCATTTGTACTTTTATGAAAATTTGCCTAACGCACCCGCACGAGCGGAAGCGAGGATATAATTGTTTGAGATAAACTTGCGAGAAATATATAAAGTAACCGATAGACTAGACGATTTACGTGGTTCGGCACGACCCTGCCTACGTCCACCCCCAAGGGTTTCCTTTATTCTTATAATGAAAAAGATCCCGATACAAGAAATCGTACACTATGAGTTTAACCCAAACCCAAGCCCCTTAGATTTTAGGATAAAATCTAAGTTCTCGTACACACTATTTTCACTCCTTACAAGAATAAACTCTCCACCTCACAAAGAAATAGCTTTACGTTAATTGTACCTATCAACTCTCGTTTCTTTTGTGATGATTTCCCCGACTACACAACCTTGTATCTATATTGTTTCTTCCTCATGTAAAAGCTACATGTGAAAACAGAAATACAAACATAGCCATATTATTCATTCTTTGACTTAGAAATCGCACGTTTATGGATAGCCAAAAGTCTTCAAGAATTTGACAAGCACTATTCACTAATAGTTGTCCATACTTCCAAATCATCTTCAACTCTGTCTAGTAAATGTGTGTGGTCCGTTAATCACCAAAAAAAAATTAAAACATGATAAACACAATATGAAGAACACAAAGAAGATTTTTCAATTCATATATTTGATGATCAATACAATACCAAATCCTTATTCTTGTTGATCAATCAAGACGGATACAACTTCTTTATATCAGGGTTTACAACTTTAGGGATCTCTACTAACTCTCCTATTCGTATCTATGGGAGACGATCTCAAGTTATGAGATCGAGTTTTTACTCTTTGTAAAACACACATCTAAATGTCTAGGGATCTCTTTATTTATAGAGCCCCAACACTTACAAAAGGAATTATATTCCTATTAGGAAACTAATATCTTCTATTCTCTAATGTCGATCTTCAAATATCTTTAACTTCAAGTGCAAGTCTTCTAGAAGCCGACATTTAATGTTTCCTAATCAGTTTACACTTTGTCTCGTCAAATCTATAATTTGACATAAGAATTAATGTCACTTAATTTTTTCCAACAATCTCCCCCTATTTGATGATGACAAAACAATGGTAAACTTATTGCAATCTCCCCCTATCACGAGATTCTTCTTTAACTTCAAAACTCATCTCATTAACTTTAATTTGAACAGTTTGATCAATTTGGCTTGAATCACTATATTTTCATGATACTTGTACCTGTTCGATTTGTAATCTTTAAAGCTTTAATCTCCCCCTCGATATCAGCTATCCAATGTTAAATAGTTCTCCCCCTTTTTGTCATCATCCTTCTTTATTTATACCGCAAAAATAACGAAGGTTTGTATAATTTGGCTTGAACAGATTTTAAGCACTTATCTTCAACACTTTTAAACGTGTCTAGCTTCAAAAACTTGAAACACTCTCATCCTCAACAACACTTATAATACCAAGAAAAATCTTCAACTAACTTGAACATAAACATGAAAACCCCTTACAGAATATCAATACATCACTCTGAACGTATAAATATTGAACTTATCAGTTGAAAACTTCATCATTTGCTTCATAAATGTTGAGTAGACTTGAGCTAACCTTTGGGTCTGATTTGATGTGAGTCTAAAGTCGTATTAGTCTGCCTTCGAGTCGTATGAGTCAACATCACTTATCTTTGTACTAGCAGCATTAACTTTGTACGAGCAGCATTAACTTTGTACTAGCAGCATTAACCATGTATGAGCAGCACTAACTTTGACGAGCAGCACTAATAGTGAGCGAGCAGCATTAACATTAACGAGCAGCACTAAAAGTAAGCGAGCAGCACTAATACTTAACGAGCATCATTAACTGAAAATTTACAGCAGATTCTGAAAAGTGTATCTCCATGTAGAAAGCTCAGATCATGCTCAAATTTTTACACGAAGTCTATCAATGTTTCATTAACCTCATATCCAAAAATCAAGTCGATCCAACGATTAACGAATATACAGTAATTATTTGACTACAGCTGCGCAAAAAGAAACACAAACGTACAGCAGTAACTTCGAATTTTAATATCTCCCAGTAGAGACATCCAATCACAATCAAATTTTTACACGAAGTAGAAACCTATGTCTTGAATCACATATCCAAAAATTAAGAGTATTCGTTGAATAACGAAGACATAGTGATCACTTTACTGCAGCTGTCCAGAAAAATCATAAAGTTTCCGCAGCAGATTTAGAATTTAAATATCTACCAAATAAAACCTCAGATCGAAAATTCCTCTGGTCATATTGTGCGTCTATATGTTAAGAATCTACAGTTTAAATTTCATGACAATTGAACGGTTAACGAATGAGATCCGAATTTTTTTACCACCGCTGCGCAGTTAATGACGAACATAAAAACTTGTTTTCGTCAATCTTCTTTGATTTCTTCAATACGTCTTCTTTTGCTTGGATTGGATCTTTACAAATCTTCGAATAGGTTCGAAGTGCTCTGATACCGATTGTGTGGTCCCGTTATTCACCAAACAAAAGATTAAAACATGATAAACACAATATGAAGAACACCAAGAAGATTTTTCAATTCATATATTTGATAATCAATACAATACCAAATCCCTAATCTTGCTGATCAATCACGACGGATACAACTTCTTTATATCGGGGTTTACAACCTTAAGGATCTCTACTAACTCTCCTATTCGTATCTATGGGAGACGATCTCAAGTTATGAGATCGGGTTTTTACTCTTGGTAAAACACACCTCTAAATGTTTAGGGATCTCTTTATTTATAGAGCCACAAGACTTACAAAAGGAATTATATTCCTATTAGGAAACTAATATCTTCTATTCTCCAATGTCGATCTTCAAATATCTTTAACTTCAAGTGCAAGTCTTCTAGAAGCCGACCTTTAATGTTTCTAATCAGTTTACACTTTGTCTCATCAAATTTATAATGTGACATAAAAATTAATATCACTTAATTTTTCGAACAAAATGTTTGTCAATTATTTGGAGGGTTTATTGTTTAAAAGTGCAACATACTTTACACATTTTATTATTATATGTTGTCACATTTCAAAAATTCTATCGTATATAATAAACTTGGATAATTCGTCTATCGTATGTACAAAGTGACCTGAAAGGCAGGTTGAAGGTTTCTTCCTTCTTTTTTCATACATGCCAAATCAGCAAAATACACGTTCCACATCACCAACACCAACAGGTGACATTGTACATACATTAGACGATTTAGCAGATTTCAATACATACAATAGAACTTTTAAAATGTGAGCGCATACAATAGTAAAATGTATAAAGTATGTTGCACTTTCAAACAATAAACCCTTATTTGGACTATTGTTTAATAATCTCCACCTTGACGAACATTTGCCATCTTCAACCCCGAAGTACTATCACCTAGAACTTCCACCATTGGCCTCCGTTTATCACCGTTGCACACATTGAATCACCTTGGTCATGACTCCATTTGATTCAAATAAAACGGCCAATAATCATGTGCAGCTGCCCTTGTCAACTTACATAGTGGACTCCTGAAAGGAGTCTTGAATCACCTCTCCCCCAGTTGGATTTTCCTTCTCACCATTGTCTAACTCGGTTAAACATGTCATATCATGTATCATGTTCCCGATCTATTTCATGTGTGCACACTTTCGAAACCTTCGAGATCCAGGTACATTTTATACTCCCAAATAGACGATACAAACCTTTATGCTTCTCTCCCTTCATCAGGACCTCCAAGCCACACGTGATTCTCATGACTCCACCTACGGCTGAATAGCCGTATCCTTGAGAATCCAACTGGCTTAAGGAAATTAGATTCTTTCACATCTTCGGGACATACGCCACGCCACCAAGAGTGTAAATGACTACGTGAAACATTTTTTACTTTCACCACACCAACACCTTCAACGTTGCATGTTGACCTGTCACCTAAAGTTATCACCCCAGCCTTCTTTGATTTGAGCTTATAAAAAAAAGTCTCTCTTGGAACACACATGCACCGTACAACCAAAATCTAAAATCCATTCATCTTGAATAGAAGTATCTACACTTTTGGAGACTGTGAGAACATCTCCTAAATGAACCGATTCATTAACTGCAACAGCAACCGATGAACCCCCATAATTATCTTCACCTTTCTTCCAGAGTGGATTGTCCTTGTAGTGACCCCACTCATGACATTTTGAAGCACTGGATACCCTTCTCGTCGTCTCTTGATCTAGACCTACTGTTACCAGATCTCTTGTAACACTCCATAAGTTTTAATATAATAATATGTTCATTTTTATATAAATTACATCTACCAAGAATATATTTTATGATGTTTCTTGATAATGTTACATAAGATCGTAGAGTCTCACAAACAACACATATATAATTTTAAGATAAATGAAGTTACTACTTAACTTATATATAATGTAAATATAAACTGACATGCTTTAGAATTATAAATAATACATGAATATGCCAGGTGTGTGTACATATCATTTATTTGTGTATATGTATAACTAATAAGTTATTTATATTACATATATAATAGGGAAAGTTGTAGAGATTTTTGTGATGAATCTTGGTGTGGACAAAACGTAAGGAAAGAAAGAAAGACATGATGTCTATGACCTATATGGACAAAACGTAGCATGAGTGTGAGGAGTTGTGGTATGGAACATATGCGAAAAAATATACTACAAATTGGGTAAATATAAAGTTGTCTAGTGAAACAATAGTAGAGTCATGTACATATATATGAAAATTCAATGCAAATGAAGGTTAAAGCCTTTTTATTCGACATGAATCTGAATGCCTGTCGAAAACTTTGAGTATAAATAGAGGTTCGGACAAACGAAGAAAATCGCACCTCTTAGAAATAAATTTTCTCTTATATTTTCTATTCTCAAACCCTATTAGAATTCCTAGAAGTGACGCATTTCGGCTCCTTGTTTAGGTAAGTTTCTATATGCTTCCACTTTGAGCCTTATCTTCATTTCGTTATGCTGTTATTTATTGTTATTACAATTTTATATATACGTTGAGATCCAGTAGATTTATAACTACCTCGAGCTATATTATTATTGTGCATATTTAGATTATTGCTCTGTTATAATGAGCATACATAGAAATGAATTTATAAAGCTATTGGTATTGTAAGGATAAGGAATGACGAAAAGTGATGAAAGAATAAATACTACACTCCTATTAAATTAGGACTAGTATAGGGATGAAGAAATGATGAAAAGATGAACATAAATGAATGCCAGTAGATTTTTGAAAGAAAGTACTTTTGAATAAAATTTATAGAAATAAGAATGACGTTGTTTAAATAATCGCATGCTTAATCGTTCCAAGTATGTGTTAGGGAGTTTTTTTCATACTCATATAACTCCCGATTTCATTTGACATTCGGTTATATTGTTATCAATAGCATCCTATAAAAATCCCCATACCTACTTGCATATAAATTCCTACCCATGTATATAGTAACTTGTTGGGCGTTGTCGCTCACCCCTTACAAATTTTGAATACCCAGGTTACAAAGCAGAGATGAGTAATGAGAACGAATATAATTACGAATAGCTAAAGTATTTAGTATTCATGTATCTTTATGTACTCTTTTAAATAAAATTGTAATGACATTTGCATATTGTCTTATGTTCGATTCCACGAGTTCGTTTAGAACTCCGTCTTTTTATTCGTTGCTATTAAATAAATAAGATTCATGGCATTCGAATGTAAAGAGGTGCCACATGTGGTATCAGAGCATTAGTTTGAGAGATTTAGGCCTTAAATTCAAGTCTTAAACTCAAACTAAAGGAAGATAATTGGTTAAAAATCCTAGTTAATATATGCTCTTAATAAAGTAAAAGAAATACAAATAATTACTACCCCTATCTACCTTTGAAGCTGACCCATAAAAGTATATATATTACAGATGGCTAATCAAAACAATGAAGAAAATTTCCTTAGGGAAATTGGATTGGGCTTAAACAGGAGGGGCGGTAATATAGAGGAATCACCACAAAACTCACGAACACAATTTTATACCTTTAGAATATCCCGCGTACGGTAAGGAAGAACCGGAAGAAGAACCAGAAAAAGAACCCAAAGAAGATCCAGAAGAAGACCCGGATAAAGAACCTGAGGAAGGACCCGAAGAAGAACTTGAACAAAACGCGAACATACCTGGAAACCTAGAAGCTGAAGCGTTAGGAGATGGACTCATGGATCTGGAGATGGAAGATGACGAGATTGGAGAACCTATACAGTTCCATGGGCCCTTTCCATGGGTGGTTCCTGAGTGGGATGCCCCAGCATTCCTATCCCCGAAGATGAAGACGCTTGTTCTGACGTCACAGTAGATGACGCCACACCCGATCCAATAATTCTCAGTCAAAGCGCCTACGATACTCTGATAGATGACCTTGCTGATTACCGGATAAGAGCAATAGGATACCGAGCTGAGCGGGATGGAAAACAACTTGAACTATAGATGATGAGAGTTGACCAAGACCGGTTGATTGAAGAAAAGCACCACTTACAACAACGATTAGACGAGGCTAGAAACAGGTATCGCACGGCCGAACGAGAAGTTGCCCGTCTACATTCACTACAGACCCACGACTCTTCAGCAAACCCTCGAAGGACACGTCCAATGGTTAGATACAACCTTCGACCCTAGGATTACACGATTACACTATGTACCCTTGAAATTATAGCTTTTGGCCAAATGGTTATATCATGCTATCTATGTACCCTCAACTTATTTTCATATGTAATGAATAAATTTTAATGAAATAAACCTCCTTTATTTGGAAATTTGTGAACAATAATTATAGTACTTCTAATACAAAGTTAAAGTTTTGAGATGTAACGCTAGTACCTTTTCAGACAATGGCACCACTCCTTAATACGACCTGACCACCACCAGCTCAAGGAAGAGGAAGACCAATGACAAGACCCAATAACTCTACCACTGCAACTGAAGAGCAAAACTTGGCCCAAGAGTTGGCTAGCCTTATACGTGCCACCATGGATGAAAAACTTCACGAGCCACCACGAATATCAAGTCATGATGAAAGGAAAGGCTCCTACAAGGAATTCTTATGTGTTAATCCTCCTAAATTTCATGGGGAAGCAGACCCTATCAAAACCATTAATTGGGTGAAGGCCATGGAGAATGTATTCCGCATAATCCAATGTAAACATGAATGGAAAGTCACACATGCAACCATGATGCTGAGAGGAACAACCATATAATGCTGGGAAATGTTGTCAGAAACCCTTGGAGAAGGGATTGTGAAAAGTTTGATTGGGAGAAATACAAAGAATATTTTCTCGAAGAATCCGTGGGCCTGTCAGTATGACCAAACCATCAACCTACCGAGAAACAGTAGAAGCAGCCTTCTAGCCGAGAAGGAGTATGGAGGGAATAAAGAGGAAGCGAAGAATGATAAACGTAAATGGGATGAAGGGAAAAAGCAAGTTCCTAAGAACAAGAGGTTCCAAGGGAACCCCTCAACGGGAAGCATTTCAAGATTTCCATTTAACGAGGACAATAATCGAAAATTCCTAGGGAAGCCGTGTGAAACATGTGGGAAATCTCATGGAGATAAGACATGTCTTGCAAACACAGGCGCATGTTATAGATGCCAAAAAATGAGTCACAAGTCCTATGAGTGTCCTAAGAATGACCGCGAGTGTTATATTTGTGAAGCACCTGACCATCTATCACCCCAATGTCCTCAAAAAGTTGGTAATAAAAATGGTATGATGGCAAGAGTGAATCTTGCATTGCCTTTACAGAAAAGGAATAATCAACCTGTCAAAGCTACAACTAAAGCATTTCAGATGACTGCTCAGACTGCCAAAAAGAATGACGACGTGGTTACAGTTACACTTAGAGTAAACGCAATACCTGTTAAAGTATTATTTGATTATGGTGCATCTAGATCATTAATAGCCACCAGATTATGTGCAGCTTTACGTATACCTACTATGTGTATGAATGTAGAATTAGAAGAAGTAACAACTAACGATAAATTATATGTAAATAACTTCTACCCAAATTGTACCCTAGAGGTAGGAGAGAATAGTTTTCTTATTAATCGAATCTCAATACCTCTTGGAGAATTTGACGTGGTCCTTGGTATGGATTGGATGTCCAAGCACGACGCCGCAATCGGGTGCAAGAACAAATATGTAAAATTTTACACACACGAATGAAAAGAAGTGATTTTCCAATGAGAGCGTCATGTTCCTTCATCTATCTTTCTAACCGCGATTCAAGCTTGGAAATGACTACGTAAAGGATGTGTAGCTTACCTAGCCCATATTATAGAGAAGGAAAAAGTACCTCCAAGTCTCCACGACATCCCTATCGTTCGAGACTTCCCTAAAGTACTCCTTGAAGAGCTTCCTGGTCTGCCTCCTGATTGCCAAATTGAGTTCGTCATCGACTTGGTTCCTGGAACATCCCCGAATTCTAAAGCCCTATATGGACTGGCACCCATGGAGATGAATGAGTTAATGAAACAACTGCAAGAACTTCTAGATAAGGGTTTTGTCCGGCCCAACATATCTCCTTGGGGGGCTCCAGTGTTGTTGGTTAAAAAGAAGGATGGGTCAATGATGTTATGTATTGTTTATCGTGAACTAAATATGGTCACAATCAAGAACAAGTATACTCTACCAAGAATAGATGATCTTTTCGACCAACTAGAAGGACCCGGTCATTTTTCAAAGATTGCCTTATGATCTGGTTATCATCAAATGAAGATAAAGGAAACCGATGTTCCCAAAACCGCATTCCGAACACGATATGGCCATTATGAGTTCATGGTTACGCCTTTTGGACTAACAAATGCCCCCACTGCATTCATGGATGATGTAACGTAAAAAATCATGTTTTTACATACATTATTCCTCGTTATTTGAGCTATTAATTAGTGAAATCATTTTAAATCAATGTTTATTTACTAAAGATCACTAAAGTAGTTCAAATTAAGACGTTGCAAAATTTATTTGCTAAAAACGTCCGAATACATACAAAACAAAGAAAATAAACTTCACCTTTCCTCCACTTTTATTTACCTTATGATATATACTCCTTAACCACTATTTTATGATTCGTAGGTAATTACGAGATTGAAGAATCAAGAATCAAGCAAAACGGATAAAGAACGGAGAAGACACAACACCTAAAGATCAACCGAACGCATTCCAAGCACGTATGAGCTACACACATGCAAAATACATTATTTTGGTATCATTAAAAGCGTAATGGAATTTTGTGATAGTAGGCGAAAGAATCAAGCCAAACGGACAAGAAACAAAGAAGATACGAACGAAACAAGCAACGAACGAAGTTACCGAACAACGGGCAAAACACCAAACGGCCTAGGGTATACCGTATATGGCCCTAGGGATACCATATACGGCCCCTATGATTCTGTATACGACCTCTAGGGTGCCGTATACGGCCCTTAATGGTCTTCGGGGATGCCGTTTTTTAGTTATTTTGAGGTTCAGTGTTGTTTCGTGCTTGTATTTTGTGCTTTAGAGCTTGATCGTGGGACTTGGGGCCTTTGCCTATAAATACTAGCTCTCCCCTCCTCATTTCAATCATCCCTTCATCCCTCATTCTCTCCCTCACACCTTTCTCTCTCTCTCTCTCTCACACACACACACTCTCTCTCTACTTTCTCTCTCTAGAGTTAAGTATAGAGATTTATGTTAGAATTAGCTAGTTCTTGGTTAATATTTAACCAAGACTAACGGTAGGGGTAGCGTTGTAGTATTGTTGGAATACTTGGAGGGATCATTTGTAATATTGTAAAAGATATTTTGCAGTTCCGTTCGTGTAATCTTTCAGCATCTATTCAATCTACGCATTAATCATGGTTATATCTTTCCTTATCTTTTATAATGATGCATGCTATTGTTATTATGCTAGATTTATGAACTGTTGTCATGCTTAGTGAGTAGTTAGCTTATGTGTTTGTTATGATATAGTTAGCTTGTTAATATTTGGGATGATGCTAATATATAGTTGAAAACTCAGTGTGCTGCTTAAACTTTTATTGTATTGGCGTCCGATAGGTAGGCTATTAGATTGAGTCGAAAGCCCACCCATAAAGGTTCCGATTCGAGCGAGAGCCCAAACGGGGGAGGCGAGAACACCCTTTACATTTATGATTATAAATTAAACTATCACCTTTCCTCCAATAAATGTGGTTAAAACCTTTATGACAAGGAGTCATGAACCTTGATCAAACGGTAATTACCTATCTATGTTTTTATAAAAGCATGATATGATTTTGTAACTGTGGAAATACTGTTTAAACCTATCATATAGTACACTGTGAATCAATCAGGGATTCATTGGGTTTTATAAATATAAAGTGAATGGGTTATTTAATTTTCATAGATGGTTGAACTTTAATACAAACATAGGATTATTTATTTTAGAGTGACCGAAAAGTATGTGGGACCGGAAAGACCGTAAAGCTGCTGAATACTTGGTATAGCGTTGGAACCACCCTTTGGTGTAGTACAAATACGTGGAAGCCACAGAAAAGCTGAAGATTGAAGACTGTGCCACATCCTGGTTATTTACCAGCTTTAGAATAAATCAATGTCATTAATGTAAGGTTAACAGCACCCAAAAACCCCGTCTTGCTTTTAAATATCTTGCCTAGGTTAGATGCCCCCGTAGTGTTAAGAAATGTCAGAAGATAAATTGCGGTCTGCAAAGAGGGTCACTTGGTCTCTTAGAGACAATGAAGGGGTTTAAAGCAGCTTGATCTTATCAGAATTAAAGATAGCCTAGTATTTAGTGACATATTGTTCGGGCATCTGAATAGTAGGGTGCTAGTGTTTACACTACGAACATTTAAGTTAGGTAAGATACAAATACTTAGAGACATTTTCATACTATACCCTTGAAGGCATCATCCCACGTATAAGCTAATGAAGTCACAACAAGCACTCCAATCCATACTGATTTAAACATATTTTCTTTATTTACTGTTTGTTTAGTTAGTTTTAATTTCGGACCTAAGAACAGAAACCCCCATTCAAACCATTTTAAACCCATCACTAAATCGAATTGTTTTTCCCGCATCTCTGTTTCACAATACGATTAGCTTCAAAGAACGACCCTAGGTCATACTACTGCTATTGCTGTAGTAAAATTTAGGTCCCCAGCAAATTATAAATATAAAACTTACCCCACACGGGTGTGCGCCGGTTGGAAAAACGAAGTTACCATGCTGACACGAAGTTTTTCAAGCGTAAAAGATTAACTAAATTTCAGTGTTGAAATTAAATTACATTTTAGGAGTCCTCAGAAAAAGTAAGTGAAATGAAAAAAACACCAAAAGAAAAAATCCTAAATTCCCAACACATAATCATTCAAAGCCATCACCTCAGCTCATTTTCTCCCCACCTGTCCATTCTCCAATTTCACCCTCGAGCTTCTTATTTTTTTTTTGCGCCAACCATAAACAGCCGTAGCAGTTAGTGTAGCAGCAAAGAGAGGTCTCGTGTACAGGAGCTGACTCAACATTGAAACAAAACAAATGGTGAAAAATTTAGAACTTACTGAAAGTAGCGTCCGGGATGCCAGTGGACTAAACATATGGTGACGGAAAATCAATTATCCCCGAAAGAGCAAGTGAGCTCCACAACTCACCCGCTGATAAATGTGTGTCAGAAATCCGTTGGGAAATGAGGGCGTCGGAAATCCGTCGGAAACTCCTTTGGTCGAAAAACCGTCGGAAATGTCCGTCGGAAACTCGTCAGAGCACTTTAGTGACGAGCAAATTTCTAACGTCATGAGTTCCAACGGAAAGTAGCGTCCGGGCTCCTCGTGGAATAAACTTATGCTGAAAGAGCAAGCGAGCTCCACAACTCACTCGCCGGAAAATGTGCGTCAGAAATCCATCGAAAAATGAGGCCGTCGAAAACCCGTTTTGTCGAAATCTGTCGGAAATGTGAAATCCCTTTTACATGTTAGTAAAAACAGAGTGTGTTTGGTTGGGGTTCAAAGAAGAGAGAGTAGCAACGATTGGTCCGAGCGAGAGAAGCAAAATAGATGTAATGTTAGGCTAGTCTCGTGTATATTTCTTGTATACTGTAATCTTTATGATTAATGTATAAATGAATGTCTGGATCTATTTAATTTATGTATTTATGTTTGTTTCATGTTCGTGTATTGGTTGGTTCGTTGGTTAACCTCATAATCTAGTCTAGGAAAATTCCGCATTCTTAGACAGGATACGAATCTCGTGTATGTTCCTAACGAATAAAAGGGGTTTTAACAGTGGTATCAGAGCATGTTCGAGATCTATGATTGTGGTTTACAAGATGTTCGTCGAGTTTGATTTTCGATTTTATGGTTTCCAACCGATTGGGCGAACTAAGGGGTTTTTGGCCGAACAAGAAGATTTGGTGAACTTCTATAAGTTCGTTGACTAGTCTTGATCGTTGACTTGACTTGAGACGAACATACCTTAAGTTCGGGCGAACATGAGGGTTCGGGCAAACATCAGGTTTTGAGTGAACATCAGGTTTTGAGCGAACATACCTTAATTTCGTTGACATGTTAACTTCGGCGAACCAATATCAAGTTCGGCGAACATACCATGTAGACTCGAAGTTTTTCATGCGTAAAAGATAACTGAATTTCAGTATTGAAATTAACTTACATTTTAGAAATCCTTCGAAAAAAAATAAATGAAAAGAAAAAAAGAAAAAAATATCTGAAATTCCCCACATAATCATTCAAAGCCATCACCTCAGCTCATTTTCTCCCCACACGCCCATTCTCCAATTTCACCCTTGAGCTTCTTATTTTTTTTGTGCCAACCATAAACAGCCGTAGCAGTTAGTGCACCAGCAAAGAGAGGCCTCGCGTACAGGAGCTGACTTAACATTGAAACAAAACAAAAGGTGAAAAATTTAAAACTAACTAAAAGTAGCGTCCAAGATGGTCGTGGAATAAACATATACTGACAGAAAATCAATTACCCCCGAAAAGGCAAGTAAGCTCGACAACTCACCCGCCGGAAAATGTGGGTCGGAAATCCGTTGGAAAATGAGAGCGTCGGAAACACCTTTGGACGAAAATCCGTTGGAAATGTCCGTCAGAAACCCGTCGGAGCACTTTAACGACGAGCAAATTTCTAACGTCATGAGTTCCGAAGGAAAGTAGCGTCCGGGCTCCCCGTGCAATAACATATGTTGATAGAAAATCAATGTCCCCCAAAAGAGCAAGTGAGCTCCACAACTCACCCGCGAAAAATGTGCGTAAGAAATCCGTCGGAAACTCTTTTGATCAGAAATCCATCGTAAATGTCCGTCGAAAACCGTCGGAGCACTTTAACGCCGAGGAAATTTCTAACGTCGTGAGTTCCGACGGAAAGTAGCGTCCGGGCTCCGCGTGGAATAAACTATTGCCGAAAGAAAATCAATGACCCCCGAAAAAGCAAGTGAGCTCCACAACTCACCCGCCGAAATATGTGCGTCAGAAATCCATCGGAAAATGAGGCTGTCGGAAACTCTTTTAGTCGGAAATCCGTCGGAAATATGAAATCCCTTTTACACGTTAGGAAAAAGAGAGTGTGTTTGGTTGGGGTTTCAAAGAAGAGAGAGCTGCAGTGATTGGTCCGAGCGAGAGAAGCAATAGATGTAATCTTAGGCTAGTCTCATGTATATTTCTTGTATACTTTAATCTTTATGATTAATGTGTAAATGAATGTTTGGATCTAGTTAATTTCTGTATTTACGTTTGTTTCATGTTCGTGTATTGGTTGGTTCGTTGGTTAACCTCATAATCTAGTTTAGGAAGATTCCGCATTCTTAGACAGGATACGGATCTCGTGTATGTTCATAACGAACAAAGGGGGTTTTAACAGTGGTATCAGAGCATGTTCGAGATCTGTGATTGAGGCTTACAAGCTGTTCGTCGAGTTTGATTTTTGATTTTATGGTTTCCAGCCGATCAGGCGAACTTAGGGGTTTTTGGCCGAACAAGAAGGTTTGGTGAACTTCTATAAGTTCGTTGAATAGTCTTGATCGTTGACTTGACTTCAGACGAACATACCTTAAGTTCGGGCGAACATGAGGGTTCAGGAAAATATAAGGGTTCGGGCGAACATCAGGTTTTGAGTGAACATACCCTAAGTTTGTTGACCTGTTAATTTCGGCGAACCAATATCAAGTTCGGCGAACATACCATGCTAACTCGAAGTTTTTCATGCGTAAAAGATTAGTGAATTTCAGTGTTGAATTTAAGTTACATTTTAAGAATCTTCAGGAAAAAAAAGTGAAATGAAAAAAACAAAAAAAAAATAATCCTAAATTCTCAACACATAATCATTCAAAGCCATCACCCCAGCTCATTTTCTCCTCACTGCCCATTCTCCAATTTCACCATCGAGCTTCTTATTTTTTTTGTGCCAACCATAAACCACCGTAGCAGTTAGTGCAGCAGCAAAGAGAGGCCTTGAATACAGGAGCTGACTCAACATTGAAACAAAACAAATGGTGAAAAATTTAGAACTTACTGAAAGTAGCGTCTGGACTCCCTGTGAAATAATCATATGCTGACAGAAAATCAATGACCCTCGAGATAACTTTTTAATCTCATTTACATATTGTGGAGTAACTATATGCTCATGAGATGGGTTAGTGATTCCATGCGAGAGTTATTTGTAAAGCTGTCTATTTAGTGATGTAGAACGACTAACATATACATATGAAAAGCATATATAAAACCACTAATATCGAAGAAAAAGCTTGACAAAAATCGAACATATGACATCTTGGTTTAGAGGAATAGGGACAAACCACTAAGCTAAGTGGGCTGAAACTAATTTAATTTAGCTTCACATATATATATATATTGCAGATTACCAGAATCTTTGTGTGGACAGTGGCACACTGCACAATGGCCCCAACAAAGTACCGCCGCCGACTAGAGGTGAAAAAAAAACCCGGTTTTTATTAACCGGTCAAATAATCAAAACCGATTTTTTGGATAACCGGTTTTTTAAAAACCGGTTCGGTTTTTATAAAACCGAAACCGGTTTGATCGGTTTTCAGTTTTTAGTAAAACCGATTTTTTCCGGTTTTTTAACCGGTTTTTTTTTGAAAAAATGCACAGAACCGGACAGTAGCCGTTAGGAGCTATGGGGGAGCGTTTTTTTTGAATTTTTTTGGGTATTTTGGCACCTCCAAATCCCTATAAATAGCCTTAGTTGGTTTGGGTTCAAAACACACCAACAAACATTCTCTTCTTCCCTCAAAAACACTCTAAATCTCGATATTTATATACTTTTTGTTTGCGAAAAATGGAAAGCATACAATCACAAGCTTCCTGTTCTGCTTCCGCTTCCGTTGGTAGCAATATACGCAACAAAGTTTACACAAACGTTGATGTAGTACAAGTTAAATCAACAAATCGGAACCCGAAAATTTGGTCGAATTACGAATTCTGTGTTATGAACGATGGGACGGAAAAGGCCCGTTGCAAAAGATGTAGGAGGTTTTATAACCCCATATCAAACTCAACATTAAGAAGTCACAAAAACGGGTCTTGTATGGCGGCTAATCAAGATGCGTCACAATCGACACTTGGTTCGGATGGTAGCGTATTTATATACGAAAATGATGCGCTTCGAGAAGATTTTACGAAGTTTGTCATCCAAGAAGCGCTTCCATTCAACCACTTCGACAACCAACGACTTACGAATATCATCAAAAAGAGACTACAACCGCGTTACCAACAAGTAAGTCGTACTACCCTTAGAAACGATGCGTATAAATTATGGAAAACGGCTAAAAAAGATATAATTGATGGTTTTCAAAACTATAAATATGGCGTTTCTATTACTTGTGATGTTTGGACCGCACCACATGGTACGGCAAATTCTTATTTAGCCGTTACGGCCCATTGGTTTCATCCTGAGTCTTGGTTATTGATGAAACGTACAATTGCTTTTAAATTGTTTGGTTATCCGCATACGGATGCAATTTGCGAAAAATTTTAAATGACACTTTAATTGAATATAATTTAAACGATAAAGTTTTTACAATTTCACTAGATAATGCGTCAAATAATACTAGAGCTATGAATTTACTAAAAAAAATTTTCATTCTCGTTGTGTTGCTCATGTTATATAATTTGTCCGTGCAAGCGGCGTTACAAATATGTGCTAATATACGTGAAAAATTTAAGAGTTTATTAGTAACTATATATAGTTCGAGTAACGAACGACAAGCTAATTATAGACGTTTTCGTGCACAATGTGGTGAAACTCCCCTAAGACCTTGTTACGATAATAATACTAGGTGGAATTCTACTCACACTATGTTTGAAAATATTTTACGACAACGTGCTACTTTAAGTGCTTTTAATGATATGTTAGTTGCTAAAAATAAGTCCGTAACTATAATCGATTATGAATGGGATCGACTAAATGATTTAACTTCGTTTTTAGTAGTTTTTAAAGAGGCTACTACTACATTATCGGGTGTATATTACCCAACTAGCTCGTTAGTTCTAAACCAAATTTTTATAATGACCGAAAAATTACAAGAATTTGAATCCTCGACATATCCAATGTTTAGAAAAATGGTTAGACTATTTTGGTAGTTTGCCTTTGGTTTTTACTTGTTCCGCCACACTAAATCCAACTTTAAATGTTGGCGGCGTACAACGTATAATAATAACAATTTTACAAAATTTAGATTTACACTTATCCGACGACCCGAACTATATACAAAATGAACTTTCTAAATTTGAAGATAATTTTAAGAGTTTATTTGGTATTTATGCAACAAAATATGGTCAACATCATAACCCAATTGTTGACTCAATGTGGGCGGGAACATCTCGGTCATCATCCAACGACATAAATATAAATCTTTATAATCAATTACTTACAAAGCGTCAATGAACATCGGCTCCAACAAGCGAGTTGGGACACTATATGTCTACAAACTTTTTAACCACTTTAAGTGTTGATGAGTTTCGTAATTTTGACATTTTGAGTTGGTGGAAAGAAAGAGAAGTACAATTTCCCATTTTATTCGCTATGGCTCGAGATTTATTGTCCGTCCAAGCTTCGACGGTAGCTTCCAAATCGGCCTTTTCTACTAGCGGTTGAATAATATACGAAAGAAGGTCAAGACTAACCGCTCAATCCGTGGAAGTATGTGTATGTTTGAAAGATTATTTGGACGGAGTGGATAGGATACAAAATGTAACAACCTTGGAAGACCCATTATTAGGTAACGTTGAAGAAATTATTGAAGATGAAGAAATCGAATTAGGGATATCACCTCCAACGACCGAATTAGATGAAGGTGAATTAGAAGAACTTGAAGTTGAATCTGTAGATGAAGATGAAGTTTGGGACGACATAGCTAGTTAAGTGTATCCGGGTGATGGCAATGCCGAAGCTCGATATACTTTACTATACGATTACGTTTCCGGGTGATGGTCATGCCGAAGCTCGAATTGTATTCGTATTTGTATTTTATATTTTAGTGGTAATTTTGTTTAAATAAAAGTTATGTTTGTATTTGAAGATATTTTTAGTTGTAATTGCATTGTTTAAATAAAAGTTATGTTTGTATTTTATATTTTCATTTGTATTATTTAAATTTTGTTATACACTTATACCGAATTCGAATCCGAAAAAATTAACCGATTGAAACCGGATCAAAACCGAAAAAAACCGATTCCGAACATTTAAAACCGAAAAAAACTGATTCCGAAAAAACCGTTTTTAACCGAAACCGATTTTTCAAAAAACTGGTTTTTTAAAAATCAATTTTTAAAAAACCGAAAACCGAAAAAAACCGATTTTTTTTGCACCTCTACCGCCGACTCCATAGATTTCACATAGTTTATTATGGTCACATTTGATACATATTTCCATAGATTTCAATTTAGATATTAGATTTACGTTCAACGATTTTTTATTTATAGCCACCCATCGCATTTGCGATGGGCAAATAATATGTAGTTTTTAACACATTTTGAATTTTTGTTAATCAATGATAATCTATATAATTTACTTTTCCTGAGAAAAGATCATTAGAGTACAATATACTTTAAAAGAAAGGAAGTACCAATTAAAATGCGCCATGTGTACAAAAATCCATTTACCCCCAAGATCTTAAAAATTAATTATCTCACAAACATCAAATCAAAAAATTATAAAAATTGAACCATAAAATTCAACGTTTTCTCCTATTCAATTAGACATCTCACAAGGTATACTTTCGATGAGTTTTTTTTTCATTTTTTGGTGGGTTTACAAATTACTAACACATGTCTTAGTGTTTGGTTGTACATTTGATTTAGGGTTACCGTTAGGGTTTAGGGTTTAGATTTTAGTAAGATTTAGGGTTTTGGGTTTTGGGTTTTTTGCAAAACCCCAAACCCCAAACCCTAAACGTAACATGTTAACACACGTGTTAGTAATTTGTAAAACTCACCAAAAAATGAAAAAAAAAAACTCGTCAAAAGTATACCTTGTGACATGTCAAATCGAAGAGGAGAAAACGCTGAGTTTTATGGTGCAATTTTTATAATTTTTCGATTTTCCGTTTGTGAGATAGTTAATTTTAAAAAAGATGGGGGTAAATAGGCTTTTGTACACATGGCACAATTTCATTGGTTCTTCCATACTTTAAATAATTGTTGTACTCTAATGATCTAATCTCCACTTTTTCTATCTATCATAAGTCATAAGTAGATGGTAAAAGTGTGAACAAACTTTTGTAAAACTAGTTATATAAAATTTGTTAAACGTACAAATTAAAGATAAATATTAAAGTTTGGATGGTACAAATTGTGTTTCATTGTTATTTTTTGGTTGATCCATGTAGAAGATTAGACCAGATTAGATTTTACTAGCTTACTGCACGTGCGTCGTAGCGCGATAACAAATATGTGTACATTAAAACTTTTTAATCTAAAATCTCTTCGTACAGTTGAGAACATCGTACTCTGTAGTATTATACACAATGACAATCTCGTCACGACTTGAAATTCGATACAAAATCAAACCCGTTAACCTACTAAGTCAGAACCATCAATGTGTTTAAATTTTCTGGTCGGGTTAGGTCAAGGTCCGGATTAATGGTCTAACCCATTATCCCAAGGAAAAAACTAAGTTTGCCTTTGTAACAAAAGTTCTAACATCATAATATATTCGTGGAAAAATTGTAGATATTCGTGATATGTAGGTGTGTGTGAGTTTGCTTTTCTAAAAAAAGAAAAAGAAAAAGAAAAAGAAAAATCTAACGCGTCAACCCTTGAAACTAATCCGTTACATTTTCACTTATATTTATATGATATCAAATTGTAACCGACATTTCAATATTCATCATTATATTACGTCGGTTACATCAATAATAAAAATTATTAAATACCAAGAGTTTAAATTTTTTATAACTGAAACCAATTATGATGTCTTAACTTTTTATTAATTGTATTATACCTTGAATTTATGATGGTTGAATAAAATAGTTAAAAGAGTAAAATAGTAATTTATTGTTTCTTCCTTCAAAAAATATATGGTATACATATACGATATACAAATATCGTTCAAAAGTGAAATACTTTTTTTTTAGAAGGGAAGAAGTATTATTATTCATCAAGAAACATCTTATCAATATCAATCAAAGTGTCAACAAACATTTATTTTTACCGATAAATAGTAATGAAAATCAATTTATAAAAAATATATTCACGAATAAATTTCATTTTTAAGTCGTAACATTAGTTGATAAATATTTATTTAATAAATTGTTAACATGCATTATGATGAATGTTAAAATTAAAAATATTTGTCAAAATAACATTCATCGTGAAGAACGTTAACTAACATTCACCGCAGTAAATATGAATGATTTTAGATATAATATTCATCAATTGTTATAATAGCCCACAAAAAGAATTTATCAAGAAAGTTTAACAATTTTGATAAATATTTATTAAATTTCACTTTTTATTTTTCGACATTTGTATTGGCAACGTTAAAATGTTCCATGTTGAATATTACACTTCCCCCTTTCACTCAAAAAAAGTGTTTCCCTCTCGATCATCCCACCACATATATACATATATATATATATATATATATATATATATATATATATATATATATATATATATATATATATATATATATATATATATATATAGGTCTGTATGGATAATTTCATGTAGTAATTAGGTCACAAACTGCTTTGCTAAAGCAGATTTTTGTGAATTTCATCAATGTCCAATGTCACAATATACGGATTTTGATGGTTTTCTTTTGGGGCTTTTGTAATGTGACTGAGCTAAAGCTTATTCGTTTGAGCCAAAAAAAAACAACTTGCTGCACTATTTGTATTGGAATATTATCTAATGATGATGACGATGTTTTCTGGTTCACAATACGAAATTTTGTCCGCATATGTTAGTCTCTTTATGAATACTTCTCCCGTAACCTGTCACATACTATCATGAGCATATAGTTACTCCACTATACTTTTATGAGATCAAAAAGTTGCATCATTTTTAGAGCGACTCAATGACTCATGAGCATACATTTTTTTTTCATTTTGCGAAAAATACAAATTAAATTGAAAACTCTGAATCAACAAAAGTCGACTAAAGGAAGACAATTACATGGACTCTTGAAAACATCTAACAATCGACCAAAAGCACCTATTTGACTTGGCCAGATACACAAAACCGTGAGATCCTACAAAATCATACTAGAAACAACAATCTAACATCCATGTGACACCATGCACTTTTAGGTTCCCTAACCGATAAATGTGAGTCGAGACAAAAAGAAAGCCTTTCGAATTGAGACAGCTACAACAAAAACCAAACAAATGAACATAGAGCTTCCGCATTTCCGCGTTAATAATTCTGAAACTTGCAACCTGAAACTTTGAAGAAAACTACTTGAAGCATATTTGAACACGAAAATAACATTATTTAATTGCTCCGAGAGAGGTTGTCACAAATTATCATGCCTTGAATGAAACGACTAAAGCTAGACATTTTGGATTCATTTTTCTTCAAGTTGATAAGTTTACCCACGGAAGGACCCATATCATTGTCACCAGCCCAAAGCATTTGGGGAGTAACAGCAGTCGGGTCTTCATCGATATCTGTAAGAACACCCGAGGCTTTTGGTCTTCCGCTTTTCTTTTTTTTTTTCTTTTGCTTTTGGAGACCACCATCATTACTACAATGCTTTAAAACTTCTTCTGATTTACGTTCTTTCATTTTCTGAACATTATTCCTGAAAACATCACAAGAAGATTGATACTCCCTGCCATGACAAGGCCCTTGAATGGATGTATTTGAAGTTGAAGCAGGAAAATGTTTCTCTACATCAGTGACTATATCAGTAGAATAAAGGGCAGGAGAGGTAGCTTCAATAGGTTTAGGATCTAATGAAGAGTGCACATCTAAGGTGGTTGGAAGGAGAGTGGATGCATCAGATGTGAGAGGGACAATAGGAAAAGTGGTACGGTCATCAAGATGACTATCTTCTGGTACATGTGGCTGACCAAAGAAGGATTTCTGACCCATGTAATTCCCATCTAGAACTTGAGAACCTAATTGAGATACTACTTTTTTGTAGGAGAAATATAACTTCGTGAGTCATAGCTTCTTTTACCCTATCAAATACTTGAGTGTATATCTTGCTCTGATCACATAGACAGATCCCTAACCATAGGTGTATGAGCTTTTTCTGAAGTTGATGAAGAAAGCAAATTTCCCCCCTTTCCATCAACGAGCAAATTTGAATTTGAATTTGGGTTCGTTACAAATCCAACGAAAAACTCCCATATAATCACACTCTGCACTAACACTCAGACACTAAAGACTCAAGTTCATCACACAAGATGAACACTTACAATAACAAATCCTAATAAGGTGAACATGAAGAAAGAGAGACTAGAGATCGACAACTTTTCTACACAATATTCACAGACATAATAATAAAATTGTTATTTTTATTTTCTCCCTAAAACAATAATGCTCCCAGAATAAGTAATTTTCTTCAATATTATGGTCAAAATGAAGCAACTATTGCTTTGACACCTACTTATTCTTTAGTACCCTTTGAAATATTTTGGTCAAACATTTATGATGAATGAATTGACAGTATTGACTCCATTCTTATAATTTAAAATAACCTACATATATTGGGAAGATTGGATGTTTTTTATGATCGTATTGACTCAATTCATAAAATGTACTACATGTCAGGTCCGGATCTGAGAGAGTGCGAGGTGCTCGACCGCACATAGTCTTCAATTTTCATGGGCCTCCAATTTTAAACACTTGATGTTAAAAATAAAATGAGTTTTACACGATTTTATGCAATTAAAGATGTTTTATGATGGAGAAAATTCTTTTAGTAGACTCATAACCTAATTATTGAACTCAAAGTTGAAATTTTTAGCTTAAATATGAACTGTAATGGAGTGAATTACGAGTTATAGTAATGTTTGGGGAAGACGACCACTTTTAACAACTATTTTTCTTTCAACTCCTCAAAGTTTAGATTTTTCAATCAAGTTATAATTTTTTATCACTCTTCTTCAATTATTACCCTCTATTATTGTTTAATGTTATAATTAACCCTGAAATTTTATAATTTCTCAATTTACACGTAATTTAATATTATTTTATGAAATGTCATAAGGACAGCCGATATGCTATAAATAACTAATGTACCGGATTACAGATTATTCTACAGAAAATATTAAGTTGAATACAATGTTTCTATAAAAAAAATAGGACCTTAACTTTTAATGATATAAAACTTAGTAACATACTTTTACTTTTACGGGGCCTACTCTTTACATATAGCACAGGGCTCTTGGAATTTATGGGCCGAGCCTGGTATATGTACTAATAACAAATGTATTTGTTGAGGCTCAAAATTTAGAGACGCACTCATTCTATTTGTACATCCTCAAAAACGACCCTAAACGATCCTAGATAATTCTATAGTACACTTACAAAAGTCAATTTCTATAGATCAATAGTAAGAAGTATGATAGGTTTGTAATCACACATTATTGTATGTTACAAATATGTTAGATGACAAATTAAGTAAGGTGAACATAGTTGGTGTTATTCGTTATGTTTGTATCGCTAGCTATTCTCTCATAATAATTTAAATACGTTTTAAGTGAAACTTTTTTTTTTTTTTTTTTTTTTTGTTATCTAAATACATACCAGTAATAAGTAAGTTATTATTACTTAATAAGTCGATAGAAACTAATTAATTTTCAACTCGACAACATTAGGAGGACTCCCGGATTAAGATGCATACATATGGTAGTTTTTTAGTTTATTTGATTAGTATATTATTTTAAGATTTGTATTTGTATGACAACAATATTATGTGGTTATATGTAGTATTTTGACCATATATTCACATAAAGTTTACAGGTAAAGCAATCCAAATCTAATCTGAAAATGTATTTAATATTGAGTAAAATATTTTTGAACATTAAAATTTAGAAAAAAATTATTCTTATTTTATTATATGTACGATAGATAGATAATCTGGCCAGAACTTGATCCACTTGGATAGTACAAAACTACAAAATACCATGACATAAAAGTATTTCTTTAAGAGCAAAAAAATATGTTATATGACTAAGACAAAAACACCAAAACCTTAATTGATTGGATCTCTTCAATTAATTAAACTAATTAATTATTAAATCTAAAAGGCAATAAACCCAAACACGCAATTTGCAAAACCAAGCTTAAAACCAAACATTTCCAAATCAATTTAATTCCCAATTGTCAAAATTAATACTCTGTTCTTAAACATAAATGTCCCACCCGTAACTTCCATCGCTGTTTTATTCAAATCAACATCATTTTCATCAAAAAAGAATCATGGGTTTTGTTAATTTTTTAATTTTCTGAAATGGGTAGCCGTCATAATTATGATTTAGGTCAAAAAAATCAAGTCTTTCATTTTTTTCACATGGGTCAAACTCTGTTTTTATGTAAAGATGTAAAGGAAATTAGGGTTTGAATTTGAATTTGAATATGGGAGGAGGGAAGAAAGACATACAACCAGTGGTTTTGAAAATTGGGCTTGCTTTAGTATTTTCTATTAGTGGAATGATTTTTACTTTTATCAGAAACAAAAGGATCAAACCACCTCAATCTTCAGGTTTGTTTGTGTGTGTTTATTTTATTTTATTATTATTATTGTGTAGTTATGTGTTTGATGAACGTATGTTTATTCAGACAGCAGTGATCAAGGGAGTTCAAGAAGGGGTGCAAAGAGTGACAATCAAGCATCTCATAAAACACCAAATTCTTGCCTATTTGATCCTTTGGCGACTGGTAAAGAGGTAAGTTTCTTGATTATGCTTTTGACCCTGTGAATTTTGATGTTTAATGGATTATTGATTGGTTTTATGCTACTTGTTACTTTATAGTAACTCATTTTCCCATCTACAATCATGATTTAGAGCTATTTGTAAATAAATATTGTGATTTGAGGCCGTGCTGATAATTTTCGGTAGTGTGGTAGAAGTGATATTGATTTTGGGTACTTCAGATCGTAATAATCAGATTTAGAGAATCATGTAAGAAAGTGATTTTTAGGATAGATGTTAGGTCACATATCCTTAGTGTTAAGTAAAAGACTATTTGATTCCGATTATTAAAGTTGCAGTAATAATCTTCAAACTGCACATCCAACCATTCGCGTATGTGATTTATAAATTATGGAACTGTCTATGAAATAAAACTTGAGTATAACTTTAAGCTAAAGGATTGAAGAATGACCCTCTTACAGTTCATGGAGAATTTGATTTTGTTGCTAATATCAATCAGTTAGTGTGTCTTCATTATTGAGCGACTATATATTGTGAATGTGTATTTTTCAGCGAAGGCGTAAGCTCCAACATAAGTATGCCGCTATAAAACATGTGAGTTTAATAATGTTAGAACATGATATCTAAGCTCTAAATCAAGTATGAAATTTATGTTTTTGTTGTTGAACAGGACAGTTCTTTCCTCACCTGAAATGTGCATTCTCTCAAACCAATTTTGTCGTGTATATAAATATGAATATGAATAATAAAAAAGTGAGTACCTTGGTTAAAATTCTAGATCCACACGAGGCCGCAAAGCAATTGATAGTCCGACAAAAAAATGTACACTTTTGACTTTTAAGGTCAAATGGTATAAGTTTGTACCTCGAATTAGCTACGGCTACTTAAACTTTAGATTGCAACAAACAGAGAATCTCTGGTTTTAATAATCTAACAAATCCTTATAGTAATTTTGATCTCGAAAACAGTAAGCTTGACTTCACATTTCAAAACATTGCTTTTTATATTTTGTATTGTAGGAGTTGCCTAATTCCATACCAGATCTTTCTCTTTCTCCAAGTAGCAAGCCTAACGCAGATGAAGATTTATATCTTCTACCTGAATTTAACGACCTAGTGAAAGAATTTGATATCATTGCCATGAAAGCGAATCTAGACCTTCAAATATCAGAATCGAAATCAGAAATGTCCCCAAAAGGCAATGCATTTGTGACAAAAGAAACGCACGAGCAAGAAGTCAAGAATCTAACAAACATGGTCAAAATACTTAAAGAAAGAGAAAGCAATCTTGAGATACAATTACTCGCACACTATGGTCTCAAAGAACAAGAAACTACTGTGAAAGAGCTTCAAAATCGTCTTAAATTGAACAGCATGGAGGCTAAGCTTCTTAGTTTAAAGGTGGAGTCTTTAAAGAATGATAACAAGAGATTAGAAGCACAAGTGATGGATTATAATAAAGTTGTAGAGGATCTTGAAGCTGCACAGGGCAAAATCAAAGTTCTTAAGAAGAAACTAAGATCAGAAACTGCACAGAACAAAGAACGGATTTTGGATCTTCAACAACGAGTTCAAAAAATGCAAGAAGATGAACATAAAAGTGGAGTAGGGGTTGAGTCAGAGATTCGATTAAGTCTTCGTAAATTGATGGACTTGGAAACTGAAGCTGATGAGTTGAGAAAGTTAAACCATAGTTTGCAAGTCGAAAAGTCAAAGTTGACTCAACGGTTGGAGCATGTTCAAAACCTTGCCAGATCAGTTTCAGGAGACGATTCCGTAAGAATTATTCATCCATTTATTTAGAATTGGGTCATATCTTACTTCTAACAGTCAAATACTCAAATGGGTAAACTTTAAAAACTTAGTTTATGGAACTGGTTAAATGGGTCAAGCGGGTCGACGTGATCTGAAGTATTTAGAATGCTCACTTGAAGTATGGTAAATCATAAATGACACCCACCAAACATTATTCAAATTTACCAAATTTCTTATTTCGGGTACTAAACTTTTTTCTGAATAATTTACGTTATCTAAGTTTTTTATTACCTCCAAAAAGGGAGTTTTTCAAATCAGTTAGAAAATTTGAAGGTATTTTAGTTTAGTTGAATGTTAAAAAAAAGGGGTTTTTTGGGTGTTCTGATACTTCGAAAGGTAAAAACAATCGCTTTTGTATGGTAAGAAATATAAAAATGTAGTCCACCACCATCCAAAAAGCATTTTTTGGTGTCGTGATGTTTCAAAAGGTAAAACATATCTTTTTTGTGTCATTTATAGTTTTCTAATCAAATTCTATAGTCATTGATCGTTTTATAAAATTCAGGAAAAGGGGCAAAAATATTTTCAGGTCAATCCTATTAGACTTGTATATGAACTTACCCGTTACAACCTGTTCCATTTAAACACTCAGAATCATGCCTGAAATAAGGATTAATATGATAACTCTTGATAGAATAAAATCCCAATTTCATGCAGTTTTCATTCAAAACAGAATATGATAAAAACGAAAAATTCTTGTTTGCAGATGGAAAAGCTTAAAGAAGAAAGAGAGCGTTTGAGGCAACAAAATGAACATTTAACCAATGAAATCGACCAACTTCAAGCCGACAGATGTAGTGACGTTGAAGAACTTGTATATCTTAGATGGATTAATGCTTGCTTAAGGTACGAACTTAGAAACCATCAACCAGATCCTGGTAAAACAACAGCTCGAGACCTTAGTAAAACATTAAGCCCAAAATCAGAACGAAAAGCTAAACAACTAATCCTCGAATACGCCAACAAAGAAAGTGTACCCGAACTCGATGATGATCAATGGTCAGGTCCTCAATCCTCTTCTAACCTCACAGATTCTGGCGAGCTTGATGAATCTTTTACAGATTATTCATCACATCATAATAGCAATCATAAGTTTTTCGGTAAGCTCATGAAGTTTTTAAGAGGGAAAGATGGACATAACAGAAACTCGTCTTTTGAACAAACGGAATCGGTTGAAGATGTGAATTCGTGTAGCGAGTCTTCTTTTGGGAATTTAGTGTTTTCGTCGAAACATTCTTTTGATTCTCAAAAGTCGACGTATAGGCTTAGTGACGTAGGAATGCATGGAAGGATTGATTCGATTGCAGAAGATGGTGATATTTACGAAAGATCCGAGCTGGTGAAATATGCGGAAGCGTTGAAAGACTCGAGTCCGAAGCCAACTGCCAAAGATCGACGAAGATCAATGTCGTTAAGTTAGTTAATTAATAGATTAATTAGAAATGTAATTAACTGATTTTGTATATGTTTATAACTTAGAAACCACATTATTGAAAACTTGATGGATTGATAGATTAACTAAATATACTAAATGATACGATATGATGGATTGATGGTGACTTTAAACTTTCGGTTATACTTGTTACTTGCAATTTGCAAATCCAGTTTTATATAAAAGCCCAAGTTCCTTGGTGTTTCTTAAACTTCACTTTGTTAGTCTATATCAGGCCCAAATATTATGGGCCTCCTATAGGCCCAATAAAATTTAGAACTAGAATTCAAACTTCAAATAATTAGTTCTTTCCCTCACAGTGCACGGCGCCAAAGCATATATAGTCTAGCACGCTAGCCTAGTATATATTAATTTAATTTAATTTAATTTTCAATTAAAATATTACCAACTCGTGTCATGCCAAAAACTGGTACCCATATTTATGTTTATGACTTAAAACCCACATACTTCATAAATTGTTATATATGCAAACTGAACCAATTAACTTGCCAAATGAATTACATATAAAATACTTATGATTTGATTAGTATGGTGTTTTTGTTGGCCTTTCTCAGGCCGAAATTTGATGGGTTCCTCCTCCAGGCCCAATCAAATTTAGAACTAGAATTAAAAGAATTTAGTACTATATATTATAGGTGAAAAAAAAAAACCGGTTTTTTTTTAACCGACCGGTTAACCGAAAACCGGTTTTTAGGAAAATCGGTTTTTTTTTAACCGAACCGGTTTTGGAATAACCGAACCGGTTTTGACCGGTTATCAGTTTTGGGGAGAACCGGTTTTTTCCGGTTTTTAAACCGGTTTTTTTCAAAAAAAATCAAAAAAACGGCTAGTAGCCGTTGGAGCGGGGGGGGGGGGGGGGGGGGACGGATTTTTTGAATTTTTTTGACATTTTGGCATCTCCAAATCCCTATAAATAGCCCTAGTTGGTTTGGGTTCAAAACACACCATCAAACATTCTCTTCTTCTCTCAAAAACACTCTAAATCTCGATATTTATATACTTTTTATTTGCGAAAAATGGAAAACATACAATCACAAGCTTCCGCTTCCGGTTCCGCTTCCGTTGGTAGCAATGTACGAAACAAAGTTTACACAAATGTTGATGTTGTGCAAATTAAATCAACGAATCGGAATCCGGAAATTTGGTCGAATTACGAGTTGTGCGTTATGAATGATGGGGTGGAAAAGGCCCGTTGTAAGAGATGTGGGAGGTTTTATAACCCCACATCAAACTCAACATTAAGAAGTCACAAAAACGGTTCTTGTAGGGCGGCTAGTCAAGATGTGTCACAATCGACACTTGGTTCGGATGGTGGGGTATTTATATACGATAATGATGCGCTTCGAGAAGATTTTACAAAGTTTGTCATCCAAGAGGCGCTTCCATTCAACCACTTCGACAACCAACGGCTTACGAATATCATCAAAAAGAGACTACAACCGCGATACCAACAAGTAAGTCGTACTACCCTTAGAAACGATGCGTATAAATTATGGAAAACGGCTAAAAAAGATATAATTGATGGTTTTCAAAACTATAAATATGGCGTTTCTATTACTTGTGATGTTTGGACCGCACCACATGATACGGCAAATTCTTATTAGGCGTTACGGCCCATTGGTTTCATCCCGAGTCTTGGTTATTAATGAAACGTACAATTGCTTTTAAATTGTTTGGTTATCCGCATACGAGATGTAATTTGCGAAAAATTTTAAATGACACTTTAATTGAATATAATTTAGACGATAAAGTTTTTACAATTTCACTAGATTATGCGTCAAATAATAATAGAGCTATGAATTTACTAAAATTACGTATAAAACTAATTTTAGATGGCGCTTTTTTTCATTCCCGTTGTGTTGCTCATGTTATAAATTTGTCCGTGCAAGCGGCACTACAAATATGTGCTAATATACGCGAAAAATTTAAGAGTTTATTAGTAACTATATATAGTTCGAGTAACGAACGACAAGCTAATTATAGACGTTTTCGTGCACAATGTGGTGAAACTCCCCTAGGACCTTGCTACGATAATAATACTAGGTGGAATTCTACTCACACTATGTTTGAAAATATTTTACGGCAACGTGCTCCTTTAAGTTCTTTTAATGATATGTTAGTTGCTAAAAATAAGTCCGTAGCTATAACTGATTATGAATGGGATCGACTAAATGATTTAACTTCGTTTTTAGTAGTTTTTAAAGAGGCTACTACTATATTATCGGGTGTATATTACCCAACTAGCTCGTTAGTTTTAAACCAAATTTTTATAATGACCGAAAAATTAAAAGAATTTGAAACCTCGCAATATCCAATGTTTAGAAAAATGGTTAGAGCTATAAAAAAGAAATTTATAAAATATTTTGGTAGTTTGCCTTTGATTTTTACTTGTTCCGCCGCACTAAATCCAACTTTAAATGTTGGCGGCGTACAACGTATAATCTCAACAATTTTGGAAAATTTAGACTTACACTTAACCGACGACCCGCACTATATAGCAAATGAACTTTCTAAATTTGAAAATAATTTTAAACAATTATTTGGGATTTATGCAACAAAATATGGTCAACATCATAACCCAATTGTTGACTCAATGCGGGCGGGAACATCTCGATCATCATCCTACGACATAAATATAAATCTTTATAATGTTTTACTTGAAGACGCTACAAAGCGTCAACGAACATCGGCTCCAACAAGCGAGTTGGGACAATATATGTCTACAAACTTTTTAACCACTTTGGAGTTTCGTAATTTTGACATTTTGAGTTGGTGGAAAGAAAGAGAAGTACAATTTCCCATTTTATCTGCTATGGCTCGGGATTTATTATCCGTCCAAGCTTCGACGGTAGCTTCCGAATCGGATTTTTCTACTAGCGGTAGAATAATATCGGAAAGAAGGTCAAGACTAACCGCTCAATCCGTAGAAGTATGTGTATGTTTGAAAGATTACTTGGACGGAGTGGATAGGATACAAAATGCAACAACGTTGGAAGGCCCACTATTAAGTAACGTTGAAGAAATTATCGAAGATGAAGAAGTCGAATTGGGAATATCACCTCCAACGACCGAATTAGATGAAGGTGAATTTGAAGAACTTGAAGTTGAATCCGTGGATGAAGATGAAGTTTGGGACGACATAACTAGTTAAGTGTATTCGGGTGATGGCAATGCCGAAGCTCGATATACTTACTACACGATTACGTTTCCGGGTGATGGCCATGCCGAAGCTCGAAATGTATTCGTATTTGTATTTTATATTTTTAGTTGTAATTGTATTGTTTAAATAAAAGTTATGTTTGTATTTTATAATTTTAGTCGTAATTGCATTGTTTAAATAAAAGTTATGTTTGTATTTTATATTTTCATTTGTATTATCTAAATTTTATTATACACTTATACCGAATTCGAATCCGAAAAAATCCTGAAAAAAATTAACCGATTAAAACCGGTGCAAAACCGAAAAAAAACCGATTCCGAACATTTACAACCGAAAAAAACTGATTCCGAAAAAACCGGTTTTAACCGAAACCGATTTTTCAAATAACCGGTTTTTAAAAAACCGAAAACCGAAAAAAACCGATTTTTTTGCACCTCTACTATATATACAAAGTGTACCATTTATCTTGCAAAATGAATGCCATAAGAAATACTTATAATTTGATTAGTATGGTGTTTGTGTTTATTAATTTGTTGGTAAATTGTATCAAGTATAGTAGTAAATATTGTTAATGTATCGGATGTTGTTTTAGTTTTAGAGTTGGTTTTTTCTTTGGAAATAGAACACTTTACTTCTTTTAATTCACGAGATTTACACAAAACATTTGTAAAAACTAAAAACATAGATCTTTTCAACGATCAAAATTAAGCATCATATCAACGGTTAAGTTAGTTCGAAACAGTTTTAAAGTTGAAAGCCAATTTTTTCATGTATGAAAATATAAATCTTATAGTTAACATATAAGTTATTTAACTATTTGATAAAGAGTAAAGAAAAGTTACATGTGATGTGAGTCTATATATTGGACTTGATGAAATTTGAGCTAGGGAAGAAAAGAAAAAAAAAAAAAAAAAACATATCAAGAATAATTACCATTAAAAGTCTATCATCTATTTTGTAGACTCAATAAATTTTTATAAGTATAAATTTTTATCTCCGTCTTAAAGTTTGATTATTTGTATTCAAGAGGTGTTTGAGATTACGTTTTAAGAGATTATTTGATTATTACATTTGTAAATACAAACGCAAAAAATACGGAAAAAGTGTTTCGTAAATAACTTATTATCTACATTTTGCTAGAAAAAACTAATTTTTTGAAAAACAAGTTGGTAAAAGAAAAATTAATTAATTAAATGAACATTATCTCTTATAGTCAATTGACAAACTAAATTTGTCATTTTCTCATAATATTTTAAGAATTTTTTATATCTCATATTAGTGAATTAGACTTTAACCTGACCCAATTATCTTTCCATATTACTATCTCATGATAGCACATCCATTCCAACTAACATGTACTTTTATCATTATGAGTATTTTATTATTTGATATTATTATGATTTTATTATTAGTTATAATTACTACTATTATTATATATATATATATATATATATATATATTAATTTTTGTGTCATTTACTTTTCTATTTTACAATCTTATTATAAAATTTCTAATCATCTCAAACATGAGCAAAAAAGATTATTTTTATTTAAAATTAATACTAATTAGTCACAACTTTAGACTATTATACAAATAGAATACTAATCATATTAATCTTAATGTATATGTATATGTACTTAAAGAAAAAAATGAATAAGTTGAGTAATATTTTTATCAATCTAAGTAGCAAAACATACTTTTATCCCGACGCGAAATTTAACTAACATATACAACATTCAGTTACTTATTTAACAACTTTAAATTCTTGTTTTGATTAAATGAATCATCGCTTATTTCTTTCCATCAATGAATGATGATTGATGACGTCACTTATTCCCACCAATTTCTTTCCATAAAAAAAACGGTTAATAACTAACAGATTCCTCACTCACACACTTCTTCATACGTATAGCCCATACATATTCATATTCATATAAACCCTAACACACTTCACAGTTAACATCAAAACAGATTTCATACAGCGATCAAAAGCTAGGGTTTCTATCATTCATCCACACAATCTCTTCAACTTCGTTATGGCAATTGCAATGCAAACTGTTGCTCCGATTCCGGCACCACCGTTGCTACTATCGGCGACTCTCTACGTCGGTGATCTTCATTCCGATACTACTGAAAACGATCTATATACTCTGTTCTCCGAGATCGGACCACTGCATTCTGTTCGTATTTGTCGAGATTGTGTTTCGTATAAATCGCTGTGTTACGGTTACGTCAATTTTAATCTAACTTCTCACGGTAATCATTAATTGTTAAATTTCTGGAGTAATTTGTTTATTTGATTGAGTTGTTTACATTTTGTAGCTCGATTGAGTGATTGAATTGGGTTCTTTAGTTAATTGTTTGATTGAATTGCTCTTATCTGTGAAATTAGTGATGCTTTTTAGTTCCAGTGAATAATTGAATTACATTCTCTAGTTATTCAATTGATTGAATTGATATTATTTTGAAATTTGTGATAACTATTTGTATATGTTTTGTTCGATTGAAGAACTGAATTGCAATTTTTTGTTCTCTGTTTAATTGAATTGAGTTCTTTTGTATGATTTGTGCTTTAATTGAATTATTTACACTGTTTAATTGAATTGCGTTCTTTTGTTTTTTGTCTGGTTGAATTGATTCAAGTTGTGTAATTTTTTATTTCATTGAATTATTTATGTTCTTTAGGTTTGATTGAATTATATAATTGTGTTCAATTATTTATCTGTATCTATTCATGGAATTTATGATTTAGTTGAATTATTTAAATTCTTTAGGTCTGGTTGAATTACTGAATTGTAATGTTTAGTTTTTTGTTTGATGTTTGATTGAATTGACTTTCTTTGTGGAGTTTTTGATTTATTAATTCGATATGACTGAAATTTTTTGAACAGCGGCTGTAGCGTTATCGAAGTTGAATCATACTGAAATGAGGGGGAAACCGATGCGGATAATGTGGTGTCAACGTGATCCGTTTACAAGAAGAACTGGACTAGCAAATTTGTTTGTGAAGAACATTGATTCATTGGTTACTGATGGTAAATTGGAAGAGGCTTTTGAGAAGTTTGGAAGGATTCTTTCTTGTAAAATTGCTAAAGATAATCAGGGCAAGAGTAAGGGTTTTGGATTTGTTCAATTTGATTCAGAGGAATCTGCTAATAATGCTCTTAACGCGTTAGATGGATCTACACTTGGTGAAAAGATTTTGTAAGTGTTATTGTTATTTAAACTCTAGTTCTCTATTTATGCTAATTCTTTGCGTTAATTCATGATTAGGCTTATGAACTTAAGTGATTTTTTGGGATTTTCATATTCTTATTTGTGAAATTTATTAGAACTTTCTTAAATGTGATGAAAAATAGTGAGACAATCATCACTTACAAATATTGGAGTATGTCACTGGATTATGCACATGATATTCTGAATTATGATTTACTGATATTTTAACGACAGAACTAGCAGTCTATCAGTGGTATGGGTTATTTTTCTTAGTAATTTCTGTTCATAACATTCTGATTCATGTTATTGGAGTAACATTTTAAACATGATTTCTTGTGAAGATCTGTGGCCAAGTTTCTCAAGAAAAGTGAAAGGAAGGAACCCGAGTTTACAAATCTGTATGTGAAAAACCTCGATTCTGATTTCACTGAGTATCTCTTGAAAGACAAGTTTTCTGAATATGGTAACGTCACAAGTGCGGTGATCATGAAAGATGCTGATGGGAAATCAAAAGGTTTTGGATTTGTCAACTTTGAGTCACCTGATAGTGCAAAAATGGCCATTGAGGCTCTAAACGGCGCAATAATTGGTAAATAACATCATAACTTTTTTATATTACACAGTGTATTTGTTGTGTATGCGGTTCTGACCATTTAAGTTTGCGCATGGAAACAGGTTTCAAGGAATGGTTTGTTGGGAAGGCTATGAAAAAAGCTGAAAGAGAGGGGTTGAAACTTTCTTTTAGAAAGGACAAAATAAATGCTTTGAATCTTTTTGTGAGGAATCTTGCTGCGTCTGTAGATGAAAAAACTCTTGAGGAAACTTTTGGTGATTTTGGGGATATCGTCTTAACCAAAGTTGTACGCAATAAAAATGGTGCTAGCAAAGGTTTTGGATTCGTGTGTTTCTCCAATCCAGAAGAAGCAAAGAAAGCTTGTGATTCACTTAATGGTGATTAATTTAATTGCATCTTGTAGTTTAATAATGTTTAATTTTTCTTATACCAGTCGATACCTTGATCTTGGTTTTCATTGAATTCATGCAGGAAAACTTTACCATGGAAAGTATATGATTGTTACTGTCGCAATGAGTAGAGAAGAATGTACCCGAAAACTACAAGCTCATATTGCATCACAACAGAATTTTGGTAGCAGTCAGTATCTCCCACTATACTATGGTATGAATTCCTATGGTAAAACTCCTGTCTATGATCCATACCGGCAGCCGAACATCTATAGAAGTATGCAAGTGTTACCCACTTATAAGCCACAGAGTCATCAGGTATGTAAAGCTGTAAAGTGTTAAACCATTTGTGCATGTTTCTTTCATTTACATTATGAAGCTTCTGTAGACTAAGAAAAAAACTGTTACGATTTCAGGAAGGTGTTCACTTGAGCTATAACAAGGATCAAAAACCATTTACAGGATTAAATGCTTGTTTCTCAAAGGGGTCATCTGCTAAGGATGCTTATCAGGTATACCTTAAAACGATCATAATGATTTCTATGAAGTTTAGTTAGTTTCTATGGTAGACTCTGAGTGACTAACTGAATACTGATACTGAATACCCTTGTGTGTTTTGACTTTTGACAGAATCTGAGTGCGAAGAGGTCTCGAGTGCTGTGGGAGATGAAAACACCTGAGGTAATGGGATCACGAAAGGCATTTTTGAAGGTGAAAGTTAAGAATGAATTTGGAGCAAATGAAGGCGGGTTTGGTTTACACGGGAATTTGGCTTACTGATTGACAATGGCAGATATGGATAGAAATACAGAAGTGATGACTGTTAGCTGGTAGTAATAGTTTTGTTTCTGTGTAAATATTGTGTAGTCTAACCAACAGTTTTGTGTGTTCTACTGTTTCATGTTTGAAGATTTTGATGATCTGTGATATGGTGATCTTTCCATATCAATAGTGTTGTAATGAAATTGCTACTTGATCTGGTTTACGTGTATAGTTTTCATTAAAGTCATAAGAACTGTTTTTCGTTTTCTTCATATCCTTCTCTATAAGTCAGTCCTAAAAACCTATTCAAGTACCTAAACTTAAATGGGAAAATATCGAGTGTTACCAGTAATCAGTTGTGATGCAAACGAGAATTGTACTTTTTGGGCAATTCTTCTTTACTCAGATCGACAAAAACATTCCCATGGTTAAAGTAACTTATTTGAATTCAACAAAACCAACATCCAGTTTTGGGCCATACAAAATGCAATCGAATTAATTAGCTTAAGCAAATGAGCTATCTTTGCTTATCTGAATAGGAAAGATGCATTACTCCAACGTCGTCGAACCCTTTGCTTACACCATTTTTATAGACACAGCAATTTTACTAAAGAGTTCAATTATCTACTAATGAAGCAAGACTCGTCACAAACGATTTTAAGCATACATCACGACTCTTCAATAAGAAGGTCAAAAGGACGGAGAACACCCTCCCTTTCGGATTTCCTTATCTCCTTTCCAACACACCATTCTTCGCAACTTGTTTCCATGCATACAATTAAATGCTAGAAGCCTTACAGAGTAACGCATGGCATAAACTAAACAAGTTATGATGTTGGCTTACTGATTATTGTGCCGTTTTAGAGACTCAAAGGCGTTTTTTTAACACCATCTTACATGGGACTCTAACAAATCCAAAGGCTCTTGATTTCCATTATCATCGTTCATGATCACGGCACTTGTAACATTACCAAATTCAGGAAAACTTGTCTTTCAATCAAGTGAAATCCAAATCAAGATTTTCGCGCACACATTTGTATAATCATGTTCTTTAATTTCGCTTTGGTCAAGTAACTTGACCATATATCTTAATGTCTTAAACAGTTGATAATAACCATCATTTAAAACGTCATTTAGCCGTAAAAAAAACAATTTTGTAAGCACAAAAAAGTGACGAAGCCATACAAGTGGGGTTAACAATTTAGTTGAATCTACTTAAAAGTCTTGATATCAGTCAAGGCGTTTGAAATTTTAGTATAAACTCACAAATCATGTAACTAAGCCCATTAACATATATCAATTAAAATTAAAATTCAAAAACCTTAATAATATGAAAAATCAAGAAGTATAATAAAGAATTACCATAAATTCAGATAAAAAGTCTATTGACTTGAAAAAACTTACATATTATCCTTAGAGATGAATGTGTAGACCGATCAGCGTTATTGATTATCAACCTTTTACGAAAGATGTCTAAACTCTTCATCTTGCCATGATCATGTATGTAAATTTTACAAGAAAAAATCGAACTAAATTTAATAAAACCCATTAAATAACGAACTTACATTTATAAAAAATAAATTCGCCATACCAATAGTTCTTCCAAAAAGGAATATATACAAGGTTACAAAATATATATATATATATATATATATATATATATATATATATATATATATATAAATATATATATATATATATATATATATATATATATATAAATATATATATATATATATATGCAATGGAAAATTAACTCGTGGTGATAAAGTTGGAGAAATATATATCGAAATAAAAGTTGCCAAATTTTGCTTTAAAAAATAAATTTGAAAAAAGAGATTAAAGTTTAAAGAACAAATTTAACACGTCTATATCCATACTTACCCAAAGTATATGAAATTATTTTTATTATTATCTATTCTTTTGAAAAAAACATTTAAAAATATTAAAATTCATAATTTAAAGACCAAGAAAAAACTGCAAAATCCGATCCAATTTATTTGGAAAGTTAAAAAAGGCTTTATTGTCTCTCACAAATCACAAAAGCTGAGCCCAATCCAGCCCATTTTGTGCTTTCGGCCCATTATGGCCCAACTTATTTATATGTACGTAGAAGTAAAATTAGGGTTCATTATCATCATCTTCATATGGCCGCTATATATATACATAATATCTGTTAATTATTTGCATATATTTGATCAATTTCTAAACTCTTTACAATATTTTTCATTTTTTTTTGTGTTTAATTTAGATTGAATGTGTTGGATCGATGATGTTTATTGAAGAAACTGCGTTATCTATCTGTTAATTCCTTCACTGGATCTGATGATAATATTAATCTTCCTGAGATCCTTTTTTTAATCTTTTTTTTTTTTATAATTAATTAATTATTTTATGATTAATGAAATTAGAGCATCGATGATGATTAATACTAAACTTTTGTTATCCTTGCACTTTGATTCATAAAATGAAGACAACTATGGGGAAAGTATTTCTGAGATGCTTTTTTGTTTATTTTAAAAGATTTATTTATGCTAAATTTATTATTTCATGTCTAAAATTAAATCCTAACAACGTTTTTGTAAACAATAAACTTGTTTGTAAAAAAGGGTTTTTTGTTTAAGATAACTACGTCCATTTTAGGATAATTTTATACTTTATATAACCAAAAAATTTTAAAAAACAAGTCAAGTTTGTTTCATAAAAAAGGGTTTGTTGTTTAAAATAAGTTATATTTTTGATTAACCAATTTTAGGATATTATACTTTAGAGTAAATTTCATAAATGGTCATAGTGATTTAGATTGATTTACAAAATTAGTCTCTATATTTATTTTTTGACATTTTCAGTCCAATAAGTACATTTTACTTGAAATGGTCTTTATTAATCTAAAATGACTAAAGTACCCTCATGATCAATCAAAAAATAACAAAAGAAATAGTACTTAAAGTCATTTTAAGTTTGAGCAAATCTTAAACTTTTTTGAAATGAAAATGTGAAAAAATAAATATAGGGATGATTTTTGTAAATCCCTATAAATTATAGGGCTAATAGTCCAGAAATGTAACTTAAAATTTCAAATTTTTCAAAAAAGAAAATATTACTTTTACCTCTACCTATAAAGGACCTATAATTTATTTACCAAATTTATCTTGAGAAAAGAGTTTTTTTTTTCAAAAAACTTAAATTAAAGGAAAAATGACTGAATTTTTTTTATTTTTAAATTGTGCATGTTAATATCCCCTTTTTCTGGAAATTTGAAACTTAATATTTTCTTTTTTTCGGTAAATTTGGAACTTTAAGTTATCTTTTTGGGTGAATTGCCCTAATTTAAATAACATATAAAAGCAACTTCAGATATAATATTACCGGTTACTGGAGTAAATAGTAAATATTCTCCTAGTTTACGCGATTTTGAATTATGGGTAATTTCTGGGCGGAGGTAAAACTGATATTCTCCTTTTTGAAAATTTTGGAATTTTAGCCCTAAATTATATAGACCATTTCTGATATTTAATCTATACTTGATATGTATAATAAATATGTCACTAAAAATTTATCTCTGCTAGGTTATCTACTAACAAACATAATATCAAATAAATTGATGCCGTTTAGTAATTTTCACAACTAACTAATTTCGTATTCTCTGTCAGGTTTGTATACAATACAAATATTAGTAATGCGGTTTGTCTACATATATATTGGCCATTCATGCAACTTTTGTTCACATTAGTTGCTCTCGTGACTGAAGGATCTTACACGGGTAGTCGTTAAAACAATCGTTACTCAATTCTGTTAAATCTTGACATGTGTCGTAAATGTTAGAATATGATGGTCATTTTAGTTAAAGGACAACAAGTGTAATTTTTGGACAAACTACAGTGACCAGATCTGTAGCATTAATTTAGTTATATAAGACTTGGGTATAAAGCAAACCGTATTGTAGTACGGTTTCTAGCTTGAGCTTGCTAAGATTTATTAATTGAGGCGGTAAATTTTATTTTTTCATTTTGTTTATGTTTTGATTAGGAGTTTAGGAGTGCATGGGACAGATCCGGACTGAACCGGATCAGATCCGGACTGTACCGAGGCCGGAATTTATGGAGAAAGAAAAATCGAGGACTGGACCACATAGTATGGTTCGGTTTTGGTCCGGTTCTATGTTCGGTCCAACTAGTTCGGGTAAAATCCCGACCCAAGAATTGAAAAAACCTTATAACTCATGGTACACTAAATAAATTTGTAACTGTGAAGCCAACTTGTTATAGTTGTAATTTGGAGCCAAAAATATAAACTTATGGTAGACTAAATAATCTACAAGTATAAAATGGGCAAAACTTAGTCTTCCTAGTTTGGTGAATTCCAATTCCCTGCTCACGGTTTTTTATCTCATCACATGAAGTCCTACTACAAATCACAACATATAAAACAATAACTTGTGAAATAAAAAACCAATACCTTTTCAAAATATTAAGGTCTAATAATAGTAGTAACTTAAATAATAGTCATGTGAATTCAAGTATAAAGGTCCATTAAAAAGTCCCAAATAAAAGATGAAAATGTCTCATAAAATACCAAATCAAATACGCTAGTGATAAAATTGATTCAATGAATAAAAAACGCTCTCATTTGCAAGTCTTCTAATCTTTCAAAGTTCCACCGTCACTTGCTTTAATACTATCCAAGATATCTATACAAAAGAAAAATTAAGATCACTACATAATACTACGTTAAATAATAATAGTTAACAAATAACAACAAATGGTGTTAGTTAAGCACCTTTGGCAATTACATCAACGTCATCCAAGTACTCATCCATATCAATAGCATTTCTTGATTTACGCACCCAATCTTGAGTGTATATCAAAGCTTCTATCTTGCTTGGAGACAACGAACTTCTACAGTTTTTTTTCTTTCTAAAAGGCAAAATACATTAATTATCAAAGATTTGTATACAGAATTCATACTAGATGGAATACATGACCTCCAAATAGACAAAATACAAACAAAAAAAAAATACAAAATCAAACTACAATACAATCAATCCAAATAAATGATACATTATATTAATATATGATCGATAGGAATGCATGGTTATGATTAAAATAGTTTTAAGCATAGTACAAACACTATTAGCAGGTGACATGCACCATCACTTATTGTTTAGGGTCTAACTGTATACACGTTTATTTTATATTCATACATATACATACATACACATTGAAAAAACACAAACATATATAAACACACAAGGTAATGAAGCTTACTTGAACAATGAAAATGACTACAACAATGCACAGCAAAAGATTAAGGTTCGTGTAACTTTGTTATATGAGGGTGAGTTTATGAGAAGATTTGGCAATATAAATAGTTCTGAATGATAGGAATGATCGGTTATTTTTTATACGATAAATATGGCAGGGATCCACGATATATAAGGAATATATACTCTATTTTCGATTCTAGTCGGTTTATTTGGGTTTTTCGGGTCTGGTCCTGGACCATCCCCAAAATCAAAAATCTAGAAAAGTATGGACCATGGACCGTCCCAGATGTATTCGGGTATTCTCGGTTCCGGTTCGGTTCTTCTCGGTCCTCGGGTATTGTCGGTTCTTCCCGAAAAATGCACAGCCCTAGTTTTGATGGGGCAAAAAAGTTGTGCATAATATTTCCAAAGGTTAGATGAATACCTTTGGGTTAATCGTTTTACGAAAACTTTATAATAGTGTCGTAGTGTATTATACAAAATACATGATTAAAGAAAATATATACTATATGACAACAATACTCACATATACAATTGTTATAGGGTTTCTTTTAATAGTTAAAAACATAATGTTGTTTGATGCAGGGGTGTTCACGGTACAGTCCGGACGATTTTTGACAAAAATCGTAACCGGAGTGATTTTTGACGGTTTTGTATTTTTTAAACTGTGGACCGGACCGCTATAACCAAACCGGACCGAACCTGTTTAATTGAGACGGTTCAGCCTGATTTTGCAGTTTTGCCGGTTTCATGAACACCCTTAGTTTGATGTAGTATATTTATTATTTTATGATGAATATGATGCTTGTAATCATAGAGTAATACAATGTATTATTTATTACCATGATACATATGCTTATACTTATAAAAATTAGTGCATCGTATTTCAACCTGCCGACACAATATTTCTTTATTGATAAAAATACTACATTATCATTTAAATAAAGGTATAATAAATGAATCAAATGTTTAAATAATTTTAAATGAATTTTAAACGAATACAAATGCAAGGGAGATGGGAGTGGAATGGGCCACATGTTTTCTCTTTAACTTTATTTGATCGACTTTAAAAGTTTCTAAAAGATAATTATATAAATTGTTATTTTATTAAATCACACAATACTATGAATATCCAAAAAAGTAAAAAATAAAAATGCGTAAATAATTTTTGGCATACATAAACGAAATTGGTGCTACTTATTTTATTTTCTCCAATTTTCTAGATTTATTATTATTATAATTATTGAAAGAATAAGTCTTTATTAATACATTAAACACTGGATGAAACATTGTATAAATTATTATTTCCCACTAGCCTAATAGACCATTTAATTTGTGTGTTTTTGTTTCATAGTAGTTAATAACTTAATCAATAGCGGTGGAATTATTAACCATTTAATTGTTAAAGTTACATTTATATTATATGCATATTTTAGTTTTGTAAATGTCATTACTTTACGTGTCAGTTAGGTTGGCGAGCATTATTTTCTTTTACATGTATAATTGTAACTTTTAAAAGATAACAAACATATGATTACACATCTAAAATGCATAGATACGGGGTGTGTTTGGCATCATGTTTTAGGGGATTATAGGAACTAATTTTAAGAATCTCTAAGTCTTTATAATTTTACAATTCGTGTTTTGCATAAAAATAATATAATATGGTTTCTTTGAAAAAGAATTCTTTCGTTTAGAAGCTCCTCAAATTAGCTTATTCAAGGAATCCTAATCCCCTAATTAATAAATTATAATATTACCCTCTTTTAAATTATTAAAAGTTTATAACTGCATAATATTATATACTCTTGTGTCATTTTACATTAATAAGCTCCCGTCCCAGTTAATTTGCCAAACACTTATTAACAAATAAAATCTCCATCTTCAGCCACAAAGCTTTTTACCTCCATCTCCAGCTAGTTTTGCCAAACACACTAGGGTGTGCTTGCAAAACAAACTAGCTGGAGCTAGAGATTGTGGCTGAAAATTCTAATGGTTGTGGATTATTTTAGAAGCCACTTGAAGAAGATTCTATAAAAAGATATGTTATGGGATTATTTTTCCAACAATTCACAACCTTTTAATGTTATGAAACAGGACTTGTAATTAATAAGGGTTGAAAAGATTATCAAAACTAGAATCTCAATTCCTTAGAATCTCATACGCCAAACACACTCATAATCCATGTTAAAGTGAGTTAAAAGCTAGATTTTCCATTATTTGTTAATTACCAAAACTTTAATTAGGATAGATAAATTTTGAGATAACAAAACTTTTAAACTTATCTTAAACTTCATTACCAGGAAATACATTTCCTGAATAATAATCTCTTCCATTGGCTTTCATCCAACTTTGTCATTATTTACCTTATTATTATTCATACGTGAGACATTACGTTTTTTTTATTTAGATTATAATATTCATTATTTAGTTTTAACATAATGATTCACAGCATATTCACAGCTTTTTAGCCCTTGGATATATCATGATAAACTCATATGTTGGTGGTTGATGATAAAATCATGATAACTTGTTTAGATATTAGTGAGAAATTTAATATAGTTGGTCATTTGATTATACAGGATAATTTGTAAATAGAAAATTATTATTCTTATTTTCAAAGAGAATCCCTTAAACATGAATTTCATTGGAATAAAATTTATAGAGACTTCTTTAAAGGGGTTTTAAGTTTTTTATGAATACAAAAAAGCTATTAATAAATAAGATTATATTTGTCTATATATACTTATAGTTTCGTATAATTTTTTCATGAAAAAAAACTTATGAAAATTTTTTTGAAGCTCAGCATTCAATTGAACATTCATAAACCCAAAATCTCACTAATAAAACAATTGTAATTTTATTTTTATTTTACTCTTCAATTTTAAAAATGGCAAATCGTAATGGATTTGTTGCAATACTCACATGTATAATATGTTGTCATTGGAGGGGCAATCAAGAAATTGCAAGTTTTTAAATTCTTATCTAACTCTACATTTTATTTTATTACGAAGAAGCGAGTTCATGATATTTTGACTTCCACCGGTAATCATAAAAAAATATGAAAAACAATAATATATGTATAATTCTCATGGCTATCATAGTCATCGCCCTCTATTCTTTATGAACCTAACAAAAATATTTTTATTTTCGATAATATTAGGTTAAAGTTTAAAATTTTCAACATCAAATACTTGGATGCCAAATTTGATTCACAAAATGAAACCTTATCTCTCGGCACATAATTTCACTGTGAAGTAAGTTTTATAAAAAAATGGTATACTTGAAACTACATAAAAGGAAACTTTATTTTATTTTGGAGAGAAATGAAAGGAAACATAAGGAATTGGAAAGAAAATAATTAATAAAAGTTTGTTAGGGAAACGAATAAAAAAAATCAAAAGGAAAATTTATTTATTTTAATTTGTTTTAAACATGAATTTCATTGGAAGAAGATTTAGTGTGATTTATTTAAAAGGGTTTTAACATTTTTATTGACTAAAAAACTTATTAGTTAATAAATACTATTATAATTGTCTATATATAGTTTTAATTAATATTTATTTTTATAAGAAGTTATTTAAAAAACTTATAAAAAACCTTTTTTGAAGCTGAATTTTAAATTCAACATTCATAAACTCATAATATAAAACACGTGTATTTTTTTTTTGTTTTACTCTTCATATACCTTGAAATTGACAAATCATAATGAATCTGTTACAATACTCTCACACACACACACACACATATATATATATATATATATATATACATATATATATATGTATGTATATGTATTATGTTGTCACTAGAGGGGCAATCAACAACTTGTAAGTTTTTGAATTTTTATCTAATTCTACATTTTATTTTATTTTATTATGAAATAACAATTTCATGATATTTAGACTTCCACCTGTAATCATCAAAGAAATAAAAAACAATAAATTATGTATAATTGATGTGACGAACATAGTCATCGCCCTATGTTTTTTTATGAGCCTAGCATTTTTTTTTTTTTTACGATAATTTAAACTAAAGTTTAAAAAATTTGAAATCAAATACATGGATGTCAAATTTGATTCACAAAATGAAACTTTATACCTCGTCGCAATATTTAACTATGAAGTAAGTTTAATAATAATAATAATAAAAGGAATACTTAAAATATACCTAGACAAAGTGACACATACTTTAACATAATTAAAATGCTATTTGCAAAGAAGTTAGACTTTTGTAACTCAGTATGTGGAAAAAATAATTGTTTACTTTTTGTACATTTAATTTACCTTTTTGAAATTATAAACAAAAACCACATATACTTTAGATACACTTAATTATCCTTTTTATCATGTCTATGAAGTATAAAAAAAACCTTTTGATAGCAATTCTCCAACATACATCCAAATAAAGTACGATTGATATTACAACTCAAATTAAATAACGATCCATAAATTATCATTGTGTTCTCGAGTTAAAATCTAAGTGAAAAAGAAGATAAATGAAATGAAAAGAAAAGAAGATAAGAGAAAATGACGAACGATAAATCAGTGAGTTGTATTATTAAGTTCGAAGAAGATAAGGGAAAGAAAATGATTCCCCGCTAATCATCCTCTTTTTTCTTTTCTTTTCCTTTATGTTTTAAAAAAAAAATTGAACACAAATTTGCTTTAAATCATTTTTCTTAATTTCTTTTCCATCCAAAATCAAACTCAAGAACTCCTTTGCAAATTTTAATTTACTTACAAAAACTATATTCAACTTATAAATGTGAAAGTCGAAAGTGAACAAACCTATAAATTTGAGTTAGTTGCTAAAAGATAAAAAACAAAACGAATAACAATAATAATAAAAAAAGTTAAAAATCCGGGGATAACTAAGTATCTAACGGTGGTTGTGGCTTCCGTCGGAGATGATAGCTTCTTAATCGATCCATGTACGAAACATGAAAACATTTTTTTACACTATTAATAAATGCTCGATCTATGACTCACGAAAATGTACTGGTTTTGACATCATTGATAAAGACTCGATCTATGACTCAAAACATCCTAGCTAGCATCCATAGAAACTCAACCAATCGGACCCTAATATAGTTATAACACACAAGCATTAGCTAATTCGAAAAAAAAAACGAAAGTTGCCTTGAATTGTAAGTTACCAAAGTTGATTCCGACTCTAGAAGAAACCGAGAGCCACAACAAAGGCGTACGCCGTCAAGATTTGTCGCCACCACAAAATCAACTGATTCTCAACGAAACAGAGTGGAAAGGTTCGGATCTAGAGATCTAGATGGGAGTTATTCGTGTTGTTTAGACTTTAATCTATACATACATTTACTCTAAAGATGTCATACTAATAACAAACATACAATTTCATTATTTAGTTTAGTAAACTACAATTTCAAATGATTTTTATCACCTTACATTTATAATACATAATATTATTAAGTACATAATTTCTATAAAAATAATACATATAAATCATCTTAAAATCTTGAATGTTACATTATGTGGAAAGAGTGTCCCATTACATATATTTGATGATGCCTCACCAACTCAGTTTGTTGAGTTTGGTTAGTTTAATTGGATCTGTTGATATAAGAACGTGTGTCAGACATTTTGGAGTTGAAGATTGTAAAGTTAGAAGTTTAGACTTAGCATTTTTTGTAAAGTGTTATGCGAACTTATTGATATGCGAACTTGTCATGCGAACTTGTCATTAAGTTCGCAGTTAGTAATAAGTTCGCAGCACTAGTTCGCATGAACAATGTCTATATATATGTATGTTGAGTCTGTGATTAAGTACGCTTGTGAGATTTCTGTGATCAGTTTGTACGAATCTAATAGCTAGTAATTTGAGTGCATCTATTATTGTAATTGCTTCGATTGTAATCGGTGTTTGAAATTAATATAAAAGAAAAGGTTATTTACCGTGCGCGTTCATTAATTGTTCTTATTATTCGTGAATTGGTCAATCACTTAGAGATTCTGCATCTAAGTGATTGTAATTGAGTTCTAGATCATGAATTAGCATTCTACAGGATCGAATTTTATCCTTAAGTCGTGAAATGGATTTGCACCTTCTTGGCATAACATGATAGTTTATTTCCTTTTTAGAGTTTGTCATTTGTTTGTTCTTAATAAAACGTATCTCAATCCCAAATAATAAAAAAAGAAAACATAAGTTGGCAAAAAATGATTATACTTCCGAAGTCACTTGCAACGTCATCCAAAGTTTTCCGACTTCAACGCTCCTTTAAAAATCCACTGTTTGTTCCTTTGTTAAACGAAATTGTTGATAAATTATGACTTCTATCAGTTGTTCTTGTTCGGAGATACGAAAGTGCTAGATGAGTTAGCACTAATCGTGTAATTGTTGATATTATGTGATGTTAGAGTATGTGTCACTTTGTCTGAGTATATTTTGATTATCCTTTTTTTATTATTAAACTTACTTCATAGTTAAATTTTGTGTCAAATAATATAGTTTCATTTTGTGAATCAAATTTAACATTCATGTATTGGATGTCAAAATTTTGAGAATGACTAAAGGTAGACATATTTAAGTAAAAAATGTTTTTTTTAAATAAAAATCCATGTTTTACATGAAAATATATGTAGACCATCAACAAAATTTCTTCTGTATGGCAAAGAGTTGTTTTGAATAGGATATGTAGAGAATAAATTAAATTAAATAATTTTCCTTTTGATTTTCTTTATCTATTTTTCTACGAAATTTTAATTTAATAATTTTCTTTCCAATTATTTCCGTTTCCTTTCATTTCTCTACGGAATTAAATTCGGGAACGCACATAAAAAAGTACTTATCAAGTCTTTTTCAAGAATTGAGATCAGGATTTGAGAAAACGTATTTTTGTACATGTAAAATTTGTGGACAATATAGTAATATGCAACCACAAATGTATGAAGTCTGAACCATTAAATCAAATAAGGTGATTTTAGTCATTCTATGTATATTAATTATTAATTATAATTTATTAAACTCCCATCTTTTCAAATTTATTATAATTTATATCAACTAAATTAAACCTTTTTAACATATATTCACTAGAACAAGTTATCGATGATTTATGAAATGTATGTTTTCACAAATGCAATATTTTTTATAATTATCATTCGATTTGCAAGTTTAAAGAGTTTTTATATTTGCCTAAAATTATCATATGGATTTAAAAAAAAAGGATTTTACTACGTACGATAGACATAAAATAATCATCAAGTGTTATAGGTGATCGAAAAGATGTTGATATAAAGCTATTACTAACGTATTTTCGCAGCGAAGCGCGATGTTTAATCCTTGTTACATTAATGAGTAAGTTGTAACTCTCTTAACATTTGTTTATTTATTTATATTTTTTGGACAGAAAGGAAAGGAGAGAAAAAGAAATAAAATGAATATCGCTTAACATTATTTGTAAATGTATTAAAGACAAATTTGACTATAAATATTACAAAAAAAGAGTTATTAATAGTAATAAATGAGAGTATAATTGAGAGTTTAATGAATTTTTATATTTATTTTTGTAAGTGAACAATTTTTTTGACACAAACAAAAATAGTAAGGTGAACAAGTACGTTACGTAATTCCGTTCAAATTAATTGATTAATCAACCTTTTTGGAAAAATAAACAAAACCTCGTATACATTAGTTATACTAATCATGAGCATAGGTTCAAAATGCATACTTGTGAAAGTCATTAATCATAATTAGAGTCACTTCCTTCGAATAAAGTCGTCAACGTTTAGAAGGCGAAGAGAAAAAAAGTAAAAGAAAAAGGTTATCCTGATATTTTGGGTTAGCCAAGAAAACGTCAAACTGTAATTGATATTTTGGGTCAGAGGTCCGATTGAACCGGATGACAATTATATACTAAAATTTTTATTAAGTTGCATAAAACAATGAAAAATTACAAATAAATACAATAAAAATAATAAAAAGTTCCAAAATACAACCGGGTTAAAATGGTCGGTTCACACTGTTTCAAAATTATAATAAACTGGTTTAAAATGAACCGGTAATCACTCGATTCACGATTCAACCGGTAAACCGACACAGTCAAACCAGTTTTAAAACCTTGACTAAAACTTTACATATTTTGTATTTTTATCTATTCTCCTTTCTGGATAAAACATAAATTCATGACCAAGGGGTAAGACAACATAAAGTGCAATTGTAGTCACAAGACATAAGTATTACTAAAAGGTGTAGTCTAATACATACATGAAATTTTAAAGGTATAGTTTAAATCAATAAATTTACATCATTCCAGCCCATTAATTCAAATATTCATATTCGGATTCTTTCCATTCATGATGCAGAGAAGATGGTAACAAACAAAAAGAACAATTCATATGATGAAAATTAACGAACAAAAAACTTGCACGTAAATGTCACAAATACGATCATTGAGGAAAGACTCCACCAAACTTGTCCCATAAAACAACAAAAGCAGAGTATATACATACACGCCTATAGCACAAGATTCTACAAATAGCTGATACTCTTGAGGTTTGCATACAGATGCTCTTTGCAAACCAACTTTGGTTTCTGAAAGCTGCAACCAAGAAGACGATTTAACAAGAAAGGAGGTCCGGTGGATATGGACTGATACATCTTCCTCACCGTGATATGGCCATCTAGAATCATCAGCTCCAATAATTTTCTACAGCTCTGAAAAATGTGTTCAAATTTAAGGATTAATTCTTCATCATAGGTAACCAAAAGAACAATTCATATTAAAACTAAAATTATGTATTACCCGATGTATTATAAGAAAGAAGCTTTTTAATGCTCATACTGGTTTTGGTTAATAAGCATTACTAACATCTATATTAAACATTCAACTAAGAATGCAATTCTTAAAAGATGGAAGAAGTTTGCAACTACCGAAATTTTGGCAAACGTTTTTAATAATAATAATATTAAAAATTCTGTTTATCAGATTACAGAAAAACAGAATAAAGGATTATTTTCAATCGCAAAGCCTAGGCTTTTAAGTGACAATAATGGTTTCCATAAGCAAGGGCCTGACCTGAAACCAAGTAAAAACCTACTGCCCCCATCAACATAATTATTCGTGATGAATTCCCATAAGAGTCCGGTATCATACCTGAGGATTTAATACATTCATCTGCCTTATGACGTGCTCCTGCAACAACAAAAAAAACATGTTGAACTACGTGTCAATATTACAGGATTAATTTTTTTTACAAGTATCACAATATTAATTTAAGGGTTTTAGATAATTACTCGTTTTGACATAGGTTTTATGTTGAATAAGAACTTGCTTTCAGACATACATGTCTAAAGTATGTATATATATCATTGTGTACCTAGTGGGCCGGCCTAGCGGGATGTGAGGAACTTATCAACCTAGTGGTTGGGGATTCAAGCCTCGTGAGAGGCAATTTGTAAATATTTGTGGTGGTTGTATATACTATTCGTGGGGATAGTTGGTGTAAGGTTGCCTTTTTAAAATAAATAAATATCATTACGTACCTACAAATCTATATCATAATTTAATACTGTAACTAAGAACATACACGTACCTCCAAAATCCCAGGATTTTGCATCACAATACCAAGAACACGGCGTACAAGCCCCTTATAAACTAACTCATTGATGGTACCATCTCCATTTACCCAAGGAAATATTGGGTTATACGAAGGGGTATCACCAACACGAGATTCACACATATTCTCCTGTGGGCCCGTTCTTGGAGACATTACTTTCTCAATTTTATAAGTTTCGATCTCATTGTTACTCTCCACTTCCCTCATAGGATGAGAAATCTCTTCCGGGTGGTTTAGGATGGTTACTCTGTGATGCACCTCATCAGTACTTTTATGTAACTCAAGGTCTGTGCAAGTTTCTTCTGTTAATTTTTTGTCTTTATCTTTTTGACATTCTTGCTGCAACTCCAATGTCTCACCATCATTAGTGCAGATCTCCGGCACCTTTGCATCAAGATCATGTTGGTGGGACCCCATTGAGGTCAAAAAGTACTTTGACCGATATAAAGAGTCAACAACATGGACAGAATCATAAGCGTTAACCTGATTTAAGAACCAAAGAATTAAGTGACCCAAATAGCTGATTTAAGTAACATTATGTGTAGCCTTGTGATGATTATAAGTATCTCTCCACTCTAGAGTGGAATATGGGTATATCTGTTGGTTACATATGACAGTGATACATAAGGAAATGTCTAACAAGGGTTAGAATGCAATTGTCAATAAAATCTTGCGCATGTAACAGATCGTATTAACTATCACCTTGATTGACCATAGACATAATATGTGGTTCCATTGGCATTGGAAAATCCAAAAATTTCATCAACTTAACTTTACTAGACTAAGCTTCTAACCTACTTGCTTGCAGTAATACAACTAACTATAAGTAACTCAGTTCTGCTTAGTTAAGATTATACTAAATGATCCATGTTTCTGCAATAACAACGAAACCACACTATAAATGACATCCGAGATTGCGAGTAGAGAAAGACGTATTCATATTGCAAGGTAATAGTAGAGCAAACCTTTAAAGCACGCCCAAATGCCTCAAGCACCTCAACAATAAGTTCTGGATTATTTTTGCCTAAAAACATATAACAAGAATGTCAAGTTCGTATTTATGCAAAATGAATACAGAGAAAGAGCACATGACAATCAGGGAGGCAATTCCAACTGGTCAATCTCAATTGTGTTTTAATCTTAAGCGGGCCAAAGCACAAAATTTCTAATTTAATGATTTCGATTATTACCGTATTAATATTCTTTCATGATAAATATTATTGCACTAATTACTTATAAAGTTCTAAGATAAAAACTTTCACACAAACTGTTGAACCTGACCCAATCCATTTCGGTTAGTATTAGAAAATGACCCATCTTAACCCAAACCACCCATCTTGCCATCCCTACATGACAACCTCAAAATGAATGCATACCCTGCACATCAGTGATGCAGGAGATTCCTTCCATGCTTAACCCCTGGTCACCAGCCTTTTGGATTGCTGAATAGATCGTTTTAAACAGATTGGGACACAACAGAGATGGTTCCTGTGAAGAAGATTCCAGGTGTCTTGCATAACAGGTCATAGCTTCCCATGTTGAATCAGAGGCAGTATTTGCCAGGTGTACAGAAGGTGCTGACTCCAAACTGAAACTAGAAGTTATTGCACTCTCGTCTCTAGATAATGTAATTGTGTCAACTCCTGAAACTGTACTGCAGTTTAAAGATAACTGGATACCGGGGAACCCTTTTTCTTTACGAGAAAAAATTTCGTTGTCCAATAATTTCGGCTTCTTAGGTATCTCAAAGGCTTCATTGTCATCACATTTACGTTTCTTAAAGTCCACAATCTCACCAACACCTTCATCAGGCAAAGAAGGGAACATTGATATTTCTCCCGAACACATTAGCACAGACAGTTGAAGGACATCTCCACACTGCAAATCAGCAGATAGATCTACCCCCGTGTCTAGTAATTCGTTTTCTCTCTCATGAAGCCACCTAGTCATCTTAACAGCTCTTCTTCCAGTATTAACAGGGAAAGGAGATGAAGAAATATTATGTAAAAACTGCTGCGAGAGTACAAAGTGACTAATTCCATTACCCCTCACCTGCTCAAAAAAAAAAGGAGGGCTCAGAGAAAATAAGAAAATCTTATAAGAAGCTTATTATGTAACAATTATAACAGTTCCTGGTTGGTTGAGATTACAGGTAGCAAAATGGGCCGGGTTGGCGGGATAACCAGTTCAGATGGGTTCGGGTCAAAATGGACAATCTTAAATGCTGATCAACTAACACGTAATTCTCTCTCACTTTTTAAACCTTCAAATCTAACAAAAAATGAACAAACGTGATTATAACAACTATTCTCCGCTTACTAAAAAGATTTACAGTACAATTTTATTAGCAACTTCGTGCATCAACACTACAATTAACTTGGATGAAGTATCATACTAACTTATTTTATGGATAAATTTGTGTGCCAAAATGATTTTTTGATGATTAAAACAACTGCAATATTCACTGTATTTGCACAACAAGAGAAACGTGGAGCAAACTCAAGTTGTTGTCTTCCTCAATCCCTTCATAAAAACATATTCCACGCAACTCAGGTTCTAACCAACTATGCCCCCGTCTGTTTCTTACTTTGTTTTTACTTCCGCCCGTGAAATCCGTTGGGTAACTTTTCATACCCCAAATTACCCAAACATTTCGATAACGGGTCATATGGGTTATGTTTGCCCGGGAATTTATAGCTATAGTAGAGATGAACATCACTATATGAAAATTATATATGTGTACCTTCAAATTAAAAGGGAACAAAAAGAAACTGAAAGAAATAATAGAATTCTTGTTACCATGAAGTTTCTGTCTCTGAGGTAGTTAAAGGCGGTCAGAAGATCGTGTTCTGAATATCGCCGCAATGTTTCAGCTAGCAAGTTTGGAACCTCTGGAGCTTTTGCAGTGCTCAGAAAAACAAGCTTGAATAGCTCCATGGCATTAGAAACTGCTAATGACCTAAAAGCATGCGTACCAAAATCTTTTACTTTATTCATAAGCATGGCATAGCTTTTGGGAAGACAACGTCTTGATCTTCGAGCAGATGCTTGCCTCCCAGCACCATCTTTATTTAATTCGTTGATGGGGCTAGTTGATGAACCCAAGTTGTTTTCATCCAATTCCTAAGACCAGGAGATAAAAATCAAAACATTTATACCAACTCGAAATTGATATGCCAAATGGCATGATATTTGAATGGGCAAATATCAGAAAAATCCCTGTTAACTTTCACTGAATTGACACGTAAGTCTTTATGATTTAAGCCTTTGACAAATAAAACGTAAAGGTAAAGGTCCTTCTTATAAAGTTTAGAAAACTAATCATGCAAAAAAAAAAAAAAAATGACAGAAGGGCCTTTGGCCTAGAGGTATGTGAGGAATCCATCAACCAAGACCAAAAGTCTCATGGGAGACAATTTGTATGTATACTAGCAGTTTACCCGCGCATAGCGGCGGGAATATAAATCGATTCATACGTTGTATTACTTGCACTAAATTTTATCATTATTATCTAGTTATGAAGATAAAGAAAATTATATTTTATTGTTTCATTGTCACCTAGGAACGTCGAAAAAACTTGACAATTTATCAAAACAAACGGAAGGAAACCAACAATGTAGAAAGTTCGAAAAAATTTAATACATAATATGTTAAAAGTTAAGTTTAAAGTGTACAAAGTTTAAATTGAAGGGTAAAGATTTATAGTTGGTGGTTTATTTGGAAAGATTGAAATAGCTAATGACAGTTAAGGGTATATTGGACTTATTGTTGAATCTAATTTTAAGAATTCCCAACTTTTAGTTGGTTCTCATTTGAACCTCCCACTATAAATATATGTATATGTATATATGTTTATGTGTGTGTGGTTGTATATAATACGTGGATAGGTCGTGGGTTAGAAAAAGAGACATGTCACACTCTAAACATCACCAAGGTAGTGGTAAGGCTTCCTGATGTCCTCACAAGAGGTCTCAGGTTCGAACCTCACTAAGTAAACATCTTGGGGGTGGCCAAGGAAAAAGGTCGGATATGGTCACGGATACCCCGGTTAAGCCGCGTATATATGAGTAAAAAAAAGACTCGCCCCCCCAGGTAACTTGATCACGGAAAACCTAATATGTTTCAAGACATGTCCCACTCTTTGGTGAGCTTTTATAAGTCCGGGGATTTGATGATGCAAAAACAAAATCCAAGGACTTGCGTTCAAATCCAACAGAAGTACATAGAACTTTTTTTCGACATTTTCCATAAGAAAAGGATGGTAGCATAAAAAGATAATTTACTTTAGGTGGATTTCTGTTTTAGGTAATGTAATAAATTAACCAGTTTCCACAGGCCACGTCATCATTTTGATTGGGCACGGTTCAGATTACTTTAAATCAAAACTTTGGGACTGGAAGTCTTGAAAGTAGATTGTCCTTTTATAGGCAAAAACAAAATTCCTTACCTAAATTACTAAGCAGACTAAAGTAGATTACCTTTCTATGCAAGTTGCCCTATGCAAAAAAGGTGACGAGTGAAAAGGAGCTAGTCTTACATGTAGTTCACCACCAACATCTGACTGCGGGTACTTGGATATGTATTGAGCACCTTTAGTGGCCTCTAATTTAGCAATCTGCTTGTATTTAAGAGCATCATCGAGGAGCATCTTTATATCTTTGTTCTCAAAATCATCCCATCGTTCTTCAATATTGAAATCATTTGTATGATCAATAAGAGCCGGAGCATTTTGATCCTCAATAATCTTTCTAGAATCATCACCAGGTGATTTGTTCTGGGAATGTTGAAGATGCTTTGCATATCTCACACTAAGCATGTTACAGATTCTCATCACAGTTTTTCTGAACTGTTTGTTTCTGTTCAGATTTGACATTCTTCTTCTGCATGCATAATGAGGTCCTGGTAAATATTGAAGTGAGCCCCAATCTGTACGGTGAAACTTTGCTCCAAGAGCAGCACGGTGTTTTACATACTCAATCACCAACTGCCTGAAAGACATCATTTATAGAAACATCATTTCATGCACAATTATTAACGCATTCATGCATACAAACAAGGAAGTCTTGCTGTGTTTCACTGGATACTTAAAGTGCAGGAGACAAAATGAGCAGGCCAGGTTAAGTCAGGTGATGGGTCCGTGTATATTTGTGCAGGTCAGTTGACCTAAAACACTTTTTGTTCAAAACTTAATATTTTAAAGAAACAACTTAATAATCTGTATACTGAATAAACTAATTCTAATGTTTTTACGTACTAAATTACACTTTGGGCGACCACCAACCATTTGACACATTTGACCTGTTTCTATCTAAGACTATTTATCTTAAAAACCGTTTGACCAACTAAAGAAATAACATAACCCGAATCGACCCCTTTATAAGTAAATGAGTCAGAATTACGACCTCTATTTTAATGTTATTGAACCAATCTTGTTATCTTGTATTTCAAAGAAATAAAAAGGAATATATAAACTTTAAATTGAATTACAGAAATCGTCATTGGACTACATATCAACCTATGATTTCAGTCCAATTTTTTTTTAATAACTTTCATGTTGAATGATTATGTCAACCTGCAGTATAAAATGCCATTTAAGTTAAAATAAGTAACATATTCTTGCATGTCTTTGTTTTCTGTCAACACAAATGTTTTCTTAATGTAGATAATACATTAACACTTCATAAATTGGACAAAAAAGCATTGACGGGGTCGGCCTAACCCAAGTTGACCCATTTTTACCCCCACATGAAAACCCCCTTTTTCAACCCCGACAGCCCAAGCCAGCAGACCAGCTTATTTTCTCACCTTTATGATCGACCATTTAAGTTGATAAATCAAAATACGTATTATCACCATATGATTTTACCTATCTTTGTTTGCTGTCCATGCAAACCTTTTCTGGTGGGAAGACTCTTTCTTTGACAATGCACATTCATGTATAGTAGAATAAGGACTATTTTCATCTTCGATTAATTCCAAATCATAATCTACAGCCTCTTTCTGGTCATCCATTTTATTGATCATCATATGTGTTTCATGTGATGAATTTTGTTCTTGTGTGACATCTTGTGCGCTGAACATTTTGGCATGCTTCAATTTGCCTGACTCTTCGGCGAGTGAATCTTCATTATTTACAGGTTTTCCTTTCAAAGACCTTTTCCTTTTATTTGAAAGTGAAGGAGGTGTCACTGCTAGAATATTCTGCTCTTTGGCACTTTTTGTTACCTTCGTTTTATCCTTTTGTCGCTTATCATAGAATACACGGAGTACCTGCAAGTAGCATTAATCAAATTCCAAATAAGGTATATTAAGATATGGAGCTAATTTTTTCATGTGGCTGAGACCTGAGAGTGAGTCCCAAAGAAAAACAAAAAGAATAATAATTATCACACAAGTAGCTTTAAAAAAGCATACAAATTGTATCAGGATATCCATATAAGCTATCCTGATTAAGAGTGCAAGCATAACATTATTGTGACAAAGTGAAAAAGATACGTAACTGGTCAAAGCACATTAGAATAAAACAAATATAATTATAAATAGTTAGTATGAAAATATGATTATAAAAACTATAATAATTCAACAAAAAATCTAATTATTCCAATAGATTGATGTAGGAGGTTTTTTGAATAAATAACTCATTTGTGGGAAACTTTTGACCACCTTCCGTTTAGCCAATTTTTCTGTTTAGCCCGTTAGAGATAGGTTGAGACTGTCACATTTACGAAATACTGATAAAACCCAGATAACAAATCAGGTCCTACTTTTACCAAATAACAAGAGAGAACAAACCTGTTCCAAGGTCAAATTAAGATTTTCTGCGATCTTCTCACACTTTTTGTAGGATATCTTTTTATCGGAGTCCTCATTTGCTACAAGTTTAAATAGCTCAGCCCGCTGATGGGCTGTCATAACACGGACTGAGGCCCATGAACGAGAAAGAAATATCTGATAAAACCAAGCTTCAGAAGATAAAAAATGAAAAATACAGGTGTAAAATGAAAAGAAATCATATTGTAGAGGAAGAACAGTATTTTTGAAGTTTTTTTAGGAAATTAAGATGCTAAGACGAAGTGACGAACATGGAAATGCTTAATATGTACTAAAGATATATAATTGACACAAATATTGTATTTCTTATGCTCAAAGATGATTTCATAATTTTCGTAGCTTTTATCCTTTTAATTAACAACCTGATAAATTTTGTACTTAAACCTATATCCAACAAAAAAAAAGTTAAACTAATTTAAAAATATGAGAAAAGGCTCGGTTGCACACATGTCAATTTCTGGAGCATCCAAATATACTCCTTTAGTATATGTATGGATAGATATTTAACTGCTTCTACACAAACATCTTATTTTGCAACTTCAGTTTGTCCTCTTTGTGTTCAAGGACAGAATATAACTTTAATTTCGGAACCAATACCCAAAGCACATGAAAAGAAGCAAGGACTTTGTTCCGAATAATGTTTAAGTAACCACCTTTTTTATCATCCATAAGAAGGTAACCAACTTCAAAAAACTCATCATAGACCTCAAACTTTAAAAAAATTAAAATTAAGATACCGGTTACCCGGTTGAAAATGATGATGTTGCAACTTACTTGGAAGTAACTTTGACAAGATTGACTTTTTATTTACATGGGCACATAAAGTGGAAACTTGTTAACTTAGAAGATTACCCTAAACGAAAACTTAACAAAAGTTTAGGCCTTTTTGCGAGTGCAAATAAAGTGGGTTACAAAGCAAATTTCAGATCAGGGTTTGTTGCTATTTCATGCAATTTGCTCTAGATAAAAAAGACCAAACCTCATGCACAGCAGATCCAGGGAAGGCATGCAGAGCAGCTTTAGAATCTGAGGCTGCATAACAATACTCCAATGTGTTCCAATATTCATCGACATCTTTTCTGCTCGCAAGAACAAAATCATGTCTGACATTAGGGCGAAGATCAAAAGAATTGACACCTGTAGATGGCAAAACTATTCCCACAGGTTCCTCAATGTAAGGTTTAAGTTCCAGTGAATGTTTAAGGATAGTATGTGGGCCTACAGGAACATCGAGTTCTCCAGCAATCAATCGTATCAACTGCAACAAGATCCAAATATTTAAGAAGTAACAAAAAAGAAAAAGACAACCTAACCTAGAGTAGAGGCGGACAAATGTGCAGATCGTGTGGGTTGGGTAATAGGTAAAATTGTACAGATTGGGTTGACACTGGAGACTTTCTGTCCAAAATTACTAAATTGTTTAAAAAATATTAGCGAGTCAACTAACCAAATATGTTTTGAACAGTATAGTGTGTGAATAATGATCTAATCTTTTAAATTAAGTGATGTAGAAGGTTTTATGCACGATAAATACACCTTTGGCAACTTTCAACCCATTCCCATCTAAGGTATTCCTTAATATCACCCATTTGACCCATTTAACAATAAAACACAGAGTCAAGTGCAATGTCCTCTAAATTTTAACCCTAGTTCTTTTAAACATACCCGAAAGGCCAACACTACATTGTGATAGCCCTCGTGCTTGCAATTGTAAAGGAAGCAAATCAAACAACATAAAAAGATAAATACAAACAAGATTACAGAGTAATACCTTCAGGCGTCTTAAGATATCAACAAGACATGAGATTAACCCAGTTGCTCGAGTTCCCATGAGGGACCTATACTCATTTATGGGAAGATCTGATAGGCATAAACCATTCCTGCATTTCTCAACCATAGACTCAAGTTTTACAGAGGACCCTGCAACCTGCAAGAACAACTCAAGTGGCATGGCCTTAATGGCTGCATCAAGTTCAAGCAATTTGCATGTACTGTGTGGGTTCCTTTGATCATATCCATGTTTTCCCACTACGGCATCATCCCAGCCCAGTAACCTGGTCACATAGCCCCACAGAAACACGTGAAGCAGCTTTGTACGCACCATTTTTGCCAATACAAAACCATTGTTTTTCATTGTTTCGGCGGTCTCTGCTTGAATGTCTTTACTCACACTTGTATATATTCTCTTCACATCATTTAACACGGGAATTGATTTGCTTTTACTATTATACCGTGAATAACTTTGTCTACGCATATCCTTTTCAAATGATCTCCATTTGTCATGAGCCAGACCCGATAGGTCTTTTGCTTCGTACACAGAGGGATGTAGAATCACATCAATTGTACGTTTTCCGCCACAGTTAGTAACAGGAGGGACAGCAAAAGAAATGCATTTGCAGTGTCCATCTTCTTGAAGCTTATTTAAACAACGCTCTAAAGTCTTTCTGTCCATATGCTTAGTTTCAAAATTCTCGAGACTCTCAAGCAGCCTTTGTAGCTCGGGTCTTATTAGGACCTTGTCTTCCTACATAAATGAAAAATAACAAGATAACTAAGCATATAGCAAGGAGATGGAAAGAGCCAAATATAAGCAATATTGGTTGGACAGAATGAGGAACGGAATGAACGAGGTAACGGTATGAGTGAAGAACTGTAATGAACCATTGCATTCCAATATCATGTTTCGTCGACATTTAAGACTAGAAGTCACTAAACCATGTTGTTTGATATACATTTTACTTCGAAATTATCAATGGAAATGACATGTTCAGAAAAAGATTATATTGGTTTTGGAGTTCTATATATTATTACAAAAATAGTAGTCTTCATATTAATATTTCATATTACATATACATACAAATGTACAATTTAAATTTTTAGTTAGTACATAACTTAATATTTTTTGGAAAACGGGACAATGCCCTGAAAATAGTACATAACTTAATACAAATAACGAATTATCAATTGCAAAAAAGTTCTACAGAATAGTAGATTAAAAACTCAAATATGATTATAGCAGAATCTATTGTGTTGTTATCTTTATTTTATTTTTTGTAGTTGTAAGATAGTTGAATTAAAATTTTGAAATTTTTTCCGCAGATTTAGTGCTACTAAAAATTACAGAAGTGGAAAAAAATTGTTTTGAATGAAAACTAGTTTAATGAAGAATAGTTCATCCAATTTCTTCATTGTAAACAAACACGTACTTTCCATTTGTGATTCTTAATACTGTAAACCAAGCACTATACAACCTGTAATATTTCAAGTATCCGCTGCTCCCTCTGCGAGTTAGCAGAATTCAGACCAAGACATGGATAGGTTGTATACGAGCGGCGACTTCGGGGTGCTGGTGAAGCAGATGTAGATAACTCCAAAGGAACAAAAGTCGAGACAGGCTTTGCATTTACAATTTGAGGTTCTGCATCAAGAATCATACCACTTGTCTCCCATTGCTGATTATTCAAACCTCTTAAATCAAGTGGTGTGTCATTGATGTTCTGTTCTTCACTGGATTCAGCATCAACTTTGGAGGTCCAATCATCTATATCTTGGATAGTGTGAGGTGGCATCGGTTTTCCAGTATTAACATGTGTTGAAGATTTACCATTCATGCTATCTTCTTTGCTAGAGGTTGTTTTAGAAACTCCGGTATTATAGTTACCAGAAGTCCAAACTCGGTAGACGACGCCTCTATTTAGGCTTTCTGAATCTAGATGCATTCCAAATCTAGACACCATATCAAGAATGCGAGGATAGTACCGTTTATTGTTTATGCCAAGCCTCTTATAGACCTGCTTACAGCAATATACAAATATGCAAAAACTTTATGTCTCGTATTGTTGTAAATGCATTTGCTGCCATAAAAGTCTAAACCATTTAAGCAACAAAAATGTTTGCTATGGAATTCTTATCGTAGGGAAAGAGCTTCTGAGTTATGTCCTTTTAATTTTGATTTCTAATATTTTACGATTATAAACTTTTATTATCTACTACATCTTAGATTTATAAATCTTTGCAGATATAACTGAGACCTATGGAGCATTGACAGATAAAATCTACATTCCTTGTTTATAAATGTGTTTATTTTAATTAAACGTTTTGTAGCTTGCTCTGTAATTTGCTGGAGATAAATGACAGATCAACATAGATTATGTAACAAAAGGGAAAGGGGGAAAAAGAGAGAAAAGAAGGCGGAAATGGCGAATAATACTAAGATGCCATAACCAATAAAGATGACAAACCTCGTTAAGAATCAACCCTTCTGAGCCTTCAGCATCAATCATATCATATATTTGTTGCTCAATAGGAAGCTCCATAAGCTGCTCGGTGATTTGGCCTCTTTTCACCATTTTCACCTGTTGTTCCGGATCAAGATCATCATCTTCAGCTCCATGAGTTTTAGGAGAAAATGTCTTTAGCAGCCGTAAGCAGTTAACTTCCTGAACAAGGACAAAGTATAAACTCACAATGATATTTTATATATATAGAGGGGTTGGATCAATTCTATATGACTATATATAATATATCTAGACTACAAAAGGCCAAAAGGAATGATTGATCCTTTGATATCTCCATGAGAGATTACCAGGGATAAGAAGAATGCAAATAAACATTTAGCATCTTAAGTTTTTCTATTTATTTAATTAAAAATCATATATGACAGACAACTGGAAATATGGAATGAATCATAAATAAAGCAGAACAATGTAGTTAGACTACCTTGTTGTTCACAGTAGCAACAAAATCCTCAACTAGGCGCGCATCTTTCATCCTGTGTAAGATCTAATAGCATTCGTGCAATACAGTTAAATCAATGCGCAAAACTTGTCCTGAAAAGTGAATGTAGGTTTACGAGAAATTGTTAAACATTGGCTTACATTTCTCCAAGCTCTATGTCCAGACGTATTTCGATAACCTAATTCCTTCTTGATATCTGGAATGACAAGAACCTTCAGATGCAAAAAAAACAATCCAATTAGCACCTAATTTAAGTATAAAAGGAAAAGTAAACAACCATTAGCTGTAGAATATAACCTTGCCATCAGCTTTTTCTAATCTATCACAAATAGCATTTATAGCAGGTACATAGTCTTTTATGCGTTCTTCAGTAACACCGTCTGCAGTAGCAACTTCTCTGTCTGCATTATCGTTATTGGTGACAGCCTTATCCTCTTTGGTAATTTCAATTCTTTGTAAGTGCCCCAAATGCTTTGCATAACGATATAAGTGTAGCATATTGGTGTTCACTATTGAACCGTTTTTATACTCATCATTGCCAGCTTCTTTCTTCCTTATTATAGTCGATTGCCTCACAATTAACCCGCGCGATTCAAGGCCCTTCAGTGAATAATATATATAGTTGCTTTTAATACCAAGTTCCTTCGCAAGTTCACTTTGAGTTACTCCCTCTGTCCTGCAACCATGTAAGTACATCAATATAAACAATATAGGTTTATCTAGGTCAGAGACGCTAAGAAGTGTCTTTAGTTGTGGAAAAATGATCAACTGCATTTTGAATATCTTTTTCTATTTTATGAATCGTAAAGTGGAACAGTATTTGAACACGTTCTCAACAGTTTTTTGGACATAAAACATGGAAAATGGTTAAACTTTTCTACAACTAAACGCAACTTAACCTTTTGAAGGATTTTGATGACGGCGACCTACGAGCTACTGTTAAGACCTATAAAACGCATAAACAATCATACTCTAACCACTTATCATCACGGTGCATATGTTTACATGCTTATGACTTAAAGCGTGTGTTCAAAATAAGCACCGACCTATCAGCAAACAAAAGTGTGTTTTCCTCTAACCGCGATAAGTGCGTATAACTTAAAATGCACAATCTATAGCCTTTAAAAACACCAATAAGCTACAAGTACATGAAATATGCACAGCAAAACTGTCTAAAAAAATAAAATAAAAATAAAAACTTATTATATTCACTGATCATACTACAGCAACAAACCTAGCAATGGCAAGGCGTTCAAGTATACGTCGCTGCGGCTCCGAAATTCCAGCATCGGAAGCTTTAATGTCATAAATACCGACAAAATTGTTCAGCAAATGCTCTGCCGCAACAATTTTCAAGTCCATAGACTCGGAATCTTCAACGGATTGAATGTTAGGGTTTTCAGCATCATACAGAGTGCCGTTGCATTCGAAACGGACACTTGGAATATTGAGAAGGTTTGACCATAAGGCTTGTTTGACATTAGTAGAGAGTGGAATACCGTTAGAGGTGAGATGATGGTTGATTTTGGACCATAAGTTACGAAGTGTTAGTCCGTTAGGTCCTTGTGAGCATATTTCTTCGAGTGCTTTGTAGACGACGGTGTCCATTGGTGGTGATCGGAGATTGAAGACGGAGCATGTAACCGTTTAATTGAAGAATTGTGAGTGGTAGTTGGAACTTGGAGGGAATCAGAATTTGGGGGTTTTTGCAGGGTTGGTTCTTTGAGATCTAGGGTTCGAAACCGTTCCCTGTACACTAAAGGTTATTATTTTATTTTATTCTTTTCAGAATTATATGATCACATTATCTAAGAATAAAATTCAATATCGTGCTAAACTTTTTAATGTTAAACAAACGGGTGAACTTTTAAGCCCACTCCAGCAATCCAGCCCATTTTGTCCTTTCGGCGCACTGTGCCGGTGCAGCCCATTTGTCCATGAATGCATAGCACTGTAGGAGTAAATTCGGCTCATTCTGTAGCAGAATATAGACATTTATTTTGAGACAACTCAAATTAGTAAGTGAAATATTTATTTTGAGATGAAGAGAGTATAATATATGATTATATTTTTATGTATAAACTTAGACCTTGTAAAGTTATTACAATGAATATATCTTATTAAATATGGTTTAAGTTATTTAAAAAAAAGTTAAGGGAATGGATCAGAGGAGCAAGGGACAAAGGAGGAGGAAATATTTTGCAATTTTAACAAAGTTTTGGACATGCCCAAAAAATACCCAAAAATTTTCCAAAAATTTGTTTAATAAAAAAAAATTAATATGCAACATTCATTAAAAATGCTAAAAACGTTAGATGCAGTAACAAATATACAGGATGCAATAAACATGTAATAGTAATTTTTTAAATTTAAAAATAAAACCAAGTAAATAAGATGCAGTAAAAAAAGGATAAGTGATTTTTTTTTATTTCAACACATAAAATGTAAGAAAACATAAGATGCAACAAATATATACTCGGATGCAGTAAAAAGGTAGTGATTTTTCGATTTGAAAAATAAAATCAAAGCTGTCGGAAAAGCATAAAAAAATACTTATGTAATAACTAATATATACAAGATGCAGTAAACAAAGTACTAGCACAAATATACATTAATTGCATTTAAGATGCAGTAATGTAAGATGCATGATGCAGTTGATTTTTTTCAGATCTTAAAAGTAGATCTACTTTTCAGATCTACTTTTTAGATCTAGATCTACGAATTTTCAGATCTATTTCCTTTTAGATTTAAGTGTTTTTACAAAGTGGTGGTGTTGTCAAGATGATAACGTAAATGGTGGTGGCGGTGGAGCGGCGGGAGAAGATGGAGAAATGACCACGGTTGGTTACATCCGGTGGAAGCCGGTTCACCAACGGTGGTTGTTCGCATCTCAACTCTCCGGCAATAAAAACTGTCGTCGTATCTCTGCCTCTTTTCTCCGGTGATGGTGGTGGTGACGGTGGAGCGGCGGCGGTGGTGGTTGAGTAGGAGGTGGTGGACGATGGTGGTGGTGTGTGTGTTAGTGTGTGAAAATGAGAGAGTTTGTGTGTGTTTTGTGAAGAGGGAGAGAGAGAGATAGGGAGTTAGAGAGTCTTGTATGTGTTTTGTGAAAAGAAGAGAAAAAAAAAAGATGGCTTTAAAGTGAGCTGACCAAAATATGCCCTAATTCACCATCTCATCTTATTTTACATAAATTGCAAAATAGTTCCTCCGGCTAAATTTTTTGCAAAATAGACCCTGCGTGACATGGCTTGATCTGGACCATTGATGATGGTAATAGATGGTCTGAATTTTTTTACCCTCATTGCCCTCTCTAAGGGCCATGCCCCTTTAATCCCAAACCAAAAGTTAAAGGGAACGGATCAAAGGAGCAAGGGACAAAGGGGGGACTATTTTGCAATTTTAACAAAGTTATGAACCTGTCCGAAAAATTACCCAAAAAAATACCTGAAATTTTTTCAAAATTTGTTCCATCAAAAATCTTCTTTAATATGCAAGATTAAGTAAATAAAAGATAAATAACGTAAGATGCAGTAACAAATATACAAGATGCAGTAAACATGTAATAGTATTTTTTTTAATTCACGAATAAAACCAAGTAAATAAGATGCAGTAAAATAAGTATAAGTGGTTTTTTTATTCCAAGACATAAAATGTGAAAAAAATAAGATGCAGTAAATATATACAAGATGCACTAGAAAGGTAGTAGTAATTTTTCGATTTCAAAAATAAAATGAAAGCTGTCGGAAAAACATAAAAATACTAAAAAATCATAAGATGCATTAAACAAAATACTAGCACAAATATACATCAATTGCATTTAAGATGCAGTAATGTAAGATACATGATGCAGTTGATTTTTTTTCAGATCCAAAAAATAGATCTAGATCTGAAAAGTAGATCTATTTTTAGATCCACGAATTTCTAGATCTATTTCCTCTTAGATCTAAGTGTTTTTACAAAGTGATGGTGTTGTCAAGATAATGATGTAAGTTGTGGTGGCGGTGGCGGTGGCGGTGGTGGTAACGGTGGCGGTGGAGCGGTGAGAGAAGATGGAGAAACGACCACGGTTGGTTATGTCCGATGGAGGCCGGTTCACTAACGGTGGTAGTTCGCATTTCAACTCTCCGGCCACAAAAACCGCCGTCGTTTTCTCCGCCTATTTTTTTCGGCAATGTCGACGGTGACGGTGGTGGTGGCGGTGGCGCAACGACGGTGGTGGCGGTGGTGAATGGTGAAGGAGGTGGTGGTGGTTTGTGAAGAAAGAGATTGAGAGAGTTTTAGAGAGTATGTGTATGTGTGTGTTTTTGTGAAGAGAGAGAAGGGGAGGGTGATCAAAAATCTGCCCCCTTGTCTTATTTAATATAAATTTCAATTTAATCTCTCCGTTAAAAAAAATTACAAATTAGACTCCGTGACATTAAATGATCTGAACCATTGATGAATGAATAGATGGTTCAGATTTTTTTTTGCCCTCTTCAAGGGATATGTACATTTGATCTCAAATCAAAGTTAAAATAGTGTTAAAATATGAGTTTTGCAGTTTGTGAAGTTTGGCTTGGGCCTAAATTTTTAGCACCTCATAATTTGAAAATGAAAAGAATAACGTTGGCGAGGCTCGAACACAAAAGTCTCGGTTAATGAACCATTTTAGCTGAGATGTAATTTGACCACTTTACCCCTCTGATCAATATAAGCAAGGAATAAATTATTGAGTTTACATTAAAAGTTTAAAGCATTATATAAGTAGAGAGGTATAGCGTTCATTTTTGATAAAATAAATATAAATATTAATATTGACATTTTCTTATATATTGCCTATCTTTTTTATCTATTTATAAAAAGTTAAACCTAAAGCATTTCTCACATAAATATAACAACATTTTTAATTGATGTACTCTTTACTATGCTAGGTATGTTTAATCATCTTAATTAAACAATGGATATATAGATACATACACGTTACTACATATAAAGTAGTATTTTTCTTTAACTACCTGATCTAATCAACATAAAAAGTATATGAATATTTAATACTCCTTCCGTTTCATTTTTATTGTCACCTTACTATTTTTGTATGTCCTAAAAAAATTGTCTACTTGCAAAAAATAATTATTAAAAATCATTAAGCTCTCATATTTACCCCCATTTATTACTCTCAATCATTTATTTCATAAAGATTTTTAGTTAAACTTGTCTTGAATATAAAGGCAAAATTGACATTTATTCAACATATCTTAAATCAAATAATTTTTTTTAGAGGACAATATAAATGAAAGGGAATGAGTAAGACGTTGTGTATATTAAACTTTAAATGATTGTAATATTTACGTGAAGTGCAATGAGTGCAATAATATGGTGAATCGGTAAAAATTGCAAGTTTGATATCCTTAAACGTTACAATTTAAATTATATAATCCTTTTACGTGCTAGAAAATCTCACGTACCCCTAAATAACAAAAATGTGTTTTATGTTCTCTTCTTCTATGTATAAAATATATGAATTATATCACTAGAACCTCTACTACATAAATCGGTCAATTTTGACACGTATGGTTATTTGTAAATTGTGTAACATGTATTGATTTTCTCGCCAAATTTACAAAACACGTCCTTACAAAATAGGACTTGTTTCAAAAGACGCCCTAAATTAAATAAAATCTCTAAACTTTACAATTTTTATTTTAAACGTAATTATTTCTTGCTCTTTAGGTCCGTTCTTTATAACACAAAACTTTTTAAATACTTCTATAACTATCAAAAACTATCAGATGTTACATAAAACACGAAGTTAATTATAAAAGAAAACGCAAGCAGTAGATATTAGTGAAAAAATTAACATTAGACGTAGTTCAGTTTGACAAATTAAGCTGTCACGTACTAATATTTGCTAAATATAGCTTCAACAATCCACTATAAATCTTTTATAATACAAAACAACTAATCTAAATTTAAATGTTAAGTCGTAGCAACAAGATAGATAATAGCAATTAGATTCCATGACGTTAAGTACTTATGAAACTCAGTAAAAACAAATGAATCCGTAGCGTTAAGTTAGAAAACTTAGCAATAACAATTGCATCCTTAGCGTTAAGTTAGAAAATGGATATGGTTTAGTGCAGGGAAATGCATCTAATTTTAGTCCGATCTCTATTGTGTGTACTCAACTTCATTTTGATCTATTGTGTGTATCAACCTTTCAACTTGGTCTATTGTATGTATCCAATATCTAATATGATAACGTGGCAACTATATAATATGTCACGTCGTATGACACGTCATTGACACATCATCAAAAACGGGTGCCACGTCAGTCGGATACACACAATAGACCAAAAGGAAAGGTTAATACATACAATATATAGACCAAAACAGTTGGGTACATACAGTAGAGATCGGACTAAAGTTAAGTGCATTTCTCTGCACCAATCCCAATGGATATTATGAATGATTAACGTAACATAAGAAACAAACACTTGATTAGTGTATGTAATGCATACTTTAATTTTAAACCAATTGTATGCTATAATTCATATGCAAACGTAAGCTTAAACCTTTTTTTAATATATATATAAATAAATAGATAAATAGATAGACTGAAGCATCAAATTAAAGTTAATTATTTCGTAAATAGACGCAAGGATTATTCTCATTCTTCTAAGTTGATATATTGTAAGTTTTCTCATCATTACTTGCATACTGTTTTATTTATGTATTTTATCAACTAAATGTTTGGTTTGATATATCATTCTAAGTTCATATATGTGATATTTAGCCCCCGGACGTGTAGCTATGATGGTTGAGGGTGCATCACAATGTTGGGCCCCAATTGCAAATTAAGGGGGGGTCTAGTGTTCGATCCTTGTGGTTGACACCCCTGTATGACCTTGACCTCTTAGTCAGCTCGATTCACCTCTCACATGTTGGGCCTGAGGCGGTCTGGTGTGGACGACCTAGAGTTAGCCGTAATAACCTTTTACAAATATATGTAATATTTGTAATTTTTTACTATTTTCATTTTAACATTGTTATTATTTTCCATTGTAAAAAGATAACAATTTTTCATACAAGGTGATTTAAATTTATTGTGATCGTAAGTTGATCTTAATTCAATGAGTAAAACTTGTATAATCTAATATGCAAGTTAAATAGACTACTTTTATTTATTTATATTGTTATTATATTATGATTTGAGATCAAATGAGCATAAAGTTTAGGAGGGCAAGGAGGGGCACAAGATCCGGACCGTTCATTTTCAAGATCAATGGTGCAGATTATGCCAAGTCACGGGGAACTAGTTTGTAATTGTTTTTGAGCGGAGGGACTAACTTGCAATTTTATACAAAGTTAACATGAAAGGGGTCATTTGGGCAACCTCTCTTTCTCTCTTCACAAAAACACACACAAACTCTCTCAATTCACACACTAACACACACAAACACTCACACACTAACACACCACCACCACCACCGTCCACCACCATCCAACACTGTCCACCACCTCCGCACCATTCACCACCGCCGCTCCACCGTCAACGTCACCGAAAAAATGACGGCGGATATTGTGGCCGGAGAGTTAAGATGCGAACCACCACCGTTGGTGAATCGGCTTCCACCGGACGTAGCCAACCGTGGTCGTTTCTCCATCTTCTCCCGCCGTTCTACCGCCACCACCGCCGCTCTCTCGCCGCTCTACCACCACCACCGCCGCAACACCGCCACTCCACCGTCACGACCACTTTCGTTATCATCTTTACAACCACCACCACCACTATATAGATCTTGATTTGAAAATTTATAGATCTTGATTTGAAAATTTGTAGATCTAGATATAAAAAGTAGATCTACTTTTCAGATCTAGATCTACTTTTTAGATCTGGAAAAAATCAACTGCATCCTGCATCTTACATTACTGCATCTTAAATGAAATTGATGTATATTAGTACTAGTACTTTGTTTACTGCATCTTCTATATATTAGTTATTGCATTTATGACTTTTATTAATTTTTTATGCTTTTCCGACAGCTTTGATTTTATTTTTGAAATCGAAAAATTACAACTACCTTTTTACTGCATCTTGTATATATTTATTGCATCTTATGTTTTTTCTTATTTTATGTGTTGAAATAAAAAAACCACTTATACTTATTTTACTGCATCTTATTTACTTGATTTTATTCTTTAATTTAAAAAATTACTATTACATGTTTACTGCATCCTGTATATTTTGATACTGCATCTTACAATATTTAGCATTTACTGAATCTTGCATATTAAAAAAGTTTTTTGATTGAACAAATTTTTAGAAAATTTTCAAGTATTTTTTCGGACAATTTTTTGAGTAGGTCCATAACTTTGTTAAAATTACAAAATAGTCATTCTTTCCTTTGCCCCTTGATCCTCTTTGCTCCTCTGATCCGTTCCCTTATATTATCATATATATGTACAATACAATATTTTTAAGTTTAGTATATCATTGGTTCTTTGTTTTGATCTTAACTACAATACAATATTATACCTTATAATCAATCTACTAACTAGCATCTTATCATGATATTGTAAAGGGTTTTTTGGTAATTTACCCTAAGAGCATGATATTTGAACTTCTCATTATACTAAATTTATCATGATATAATTTGATTGTTTTATAGTTTCTGTGACTTAATCCTCTTTCCATTTTTTTTATCATCATATTGTTATTTCAAGTTACATAATGCTTAATTTCCAACAAATTTTATTGAGAATATTAACATGTGCTTATTTTAATCTCATTTAATATGTTATTATTCATATAGTCTTATCTTACATTAATATAAGGTTATGTAGACATATAAGAATTACATCCTATTAGTTTTAACTTTTAAGTATGTAAGTAAACTATATAACTTATATAGTAATTGATTGAAAAGTATATTTATTTGCATTAGTTACTGAATTAGTGATGTAGAAATAAAACATAATGAGATAACCGGAATGATACTACACATATTAAATCTAACTTAGAATAAGCTAATCTAATCCCACACATTTGCGTGGGCAAATTAATACTAGTGATACTTCATATTCAAAAAACACATACGCAACTTTTGTGTTAAATGTTGTTTGTCTATTAGCGTTTAGAGTTTGTAATTATTTGGAGTTATATATTTTCGAATTGTGTTCTAAAGCTATATTACGGAGTTATTTGCTTTGCTGATAAAATATTGGTAAATTAACATAATAAGATTGCATTGCATAAGATCTCCGTGTATCGCACGGGTCTAATCTAGTTTATGTTATACGGGTGTTTTACCTTTGTATATTCAGTTACTTTACATACCAGTTAAATTGGCGAGCATTAGTCTTGTTACCAATATAATTCAGCATACAGGTAACTTTTTGAAATGCATAGATATGGTTTTCAAATTGTTATTATAAACAACTTGAATAATACATGATTACCCCACATATATATATATATATATATATATATATATATATATATATATATATATTTATATTTCATAACAAGTTATATTAAATTAAAAGCTAATAAAAAACCTTTTTTACTCTTCAGATATTTTGGAAATGGCCAACGGATTTGTTGCGGTATTAGTCTTTTTAATTTCTTATCCTTTTATTGGCAGGATATTTTTTTTTTCAAGTTACTCTATCGTCTTTACACGTGTTATGCTTGCGTACTTTATGTTATCATTATACTGTAAAACAAAAACCTCTTTAAATTATAGATGTACTTGTACGTTACTGTTTTGATTGATTTGTGTTTTTTTTTAATACAAAAATTACAAATTTGGTCCACCTATAATTTGGTCAAAATCAACCTCATACAATTTTCACACCTTCAACCAAACTACGCAAAATCTTCAAAGCAAACACAATTCTTCGTATCATGATCTTCTTAATCAAGTATGATACATTTGAAAGATTTAGCTAAAAATGTAATACGCTGTTATTATAATTATGTAGCTCGAGTTGTTAATTCTATGCATGACTTAGTCTTATGACTCCTGAACCCCATGATCCCATGACATACTCCTTTGATTTTGATTCTTCTTTAGTATAAAAAGAGTTGAGTGCAATCTTGAAAACAAACGAAACCATTGTAACTGCAAAACAAAAAGGATGAGATCGAGTGCATGGTTTCTTATTTTCATTCTTAGTTCTTTTCATGTTAGTGTCACCATCTGGACAAAACAACACCAAATAAACCAACCAGAGGACTGAAACATAGAAATTAATATGAAAATTAACAAAACCACAAGAAATTGAAGTTACCTATTTAAAGTGGAGGGTAATCAAAACCCAACACCATACATGTGTATCAGTTTTTTTTTTCCTTTCTGGACGTTCTTCACGATTTAAGACATGAACTTATTTTGGAAATAAAAAAGTGTAGTGAAAATGTAAATTGTGAATACGTATAGGATTCTCCGTGATTATAAAATGTGATATAAATATATACTTTTTCATGTTTAGAAACCTGATGAAAAATTGATCACACTTATAAAACTAAAGTTTTTTTTTGTACACTACTTACTGATTGTGGTTTTTACACTTAATAGATGTGTACACCCTTATCATTGTAAAAATCTTCAAAGATTTTTTCACATTTTCGTAGAGTGTGAAATAAAAAGCGTGAGAAACTTGAAAATTTGATGTAGTGGCATTGTATTGGTGATAGAATTAATGTTAGACGTAATTCAGTTTGGCAAATTAAGTTGCTACTAATATTTGCTAGATATAGCTTTAACAATCCACTATATAAATCTTTTATAATACAAAACAACTAATCTAAATGTTATGTTATAGCTACTAGATTAGTACACTTTGGATTCCATGACATTAAGTACTTATAAAATTTAGTAGTAAGAACGGTATCCATATCATCAAGTTATAAAACTTACTAAAAACATTTGGATCCTTAGTGCCAAGTTAGAAAATTAATAACCATATTCGTAACGTTAAGTTATAAAATTTAGTAATAATAACCAGATCCGTAACGTTAAGTTGTACATACTAACTTAGCTATAATTTAAAGACAGTGGATAAAATGAATGATTAACGTAACATAAGAAACCATCACTTAATTAGTGTACGTAATGCTATAATTAAAAAGATCATGTACTACTTTAATTTTAAACGAGTTGTATGCTATAATTCACATGTATTGTTCTTTACTTGTTTAAATTATAAAAGAAATAAACTTTTTGATAAGTTTATAAAATGAGCAATCATATTTGCAAGATTTATCATAAGTATTGTTCTTTACTTCTTTATATACATTTGCTATTGTTATTTTTATTTGAAGACTAAAATAGGGGACTAGAAAAGATTAAATGACTTGAAATTTTGTTTAAAAATATGTTAATGTTTTAATTTTAAGTATACGAAGTCGGGGTTAAAAATATTCTTATATCACTGGATAAGAAGTTCGGGTTTATTCAAGATAACAATATTAAAAACATTGTAGTTTTACAAACAAAAATCTCAAATACATACTTTTACAAATGTTGACCCAAATCTAAATACTTTAATTTATTTAATACATCTATTCTATGAGTATAAATACTTACCCACGAATTTTCCACGTGGCAGTCTCTTATGATTTTTGATTAATAACATGAATTAGCTTTAAATTATTAGGAGTTGTAAAGTTAATCAAATTAGCTAAAATTCGATTAATAAAATAAATTAGCAATAAATAACCTAGTATTATATAAGCAAACGAAAACAAATTATTAATATCAATAATATTAATTTTTATGGAAAGGATAACAATCATTAAAGTTAACGAGGAAAAAATTAAAAATATTCATATTGCTACACGTTTATCTCTTCTCTATATCACTCTATACATAGATGTCACTCTATTGGCCTTTGTATTCATCGAATTTTGTTTGTATTTTCGATACTTTGTGTTTTTGTGAAATCAATTAACGGTTTTCTTTCCTACTTCCTACTCCCTTTGGTACGTATGTTGCCCATATAATCTTTATATTTATTTGTTGAAAGTGTTTGATTAGCAATGTTAGTTATTATTGTTGCGTATAATCATTTTTTACATTTTTAACATCGTTGTTATTTTTTACAAATATATTTTTGTGCATCGCACGTGTCTTGTACATTAATTTAAAATATTAAGTTTGGATTTGGATTCATAAATTTGATAAGTTGATAAGTTGTCCTAGCTAATATTAAGTTTGAATTTGTATTAAAAAGGAATCTTACAATAATTCATATATGTTTTCAAATTATCTCTTATAGCATAGAAATATTAAATTAAAAAAGTCATGATACATGATACCTTCATAAGGTCTCTTTTGCCTTTTTATCGACTTTAACATTGCTGTTAATTCTTGACCTTTTTGTTGCCTCTTATTTGTAATGTCGCACCCCCGAAGCGGAAGTCGGGTCGGGACGCGACTAATCAGAAATCATTACACAAAGTCACATCAAACGACCACTATATGCGTCGTATTGAAAACAGTACAAAAATAGTGCATTGATAATCCAATTGTTTACATCAATTTCTGAGATCGCGAATGGTTCTAGAGATTCTAATACATAACTAATATTACAAAATAGTAATGCAAGGAAAATCTCCGATGTTTGTAAATCATGCGACTCGAGCTATTGTATCTTGGAGTAAACCTACTCCTGTTGTGAACCTGAGAATACATACTAAAATGGTCAACAATAATGTTGGCGAGTTCATAGGTTTAGTTATCAAATGTATAAATGTGAACCACAAGATTTCATAAGTGTTGCACGCATGCAAAATAATGTATACTACTACCATGAGCTCATAGTCCGAAGCTTAACCAATATGAGTTTGCCTCCTGCAGATGCCTAATCCAGAACATCCGTATGAACGAAATAATAAAGCGCCCGTTTGACCAGTTAGAGCTACTAACCCGGACGGGGATGGTCAATCCCAAATAGATCTATTCTTCAAAACTCGCGCTAAGATCCATACTAACGAAACTATGATGTGTAGAGGACTTTTGTGTGGATTATGAAAGTGAAACTCATGCAATCTGTATATGTGTAAATCTGTACTCGTGTTCATGAAAATAGTACATGTATTCTCACCCCAATAGTTAAAACAGTAAAAGTGGGGCTATGAGACTCACCTGAGTCTTGAAAGCGTGCGTTTATAAAAATAAACGTGTATCCAATAAGTAACCTTCTAGCGCCCTAAACGCACAAGGTTATGAGTAAGTGAATGTCTCAAAAGATCATTCATGCTAGTTGTCCACTCAACTAGTTATGTCCAAGCGTTTTTTATCGTTCGCGTTTAGAAAACATGTACGGCCCGTTGGTGATGTTTTGTAATAATAATTTCCGAGGACATTATTGTTATGTTTGTTTCATTGTATACTTATAAGAGTATACGAGGACATTATTATTAAGTTGTAATTTATCAACAATTTATTTTGACAAAAGAACAATTGATGGATTTTAAAAGGAAAGTTGAAGCCGGAAAAGCGTGGATGAAGTTTCAACTTCTCATTTCACGTCAATCTGCCTTTGTTGCTTCAAGCCAGTTCATCGCGGGAGTCGAGAGATTTATCGTATAAGTGTGAAATCAAGTATACGGGTGGCCCGCTAGATGTAACGGATTTTAAATGTAACCATGATTAATAACTAGTATTATTGTAAATAAAATTATTAAATAAAGTGATATTTTATAAATGTAAGGTAATGAAAATAGTCGAAGTTGTAATTTACTAAACTAAAGACGTAATGAAATTGTCATGTTTATATTATTATTATTATGAAAATGTAATTAACTATGTCTTTGTGTATCATGCATGGTTGTTTATTACTATACGGCTATACCCTTTTTCATATCTTTCTATATTAAAAATCGATATCGCATTAGCTAGACATTGAATCCCAAATAATGTTTTTTGTTACCCTTGTAACTAACACATCGATTGCTTAAGGGACTTTCTTATTTATTGCCTTTTTAGTTGTATTTTTAGTAGGTTAAACAAGACGAGAAACTAAAAAGCAGTCGTCTACGTATGCGTAATATAATTGCTTGTATTCGAGACATTGTCAATGTGTGTGTCTCTTCCATTCTCTGCAATGATATCAAACCTAAGAAAATGATAGGTTATGTGAAAGGGCAGTTGGTCTTTGTGGTTGGCATTGTCTGGTATTCCTTTTGACTATTTTCTTAATTACAATAAGCATATGTTGATTTTAACATTTTAGTCTAAAATCAAGAAAAGTAAAAGACTGACCGATTGTATACAAAGTTGGTTTCATTTTTGTGTATATGATCGTATAGAATATGAGAAATTGTGCACATAAGGCATATACTTTTATATAAATATCATTACAGGTACACTTCCAATTAAAACCAACATTTTGGAGTTGATACTTCTTAAAGAACGCAATCTAGTTGAGTGATGACATGGTAATGTCTGCTTTCAGGTTTTGAAGAATGGAGTGGAAGTGAAGCTACAAAGAAATGTTTGGAGTGCTGTTAAACCTACTACGGGTCAGGAAGAAGATCACGATTTTGAATTTGATCATTCTAGCTGTGGCTCTGATGTTTTTGAAAAAGACGATTTCATTTGTAAGTTTGTAACTGAATTTTCCTAAAAGTTCTTCCATGAACATGAATTTGTTTCCTCCGATCTTTCCATTTGGAACCTGTTTTTGCCCATTAACATTCTTTACATTTTTTAGTGGCAGCCGATACTATTTAGATATTTTTCTTTAATTAAACGCGCCCTAAAGCTCCTTAAAGCTCTCTACCAAGCAAACCATGTAATTTAATTTTAATTGTTGAATATATGATATCGTAATTAATTAGTTGCTAGTTACATAGATCAATTGCATAATGAATCATATTCATATATATTTTGCTAAAGAAGGGATATGGTTAAAAGTTTATGGCGCATTTAGTTACGGAAAAGTATTTTTATATATATTTTGGTCATCCCCTTCTCTCTTATTATTATTATATTATATATTATATTTATATTTACATTTATAAAAATAAAATCTTATAAATAAATCTTGGCAGTATTTTTAATTGTAGCCATTGATCCATAATCCCGATTTTAATTACTTAATTAACCATTTGTGGTTTGTTTTAAGTCTAATTTGCCCTTACATTTTGAAACTACTTAATCAAATTAATCGGTATTTTGCATTCTATCTTTAAGCTCAATCTCTTGTGAAGTTCTAAGTCTGACCACACAATTCTTATGGCTTCCAAGTATAACCTTCTTTATTCCTTAATGTTGTTTTGAGCATCATTGTAATGTATTTCAATATTATCCACAAAACCTTTAGCTGCTCAATCTCAACTAAACCTGCTCTTCCTAACCCACGATGGCACATATTAGCAGTTATGTAGGCCTACCCAACCTGCTAGGTAATGAACTAATACCTTTCACACTCCATACTTCAAGTGGATTTATTATACAGTATAACAGAAAAAATATTACACTACTTATATTTTTATACTTTTTTATCTTAAAAAATATAAATATAATGATTAAATGCTATATTTAATAACCATCTCTCTCTCTCTCATCAGGCGAATGATATTTCCACCATATTTTTTGATAGATCCACTAAAACTATGCAATAAGTAGTTATACTATATACATAAATAGTTATACTTTATGGTTTATGTGGATCTATAAAAAACATGGTGAAAAATATCATTGGCCTTCCATTTATTCGGTTCATATCTTTGAGTAATAAAGTCATGTTAAATACTATAAACTATAAACCGTTCGTTATGATTTTCTTTCAATAAAGGAAAAAAATTACTACATACACCAAATATTGTTATACAAAAGTTTTATGTTACGTGAAAGGGTGTTGATATGTACAACTAACTTTTAGATTCATCCATCAAAAATGTGCATTGCAGTGTTGTACTGTACTGCATTATTATGCATAAAACTTGTTATATGGATCAAAATGTATGTGAAAATATCACCACCGTAAACCGATGCATTTATTATATCATAAATAATAGAGACCTAATGTTAATTGCATTAAATTTTTTGTTCTTTCAGTTTTGATATTATTTTACTAGAAAAGTATGAGAAATGAAATTACACGAGGTATCAAGTACCATCGCAATTGCGATGAGTTCAAATTATCGATATAACACATGTTGTTAGATAAATAATTGTCATTTTTATGTATACATCATATAAGAAGTTGAAATGGATATGACAGTTAATTGTACCTAATTTTAATGATGATTTTCTTGATGCAAATTGAATGATAACGAGTTTTTATTTGCACAAGCGTCGCACCAAGTTAATTATGTTACTCTTTCGGTCTCAAAATTATAGTTCACATTTCCCTTGTTATTTCTCAAATTAGTTGTCCTGATGGAATTTTTTTTTTTTAATTACATAATTATCCATAATGTATGTTTATAACCTATAAGGGTTACAAAAACTAAAGACAAAATAAAATTTAGAAGTTATATATATAGTCTATATTTAAACGTGTTCTCACCGTTTTCACAACAATTTAACCCTATAATATATATATATATATATATATATATATATATATATATATATATATATATATAATCGTAGCATCAAAATACAAAAGACTTATGATTCATAAATGTTAACAACTAAAATAAAGGGTTAGTTAAATCGACAATAAGTTATCATTGTCATTTAAACATTAATATAATTTCTCAACGAGTTATATAAAACAAAGTCGCATTATTATTTGAGATATCAAGACAACATATGCGCAGGTCGCAACGACACTCCGAATATGCTATGTCTCCTTGGACGAGTATGTTATTTAAGTATACTCTAGCACAAGAACCTTCTTCACAGCGTTTTGGAGCAAAATCAAAAAGGTAGGAACTAAAACGATGGTCAGCTGTTTGGCAAAAAAGAAATTTATATTGTCGCACCCTCAAATTTACTGTGCAGCGGAAGTCGGGTCGGGGCGCGACTAATCAGAAATCATTACACAAAGTTACAACGAATGACCTCTATATGAGTCGTTTTGAAATAAATACATTTTCATAGATAAGGTGTTTGAAAACATATTGCTTATCGTTTCGAAAATATAATCCCTAGAGTCCGCGTCTGAGACGGAGATTTTATTACATAACGGTTTACAAAAAATAATGTGAAGGAATCTCAGTAATGCAGTTGTGAAATCATGCGACTCTAGTATGCGGTCTCCTGAAGGAATCAGACTGTTGCTGTGAACCTGAGAATACATACTAAAACGGTCAACAATAATGTTGGTGAGTTCATAGGTTTAGTTATCAAATGTATAAGTGTGAACCACGAGATTTATAAGCATTGCACGAATGCAAAAATATGTATACTACTGCCATGAGCTCATAGTCCGAAGCTTAACCGTAATGAGTTTGCCTCCTGCAGGTGCCTAATCCAGAACACCCGTATGAACATATAATAATGCGTCCGTTTATACATAACGGTTCATGATAGCGCTACTATCCCGGACGGGGAGGGTCAATCCCAAATAGATCTACTCATTAATACTCGCGCTAAGATCCATACTAACGAAACTATGATGAAGAGGACTTCAGTGAATTAGTAAGTAAAACAACTCATGCAATCCGTATATGTGTGTTTCTGTACTCGTGTTCATGAAAAACAGTGTATGTATTCTCACCTCAATAGTTAAAAACAGTAAAAACGGGGCTATGAGACTCACCTGAGTCTTGAAAGCAAGCGTTTATATCAATAAACGTGTATCCGAAATGTAACCTTCTAGCGCCCTAAACGCATAAGGTTATGAGTAAGTGAATGTCTCAAAAGATCATCCATGCTAGTTGTCCACTCAACTAGTTATGTCCAAATGTTTGGTTATCATTTGTGTTTAGAAAACATGTACGGCCCGTTGGTGACGTTTTGTAATAATAATTCCCGAAGACATTATTATTATGTTTGTTTCGTTATATACGTATAAGAGTATATGTATTACATGTACGAGTTATGTTGTAAATAAATATTCGTTGTTATTTGTGGTTATGCGTGTTTAATACTTCGTGACAACATAGGTTTGATTAAACTGTTTTATGCGACACTTAGAGTTAGTGTCGCAGGTTACTGCGACACTTGAAATGCTTGCGACACTTGATGCGAAAGTTCAAAGGGTTGCGACACTAAGGTAGTGTCACAAGGTGCGAAACTTGTAATAGTTGCGAAACTTGTAATTGTTGCGAAACTTGTAATTGTTGCGAAACTTGTTATTGCTGCGAAACTTGTAATTGTTATAAATGTTGCGACACTTGGCTGAGTGTCGCAGGTTGCGAAACTCAGGGTCTGATGTGATTTCGGGTTCGGGAACTTGGTCAAACGTGCTCGGTTTGACCCGAAACTTTTACTCGACTCTTAAATATGTTTTTAGAACCTATAAAAATTAGAGTTACTTTTTATGATTAACCCGAAAGTGTCATTTCTAATTTAATACCAAAAACAGTCCATGGGTTAGTTTCTTCAAAATTATACGTTTTTCGTGGCTCGTTTTGACTAGTCAAAGTGTCGAGATAAAATCCGAAAAATTACCAGGCATTCCCCCATGTCTTAGCTACTTAATATAATTTTTCCAAAATGTTTAGTTAACGCTAAGTTGGTCAAATAATTAGACAAATCCCCTGACGTCCAAAAATGACGAATCCGAACACACGTTCAAAGATCTATTTACTGTACGAGTTCTACAAAACCTCACAAAACGTGATCATACAACTTTTAAAGCTAACAAGATTTGTGACCTCTAGGAAAAAGCCTCATGTCATTTGGAGTTGTGTAGGTCGAGTTATGAGCTCGAGAAGTTGGTACAAAAATCTGACCATCAGGTCAGTCCGGCGCAACGTTTTTGTAAATTTGTTTTCAGGTACCAAACGGTGTCGAAAAATTACAAAACCACTTGGAAATGAAAGCTAACATCTTAAACTTAAGTTTTGACTTTTGATTCGTCCATTTTGATGAGTTAAGTGTACGAAACATTTCTTTTAAGTCGGACTAAGTTTCTGCCCAGAAACTGTTGTCACTTTTTGTGTTTTCAAAATGTTTTTCGACTTTACTTTTGGACAAGATCTTATTAAATGGACATTATAACATGAAAATAAACATGTTCCAAGTAAAATAAAGGAGAGGTGAAGTTTCGGACAAGGAGATTCGATGATCTAGAAGAGAAAGATGATGAAAAATGCTTGATATTGTGTTTTGGCTTGATTTCTTCTTGAAAATGGTAGTGAATGATGATGGTGATGATGGTGGTTGATGGTGGTGGTGTGGTGGCTGCTGGGAATCAGGGAGAGAGAGAGGGAGAGATTGAGATGAGAGGTATGGAGAGAAAAGTTGGAGTGAGTTTGAGTGTGAAATGAGATTGAGTGTGAGATGGATGAAGGGAGTATGGAATATAGAGTGAAGTCTTGGGCATGGGTTATGGGGGATGGCTGGTCATGGGGGGCCCACAAGGGGTGTGGGTTGTTTAAATTTTGTTTCCCAAGTTTGCGTTACACGCGGTGCTCGTTTATCCGTTCGTTTCGTCGTTCGTTTAAACGTTAAACGTTTATTAATTATGTTTTTCGTTAACGATTTAATCACGTGATTTTTTATTGAAGTTTTATTTAAAATACTTCGTTTTAAGTTATTAAATTATAATTTGAGTTTTTTCAGTTGTCGGGCGCGATTCGCGCGTTTTCGTCGCGTACGGTACGTTTAATACAAAACGTAAAACTTTTAATATATTATCGTAATAATATAAGTTAAATAACGATTATTTAATATAATTACATTATTTAAGAAAATTTTTTTCACCAACGTCCGTATTTATCGTGTCGGATTCCATCCGATTGAAATCGCGTAATTAAAATTAATTACGTACGTGTGTATATAAAAATATACAAAATGTTACTGTACTTAGTCCTATTTCAAACTAAATACAAGTAATAATGACCTAGCTTAGGTACAAATGACGGCCTAATTTGCCGGGTGTCACGCATATGAATATTAGAAAAGGAAAAGTAAATAAATGATGTGTTTTTTTATTACAATATAATCTTTTTACTCACTATAAGTAAATTATAATTTATTAAAATGACATTCAATGGAAGTAACAGTTACCCTCGAAAGCTCTATAAAATTCTTCTCGGGGATCAGCAATTACATTCATAAAATTTGTTAAAAGCATGTAGAAGAAAAGAAAATGTATATTTATAGTAGATTTTGTGAAAAGATCTAATATTGCTGCTTAATAAAACACTTCACATACAAACCTTTGATGTCATTTGACTATTTTACCCCTACCAACCTTTTTCAAGCCACCAACTTTCACTTTTTCATTTTAAGCATTTTACAAGTGATATGTTCCGTCTACTTATTATTTTATACCATGAATAAATTGCAATATTTAAAATTTTATTTATAATTATTAATGTAGATAAATATTAAGTTATAATAGCGTGTTAATTAACATATACTATAAATAAATAATCGTGAATAGATTTTACCAGTTTAAAGTAATATTCTCATCAATAGTATAGCTTGTGTAAAGATACAAAAAAACTGATTCAGAATATGTAATTTTTATAATTTATTGACATATCGTTTGTGAGATACTTAATTTTAAAACTGAAAGTGGAAGTGAGTTTTGTAATGAAATGGATCAATCCTATTGGTTCTCTCATTCCTTATTTTTTAACATTCTTATTTGAACGCAAATCTATACATATATGGTATTTTAGTTTAAAGTAACATTCTCATCCTATATACTTTGCATTTCATAATGAAAAATAATATTACATATTTTATTTTCTTCTACATGTTACAAATTTACGAGTGTAATTGTTGATCTCCAACAAGAATTTTGCAAAGCTTTCGGGGGTAATTGTGTTAATTCCTAATACGTAGCCAATTACACGAATTAAGTAGCGGAAATACTAATTCGAGATTGAACCGTGAATGTAATAAACCGAGAAACAAACGGGAACAATTTGAATCAAACTTTCTGCAAACGATTACAAAAGAATTACATTTAAAGAGATTACAAATCAATCGCACAAAACTAACTCTCCAAAACCGCACTCATTCTGACCAACACTTATGAATATATATACAGACGCTGCGAAACTCATCCTGCGAAACTAAGGAGTTTCGCAACCTAGACAAGGCACAACTAGCGAAACTCTCTAAGTTTCGCACTATAAGTAAGTTTCGCATAATTACAAGTTTCGCAATACAAGACTTAGACAAAAATATAAACTTTACAAAATCAAACTTAAGCTAACTGGCACAAAACTGTACATCTTGTACTAACAAACTCCCCCATGTCAGCAGTTTGGGTTGTGTCGTCTTCAGTCAGATCCACTGCCTCGGTAAATTGCTCCCAACATGAATCCCGTGAGCACAGCAGACTTCGAAAACTCTTTGAAATTTTAACGCCTGTACTATGTCTTAAGTGTTATGCATAATCTTTTGATCATTTAGCCTCTTTAAATCATCTTTCGATAGATTGATAAAACTTAGCGGATCATATACATAAACTTTAAACGTTCTCAGCCACATGATATTCTCTGTCAGCTTCTTTTCATAACATTCTATCTCAGCCTCTCCCGTCTTGGCTATATAAATCCAATGCTTAAGATTTTCTGTAAAATCTACTGGAAGATGTTCCAAGGGGATTCGTTTCAAATATTTAACTCGAGGGTAAATCAATTTAACCCATGGAAAATTAGTCATTGTGTTAATCTTGTTAGGGTAAATCTTTCTTCTCCCCAAAGTAGATGTTAAACGTTGAAATCCATAGCGAACCTCTTTTCTGATCACTCATTCAAACCATTTGGTCAATCCATCTTCAGATCTATTGATCATCTCAAGTTGAGCGAGAAGGTTAATTTCACACTTGGGCAACGTGCTCAGTTTCTTGAACGATCTTTTAAAATACTGACTTCCGTCAGTTCTCTTCATCATGATCACTTTGTTTTCTTCATCAAATTTTCAGCTTATGATGTTACCAACTAACTGAGACGACCCCACTTTGTAGAATTTCTTCTTCTTCGGTGGTTCAATTGCTTTATCAGCTTGTTTCATCCAGTCAGGCAACTTTTTTTCTTTTTGACTTGAGCTTTCTCCAACATTTGTCACTTCTGGTTGCTCATCATCTGTATCAACCTAGTCTTCAACATTTATGTTTTCAAATTCAACATCATCAGCTCTCTCTTCAGCATCTTCCTTATTCACATCTTCGTACCTTACTTCATCTTCAGGTATATTAAAATTTTCTTCATTTATACCAAAATCTTCTTCATTCAGGTTTCCATGATCAAGATAATCTAATAGGCCTGTTAAGTCTTCCTATTCGACATTCAGTGGCTCAGTATTCACATAAGATTCTTCTATTCTGTTCTCTGAAACTGGATCTTCATCAAAAGATATCATCTGATAAATCTTTGATAGTTCTGCAAACTCTGATGCTGGATCTGCCACATTCAATGGATCCACATCTAAGATCTCAGCTTCAACCTGCGGTTGATATTCTACTAACGCCCTTGAAAGATCTTGATCATTATTATTTCTGGCTGAGGTTCAGGTTCCGGTTCAAGTTCTGGTTTAGGTTCTGGATTCTCCGGTAAAGTTGGTTGATCACCATTTCCCGAATCATCATCATCATCATCATTATCATCACCGTCATCACTACCCTCATCACCATTACCTTGATCATTATCTCCATTCTCATCACCTTTTTCTTCACCTTCCTCAATCTCCCACTGATCAGCTAATTTTGCCTTTAAAGTATCAACTTCTTTAACCAGATCTTCAATTCATTGGTTTTGTACAGTGAGCTGAATCCTCTGAGAATCAAGAAGATTTTCTTGAGTATCCATTCTTTGGAGCGCAGAAGATAAATCTCCTTTTAACTCTGTCACCGATCCTTGCAAATTTGAAACCATATCCATTAATTGAGATAGGATATCTGGATCAACATTTGATGGTCGTGGTTGTGGTTGTGAAGAGGAGCCAGTCTCTTGTCGACTTGAAGAAAAAACTCTGGAAATCTGTTGGATATTTTGTCGATTATTATTACCCCTAAAAATCCGACGACGTTTACTGGGGGGCTGTTCAGGCTCATATGTAGGATCTTGATCCATTTCACGCTTTCTCCTAAGCTCCTGCCTTTCAGCCTCAGTCGCAATTCGTATTCTTTCAAGTCTCTCAGCTTCTGTTTATATCGGCTCTTCATCTGTACTCTCCGAACTTGAAGACTCAACCATCTACATAATTAAAACAAATATCTGACCATGCGAGCCAAATAGACATTTAGTATTTATTATAAGCAACACTATATAAATGTTAATTAGTTGGACTATCAAATAAACAGAAAATTTTCAAACGTTTTTATACTTCAAGGGATCAATCCGTGTGTGGCATGGGCTACCCTTTGCACCTACATAGGTCCGCCTCTGCGCCCAGGTATAACACTAGCCGATCGTTGTATTTTGTGTTTAAATAGAATCGTAGACACCTGTGGATGTAGAAGACACTACTAGAAATCAGATGTTAGAGACTTGTTTAGCGACATCGTGTTTTATGACGCTATAGTGACACACTTAACGACACCCTTAGCGGCGGCCATGTCGTCAACGTCTCAAATAATGTCGTCAACGTCTCAAATAATGTCGTCAACTTCATTTTCAATGAACATTGTCGCAAAGCATGTCGCCATTTTCGTTGCTAATTTGCGACAGATATATTTAATGGCAGTTAACGTCGCTTATTGGAGACTTAAGAAAAGATGTGGCTACATTCATCGCTAGTTTTACTACGTCAAGAAATATGTCGTTAGATACTCCTCTAACAAGAGACATACTTGAACACAACGCTGACCAAGTCGCTAATTTTCATACATAAACAAGTACGTCTCTCGTTATAATATTTCTTAATACACATATCACGTACATATAGATAGATAATACATATCTAATTTTGTTAAGGTAAACTTATTTTAGTAAGGAATAATATACTTTTGTCTACTACATGTTACATATTTGTTACTGCATTTTATGTTTGTTTTTACCATTGTATGTAATTGTAAGGTTTGGTTATATACTTAAAATTAAAAACTTACTTATATTCGTTTACTGCATTTTGTATATTTGTTATTTCATTTTATGATTTTTAGCATTTCTATGTGTTTCTGCAGCTTGATTTTATACTTGATTTAAAAATTAATAGTTTTTGTTCACTGCATCTTGTATATTATTACTGCATTTTTTTTTTATTTTAGCATTTTTGTTTGTTTGTGTAGCTTGCTTATTTTTGTAAGTTGCCTTATGTTTGTTATTCATTTTGTAGATAAAACATTAAGGAGAGTGCAATGAAGAATTCTACCAAATCGAAGTTCGTTAAACTTGAAGTTGAAAAGAATGACCATTTGTATCTTTTAATTTATTGAAATGATGTATTAGTGTAATTAATGAGTTTAGAGATACTTGATGTGCAAAAACCGAGTTATAAAATTTAGTAAGAAAAGTATCTAAATATGGACTATTACACAAATAGGCAAGTGTACCTAATCGAGTAGTAGCATAGCAAAGATAAGTTTCAGGTTATCGTCCATAGGAACAGTCCACGTATTTTGAAGTTATTTTCAATTTATAATTAACTAGATTAAAAGCTAGTAAAAACGGGGAGTTTTGCCTCTTAATGACAGACAATCAAATTGTTATATTTCAAAAGTAAATATTAAAGTACACAACGTTAAATGCAAGAGTTCTCACTCATTGAAACAAACGCAACATTAATTGATTGAATTAAATAAACCGCAATTCAAATCGTTCATTGATTAAGCATCAATTTATCATACTAATAAGAATCAATCATAAGAGTATGTCCAACATCTAGAGTTATTAGTCTAGATGAACAATAAAAGTTTAGCCCATGATTATGGACTCAAACGCAGAAACAATGATAATCATAGAAGAATTCATAGTTGATAAGAACAAGAATTAACCGAAGGAATCAATGTAATCCGAATGTTTGATTATTAACTCTAGCTTCTCCAATGATTGGAATGATGATTGGTGGCCTAGGATCTCTCCAAAAGTCTCCCAAAATCGCCCAAGTTCGTCAGAGAATAAAGCATAACCGAAAACTAGGGTTAGAGTGTTGTTTTAATCAACAATTCCCGTCAGGTGCCTTCCCCGGCGGGTAGACTAAATTACCCGGCGGGTAACCTTGTTTTGTATCCTAGAACTAAACGCTTATCTGGCTGATAAGTAAACGTGTAACACATACTACCCGGCGGGTAGACAATCTTATCCGGCGGGTAACTCGTAGACTCCAACCTTCTGTGCCGTTTTGTGATATTTTGAGAAGGAGTTACCCGTTTGTGGTGTCCATACCCGGCGGGTAAGCTCCGGGTCTACATTTTTGCACTTTAGCTCCACAAAATTTGCTCCAAATGTCCAACATATTCGCTCCTTTCAACACTTCTTCCGAATTTGCACCTGAATACAATTTCTTAACTAAATAAGTACCGTAAGTTCGTGAAATCAAATCAATTAACACATAACTAAGACCGATATCGCCTCTAAAAATATGTATAAATTAAGCGATATCAATATTGTTTGTTTTTTATGAATCAATAATGTGTAAGTGAAATTATTACTGCATTTTAATTTTTTGCACTGCATTTTATTTTGCATTGCATCTTGCATATTATTAGGTTTTCTGATTAGAAAATTTTTTTAGTAATAATTATTTGGGCAAATTTTCTAACAATTTTTCAGGTAGATCCTCATTTTTTTTTTAAATTGCAAAATGGTCCCTGATGACAGAAAATGGGGACTACGGCTGGACAGATGTCACCTTTTGATTGGTTAAAAAACTGCTCTCCAAGCTCTCATAAAGGGGATGCTCCTCTGAACCCCACCTATACACGATTACTCCAGCCCATATATATTTTTATCATGCATATGTCTATAAATATTTTAGTTATATATATTTTCATAAGAAGTTATATTATAAACTTATGAAAAATCTTTTCTACTCGATCTTCATATATTTTGGGAATGACTATTCACAACAGATTTGTTGCGGTACTATTGTTGTCACTAGATAGGCAACCACGAAATTGTAAGTGTTTAATTTCTTATCTTTTTATTGGCCAGCACAATTTTGATGATATATACTCTAACTATGTAATTTGTTTATTTTTAAACAGCAGATTAACGATATTTTGACAACGATGGTCTCCAAACAAAAAACAAGATAAAGTGGTGTATAATGAGTTTTTAGAAAGAATATAAATGTTCCTATGTATTACAACTTTAACATTATTATACATACTTTAACATTATGATTGCAAATTTAATTAAATTCTTTTGAACTTTTGATTTAGATATGTATAACAAGAATCCTTTATAGTTATATATATTGTTTGACTTACATAGTATGCTTCTATTTATTAATTTACTATTTACACACTCAAATTTAATACAAAAAGTAAGATATCAATTATATGTTTTACTACCTTAAATCATTAATTTAGAGACTAAAATGTATATTTTTCAAGTCATGTAAAATGTTTTTAAATTTATCATATACATTACTTAAATACTTATAAAATATTTAATAAAAATTAAACGGTCTGTATGTATACGCGAGTTTAAGTTCTAGTCGATTAATATAGTAAAAAGTAGATTGAAACTCAATAAAAGAGAAGGTTATTAAAATCCATATCCATATCCAACCCGAAAAAAATCCGAAAACCCGACCCGGTCAAACCCGGGTTTGACCCAACCCGGTTCGGGTTTTCTGGAACCCGCCGGGTACAAACCGGTTTGGGGTTTTTCCGTTACAAACCGGTTCCGAACCGGTTTTTTCCAACCCGGTTTCAAAAACCGGTTTCCAACCCGGTTTTCAACCCGGTTTTTTTCTAGCCGTTATTTGACCGTTTTTGACCGTTTTTTTTTTGTTTTTTTTACCATTTTGCCATTCCAAGTTTACTATATATACAAACCTTGAGTTTAGGTTCAATCACAACATTCAAACACTCATACAAACTCAAAACGCTCTCAAAACGCATACAAAATTCTCATTTCTCAAATGGCAAATCAATCTTCTTCCTCTTCCTTCGGTGTTGGTTCTTCAAGTTCACCAACGATTGTTCGAAAATTGGTTAACAAAAGAAATCCGGAGGTGTGAGATTTATACGACAAAGTGTTGTTGTCGGATGGTACGACTAAGGCACATTGTAAACGATGTGGGAAATTTTTAAAAGCCGACTCCAACACAACGTTGAAACATCATAAAGAAAAGTATTGTGTGGGACTCAAAACCAATCCGGAAGCAAGTGGTCAAGCTTCTATGTCACGAGATGGAGCTATATTTTCATACGAAGCGGAACGGTGTCGAGAAGCTTTTGCGGGTTTTGTGATTCAAGAAGCTTTGCCATTCAACCACTTCGACAACCCTCGACTTACTAGGGTGATTCAAAATACCCTTCAACCGCGATATAATCATGTAAGTCGTATTACTCTTAAACGTGATGCCCTTAAATTGTGGAAAGAAGCTAAAAAACAACTAATAATCGGTTTTGAAAACTTAAATACAAGTGTATCATTAACAACCGACGTTTGGTCGGCTCCTCATGGTTTGCCCGGTTCGTACCTTTGTGTTACCACACATTGGGTTGATCCCGTAACTTGGCAAATGATGAAACGTACCATTGCTTTTGAAGACTCTGAGTATCCTCACACGGGTCAAAACTTATTTCACATGTTACGATATGTAATTAAAACGTTTAAATTACAAGAAAAGGTTTTTTCAATATCCTTTGATAACGCGAGTAATAATACACTCGCCGTTTCAAAATTAATACTAAAATACGGACCACCTTTGAAGGGCATCTTTTATCATAGTCGATGTGTTGCACACATCATTAACTTGATTGTGCAAGCGGGACTAGCGGTTGAAGAAATAGACGCCGTAAAATTGGCGTATAAAACCATGTTACAAGACATATTTCAAAAGGGTAAAATTAGATACAAAGCTTATATGAGATTGTGTAAGGAAACGGATTCCATTTTTTTAACCCCTAATTGGGACATGCCCGTTAGATGGAATTCGACCTACTATATGTTTGTATGTGGTTTACGTCAACGTGATACATTACAAGTTTTTCATGATAACCTTGTTCAAAAAGGTCTCGCAACACTATTTCCCATAGAATTTAGGGAGGTTATTAAAAAGTTAACCGAATTGCTCAAAGATTTCAAAACCGCGACTACTTTATTATCGGGTGTTTATTATCCCACTAGTCATTTGGTACTTAGTCAAATTTGGTTGTTGACTTCAAAATTAAACGAATACGAATATGAAGGTGCTTTATTTGAAAAGATGGTGGCTCCCATGAAAGAAAAACTAAAAAAATATTTTCGAGAAATGCCACCGGTAATTACTTGTTCCGCCGCAATGAACCCGTGTTTGAACACCACCGGGGTGGAAATGCTTATCGATAATATTTGTCACAATTTGGATTTGAATGAAGAGAACCCAATGTTTTCCGATAATACAAAAACGTTTTTTAAGAGTTCTTTACAAGATTTATTTGGCGTATATTTTCAAAAATATAGTTCAACAATAAATGTGCCGGTTAGTTCGATTTCCACAACGTTTAGTTCATCTTCTTCCAACAATGCAATGCTTAACTTATATAATAGTTTAAGACAAGAAAACCATAAACGGGCAAGGGGTGAAGGTAACCAAACGACTAGCGAATATGGGAGATATACCTCAACTGATTTTTTGTCCAATATTCTACCTAATGAGTTCGAACAATTTGATATTTTGGCTTGGTGGAAAGAGAGGGAATCTCAATTTCCCGTTCTAGCCATCATGGCCCGAGATTTACTAACCGTCCAAGCTTCTACGGTAGCTTCGGAATCCGCATTTTCTCTTTGTGGCAGGGTATTATCTATACGAAGAACAAGACTCACACCGGCCTCCTTAGAGATGTGTATTTGCTTGAAGGATCACTTAGACGCCGTTGAACGTAATATTGTGAACTTCACCTTTATTCACATTTGAAATTTATTGGTAATCTTTTTTTTCACACAAGTTCCTATAGTGTGAAACTTTATTTAGTTTTGGTTAACAACGGGTTTGAAGTGTTAACGTTTACAATTTATTGATTCACATAAGTTTATGAAGTATGAAGCTTTAATTTTTACTGTTGGCACACGTTATCTTAAACTGTGAATGTTAAATATATAACTTCGTCATTTTATAAAGTTATGTGAACATAAAAAAAATCATGACTCCTAAATTGTTGTTGTGAACCCTTAATTTTAAATCTATGTGTTGGGTCTAAAGATGGCAAGAGAACTTGATCGAAGATTAACACTGCTGGTTAGACTACAACTGCTAGTTACTACTGGTGAAGAGGAGTTTCTACTGTTGGTTCAAAAGTTACTATTGCTACCGGGTTTTACACTACCAGTAGAAACAGTTACTACTGGTAGAAAAGATTGAGTTAGTACTGTTAGAACAAAGTTAGTGCTGCCGGGTGAAGTTTCTACTGCCAGTACAAAGTTTCTACGGGTGGAGTAAGTTAATACTGTTTATAACTTACTACTAGTTGAGTTTATACTGTTCTCGGAAGTTTCTACTGTTCTTCAGAAGTTTATACTGCCCGTGTAGTTTCTACTGTTTATGATTAGAGCATCTTTTTAACCAAGTGGGCCAATCAAAAGTCTTCTCTGCATAAGCAAAAGCGCTCAGTAAAACAGAGCATGGCTCAAGACGATAGGAGGATTAGATAGAAAGGTTCTTTGCATTAATTACTGTAGCGTGTAATTGGAGCTCTATTATTCTATAAATAGAGCTCCTTACCTTCAATAGAAATCATCTCAGAATCTTAGCATCTCAATATCTAGCCTGTATAATTGTCATTTGTAAGCTTCAAGGTTAATTGTAACCCTGATACTTAAGTGTATTCGTATTATTCAAGGAAATAATATTGAAGCTTTTTGATAATTCCTTCGCTTTTACTTATTATTAATTTGTGCTTGAATCAGAGTTAATTTTACTTCTTAATTATAGATTACTATTTCGCGGTATTTCTATAAATATTCAATTGCTATAATTATTGACCCGAAAGGTTCAATCGATCCTGTCAATTGGTATCAGAGCTTTGTTACTTAATATCAACTTATAAATTGATATCAGAACGCTGTCTCAATAGCATTGAAATTTAAAAGAAGTTGAAAAATCACTGTTCCATTAAGTTTTGATTAATCTCTGTTTTTCTTTAAACTTGTTTTAAAATTCACTGTTCCATTGAAGTCTCTTAAATTCTGAAACATTCTTTATAAAAATGACTTTTGAAACTAGTGATGGAGTTCAGGCCACAAGAATTCCCATGCTCAAACCTAATGAGTATGAAAAATGGAAAACCAGGATTAAGCAATACATGCTTCTTACTGATTATTCCTTATGGGAAGTCATTGACTGTGGACCCAAATATGCATTAAATACTGATGGCTCTAGAATTCCTAGATCACCACCAACAAATGATGCAGAAAGAAAAATAAGATCCACAGAATTAAAATCTCTAAGTACTCTGTTAATGTCCATACCATATGAGTACCAAAGACGATTTGAAAAGTGTGATGATGCCCAAGACCTTTGGAAAGCAATTGCAAAGCGTTTTGGTGGCAATGAAAGCACAAAGAAAACTCAAAGATCGATTTTAAAACAAGAATTTGAAAACTTTATGGGTATAAAAACGGAAACTCTAACTCAAACTTTTGACAGATTTTCAAAATTAGTTGGAGACTTAGAAAATCATAATGTCAATATTGACAAAGACGATTTAAACAGAAAGTTTTTAAGGTCCTTAGGAGAAGAATGGACCATGTACACTGTATCATTGAGACAAGGGAAAAACCTTGATCAGAAAGATTTAGATGACTTATATAATGATTTAAGATCATTTGAATCAGAGGTTGAAGGCAAGAAACAAACCTCTACTTTCTCAAATAATGCTAATTTTTTGTCCATAAATAAACAAACATCTGAAAATCTAAATCAATATGGAACTACTTCTATGAGTCATGGAACATCTTCCAATGAAAAACCAAATGACTCAGTTTTAGAAGCCTTTTTTGCTAGTCATGTGAACTCTTCACTAACCAATAGAGATCTAGAACAAGTAAATCCTGATGATTTAGAAGAAATGGACTTAAAATGGCAAATGGCTATGTTAACCTTAAGAGCAAAAAGATTCATACAAAGAACTGGTAGAAACAACTTTGCATACAAAAGAGATGATGGTGCAGGTTTTGATAAAAGCAAAGTTGAATGTTTTAACTGTCATAAACTAGGTCACTTTGCTAGAAAATGCAGAAACACAGAAGGAAACAATCAAAGAACTGGAAGTTTCAGTGGAGCTCAAAACAGAAGTATTCAAATTCAAAACTCAACTGCATTAGTATCACAAGATGGACTAGGTTTTGACTGGAGTGACCATGCAGAACAAGAACTGCACAATCAGGCACTTATGGCAATCACTGAATCAGAACCTTCTTCTGAAATTCCTTATGAGGTACAAAGCAAATTATGTTCTTCTATTTGTAAGAAAACTGTTACACATTATAGAGATCATAAGTCTAAAGTACTTAAGGAATTTGACAAAAGTGAAATCATGAACAAAGCATACATCAACACCATTGAAAAATTTGAAAAAGAGATCAAATCATATCAAGAAAATGAAACACAGTATGATTATGATCTTAAATATGCAAGATGGGAAAGGGATTGCTTACAAGATAAGATAGATGAGCTCAATAAAAAGCTGATAGAAGTTCAAGTTGAAAAGGATAGCATTAAGTTAAAAGCAGGTGATTTAGATAATGCTTCCTCTAAACTTCAAAATCTTCTAAATGCTCAAATTCATGATATGCTTAAAACAGGATTAGGTTACTCTAGTGTTCCACCACCTTACAACAATAATTATTTTCAAAAGACCAAAATAGGTACAAGTGACTTAACACAAGAAGTCCAAACTGAAGTTGTTGAGGCAAAAACAGTTAAAAGTCTAGAAAAACATGATAAGGTTGGAGAAAACAAAGAAGTGGCTAAGAAAACTGGAAATAATGAGAATACTGATCTTACTAAGCTAGCATCTAAAATTGGTAAAACTAAACTAGCAGAAGGTAAGAAAATGTTTGAAGAAAAGGCAAAAATGAATCAAAAATCTAGAAATAGATTAGGATCTGAGAAAAAGGAAACAAAAGCAATGAATAAAAGGCAAACTGTTAATAATAACTGTGTTCATTGCAAATGTAAAGCAAACTTCTCTTCACAAAACTTTTTGAGCCCAAGAGGAAATCAAAGAAACTGGAACCAAATGGTTTCACAAAAATTGGGACAAAACTTTTCAATTATAAAAAGGAAGAACTGCTTTATATGTGGAAGATCTAACCATCTTTAACATGACTGTTTTATAATCCTAAGAATACTCAAAGGATAGTACATTCAGCATTGAAATCAACTAACAGAGTCAATCAAACAAATTTTAAAAGAAACTATGTTAGTACTGGTAAAGAAATGAAAGCAAAGAAAACTAACAGTAGTAAAACAAAGAAGACAGTATTAAAAACTAATATGCATATTAATGTTGATAGACCAGTTAATACTGTGAGAACAGTTAATACTGCTAGGCATTTTAATACTGCTAAACCTTTTAATACTGTTAATCATACTACTGCTACTTTAAAGAAAAGCATTTCAAAAATTAGTTGGTGTTGGAAACCAGTGGCAACAGAAATTTCAAACACCAAAAGTGCATCTAAATCAATGACCTTCAACAGAGTTGATTTCATTGATGCACTTGGGAAGCCCAGAACCTCTCTGGTTTGGGTTCCCAAAAGAAACTAATTTTTCTTTCTTATTAATGTGCAGAGCAAAAGAAACTTGTGGCATATTGACAGTGGATGCTCTAGACACATCACAGGAGACAGGTCCAAGCTACAAAATTTCAAATCAATCAATGGTGGACATGTAGCATTTGGAGGTAATTCAAAAGGAGGAAAAATTACAGGAAAAGGTATGGTGAAAGGTGAAAGACTGAACTTTAATGATGTTTACTTTGTTGAGGAACTCAAATACAATTTGTTAAGTGTCAGCCAAATCACAGATAAAAGGAACCAAGTTCTTTTTACAAACACAGAATGCTTTATTCTTTCTGAAGATTTTAAACTTGATGAAAGTAAAATTTTACTCAGAACTCCCAGAAAAGATAATGTCTATTGGTGTGATTTGACAAAATTGAATCCTCAACAAAATATACACTGTCTTTTATCAAAGGCATCAGTTGATGAATCTGATCTATGGCATAGAAGGATGTGTCACATGAATTACAAAACAATCAATAAACTTGTTAAAAGAAAACTTGTCAGGGGATTACCTGAGAAGACATATTCATGTGAAAATCATTGTATTGCATGTCAAAAGGGCAAGCAACACAAAACTTCTTTTAAGACCAAAATTTTGAATTCTATTTGTTCTCCCTTACATCTACTTCATATGGATTTATTTGGACCAACAAATGTAAGGAGCATAGGACATAAATCATATTGTTTAGTGATCATTGATGACTTTAGCAGATTTTGTTGGGTCTTCTTTCTTAGAACTAAAGATGAGACAGGTGAAATACTTAGATCATTTATTACTAAGATAGAAAATCAAACCAATAAAAGGTTAAAATCATTAGAAGTGACAATGGTACAGAATTTAAAAATCTTGAGATGGATAAATTCTGTAAATTCAAGGGAATAGAAAGACAATTTACTGCTCCTAGAACTCCACAACAAAATGGAGTTGCAGAAAGAAGAAATAGGACACTAATTGCGGCTGCTAGAATTATGTTAGCAGATGCTAAGCTACCCATGACCTTCTGGGCAGAAGCAGTTAGTACTGCTTGCTATGTTCAGAACAGAGTGTTAGTTGTTAAGCCTCACAATAGGACACCATATGAGTTATTCTTTGATAGAAAACCATTAGTCAGCTTTCTTAAACCATTTGGATGTCCTGTCACTATTCTGAATACCAAAGATTACATAGGCAAGTTTGAGAGCAAAGTAGATGAAGGAATCTTTGTTGGATATTCTACTCAAAGTAAAGCTTACAGAGTATTCAATCATAAGACCAGAATTGTTGAAGAGACCTTAAATGTGACCTTTAATGAACAGTCTGTTAACACTGTAGGAAAAGGTCCAGAATGGTTGTTTGATATTAATGCACTAACAAAATCTTTTAGATACATGTGTAGATCATCAAATGCAGGAATAACAGAACAAGAAGTTGCAGAGAAGAAAGAAAATAAATCAGAATATATTATCTTTCCTATTTGGTCTGTTGATCCACCAGAACTATCTCAACCATCTCAACAGGATGATAAAGAAACAGAAGAATTATCAGAAACATCTGATACTGCAGAAGATCAGGGAAGCAATATCAAAACCACATAAGATATTACAGGTGAAGAAATGATTTCTGAACCTATCATTCCTCTTAATGAAGCAGACAGTGAAGAAACTGGAAGTCCAGACATGAATTTCACAAATTTGGAAGTTGAAATTCCTGTAACTTTTCAACCATCTGCAAGGGTTCAACTCAATCATCCTCTAGAGAATGTTATTGGGGATATAGGGTCTGCAATACAAACAAGAGGGAAAGCTGTTGTTCACCAAGATTCTGAAAGTGAAAGTTTTATAAGTGAATGTTTATTTGCAGCTTTTCTTTCACAAACAGAGCCTAAGAAAGTGGTAGAGGCTCTAAAAGATCCAAGCTGGGTTGAAGCTATGCAGGAGGAGTTGCTTCAATTCAAGATACAGGAAGTCTGGTCATTAATAGATCTTCCCATAGGAAAAAGACCTATTGGCACTAAATGGGTCTTTAGAAACAAAAAGGATGAAAGAGGCATAGTGATCAAGAATAAAACCAGATTGGTGGCTCAGGGGTACACTCAAGAAGAAGGAATTGATTATGATGAAGTTTTTGCTCCTGTTGCCAGAATTGAAGCTATAAGATTATTCTTAGCTTATGCTTCTTTCAAAGATTTCAGAGTTTACCAGATGGATGTTAAAAGTGCATTTTTATATGGCACCATTGAAGAAGAAGTATATGTTTGTCAACCTCTAGGATTTGAAGATCCAAAACATCCAGACAAAGTTTATAGACTTGACAAAGCCTTATATGGTCTACATCAAGCTCCTACAGCTTGGTATGACACTTTGTCACTATACCTGCTGCAGAATGAGTTTAATAGAGGAGCTATTGATAAAACCTTATTTACAAAGAAAATCAATAATGATATTCTTCTTGTTCAAATCTATGTGGATAATAAAGGATTCTCTTTGTAAAGAATTTGAAAAACTCATGCATCAAAAGTTCCAGATGAGTTCCATGGGAGAATTAACATTCTTTCTTGGACTACAAGTTAAACAGCAGCAGGATGGTATTTTTATAAGTCAAGGAAAATATGTAAATGATATTCTGGAAAAGTTTGGTTTCAAAGATGCAAAGATTGCAACCACTCCAATGGAAAAACAGAAGCTCTTACATGCAGATTTTGAGGGGAGGATGTAGATATTCATCTATACAGATCTATGATAGGTTCTTTATTATATCTAACATCTTCAAGACCAGATATTATGTTTGATGTATGTGTTTGTGCCAGGTTTCAAGCAAATCCTAAGTTATCTCATCTACATGCAGTCAAAAGAATCTTCAAATATTTAAAGGGTCAACCAAAATTGGGCCTTTGGTATCCAAAGATGTCATCTTTTGATCTTATTGCATATACAGATAGTGACTATGAAGGATCAAATATGGACAGAAAATCAACATCTGGTGGATGTCAATTTCTAGGGAGTAGATTGGTCTCATGGCAATGTAAAAAGCAAACCTCTGTCTCAACATCAACAGCAGAAGCAGAATATGTAGCAGCATCAAGTTGCTGTGCACAGGTACTCTAGATTCAAAATCAATTGATGGATTATGGTTTGATTCTTTTAAATACTCCTATGTTTATTGACAATAACAGTGCAATCAGTATTATTAATAATCCTGTTAAACTTTCAAAAACCAAGCACATTGAAATCAGATATCATTTTATTAGAGATTGTAATGAGAAAAAGTTAATTCAAATTTTTAAAGTTCATACTGATAATCAATTTGCAGATCTATTCACTAAAGCATTTGATGTTGGTAGATTTACATTTTAGATTACAAGTATTGGAATGATCAATATTTCGTAAATAATTTTTCTCATAAATCTCTATGGTGCTTGAACAAGGATTAATACTGATACACTAGTTAGTGCTGCTTATAGTAATTTTAATACTGTTATGTATTATTACTACTATTTTCACTAATTAGTACTCTATCCTATATATATTTTTTTGATAAAAAAAAAAAAAAAAACTAATACTGCTAAAACCTCTTAGTACTGCTTGTAATAAGTTTCTACTGCCTTGGTCGGTTAGTGCTGCTTATAACCAGTTAGTACTGTTAGCAATATTAGTACTGCTCTTTAACTCAGTGTGAGAGTTAATACTGCCAGTTATTAATACTGCTTGTACACTTTCTACTGTCAAAATAGAACTATAAGAGTATTACTACTGTCTTCACACTTTCTACTGTTTATAGATACTACTGGCATCAAGTTACTACTGATTATCAATTACTACTGCTAGTGTGTATCTTTCTACTGGTTGGAAGTTACTACTGTTTTTAAGATATGCTTCTTTACTACTGTTAGCATAGTTAATACTGCTTTCAAGTTTCTACGGATTGCAAAATTCTAGGGCTTGGCAGTACTACTTATACAACAGTATCAAGGTATCAAAAACACTTTCAACTCTCTCAACAGCAGAAACCTCAACCACCTTCAAACTCAACCACTTTCAAATCAAACACTCAACATCAATGGCGTATTCATCCTCATCAACTACAACTCTTCCGATTGTAGATAACCACAATATGCTCGCATATTTGGTTAAAACCCAGGATGCGACGGACTTTCATGAAATCATCGATTTCTTGAAGGAAAGTCACATCCAATATGCTTTGACTGTAAACCCAACAGTTTACTACAAGCATATTAACTCCTTCTAGAACCACTGCAAGATCGAATCTATCGACGACACTAAACTCATTGTGTCGAAGGTAGAGGGCAAAAGGGTGGTGGTCACAGAGGAGTCTATCCGCAACCATCTCCATCTAGGAGATAACACAGGTATTTCTTTACTTTCAGGCACTATAATTTTTGAAAATCTAAAAAATATGGGTTATGAAGGGGATCTTACGAAATTTACTTTTTATAAAGGGCTTTTTTCTCCCCAGTGGAAATTCTTAATCCATACAATACAACAGTGTCTGTCCACTAAAAGAACAGGTTGGAATGAGTTTGGGAGTGCAATTGCTTCTGCAATTGTATGCCTAGCCACAGACCAACTGTTCAATTTTTCAGAAATGATTTTTAATGGGATGCTCAGAAATATTGAGCAATCCTCCAAAATGTTTTTAATGTATCCCAGGTTTGTGCAAATCTTCTTAAATGAAGAAATAAATGATTTAAATGCACATTCCAAAATTTTGAAAGTTCTGTCTCATACTCCCAAAGTTTTTTCAAACATGAGGAGACAGAACATTGGATTTTCAAATAAGGTCACTGCATTATTTCCCACAATGCTTAATGTACCTGCTACTAGGGATGAGGGAACAGAAAACCCATCTGTATCCCAACCCACATCCACTAGAAAGGCTCCCAAAAGAAAACAAGGGACCCCCAAGCCAACCAAAGCTAAGAAGCAAAAACAGGCTCAACCTGAGGATCCTCCCCTCAATGAGTCTCAGCCAAACGTAGCAGAGGAGGTGGTCCATGAGGAGTGGGGTGACCATTCTGGAAGGGCTGACCCTACTGCTTCTAGCCCACTGGCAGAGCAGGACAGGGTCAACATCAATAAGACCCAACCAGAGGCAACTGCACATGATGAATCTCCTTTAGGAGATGATTCTGCCACAAGACCCAGTACCAAGAACCAAGGGGCCTCTGCTGATCAAGCTAGGCCTGAGGCAGAAGGTAACACTTCCAATGACTTACCAAGGGATTCACATCCTGAAGGTAATGAGGATAGATCTTACCAAGAATTGACGGGTATGTTAGAAACTATGTGGGAAGAGGTGAAGAGTCACAGGCAAGTAATCAAGAAGCAGAACAGGGATATCATGAAGCTGTCTGAGTTCATTGGGCAACAGCAGCAGCAAATAGAAGATCTGAAGATTTTATTGATCAAATGCCTAGATGAGAAGAAGAAGTACATCTGGGTACAAGATGAGGATATCCCTGAGCCTGTGACTCAGGAAGATGTAGAAGAAGAGGCAGATGCTGAGCATGCAGAGCCTATGGGTGAAGAGGCAGAACCCAAGGGTGCAGAGGAAGAGCCCAGAGTATATAAAAGAAAGGAAAAAGGGGTCTCATTCTCTGAACCTACAGAAACATTTTCTGGAGGTGAGATGCCCAAAATAGACCCTAAAGATAAGGGAAAGGGTCTATTGATTGAAGAAGAGCCTGCTAAGAAATCCAAAGGAAAGTTTGGGGGATTCACTACCAGGGAGGAGCAGGAGGCTCATGATCATGAGGTAGCCCTCAGACTACAAGTAGAAGAGCAGGCTCGGTATAATGAGGAAGAAAGGGAGCAGACCCTGAAAGATCTGCTGGAGAAAAAGAAGAGAGCAGAGGCAGAAAAGAGGGCAGTTGCTAAGAAAAGCAGGAAGCCAACCAAAGCCCAGCTAAGAAAGACATATATTGGGAGATTGGGGGGTTTGATTCCAGATAGGGAGCTCAAAAGTATGCATTTTGACAGATTGGAATTCCTGTATAATAAGGAGATTGAAAGGGAAAGGTTAGAAAGGAGTAATAAGGAGGGTGAGTCAGAGAAGAAAGGAGAAGAAGAGTTAGAAAGAGATGAAGCACAACTGCTTAGTCTACTGATCTTGAGAGATGATGGGATAAAGGTAGATCCATTAGCTACCAAGCCTCCAAAGATAGTAGATTGGGATCAAGTACAGCTGGTGCACCAAGGACCTGAATTGACCAAAATTACAAGAGCAGATGGAGCTACAGAGTTTTATAGGTCATTTCAGGAGATTTTAAGAAAATTGGAGAGGGAGGATATAGAGAAGATGTATGAGGTTGGTAAGATGGAGTATGAGGGAAAACAGGTTGAGAAGATTCTGAACAGAATAATCTGGGGTTACTTTCTCATGATGTTTGAACCTGAAAGAGTACCTGATATCTTCAGTAGATTCTCAGTAGTCAAGTTTTGGATGTACTTTCCAAGATCTGGTGTCCATCAAGTTGCCTTAGAGAATGGATATCTTCTTTTCATGCTCACTGAGAGGAATTACAACTTGAATCTGGGGTTGATGAGATGCATGATTCAAGTCAAATTGATTACCCCAGAGGACTTAGAGACTGCTAGAGTTCTTCTTCACATGATCCTAAATCAGATACATCAGAAGTCTGAAGCTTCAAAAAGAAGAAGGTAGTGTATTGGCATCCCTGAAATTATTGGAAAGTTTTTGTAGAAACTTGAATCTGTAGGAGACAGATTAAGTTTAGGGGGAGATTGTTGGGTCTAAAGATAGCTAGAGAACTTGATCGAAGATTAACACTCATGTTAGACTACAACTTCTAGTTACTACTGGTGAAGAGGAGTTTCTACTGTTGGTTCAAAAGTTACTACTGCTACCGGGTTTTACACTACCAGTAGGAACAGTTACTACTGGTAGAAAAGATTGAGTTAGTACTGTTAGAACAAAATTAGTGCTGCCGGGTGAAGTTTCTACTGCCAGTACAAAGTTTCTACGGGTGGAGTAAGTTAATACTGTTTATAACTTACTACTGGTTGAGTTTATACTGTTCTCGGAAGTTTCTACTGTTCTTCAGAAGTTTATACTGCCCGTGTAGTTTCTACTGTTTATGATTAGAGCATCTTTTTAACCAAGTGGGCCAATCAAAAGTCTTCTCTGCAAAAGCAAAAGCGCTCAGTAAAACAGAGCATGGCTCAAGACGATAGGAGAATTAGATAGAAAGGTTCTTTGCATTAATTACTGTAGCGTGTAATTGGAGCTCTATTATTCTATAAAATAGAGCTCCTTACCTTCAATAGAAATCATCTCAGAATCTTAGCATCTCAATATCTAGCCTGTATAATTGTCATTTGTAAGCTTCAAGGTTAATTGTAACCCTGATACTTAAGTGTATTCGTATTATTCAAGGAAATAATATTGAAGCTTTTTGATAATTCCTTCGCTTTTACTTATTATTAATTTGTGCTTGAATCAGAGTTAATTTTACTTCTTAATTATAGATTACTATTCCGCGGTATTTCTATAAATATTCAATTGCTATAATTATTGACCCGAAAGGTTCAATCGATCCTGTCACTATGGATATATAAAACAATCAAACGAATATGAAAACCAAAAAAAAAATTAATTTATAAAAAGCCATCGTAATATACTTCATAATTTCTAAAATAGTTCATTCTTATTTGAAAAGATAAAATATAAAAACTTAACCCATCTAATTTTAGATGTATTCTCCAAACAAAATTGCTAATAAAAAGGAAAATTGCAAACAAAACTGTTTTGTGTTTGTTTGTTGCCATCTATTTAGAAGTGGACTATTAAATGGGTAACAACAAAAAGAAAAATGTCAACTACAAACTCGTTATCATTCAATATGCAAAAAGAAAATTATCATTAAAATTAAATAAAATTAACTGCACATATCCATTTCATCTTTTTATACGATGTATTAATTGAAAATGACAATTATTTCTTTAGCGACGTGTGTTATATCGATAACCCATCGCAATTGCGATGACACTTGATACCTCGTGTAATATCATTTCTCTTATTTTTACAGTAAAAGAATATCAATATTGAAAAAATGAAAAAAGTAATGCAATTAACATTATGTCGCTAGCATTTATGATAACATAAATGCATCGGTTTACAGCAATAATATTATCACATAACATAAAATTTTGTATTTAAACATTTGGTGTGATACGTTTAATACATACGGTGATGACATAAGAAATTAAAATCTCTTTTATGTGAGGTAAAAGAGTTTTGGTCAACAACAACAACAATACTCAATCCCACCAAAAGCAGGCTATGGGGGAGGTAAGATGTAGATAGTCGTACCTCTACCTTATATATATATATATATATATATATATATATATATATATATATATATATATGTTATTGATTTGCCGAATATCGAAAATTGAATTGACGTATTATAGTTTGACTAAAAGAGTTAACTAGTGATTGAGATTTGGGACAACAACTATTAGAGCACGAAATAAGTTATTTTAATATCGCTTCGGTATAAATCCATTTCATTTAACCTGATAAACCGACTTATTTGACATTTACTTATAGGGCCTCATTTGCGTCACATGTAAGTTTTGCCCAGGGCCTCTAAAAGTTCAGCGACGGTGCTGCTAGTATTTGACATCTAATTGTAGTACCGTTTCTTGCTTTGGTTAGCACAACCTCACTCGTAAACAGGAACTTGGTTAAGATTTATGGATTGATGAGGTGGAGATTTTATTTTCCATTTCGTATAATGTTTTGTGAGGGCAAACATCTAAAATTGTTGTCACTGATACTTATAAAAGATCTTCTCCCCAACTCGCCTGTACTTTATAACGATAAAATGACATTTTGTGTTTGTGTGTACTTGCTTATTTGTTGCGTCTATTTGTTCTAGAGTCGGTATCATACAAAACCAAGTGAAAGGCCTTTGGTTGATGACTTGATCTTTAAGGATGATGATAACTATATGTTGAATTTTTTTTTTTTTTTGTCTCTGGAAAAGAAAAATTGATTGAAATAAAATTTGAGCCGTTCAAATACGTTTGAAACAAGAAGATTTACGAGATATAAAGGAAGATCGACTTTGATAGGAAGCATGTTTGGATATGGTTCAAAGCTGATTTCAAAATAAACCTCAAAGTGTCATGGCATTCGTATGTTTTTTTGTAGAACGCTTTATAGAGATGCTTCTGATGATGAAGGCAGAATTACGGATGTATAATCCAAAGTTCTAGCTAATTAATAATGAGCGTAGATTTTATTATATTCTAATGATGATATTATACATGTTGAAAAACTGTGTTCTGAATTATTTATTTAATCGATTTCAAAAGCTTCTGTTTTATGCTTCATATAGATATAGATAGATGATAAAAAAAGATAATTAAGTGTACCTAAAATATATGAGGTTTTGTTTATCTTTTCAAAAGCCTAATTTAGTGTACTAAAACTAAACACTTGTATCGATTATAATTATAGATAAGATAAGCATATACCCCGTAGTTAAAAGCTTAATGATGTTACAACTACTAAAAAATAATAAAGATAAATACGTAATGTAGTGTAAATATGATGGACTAGATGTAAAATCTAGTATTTATTCTTGAAAAAATGCAATATTCTATCCCTTTTTACAAATATGATATTTTAGATCAAATCTCATCTTTTTATTTCACTTCATCTTCTACATCTCATCTACTTCTTTTCATCTCTTTTTAACTATTCATTGCTGGAATAACTCACACAGTTAGCCAGAATTTCTCAACTCGTCGGATTTGACTTACTAAATTTGACTTTGACCCGTTGACCGACTTGAACCTAGTCGAGTCGGACTACCCCAAATCCGGACTAGTCGGCCTGGTCAGCCGACTTTTACAATCATGGTCATAACTATTATTAAAATGTCAAATGTTTAGTCTAAATTATACATAAAATTTTAAATTTAAAGCCTAAATAAATACATTTACACCATTTTAGCCCATTAATTCAGATATTCATATTCGGGTTCTTTACAATCATAATCTAGAGATGGTAATGAAGGATACTAAAACAGAAATTTATCTCTGAAATATCAAGTTATCACCACATGATGAAAATTAACAAATAAAAAACATGCATTTAACAGCCACAAATAATATCATTTAGGAAGAAATCCACCAAACTTGTTCCAGAAAACAGCAAAGGCCAAGTATATATATACATCTATAGGACATGATTCTACAAATAGCTTATATTCTCAAGGTGTGCATACAGATGCTCTTTGCAAACCAACTTCGGTTTTTGACAGCTGCGACCAAGAAGACAGTTTAACAAGGGAGGAGGTCCGATGGATATGGACTGATACATCTTTCTCACTGTGATATGGCAATCTAGAATCATCAGCTCCGATAATTTTCTACAGCTCTGAAAAATGTGTTCAAATTTAAGGATTAATTCTTCATCAAAAGTTTCCAAAGTAAAAATTCATATTAAAACTAAAATTACGTATTGCCCGATGTATCATAAGAAAGAAGCTTATTGATGCTCATGTTGGTGTTGGTTGATAAGCATTACTGACATGTATATTAGACATTCGACTAACCAATGAAATTCTTAAGAGATGGAAGAAGTTTGCAACTACCTAAATTTTTGGCAAATGTTTTTAATTTTGAATTTTTTCCGTTTATCAGATCACAGATAACAGAATTAATGATTATTTTCAATCGCAAAGCCTAGGCTTTTAAGTGACGATGATGGTTTCCATAAGCAAGGGCCTGACCTGAGAGCAAGTATAAACCTACTGCCCCCACCTACATAATTATTCGTGGTGAATTCCTATAAGAGTCCTGTATCATACCTGAGGATTTAATACATTCATCTGCCTTATGACGTGCTCCTGCAACAACAATATGACATGTTGAACTTCGTGTTAATAATACACGATTAAATATTTTATAATAAGTATCACAACATTAATTAAAGGGTTTTAAATAATTACTCGTTTTGACGTAGGTTTTATGTTAACTAAGAACTTGCTTTCAGACATACATCTCTAGAATGTATGTATCTCATTACGTACCTACAAATCCATATCATTTTCTAATAACTAAGAACATACACGTACCTCCAAAATCCCAGGATTTTGTATCACAATACCAAGAACACAGCGTACAAGCCCCTTATAAACTATCTCATTGATGGTACCATCTCCATTTACCCAAGGAAATATTGGATTATACGAAGGAGTATCACCAACACGAGTATCACACATATTCTCCTGTGGGTCCGTTCTTGGAGACATTACTTTCTCAATTTCGTAAGTTTTGATCTCACTGTTACTCTCCACTTCCCTCATAGGATGAGAAATCTCTTCTGGGTGGTTTAGGATGGTTACTCTGTGATGCACCTCATTGGCACTTATATGCACCTCATCAGTACTTTTATGTAACTCAAGGTTTGTGCAAGTTTCTTCCGTTAATTTTTTGCCTTTATCTTTATGACATTCTTGCTGCAACTCCAATGTCTCACCATCATTAGAGCAGCTCTCCGGCACCTTTGCATCATACCGTGTTGGTGGACAGAATCATAAGCGTTAACCTGTATTTAAGAACCAAAGAATTTAGTGACTCAAATATCTAATCTAATTAGTAACATTATTTGAGCCGTCTGATGATCACAAGTATCTCTCCACTCTAGAGTGGAATATGGGTATATATGTTGGTTACAATGACAGTGATATATTTGGAAATGTCTAAAGAGGGTTAGAATGCAATGTCAATAAAATCTTGCACGTGTAACAGATGATATAAGCTATCACCTTGATTTACCATAGAGCATAATATACGAATTATATCACTAGAGCCTCCACTACATAAATCGGTCAATTTTGACACGTATGGTCATTTGTAAATTGTGTAACACGTATTGATTTTCTTGCCAAATTTACAAAACACGTCCTTATAAAATAGGACTAGTTTCAAAAGACGCCCTAAATTAAATAAAATCTCTAAACTTTATAATTTTTATTTTAAACGTAATTATTTCTTGCTCTTTAGATTTGTTCTTTATAACACAAAACTTTTTAAATACTTCTATAACTATCAAAAACTATCAGATGTTACATAAAACAAGAAGTTAATTATAAAAGAAAACGCAAACAGTAGATATTGGTGAAAGAATTAACATTAGACGTAATTCAGTTTTACAAATTAAGCTGCCACGTACTAATATTTGCTATATACCTTCAACAATCCACTATAAATCTTTTATAATACAAAACAACTAATCTAAATCTAAATGTTAAGTTATATATAGCAACTAGATAGATAATAGCAATTAGATTCCATAACGTTAAGTACTTATTAAACTTAGTAAAAACAAGTTAATGAACCCGTAGCGTTAAGTTATAAAATTTAGTAATAATAACCGGATTCGTAACGTTAAGTTATACTAACTTAGCTATAATAATTTAAAGAGAATCAATAAAATGAATGATAATTAACGTAACATAAGAACCAAACACTTGATTTTAAACCAATTGTATGCTATAATTCATATGCAAACGTAAGCTTAGTGTAGGAAATATCTTTGTTCTATCGATTGAGGACTCACTATATTAAGATTTAGGATTAGGATAAAAAATGCATATTGTTTTACGTATTCTCATAAACCTCATTTTCTTGAGACCATAGATATATAGGATAGTTAAGCAAGCATACTAAACCTTTTTTTTAATATATATATTTAAATAGATAGATAGACTGAAGCATCCTATTAAAGTTATTTCGTAAATAAAGTTGATATATTGTAAGTTTTCTCATCATTACTTGCATACTGTTTTATTCAATGTTTTAAGAACCGATTCGACCGGTCCGGTCGGACCGGATTTTTCAAGAAATCCAACTCAAAATTAACCGGTTTTTTCAACGTTTGACTAGTCAACGGGCCGTTTGGGCCGGCCGGCCGGACCGGGTTGGACCGGGAACCGGACCGGCATGTTGAACCGGTTCAATTTCTTTTTTTTTTTTTTGTAAAAAAAAACTAATTAAATTACTTTCTAAACTTAAGAAGCCTTTAGGGCTTCTTAAATTGAATAGTTGGATAGTAAATTAAAAAGTGTAAACTTTGTTGGTGTTATACGGGAGGTGAGTCTTGTGTTGAAATTGTATTATCACCAATGTTGGACAAGTTAAAGTTAAAATTTTAAACAAATAGAAAACAAAATAAAATTGTTAGTTACAAGATTTGAACTCATGACCACATTCATGAAAAGCGACTTGTTAACCTACTAATCTAACATTTAACTTGTTTTAATTATTTACTCTAAATATATTTATTATATGTATCGTAGCACTCATGATATATATTATATTCGAAAATTAAAGGTGTATTATCAAATTATAGTTTGTTGATATTATATAATATCTTATGAGACGATATATATTATTTGATGATGTATTACAATATAAAATGCATTATTAAAAGTTAATTTTTAGATATACAATGCGTTATTATTTGTTACGGAGTAGTATAAAATATAATTGTAAAATCTTATCATTAAGAATGTTGTTTACTTGTTGTTCGATTGTATGTTTTTGAACAAAGTCTACTTGTTGGATGTTAGACTGTTAAATTTTTTGGTGAAAATGATTTTGTATATCTTTTAATATATATATATATATATATATATATATATATATATATATATATTCCGTTTTCATATTTTAACAACTCCGGTCCGACCTTCCGGCTCAACCGGTCCGACCAGAAATTGACACTCATCCAGTTCGACTAAAAAACCGGGTTTTAAAACATTGGTTTTATTTATGTATTTTATCAACTAATAGGATGAAAATGACAAAACGGGTTCAACAGAACCCGGCCCATTTTAACTCGTACAACAGATTTTTCCGCGTCTGACTTGTCATCCACAGGCTACTAGTTTACATTTGGCGTTCGGGTTATCACCTAGCAGCACCTACATAAAAAAATCATACCAGTCTACTAATTGAAACTTGATCCGTGATGGTCTTTGACGAATTAAATCCAACAAGAAAAGAAAAGGTAGAAAAAATGACATACTAGTACGTGGTTAACATGGAAAGCCTATGGGTACGTTTAGTGGTAGAAAAATAGGGCAATTTTCCAGAAATTTTTTCTAAGAAAATTGAAAAATTGAAAAACATGTTCAAATTGGTATTTTCTAAAAAAAGAATTCAAGAAAATGGAAAACTCATTTTTTAAAGTTATAATTGTAAGTTAGAAAATAAGATTTTCCACTTCTCCACACTTTTCCTTTATAATTCTTCCCCACTTTTCTAAAATTTTCCACTTTTTCCTAATTTTACTTAATTTCAACATCAATTTTCCATCTTGGAAAATGTAACACATTTGAACATGTTTTTTATTTTTTCATTACTTTTCTAGAGAACAAAACATTTTTCATTTTTTAGAAAACTGAAGATGGAAAAAATTTAAAAAACTTTCCACAACTAAATTGATTCTTCTTTAGTATAAAAAGAGTTGAGTGCAAAGAGATTTGGTAACCTCTAGAAAACAAACAAAACCATTGTAACTGCAACAAACGTAGCCAACAAACAACACCAAATAAACCAATCAGAGTTATTTAGCAGTAAATTAAAAAGAAGTATCTGTGGTATTAGCCTAAAAACACAGAGGACTGAAACATAGAAATTAATATGAAAATTAACAAAACCACAAGAAATTGAAGTTGCCTATTTAAAGTGGAGGGTAATCAAAACCCAACACCATACATGTGTATCAGTTTTTGAAGAAATAAGAGGAAGAAAAAAGAAAGAGTAATGAGAGTTTAGTTACGCATAACTCCTCAATTTTTCTAGAAAATTTTCTAACAAAATTGAAAAATTAAAAAACACGTTCAAGTTGAAGTTTTTCAGAAGAGTTTTCTTAGAAAATGAAATATTCTAGTTTTCCTAAGAAAATGAAAACTACATCTCTTACATTTGAACGCGTTCTCTATAATAAAAGAAAATGAAAAATGAAGATACTTTTTCGTAACTAAATGCGGCCTAAATATTGGAGAAACATAAACTTGAAATTTTGTATTTGGTGAAAACTGTAAATAGAAAGTTGAGTGAGATAGGATTGGAAGTTTTTTTTTCCTTTCGGGATGTTCTTCACGATTTAAGACATGAACTTATTTTGTAAATAAAAGTGTAGTGAAAATGTAAATTGTGAATACGTATAAGATTCTCCATGATTATAAAATGTCACGAAATCTGACCTTTTTTACGCGCTATAAAATGTGATATATAAATATACCAGGTCTTGAGCCGTGCGATGCACGGTCATTTACAAAATATAATTATATTAATTTGTAAGTTTAACGTTGTTAATTAAAAAATACAATTATCATTGTGATAATAATTAGTAACATAAATTAAACTATAATTGATGAACTTGTATTTATTTTTCATCAGTTGATAGATCAAGTATGATGTAGTCTCTTTATTTCATTACGAACAGTTGAAATTTGAATCTCTGTCCATTTATCACGGTAACACCGATCTTGTCACCATGTAAATGACAAAAGTAACAACCATTGATTGCAAAATTATGTTAAGTTTTGATACATTTGTTGAGCCCTTGCAATGCACGATAATTAAAAAGATAAAATTAATCATATGTATTTTAAGATTTCAATTGTATTAATATTGTTGAAAATTTATTATTGAAACTCAACAGTAACGTATACCAAAATGTACGGAAAATAATCATTTTATATATTTTATTAAAACTAATTTCCTTAAACTTGGTAGTTGATGATGATAATATTAGATCATTGCAATGTATGAGATACCAGTAAGAACGTGAATTTATTTTTTATGTAGGAAAAAATCATTATTTATTAAATGTAATGCATAAATTTAAAAAGCTATTATAATACATTATAATAAAATTGAATTAGAAATCTTCACAAAATAGAAGGAAGTAGTTTGTTAGAAATTCAAAATTTTGAAAACTTCTAAAAGAGTGTTAAAATTATGAAGATTTTTAAGGAAAAACTAATTTGATTATGTGGCATAATTAAGTGAATTTTAAAAAAAGGTAAAAAGATGATGTGACATGACTAAAAATTAAGAAAAAATATTTGTTTTATATATATAAATAGATACTTTTCATGTTTAGAAACCTGATGAAAAATTGATCACACTTATAAAACTAAAGTTTTTTTACACTAGTTATAGATGTGTACACCCTTATCATGTTCACATTTTTATAGAGTGTGAAATAAAAAGTGTGAGAAACTTGAAAATTTGTTGTAGTAGCATTATATTGGTGAAAGAATTACGTTAGACGTAATTCAGTTTGACAAGTTAAGTTGCTACTAATATTTGCTAGATATAGCTTTAACAATCCACTATATAAATCTTTTATAATACAAAACAACTAATCTAAATGTTATGTTATAGCTACTAGATTAGTACACTTAGATTCTATAACGTTAAGTACTTATAAAACTTATAGTAAGAACGGTATCCGTATCATCAAGTTAAAAAACTTACTTAAAACAATTGGATCCTTAGCGCCAAGTTAGAAAATTCTTAATAACCGGATCGGTAACGTTAAGTTATGAAATTTAGTAATAACTGTTAAGTTATACTAACTTAGCTATAATTTAAAGAGAATGGATAAAATGATTGATTAAACCAACACATAATTAGTGTACGTAATGCTATAATTGAAAAAAAGAGCATATACTACTTTAATTTTAAACCAATTGTATGCTATAATTCATATGCAAACACTTAGTGTACGAAATATCTTTGTTTATCGAGGAATCACAATTAAGATTTAGGTTCAAAAATGCATTTTTTTTTTACGTATCCACTTAAACCTCATTTTCTTGAGACCATAGATAGGATATTTAATCAAGCAAGCATACTAAACCTTTTATATATATATATATATATATATATATATATATATATATATATATATATATATATATATATAGATAGATAGATTATATTGAAGCATCGATCAATTAGAGTTATTCTGTAAATAAACGCGCACAAATACTCTTCGAAGTTTATATATTGTAAGTTTTCTCATACTTGCATACTGTTTTATTTATTTAAATTTATTTATTTTACCAACTAAATGTTTGTTGGATATATCATTCTAAGTTCATATAAATACTTTAGTTTTATATATATCTTTCATAAAATTTTATATTATAAACTTATGCCTTCAGATATTTTGAAAATGGCTATTAACAATGGATTCATTGCGGTACTTAATTATATATTATGTTGTTACTGGATAGGCAACCACCAAATTGTAAAATCAAGTATACGGGTGTCACACTATATGTAACAGATTTTAAACGTGATCATTAATAACTAGTATTGTAAATAAAATGTTAAATGAAGTGACATTTTATATTTTGTATCAATTTACGTTAATTTATGATTTTTTTATCTTTTTATTTCCATTTATTGTAAATAAAAATTCAGTAATGAAGTACTTTTGTGAAAAAAGGTATATTTAAAATTAAATTAAAGGAAACTTTATTTTATTATGTAGAGAAATGAATATAAACAGAAGAAATTGGAAAGAAAATCATTTAATAAAAGTTTTGTTATAGAAAGAGATAAAGGAAATCAAAAGGAAAATTTATTAATTTAGTTTATATTCTTCATTTCAACTCCAAAACTGCATTTTATTCAAATATGAGCGTATAAGTAGCATTTACTCCTCATTTTATTCATTAAACTAACTATAATTACCTACAAAAATATATAGTATTTTGCACTTATCAGTAAACTTAAAATATACCAAGACAAAGTGATACATACTTTGACGACAAATGTTATCAAAAATGACACGATTAGTGCTAATTCATCTAACCCTTTACGTATTTCTATTGAAGAACAACTTACAGAAGCCATAATTTATAAGCAATTTCTTTTAACAAAGGAAAAACTATTGGATTTTAAAAAGAAAGTTGAAGTGGGAAAAGCATGGATGAGGTTCCAAGTTGACTTCTCAAGTCATATCACTTCGCCTTTGTTGCTTCAAGCAACTTCGTCGCAGGAGTCGAAAAAAATTGTTATATAACTGTAAAATCAAGTATAGGGGTGCCACACTAGATGTAACATATTTTAAATGTGACCATTAATAACTAGTATTGTAAATAAAATGTTAAATGAAGAGACATTCTATAATTTGTATCAATTTACATTAATTTATGTTTTTTTATCTTTTTTAAATAAAATTTTTGTTAAAGAAACAGATAAAGAAAATCAAATGGAAACTTTATTTGTCATACGATCCGGCCAAATTTCCAACAATGCAAGCTCTGCTTCTCATGTTTCTCTTTACTAAAATTGACCTCCTTTTTAACTACAATATCATTTGGGCCTAAATCAAATTAGTTAGTAATTCCTCTATTTTCTTGAAGTTGGGTCACTTCCAGCCCATGACTAGGTCAGACCTATTTGGAAAACGGTCTAAGTTAGTAATTTTATCCTCGAGAGCTTTGTGCTTGTGCCTACTCATAACTAAATTTAGTGGATTTTTCATCACCAGCTTGTTTTTTATATAAGGTTTGACGCTATGATAAAAAGCTTTTAGTAACATTATAGTTGTTCTGTAACATATGATCAAGGTATGATGATAAAAAAAAGGCTTAAAATATGTAGCTATCTTTACTTTTGAATGCTATTTAAATCGCTAGCTATTGCTCCCTTTGATCATTCGAGTTAAACTAAAAGCTACTTTCACTAACAACATGATTAGCATTCATTGTTGATCAACTTTGTTTGGAAACTTAAGAGATGGACAGATGGATCTAATTAGGAGGTAAACTAACATGTTTGATATCGGAATCCTTAAAAGAAATATTGTATATGCCCATATTTTTTTTTAAACGGCAATAGATTATATTAAAATTAGCAAGGAGCTAGAATTTATACAATATACCAAGGAAACCAACCAAACATATGCACCAAGACCATCTCAAACCCTTCGAACGTAAAAAGAAAAGACAACCACCCATTCTAGCCTACGACTACCGACCAACAATTACAAAAGACAAGATAATCCAAACCTCGACTTAGACCAAACTAAGAGGAAAAACTAACAACCCGTGCCACCTTGGAGAAACGCCACGCCCCTGGTTGAACACACCCTACAATAAACCTTCTAAACGTCTTTGGTACCCCATAATGATAGAATTATAATCATATTCTGAAATTTCTTCTCCATGAAGACCAATGTCCTCCATAATTTTATCAAGCACCGCATATCGACACTTTTTGAATTCAATCCGATGCAAAAACAATTTCATTTCTTTTTTCCGAGTGGGACTTAAGTAATGCAATCTACTCTTCTTTCTTTTTATGCGACTGAAACTACAACCAATGTGGTCCACAAAATCTCCCTTATTAGAATTACTTTCCGAATTAGATGAATCCTGAACCTTATTGAGAGGCTCATCTTATTCTTTTTTCATTGGGCCAGGCCCAAGATCAAAAGATTCAAGGTTAGGACCAAGGCCCTGATGGGATTCAAGATGACTCATGGGATTTGAAATTTGAATTTGAGAAAATACGTCAAAATAGTTTTCACGATGACAAGTGACTTTAGGAGAACATCAAATGTCAGAAACAGTACCTATTGTTTCAGGCACGCTCATTGAACCGTTGGATACTGTGCAACCCTTGCCGTCAATTAAAATTTCACCGGAAAAATCATGTATGCCAGAATCCTCACCTACATCACGTTTTGCTAGAATGCTTTTTAGAGAAGTCGTAACCTCGATTCCGTTTGCATCTCCACTGTCTTGTACGTTTCACATCATCCATTTTATTGTCACCTTTGTTTGCAGATTTCGCACCTTCTTTATCACCGACGTTTCCCGAAGAATCCGAGCTACCACCACTGCTTCCTTGTTTATACCATATCGTCGTGGTGAACAAATCATCACCTAAATCGTTGTAGTCAATCTGATCCCAACTCCAAAGCTTGATTGTCGCACCCCCAAGACACGTGGCAGCGGAAGGTAGGGTGTTGCGTTGGGGGCGCCGACCAAATCAAATATCACAACACAAGAATTACAACAAACGACTTCTATATGAGACGTTTCAAAAATCATTACATTTCGTAGTCACGATGTTTACATATGTTTTACGAAAAGTAGAGTACGCATCTATTACAAGATTTCAACATATCATAATGCAAGCTAATCTCTGTTGTTTGTGAAAAATATGCGACTCGAGCTATCTCCTTCCAAAAGCAAACCTACTGCGGTTGATCTCCTGAGAAATACGTACTAAAAGGTCAACATAAAGTTGGTGAGTTCATAGGTTTGTAAACAGTTGATATAACATCGTATGGAACACAAGATTTCGTTTGTATCATTCAACAAGGATAGGTAGGTATTACAAAAATGTAAAATAGTGTATATTGTTGCCATGAGCTCATAGTTCGAGCTTAACTGTGGTGTCGGGTCACAATCAAGTGCCACGATCGGGGTGCCTCCCAGCGAGTGCCTAATCCAACACTCGGAAGAACAAATGATAATGCGTCCGTTTGACCAGTTAGCGCTACTATCCCGGACGGGGGGAGTCAATCCCAAATAGTACTATTCATTAACATTCATGTTATAACGATACTAACAAACTATGATGTGGGGGACTTCAGGATTAGTAAAATAACTCATGCAACCAATATATCGAGTTTTGTACTTGTGTTCACATAAAAATAGCAGTGTAAAAGCAGTTGTATGTATTCTCACCCCTGTTAGAAAACAGTAAAAAGGGGCTATGAAACTCACCTGATGTTGGCAAGCAAGTAGCAAATAGTAAGCAAGTGTGTTTTCCAATGCAACCTTCTAACGTCCTAAACGTATAAGGTTGTGTAAGTAGATGTCTCAAAAGATCATCTATAGTGATTGTATAAGTGGGGGTTAATGGCCACTTAAGCCAATCGTGTAGGTGGAGGGTTAATGTCCACCTAAATATATCGTGTAAGTGGAGGGTTAATGTCCACCTAAGCTAGTTCACTCAATTAGAAATGTCCAACTGTTCAGTTATCGTTTGTGCTTAGAAAGCATGTATGGCCCGTTGGTGATATTTTGTGAAAACATAGATTTGATACATTATGTTACGCATTTTCTACTTTCCAGTTATGGGTAATTGATCAGTGCGACAAGGGGCGAAGCCCATTAATGACGGGGGTCCGGGGGCAGAGCCCCTGGAAGCGGGATCCAAGGGGTGGCAACCCCTGGCGGGGTCCAAGGGGCAGAGCCCCTGGATGGGGTCGAGCTGTGTTTTTAGGAAAACGTATTATGCGACACTAATCTAAAACGTATCGATTTTTGTGTTTTTAGCGACACTGGGCTAGTGTCGCCATTGTGCAACACTAGGGTATTATGCGACACTAAGGGTTTATGCGGCACAAAGTCTTGTGTCGCTAATGTGACGTTTTGGGTGTATAGCGACACAAAAGCTTGTGTCGCTAAGGTGTCGATTCGGTTTATGGCGACACAAAAGCTTGTGTCGCTAATGTGACGATTCGGTTTATGGCGACACAAAAGCTTGTGTCGCTAATGTGACGATTCGTTTTATAGCGACACAAAAGGCTTGTGTCGCAGACTACTGGGCTTCTGCGACACAGGGCCTGTAACATGTCAGTTTTTGTCGATTTTATTTCGTGTTCTAAATCTCCGAATAAAAATTCAGGAAAAGTCTATGTTGTTCCTTAACATGTTAGTTTCTTAAAATAATTTTTACAGAATTTTTGGGTACCTCTAAGTATTTTTAAAAATTCCGTTCGTTCCCTGAGGTCAGAAAGTGACCAATCCGGATACATGCAACAATATCGGATTTCTGGAAAAGATCTATACATTTTCAGAAAAAGTTATCTAAACGACATTTGTACCTAAAAAAATTTATGAACTTTTGGCGGTGGTTTCAAGTCATTTGGAGGTGTATATCTCGAGTTATGATTAAAACAAGAAAGGATAAATTTCTGAGTTCTTGGACAGCCCGGACACATATTTTTGTAAAAATAATTTCGGGTATCAAACGAACTCCAAAAATTGTGAAACTACTTGGAAATGAAAGCTAACTTCTTAAACTTAGTTTTTGCCTTTTGAATCGTCCATTTTGGTTAAGTTTTGAGGGAGAAACATCCTCCCAAAGTCGGGTCATTTTTCTGGTCAGTTTGCATGTGACGTTTTTGATACTTTTTAAACATGAAAAACGTTTTTATGTTATGATTTGGACATTTCCTTGTTAAGTGAACTTTATAACATGTTCATGGAAGTGTTTTAGAAGGGTTTTTAAGTTCTTACAAAGAGGAAGATAAAAGCACAAAGAGATGAACCTTGAGAGCTCGTTTTCTTGCGTTTTCGGCTTGATTTCTTCTTGAAAGTATGGTGAATGATGATGGTGGTGATGGTGGCCGGATTTTTGGTGATGGTGGTGGTGTTAGTGCTGTTTTTTGGTCAGATTCTAGAGAGAGATGTGAGAGTTTTAGAGAGTGGTTAGAGAGAATTGAGAGTGTGTGTGTGAAAATGTAAATGTGGAATGTGAGGAATGAAAGAAATGTAGGTTTAAATAGGGTGGGCCTTTGGGCCAAAGGGCTGGGCCGGTTTTTGGGCCTCATGGGCCGGCCTTGGGCTCGGTTGGGGCAGCCCAATTAGAGCCTTGGGCTTGTACAATAGTTTCTCAAGCCCGTTTTACGTTATTCGTGTTAAATCGTTAAATCGCCTAACGTTTCTTTGAGTTGTTTTTAACTAACGATTGGATTGATTTATCTTTCGATTGAAGTATTATTAAAATACTTTATTTTGAGTTAGTAAAATATTTATCGACCTTTGTTTGGTTGCCGAATTCGATTCGCGCGTTTTCGTTTCGTTTGTCACGTTTTATGCACAACGTCTAGTTTTTCGCGTATTATTATTAATAATAATAATATAGTGTAAATAACTATTATTTTAATTATAAAATAGATTTACATTATTTATGAAAAATTATCACCAACGCCGCATGTAGTGTCGGACTCTGTCCGATCGTTTTGCGCAATTATAGATAAACACATAATCACGTAAGTGTATATTCAAATATACAAGTAATTAGAGTTTCTAGTTAGGTTTAACAATTAACCTAAAGTGTCGGGTGTCACATTAATAAACCATTTGGCAATGGATTCATGCCTTGCTTGTAAATTCTCCTTTTAGTCCTCCAATATATTTCGCTGTTACATCTTGTGACCCCTCGACCTCTGGAATTCCTTTAAACTCAGAAATGATGAAACTTCCCCATCAATGTATTATTATGCCATGAACTTCTTGGTTTCATCTAATTCTGTTCTCCAAACAACTTTGAGGAGTGTAAACGATTACTATGTGTTTACGACCACTTACCAGCTTGAGTCAAACTTAACTACATTCCGTTGAAATCTTGCTAAGTTAACTCTAATCTTAAAACTGCCTATCCAAATGGTACGTATTCAACCTATACTCAAAATCTTAAACATCACCTATTCCAACAAACCTTACAAAGCCAAATATTTTTCTCTTAATACTTCTCTTTTTGGCACTGTAAATAAGGTTACCACCTGCTTAAATTCTTCATTTTTCTCATGAAAAATCGAATTCAAAGGTCTCCATTTTGCTCCTGTAGCTGTCTTCCGGTCATCACTTCGCTGTCATCCAGTTCAGCACCTTCACTTTCTTCCATGAGAGATATGTATACGCCCATATAGATTATACAGACTAAGTTAACGGTGTTGGGTAAATATAATAGATGTGGAATCTAACGATATATGATATATGTTATACACGGAATTCTAAGTTCTAACCGTATACTATCCATCATTTTATGTGTGCAGTGTCTTCACAAAGTTTCAAGTATTTGATCATTTATGTAAAAACGGGATTCTACGTAAATAAAACACATATTATGTTAGGTTTTACGCATTAAAAGTTCAAATTTGAATAAAAAACATGCATGTTTATAGAATGGCGTAAAAAAAATACTACAAGTCAAATTGTAACCATATATGGCGCAATACATGAACCATGTCAGCTGTCACTTACATCATATTTCTGTTATATTGTATACGTTGATGAATTGATATATCACACGTTTGAAACTCTTTATTATGTCACTATCATCAATTATTTTTATTTCATGATTAAAAATAGACAGGGAAAAATATATTCGCTTACAATGATGAACAAGTTGATATTGCTAGGTTTGTTATCGTATAATTTGTAATTATTGTAACAGATTAAAAAAAGTCAAAGTATTTACGTGTGCTATGCCAACGATATATACAATTTGTATTATTGTCAACTTGGAGCAATAAAAGCAAGTGTCTATTTTTATTTCCAAATGGGGAAATAATGAATAAAATGCAAGCGATCGAGAGATCCGGGTCATTTACACAACAAAACTTTCTATAAATAGTAATCAAACACAACTGATTTCCAAACAAATAGCCTTATCAATCATGACAATACCAAGACAAATGTCGAATTTCATCATGGGAATTGGATATCAATAATATATTTATTCATATTTTCTAATAAACTATAAATAATAAATAATAATAATAATGATAAGTCATAATTCAGAATTATATTTTCTATTTATATTGAAATAATACTTGTGTTTGATTATATTAATATAGTTTAAATTACGGGATTCATTTACTCATAGTTATTTTTGTAAAATGCCAAACACACACGTTGAAAAACAAGATATTATATACACATTATCTCTAATAGCATATGTTAAGCTAGTTTAAATTATTTTTCTAACTATCAATGACATAAAATTTCCAATTCTTCAATAGAGAAATTGTTGTGTTCATAAATTCGAACTTGGTCTTATTGACATGCATAAACAACAAAAATGATTATTGTAAATAAGTAAACTTGTATGTTCAAATAATCGTTTTATGAATAGATTGAAACAAATGTAATTAAAGTAATATTTCATATACAAATATTCATTTATGGGAACGGATCAGAGGAGCAAGGGGCAAACCCGAAGGGACTATTTTGCAAATTTAACAAAGTTATGAACTTGCTCGAAAAATTACCAGAAAAATACACGGAAATTTTTCAAAAATTTGTTCTCAAAAAACTTTTTTAATATGCAACATTCATTAGAAAATGCTAAAGAACGTAAGATGCAGTAACAATTATACAAGATGCAGTAAACATGCAATAGTAATTTTTTAAATTCAAAACTAAACCAAGTAAATAAGATGCAGTAAAATAAGTATAAGTGGTTTTTTTATTTCAACAAATAAAATGTGAGAAAATATAAGATGCAGTAAATATATACAAGATGTAGTAAAAGGGTAATAATTTTTTTATTTAAAAAGTAAAATCAAAGTTGTCAAAAAAACGTAAAAAGTATTAAAAATCATAAAATGCGGTAACTAATATATTCGTTTTATGAATAGATTGAAACAAATGTAATTAAAGTAATATTTCATATACAAATATTCATTTATATTAAAAAAGTAGTCACATAAATCAATCAAATATTATATATGGTGATCTTGAAAATGAGGATAATTAAAAAACTATAAAAAGACATGTGGTAGGCATATCATAGGAAAATAGGAAGAGGTCAAAACAGAGGGATGATTTTCGAGGGGCACGCTTTGGATTGAATCAAGGAGACATGACCCACTCACCGCCACCATGTATTCACCACATTTTAATTTTTAAGCCTAAAACCTTGATTTTATTAAGATTTAATAATAATAGTTAATTACCTCCTATCTATTGTATTCGTCTTATATTTATTGTCCACTTATAATATATTTATTGTTCACTTATAAAAGTAATAAAAGTAATAGGACATTATTAACTAGACTTTCTATTTTACATAGACTTTATACGTATGTCATAAAATAATGAGTAAAAAGTAAGAGTAAAAAATTATCATAGTATGTACAGTGTAATAATTATGTTTCTTAAACTGCGTATTTTTTATCTATGAACAATAAATTTGATAATTCTTTATCATAGTACATAAAAGTGCAGAGGGAGTATTTAATTACAACTAACAAGATAATTACTACCTTCGTGTCCGTCAAAATGTTTACTTTAACTATACATACAGTTTTATGATTATTTACTAATTACATTTTTCACTAATCAAATGATATTTCTACCAACTAAATTCTCTGTTAATTGGTTATAAGATGGAAGTGGATATTTATTTGAAACAACTCAAAATAGTAATGTTGACACATATAATGGGACGGAAGGAGTAATAAACTTAAATTAGGTTTACATTTTTACCGCTAACAAATAGTGCAGTTCGAATTCTACTTGAATTTTGTATTGTATTTATAAAACAAAATTTGTATTTCTATTTAACCATAAATACGTATTTAAAGTAAAAAGCATGCATATTGAGATGATTCATTGTGAATTTCACATTTGAATAAAATTATTATCAAGTCGATTCGTAGTTAGGTCTGTAAATTAATTGCATAGATGTGAGGTTAATTAAGCTAGCTCGAAGATTATTATCAACTCGAAGATTACTCCTTTTTGATTATATTATATATTGGAGTGGTGATATATCCACCAAGATTTTTTTTTATATCCACTATAATTGCGCATTACTAGTTTGTACAGTACAAACTTTGAAGGTTTTATTGTTTTATTATGTGCTTAACTTTGAACTTGTTACTACTGTATGCAATCAAACCTTTAAACCATCTATCGTATGATGTAAACCTTCAAAAACCACTTATTGTATGTGTAGAACTTATAAAAAATAGTCAATTTATGTAGCCAAAAACACGCAAAAAACATAAAATAGAAGTTTTAGAAGGCTAACCGCATACAATATGATTCAAAACTTGTGAGTATACAGTAGTAACAAGTCCAAAGTTGAGCGCATTAATAAAACAATAAATCCAACTTTGAATGCAAAAATATAATGAATTTATCAAAATGTTTGGTGGAAATATCAACACCCTATCTATTCTGTTTATTGACCCAAATTTGTCCGCAAACAACATTACATAGTTACAAAATGTTTGTAAGAGTTGTGCATAGAAAACCAAACTCCACAAGCATATGTTCAACACAAACAAAAAATATTAATACAAACTAAATGTGTAATTCTCAATCAATAATAAGTGTCATCATTATGTTCGATCATTACTATTAAAAGTACAAATGAACGATTAATAATCACATAATAAAGGTGTATTGGTTCTTGGGGGTTAGCTAACAATAAAATATCTAGAGTTTCTTTAAAGTATTCTCTTTGCATTTGCAGATAATTATGGTAACTAGGATACTAATTTTCATGCATGAAAAATGGATTATGATTAAAAGGTACAACTAACCATTGAATCATGAAGGTTATTATGTTTACTCATTATACTTGTACCACTTGCATTAACTATTGAACTATTCTTCCCTACCTCATGCTGGTGGTGCATTAGGGTACAAGTGTTCATGAGCAAATGAAAAATGGTTTTGCATGGAAAATGAGGTTTGGTTAGAAGGTACAATCATTGAAGCATGAGGAATGATTGGAATTGTACCACTTGCATTGATTGTTGTACTATTCAACCCTACTTGTTCCAATACTTTCACTTGTGACCTCAAAAACTTGAGGTAATTAGCAGCTTCATCAAGCATAGATGCTGTATCCATTTTGTTTCCACCAGGAACTAGTTTTTGCAAAACCCTAATTCTTTCACTGATTCTTTCTCTTCGTTCTCGAGCCGCAACCGTTTGTGGATCACTTGATATCTTCACATTCTTTCTTTTAGGCTTATCCAAAACTGTGTCTATTGCGAAATTAACTGGTCGAAATGCTGCTTCTCTATATACCATTTCCTTCATTTGCGCAATTGCTTCTGTATCCGTTTCTGATGCATTTCCCGATTGTTGAAAGCTGATATTTGATGATGTGGTTCGAGCCGTATCCAATCTAGATCGTTTAGGTTTTGGTAGATTGTCTGAAAACCCTACCGTGCTTATCGGTCTTTTTCCAGACGAGCATTCACTACATCAAACATACAAATCGTACACGTTAATTTTCTTTCATGCTTACACTAAGTACTAAATTATATCGTCAAATATAATGTTAAAAAAATACTTGCACTTTTATATATATGCATTGAGAAATATAACATTTTTTTAGATGTGTTGTAACAATCATTCTTTTCAAACAGGATTAGTAAATCAATCTACACTCTTAATTATCTATGCTCACTTACACAAAAATATATAAATTCTTTTTACAAGCTATAATTAAGTTAACATAAAAATATTGGACAAATTACATAGATATGTTTCTTTATGTTATCTTTCTTTCTTCATGATTTGATGCATCTCAAATCATTTTGTGAAATTTTGTAAGTGTAGGTTCGCATATCAAGAAAATTAAAGTACCTACCTTTGGTTAATTTGGTGTAGCGATTGAGAAACAACGCCATCATCCGTGAAAGAATCACCGGAGGAAACACCACTTAAATTATTTCCGGCCGCAATGTTGTTACGCCATAAGCTCTTGCAATCTGATAAGATGGTTGTAATTCCATCTGATGCGTCATTGGTGCTACTATTTGTAGCCGAAAGTAAAGGTTCCAACGCAGTGGTGAATATTACATTCTTGATCTCTTGAAATCCATCATTACAAACCAAATCAGTTTGATTAGCCCAGTTGGTAGTAGGTGATAATTGGCAAAGAATTGGATTCAAGAACATATTTTCTGAATCAAAATTGAAACTTTGTTGATCTTGATGATCGTGTAGATTGAACCATGGGAATTGTAAATCATCCATGATATATTGCTTACAATCGATACGAGTCTAGCAATTATATATATGTAGATGTAGATAGATATATGTATATAAATATATTTATAGAGAGAGAGCAGCACATGGTAGACACACATACGCATATACACACGCAAGCACAAGGAGAGAACAAATTAAATGTTTAGTTTGAAACAAAAACACAAGTTGAAAGTTGAAAAGTAGGGTTTCAAAAAGATAAGGTCCCAATCCAATAGTTTTTGGCCATTTTGGTCTGGTTTGTTTTGCTTCTATTATATTATTTTATTTAATATTTAATTTTATATATTCTTTTGTTCAATTTCCAATAGTATGTTCAAATTCATTTGTTTAATAATAATGTGATGGATCGAAACCATTTTTAACGACATTCGTTTAACTGATTTAACATTTATAAGATGTTCAATTTAACTCGTTTACATCACGTTAAGTAGCCGTGGCAAAACAACTAGATCAATACATATATATATTATTAGGGCGGAGCTATGTAGAAGTTAGGGACTAACAGTTGTTACAGATCTATTCATTATATGTAGTATAAATTTCTTACCGTATAAAAAATTGTATTTTTAATTACATTATATATTTGTACTTCGGGTTCACAAAATAGATAAATCAATGTCACGGGTCACCCTAAATCGTGAATTCACTGTGTGTATATATATACATGGGGGTTAGTGCATGTATGTATGTTTTTTTGTGGGAGCATTGCGATTGAACAAAGAACAATTGGAATGAAGAATCTAAACAAGTACAAGCAAAAGTTATGATTTATAATTAGAATATGTTTTGAAAAATAAATATTAAAAATGATACCAAGTGATCGAATGTGTAACATATTGCAGTGAATAAAGCTGCAAAACTAACAAACTTTTAGTGGTGTATTAATTTCGATCATGCGTTCTGTAAAGTAATGTGAAGACTGCGAGTAAGAGTCGAGCACTCAGCCTCTTTGCCAGAAACCACTTTCTGATTTCCACTTTTAATCATACTTTCATCATATCATAATCAAATATTCACATTTATTAATTCATTACGTTCCCCAATTAAATTTTTTGATGTATAAAAGTTATTATGTGTCTAATAATATATGCATAAATCTCCTTCGGTCGGTAATGTGGGCATTTCGAAGCATGGCATGTTCAATACCCATCAATACCAAGAAATAACATATTTTATAAGTAAATTTTTTGGTATTATTAGATAATAAGTTGATTGGACTATCATTTGAGCGGTTGCTAGGTTAGTTTGATTTACCTCTCACGTGATGAGCCTATGACGATTTCGCGTGGGTCAGTTGAGATTGTCGAAATTAAACTTTTTGAATGTATGCCTAAATCTAGGTTCAAAAATCTAATTGGGTGCTATTATTGGTATATATAAAGAAACATAATAAATAGGATGTGTGTTACATTCAGTTTATGAATTAGGCATAAAGTACACGAATCAAAACGTGCAATTAGCTTTACCGAGGATGCTAAATACGTATATTTATGAAACTTGAGTTGAATATGTAACATTTTTCTATCAAGTTGACCGGAATAGCAGCCCTCACTTTGAGTGCCACGATCGGGACTTCTTTTTATTTATTTTTCGTCTTCATTTTACTCTTTTTAAACCTTATTTGACGACTTACTTAAATTTTTATCCTTTTTTTTTTAGTTCGTTTAACTTAGTTTACTTAAAAAGTTAAACCTATTAATTTTCTATTTTTCTTAATTTAACCTTTATTTGAACGATGATACAACGTTTATATGAAATTGATGATGTTGTGTTTTTTTTATTGAATTATACGATGATGTTGCATTTTTTATTGAATTATAATGAATTAGGATGCACTAAATTTCCATTATACAAAAAAACATCATAACCGAATAAACTGGTGGAATAGAATCATAAAAAAATGATGTATTATACTTATAGTTATTATTGAAATTATATAACTAGCAAAGACAATGGTATTTAATGGTATTTTAATCAATTAATGTGTAAAACAGTAAAAAGATCAAATTGGAAATAATAAGACAATACAAAGACGTGCTATGCAATTAAAATTGTAATCGATAATAACAGAGATAAATAAAAGATTATATTCATAGAGTTGAAAATTATTATTAACAAAAATAGTACTTGCGAAACAAGTTTCGAATGTTGTATCAATTCTTTGTAAACAAAAGATTAATATTCGTGGGATCAAAGTTGTTCTAACGGTGTTCTTATCTCTACTTATATTAAAACGTTTAATTATAAAAGTAACCACCATTAATTGTCAATCTTGTCACCATGTGAATGACAAAAGTAACAATCATTAATTCTCAAATTATGTTAAGTTTTGATACATTTGTTGAGCTCTTGCGATGCACGGTAATTAAAAAAATAAAATTAATCATATGTTTTTTAAGTTTTCAATTGTATTAATATTGTTGAAAATTTATTATTGAAACTCAATAGTAACGTATACCAAAATGTACAGAAAATAATCAATTTCATATATTTTATTAAAACTAATTTCCTTAAACTTGGGAGTTGATGATGATAATATTAGATCATTACAATGTATGAGATATCAGCAAGAACATGTATTTACTTTTTATGTAGGAAAAAATCATTATTTATTAAATATAATGTATAAATTTAAAAAGCTATTATAATAAATTATAATAAAATTGAATTAGAAACCTTCACAAAATAGAAAAAAATAGTTTGTTCGAAATTCAAAATTCAAAATTCAAAATTTTAAAAAATATTAAGAGAGTGTTAGGAATTATGAAGATTTTTAAGAAAAAATTAGTTTGATGATGTAACATAATTATGTGAGTTTTAGGAAAAGTAAAAAGATGATGTGGCATAGTTAAAAAGCAAGGAAAAATCTTTATTTTATAAATATAAATAGATTTGTTTTAAAAACTTTTATATATATATATATATATATATATATATATATATATATATATATATATATGAAATAGATAGATTTATTTATGCCTGATAACAATATCATTACAATTACAATAAAAATTAGATTTGAATATCGTTGAACTAACATGTATAAATTTAGGTGTTAAAATTAAGATAAAAGCTTCAATTTCTAATTTGCATTTAAATAGTCACATCACATATAAATTCAAGAATACATACATACATACAATTTGTATAATATATTACATGTAAGCATATATTTTCAAAATTTATTTTAATTAGTGAACTAATTTTATATTAGTAAGGTACTCGCGCAATGTTGCACAGTGGTAGTTCAATGGCGGTAATAATAGTGGCAAGTATGACGTAATTTATAAACTATAAGTTCCAAAATTTAAAATATTATTCAAGTTTATCGTAGGTATAAAGATAATGAAACACCTTATATCGCACTATTAATAGCATAAAAGAACCCGTTGTAACAATAAATCTGACGATCACACTAAGTAGTCAAATATTTTCTATTGTTCGAACAAAAAAAAAAGATGATAATCTTTTACCACCACATCTATCAGCTTTAAGCATCGGCTAAAACTTCCTAATACACGACATTTGAGGTGTAAACTCCGTATTCAGTAATTTTTTTGACGGGCTTTATTGCTTTACTAATACTTTGGTATTGGCACATGATGTGCCTCTAGATAGTGCAACGTAAAGTTGTCCAGATGAGAATACCGGGTCTAGTAGATAAATACCGAGGTTAGGAATTTAATATTCGATTAGTATATAACAAATTCGATTGAATTAATGTCAATATATAAACGAAAGATCAAGATGCGTATAATCATTTATTTATCATTTAACTTTGCTAGCTACAGCGTATCATATGACTTTGCTAGATACAACATATTATTTATTTGTAGTAACTTTGCAAAATTAATCTTTTAATTGATTGATGACACCCATATTATAGATTTACGAGTTAAAAAGAGATAAGTTTGTTTAATCTTAATAGTATGAGATATGATGTAAGGGTAATTTTGACATTTTTATGTGTTGAGTAAAAAAGAGATAATTTATATATAGTAGAGATAAGCATTTAAAAAATAATTTTTTATTTATTTTATGAAGTTATTTAAGGTAACAACTGATGTGGTATGTGTAAGAATATTTTTTAAATTGTTAGCATGTTGTTATTTAAGTCAACAATTGATGTGGTATATGTAAAACTTTTTTTAAAAATCTTGTTTTATATATATATATAGAGGTGGCTTCAAATAAGAAGACTAATTTTCGTGAGAACGTAGGAAACACTTCAAAATCACTTTTTAACTATCCAAAATATATTTTTTTCAAAACTTTTTCAATGACTAGTAATAAAATAACTTTTGGAAGCTATAATATAAATATAAATAAAAAATATTAACTTTTTTTTCGAATTTTTTTTACAGTCGTTACTGTTGTGATTAATTAAGATAATCAAAAAATATAACACGATAATCACATGTGATTATTCTCTAATATAATGTGATTATCATGTGTTCGACATAATCACAAAATATGACTTGATAATCACATATTATTCATGTGATCATCAAGTTATAAAATGTGATTATTTTGAATAAAAAAATTAATCAAAATTAATTAAAAAAATAAAAAGACGTTAAAATTTTTTTTATTGAAAAAATAGCTTCTAAAAGTTATTTGAGTAAGGAGCTACGAAGAAAATTTTATTAAATAACGTATTTTGGATATTTTAAAAGTGATTTTGAAGTGTTTTCTACCTTCTTACGAAAATAGGCATTCTCATTTGAACACACGACTATATATATATATAAATATATATATATATATATATATATATATATATATATATATATATATATACACACACACACACACACACATATATATGTGAATAGATAGAGAAAAGATAAAAAAAAAATGGTAATATAGAAATAATGAACTCACCTCGACTATTATATATTGTATTATATTTATAAATATAACAACAATAGCTAGATTTATGATGTATGTAGGTAACATTTATGATATAATAAATGTTTTGTTTTACTAAACCAGTTATAAATATCAAATAGTATACTTAGAAACTCATTCTTGTTTCTAATATTCAAAAGAAAATCATTATTATAAGTTTTCTTTTCTTTTATATGTTTCATGTATGCTATTGGTGACCGCCAAGAAGAAATTTGCAGTCAATATGGAAGTAATATAACTTTCATTGACTCTCATTTTTATGAATGATAATTGCAAATATACGTAAAAATCAGTTTAACAAGGAGATATGAATCAATAATTGAATCAGAATTAACTTTGTCTATTTAAATATATTTTTTTAATTATTATTCATGATAATTCTCTTATAGTTAGAAATATAATATCTATACGACCAAATAGATATATTGGACTAAATCTAACATGTCAATTTACTTTTTTTTGTCATTGCTAATATTTTTATTGTATTTGTTGTCAAATAGATCGTTTTAGAACTCATGTTTTTGGTGTGGATGCAAGACCGTGTGATGATGATATTTGTGGTAACGTGTGCCTTGAAAACACTCCTAAGGGAGGAGAACCAGCAGATTCACAGTGTCATTGCAACGTGTGCATTTGTTGTTATAAATAACTAGTGTAAAATTGTAAAAAGGAAAACAAACAATTATAAAACATTGTACACATCAATGTAACTAGATAAAATTTTGAAATAAATAATGAGATGAAACGATGCAACCCAATAATCACTTATGAGTTAAAGTGATTTGGAGTCACAATGTACAACTTAAATTGTATAGGCAGGGTGAATATAGTTAATCACTAAATTTCTTTGTTTTAAATTGTTAATTATAAACAACTAATTGAGAGTGCAAAATCAAGAACTCGGAAGGTGAATTTATAAATAACTAATTACACCAAGCATTATAATGCGGAATGATCTAGCTAAGTTTAAGATCAATTCAATACAAAGCTAAATATTACACTCGCTGAAGTACATTTACAAAACTAACAAACAAACTAATATATTACATGTTGATACGAAATTTATACTTAGACAAACTAAATGACCGACACACAAAGTGTTTAATACAAAAATAACAAGTTTCTAAGTATAATATGCCACTCTATCTATAGTCAAGATAGTCTCGTAAATATCACCTAAAACCTCAGACAATAGAATGAAATGTGTCTCTTTGTGGTCCCCATTTTGATCATGCTCTTTGTTGTGTTGATTTCCTCCAATCACAGTCTTGCTTGATGTCACGCATTCCATCACTTGTTTGGATGTTGACGATGCTCTTTGATCAGGGATCATATACCAACTTGTATGATACTTAGTGAGTCTTGAATCTTGATTATTGCTTGAAGTTGCTAAAGGATTAATAATCGTCTTCACTCATTGCGAGCTAACATGTTCTTATAGAGTGATTATTCTTGTTATCTTCATGTGACTTCCTTGTATTGATAACAACACCTGATGTGTTTATTGATAAAGTGAGTGACTAAAGTTCTCTATACATCAATAGTGAGCAGGATATACAAAGTTAAAATTCAATTACTCTGCTAAACACAAAACACAAGTGTTAGCAGTGATTCTCTTCTTTTATATTACGAGTTTGACTTCATCAATTCTAGTGACTGCGTCACCAGTGACTAGGTTGGTTAGTGACTAGTGACCCAACAGAAACCTAAGGTAAAATTCATGAAAAATAGTTTAAATACAAATCAACAGTTGAAACATTTATTATCAATAGATATAAATATATAATTTTTATAATTTATAGGTATATTTTTTGTAGAGATGGGATCATTAGAGTACAATAATTATTTAAAGTATGGGAGAACCAATAAGATTGTGCCATGTGTACAAAAACCCAATTACCTCATCTTTTTTAAAATTAAATATCTCACAAACAGTAAATCGAAAAATTATGAAAATTGCACCATAAAATTCAGCGTTTTCTCCTCTTTGATTAGACATCTCACAAGGTATACTTTCGACGAGTTTTTTTTCTTCGTTTTTTGGCGGATTTTACAAATTACTAACACATGTGTTAGTCAGTGGCATACGATGTGTTGCTTTTGATGAGGTATATTCTTTCGCCGAGATATAGCTATATGATCATTTGTAAGTATAACATTGCATATAATTATTGACATGCATAAAATACCTTAGGTCAAGATTTATGGTCTTAGCTTCTCTTTTTGGCTTGGCTTTTAGTCTAGTGTTTGTTTTGTGCCTTGTATTGTAGTTATGGTGATGATTTGCTTCGTCTAGTTTACGTCTTATAGGCCGAAGTTTGTTTTCTCCAAACAAATAAGCCTACACTATGATGATTTTAGGTTCACTTATAGCTTATTATCAGTGTAATATTTAGCGGGCTAACTGCACAAACTTGATTTATGATATGGATGTAATGCTCATGTGTATCTTATTTTCTATGTTTGACAGATTGAATGGACAATAGTAGTAGTTCTGTTGCGGACTCGGAGATTGATTGTCGGTAGCAAGAAGTTCATAGTATATATTTTGATAACTTTTGCGTGATGTTGGGTTGTCTTGGATATTGTAAACCATATACTTTTATATACTTTTATGTTGGGTTTATGGACCGGATTACCAACGTACTTTCATTTTTGTCCTAATGTCACCAACATACTTATTTTATTACTTAAGTCAATAACATACTTTCAAATTCTGTCGTGATGTCACCATTTGTTTACCGGTAACCGGCTGAGCCGGTCACTTTTGTTTTAATCGACATTTTCAATTTCTTTTAATGCCACGTGGAATTTAACAATACACGTTTAATAATTTATTAACAATATCATACTTTCGTTTTTGTCGTAGTGTCATCAACGTACCCATTTTATTACCAAAGTTGACAACATACTTTTAAATTTTGTCTCGATGTTACCATCTGTTGTACATTTATTTAAAATGAAAGTGGATGACCTGGAAGCCACGTGTAAAAATGGTTAGTATGTGGATTATATTGTTCTGACGTGGCAATGACATGTTAGCATTTAGAAACTATAGCAGGTTATGAAAATGGGCGTTGGTGATATTAACACATAATTTGAAAATATGTTGTCGACTTTGGTAATAAAATGGGTACATTGGTGAGATTGGGACAAGAAAGAAAGTACGTTAGTGATCCGGTCCATAAACCCTTTATGTTAATGTAATTTGTTTTGGTAATATAGTAGATTTGTGGTTTTGGTTTTCAATTATGGTACATCATCAGGTTTTGAACAACAAAAGGAAATATATATGACATTTTGTATAACCGGTCTATTTGGCCTGCTTTATTTTATCTCAACAAACACAAACCGATCTCAATGATACAACCCTCAACAAACACAAACCGGTCTCAATAACACACAACCGGTCTCAATGACAAAACCGGTCTTGAATACCATCAAAGAGGCCGGTTTGAAACCGGTCGCTATGTGTTTTAGCAACAAGACCCCCCCTCATTGAGAGCGGTTCAAAAACCGGTCTGTATGAGCTATATAACCGGTCGGAATTAGGCTATTTGTAGTAGTGAAGGATCGAGGAATGGTGATTACCATAGCCTTGGTCTTGGAATAAAAGGACCCCATGAAATTGGGTGTGCCTTCTTCATTAAAAGTAATGCCAGAAAGAACCTTCTGATTGTTTAGCATAATACTAAAAAATGCATAGCAAAATTGATAAAGAGCCCATCTTCTTTGCACACATATGATAGGTTCAGTGTTCTCGAAATAATATTATGCGTAGTTCCTGTTCTGTTCTGTGACATTCACACCAATCAACATTGCAATTTGGTTCTACTTAATATAGTACCAGAAGTAACAGTTTCCATGGGTTCACCTATTTAATATGTTATTGGTTTAAAGACCTTAACATATATTCTTTTTTTCCTTTCATGACTTAAAAACATCCTAATTAACATTTAGATGGTCTTCTCTAGAGATGCAGGGAAGTAAACTTTTTCTACTAAACATGTAATGATGTTGAATAAGCATTCAGGAATGAAAAATAGCTTATACGTAGCAGATAGAGCCCGAATTTATATAGGTTTAAACTCACGGTTACGACGTCCTTAAAGTAAAGATGCCATGTTAGTTATATAAGAGCACATATCCTAAAACATTGTACATTAGAATGTAATACCAGAAAGCTAATCACCTTTGCAATCCACTTGGGAAAACTTGACTTAAAGTCGGGCAAAGAAGTTACTCCAAGCTAAACGTCAGTGCTCGAGTCTATTCTATAGCTATTAAGCATGACATCTGTGAATTCAAGCACGTCCTGTTAAAATTCCAAAAGTTTGCCACCACCTAAAGCCCGTAAATTGCTCTAAAATGGACACCGCTAACAAATATCGATCACGGTGATGATATATAGTAGTATATAATTAAAACAAAATGATGAAGTGTTTTATGTACATAAAGCTAGAAGAAGATGGGACACATGATCGGATTGCCAAACAACGAATTTGCAATTAAGCTAAATGGCTTATGTCGTTTCATTTTACTTTTAATTATATTTACTAATTACTAATACTATAGTATAAAGGATACTATAGTATAACAGAACCATCGTGTTAATTGACATTATGAATGTAACAACAATTGATGCCCTATTTGACATACTGATACACAAAATCATATGAGAGATTCTTAATTGACTGTGAATTGGATTTATGGTCAGAATCTCCGAACCTTAATTCAACAAATCTAACCAAATTGTTCATTTAGATATAACAACAAAGAAAAAGAAATCTAAATATATTTACAAATCGTTCAAAACTACAGTAAAAATAGATAACTTACAACTGACTGATTAATATCATACACGGGTTGAAGAATAAAAAAGTTTCATTCCCTCTACATTTTGAAATGCGAACGAAAACCATAGATACCAATTCAGATGATTTCATCTTTCATTCACGATTATATTGCAAATTAAAACCCTGGGGATACAAACTGAAATAACTAATCGTCATACTATCAACACTAAAATCGGAGAAACATTAGAGATATCTTCATCTTGATTACCTAAATTGCCGTGAGGAGTACTGGAAGGTTTGTGTTGGGGCGTGAAAAATTTAATCGGAATTTTCTCCAGATTTTATTGTTAATTAAATAGATTTAAAAATTCTAGAGTAATTTAAAACTAAACATGGCTAGTTAACAAAACAATTGAAGGGTAGTTTTGTCTTTGTACATCACCCAACTTGCTTTTTAGGTAATCAAATTTTGGAGTGAAAATCAAAAGCTCTAAATCAAATTAGTAAAACATTGAAGGGTGAAGATTCGTTTAGAATGGTTTAATTTTAGGATGTTTACTTAATTATGATTTTCTTTTAATATATAAGAGAGAAGAGAAGAGATATAGTTTACAAATAAAAACTATAATGAACGAATACTTGTATATGGTTATATTTTACTTTTACTGTGTCGTATAGGGAAAACCGAATACAACATATTTGGGACGTGTATATGTATGGTGATGGGTTTTGATAATACCCGTCCATTTATCGTACCCGTATCTGTACCAGCATAATTATTATTCTAATTATAAGTTTTTATATAAATAAACTAGTATAATCTTTTTTTATAAAATTCTTTTTTATATAAAGATTCATATCAACTTGCGTACCTTGTATAAAAGTTACATAAATGGGTATAACCGAAACCCACGGATAACCCGAATAACTTATGGGTAATACTAATCGGGTACTCATTGGGTATTGGTGGATATATTATAAGGCCGCTCCCAATGGTGTTCGTCACTTCTCGTCGGTTCCAACCGACGGAACCGACACCGATGGCACCGGCGCGTCGGTTTGGTCCGTCGGTAGTTCGACGTCCCGTCAGTTTTTTTTTTCTTTTTTCGCGTGTGTATATAAATAAAGGTAAATTGATAAATGTGGGATCCAAAAATTAAAGTGACGGTGCCACTGATGGCAGCGGTCCGTCAGTTTCAGTCGGTTTTGAAAAAAACTGACGTGACGCTGACGTGACCCGTTAGTTTCTGTCAGTTTCTGTCACGATTGAAAGGAGTCATAATGAGTTTGGACGCGGATACACTAAAATCCGTACAATTCGGCCCATTGTCATCCCAGTTTCATATTTTATTCTCTGAAGTACACCTAGACTAGTACTAACATAGTTATTATAAGTCAAAGTTTGTTTACTCCATCATTGGCAAAAGACAAAAAAATACCCCGTAATAATTTTTTTTTACAAAGTTAAAAGGAAGTGTTGGAAAGAGAATTCTTAAAATTTACAATATAATAATGTCATTTTACATGATAAACGTAAATATTAAATGCTACTTACCATTGGGATTTTCAAACCATAATTAGTAACATGATAAATAGAGGAAAAGTTTAAAAATGCCGGTAGATTTAACACTACCCGATTTGAATTGTGATATAACTCGGTTAATATTAGGATTAATAATTGTTTAATCTTCAAAGTTTTACTTTTTTTGCGTTTTAACCACTTAAATTTTTTTTTTCATGATTTAATCCTCGAAGTTTTAAAATTGTTGGTTTAAGCCTAAAATTTGATTATACTACAAAAATTTGATGGTTTAATCTCTAAAGTTTATTTTTTGTAATGATTTTGCCCTTTTAAATTTTTTCACTTTAATCATTTAACTTTCAAAATTTTAATGGTTTCACCGTTTGAAGAGTCAAACTACTAAATCAATGCGAACTTGAAGGATTAAATCATTAGAAAAAAACTTGAGTGGTTAAAACGAAAAAAAAAGTAAAATTTTGAAAATTAAACCATTATTAACCCTTAATATTAAAGGTATGTAGCATTTATGATATTATATTAAACTAAATATAACTCAATTAATACTATAAGTAGGTAGCTCATAAATATAAAAAAAATTGGGTTGTAATTTTAGTCTAACTCTACTCACTCTTGTTTCTAATATTCAAAATGAAAATCATTATTATAAGTTTTCTTTTCTTTTATATGTTTCATGTATGCTATTGGTGACCGCCAAGAAGAAATTTGCAGTCAATATGGAAGTAATATAACTTTCATTGACTCTCATTTTTATGAATGATAATTGCAAATATACGTAAAAATCAGTTTAACAAGGAGATATGAATCAATAATTGAATCAGAATTAACTTTGTCTATTTAAATATATTTTTTTAATTATTATTCATGATAATTCTCTTATAGTTAGAAATATAATATCTATACGACCAAATAGATATATTGGACTAAATCTAACATGTCAATTTACTTTTTTTTTGTCATTGCTAATATTTTTATTGTATTTGTTGTCAAATAGATCGTTTTAGAACTCATGTTTTTGGTGTGGATGCAAGACCGTGTGATGATGATATTTGTGGTAACGTGTGCCTTGAAAACACTCCTAAGGGAGGAGAACCAGCAGATTCACAGTGTCATTGCAACGTGTGCATTTGTTGTTATAAATAACTAGTGTAAAATTGTAAAAAGGAAAACAAACAATTATAAAATATTGTACACATCAATGTAACTAGATAAAATTTTGAAATAAATAATGAGATGAAACGATGCAACCCAATAATCACTTATGAGTTAAAGTGATTTGGAGTCACAATGTACAACTTAAATTGTATAGGCAGGGTGAATATAGTTAATCACTAAATTTCTTTGTTTTAAATTGTTAATTATAAACAACTAATTGAGAGTGCAAAATCAAGAACTCAGAAGGTGAATTTATAAATAACTAATTACACCAAGCATTATAATGCGGAATGATCTAGCTAAGTTTAAGATCAATTCAATACAAAGCTAAATATTACACTCGCTGAAGTACATTTACAAAACTGACAAACAAACTAATATATTACATGTTGATACGAAACACACAAAGTGTTTAATACAAAAATAACAAGTTTCTAAGTATAATATGCCACTCTATCTATAGTCAAGATAGTCTCGTAAATATCACCTAAAACCTCAGACAATAGAATGAAATGTGTCTCTTTGTGGTCCCCATTTTGATCATGCTCTTTGTAGTGTTGATTTCCTCCAATCACAGTCTAGCTTGATGTCACGCATTCCATCACTTGTTTGGATGTTGACGATGCTCTTTGATCAGGGATCATATACCAACTTGTATGATACTTAGTGAGTCTTGAATCTTGTTTATTGCTTGAAGTTGCTAAAGGATTAATAATCGTCTTCACTCATTGCGAGCTAACATGTTCTTATAGAGTGATTATTCTTGTTATCTTCATGTGACTTCCTTGTATTGATAACAACACCTGATGTGTTTATTGATAAAGTGAGTGACTAAATTTCTCTATACATCAATAGTGAGCAGGATATACAAAGTTAAAATTCAATTACTCTGCTAAACACAAAACACAAGTGTTAGCAGTGATTCTCTTCTTTTATATTACGAGTTTGACTTCATCAATTCTAGTGACTGCGTCACCAGTGACTAGGTTGGTTAGTGACTAGTGACCCAACGGAAACCTAAGGTAAAATTCTTGAAAAATAGTTTAAATACAAATCAACAGTTGAAACATTTATTATCAATAGATATAAATATATAATTTTTATAATTCATAGGTATATTTTTTGTAGAGATGAGATCATTAGAGTACAATAATTATCTAAAGTATGGGAGAACCAATAAGATTGTGCCATGTGTACAAAAACCCATATTATAGATTTACGAGTTAAAAAGAGATAAGTTTGTTTAATCTTAATAGTATGAGATATGATGTAAGGGTAATTTTGACATTTTTATGTGTTGAGTAAAATTTTAAGAAAAAAAAGAGATAATTTATATATAGTAGAGATAAGCATTTAAAAAATAATTTTTTATTTATTTTATGAAGTTATTTAAGGTAACAACTGATGTGGTATGTGTAAGAATATTTTTTAAATTGTTAGCATGTTGTTATTTAAGTCAACAATTGATGTGGTATATGTAAAACTTTTTTTAAAAATCTTGTTTTATATATATATATATAGAGGTGACTTCAAATAAGAAGGCTAATTTTCGTGAGAACGTAGGAAACACTTTAAAATCACTTTTTAACTATCCAAAATATATTTTTTTTCAAAACTTTTTCAATGAATAGTAATAAAATAACTTTTGGAAGCTATAATATAAATATAAATAAAAAATATTAACTTTTTTTTCGAATTTTTTTTACAGTCGTTACTGTTGTGATTAATTAAGATAATCAAAAAATATAACACGATAATCACCTGTGTTTATTCTCTAATATAATGTGATTATCATGTGTTCAAAATAATCACATTTTATAACTTGATGATCACATGAATAATAAAAAGACGTTAAAAAATTTTTTATTGAAAAAATAGCTTCTAAAAGTTATTTGAGTAAGGAGCTACGAAGAAATTTTTATTAAATAACGTATTTTGGATATTTTAAAAGTGATTTTGAAGTGTTTTCTACCTTCTTACGAAAATAGACATTCTCATTTGAACGCACGACTATATATATATAAATATATACATATATATATACACATATATATGTGAATAGATAGAGAAAAGATAAAAAAAAAAATGGTAATATAGAAATAATGAACTCACCTCGACTATTATATATTGTATTATATTTATAAATATAACAACAATAGCTAGATTTATGATGTATGTAGGTAGCATTTATGATTTTATATTAAATTAAATATAACTCAATTAATACTATAGGTAGGTAACATTTATGATATAATAAATGTTTTGTTTTACTAAACCAGTTATAAATATCAAATAGTCTGGGTTGTAATTTTTGTATACTTAGAAACTCATTCTTGTTTCTAATATTCAAAAGAAAATCATTATTATAAGTTTTCTTATCTTTTATATGTTTCATGTATGCTATTGGTGACCGCCAAGAAGAAATTTGCAGTCAATATGGAAGTACATTGACTCTCATTTTTATGAATGATAATTGCAAATATACGTAAAAATCAGTTTAACAAGGAGATATGAATCAATAATTGAATCAGAATTCACTTTGTCTATTTAAATATATTTTTTTTTAATTATTATTCATGATAATTCTCTTATAGTTGAATCTCAATAAATAGATACACATTGAATTATATACCAAAGAACTCTATTTCTTTATTTTCACAAAGAAGTTTATGGAAAACAAAATTTATAAAGTAAATATATTTTTTGTGCAATAATGGTGAAATAAATTGATTACATTAAAGTCTTTGGCTTTTTTATAAAAACAAACTATTTTTATTAATATCAACACAGTATAACTCGATATAAACTTACAATGCATAATTAATCCCACAACTTGGGTTATCAGATCACCAACATATCCATGCACCTAATCACTGGACTACAAAATGATATATACAAATAAGTTTTAATTACAAATAACTCACATTACACACACATTTGTTCTCTGACCGATAAACACACCTCATTCACCCTTGCTTTATGATCCGATTCAAGATCCAAACCTTATCAGACTCCATACTTGTAATAAAAATTTAACTCACATGCTCCAGAATCTTGCAACCAATGGTGCCACGCTATACTTCCTTACTCCAACCTTTTAGATACCCATTCGTAACTCCTAACCTGCACCTCATTAAGTATAACTGGTACACTCCACCATTTCTTTCTGAACACCTTTTGGTTCCTGTTTTTCCATAGCATATACCCGCATACCCATTCGACCACTTGCCACAGTTTCTGTCCTACTTTAGTTTTCGCTTTACTACCATTCCCTAGGAAATATTCTGATGTGCTTAAGTTATTCATATTCTCAAGCTCCCACCACTTATATATCCTTTCTCACAAATCCATAGCATATTTACATAGTATTAACTAGTGATCAACAGTTTCAATATCATCATCACACATAGGACATCTAACCAAATGCAAATCGATACCTCTTTTATCTAGCTCCACGCGAAGGGGCAATCTTCCACTCACCGCTCTCCATACAAACACACCTACTTTTAGTGGGAGTAGGCTATTTCTCATCGTTTCACTATTTGAGTTTCTTTCGTGTATGAGCTTCTCATCGATCTTCATGGCTAAAGTCTTCGTCTTGAATTCCCCATTTCATCTTGTTTCCACCACTATTTGTTCCTACCTTCATGACATGAAAAAAAAAAGATAAAATGTCAGATAAATCATCCAGTTCCCCCCTTGCCCTCCCCCTTGGAGCTCTCGATCAACACCATTTTCCTTCCCATCTATATTGAGACCACACCACTCTTAATTTCTTGAATTAATGTTTCTTTATTAGTCTCTAAATTATCTTCTTTAATCTCTTAACAAGCTTAAGGATTTTTAAGCTTTTAAGATCGAGAGCTTCCTTAGAAAATTTGTTAGAAAATTGATGACATGATTAATTTTGTGTCGTATAATCCGATGAAATTTGAGAAAATCCTAGAAATCCATGAACTCTGTACCACAAGGGATAAAAGATAAGGCAAATGTATTCAATAATAATACAAAAACTAACTAACACATCATGCAACCCAAAAAAGCCGTTTTGTGACGGTCTACACAACCCGGTCAAAGATCAAGTAATTGGCCGCGAAACCCCCAACTTGGACATCTGTAACTCGTTAGGTAAATTCCACATTGGTCATGAATATGAGAGATCTTAGGTTCATAAGTAAATTCTTGGACATGAGACACGATGCCTTTTGGAGACACAAGCACTTAAAATCTCATAAATACTCTATAGTTAAGTGTACTTGGATGGGAGGATTACCAAGATGGGTGACCTACTCGGAAGTCTTCGCTACACCATCAAAAATTTAGTCGTGTGTCTACAAGAAAAGCGAACAATATTGTGGGTGTGGTAGGCGAAAAGTTACAACATCGCAGTTGGTTGCCAAGCACGGAACCATTAGTCGCCAGCTCACAACCCAGCCAGAAGCCTGTGTAATCGGTCACGCAACCCGGCTACCGAATTTCGCAACAATCAGTTCCAAGCTCACAACATTTATTTGTCAATGTTCAATTCACGACTAAAAATCATAAATTTAAGTATCAAAGAGCACCCATATGGTAACGTGAACCACTTTCTTCAAACTGTAAAAATGAGTGCCACACATCATATTTTTACTATTTTTCCCCTCAGTCACTTTTTACCCATTTTGAACTCCTCTCAACCACTTTCACCACCTTTTTAAGGACAAATTGCCTAAAGTGTAATCAATCTGTTGGTCGATTCTAGTTTATAGAAACCATCCAACAATTTGTTTACAATTCTTGCAACATGTTATCTATAGGTTTAGAAAAATATGTCGTGTATGGTAAAATATTACTAGAAATATGAAGAAATTAAGAGTTGAATTTCTAATTATCAAACTTCTGGTAGTTGTCGCTGCCCTTTTTTAGTTCTTTATAACTATTAAACTAAATAAAAATACGTTTCATTAAAAATAAATATCCAAACTTTTGTACTTTTTAATTATTTAATTAGAAATACTCAATAAGGTATATTTTTAAAATCAAAATACATTTACATTATAAACGTTAAAAACTCTACTTCACTTAACATTTTTTTTTAATAAACAACTCTATTACGTTTTATTAACTAAACAAAAAAAATCTTATAAAATGCTACTGGAACCACGAGCCCCAAAGCGAGCGCTATAAGTTGATCATGTCAACACCTACATCAACTTGGTTCTAATGCATAGAAGCCCGGCCATAACATTAATTTTAGCTCCATATAATAAAATGTGTCTTTTAACTCTTAAGTTTTATTAACTTAATTTTAATTAAAGCGTTAATAGACACGTAAGATATGAAACTTTCACAAAATTTTCAATTTAGGAAACGATCTAATTTTTTTAACAAAAAAATACGAAGTAGCTTATAACTTTTAAAAACATGTCGCCTATGTGAAAAACGAAACCGATTAGCAACATGCCGATTCATCATTTTGAATAATTTTATAAACTTTAGTTGTCCCTAAACATATTTTATAAACTTTAGTTATTCTTAAGTACATTGCGTATAATTAGGGTTGATTTAAATAAACAAAGTTTTATCATTTTGTAAAATTGAACGTTTTAGGAAAGTTTAATATCTTTGCTGTGTATTAACCCTAACTTTAAGTGTGTATTTACTTTTATTGTTTTTCAGTGGTTTCCATAACTACAGTTCAGGGTTTCCATTTGAAATTTTCTAAATCGCAACTTCAATTCTCCAAGTATTCATTCTCAACTTTTTTTTCTTTTTGTATTTTTCATGTATTTATTTCAAAAGGACAAACTAAATAACTTGTTTCTTATAAAGTCGATCAGTTTTACTTCGTCATTTTGTAGCGGAAGCTGTTAAAATTAAAATACATATATGTACATAAGCATTTCTATAAATATACAATTACTATCTCTTCTTTTGTAACGTCCGTCGTTTTTCATCATTTTTACCTCATCAAATTACAACTGAAGCTATTAAAATACATTCTCAACACGAACATTTCTACAAATATACAATTTCTATCTCGTTGTTAAGTCTCTTCTTGACTTCATTTCCTTGGGTATCTCTATCTGATTAAACCTGAGATATATGCGATAAATGCGTAAGTCTAAAAGTTTAGTGAGCACGTGCATTTTCTATCAAAATAACACAAACAATCATGCCATGACAATGTTCTTTATATCAAAACACATATCGAGATCTCTACGTTAATGTGTAACCGAGCCGTATCTTTATATTTAAATACGTTCTCTGATCACGGCAGCCTTGCGCTAACACGTGTTAAACTCTGAATTGTATATTCTAAGCTCGTTACACATTAACCACAAATAATACATATATAAAAACTCATGCTTATACGTGAACGTAACGTGATCATAAATGTGTACATACACTCTGACATTTCTAATGCAACATGTAGCATATAAACAGGTACGTAGCATATAAAAGCCCCTTTTTCGGTGGCTCATTACATGGAAGGCTAACGTAGCATATAAAAGCCCCTTTATTTGGAAACTTTTTTTATTTTTAAATTGTAATATCCCCTTTTTCGGAAAATTTGAAACTTAATATTCCCTTTTTCGGGAAATTTGAAACTTTAACTTACCTTTTTGGGCGACTTGCCCTAATTTAAATGACATATAAAAGCCACTTCAGATATAATATTACCGGTTATCGGAGTAAATGGTAAATATTCCCCTAATTTACACGATTTTGAATTATGGGTCCTTTCTGGGCAGAGATAAAGTGATATTCCCCTTTACGGGAATTTTAAAATTTTAGGTTACCTTTCTGGGCTATTAACCCTAAAATAAATTGAAGTATCCAAATAAAAAATAGTTAATTTTAATCAAAACTCCAGCAACCAAATAAACCCTAAAATAAATCAACCTTCTCACAAATTTCATCACTTTGGATTATCTTTCATTGCTTACTAGCAACAGCAATAGAAATATTGTCCGCGCTATGGATCGAAGTAAACTATCTTATTGCAAATAATGAACTTAAAGATAGTCATATGATTATTTGTGATATACTTGATAAAAGTAAAAATACGTTAAATTCATAAAGTTACACTGTAAATTGGAATTAACCAACTAAATAAGAAAATATTGAATCTTACTTTTTAAAAATATTTTAAAATAAAATACATATTTATCATTATACATTATAGATAGTATAGTCGTATAGATAGTATAGATATAGATACACATAAATGACAAAAATTCATGAGTTTCATAAGTTTAAACTAAAACAATGTAACCTTGTCCTCGTATGTACATTTATGCTTGGTGGGTTGTACAACCATATGACGTGAACAACATGTCCTTTCTCAAACGTGGCCTAAACTCATTGGTTGGATTTACAACATCTAAATTTCACGTGGCTCATTACATGGAAGGCTAACTTAACATTGTTCAACGTTCGATATGATCTGTGATAAGAAAGTTTCTGGGTCGAACCGAATTCATGTTCCTAACACTTATGAACTCAACTTTTTTCATGTCCACGACCGATGTGAAATTTGAAATCGAGATGGTGGTTTCACCCAAGATGTTAAGTCAACTCTCTAGAACAATTGCTTTTCCTTGTCAAAAAAGTAGACTCGGAGCCACGGGTTAGCCAACATTGGTTACAAGAACAAAGTTAAGTAAATGTGTTAGCCATGGACTAATAATTCTAGCTCGTTGCCCAACGTTTAGGAGAGATCTCAGTGTAATTTTATCACACAACCTTGTCTACGATATCACTAACAAGAATGGATGAAGACAAATTCCGTTAACTAAGTAAGTCGCAAACATGTTTCCATATTGAAACAGCTCATAACGTGCTCTACTTTTCAGTTCTTGTGAACGATCAGATCATTGTAGGGGACCTGATTGAAACCCCTCTTATCCTGTTTCAAAATGGTCCGTATTTGGTCACCCGCACTGGCATCGTTACAAGTTATATGTCTGTTTGTTTTCATATCATCAAAGAGCTTTCTGGAAGTAACAAATGAATCCCATACAGATGCTATGATCATGTGACTTTAATGTCTTTTTTTTAAGTAACCAATGATGAAGGTGTAGTTTATGAATACAAGATTGGTCCTATTTTGTCCAGGCATTGATATAAAGAGTACAGATAGAGAGTGGTTAGGTTACAATGTCACATATCCAAACAGAGTCTGTCATCACATCACTAAATGGGCAAAACGGTTAACACATAAGTATTTAGGTGATATTTTACGTTTATAAACCAAAGCTATATTGATTTTACTAATTTAGCGAGTAATAAGTTACAAGTCGAATACTTGAATCAATTATTTCCACATAGGTAGAACATATTGAAATTTAGGACAGTGTGTTCACTTCATATACTTCACCAAATATTCAAATTCAAAGGCTAACTAAAACGAACCAAAAATAATCTGTCGTAAACACAACATGATATTACAAAGGGATCATTTTTTAGTCAATCCTAAAAGATATGCACTGACGGGGATCTTACACGCACTCACCTTTGAGTTTAGATGATAAGTAGAGAGCCTTTTCTTTCGTAACTAGGAGTTCACATCAAAATTGTAGGGCTGGATTTGAAATGATGATAACAATAGAAATCAACAAAGCTCAAGCAAGCAAACACATTCTATATGAGGAGTGTGAGGAAACATGTCAACAGGTTGAACGCTTTTTAGTCTATAACATCCCTGTAATTTTTGTTCCGCCTGCACAAAGAGAGTGAAAGTTCAGACACTGGTGCAAGGTAAAGGTGGCTAAATAATGGATTGGGTAACGGGTCAAACAAGAGAAATTGGTTACAGCTGATACAGGTCAGCTCCGGTTGTGGTGAAGCAGAAACACACTTCAAAACTTCATTGTAGAAGGGGTACTCACCGAACCATGACACAGATAATCAAGGTCACGTGCACATGTGGCAGGGTTACATGATACATAGACAATCCGCGGTGCCTTCAGATTTAGCAAGTATCTAATCAGATTAGTATGCATGCCTGGTCGGTTGGGATCTGCAAAAAAACATGGAAGATTCCGAAAATTAAGTTAGAAAACAAAAATTTAGAGAGCAAGAAATCTTGAATGGAGCTTATATATTAGACCATGGAGTAGCTCAGGTGCAAAGCTGACCCGTTCATACGGTCGACGTTGCCACCTCCAGTTATATGTGACTTTATCAGACTACAAACATGTTTCTGTGTCTATTTGTATGCAATTGAAACTAAAGTTGATCATAAACAATTTATGATGTTCCTATTTAACATCTCTAGAATAGAATTGAATCCCGCTTCTAGTTTGATATCCAATACACATATTATGTTACAAATAGAGTTTATTTCCAGCCCGCCTAATACGGATCCATTATCTAACCCGCCATGTTTCCACCACTACCTTCAGCCATCAGGGCATCAAGGCTAGAATACTTATTAACAGAACTTTTTTTTATATTAACTGCCCCAATCAATATTTTCATTAATAGTAAGAGAACACTCTGCGATAGCATGAATATTAAATACTATATGAGCAAGCCAAGTAACAACCTGATATGACAATGTCTGGTTTTGGATAATCCTTCCCAAAACTTTCACTAATTTTATTAAGATCCCCTTGGATAAATGTGGCATTGTTGAGCCCATTCAGTTTGGCATTCCGGCGAGCATCAGCAATGGCTTCAGGAACTACTTCATAACCATAAACATGTTTTACCCTGAATCATGTATTCAAACAGAGAAATCATATTCAGAGGTATCCAATACACTTGACCTAAAAGATAAACGTGATTGTACTTTTTGGCTAGTGTCAGGCCGATTGTTCCAGTCCCACAGAAAAGGTCGAGAACTACTTCTGAACCATCACCTTTCAGACCAGCACAATCTTCTACTAGCTTGTAAAGAATCTCAGCCTGCACCAGTGTGGTCATTATCAGAGGGGGCAATTTCAACTCGTTTACATGATAATCGGTTAATTTGAGTCATAATTACTCATAATGTGGAGCTGGCAATATGGGAGGGGCTAGTAATGGGTATTTTTGTGTGGGTCAGGTCGGGTGACCCAAGACACTTTCTGTCCAAAAATATTATTATGTCTTTACAATAAATAGTGTGTTAAGTATATTAAGATATTTAGATTATTCCACTACTAATCTATATTTTTATACATAACGATTTAGGGTTAGCTTTGAAAATACACATTAGGCGAACTTTGAGCTTTTGACCCATTTCCTTCTAAGCTACTTATTACTATTTGTCCATATTACCCATTTGAAAAAATTGACCCATTTATAAGTAAAAGGGTCGAAATGCCACCGGCTCTTTAATAGGTCAAATGAGTAAACTTAAAAGTGTAGCTGAAAGGAAATGAGTCAACAGTTACCCAGTATATACACAAGTGTTTACAACTCAGGTGATAGGCCTGGAACAGTCGGACATGGGCAAGTTGCAATTGCCGAAATAGCGATCTTCTGGAAATATATTTGAGACCTTGCAACCTCCTAAATTGGTTTATTCAAAAAACTAGATCGTTATTTCAATAAAAAAATTTGTAGCCTTATTTTATATACTAGAGATAGTACTAATTTATAAAATACCAAACAACAAAAAGAAACCTGTAGGCTAATCAACCCAACACGACCCAACCCATTGCGATTTGTCCTAGAAATCTACCAATAATGACCCCAACCCATTTTGACATTATCCAACCCTCCTGATCTGCCCATTTTGCCACCTATAGTTATTGTAGTCACCATCTAGGGAAGTATCATGTATAAAATTATCAGGAACTAACAGAATGAATAAAACCGGCTGGCAGTGAATTTAATTTCCATTTTGATCCATACCTGGTGTGCATTTGTCTGGAAGAAAGAATTTGCTGAAATTTCGAATGCTAATCCTCTTAAAATCTCGGTGATGGTAGCTTTCCCATATAGTGTGTACTCTTCCTCTCCAACAGAGGTGTTTCCAACAGAAGTATTTATATTGTTCATTATGCTTACCTGTCCACCATCAAAATTAACTTGACAAAGCAACCGAGAATCCTACTACTAAGTACACTTCAGTCTTGGACAATATGCAGAAATATATATTTTTATAGGTCGGTAATTTTTTCTAGCTACATGTAAAAGAGCATGCTATGATTCCTAATCCTTCTATAATATTAACTTTGTGAAAGTAGGACAAAGATAAGTTGCTCTGTTGTCACTGTGAAACATGACCACGGAAAAAGTAAATTTCAGAGTTTATCAGAAACAGACGTGGCTAGGTACTAGAAGATACCAAATTACTTTATATCAAACAGATAAGTTTTAAAAATTGGACAAAAGTGTTTTGGGTCGACCCAGAATAGAATATCGCCTGGTTTCACCTATTACCCAACTCCCCCAACCCACCTATTTTGCCACCTTCATTGAGCATCAGATACCAGATCTTTTTGAACTTATCGAGCAGAACCGTTAAGGGAACCAACATTGAATTATGTATAGATGGTACCTACCACTTCTGGAAAAACTGCAAGTCTATCAACAAGAGGCTTCAACAGTTCTGGCTTGTAGGATGAGGTCACAAAATTAACCATAAGCTGAGGGAGCCTAGTCTCGACATCTCTGGAAAAAAATTTCAGAATTGTAATTTAAAATTTAACACCTAAGCATGCAAAAAGAGAAAAAAAAACATTCTATACTCCGTAATAAGACATCAAAGAGTTAACAATGAATTCCAGGTCCAAGTCCAAGAATAAGATCTCTTAAATTTAGTTGAGCTCTGAAAAGACAATTGCATAGTAAACTATATCTGCTAGTGAAATTATCACAAGCATGAATCCTATGATGATATCAAACATAATCATAGGGGAGCAAGGAAAGGGTGGTGTATGCATTTATGACCATATCATATGTAGCCTAACTCTAATCATGAGGTGATATCAATAGGCAGACACTGTGGTCGTCATTTACTAGAAAATGAACCAATAGTAGTACCTTCCACTTCTTATGGTCAGGTGCTTCAAAAATCCACCATGTGAATGGCAATCGTATGGTGATAATCCTAGTTCTGGATCTCTCCAACAACCTTGAACGGCTGCAAGAACCTATACATCAGAAATGCAACTTAAATAGAAAGTATCCTAAAAATGTTGTCTTACCAAGGACATATATTGAAGTATCAAGTAGCAACTATAGGCAAGAGTTTCAAAGGATTCAAAATATTATTACCTTATTTGCCGGTTCACTTTGTAAAAAGCACTTGTCAACATTTAACACCTTGTCAAATAAACCAGGAGCATGTAACCCCAAAGAATAGACATTAGCATCTTGAGTTTTATCAATCAATTGTTCTTTGGGCAGCCATCTTTTAGGACCGAAAGAAAATTCCATCTGTATCGTGAAAAAAACAATCCTTCAATATCTCTTCCATTCGCCAGGAGAAGATAACATGCATTTTCTTGCTTTTATAAAAATAATACAACAGAAGAAATATTATCACACATCTGAACACACTATGAAGCAAACTAGTATGTGATACTAATTATATCATTTCTAGATATGCATATAACTAGTGGGAACATGAGACTAGTAGATACATTAAGGCATTACCCAACTCGATTCATTCACAAGTAAACAGGCCAAAATGGCAACCATTAGTTTTATACAGTTCCAGAACCAAGTCTCAAGCAGTAGAAAACACATTAGAATTTACTATGCTTCATTAACTTCTATGAAATAGATCTAATATGTTGCCCTATTGAATTCAATTGTACTGCTTATCAATGATACTACCAGACATGTGTGAGTGTATTTATAGACAGGGAACAGTCTGCAGATAATGTATATTTAAAGCAACGGGCATGATGCTATAATAACTACATCAAAACATGAGAAAGCAGCTTGGTCTTTACTGACCTTGTTTCTGTAGTGAAACTGCATATCACAGGGAACAATGGGCTTCATTACATTCTCAAAGTCTGGGTCTCTATATGAGAACTTTCCAACATGTACCACTAAGTCTCTAACTTGTTCTTCCTTAGCTCTGACCTGAGCCTCATATAATAGGTTTTGCGTCCTACAACCTCCACAATGCGAAGAATATTCACATGGTGCTTCCACGATATCCGTATGAGGACTTAGTGTCTTCACTTTAGTCACCTGCAATTCTAACAAGGCCATACATCATCAATATTATAATGCACATAAACAACTATCCATGCATTTTTCATAATCAAGTCTCTTCAATCCTACATGTGTTTCGATGCGTTCTCTGCAAGTGATTTCATGATATTAAAATTAATAATCATAATCTATTAATAGTTGTTGTAAAACAGGCCGTAGGAGATAATATTTGTATGTGCTTCTGTTGTTGAAATTGTAATAGTTTGACATTAATCATTTAAGTGAGTTACAGTGACTAACAGGTGATTTGTATGTACTTCTTTTCGCACTCAACTCTCCAAAACTGATCTTTGACACGAGCACAATCACAAACAAATCTACGACTTGCAATAATTAGTTTATCAGCTGCGTTCAGTTGCAAAACGCATATCTAAAAAGCCGCCTATAAACCTGCAACCCAAATTCTATCAAACACCTACAGCCTTTAAGTTCAACCTTCTCTGCAGCATTTTATCAAACACCTTGTACCCAAAACAAGCTCCCTAACAATCCTTTCCAAAACGTAAACACCCTTCAACAACATCAATTTCCACTATCATAACTAAATTAAACATACATACATACATATCCATATAACGAACCTCGGAGTAATTATTCTTTTTTCGAGTAACTCGACCGATAAAGCGTTCACCAGGAAGCGCACGATCACACATAACAACATAACCAGTTTCTTCAACTTTACACAAACCTTTTCCTTTAAACCCTAACGATTCACACACTAATTCTAATGTCTCACCACGTTTAGGGAAAAAAGGCTTAGGTTTTTTATTCTTATTAATATTTTTGTTAACATTTGATTCTTGTTCTTCAATTGTGGTTGATACGGTGATTGTGTTTAAATTAGGTTTATCTGAATCATCTATACTTGAAGAAATGGCTAAGGAAGAAGATGAACGGTGACAGCGTAACGGCACCGGAAAATTTGAACGGAATTTGTGTAGCTGTTGAAGTTGCCGGAAACTGAAGTTTGGCATAATCGCTGCCATTAAATGCCGGAACTTCACCGGAGAAAGATATGGGTAGGAAGCAGGGGTCCTATAAACCCTTGAGTGTTACTTCCGGTAAAGATAGGGTTTTGATTAAAAATATAGTTAAAATTTTGTTTTGTTTTTATTTACAGTTTATAACTTAATTTAGATATAGATAAAAATGTAAATCAACTTAACCATAAGGGAGATATTTGAATTTTACTTTGTTGTAAAATGTATAAATTTTAATTGGATTAACTAAAAAATGTAAAATTTATAGTTTGATGGTAACTCATACGGAGTATTTGACAAACTACTCCACCAATTATCGCCCTTACAAAAGCCAAGATAAATAATGATTTGATTCTTAAAAGTCAGCTAATTAAAATGGACAAGTGTACTAAATGTATTAATTTATAGAGTCAAATATCTTTTATTGTTTTAAAGAAAAAGAAAAGAAAAATATTATCAATATAAGGTCAAGAGCGCCGATCAACAAAAATATTTAATACTTTGCTGATACGAGTCAAACTCTCTTTCTATTCCTTTATCACCATTTTAAGTGGCGATAATGGATCGAAGATTTTCGTTATCACCTTTTTAGGTTTAATACATTATCGCTTTTTAAAATCTGAAAGCTATTCATCTGTTATTTTGTTATTGATGAAAAGTTAAAGTCAACACTTACATTATCGTCGTGGGAGCTAATGGATAACCAATGATTAGTAGTGATTTGTGATCATATGTTGCAATGTTCTAATGGCTGAGTATGTTAACATAAATGTCAAAATACATGATTAGTAGTGATCGGTGATCATAGGTGACATGAGCTCCGACATGGGGGCTAATGACTGGATTAATTTGTAAAATTACTTGGTCAAAGCATTAGTTTGTTAAAACAGATTAGTCAAATGATTTAATTTATGATTTTTCCTAACTAAAATGTGACACAAGCAGAAAGCAGAAATATTACAAGTAGCGTCTTGTCCAAGGCCATCAGACAGAAAACTATAACTTAAATCCATTTTGATTCTATATTTGTTGGTGATTATTTTTTATATTCTCGTGATATGATATAAATAGTTAAAAATGAAATTAATTTCGTATATAAAATGGATTCATGTAAAAATTTGTATATATAATTTGTTTGCAAGTGTACCACCCTCTAAGAAAAAGAAAATAAAATAGATTATTAAGTTTATTTTTAAACTATACCTACTTAAGACAAATTATTATGATTTCATCACAATAATAAGCATTCATTGATGATATCTTCCACTAAATTCTTTTTTGTTGTTTGTCGTCTTTTTATCATCCCACCTCGCACGTTCACCAACACGCATCCAACACTACAAAACACTCACAAACTCCTGTTTCTTTCAGTCACACACTACCCTAACAGAATCACCTTTGATCCTTGTACTTAAACAAACAAAAATTCTTCCTTTTTTCAATTTTCTTTCAAAAATCTCATGTGGGGTTTCGTTTTCATGATATGGGTATAGATTTCTTTCCAAAAAGATCCAATCTTTGAGCATGAAAACTTTACATAATCGCAATCTGCAGACCAGGTGTTTGTGAAATTGCCTCTGAGAACAAATCTTTCTTTTTTCTGCCCTAATTTATGCAGTCAAGGTTAGTAACAATGGAGGAAGGCAAAGATCCTTCAACAAACTCGAATAGAACTAATCAACTAAGGGTTTTTCCATTTAAATTGCTTAGATTTATGTTGTGTCTTTTAGGTGTAGGCATTGTTCTTTCTATTATTAGTATACGAATGAACCGGAATTTGGGAATAAGAAATATTGTTTCAGGAACACAACCTTGTTTTCAAGAACCTATAACTTTACAAAATTTGATAAAACCTCCATCTAATTATATACATAGTATGAATGATAGTGAATTGTTATGGAGAGCATCATTTGTTCCTCAAATCAAAGAGTACCCGTTTAAACGAATACCGAAGATTGCATTTATGTTTTTAACAAGAGGGCCATTGCCAATGTCACCATTGTGGGAGAAGTTTTTTGATGGGAATGAAGGACTTTATTCGATTTATGTCCATTCCTTGCCACATTATACTCCTAGCTTTCCGACTTCTTCAGTCTTTTATGGGAAGCAGATACCTTGTCAGGTGAGATTTATCTTTTATTTTTTACATTATTTACGTTCTTTTGTTGTATGAGATCACAGATGTTATTGTTTGACCTTAAGCCGCACATGAATTCTTATGAAACGATGATAAGAAGACTATAACAGGAACAGGTCATACGTCTAAGCTGTTTGTGAATTCTTATGAACTTATGATAACAAGACTGAAAACTGTAACGGGTAAAATGAATATAAAAATGTGCATTTTATCATAAGTTCACATATTTGTTTTCATGTGTTGAAAATTATATCATATGTGTTTGTCTGTATATAATGGATGGCTTTCTTCTTTATAATGTTTAATTTGACACTAGATGACACATACTAGAAGGGAAGCAGTTCGTCTGATAATAAGACCAAAAACAGGACTGAATAGAGTATAGTTAATAAGTAATTGTTTTGTTTTTCATCTTAATTTCATTTTCTGGTCTTTATACGTTAATGTGTCGAGGTTAAGTTGTAATGCTAACATGAAGCTAGTTGTTTCATTAATTAATAATTTATAATAAAACGCTAGATGTGTGCATCGAGAGTAATAATGTAAATTCAAGAATCATATAGGTATGAATTTATATGGCTCCTTATGGTGAATCTTGGGGAAAAAAACTATATCCCTTGCTAGCCGGCAATCATATGTATGTAAATCATGATTCTTTTAATTTTGTAGAGTGCAACTCCCCGAGAGTTTCAACTATAATGGTAACTCACCCTCTGTGGCCCAAACCAACCAGTCCACGTAGCTTTAATAGGAATTATGAGATATGGTTTAGTATGCTTGATTTCTTTTGGCCACTAAGAAAAGTTTGTTAATCACATGACTAAGATACTTTACGTAACTTGTCATTCATGGTGTTAGTAATTCATTTGGAGTACATGCTATTTTAACTGTCATTTGTAATGAATCCTGATTGGCCATGGAAAAATGAAAAAAACAAAAAAAAGGATCAACCATATAAACATAAATACTGACATTAGAAGACCCGAAAGGAACATTTAACTTATAAATTTCCTTTGAAGTGAGAATGCACTTTTCCAACACGTCGCAGACACCTACAAGAATAGTGTTTCATTATCTTTTTTGTTATATCTTCCCTCGTGTAATCATTTTTGCTGTTCCAGAATTCATAGTTGGTAACCACACTTAATTGTAGGTTGTGTTTTATTTCAAATGGCTCAAATAAAAAGATAGTGAAAATGGGAATGGGTTAAAAGTTACCCAATGTCTAATTTTTACGCATATAACCTACTAAATCGTTTTCTCTTACTGCAAGATTTAGATTATTATTGTGATTAATAGTTTTTGTAATTAAAGCTATCACATTAATCATTTAATTTAACTATTGACATAAGGCTTTTGCAGTTCAACCCAATCCGACCAGTACTAAAAGACAGACTGATTTCTACCTGAAACCCCTTTGACCCAACCCACCGTCTTTTCAACTCTAGTAGGTTTGACCATGACTTATATTTTATTTATGCAGTTACCATACTTATTCTTATATATTCCATTCAGTTTCTGAATATATAAAGAAATTAAACTCACTTTTACATGATTCGACGTAGATGGTGGAATGGGGAAGAATGAGTATGTGTGATGCCGAGAGAAGACTTTTAGCCAACGCGTTACTTGACATCTCAAACGAGTGGTTTGTACTCTTATCCGAAGCATGCATACCGCTTCACAATTTCAGTATTGTTTATCGTTACATATCAAGATCCAAATTCAGCTTCATGGGTGCAGTTGATGAGCTTGGCCCGTACGGCAGAGGTCGATATAATCCTAATATGTTGCCAGAAGTCAACATCACTCAATGGCGAAAAGGGTCTCAATGGTTTGAAACAAATAGAAATCTTGCACTTGATATCATTAAAGATACAAAATTTTACCCAAAATTTGAAAAATTTTGTAGACCCGCATGTTATGTTGATGAGCATTATTTCCCTACGATGCTTACAATTCAATCTCCTTATTTATTGGCAAATAGGACTCTTACTTATGTAGATTGGTCGAGGGGTGGTGCACATCCGGCTACATTTGGGAAGAATGATATTTCGAAGAATTTTGTTAAGAAAATACTCGAAGGTCAGACGTGCATTTATAATAATCAGCCGACTTCTGTTTGCTTTCTTTTTGCAAGAAAGTTTGCTCCTAGTGCTCTCAATACGTTGTTACAACATTCAACAGAATTCTTTGGCTACTAATTGATTGTACCCGAAGGCGGGTTTTTTCGTACTTAGAGAATAGATGGAAGTTTTAGTCGGCATTATTGGACTGTTTATGGTTTGAATAATATTGATGTAGTTAATAGTTGTATAATACAAAATGGGAGTGTGTTTGTATTTGTATGAAACCCTTTGTTTATAGAGCTTTGATGCCTTCATTTAGAGGTGGCAAAACAGGCAGGTAACTTGTCTGAAAGTGTTTTGTTAAAAATGTGTTCTTTCGTTGAGGGAGTCAAAATGGGTTTTTTTCTTTTTCTTTTTTTTTTAAGGTTGGGCTGACCTGCTTTTACATGTTTACCTGCTTGGTCATTTTATGAAGTTTCTTTAAAAAAAAAAAAAACTGAAAGTATTAAATATGATTAAAAAACTATATTATAAGAATTTCAAATAAATTGTTTTTGGACAAGCTTTTGAACTTTATTTTCAATATATCAAATAACCACAATTTGCATTCTATTTTCATATCAAGGTAAGGAGAACATCATATATCATAGAGATAAAAACAACATTATCTAGATATCCTTAAGTTTAAAAGTCTATTTTTTTACTATAGTACTTCACATTGTAATAATCACTTTCTAAACGTACACATAAAGAAACATCAAGTTGTATAGACATATAATAAGCATATTTATTATGATCATGCATTATGTACAAAAGTCAAACCTAGATGGACACATGGTCAATGACATCAATTGTTTATATGGCTTAAAATAGTCTTTCATGTTAGCAGGAACAATATAACTTGTCTGCAAATTAGACCCTATGAGATAACCATGACACTTCCTAAAATTAACACTTCACAGTTCGTCACAGTGCTCTGCATGTTGACTTTGAGTAAGGTACGTAGCAGCCAAAGATGCTTGCATTGCAGCACCAAACGGAAGAACATCTTCATTAAGTTGGAAAAACGGGGAATGCAGTGAAGCGAGTTTTTCATATTTTCCACTGTTCATTCCAATAAAATAGAAATAACCAGGTATAACCTCTTGGTAGAAAGAAAAATCTTCTGCCCCCATAAATGGTGGCATTTCTTTGACATTATTAATACCAAGAACGTCTCCTGCAACGTTTTGGAAGAACTTGTGCAAGCTCTCGTGATTTATGGTGGCAGGATAGAAAGGTTTGCTCTTTTCACCAAAATCCACGGTTGCATTACACCTATGCACAGTTGCTTGCGCAACAATCACCTGTTTTTGGGAAAATCAAATATAATCATATATGTTTTGGTGTTTGGGAAATTCTGATTATTTAAGAAATTAAAAATGTATCGAACTGTACACAAATCCTAATGTGTGTATCCAACATTAAAAAAGTTTATTGTATGTATCAAACTTCTAATTATTACTAATGATGTGGAACCACCTTTGATGACGTGGAAATTTATATGGCTGCCACCAACAAAGATTATCGTTCACCAGTATAATTATTTTAATTGCAGATGTAATGAAACTGAGATCAATTTATAAGAAGAATAGTTTGGTTACTTGTGCGTTATATGCATGCAACGTACCTCATCTATTCGTTGTTTGAGTTGCATGAAGGTTTCTTTAGAGAATGCTCGAAAGGTTCCACCAATGGTGACTGAATCTGGTATGACATTAAAAGCACCACCTCCGTGGAACATGGCAACCGTAACAACCTGAAAAGATACTATTTTCAGTACAATATACAAATCCACATACATAGAGGTTGCAAAATGGGCGAGTTGAGTGATATATGAACAACAAACACTTTTTTGTCATTTAAAAAAACTATGAATAATTAATGTGTGATATATGATTACAATTTAGAAGAATTACTGTATATTATTGCAAAAAAAAAAAAATAGTTGAAACACCCTGTTAACGGATCAAAACCGATAACGTAGTCAACAGGTAATTTTTGGCAATAAACATGTTGGCTTTGAAGTGGCACAATAAAACCAGTTACTTTAGGTAATTATGTTCGTTTTTTCTGGGCTAAAATATATGGCTTACCTATAACAGAAATCGAGGAAAAGTTAGTTACTTTTTCATGCTATTAGCCCTAACAAGTGGCTCAAAAGTTACCTGAGAATCAAGAGGATCGGCTTCTCTTGATACAAGATGTTGTAAACTGACAACGACATTTGAGGCAGCTAATATCGGATCAATTGAATGATGAGGAATGGCGGCATGACCTCCTTTTCCGGTAATGACCGCTTGAAAACGGCCACTTCCCGCTAAAATAGTACCAGATCGAGAGAAAACTTGACCAAGAGTTTGCTCTGGAGAAACATGTAAACCGAATATGGCTTTCACATTTTCGAGATATCCACTATCTACCACCAGCTTTCCACCAGCACCTCCTTCCTCTGCGGGTTGAAAAACTAAGACTACCGTTCCCTGTTAACAACAACAAATAAATACGTCTATATGTAAGAACACGCACAATGTCTAAGAGATTTATATCAATTTAGGCACATTTAAGTCAAGAAATGGGCATAGTTTGTGTATTTTTAATACTCGCGTATTAAATAGCTCTAACGTGCCATAAAAGGCCTGTCCTTCATTTATAAGTCAATGGCGCAATGGGATTAGGAAAACTCTCTGCTGTATAATTACTAAGCTCATTATTATTAGGGTGGCAATTTCAACCCTATATCGGGTGTTGTTATCTCTCAAACGGGTCAAGTTGGTCAAATACAGCACGGTAAATCGAAAAAAAAAGGTACCTAACTATACCAAGTTTTTCACACTACTATTTTCTTATCAAGGAATCTAAGGTTTCTCTTGTCACCAATTTTTTATATTTTTATATTATGATTAACCTTTTGAAGCATGATGACACACAATTTTTATTTTTATTTTGCTTTTTGAACAATTGTGGGACTATATTTTTATGTCTTTTACCATCAAAAAGGGAATTTTTTGTACCTTCGAAGTATCATGGCACCCAAAAACAAATCCCTTCTCTAACATCCGGAAAAAAAAATAAGAAATTAAATGCTTAGAATAGATTAATAAAATAATCAAAAAGGTTCCTTTTGGGTGGCAAAAAAAAGAACTTATAGAAACATTAAATTGATCAAAAAGAAGTTGAGTAGATATTTGATCAAGTTGGATACCCTTTTTGTGCCATTTTCCAAAACAAAAATTAAACTTCAAATGTAAGGGGATGTTTAGATGTGCATTACAAAAGTGATTATCGCAACTTGAAAAGTCATAACCAAATTTGAAATTATCAGATAATCAAGATATTACAGTTAGATGTTATACAACTACTCTTAACCTGCTTCTCTAAACCTATATATCCTAAATAATCATAAAATCCAATTATAACTAGTGCTTACTCAACACTCTAAAGTGATTATAGCAACTTCAAATTTTAATAAATTAGTTTCAACTTTCAACACGTAACCAAACGCAACACTGTGGGTTAGGCTTGTTCAAGCCGACGATTTAAAGAAAACCTAGATTCTCACTAAAGTTAACCTATAGAAAAGGCAAATAGTCTTATAAGTAAGTATGCACTAAAAACGAAACAAAACGTACCTTCAAAAGATGGCTATGGGTTTTGAGAATCTTGGCTGCTCCAAGAAGCATGGTTACATGACCATCATGACCACATGCATGCATCTTTCCAGGAACTTTACTCTTATGCTCCCATTCCACCATCTCCTAATCACAAACGATATCAATACAATTTGTATGCTACATCCTAGTGCTGCAAACAAGTCTAGTTCTTATCCGTTAATTCACTCGAACGACACCAAATTTGACCAGGTCAAACTTTATCAAATTCAAGTACCAATACAAGCTCAAAACATAATTATTTGAAGGCTCAAATTCTTATAAATCTTGTCAAGCCTTTTGCTGTTACATATCCCCTTTTGGTGTGAAATCTTGAATCAAAAACAGAACTGATAAATAATTTGAAACTAATCAAGCTCTCCAATTATTTAAAAACAAGACATTTCGAGCTACAAAAATCAAGTTAAGGCTTATTTTCATCCCTAGTTAAAGTCTGTTGAATTCTAAGTCCTTCAATTTCTGACAAGTCAACGGTCAAAACTCAAACTGATAACGTTAACGATCAAACCTCAAAGAACAAAAAGTTAATAAATCTCTCAAAAGCTCACCTGCTTACAACTAATCCCTGATAAAAAAATTTGAATTCCAAGTCAATTCACCGATTTCTGAAAAAGTCAACGGTCTCTTGACAAACAACAATAAATGAAATAAATCTCTTAAAGGCTCATCAACTTCAACAATGAAAATAATAATAATAATAATAACAATAATTTCCTTAAAAAGAAATAAAAAAAAAAACCTGCAAAGGAAGAGCATCCATATCAGCCCTTAAAGCAACAAAAGGAGGTTCACCAGAGCCAATGAACCCAACAACACCTGTAACTGCAATTGGGTATTCATAAGAAATCCCTAATTTATCTAATTCTTGTGTAATAAGTTTACTTGTTTCAAATTCTTGATAACCCAATTCAGGGTTCTCATGTATCTTTCTTCTAATCCCCACCATCCAATTAAAAATCTCATCTTTTTTTGCAAAATCAAGAAATTGCTTTGGAAGCTCAGAAACAGAAACCCCAGATGAGATTTGAGGTTTTAGTACTGAAAGGATTAAAATGAGTGATACCCATTTGGAAAGTTTCATCTTTTTTGGGTTTGGGTTAGTAATTCCTTTCCAATGATAATTTTGTGAGGCTAGTAAATTAGCTAAATTGTGTGTGTGTAAAATGCAGCAAAAAAAGGATGAATTGAACCGTTGAAGAAGCAGCCGGCAGTTAATTTATTCAAGTGCCTTATTGGAAAGTCACGGGCACAATTATTTTCGTATACTTCAGTATCAGTAGTTAAATATATACATAGTTAGTTTAGTGACCCTTGAAAATACGGGTTTGATTAATGATCTTTTATTTTAGAAGTGTTTGATATATTCTTTTAAGTATGATAACTTCACAAATAAGTTGTATGTATTAAATCTTCTACTATTAGCTTAATTAGTAGTAGTTTGGCTTAGCTTATTAGAATGAGTTTAAACTTTTTAGCTTATTACCTTTTAAGCTTAAAAATCCAATTCTAAAAAGTCCCATATCTTGGCTTCACAACTTTAGGCTTTTCATCCTAAATAAGCTCAAAAGTAACAAATATTGAGGCTTTTCATCATAAATAAGCTAAAAAGTCAAAACGTGTTTGGCAACTTAAAAGGGCCAGCTCTATCCAAAAAATATGTTTGTGGATTAATTTGAAATCTTGAACCCTTACTTGAACCTTATAGCTGTAAGAAACGAATGAATTAGAACAATAAAAAAATTAATACAAACGTATTAGATCCAACAAATCTTAACTTATTGTTTACAAACCTTGGATAAACAGATGATGCCTTTCCATTGCATTTCAAGCTATATAAACTATCGTCATCCACATCTTCACCATCTAGTTCAATGTCATCAAGCTTTACAAACTCTGACTTCCTATGCTTACGGCACGCAACATAAAACCAACTATGTTGCTCCTCAATAGACTTAATAGTGGCAAGAACAATACAAACCATAGGCTGTACATACAAAGTAGAACATAGTATCGACTTATAAAGTATTTAGAAAACGACTATTGTCAAAGAACATCCTAAAGACATGCGGCTGATGAATCAACAATCTCATCGATAGTAGACCTCTTAAACTTGGAAAGAAATTCCTCACGAACAGAGTGGATACGCTGGCTAGAAAGCTGGCTCCTAACTTGTGAAGCCGAAGCAGTTCCAACTCTCTCAATTAACCTGCAGTTTAACAGATGAATTTCATATATGTTGTGTTTTCAAATGGATATAAATTAGATTTAGGAAGCAAAACATACCTCTTACGGAAATCATTTATTTCCTCAATATCAGAGTCAATAAACAACTTACTGCCAAACAAAGCATTTTGAAATGTGGGACTGCCTACATATTGACATAAAAAGTTAATTAATATTGCATGGAACATGGAGGTTTAATATCTAACTTTAAGTTGTACCTTGCCAATCTCGAATTCTGCCAAATTGGAGAATGATTATAACATGATGTTGTATGTTCATGGAACCTACATAATCATGACACTGAATTTCAAAATCATCCCATAAAGTACACTTGACTTTCTCCCTCCTACGGGAAGAGTAATACATAACTATATAGTACAAAATAAAAACATAGTTCAACTTTACATAAACATTAATAACTTACTGCAAATCTTCTAGTTCCAATGAAATGCGTTTGCCTTCTTTCCCATTTTCGTACAACTCCATATTTCCACATAAAACTACATTGCCAATAAAATCTGTTGATACAGATAAAAAAATAAGCATGCAAAATGTTGGAACTACAAAATTATAAAAAACCATATTATAAATTCATTTAAAAATTTAAAAAACATATATTACCAACTGGTAAATGAGGATCATCAACATGGTTCGAAACATCGCCAAAAGGGAAGAAATCAAAAGCATTCAAGGGACCATTAAAGTTAACACATTTCTTCACTATTGTAGAACGGTAGAAGTTGAGCTTGTATTAATGTCTCAACAAAGGATACTTCCCGTTGTTTGTTCCAACACTAAACTTAATCAAGAAGACATCTATCCCCTCTTCGAGAACATCCTCAAAAACAGGAAATAAAGCACTCTTGACAGTAGCTTGAATCTTCTCAGCCTACATGCGAAAATTAATAGTTTCAAGCTAATATCACTAATACCCTCTCATCCATAACTATCATGTCTAGTTGAAATGTTATCTTTCCACAACCGAAGAATCCACACCTTAAGCTTCCATGAATCTTTAACAGCATCAAGATCTCCAATGAATTTGTATGATTCGTTTGCCATGGTTACTTTGCAAGAATAACAGATTAGTAAAGATGGGAGTTCTTAGATTTAAATTTGGGATGTGATGGAAGAGAAAGACCGGATAGCATTTTATAATGGGAAAAGTAGACTATTCATATTCTTATGGCCAGATAAAAAATCAATCTAGAATTAATCTCATTATTTACTATCACATGCCATTAGCATGAGAAACTGAGAATAATCATTATTCCTATGGCATGTGCATGCAGATTGCTTCTAGAAATTCACAGATAAGCAAACTATAGCCACGAAATTATTTAAATATCAAAACAATGGCAAAATTTCTTGATCTTTATTAAGCCACAACAGCATAAGAAACAACCTTAGAATTCGACATGTCATCTGCATGATGTCAGCATAAATTGCCATTTATTATATAGTTAAGATTTTGAGTTTGGCTAACCAGTTCTCTGAGGGGGCAAGTTAACAAGTATTTAAGAAATTTAAAATTTCTATTATTAAAAAAAAAATACAATTAATAATCATTAACTAAGTAAATTATTTTCATTTTTAGGTTGGTTTTTAATGTAAAACTTCATTTAATACTTGTTAACTTCTGTCCTTAGGTCAATAGTTAACCGAACCCATTTATTTTTTGTATGTATTGAGTACTCCAGGACTCTAAATTTAAAGAAAAAGAAATGCTTGTTTATGTTTCTTTCTAACTTAGAACTCGACAAAATTAGGTTGAAATGTTACGAACCGATATTCATTAGTTACAATTCGTTCGAAACTTATTTGAAAGTGAGTTAATTTAGTTAGGTTGTTCAAATGAAGAAAATCGGTTATTAATCTGCTCTAAAGCCGTAAGTTCGCCACCAGGAATGGTTAATTGGTTCGTTATTGTTGTTGCCTTTCGTTCTGATGTCCGACTTCGCTAAATCGCCACCCCAGTCATTTTGTATGTTTCTTAACCCGAATTGGCTCATTATGATAAGATTTTGATTTCCACAAGGCATCTTTATCCTTGGAAGCATACTTTTTAGCTTATTTCATAGTTTATTTTCTTTTACTATTTGAGTGTCTTGGCATGTTTAATACTGTAAATAGTTAGATACTTAACAATAGAAATATGGGAAATTGATCGATTTGCCCAAAATTTTGAACGTATATAACGTTTTGCCCCTAAAAATAATTGACGAGCCCTACCCGGAAGCAAATCGCAAGCTTGCGATTTGCGACCGGGATATTGCGATTTATGAACCGGACACGTACTTGATCGTGTCCGGGATTATTCACTTGCGACCCGGTCATTGCGATTTGCGATCGGACAAAGGGACTTGCGACCTGTTGCCGATGACTTGCGAACCGTGACCGATGACTTGCGACCGGATACCGTGACTGACCGAGAACGTGACCGGAAAAAGAGATTTGAGACCCGTGTCTTGCGATTTGCGACCCGGTCACTGCGACGCGATATATGCGATTTGCGACCTGGAGAAAGAGATTTGCGACCCGGTGACTCGCGACTCGATCTTGGAAATTCACGACGCGATATATGCGATTTGACATGCGTCTCCATATTTTGCAAACCCATACTCCGCAGTCCCCTAGACTCCCACTTTGCTGAGGCACATCATCCAACAAGTTTAATCGAAACTCGGTGGTGTCACTAAAAACTTTTTTTGTACGGGCATTTTTCCAATAACCAATGGCGTCCAAAAATCTAACTATGTTATCACCCAACTCCTCAACGATAAGATTACGCTCATCATCACTACAAAGGGCTACAAGGCTATCGTATCCAATGACATCCCAATCTCGAAGATCTAGCACAATTAGTGCCCAATGACTTCTCTTCTGAATGTGGAACAGGAACAGTACCTGCATATACATAATTTATTAAGGAAAACTGTAGATGTTAATTAAATGTAAGTGTAAAACTGTAAAGGTGACTTACTTTGTCACAATCCTACCATGAAGGATATGGTACACGAGTGCCGTCTTCTTTAAATTCGACAATCTTCTTTTTGCGCTCCCAATAGACCCCACGTGGAACTAGATTTCGTGGTGGCCTTGTAGCAACTTCCTCCAACGGACGGTGCCCCAAATCCAAACCTTGTAAACAATAAGCAAATAACACATTAGCATTAGCATATAAGTATATTATACAACTACTCATTAATTCGAACAATAATAATTAAGACAATGCTACCTTACACGCCCAACCGAAACCACTCAATGTGTACTTAATACCGTGCTGAGACAACCGAGTACCCAGCCCCTTATCCAGCTGCTCATAAGTCCTGGCCCAAATACTATTCCCCCGAGGGTACCGGTCACATACATCAAAATCCTCAATCATATGCATATAATCATCCTCGATAACATGCGTAGGCTGCTTTCCCATAAAACCTTGAAATATCTGTCTAACACAAGTACTTTTCCATAATCCGTCGGGGGAATATGATCCGCCATCTTATCGTTGGGACTGAACTGTAATCCCGTCACCAAACAAAACTCCCTCCACCGAATCTTATAAAAATGGTCCGAGGTTTTCCTAAACCACAAGTCATCCGACTCCCAGCGAGGGTGGTTAAGGCCTGGAGCCTCATGTCGTCTAAACTGCAATATATGATGTACAAAACCAGGGTCATTATCTGTTACCCTCACATCCAACCAATGCCCAAAGCAATGGTCTTTAAATATTTTTTCTTGATTCTCTGTCAACACCACCTTGATGTGCTTAATAACACTAAGCTGACTCTTCAATGTCAACTTTGCAGTGAAGAGGTCTTGAAAAATAATCAATCAAGCGACGTTAGTAAAAAATAGTCAAACATATATCCACGTGATCAACTGAAGTGAAAATAAATACATTCATAGCTATACACTTTATCAAGTCGCAAATACATACTAGTGACCAAGACAAAGTTCGCAAATACCAAGTCGCAAAACCAAAACATACATTCAAGACAAAGTCACAAATACCAAGTCGCATAACCAAAACATACATTCAAGACATACATTAACAGTTACATACATTTTAATCCTATATACTTACAAATACATACACTTTAACAAATATATACAATGACTTTAATTCCACCATTAACAAACCAATACATATATACATGAATTTAATTCCACAATTAACAAACCAATACGTATATTCAACGTTTCTAAATCAAATATATACATACAATTCTAGCTATACACAAACCATCAACCTACAAATCCTAACTATAAAACAAATCACCATTTTAATTAGTTAATTAATTACATACACTTTAAAATATACATACACTTTTATTCTATATACTTAACAAATACATATACTTAACAAATACATAGTTAAATAAATGCAAACATATTCAAATAAAGTCAAAACGGGTCGTGGTCACCTTTCCTTGCGACTAGTGACCAGGACCAAGTCGCAAATACCAAGTCGCAAATACCAAGTCGCAAAACCAAAAACAATTATATTTCGAGCGTTTTTTAACAACAACGTCAAAAACACTTCATAAACAATTATATTCATGTATCATCGCAAAAGCTAACAATCTAAGTCCACAAAATCACAAAAAACCGCATGCACACCAAGTGTTCGATAAAATGATTCAAAGAAATTTCGAATTTAAACGTAAAATCTAAACACAAAATACAACCATACATCTTAAAACAATCATATTCAAGTATTATAACAAAAACAAACAATCTAAGTGCACAAAATAGAGAAAAAACGAATGCACACCAAGTGTTCGATGAAATGCTTCAAACAAATTTCGAAATTAAATGTCCAATTCAAACGAAATACACATTATACCTGAGTGTCGGCCATAATAAAAATTGAATTTCGTAAAAAAAAGTCGTTTGCGACTCAAAGTGTGCGACTCCTACTTTGCGTCTCAAAGTGTGCGACTCAAAGTTTGCGAATAGGTGGTGACGGGTGGTGGGGGAGGGGTGGTGACGGGTGGTACATATCTGTGTGGGTGGGGTGGTTTCGAAATCGGTGGTGACGGGTGGTGTGGTTTCGCGTCACAAGTTCGGTGGGGGATGGGGGGTGGGGTTTTCGGGTGGTGACGAGTGGTAGGGGTGACGGGTGGTGAGGTGATTATGTTTGTAAACACGGGTCACAAGGCAACGGCTATACGGTTGAAATGATTTGTAAGGTCGCATATATACATGTTCGGTTGCAAACACGGGTCCCAAGATCTACAAGTTCGGTCGCAAACACGAGTCCCAAGATCTCACATTCTCGGTCAGTCACCGGGTCGCAAATCTGGAGGTACGGGACACGGGGTCGCAAGTTCTCGGTCAGTCACCGGATCGCAAATATGAGACACGGGTCGAAAGTTCTCGGTCAGCACTCGGGTCGCAAATCGATGGTAACGGGTCGCAAATCTCAAGTTCGGGTCGCAAGTGAATAATCCTGGACACGATCGAGTACTTGTCCGGGTCGCAAACCGCAATATCCCGGTCGCAAATCGCAATATCCCGGTCGCAAATCGCAAGCTTGCGATTTGCTTCCGGGTAGGGCAAATCGTCAAATTTTTTTAGGGGCAAATTGTTTTATACGTTCGAAATTTTGGTTAAATCGATCAATTTCCCTAGAAATCTTGCAATGGATATCATCAAAGATACCAAAATTTACCCAAAATTTGAACAATTTTGTAGACAATCATCTAGTAAAATGTACAAGCTTATACAATCATCTGGTAAAATTCACAGTTAAGTTCAAAGCATTCTAAGCATTATTATTAGTATTATGATCATGCATTCTGTACAAAACTCAAACTTAGATAGACACGTGTTCAATGACATCAATTGTTTATATAGCTTAAGAAATGTCTTCTTGCTAGCAGATACAATAAATTGTCTGCCAATTAGACCATACAAGATAACCACGACACTTCCTAAAATAAGCACTTCACAATTCGTCATGGTGCTCTGGATGTTGACTTTGAGTAAGGTACGTAGCAGCCAAAGATGCTTGCATTGCAGCACCGTATGGAAGAACATCTTCATTAAGATGGAAATACAGGGAATGCAGTGATGCGATTTTTTCATCATTTCCATCGTTCATTCCAATAAAGTAGAAATAACCAGGTATAACCTCTTGGTAGAAAGAAAAATCTTCGGATCCCGTTAACGGTGGCATTTCTTTGACATTATTGACACCAAGAACTTCACCTGCAATGTCTTGGAAGAACTTGTGCAAGCTCTCGTGATTTATAGTGGCAGGATAGAAAGGTTTGTTCTTTGCACCAAATTCCACGGTTGCATTACACCTATGCACAGTTGCTTGCGTTACAATCACCTGTTTTTGTGATAATCAGATATAATCATATATGTTTTGGTGTTTGGGAAATTCTGATTTTTAAGAAATAAAAAATGTATTGAAGTGTACCAGAAATTGTATTGTATGTATCCAACATTAAAAAGTTTATTATATGTATCAAACATCTAATTGTTGCTAATGATGTAGCACCACTTTTGATGCTGTGGAAACTTATATGACTGTTACGTGAGCAATAATTATTGTTCACCTGTATGATTCTTTTGGTTGCAGATGTAATGAAACTGAGATCAATTCGTTGCCTGTGTGTTATGTGTATGCATACATACCTCCTCTATTCGTTGCCTGAGTTGCATGAGGATTCTTTAGAGAATGCTCGAAAGGTACCACCAATGGTGACTGAATCTGGTATGACATTAAAAGCACCACCTCCGTGGAACATGGCCACTGTAAGAACCTGAAAAGATACTATTTTCGGTAAATCCTCATACGTAGAGGTTGCAGAATGGGGGCGTTGAGTAACAGGTCAAAACAGAAAACAGATCCACTTGAGTTGACCAAACACTTTTTTGTCATTAAAATAAAACTATGAATAATGAATGTGTAATACGGAGTATATGATTACAACTTACAAGAACTATATTATTGAAAAAGTTGAAAAACTCCGTTAACGCCTTAATGGGTCAAAACAGATGTTGTAGTTAACAGGTGACTTTTGTCAATGAACATGTTGACTATGATTAAAGGTAATTTCCTTCGATTAAAGATATTTGAAACTCTGATGGTTTTTCTGCGCTGAAATATATGCCTTATGCATAGCAGAAGTCGAGGCAAAGTTAGTTACTTTTCCATGCTATTAGCCCTAACAAGTGGCTCAAAAGTTACCTGAGAATCTAGAGGATCGGCTTCTCTTGATACAAGCTGATGTAAACTGACAACAACATTTGAGGCAGCTAATATCGGATTAATTGAATGCTGAGGAATGGCAGCATGACCTCCTTTTCCGGTTATGACCACTTCAAAAACGCCACCTCCCGCTAAAATAGTACCAGATAGAGAGAATACTTGACCCAGAGGTTGCTCTGGAGAAACATGTAAACCGAATATGGCTTTCACATTTTCGAGATATCCACTATCTACCACCAGCTTTCCACCAGCACCTCCTTCTGCGGGTTGAAAAACTAAGACTACCGTTCTCTGTTAACAACAACAAATAAATACGTCTTTATGTAAGAACACGCACAATGTCTAAGAGATTTATATCAATTTAGGCACATTTAAGTCAAGAAATGACATTGTTTGTGTATTTTGATACTCGACTATTAGAAAGCTCTCTCGTGCCATAAAGGCCATGCCTTTGACTTTATAACTCAATGGCGCAATGGGATTAAGAAAACTATCTATTTTGTTATTACTTACCTCGTTATTATTAGGTGGCAATTTCAACCAATTTTTCAGTTTTCTTTTATCTCAAACGGATCAAGTTGGTCAAATACAAAAGGGTAAATCACCCAAAAATGTACTCAACTATACCAAATTTCTAATTTCGAGTATTCAACTTTTTACTTATCAATATAAGGAATCTAAGTTTTCTTTTCCACTTAAAAAGTGGCAAAATAAATAAATAAATAAAATAGAAACCTAAAATTTGATCAAAGTAAAAAAGTTGAGTACCCGAAGGGAGATATTTGATGAAGTTGGATACCATTTTATGCCATTTACCAGATACAAAATCTTAGCTAAATTCTAAGGGTGTGTTTGACACAAAGCTTTTAAGGGCTTTTACAGGCTTGAGCTTCTACTTTTTATAAATCTCAGCCCATAAGCCTTGTTTGAAAGCAAAACAAAAATAGGGTTTCTTGAAAAAATAAGTCCCCAGAAGTCCTTAAACAAGAACCTTTTTGAAGTGGCTTTTGAATAGAAGCTCAAGCCCTAACTTACTACTAGAAAAACTGCCAATACCAACAACCTAAAATCGTTGGTAAAGGGCCATATTTCATTGGTAATGGGTGTTACCAACGAACTTACCAACGAAACGTGGTCGAGGGAATTATGCTCATTGCTAAACTCATAATACCAACGACTAACACTAGTCTTTGGTGTATTACCAACGATATACCAACGATATTCAAAGTTGGTGGGAAATTTCATTACAATCTTAAGTCGTTGGTATTTTAGAAACTAGCAACAACATTGACGTTGTTGGCAGACGTCCATAGGTCCTTGGTAAAACATCAACAACCTGTCCAACGTACATAAGTCATTAGTAAAAATACCAACAACTAGTCCAACATACATTAGTGATTGCTATAATCATCAACAACCATTATTGTCGTTGCAGAAGTCATTTACCAATGACTTCTATCAATTATCGTTATCATTGCTAAATTATCTACCAAACATATTAATTTGCAGATCCTTAACAAATGATTAACCAAAAATATATAGTATACGGAAATAGTTTTCCATAATAATTGCATCATACTACAACATAGACTACAACATATGAATCGATACGATCCATCTACAATTTGTTCCAAAATAACCCACAAAAAAGGTAGCTGAAGTTTAAAGTTTACAAAATATTACAAAAGCAGCTACCGAAAGATTAGTAATCATATACGGTGGATGGGTTAGACAAGAACAAACTACTTGCTTTGCGACATAGAACCTTGTCGACTGATAAACATTTCCTTGATCGCCTTCATTTCAAGCTTGAATGCTTCAACTTCAGCTTTCACTTTAGAATTCTCTTCTTTGTTCACCGCATTTTCTTCTTTTAGAGCAACAAGCTCTTCTTTTAGAGTAATAATTTCTTCTTTGTTGTCAACACTCGTTGTATGCATGATAGGCTCCTCGGTGAAATTTGCACGTGCCTGATTACGAATCATTACAGCTTCTTGAGAAGTCCCGAACCCATAAACACCATCCTTGGTTGAACCCCAATTGAATCTACCCACGTTTTTGGGTCAAATGGTAGCTCATGAGGTAGGCTGACATCATCAGCTAAATCAACATCAACATCCATTTCAAATTCATCATCTAGTTCGACTTCAGGGAGATTTTCTTTAGCTTTCACAAAATACTTGGTTACAACATTCTCGGCTCTTTTATCACACCACTCACATTTACCTTTGTTTCGTTTGTGAACCCTCTCATAAAATTCAACTTTCGACGCTGGCCCTCCTAATTCTTCTTCCTGTTCAGAAAAATAACAGTTCAACAATGAGTAATTTAACACAACATATGGATATGCTATTATGCTACTGACCCGTGTGACTATATATATAACTCGGTCATCATACTAGTTTTTCAAATTGACAATATATCAATACAACACAGCAGACACATATTCAACCCAATTATAAATATAAATAACCCATTCGAACCATTTATCACATAATGACCCGTGCACATGTTCTAGCCCTTTATACACAAATGAAATCAAGCCAATATACAATTATACTACCTACTACACCTATTTCAAGCCTACTATGTATATAAATAACCCATCCGACCCATTTCCCAGTTTATTAGTACTTTATACTTCCGACAAGTAACATGTGACCTATTTCATACGCGTTTATGCTACGGATCTGCATACTTGCAAACCATCAGACCCTTATTCTATGCATATTTTTAGTTTATATTTCATAATATTGAGATTCAGTTGTATGTACCAATCGCCCTAATCCCATTCCATGTACCTCGAGAAAGAGCCTTTGACCTTGCTAACCACACTTGTTTAGCTAGCACGGGGCATACTGGTTCAGCATATTGAAACCGGTCCTACATAACATGTTAGCTCAATATATTGTTTAGATATATCCAAACCTTAAACACATATGGAAAGTAATAACCTGAAAACATTTGAACAAGTGTTCCACTAAATCTGGATCGAGTTTACTCCATTGACTTTCTTTTCCACAGAAATTTCCCTGGTAATCCTTCGAAATGATTCCAGAAACATCTTGTTCCAAATAGCTATACAATTCAAGATGCATGTGGTGATTATTTACATCTCACTGAAATTAGAAATAGAAATTATAAGAATGTGCATACTACTTATTGCAAACCGGAAATACGTATCACTTGACGCTCAAATGGATTTGTCGGTATATTTTTGCTTAAGTGTGCTCCCCTAGGTCCCCTTTGTTGATGAGACGATTCTCAATCTATATAAGTAAAAAAAACATGCAATCGTTATAACAAGCAACAATCAAAGTTAATATATATAATAGGGTGTTCAACTTTTTTACTTGTGCTAGAAGAACGTGCACAGCTTTCTCCAGTCCCAGGTGGTGTTTCAGATTCAGGTGTATTTGATAGCAATGCATCTTCAACTGGGATCTCAGGTGCCCCCAATGTTGCAGGTGGCGTTGATGGAGTTGTTGAACTAGTCCTTCTTCCACGGAAGCCCCTACCTCTACTTCCTTTATATGAAGCTCCTCCGACCATCTATAATGTAAAAATCAGGCACTCAAATAAAGCTATAATAATTCGTTATGGATAAGATAATCAGGCACTAAAATTAAGCTATTCCCATAAATCAAAATAACCCTAAAACTATATACTATAAAGCTAAAACAATTAAGAGGCGGGAAATTATTTGTTTTACTACACGACACAAATTAGCTAAAATAAGGTCGTTTCTTATTCTGTGATTTTCCAAATGGTAATCTATGCAATCTGATGTAAAGCAGATCATACAGGGATTAGAGAACATGATTCGGGTTTACATATAAATCACTCAGTTTCGCTACTGTATGAATCATAATCTTCTTCGTCTTCCTCACTATCTTCATCGTCTAATTCTTCCTCGTCATCAAGATCCGAGTCATTGTTTGATGTGGTAACAGTGTGTGTCAGAACTTGGTCAAGTACCACTAATTCAGCTTCTACCGATGGTAAAGTAACAATTTCATCCATATCAACATCGACGTCAACTATACATGGCAGAGGCATTTCATTCTCTTGGTAAAAGCCTTCTGCTTCAATTGTTGTCTCATCTTCTTGCACGATATTAGAAATGGTGTTGTAAGTACTCCTTGCTTTCGTTTTACACACTGCCAACCACTCTCTACGTCCTCTTTTTCACCAGGAAGTATAGTAAACCTGTTGCCAAACACACCCTAAATGTAAGGGGTGTTCGGATGTGCATTACAAAAGAAATTATAGCGACTTCAAATTCTAATGCATTAGTTTCAATTTTTGAGACACATCCATACACAGCAGTGTGGGTTAGACTCGTTCAAGCCAACGATTTAAGGAAACGTAGATTCTTACTAGATTTAACCAATAGAAATGATAAATAATCTTATGAGTACGTATGCAATAAAAATGAAACAAACATACTTTCAAAAGATGGCTATGGGTTTAAGAATCTTGGCTGCTCCAAGAAGCATGGTTACATGGCCATCATGACCACAAGCATGCATCTTTCCAGGAACCTTACTCTTATGTTCCCATTCCACCATTTCCTAATCTCAAAACAATAATTCTTATCAATATAATTCGTATGCTACATCCTAGTACTAAAAACGAGTAACTTTTTATTGAATAATTGACTCGAACTCTATTCTTTATAAAATTCGAGTAGAAATACAAGATCAAAACAATAATGATTGAAGGGATCAAAAAACTCAAAATTTTCAAACCTTTTTTTGTTACATACCCCCCTTTAGGTGTAAATTTTCGGATAATAAAAACAGGACCATGAGTATTGTTATATATGTATATGCTTAGCAATCATGAATATTGTTATATATGTATATGCCTAGCAATGTATGTCTAATATTTGCTTAATCCTTTTAATTTATGACACATGGATTTCATTCATTATCTCTCTTCGCATTTACCGCTCATTTTAACATTTGTTCACTGTTAGGCACATGTATTATCGTTCTGATATATATTATGAAGCTAATCAAGCTCTCTAATCATTAAAAAAACAAACTTTTCTAGATATTAAATCAAACCGTGAACGGAGGAGTTTTATTTCTGTTCAGATTATCCGTGTAGGGTGAGTATTTTTATTCAGATGTACATGAGAAATTCATATTTTAAGTAATTTTGCATACACTTTGTGAAAATGTAGGCATGTGAAGGACTAATGATTAATTAATGGTTATAGAGGTGTTCCCAACCAAGGCCTTGGACATGTATTTGAGTATCATTAGCGACTTCAATGAGAAGATGTGTAGTGGGACATGATTTAGGCATAATACGTTTATCATTTTATCAAATGATTTGAAGTACCAAAATTCATGAGAAAGCATTGATACATGTGGTTCATTGGATTATGGATAACATTATTAACAAATTTCATTTATAGTGATAATATTTTAATAATCTTTTTCTTTTAATACATAATAAAAAGACTTCTCAGAAGTTAGAAAAAAATAATCTTTTTACCTTTACCTTTATCACAACTGAAAAAACACCAATTCCTTCAAGTTATTAGATATATCATTTCATTACTTAATAAAAAGACATAGTTAGTTAAAATTTTGACACATATGTGTGTCAAAAATTCACATAGGTGTGTCAAACGATGACACATGTCAACAATAATAAACAAAACAAATAAAAAGTAATTAAGAAAATGATATACATAAATGATGCAAGAAAAAGTTTAATTTTAATAAACATTAATTCAAAGTTTCCTTTTTCCTTTTCTTTAATAATAACAAAAAAATTTGTTTATCTTCTTAACTCTTTGTCATGTTCATATCTACATTTTTGATAGATTCACATCTTATTTTGTATATTTTACCAAACACTTTCACTTTCTCAATCTATATATACGCTTTTGTTTTGTCAAACTTCTTTTATAACTTGTTACGTTCACGTCTACTCTTTTAGGACGTACGCTCTTTCAATCTATATTTTTACTCCTTTTTAGAAGAAGGTCCTTAAAACACTTTAAATTTGTCATATCATCATTTTATTTCATTACTATATAAATAAGAAGCACAAATTTAATCAAATTGTGCCAACATTAGCACTTAGAAATGTGCCATTTGTAATCAACTAAGAAAACAAAATTGAAGACTTAATTCATTTTACTTCAAAAGAAATAAAAAGAAAAACTTTAACATTAAAAAATAAATAAATAACTTATTACTAATTCTTTTTGCTCCAATACTTTACATACATGTTAAAACTTAATCATTGAACATTATAACCAACATTATAAACACAACTTTATCACATCATTAGTCATTAGTCATTTGTCTTTTTATAAAAATAACACTTTCATTTTTAAGAGTACACATATAAATCAACATCTTTTTCTTTTCGATTTGGCATCTCACAAGGTATTTCGACGACTTTTATTTGGGTTTTACAAATTGTACAAAATTAGTAACACATGTGTTACTAGCAGGTCTCACATGTGTTACTCGCCGGTATCGCATGTGTTACCCGCTAGTATCACCATGTGTTACTCGTTTTCAAAATCCACCGAAAAATGAAAAAAAGAAAGTTTGTCGAAAGTATACCTTGTCACATCTCTAATCGAAGAGAATAAAACGCTGATTTTTATTGTGTAAATTTTGTGATTTTTCGACTTACCGTTTGTTAGATATTTAATTTTTAAAAACGTGAGAGAAAATGAGTTTAGTGACACGTGACACATTCCTATTAGTTCTCTCATTTTCACAAAATGTTGTTGTTTCATTTGAACCGTACTTTATAAAATTAATATAAATGATGATTAATGAGGTTAGAACGTTTTTATACAAATTTTACCATAATCTTTAGTGTTTCAGCTAAGAAACTCTTTGTTTCAATATACAACTATCAAGTCAATATCTATTGATAGAGTAAGATTCAAACGAGAGAGAATTTTGGTGAGAATAGAGGAACCAATAAGAAAGCGTCACGTGTAATCAAACCCACTTTCTCATAATTTTTATAAATTAAATATTTCAAAAATGGCTTATTGAAAAATTATAAAAATTGCACCATAAAAATCAGTATTTGTTTCGATTAGACATCTCACAAGGTATACTTTCGATGACTTTTTTTTTTGGTTTTACAAATTGTACAATATTAGTATCACATGTATTACTTGCTGGTATCACATGTGTTACTCGTTGGTTTCACATGTGTTACTTGCCGGTATCACATGTGTTACTCGCCGGTATCACATGTGTTACTCGCCGGTATCACATGTGTTACTCGCCGGTATCACATGTGTTACTCGCCAGTATCACATGTGTTACATGCCGGTATCACATGTGTTACTCGTTGGTATCACATGTGTTAGCTGTATTCAAAACCCATAAAAAAGGGAAAAAAGTTCGTCAAAAATATACATTGTGACATCTCTAATCGAAGAAAAAAAATGCTAATTTTTATGGTGCAATTTTTATAATTTTTCGACTTACCGTTTGGGAGATATTTATTTTTTAAAAACGTGGGGAGAGTGAATTTTTTTGACATGTGAAACATTCTTATTGGTTCCTTCATTCTCACGAAAAATTATCGTACTCATTTGAACATCACTCTCATTAATTACTTTATATAACTATTAAATAACTTCATCTAACAATTTTTCTTTTTTATATACACCACAACATTTATTGCCTTAAATAACCTTATAAAATAGATTTATTTAAATTACATAGCCCTCATGTTATTTAATTGTTATAATTTTTGTAATTAGTTTAAATATCAATCAACAACACCGTTAGAAAAAAAAAAATTAATCTCACGAATGTTAATATGTCTTTCTGACAAACAAATATAGTTTAAGTTATCTATTGCGGTATATTTCACACTGACCATTAACTCGAGCCAATGACAATCATTGTTTTATGGCTTTTGTTTATTGCATTTTTATTTGAATGTCTCTTTGATTTAGTGAATGTATTCTATCACTTAGTTACTACTTATATACATATTTTTAATGTTATATATTATACTATTTATTATTCATTACATGAAACTTTAACCGATTATTTTCAATGCATTCTGGTATGTTACTAATTAGTTTTAATAATAAAGTTTCAACTTCCAACAATATTAATATAATTAAAACTTAAAAAACATATGATTAGTTTTACAATTCTAATTACCGTGCATCAGAAAGGCTCAACAAATATATTAAAACTTAACATAATTTTGCAACTGATTATTGATACTTTTGTCATTGACAGGGTGACAAGATCGGTGTTGGTGCATTTTGTGAGTGTCGCATTGCAATTCACGAACAAGCATAGAGCTCACGAACATAGTCACGAACATACTTATGTAAAGTATGTTCATAGTCACGAATATAGTCACGAACATAGTCACGAATATAGAAACCTATTGTCGCATGAAATGTACCAACAGTAACACGATGATAGATAAAAAAAATCTACATCTGTTGAACTTCATCATTCACTGAGGCAAATCGTCGAACACTTGTTACACATTTGTAAAAGTCATAAGTTAAAGCATCCTTTTATCAAAAAACCATCAAACAAAATCGAATTTACACACTAATCATCATCATTCACTAAATGCGTGTTGAATGGCAGTTTGTGAAAAACACATCAATTTCACTTATTAGCATCTCTAATCTGCTGATCAAACTATCGAGTTTAATATCATGTTACATACGTTACTGATCTTATGATTTCACCCAAAAGCTGATGGGTTATTTTGGGGACAAAAATCAGGTTGAATCCAAGCTCAAGTCAGGCATCAATTTCTATTTTATTTTGGTGATGATCTCAGTTGACTAACAAAAGGAAGTAAGTAAGTGTAGGAAATAATTGAAAATTATGGAGGATTGGAAACAATATTTACCTAAACTATGGTTGATACAATCATTGACGTTTTTTAAATGTTAATTAGGAAGCGGTGACGTGGCATAATGAAGGTTAAGAGTTAATGATGAATTTACACGTAGGAAAAAAGAAATTAAGCATGGCTTAAGAGTAGCCATTAAGCTTAGAGTCTCCTACTTTTAGTTATATAGACTCCACACTATATATTATGCCACCATATGTCCATATACACATTAGATTACTATAATTTATGAATACATTTTAATCGCATCTCTTCATACCCGTTTGGCCGTGGCAAAAACATTCCTAGTTTAGTTATATAAATGTCGACAATACCATCTTACTTTTAAATATCGACATCATCTTTTTCAAGTGAAAAAAAAACTTCGACGTTTTATCTTTTTATATATTTTCTTGTAATTTTGGTATCAATATTATGATTATATACAATCGAAAGTGAACTGGATATCTTAAGACAAATGATATTTCTCTTTTCTTTATAATTTGGCTTTAAAAATCAACTCATCATAGTAGTTACCATTACGTTCAAACATATTTACCGAAAGTGTTAGTGCTTAGAAACAGTAGATCGATGGCAATACATAATTATCTTCCGGTTTCAAACAAACGCCAACTAAAAACTATATACATGTAACATTATCGAAAATCAACATCAATCTTTCTAGAGGTGGGCGGTGCATCACACGACCCTATAAGCTCACTAGTCATGATATATCATGACTTGAAATTGTAATCGGAATACCCAAAAAGAAATTTATTTTACCTTTTTAACTTTTTTTTACGAACTAACCAACAAAATATAGCGTATACAATATCATCCACGATAGAAACTACTTCAGTTCTATAGACCTACTTCAGTTCTATAGAGCTTCCCGATGGACATCCGAACCCTACAAATTTGGTAATCTTCAACCGGACAATTATCCGTTGCTTAAAGGAATTTAAGAATTTTCTTGAAATCAAATTGTTTATGCTCCACTTATCAATAAGCAAATAACATACCGTTTTAACGAACAAGCACTTTGATTGAAATAACTCGTTTATTTGTGATTGATCCTCCGTTATCTGTCTATCTTCCCATTCTTCAACATGTTTCCTCTTGACGAACGAGGATTGGTTGCGTGCACGACTGTCATCCAAATCGTCAATGGTTGGACGAATCCTTTGACCATTTTTTTTGCTACCCTAGCGATTATCAAGGTTGTTTACACCACCTACGATCACGGAACGCAGTTCTGCAAACCTGTTGATTTGGTAAAACCAATATTCAGTAGATCACACCACACTCGTGACATAGGATTTGGATAGAACATCTATATCATTCGCCATCAGGATGCTAACGAGCTCTGATACCAAATGACGCAGGACGCGAAAGCGAATTTAGATAACTCAAATCTAAGGGTTGATAATGAGGTGCACCTCAACGGAATAAAACCCCAACAAGAGAAACTCTTAGAACACTCGGTTTAATTAATTGATCAAAGATTAAAGAATACTAGGAATAAGCCTAGTATTTATAAGAATACAGACCTAATTCTAAACAAAAATCAAATCCTAATCCTAATATAACTCAAATGCTAATTAGCCTAAAAATATAATCTCGAACTTATCCCTAAAAACTAAAAACAAATCTTTTAAGCTTGTTTATCACGTCCTCACCATTTCCCCTTACTAAAAAAGAACTCGACCCCGAGTTCACAGCTCGTAGAGATGATCTTATACTCTTATTTATTAATTTTGATCTTAACTCGCTTTCCACATTCCTAACAATCCACGAACGAATTCAAACGAATTCAATTGTTGGTTTATTGCCCCCTCATCACTTATTATACAATTAAACAATTGGTTCATACAATGGAATAATACAAACACATTAAACAATACCCAACTACATGTCAAATACAAATGTCATCCCACTATATTTTCCTAAATTATAAAAAGGATACAAAAGTAATGAACTGTGTGTATTTCAAGAAAGGTATGTATTCATCTTCAAACGCAACCCTTCTTCTTCAAAGTATCAATTTCAGTAATCCCCAATTCCAATAAATATAAATCGATCTAGACTCAACAAAATTATGTTGTAATTTGTTAATGTATGTGTTTGTAGTACGGAGAAAGTGGCTGCAAAACCACAATCATGGGGTTATAGAATAGTGTCGGGTTGGTTGTTTTGTCTGAATGGTAATTTTGCTAGGTGCTCTTGATTTTGGTTGTGTACTAGGAAAAGAAAATATTTGTGAATGTTTATGTTTTTTATAGGGTTATTAATAACTAGTGTTAAACCCGTCAGTTGAACGGCTAGAAAATGATACGTCTTTATAATATAAGTAACAATTTTGAAATGGTTCCTACAACGCAAAAATAAATAAATAAACATAAATAATTGTTGTTAAAACAAATATGAAAATGTTCACATAAAAGATTAGAAAGTATATCACTTCTTATTCTTCATTTTCTACATGATTTGAGTTTGATTATCCCTTCAATTTTTTGAAAACAATATTATTAATAAATATGTTAGTCAACAATAAAATATTAACTTATGATTTTGAAAAACTACACACTTATGTTGATCTTAATTTCTACAATTCTTTCATTTTGCAATTAAAAAATAATAAAAATTATATACATCAGTCAATAATAAATTAAGAAACATATTGATGTTACATATAATAATAAGTTACTCTAGTCTTCGTTACTTTCAATTTACTGATAACATCAAATAATGTCTTATTTATATTATAATATTCCCTTATTTCTAAACAATTTTATTGCAAATTATTTATATATATTACTGATTTCGTTTATATTTGCAAAAAGAGGTTTAAATTGAAGAAATAAAGAAAAAGAACGAAAACGAGCTGAAAACTGAAGAAAATAAAGAGAAGACTAAATATCGAGAAGATTGGGCTTTGAAGGAATAAGAACCCAAAGAAAATAAGATATTGGGCCAAAAAGGATAAAAATCGGATGGAGGCCCAACAAAGAAAAGAGCCCAACCCGTGAGCAGAACATTCTGGAATTGACATCCAACCGGCGGTTGAATATTTCAACCGGCGGTTGAACCTAAATATGGAAGTCGGTCGAACGCGCGGGTCAGAAGTCGGGTTTTCGGGTAGAATTCCAACCCAACCGGCGGTTGAAAAATCCAACCGGCGGTTGGAATCGCGATTCTGAAATCTATAAATAGTGGCCATTATCAACCCATAACCATACACAATCACATACGAATTAAGTAACCCTTAATTCGGTTCTAGGGCTTAAAGGTCGACTTAAGGAGGTATTTGGAGGCTAGGAAGCTAGGGTTTGAAGGTTTTCAACCCTAACGAAGATTTAGTTCGGTTTCTTGGGTTTGATTCTTAATCTTTTCTATTTACTATGTGTAGTAACATGTCTTTAGATTTGGTTTTGTTTTCTATAAACATGAGCTAATTCTTTTATTGTATTTACTTAGATGAATGGTTTTTAGATAAATGTTTCATTATATGTTAATGTTGATCTGAGTTATGAATGGTTATTGAGTTTGTTGGAAAGATCCATATTGATTGTGTGTTTATTAATTGTTACTTAACGTGGTCAAGAGACTTATGCTAGAACTAACATTTGTATGAGTTGATTGATTATATGCAATTGAGTAATTTATTAGTTAATTGTGACTTGAGACTGTAACCGGTAATAGGTTAAGACCAATAGTAATTAATACAACCTAATTGGTGTGATAATTAGAAAACCAATAATTATAGACTTACGTTAACACAAAGTCACTGAATGAATCTCAATGATCTGTTGATAATTTTAATAGCATAAATCTTATGTTGATAACACGCCTCAGTGTATTCAAGAGAATCTAGTATTAAGGTAAGGTTTATTAGGGATCAGTTAACCTTAACAGGAGGCTATCCATTTTAGTTGAAATCACCATAATAAATTATCAACAATCAATAAACATATCTGAAACCTGAATCGAGAAATCAGTAATCCAAGTAAATACATGCTTGCCTATCTGATTATCCTTAGTTATCTTTTCTATCTTATCATTGTTTTTAATTGTTTTTATTTTAATTAGTTTTCTTATTAAAAATCGTTCGTACGGAACTAAAACGCACCCATTATTTAACTGTAATTTGTAATTTTAGGTTTAATTAATTATTTTAATTTACACCGATTCCCTGTGGTTCAACTCGGTCTTACCAAAGCTATACTATAATACGAACATGTATTTTTGCCTGGTTGTGTTTAAGTTAACTTTATTATTTCTAATCAATTAAAACTTGTTATTTTTAACGACAACTTAACACGCATCATTTACTACATACAAAAAGAGAAAGAAAAGAAAAAAATAAATAAATAAGGGTGTCAAGAAAAATTAATGTATAATAGATAAGAGATTGTGGTACCATGAAGTTGTTAACATCTTGTTCTAGCCATAACGTTAATCTTCGTAACGTTATGATAAATAAAAAAATCCAATAATATCAATATGTAATAAAGATTAAATCGAAAAATTAATAATATGATATGAAGATGTGGAGGTAAATACCTTGAATAGAAAATACGAATGGCCGGAATAAGCATGGAGTTAAATACTAAATGGCCGGAATAAAGATGGGGTTAAATATGAGTGGCCGGAATAAAGATGAAGTTTGAGAGAGGTGAGAAATTAGTATCCTAATTGTCTCTTATATATAGGAAAAAATTGAAAGAAGATATAATATTTATAAATCTTCATTAAATTTGAAAATGCATATTTACTTTAATTATATTCAATGTAATATATGTGTAAATTTTATAAGTTTTATTTAAACTGTTGATTTTTATATACATAAGTTTTATTTTATTTATACAATTTGCTTTCGTTTTAAACAAAATTAAGATTTTGACAGCTATTCAAATTAAACTATTATCCATCAAATCAATTAATGACTTGACTATAATAAAATTAAAGTGAGATTGTTACTATTAAAGTGTTAATGAATTATATTTTTTTTCTTTTTATTGTACATTTCTTTTTAACAAATGAATTCTTTGGTTGACTTTATAAAATATGATCCTATTAAGGGAAAATGAACTTCATTTTTAAAAAATAGATTTTTTAATTGAGTTTGTAAAATAATAGGATACTATTAAAGGGAAATGAATTTCACTTAAAAAAATTGAATTATCTGGTTGACTTTTTAAAATTAATAAGATTCATGATGATGTATAATCCTTTTTAGAAAGTTAACGAGAGCTCGACTCGTAGGGTAAAATCTTAGGTGTCAATATGAGAAGCTAGCCAAATAAGCAAAAAGACTTCTCGATTAGAATATATAGAGATTAATAATGGTTTAAACTTTAAAATTTTATTTTATTTTTTATTTCAACCACTCAAGTTTTTTTCCTCATTATTTAATCCTGAAAGTTTCAAATTTTTATTGGCTTAAGCCTAAAGTTTGATTATACTACAATAATTTCATGGTTTAATCTATAAAGTTTATCTTTTATAATGATTTTGTCCTTTTAAATTTTTTCAGTTTAATTATTTAACTTTCAAAATTAAATGGTTTAACCCCTGAAGGGTTAAACCACTAATTCAATGCAAACTTGAAAGATAAAATCATGAGGAAAAAAACTTGAGTGATAAAGACGAAAAAAATGAAACTTTTAGAATTAAACCATTGTTAACCATTTTTTATAAGAAGATAATAAATTTAACAATGACAGACATTAACACTATCAACTCAGTATCACGTCATATTTTCATTCCACCACCAACTTCACCACCCCAATAATACCTCACTTAATTGCTTAAACACAAACATACCTCACGATATACTCTCTCCCACACACAAACACACATACGAAAAACAAACAAAAATGAATCAGTCCTCTAGACAACCAATTTGTACACAAAAGGAAGGGCAGAGGCATGGTTGGGAGCTTGGTGTTTTAATGGAAGATGTGTAAAGGGCGGGGGAGGACGCCTTGTTCGATCCTCATATTAAGCCTAGTCTAAGAGTGTGTTTGATAACAATGGAGCTTGAGCTAGAGCGGAAGGATGAAGTTTGTATTTAAAGCTGGAGGTGAGACTGGGGCTTATTTCTCAAACTACTATAAGTAGCTTCTTTGTTTGGGGTTCCAGGGGCCTAAGCTTTTAAGAACTAGAAGTCCAAGTCCTTAAAAGCCATTATTTTAATGAGTGTTTAAGTCGATACATAAAATATAATATGACCACCGCACATTAACACTAATAGCAAACGTGACAGATTGCTTGGAATAGGAACTGGTGGTGTACGTAGATAGTTTCAAAAATAGGTATGGGTGATGAATAATAATAATAAAAGTATAAGTATGTGAAATTTTGATGAAAAATATAGGGCCATCTAAGTAAAAAAAGTTCTTTAACTTACGTCGAAAACCCCATTTTAGATACTTCCACAACTTACAAAAACCCCTAATCTTCATAAAAACTTTTTATCAATCAATCGCTGACGCCAACCCATCAATCAATTGGTAATTTTTTTTTTTAACGGCGGATTATATTGAACAACTAGCAAGAAGTTAGAGCAAGAAAATATATTACATTGTTGGGCTCAATGGATTTTGATCACAAGTCCAATCAATCCAATTTACATTCGCTTTATGAAATCTACAAGCAATCCAATGAAACGAAGTTAACTTTATATCATCCACGATCGCTTGTCTTCTTGCTTTCTTTGGAGTGAAGGTAACCTCATTCCGGTGTTTCCAAAGCATCCAAAGTGTCGTACGAACCACTACATCGAATAGAACACTATGATTACCGGTAAGAAAGATTGATGTTGAGATGTTAAGAATGTCACTAATATTGTGAATTGGAGGTGATTGAAGCTTCCACCATTTGAATATCGCGGTCCAAGTCTCCCTCGCCACTTGACAAGTAGCAAAAATGTGATCTTCCGTTCCAAGGTCTTTATCACACACTGGGCAACGAACCGAATGTAAATCAACTCCTCGTTTGTCTAGATTTGTTCTAGTTGCGAGCCTACCATTAGCTAATCTCCATAAGAAAATGTTTCTTTTCATTAAGGTGATCTTACTCCACTTAAAATCACGCTCCATCATGTTTAGATTTGGAATAATCCCACTTGACATCTTCGTGATATATGTATGCATCCTCTTGACAGTAAACCCTCTTGCGGGATCAAGTTTAAATATCCAAGAGTCTGGCCCGTTCGAGTAACCTATATATCTAGTTAACTCTTCCAACTCCTTTAGCTCTTCAATTTCTCCCCCAAGAATAATGGGACGTCTCCAAGCCCAATTGTGACTGACCATACCGTTTAGCATGGGGCAACGATCAATGACGGTGGCTTATTTCATGCTTTCTAAGAGATATAATCTAGGAAACTCTTCTTTTAGAGTTATAGATCCAATCCAATTATCATGCCAAAAATTAGAATCCTCCCCACTTCCAATTTTCTTTTTGAAAAGAGAATGAAGCACAATGTTGACTTTAGCCAAGTCTTTGCGCAAAGTTGCGACATGCTTCCATACGCCCGAAGAGAAAAATGAATTTGATGAATGATTAAGACCCCATCATCACCATGTATCGACTTTATGAGCTTACGCCAAAGAGCATTCGGTTCATCTTTATATCTCCACCACCATTTAGCTAAAAGAGCTTGATTACTAACTTTAAGACCACTAACTCCAAGCCCACCCTTTTGTCTAGGCAAGATCACCTTATCCCATGCAACCCAAGTAATTTTTCGCTCTTCCATTGATCCTCCAAAAAAAAAAAAAATTCTTCTAATATACTTTCAAGTTTTTTCACTATTTTGGAAGGAGCTTTAAATAGAGAAAATAGTAAGTACCAAGATTTTCAAGCACCGAATTTATGAGGCTTAAGCGACCTCCGAAAGAAAGAGTTTTAGATTTCCAACTAGACAACTTTTTTTAAAACTTATTAACAATTGGTAACCAATTAGAGCATTTAAGCATATTGGTACCAATTGGAAGACCAAGATAGTTGGTTGGAAAATTAGAAGCTTGACAACCAAGAATAGAAGCAAAATTACTAACCTCCACTTGATTTACCCTGATTCTGAAAATCTTGCATTTTGAAAAATTAACCTTTAGCCCGGATGCCATGTAGAAGCAAGAAAGGATCCTAGCAAGATTTTTCACATTACCAATAGACTACTCTCCCATGATAAGTGCATCATCCGCAAATTGAAGATTGGATATTGATATCTTATCTTTTCCCACATCAATACCGTGAAATATTTTTTTCCCTTTCGCATCTTGAATGGTGACATGAAGGGTCTCCATGGCCAAGATGAAGAGAAAAGGGGAAAGAGGATCTCCTTGTCTTAAACCTTTTTGAAATGGGAACTCAATTGTTAGTGAACCGTTAACAATAACCGATCCATAAGCGTTTCTAAGGCATCCGCTTATCCATTTTCTCCACTTTTGACTAAAACCCATTTGATCCATGATTGAGTCTAAAAAAAGCCAATTAACGGAGTCAAATGCTTTTTCAAAGTCCACGTTAAAAAACATAAAACATAAGTTTCTTCTTTTTCTTTTTTCCCCACGAGATGATCTCGTTCACAATCAAAGGCCCATCAATTATTTGCCTATTTTGAATGTATGTCGTTTGGACTTCACTAACCACCGAGTCAATTACTTTGGATAGCCGAGTAGCAAGAATTCTTGCAATGATTTTATATTGACTACCAATTAGGCTTATAGGCCTAAAATCATTTAAAGTGAGAGGGTCGTCCACTTTTGAAATAAGGGAAATAAAAGACGAGTTACACCCTCTTGGAATGAACTCCGTATTTTCGAAATCTTTAACATAGGCCATGATATCGTTGCCCATAATATCCATTGGCGCTTAAGAAACTTGAAAGTGAATCCATCCAGACTGGGGGACTTATCTCCACCACAATACCAAACCGCTTCCTTTATCTCATCAGGGGAAAATGGAAGGTCGAGATAATTAACATCATCGTTGGAGAGGCGTTTGAACAATGAGCTATTAAAAGGTGGTCGACTTGGTTTTGTTTCTTGAAATTTATTTTGGAAAAAATCAAAGACATGATCTTTGATAGCTTGAGGTTTAGTCTCCCACACACCATTAATAGAGATGCCATTTAGCCTAGAACGTCTTCTTTTATTATTTAACATACCATGAAAAAATTTAGAATTTTCATCACCTTTGGAGATCCACTTCACTTTTGCTTTCTGTTGGAGGTCTTTAAGCTTTATGCTTTCCAAATCAAATATAACTTTCATGCATGTTAATCTGTCCACTTGATCTTGGCTAGTTAAAGTACCGTTTTCTGCCTTGTCTTCAAAAATATTATCAATCAAAGTAAGATTCTCGGCTTTAATGGTATCTTTTCTCCAACGTTTGATTTCTTCCTTTAAACTTCTGAGCCTGTTCTTGTAGTTGGTTGCCGGATTCGAGTGAGGAGTATGACCATTACCACCCCAAACAGAGGCTACAAGATTTTTAAGATCTTCATTTTTGAGCCAAGAGTTAAAAAATTTGAAAGGAATTGGTCCAAAATCATCCGTTGAACTTTTCAAGATAAGCGGGCAATGATCCGAATATTCTTTTGGTAGCGCAACAAGTTGAGCATTCGGCCATGTCGACAAATATTCACCCGATACCAAAATTCGGTCGAGCTTGCTCAACTTGGTCCCGTACTTATTCATCCTAGTGAATCTCCTACCACCCATTGGTAATTCATGAAGTCCCGCACGAGAGATGAACTGATTGAAGACATCGGAACTGTGTTGAGAGAATTTAGTGCCCAATCTTTCATACGAGTACCTAACTTCGTTAAAATCACCAAGAACAATCGAAAGTACTTGAGAATTGTTAACTAAGTTAGCAATGTTATTCCAAAGAGCTTTTTTCCTGATATTTTGCGGGGCATAAACGACAACTAACAAACAATTAATATTAAAATTAGGCCAAAAGCCCATAATTGCAAGGAATCCATCACCTTCGAATTTTGAGTGCATGAGAAATGAAGCTTTGTCCCAGATAGCGACAATCCCGCCCGACTTCCCGTTAGGGTCTTTCACCGCATAGTCAAAATCATCGATGTCACAAAATGATCGAACAAGAAACTGATTGACATCTTGCGACATAGTTTCTTGAATGCCTATGAAGTTGACATTGTTCTCTCTACAAATTCTTGCCACCCATCTTGCTTTTAGGTTGCAAGAAATCCCACAGATATTTAGAGTTGCAATATTCATGAGTTAACGATGTTGTCACCTTTGTTCATGATGAAGTTTCCGACCTCTACCTCATTGCCATCCAGATTGTACCCTAGTAAGTGACCAAGTTCTATCGTTTTTCGGACTTCAACTTCAATCAAAGAGACTGAATCAACAGATGCAGTATCATTATTCATAATTCGATCGTTGCAACGAACTATTTTCGATTCCGAGTCTGAAATTACTTGATCACCCAACGAACCACATCTGCTCGATGAGGTGTTTTTCTTCTTAAAAACTGGTTTGACAACACCGTTAATTGGGTCTATAAGCTTTATGGAGGCAAATTTTTTGTTTCTCTTGGGTGTTCGAGATTTGTGAAAATCCACAGAAGGTTGTGCAGGTGAAACAGAGTATGATGAGGAACAGACGGTTTTTTGTTTCTGCTTATTTTTTGTTGTTTCGGGCCTGGGGCAAATAAACGACTTGTACTGGGCTTTTACTTTATTTTGGGCTTGATCAAAAGAAACTTGGGTTTTATTCTCTTTAATGGGCCATTTAGGTGGACTGAGATCATGATTACTTTGCATATGATTTTCATCAAGCTTATCAGCTTGTGTTGACCGTTGTACCTGGTCGGCTGGTCCCCACCTAACGTTCCAGATTTGAAATCTTTGATAGGATCCCCTTTTACAGAGAAATCTTTTGAACGAGACTTTTCCTCGACACATACAGTAACATGTTGATCTGACTTTACCTCACCCTCGTGCGGGTCCAAACGTGGATGATTGGGCTTTAGTGTATATGGAGGTCCAAGATCGAGGTAGAAAACGGGCTTCACAAAAAAGGCCATAACTTAGACAGGGCTTCGTTTCAGGCTCACGAGCTGGCAAATCGAAGGTTGGATCGAAGCTCATCAAGTCGTAAACCGCCGTAGGCTGTTTAACCCACCATCAAGCCCAAAAACGGCTTCTAGAAGCAGATATGACCCATTTTATGTTTTTTTGATTGTATTTGGACTTTTGTTTTGGGCTTTCTGGGGCTGCCCGTTATATATTTTAGGCCATTAGAAATTCTGTGTTTTATTCAGGGTCGTTGTTTCCCATGTAGGAATCTTTGACACCCTCGTCGTCTGAAAATATGCCGGTCACCGGGAAATCTTGATCAGAATCAAGATCTTCGTTATCATCTGATAGCCATCCTTCCCCAACTGAATTGTAATCAGAATTATCATCATCAGTAGATTCATCGTCGGAGTTGTACGCGAAGGTGGAATCGCATTCTCCCTGAAGTTCATAGACTCTTATATCAAAAGTCTCCCCGTCAACCTTGAGAGACGAAGTTTCAAGAATAAAATCTTTTCTCGTAGTGTTAATGCAAACCCTTCCAACCACCATGTTTTTGTTATTTCGGTTGCATTTTTCCGGGTAGATTACATCACCCCATTGACTAGCAATAGACGAAAAAGACTCTTCAAACCAGGCTTGCGGTGGGACTCCGTCAATAGCGATCCATGCTAATCGCTTCGTGACCCTGAAGTGTTTACTCCAAGGTTCAATACTGTGGAAGCATGACTGCAATTGGTAATTAATTCCCCAAATCTATTTTGTTTTTCCCTTTTCAATTCAATTCTAGGTAATAAATTAACTAAGGCACTAATCAATTAATAATAATAATAATAATAATAATAATAATAATAATAATAATAATAATAATAATAATAATATAATTAATAATTAATAATAATATTTAATTAATAATAATAATAATAATAATAATATTTGAAAAAGGCTTTTACTTGATTATTAGTACACAATTAGCCGAATATGGTAAATACTTGATTAGCACACAATTAGCCAAGTATGGTTGTTCTCCTCTGCATATATATATATATATATATATATATATATATATATATATATATATATATATATATATATATATATATAGAAACCATAAGAATACGTAACCACATCAAATATCTTGAGTTTTGAGAAAGCAGTTTAGTCGAAAGCAAGGTTAAAGGCTAAGGTTTCTGACATTAATTTTGAGGTAATCCACTGTTCTATACTGAATCTGTTTTACTTTTAATGTTGTCATAATCTAATTTTGAGTTACTGATTTAGTCGTATTCAATATATAACTACATACTCATGGGAATTTAATTACGTTAATCTAAATACCAACAGAAAGTGTAAAGGGATTGTTAGGGGTTTAAGTATTCTACTTGGGTTACTACTTGATAGCAAAGCCTTACTAATAACTTAATCAAGAACGATATAGGGACACTTAATTTCTTCCAGAAAACATGACAGTAGTCGTACATATAGAAATTTACTAACAACAATAATTGGTTAAATAGTCATTGAATAAATAAATATTCTGTTAATACGTGTAGATCATTGAACGAAAATTTGGTTTGAGGTTTAGTTAGACTTCGAATATTGAATTGTTAATACTTTTAGATCATTTGATTGTGTATGGATCTCTAATCTTAATATTCTTTGATACTTTTATTGGACTCCGTACGATTATTGACATCATTATTGACTTATTGTGATGATCTCATTGATCTGGATTTATTGACAGTGTTTACGACTTGCCATTGGCTTATGATTTGTGCCTTTTGATTTTGTTGTTAGAACCTTTTGGTATATGTCATTTGTTTGTTTAGAGACATTTGTTCTAATTTGGGTATGCGAGCTATTTACTACCTATGGGGGTTTCATAGGGGCGTCCTTCCGGTAACCAAATATGAACTGGTACCATAGGCACTTTGACGGCGAAAGAGGCGAAAAAAGCAATCCATTGAAACCTGACCCCTATCTATCGTCGTAGAAGCTGTTCCTAGGAAAGATTATGGTTTTCGGGTATCCAATCAATTAATCCCTCAAACCGGGGAAGCTTAAGCGGAAATAAAAGGTCCAGACAACGTCCTAGGCGTAGGGGAGGTCGGAGCAACAGGCGTCCTGAAGACGGATGCGGCGGGAAGAAGTGGCATTTGGAAGTGTTGCTGACTTAACATTTAGGTTTCGGCATGACAAAGCTTGCACTGTCTTTTATCGTGGCACCGATGGCGTCACACTTTTCATGGTGGTGTGATTAGTCTGTGGCGTCTCCTTTTTGTGGTGTGATAAGGGATAAATACGAGGCGTATTGGTCTGTGGCGTCTCCTTTTTGTATTTCACCGTGGATGGAGGTGTAACGCCTCATTCAACTTTGAGTTTTGTGTATATTGGATCTGCAAGTCCGTGTATCGTTTGAATTTTGTGTTAGAAGCTCGGTTTGTTGTACCCCTTTGGACTCTTGTTTCGTTTGTTTAGATATCGTTTATATTGTTGAGTAATACATAACATTAGGTTTTTACTCTTTTGTTACTAGACAGATAGTAACTGCACTTTCTATGTCAACCATGGAAGAAATCTCAAAGCTATTTGAGGCTTCAGAAGAAGAAGAAATCTCAATGGCAGTAAGTCTTCTCTTTCGACAGGAAGATAAGAGATGGAGCTTTAAAAAAGAAATCTCAAAGGCATTTGATGACTTAATCAAAGTTAGTTTCCCTGAATTAGAAGAAGAAAAGGCTGTGATTTTAGCTTGCAAAAAGGAGTATGGAGATTACCAATGGTATATGTTGTTTTTGCGTTTTTACTTCCTGTGGTATGTAATATATACATTTAATTTGGTATGCAACATATACATTTATTTTTTTTCTTCTGAATGATGACAGCCAGCAGCGACTTAAAAGAAAAGCATCCGCACATTAAACGATCAAGTGATGTTGGAGAGGTAATATTTTTTGTCAATCATGGTTTTTTAAAATACTAGAGTTTTTCTTAACTCTAATTATATGCTTCTCTGGGGTATTTTATTGCTATAGGCCATCAGGAAAAATCTTCCGGAATCTGCCAATGACGTGATAAAGGTATCCTCCGTACGTGATGTTGGTTTTGTAACTTTTTCGTTATCACGGAAATGGATGGCTGAGGTATTTTTTTTCTTTTCTTTTCCTACTCGTTTCAAACATACATTGCAGTTTTCACAAAGATTCGTCTTGTTTCCTTGCAGAACATTCATAAGATGCTAAAAGATGGTATACACACATGGGCACCAAAACTTCCTGTGGAAAGGGTGATGGTAGACTGTCCCTCATTGGATGAGGAAACACATGTGGGTCGATTTCGACGACGCGCTATCGGAGACACGCTAATTCGTATGCTTAAGTATTCTAAAGTTGATGCTTATATTGATCCAAGTTTCATGCATGATATCGGCGCCAGCTTATCTAAAGTATATATGCAGATATATAGTATATGAAATATAATATTACATTTTCAGCTTGTTTGATATAAAATATGCATATTTTGCAGTTTATGAGTTTAAGAATTCTATTTCTTTCAGAAGCAGGAGCATGACATGCATCTTTGGGCTCATGGCATATTAAGGAGACGGTTTTCGATTAAAGAAGGAAAAGGAGATGTGGTGATAAAAGCAAAAGGAAACCACCTTTTATTCTCGCCAAGAGAGATTTCGACAATTCTTATAAAGATCTTGGAACTTTGAGGTACTTTGCTTGTTGAGTTTATCAATGTTACCTTTCACCAATGATACATGAACAGTGGCTTTCAAATCTTCTGTCTGCATATGTAGGTATGGGTTTGAAAAGAAAAAAGCAGATTGGATAGTATATGTGACTCCAGTACGGCAACAAGAGTATATTGAAATGTGCTTCACTGTAAGTAACCTCTACACAGCAGGAAAACTTCTAACATGTTAAAAGAAAATGAGAAATTGAATACCATTTGTATTTTCAGGCTGCTAAACTTGAAAAGTGGACCCCAACTGATAGGAAGTGGGAGTGGATCCCAGATGGTACAAGTTATGCAGGATATCGAACTTGTAGTACTGAACCAAAAGAGTTGGCTAAATTGTTAGACGAAGTCAAATCTCGTGGTGATGTGGTGGCACAAGGTATACGGGATATTGTTCATTTATTCTTTATTTTTTTTCATGAATAAATAATGTGATTTCCAAAATTGTTTTCTTACAAAAATCATTCAACTTTCATTGATAAAGCAATCTATAGCTTTTAACTACCTGTTCCGTTTTTAGTTGAAAGTATATATTTTTTTAACCCATTGGAGATCAAACATGTTCCGAATCATCAATCCACCAATATTATAACGGGATCGATTTTACAAAGGCTAAATTTTACATTTTCCTTTTTATCAGGCAAGGATGCTCGATTGCTTGGGTATAGTGCTGAAGCAATTTTAGATTGTGTTCTTACGTAAGATTCTCATGCTTTTAACATAATTTTTACCCTTATTGTACTTATGCTATCAATATTAATGATGAGTAGAGTGGTAAACGTCAATTTCCTATGAACTGGATGTAATAATCCAATTTTTATTTTCAATATTTTTAATATTGAATTTAACAATGTTTACACCGAGATGCATTACTTTATTGTTAAGTTTCGTGCTTATTCATATTTAATGCTTTGCGTTTTGTGTTCTGAACAGGTATACATACTTGAAAAACCATAGATTGACTGATTGTACATTCAATCTTCATGAGATGGTTAAAAATGAGGTATTCCAATAATGTTATTCACTTATTCCATTACTAGTGAGGTTATTCTATTGTATATTATATCTCTCATCATTTTAAATTCTTTATAGCGATCTTGTTTTTAATCTGCACAAATTCGTTGATCAATAGGGAAATACTTTTGTATATCTACTACATAGACGAGCTGAAATTCATAGAATTACCAATGTATCTAGACAAGACATAGATGAGTTAAAGAAGGTAAGAAGTTTTTAATCATTTTAATTCTGTTACAACTTTCTCATCTCGGCCCAATTCTGTTGCTTTCTTGTTCTGGAATATTAAGTTATCAGACATATATGTTTGCGACAGGCTTCAGATTTCATGTTGGACGAAAATGAACAATGGGAGGAAGGTGCAGAACGTGCGTTGGAATTCCATTTACTCGAGTTTACTCAGGTAATACGAATATCTTAATGAACTTTTGTTACTTCTTCGAACATAAAAAACGCTAGTTGAAGTTATATAGCATAGTTTTGGGAATTAAATACTTGGTTGTATTTCTCTATGTTACTCCAAAATGTTTAGTTTTTTTTTCCTGATGTGCTCTTAATTTTATGGTCAATTTGAGTTATCTAGTCGCATGAGTAAGCAATAATACAAAACGAATATTTGAAAATTTGTGAATAATGAGACTAATAATAAGACTGTATATATACCAATTAAAAACCTAGTTCAGTTTCTAACTGGGCACAAACGTTGGGGTGAATATTCAATTTGCTTATCTAAATGAAGACATTTCACATATATACTAGAAAAAAATAAAGTGAAAAGTTCGATTAGTATACAATTTTTTTTTTTTTTAATATGATTATGTAGATTATAGTATTGATTAATAATCTAACTTTCTTTTTAGGCTCTTGAAGAGTCTTGTTCGTCTGTCTTGCCACATATCCTGTGTGAATACCTTTACGGTTTATCTAAGAAATTTACCAGTTACTATTCCTCTATGCGCGAGGTACATATTGAATTTAATTTCCAGTTCTCTTAAACCAAGTTAATATTCTAAAGAGTAATTTGATTTTTAAACTGACATGTGACTATATGTGTTGGGATTTAGCGTAACGTTGAAAGTTTTGGCAGGTTGGGTCCGTTGCAGAGACAAACACATTATTGATGTGTGAGGCAACTGCAGTGGTAATGGAAACATGCTTTCTTCTTTTGGGGATCACTCGGGTATGCATTTTCTATTAGAATTTTTTTTCCTAAATTTGGTTTCTCGGGTGGGGGTTTCCCCCTGGATCCTGTTATGCGAGACTATCTTTTGTTTATAAAACATGGATATTTTACTCTTCTTTTGAAAGGAAGTATTCAAGATTTATATAGGTTTTTGGGTTTAAGTTCTTCAACTTAAATGTGGTTTGGGTGGATTAAGATAACATTAAAACTCATTTATTATACTACTGAATCAGATCATGTTTAGTTAATTCACGATGAAGAAGTAACGTATATATGACCGAATTTATCAAAAATTTAGTCAAGTTTATACAATATATAAGTATTGCAGTAGTATATAAAAAATAAGTTAGTCACAATTCCACATTTTATAACAATCAGTCGGGAAACGACCCATGGCGGTAGAAAACCAGAAGAGGGATAAAAGAAATCCAAAGGAGGCTAAAAAGAAACAGAAGAGTCATTTGAACGCTCGTTCTATCAGGTAACTACCGGTTTTTGATACTTAATATAATCGATATTATTTATGCTATTTTGATTTCATATCATGCAATTTAAGGAAAATATAGATTTGTTTGCATGAAGTATTTTACCTTTTCATTGTGCCTTTAAAAAAATTTCTTTTGTGGCTGGTGGGGTGGGTGAAGGAAATTTAGTATAAATTCCTGAATATTTGAATAAAACAAAAGGTAGTTAAATATACCTAATGCATAAGAATAGTGAATTATGTCGTTGCTTTGGGGTTGGATATGGATCTATTGAGTTAGAATTGAATGTACATAGATTAGTTGTGTTGGGATATAAAGATTAGTACCGCCAAGTTTAATATAGGTTAGTACCGCTATCTAAAGTTTCTACTGCCGGTTCATTTCAAAGTTTCTACTGCTGGAACAAGAACAAGATTAGTACTGCCGGTTCATTTCAAAGTTTCTACTGCTGGAACAAGAACAAGGTTAGTACTGCCAGAAGGATCTCAGAGTTAGTACTGCTGGTAGGATTCCAAGATTAATACTGCTGGTATGATTTCTGGAGTTAGTACTGCTAGACCAGTTTCCATTATTTCTACTGCTGATCTTGTCCAGAGGATATGCGGCGCACATGGGTCTACAGTTACCTGATCTTGACAAAGCATGCACAACAAAGCATGGGTTGCTTTACGGCTACAAGACATGTTTAGATAGTTTGACTTCTATGCATTAATTACTATAACGTGTAATTGGAACTCTACAATTTATAAGTAGAGTTCTATACCTTAATAGCATGCGTGTATGTATGCCCTGGTGTATAAATACCAACTTTGTAAATTTCAGAAAATATACAAGAGAATAAGCTTAGACAGAGAGTTTACATAGATTAGTTAGCTTCAAGGTTATTGTAACCCCAATACAATCAAGTTCCAAACTTAACAAACATTATTCCGCAAATTTCTTGTTAAGAAGTTCAAGCACAGTTAAATTTAATCTTGATCTTGATCAAGTCGATCCTGACAAGTGGTATCAGAGCATTTGGTTGCTTTGAACTTTTGGAAGTCATAATTTTGGTTTGTTTAAAAGTTTTTTTTAAAACTTTTATTGAAAATGTCTTCTGATGAAACTCCAACAAATAAAATCTCTATACTCAGACCAGATGAGTATGATATGTGGAAAAAACTATGGGATATTTGTGTAAATAGTCTTAAGCATCCTGTTAATGGTGATGGTGTCAGAATTCCAAAGGCACCACCAAACACAGATGCTGAAAAAAAGGAAAGAGCTACAGAATTTAAAGCTCTTAGCATTCTATTGATATCCATTCCTAATGAATATCAAAGAAAGTTTGAAAATTGTGAGGATGCAAAAGTTCTTTTAGAAGCAATAGAGAAAAGATTTGGTGGCAATGAAAGCACCAAGAAAAATAAAAGATCTTTGTTAAAATAACAATTTCAAAACTTTAATTTTGTCAGGTCTGAAACATTAACACAAGTTTTTGACAGATTTTCTAAACTTGTGGGTGATCTTGAAAACGACAATGTTAAGATTGACAAAGATGATCTTAACAGAAAGTTTGTAAGATCACTTGGAGATGAATGGACAATTTATACTGTTGCCTTGAGACAGGGAAGTAATTTGGATGATAAAGAGCTTGATGATCTATACAATGATCTGAGATCATTTGAGCCAGAAGTGGAGAACAAGAAGCAATCCACATGATACACTCCAAATGTGCAGAATGCTGCATTCATGTCATCTAGAGGAGTTCAAGTAGATTCAAACTTAGCATTTATGTCTACATCTGCTGCTACAAGATCTGGAGCTGGATACTCAACACAGGATAGATCTTGTGATCATGTTCTAGAGGCTTTCTTTGCTAGTCATGTGACTTCATCACTGACTAATGAAGAACTAGAACAGATCAATCCTGATGACCTAGAGGAGATAGATATTAAATGGTAGATGGCTATGATTACCATGAGGGCAAAAAGATACCTACATAGAACTGGCAGAAACAATTTCTCAATGAACATTTCTCAATGAACAGAGAAGAGAATGCTGGTTTGACAAAAGCAAAGTGGAGTGCTACAACTGCCACAAAATGGGTCATTTTGCCAGAGAATGCAGATCTGGAAAGCAGGACACAAATGGTCAAAGGTCAGGAGGTTTTAATGGAGCACAGAGAATAAGTGTTCCCGTTCAAATTCAAAGTCAGGGAACAGGTACAAGTGCTTTGGTATCCCAAGATAGTATGAGATTTGATTGGAGTGACCAAGTTGAGCTAGAGGTTCAGAACAAGGCACTGATGGCACTTTCTGATGCAGAAGAGTCCAGTGACATCCCATATGAAGTACAGATTAAATTGTGCTATAGTATATGTAAGAAAACGGTTAAACATTACAGAGATCACAACTTTAAGATCTGTGATGAGTTAAAAGGGTGGGATATTAAACACAACGGGTAGGAGAAATGGAGGTTTGGGCTTTAGAGGGGTTTGGCGTTGCTTATATTTTACAAGAGATCATAGACTCTATATGATATGTCCAATGTGAATTGATCTAAAAAAATCCCTCATTACTGCTCAAAAGAGCAGTAATAGGTAGGGATGACATACAATCATACTCAATTCGATGGAATTGTTTGATCTTAAAGGGGATCTTCTATAATTTCGCACGTGAGGGGTTATTTCTTGGTTTCTTCAACTTCCCAAAGATTGAACCTATAAGGAATGATATCCAAATTTTTATCCCTAATACCCCATAGATTGTTCGAACTGTATAGGAACAATAATCAATTTTAGCTCTAATGGTTTGTAGTGGAACATTGACATACAACTGCTGCCATAGAAAACCTAGAAAAGACCATTGAAGCATATAAGAAAAATGAAACTCAGTTTGATTATGATGTTAAGTATGCTAAGTGGGAAATGGATGTATTACAAGACAAAGTGAATGAGCTAACCAAAAAAATAGCAGAAGTCAATTGTGAGAAAGAAAACATAAAACGAAAGGTTTGTGACTTAGAAAATGCATCCAAAAATGTACAAAATATAATTAAGGCACAAATACATGATAAAATCAAAACAGGCCTAAGTTATAACAGTGTACATCCACCATATAACAACAACTATTTTTCATCTAAAACTGATTTAAATTTAAATGAGTTAAAGGAGGAAATGTCAGATGAGGTCAAAAAGGTTGATCCTCTCATGATTCAAGACAATGATCATGATAAAGTTGAGATAGCTGAGTGGATATCTGATGATGAAGAAGAGTCTAAGTCTGATAGATTTAAGAAAATTGAGTTTAAATCTGAAACAACAAGCACTAGTTTAAACAATAGGTTGCAAAATAACAAAGTGCATACTGGGCTAATTTCTAAAATTTCTGGTGAGAAATTAGCAGAGGGTAAAATGTTGTTTCAAGAAAAGACAAAAATGAGGGTAGAACAGAAGATAACCACAGAAAACAAGTCTAGGAGAGGCCTAGGATTTGTAAATCAAAAGACAAAAGCAATTAGTAAACCTGTTAACAAAATTGAAGGTAGATTATCCAATTATAGATTGGTATCAGATACTGGATGAGTCAAACAGGAGGCAATATAAGGTGATAAGGGCAGGGGGTACAGTTGAGACTTACAGAAACTTTTCTTCTATGCTGAGAGTTTTTAGGAGAAAAGATGTAGATGAAATGTATGAAGTTGGGTTGAAGAGATTTGGAGAAGTGAGAGGATACAATGATGATCACCAGTTGTTTGAATATTTGAAGCAAATGTATATGCCTGAAGCAGAGATGAGGATGTTCATGAAGAAATACTCACCTGTCAACTACTGGTACTGCTTTGATAGCTGTGGAGTGCATATGTATAGCCAGTTAGATGGAGGTGTAGGATATTTTCTGATTGAAAAAGATTATCCATGGAAACCTGCTGTGGTAGAGAGCATGCTGAAGGAAAAAGTCAAATGCACAAATCTTGAGGCAGCATCAAGAGACTTAAAGAAATATCTAAAAAGAATGAATAAGCAGAAGAAGTGATCCCCAAAATTGTCAAAGATCAAAATCTGGAGAAACTTAGTGCTGTTGGATAGAAAGCATAAGTTTAGGGGGAGATTGTTGGGATATAAAGATTAATACTGCCAAGTTTAATATAGGTTAGTACTGCTATCCAAAGTTTCTACTGCCGGTTCATTTCAAAGTTTCTACTGCTGGAACAAGAACAAGATTAGTACTGTCAGAAGGATCTCAGAGTTAGTACTGCTGGTAGGATTCCAAGATTAATATTGCTGGTATGATTTCTGGAGTTAGTACTGCTAGACCAGTTTCCATTATTTCTACTGCTGACCTTGTCCAGAAGATATGCGACGCACATGGGTCTACAGTTACCTAATCTTGACAAAACATGCATAACAAAGCATGGGTTGCTTTACGGCTACAAGACATGTTTAGATAGTTTGACTTCTATGCATTAATTACTATAACGTGTAATTGGAACTCTACAATTTATAAGTAGAGTTCTATACCTTAATAGCATGCGTGTATGTATGCCCTGGTGTATAAATACCAACTTTGTAAATTTCAGAAAATATACAAGAGAGTAAGCTTAGACAGAGAGTTTACATAGATTAGTTAGCTTCAAGGTTATTGTAACCCCAATACAATCAAGTGTATTCGTATTATTTTCATAAATAATATTGAAGCTTTTGTTATACAATTTGTGTGTTCTGTTCTTTACTAAATACAAACACTTATACAAGATACACATATAACTTCCAAACTTAACAAGCATTATTCCGCAAATTTCTTGTTAAGAAGTTCAAGCACAGTTAAATTTAATCTTGATCTTGATCAAGTCGATCCTGACAAGTTGTTGCAAAAGGTGAGGTAATACTACTGTCACTTTGTGCTCTCAATCAACATTTATAATCTCTGTCTTGCACAAGTGTTTATCATGTCTAATGTATACATGACAAGGACTTTGCATAACTTAGTGCTATACAACTGTTAAAAACCAACTGAATTATTGGTCTCTATCGCTATTGCATGATTTATATATGTTTACTGTTCAACACAATTTTGTTATCTATAGTTGTAATTTTTGTGTTTTTAATTTGTGGTTGTTTTGATTTTCATCAGAGATCCACCTATATATTCCCGGTTTGAGCTGTTGTCGATTCGTCCCACTATTAAAACAGATTCCGAGTTTAAACTGGGTAAGCTGTTTGGGTTTATTTCAGTATCGGATAAGTATGTGTTACTATCGGATGGGGGGTCTTACTTATCTGACCCTGGTTTTGCTTCTGCTTCTTTATTCAACGTTGATTGGTGTAATCCCGTAAACATGCACAACGGTGGGGCTTTATACCTTGGCAATCCCAGTTCTCATCGTTCAGTTCCATTCTCCTCTTCCATTGATATTCGTATGGAACTCAATGTTACTACTGGGAAGAAGGATAAGTGTTTCCAACTTTGCAATCACAAGTTTGAATTAGACTTGTCTGATATTTGGGATAAGGAATTAGATAGTAAGTGCGGTTGTCTTTCTGTTCAAGGTGAGGATGGGATTACATATATGCATTACATTCTATTAAAGCATGCAGTAGATACTGCTCTGGAGGTACGCTTTATAACGAAGACTAGTCGTGAAGTTCGGGGATATATATATGCTTATTATGGATGTGGCTTTCCTTATGAATGTCAATATCCAATGGAAGATTGCTACATGGCAATACTCTTTCGATCCGATCTTCCTTCTCTTTTAGAGGATGGCAAGATTCTGCTGAAGAAATCTGTGTCGGCGGTACCAATGAATGGCTCCCTCATAATTGAAGCCTACTTGGAGGATGATGAATCTGAGGAAGTCATTTTGAAGGGCTCTCAGGAATTCAGTGCGCAAACCAAAGATAGTTTAGGTATTATTGATGGGACAGAGTGCTGGTTGGATCTGAAAGTCAATTGGATATACCAGGCTTAATATCCTTGATATGTTATGTTATAACGTTATAATGTTATTATGTTATGTTAAGCGGAATAATATTATTTCAAATAATGTTAAGAAGTTGTTGTTTGACGTATACGTTTGTGAAGATGAATTTGGGAATTAAGCTATGCTGCTTATATTTTGTCGTTAACAATTGATGAGGCTTTGTTTTTATGGGAGCTTGTCACTTTTGTTGCTAAATGTGTCTTCGTTAGTTGAAGCTAAGTTGTATTAAGTTAAACATAGGCTTTCTGTAGAAAGTCGTGAAGATGAGAAAGCAGAAAGGCTTGAAGGACTTTTACCAAGTCTTAGCCATGTCGAGTAGCTTAAACGTGGGTTTTTTTGTTTGAGGGTAAAAATTCTCAAAGTGGTTTGTGCAACTTGAAAAATCAAAATCAGATGCCTTCATGTATGATTATTTTGACCCTATTATATATATACTCAGAAAGTTAAGAGTAGAATCAGTTTCCTGAAAAATCAATACTGATTATTTAGACTAGCTTCCTGCCACAGTAATTTTAAACTCACATTCAAGCACCCCTTGAACTCACAACACAATATATACATTCCTCATCATTCGTTATCACAGACACAATTGTAAGCAAAAGGTTTCCTGTTCCATCGAGCATGAAGTACTGATTTCCTCATTGATAGATGGCACTTCAAATTCTTGTTTAGCCTAGACATGGTTATTTCTTTCCAAAGGATATTTGATGCAAGGAACTGAGGAAGCATCCTAATTGTGATAGGCTTCATAATCGTGTTGGAATCGGATGAAGATGCATCCAGATTTTCTAAGATTTTTAGGGTTTTCTTTTTTATTATATTTAATTATTAATTTGTTTTCTAGGTAAATTTGGATTCTAGAAATTAGGAAATAAGGTGTTTTTCTCTCCAAAAAAGCATCCTTATAAATATTGCGTTTTTATGTTTCATTATGGTTTATGGTTTAATCAAAGTTAAATGTTAAAGAGGAATTACCCACCGGGAATTCGTTTATTGGTTTTTTTGTTATATATTTGTGTTAAATGGCCATTTAATCGTATTGATCATTCATGATTTGGTATCAGAGCTTCTAGTTACAAATGGCAGAACGGATTCCTCGTGGACGTGGTAGAGACTGTCAATTTGTTAATAGTAAATTCGATGGACGAGGCAACGATACAACCGATCATCATGACCTACGTGATATAGAGATTAAACGCTTGCAACGAGTTCGAGAGCTCAAGGTCCAATTGAACTCGCCGACAAAAGAGACGGATTATGAATCTAGTGTCTGGGACGATGATGAAGAAGAAGTCAATCCTTCGACGAATTTTATCAAGAATTTCATGAAGAGTTTCAAGTAAAGGAAACTGAATCTAAACCTAGCGTCCAGGACGAAGGTGAGGAGGAAGAGAAGTATCTTTTGGCTAACCATCATAAGGTTTATTATGGTTATTTCATTGATAAAAATATGGGGACGAATGAAGAAATTTATAAGTAAAACATTCAACCAATTTATGACATATATGAAATGATGAGCTTTCAAGTGTCAAAATTGAGATTGATGATCACATGAAGGTTTGTGCCATCAGGATTGTTCTCAAAGAAGATGAATATGCACAACTCGTGAGGGGTAATTCATTGTTTGCCATTGAAGATAAAAGCATGGATAAACAATCGTTTATCTATAGTCAATTGTTATTGAAGGTGGTTCCTTATGTTTGTGGTAGCGAAGGTGACTCGACTCGAGGACGAGTCTTTTTCAAGAGGGTGATGATGATGCATGGAAGCGTCCTAATTATCATAGACTCTATTATCGTGTTGGAATTGGATGAATATTCATCCTGATTTTCTAAGATTTTTAGAATCTTTTATTTTTGGTGATTATATTTACTTATTAATTTGTTTTCTAGTCAAGTTATGAAATTAAGATTTTAGAAGTTAGGAAATAAAACGTCTTTCTCTCTAAGAAAACATCCTTTTAAATATTAGGTTTTTCTGTTTCATTATGAGTTTATAATTATTAAAGTTAAGAGTGAAAGAAGAATTACTCATCAAAAATTTGTTTGTTATTTATTTATTATACGTTTGTGTGTGAATAATCATTTAATCATGTCGATCATGCAATCATTCATCAATATTTTACCATAATCTTGCTATAATAAACCTCTTAAAAGCTCATCAACTTTAACTACCTTACAAATTTATTTTATAAAAAAATAAAATAAAAAAAATAACAATAATCTGTTGGTGCAATCTGATGTGTCGGACATCTTGGAAGAATGAAGACTTTGAGATTGAAAACTTAATTTTGTAGTTAACACTTACTTTTTGTAATATCACCAATTGATAACTTTCCTAGACAGCTCCTACAAAAAAACGAACAAACACAATTAGTTATTACGAGGGACCCAAGCTATCACGGTCTTGGATCGTCCCTCTTTATCATGAAATGTAAACTCTTTAAGATATCCATCTCTTTGTTCCAGTGACTAGTGACTTGGATACTCTAAGAGTTGGTTTCATTTGTCGATGAGTGTTGCCTTTGTGTCTCTTGTTCGGAGAGTTTTGAGAAACCCTCTGTGTCACTAGCCGTTGGGGTTGAAACCCTGAAATCGATTGAACTCTTAGTTGATTATTCGAATCATGTGAATTTATATAATTTAACCCTTGATTGTGAACAGTAGAACCATTTTGAAACCGATTTTGGGTTCTACGTGGAGTTTGGTGTCTTAGAGGTGTATGACTTCGTCTTTGAACAAATTGGTTATAAGTTGATTGACCAGTGGAGCTAGTGAACTTATGGGAAATCCTCCTTGGTCTACTACCCAACCCTGGTTTAGTACATGTACTTCTCTCATTTGATTTCTGAGAAGTACTGGTACTAGCATTATTTGTATTAGTTCATCTTTCTTCACCTGTTTGGAAGTTGCTTCAGCTTTCTTGTTAGGACAACAAGAAGCTACGTGTCCCTTTTCATGACATTTGAAGCAAGACATTTTCTCAATTGATTCCTTTGGAAAGGCCCTTTGGAAATTTTTTATCTGAAGTCAGAGTGTGTTTGTTCTGTTTGTTTATCTTTTAACTTTTCATTATTTTTCACATCTGACTCAACATTTGTTTCACTTTGTAAAACTCCACTAGACACAAAACGAACATGTTTTTGAAATTGTGGAGGTGTTTTCTCTTGTCTGGGTTTATTCAACTCAGTTGACTTATCAGATATAATCGACTTAATTTTCTCTAACTCAGAGGCCTCAGAAACTTCGCTCGATTTAGGGGCAGTAGAGTCATTAAGATTAATAATCTCATTTGGTAAACAAGAGTAATTTGCATTAAAATGTGGGGGTACTTCATAGTATCCCAATCCTATTACATCCTTAGTACTTTTGTGAGAGCTTAAAATGTTTGTTAAAGTTAAAAAAGAAGTTCGATACTGTTCAAATTTTCGATTTAACTAGACAATTTTAACTTTTGCATCTCTAATTCTTTATCTTTAGCTTATCTTTAGCTGAAACATTTGTTGTTAAATCCTCAACGTGTTCATCGACAAGATCAATTTTCATAGACTATTCATTCACAGTATCTTTTAAAGTTGTTATGTCTTTTGCATCGTATTTAATTTTATTGATTAGTTCAAACTTTCTCTCTTTTAAATAAACATTTTCGTCCTTTAAAGTTTGAATTTGTATTGATACTGATGTATTTGACTCTACTTGAATTTTAAGTTGTTCTTTTAGGTCAGTACACACGACAAACATTTTTTATTGTAAGTAAATCATGACGCACCTTTTGTTTATCGGTATGTAGATCGGCCATGTATGCAATGAAATCCTCAATGCTGATTCTCAGCTCCTCCTGCTTCCTGACTATCCTGAGCATCTAACTCTGCTTTCCCATCTACATTCACCTCTGCCATGAAAGCCTGAGCTGGTTGTCCAGGTTCTAAAAAATGTGCACTCCAGTCGTAGGTTTCATCCAATTGTTGAACCACCAAGGCTTTTGAACTCAAACTGTTCCCTGAACCTTGATTTCCGTGAGATGACCTCTGACCCATCTTTGGCCTCTGACATTCACGAGCAAAATGCCCAATACCTTGACAATTGTAGCAATTTACCTTTGACTTGTCAAAATCGATTTTTCCTCCAACAAGCTTCCTAGTTGTCCTAATCATGAATCTCTTCACTCTTATGGACACCATAGCTAGCTGCCATTGAAGATCCATTCTTCAAGATTATACGAATCAACTTGATTATAATCATCATCCCATAATGCAGGATCATTAATTTTTCCCTGAATATAGTTCTCATATAACGATACAAATGAAGCAAGAACAGAAAGTTGTTCTTCAGCAAATTTCACACTCATCGGCATTCTCTTGTGCTCTTGAGTAGACTTCCCCGTAGATGCATTTTTCCCTCTATCTTCGTCTCTAGATGATGCTACAAAGCAGATACCTTCATTCTCTAACACATTTCCATCTTCAGTATTTCCTGAGAAGAATGCAGTACTACCACTTAATAATGTACTTGCAGTTGATGGCTTTCCATAGTATATCCCTTGATCCTGAACCTGATCAGTTACCATATCCTTCCTCTGCAATCTGAAGTTATAAGCTCTCAACTTGTCAATAACTTCCTCAAGTGTCATCGCCAAGTATTTAGCTTCATCATTCCTTATCATCAAGACATAGAACTCCCACTTTGGAGGTAAGGCATCTAAGAGCTCATCAGTTTTCTCTGGGTTATTGTACACAACATTGTGACTATCCAACTCAGTCATTAGATGATAATATCGGGTGATAATATCTTCCAATTCCTCTCCTTTGATGTATCGGAATTGTAACTCAGTCTTTCCCTTTTTCACCTAAGGATTACCCTCATACCTTCTTTCTAAAGATTCCCTGGGTTCCTTTGAACTCCGGTAGTTTCTGAAACTATGTATTATCTCCTAAGGAAGACACATCTTGATGCTTGATAAGGCTCTATTTTCAGCCTCATACATTTTCTTATCCTCATTCTTCATCCTCGAATAGGAATAAACATTTCCCATCGATATTCTCAGTCGGTGGAATGTAACCTTCGTCGATACATATCCACATCTTTATGTCATGAAATTTGCAAAATGATTCGGATCTCTCTTTCCACCAGAATTAATCCTCAATCTTCAGCTGCTTTGGTGGAAAGTTAGTCCGACCGACCTCATGGTCCATTTCAATCATTCTATTTAAATTTGTCATTTTAGGTTTGCTTGAATAAGTTTGCTTGAATAAGTTTGCTTAAAAAAAGTTTGTTGGAAATATGTTTGCCGGACAACTATGTTTGTTGTACAACTATTTTCGCCGAACATATGTTCGCCCGAAGCGCTGTAAACCCTAAAATTCGAAAAATTTCGATTTGTAATTCGTCCAAACCCTCAGATACGAACGAAACCAAACCCTAAACTTTCTGAGACACTTTTGATCGTAAAAACGCGGGTATAACAGCGTCAAACGATCCGAAAGCAACTTGTTATGTCAAATATAACCTCAAACCAACGCAAACGAGCCAAAATGCTTTAATACCAATTGTTAATTCCCCTATTCGTTCTGACCATATACGAGATCTGTATCAAGTCCAGGAATGCGGAATCTTCCGAGACTAGATTATGGGATTAACAATACACGAACAATAATCAAACGAGAATGGTAAATAACAAGATGCAAACTATCATTAATACATTAATCATCACAGATTACAGTATCAAAGGAGTATACATCTTAGCTAATCCGATGTTAAATTAACCTCGGATCAACACATGAGACTAACCTAAGACATGCTTATTTCACGTCTTTTGTTTCTCTCATAGGGACAGATTTGCTAGCCGATTTTCATCACTGAAACCCTAAAACTAACACATCTATTTATAGTTGAAACCTTATCAAGTTCGTGGGCTTGAGCCCGGCGAACATATACATGTTCGCTGGCCACGAACATAGATAGGTTCGTGGGCTCTAGGCTTGTTTGTGAATTGCAAAGCGACAATCACAAAATGCACCAATGAAAACATTATTTCTTCTTCTTGAAACTCCATATATCCCATTAACCCTAATCATATCAATTAATAGATATAAGAAATATAGATTGTTGTTAAATAAAAAGAAGGAATCGCGTTTCTTATTAACGGATTAAAATAAAGTGCAGATCAGATAAGAATAAGAATACTACAAAAAAATGAACCTTCGTGATCTATCTTCTTAAAATAATGGCCATAAATGGGTATGGTGGAATCTGAGAATTTGGAACACGTTACGAAGAGAGATGGCTTGTGGGTGAAATAATCAAGTAAATGGTGATTAATAAATAGATTAATTATTTTTTCAATCTTAACAAAAATTCCATAACTACCCTTAACCCATGTGATGCATCCGGTAAGGTTTCTGTTAATTACATTAATGCTACTTTCACTTTGATCAATTTATTCAAAGGCTTATATTTAGTTCTTTTAGTTCTCCGTGTTTGGTTGATTCTCATTTAAACCTCCTATTATCTTTTTGTTTTTCTATATTGATTGGTTCTCGTTTGAATCTCCTAATATATATATATATATATATATATATATATATATATATATATATATAACTAGTATTGAAATTCGTGTATACACACGGATCATTGAATTTGTATTTAATTTTCATAAAATATGTAGCAAATAATATATATCGTATTAAAAGTTAATTAAAAGTTAAATTGAAAAGTTTTCTACATGTGTTATCATATATAATTATATATTACATGTTAGCACTTGTTTTGTTTTGACAGTTAATGAAATGAGATGGCAATCGAAAATGCAAGTACATCTTTTATATTAGATTAAAGTATGTTATGTCCATCGTAATTAAGAAGAAACCTTATTAATTAATGTTGGAAGAAATTCATGTTAATATTTTTATAAAATTTATTTTTTTAATCAACAATACTTTCAAAATATATTTTTATAAAATGTACGATGTTATATGTTGTTTTTTAATCTCTTTATAGTTATTCAGAGTAGTATATTTTTTTAAAGGCAATTCATATATATCTTTTAATAATTCAAAGTGTAAGATTTTATTTTTAAAATTAAGTAAAATAAAGTGACTCAATTGTTTAATTAAATTTTTTTTAATTGATCACATTATTGAATTTTCTATATTAAATTTAAAATTTTGAAACATACGCACCTACAATCTACAATGGTGCCAAGTGTACAATAAAAACAAAAAATAATAATTTAAATCTTAATTCTTATTCTTATACATTATATATAACTAACAAATAAATAATTTTATATTTAAATATTACAAAAAATATTAAAAAACTTTAACATTACCTAAATATTTAACGTTTTGTGTAACTTTCATTATATGTATTCTTTTATTACAGTAAAACATTCGTAAAAATAAACTAACACATGTATTTATCTTTTATATTCTCATGGAAAGACATTCAGTTTGTCTTTTAAACCTTGCTTGTTAACCCTAAACATGAACACTCACGTTACTAAGTACGATCACATTAGCTCTTTAAAAAAAACACCGTAAGATTCATTTTTTCTTCATATACATTAGTGGTATTACCATTATATAAGTACTAGCCTTAAAACCCATGTATACACACAAATTATTGAATGTGTATTTAATTTTTATAGTATATGTTACAAATAATATATACCGTATAAAAGTTAATTAAGAGTTAAATTGAGGAGTTTTTTAATGTGTTAGCATATATGATCATATATTACATGTTAGCACTTGGTCTAATTTTGACAAGTAATGAGTTGACTATCGAAAATGCAAGTATATTTTTTGTATTGGATTATAGTATGTTGTGTCCGTCGTAATTATAATGAAACCTTATTAATTAATGTTGGAGAAAATTTATGTTAATATTTTTATAAATTTTATTTATTTTTAATCAACAATACTTCCAAAATATATTTCTATAAAATGTACGATTTTTCCTGTTATTTTTTTAATATCTTTATAGTTATCTAGAGTAGTATATTTTTTATAAGACAATTCATATATATTATCATTTAGTAAAGGGTTTTTTGCCGAAAAATGAATCAATAGTTACCGTTTTTGCATTTTCGGTTAACTAATTTCGTTTTTTAAAAATGAACCATTAATTTAAAATCGAACATTTTCGGGTATTAGTACCCTTAAAATCGAACATTTTCGTTTTTTAAAAATGAACCACTAATTTAAAAATGAATCAATATACCCGAAAATGTTCGATTTTAAATTAGTGGTTCTTTTTTTGGAAAAACAAAATTAGTTGATACCCGAAAATGCGAAAAAGAGAATTTTTAATTCATTTTTCAGAAAAAAACCTTTACTAATTCAAAATAGAGTGTTATTTTTAAGATTAAGTAAATTAAATGAATTCAATTGCTTAATTGAGAAAATTTTAAATTGGTGATATTACCGTTGAGTTTCCCATATATAACAAATTTATAAGATGGATAGTGATGGCAAATAAAAATATAATCTTTTTAGTGTTTTCAATTTGTTATTTAGTTATTCTCGGATTTATTCAACAACTATATTCTTGGTCAGTATTCATCTACATAGTATGAACTAACTTAATTTACCAATAGAACAAAATATCTATTAGTTAGTTACATATTATTATCGTTATAGACACTTTTTTCATTTCAACCAAACGTCAAATTTGAGATAATATACATGTAACATTATAAATCGTTGACGATAACCTATAAAGTTTACTTTTCTGAGCATGGTCGTGCATGGCACGTCCTTTGGACTGACTAGTTATTAGCACAATTGTCAAACTCGTACGAGTCAAAAAACCTTAAAAAGTGTCGAATCGGTGGGGTGACTCGAAACTGCGTTTGACTCGTATACGACTAGCGAGTTATAGAGAAATCGTTCCGGGTCGAGGCGAATTGTAAGCTCGTACGGGTCGGAGTTCAAGCGTCGAAAATGGAGGAATTCCGGCGATTTGACGGAATCGGGCGAGTTGATCAAGTAGCAGTGGCGGCAATGGATAATTCCGGCGTGAAAAAAGACGGGATGAGAAATGGGTGAACCGAACAACTATTGAATAAACAATCAAAACTTACGATCTTGAGTTTTTTATTTATAACGAGTTACTCTGATGAAGAAAATGGAATCAAAATGAAAATTGTTGAAGAAGATAGAAATTATTGACGGTGAAGTACACATAACAACCGTTAATGCAGAAAAAGTACAAAAATATTACATTTTAAGTCCCTAACATTAGTACTATAATACCAAATATTCCTTATATATTTTCTAAAATTGATTTTAAAGTCCCTCTTCTTTTAAATATTGTTACATTTTATAATATGGATTTTTGTCTTGATCCTTAGAAAATTTGTTTAGATTATTTATTTATATTTTATTCCTATGCATAATATATATATATATATATATATATATATATATATATATATATATATATATATATATATTAAATTTATGACTCTTACGAGTCGAGTCACGTATCGAGTCACGAGTCAAAAATTGAGGTTCCGAATCACGAGTCGAGTCACGGGTTAACAACTATGATTATTAGTTATATATAAAGAAAACATTGATTTTCCTAAAGTCTTCACTAATTGACATTTAAGTGTCCTAAATATTTGACAAGTGTAAAAGCACCACATATAAAAATTAATTTCTTTCTTTTTGTTTCACTAACAAACTTATCTTATAATTTTTTATTTTCTTCATCTTTAATTATATTATTTATACTTTATATATCATTAATTATTTTTATCTTAATATAAGATCAACATTTAACCTCTCAAACTTACACATAAGCTTTTAAAAGAATGACACATGTTAGTCCTCCTGATCTCGTTTTTGAATCGAATTAACAAAACGTGTGAAATCCGTTCGTTAATTTTGATTATACTTGAAATGTAAAATGAGAAACAACGTAAATAATTTTCAGTTTATTGATATTAATCAATTACAAAATTACATATAAGCTCCAGACACTTTCTCAATCACAATTACAAATTCTCCAAGTTCGCGCACACTTTCTATAAAAAAACTCATTCAAACCGAAAACAGAAACTGCGTATTTATAGGTTCTGTTACAGTACTTGCGAACTTAATTTAAGTTCGCATTAACAGTTTTACAAACTTAAAATAAGTTCCCATGAACAGTACCTGCGAACTTAAAATAAGTTCTCACAAATTCGCAGTTTGAACAACGTTTATCAGACTAAGATTTCTACACAAGCTTTTGTCAAACGGTGTTGATTTTGCATCAACAACACCTAATCTTATTTTTTTTTGTAATAAATTTTAAACATAAACAAAATTTTCACATGTGCATTTTATTAAAAGAATTATTGAAAAGGTTATACATTAGTATAATTTTTAGAGTTAAATGTTTAAAATGTATTTACTTTTATTGATTTTTTATTATCCATATTGATTAAACGTATCAAACTTTTAACTTAGTTAATTATAATATGAAAAACCATTTATCACATCTCAAATATTATATATTATCATTATTACTTATAAATTATTAACTTCAAATATGACTGCATAAAGCATCATTTGTATTCGCTTACAACCTATCCTACACTATGTATAACATCAGACATATCATCTACATATTTTATGCATGATATTGAAACCAATAATATATTATTGGGCGAGTTTACAAGAATAACAAAAAGAAAGTTACATAAATTATCCTTATAGTTTATTCAAATTTTATTTACAGTCCTTTAATTAATTTAGTTACACTGATCATTTTTTTTAAAACTTATTACGTCAATAGTTTTTTACACCAACGATTTAAAAGGATAATGTGTTTAACTTTTTTTATTCTTTTAAATATAATGAGTAAAATACAAATTAGAAAATCTGACATATGTATAGATATAATTTTAGGCGCACGTAACAATATTTTCATTTCCTTCATTTTTTTCATCATCAATTTGGTTATATTCTCCACTAAAACGTCAAATTTTACATTCCACCACCGAAATTCACCACCTAAATATATATTTATGGCTTAATTAGTTCCAACTGTTCAACGTCATTTTACTTTTAAACTAGGGTCATCGGAATGGAAGCAAAAGAGATGAGATGGTGACCACCAAAGTCATGACGAGATAAGATGAATGGGTAACAGAGGATCCTTGAGTGGTGAAAGACGATTGTGTACTATAAAATTTAATGTTTCAATGTAGAAGAGGAAGAATTGTATGAATTTGCTAAGTGAATCATTAAATATGAAAATGATATTTGTGCACCTAATAATGTATTTATACATATTTTAGATTTTATAATTTATATTTACTCAAAAACTTTAAAAGAATAAAAAACTACACACGTGGCCTTTTCTAACGGAGAGTTAATAATCATTGTTCTAAAGGACTATTGACGTAATAAGTCTAAAAAAATGATGACCGGTTTGATTAATAAAGTAAAGGAGTGCAAGTGAAATTTAGACCAAACGATATAGATAATTTATACCATTATGTTACGTGGGCCGTGCATTTGTACAGCCAATAAGTTTTCTAGTATATAAATATATATATATATATATATATATATATATATATATATATATATATATTGTAATTCAACAAGATTTTGTTTTACGAAGGTGTTTATATTAATTGTGTTATAAGGAAAGGTTCGTAAAAGATATTGTACTTGCATGTCAAATTTACACGTATTTTTTATTACTTTGTTTATAAACTTAATAATATCACTTGATAACTAAAATTTATTTTCATCGTCTCAACCAAATAATATAATTTTTTAAACTTCATGAAAACTAAAATATGACACTTATTTTGAAACGGAGGTAGTATTTCGGAAGTCAAAGGGAGAATTGCATGTAAGCCACTAAGACCACTCCCAACAATCCTTTCTTCGGTTGCTTCTTCAGTTTTGTCAGCTCAGCTCCACATCAGCACAACCAAAACTGATAAAAGACTGACTAAACACTGCCAACAGTTCTTTCTTCAGTTTCATTTCTAGAACCCACCGACTATTAATTTAATTTTTTAAACACAAATTAAATAAAAACTCTTTCATTAAAATAAAAAATAACATTAATTAAAATAAAAACATACAAATAGAAAAAAAAACATTACAATAATAGTAAAAAAAACATTACAATAACTAAAAAAACATTACGATAATTAAAATAACGAATTTAGTCGCTGTCGGTGAAGCCACTTTGTCGTGTATCCTTTCTGAACATCGTTTTGAAATCGTCTTAATACTTCTTTATTATATTTTTCCTAGTTTCTTCGAAAATTGCAATTTCGAGTTGTCCCCAGTGTGACGGTATAGGCCGTTGGATAAATTTCCACTGTTTTAACACCATCTTTTGTTTATCAAACTCCATTTTTTGTTGTGTCGCTTCTTGTATAGTTTTTAGGGTTTGTTGTTGAATTTTTTTCCGATTCCAGAATGGCCTCACGGGTCGGGTTGCTCGAATTTCTTGAAGATGTTGCATCCGAAGAACCCGAACTACGTTGACTTTTCCGACTTATTTCACGACCGGGTGGACGACGAAACTGGTCGTTTTGGAATAGCCGTTGCATATTAGTCGCAAGGCCGATGGGGTTCGGATTATCGTCGGTTTCGTCCTCGGCTAGATTTATTGGAACGTCGTCTTCTTGGAACGCGCGTTTATTGTACCTAATTCCGTGATCGGCATATAACTTGGGGACATCTTTGACTACGTGGAACACAACCTCGTAAATAAAATTCCTTTCCACTTGTTGCTTGAAGTGTTCTTTTGCCACCTTAATAACGTCCTCGTCTTGATACCCGCTGGCTGAGATTCGTTGTACTTTTTGTAGATATCGATAAAAATTTTTGTGTCGGTTCTAACTTTGTTCCATTTGCCGGTTAGTTGACTTTTTGTGCGTTTAACATCAACTAACCGATTGTAATCTTCTACTATTTTGTTCCAAAATTGCGAATCAGCTTGCGAATTTCCGTCGACATGATTTTGTGCATTGTCGACCCATCGCTCGGCCAATGTTTTAACTTCATAGTCCGTTCACTTAGTTTGTGTTCGATTTTTTTTTTACTTTTACCCTTGACAATAACCTCGTGCTCTACGGTATTTTGGGTTTCGGGTTGTGTTTGGAAAGGAATTTCGGGTTGTGAGTGTGAGTGTTGGCCGGATTGTGGTTGAGCATAAGCTTGGAAGCCGTATTGTGATAGTGGTTGGTAGCTGTATTGTGATTGTTGGTAGCCGAATTGTGGTAGTTGGTAGCCGTATTGTAGTTGTTGGGGATACCATGGTTGGGGTTGTGATTGATATAAAGTGAAACCGGTTGGTGAATTGTTGGAGGTAGTTGCCGAAGATGAGTTTACCGGTGAATTGGGGTAAATGGAAGTGTTTAGTAAATTTTCATGAAATCATTGTTGTTGGGGTTAGACATTTTTAGTGAATTGGAATTGGAAGTGAAAGTAAAAGAATGATAAAGAAAAGTGTTGAATTGTATAGAATAATTGGGTGGAATAATGTATTTGATTGCGATAATGGAAGATAAAAATGTGTGTGAATTGAAGTTTAGTTGTGTGTTTATTATAGTGTGTTTAGGATTGAATAAAAAGGTTAAAAAAATAATTTTCTTTTTCAAACTAACGGATATATAACCGTTAGTTTTAAAAAAAAATTTAATCTGCAACTGCTTTATTTAAAAAAATAAAAAAATCGCACGTGGGCCCCACCTCCCCTCCTCCCTTCGTTGCTTCACCGACGAATCAAAACCGACGAAACGACCGACGAAATCGTGCTAACGGTGTCGGTTCGCCGGCGTTCGTCGGTTCCAAAATTGAAGAATCCGTTGGCTTCGGTCTTATAAGCTTCAAAATATCTTATTTGACCAACTAAATTTTAAAATATCATATAAAAACTCTTAAACTCTAAAAATATCGTATATGCAAAAATAATCAATTTTAACAATTTTGAAAGTGTTAAAATAATAAATAGTTGTATATAAATTAGTGAAATTAAACAAAATACCCTTTTTTAAAAACTTTTATAAAAATTTTCCCTTTTTAAAAAAAATTGCGTTTTTACCCCACCCGGACGCAGAGGTGAATGAAGATGTGAATGAAGATGGGACACTGTTGTAACACTAGTCGATGATCAGATTACTCAGTGGTCGCCCACGACCCAAGTCACTCAATAACTGACTTACTGGAAAGTATGAGACAAACTCTTCTACTCACTGAAGAACATATTATTCATAACATCTACTCACTCAGTATTCTGCTAAGTGTTTGAGTAAATGGATCAACACAACTTTGTGTGTCACTGGTCACTACTGTGATCAATGACTGCAAGTCACTGGAGCTGACGAGAAAGAAAATTAGTACACGAAATCTTGGGCTTCATTCTATGAAACGGTTTTTTTTATGTGTTTTGCACATTGTTGTTTTCAAAATCAAATGGGTTCATTTGGTGTCTCACCTTGAAGACTCAGACCATGACTTATACAAAAATGATAATGAATGTTATTGATGGGATACAAATGTTTCAAGGTTCTGCCAAAATCTTTCACAAGTAAATGTTCCTTAATTACGTTGGAAATTTCAGTAGAACAAATTTCGGAAATAGCTACATCTACAACTTATATACTTTATATACAAAAGAGTATATTACACGTCCCTGTGGTATGCGTTGACTTGCATGTACGATCCTTCGACTTTTCTATTGATGCAGATGGTCCCTAACTTGGAAACCCTTAAAACTCACCGTCCCTATCTCCAACAGCCGTTTATTTTGAGGATTAAAGCCTTGCACCTGAGGGTATTATAGTCATTTTATCCATATACACTATTCTTCTCTACCCATAAAAATAAACTAGTGCTTTCTCGTATACGTTTAACTAGTTCCAAGATCCACCCAATTGGCGGGCTAGTTCAATGAATTTATTTTACTCAAAATAAGAATAGACCCACGTTTGAGCGATTATAAAAATCATTGCGCTAAAAAGGTCGCACCAATACTGTGGAAGCAAAACTGCAAAACATATGTGATACCGTTTTTGGAGGTTGCCAATACCTTTCGTTAACATATCTTCTCTATATACATTACGGCAAATATATGTCACATATATTAATTTATAGAACTTAAAGAATAGAAATACTATACTCGAGTCATAGTACGGGTAAATATGGTCGTCTTTTGCCACTAAAGTTTTAACTTTTCTTTCGCCATTTGGTATAGCTTATTTTGAATATTGTTGTATCTTTCTTGATTGGTTATTACTTAAAATGAGTTTGAGTTTTGTACTTGTATACTAACATCTTTTCTACATGCTTATTAATGTGTGATATTTGCTGTTTTATACTCCATTTGAAAGAATGAAAACATTTTTCGGCTTTATAAAAACCATATTCACTTGAGTTTTGCTTTAGCAACGGATGGTGTACTTATTCCATGTGCTCCCATTTTGCGCCTGCCCCCTCCCTTTTATAAATGGGAACCCTAGCTGCAACCACAATAACTAACATCATAATACACCTGCAACATATTAAGGCAACCTCCATGCTCCCACCTTCTTCTCCAATGAGAATACCAATCTCTCCGTAGTACCCTAATCTCCATTGATGAATATTCTTCATATTCATCCCTTCCAATTTTTATCACCCATCTTGACTAAGTTAGAGTTATAACAGTTATTGTAGAGTAAAGATCGGATCCCCTCATCACCCAATGCACTTAAGCGATCTATTGCTTGATCAAACTCAATAAGAAAAAAAAAATATGAGTGAAAAGACAAAGGTAAAATAAGTCTTGCTTTGGCAACTCAATAAAACCAAAAACATAAATAAACCTACTAATAAAAAGTGAAGCCAAAACTTGAAAAAGGAAAAAAAAATAGAGAAAAGATTTGAACTTGCAACCTTTAGATTTGTAAGAGAGCCTTCAACCATGTTGGCTACAGTTACTAATATAACTCTATTATTACAAACGAAAAGATAACTAGTTTCAAGCAATGCATTTTTATTTATTCATTCTCTTATTAATAGTGTTTCTTGGTTGATAAATGTATAGTAACAATAAAATCTTCATTTGTAAGAATCCATCTGAATAAATTTTTTATAATTTTTCATTTATTGTTCATAACACACAAACATTTATCATCCATGAATATGATAAATGTATCACGGCCACCTGCAAGCAAGTTCATTACAACATCAGTAGATTGACGGGTCAAAACTGAGACATACCAAAGACATGGATAGATATTCCACTTCTGTCACACCCCGATAAAGCGGAAACACGAGGTGTCACAGCTAATGATTCCACAACACAAAGATATAGCAACCATACCATTTAAATTACGGTAAGACAGCCTTGGAGGCATCAAAAGATACATCAAATTGTACAAAGTATACGTCATTATTACAAACATAATACAAAAATTTAGTTCAAAGTCCGTTTAAATGGCTTGGTCGACATAATCCCATGCATTAGCCCACATATGATCCGTGCTTACCGACGTTCTCCTGAAAAGCATGCCAAAATAAAAGGGTCAACTATGGCCATAGTTGGTGAGTTCAAAGTTTGAAATAATTAAACCGAGAGCGTGTCCAATCATGGACATAAGTGAGGGTATAGCCGTCCGATTCGTGGACGCTATCACCCCTGAGTTTGTCCAATCGGGACAGTTATAACAAGCATTTGGTTGATAAAGATATTGCAAGTAAACATGTGGTAATAAAGAGAGAATGTATAAGCCTTGAGACCACAACTAATCCGGTTATCTGACCGCTGCCCCAAAGTATAAGAGCTGCATGTTCTTCAACAAACATGAGTAAAAGGCGATATTATGCACCCACGTTGAAGTGTGAGTGAGGGATGGTCCTACCCTAAATAGCATGCTACCCATAATATCTACGGCTCGTCGCTACGAGTTAATTAGTGGTGGGTTAGTTAAAGGGGACTTTGAGTATAAGAAAAACCCAAGCTTAACATGTTGACATACCACAGTTCGCGTAAAATAGTTCAAAAGCAGTTGATAGTACGTAAAAGTTCAACCAAAAGTTTAAAGTAATTGCATGCTTTCAGCCCCAAAAATAGAAATCAGAAAGAGGGGACAATGAACTCACCTTGTGAGCTGAGTTTAACGAGTATAATTCTGTGAGCAAGTTACAAATCCGGAAAGGATGCTCTAACCGTGACCTAGTCCAGTAAGAATGTGTCCATTAATGTCTAGTGATATGCTTTAATATAGTAGTTCATACGAATTGGTTACCCACTATTTTTAAATGATGAATCTGCCCAGGGTTGTGTGGTTTGTTTCGTGACTCTCTTTAGCAAAACTAAACAGTTTCTGGGCGTCTTCTTGATACACCTCAAAATATTAGGTCTTTGATGTATGATTTAGGTTTTGTGTGAAAGATTAGAAAGCAAGTTATTCCCAGTTTAGAGTCACCATTTTTATGAAGAATAGAGGGGGATACGGTTGTCCGAAGTTAACTTGAAAATCTGGACAGAAGGTTGTCAAATTTTCTTATTTTGCCAAAAACACATAACTTTTTATAAAATCCGTATGTAAATGATTCGAACAAACTTTAAGTGTGTGTTTTATTTGCAAAACATTATCATATTTCAAGTACAAAAACCCTAATACATACATATTTTAAGAAATGTAACAGTAAATAGAATGAAAATATGTGGGTTGTGCAGAATAGAATGTAAACATTCTTGCACTTTATGATTACCTCTTCGACCAGGGATGCATGTTTGGATTGATGAGGTTCTGTCTACGGAATGGTTGAGTTTGAGCAGGTTTTCTGGAGTGATCGATACTGGATGAAGGTGATGAGTGATCTGGGTATCTTTTGTGAAAACCGTGCAAGTGTTGAGAGTGTTTGAAAGAAGATAGATGAGAGTGTTTTGAGTGTAAATGAAAGATTTTCTGCTGGTGTTAACAAAAGAATAAGAGGTGGAGTGTATAAGTTTATTATCCAGGAATGTGATTGGGTGAAGGTGGAGGTGATTTTATGGGGAGTGCAAGTTAATTGATTGGGTTTTATGGGAAATAGGTTTGCTGGCCGATTTTGAGAGAAAAGAGGTAATCATAACCCTTTTTGCGTGCACAGTTAACTCTATTTCAAATATTAATGTTCCTTTTTACAGAATATGAATGGTTACTTAACTTATTGAGCTACTTAGAAAGCTTTTAAATCGGGCAGGAGGTTTTGCTGTGTGTGTGGGCAACACTTGATTGGTCTTAAAATCGTTTAAGCATCTCACTGGTAATAGATTGACACTTAGTATTTCATGATTTGTTCGGGACATTAATGTGTTAACAGTGGAAACTTTGAACTAACAGTGGAAATGGTGATTTGTGCTAGCAGTGTTAACTACTTAGCAGTGGTAACTGAATGTCAAGCAGTATTAATTAATGCGGGCAGTAGAAACTGGACTAACAGTAGTAACTGAACTAGCAGTGGAAACTGACTAGCAGTTGTAACACAAGCAGTAGTAACTCGACTACCAGTAGAAACTCACTAGCAGTAGAAACTGAGCTAGCAGTTGAAACAATGAGAGCAGTAGTAACTATTAAGAGCAGTGTTAACTATGAGAGCAGTATTAACCATGAAAGGTGAGAACATTATTAACTCAACTACCAGTAGAAACTGACCAACAGTTGAAACTGAGGTAATTTGTACTAGCAGTATTAACTTGACGTTGTACTGGCAGTATTAACTAGACTTTGTACTGGCAGTATTAACTGAAGAATTGCTCTAACAGTATTAACTTAGAATTTGTACTGGCAGTATTAACTGAAGTATTTCTCGAACAGTATTAACTTAGAATTGCACTGGCAGTATTAACTGAAGAATTTGTGCTAGCAGTAGAAACGGTGACAATTGCACTAGCAGTACTAACTGAGATATTTGTGCTAGCAGTACTAACTATGATAACAGTAGAAACTTTGATTTGTACGAAAGCAGTAGAAACATTACTAACAGTAGAAACTCCCACTAGCAGTATTAACTGAAGTGTTTCTCAACAGTATTAACTCAACTTTGTACGGGCAATATTAACTTAAGAGTTTGTACCAACGGTATTAACCCGGTAAGAAGTATAAACTTCTAACCAACAGTATTAACTGCGACTACCAGTATTAACTTTTGATTAGCAGTATTAACTATAATTCTTAAGAAGGTCGGGTCCAGATTCAGGTGGAGATTAAGTTAAGTATTAACCTGGTATTTTTGGTGGTTGTTACAAAATACATTCTAACCAAGTAAGGGTGTTCAAGAAAACCGCCACACAAATCATAAATGCTAATTATTGATCTGATCACTCTGTACTCCTCGATATAGAAGACAATTTTAATATAATGCAGATAGAATGTGATACATAAAAGTCACTTGACGATATGATACGATTGGGAAATTATGTGCATGCGAAATACAACTCATAATGCTTTGAAGTGTTCATGAACTTCTGTCATGACAGCAAGCTTAATATCGAAAAAGATTCAAAGCATACATGAGCGTATTAGGGGAAGTATGTGATTTGCTGGAAGCAAAATTTAGCGGTTCAATTCATTCCCTCTGTAGCAAACTAAAAGCAAAAATGTGTATATGCTAAAAAGATGGAAATAAATGTACTATTTCGTAATTCGGTGGAGGAAAACGTTGCCCATGCTTTATTTAATTGTAATGTTGTAAAGCCTTTATGGGCTAAATTGTTGAGTTGGTGGAGAGTTTCGAGCTCGATTGATATCAATCTAAATTCGGTGGCCATGAATTCTATCATCACCAATTTAGATCAGAATGCTTCAAAGCATTTCTGGAGTTTGTCGAGGTCTGATTTGGGCTATTTGGAAATGGAGAAACAGTCTTATTCATGTTTCCATGGAGCAACGAGCCAAGATTCGAGAAGAAGATATTTTTGTTCAGTGTCAAAGGTTCTCTTTGTTGTGGATTTGAATCCATGTAATGGTTGGTCCAACTGGGTGTTCGGTCCGGGTTCCTGTTGTGCTTAGTTTCTTTCACGTGGTATTCATCTGTTTTGCCTTTGTTTTCTTCTTGAGAGCATTGGCTTTGTTTTTTGTAATTGTATTTCCTTCCCCATCTTTGGGGTGTTTTTAATGAAATTCCTTGCTGTTTCGAGAAAAAAGAAGAAGTAAATTTCATAAATGGTCCATGTGATTTATATCGATTTACGAAAATCGTCCTTATACTTATTTTTTCACCTTTTCAGTCCAATAGGTTTACGTTTTGCGCGAAAATGGTCCATCCTCCACCTAAAATGACTAAAGTACCATTTCTCTTGTCATTTTCGAATAGTTCGAATCTAAACCGCTAAAGGGTACTTTAGTCATTTTAGGTGGATGAGAGACCATTTTCGAGCAAAACGTAAAATTATTAGATTGAAAAGGTGAAAAATGTACTATTTCATGACGGGACATGCAAGTTGAAAAAATGAAAATAATGGATGATAACTAACAAATGGTAATCTTTGATAAAATCTACAAGAAAATTAGAGAAGTTGAACATGCAAAAGAATGTGTTTTCGAAATGGTTATTGTGAACTACTCAAATTCATGTACATTGCCAAGAGACTTCTTACTATCCATGAAGAACAGCAATTTCTAAATGAAGACCAGAATAAACATAAACTAGAATCAACAAACACAATTAATGGAGTTTAACAGCTGTTATGAGGAACAGTTCTTGCATATGCTTCAATTTAGTGTTTTTCTTTATAAGAAGTCATAGCAAGATCATATACAATGCAGACACACACACATTGTTAATGGAGAACTACATATATGAAACTAAAAGGTTTAAACCAGTATAAATTCATAGCATATAGTAATCATCATATTAATATACCATATATAAAAATCCTTATCGTATCACAATTAACAATTAACCGCGAGCTTTAAGTTCCGCAAGACGTCTAGACAAATCATCTTCATCAACCTTCTCCGCATTCTTAGTTGGCACAGCATGTGCAGCAGGCTGCGGCAACCCAACGGAAACCTCCAAACCGTAATCATCGGCAACTTGTTGCATCAAACTATTAACTTCACCCTCAGGAGTCGATAACGACGTACTTCCAGCCATCGAACTCTCCATAAACTCAGCCTGTACTTCCATATTAACAAACTGTTTCTCAAAATTATCCATAGTTTCAGACATTTTCTGTAAATTACCAGTCGCAAGCGTCGACTCGAGCGATTTTACAATCGTTCCCATCGATTTGCTGATCGTGTTCATTTTTGCCTGCGTATCGAGACGAGCGACAACGGCGTCGAGACGAGACGCTAATCGGAGGTAATTCATTTGTTCGTTACGTTTACGGATTGCGTTTTCGGCGTAAATTCGTGCTCCGTCCATGTTTCCTTTCTCAATTGCTTTTTTAACTTTGAGTTTTTCCGATTTCTCGTCTTTTTCGCATTTTCTCGCCTGACGTTGTAAACTTTTCGCCGTGAATTTCAGCTCAATGATTTGGTTCATCAATTTCTCGGCTTGCCCCATCGCTTTGTATATAATCGGTCAATTGATCGGAGATGGTAAGATTTGCGGTTTTTGTTAGCTAGGGTTTGGTGTTTTGTAATTCTTCTACGCAGATTTGGGGATTTTTAAAGCGTTAGAATATTTGATGGCTAATTTATAGGATTAGTCCTACAAGTTTTAAGATTTACATTATTGGCACGAAGGTTTGGTCTGAATATTTAGCGAGATTTTTATATGATTTTGTCAAGTGTTTTCGGTATAAACTTGTGATGTGGTAAAAATATCTAACGAACATAAAGATGTACAATAACTAAAATATAAACTCCGAATGACGTAAACTCTCAACACAAAACTTGAGACTCAACAGTACACTATAAGAAATTCACTACATCGCTCAAAATCACGAGATTATATTGAAATCATTAGTTGATCTAATAAACGATTATACATAATAATGAATATGAGATAAACCGTATCTAAAGTATAGACTTAAACGTTTATACTGAGAACATGAAATTTAGAAGACAAGGATCGAAACACCTAGTAACGAAACTTGCAAATGAATCAAAGACAACCAGACGAGAATTGTGAAATTTGTGTAAGAAGTGGCAAGTGTCAATTTCGTTCATATAAAAATTCATGGATCCACATTATCAAGTCCAGCCCCTCAACTTTACCCCTTTCCTTTTAAGTCCTTCGAATTTCTTATATAAGCTAGCACAACCCTTTAATTTAATTCATAACCTCGTAACCTATAAACCATGAAAACATTTCAAATATTCGATTACTCACCTAGATAGAAGAACATTATAACGCCCCCGTTCCAATAGTGAGACGAAATGTCACATTTATTGCTAAATAATTAAATTACTAATAAATTCTTGTAATAATAAGTGACAATGTCTATTAAATTCTAAACTAGATAAAAATCCAACTAAAATAAATGATGGTCTCTAAATAACTCCAACTATCAATGATAAATATGAGTCCAAACTAATAAAATGAAAAGTAAGTCTCTAAGGCAAGTCCAAGTTTTGAAGATTTCACACTCATTCCATATGATCCTGATTATCTGCCGCATGAAAAGAAAATGCGACTGAGCTAATTGCTTAGTGCGCGGATGTTTACAGAAATAAACAATAATAGTAATATATCTCAATGTAGGAATGAAGCGAAATAAATAATTTAATTTTTTCAAAATTCACCCGTCGAGTAATACCACCCTTACACTTGAGTAACAAAATGAAATAAAGGCTGAAGCAATGAGGGGTTGGTTAATTATACCGAGTACCCTACAAAATAAAATATCTAAACTGCACAACACCGGTGCCAAATATCATATCTCACAATATATCATATCAAATCATATCTCGTAATAACACACTGGTCGCGACTCCATGTGTACCCCCTAATCGGAAGGTTTGTATGACACTACACAACACGACAGCTCTACACAAATCATACCATAACATATCATAGCCTAGGATGCATCCATACGCCTCCCAAATAATCCAAAAGCTCTCCCACGAGCATAAACATACGAATCACATAATATCAACAAAGGGGAGATGCCGTGGACTAATCACACCGCCACGGTTATTGCGACGTCATTGGTGCCGCAATGACTCCTTTGTGGTACCTCGACAAGTAGTTGACTCGGTATACCTATCTCCAGTCTATAAAATCTAGGGTTTTATGGGCGCACAATGAACATATAAATCAACCACACACCAGAGTATGTCCACCGTGCATATGAAACCTAAACTAGATGAATCAAGATATATAGCTCGCAAACAAATAAACTCACAAGTTTTTTCCAAAAATCATTTTCACCCAGAGTTTTCTCAAAAGTTTTCACAATATATCAAATCTCATATTTCAGTTCAGCTCAAATAGATAAAATCAGAACGCACAAGTATTTCAAAATGAATACCAAAAGGGATCACAAGATAATAAATAGACTACAAGGATAACAAAATAAGTATCAAGATAACGAACGTTCATACCTGTATAAATGTCTAAATCTCTCAAGATCGAAAGAATCTTTATAACCCTCCACGAGTCTACATATAATGATTCGACTAAAATTAGAATATATTGATACAATTTTCTAGTTCAAGTCCCATTACTAATTAATCTTTTGTATGCTTTCATCTTTATCTATAAAACTCCTTTTCATTTAATTAACCTACAATGTTTCTTATACATTTAATTAACCAACAATGTTTCTTATAATCTCACAATGAAACATCAAAGGACCTATTTTGAAACAACTTTTTGTTAATTAATTTTGTAATGTCTCATACAATTCAGGGGTCAATTATGAAAAATCATATAAATTATTTCGATCTTGACTTCATTTTCTCAGCTTATACCCACACGTACTAAACAGTTTTCTTTACCTTTTAAGTCCTTAAATTTTTTAATTTGATTTCGTTTATTTCTAAGTAGTTAGCAAAACTAAAACAAACATGATATAGTGTATTCATACTAATTCTTAGGTCCACTAAGATACATATTTTAAGACCTGGAACTTATATATATTGTAATAAAAACAACTGTTTTTAACGATTGGTTTTATGTGTACTATTATTATTATCATAACAAACCATAGAAGTAAGCATAAGAGAATGGAAGATTGCTTTTCATTCTAACTAAGAAAAGAATAAATGGCATATATGGCAAACATAAAAATAAACTAGTATAATACCCGCGCAATGTAACGGGTTATGATACTCTTTTATAAACGATCTCGATAAATAGATGATGCTCTTAAAAATCAGTACGAGGTGTTCGATTGAGATGCAGAAGAAGTAACGCACTAACAACTTTTAATACTCATGTTTTTAAGATAAAAAAAAATTAAAAATTTAATTTTTATAACATAACATCTAGATAGATTGTAATGTGGTATTTGTTTTAACTATCACAGTTATTTATTTATATAATATATTAATAATAGTTAAGTTAATTTGTTTTATAATTTTTTTTCTTGAACACTATTGAGTTGACTAATTAATAATTAACATAAATAAGTTTGTAATTAGTGGGTAAAATAGAATATTATATACTTTCTATAGAAATATTAACTGAGTAATCAATTTTCTATAGTTGACATATCACTAATGAAGGGTAGAATAGATATTTTCGAAAGAGTTTGTGATAATTCGAGTGTCGAAACGGTGAACTAGTCTTACAAAGTTTGCAAGATGAGATCCTTACTCTTGTTACACTTTGATAAAGTTAATATCTTATTATTTAGGCTCTTTTCATAAAAAAAATTATTTAACATACTAAATTACACGTTGCAGCCTTTGTCAAAAGTTATGGATCACATTGATAACCTGCAATACTTTTATCATAGTTTTGTTCCCTTAAATGAATGTGATCAAATGGAGTAGCTACTTGTTTATTATTTAGTTGTTCACTCCGTCTTAAAATAAGTCTAGAAAGTACCATACTTATTAACCATAAGAGGAATGGTCAAAAAGTAATTACACCCTTACTTATTTGTTTGCATTTTTCCATTTTATTTTATTTATTATTTATTTTTCTTTTGTGAAAATATGCAAGTAAGGGTAATATGTGAAAGTTGTAACTTATTTCGTAAGTGAACACTTTTTTCGGGACAAAGTAAAAAAGAAATGTAGAAATTTATTTTAAAAACAAAGGTACTATTCTTTCTCATTATCTTCAAAAAGGGGTAAAAGTGTAAAATTGTAAATTTGCCCAGTATAACAACTCCATTTAGGACATAAATTAACTACTTAGGGGCATAACCCATAACATTTGACTTACAGGACAAAGATTAAAAAAAAAATGATTATACAATGAAAGTTGGTTTAAGTTTTATTATGAGCTGATTGGTGCTTACATGATTTCATAAGGCTAGATGAATGAGTATTAACACATATTTGTATCATCAATGTAGTTGCAATGGAACAATTTAAGCACTTCAGTCAGGATCATACGCTCAGCCTTGTGAATCTGCAGCCCAACCGCATCATGAGAACTCCGATTCAGAAGATGTAGATGATTTTGTGATGGAAAACCATCATGGTGGCCAATGCAAGATGTGTAAGGAGTGGATCTATTCATTTCATTTGTGTTACTACAAGTGTCATGATTGTGACTACTCGCTACACAAATTACGGGCAGAACTCCCCGAAACCCACAAAAATCATGCATTACATCCTGACCATGAACTTACCTTGTCAGAGGGATTTCAGTTCTGATTCTCGTTTTCGATATACTACAGACATGCAATGGACGTGTAATGTCTGCAATCGTAGTCATAAAAGGTTCTTCAATTATCATTGTTCCATCTGCAAATTCACCATGGACATTATTTGTGCTACTATGTTTGAACAAAAGATGGACCACCCAAGCCATCCCCACCAATTGAACCGTTTATTCGGGAAGAATGTATCCAGGTTCTATGCTTGTGGCAATAAACATGAAGGGACTTTCTACCACTGTACTAATTACTATTTGTCCTTGGTTCTGTATCCACTTGGACTGCACTTTGCTGCCAACAAAGTTATCGATTCAAGAGTATACAAATGAGATTTTCACTCATTCTCATTTAATCATTCCTTCATATTCATTTCCCCCTATTGAACAAAAATCTAAATTCTATCCGCATTGCAAAGTTTGTAATGATGTTTTTGAAATTTACACGTGGCTTTACAAATGCGATAAATGTCGATATTACGTCCATGTGGAGTGTGGGACTTCAAAAAGAGAACCGTTTATGTCCATCTTTCTGTCATCGGGTGAGCAACCGCTTATCTTGTCTTTATTTTGCTAGTTTGTTTGCATAATATGTTGTCATTCATCATTCATGATTCATCATTATAAATGTCATTCACCAGGGCTTGGGTACAACTTCTAAAACTTTTAAAGATGAGGATCATCCTAATCTACTCCGTTGTCCATTTCCTGATGAATGCTGCAACCTTCTCAAGCACCATTAATCGAGAGGACATGATTATTAGAGGAAAAGATCATGAAATGCCCAACCATTTTACTAGTGTCGCTCCGTAACAAAGCGATTTCTCTTCATGATCCCATGAAAAAGATTCAAGTATTATGTGACGGATGTGTGAAACCAATCACGGCACTGCCATTTTATAAATGTTCCCAATGTTGTGATTTTGTTCTCCATGAGTGGTGTGCCAAGCTACCCTCTCAAGTACATGACCACCCAGGTCATCCAGACCATACACTAGCTCTCCTGCCAAAAGTCTCTGGTAGGTTCTATGGTGTGTTTAACTGTGGTATTTGCATGTTACTTTCTAATGGTTTCGCATATGAATGCACAACATGTAAATTCTATGTAGACATCAATTGTGCCTTCATACCTGAAGCAATTACACATGAATGTCACCCTGACCATCTCCTCTTAAGAATTAAGGGTTCAACCAAGCTATCAGAAAAGTATTGCAAGGCATGTAAATTTTCGATGGATGCTGGATGGGGATTCCGTTGTCATGCTTGTGATTTCTATGTGCATATAGAGTGTGCTTTGTTATTGCCTAGAGAAATTAGACACAAGCACAATAAACATCCATCGAGTCTAAGATACTATCCAGTTGAGAACCATATTAACGAATACTTTTGTAGCATTTGTGAGGATGAATTTGATCCTAGAGAGTGGTTCTATCATTGCACTACATGTGTTGAGTCTATGCATACTGCTTGTGTGCCCTTGGTACTTCAAAGTGAACAAGCTGCATATTCCAAGTATAAGTCAGCCATATTTAAGTATCTCAATGTCAAGTTTGGAGGAACGATCGAGATTAAAGGTCACTCACATCGTCTGGTCTTTATTCAAGGGATTGAAAGTCATGGTGGATGCAGTTTGTGTGGTAGACGATTGCAGTATGAGATGATCTTTAAGTGCTTGGAGTGCGAGTATGCACTTCATGATAGGTGTGCTTATCTTTTGGTTTGATCATGTTCATTAGTGTATGTTCTGGGCACCATCATACTATATATTGTATGTACATGTATCCAAACAAATCTGTAACTAGTTTACCTGTAGATTTTGGTCAAATCTCAAAATAAGTGTAACTATTGATTAGGGGAATGTATGTTTATATACTTTCAAAAGAGCGAATGTTAAGTTTGCGTCTCCTTTATCGAGTTTTTGTTGAAGTTTCATCAACTTATGATGTAATTTTTCCTAAATTCTTTTATATATCACAATGGTGGCAAGATTCCACTTGACGTAGAATTTGACATGAGTTACCTCACCAATTTTCAACTAAATGTTGAAATTCAATTACTTGTACACAACTGCAGGTATCATTCTAAAGCACTGCTCATTTCAATATTTGGTCACATCATTTCATCATAACCTGATTCAACAAAAACCACAAGATCCTAATAGCCACCCTTCGTTACAATATTAGGTGATCCCGGGTTAAGGTGGCTAGTTTTTACACAACATGTCATACCAAGTTACACCATTCCTATACATAATCCGAACCATTCAACAACCTGAGCTCCACGCTATCACCCACAACTCCATTATTGTATAACGGGCGTCGAAAACAAAACCTTTCAATTAAAGCTTAACTTTCTAACAAGGACAAAATCCCTACATAGTTTTATCAAAAATAATAAAAACGATCTCCGCCATGGACAACCTGTGCCTCTTCAGTAATAAAAAATTTCACCGCGTTGAATTTATACCCAATGCTGCATTTATCCTACTGAAAACAACTTTTAATGGAACACAAGCTACAATCGGCTTTTTAACCACATCTGTTTCACTCGGCCTCTTGGAACCCGTTAACGATGATAATCTTCGGATTTTCTTGTTAGACGAAACCCCGTTGTTCCTCCTTAAATTCTTGGAAGCTTCGGGAACCATCTGGGAATTTTCGTCGACCCCATTGACCGAATCTAGCTCAGAACTACTACTAAAACATTCAAAATCGTTCAAAACCTCTACTTCAAGTGAATGCCCAGTTATCGGTTGGCCCGTTAATTTACTCAAGAGAGATATGTAAGGAACATGCTGTGGAAAATGGCCCGCTTTAACCTCGATGTTGACATCATAAAGTGAACCCACTTCGTTTCTTTTGTAAGCAAGATCCGACGGCTCATATTTGGAATTAACCCTAAAGCGGGATTGATGATAAGGCATCAATCTTTGTGGGGCCATTACATCAACTGTTTCTTCGATATTGACTTGTGTTGACGTATTAACAAGAGCGTTTGTGTCTGCAAATTTCTGCACGGTCTTCTGTTTTTTTCTTAATTTTCGTTTCCCTTTATGCTGCCATTTTGAAGTACCATTGTTATCGATTTTTTGGCTCATATCATCAGTTATGTTAACAGCAGCACCTGAACTGATCGAACCAGATTCTTGGATTTCATCGGGTCCCACCAATAAAGTTTCAGCGAGGCTACTTTGACCAGAAGGAGCTGCATAGCCCGCCTTTTCGGATACCAACCGTCGAGAAGAACCTATAAATTAATACATTTTGCATTAGCGCAAAATAAGTTATGGACTCAACTTTGTTGCAACTACAACTAACCAGGTCAACCAAAACTAATTATTTGACCCCTAAACACTAGAACACCATGCCCAAATAGGGCTGCAAACAAGTCGAGCTGACCTCAACAGGGCTCGAGCTCAGCTCCAAAAGATTGTATATATTTATATAAAAAGGGACATGATAATGAAAGCTCTTAGGTCTGTCAATAAGAAACAGTTTTATACATAAACTTGTTGTACTTCACGGTTAAATGTCATAATCATAAATAATCTGGAGGTCACAATACAACTGTTAATGCATAAAACTATATCTTATTGACAACCCTTAAGGCTGTCATTAACAAAACCCAAAAAAAAAAGTACAATAAAACATGACTAAGTCAAAACCCTGGTACAAAAGACTAACAATAATAACATACAGCTTTTTGAGCCTTAAAATAATATTTTTATTGAATTTTAATATTGTTAGTCTTTTCTACAAAGTTTTTGACTTGTAGTCATGTTCTATTTTTATTTATTTAGTTTTACTTGCGGAGTCTCAAATTACATATATTTCTTTATACACACGTACATATCATTTAAAGCTCGAAAATATCGATAAAAGCTAAAAGCCAAGCTCGATATATAATACAAGCCATTTTAGAGCGTGAGCTCGGGCTTAAACTCGATAAGAGCTCGACTCGTTTGCAGCCCTACCCCCAAATAGTAGAACTTATGTATATCCGGCATTAAAACAGATCACAAGTAACAAAACGTAATGCCAAATGCCCCTTAAAGTCACTCAAAATGGAAATGTAGAATAATGTAGGAACAAGAAAAAAACCTGCAGTCTGCTTTTCTTCTCCAATAAACGGAACATCAAAGAGCCTTCCAGAAGAATTGTAATTCTCAAGTAACTCCTCAATGCTCGAGATTTCGTTCTCTTTCTGTTTCCCGTTGGTTGCATTATATTTGATATCACCGGTACTATCTGAAAAACTTGTCTTCAATTCATTACACTCTAATGACGCTTTACGGTCAGAACCGCCTGGAAGAAATGATCCGTTTGTACTTGTGAGTTGTTCACACCTAACAGGCACAGTTATCATCGTACTACGCTTTAAAACTTTCGATAATTGTCGACGTCGGTTTCTCTTTTTCAGATAATCATGTACATGCGCCACTTGCGTCCGCTTCCTCTTGAATGAGGAAACCGCGCCTGATGTCCCGATATCCTCGAGACCTCGCATACGCTTCCTACTTCCTTCCGTTGCATCATCTTCCGTTGAGAATTCCTGTGGGGAAATCGAGATGTGTTCTAAGCTACTTAATTTATCTGATACGTTTTCGGTTTCTTCATCGGATTGTGTACTGTTTGATGAGTCATGTAGGCGATGATCTCCTGACGCAGCGGTATGTGACAGTTCCTGTGAGGTTGTCTCAGGACAATGTTTGGATAATTGGGAACTTTCAAGCTCGAGGGCGTGAAGAATTGCATCTTCTCTACGTGCGTATTTCACTGTTCTCTTGCAGGACAGAGACGCAGTGTTCTTTGCTTTTTCAATGCATTCATCATATTCACCGCATCGAAATGCCTTCACACGTTTTGATTTCTCAAAATTATACCAGTCCCTGCACCATAATCACCACTGATTTTTGTTAATAGAGTATACAAAAATTTCAAACATCAACCTCAAATTTTAATTAAAAAAAGAGAACATGTTAAATGAATTAAAAGTCATACACGACATAGTCAGAGTGTTTACGACCTCCTAAACTTCATGAAACATGATCACTATTTAGGTAATAGTGTTAATAATCATATTGCCTATGTTCATGAAGTTTTTAAAAGGATAAATTTAAGTGTCGACAGGTTGACCACTTGACCCAACTTGTTTTAGCTCATCTTATATTTTTTGTGCACGTGTGCCTAAACCTGTTTTAAACTTCTTACCAACCCAAACACTTAGCAATATCTGTTTGCATCTTCCTACCTCTAGTTGTCAACCACCGACTAACTTACTGTATATATATCCACCACTTTTATCCCAGTTAGTTCTTCTAATTTGTTGTTAGTTAACAAACTAAATCATAGCTTGCAAGTTCAGCATCAAGTAGAGGAATGGAATTTGACCCATAGACTTATAAATGGGTCAATCGGGTTATTTTACGCATCTCTAACAGGTCAAATGGGTCAATCGAGCCGAAAGTCGTACAAAGTGTACATATAACATATAAAACCAACTCAATCACTTATTAGATTAGATTAACTATTTATTACTACTATAAATGGATTGTTATACAATAAAAACAAGCAGCTACGATCTCAAGACGATGCCCCTTTTTGGTAAAGAACTAGAAGATTAATTTGCAGATATACTAATTCCAAAAATATTAGCAGACAAAGAAGATTAAACAAAACTACGAAGTATAAAAGATAAAATCAAAATTTAAAGGTCAAGAAAGAAAAATAACTCAATAACAGTCAGAATGCAGTTGGTTTTGTTACATTATTACCGAATACCAAGTTGGGTTATTTTGATATCACTATAGATTCAAATAGGTCAACTTAGATTTCAACTGATAAGAAGCGTGTCATGGGGTTAAAGTCATGTACGACGGACTTGAGTGTGTACAACCTCCTAAACTGCTTTATTCATGAAAATTGATCACAGTAAAGGTAATACTTTTTGTAATCATATCTAAGATAGTACCTAATTTTCACTTACATAAACAAAAAAGTGTTTATGGATTGACCCAACCTTTTCAAACTCATCCTAAAAATTTATCAATTGTTGCCTGAACCCGTTTTTACTTGTTACAGAACCCGCCCGTTTTGCAATATCCATTTGCATCTTCCTACCTCTAGTATCCAACCACACGGCAATATAAAAAACAATTTGGCTTAGTTTTGTCTTAAACTGATTATTAAAGAAAGTAAGTCTATTTGGGTAATAATACAATATTTGTGATCACAACTAGCAGAAGTATACCCATTTTGACTCTTACGCAACCATCCCATTGCCACATCAGCTTACCATGTTTCTACAATAGATTTGTAGCAAATTATATTTCAACTGTTAAGCTTCTAGAGGATTTGTCAACAAAGCATTGAACTTGGGTACCATGAGTAAAAGGTGAGGCTGAAAATGCTTTTCTACAGCTCAAACAACTAACGGCTATTACCACAGCCTTAAAGTACCAAGCTTTCGAAGTTTTTCATTTAAACTCATGTGAGATGTGTATTGATGGTATTTTAATACATATCAGTAGCCTATTGCATAAGTTACCAATTTATCAAACCACAAAGTAAGGCCCTCTAAACGTACAAGATGAATATGCTAGTTAGTGTATTTGTAGCTCAATTACGGAGGTGCCATCTGAGCTTTAATCCCTTTGCATTTCGATGTGCGTTTGAAAAGTGATTATATAAATAATCCAAATCAAATAAGGGGGTGCTTAAAATTGCTTATCTTAAAATGCTTATCTACTTAAGTATATAAGAAAGTACCAGTCAGCTTATTTTAAAAGGGTGCTTGGATGCGCTCATCTGCGGGTAAAATATCCAACAAGGAGAAATATCCTAAAAAACGATATATAAGTAATTTTACTCTACAATTTGATTACTATAATTTAAAACATACTTTGGAAACGCGGCGGTACAAACATGATAAATGTTATCAACAGCTTTTAAACTTAACTAGGGTAACAATGTAACGAAACAAACAGGGCAGTACACATTTATATAACATAATGCAAACCGACATTAATTATTATAAGAAAAATGAATACTTACACACTTGCATCCTCTCTTCCTAAAAGCTTAACCGGAGTACCCGATCTAGGTGCAAGCAAACAACTTTCTGGTAACTCATCAGAACCCAATATCCGACCCGGCCACCATGCCCCGTTTCTTCTCCGGACCCAAACCAACCCACCCACTGTTGGGTCTAAAGGTTTATCATTTTCTTCACAAGAACTACCCATTTCCCTAACCCCACTACACCCAATAAAAATTTGCCCCAATTTTAAATACCCATCTAAAAATTACAAAGATAATGTAAACAATTGTATAAAATCTTGAGTTAAAATAAGGTACTTGGACAACCTAATGCCTTTGCTCACAAACCCTAGAAATAATACATTGATATTAAAATATTAAATTTAATATCAGTAATATTGCATGCAAGGAAAAACCCCACTTAAATTCTACAGCAAATTTGATAAATGGATCAAGAAACAAAATCTAAGTTTAAGTTTCAAAATTTGAAATTTTTAACAATGGCAGAAATGATTTCTTTTGTGGGTTTATGTATTCACGTTTTATACTTTTGGGGTTTTATAATCAAATCTAACCTGGGTTTTGATTTTGATCGATTAGCGTTAAGGGTTTTGATTTAGGGTGAAATTTAGCTTCTTTGTTGTTGTGTGTGCAGAAAATAGAAGAACAGGGGGAATAGAGAGTGTGTGTGTGAATAGAGACTGTGTTTGATTATTTTTATGTTTTTAGTTTTTTAAGTCGGGGTTTTACTCCTCTGATTTCATGAGCTAGGGCACACATTTTATCAATAAGAACCTAAACACCCCTTCACTTTGGTATATTATCTTTCTTAATTCCTATTTAGTATTAAAGCTGATAATTTGTGATAAAAGGTTAATTACCATTAATTGAAATAAGTTCATAATAGACTACGTATCCACACTGTGGGGCATACCTAACTCACTTAGCGGTTGTAGCTATAGAGGTGTCACCCAGTACCAAATACCAGCTAAGCTACTCGCTCGCTCAGCTGTTGTATGAAAGCGGATAATACATAGTAAAATATTAATTGAAGCCATTTCAATTATTAAAATATAACACGTAGAATTATTGATATTTAACTTCGAATGTGAGATTAACTAGTTATTTTTTAATTATCTTTGTGATTTGTAGTTGCTGTATATTAGTTGTACATGGTTCTCTTTTTTATATACTGTTTTGTATTCATCCCTCTTTCTGGAGTGAGTTTAATATATTTATATATATGTGTATCCCCATTCAATTCTTTTTATTATTGAAATATAAAATTTATTAAATTAATGTTGCATATAATGAACCATATTTTTTTCTATATGACAATTTTTAATTTTCCTAACAATATACAAATAAAGCTGACTCTCATAGTAGATTAGAGAAAAAATAGTGATGTTACACCGGTTCTTCGTGATGTGATCTCATTACACATAATTCATTTTTAACAAAGGTCTCATCATATTAACAATAAAGAATGTTACCTAAGTATGGGACATGTTACTATGTAGATTTGAAATCTTGTAGCTTGATTTTAAGTTTGTTCTCCAGAAAAAAAAAATTCACTTTAGTTGAAAAAAAGTAAGTTACACAACTTTATAATTCATGTGGTGATAACTACAATGATGCAGAGAACCATATGATACTCATTAAACAAAAAAAAAGGTCGCTAAAAGATGCAAAAGTATTGATAATTAATTTACGAAATTTTGAGAGATTCTCAATGTTTCAAATAGTAAAACATAATTCATTTCAAAACAAATAACAAAACAAGAGGGTCTATTCTGTATTTTCTCAAAAGTTAGAGGGAAATAGGCGGAATACTATATGAATGTTGTGGATTGATGTCATTGACGGTGATAAGACGCGTCGCACGATAACTACACTGAGGAGCGAAACACAGGAATAAAGCTTTTGTCATATTCTGCTTATTCATTTTCTAGCCTACTTAGGTTTTCAAAGAGCGAGCGATTGACGGAGAGATTAGCCGGCGACGAAATCGGAAGATACACAAGTACAACTTCTGAAGCATAAAGTACAACCGCACAAAATGACAGGTAATTGCGTCATGAATTGTGTTTATAATTACTTCATAAGTTAGTAGGATGCTAGGGTTTACTGATTTTGTCCTTAATTGGTGTATGTATATAATATGATTGTAATTAGAGTAAAGTAGAGGTGATTTAGGGGAATTTATTGGTAATCTATTGTTATTGTGATTGCAATTAAGATTAATTCTCTGTTGATTTATGGGAATTGGTCAGTACTGATATTATAAATTTAAGAATGTAAATGCACGTAGGAAGTAACCATCACCGAGATGACCTAGTGGTTGGCGAAGAGGTCTCAGGTTCAAACCTTAGCTGCACATCTTGGGGTGGTTAGGGAAGGGGTCGGAAACAGTAACCGGAAATTCCGTTCAAGCCGTGTACATCCGAGTAAAAATACTGACTCTCCCCGGGTAACCTGAACAGGGAAAACGTCATGCGTTTATCCGTTTATATGCATGTAGGAAGTGAATGTTTAGTTAAATTAACACTTCGTTATGCATCATTGAATGTAGTTTTGTGCATTGTTTAATCATACTTGAAATGGACTAATTCTGATGTGTGTTCGATTGAAATTCGAAGGTGGTTTGATTAAAGTTTAATTCGTGATAAGACAAGGAATGGATATAAGTTCGTTGTTAACAGAAATGTTCATGACAGACCATGTACAGGAACAGGAAATGGAAATTGAAGCTTTAGAAGCCATTCTCATGGACGAGTTTCAAGGTTTAGACAATTACTATATTAATCAATTGATTGATATGCATTGTGCTCTTCTTAGATTTATGGTCTTCAATTCCTATAGTTTGTGACAAGTTTTCCGTGTTGATGTATTTGCCAGAAATTCATCCCAGTGAAAGTGGATTGAATACTTCAAATCGATGTTTCCAAATTACTTTATCTCCCCAGGTAGCCAATTTTGTAGCTGTTGATTACTAATTTTTCTTCTTTTTCCTCGTTGTGAATTCTGTAGCTTTTACGTAAACGGCTACTGGCTGGTTGATAACATACTATGGACATTAGAAGTACCATTAATTTGCAAATAACGAATCTATAATCTGATATCAAATCAAAGTGAAGTTTATGTAAAAAAGCTAGTGTAAATTTTGTATAGTGGGGACTAAGTCTACCTTTCCACTGAGGATTACGGTGTTCGTGTAGGTATATGTAGTTCAGCAGTATAGTCACTGAACACTTTATACAAAATTCACTTGTTAAAGATTTAATAATACATATTTCGGATTCGTCTGTTTTATGATGGGTTAAGTGCATTAGATTTTGATACATATTTGAACATTGAAATTTGTTTCTTTATACTCAGAATAGTCTTATTTTAAAGTTCACCTAATTTTGTTTTTATTCTATATGATATCGTGAAAAAGCGGTTAGCATGAGGCCTATATCCATCCTAGTAACCATTTTTAAGACATTTCTGGCCGTCTTTATGACTTGTTACCAGTTGTGTTGCTAGTATGACCTTAGTGGCATATTTATTGGTTTAATTGGAAAGCAATGCTTACCATGTCTTAAATTTTCTCGGGAATGACGGTTTTTTCCTGTGATAATAGTTTTACTTTACCTTAAGAACCTGAAAGATTTTGTGTAGTGGTATGTAGAGATTATTAGAGGTGAAAAAACATGTGGGTTCGTTAACGAGTTAAAATGGGTTCGGGTCATAACGGGCAACTTCTTTGTGCGGGTCACATCAGGTCGGATGGGGCCTACCCGACAATACACTATGGTTCTTCTCTAGAAATTGTAAACAAATTCTGCGTTAAGTTCTATTACAACTCAATTACTACTCAATTTCAGAGCTATATTAGTAAATGAAAATATAACTTTTTCCAAGTAAAAGGATTCAGGACCCCGTGAACGTTTGAATACATGTTTAGTGACTTTTGACCCATTTAACCTTTTTTCTGTTTTAGCTACTCATTCATATAGATGGCTTTCAATTCCCACCTTTAGATATTATATTATCAGTGTCATGCATAAATAAAACCATCAACCCTATCGATGCTCATATATTTATAATAGTTGTTACTTGTTACCTTAATCTCACTGATTATCTTACCTGGTTTATTGCAGGATGATGAGACTGATGAATCTTCTACTACACCAGGTGTGTATCAGGCATCTTTTTATCAGATTACTGTTTGAGGTTGTTTGAAATATTTTATAATAATAAATCTTGCTAAATCTTGTTGCAGTTCAGTTAGGGTTAATCTTCTCACATACAGAAACATATCCAGATGAAATACCACTTCTGAATGTGAAAAGGTGGCTGACTATATCTTTATTATTGCTACATCTTTTTATATATCCGGTTTTTTATTAACTCACCGAGTCCAGGACAACCTGTTATCTATTACTCCGTATTGTTAATCCTTGATGCTTGATCAGCGTCTTGCTGTCTTCTGAAGTCTTCTTTATTATATACTATTTTCATCTTTTATTAAATATAAAATGACCAACTTTAAATCCTAAGCTATCACAGTATGATTTGTTTGGGTGGTATTTTAGTTCATACCCATTTTTATGAACTATGAAAGTATGCAGTTCTCGTGTAATCTATTCTTTTGGTCTGTTGCAGTATAAGAGGAATTCACACCTCGGACCTCAAAGTATTGAAAGAAAAGCTCGAACAAGAGGTAAAAGAGATTTTTAGTACCATATCATTTAATTGCAGATCATCCTCTTTGTACATATTGATACATGAACAATTGCTTCGGATTATAAAATCACATGGTCGTTCAACCTAGATCAGCCATGTTTTAACGAAGGCTCCGTTGAGTTGAACAACTAATACTTTTGATTAACCATACTTTTGATTAACCATTCCTCTTCTTAGGGAATGTTTAGATGTACATTTCAAAGTAATTAAATGATATTGAATAATATGGATAAGAGTTAGCTGTATTAAAACGAGTTGTAGAAGATAATATGTAGGTGTGCTTCTGTTGTTGAAGTTGTAACTACAAGATCATCAGATGTTTGAGGATTATTTATGGATTTAATAGGTAAAAATGATCAAGTAGGATATTTTGCACAAAAAAAGAGAACCAGAATTTTGTGAAATTAGAGTAAAAGTACATCTAATAGGTCAATGGAAGGTGTAAATTGATGATCCTTTTTTACCTTTAGATGATCTGTTTTGCTGCAGCTGGTTACTGATATGAAACTTATTTTCAAATCTGATTATTTGACCCTTAAATTAATTGATAATTAGAAGCAGACGTTAACCCAAACACAAAAAACTGATTTTTGTGAAATCAGATAATTAGTTTAAGAACGCAAATGCATACAGCCCCTTAGTATATTGACATGCTTCAGAACTTCTTCACCTCACAGTTGCTCAAATAAACTGAATATTATTTAATAATATTTACGATTTCTCAAAGTACTTGAAGCTAAAGTAGCAGTTCTTGCTTTAAGTAGTTGGCATACACAATGTCTACTTATTGTATAATCACATGTAACTATGCACCTCATGCAACTGATTGAGATATTTGCAGGCATCGGAAAATCTAGGAATGGCTATGATCTACACTCTAGTTAGCTCAGCTAAGGATTGGCTTTCTGAATTATTTGCTCAAGATGTTGTTGATGATGATGGTGAAGAGGATATCTCTAAAAAGGATGAAGTATGTGTTTCTTTTCTTCATTGAAGAATTAAATTTATTTTCCAAGAAATATAAGTCTACTCCCTTTATAACGGCGATGTTTGACTAGTGACGCAGTTTGTTACTTATACATTTTGCTCTTTACTTTGAATAAGAGTAAGTACTAAAGGGCCATTGGCCTATCAGTATGGGGTGAACACATCAACCAATAGGTTGTGGGGTTAAGTCTCTTGAGAGAATGTGTATATAATGTGTACATAATATGTGTGATGGGTTTTAGGTTTGACGTTCTTATATAATCTTTATTGTGCAATATGTGCTTCTCCCCAACCCCCAATGGAAACACTACCACATGGTTTTTTATTTTCATGTAATGTATGTTCAATTTTACTTGGGTAGCAAAAGATGCTTGGTCTGTTCTCTGCCCTGAAAGGTTTCTGTCGCTGTATTTTGTTATATGATAACTAGAGTTGATGTATTGATGTGCTGGACCTCGTGTGATAGGTGATTGTGCCTCACGGAGAACCTGTCACAATTGATACATTTTTGGCATGGAGAGACAGATTCGAAGCAGAATTGGCACTTGAAAGAGCTAAGTAAGTTTCAAAAATTTAGCAGATGCTATTATTATTTTAAGTTCCATTTTCCGTCATCAGTTATCCTTCACACCTAGTGTTGTCAGATTGAAAGTATGTGATTTGTGAACATACACCACACAACTTTTCCAGATGCTGTATATCTTGCATATGCAGATTTCCACAAACAGGTTTTTTTGGTAACTGCAGTGTTTCATGTCATTACAGGTGGCAATTTCGAGTCGTATTTACTTATGAATGAATGGGTTGATTCACGATTATATTGTTTTTATTGCTAACATGTCACATGGTAAATTAGAAAAAATAGCCTTAAAGATTGGATAAATGGTTGTAGTTAAACTAACCCTTTCCACACAATTACATGTTTTTGACCTATTACCCAACCTGCATATCCCCCATTTGCCACCTCTACACATTACAGAAGGAAGTGGTCATTTTCTTGCATTATATTAGGTTAGTGTTTGATGGTAACTTATCTTCTCCATTTCCAGGTTAATGCCAGATTCAGCACTTGCAACCACCAAAGAAAAGAGACTGAATGGAAGACAATGGTTTGAAACTGTGGTAATTTTTCCATCTGTATTTCATTGTGAATATAGAAATTATCTGTTATCATGGTACCGATTCTAGGAGTACATGTGGAATGTCCTCAGATTGAAGTTTGTCACTACTTCAAACATTTCAGTTAAGCTGATGTTTTCAAGTGTGATGGAACTATCTAAGCACATGAACTATTAGAGGTGGCAAAATGCGCAGGTTGGGTGATGGATCATAACGAGAGAAAAATAGTACGGGTTTTGCCAGAAATACCTTATTGTGGCGTTAAAATTGAATGATATTTTTGTTGTTGTGCTTATTAAATTACATAAGAATTAGTTTGTTACTATATTACAAATTAAGTTATTTTAATAAAATGAATTTTGAGGTTGTGTACATTTTGAATCAACTTTGATGGCTTTCAACCCATTTTCGTTTTAGCTAACTTTTAAAGTTACCATGTCAGAAATTTGTGACCCAAATACATTTAAAGTTACCATTCACCAGTACGTCGTTTGAAACTGCCACCTTTTCACTTCAATTACTGTAGATATAGGACAAGGCATTTTCATGTGTGTCAGTGAAACAAATATTGCGTGACAAGAGAATGCGTACACATTACATTTTCCATCATAAATTGTGGTCACCTTTATTTATGTAATGTAGTACTTCAACAATACTGCTTCAGTTTTTTGCAACTTGAATCTTCTGACTTTCATTTTGTGGTTTGATGTGGTATCCTTCGCAGAAAGGTGCAGTGGCAATGGATGATGAAGAAGATGAAGATGATGAGGACTTTGATTTTGATGATGATGAAGACTTTGAAGGTTATTATCATGCTTTTGTTCTCTGCCCCATTTTTTAGCTTGTTCAGTTCTAGTTAGAGTTCACAAAATGGACCGGTCGGGTAAATGGGTAATGAGTCAAAATGTCTAATTGTTCGGTACGGGTCAAAACAAAGAGGATTGGGTTGACCTATGAACACTCTTAGTTCATTTTCTTTAAACAATTGGTATGTTAGATATGAAGACAAAAATATCATTTGAGTAATATTCAAACGATTTAGTTGACTTTCAACCCGTTAGAAAGAAAAGATGAACCGAATCGACTCGTTCGTAAGTAAATGGCTTTGAATTTGTCACATCTATAATTTTATCTTTTATGCGATCTTATAAAGTATCATTTCTGTTTGGTTGCAGATGATGAAGATGACATGCTTGAGCACTATCTAGCCGAGAAAGACTCATCTGCTCATTCTTCATCAAGAGCCAGTTAGAAACAATCACCACTTTGTGGTGTTCAGAAACAGCAAATGTTAGTCCCGATGATCTGGAGGCTGGTTTTCCTGATACAAAGGTGCTCGAAATACTGATCAATGCCAACTTTTGATATATAACCCAAGGCTGTAATTTTGCTTTCCTAAGACATTAGAATCTGAACGGGGTTTGACTTTGTTCGAACCCATAAACGTTCTTTTTTGTTCTGCTGGACTCTTTGATTTGATTAATTAAGACATATGCATAGTATAGAAATCTGGGGAGAGTTAAGAAATATTCAGCTATAACAAACTAAAAAAATTGGTTTCGTATCAAAAGAATCACATCTGGTGAAGAACCAGTTTGTGATATTAGAACTCAATGGTATACAATCAAGTTTTTGAAATTGGTACATCTTTATTAATGTGACAAAGTAGTATAAGTATCTGAATATATGGTTTGATGCCGTGGTGGTTGTGACTAGAAGAAATCACACAATGACACAAATAAACAAGAACGTAATTCCGATAAACCCTAAATGTGTGCTCAAAAGGGACTTCTCGAGAAAACTCTCTCATTCTCAAAAAATCATCATAACTTCAAAACTTAAATTGAACCTAAGAATCATCATAACTTCAAAACTTACATTGAACCTAAATAACCTATGACTTGTATAGTATTACTAACTAAACCAATAACTTAGAGGAAAAGATAAATCTTTTCTTAGAAAAAAAGGATCTTCTATTAGTACATGATAACTACTAGATACGTAGATATAAAAAGATAGATTATGACAGATTACAAATTGTCTCAAATCATCATAACATACAACTTTACATGTTAACCGAAAAACCGGCGGCTAAACCAGAGGAGATGGTTTCTGATTATATATATGTCATCTTCAATTAAATGTATATTTTCGATCATAACATACGACTTCACATGTTACCAGAAGAACCGCATCATGGTTTTTGAAACTTTTGAGTCCTTTTTGGCATTGCATATAAACTTGGTAAAATGTTTGTAACACTATCACCATTAGATTTTAGTTATAGTATTCTAAAGAGAAATTTGTGTAATAATATACTCTACTAAATATATATTACTTATAAGAACTTAAAATGACGTCAGCTTTCAATATGTTATGGAAATGGAGGTGTCAAAACACACACGTGTGTGTATCTATATATATATATATATATATATATATATATATATATATATATATATGGTAAAGTAGCTTCCGGGTGGGTAACAACCCCTTTGATGGGTGTCTATTATTTTGGAGATTTATAATTCTTCCGTTTTATTAGATGGAATTTTAATGAATTAAATCTCTAAGAACCATCAAGTCCTAGTTTTTCAATAAAAAATGAATCCTTTAGAGAGCGGCTATCCGTGCACTTTCCGAAAATGACAGAAATCTAGTCCAGTGCCGCGAAGGCCATAATGTCTTACGATCTGGAGTTCTCCGCGGAGACGGATACGGAAACCCCCCGCAGATCTGAGATATTAGCGAGATTAGTTCCACGCCACTTAACCTAAAGAAAGGTCGACCTAAATATATATATATATATATATATATATATATATATGGGAATGATCAAGAGGGAGACTCTAAATTTGAGGGAATGAGGGAAGCAAATCTCAACCACACATTTCCTTATATATTCTCTAACTCATATACAATACTCATTTCATCAATTTTTGTCTAAAATTCAAAATTAAAGCATGTAAATCAACCAAAACATTATAAATTTCAAATTCATCAAAGGCATTCATACATATCTACAATTCGTCATAATTCACATTTATCAAATATAAAAAATTTTGGGTATAACTTTTGGGTTTTTGTAAAATTTTTGATTCACCAATAAATACAATAAAATTAAACGAATTTCAATATACAAAACTTATAAACAAGTAATTAATTTAATTATAGTCGTCATTCACCATCGAATTTCATAAAAAAAAAATCTAGACCATTAACATTCATTTGGAATGAATGTTGATCAAAATTACAATAAATATTCATAAACAATAATTTATGATGAATATTAACTTATATATGTTTTTATAAATTATTGAACGAGATAACCTAGCATTTATCAGTGTATAATAATGTATATGAATTATTAAGTTGTAATTTTGATTAACATGCTTTCAAATGAATATTAATATTCTGAAAAAAATTTGAGTTATTTACAATTTTGCCAGCGTTGACTTTTGAGTTGACCAGAATGTATGGCTAGTAATAGCTTCCCTATTTTTTTACTTCTCTATTGATCCCACCGTGTGTATATATATATATATATATATATATATATATATATATATATATATAAATATTCAATGTATATTTTCATCATCCACGGTCCACCTAAAAAGATTCATATCTTATCTACAACCGATTTTGTCGGAACATAATCCAGTCGACATTTTCCTTTTAGATTTTGTAAACAAAATCAATATATCATCAATATATGGTTTCTCATTCTCTTTAATGTTTAAAAGTGGAAGATGTCAATTCCCTATTTTACCCTTTCACACGATCAAATTTTCGTAACAACGTTTATAAAACTATAATAATATAATAACTGAAAATTCACGTGTGATGTACGTATTACTATACACGATATGTCAAGTGTAAACGAGGAGATTGTTGATGCATTTTGTGTATAAAAAATTGATTATATTGGTCAAAATTTCAGATTGTAATAACAACAGAAGGAATTATTAACATTTCAAAACAGAAACATCTAAAATAATTACATATTGGACCAATAAAAACAGCAATATTATATTACTAATATAGAAAACAAACTACTTAATGGCCTAGTAATTAAAATTTTACAAACTACAAATCTCCATAATTCTATATTCATACCAAAAGTTAGTTGAATATTGTCTTTCGCATAATATCATCGGAACAAAATAATACTTGTGGACGGATCAACGTTTCCAATTATCAACGTTGTACGAAAAACAAAACATAACCTAATGAAAACTCGAACCTGGTGTGTAAATTGAAAGATCAGGCCAACCATTATGACCACCCTCACTCACATGACTTTGATCATTACTTTGATGATCCATACCCAAAAAACCACTCCCAAATTCACCGGCATTACAAGTGATTCGAATCAACCCATCCTCATTCGTTCCACCAACGAAATTCGGATTCAAACCATCCATCAACAACTTCGCAAACTGTCCACCTGGCATCAACCCCATCTGATCATTATTACCATAACCTTGTATGACACTAGCTTCATGTTTTTGCACATGTGGAATATTTGAAGATGATAAAGTTTCAATACTTGTGTTTTTGTTTGAGTTATCCGAGGAACGTTTGGTGTTTTTTTTCCTAGTACTTCCACCTATTGGAATGTTACGTAAAGTACCGCCTTTCGTCCAATATCGTCTACAGTTTTTACAAAAATGACGCGGTTGTGAGAGATTGTAGTTGTTGTAGTAGCAAAATTTTGTGTTGTTTGATTCGCATCTAGGACATTTTAGATGCTCGTGTTGTTGTTGTGGTTGCGGTTGTGGTTCAGGGTTTAGATTCATTGTTGTTGTGGTAAACATGAGTTGATTGTCTCCTTGCATTATTTCGATTTTCGAAAAATAGTATATCGTTTGTCAGTCAGGTCAATAAAGTTGACTCGGGTGAGATTTTTCGATCTGTTTTTCAAGAAAAAGAAATTCGATCAAACGAACATGTTTTTGATTAACAAGGTTTTGATATCTTTAAAAATTGAAGAGATATGAAAAATGAAATGATGAAAAAAAGAAATAAAAGATGGTTGATGATATGAATGGGAGGGAATCAAGTGTTATGCGTGAAAATTACAATTTGTGTGTTTATGGAAGAGAGTGGTCTCTTTCAAGTTGGAATATTTGTTGGGGAAGTCTAATCTTAGTCACATTATATTCATTTCAAATAATTATTTAAATGAAAAATATGAATTATGTTTGAAAAAATAATGTAAAGTTGATATATAGTTTCATTGAAGGTTTTGAATTGAATGATTACATATTTGTGTAACGTATATTCATAAGTGAATATTCAACCGATCTGATACGTACCGATTATTTGAGCATTCTTATAAATAATTTATAGAGTAGATACAGGGTGAAGCTATTTAGAAGGTAGGATAACAGTCGCTGTGAGTTCATTTGACTTACGGTTATCAAAAGTTATGATTCTGCCATTGAGTAGATATAGATGACGAATGCAACACAATAAAAGTCATTTTTTTTCATAATGTAAATATAGACTCTATTAAAATATGTTAAATATGTATTTGTCAAAATAATAAACTACAATAATAACGTACGCCATTGCATTCTCCAATCATATCTATTTTCAAATGTGGCTAATATCTCTAATTCAATGTTCCAATCTAACACTTAATTCAATACTAACCAAAAAGTTTGTATGGGGATCATAATTTATTGAACAAAACGTTTGAAAGACATAAAAATGAAATAATGAAATAATAAAAATAAAAAATAAAAAAAACCCTCAAAAAAGCACTGTTTGACGGAGGTGAAAGAACAAAAGTGGGACACAAAGAGTGGAGTGCGTGAAATGATTGAAAGAAGTTTGCTACAAAAGGGATATCCGGGTATGAGTGTTATTGGGTTGGGTTATTCGATTTTTGGGTTATTTGAGTCGGGTTATTTGGATTTTCAAGATTATTAATTTATCCGTAATCTGATTCAAACAAGGGCGGTTTATTCGGATACGAGTCGGGTTCGTGTAATTTATTTAAATCCGAATAAGATGATATTTTAAATCTTCGAATCTTAAACAAAACTTTAACTTTACAAAATAACACTAATAGTTTATATTAAATCATCGTAAGCATTTTATATGTATATTATATATGGATATATTCATATAAATCATAAATAACTTACATATATATAGTTATATTTTTATATTAAATAACATTTGTGGTTATTCGGGTTAACCAAATTCAAAATATTTATCCGTTATCCAATTCAATTAAGACTCGGGTTATTTGAAGTCGAGTGGCCGAATGAGCTTTGAAATTGGGTTATTCGAATTAGTTATTCGGGTTCGATCATACGTGACACCCCTGTACTCAGGGCCCTCCAGTTTACTGATGATGTTTGTGGATTCAACATTTCAACCCGTCGTTATCTTCGCTAAAAAAACGGAAACCCCCGCCAAATTCCTAATTTGCGCACTTATTTATACGTTTAGAATAATTATTTAATTTCGAGTTTATTACTCTATCAAATTTCTTATTCTACCTATAAACAAATTAGCAAAGGGTGATTGTTAAGTTAAACCAGTTTAAATCAAATTAAATATATGAAATTTGTTTATTACTCGTAATAAAATTGACTGATAGATGCTTTGTAAGAATCAAAAGCAAACTGTACAAACTAAATAAAAACCAAACCTAACCAAACTGTATCACATTATAAAATGTCATCTTGAAAATATAATTATAAAGTAGTAAAATATATATAAGTACCAAATTTGTGATGCTAGTTGTCGTTGTGGTATGTAGGAATTTGTAGATGGTATTTAAGTCGTAAGGTAATACAACACGACTAGCCTTGTTTGTCAGTGTACTTAATCCGTGGGTTGCTATAACGGATGTATTTTACATGATTCTTGTAGTATAATGACAATTTGCCGAAAACGATGAGTAAAAATAACTAAATAATGCAAAAAACTATCATGTGATAAAACAAATGAAAATTACATTACCATGAAGCATCTTTATAACTCACCTGGTCCCTAAGCATGTGATAGGTTTCAATAAATTGGTATCAAAATGGAAGTTCATTCAAATACGGAATACAACACATTGAATAAACTTTACCAACAGTTGGTCGTTTAAACAAGTTTATGAGTGACAATGAAAGAACAAAACTAACATCCTTAAACACTTATCTTTTACAGAACAAAACACTTTCAACAATAAACAATCTAAAAAGGTGAAACAAACTAAAATAATGGTCTAAAGAATTTTTAAACAAGTATGTAAAACTTATGGCCTGCAAACTTAGCAGCAAAGCTCCTTCCCTACTAAAACTACACCTAAAAATCTGACTTCCATCCATCCATTCCCTTTTGAGTTTATGAAGATCCCAATAACTTTTGCTCACTTCAACCCAACACAAAACATATAAAAATAAAAAGGTCCTTAAAGGGTCAAAAGAATTAAATAAAACGAATCGAGGGTAGAGCGGAAAATTGGTAGAAAAAAAAGCTCGTTTTCTTTTGGTTTTCGGGTATAGTGACCTTTTTAAAGCTTTCTAGGACATTTTAGGTGGGGATCTTCTGAGTGAAGGCTGCTCTAAAGAAAGAAAAAAAAAACCAATTGAACTTTGGCAACCAAAAATTTGTTAAGGGGAGTGGAGTGTTTTCATGCATAATACATGTACAAGCTGTTTGCAGCAGCACAAGCAATTGAGTTTTCGGTTGGATGCCAAGCTAGATGGAGCAACTTTGTTGTGAAATCAAATGAGTTTCCATTTGCATCAACCCCAGTGTTATCTCCACCTGTACAGAGATTGAATTTTAATCTAGATTCATCATAGAACATATACACAATTTCTTGTTTCATAGTTGAGGGGGATGTTTTGGATGTGTTATAGAACTATTAGCTGTTTATTGCGACTTGAAGTTGTGTTTTGATAAAGTGATTATACTAATAATCAGTTTCATACCTACTGTACGCTGTAGCCAAAATGTAAAACTGATTATGAAACAAAGATCCTTTTTCCCTCCATATTTTATTCCTTTTAAATAGCAAAAGATATTCTGCTAAAATATGTATGAACATTGTAAAATCAAATTTGTGTACTTATAAAAGTGGCTTACCAATATTTATATTTAAACTCTTCAATAAAATAAAGTGTCTCTTTCAGTCAGCTTATCATATTTAGTTTCTGAACATATTATAGATTTTCCAAAAACTTGGAACAAGTGAACAATTAATTATCTGGTTAATACAACTTTTCTTCAATATTCAATAAAATAAAAAGTCTGTTACAGTCTATTGATTTGATGCAACTCAGTCAAATTTCAATTTTGCTGTCCGCATGCTAGAGGTTGTGATTGTAAGGGGTGAAAAAAAGAAGACGACTGACCTCGTCTAACTGCACGGGTTATGCTGCTTAGGGATCTGGAAGGCCTTGAAGGGGTCTGCACTTGCCTCCTACAAGGTGTTCAAGTTTTTTTAATATACACATATTAGTTATCCATTATAATAGTTAGATTAATTAATATTACAAAAGATTAATCTCGGGAATCTTGTTTTAGGATTATATTATATTTACACATTCTTAGAATTCTGCTTTTTTCCGGTTTTCCCTATTATCCAAAATATATCTCAAACATTGTCAGATACCTCATTGGGTTCTTGCTAGCTTCCAGGGTAGTTGCTTCAGTACTTCCCGGATGGCCACCAAACACACGGAATAAGTTGCTGCAAGCACATTGTCTTTACAAGTGAGTACAGAGCCAAAGAAAACACATGGAACATTTTTTTGTGATAAAACTTGACATGGATGTTACCTGTAAGAACCAGTTGCTACACGCTGACCATCACCACTCAGACAGCACTCAAATTTATCAAAAATAGAATCATTTTCATACAAATCACACAGCTGGAAATAATCAATTGTACAGCATCAGTTATTTCAGTGCTAGAGGAAACTTAGCAGACTAAAAACTTTGGTCAAAAGCAGATCGAAGTATACCCTAGGTCTTAGATGTTCATGGACCTGGAATGTCGAGACTGGACCAGAGTCCATGTTGATGTCCCATAACTGCATCAATAAAGAACAATGCTTAAACAAAGGTCACAGTTTTAAAATAAATATAATTAGAAAGAAAATACACAACCCATGTGTGACGGGCACAAGTATACTCTTCTTAAGATGTGTCAGTCACTTGTCATTTCCAAGAGACAATCTGTCATACTTATAGGTGGGAAATGGGGTCTGCCAGGATTATTTTATTTTATTATTTATTATTTTTCTTATCTATTTTGGTGCTACTCCCTAAAAAATAATGACAAAAAACGTCTTTCTCGCAAATTCCTATTGGAACATTCTTTTGGTATATTAATGCGATTTCTCATGGATTGAAAGATACATGTCTAAGATATCATAATCACTACTAGTCTCCAAGCTAAAACTAAAACACAAATACAAAACCACTTCAAAATCATCAGGAACTAGTTGTACAGGCTATTTACTCAGTTGGTTCGAACATGTTAATAGTGCCAAGGCCAAATGTATAAACATGAATGATGGATTATGTATTCACAGTCACCAAATATTTGTAGCAGCAAACGATATAAAACCTTGGTGCTATTATACTGTACTACCTGAACAATGGGACACATTCAGCCATTGAAGTTGTGTGTGTAAAAAGATGAAATGCACTTGCTGTATACAACATATAGATATATGTAAAAATATGTATGACAAACTGTTGCTGACATAACCTAATTTAAGGATCACATGCGAAGAAAACATAGATCTTGAGGACTCGAAATGTCTTTCATTTAAAAATGTCTTAAACTAGACAATGGGGAACAGTAAAGAATCACAAACCTTAAGGGTCATATAGTCACGACTTAACAGATATCTTCCATTTCTTCCAAACTTAATATCTGAAATCGATGCTATTATCTCAGTGAAAAATGATCTTGAACCAGGTGCTTCGTGTTCTTCAAACCTATATAAAATCATTAAAGGTTCATCTAACCAATTTTTTGTTTTTTAATGTAATCAACACTAAATGTATTAAAATATATAAAAACAATTTTGTTGGAAACTTGGAATAATAATCTAACTTTTCTTAATGAAGTGATTTTAGGAGGCAACATTCAAGAACAATGTGTGGATTTTGAGTTTTTAAGTCAGAGTGTCAGACAAACTCGGCCCATTTGACCTGTTTCACCCAAATTGACAAATTTTAAGACAAATGGCTCAAACATGCCACCTTTAGTTAGGGATTATGCATAATTCCACAAAACAGAAAGAACAAACTAGAATCAAAGTTATAGAAAATGCCTCCAGAGGACTTACAATTTAGAATGTTTATCGCAAAGGGCGGACTGACGCAAATCAATAAGGCGAATAGATCCTTTCGAACTACTATATGCTAGTGTATGACAATGGTTGGGATGAAACTCAGCTGATGTAATCACCTCTGCAACAACGCGGAGTCATAGTCAAGGCTCACAAACTTATTCATAAAAAAGGATGCTACAAAATAGTGTCACATACACATAATTAACAATTTTAACTGCTTGCTAAAATAGTATCACATCCGTCCGTCCCAAATTAATTGTCCACATACAAAAAAACATGAAGTTTAAGAAAACATAATCATTACACTGTACTTTTATGTAAGATGACAGTTTTACCCTTACTTCGTACACACCTTTTTAGGACATACATATAAAGCAAGGGTAGTATAGGAACTTTAGTTAATCCAACCTATTTTTGGAAGTGGACAATTAATTTGGGACGTCCATAAAAGGAAACGTGGACTATAAATATGGGATGGAGGGAGTAAAATATTGTACCAGTGAGGTCTTCCATGTTTGTAGGCTTGACATCCACAATGTTAAAACTCTGGTTGCTAATTTCCAAATTCCAAAGGTTTATCCGAAGATCATCAGCGGAGATGAATGTTTCACCATCACTAATGCATACAAAGGAGGGGGTGTCAGAAGACAATTACAAAAGTAAACTATACCAAATATAATAGCAAATGAACCATTGCTTGAACACTAATTGATAATGCATCCAAGATATTAGCAAATAAAGAGAGCCTGGAAATTCTTAAATATCGACAAGAGAATATAAATGAACAAAAGTTAACTCACTAAAAATATACAAAAAAACCTACCTAAGTAAACCTATTTGCCAATGAAGGATATATAGGAACACTTGGCATTTTAATTAAATCATCAAAGTTAGAAAGCATGTTATTCCCATCATCCAAATCATCTACTAGTTCAAGCATGAGCCAATGAAATTCTAACCACTGAAAACAGAATTTATATCCCACCTCAGCGTGTACTGAACCATATATTTGCAGTGAGCGTACGAAGGGCAAGTAACAGTAGTAATAATACATAATCCCTGAGAGTGAGAAAATGATTTTTTGAACAATATATACAACACCAAAACGTAAAATCATTTTTGTAACCTTATGAGGGCTCATTAATCAATAATATGTAGACTAATATTATTTCAAGGCACATGATAGTCAAGAGGCAAATTCAATAGGGTAAACATGTTTATAGAAATGAAATTAAATGATAAAAACTTGCGAGAAATGAAGACTCAAACCTGTTATTCGAGATAGAATTGATATGATAGTCGTGTGCATGAGCATAAACTCTTCTACATCGCGCAACAAGGTTGGTCTCACTGCTAGTTACCTACAAATTAACCTTTGGGCGTTACACTATTGTAAAAGACAGAGCAAAGCACAACATAAAAATAAACAATGTCATGATGAAATATAGCAACCATGGAGGCTTCTCTGAAGATATTAGTTTCAACTTGTACTAGCAACGGAAAATCACGTTACAATGTAATCAATCACAGTATCATGAAATTGTAAAACCAGTTTGGTTGACCTGAAGTGAAGAAAATGATTTCTATGAAATTTTAATCTCAACTGCACAAATGCATGATCATCAGGAACCATCCTCGTATAACAGATAAAAAACGAGTACCTTTTTAGTATGGATTAAAACAGATCTGGTTTCTTCATAACACTTATTGTTCCTATCTTTTGAACTCCATAAATAACTACTGTGGTAAATATGATTACTGAACTATATTGTTACAAAATAATTAATATTATTTTTGATGAGGTGGCTTAAGAAGTTTAATGCATTTGATTAATTTCGGATGATGACTTTCAACCTGTTGATCTACTTGACTGATTTTCTTTTTAGTTAAATCTTTTAGTTTAATCCATTAGACCCATTACAGATAAGAGATAAGCCAAATCCTTATTTGAAATATATGGGTTGAAATTGCCACCTGTAGTAGACATAAACCTTTTTACAAGTAGCATTTATGCATAGTGTAGTATCTAGTCCACCACAACAATTCATGCATAAATATGATTATAGGTTCTAGATGAAAGACAAGAGAGGTGTTGGAATAATGAGAAGATCGATAATATATATAGGGTAAAGGTACAACTACCACAGGTAAACGGAGCGATGGGATGCCCCCTGCTGGAAATAATAAGTCATTGCTTAAACTAGTGTATCCGCCATTTGCAATATGCGGCTTATGGGTGGAAGTAACACTAGAACTAGTAATGTTGCCATTTCCAGCTGCTTTAGAAGGCTCCATGCTCATCTCAGCAATTTTCTTGATCTTCTTCTGTTGGACCTGTGTGAGTTGATATAAGTTTTACAACTTCGACAAGACATACAAGCAAGGTCCACAAAAAAGATGACTTGCCTGGAAGAATATATTAATGTAAATAAAAATAAAGAAGGCAAAACTAGACCTGGGTCAGCAACAAATCAATCGAGGGTTTCGATTTTAAATATGAACTCAGAACAAAAGCTTTTTCAACTAAATGCTGGCCTTATTATATCTGATGTTACAATTATATTAATAAAATATCATCTACACACCTTACAAAAAGAAATAACTAATGGTCAACAACTCACCTCGCTGCTAAAAAACTATCTCAAAATCTTCTGCAAGTGACCATAGAATACAGTTAATTCAAAGTATAACCTCTCAGAAAGAAAAAAAACCCTCACAAAGTAGGATATTTCCGAGACAGTGACATGATAAGTAGGAAGCAAACACATGATATACAGCAATAGACTCTTCTTCTGTCTTTTATCCTATCCACACTGTTATTCTATTGACTTCTCTACATAATTATTGTTTTTAAAACTGCAAAGCTACGGTAAGGTGGAGTTGCAGAACGCCATGCTCTTTCCATCACCTATCAGCATAAAGAACGCAAGTAAAAGATGAGTTACAGTAGCTACCTTCCAGTATTTTATGGTTTTATCATTAGTAGACAGAAGAAAGAGGGCCCCGTTGGCTGTTTGGCACCATCTGATTTTGTTAATTTTCTCCTCAATCTCCAGACTCTTTAAATAATCGAACTGGAAGCAGAAAGATGGAAATGAATGAATATAAACATAGAAGATATCTGGCACGGTACCAAAGAATAGAGAATAATGATGAAATAAACAACTGAAAGAAAAGGCAAGAGAAGAAACCTCGGGTTCATGACTCTGGAACTCAGTTTTGTAGCGGAATTCTGGATGCCTACTAATTGAGTAATCAGTCTTCTCTAAATCCCTTCTATTTCCACCATGCTACACAACCAAACACAAAAAACTGTGAGAAACAGAAATACTTGATACAGTAAAAACAACAAAAACAGACATGGAGGACACTCAAAACAGATCTTAACAGAATGTGATACATATGAAATCTTGCATAACCGACCTCCTTTTTATCAGTCCTCTCAAATAATACTACCCTGCCCCCACGATCACCAGTAGCAAGATGGTCACCACTTTTATCAAACTCAATCGCCGAAATGATATCCACTGCGAATAATCAGAAATTCATCACTTGACTATAATATTATGCAAAACAAGTGGAACAATACAAAAAAAAAAAATTAAGTTTATCCAAGTAAGTAGCTTATATTTGCCATTATAAGGTGGACAAACACAAATACACATAAGCTAGAGGCAACAAAGGGGGAGAGACATAGGTGCTTCACTTAAGTAACAATTAAAAACCCAAAAAGGGTATACAAAAGCTTGTAAGAAACCTTTAATAGGATTAATATCACAATGACCATGTTTTTATTCTGGTGAACTACAGTCAGTTAGGAGTGGCGGGAAATCGACAAGAAAGACGACACTTCTTGGATGTTCAACTGATACTATCCATAACCAAGCAGATAAAGAAAGTTTATACAAGTAGAAATCTGATACTTGTATAATAGAAACAAATAAATGCAGTGGAAGTTACATGATTGCAAACCTTAGCATTTATGGAGTATTTAATATTGTAAATGAATACCTTAAGAAATCACCAATAAGGCAAAATCAATGAAAGAGAGCCTTTAAACTCTAGATAACGTTAATAGCATTCTCATAATTATCAAAGCCCACAACAGAAACCTCATTTAACTGCCATCATCTTCCAGCATCTTAGAACCAGAATACTTAGCATCATATATAATTGAATAAACTTTTTGACTCCAAAAGTTAGCATCATATTTCTGTTAAATCGGAATGAGATAAGCACCGGTGACCAAGGCGCGGGGTAGAGGCAAATAACAAAATCGAATATAATTTTCATTGATAGTCTGCCGCCTAACGGAAATATAGCTAATGATATTGCCTCATTAATGAAAGGCAAGTCAAAAAGAAAATAAGGTGAAATGATGTGTCTAGTGGTCAATTTCTTGCTTGTTAGTGGTGCCAAAAATGTTTCAATGATTAATAACTTAAAAGGCCGTATATAATTCCATATAAGCCCACGTGAAGAGCATTTTACAACAATAATCCAAAGGCAGAGCAAGCCATAATTTTAGGACTACCATAATTTAGAAACAAGTGGAAGTAACAATAACAAAATATCACCAGAATGATGTGGAGCCCCACAAAATTTCATTGGTGAAGAATGTACCAAGTATATTTTGACTAACTACATAAAAATTTTCAAGCTTTTTTACTGCATATATGAAACTTCTAATTGGAAGAAGCATCAATAGCACGTGATTCTAGTTCCTCCTAAAAGTAAACTTATGTTCCACGTGCTAGACAATGACATGAAGTACATGTAAATTATAGTTAGAACCAGACACCGTTGAACGAATTGACATTACCATAATCAGTATAAATTTAAATATTAGAAGTATCACCACCTATCAAATCCATACAACAAATAACCCTAGCATTTCACACACCTTTCCTCTGAATATAGCTGACTAAAACTTAGGGTAATTCGTGAGTTGACATCAGCTAGATCCAACATTATAAACTCCTCATTCCTATGCATTATCCAGTTATCCACAACTAAGAAACTATACACAGGCAACATCAAATAGTTTCTTATTACTGGTACAAACCTTATCAAAACCTTCAAACATATTAATTAACATTACTTGATCAAACCACATGTGGAAATTTCTCATTTCCATTTTTTGGGTCGAACAACAAAATGAAGTACCACTGTCTATAGAAACATTTCCAGAATTTCCAATGATTCACATAACAATTCAAATCCATATTCATATACCTACTTAATCCAAACCCTAACCACAAACAAATATGTGGATCAACATATATTCAATAAACATACACATATGCATAAATGCATAAATATATGTATATATATAATATATATATCAATCATTTCTGCTAGTTTACCTTCCTGAACTTCTTCACCGGCGGTACGTTCACCGAACACCTGAGAGAATTTCCAGTCAAGCGGAGGTGGTGGACCGTCGGGAGCTGCCGCCACATCTCCGCCATCGCCACCGTTCATGTCTTCTTCTCCTTTTTAATACAATTATTATATTACACAATTAATCAATTCAAGCTAAAATCAAATGAACAACAACAACAACATCATCCGATCGTTTATCAAATTATCATTTCTTCACGATCGTAGCTTCCAAAATCCTCAGTTAATTCCATTAAAAAACAAAATTAAAAATCGATCGCGCTTTCAGATTCATTCATCGATTCGATCATCAATTCATCATCGATTTCATCATCCACAATAACAGCACCTGCGTTTACAGATTGCGAATCTGTTAAGAGTTATTTTCGATAATTTCGGGAAATTGTAGTCATTAAACCGTTCCTTTTGCCTCCGAATACACACACCAAAAACACACAACTTTCTCTCTCAATAATACAATTTGTTTCCTCTTTTCTAATTTCTGTGATTTATGATAAAGTAACGAGGTTGGATGGTAGTTAGCTCACAAACGGATTTGTATCCAATGGTAGGAACACGTAGATGAATATTATTGGTTCATGACATAAATTATGTGACAAGCCGTGACTTTAGTTAAGAGTTAATAAACTATAGTTGTTGAAGACTGTACAGTGTACACGACCGGGGCTGAGTTAGTGAGGACCCATGGGGTGATTTTTAAAAGACGCTTTTGCCCTTGCTTTTTTGATCTTGAAGTAGTTTTATATTGTGTTTTGTTCTAATGGGATAAGGATGTTTATTAAATTTTGATTTATTTATCCTTTTTGGTTGTTTAATCAAAGGTGATAGATGAGATTGTGACTTTTTAAGTGAACTGCACATCCTTTAGGGACCTCTTAAGAGTTAAAATGATCGAAATTGGGTATATCAGAAATGACAGTTACGATTTTGATGTGAATCTGACACTTTAGTTTCTTTACGTTGAATATACGTGATAAACGTTCATGTAAGAAAACTTTTTAGGAAAGTGGTATTCGATTATGTATCGAAAGTGCCCAATTCGTCAAATGGTTATGCGTTCAATTTTCAGCATGTATAATGAACATGCGAATTCATGCAATGTATTCTTGTGTATCTAACTCATTGAAGTTTCAAAAGCTTATGGTTTTATAAACTACTAATGTAAATTCCGTCTAATGGACGGCTTCGAATAGTTATATATGAATCATTACAAATGTATTACATTCAGGCCCGGAGCTCGGAATTCGATGGTCCGGTGCCACGACAAAAAGATGTCCCTTTAAATATATTTTTTCATATATATATATATATATATATATATATATATATATATATATGACATAAAAAATGTTCATCACTATTATAAACAAATTTATCTAGCGAGTTCTTCAAATTTTTGTTTCTTTTTACGCTTTTCATGTCCGGAATCATAGTGTCTTATTCAAGGAGGCATGATTTCTGAGAATTTTGTAACAATAACCAAACAATGTCTAATTATCAACCTGACATAAAAAAATCCAATTCATATAAAATTTAAACATAACTCGAAACTTGAATGATCTAAATTCGTTAAATAATACAAAACTCAGAAAGTGAAAAACCTAAACTTTTATCAAATATAAATAAAATAAAAAATAACAATTTAAAAGTTTTGAAGTAGTAACTGAATTTTGAAGTTAAATATAACACCAAATTGAGTTCACATGCAATTTCTATATTTAATTAAGTATGTGTACTACACGATTTGCACAGGGGAACAAACTGGATCCTACACCAAAATTATTGAGCCATTTTATGTGATAAAACAAAACTGAAATAATAACTAATATATCAGGCCCAAATTATTAGATTAGTTGATGAAAAATGGGCTTGGACTGAACCTATATATATGAACTATATGGAAAATTTGAAGGCCTACTGTAAATGCGGGCCCTGTGCGGTCGCCCATTGAGCACCCCCTCATCTCCGGGCCTGATCACATTGGTAATAGGCTCTGTTGCATTTTTATGACATAATATGCATGTGCATATGTTGGTGCATATTTATATGTCTGTCGGTTGGTCTTAACTTGTAATAGTTTGTTATGTAATTACGACGTTTTGTCTATTATAAGAAAATTACAAGTTCTGTTTTAGGCGACACAGAGTCTGTGTCGCTTATGCGACACAAGGCTTGTGTCACATGAGTCGGCTGTGCGACACATCCCTTGTGTGTCGCAGGACAGTTTCGGTTTCGGTATAAATAGATGCATTTGGCCTCAGTGTTGGGGTTGACGAATCCAGGGTTTCTCAGAGCAATTGTAAAGCATTTCAAGTGTATTAAAGCTAATCAGTTATTATATCAATATACTTTTGATTTGCGTTTGATTCGTTGTGTGTTTAACGTACTATATACAATCGTTTGAATTCCGCCTCTCGATTGTTAGCGTTGATTCGATTAGGTCCAAGATCAAGGATCCTACAAGTGGTATCAGAGCAACATTAAAGAAATGCAATAGTTGCAACATTGATAAAATAGACGTTGAATTGTGTCTGTAAACAATTGGGGAAATGATAGTACATCAGGAGACATGTATAAAATGGAATTTTAAGATTTATGTTTGATGTGTCAGTAGATTTATCTACCATACTTGAAATACCTTTTATAAATATTAGCTTCATCAAATGATGTATTGGTAGGCATTTGTGCTAAAGTTACTAAGAAGCTTAAATTTTAAATATGCATATTATTTTATATAACGACATATTAATATGTATGACATTAAGTTGAAATAAGGGCATAAATGTCCAAAATATTTTGACACCTAGTCTTAATATCTGGATGATAAACATGTTATGATCTAAAATATAGGGTCTTTGTATTGTGTTATCTGGGAGAATATATTAGTTGTCTCCTCTGTTGTAGAAAATACAGACTTGGTTTCATCTAATATATTCTTGAAAAGAACTTAGGTACGTAGTCTATGTTAAGTTATAAACAACTATTACGTACCCGTGACATTTTTAAATTCTAAAATATAATGTACAAATGTACATGAAAAGTTATAAAAAGATTGCCTCGTACTGGTTTGTGTTAAACTATGGTACTCTGTTGTACGAATGTACAGACTTGTACCCTCTAGTTTAATTGTTCAGACTGGTGTTTGTTCAACCTGAACTATTGCTTATGTGACTCTGTTGTACGAAAGTACAGACCTGTCACCGCTATCTTGGTTCTAAAGATACGTCCATACCTTCACCCTCTATATAGAAAGTACTAACATGTTTTGAGTTCAGATGTATATTTTAATGTGAGTTATATAATATAATATGCATGCTAATAATAACAAAGTGATTCAATCTCAATAATGAGTTGAAATCATATACTTAAGTACAACTGGTTAGATGGATATAATACTAATAATCGTCTTGAACTAATCTTTATAACAGGTAATTTAAATATGCTAAGTAAATTTAAAGTGGACAAACATACTAATAATCGAAATAAAATTTACTATTTCCAAATAAGTGCATGTTAGCCTGATATGATTCCTAAAGCAGACTTAAACAATTACGTCACCAAAAAGATGTTATGCTTGTGTCGTTGATTGTAAAATACAATCAACGGGTTTTAATTTTTTCGTTTGTAAGTTGTTATTTCATTGTTCTTAGTTATACCAAGTCTCTAAGTAAATATCAAATCGGTTCACGAGTGTAAATCTTGATATCAAATAAAATTCACAAACTGTCCAAGGTGCGACACAAGCCTTGTGTCGCAATGCGACACAACCTTTGTGTCGCTACCAATGTCGCATCTTGTGTCGCTATAAAGGGTTGAGGTATAAAAGCCGGACCCTACCTCTCAGTCGCTACACGTTTTTGCGACACAAATAGCGACACAACACTCAAATTAGCGACACAAGGACTGCGACGTAATTTTTATTCGATTTCATCTTTCTGCTCGTTTTTGTTCCAATCAAATCCGTAATTCTTGTTCACCTTGCTGTTCTTGACTTATAGGTACCAATTTTTACCCCTTTTACCGTGTAATTTTTGTTAAATCATCGAATAAATATACGGTTTTTAGGTTTTTTTTTGTTTTTGGGTAAAATTGGACACGAAATCTGTTGCTTAACATATTAAAACTCATGGTCTCATGCTCTCCATACATTGGCGCATCATTTGGTGTGCTCAATTTCGAAAACCCCCAAACTTGATCATCGGGTTTTTCTGGGTTGGGCATCTGTTCGTCATTGCGACACAAGCTGCGACATAAGCCCTTGTGTCGCACTTGTGTCTGTTGCATTGCTGAGATTCGACACAACCTTTTGTGTCGCTTTTGTTTGCGACACAGGATGTGCGACATAAGCCTTCTGTCGCAGTGTTAAAATAAAATCATTTTATTGCAATATGCGACACACTCCTTGTTGTCGCTTAATTTGTTAACGACACAAGAGCTTCTGTCGCATAGTTTTTTGAAATTGATTTCTGCGACACCATCTACTGTGTCACACACCATTCTAGCGACACAAATGCTTATGTCGCCTTCTAACTACGACACAATCCTCTGTGTCGCATAAACATTTTATTGAAATAATTTGTCTTCGAGTTTTAATGCTAACGCTTTTTGAGCTATGTTTCTTCTTTCTGTTAATAGCAATGGCAGATATTAATGCAAATGACTGGGAGCCAAGGCATAACATCGTGGCTTTTCTCGAGGATGATCGGGATTCGACTGCGCGTTTTAGGCCGATGATTGCTTTCTTACGCCGTTCCCGCATCTTTACCGCCATCTTAGTCACTGCTCCAATATACAAAGATCAAGTTGGTTCCTTCTGGAATTCAGCTGTCATAAATTCTGATCTGCCCATGACTCACATTATTTCAAGGGTAGACGACAAGGAGGTGGTTATTTCGGAGCAGCTGATTCGCGAATTCTTTCAATTCGCTGACCACCCGGATTTGCCCATCCAGTTCTCTAATTCTTTTATCAATGGCGGCATGCTCCGTCTTGGCTATCCGGGTGTCCCTAAGGATCAATACCGCAAGGCCAACCTGACTAGGGTCTGGCGGTATCTAATGCATATTCTGATCGTTTGCCTATCTAGCCGGAAGGCGGGATTTGACGGCATGAGTCATTCTTCAGCTTCTGCCATGCTGGCACTAGTGTACAACAAGCCCTACAACTTTTCTGGTTATATTTCCAGGGCTATGGTAGATAATGTTCATACCGGGGACAACAGATGGAACTTGTACCCGCGATTTATTCAACTATTACTCAACCATCTTCTTCCGGGGCTTCCGGTGAATGCTGCTCACCGGTTTCGCCAAACCCCGATGAATATTCGCATTTTTGCCATCTGCGGGCAATATGCTAAGGGGGTCCCGGCGCAGGCGGACGTGCCACTTTTTGGACACATTTTAAATGAGGATTATGTTCCTCTGGCGGCCGATGAATTTTTGGATGCTGCAGCTGCTCCTCAGCCAGAGGATATTTTTGTAAATGTGTCTGTTCAAGAAGAAAATCCCCAGCTAGAGGCATTTTTGGAAGATATTGATGCTTTTGGCCATGTCGAAGAGCCTGCTGGAATGGCACCGGAACACCTATAGGCTGATCAGCCTTATGTTGTTGAGGAGGTGGATACCAATTCTTCTGATGGTGGTTCCACCCCACCAAATTCTCCTCGGATCGTCCCTCCCGAACCTTCAATGGAAAATATCCGACGTTTTGATATAAGTCGCTTTAAGCGCATTCAGAGGCGCAAACAGGCAGGGATGGTCTATGTTCGCCCGGACACTGGAAAAAGGGTTCGTGATGACGACCCAACTGACAAAGACTGGGAACCTCCTTTGGTTCGCCATAAATCTACTTCCTCCCGCCCACGTGTCGATACTCCACGTGTGGATGTGCCGGTCCAACCTCTCCCGTTTGTCATTCAAGAATTAATGAGGCGGTTGGACACGATGCAACAAACGATGACATCCTAAGCTGCATTAATTCAATCACAATCTGCGGTTCTGGAAGCTCAAGCTGCACAGGTTAAAGATTTGGAGCTGCAGACTGCCAGAGTTCCTGTTTTGGAGACTAGGGTCTTAGAGTTAGAAGCCCTAGCTGTAGTTTCGGGGGAGTCAGGCGTGCGTGCCATTGAAACAACAACTAGGACTTCCGCCGGAACACAAACTGAAAATGTAAATGATTTTGATATTAATGAAAACATCAGTTTAGATTATTTCGTGTCTTCTGCTTAAATTCCGGGACAACCTATTGCACTTAATATTGAATACTCGGAGGCTAATCTTGAGTATTTGCAAAGTTTGTTAAATGAGAATGAAGATGAGATAAATACACAAACAGTTGATGAGGAATTTGTGTCTGATGAACAGGATATTGATATCGAAAAAGAAAATGTAAATGAAGAGTATGTAAATGCAGATGAGGTAAATTTGGGTGATGAGATGGAAGTTTCTGACGTTGAAGAGGTTGTTGAGTCTGAATCTCCTAAAGCTTCTACTCCTGCTCCAAATACTGATGAACCGTCTACTTCCACGGCTGCTGAGTCAAATATGTCTAAGACCTGCAAATTTTACAAAGTCAGCAGCAAACGATGCAAAGGTCAAATAATCAGCTGGAAGTATGACGAAGTGAACAAAGTAATTGTGGTTAAGAGGAAGGATGGGATGCAGTATTTTGTTACAAATTTCATGGTTTTGAGCACATTGCCATATTGTGAGATTCTTCATCTGGCTCAACTAAACATCATAAATCACTCAGACAATGAATTGGGAAATCAAGTATAGAGGATATTGAGGAAATAGGTCTACAGCAAACAGTTTTATCTTTTGAGACCAAATATGGGGACGAGGTACATATATAGGAATAAGATACATCCTCTTACTAACAGGCCCTGGATTAAAGTTGTGTATAAATCTCCAAAAATGTTGAAGTGTATTCCCTTGGAGAGACTTCCGGTAGATTTTTTGAAGAAGCTACAATATTGGGTGTATGATGGCTACACAGGCAAAATTGAAATTGTATATATCCCTGATACAGAGCCTGAAGATTTGTGGAAAGCCAAGATTGCCAAGATAAGAGTGTATGATCCGTTAAGTTTGATTAATTTATCAACGGATGATCTTAAAGCTCTTCAAGCTAAGAAGATTGAATATAATAAAGAGTTTAAGGCTAAGGCGATAAATTTTCAGAAGGTTGTAGATGTTTGCGTGGCTCACGGAGTACATGCTGGAGGAAATTTTCCAGCTAACTGGAAGTGTTAGAAGATTTTTGAAGACCAAGCTGAAGACACGGGGGAGTTTGTTGGTGCATATTTATATGTATGTGAGTTGGTCTTAGCTTGTAATAGTTTGTTATGTAATTACGACGTTTTGTCTATTATAAGAAAATTACAAGTTTTGTTTTAGGCGACACAGAGCCTGTGTCGCTTATGCGACACAAGGCTTGTGTCACATGAGTCGGCCCTTGTGTCGCAGGACAGTTTCGGTTTCGGTATAAATAGGTGCATTTGGCCTCAGTGTTGGGGTTGACGAATCCAGGGTTTCTCAGAGCAATTGTAAAGCATTTCAAGTGTATTAAAGCTAATCGGTTATTATATCAATATACTTTTGATTTGCGTTTGATTCGTTGTGTGTTTAACGTACTATATACAATCGTTTGAATTCCGCTCTCGATTGTTAGCGTTGATTCGATTAGGTCCAAGATCAGGGATCCTACAGGATACTCAATTTTCAAAGGATGCTTTTACAAAAATCATTTAAAACATATTACAAAAAATATCATCATTTTAATAGTATATCCTTGTTAATAATAATTGATACGACTTTCATAAAACTAAAATCAAAGAACATACTTAAGTTTATGGGTCAATTTAAACCATATTAAAAGGTTTGTTCACTGTAGAGGTTAAATGGTACTTGCAACAAAACAAATTAAATAAACTACTACACCATCATTGTAAAACAATGTTAATGGACAAAATTGAAATTATCAAATAATGAGTTTTATACACATTTTTAAAAATATACATACAAAAAATAATCATTACATACATCTTAGCAAATAAAAAGTAAATAATTAAAAGTGAGATACTTATCGGATATTAAATAATTGAAACATGTTATTAACTATCGTGATGAGTAATCAAGTAGTTACTCAAAATAATTTAGCGAATACATTAAATAATTAGATAACAAAAATATAAACATCATGAAACCACATGCTTATCCTTATGACATATTTTGATTTGAAAATCTTTCACGCTTATATTCAATGTATAACTGCTTATTCAAATTCCATTAGATAAAATCAACTTACACATAAAATAAACAAACAAAAACTCATAAGCAATAGACACTAAGCCAAGCCATTAAAAGAGAGTAGAGAGGTAGACAACAATATTTTCTTTACAATAATACTAACATATTAAAAGAAATATAATAAATTATGAAACATGTCTAGTTATGAGTTCATTTATATTGATTGTAAATGATGGCTTTTTATTTTATAAATTAAAATTTAATGCATCAAACAAATAAATTAACAATTTGACATGACATATTCAAAACAAAGAATAACATGGTGTGGTGACATATTGAATTTATGATGAGTTGAAGAATTGGAGAGCTTTCACATAAGATTGGAGAGTTCTTAGTTAGTATATAAGTAAGATACTTGTTAGTATGTTCCACCATTGTTGACACTATAAACTCTGTCTTCATATTATGGTCTTAAAATTATTGAATTTTCAAAAGTTGGATGAATTTTGCAACAACAATATACTTTGAAGAACAAATAAGTAGTTTGTATTCATCAAAATATTAGTAAACCGTGAAAGGATGTTACTATTACATGTAATTATTTAAGTTTTGAGTTTATTATCTTAGAGTATGGGAGTAGTCACGTGACCGCTATAAAAAATATTATCACATTAGGCTACATCGTTTTCACATTGAAATAAGACGCTAACAGATTTTCAAACATTTAGTATCTTTAAAATTATTGCATAGACAAAACGAAACAATAATAAGAAGTCAACTATGACTCAAGGTGGTAGCCGCCACCTTGGCAACAACCCCGAAAAAGGAGTGATCACCCCCAATGTGGTTGAGAACCACCTTGTGCCACGTTTCACCAATCTATTCACTTTTATAATAAAGTCATTACACCGTGGAGTCTAGACATTTGCACTTTTGCTAACGAAAGTTCAATAAGTAAAAGCATACAACATTGTGTTTTGTCACGACATACATATGAAAATTATGTAAATCAAGAACAAAAACTAAGAAAGAAAAGAGTAGTTTAAGTGTGAATAAAATGATGGCTTTTGTTATCACTGAAGTTCGTCGAATCTCTGACTAGAGTTCCTTTTGCAACTAGACCAAAATTCAGCTACGAGCTTGGAGAAAACAAAATCAGTCTTCATTAGCTTTGAAGGCTCATCATACTCCACCAGTTTTCTTGCAAATCAACTAGACCAGTTTATTTGACGAACCACTATAATCCTTTTATAAGTTCAATTGACATGCATGAGAATGTTCATTAGTTCTATCAATTTGCGAGTTAGAGCTCACCGAAAGAGAGAGCCATGATTGCAACTCGAGTATTAACCCCTTATTATTCTTCCCAAAATGTATTTTTAACGCATAAAACATCACTTTATTAAAATATTACTATATATTGAATAATTAACTTTCATAACCACAATTGACACACGTATGACCTAACTTAAAAGGTTACTACTTTTGGGCAAAAAATGTCTTGGATCGACCCGGTCCATCCTATAGCGAAAAATAACTTACTTTGATCCATAACATAAATTTGTTCATTTGACATTAATCTGTTCTGACCCCACCCCACCCCACCCATTTTGCAACCTTCAAACTGAAAATATATACTGTAGGAAGACTGAGAGTTGTAGCGTACTGAAAGAGAGAACCATGACCTTGTCACTGTCTATAACCGTTGGAACTCTGTGCAATGGCTATTACAGTGCAACTCGAGAATTCTTCCATTATTATTCTTTGTAAAACTGTGTATGTAGTTGAATCGATGGATGTAGTCGCTTCATCGAGCACTAAGATTTTGTTTCTCCTTAGTAGTACTCTTCCAATACATCATAACTATCTCTGCCCGGCACTCCAGTTCTCTCCTTCATCACTCACTGACAAAATGACAAAAAAGTAAGGCTTGAAGTTTCGTATTAGATTTTGTTAGGACGATATACATATGAAATTGATTGGCCAGAAGAATCTAGCAAATTTGGAAGACTTGTGACGGGACTTTTGAGCTGACACTTCTGTAATGCATGCAAATCAATAAAAATAACAAACACTTTTGGATAATGATTATATGGAATATGGATTCATTTGATTCATGAAGGTCGTATTGTAACCCCTTAAGGCGAATCCTACATGAGCTGTGGACATGAGAGATCGTGGGCTTATATGGTAAATCTCCCCTTACCACTCACACCACGTTTTGGGACCACAAGCACAACAGATGCCGTGAGAATTTTGCAGTTAAGAAGCTCAAGTGGGAGTAGTACTAGGATGGGTGACCTCCTGGGAAGTCCTCGTGTGGTAACTAAGAATAAGATATGTGCTTGTGGGCAAAGCGGGCAATATTGTAATCGTGATAAGACGGGATGTTACAAATGGTATCAGAGTGACTCATGTGCCCTTCGGGATGGTGGGGTAAAGATCATCGAGGACGATGAGTCCCAAGGAGGGTATCCGTAACACCTTAGACAAATCCCACATGGGCCGTGTACATGAAAGATCTTGGGCTTATAATGTAAATCTCCCTTACCAGTCATAACGCGTTTTGGGGCTACAAGCCTACAAGCACATCAAATTCCATGAGAACTCTCAAGTTAAGCTTGCTCGAGCGGGTAGTATTAGGATGGGTGACCTTCTTGGCAGTCCTCATGTGGTCGCCAAGAAAAAGCCATGCACTTGAGGGAAAAACGGATAATATTGTGGTCGTGGTAAGGCAGGATGTTACACGTATACTCGACGGGTGGTTATATACGTTATGTTACCTTCCATATACACTTAATGTCATACGTGCAAAGAAACTAAAACATGGTAGAAAAGTTTACCTTCAATTCGTCACAAGACCTGGAACAACACTTCACATAAACGCCCAACAGAGTCGAACTATAAAACCCTTAGGGTGCGTTTATTTCAAGTAATTTGAAATTATGGGATTCTAATTCCCGTGGAAATATAAATGTTATAGAATTTAAAATCCTTAACTTAATATCCTATCACGGTTTTGGTTCATGTATAATGTGCAATGGTAATTTAAATTCTTACGCTGGTGAATGACATAATTGTTTATTAACAAACTAATTTGATCCTTGTCAAAGTACAAATAAAAACACACATTTAAAATCGTACATTACGATAAGATATTTTTCAAATTTGTTCCATGTAACAACAAAGTGATAATCAACACCAATTTTTGTATGATGTAACCCCTGTTCATTAATTTTATGACCCAAATTCGAAGTTATAACTGTTTTTTGAAGGGAAATCGAATCCGTAAACACAAGGTTGTGTATTTTGTTAACATAAATTTGCTTATATCTACACCCAAATTCACTTCCTTCTTAACATAAAATCGTCTTCTTAAAAAAATTCGTGTTCTTTGAAACATTTTTGGAAACCCAAAGGTTAAGTTGAGAAACAAAATTATAACTACTTAATAGGTAGATAGAGAATTATAGAAAGAAGAAAACTCTATATGGATGATGGAAATGTTAATGAGCTTATGGACACGAGAGGTTGTGATTGTGGTGAGGAAGAAAGCAAATGAAGAACATGGTGGGTCCATACAATAAAATAAGGGTAACTTTGTCCAAATGACACTCTAGACCTTCCATGTTTCCAGAATTTTAAATTCCAGTCTAATCCAAAGATTTTTTCAAGATATTATAAACCTTATTAGGCATGAAATATTTACTTAAACCTTCCATGTTAATGAGATTATCATCACAATCACATAACTTATAGTTAGTTTAACTTTTTACACCATTGCTCAATTTTGCATGACTTATTTCAGTAAGAATTTGTTCTTGCATTCAAAAAATAGTTAATGTGAAATTAATTTACTTCTAAGTTAAAGTATAAAGTTGTTACTACAATGATATAAGAAAAGTAACAAATGTGATTTGTTCTTGCTTGAGAGAATAGTTAATATGATACTTATTTACTCCCAATCAAAGTTTAAAGTTGTTACTTTAAGAAAAGTAAATAATGTATATATATATATATATATATATATATATATATATATATATATTTTGTTAATAATAATTGAAGCATAAGACAATTCATCCTAGCTTAGATATATAATGAAAATCTCAATTTCTCTTCTCATAAGATATAATCATGACGATGATAAGTTGCCGTGAAATTAATGAGAAAATGGTGATTCACTATACCAATTGATAATAAAGGATACTTGATGTAACGTAAAAAGTCATGTTTTTACGTACATTATTCCTCGCTAATTGAGCTATTATTTAGTCAAAACATCTTAAATTAATGTTTATTTACTAAAAATCACTAAAGTAGTTCTAAAACAGACGTTGCAGCAAAAATCACTAAAGACCGTCTAAATAGCATGCAAAACAAAGCAAATAAACTTCACCGAATTCCTCCACTTTTATTTACCTTATGATATACGTCCCCTAACTACTATCTTATGATTCATAGGTAATTACAAGATTAAAGAATCAAAAATCAAGGAAAACGGATAGAGAACGGAGAAGACACAACACCTAGAGATCAACCGAACGAATTCCGAGCATGTATGATCTACACATATCCAAAATCTATGATTTTGGTTTCATTAGAAGCGTAACGAGATTTCGAGAACATGGGAGAAAAAATCAAGTCAAACGGACAAGAAACGAAGAAGATACGCGTGAAACAAGCAACGAACGAAGCACCGAACAACGGGCAAAAGGCCAAACGGCCTAGAGGATACCGTATACGGCCCCCTAGGTACCGTATACGGCCCCCTAGGTTCCGTATACGGCCTCTGGTGCCCTTCGATGATGCCGTTTTTCAGTATTTTGAGCTTATGGTGCTGTTCCGGGCTTGTATTTCGTGCTTTGAGACTTGTACGGGGTCCCTTGGTGATTTGCCTGTAAATATGGGGCCTCTCCATCCCATTTTCATCATCTCTGAATCCAACAATTCTCTCACTCTCTCTCACACACATATTCTCTCTTTATTTTCTCTCTCTAGAGTTAAGTATTTAGACATTTAGGTTAGATTTAGTTAGTTATTGGCTAATATTTAATCAAGATTAACGGTAGGGGTAGCGTTGTAATATTGTTGGAATACTTGGGGGAGCATTTGTAATATTGTAAAAGATATTTCGGAGTTCCGTTCGTGTAATCTTCAGCATCTATTCAATCTATGCATTAATCACGGTTATATCTTTCCTTATCTTTTATAATGATGCATGCTATTGTTATAATGCTAGATTTAGGATTTGTTGCCATGCTTAGTGAGTAGTTCGCTTATGTGCTTGTTATGATGTAGTTAGCATGGTAATATTTGGGTAATGCTAATAAACCGCTGAAAATTCGGTGTGCTGTTAAACGTTATATTTATGATTATAAATTAAACTATCGTCTTTCCTCCAGTAAACGTGGTTAAAACCTTAATGACAAGGAGTCGCGAACCTTGATCAAACGGTAGTTACATATCTATGTTTTCTTAAAAGCATGGTCTGATTTTGTAACTGTGGAAATACTGTTTAAACCTTTCGTATAGTACACCGTGAATTAATCAGGGATTTACTTAGGTTTTAGAGATATAAAGTAAACGGGTTGTTTAATTATCATAGAAGGTTGAACTGTAATACAAACATAGGAATATTTATTCTAGAGTAACCGAAAAGTATATGGCACCGGAAAGACCGTAAAGCGGCTGAATACTTGGTATAGCGTTGGAACCACCTCTTGGTGTAGTACAAATACGTGGAAGCCACGGAAAAGTCGAAGGTTGAAGACTGTGTCACATCCTGGTTATTTCCCAGCTCTAGAATAAACTACTGCCATTAGTGTAAAGTTAATAACCACCAAAATCCTATTTTGCTCTTAAATGCTTTGCCTAGCTTAGATGCCCCTGTAGTGTTAAGAAAGATCAGAGAATAAATTTCGGTCTGTTGCCTCATTCCTGCACCCCGGATACACATATCCAAAGAGGGTCACTTGTTCTCTTAAGAGACGGTGAGGGGGGTTTCAAAACAACATGATCTGATCAGAATTCATGATAACCTAGTACTCAGTGACATACTGTTCGGGTATCTGGATAGTAGGGTGCTAGTGTTTATACTACAAACATTTAAGCTAGGAAAGATACAAATACTTAGATAAGTTTTCATACTATTTTTCTTAAAAAGCATCATCCCACGTATAAGCTAACGAAATCATAACAATCACTCATATCCATATCTGATTTAAACCTATCATCTTTATTTACTGCTTATTTAATTTAGTTTAATTTCGGACCTAAGAAAAACCTCCGATCAAAAACCATTTTAAAACCCATCACTAAATTGAACTATTCTTCCCGACATCGCTGTTTCACAATATGATTAGCCTTTGAGAACGACCCTAGGTCATACTACTGCTATTGCTTTAGTAAAATATAGGTCCCCAGCACTTATAAATTTAAAACTCACACTCGACGTAGCCATCTGACGGTCGCGGTTCCCTCACGACAGGAATCGATAAAGCGAAAGTCAAGGCGGCCTCACGTCAATACTACATTCCTAATCCACGTGTATGCTAACCATCCTTAACAAACTCTAATTTCACAATTTTAAATTATTTGCATTTTCATTCCTTTGAGTTTTCATAATCATAAATGACCCTTAAACTTAACCTCCTTAGATTTAAATAATTTATTTTGGTCAACAATAATATTTAACTAACTAAATATTTAGTTATTTACCGACCTAATATCCTTATTAGAGTTCTGAGTTTTTACAATTCTCACCTCCTTAAAAAGATTCCATCTCAAAATCTAATTTAGATTATTACTAGTTACAAGTGTACATGACAAAGATAATAACTAATATTCATTTGACTTGTAAATCAATTACTAACAAACCCTTATCGACACATGTAATTAACCTAACTCATATATTTGTGGGACACTTCAATAACATTATGTGATAATAAAATATTGATATGGATGGTTAATAAAACATATTTTCAGCCATATGAAATAGAGTTATATTCAATGTTTTAAAAAATCAGTTTTCAAATTGTATCGGTTAGGGTCCCGGTTCAACCGCTCCGACTGCCGCTTCAACCGGTTTAGTGGATTTGATTTAAAAATCGGACCGGACATTAACTCGACAGACTTAGCGGTTTATCGGTTCAACCCCAGTTCAACCGTTTTAAAAAATCGGAATGCATATTATATATGTATATATCTACATCTACATATATCATATGATATTTTTATTTATATTGACGTTCCTTTTCAGGCGGCATCGCCCACCGACATACACTCCGTCCCCCAAGACGATCGGGAGAAGCAAGACTTTAGATTACCAACAATCTTCCTAGAGATGGCTCGATATGGTGATGGATTTCATGGCTGACGTCTAACCGGCACGAATACGCTTTCAAGACACATGGAGATACATAACACATTGATATAATAGAAAACACTAAATGCAATTCAATAACGTGTCATGATGTCGCCCGACACAAATGGCGACTTGTGTCGTGGTCAATCATTTCAACGAGTACATAGTCATAACTTCATAAGAATAAAATTGTCACATCGCAAATATAGTTTAACCGTATATCTCAATGAAGCCTAGAAGTCTCGTTAAAGCCACTAAGTTTCAAGCTCCTTATTCTGATTACCTCAAAAGATATGCTCAAAAACGTCAACACGTATGTTGGTGAGTTTCGTAGGTTTAAATGTGACACGAAATAAACATTTGCTGTGATAAACGAGCTGGTTAGGACAATGACATGAAATGGTACATATAATATGAAATTAGTAACGATAAAGTATCCACAATCAAAGATGCGTGATGTCATTACCCCCAAAGAGTAAGACGGCTAGCATATTATGGGTCGGCATATTGTCATGACTAATATCCTCTTAATGTTCTCAAAGTTGAATCACAATCCAATAGTTCTCATAGTTCTCACAACCCAATAGTTCTCATAGTTCTCACAACCCAATAGTTCTCATAGTTCTCACAACCCAATAGTTCTCATAGTTCTCATAGTTCTCACAATCTAATAGTTCTCATAGTTCTCACAACCCGATAGTTCTCATAGTTCTCACAATCCAATAGTTCTCAAAGATCACACATAATTTCACATAATGTTACACACTTTAAGCATATGTCCAAAAAGAAATAAATATATTCACAGCATGAAAACAGTTGAAAATATGTGAGCATACTTTTCCCCCAAAGGAAAAATAAGTAATAAAAGTGGGGCCACGAAAACTCACCTCGAATAGCAAAGTTCCCAAATAAGTCCAATTAAGTCCGCACTTTAATCCACAACACCTATACAAATATTTGTCGGTTACTAATCTTAGATAAGACGAGTAGCCCTTCCATTGCATCCCACTTTGATATACCATCCCTAAACCTTAAGTCCTTTCATATGTAGTATTTCATATGTAAATAAGTATATGTTCTTCCGTTTACAATCTAGACCTTAAAATAATTTTATCAAAATTTATCTCAGTGTCTAACTATTTTTAAAATTCCAATAGTTTTACACAAATCATTTAACACATTAAAGTTGTTCCAGAAAAATTTTCAAAATTTAACTCAAAATTTAACATTCGTTGCCAAAATTTATAACCCGAAAACTCAGAATATACCACCTTAACTTAACTAATACACCCAATTAACTTAAATATATAAGCTCAACTTAAGATTATAAAAGTATTTGTTTCTACAATATATGTCCAAGTTTCAATATACTTTAAGGGTCCCAAAGTAATTAAAAAGTAAATAATCAATTTAACCTAATTTATCTTAACTTTTCAGAAAATCCGTAATACACTGCAGTAGTTTACTAAATAATTTTTATAAAATAATTCATCCACTTTTAGAGGCCGAAACCTCAATGGATTATTTAAAACATCAAGATCTACAACTTTTTAGTTTTGGCCGAAACCTGAAAACGACTCTAAATGGGTCAAATCGACCACTGAACTCGACTGAAAAATCTGGACAGTTTCTGCAATTATCGGTTGTTAAATTTCGAGTTTAAAAATGCATTAATCGTTCGTATGAAAATAAAACGCACCCCTTATTCATTTGTAATTTGTAATTTAAGGTTAATTAATTATTTTAATTTACATCGTTTCTCTGTGGTTCGACTCGGTTTTACCTAAGCTATACTATAATACGAACATGTATTCTTGTCTGGTTGTGTTAAAGTTAACTTTAGTATTTCCATTTAATTAAAACTTGTTATTTTTAATCACAACTTAACACGCATCAACTAAACTTGAGAATTTCATTGCATACAAAGATACAGATGTGTTGTTCATTAATTAAGCGATATGAGAAACCGAGACTCGAAGGGACTTTTCAAGGAGCGGCTTCTTTTAAGAAAATATCACAAATGACATCAGATGAACGGAAAAAGTTTGATAATGACAAAAGAGCATATGAGATGATCACCATGTGTTTACCATAAGACGTGATTTCTTGTCTCGAATCTTATCAAGAAACGTCTTACGATTTATGGGAGGCATTGATAATCGGATTTGGTAGAGACGCTCATATAAAATTGAAAGGTTCAGATGAAGATCTTAATAAGAAGTTGTTAAGAAAGGAAGAAGAATTCAAGGTTCTTCAATCTCAGATACTTACATGGAGAATGAATGCGAAGAGACGCGATTAAAAATTGTCGGATTGGAAGAACAGATTTCAGAGCTGGAGGGTCAACAAACTGTGGTAACCAAACTTCAAGAAGATCATGCCCTTGCATTAAAAACTATTCAAGATCTTAACGAGCAAATTACTCAAATCTCTCACTCGATCAAACAACCAACCAAGGTTGTGCAGAAGATTTACTCGGATAAATCTTCCAAATCATGTTCGAACGTGATTTGTGAGAAAAAGATTTCACAGTTTACCAATTATTCTCTGCACAAAAATAAGAGGTATTTTAAGAAATCACAATCAACAAAAATATTGAAACATCAAAAGGTTGATTGTTGTGTTGATTCTGGTAACTCTCAATCACAATCAACCAGCCAACGTAAACATCAAAAGGTTGATAGTTGTGATGATTATGGTAACTCTAAACGCATTAAAAGTTCGGTTTCAAGACTTTAAACTCCAAATAGAGTTTTTAAACCGACACAACGACCGGAATCGAGACAAACAAAATCTTGTGTTTATACTCGCGCGCAAATGTTTCGCTTGCACCACCACGATCTCATCATATGGTGCAAAGACGACGGAAAGATTTTGCTCCTTTCTCCCCAAGGAGACCTCCTTCACCATTGATTCCATGGAAACTCTTTAGAAATGAAACACCGCGTTTCAATTTGAGATGGAATTCAATGTCTTTGGATTATATCGACACAACTTATAACTGGGTCTCTAAGCTTTCAAGACCAATTGGATCCGTGCTCAAATGGGTTCTAAAAGTTGTAGTTTAATTTTTTTTTTTGTAATGTGTAAATATATACAAAAAAAAATAGATTTTATTTTGTTTTCAGAGCACAATTCCAGTAATAATTTATTAAGAAGATCAAAGAGAGAAAAGGAGGAAGAAAGAAGAAAAGGGGAATCCAACACCATTTTTTAGAATCATCTCTATGTGGATATGAAGATTGATGTTCAACAACAATAAAATGCTTGAATATGAAGATCCTTCAAGAGTTAAAGAGGGAATCTGCTGTTCAGGGGAAGTAACTTTAAAATTCTGATTATGGTTATGGGAGAATATTCAGATCAGAATTGTGAATAGGCAGATTCGTGAAGGTTTATGAAGTTGTTGATTAGGGGAAGATGATATTGTTATATGACCATAAGTTAGCTTTGGGCATATGGTGTTGATATGACCTAGTATTGGATATGTACGTGTCAATTGATTGTTAAAGAAATGGATTCGTGCTGGAAAGATAACTCTCTCATCAAACTAAGGAAGAAGATTACAAGATTTAACGACAATAACATTTTTGAAATATACTTTCAAGGTTTAGTTCAAAGAGGGAGCAACAAGGAAGATTATTCCAACGTTCGTTCATGCAAAAGAGTTGTTGTTGATGATAATATTTCTACAAGTTGTCGTTAAGGGGAAGTTTGTTGATGCATTATGGTGTGACAACATCTTGTTTTAAAAATATAATTTAGCTTGAGTGTGTTTTAGTGACACTTCAATAGTGTCGCAACAGCGACAATTCAATAGTGTCGCAACAGTGACACTAGGCTAGTGTCGCTAGTGTCACAGAAGCCCAGCCCAGCCTATATATATAGTTCTAGGGTTTCAGTTTTAGTGGGAAGAAAAAGTGTGAGCTTAATTGTAAAAATTTGTTTCAAAGGTTTGAGAGTGAGAGAGAGTTGGAGGTTAATCGTTTGTGTTTTGTAATCATTGTGAATCTATAAACAGACATTATTTACATTCTCGCGTTTTACATGTTCACGTATACAAAATTGATTGTTTATTTCCGATATTCAATTGGTTCGATTCATCTACGAGGTCGTTACGAGGACTATCACAAAATCCAATTTAATAATTTACATGAAGAATTTTTCAAACTATAATAATAACATATGATATTTGAAGTTGATCATAAATTTTGTTTATTAAAATTAATTTTTTTTTAAAAAAAAAAACTTTAGAAGCCATATGTGTTGTAGAAAAAATTATAAATGTCTAGTGAGGAAAAACTTAATGCATCGTGGTGTTTGGTTTAGCTGGTCAACTTGTCTCCATTCATACAAGTGGTCAAGAGTTCGATAGTTGTTATTTATACTTTAATTATATTTAACATCTCAAAGTTTAAAAATCAAAGAATTACTTGTCCCACATCGATGAAAAGAAAATCCTAACACCACTATCACCCCTGTAATAATGTAGACCAAGCCTTAATGCAAAAGCGGTCAAAATTGTTAACCGGTTCATAAAAACCGCTTAGGTCTGACCAAAATCGCCGGTTTTTGACCGGTTCATATAGATGTGGTTTAATGTATGCTTCCAAACTGGTGAGTGAGGCGGTTCCCGTTTGGACCGGTCCAACCGCCCGGTCCGATTTGACTTTCACAACCTTGATTTTAATATATAGGCTAGACTTTAATTTATCTTTCACTTCACAAAATCAAATACAATAGACAAAATGAGAGATAAGTATTTTTCAAGAAATAAATATATGTGGTCCCAAGACACTCAAAAGCATCTCTCTCTCTCATCATTCATTTTTTGGTGATATATATATATATATATATATATATATATATATATATATATATATATATATATATATATATATATATATATATATGGAATTGACAATAATTCTTAACAAAAGTTAACAACCGAAGAAAATACAATTGAGACTATTTCGTTGAGTACAATCGAGCTCGTCCCTAATTGAAAAACTAAGTTGTCATCGAGATGAACTTGAGCGACTCTATGCCCTTAATGATCATAAAATTCATCGAATTTGAAAATTGATATTGTGAATAATATATAAGCAAACAAGGAGATTTGATTGTAGATTTGAAGCAAAACATTGAATGCATATGAAGTTGTCAAAGCCATTGTTGAATTACTGATCTTTCTTATCATAACTTGCCATATCCTTGATAAAATCTTCGAATGATAAGGCCTCCTTAAATTCTCCTTTGTTCTTCCCGATATACATACCCACACACTTCCTTAAACTTTTAATATTTTGAAGTTGTGCACCATCATCTTCCTTGTCTAAGCAATTGTCAATAGAATCATCGACATTGAGACCATGGTATTCATATTTCATGTTCTCCAATTCTTTAATTTATTAATTTCTTGAACCATTTATCTAAATCATTCATTTGTGGGGGGCTATCACTCTAAATAGTACACTTCCTATGGAAGACCACCTCAGAAATGTCCTCCCAATCCGTAATAGCGTCTTCCATCAAAGGCTCAACCCTAGGTGTATCCTCATGATTCAACTTTTCATTCATAATTCGTCTAATGGTCAGATATATCCACTTAAACCTAACTGCCTCACACAATATCACTATAATAATTGGATGTTGTCTCCTGATTCTTACTGTCTACATGCTCCTCTTAGTATCAACATAATGCTTTCCTCGAATAATTTCCCTAACCGCCTCTCTGAAGGCCTAAAACCCTATATTCACCTAAGTAAGTTTTTCAACGTCCATTACCTCGTAACCGGACATATACCCAAGAAACTGTGATCCCGGAATTTCATGTACATTACCCTCCACACCATGCTCAAAGAGACACGATCCACCCAAACTGAAACCCAGAAAGTAACTGTTATTCCGCGCAATCGCGCTAGATAGAATATGATTGCGCCACCTCTCACCTCCCTCAATAGAAACTCCATGTGAGGTACTACACGACTGTCATTAGCATCTCTTATAACCTCTGTAATAACTCAAGGATAGTTATATTCATTTTCAGACATAGTCCACAATTTCTTCTGCCACCTCATCTTGAACTTCCGGCACATCATCCGGAGCAACACGAGAGTTTCTTTCTTGTTTTTAATGGTTGTTTCTATTTCCATTTGAAAATTATGAAAACTAAAAGAGACAAAACTGACTATAATATTACAAAATCAGTTGTAAGTAAATAAAATAAAGAGATTGAAATGGTAAATCGCTTAAAACTTGGTCCTATTTTTAAAATTATTTATATAATATTAGACAAATGGTTAGATTTGAGTAATTGTATATTAATAAAGTATTGCAAAAAGCTACAACACATTTATGAATAAAAAGAAAAAGAAAGAAAATCAAAACTATTAATTATTCTAAGAATCGATTTTTATACCTCCTCTAGTTTTTTTTTTTAAGTTTTCTTTGAAGAGTTGATTTCCGGAATTAGTTTCTCCCCAAATGCTTTTACAACACCAAACACCTAAGAAATCTTATCGGAGACATCCATTATCATTTACTAATTCTAATGTCGTTATTCTGTTTCACAAACTAAACTTTTACACTGTATATCTCTAATCATGTAATCAAGTTTAGCTAATATCAATTTGGTATAATAATATTCTAAATCGTGGGTAAATAAATGACGATCAAGTATGTAAAGTATGTGAGTTAATATTTGACAATGACATATGAACCTAACAACTCAACCAATCTGACCTTATGTCAATATAATGAGTAAATGGTAATTATGTATTTCGAATCTAAATTGCCTCGACGGGAACTAAGTGAACTTCGATAGAGTTGTTGGCTCAAACCCAAACTTTTTGAGCTTTCTCAACATCAGCCTCACTATAAACGTAATCTTCATTTGTGGGAGGCTATCACTCTCATTAGTATACTTCCTATGGAAGGCCACCTTAGAAATGTCTAATGGTATACTAATGAGATATATTCGTGTGAGACAACATCCAATTCGTTTGTGGGAGGCTATCACTCTCATTAGATATATTCATCTAATGGTCAGATATATCCACTTAAACCTAACTGCCTCACACAATATCACTATAATAATTGGATGTTGTCTCCTGATTCTTACTGTCTACTAGCTCCTCTTGGCACCAACATAATGCTTTCCTCGAATAATTTCCCTAACCGCCTCTTTGAAGGCCTGAAACCCTATATTCACCAGAGTAAGTTTCTAATGTCCATTGCCTCATAACCAGACACATACCCAAGAAACTGTGATCCCGGAATTTAATGTACATTACCCTCCACACCATGCTCAAAGAGACACGATCCACCCAAACTGAAACCCAGAAAGTAACTGTTATTCCACGCAACCACGCTAGATAGAATATGACAGCGCCAACTGTCACCTCCCTCAACAGAAACTCCATGTGAGGTACTAGACGACTGTCATTAGCATCTCTTATAACCTTTGTAACAGCTCAAGGACAGTTATATTCATCTTTAAACATAGTCCACAATTTCTTCTACCACCTCATCTTGAACTTTCGGCACATCATCCGGAGCAACATGAGAGTTTCTTTCTTGTTTTCTATGGTTGTTTCTATTTCCATTTGAAGATTATGAAAACTAAAAGCGATAAAACTAAATATAATATTACAAAATCAATTTGTAAGTAGATAAAAAAAGATTGAAATGGTATATCTCTTAAAACTTGGTCCTATTTTTTAAATTGTTTATATAAAATCAGACAAATGATTAGATTTGAGTAATTTGTATATTAATAAAGTATTGCAAAAAGCTACAACACATTTAAGAATAAAAAGAAAAAGAAAAAAAAATCAAAACCATTAATTATTCTAAGAATCGATTTTTATACCTCCTCTAGGTTTTTTTATTTTTAAGTTTTCTTCGATGAGTTGATTTCTGGAATTAGTTTCTATCCAAATGCTTTCACAACACCAAACACCTCAGAAATCTTATTGCAGGCATATGCAGCTGTCAACGTGATGCTACTATTTGGTATTGAAAATCGTAAGTTTTAGTTGGTATATATATATATATATATATATATATATATATATATATATATATATATAGAGAGAGAGAGAGAGAGAGTCAGATTTAAATGGAAACTACAAAAAGGTATAGAACAATGAGAATTTATATAATGTGTACTCAAGGCACACTATAACCATTAATCAAGAGCTCCTTATTACCATTTATAATTTATAATTGATACAAATTTAATGCTAAACCAACTTTTTCATAATACTAAATTTATGCTTTTAAATTGTGATCATTCATCCCATTTAACCTTATAATATTCCCTATATACTAACTAAAGATCCCCTAACTTATGTGGATAGATTTTACATATAATAATTAATATGAATTTTAATTAGCATCTCCATACTTAATTTCTTAAATGCTAAAGTCATTTGTCACTTGACTTTTCATTTGAACTCCTTTAAATGGCTTACAAAATTTTCATTTGAAACCCTTAATAACTGTTTTCAATTATATGTTAAAGTTGTTGTTTGATTGCACATTAGTTGCTTATTATAATATATGTATATATGTATATATATATACATATATATATTTAATAAAATAATAATATATATATTGCTAAATGAATGATAATTGCAATTTAACGTAAAACGTTGTTGATGAGCAAGACATTTTGTGTGCATAATCTACATCCATATAAGATATAACAATTGTCAATATAACCATCCTTTAAACCAAATGAGAGCTGATAGATACAACAGATAAAATGATTCATACACCAATATTATGCTAATATATACTTGTACCGTGAGCTTCAAATGTTGTATACTTTGGTGTATGCAACAATTTCTTTGTTGTATTTATCAACTCCCAAACCAAATAAGATATAACAATTGTCATTATTGTGTGTGTATGTGCGTCCATTCGTAATATGAGGAATCATTCTATCACCATTGTGTTTGTATATCCATTCATAATATATCAAATAGATTTTAAATTTGTATAGTTATATTGCCTGAGAATCATTCAATGTTAAAAGTACTCTTTCTAATGTTTAAAGGCCGACATAAAGTTATGTGTTGTAACAATTCTTGGTTATAATTCACTTATATATAACATATGTTATCGATAATGACTTATAACTAATGAATAACTAATGTTATAATTTATGGTTCCGTGCATCGTACTGAATTAACACTAGTATTATCGTACTGAATTAACACTAGTATTATTTTGAAACATAATCATGGCTTGATTTCATGTTCCTATTTATAATCACTCCCAATTATGTTTCGTTTTTTTTTTCTTTTTCTTTTTTTCCATAAATGTGTCGTAACTTTGTGCAATACTTTATTAAAATACACATTACTCAAATTTAGTAATTTGTTTGATTTTATATAAACAATTTTAAAAATAGGACTAAATTTCGAGCGATTTACCACTTCAATCTTTTTTGAATTACAATTGATTTTGTAATGTTATAGTTGACTTTATCTGTTTTAATTTTCTAAATCATGTATAGTTTCAAGTTACTATAATTTTTCCTTTTATAATTATCATTTTTTGACAGTGAAATAGTTTTTCAAAGCGAAAAGGCCAAGGCGCAAGTCCTTTGGACTAGGGGACGTGGGCACCATCTTTATGGATTTCCGTGAATGTCTTTGATTGTTGGGTGCAGTTGGCTTTGTTTGTCACTCCCATGATACAGTTTTTGTTCCAGTCGGGTTGGGAAGTAATCTCGCCATGTTTATGGTGCAAGTGTTGGTCCCCGCCGACTTTTTTCCCTTCAATCCGAGTATAATGCATCGAGTTCTTAATTCTCTCGCCCGGGATTGGTTGAGTCCCGTTCGGATCTTCATGGTGTATGGTATAATTGTTTTTTTTTTTTTTTTTTTTGCTTTCAGTGTTGGTAGTGGTGATTTTCCTTATGGTTATGCAGCATGTTGTTTTTCCATTTTGTAATGTATCATTGTTTATGTGATTTAAAAATATATGTCCCGGGTTGTTTGTACGTTTTTGAAATTTTTTTGATTGTTAGTCTGATTTTCTCAATTATGAAGCAACGTTCAAAATAGAAGAAAAATTACAAAAATTGTTCATAAATAGCGAAAGGTTAAAAATGAGAAACACTTAAAAATTGAGAACGGTAAAAACTACAAAAATTCCCGATTATTCACATGTGATAATGTTAAAGTATTTTAAAAATGTTAAAAAGAATCAATAAAACCTTGCAAGCCGAAAAATTATTGTTAGGTCACAAAGGTCCCAAAACTTAGATACAGATTAAATAACAGGTATTTAATATATTAGTTGATATATAAGTTAAAAAACAGTTAATAATCTTGGCGGAAATAAGATTATATAATACACAGATTGAATGGTATGAATATCGTATTATTCACAATCCAAAGTTGTATCTCACAGATTACAAGTAATCTTCAAACTCACTAAGATGTTTGAATATGATCCAAGTCCAATATGTAATTTAATAATCACTAAGAAACTCTAACAGTTAGAATGTTAAAGATTAAATTACTTGTTGCTTTGAAGCTTGGACTTTTGAATGGATACTTGGATGAAGGTATAGCATACTTGAGTTGGTATTTATAGAGTTTAGATTACATGTTAGTGTCAACTCTATTAACCAGCTCAAGCTATTGTATAGGGGATAACACATGCTTCTTAGTACAATAGTATGCACGCCCTTTTTGCTTTTTATCTTGGAACTATAAAAGCAAAGAGGTGAAGGTACTTTGTTTCCAAAAGTACTCCTTCTATACCTTTAAACGATGTTTGACTTTCATCAAACATCTACTCAACTGTATTCTGCCTTGGGAAGAAGCACTCTTCAATCTGCGATCTTCAGTCTGTTGATCTCAGTCTGTAGACTTCAGTCTGTGATCTTTAGTCTGTTGAAGTCTTTTGTCTTCACTCTTCAGACATCAAGAATGAAATCATAAGTCTTTTGTTTGATCAAGGTCTTCAGTCTGTGTAAAGTCTTCAGTCTGTGTAAGCACAGACTCAGACTCACAGACTCAGGAAAACGCTAAGTTTTCCAGAATACAACTAAGTTAGATTTTGACTCTTCAGATTTATCACTTAGGTTAGATCATTATTTTTTCCGACAATTATATCTTACAAAACTTATTTAATTAACTTAAACTGATTTATGTGAACTGTTTGGTTGTGAACATACGTATTTTTATATGTAATTTTGAATTTGTTGACATTTTTTTTTATGATTTTTGAATAAATTTCAATATTCACAAGTGTATGAAGTTGTACGTAGTAGAAACATATATTTCACCAAGATTTTTGACAAATAGTGGTATTCAATTATATTCAAAGTGTCGCATTAATCAAGTGGTTATGTGTTTTTCAGCTTCAGTGAACGTTAAATACGTGTGAGCTTGTCTTATCGAATTATAATAGCGTTATTAATTAAACTTATCGATTTATGCAAAGTATTTCTTTTGTATATCATTTACATGTCATTGAAGTTTCCAAGTGTATGATTATATAAAATATAATTGTAAAAAATGTACCATAGTAATTGGATATTTGGATTAGATTAATAGATAGATTTTGCAAGTAAATTAAATTAACGACGGTCTCTGGAGGATCCATGTTAGGCCCATTTGAGTGAATAGTGGGCTTCGGATATGGGTCGTATCATCAAATGGCTAGTCGGCCCATTTATGTACATGTTTTATTTGGCTAGGTAAAAGTGTAAAATATCACTCAAGAAGAATTGCACTAGTGACCATGCCTAAGTTTTATGATCTCTTACATTTGTATTACCTTTACGATAATATATTTTCCACTTCTTTTGTCACTTGCATATTTTCAATCACGACTGTAGAAACATCATGCCCATTGCCTTTAATCTTTTATTAGATTAACACTCTGTCATTACTCAAGTACTTCCTTAGTATAATCTAGAGATATCATTGATTAAGATGATCACAATATACCGACATTGTAAATAGGTGATGTCGATCTCCTTTATTGTAACCATCGTAATTTCCATTGAACATGAAATGTTCTTCGTTCGCTATCATTGAAAGTCATCAAAACTCTGAGCAGAGTTTCTACTGCAACTAGACCAGTATTCAACTACAAGTTTTGAGAAGAAAGAATTGGTCTCCATTAGCTTTGAAGGCTCATCATACTCCACAATTTACCCTGCAAACAACATCATTTCAAGTTCTAAAATATGCATGAAATTTAGATGTGGCAATTTCAAACACTCTACTTTTGAATATGTTAATTTGGGTTATTACTTTATCTCACATTGCTGAAATGTGGGCAAAGCAAATTATTTCACTTAAAAGTAAGGAGTTCAAATGGGTTAAAGATGTCAAATGGATTGGGTCAAATAGGTTGAAAGTCACCCAAAGTGTATTTTATATTTTATAAAAGCCTCCTGCATCATTTTTTTAAATAAAATTTTATTTATATTGAATTTATGTAATCCGGGCCAACCCAACCCGACCCCTCCTATACCGAAGAAGAACCACTTTTGACCTGTAACATAAAGTTATTCTTTTCGGCCCGAATCTATTCTGACCCGTTACCTTACCCACCCATTTTGCCACTTTAAAACTGATAATGTTTATTTCAAACAATGTGAGTGACTAAGAGAAGCAGCGTACCGAAAGCGAGAACCATGACCTTGTCACTATCTATAACCGTTGGAACTCGATGTGCAACGGTTATTACAGTGCAACTTGAGAATTCTTCCCTTATTATTCTTTGTAAAGTTGTGTCTGTAGCTGAATCGATGGATGCAATCGCTTTATCGAGTACTAAGATTCTGTTTCTCCTGAGTAGTACTCTTCCAAGACAGAATAATTGTCTTTGCCCGGCGCTCCAGTTCTCTCCTTCATCACTCACTGTCAAAACGACAAATAAGTAAGGCTTGAACCTTCGTATTAGATTTCGTTAGGATGATGAAATCTACTGACAAATTTGGAAGACTTGTGATGGTACTTTTGATCTGACACTTCTCTAATGCCTGCAAATCAACAAAAAATACAAACACTTCTTGATAAATATTGTATGGATTCAGTTGATTCATGAAGGTTGTATACTCGTACATATGGTTATATGATACGTATCATATAATTATTAGGATATATATTAAGTTTATTTTATTTAATAGTTTATTTAAGGATATTATTATTAGGAAATTATGATTATTATTTAATTTAATAAGTTAATTAGGCAAGTCTTAGAGAACAAGTTAGACTTTATCTATATAAAGGGCTTTACTTTTGTAATTTCATTATGCTGAATATGAATTGGTGATTGAATATCATTGGAGAGTTAGTTTAACTCTCGAAAGTAGACCGTGGGAGAGTCGATCGATCTCTCGAATATCGATTATCTATCTTTATTACTGTTTTATTAGTTTTATCACGATACGAGCATCAGGTTCGTATCATTATATAGGTTATGTTACCTTCCATATCTCTTCATCATAATGTAGTTCAAGAGGGTCCAAGTTTGTTCGAATACTACCCCTAAAAAGGGTTGGTTCTTGGGGGATGACACTTAGTTTCATCCTGAGATCTTTAAGGCCAATAGAGCAAATGTCTAATTATCTATAAGAATTCTTCCGTCATCAGGTTCTACCAAGCGAAACAGGGCTTTTATCAGTGTCGTCTTGCCACTTCCTGTCCTTTCAACGATACCTACTCTAGCCCCTTCTTTGAATGTACAAGTGATTTAAGAACTAGCGGTGCATTTGGACAATATCTCAACTGCAACAACCATGATCCCAAAAACAACACAAAAGATTCTTAAGTAGTACTTTTAGTTTTAAGTTTCAAAAGCATTGAACATAATTATGTTTACACGTTTCTTTATTAGAAGAGCTGAATAATTTATGTTTTTACCTTTAGATCCTCAAACTGTATCCTTCCCTTTGATGGCCAAGACGATGGTGGTCTATTGTTCACCACAATTGCTGGTGGCTCTGGTGGGATGTTCATGAAATCTTTGATTCGTTCTACTGAAACGATGTAATTGGCTAAGCTACAATACCATCTAGTAAAAAATACTTGGGTACCCTATAATGCCAGTGCATAAGAAAGAGAAAGGCCAACCAACCCTACACAAAGATCCAATTCACTGATTTAGTATTGTTTTGTTTGAATACATGCATGTATACTATAGTGGAAAAGATAAGAGTCATAAAACGCATACCTGGAGACTCGAAACCTTTTTGTAGGAGAACCAGGAGGAAACTAGCTGTGAATAGGGTAAGGTTCGAAAAAGCTTCTGTTTAATCAACCATTCCTGGGTTGCATTTGAGAAAAAGAAAGTACTTGCATCAGTATTAACCGGCCCGAGATAGTCTTTGAAGAACCTGTCTTGCATCTTGAATGCTCGTATTGTGGCCACTCCAAGTGATGTTTCCGATGCATGGTTCATCACGGGCGCTTTTGTGGTTCCGTTGATTCTCATTAGTTCCCTTGTAGTAGGCTGATAATATCCCTAAAGTTCCGAAAAAATAATTATTTTAGTTAATACTCAGTTCACGGTGACTTTAACATCTGTATACGATGTAAAGGGTAATCAGGATTCACCAGAGCGAACTTTGAAGCCATGATAGCTAAAATGACCACAATAGGAACTTGCCAGGTCACTGAGGCCATAATGCCAATAGCATAGACGATTTTCCAGCGCCAACTGACCCACAAACTGCAACTTTCTGCCCACATATTACTGCAAGATTTACACTTAAGTGTTGGAGTGAGCAATTCAGGATCCCAAGCGAAATTCCCATCCCGTATTCTGATCATACAATCATCCGAGTTCTCCATTTCCTGGTCTGTTTTCATTATATTATCTTGCAGTTCGTCGCCTGTCAGGATCGACTTGATCAAGATCAAGATTAAATTTGACTGTGCTTGAACTTCTTAACAAGAAATTTGCGGAATAATACTTGTTAAGTTTGGAAGTTATATGTGTGTCTTGTATAAGTATTTGTATTTAGTAAACAACAGAACACACAAATTGTATAACAAAAGCTCCAATATTATTTGTGAAAATAATACAAATACACTTGATTGTATTAGGGTTACAATGACCTTGAAGCTAACTGATCTGTATATTATCTGTCTAAACTTACTCACTTGTATATGAACCTAGGATTTACACAAGTTACAATGCTAAGCATGCCACAAAAGTAAACTAGACACTCTGTTACACGTTATAGCAATTAATGCACATAAGTCAACTTTTCAAGCATGCTCTGTGTCCATAAAGTAAAATATGCTTTACTGCTTTACTTTTGGGTAGTCTGACAACTCCACTAAGCAGTAGAAACAAGTAGCAGTAGAAACTCTGTAAATCGAACCAACAGTGGAAACAATGGAAACTGATCTAGCAGTACAAATTGCAGAAATCATGCCAGCAGTACTAATCTTTGTAAAACAAACTGGCAGTACTAATCCTGGAAATCATACTGGCAGTACTAACTCTGGAAGTGCACTGGCAGTAGAAATGGTTGTAGCAGTACTAATAATGAAGAGCAGTAGAAACTTTGAATAGAAGTACTAACTCTTGAATTGCTTGACAGTACTAATCTATTATAACCCAACAATCTCCCCCTAAACTTATGCTTTCTTCCCAACAGCACTAAGTTTCTCCAGATTTGCCTTTTAACCAAATTGGGGTTCACTTCTTCTGCTTACTCATCCTTTCCAGATAATTTTTTAATTCTTTTACCAAAACTGCTGCAACAATCAGATTTGAGCATTTGACCTTAAGCATTAACATGCTTTTTATTACAGCAGGATTCCAAGGATATTCTTTGCCCATCAAGAAATATCCTACACCTCCATCTACCTGGCCTACCATATGTACTCTACAACTATCAAAACAATACCAGTAGTTGGCAGGTGAGAATTCTTTCATAAATATTCTCATTTCAGCTTCAAGCAAGTACATCTGCTTCAAATATTCGAACAGTTGATGATCATCATCATAGCTCTCTTTTCACCAAACTTCTTCATGCCTACTTCAAACATTTCATCCAAGTCTTTTCTTCTAAAAACCTTGAGCATTGAAAAGAAGTTTCTGTATAGCTCAGATGATCCTCCTGCTCTAACAATTTTATAGTGCCTCTTGTTTGCACTATCCAGTGTCTGGTACCAATCTATGATTGGATATTCCACCTTCTAGGGCTCACAGTCGGCTGTATCTATGATTACCAAACTTCTATTACTGTTATCCTCCTCTTCTTTATTATCTGTAGATGGCACCTCAGTGTGCACATCTTTTTCCTTATCTTTTCTCTGCTTCTTCTGCAGACTTTCAAAATAGTTCCCATCCTTTGATCTCTCACCAGATCCTTTCTTACTTTCAAATTTCTTAATACCCTCTGCATCAGGAGTATCATGCATCCCTTTTATTTTCCTTTCTCTCTCCATCCTTATATCTTCATATCTCTCTTTCAGGATCCTCTGCTCTCTCTCATACATCTCCTTAAGAGTATCAAATGACATTCCCTGAAGGATCTTCACATTTATGTCCAAAGCATTTCTTAAAAATGCTATATAATCTTTCTTCAGTTGAGCTTTTGTCTTTGGCTTGGTCCTCTGCTTTTTATATTTAGCCTCAGACTCCCTTCTTCTCTTTTCATTTAATAACCTTTCTAGTTCAGCTTCCCTCTCCTCTTCTGTACATAACTGCCTCTCCTCCTCCTGCAGCTTTCTGGCCAATTCCTCATCAGCCTCAATTTGATGTTTTCTCTTCAATGGCCTATCTTCTTCTACCATTATCCCTTTACTCTTATCCTTTGCTCCAATCTGCTGTGCTTTTCTTGTAGGTGCGTGTTCAGATGGTTCTTGAATGCTCACACCTTTTTGCTTCTGTTTTTCCTTTTCTTTTGGGCTCTCAGACACCCTTATCAATGCCTCAGCAGCAACAACTTCTTCATTGACTCCAACAGTACTAACTGGCTCATCTAGCCCAGCAGTATTAATATTTTTTTCATCGGCAGTACTAACTCCAATACTAGCAGTAGTAACTGGAGTAGTATTCATCTTTTCCAACAGCTGCTTGACCACCCCCATTCAATCTCACAATCTCATTTCCCTGAGATGCTAGCATTTTCTGATGCCTAGTCACCTCTTCTGACAAATTGGTACATAAAACCATCAATTCCTTAAGTAAAGAACTATCCCTACCACTTCCAGAAGTGTTACCCTCTCTTAGTGGATCATTGGAAGATTTAGCTAATGTCTCAGACCTAGTTTGAGCATCATTAGCCCCCCTTGTGGTTTCTTGGCACCGGGGACCACTGGATGCATTGATATCCACTGGATCTTCTGCAATAGGAGAATCCAATGGAATCTCTGTATCCTGTGTTGCCATGGATTGGGTCCTAGTTCCATTACCACTATCCTGTTCTCCCAATGGGGCAGAATCAGTAGTGGCAGCCCTTTCCATATGGTCACCTTCCTCTTCATTGACCACCTCATTTAGATTAATTGGCTGATGCATCTGAGAAAGAGGAGCCTCAGATGCATGTTTCTTAGCCCTTTTGGCTTTCTTGGAGGTTGGCTTGGGTTCCCTTGTTTTCTTGGATTTCACAACAGATGTGGGTTGAGAAGTAGTGGGTGTGGCTACATCTTCATCTGCTGTGGAGGATGCACTAAGCATATGTGCAGTTAAATTTGTGACCCTCCCTGAAAATGTGGTGCCTTTTACTAATCCTGTGCTCCTCATGTTTGAAAATAGTTTTTGTGTATAAGAGAGGAGAACAATTTTACCACCAACTCTTGGTAGATTAGTTAAATTATTATCAAAAATATGTTGTAAAAACCTTGAATACTGTTGGACCCTTTGTACTAGATCTAAATCGAATCAATTCAACAATTGAAAGCGCGGAATACAATCAATTGAACAAAGCACGTTAACAATCACACGAAACTAGTCGATTAGCTTTTATATATATCAAGAATAACGAATCAACCAAATACAATCAATGCCTCACAAATAGCTTGAAAACTCTCTAGGTTCGTCAACCCTAGAACTGAACCCGTAAGCCTCTTTTTATAGCCAAACTCTAAACGACCTGCGACACAAGCTCTGTGTCGCCAAACCGACCTATGTGACACAAGCCTTGTGTCGCTATTGCGACACAAGCTCTGTGTCGCCTAAACAGTGACATTAATTTTGATTTCTAAACCAAATAACATTTATATCATAATCAAAATATTACAAACGACTTAGACCTAGACCAACTGACAGACATACAAAACATGTATCAACAAACTCCCCCGTGTCTTCAGCTTGGTCTTCAAAATTTCTTCGTTCAGCTTTGGTCTTCTAATACTTCCAACTGGCAGGAAAGTTTCCTCCAGCGTGTACTCCTTGAGTTATACATACGTTGACAACCTTTTGAAATCGCAAAGCTTCAACCTTAAACTCTTGATTATATTCGATCTTCTTAGCATGAAGAGTTTCAAGGTCTTTTTTTGTAAGGTTAATCAAGCTCAACGGATCGTACACTCTAATCTTTGAACTTTTGGCTTTCCATAGGTCTTCAGGCTCTGTATCTTAAATATAGATAATTTCAGCTTCGCCTGTATATCCATCATATGTCCACAGTTGTAACCTGCTCAAGAAATCAACTGGGAGCTTCTCCAGAGGAATAGACTTTAAGGTCTTCGGAGATTTGTATACAATCTTAATCCAGGGCTTGTTGGTAACAGGATGCATCTTGTTGCGGTAAATGTACCTCGTCCCCAGATTTGGTCTCAACAGATAAAACATTTTCGTGTTGACCTCTTTCCTCAAAATTCTCTGAAATTGGTTGGCTAATTCGTTGTTGGTGGGATTTATGATATTCAATTGTGCTAAGTGCAGTATCTCACAATATGGTAAGGTACTTAACACCTTGAAGTTCCCGGTGAAATACTGCATCCCATCCTTTCTTTTAATAACAATCACTTTATTCACCTCATCATACTTCCAGGAAATGATTTGACCTTTGTAGCGCTTGCTGGAACTTACAGGTCTTTGACATTTTAGGCTCAGCAGCAGTTGAAGTAGACGGTTCAGCCATATCTGGAGCAGGAGTGGAGTCTTTGGATGGTTCAGGCTCAACAACCTCTTCAGTGTCAGAGTTCTCCATCTCCTCTCTCAAATTTACTTCGTCAGCATTTACGAAGTCTTCGTGAACATTTTCTTTTTCAACATCAACCTCTTCCTTATCATAAACAAACTCTTCATTATCATTTTCTGCACTTTGCCCTTCCTCATTTTTCAGACTCTGTAGATACTCTAGGTTTGCTTCGGAGTAATTTACATTTAAGGGAATTGGTTGTCTTGGGATCGGTGCAGAGTACGCAAAATAATCCAAATTAATATTTTCACTCATAGCTTCTTCGGTTACATCATCTGTATTTACAATTTCAGTTGAACCAGGGGCCATTGATGTTGTTTCATCTAAGCCTACCTCCCCCGGAACAACAGCTATTGCCTCTAGTTCTAACAATCGACTCTCCAGCTGAGGAACCCGAGCCGCTGTTGCTTCTAAATCCGCAATCCTCGAAGCTTGAACTTGAATGACAGCCGCTTGATCAGCAATCAGCGCTTGCATCTTTGCTAGATCATCCAAGATCTTTTGGAGAATCGCTGGTGGTAGTGGAGGATCAGCAGAAGTAGAGACCGGATGAGGTTGAGTTCGAGGACGAGGACGGGGTGCGTAAATATCATCATCGGAGTCCTGTACGTCCCGAGGCCGTTTCCCCCGGTTAGTCAGCACATGCACCCGTCCTGCCCTAATTCGGCGACAAACTCGCTCGAAGCGAAGAGTATTGTGGATTCGGAGGCGTTCAATGGTTTTCGGTGAGGGGACATCACCATCCGAATCCGTTGGGGTGTCATTGGGATCCACGGAGACAGTATCATCCGAGGCCGCATCACCAGCAGTCTCGTCAACTGTCCCAAAATTCTCGATGTCCACTAACACATTGTGCAGTGACTCGGTCGCTCCTTCCTCAAAAATGGGAATATTTACAAAAGCCTCAGCATCGGCAGTTGACGGCAGAGGGGCAACTAGATCTTCAAAATCGTCATTAGGTGGAGGGACATAACCCTCATTCACGATATGGCCGAACAACGGCACATCCGGCGGAGTGGCAACTCCTTTGCCATAGGAGTTGCAGATGACAAAAATCCGTAAGTTCATTGGCGTTTGGCGGAAGGTTGCATCAGGATTAACCGGAAGATCCGGTAATAAGTGATTCAGCAGCAGCTAAATAAACCTTGGGTACATGACCCATTTATCTTTCTCGGCTTTGGCGTTATCTACCATCTCGTGAAATAGATAGCCAGAGAAGTTGAATGGTTTATTATAGACTAGGGCCAGCATAGCAGAGACAGTTCGGTGGCTAGCCCCGTCAAAACCTGCCTTCCGGGCAGACAAACACACGATCAGCACGTGCATCAAGAATCTCCAAACCCGAGTGAGGTGCCCTTTGCGGTACTGATCAGAGGGGACACCTGGATAGCCCATTCTTGCCATGCCACCTGCAATGAAGACGTTGGAGAATTGGGTGGGCATATCCGAAGTATCATTAAATCGAAGAACTTCGCGAATTAACTGCTCTGTTATAATAACATCCCGATCAAAGACTCTGGATATAATCCGGGTATGTTCCAACTCGGTATTTACAACCGCATTCCTCCAGAAAGGACCAACATGGTCTCTGTAGATAGTGGGGGCAGCAGTGATAGCGTAGGCGATCCTAGAACGCCTAAGAAAATGAATCATTGGCAAAACGGAACTGCCGAGTCTCTGTCATCGTCAAGAAATGCGACGGTGTTGTGACGAGGTTCGAGCAACCTCTGAAAAGCGTCTTGTCCTGCCATTTCTAAAAGAAAGCACAAAGAAAAACACTACAGAAGCGTTAGCAATATTAGGGAATTTAAACAATCTGTATAGGCGACACAAGGCTTGTGTCGCACAGCTGCAGCGACATAGAGCTTAGTGTCGCAAAATTTGAAGTTAATTAATTGGAAACAGATAAGCGACACAAGCTCTTGTGTCGCAACACTATGTGCGACAGACAAGGGTTGTGTCACATTTGGCAATTATTTGAAATTAATTAACTTAAGCGATAGAAGGACTTGTGTCGCAACCAAACACTTGTGTCGCATAGAATAGCGACACAAATCTTAATGTCGCACCCAAAGTCTGGCATTAAATTAATTTGAAAAATCACTGCGACACAAAGGTTTGTGTCGCAGGTTGTGTCGCAAAGATGAACACCAAACCGAGCCCAGATCCGGATGGTCTAAAATTTGGGGTTTTTACAAACCAAATCGACCACAAGATGCGTAGCATCATTAGGAACAATATAGTATCCGGTTTATCCAGTTAAGTACACACAAACATGTCAATTTAATCCCAAACCGAAACCCCTTTAAAACACCGTAGCATTAATTCACAATTAAACACAATATACACGGTGAAAAAGAGAAAGATGTATACCACTAAATCAAGAAAAGTAAGTTGAAGATGAAGGTGTGTATTGATTGAAACAGAACGCTCAGAAAAGTTAGATGAAATCGAAAAATCCCACGATTTGCTTGTGTCGCAATATCGAGTGCTTGTGTCGCAGTGATTAAGTGTGATGTCGCAGCTAATTAAGAACAGTGAACGTTTTAAGGTCGCATGAGGGTGGCTTTTATACCCAAACTCTAAATAGCGACATAGTCTGCGACACAGGCAGCGACACAGGCAGCGACACAGGAAGCGACACAAGGCTTGTGTCGCATTGTGACACTTGGTGAATTTTCAATTCGATTTCAATTTTTAAGGTTCGATACTCGATTCGATATTAACTTATAAACTTGGAGAAACTAATTAAGCTACAAATAATTAATAGATAATACAAAAAGAAATTCGTTGATTCAATTTTACATTCAACGGAAACTTCATAACATATGTTTTTGGTGACAGAAATGTTTAAGTCTGGTTAGGGATCATATCAGGATAACATGCAATTATTAGGAATAGTAAGTGTTATTTCGATTATCAGTATGTTTGTCCACTTTAAATTTACTTAGCATATTTAAATCATCTGTTATAAAGATTAGTTCAAGACGATTATTGATATTTTATCCATCTAAACATTTGTACTTAAGTATATGATTTCAACTCATAATGAGATGAACCACTTGTGTTATTATTAGCATGCATATTATATTATATAACTCACATTAAAATATACATTTGAAATCAAAACATGTTAGTATTTTCTTTATAGAAGGTGAGGGTATGAGCGTATCTTTAGAACTAAGTTAGCGGTGACAGGTCTGTACTTTCGTACAACAAAGTCACATAATCAATAGTTCGGGTTGAACAAACACTAGTCTGAACAATTAAACTAGAGGGTACAGGTCTGTACTTTTGTACAACAGAGTACCATAGCTTAACACAAACCAGTACGAGGCAAACTTTTTATAACTTTTCTGCACTTTTGTACATTTTATTTTGAGAATTGAAGGAATGCCACGGGTACGTAATAGTTGTCTATAGCTTAACATAGACTACGCACCTAAGTTCTTTTCAAGAATATATTAGATGAAACCAGGTCTGTATTTTCATACAACAGAGAAGACACCTAACATATTCCCCCAGATAACACCATACAAAGACCCTATATTTTTAGATCATAACATGTTCATCATCCAAATATTAAGACGAAGCGTCAAAATATTTCGGACATTTTGGCCCTTAATTCAACTTAAAGTCATACATATTAATATGTCTTTGTATAAAATAATATGCATTTTTGAAAGTTAAGCTTCTTAGTAACTCTAGAACAAATGCCTATCAATACATCATTTGATGAATCTAATATTTATAAAAGATATTTCAAGTATGCTAGATAAATCTACTGACACATCAAACATAAACCTTAAAATTCTATTTTATGCATGTCTCCTGATGTACTATCATTTCCCTAATTGTTTACAGACACAATTCAACGTCTATTTTTAACAATGTTGCGACTATTGCATTTCTTTAATACTAACAACTATAAAGAGTGGCAGTTGCTTTTTTTTTTTTTTTTTTTTTTTTTAACACACTCCAAGTCATAAATTAATTTTTAACAAAGAACCTCATCCCTATCATAGAGACATGTTCATCAAATCGAGATCGTGAAAAAGCCTTTGTAAAAAGATCAGCGTTTGCTTAGATGTGTCGATTTGGACAAGGTCTATCAGGTATTTCTCATAGCAATCCCGTATGAAATGAAAACAAAGTTCAATATGTTTAGTTTTTGAGTGTTGTACGGGATTGCGTATGATATAGATAGCAGCAGTATTATCAATATGGAGAGGAGTTAGAGTTAAGAGTAACCCGTAATCATGCATTTGATGCTGAATCCAGAGAACCTGAGAACAGCAACTTGCAGCAGCAATGTATTCAGCCTCAGCAGATGATGTAGAGACTGTGGTTTGCTATTTTGTGACACCCGGCGAATTAGGCCGTCATTAGTGACTAATCATAGATCATTATTACTTGTATTTGGTATGAAATAGGACTAAGTGCAGTAACAGTTCGTATGAATGTAAATATATATACGCGTACGTAATTAAATTTTAATTTCGCAAATTCGATCGGATGGGATCCGACACGATAATACGGACGTTGGTGAAAACTTTTTCATAAATAACGTAAATCTATTTTATAATTAAATAGTAGTTATTTACATTATATTATTATAGTACAATAATATATGAACACTTTACGTTTTATGCAAAACGTACCGTACGCGACGAAAACGCGCGAAGCGCGCCCGACAACCGAACGAAACTCGATTATTATTTTAATAACTTAAAATGAAATATTTTAAATAAAACTCCAATCAAAATATACGCGAATAAATCATTAACGAAAAACTTGAATAATAAACGTTTAACGTTTAAACGAACGACGAAACGAACGGGTAAACGAGCACCGCGCGTAACGCAAATTGGGGAATTAATTCAAGACACTCACATGTGGGTGGGACCCACAAAAAAATCCTCAGCCCCCTCCCCTTGCCTCTTCCCCATACTCTCTTTTCCTTTCTCTTTTCCCACACTCAAACACAAACCTACTTTCTCACACAATCTTTTCTCCCAACTCTCTCTCTCCCTCCCCTCTTCTTTTTATGCAGATTTCAGCCCCAAGAAACTCCCAAATCACCACCACAAGCCACCAAGATCATCACCACAAACCACCATAACGCCCCCTCTTCGGTTTGCAAGAAAAAGCAAGAAAACGAGCTCTCGACGTCTATTTCTTTGTGCTTTCATCATCCTCTTTGTAAGAAACTCCATCTTCCTTTTATGTTACTTGAAACATACATATAAACATGTTATAATGTCCATATAACAAGATTATGTCCAAAAATAAAGTCGAAAATCGTTTTTGAAAACACTAAAACACTAACAGTTTCCGGATGAAAATTCAACCCGACTTTGACACACGATATCTAACTCATTTCTTAACCAAATCGAGCGATTCTTGGGTCTAAAATCAAGTTCAAGGAGTCTAATTTCGAACCCAAGTGGTTTGGTATTTTTCTGAGGTCATTTGATATACGAAAATGATTTTACAAAAAGAAGTGTCCGGACTGTCCTGTTGGACAGAAAATTTGACCAATTTGGAAAAAGCATAACTCGAGCTACACGACACCAAATGACTTGAAACCACCGCCAAAATCTCACAAATTTTGTTAGGTACAAATGTCGTTTAGATAACTTCTTCTAAAAATGTGTGGATTTTGCCCAGAAATCCGATCTTGTTGCATGTATCCGGATTGGTCACTTTCTGACCTCAGGGAACAAACGGAATTATTAAAAATACTTAGACTGATCTAAAAATTCTAGAAAAATTACTGAAAGTAGTTAAGACATATATGAACAACTCGTAATTTTCTCGGATCTTATCTGGACACTTTGACTAGTCAAAACGAGCCACAAAAACGACCCAAATTTCTGGAAAAATGACCACATGGACTATTTTTGCAATAAATATAAAACGACGCTTTCGGGTTGACCACAAAACGTAACGACAATTTTCCTAAGCTTTAAAAACATATTTAAGACTTCCCTAAAAGTTTCGGGTCAAACCGAGCACGTTTGACCAAAATCCCGAACACGAGAAACACATCAGGTCCTCTGTGTCGCAGATGGCCCAAAACCTTTGTGACACAAGCCATGTGTCGCAACTTTTCAAACAAGCAGTATTAACTTGTGTCGCTAGCCAACAGTATTAACCTGCGACACTACCTTTGTGTCGCAACTCTTTAAAGCTAGCAGTACTAACTTGTGTCGCAACCTGCGACACAAACCTAGTGTCGCTAGACAAGCAGTGTTAACTCGTGTCGCAACATTTTATACCAAACAGTACTAACCTGCGACACAAACCACTGTGTCGCACGCCTATTTAAAATCTCGACTTGCGACACCAACACTTGTGTCGCACAGCTAATTGAATTTCATACTTTGCGACACTACCTTTGTGTCGCAACACCTCATAGCGACATAACATCTGTGTCGCATAAAACAGTCCGATTGAAAACATATTTTACTAAGGAACGTTTTCGCGAAACAACAACTATATCATATACGACACTACTCGTACACGTGGATACATATACTCTTATAAGTATACAACGAAACATAACATAATAATAATGTCTTCGGGAATTATTATTACAAAACGTCACCAACGGGCCGTACACGTTTTCTAAACTCAAACGATAAACAAACTTTGGACATAGCTAGTTGAGTGGACAACTAACATGGATGATCTTTTGAGATATCTACTTACTTATAACCTTATGCGTTTAGGGCGCTAGAAGGTTACTTTTGGGAAACACTTGCTTACTAATTGTAAACACCCTGTACAAGACTCAGGTGAGTCTCATAGCCCCACTTTTACTTTTACTGTTTTACTTACTTTAGGGTGAGAATACACTGCTTTGTTTTTATGAACACAAGTACTATGAAAACACTTATACGGATTGCATGGGTAAACTAAACCAAACTACGATGGTCTCCAACAAATATCATAGCCCGTTAATACTACGCGCGAACATTATGGATAGATCTATCGGGAACTGACAGTCCGCCGTCTGGGGTTAGTCGCTCTAACTACTATACGGACGCATAATAATTCGTAATCCGAGTGTACTGGTTTATACACTTAACTGGAGACACCAACTACGGTTAAGCTTCGGAACTATGAGCCCATGGCAATAGTATACTATGATTTACTTTGGCATTCGTGCTACTACGATAACTCTGAAATCTTGTGGTTCATACTATGATTTTAACTACGTAAACCTATGAGCTCACCAACATTATTGTTGACCTTTTAGTGTGTATTTCTCAGGTACTCAACAACCGTAGGGTTGCCCCCAGGACTGCCTGCTAGCTCGAGTCGCATGCATCATACGTTTATGAAGATTTGCTTACATTATTTTGTAAAATCGCTATGTACTAGAATCTTCAGGATTTATTAATGTAACTTTAATTATATTAATGTAACTACTTTTGTACTATTTTTCAAAACGTCTCATATAGAGTCGTTTGCTTTTCCTTTCCGCAATGATTACTGGATTAGTCGCGCCTCGATCCGACTTCCGCTGCACAGTAAATCTGGGGGTGCGACATATTTACACTGCCACGAGACTAAGCGACTACCAAAGAACTGACATCCTCCAGTCGTAGACTTTTTGTCCACATTGCAACCACCGAAGTCTGAATCGGAGTAGGCAGTTAAAGCGAAATTATCCTCATTAGAATACCAGAGACCTAGAAATGGTCTAAATTTGAGGTAACTAAAGATTCGCTTAACCGTCTTCATATGAGACACCTTTGGATTTGCTTGAAATCTTGAGCAAATAGCCACAGCAAACATTATGTCGGGTCTTGATGCTGTGAGATACATCAGTGATCCTATCATTGACCGATAGTCTCGCTGATTTACATCTTCTCCGTCTTCAGCCAAACCAAGTTTGTGATTTATGTCAATAGGAGTCCCAAAGGTCTTACAGTCGAGCAATTGATATTTTGTTAAGATGTCATTGACATACTTAGATTGATGAATGTAAATACTTTTATCAGATTGCTCAACCTGTATACCTAAGAAGAATGTAAGTTCTCCCATGGCACTCATCTCAAACTTGTCCTTCATGATTTTCTCAAAGTCCTTACACAGCTTCTCATTGGTAGATCCAAAGATAATGTCGTCCACGTATACCTGCACAAGTAACAAGTCGTTTCCAACTTTTTTAATAAAAAGTGTGCTGTCAATCTGCCCTCGTGTGAATCCATTAGCCAGCAGATGTTTTGACAACGTCTCGTACCACGCCCTTGGAGCTTGATGAAGTCCATACAGTGGTTTGTCTAATTTGTAAACATAATCCGGATGCACTGAGTCTTTAAATCCAGGAGGTTGCTTGACATACACTTCTTCACTGACCTTTCCATAAAGAAACGCGCTTTTTACGTCTAGCTGGTACACTCTAAATTTCTTATATGAGGTGTAGGCAAGAAATATTCTGATCGATTCTAATCTCTCAACTGGAGCAAACACCTCATCATAATCGAGACCTTCTATTTGAGAAAAGCCTTGTACCACTAGTCTAGCCTTGTTCCGTGTCACAATACCACGATCATCTTTCTTTACACGAAACACCCAACGCGTCCCAATAGGATGTTGTCCCTTCGGAAGCGGAACCAAATTCCAGACTTGTAGCTTTTGAAATTGATGAAGTTCATCCTGCATAGCCTCGACCCAATGAGAGTCGATTAATGCTTCCTTCACATTTTTCGGTTCAATCTGAGATAGAAAACATGATTCCATCTCAGCTACAAGGCAAGAAGAAGAGTCGTATGTAGTGGCCTTAACTTGATGTCTTGTTTGTACACCTTTAGACAACTCACCAATAATATTATCAGTCGGGTGAGATGTGTGTACGCGTTGCTGTGGAATCTGTGGTGGCACAATCTCCGAATCCAAGTTGTTTAAATCTCCCTCAACTTCATGAATTTCAGGCGATTGGACAGCTTCATCAGATTTATCCTCAGTTTCATCATCGGATAAACCAGGCATCTCAGAATTAGGGTGTGGATTAGATGCACTAGGAGCTGTTCTAGAAGTGGAAGGGATATCATTGTTTGAGGGTGGTGTGGATTTAGGAGGAGTAGATATATCTTGAAACATATCAATTCCATGTAGTAGGGTCACCACCTGATCAACATTATCATCCATAGGTAGATGAAATGAGTCAAACAATTCATCATATTTAAACAATGAGTCGGGTCCCGTGCTTTGAGGAGATTCAGTATATCGTAAACATTTAACTTCATAGTGCTCCTCAATCCTCTTCGTTGATTTATTATAAACTCTCTTATTTGGAGAGTTAACAGAATATCCCAAGAAGAATCCCTCACTTGACTTTTCACCGAACTTGGAAACTCGTTCGTGTGTGTTCATGATGATGCAGGGACACCCAAAAGGTTCAAGAAACTGCAAGTTGGGTTTACGGTTATTAAATAGCTCATAACATGTCTTATTTCGTTTTTTCACCGTCAAAACCTTGTTGAGAACATAACAGGCTGTATTAACTGCCTCTGCCCAAAAAGTGATAGGCAATTTTGAATCTGAGAGCATGGTACGTGCAGCCTCTATGAGAGTCCTATTCTTTCTTTCAGCGACTCCATTTTGTTGTGGAGTTATTGCGGCACTGAATTGATGATTTATTCCTTTCTTCAAACAGTACATCTCTAGTGTTTTGTTCTTGAATTCAGTTCCGTTGTCACTCCGCAGTTTCTTTATCTTTAGATTGCATAAGTTCTCCAGTTTGTCAAACAGATAAATCAGAATATCAGGCACCTCATCTTTAGAAGAAATGAAGTACACCCAAGAAAATCGCGAATAGTCGTCAGTCACTACCAAGCAGTAATAACTTCCACCTATACTTCGTTTGCTCACTGGTCCGAAAAGATCCATATGCAATATCTCAAGAGGTGTTTCATTGGAATTCACTAACTTAGACTTATGGAATTTTTCGTGTTGTTTTTCTTTGAGACATGAAACACAGGTATCGTTTAATCCAAAAGATTGTTTAGGAACACCTAACACAAGATCATGTTTTACAAGATAGTTCATCTTGCGGAAATGAAGATGTCCCATTCGTCTGTGCCACATTAGTGAATCCTTTTCATCAGCTTTAGACAATAGACAGGTATGCTCTGTGGATGTAACGGTACGCATATCAAGTACATACGTGTCCTTTGTCCTTGGTGCTCTCATTAGCACCCATTCCTCGGGAATTACAAATCCCGGCTTCAGAATCAAGCATTCTACATCAGTAAATGCTGTAATGTACTTCTTGTCACACATTTGAGAAACACTGAGCAAGTTGTGATTCAACTGTTCAACAAAGTTCACTTTTTCAAAGCTCACTTGCCCATTTGTGAGTGTTCCTTGTCCAGTAATCTCTCCACCCTTATCACCCGCAAATGCAACATAACCCCCATTATATGGCTTCAAATCAGAAAGTAGGGCTAAGTTGCCTGTCATGTGTCGTGAGCAACCGCTATCGATATACCATTTACTATTTTTCACTTCCTCGGACTGCTGCAGACACAAAATGCAAGAATGGATTAGTTAGTAGTGGAGACCCAAGCCTTCACAGACTTGGGTCTTCCAAGGTCATCTACAATAACAACATCAGTTAAAATTTTATCTTTTAACAAATCAGTGGTGTTTCCTGATGTGTTATTGTAGGATGACAGGTCATTGGTTGACCTTTTAATCTGCCAAACCTGTTTAGGTTTGGGTGGTTGCTTGTCTATAGGATTGTGCTTTTTGACACTAGGTTTACTAGGCACAATTTTATTGACTTTCTTGACAGTTAAGGGAGATGATGAGCGACGCCTCGATTGAGATTTATTAAATGAATTTCTATATAATGAATTTCGTGGCGTGAATCTCCCAAATCGTTGTTTAGAAAGCAACGGACAAACACTAATGAGATGACCATTTTTCCTACAATAGAAACAAGATCGTCTTTCAACGAATGGTTGAGTTTGAGGATGAGGCACTGGAGGTTGATTAAATAAAGCATTAACAGAACATGCACATTTGTGTGTACATGATGAGTTAGATGCTGGTGAAGATGTTGATGGTTTATCAGAGACATCAACAGTTTTAGAAGATTTTTCAGATGAATTGTTCTTTTCTCATTTTTTAAAATCTTCTTTTGAGGCTCAGCTGTAGCTTTGCCTTTTCTCTGAAAAGTCATGTCACTTAATTCAGTAGTTATTATATGATTTTCAGGCTTAACATTTTCTTTCTTAATCTTCACATTAACTTCCTCAGTCAAATCCTCAACTTCAACTACTTCCTGTTCACTAACAGGAGATGAAATCTTAATTTTAACATATTCAGGTTTCGTAACAGGTACAGGCTTAGTTTCATCAGTTTTTTCAGATTCATTAGCAGGAGATTGTTCAGACTCAGATTCAACATTTTGCTTAGAATCTTTAACTGGCTCATTAACAGATTTCATGACTTCCGTTAAAAAGGAAGGCACAAAGTCTTTGGCTTCGTCCTTTGAAGGCATAGGTAGATAATTTATAGGAGGTGGTACTTGGTGATAACCAAGACCAGCTTTGCTTTTGGTATCATACCTTTGCCCTTGAAGAATTTCATCAAAGACAAGTGAAGATGTTGAAAAATTAGAAAGTTTTCTTTTAAGGTTAATTATTTCTGACTGTGAGTCAGCAAGTTCCTTTCTAAGATCAGCAAGTAATTTAAGATAACTATCAATTGCATCTTGTTGACTAAAAATTTTAGATTTTAGTTCCTTTCGGTCAGAAAATGCAGCATCTAGTTTTTTTATCAAAAGCTTTCTCATTATCTTTTAGGATTTTATTAGCCTTAGCAAGTTTTTCTAAGTCAATATTCAGGCGTTGATTATCCTCGGAGTATCTGTTAATTTTACTAGTTAATTTAATGCATGATATACGAGAGAATGGTTCTTCAATGGGTACCTCATGCACACTGGAGATTTCAGCCATAAGAGCGCTGTTTTGATCATCATTTGCTTCTTCACTCCAATCATACGCTTCTTCATTTTGAATAAGAAGAGCATTTGAAACAGGCATTTTCTCTGGAGTCCTCGGAGATGGTCTTGTGTAGGCAGATGGTTTTGAGAAACCAAAAGCAGGATGTTTTGCCTTCTCACATTCCCTAGCGAAGTGTCCAAGATTTTGGCAGTTATAGCACTTCACTTTACTTTTATCAAAACCCAGACCAGAATCACTATCATCATCCAGATTCTTTCTCCCAGTTTTCTTTAAATATTTCTTTGCTCTCCTGGTTAGCATAGCAAAGTTCCAACGCAGATCCATCCTTTCCAGATCATCAGGATCTATCTGTTCAAAGTCCCTCTCAATAAGATCAATGGTGCTTGTCTTCTTCGAAAGGAAACTGTCATAAGCACTGAGAAATGCTTGAAAAACAGCAGCATTCTCTTCGGTATCGGGTGAAACTGGAGTATTTGAAGAGTAGGATGCTCTTCCAACTGAAGGTGTAGATGATGCAGAAGCCGCACCAGATCCACCAGATAATAATGCAACACCAGTAGTGGGAGACGAACTACCATACAAGCTGGGATCTTGAAACTGTGCACTCGACTTCGTTTCTTTTCGTTGCATATCTAGTGCATAAGCTTGTAATCTTCCAACAAGATTGTCTAACGAAAGACTCATCACTTTTTCGTCTTCCTCCATCATCATTACACGATGATTCCATTTCTTTGGCAAAGCGCCTAAGAGTTTCTTGTTCACATCTTCAGTAGTTAAAGTGACCCCTCCTTCATTCAGCTCACTTACCAGATGTGAGTAGCGAATAAACAGTGCATTAATAGACTCATTTGGTAAGATGTCAAACAATTCATATTGCTTCTTAATGAGTGCAAGTTTACTCTTTTTGTATCTCTCATTACCCCCACACCGTTGTTCAATAGCCTTCCATAAATCATAAGCAATGGTGTAATGTTTAAACATTTTTAGAACATCGGCAGACATGCTCATTGTGATTGCTGAATGTACCTTTCTTTCCAAATCCCAAGCCTTTTTCTCATCCGGAGTCAGGGATCTAATAGGTTTTGGTGGAGGGTTGATAGAATTGAATTGGCCATCAGATGGTGGATGTTCATAACGTTCAAGTAAAGGAATCAACATGTCTGGATCATTGTATGAAATGAAGGCTTCAAAACGTTGCCTCCATTCCACATAATCCGTGTTTGCAGTAAATAATGGAGGTTTGTTTGTGCTTCCAACTTCATTACTGTGTTTTAATAGCTGGGTAAAGCTTTGAAGAGACATTATATTTCCTGCACACTTATAAAACAAAAATTTGTTTTTCAAAAATTAAACAGCGACACTAAGGTTGTGTCGCAGACTAAAGGCGACACTAAGTTTAGTGTCGCTAACCTGCAAAAAAAACAAGTTAGAACAAATGCGACACAAAGGTAATGTCGCAAGCAGAGACAAATGGCGACACAAGGGGTTGTGTCGCAATGAAAGCAACAGGCGACACAAAGGTTGTGTCGCTAACAGTGAATAAATGAGTCCAAATGCGACACAAAGGTTATGTCGCAATCCAATGTCGCTGTCCAATGTCTCAGGTTTATGTCGCACCCAATGTCGCAATGGTAATGTCGCAAATAACCCTAACGCGACACAGAGTGTTTGTGTCGCAGAAAAAGCCTATGTCGCTAAAACACTAGTGGCGACACAAAGGTTGTGTCGCTATGCTGCGAACTCAGCCGCACATAAACCCCGAAAATTCGAAAATTTTCGTAAACCCCACGAAGATTAACGACCTGAAATCGAACGAACCTTCAATGATCTTTCAGAAAAACCAGATTTCGGGCTTTTACCACTTCTAATCAAGAGTAATTGCTAAAAAGTATGTGATTTAACCCGAAAAACGCACAAAATCGATTCAATACCACAAAATCAAACGATTTTTGCTCTGATACCACTTGTTGGACCCTTTGTTTTGGATCTAAATCGAATCAATTCAACAATTGAAAGAGCGGAATACAATCAATTGAACAAAGCACGTTAACAATCACACGAAACTAGTCGATTAGCTTTTATATATATCAAGAATAACGAATCAACCAAATACAATCAATGCCTCACAAATAGCTTGAAAACTCTCTAGGTTCGTCAACCCTAGAACTGAACCCGTAAGCCTCTATTTATAGCCAAACTCTAAACGACCTGCGACACAAGCTCTGTGTCGCCAAACCGACCTATGCGACACAAACCTTGTGTCGCTATTGCGACGCAAGCTTTGTGTCGCCTAAACAGTGACATTAATTTTGATTTCTAAACCAAATAACATTTATATAATAATCAAAATATTACAAACGACTTAGACCTAGACCAACTGACAGACATACAAAACATGTATCAACAGATACATCAAAAATTTTGAGTTGGGATGCTCCAAGTTGTACAACATTCCAGTAAAAATCTTTTTTGAAAAATTGAACTTCATGTTATTAGCTAAGCAGATCAAAGCAGAAGCTATGTTACTGCTAAACTGATCCCATGTCGTTCTCTTTTGAGATATGCATTGTTGCAGGGTATGAATCAAAAATTTCCACTGGGGAGAGAACATGGATTTCCAAAAAGTAAGTTTATTCAACTCCCCCTCATACCCTAGCAACAATAGGTTTTCATAAATTTGAGATACAGATAAGCATTCGATACCTTCTTCATCATGAAGTTGAAGATGAGCACGAATAGATGCCTCTGTAACTCTGACCGTTTGCCCTGCAACTTGGCCAACAATGGTAGCTACCCCATCGACGACTGTCTTTTCAGCAGAAGTCCAAAAGTCATTTATATGTGAAATAAAAATGATGAGGTTGATAGAAAGAGCTACCTTTAAGTTGCTATGTTTGAGAAAATTTACAATTTCATAAAAATCTTCTCCTCCTTTTGGTTTTAGCATATAAGCAAGCAGATTGTGCTTATCTGCGGTTGGTAAAACAACGTTGGAAGATGAAGGAGAAGTCATTTTAGTTGAAAAGTTGAAAATTGTTCTTTGAAAAAATGGATTTTGATCGCTTTTTGGTAGTTCGAGAGTAACTGTGGGTGAAAAGCGAACAGTGAAAAACGTTTGCTATTTATACTATTTGAAAAGGGGCAGCATTAAATGCCCTAATTTTGAAATAGAATAAATTGTACTAGCAGCATTAAATTAGGAATTTTGTACGAGCAGTATTAAAACATACCCAGTACTAAAATTATGCTAGCAGCAGAAACCGTTTATCACAACCAGCAGTACTAATATAACTAACAGTACTAACGAGGGAAAGCAGTACTATTATATATTAGTTACAGACAGCAGTATTAACAATGACTAACAGTAGTAATGTAAACTACATTCGCAGTATTAATAATGCTAAGCATTAATAGCGATACTAAACAAAAGTAGCAGTATTAAAAATATCTACAATATTAACACTAGCAGTAACAAAAGCAACACGTATAGCAGTATTAACATTGACAGTATTAAAGATACTGATATTCTTATTTAGTAGACCAGTATTAATAGCAGTACTAATTTTAACAACAGTATTAAAATACTTAACAATATTAATACTAGCAGTACTAAAAGTGACTAGCAGTATTAATATTTGACAGTATTAAAGAATACTAACAGCATAAAATAGTAGATCGGTATTAACCCATGAATAAGCACAGAGTTTTACAAAGAGCAATATTAACTAAAGACTTATTAAGAATTTATCATTCCAATGCTTGTAACCAGGAATGTAAATCTACCCACATCAAATGCTTTTGTGAATAGATCTGCAAACTGATTATCAGTATGAACTTTAAAAATCTGAATTAATCTTTTCTCATTACAATCTCTTATAAAATGATATCTGATTTCAATGTGCTTAGTTTTAGAATGTTTTACAGGGTTATTTATAATACTGATAGCAGAGTTGTTATCAATAAAAATGGGAGTATTTAGAAAGGTCAAACCATAGTCCAACATCTGATTCTGAATCCAAAGCACTTAAGCACAACAACTAGATGCTGCAACATATTCTGCTTCTGTTGTAGATGTGGAAACACTAGTTTGCTACTTGCATTGCCAAGACACAAGTCTTCCTCCCAAAAATTGACAACCTCCTGATGTAGATTTTCTATCCATATTGGCTCCTCCATAATCACTGTCAGTGTATGCAATCAAGTCAAAGGAAGAATTTTTAGGATACCAAAGGCCCAGTTTTGGTTGAACTTTGAGATATCTAAAAATTCTCTTGACTGCATGAACATGTGACATTTTAGAATTTGCCTGGAATCTAGCACAGACACAAACAACAAACATAATATCTGGTCCGCTTGAGGTCAAATACATGAGGGATCCAATCATAGATCTGTAGAGGTGTTCATCAACATCCTCCCCCTCAAGATCTGCATGCAGTGGTTTGTGTGTCTCCATTGGAGTGCTAGCAATCTTTACATCTTTGTATCCAAACTTCTCCAGAATGTCATTAACATATTTCCGTTGACTTATGAAGATCCCTTCTTTCTGCTGTTTAACTTGTAATCCTAGAAAGAAAGTCAACTCTCCCATAGAGCTCATCTTGAATTTCTGATGCATAAGAGCTTCAAACTCTTTACAAAGACTATCCCTTGTTGAACCAAAAATAATATCGTCTACATAGACTTGAACTAGGAGGATATCATTTCTAATTCGTTTGATAAACAAGGTTTTGTCAATTGCACCTCTCTTGAAACCATTCTCCAACAGATAAACAGATAAAGTATCGTACCATGCTCTAGGAGCCTGATGCAATCCATAAAGTGCCTTATCCAATCTGTACACTTTATTTGGATGCTTGGGATCTTCAAATCCTAGTGGTTGGCATACATATACCTCTTCTTCAATAGTGCCATATAGAAATGCACTCTTCACATCCATCTGGTATACCTTGAAGTCCTTGAAAGATGCATACGCCAAGAACAACCTAATTTCTTCTATTCTAGCTACAGGAGCAAAGACTTCATCATAGTCAATGCCCTCTTCTTGAGAATATCCCTGAGCAACCAGCCTTGTTTTGTTCTTGATCACAATGCCTCTCTCATCTTTCTTGTTTCTGTATACCCATCTTGTTCCAATTGCCCTTTTTCCTTTTGGGAGATCCACCAATATCCAAACATCTTGAATCTTAAACTGAAGCAGCTCTTCTTGCATTGCTTCAACCCAACTTGGATCTTTCAAGGCTTCATTTGCCTTCTTGGGCTCTATCTGAGATAGAAAACAGACAAATAAAGAAGTATTGATGTCTTCTTCATTTAGTCTGGCAGATCTTCTGGTTTGCATTGCAGAGTTAATATCACCTATTACATTCTCCAATGGATGATAGGCTTTGTATTGTTGATACTGACCAGTAGATGACAGAGGAATCTCAGACTCCAAATTTGTATCATTCTGTTCTATTAGAATGCTAGTCTCAGTCAAGGATAGACTAGTTGGATCTTGATTCTCATCTACATTTTCTTCTACAGTTACATCAGCAAAACGATCTGCTTCTAATTCTGCATTTCTTTCTGCATTCTCAGATGTATTCACACCATTTGCTTCTTCTTCTGGAAGCATTTCAGGATCTGAGGATGTATGGCCATCATCATAAGCACCATACTGTTCCTGACTTGATGTGATTGGTTCTGAACTCTGAGCTTGTTGTTGTGGAGGTGGTTGAAAAACTTCATGTGGATCAGGTGACCAGAAGGGTAGAGTAATGTACTCTAATGGAGTATCTTTCTTCTGATTTGCAGCACTTGATTCACCTGTATTTGATGACTCATACACATTTCTGAAAGATTGAGTTAGAGCATCAATATCAAATAACCAATCTGGACCTTTTCCCACTACACTAGGTGTGTGTTCATTAAAAGTCACATTCATGGTTTCCTCCACTATTCTAGTCCTATGATTGAATACTCTATATGCTTTACTTTGGGTAGAGTATCCAACAAAGACTCCCTCATCAACTTTGCTCTCAAACTTGCCTAGGTGATCTTTGGAATTTAAGATAGTAACAGGACATCCAAATGGTTTTAAAAAGCCAATCAAAGGTTTTCTTTTGAAAAACAATTCATATGGTGTCTTGTTATGAGGCTTCACTACTAGTGCCCTGTTCTGAACATAACAAGCAGTACTAACTGCTTCTGCCCAGAAAGTCATTGGTAGTTTAGCATCTGCTAACATTGTTCTAGCAGCCTCAATTAGTGTCCTATTTCTTCTTTCTGCTACTCCATTTTGTTGTGGAGTTCTAGGAGCACTAAACTGTCTTTCTATTCCTTTTATTTCACAGAATTTATTCATCTCATGATTTTTAAATTCTGTTCCATTATCAGACCTGATGATTTTAACCTTTTGATTAGTTTGGTTCTCAATCCTAGTAATGAATGATCTAAGTATTTCACCTGTTTCATCCTTAGTTCTAAGAAAAAATACCCAACTAAATCTGCTAAAGTCATCAATGATCACCAAGCAATAAACTTTCTTTCCTATACTACTGACATTGATTGGTCCAAACAGATCCATATGCAGTAGATGTAAAGGAGAAAAGTTTGAGTTCACACCTTTGGTCTTATAAGAAGATTTGTGTTGCTTCCCCTTTAAACATGCAACACAATGGTCATCACATGAATATGTCTTTTCAGGTAAACCTCTAACAAGTTTATTTTTAACCAGTTTGTTAATAGTTTTAAAATTCATGTGACACATTCTTCTATGCCAACGATCAGACTCATCAATAGATGCCTTTGAGATAAAACAGTTTAAATCTTGTTAAGGTTTCATGTTTGCTAAGTCACAACAGTACACATTATTCTTTCTGAGAATTTTCATTAAAATCATGTTTTCATCTAGATTAAATTTATCAGAAAGAATAAAGCATTCTATGTCAGTAAAAAGAACTGGATTCTTTTTCTCTGTGATTTGACTCACACTTAGCAAATTGAATCTCAACTGTTCAACATAATAAACATCTTGAAAGCTTATCTTATCACTGTTGACAGTCCCTTTTCCTGTAATCCTTCCACCTTTAGGATTACTTCCAAAAGCTACATATCCACCATCAAACTCCTTGAAGTTCTGTAGCTTGCTTCTATCCCCTGTCATGTGCCTTGAGCATCCACTATCAACATGCCACAAACTTCTTGGCTTGCTCTGCACAGATAAATACAATAAAGATTATCAGTTTTCTTTGGGAACCCAAACCAATTTGGTTTTGGGTCTCCCTTGTACATCCACAAAGTCAACTCTTTCAAAGATCATTGCTTGTGGTGTATTGTTGGTTTTGGAAACTTTTGATTGATGTTTCCAAGTCCAACTGATGTTAGACTTAGCAGCAGAAACTGGGTTAAAAGTGCTACCAGTATAATTTTGCCTAGCGGTATTAAAATTAGTAGCAGTGTTAATATGTCTAGCAGTATTAACTACCTTAGCAGTTCTAACTGTTCTACCAGTATTAACTGGTGCAACAGTCTTAACTGAAGCAGTAGTATTCTGCTTACCAGTATTAACATTGATAGCAGTGTTAATACGCCTGACAGTATTAATTTTTAATGCTGTTTGAGTCTTTGTACTGTTGGCTCTGTTTCTGATTAATGCTGCTGTAGTAAACTTTGGTGCAGCAGGATTAACTGATTGAGCCTTGATCTTCTTGACAGTATTAACAGAATTAATTTTATTTTTAAAATTGTGATGATTAATTCTGTCAGTAGCCGTCCATGGTGATCTCATAACCCTTTTATTTCTTGGATTATGATGACACTTATTCTGAAGATGGTTTGTTTTTCCACAGATAAAGCATGCCTTCATCTTCACCATTTGAAAATTCTTTCCCAGTCTTTGTGAAACTGATTGATTCCAGTTTCTTTGGTTTCCCCTGGGAAATTGTTTTGTTTTGAGAGATGGTGATGAAGTGCTTGCTTTGCATTTACAACTAGTGCAATTAACATTTGCAGATTTAACATGTTCAATTTTGTTAACCGGTTTACTAATTGCTTTTGTCTTTTGATTTACAAATCCTAGTCCTCTCTTAGACTTGCTTGTTTTCTGTGGTTGTCTTCTGTTCTACCCTCATTTTTGTCTTTTCATGAAACAACACTTTACCCTCTGCTAATTTCTCACCAGAAATTTTAGAAATTAGCCCAGTATGCACTTTGTTATTTTGCAACCTATTGTTAGTGCTTGTTGTTTCAGATTTAAACTCAACTTTCTTAAGCCTATCAGTTTTAGACTCTTTTTCATCATCAGATGTCCACTCAGTTATCTCAACTTTATCAAGATCATTGTCTTGATTCATGATAGGATCAACCTTCTTGACCATATCAGACATTTCCTCCTTTAAATTATTTATGTCTAAATCAGATCTAGGTGGAAAGTAGTTGTTGTTGTATGGTGGGGGTACATTATAGTAACCTAGGCCGGTTTTGATTTTATCATGTATTTGTGCCTTGATTATATTTTGTACATTTTTGGATGCATTTTCTAAGTCACAAACTTTTAGTTTTATGCTTTCTTTCTCACAAGTGACTTCTGCTATTTTTTTGTTAGCTCATCCACTTTTTCTTGTAATACATCCCTTTCCCACTTAGCATACTTAACATCATAGTCAAACTGAGTTTCATTTTTCTTATATGCTTCAATGATTTTTTTAGGTTTTCTATGGCAGCAGTTGTATGTCTATATTTAATGTCCCACTCTTTTAATTCATCACAGATTTTAAAGTTGTGATCTCTGTAATGTTTAACAGTTTTCTTACATATACTAGAGCACAATTTAACCTGTACCTCATATGGGACTTCATCTGAAGTGCTTGCAGCTTCTGTTTGTGCCATTAATGCCTGATTCTGAGCTTCTTGTTCATCTTGATAGCTCTAATCAAATCCCATACCATCTTGGGATACCAAGGCACTTGTACTAACCCCCTGACCTTGAGCTTGAGCAGGAACACTTCTTCTCTGTGCTCCATTGAATCCTCCGGTCCTTAGTCCTTTGACCATTCACCTCCTGTCTTCCAGATCTGCATTCTTCGGCAAAATGACCCATTTTGTGGCAGTTGTAGCACTCCACTTTGCTTTTATCAAAACCAGCATTATCTTCTCTTTTTATGGAGAAGTTGTTTCTGCCAGTTATTTGTAGATGCCTCTTTGCCCTCATTGTGATCATGGCCATCTGCCATTTGATGTCCATTTCTTCTAGATCATCAGGATTGATCTGTTCTAGTTCTTCATTAGTCAGTGATGAAGTCACATGACTAGCAAAGAAGGCTTCTAGAACTTGATCACAAGATTTGTCCTGTGATGATGATCCTGATGTAGAACCTGTAATAACAGAGGTAGACACAAATGCTGAGTTTGGATCTACTTGTACTCCTCCTGATGACATAAATGCAACATTCTTCATATTTGGAGTGTATCCAGTGGCTTGCTTCTTGCTCTCCACTTCTGGTTCAAATGATCTCAGATCATTATATAGATCATCAAGCTCCTTATCATCCAAATTACTGCCCTGCCTCAAAGCAACAGTGTACATTGTCCATTCATCTCCAAGTGATCTTAGAAATTTTCTGTTAAGATCATCTTTGTCAATCTTAACATTGTGGTTTTCAAGATCACCCACAAGTTTAGAAAATCTGTCAAAAACTTGTGTTAATGTTTCAGATCTGACAGAATTAAAGTTTTCAAATTGTTGTTTTAACAAGGATCTTTTATTTTTCTTGGTGCTCTCATTGCCACCAAATCTTTTCTCTATTGCTTCCAAAAGAACCTTTGCATCCTCACAATTTTCAAACTTTCTTTGATATTCATTAGGAATGGATATCAATAGAATGCTAAGAGCTTTAAATTCTGTAGCTCTGTCCTTTCTTTCAGCATCTGTATTTGGTGGTGCCCTTGGAATCCTGGCACCATCACCATTAACAGGATACTTAGGACCATTTACACAAATATCCCATAGTTGATAGTCTGTAAGCAACATGTACTGCTTCATCCTATTTTTCCACATACCATACTCATCTGGCCTGAGTATGGAGATTTTGTTTGCTTGAGTTTCATCAGAAGACATTTTATAAAAGTTTTGAAAATAACTTTTAAACAAACCAAATTTTGACTTCCAAAAGTTCAAAGCAACCTATTGCTCTGATACCACTTGTCAGGATCGACTTGATCAAGATCAAGATTAAATTTGACTGTGCTTGAACTTCTTAACAAGAAATTTGCGGAATAATACTTGTTAAGTTTGGAAGTTATATGTGCGTCTTGTATAAGTATTTGTATTTAGTAAACAACAGAACACACAAATTGTATAACAAAAGCTCCAATATTATTTGTGAAAATAATACGAATACACTTGATTGTATTAGGGTTACAATAACCTTGAAGCTAACTAATCTATGTATATTATCTGTCTAAGCTTACTCACTTGTATATGAACCTAGGATTTACACAAGTTACAATGCTAAGCATGCCACAAAAGTAAACTAGACACTCTGTTACACGTTATAGCAATTAATGCATATAAGATCCGATAGAAAGAGAGGGAGAGAGAGAGAGAGAGAGAGAGAGAGAAACTCAAAGAGAAATACGAGATGAGTATGGCTGAGAATAGCAAAGACGCTTCGTTCGTTCAACCTGCCATACCGAAATTCGATGGCTACTATGAGCACTGGGCAAAATTGATGGAAAATCTTTTGCGGGCAAAAGAACTATGGAGTCTGGTTGAAGAAGGAATTACCACTTTTCCACCGCGCGGAAGGGAGCCAACCGAAGCAGAGGCGAAACTGATCGCAGATCAACAGTTAAAGGATAAGAAGACGAAGAATTATCTTTATCAAGCCATTGATAGAGAGATAATGGAAACAATTCTTAATGATGATACTTCAAAGCAGATCTGGGATTCTATGAAGCAAAAATACAAGGGTTCAACGAGAGTTAAGAGAGCACAACTCCAAGGATTGAAGACTGAGTTGGAGCTGCTGAGAATGAAGGAAGGAGAAACGATTAATGCTTATTTTGGAAAAGTATTATCCATTGCCAAGCGAATGAAGGCATATGGAGAACCGATTAAAGAAAGTGACATTAATGGAAAAATTATGAGGTCTCTTGTTCCAAGGTTCAACTATGTCGTATGTTCCATAGAAGAATCGAATAACATCGATACCTTAACGGTAGATGAACTTCAAAGCAGTCTTCTAGTTCATGAACAGAGGATGAAAGGGATGATCAAGGAAGAACAAGCATTGAAAGTGTCTTATGAAGAACGCTCTGAAAGAGGAAGAGGCAGAGTTACTCGAGGACGGGGAAGGGGCAGAGGAAGACAATCTTTTAATAAAACTTTGTTTGAATGCTACAAGTGTCATAGTCTGGGACACTTTCAATATGAGTTTCCTAGCTGGGAAAAGAAGGCAAACTATGCTGAATTTAATGAACAAGAAGAAGTGTTGTTGATGGCATGTGTTGATGTAAGTCAGAAAAAGAAAGGAATATGGTTTCTTGATTCGGGATGTTCAAATCACATGAGTGGTAACAAAGATTGGTTTGTGCAGCTCGATGAAAGCTTCAGGCAGACAGTAAAACTTGGAATCGATTCTCGATTAAATGTGATGGGAAAAGGGAACATCGTAATTGAACTCAAAGGTCAGACTCAAACTGTTACTGATGTATTTTTTGTTCCTGATTTACACAACAATCTACTTAGCATGGGTCAACTTCAAGACAAGGGAATAAGCATTTTGATTCAAAGTGGGGTTTGCAAGTTGTATCATCCAAAAGGAGGCTGTATTTTAGAAAGTGAGATGACAGCAAATAGAATGTTCATCATTAACACGAGCATTCTCGTGAATGAATCAACATGTTTTAATGCTAATACTGAAGATGTAGGTGATCTCTGGCATAGAAGGTTTGGGCATCTAAGTTATAAGAATTTGTCACTTCTTGGTAACAAAAATATGGTCTATGACATGCCAGAGATTAAAAGAACCACAAAGGTGTGTTCTGGTTGCATGGTTGGAAACAAAAGTCGAGCTCCTATCCCTAGAAAAAGCACCTGGAGAGCTGCAAAACAACTACAATTGGTACACTCAGACTTGTGTGGACCAATTTCTCCATAATCACATGGAAATAAGAGGTACATTTTAACATTTATTGATGATTTAAGTCGAAAAGTGTGGGTGTATTTTCTAAGAGAAAAGAGTGAAACATTCGCAACCTTTAAAATGTTCAAAGTTATGGTAGAAAAGGAATCGGGTTTTCAATTATGTAGTGTAAGAACTGACAGGGGAGGAGAATTTAATTCAAAGGAATTTTCAGAATTTTGCATTACTCATGGCATTAAAAGGCAGCTAACCACAGCATACACCCCGCAACAAAACGGGGTAGCTGAACGCAAAAATCGTACAATTTTAAATACGGTACGCTGCCTTCTTGAAGAAAAAAGTATGCCAAAGGCATTCTGGCCAGAAGCGGTGAAGTGGACGTGTCATGTAATTAATAGAAGCCCGACATCAGCGGTGAAAGATAAGACACCAGAAGAGAGTTGGAGTGGCTTAAAACCCAATGTTGATTATTTTCGGGTTTTTTGTTGCATTGGTAACGTACATGTACCAGCAGAAAGTAGACTCAAACTAGATGCCAGGAGTCGAAAATTGGTGATGATTGGGTATAGTGAAGAGTCTAAGGGTTATAAAATGATTAATCATGTAGATATGAAGGTTGAGATTAGTCGTGATGTTGTGTTCGAGGAAGAAGAAAGTTGGAATTGGGGGAGGACAGCACATCAAACAGTAGATATTACTCTTGATTGGGGAGAACCATATGAAGATATTGAATATGAGAACGGATATGACAGCGAAAATGATGAAGGGTATGATGATGGGCCTCAAAGTAATACTAATTCAGAAAATGAAGATCAAGAAAGAACCGAAGAAAGAGAGAGTTCATCTTCTAATGAAGACACAACTCGTCGACTAGCTGACAAAAGAGAAAGAAGACCACCTACTTATCTTAAAGATTACTCAAGTGGAGAAGGTTTATCTGATGAAGAGGTACAAAATTTTGTTATGTTTATGACAACTGATGATCCAGTATGTTTTGAAGATGCAGTGAAACAGAAGAAATGGAGAGAAGCTATGAGGGCTGAAATAGACGCTATAGAGAAAAATGAAACATGGCAGCTAGTTCAGCCACCTCTTGGAACTAAAGTGATAGGTGTCAAGTGGGTGTATCGAACGAAATTAAATGAGAATGGGGAAGTAGACAAATGCAAAGCCAGACTAGTGGCGAAAGGCTATGCACAAGAAAAGGGAATTGACTTCAATGAGGTCTTTGCTCCAGTTGCTAGATGGGACACAATTCGTATGATAATTGCATTGGCTGCAAAGAATGGTTGGAAGCTGCATCAACTTGACGTCAAGAGTGCTTTCTTGCATGGAAAACTTGAAGAGGATGTGTATGTTGCTCAACCACAAGGCTTCGAAGTCAAAAGTGAAGAAAATAAGGTCTATAAACTACAAAAGGCTTTGTACGGATTAAAGCAGGCCCCTAGAGCGTGGTTCAGTAGAATTAAAAGTTATTTCATCACGGAGGGATTTGAAAAGAGTCGTCTTGAACACACCTTGTTCATCAAGAAGGAAGAAGGCAAAATACTAATCGTAAGTCTTTATGTTGATGATCTTGTGTTTACGAGTAATAATTTATTAATGTTGCAGTCTTTCAAAAGTTCTATGAAAAAGGAATTTGAAATGTCTGACTTGGGAGAAATGAAGTATTTTTTGGGGGTCGAAGTTCTTCAAACTGAGAAAGGAATTCATATCAGTCAAAAGAAATACACTCGAGAGCTTCTTGAACAGTTTGGTTTGAGTGATTGTAATGGGTGAAAAATCCTATAGTTTCTGGAAGTGCCAAGCTGTCAAAGAGAGACAGAGGAGAGCAAGTCAATGAAACTCTTTTTAAACAAATGGTAGGAAGTTTGATGTATCTTACGGCTACAAGACCCGACTTAATGTATTGTGTCTGTCTTATAAGTAGATTTATGTCTAGTCCAAAGGATGCACACATGATGGCAGCTAAGCGTATTTTGAGGTATGTCAAGGGCACAACTGATCTGGGAATATTTTATAGAAGAGAATGCGGTGATGAATTATTAGCATATACAGATAGTGATTATGCTAGTAATATTGATGATCGCAAAAGTACTTCTGGATACGTGTTCATGCTTAGTGGTGGAGCAGTTGCTTGCGTCTAAGAAGCAACTTGTGGTTACTTTGTCAACTACAAGAGGCTGAATATGTGGCAGCTGCTCTTTGTGCGAGTCAGTATATTTGGATGAAGCAAGTTCTGGAACAGATTGGAGGTGCAGGATCCAAAAGAGTTAAAAGTATTTTCTGATAATACTTCTACTATTAAGCTAGCAAAAAATCAAGTTTTTCACGGAAGGAGCAAGCACATTAACGTGAGGTTTCATTTTCTGCGGGATCTCACAAATGATGGAACTTTGATTCTGGAGCATTGTAGTTCACGTGATCAACTAGCAGATTTAATGACTAAGCCACTAAGATTGGAGAAGTTTGAGAAGCTAAGGAAGTTGCTGGGAGTTCAAGCTGCTGAGTAAATCAAATGCAGTCAGCAAGTTTGATTTAGGGGAGGAATTGTTGAGCACAACAGCGCACGTGTTTTTATTTGAATGTTTCTTTTGTTTCCGTTAATAATAGTCCTATTCCTTAGGATGATTTCCGTTTGTTTAGCTTGACCTAGTTATTTGGTTAGTCACATTTTTTAGTCATTCCCATTCAGTGTACTGGCTATATATAGCCCCAAGTTTTATCAATTCAATAAGAGATTCTGTTGTGCTAATACTATCAATCGTTATATAGTTTCTTTGATACAACAAAAATAAAATTAGGTGTTCGTATAACAACATGATGAATTCTCAAACCATAAGCATATAATAGAAGAATACACAAAACTGTACAATATGAAACGGGGAAATCGGTCTTGTTTGACGGAGGTTGTGATTTCGGGACCGATAACGTCGTTGGAGAAGAGAGTGACGCAAATGAGTTCATGAAGAAATTGATCGACGACGATCGATTGGGAAGCCATGAATCAGAGGACTTTCTGATGGGGGAGAATCGGGATGTGGGGCTAGGGTTTCCTATTGTATCCGCCGTAGAAAAATATATTCAAGTCAATGATAATTAAATCAAATATTTAGGAGGATGTTAACCAAATTAAGGGTTAAAATTCCTTCACGTTATTATGTTTTAATATCTATATATATATATATATATACTAAAGAGTGTAAAAGAAAGCTCCAGAATTTGCCACGTAAGCATAAATGCCACGTGTCAACATCTTAATTTTAGTTAATAAATTATTTAATTAATATTATATTATTATTTTGTTATTTTTTAATATTTAATAATTAATAAATATAAATACTAATATGCAAAGAATGAGTCCTATATGAAAACAAACTTCTACAAATTATTTAATTAATATTATTATTCTATAATTAATAATAATTAATTAAAAAGTAAAATACCATTAAATAATTTGACATATATTTAATTACGATCTTATATTTAGTGTAATGACATGAACTTTGTATATAATATTTATCATATTACAATGAGCATCTCAAAAATGTAATAATAGTATGTACTAAAAACAGTTATATTTAACAAATCGCTTAATAATTAGTTTATTTGATTAAATTAATAGGAATAAAATTGTATGTTTTAAATTGCCTTGCATAGTACAGGCTTAAAACTAGTATATATATATATATATATATATATATATATATATATATATATATATATATAAGGAAAAGTCTCTCTCCTCATTCAAAGAAGATAGCGGAATTTCCCTGGTACTGCTATAACTATAGGCGGAGAAGTGAGAACTAGCGACGATGACGATAAAGGGAGAGTCCTAGTTTTGAGTTTGATCTTTCACTTCATTCAATCATAAAGAGCTCGATCATCAACTAATAGATAGAAATTCTACAGATTGAAAAATCCTATGGATTAGTTACTCAAAACCACCTAATATCAAATGATTTTTGAACCATGGCTTGATTTCGAATTTACGAGTCAAAAGATAAATGATCAACGGAAAAAGATCCTGCCAGAGCTCCCCTTTTTGGTCTGATGCTTTGTTACAGATTAGGCTACTCCAAAGTAGCAGTGGAGAGTGAAAAAAAAGAATGTCCTTTTTCTATGTGTTGGTGTTCTATATGACCGACATAAGACTCGACTTGTTGGATATTACGGAGGTTCAAATCCTACAGAGCGTGATTCTGTTCTTGTTAGGTCTAATTAGAATTCAATAACTTCACTCATTTGAACAACAACGAAGAACTAAGACAAAAACACAAGGACAGATCGAGAGTGCTCGAGAAGCACTCTCTTGCTGCGCTAGAGCGAAAACCAATCAAACTCAGAAAGATAGGTAGATCGCCTCTTTATTATTATTATTATTATTATTATTATTATTATTATTATTATTATTTTATTATTCTTATTATAATATTATTATACTCAGTATTAATTATGTAATGTTTTCTTTTTATTAAACAAAACGGTCATTATTTTTTCTTTACTTTTTATTCGGTCAAAAGTCAAAACCCCTTCCATAGTCGTACAATGTCCTCTTCTCCGACGATACCGAACACAACGGAGACAAGCCCAGCACTCATAGGCGTTACGTCACCGTTTATTTTGAATCGAAAAATCCGGCAACACTTCCGGTCAATTTAATCTCATCACTCCGACAACTCACCGTTCCAGTTCTAATTGATGGTGATTACGGTACAACGTTACTAGCCTGCAGTTGTGATGATGGGCCGCCGGTGGCCCCTGCGGTGAATTTTCCCGTCGGAAAAGTAAGCGCCAACTCCATTCTTCTTCTTATTATTAGTATTATATTTTTTTTATTATTTATCTTCCGACGGATATAATATTACTACTGCCATATGTTTATTAATCCAGTCTGAAAATGCTTAATTAAGCTATTAAGTGACACATTTCGAGACACTGAATCATTAAGTCAACTAGTTACTCAAGCTCGAATACGAAATAGTTACTTTTTAGTAGCTCGACTTTGAATATGAAAAAGATGTCGTTAGAATGATGATTCCGAATTCGTATATTTAGAAAATAGAAAATAAGAAATAGGCCTGAAAATTGACCTAACAACCCTTCTATGAATTAGACCAATTTTTATGTTGATTTTTTTTTATTACTCCTAGAGGACTAAAATAACATAGTTATTCGAGCTGGAACTCAAGCTCATAAAATAGCTAAATACTATGTCACAATAATAATAGTATTATGAGGAAATTATTTGAGCTTGGCTGGTTCTTAATTTATCAAGCTAAGTTCAAATTCCCACAGCGCGGCTCTTTAATTATCTGTTCTTTATCTGTCACTGAAGTTCGTCGAATCTCTGACTAGAGTTCCTTTTGCAACTGGACCAATATTCAGCCACAAGCTTGGAGAAAAAAGAATCAGTCTTCATTAGCTTTGAAGGCTCATCATATTCCACTATTTTCCCTGCAAATAAATGAGTCCGGTTTCTTAGAACAGCCCTTATAAGTTTAGATGTGGTCATGTCAACCCATTGACTAATGAACACGTGGATTTTACTTGTTCTTTTATTCCTAACGGGTCAAATAGGTAAGATTCAACAAAAATTAGTTTAAAAGTAAGCCAGATGGAGCGAACCCATCAAAACTCACTAGAATAGCATTCTTAACGCATACATTTTGTTAAGCGATCATATTGGACATAAAAGGTCTCCTTTTAACCTGTTCCAAACAAATTACCCGTTTTGACTTTGACAAGTCAACAAACACAACCATCCTGACCCATCAATTTGTGATTATTTCTTGGCTATTTAGTTCATTTTGACATGCCTAGTGGGAGCATGAGCATACCGAAAGAGAGAACCATGACCCTGTCACTGTCAATAACTGTTGGAACTCTGTGAGCAACTGTTATCACAGTGCAACTTGAGAATTCTTCCCTTATTATTCTTTGTAAAATGGCGTCTGTGGCTGAATCGATCGATGCAGTGGCTTCATCGAGTATTAGGATTTTGTTTCTCCTGAGTAATACTCTTCCAAGACAGAATAACTGTCTTTGACCAGCACTCCAGTTCTCCCCTTCATCACTCACTGTCAAAATGGAAGAAAATAAGTGTACTTTTATTAACGGGTCAAATGTCTCTCAAATGTGATATAAATGTATACAACTTCCTAAATCGAGTAATTAAAGAAAATAATAATCTTGTATTATAATAATATATCTTTTTCCTAACCATATCTAATCAGACATAAGTGAACCCAGCCAGCAGATCTGACCCATATCAAAAGATTACCCATTTTAAGCTAGTACCCGACCTTGTCGTGTATTAGATATGGTTAGTATAATAATCCTATAAAGTCGATTTACCTGAAGAATCTAGCAAATTTGGAAGACTTCTGATGGTACTTTTAAGTTGACACTTCTCCAATGCCTGCAAATCAATTAGAATTACGAACATTAAAAAAAAAAAAAAGATCGTACAGATCGAATTCATGAAAGTCATATATAAATGGTTATGTTACCTCCCATATCTCGTCATCAGAATGTAGTCCAAGAGAGTCCAAGTTTGTTCGAATACTACCCCTAAAAAGGGTCGGTTCTTGGGGGATGACACTTAGTCTCATCCTGAGATCTTTAAGGCCTATAGAGCAAATGTCTAATCCATCTATAAGAATTTTTCCGCCATCAGGTTCTACCAAACGAAACAGGGCTGTTATTAGCGTCGTCTTGCCGCTTCCTGTTCTCCCAACGATGCCTATTCTAGTCCCTTCTTTAAATGTACAAGTGATCCCTTTGAGAACTAGTGGCGCATTCGAACGATACCTCAACTGAAACCACAATCCATAAACATTAAGAAGATGTGGCTAATGAAAAATGTTGAATACACTTGTTTAAATATGATTTTACCTTCAGATCCTCAAACTGTATTCTTCCTTTGGAAGGCCAAGAAGATGGTGGTCTATTGTTCTCCACAATTGCTGGTGGCTCTGCTGGAATGTGCATGTATTGTTTCATTCGTTCTACTGAAACGATGTAATTGGCTAAGCTACAATACCATCTTGTAAAGAATACTTGGGTACCCGATAGTGCCAGTGCATAAGAAAGAGATAGGCCAACCAACCCTATACAGAGATCGAATTCGTTGATTTAATATATGTTTTGTTTGACTACATGCAGACTATAGTGGGAACCATGGAGTAAAAAAATCCATACCTGAAGACTCATAACCTTTTGGTGTGAGAACCAGGAGGAAACCAGCTGTAAAAAGTGTCAGGTTTGAAAAAGCCTCTGTTCTTAAAATCAACCACTCCAAGGTTGCATTTGAGAAAATGAAAGTACTTGCATCTGTATCCACTAGCCTGAGATAGTCTTTGAAGAACCTATCTTGCATCTTGAATGCTCGTATTGTTGCCACTCCAAGTGATGTTTCCGATGCATAGTTCATAACAGGTGCCTTTGTAGTTCCATTGATTCTCATTAGTTCTCTTGCAGTTGGCTGATAATATCCCTGAAGTTCACAAATAGATGTTATGCCGAGACACAGGCCTAACCCATAACCACTTATGTCAGATATAATACCACAAGCTAGTTAGCCAAGGATATGCATTTAATTTCCTATATAAGTGGCCAAGAAAAGTGATTACGCTTGTCCCTAGATGAAAATGTTGGATAAGTTAGTTTAAGTGGGAATGAGGTAGCATGCTTGATAGAGAATTACTTGATAACCGAATAAGTGCTCTATTTTTGTAGAGAACTAATTAATGGATAATAACATAAGCAAAGATTCACCTGAATGTATTTTGAAGCCGCTGTAGCTAAGATGGCTACAATGAGAACTTGCCAGGTTACTGATGCCATAATGCCAATAGTAGCCAGTATTTCAATACCAGCACCAACCACATAGGCAACCGAAAAGGGTATGTCAAAATCAATCACACTAAGATCAGATGACGCCTGCATGAATAATAGATTAGTTACTAAATATGTTGTACAGCACTCCTACTTTTCCCCTGCTTCCAACTAACACAGGTAAACAATCTTAACCCGGCCCTACCCAGTTTTGACCCGACCCATTCGCCCCGGATTAAAAGTTGACCACTTGATCCATGACTCGTTTGAACCCGAACCCATCTGACTTATTACCCAATATGACCAGCCCCACCCGTTTGCCATTCTTAAGGTCAATAAACTCATACCCTTGTCAGAATTCGTCCAATCGGAGTAGAGTCAAAGAAGACCATGGGAGCACTGAAAATTGAGTCGGTAAACTTATTGAAGAATGATTTGGAGGCTTTTAATCCTAAAAGGGTAGCAAAAAAAGATCTCAAAAACACAAACAAGATACTTGTAGACGAGAGCAAAGTGTAAACACCAATCAACATGATGGTGGTGATTTTAGAAATTTGAATGCCAAATGCTAGCCAATAACTTGCTGCTGCCTGAAGACCAACAAAACCAACATGAGTTAGGACGCACAAAGAGAAGAACCATAATCCTTTTGAGATGATGACGTAATCTAAAAACGTCTTCCATCCAACATCTCCGATCTCCTTCTCTTCTTCTTCAGTCAACTGTACCCCTGCTAAGCCCGTTGTGGGTATCTTCTCCTCGCTAATTTCTCTACTGAGGTAACTTTTATTTCTGTCTTCCATGCTTTGATGTATAATTCCTGTTTTATGAAGTTCATTTTTGTCATCATGAGGTGCTGACTCTAAGCCTGTAATGACATCTTTATGAGCATTCACAAGATGTTCAAAAGCTGTCCCTGCGATCAAGAGACCCTCATAGTTTCCTGATTGAGTAACTTGACCATCTTTCATAACCTTAAAAAAAACTTCGAGTAGTAAAAATGATTGAAAAGCCATATGTAAGATTGACCTGTGTATCAACAACTGTTATATTTAATCCCGATTACCAGAATATTGTCAACCGATGAGAGAAACTCCACTTGATGAGTGACAAGTATGACTGTTTTCTCTTTGAGACAAGTCATAACACAATCCTGAAGCAAAAGTCCATACTAATTCAGTATCCGGAAATGGTAAAAAGAAAAAAGAAACTAGAAAATCATCCAGACTAATTACACGAACCCACTTTGAGAAGTTCGAATCTTACATTAAAGAGACTTGCTGCGGTATGTGCATCAACTGCACTGAAAGGATCATCGAGAAGATAAATATCAGCGTCATTATAGACTGCTCGAGCGAGTTGAATCCTCTGCTTCTGTCCACCACTCATGTTAAGTCCTCTTTGGCCTATTTCAGTTAGATCCCCATGGTTAAAAGCCTCTATGTCCTTATCCAAAGCACAAGCCTTTATAGCCTTTTCGTATTTAGCTCTCTCCATTTGTTTCCCATACAATATGTTATCTTGAACCGTCCCACTTTGAATCCAAGATGTTTGGCTAACATAAGCAATTGATCCAGAAACATCAACCTGAAAGCAACAAATCACATTGAACTTTATATAAATCATAAAAGTTGCATGCCATTAAGAATCCGTGAACTCACTGTTCCTGAAGTTTTCGATATTTCCCCAAGGAGTGCATACAGCAAAGATGACTTTCCAGCACCAACGGACCCACAAACTGCAACTTTTTGCCCACAGTTTACTTTAAGATTTACATTTCGAAGTGTTATAGTGGGTGATTCAGGATCCCAAGCGAAATTCCCATCCTGTATTCTGATACAATCATCCAAGTTCTCCATTTTGTGGTCTCCTTTCACCCTATTATCTTTCAGTTCATCGTCAACTAAAAAAGAACTGATCCTATCAAAGGATACTTTGACCTGGATTAATGTAGAAAGAGCATCAGGCAACAACCGTACGGGTTCAGACATTGTTCTTAATGTTGCTAAAATCGTAAAGATAGTGGCAGCATCTAATGGGGCGCTTCTCAATAGCACACATCCATAAAGAATGAACGAAGAAACGAGTGTCGGTGACATCCAATACAAAACCGTACCATAAACCTTCTTTAATTGAGCGTCACGCAGCCAACTGAATTCAATTTCCCTACACGATTCAACTACTTTCTTGAATTTGTCCTCCCAAGATTGTAATTTTATAACCTTCATATTGTTTAGGATCTCAGAAGTGGATCTTAGTCTCGTATCCTGAGCCACCATAAACTCCAACTGACACTTCTGAATGGCTTTTGCGAATGGCACGTTAAGAACCCCGCATAAGATTAGTGGGGCTAAACCTGGAAGAACACCTAGTCCTACTATAGAGAATAGGACACAGATAGCTAAAAATAGTTGGAGGAAACTAGACCAACCGACATGAAACCACGTAGGGAATTCGCCCATTCTGTATGCATCAACCGCTATATAATTTACAACTTCCCCTGTCGAATGCCTTTTCTTTCCTAAATTAGAAAGCTTAAGTTGTTTCTCATAAACTGCAACCATTAAAGCTGACCTCATCCTCATACCAGTTCTTCTTTCAATAAAGAAAAACTGTCTGTGAGACAATGATTCCGTTACCTTGACTACAATCAAGCACCCTACTAATAAAAGTCCCTGACGTAAATCTGTAACATCACGGTTTGTATATTTTACAAACGCATAGAGTAACAATGGGCTAGCCACAACAGCAATTGTTCTGAGAAGAACACATAGTCCTGCCAAAATCATCTGTTGAAAATAAACTTTGGCTAATGCTTTAGGAACCTTGTTAGCGTTGTTTGAATTTTTATCCATTTGAAGTGAATCCCATGCCTTGGTGAACTCCTCATGGGCAATGGCTGCTTGGTCTACAGATGCTAGAGAAGGAATATCTTCAAGAACTAATGGTTTTTTGTAACCTACAGCAAGTAATGGGTTGACCCAAGAAAATATCAATTTGCTGAGAAAACTAGGCTCTGCTAGTTGGCTTGTATTTTCTTCAGCCAATAAGGGTTCGGATACAGTCTGGTTTACCTCTGAAAAAATAAAAAACCCAACATGTTACAATCATATTATCAGTGTTACTTTGTTTATTTAGAGTCAATAAAAAGTTGCATGCAGGGTCACATTTAAAGATTCGGAATCATAATCATCTATGAAAATAGTTGATTTTGGTGAAAGTGGACTCAATTTGAACAGGAAGATGAAGGTACCATGCAAAGTCCTCAGAGAAGCCATCTAGATTTCTCTGATTAAAGAAATGCTCAAATCGACTACAAGAAAACCATCAAGGTATTGCACTTCGTCTTATTTAGAAGCTAGAGAATTTGTGTGAAAGTACTATGATATTATCTTAGAGATTCATGGAGATAAGACAGATACCCTCCAGACAAAAAATAAAAATAAAAATTTTAAAAAATAAGAAACAAATAACTTGCGTGTCAAAGATGTGCGATACCAAGTACTCTTAACTTTGTCATCATTTTCTAAAAGGTCTCTGATATCGCCTTTGTGTATAGTGTATGGTGTACATCCTTTTTTAAAGGGAAGCGATTCATACACGATCACCTTTTATCCATACACCACTAAACATGCTTTATAATGTACAACAATACAAAACATGTTTATTGGTGCATTTATAAAATTGGTGGTGATAATATTTTTTGTACTAAAAACAAATTAATAGTCTTGATCAAAGTGTGTTTTTCATTAGGACAATTATATCATCTTTTAAGATTGTAAATGGGCCCTAAGTGCCAAATTTGGTTTGTACTTCTCTTCACTAGTTCATCCGTAACATTGCTTAATTGGTTTTCTGTTAGTAGGTCTAGACGTTTAGTTAACTGATCCGGACTGCGTATGTATTCTGTTCATATTATTGTCATCATCTGTCAGCGTATTAAGTATACATGTTTCGTTATCATTGAAGTGTTTTTATGTAGAAAATCAATGTTGCACGATCAACATACGTATGTAACTATGTAAGTAAGTCATAATTAGAGGTTGGCAACGGCATTTGTTTACCTACGAGCATCGAATCGACAGGTCTTTGTTACAAGAAATTTAGTTTACGATAGTTGTGGAGTAACTAAAATAATTGGTGATAATGCATTATGTTTAAACTTTAATGTAGTTGTAGTGCTAGTACGTTATTGTTTATATATAAAAAGCTGTTGAATAAAACATACAATATTTCCTTTCTTAAATAAAGATTGTCTTTGAAGATTTGTTTATTTAATTAAATTTGATGTAACACGAAAGTGTATACTTCGTTAATTATATCCACACTTCGTCATTTATGAAAATCCAAACCACAAGTTACCGTATTTATTCAAAACAAGATTAGACCGTTCTATGATTTGATTTTATTTTATTTTGAAGGCTACAACTAAAAAGAGTTTTTTACCGCTGACTGGGTCACGTTTGTAGACTTGCTGTATAAAAATAATTTTTATTTTATTAAATTAAATATAGAATAATTGTCGTAAAAATCTGATGGATTTTTTAATAACATCAAATAACTTGATGCAAGTAAAAAACTTATAGGTTTAACAATAAAAAACTTCAATGACCTCGTATGTTGTAAAAGGCATAGAAAAAGAAAAAAAGAAACTTATCCACCATTTTTAAAACAACTAAAAAACGACGTAAAACAACTTACCAATTAATTTATAACTAGTAAACAACTTATATGCAACAACAAAAACAAAAGGATGGACTAAACGGACAACACTTGTAAAACATTTTGATAAGAATTATATATATTTTTAATGTCCATATAGGCATATATATACATACTATAGCAACTTTCAACCAACCTAAAAAGAATTTATATTGGAAAATTGAATAATTTGTCACAAACTTCAAACACATATAAAGATTTGTTGTTGATGCAATATCAACATTTTGTGACAACAACTTAAAGACTTATACAAGCTATTGTCAAGAGACTTTGTGACAACAGCTTATATAAATTACTTAGCTTCGATTGATTACGAATTACGACATTCTGTGAATTGCGAAACTTAGTTTTAATGCGAAAGTTAATGCAAGTTTCGCATGTTGCGAAACTCAGAATGAGTTTCGCAGTAGCAGTTCTGCAGGTTTGTATATATATAGAGTGTTGTGTTTAGAAATGAGTTAATGTTCTTCATTGTAATATCCAGAGAGAGTTTGAGTGAGAGAGAAAGCAAGCTGAGTGTGTATACTTCATTGATAAATACATAAAAGTTCACGCATTCGATTGTTTGATTTACGTTTTACACTCGATTACAATTTCCGCTTGTATTCGAGATTCAATTAGCTATAGATTCCTGAGCATTTGCGTTATCAAGTGGTATCAGAGCAGGAACGGCTTTTTGAAGAGGATTAGAACATGAATTGATCGAGAAATTGTTTGAATTTTGATTCGGTTCGTGAGTGCACATCTGTTTGAACAAATTAGCAAGTAATTCACGGTAAATTCTGTGAATTTTGACCGGTTTACTTTTGCTGCACCTATTCCGAGCAGTTTGGAGTCGATTTTTGAGGGTTTGATTGAGTTTTTCACGATTTTGGATTTCTGCACATCTGCTGATGTGAGAAACTCGTTAGATTGTGCGGAACTTATAAAATAACTGTTTTTGTGCGAAACTCATACGTGTACGCTGGTTATTTGAAATTTGCGAAACTTTGAATTATGCGAAGGTTTGACTGCGAAAGTTGACTGCGAGACTTTGTCTACAAAGTTGACTTCTGCGAAACTTATCCCTGTGCGAGATTTGATTCTTTTGTGAAACTTCCTCCAAGTTTCGCATAATAAAAAAAAAAGAATTATTTGGAGGGAAAGTCGCGAAAAGTTTCGTGTTACCAAATTTTATTCCTAGCCTTAAAAGTGGTCAAATTTAGCTTGGAAAAAGTTTCATTTTACCCGAGCAGTTTTGGACGTTTTTTAACAAAAATTTGGAGGGAAAAGTCACGAAAATGGGTTTTTCAAAAATTGCTCCATCTAAGTCCCTATTCTTCAATGGGTTTACTAAATGGAAGAATGAGCTCGAGGATTACATTATATGCAAGGACTCGGATTTGTTAGTTTTGATTACGGAGGGGCCATACGAGAAACCGAGTCTCAAAGGGAATAGGACATCCGATGACCGAAAAAGATTTTACAATGACAAGAGAGTATATGAGATGATCACTATGTGTTTACCTCAACAAATAATCCCTTGTTACAAAACCAAGCAACGGCTTACGATTTATGGGAAACGTTGTTAATCGGATTTGATAAGGAGCCAAAAACTTTAAATGAAGATGTTCATGAGATGGTGCTAAAGAAGGAAGATGAGCTTAAAGTCCTTCACTCTCAACTCCAGATTGGAACTTGCCGTTTGAACTAATGTATGATGCCAGCGATTACACTAGGATTGGCTAGTTACTACCGAAGATCCATTGAGAACTTTTCAAAAATCGCTAAGCCATTAACAGAATTGACCCAAAAGGCGAAGGAGTTTGTTTGGGGGAAGATGCAGGAGGAAGCATTCCAAACACTGAAGCATAGGCTATGCAACGCACCAATCTTGGCGCTACCCGAAGGAACAGAGGACTTTGTCGTATACTGTGATGCGTCACACCAGGGATTGGGATGTGTGCTGATGCAAAAGAACAAGGTCATCGCTTATGCATCGAGGCAGCTCAAGGAGCATGAGAGGAATTATACAACACACGACTTGGAGCTAGGAGCTGTAGTCTTTGCTCTTAAGATCTGGAGACACTATCTGTATGGTACAAAGTGCAGTGTTGTGTTTACTGACCATAAGAGTCTTCAGCTTATCCTCGACCAGAAAATGCTCAACATGAGACAGAGAAGATGGGTAGAATTGCTTAGTGACTACGATTGTGAGATCAAGTATCATCCGGGCAAGGCAAACGTAGTAGCTGATGCTCTAAGTAGGAAGGAAAGGTTACGACCCTCACGGGTACGAGCATTGGGAATGTTGGTTCAGACAAGTTTGAAAACTCGAATCCTTGACGCTCAAAGGGAAGCAATGAGATCTGAAAATATAAAGAATGAGACTCTGCATAACCTAGAGCAGAAATTCGAGATTAAGACTGATGGAGTTCGTTACTTCAAGGAGAGGGCATGGATTCCGAGAACCGACAATCTAAGGGATGTCATTATGGATGAAGCCCATAGATCCAGGTATTCGATCCACCCAGGAGCTGATAAGATGTACAAGGATTTAGTGGAATACTATTGGTGGCCGGGGATGAAGAAAGATATTGCTCTGTATGTTGGGAAATGTTTGACATGTTCTAAAGTCAAAGCAGAGTATCAGAAACCATCCGGTTTGTTACAACAGTCGGAAATTCCCCAATGGAAGTGGGAGCAAATATCAATGGATTTTATAACCAAGTTGCCCCGAACGATAAGGGGGCATGACTCAATTTGGGTTATAGTGGATCGGTTGACAAAATCTGCACATTTTCTCCCGATCCGAGAAGATTACAAGATGGAAAAGCTCGCACGGATCTATATAGATGAAATTGTTGCACGTCACGGAATACCTCTTTCCATCATTTCAGATAGGGATAGCCGTTTCACATCGCGCTTTTGGCAGATTTTCCAGAAGGCTCTGGGTACTCAACTGGATCTGAGTACTGGATCTGAGTACTGCCTATCACCCCCAAACTAACGGACAAAGTGAGCGGACCATACAAACTTTGGAAGACATGTTGCGAACCTGCGTGATTGACTTTGGAGGAAGCTGGGATACTCATTTACCTTTAGTGGAGTTTTCCTATAACAACAGTTATCACACTAGCATTAAGTGTGCTCCATTTGAAGCCTTGTATGGGCATAAATGTCGTTCACCGCTTTGCTGGTTAGAGGCAGGTGACAGACAGTTGACGAGACTCGACATCATTCAAGAAACAACCGACAAGATCACGGCTATCAGGGAAAGACTGAAGACAGCCAGAAGTCGTCAGAAAAACTATGCAGATAACTGTAGGAAACCTCTAGAGTTTCAAATCGGTGATAAAGTACTTCTAAAGGTGTCACCGTGGAAGGGCGTAATCCGCTTTGGAAAGCGAGGAAATCTAAGCCCCAGATACATTGGACCCTTCGAGGTACTGCAAAGGATTGGTCCGGTAGCTTACCGGCTCAAGCTGCCACAAGAGCTCTGTGGCATTCACGACACGTTCCATGTTTCTAACCTGAAGAAATGCTTATCCGATGAAACACTCGTCGTCCCTCTTGAGGAAGTTCAAATTGACGATAAACTCCACTTCATAGAAGAACCACTCGAAATCATGGACCGCGAGTTCAATAGGTTGAAGCAAAGCCGAATTCCCATCGTTAAGGTCCGATGGAATTCGCGACGAGGTCTTGAATTCACATGGGAGCGCGAGGATCAATTCCGACGCAAGTATCAGCACCTATTCTCGAATACTTCGTCACCCAATGGGACGAATTGAATTTCGGGACAAAATTCTTTTCAACGGTGGGATAATGTGACAACCGTCGGAAATCTCAGGTCATTACCGCACTCAAATCTCAAATTTCGTTTACAACATCCCTTAAATCCTAGGTTATGACTCTTTAGGCTTACTAGAGTCGTAGAACGTCTTAGAGACTGTTTGGTGAACTTTAACTACTCTTAGACATATTAAATTAGGTTACTAAGTGCCTAATAAAACAAAGAAAAATCTACTCCTTTATGTCCTCACAAAATCCTCATTGAATCACAAAAACCGAAATTTCGGTGACACGACAAGTAAATTCAATCGGTCTGTATCCGACTAAACACGAATATTGGTGAACCAATTATTAAATAATATGAAATTATTTAATAACATTATTATTTACCTTATATTATTTTGATTAAAACGTGACCGAACGCAACAAAAACGCGCGAAACGCGCCTAGCAAACGAATAAAACCCATCGTTATATTTTACAACTCAAAATAAAGTATCTTGATTAAATACTTCGATTAAAAATATCGCAAATATACGATAACAATTATAATGTTTAAAAACGTTACACGATTATATAAACGTCGAAACGAACGAGTAAACGAGCACCGCGCGGAACGTAAACTGGGGGAACCAATTTAAACAACCCACACCTCAAGTGGGGCCCATAAAATCTGCCATCCCCACCCTTGCCCACTCCAAACTCATGCAAATTCAAATGATTGCATTTCCAAACTCAAGACCACCTTCATTCATGCAATCCTCTTTCATTTTCACTTTCACTCAACATAATTTCTCTCAATTTTCTCTCAAAGGCTGAGAAAAACCAGCCTCATAACACCTCTAAAAACCACCATACTACCACCCAATAACCACCAATAGCCACCACCATTCACCATAGCATCACCAATATAACACTTAAACTTTAGTAATAATAATAAGCTCAAGATCATCACCTCCTTCTCCTCCTCTTATTTTCATTGTAAGGAAACTTCTTCTTCTTCATAATACTTTTATAAACATGTACATATGTTCACTCAACAAGTATTATAACAAAATATTACATAAAAACTCTTTTTCTTAACATAAAACTCATAAAAATGCAAGAAAACTTTCTGTCCAGAAAGTTTTATCTACATCAACGATTTTTATAAAAATCAAATCTTCATGAAAATGGACGTTTTAAAAGCCTAAAATCAAGTTCAAGAAGTTAGCTTTCAAACCCCACTAGCCTCATATTTTTCTGAGTTCGTTTGATATTTTTAATAAATTTTGTGAGAAAAAGTGTACAAGTTGTTAGAAAAAGTCAGAAACTTTGCTCTTAGTGTTTTAATCATAACTGGAGTCACACACCTCCAAATGACCTGAAACCACGTCCAAAAGTTCACAAATTTTGTTGGCTACAGGTTTCATGTTGACCACTTTTTCTGAATCTTTGTATATTTTGCCCAGAAATTACGACTTCATGCATGAGACAAAAGTAAATTTTAAAAATACTTGGACTTCTCTATAAATTCTGGAAAAATTATAGAAAATAGCTAACATATTGAGGAACACCTGTGATTTTTTCTTTATTTTATTTCGGAGCATAAGTATTTTTAATAAGTACAACCAACTGATGCATTTTCTGAAAAGTAAGAATGTGGACTGATTTTGCATGTGGATATAAACCAACATTTGTAAACTTGCTAAATGTGAATATTGGACGTTAACAAACTTCAAGGCAAAAACTAACTATATTGGCACTTGGTAATCTAAATAATTAACTAAGCAAACTCAACAAACCAAATTACTGAGAATCTAACTAGAATCCTCGTGTTCATAGGACTTGGATAGGAGTCGTACTCGACAAGCACACATGTTACATCCATCGGTTTACGCTTCCGCTCAACAGCCTTTTTCACTTGTTTAATATTTTGGGGTGAAAAGTATGATTCTAAATTTTTAACTAAATTGGTTGTACTTTCATGAACTTGTTAAATTTTTGCCATGCTACTTATGCGAATTGGTGTGTATATTATTGTTATGCTTGGGTACTATCGTGCTAAAGTCCCCGGAAATACTTTTACACTGCTTATTAACTCGTTATCGAGCCGTTAATATTTATCGATAGCGCTATTTAGGGTAGACCATCCCTCACTCACAATGCAACGTGAGTGCATAGTATTACTTTTACTAATGTTACCGATAGAACATGGAGCTTGGGGCATGTGTCGGTCGAATCGGTTTAGTAGTGACCTCATTTGCACTAACATTTATATATACTACTTTCCTATTCGCAACAATTACAACCAATTATTTATATTTATGTTCTTTATGAACAAAGCTTTTAATTTATTTGTTTGTAACATTAAACATGTGTACTCACCAACTATGAACATAGTTGACCCTTTCCTTTTATCATGCTTTTCAGGAGAACGACAGTAAGGTACATTCTAGGAGTACATTTGCATGGATGTATGTTCACACGCGTTTGCTTTATTTTGAAACTATGACTCTCTTTTGGAAACTTTATGAAATTATTGTAATTCCTTTTGGAACTGTGGTTTGAACTTGTAGTAATGTGTAATATTTTCTCTAAATTATGTATGGTGTTGCTTCTATATCTTACGCATTGTTACCCGGTACAGTTACATCTCGTGTTTCCGCTTTAGCGGGGTGTGACAGGTTTGGTATCAGAGCCAGGTGTTGATCCTGGGACATGTGGGTTATGGGCCCACCACGCTTCCGCTGCAGTCTTGGGACAACGGATTGAAAAGCGATTTAAGCCTATCTACTATGCAAGTAAAACTTTAACAGATGCTCAAGAGAACTATACAACTACTGAGAAGGAACTTCTTGCAGTAGTCTTTGCATTTGATAAATTTCGATCTTATTTGGTTTTATCTAAAACTATTGTTTTTATTGACCATTCTGCTTTGAAGTATTTATTTAATGAACAGGATGCAAGACCTCATTTGCTGCGATGGATCCTATTATTGCAGGAATTTGGTATTGAAATACGAGACAAGAAAGGCGCAGAAAACTTGGCTGCAGATCATTTATCAAGATTGGAAAACCCTGAATTAGAAAAGTTGGATGAGTCGGTGATTCAAGACACATTTTCCGATGAGCAATTAATGGCTATTCAGGTAAGTACTAATATACCTTGGTTTGCTAATTACGCTAACTATTTAGTCACTAAAACCTTACCTAAAGATATGATTTATCAACAAAAGAAGAAATTCTTTGCTGATTTAAAACATTATTTTTGGGAAGATCCGTTTTTGTTTAGAATTTATGCAGCTGGTATAATAAGGAGATGTGCATGGTGAAGAAAGCAATAAAATTTTAGCACACTGTCATGAAGGACCGGTTGGAGGACATCATGGAGCGAATTATACAACAAAGAAGGTGTTTGATTCAGGTTTTTATTGGCCAACGATTTTTAAGGATGCTCATGAGTTTGTAAGGAATTGTGATGCTTGCCAACGTACGAGAAATATCTCTAAAGGAGACGAAATGCCTCAAACAGGAATACAAGCATGTGAAATTTTTGATATATGGAGTATTGACTTTATGGGACCTTTTCCTTCAAGCCACGGGAATATTTATATACCGGTAGCAGTCGATTACGTATCAAAATGGGCGGAATCAAAGGCGTTACCAACAAATGATGCTCGAGTTGTTGTGAAATTTTTAAAACAACTAATTTCAAGATTTGGAATACCAAGAGCATTGATCAGCGATCGTGGAACTCATTTTTGTAATTCTCTGATGGAGAAAGTGTTGGAAAAGGTATGGCGTTACGCATAGAATCTCTACACCTTATCATCCACAAACAAGTGGTCAGGTAGAAGTTACGAATAGAGGATTGAAGCGTATTCTGGAACGTTCGGTGAGTAATAATCGCAAGGATTGGTCAGTCAAGCTGATGATGCATTATGGGCATTCCGTACTCCTTTTAAGACACCTATTGGATGCACTCCTTTCCGATTAATCTATGGGAAAGCTTGTCATTTGCCATTTGAATTAGAACATAAGGCGTATTGGGCATTGAGGATTGCAATATGGATATAGATACTGCGGGAAAACACCGTTTCTTGCAATTGAATGAGTTGGACGAATTACACTGGAATGTATACGATAATCCTAGGATTTATAAGGAGCGTACTAAAAATTGGCATGATAAGAGGATCCAAGTTCATAAAGAATTTGTTGAGGGAGATCAAGTACTTCTTTATAACTCTCGATTACGATTGTTTTCGGGAAAATTGAAGTCTCGTTGGACTGGTCCATATACGGTGAAACACGTATTTCCTTATGGAACAGTTGAATTGATTAATAACGATGGTGTTTTGTTTAAAGTCAACGGTCATCGATTGAAGAAGTATCATGAGGGTACCACGGAGAATGAAGGCGAGGGTACCCTCCACCTTGAGGATCAACAGTAGAATCCGTGTACGAGTCGAGCTTAACGACTCACGAATTAAATAAAAGCGCTTCTCGGGAGACAACCCGTGTTTTTCTTCTATGTTTTCTTTATTTTTGCAAGTTTGAACTTTGTGGGTGTGTTCCCTGAAAACCTTCACGAGATTATAACTCGTCCACTCGGGATACCGAGAGGTTTTAAGGCTTATTGCATATGCTAAATGCAATCGTGGTTGCCTACGGAAGTGAACTGTTGTATATTTCAAATCAGATCCCGGACGCATTTTCTTTAAAATTCGGGAGAGTTTTTCGTTCTAATTTCTTTTCTCATTCTTTTTCACTTTATATATTTAAGTACGATGAGGGCATTGTACAGTTTAAGTGTGGGGATGGGAGTCGAAAAGAAATAAAGGTTTCTTTGTCCTCTAAAACTAACTAGACATTTATTGTCATATCATATTGCATAAAATTTTTGCGATTCTATTTTGAGAGATGATAGTACATTAGGAACATGTATAAAAATGGAATTTTTTGCTATTTTTGATGTGTTGATAAGCCTAACTAACATTTTTAAAACCAATTTTTCTAATTTTACACATAACTAACATTTAATATGAATTTATATCAACAATTAGAAATTAGAAATTTGATTTTTCTAACTAATATTTTTAAAAATTGGAAATTTTGTGCTTAGAAGTATTTGATGAGGTTTAATATGAATTTATATCAACAATCAAGATAGATTTAATTGTTCCTAATAAAAAGCATGTTTTCTAATATGATCCCAGAGTAGTTTAAAATGTTTCGCGAAGAAAGTGATATGTACAATCTCTTATTTATAAATGGATTCTTTCATGGGAGATAAATTTATAGTTTGTTCTGTATTTATCAGTAATCTACTTGAGGACAAGCAGAACTTAAGTGTGAGGATATTTGATAATATCAAATAATATCATATTTATATAATGATATTCCCTTATTTTTAAGCCTTTTTATTACAATTTATTTATATATATATTAGTGATTTTGTTTATATTTGCAAAAAGGTGTTTAAATTAAAGAAATAAAGAAAAAGAACGAAAACGGGTTAAGAACTGAAGAAAATGAAGTGAAGATTTAAGAATCAAGAAGACTGGGCTTAAAGAGAAGAATAAACCCAAAAGATTAAGTTATTGGGCCAAGAAGGAGGATTAAATTCGGATTTGTGAAGATTAAAACCCAAGAAGAAGCCCAAGCCCGAATGCGGAATATTCTGGAATTACAATCCAGCCGGCGATTGAATTATTCAACAGGCGGTTGAACATAAATAAGGAAGGCGGTTGGAGCGCGCGGGTCAAAACCGAGTTTCGTGGGTAAAAAGTCAACCCAACCAGCGGCTGAAATATTCAACCGGCGGTTGGATGCGCGATCTGAAATCTATAAATAGAGGCTATAATCAACCCATAAACCATACAATTTCATAGACGATTTAAGAAAAGTCTAATTCGATTATATGGTTTAGAAGTCGATTAAAGGTGCGATTTGGAAGCTAGGGTTTGAAGGTTTTCAACCCTAACGAAGATTTGGTTCGGTTTATTGAGTTTGATTCTTAATCTTTTCTATTTACAATGTGTAATTACATGTTTTTAGATCTGATTTTGCTTACTTTAAGCATGAGCTAATTCTTTAATTGTATTTGCTTAGATGAATGATTTTTAGATGAAGGTTTTATGATATGTTTATATTGATTTGAATTATGAATGATTATTGAGTTTATTTGAAAGATCCATATTAATTGTGTGTTGATTAATTGTTACTTAACATGATCAATAGACTTACGCTATAACTAGGGTTTGTATGAGTTGATTGATTATTTGCAATTAAGTAATTTATTAGTTAATTGTGGCTTGAGACTGTAACCGGTAATAGGTTAAGAGAATAGCAGTTAATAAAACCTGATTAATGTGATAGTTATTTAAACAATAATTATAAACGTTCGTTAACACGAAGTTGCTGAATGAATCTCAATGATCTGTTGATAGTATTAATTGAATAAGGTTTAGGTTAATAACACGTAGAAGAAATTCTAGTGTATTCAAGAGAATCTAGTATTAAGCTAAAGCTTATAGAATTAGTTAACCTTAACAGGAGACTATCTATATTTGTTAAAATCACCATAATAAATAATCAACAATTCAATAAACATATTTGAAACCTGAATCGAGAAATCACTAATCTAAGTAAATACATGTTTCTCTATCTGATTATCTTTAGTTACTTTTTATCTTTTAATTGTTTAAAGTTTAAATCGTTTTCAATAAAAAAAAACGTTCGTACGTAACTAAAACGCACCCCTTATTTATTTGTAAATTGTAATTTAAGGTTTAATTAATTATTTTAATTTACACCGTTTCCCTGTGGTTCGACTCGGTCTTACCTAAGCTATACTATAATACGAACAGGTATTCTTGTCTGGTTGTGTTAAAGTTAACTTTAGTATTTCCATTTAATTAAAACTTGTTATTTTTAATCACCACTTAACACGCATCAAACACTGCGTTTCAATTTTAGATGGAATTCGATGTCCTTGGATTATGTCGACACAACTTATAGATGGCTTTCAAGACTCTCAAAGCCTATTGGAACCGTGCTAAAATGGGTTCCTAAAGTTGTTGCTGCTTAATTGTTACAAGACCAAGGAGACAAATCTGGTGTTCAGGGGGAGTAATCTTGTAATTCAAGATTTATTCTAATAATTATTAGAATAATGAACAGTCAGATTTTGTGAAGGATGGATGCTGAAAGAATTCTCTCTCTCATCAAGCTCATCAATCAAGCTAAAGTCTTGACAATCAAGCTAAAGTTGAAGATTCAAATATTCATACAAGTTATTGTCAAGAGGGAGTTTGTTGATGCAATATCAGCATTATGTGACATCAACTTGAAGACTTATACAAGCTATTGTCAAGAATGAGTTTGTTGATGCAAAATCAACATACTTTGTGACAACAGCTTGTATAGATTACTTAGCTTCGATTGATTACAAATTGCGACTTTCTGTGAATTGCAAAACTTAGTTTTAATGCGAAAGTTAGTGCAAGTTTCGCATGATGCGAAACTCAGAATGAGTTTCGCAGTAGTAGTTTCGCAGGTCACAGTAGTAGTTTCGCAGGTCACAGTAGCAGTTTCGCAGGTTTGTATATATATAGAGTGTTGTGTTTAGAGATGAGTTAATGTTCTTCATTGTAATATCTAGAGAGAGTTTGAGTGAGAGAGAAAGCAAGTTGAGTGTGTATACTTCATTGATAAATACATAAAAGTTCACCCATTCGATTGTTTGATTTACGTTTTACACTCGATTACAATTTCCGCTTGTATTCGAGATTCAATTAGCTATAGATTCCTGAGCATTTGCGTTATCATTTGTCCTTCGCAAATTTTTTTATTTATGATTTGCCCTAACCGTACGTAAGACGAAAGCTGCGACTTGTGACCCGGCGACAAAAGGAAGTCATGATCGAGAACATGCTAAGTTTTTACTGTGTTTGCGACTTGCATCTTGTGTCTTGCGTCTTGCGTCCGCCCAAAAAAAAGAGTTGATGACTTTGTTTGCGACTTGCGTCGAGCACAAACACAGTAAACATTTAGCTTGTTCTCAGGTCACGATTTCCTTTTGTCAACGCCAGGTCGCAAGTCGCAGCTTGCGTCTTGCGTCCGAGGGAAAATCGTCAAATGTGCAAATCTTTATATTTGTTTGGAATTTGTGGCAAATTATTCAATTTCCCATTTATCTTTAGTATATACTTTTTTATTTTGTTGAGGCTTTAAAAATATATTAACACCAAAGTATATCATGATTTACAAGGTGTCATCATATGCTATAGACATGCCCATAGCAGAATAACGAACAAAACAAGTTGATAAATTTCTTATAAGAAGTATAATTGCTAGCTGCCTAGCTTCTACACTTTTAATTACAAATTTTTAGAAGTAAAAATTTCACCAATTGCAGTCTGACTTTTTTATCTTTTTTGGGCTTGGAGGCCTGTAAAATCACTCGGTTAGGGGCTCGTTAGAAATAGAGTGATAATTTGGGCCCTGCTCTCACTTTTTAGAAATATTATTGCGGGATTTGCTAGTTCACATATAAAAAAGGGTAATTAGTAAGGTATCTGACCCCTTACTACATTTCAATGGTACTCGTCCGTCCTATTCGTAAAGAACATCAACGCCGGGTAAATTACTTGTCCACAAATCAACCACATATGCTGAGGAACAGATTCGAACCCAGACCTATAGGTCACATATGTAGAGTCTGTCGTTTGCGGTGGCGGTACCACTTGAGCTATGCTCGGTTGGTTGCACTATGCAAGTTTGCATGGACCAAAATGGAACAATGTGACAACATGATTCCATTGCTATTCTGATATTAAGTCATGATCTCATTGTTTGAATTTCGGTAACTACACAAGTCCAACTTACAAATGACATTGCTTTTATTGGATTAATGTACTGTATATCATATATGAGATGTTAATATGAACGACGAAAGGGAAAGGGAAAACGTAGAAGTTTTTCATGATGAATTTACTTGAGGAAGATGAGTATTTTATTTACTCCCTTTAACTGATCACCTCAAAATGTTTATCTAGGAAAATTCAAGCTTCTTGTGAGAACCCTAGGGCACCTTGATGATGGTTAAATTGTATATACTTCATCTTAGCAGGGACTTAAACTTATGCAGACAACTTTATTTTAATTTTTATTGTATAGTATATATATATATATATATATATATATATATATATATATATATACCTTAAATTCATAGAATTATGAATTACAGACATTGTCTACCTATGCAGCAGTCTGAGTCAAAAAATAGAAAACTAGAAGGAAAAAAATACATATATGGACTATAGTAGTGTTCGACAGTATATATTGTGGGAAATCATACATGTTTTAGAATGTTTTTGTATAAGATAGTGATTACTTCAAGGGGCTCGAGGCTTAATGATTTAAAAAAAAAAAAAAAAAAAAAAAACACTCGAGCTCAGAAAGTAGTGTTTATTTATCTCTCAGGCTGAGGCCGACCCACTAGGACTAACTTTGTTAATGTTCTTTTGCTATCACCGAATTTCATCAAATCTTTGAGCAGAGTTCCTTCTGCAGCTGGACCAGTATTCAGCTACAAGCTTTGAGAAGAAAGAATCGGTCTCCATTAGCTTTGAAGGTTCATCATACTCCACCATTTTGCCTGCAAATCAACAGCCTCATCATTTTAAAATGCATGAAACGTAGAGATTTCCAATCTCGGCCTGTTCACTTAGGAATATGTTAATTCGGGTATTAATTAACTTAAAAGTAAGGTGGTCAAATGGGTCAAATTTTTGATGCATTTAACCTCTTACATCACTTCGTTAAAAAAATTATATCAATATTGCATGATGTAATTTCCGTAACCACAATTGTCACGTGCATGATAATGATAAAAGTTTAGTACTTTTGGACAAAAAAAAAGTTGTGTCAACCCAAGCCGACCCATCCTACAGCAAAGAATAACTTGTTTTGACCCATAGCATAAAGTTGTTCATTTCGACCAGAACCTGTTTTGACCCGTTATCTCCTCTGCCCATTTTGCCACCTATAAACTGAAAAGATATAGAGTAGGAGACTGAGAGCTGCAACGTACCGAAAGAGAGAACCATGACCTTGTCACTGTCTATGACTGTTGGAACTCTGTGGGCGACGGTTATGACAGTGCAACTTGAGAATTCTTCCCTTATGATTCTCTGTAGAATGGCATCCGTGGCAGAATCAATCGATGCAGTGGCTTCATCGAGTACTAGGATTTTGTTTCTCTTGAGTAATACTCTTCCAAGACAGAATAACTGTCTTTGTCCGGCACTCCAGTTCTCTCCTTCGTCACTCACTGTCAAAAAGGAAACCATTTCAATCTATTGAGCGGGTCAAATGACTCAAATTCTCACATAGTGGCTTTTATGCATACAACTTCCTAAATCAATTTATTGAAGTTTATCATATTATCATTGTAATATAGGATAGTTTTCTAACCATATCAATTCACATCTAAAATGAACCCAGCCAGAACTGACCAATATCAAAATATTACCCATTGTCACCTGCTACCCCACCCTTCCAATTTGCTAGTTTATATCTACTATTAGATTTGGTCAGTATGATAATCCTACAAAATCGGCTTACCTGAAGAATCTAGCAAATGTGGAAGACTTCTGATGGTACTTCTAAGCTGACACTTCTCTAATGCCTGCAAATCAATCAGAATCATGCACCTTATTGCAAAAAGATCGTATAGGTTAAAGGTGGAAAATTTAAGGGTCTGGTAACAAATCAAATGGGGTGACAACGTTGTATGGACTGATACGGGTTATTTTGAAGAAATACTTTATTAATAACTAGTGTGTCCAATATTATTACCAAAATGATATTACTTCAGCGATACAATTTTTGAACAAAATGATTTAGGAATTTTAGTAAGTGACTTTTGCCCCATTTGACTACTTTCCTTTTTAGGCTTTTTGTACCAAGTAAACATAAAACATGACCCAAATTGACCCATTAATATGTATATGGGTCAAAACTGCCACGATTGGTTACCTTCCATATCTCATCAACAGAATGTAGTCCTAGAGGGTCCAAATTTGTTCGAATGCTTCCCTTAAAAAGGGTTGGTTCTTGAGGGATGACACTTAGTTTCATTCTGAGATCTTTAAGGCCAATAGAGAAAATGTCTAGTCCATCTATAAGCATTCTTCCACTATCAGGTTCTACCAAACGAAATAAGGCTGTTATCAGTGTCGTCTTGCCACTTCCCGTCCTTCCCACGATCCCTACTCGAGTCCCTTCTTTGAATGTACAGCTGATACCTTTAAGAACTAGTGGTGCATTTGGACGATATCTTAACTGAAATCACAAACTCATAATGTCACACCCCCAAAATTAGAATAATAATAATTATGGCGGAAGCTCAGGGCGTGACTCGATCAATCGACAATAAATCGAGAGCATATGATTATCGCAGAACATCTATAATATTAAGATGCCAATAATAGTTTTACAAACGTTACGGCTTATCAAGCCGTCAAAATAGCAATGTTATCAAATACATTGTTTTTATAAAAGATAAGTTCCGGGATATTATAAATAAAACTACGTTAAGTTAGTATCATAATTAAATCCCATTTGTTCAAAATATGCCATCCTAATTATCGTGGCAAGTACGGTCCCAATATGCATGTGGTCTTGCGGCATAGCTAATTCCCTGAAAAACATATTTAAAACGTCAACATAATTGTTGAGTGAATTCCCAGGTTTAAGACTCAATCATAAACCATCATTTAGTAAAGTTCATCAGTAAATCAAAGTATGGCATCGAAGGCCTAATGTACGATTATTTAAAGTTTGAAACATAAACGGTGATCCCTCAGTAGGTTTGCAAGTCCAATGAGTTAATATGCCGAAACTAAGCCTATAACCAATCCACGACCTGTTGTGTATCGTTTTTGCCTTGGACAATGTAAATATACGATCCTCGATGCGAAACAACGTCGCTAGTTAGCGCGACTAACCAAAACAGTGGAAGGGACCGTCACCCCGATAATACTATCCGTATATTCAGTGGCTAGCGTCATCTAGCTAATGGTTATAGTCATTGTAAGCAAAAGGACTTCTATGCACTACAACTTGAGAACTTAGGCTCCCATAAGGATACGTTGTCAAGTTTCAATAATCGCATAAATCAGTTATATGTTTTTCACCTCAATGTTTAAAAGCATTAAAACGGTAAAATAAGGGTTGTGAACTCACCTGAGTCCGAGCGCCCTAAACGCATGAGGTCGAGTTAATAAATGTAGACGACTTAATAGTCCGTCTATGCTAGTTGTTCACTAAACTAGGGTTTTATGTGCCCTCCTAGGCGTATGCGACACGTTGGGATCATTTAGTTTTCAAAATACTACAATCTCTTTATGTCATGTCACACCCCGCTAAAGCGGAAACACGAGGTGTAACAGCTGAGGAATTCACAACACAAAGATATAGTAACAATACCATAAATTTAAAAAGTCGCCTTAAAGGCAATTAACAATACATTAGTTTGTTCATGGTTACAAAAGTACTGTTACAATAAGATCATAAAATTTTCGTTCAAAAAGTCCATGTATTATAGCTTGATTGATATGATCCCATGCACTTGCCCACACATGATCCATTCTTACCGGCGTTCTCCTGAAAAGCATGTCAAACAAAAGGGTCAACTATGGCCATAGTTGGTGAGTTCAAAGTTTGTAACTGTTAAACCAATGATGTATCCAATCGGGGACATAAGTAAGGGTATAGCCGTCCAATCGGGGACGCTATCACCCATGTGTTCGTCCAATCGGGGACGTAAGTATAATAAGCATTTGGTTGTTAAATGTTGATGTAAATAAACATGTGGTAATAAAGAGAGAGATGTTCAAACCTTGAGACCACTACTAATCCGATTATCCGACTGAGGTTTGCCCCAAATGCGCCATGTTCTTCAACCAACATGGGTAATGGCGATATTATGCACCCACGTTGAAGTGTGAGTGAGAGATGGTCTACCCTAAATAGCATGCTACCCATAATATCTAAGGCTCGTCGCTACGAGTTAGTTAGTAGTGAATGAGTTGCCGGGGACTTTATACAAGAATTCTCAAGCTTAACATAATGACATACCACAGTTTGCGTAAAACAGTTCAAAACCAGTTGATAACATGTAAAAGTACAATCAAAAGTTTAATGTAAATTCATGCTTTTCAGCCCCAAAACAGAAATCAGAAAAGGGGGACAGTGAACTCACCTGAGTATGATAAGCAACTAGCAAATAAACGAGCGAAGTGAGTATCCAAGTGCAACCTCCTAACGTCCTAAACGTATGAGGTTGTGTGTGTAAGTAGATGTCTCAAAAACCATCTATGTAAGTAGGAGGTTAACGTCCACTTATGTATTGTTCACTCAATTAGAGATGTCCATTTGTTCGGTTATCGCTTATGTTTATTAAATATGTACGGCCCGTTGGTGATATTTTGTGAAAACACAGATTTGATAAATTATGTTACGCATTTTCTACTTTCCGGTTATGGTTAATTGATTAGTGCGACAAGGGGCGAAACCCATTAATGACGAGGGTCCGGGGGCAGCGCCCCTGGTAGCGGGGTCCAAGGGGTGGCAACCCCTGGCGGGGTCCAAGGGGCAGAGCCCCTGGCTGGGGTCGAGCTTGTATTGCTTTAACCAAAAACGTATAGATTTTGTGCGACACTGGGTTAGTGTCGCTATATGCGACACTAAGGTATTATGCGACATTAAGGCTTGTGTCGCTAATGTGACGATTCGGGTGTTATGGCGACACAAAGGCTTGTGTCGCTAATCTGACGATTCGGGTGTTATGGCGACACAAAGGCTTGTGTCGCTAAAGTGACGATTCGGGTGTTATGGCGACACAAAGGCTTGTGTCGCTAATGTGACGATTCGGGATATGGCGACACAGAGGCTTGTGTCGCAGACTACTGGGCTTCTGCGACACAGAGGCCTAAAACAGATCAGTTTTGTAAATTTTATTTCGTATTCCAAATGTTCGAATAAAAATTTAAGAAAAATCTATGTTGTTCCTTAGTATGTTAGCTCCTTAAAATAATTTTTCCAGAATTTTTGGGTATTCCTAAGTATTTTTAAAAATTCCGTTTGTTCCCTGAGGTCAGAAAGTGACCAATCTGGATACATGCAACAAGATCGGATTTCTGGGCAAAATCTGCAAATTTCCCGAAAAAGTTATCTAAACGACATTTGTACCTAACAAAATTTATGAACTTTTGGCGGTGGTTTCATGTCATTTGGAGGTGTATATATCGAGTTATGATTAAAACAAGAAAGGTGAATTTCCTGAGTTTTTGGACAGTCCGTCTACATGTTTTTGTAAAAATCATTTCGGGTATCAAACGAACTCCAAAAATTGTGAAACCACTTGGAAATGAAAGCTAACTTCTTAAACTTAATTTTTGCCTTTTCAATCGTCCATTTTGGTTAAGTTTTGAGGGAGAAACAGCCTCTCAAAGTCAGATCATTTTTCTGATCAGCTTGCATGTGACGTTTTTGACACTTTTAACCATGAAAAACGGGTTTTATGTTATGATTTGGACATTTCCTTGTTAAGTGAACTTTATAACATGTTTATAAGAGTATTACAAGTACATTTTTGAAGAGTTGAAGTTCTTACCACGTTTGTGAAACCGAAAGAGGAGAAAGGAAGCTAGTTTTCCCGTTTCGTGCTATTTTCCGAATGGCGGCTTAGGGTGGTTGGATGGCGGCCTTATGGTGGCTGTAGGGAGGTGTTAGGTGGCTGTGGTGGTGGTGATGAGGTCTGATTGCAGAGAAAATAGGGTGTGTGTGTGTTTGTTGAGTGAAATATGAGAGAATGGAGGGAGTTAGGCTTATATATACATGGGCTAACTCCATGGGCTTTGGGCTGCCCATTCTTGGGCCGATTGGGCCTTGGGCCGTGGGTCTGGGCCTGACCCTTCCAAGGGTTGGGCTCGTGACTCGCTTCTTGATGTCATGTTACGTTTTTCGTTCGTTTAAACGTAAATTTCACGGTTTAAAAGTTAATAATTTACGTTATGTGTTTGTGCACACTTTAAATTTGTGAATGATATTCGGGATGACTAAGTATTTTAAAAATACTTAAGTTGAGTTACAAAAATATATTTTGGGTTTAGCTCGGGCGTCGGGCTCGGTTTGCGTGTTTTCGTCGCGTTTGTTACGTTTTGAGCCAAACGTTTAAATGTTTCGCGTACTATTATATTAAGATAATAATATAAGTGCAAATAACTACTATTTACTTATAAAAATAGGTTTACGTTATTTAGAAAGAGTTATCACCAACGCCGTATGATTGTAGGACTTCGTCCAATTCGCGGTTATACGATTTTAACCGATTGTTAACGTGTGCACGTAATCGCATGAAATGTCACATATATTTAGATTAACCAAGGCTAAACTCACGTACTACTAACGGTCTAGGCAATATTTATAGCCCTAGATTGGTAGGTGTCACATGTCAACCTTATAATATACTATTATTCATAATATATTCATAGCGTTGATTATTGATCCGTTATATGTATCGTCTCGATCGTATTTGATTCGAAGTTCACGATTTCATTTAATCGACTTTTAATTGTGCGTTGTACGTTATTATAATATAATCATGTTGCTTAATATACATTTTTAATAACGTTATAAGTTTTATAACTCATTTTTGTAACCTTTATCGTTAACGTACCTTTTAACTTGTTATAATTCGGTTTTCACGATTTCTCGGTTTATACACTAATCATGACTTAATGTATATTTTTATAATAAAGGGTTGTCTTTGCCGTAGGTTTTGAGAGGGAGAGGAAGTGAGTGAGTTGTGATTCTTCTTGTTGTTGTGTGTGGAGATTAAAGAGCAATGAAATTGTTGTTGTGTGTGGAGATTAAAGAGCAATGAAATCAATTAATGGTAGGAGGTAAGGGCATGGAGGGAGTCATGGTGTGCATGTAATGTTCAAAAGGTGGTCGGGGGGGGGGGGGGGGGGGGGAGGGGGGGGGAGGGGGGGAGGGGGGGGGAGGGGGGGGGAGGGGGGGAGGGGGGGGGAGGGGGGGGGGAGGGTGGGGGGCTTAGGGTGGCCGGTTTTTGGTGGTGTGAGGGGGGGCCCTTTTGATTTTCCAACTAGTAAGATTATGTGTAGATATTTAGGTCATTAAGCACTAATCTTGATTAATTAAGTGCTAATCATGTAATTAAGGTGATTTAGTGGAAATTAGGGTAAATTAGAGGTATTAGAATATTACAAGTTGGTTTTAATAATATTCGAATATTTATCGTTAGCTTTTTCGATTAATTACATAATCTATCTTGTCGTTGCACGTCTTTTAGTTCTCGTGAACGTTTATCGATTATCAAAGATTGTTATGCTTATATATTAGCATAATTATCATAATATAAATAACTACTATTTATATTCGAATAGATTTATGTTATTTATGAAAATTGATCACCAACGTTCGCGGGTGTCGGTCTCTACCGATTGTTTGTGTAATTCTCAATGATTACGAATGCATCCCGTATTAAAATAGTGTGCATCTCATATGCAAACGTGAGCTTTGTACTAGACTTAATTCGATGAAAACGAATTTATATAAATTAGATAGGGAATTAGCCTAATATGCACGTAAGAATGATGTATGAAATTTACCGTATTTTTAGGGTTGTCACACATAAGCTTTAGATAAGATCTACAGGTGGCAATATGGGTAAGATGGGTGGCAGGTCATTTTAAGTACGGATTGAGTTTCTAAATTTTTTCACTTAATAAAATAGTGCATGCGACCGTTTTTTATTATAAAAACAGGTTTTTCCAATGAATCTTTGAATAAAATGATTATTTAGGAGGTTTTCTGTATTAAAAATAGACTTTGGACAACTTTCAACCTGTTCGACCCATTTTGACATATTCCGTTATCTGACCCATTTGAGATAAAAACAACCATAACCAGCCCATTCAAAAGTACACCGGTCGAAAAACGCATTTTTATTTTCCCAAAAGCATTTGAACCATGATTCTGATGCACTTTTTCTACTATTAGAGTTGAGAAAGTAGGGATTTTACCTTTAGATTTTGGAACTGTATTCTACCCTTAGAAGGCCAAGATGAAGGTGGTCTATTGTTGTCCACAATCACTGGTGGCTCTGGTGGAATGTGCATGAATTGTTTGATTCGTTCTACTGAAATGACGTAATTGGCTAAGCTACAATACCATCTGGTAAAGAATACTTGGGTACCCGATAGCGTCAATGCATAAGAAAGAGATAGCCCTACCAACCCTATATAAAGATTAAATTTATGGCGTTAATATATGAACCGTGGTTAGAGGTGGCAAAATTTGAAGGGCAGGTGACATGGGTTACATGTCAAAACGGATAATTTTGTACATGTCAACTCAGATTGACCCTGCAAACACTTTTCTTAGAGCATTCACAACAATAGCTTTTTGCAAAGCTTTTTCAATAGGAGCTTTTTCGAGAAAAACTTAATAAAAAGCTTTTGCTCCATTGATAAAAAGCTTTATTCGAGTTAACTACAAAGTGTTTCAAAACAATATCAAACACTTGAATAAAGATATACAATTGGAAAGTTTATGAATTTGTCGACTTAATGATTCATATTGTGATATTTGCTTAACTCTTACAGTTCTTACCAATATTTTAATTCTTGTTGGAACCCTTCCCTATAACCCAAATCAACCCATTCATAAGTAAATGGATCAAAATCACAGCCTCTAATTGTAGTAGAAGTCGAAACCACAGATCGATATGTTACATACCTGATGGCACAAAACCCTTTGGTAACAAAACCAGGAGAAAACTAGCAATGAACAACGTCACATTTGCAAATGCTTCTATCCTCAAGACCAACCATTCCAAGGTTGCGTTTGAAACCATGAAAGTGCTTGCATCTGTATCCATCAGTCTGAGGTAGTCTTTAAAGAATCTGTCTTGCATCTTGAATGCCCGAATTGTTGCCACTCCAAGTGACGTTTCTGATGCATAATTCATCACAGGTGCTTTTGTGGTTCCGTTGATTCTCATTAGTTCCCTTGCTGTTGGTTGATAATATCCCTGCAGTTCACATAAAAATATACAATTCAAGACTACTTTAACTTTTTGTTATATGCCAAAAGGTTAATCAAGATTCACCGGCCTGAACGTATTTTGTAGCCACTAATCCAAAGACGGCTACAACGAGAACTTGCCACGTGACTGAAGCCATAATGAAAATTATGGCAAGTAGTTCAATACCAGAACCAACCACATAGGAAAACGTAACGGGTATGTCAAAATCAATGACACTAAGATCGGATGAGGCCTGCAGGAAATTGTAAATTAGCAACCAAATATGTTACACAACACCCTTTTCAATTCAAGCTAATTGCATAAATGGTAAAATGACGGTCTTTGATCCAATTTCAATTCTAGGTACATATCTGCCTTGTTTTAGGCTAGAAAAACACATCAAAGTTTCAAAAGTTTTGATTTGCGGTAACCAACTTTTAGATCTGTTTATTTATACTGTATGGCAATGTTGTTAAAATGATGATGTGGCAGCTATCATGACTGTAACTTTTGACCATGTTGTTTCTGTTTGGAAATATGTTGACATTTCATTTGAAAACAATGATTTAAGACGAACAACTTAACAATTTGTTTTGAATCTTTGTTGGTCTTTACTTTCCTTATAAAAGAAGGTTACCCTAGACATAAGTCAAATCAAAGTTGGTTACTTTTCTAATCAATTAGCCATTTTCTTGTCTTGTTTCTAATTGAAAAAGACCAAAAAAGTCTTACCCTTGTCAGAATTCCGCCGACTGGAGTAGAGTCAAAGAAGACCATGGGAGCACGGAATATTGAATCGATGAACTTATTGAAGACTGCTTTTGAGGCTTTCAATCCCAAAAGTGTACCAAAAAATGATCTCATAAACACAAAAAATGTGCTTATTGTTGAGAGAAAAGTATAAACACCAATCAACATGATGGTGGTGATTTTGGGAATTTGAATACCAAATGCTAGCCAATAACTTGCTGCTGCCTGAAAAGCGACAAAACTGGTTTGACTTATGACACAAGACGACAAGTAACACAATCCTTCCGAGATAACAACGTAATCAAAGAAAGGCTTCCATCCAACATTTCCGAGCTCTTTTTCCTCTTCTTCAGTCAACTGAACTCCTGGTAGACCCTTCATCAATTGTCCTTCACTGTTTGCTTTAGGGAGGAAATTTTTATCGGTATCCTCATTGCTTTGATGCATATGTGCAGAAGGTTCCAAACCTATGACAGCATCTTTATGAGCATTCACAAGTTGCTCAAATGCTGTCCCTGCCATCAAGAGATCCTCATAGTTTCCTGATTGAGTAACTTGACCACCTTGCATTACCTTGAAAAAGAAATACAAAAATTAAAACATTCATAAAGTTTTAAGAGGTGGCAATGTCGACCCATTTATAGATTTGGCTTAGTATAGGTCAAATAAGAAACATGGGCATAAAAGAAAATGGATCTTGATAGTAGCCTTGGGTGTATTCTTAAAACATAAAAGATCCTAAATCATTTATTCAGAGAGCTTTGTCCATCATATACTGCTATCTATTTATGATAAGGTGAACAAAAAGTGTTTGAGTCTACCCAACTTGTACAAAGTAATTACTCATTTCAACCCACATCCGTTTTGACCCATAACTCAACCTGCCCGACCAGTCTATTTTCCACATTTAGTTATAATCTTGATCACCAGAATATTGTCAACCGATGAGAGAAACTCCACTTGATGAGTGACAAGAATGACCGTTTTCTTCTCTAAACAACTCATAACACAATCCTGAAGCATAAGATTCACAATTTTAATATCCAAAAATGTAAACAGAGCATTCAAGAAAGACAAAGTTATAACATCAATTTCATTTCAAGATGTTGAAATCTTACATTAAAGAGAGTTGCTGCGGTATGTGCATCTACAGCGCTGAAAGGGTCATCGAGAAGATAGATGTCAGCATCATTATAGACTGCTCGAGCAAGTTGAATCCTTTGCTTCTGTCCCCCGCTCATGTTAAGTCCTCTTTGGCCTATTTCTGTAAGATCTCCATGGTTAAATGCTTCAATATCCTTATCCAAAGCACAAGCCTTTATAGCCTTTTCATATTTACTTCTCTCCATAGGTTTCCCATACAGTATGTTATCTTGAATTGTCCCACTTTGAATCCATGATGTTTGGCTAACATAAGCAATTGATCCAAAAACACCCACCTGAAAGCAATACATGACGATAAACGTGATATATTTACATGAACTTGCATACATTATATACAATAAGGTTAAAAATTAGGAGGAAACGCCCCCTATTGAAGCAAGAGAGCAGATTATGACGCACGGATTTTCTCCAGTTGACGCACCACATTGACTCTTTGATGCAGTAAACAAGAAAAAATAGGGTGCATCATGGATAACACTTTAAAGATTCTCCAAAAAGACTCAGAAAATTTGTCGCGTCATTTTGAAAAGGAAAAAAAAACGTGATGCATCATACTTCGCTCGTTCCTCTGTTAAAAAAACGTGAAGTACATATGAACTCACGGTTCCAGAAGTTTTGGATATTTCTCCAAGGAGTGCATATAAAATCGATGATTTTCCAGAACCAACGGACCCACAAACTGCAACTTTCTGCCCACGTTTTACTTCAAGATTCACATTCCTTAGTGTTGGATTGGGCGATTCAGGATCCCAAGCGAAATTCCCATTCTGTATTCTGATATGGGCCTTTGCATTTTCAAGGTCTTGGTTACTTTTCATCCTGTTGTCTTTTAGTTCATCGTCGACCAACAAAGAATTAATCCGGTCAAAGGATACTTTGACTTGAATCAGTGCGGAAAGAGCATCGGGCAAGATTCTAACGGGCTCAGCCATACTTCTTAGTGCAGCTAATATGGTAAAGATAGTAGCAGCATTTAAAGGAGCACTTTTCAAAAGCACACATCCAAAAAAGACTACTGAAGAAACGAGTGTGGGTGACATCCAATACAAAACTGCAGTAAAGGCCCGCTTAAACTGAGATGCACGAAGCCAATGAAACTCGATTTCTCGAAGAGATTCGATCAAATTATGGAACTTTTCTTCCCAACAGTGTAACTTGATGACTTTCATATTGTTAAGGACCTCAGAAGTGGATCTTAGTCTCTTGTCTTGAGCCACCATGATTTCTAACTGACAGTTTTGCATAGATTTTGCAAATGGTATATTAAGAAGCGCACATATGATCAAAGGGACTAAACCAGGCATAACACCCAGTCCTACTACCGAAAACAAAACACCCACATAGGAAAGTCACCCATTCTGTAAGCGTCAACCGCTATGTAATTCACAACTTCCCCTGTTGAATGCCTTTTCTTTCCTAAATTAGAAAGCTTAAGTTGTTTCTCGTAAACAGCCACCATTAAAGCTGACCTCATCCTCATACCGGTCCTTCGTGCATTAAAGTAAAATTGTCGTTGAGACAATGATTCCGTTATCTTGACTAAAATCAAACATCCTACTAATAAAAGTCCTCGATGTAAATCTTTAATTTCAGTGTTGGAGTATTCAACAAATGCATAGAGTAACAATGGGCTAACAATGACCGATATAGTCCTAAGAAAGATACATATACCTGATAATATCATCTCTCTGAAATAAACTTTGGCTAATGCTTTAGGTACCATGTTAGCATTGTTTGAGGTCTTTTCGGTTTGAAGTGAATCCCATGCCTTTTTGAATTTCTCGTGTGCAATGGACGCTTGGTCTAGATATGCTAGAGATGGGATTTCTTCTAGAACTAATAGTTTTCCATAACCTAATGCAAGCAGTGGGTTCACCCACGAAAATGTTAGTGTACTTAGAAAACTAGGCTCTTCTAGTCGGCGTGTTTCTCTTTCATGTGCTTCATGATGATTACTCAATAAAGGTTCGGATAACATCTGGCTTTGTGTGTATCGAGTGATGAAATGTTTCAAGTTTCTTAAAGCACATAAGAGAAGAAAGAAGCTAGAAGCCCATTCTATTAAACTCAAGACCATTATCCCATTTAATTCTGTTAAACTCTTGATGTTCACAACAGAAGTCGACACGAACACAAAAATCCACCAAACACAAGCTATAAACTTTACTGAAGTAAAATCCTGTACCAGCAATGAAACCGTTAGAGTTACCCAAACTAGTGATCTACCAGTGTAAACCCACCAATTCAATTGAGGGGTTATAGCCGTTGCGTTCCATAAACCAGCAATTAGATATGCTACCGAAGTAAGAACACAACAAGATGCAACTGACTGTGATATCCAATTATTTTTTACCCTGGCTCTGTTGGTATTACATTTCCGAAGATAATTTACGAGTAGCAGCAAGTAGAAGAAAACAACAAACATTAAGTTGAAGATCCCTAAAATACTTATTTGTGTGGCTAGTGAATTCATATCAAAATGACCCTCCTGAAACATGGCGATCCACCCTGCACATATATCAGTCATTAGAGGTTGTATCAGACCAACTTAACATATTACAGTCATATGGTATCGTTATCATTATTTGATGCTTTTAGGATTAAACAGTTGCATACATGGTGGAATCATTGCATACATGTGTTTAGTTGTGAAAAGTTGATATGTTTCAGAGAAAAGTTCTCATAGAAAGCCCATAAAACAAATTGTCGGGGCATGATCCCTTGAATATGATTTAATGATTGATGACAAAGCCTTGATGATATCTTAAGATCTGAGTATGCTTACCCAGCTTAGAATCATACAAGATATAATACATAGCAAATGACATTACTTGTCACCACAATCCATAGAACAGACTGTGCCTAAATTTACGTAAACTTATTTCCATAAATGATTCATGATGTTGGTAAAAAGTATAGCTAGCAAAAAAGGGGAGAGAGTGAAGAAAAAGTTACCAAGTATCATCCTCGTTGAAGCCATTAGATTTCCTCTGATCCAACAATAGCTTCAAGCGAGCACCACTTAAAACATTATATTCGTCGAAGTACAGATAGCAACTGAATCATATCACTGACTCGCGAGATGTAGAAAAATGGGCAATGGTAGCCCACACTAGCACATGAATCATGTTTTCATGAGATGGGAGTAATTAATAATATTTGACAGAGAAGTAGACAAATCCATTATGGATGTACTATGTATAGCAATTTGATATTTTGATGGAGGGACCAGAAAAATACAAACAAATAGATAAATTCCAAAAGGGAAACATCAGCTTACTATCTCTCCCCTATCATAGATGCCAAAAATTGTTATCTGAGTATAGGAAGAATACTTATATAAATATACATGACCATTATGTATCTCAATCTAACTGCTGCACGCAAGATATACATGTTTTAAGTGTTTCTACTTTGATCATTTTGATTTGAGATTTGTTTCCCTTTACTTTTCTGCAGTTTACACAATTTACATCTTTCATGACCATCATAACATCAATAGTTGAGACCTTAGCATGTAACTCCATATAAAGGAGAAAACATAATGAAGTTAGTCAAAATGACGTCTAGTGAAACTACTTTTCGAAAAAGACGACGATGCACTAATTAATTAACTATGAACTTAATAATGCACATAGGTAAAAGCAATCCGTCCACATCTTTTTGTTTTATGCAATGGTCATATTCGATTTTGAACTGCTTGTCTATATCAGTAAAGTTCACATCACACATGAATAAGATGCATAAAACTTATATTATTATATTTACTAAAAACTCCACAAGAATCGAATTATTGAAGGGCCAAATGTTAATAGTATTAATCAATCTCAACCTGTGAGATGTTTTGTTTTGTATCGAATTAATTAATCTCAAGTTTTGTTTCTTGATTCTTTTTTCAATGAGAAACGTACTTCTGTAAATGTTTAGTAAAAGAAATGACCTTGTTTTCAGTGACATTGCAAGATTTTGATATAAAACAATGTATGATATATTTATTGATAAACAAATCACCTAATGAGTAGTGTTTATTATATCTCTCGGGGGAGGCCTGGTTGCTAAGACTAATTTTCAGCCCGGATTGTTTGCTTCTTTTTTTGCCAACTAACTTATATAAAATATTCATTTAAAAATGACTGAAATTTTCAAACTCGAGCTCGACTACTATTATTAAAGAATTATTTGAGCTCCACCTGAATCTTAATACATTGAGCTGTACCCAAATCTTCAACAGATCAACTCGGTTTGAGTCGTTAACCACCCCTTGAAAAGGGAAGCTTTCCGTGAGGTATCATAGTATCATTAGAGCATGCATGTCTGATCTTTTGCTATCACTGAAATTCATCAAATCTTTGAGCAGAGTTTCTTCTGCAGCCGGACCAGTATTCGGCAACAAGCTTAGAGAAGAAAGAATCCGTCTCCATCAACTTTGAAGGTTCATCATACTCCACCATTTTGCCTGCAAATAACAGCCTCGTCATTTTAAAATGCATGAACATTAGATGTAAAGCAATTTCAACCCATTTTATGAACATGTCAAGTCGGCTTATTAATTACTTCTCTCTTATTGGTCAAACGTGTAAAGTTCAAAACTTCAAATCAATTAACTTAAAAGTAAGCATGTCAAATGGGTCGTACTCGTCAAATGGGTCGAACTCGTCAAATGGGTTGAACAGACAAATGGTCAAACGGGTCAAATGGGTTGAAAGTCACCCAACGTGTATTTTGAATGCATAAAACCACCAGCATCACTTATTACTTATTACTTTGGTAACCACAATTGATAAATGAATTGGTTACGAAAGTTTGGTACTTTTGGACAAAAAATGTTTTCGGGTCAACCCGACCCCATCCTACAGCAAAGAATAACTTGTTTCGACCCATAGCCTAAAGTTGCCATTTCAACCTGAATCTGTTTTGACCTGTTATCCAACCCGCCCATTTTGCCACTTCAAAACTGAAAATGTTTATTTCTAACGATGTAGGAGACTAAGAACTGCAGCATACCGAAAGAGAGAACCATGACCCTGTCACTGTCAATAACTGTTGGAACTCTGTGAGCAACGGTTATCACAGTGCAACCCGAGAATTCTTCCCTTATTATTCTTTGTAGAATGGCGTCTGTGGCTGAATCGATCGATGCAGTGGCTTCATCGAGTACTAGGATTTTGTTTCTCCTGAGTAGTACTCTTCCAAGACAGAATAGCTGTCTTTGGCCAGCACTCCAGTTCTCTCCTTCGTCACTCACTGTCAAAAAGGAAGAAAAATAAGTAAACTTTTTTTAATCGGTTGAGCGGGTCAAATGTCTCCCAAAGTGGAATTTTAATGCAAACAACCTCTTAAATCAAATGTATTGTAATATTATTATTATTGTAATTATATTGTTTATTTTTCCCAACCATATCTATTGAGACAAAAGTGAATCCAGCCAGAACCCCAAATATCAAAAAAATACCCATTTTCACCTGCTACCCTACCCTTCTGACCTGCCCATTTTTCCACTTCTAGTTACATCTTGTATTAGACTTGGTTAGTACGATGATCCTATAAAATCAACTTACCTGAAGAATCTAGCAAATTTGGAAGATTACTGATGGTACTATTAAGCTGACACTTCTCTAATGCCTGCAAATCATTTAGAACAATGCACTTTATTGCATAAATAGTTTATCGATCAAAGGTGGAAGCTTTGCGGGTTGGGATAGATCAAATGGGTTTTTTTCTTTCACGGATTGAAACTGTCAAGTGGGGTCGTTTTTTTGGTGATATTGTTTTATTAACAACCAGTGTGTCCAATACTATTACCAAAAATGATATTATTTCAGCAATAATCAATTTTTTGAATAAAATGACTTTAAAAGGTCTTTTGACCCATTTGACCCATTTCCAATAAGCTACTCGTATATTTTTCTCATTTGAGATAAAAACATGACCCAAATCGACCCATTCACATGTATATGGGTCGAACTGGTATAGACTTAAAGACGATCAATGTAGATGGTTTTATTTGTTACCTTCCATATCTCATCATCAGAATGTAGTCCAAGAGGGTCCAAGTTTGTTCGAATACTACCCCTAAAAAGGGTTGGTTCTTGGGGGATGACACTTAGTTTCATTCTGAGATCTTTAAGGCCAATAGCGCAAATGTCGAGTCCATCTATAAGAATTCTTCCACTATCAGGTTCTACCAAACGAAACAGGGCTGTTATTAGTGTCGTCTTGCCACTTCCTGTCCTTCCAACGATACCTACTCGAGTCCCTTCTTTGAATGTACAACTGATCCCTTTTAGAACGAGTGGTGCATTTGAACGATATCTCAACTGTAACCACAATACCATAAGCATTAGGTAAGATCTAAAGGTAACAAGATGGGCAACGGATCATTTTAAGTACGAATCATTTTGGTTATCTTCCCTTTTTGTTTTTTTCAAAATAAGGAATGTGCGGATTATTATTATGGTTTATCTTTGAATAAAATCATTTTAGGATGTTGTCAGTATTAAAAATAGACTGTCAACCTGTGTGACCCGTTTCTGATTTGTTCCCCTTCTGCCTTTTTTTATGTGACCCATTGGAGATAAATAAAAATTAACAGAAAATATAAACCACCCGAATTTCCCCATTCAAGAGTTAAGTGATAGAATTTGGCATCTATAGTAAGATCTCCTAGTATTTTTATTGTTTCCAAAATATTTGAACTGTAATCTTGATGCATTACCTTCAAATTCTGGAACTGTATCCTTCCCTTAGAAGGCCAAGATGGTGGTGGTCTATTGTTCTCCACAATAGCTGGTGGCTCTGGTGAAATGTGCATGAATTGTTTGATTCGTTCTACTGAAATGATGTAATTCGCTAAGTTACAGTACCATCTAGTCATAAACACTTGGGTCCCCGTCAACGTCAGTGCATAAGAAAGTGATAGCCCAACCAACCCTATACAAAGATTAACATCTATTGCGTTAAAATGTGAACAGTATTTTAAAGTAGCAAAATTTTCTGGGGTAATGTGTCGAAATGGATCTGTATATGGGTCAGGTCAAGTTGACCGAGAAACATGACTTTCGGTCGTAACTTTTTATAATCTTTTATAACTAGTTAATATGATCATAAAATCTATTCTATGAGAATATAGATGTTAACTATTTGTATGCATGAAAAGTACATTTTGGGCAACTTTTGACCCGTTTCCTCAATCACTTTTTTGTTGTTGTGCCTCATCTGGCCCGGTAGGAGAAAACATAACCCAAATCAACCCATTCATAAGTAAATTGGATTGAAGTATAGATACGTACCTGATGGCACAAAACCCTTTGGTAACAAGACTAGGAGAAAACTAGCAGTGAACAAAGTCAGGTTTGAAAACGCTTCTATTCTCAAAACCAACCATTCCAAGGTTGCGGTTGATAAAATGAAAGTGCTTGCATCTGTATCCACCAGTCTGAGGTAGTCTTTAAAGAATCTGTCTTGCATCTTAAATGCCCGTATTGTAGCCACTCCAAGTGACGTCTCAGACGCGTAACTCATCACAGGTGCTTTTGTGGTTCCGTTGATTCTCATTAGTTCCCTAGCAGTTGGCTGATAATATCCCTGTGGTTCACAACAAGATAGAATTTTCACTATCACTTTTAAATTTTTAATACTTTGGATTTCATTTGTCAAAGACCCATATGCATGCAGTTACCTACACACACACACATACACACACAAAAATTAAATAAATAAATAACTATTTTATATGAATAATCATCGATTTTGTAACGATATTTAACAAATTAAACATTAAAGAAAATGAGTAGACATACAAGAGTTTGTGGGACCCATTTGGATATGTTACCCAACCTGCATGACCCACCCATTTTGACACATTTTAAAAAGATAATCAGAATTCACCTGAACATATTTTGAAGCCACTAATCCAAAGATGGCTACAAAGAGAACTTGCCAGGTGATGGAAGCCATGATGAAAATCATGGCGAGTAGTTCAATTCCAGCAGCAGTCACGTAGGCGAACGAAAAGGGTATGTCAAAATCAATGACACTAAGATCAGATGAGGCCTGCAGGAAGTAATAAATTAGCAACCAAACATGTGTTATACCACACCCTTTTCATTTCAAGCTATATGCATAAAAAGGTAAAACGGACTTCGATCTAGTTTCTACTTCAGGTGCCAACCTTTAAAATTTTTTGTTGAAGACCTATACACCAACGTAACCTTTCGAAATGATGACATGACAGCTGACATTGCTGTAAATCTAACTTTTGACCATGTTGAACTTTTTCTGATGTGGTGTTGACATGACATTTGAAAACTAAGTATCTTATATAATTATTTGGAAAATGATAATTACAGTCAATAAGGCTTTAAGACATGCATTGATACTTGCACACATACCAAAATAAACTCTATGTCCCCCTGAATATTGGTTGAAGTACAATAAATTTAAGCATGTTTAAATTTCTTAATGACAGCCCTAAAACAGATTTTTATCATTTTATGCGGCTAACTCTTACCCTTGTCAAGATTCGTCCAACTGGGGTTGAGTCAAAGAAGACCATGGGAGCACGGAAAATTGAATCAGTGAACTTAATAAAAAACGATTTGGAGGCTTTTAATCCCAAAAGGGTAGCAAAAAATGATCTCAGAAACACAAAAAATGTGCTAATGGTTGAAAGCAGAGTGTAAACACTAATCAACATGATAATAGTGATTTTAGGCATTTGAATACCAAATGCTAGCCAATAACTTGCTGCTGCCTGAAGAGCAACAAAACCGCTTTGACTAAGAACACAAGACGACAAGAAACATAATCCTTTTGAGATAACAATGTAATCGAAAAAAGGCTTCCATCCAATATGTCCAATCTCTTTTTCCTCTTGTTCAGTCAACTGAACTCCTGGTAGACCCTTCATTAGTTGTCCTTCACTGTTTGCTTTAGCGAGGAAATTTTTATCAGTATCCTCATTGGTTTGGTGCATATTTCTAGAAGGTTCTAAACCTATGACAGCATCTTTATGAGCATTCACAAGTTGCTCAAATGCTGTCCCTGCCATCAAGAGATCTTCATAGTTTCCTGATTGTGTAACTTGACCACCTTGCATAACCTCAAAAAAAAAAACTTGGACTGGTAAGAGTTATCATATGACACCAACCCCTACAAGAACATTCATAAATTTTTATAGGTGGCAATGTCAACCCATTTATAGATTCGGCTTAGTATAAGTCAAATAAGAAACTTCGGCATAAAAGGAAATGGATGTTGAAAGTAGCCCGGGTATTTGACACACTGATATGTTAGGACCGATACTTATATGGAGACATTTTTTACTTTATTTTCTTTTAGTTTCTGATGTGGGACATGGGTTTGCACCCAACATGCCATTTATATAAGAAATAATAAAATAGGGTCAAAAAGTGTTTTGGATTGGCCCAACCCATACAAATTACAAAGTAATTACTCAATTTCTACGAAACAAGGTGAAATTTAGGCTGGTAGTTTTGACCCATTACTAAACCTGCACAACCAGCCTAAATTTCACCTTTAGTTATAATCCTGATTACCAGAATATTGTCAACGGATGAGAGAAACTCCACTTGATGAGTGACAAGAATGACGGTTTTCTTCTCTAAACAAGTCATAACACAATCCTGAAACACAAAGATTCAAAATTCTATTATCCAAAAATGTAAACAGAGCATCCAAGAAAGAAAAAGTTATAACATTAATTTCATTTTAAGAAAATGTTGAAATCTTACATTAAAGAGACTTGCTGCAGTATGTGCATCTACTGCACTGAAAGGATCATCAAGAAGATAGATATCAGCATCATTGTAGACTGCTCGAGCGAGTTGAATCCTCTGCTTTTGTCCCCCACTCATGTTAAGTCCTCTTTGGCCTATTTCTGTTAGATCCCCATGGTTAAATGCTTCAATATCCTTATCCAAAGCACAAGCCTTTATAGCCTTTTCATATTTATTTCTCTCCATTTGCTTCCCATACAATATGTTATCTTGAATCGTACCACTTTGAATCCAAGATGTTTGGCTTACATAAGCAATAGACCCAAAAACGCCCACCTGGAAGAAAAAGAAAAAAGAAAAAAAAAAAAAGCAATGAGCTTTATATGTATTATGATACACAAAATGTAATTATAATACAAGTAATGAATTTGCGTACTCACGTTTCCTGAAGTTTTGGATATTTCTCCTAGTATAGCATGTAGCAAAGATGATTTTCCAGCACCAACTGACCCACAAATTGCAACTTTTTGCCCACATTTTACTTCAAGATTTACATTAATTAGTGTTGGGGTGGGCGATTCAGGATCCCAAGCGAAATTCCCATCGTGAATTCTGATATGCGTGTATGAGTTTTTAACATCTTGGTTACTTTTAATTCTGTTATCTTTAAGTTCATCGTCAACCAAGAAAGAATTAATCCGGTCAAATGATACTTTGACTTGAATCAATGCTGAAAGTGCATCAGGCAACACCCTTACGGGTTCAGACATACTTCTTAACGCAGCTAATATGGTAAAAATAGTGGCAGCATTTAGAGTAGCACTATTCAAAAGCACACATCCAAAAAACACAACTGAAGAAACGAGCGTTGGTGACATCCAATATAAAACAGTCCCATAAGCCCGCTTAATCTGAGATTCACGTAACCAATGAAACTCGATATCTCTACACGATTCGATCAAATTTTGAAACTTTTCTTCCCAAGATTGTAACTTTATGACTTTCATATTGTTAAGAACCTCAGAGGTGGATCTTAGTCTCTTGTCTTGAGCCACCATTATTTCTAACTGACAGTTTTGCATAGCTTTTGCAAATGGTATATTAAGTAGCGCGCATATTATCAAAGGGACTAAACCAGGAACAACACCTAATCCTACTACAGAAAACAAAACACCCATAGCTAGAAATAATTGAATAACAGATGACCAACTGACATGAAACCACATAGGAAAGTCACCCATTCTGTAAGCATCAACCGCGATGTAATTCACAACTTCCCCTGTTGAATGGCGTTTCTTTCCTAAATTAGAAAGCTTAAGTTGTTTCTCAAAAACTGCCACCATTAAAGCCGACCTCATCCTCATACCAGTTCTTCTTGCATTAAAGAAAAATTGTCGGTGAGATAATGACTCCGTTACCTTTACTAAAATCAAGCACCCTACTAATAAAAGTCCTTGATGTAAATCTTTTATTTCTTTATTAGAGTAGTCAACAAATGCATAGAGTAAAAACGGGCTAACAATGACCGATATAGTCCTCAGAAAGACACAAAGTCCCGATAAAACCATTTCTCGAAAATAAACTTTGGCTAATGCTTTAGGAACCATGTTAGCGTTGTTTGAGTTCTTTTCCCTATGAAGCGAATCCCACGCATTTTTGAATTTCTCATGGGCAATGGACGCTTGGTCTACGGATGCTAGAGATGGGATCTCTTCTAGAACTAATGGTTTTCTATAACCTAATGCAAGCAATGGGTTCATCCACGAAAACGTGATTTTGCTTAGAAAACTAGGCTCTTCTAGTTGGCTTGTATTCCCTTCATGTGTTTCATTATTCAATAAAGGCTCAGATAACGACTGGTTTTGTCTGTATCGAGTGATTAAAGTTTTTAAATTTCTTAAAGCACATAACAGAAGTAACAAGTTAGCAGCCCATTCTACCAAACCCAACACCGTTATGTTGTGTGTCGCTGCTAAACTCTTGATGTTCACAACAGAATTTGACACAAAAATGAAAATCCACCAAACGGAACCCAGAATCTTCACTGAAGTAAATCTTTCTACGAGTAATGAAACCGTTAAAGTTGCCCAAACTAGTCCTCTAAGAACAAACACCCACCAATTCAGTTGAGGGGTGTTAGAAGTTACATCCCATAAACCAGCAATAAGATATGCAACCGAAGCGAGAAAACAACAAAATGCAACTGACAACGATATCCAATCGCTTCTTCCCCTGCATCTGTTGGTGTTACTTCTCCTAAGATAACTTACGAGTAGCAGAAAGTAGAAGAAAACGACAAACGCTAAGTTGAAATTGTCTAACATACTTCTTTGTGTGGCTGGTGAATTCATATGATAATCAATCTCATAAACCATAACGATCCCCCCTGCATGTAAATTAGTATTAATCAGGTAGATCAGAACATGTTAGACTCATAGTATTAAATAGTCGTATGCATAGTGTAAAATAAATGCACCAATATTTTTAGTCACAATCACTTTGATAGAAGACAAAACAATGTAATCATAAACTAGAATCATCTTGTTGGAGTGCAGATAGAAATACAGTATGTACAAAAATATAGTTTTTTCTACTCTGATAATGATTGATAACCAAACATTCAAGCAATCTCACTGGATGATTTAGAAAACTTTCAAAACCGGTCTGCAGCTCGATCTCCCTCCTAGGAAGTGGTTTTAACTTGGGCCCACAAAATCGTTGCTAAAACAATAAATCGTCGCTAAAAACAATTAGATGCGACCTTTCAGGGACGATTTTTTACCGCTTTCAGCGACAATTTTTTTCGTTGCCATTTATGCCGATTCTAGTAGTGATGCACGGATCACAGGAAGTGAAATTTCGTTGCCTTTATGTAAGCAACATTCACCGAACTAAATTTTATGTAATATTAATCGATGAATATTAATTACGTATAAAAATAGTTGCTTTCGGGCTCCGATCAGAATATTCATTTCCCTGTGATCCTTCCATTAGAGGCCTCGATCAGGTTCGATTCTAGTCAGCTTCAACTTCTTAGATAGCCATGTTTTTAATGCTAATATCAGTTAACACTTGATAGTAATATAGCTTACTGTCAAATTATGTTCACTCATTTTTTGGGAACAAATAGGTGCAAAATTTAAAACTAAAGTTTGCAATGGATATAGGAGTAATCAGTACTATTAACTATCTGCAACTAACATTCAAAATAAATAAATCATATGATAGAGAGTGGAGATAAGGTACCAAGTAAATTCCTCAGAGAAGCCTATAACAAATATCTTCACCGCCACCGCCACCACCACCAAATTGCGAAGTCTCAGTTGCAGGTAGCAAAATGATAGTTGTACTTGTAGTAACGTACACATGAATGATATTTATGTGATGGGTCTGTTTTAGTAATATTGGGTAGAAAACTAGACAAATGCATTACGGATGTATTATTGTATTTTGATGTTTTGTTAATTGGGGAGATAAGAAAGATAGCAACAGATGACAGTACATAAATTCCAAAAGGGAAAATGGTTGAATTACTGACCATATGTACAGACAGCAGCTTTCTATCCCTAGCTTATCATCACAGATGCATGCCAGAAAGTGTTGTATCGGTATAAGAATAATGTTTGTCACCGTTAGGCAGCCCTGTACGAGGGGCAGTTAAATTTTCATTTCAACCCTTTGTTTTTATCGTCAACGGTTCAGATCACTACATTTTAAATTTATCACCGTTCATTGGCTTCTCTATGCAAATACAGAGTACATCGTACATGCTTTCACCGAGTGACAAGGAAAACGATGACAGATGATGTGACATTATCAACTAGCTAGTTTGAAAACCACTACAGCTAAATGTATACAACTTGTTACCGTATCATATTATTTGGTAGACTATACGATCAAGTCCACTATCACATACAAAGAGTAACAAACTGTGTATGACATAAGAATCAAACTTCGGATTCTTTAAAATTGACCTCATAATAGGTGACAATCTGTAGTTATCTCTTATTAGGAGTTTTCAATATTTGGTTTGAAACCAGTTAAACCGTAAACCGAACCGAATTAAAACCGAAAAAATTCGAATCGAATTTGAATTCGGTTTTCGGTTTGGTTTACATAAACCGAATTCAGATTAATAAAATATATTAAATTATTATATATGTATTATATATGTGACATAAATTTTTTAAACAAGTTTATTCACAATTCAACCCTAAATTAACTTTACGTCTTTCATTTTCAAGTGAAAGCCAAAGACACTAACAATTACAATCCAAAATCAATTTTTTATCGTTATTTGGTTAAATTCTGATTTTTTTCTGTTTTAATCGAAACCGAACCGAATTCGAATTCGATTTTTGGTTTCGGTTTACACTTTGAATTCGGTTTTAGGTTTTGCACAGAAAAATTTCAAAACCGAACAACCCGAATCGAATAAACTGAAGAAACCGTAAACCGAACCGATGACAGACTCTTCTTATATGTACCGTAAGTAATGCACATGGGTACAACAACAAGCAATCCATCTAACAGCTTTTGTTTTATGTAGTGATCATATTCGATTTTGAATTGCTTGCTTTTCATATATAGTTGAAGTTCACATCACAAGTGAATAAGACGCTGAAAATTTTATATTATATTGATTGATTAAAACTCGAGAAGACTCGATTTGTGAAAGAGCCAAATTAAAAATATAACACATATATCACACACACACCACACACACGAATGACGAATATTTCTAGTAGTGTGCATGGGCCGTGCATAATAAATCCGTTGTAGCTCGAGCCACCAGATAAGAACTTTTTGGGCTTAGCTTGATTTATTAATTTTATTCTTTTGGGCTTAAAATTGTCAGCCCAGACGCATTAAAATTGTTTTAGTTCAGAAGATTTCTTTTCATAGGCAGTGTATCTTTGCTAACTAGCTTATTGAGCTTTTTATAGATGTTTAATTTTATATTCTTCCAAAGATCAAATTATAAATTTTATTTAGCAAGTATAAATCGTAGGAGCTTATTTAAAAATTAAGCTCTAGAATATAAGTTTGTGGAGGTAGGGTGTATTTGACAACAACGAGTCTGTATAAAAAGTAAGAGTAAAAGTGTCATATTCACTACCAGACAATGTAATTTCTTAAAATCTCTGAAAACTGATCGTTGATACTTATTTGGGAACGGAGGGAGCAGGAATTTAACAAAAAAATATGCTCCACAAACTAAAAAGTAAGTCATATTCTCGATGCTTGATTTTAAAATATATTAGATAGTATGACTGGTGTATGAAAATATGACGACATAACGGCAGGAAGTAGAGCAGTAGAAGGAGTAGTGTAGGAGCTTTCTTGCTTCCATGCAACGACAACGACTTTTCAGTTAATACTCTTTTTCCCTTTCCACTCTCAAAAAGTCATCACCCCTTTCTTTTTTTTAACATTTGTAACCTTAAAATCACTCACATGTTATTAAAAGTTATTACTATAACTTATACTCTATCACATATTTTGTACTAATACGTATACTACTCTTTTCGTCACGAAATAAATGTCTCATTTCATTTCAGAATGTACACATCTCATTTTTACTCACTAATTTTTTTTTCTGATTAACTGTAATGAAATCTGAATACTTATTTTGAGATAATGCAAACTCAAGTGAGACAATTGATTTGAAACGGAAGGAATACTAATTTTAACTTGTATTATAATTGTGTGGGTCATACTTTACCTGTTGATGATGAAACGGTGTATGTAAGGGTGTGTTTAGCAACAACGCGGGTTAGAATTGAAGTTGGGGTTTAAGCTTCTATTCAAAAGCTAATTCAAAAAGTTTCTTATTTAGGGGCTTCTGTGGACTTATTTTTTCAAAAAAACCCATTTCTTTTGCCAAATAAATGTTACGGACTGAAGTTTATTAAAAATAAAAGTTCAAAACCCTGAAATACCTTGAAATAAAGATGACCAAAAAAACCGGGTCAGAACCCGAAACCGGAAAAAAAAACCGAAGCCCGAAACTGGTCAAAACCGGTTTTGACCAAAACCGGTCAAAACCGGTTTTGACCAAAACCGGTCAAAACCGGTTTTGACCAAAACCGGCGGTTTGGGAACCGGTTTGGGATATATCCGTTGGCGAACCGGTTTGTAACCGGTTTTACCCGAACCGGTTTGGAAAACCGGTTTTTGGGGTTTTCGAAATATAGCTGTTTCTAGCCGTTTTGGAGCGGGTTTTTGGTGTTTTTTTTTTACCATTTTGCCATCGTAAAACTAGTATAAATAGATACCTTGGGTTTGGTTTAGTCACAACACTCAATGTTGCTAATTCTAGTCTTTAAACACTCAAAACGCTTACGATTTACGTACGAAACTCTCAAAAAATTCTCTACTCCTCTCAAAACACTCTCGAAACGCTATCAAAATGGCCACTCAATCTTCTTCAACTTCCGCCGGTGTTGGTTCTTCAAATGTACCAGCTATTGTTCAAGTTTTGGTAACCAAACGAAATCCCGAGATTTGGTGTAATTACGACAAAGTGTTATTGTCGGATGGTTCCACTAAGGCATTTTGTAAACGTTGCGGGAAATTTTTGAAAGCCGACTCCAACTCTACTTTGAAATCACATGCTACAAAGTATTGGGATGGAGTCAAAAGTAATCCCGAGTCGAGTCAAGCAACAATGTCACGGGATGGGGGTATTTTTGCATACGAAGCGGAGCGGTGTCGAGAAGCATTTGCCGGCTTTGTGATTCAAGAAGCTTTGCCGTTCAACCACTTCGACAACCCTCGGCTTACTAGGGTCATTCAAAATACTCTTCAACCGCGATATAATCATGTAAGTCGTCTTACTCTTAGACGTGATGCTCTTAAATTGTGGAAAAATGCTAAAAGTCAACTAATAATCGGTTTTGAAAACTTAAATACAAATGTATCTTTAACAACCGATGTTTGGTCGGCTCCTCATGGTTTGCCCGGTTCGTACCTTTGTGTTACCGCACATTGGGTTGATCCCGCAACTTGGGAAATGATGAAACGTACCATTGCTTTTGAAAACTTTGACTATCCTCACACGGGTAAAAACTTATTTTACATGTTACAAGATGTAATGAAAATGTTTAAAATAGAACAAAAGGTTTTTTCAATCTCGTTTGATAACGCGACTAATAATACAAACGCCGTTCAAAGGTTAATACTAAAATACGAACCACCTTTGAAAGGCATTTTCTACCATAGTAGATGTGTTGCACACATCATTAACTTGGTTGTGCAAGACGGACTAGCGGTTCAAGAAATAAGCGTAGTAAAAAACGCGTATAAAATTATGTTACAAGATATATTTTGTTCGGGTAAGGCTAGATACAAACATTATATGAGATTATGTAAGGAAACGGATTCCATATTTTTAACCCCTAATTGAGACATGCCCGTAAGATGGAATTCGACTTACAACATGTTTGTGTGTGGTTTACGGCAACGCGACACTTTATACGTTTTTCATGATCAACTTGTTCAAAAAGGTCTTGCAACATCATTTTCCTCCGACTATTGGGAGGTTATTCAAAAGATAACCGAATTGCTCAAAGTTTTTAAAACCGCAACTACTTTATTATCGGGTGTTTATTATCCCACAAGTCATTTGGTACTTAATCAAATATTTTTAATGAGTTCAAAACTAAGCGAATACGAATTTTGTGGTAATGTATATGCAATAATGGTGGCTCCCATGAAAGCAAAACTAAGAAAATATTTTAAAGAAATGCCACCGGTAATTAGTTGTGCCGCCGCGTTAAACCCATGTTTGAACATTTCCGGGGTGGAATTACTTATCGATAACATTTGTAACGATTTGGATTTGAATGATGAGGATTCATTTTTTTCACAAAATACAAAAGACTATTTTAACAAATCTTTTAAAGATTTATTTGGTCATTATTTTCAAAAATATAGTTCAACAAAAATGGTTTCTTCTAGTTCGGCTTCCACAATGTTTGCTTCATCATCTTCTTCCCGAGATCCAATGATTAATTTATATAATAGTTTAAGACAAGAAAACCATAAACGGGCAAGGGGTGATGGTGACCAAAGGGCCACTAGCGAATACGGGAGATATACCGGAACGGATTTTTTAGCCTCAATGGGACCCGAAGAATTCGCACATTTTGATATTTTGGCTTGGTGGAAAGGGAGGGAATCTCAATTTCCCATTCTAACCATCATGGCCCGAGATTTACTAACCGTCCAAGCTTCTACGGTAGCTTCGGAATCCGTTTTTTCTCTTAGTGGCAGGGTACTATCCATACGAAGAACAAGACTCACACCGACCTCATTAGAGATGTGTATATGCTTGAAGGATCACTTAGACGCCGCGGAACGTATACAAAACGTTTCAAGTCTTGAAGGTGAATTGGAATACGAAGGAGATATACACGATATCGAGGTGGAAGCGGGTATGGCAATATCACTTTCCGATGAAGAAATTGCTCTCAATCAAGCTTCGCGAGAGGCTTCCTCCGAAGAAGATTTCGACTTTTGAAGACTACCCAAATTGAAGATTAATAAAAGTTGAAGATTTTTGAAGATTATGAAGAATTATGAAGAATTATTGGTTTCAATAATATTTTTATGAAGATTTAGAAGACTTTGTTTTAAGTTATTGTTAGGTTATGTTTTCATACCTAATGTACTAACATTCTATCGGGAAAAATTTGAAGAATACGTTGGTTTTCCCTAAAACGCTTAACGCTCGAATAAGATTGAATTATATAGAATTATTGGTTTCAATAATATTTTTATGAAGATTTAGAAGACTTTGTTTTAAGTTATTGTTAGTTTATGTTTCCATTCATAATGTACTAGCATTCTATCGGAAATTTTTTGAAGAATACGTTGGTTTCCCTAAAACGCTTAACGCTCGAATAAGATTGAATTATATAGAATTATTGGTTTCAATAATATTTTTATGAAGATTTAGAAGACTTTATTTTAAGTTATTGTTAGGTTATGTTTCCATTCATAATGTACTAGCATTCTATCGGAAAAAATTTGAAGAATACGTTGATTTTCCCTAAAACGCTTAACGCTCGAATAAGATTGAATTATTGGTTTCAATAATATTTTTATGAAGATTTAGAAGACTTTGTTTTAAGTCATTGTTAGGTTATGTTTCCATTCATAATGTACTAGCATTCTATTGGAAAAAATTTGAAGAATACGTCGATTTTCCCTAAAACGCTCAACGCTTGAAAAAAACCCGAATTATATAGGAAAACCGGTTTGAAACCGGTTTTTGAACCCGAACCGGTTCCAATCCAGTCCAAACCGGTTACAACCGGTTAGGGTTTTTCTCCCCTTCAAACCGGTTCGGTTCCAAACCGGTTTTTGTAAAAACCGATTTTTGACTTTCGAAAAAAAACCGGTCCGGTTTTTCAACCCGAACCGGTTTTCCGGAAAACCGGGATTTGTTCACCTCTACCTTGAAAGTTATGCGCCAAACACATTTTAGGTGATTGCATTAAATATTTAGTCGTATAGAGTAGTATTTTACTTGCAGGCCCGTCAGCTAAAGTTCGGCCCGTCAACCGCCGTCTAGTCAGGTTCAAATAATAATTACCCCTCTGGCCTCTCTCACTCTTTATTTAGTTTTCTTTTAGGTTCTTTTTACTATTTCTGACATAAATGTAGCCTTTTATCCATCTAAAATCAAGACTATCAAAAAGTTTCAAATCTATTTTAGTTATACGGACAAAATTCATCGAGGTGCTTACGAAATTTTAATTATTAAAGTTGATAAATAAATTATATAATGAAAATACAAATACAATTTTTCAACATAACTTTTAAAATCTTATAACTAAAACTGTAAATAAATATAAGAGAAAATTGCACGGTCGTTATGTACGTGTTTGTCTCAAAAATCACATTTGGTCGTTCCAAGACATATCAAGTAATGTCACTAGATGTACTTCTATTTGCATTTCGTTTCGATAGACGTCCATTTGCACTTGTAATGACATAACTACATAAGTATCTTTTTGTTCATTTTTCTTAATGAAACAAATCAATCTTTATATTACTTTATATTATAAAAAATGCTTTTCATTATTATTTTACTTCTTTTTTTTAATTATTTTCTTAATTTTGTAATGATAAAAACATCTTCTTTTTTGTCATTTTACTTTTAGAAAATAGAATATTTTTTATTTATACAACCTCGTCTGTAAAAAGTCTAAAAACTACCCATACTTGAGTTAAACAAAGAAAAATTTTAAAAAAAAATAAAAATTATTTGTAACCCTTAAACTGAAAAGGCCAGAGGTGAAGATTTGTCCAAAAACCAAGGGTAATTTGGTAAACTAAACAGACTCCATAATATTGTGAAATAGAAACTCAAACAGTAAAGAATGAAGCTGGTAAACATCAAACTGTCATAACTCACAACTCAAACACACCTACAACTACAAAGCTTCCTGTTTGTGCTTTCTTTCTTTACAAAGAAGATGATGATGTTGATAGTTTGATACTGCTTAACATTTACGTTCAATCTTCTTTCTTACACACGGTAATCATAATCTTCATTACTTAGTTTTATATTTTTCTTTATATCCTTTTAATCTCTTTCTAGACTTACCAGATAATTTGTGAACAGTAATGCGATAGTTGTTGTTGTTGTTTGTTAGAAGACTTATGTTACTTTAAATCTATGTACAATTTGCAAATGATTTTATTGTTAGTTTTTGTGTTTTATAGGCTTAATGTGTTTTTATAACACAATAGGTTTTGTTAAGTGTTGGTTTGAGGTGTTTTATTGAGTTTTTTAAGCTAAAAAGTGCATTTAAAATCAAAGTTTATTGTAATCTATATCATGTTAGGAGGCCTTTACCATCTTAAATAACCCATTTTAGATGAGATATGTTAGGCTAAAAGTAGGGACCGGATGGGTACATATTAGACATTTAAGGGTTAATAATGTAATTAAAAAACATAAACAATTTAGCATTTGCATGCTAGATTTTGTATATAGTTGAAATGAGCTTGGTTCTCAACCTTATTCTTACATATTGTTGAAATTTGTTGATAGAAAATACTTTCTATATAATTCTTGAGCTTTTCGAACTGTGCTCAAACTTATATTGAGTCTTCTAATCGAGTTCAACCATTTACCTTGAATTCTCATCGAGCTATTGAGCTGAGCTCGAGTTTTGTTAGAAGTCCTTGAGCTGAGCTTGACTCGTTTGCAGCTCTATTTGAAACCATACAATATTAGTCAGAAGTTATTTTATTTAACAACTCCAACTGTAATTTTGATGAGTGGTGGACAATGCAGGACAAGAGGTGATTGTGAGTGCATTGTCATGTCTTTTCGACATTGAATCGAAAGGTATAATCACAAAAGTTGTTCAACTCTACTGTCATGTCATTTGATTGATTCATGTAATTGTAAAACTTTTTATTTATTTATTTGTATTTTGCCGGTTTATAAGTTTCTACTCATATGTTCATAATTTATAAACAGTGTGTGAATAGTAGACTAATATTGTGCATTGAGACCAATAGTTCCAGTTGAATTTCATAGTTTTGTTTTTTATGAGAATAATACATATAAGAATTGTTTGTTTGTGCTGCACATGTGCTTCAAATAGTCTACTTTTTGTGTTTGAGATATCCTCATTTATGGAAATATGGTACTTTTTGGATTCATTTGTTTGAAGTTTTGCAGTTTTGGAATATTCAACCTATAATTGGCTAAATATTAGCCACCCAATGAGTCCTTTTGAAGTATTATGTCTTTGTGCATGATTGGAAGTATCAACGTATATTTTTACTGCAGTCTTTTCCTATAAGTTTCATTGCTGAATACATTTTACATTGCTCCACAAAAAGTTCTATTTTTTCCTTATAATTTTGGAGTAATTCAGCAGATATACTGTTACATCACCACTGAGAATTTGTTTGCATGTATGTTTATTAAGAATCTAGACATTGTGGTGGGGGGTACAATGTCACAAACACAATAATGCAAATTGGGTCACTTGTTAAATTTTCTATATAACGCATTAGATACTTCATACTTGTGTTCATAGTTGCCATTTAAAAAAGCCATTAACTTAAACTAGTGTGATGCATCTACTGAGTGTAACATTTGAGGGAAATGGTATTATTAAACAAATCGTTATATTTATCGCAGGGACCGTTGAGTAGATAAGGATATATGGGAAAGATGGAGAAGGTTATTGTTGCTGTTAAGGCGTCTAAAGAAATTTCGAAAACCGCGTTGGTTTGGGCCTTGACCCATGTTGCGCAACCAGGGCATTGTGTTACATTGCTTGTGGTCTGCCCTTCACAAAGTCATGGTAATTAATATGCTTCTTAAATGTTTACTGGCATTAATAATCATAACTTATATGACCACATTGTTGATCTTATTGCCAAGCCAAAACACAACAGAGTGCTTTTAAGAAAAGTGGAGGCGTTTTTTCTAGAAAAATATTCATGAAAGCCCCAAAAACAGAGAACGTGCTCAAGTTTGAGATTAATATACAAAATTTATTGAATATAGAACACCAATTTTTTTAATTAATAAGAAATTTTTAACCCGTAAACTTCAATTGTTTCCCTTTCTAGAGATAAAAAAAAAAAAAAAAAAAAAAAAAAAAAAAAAAAAAAACTCTTTCAAAACTGAAAGATGAAAACATTTGAACACATATACAAAATTCTCACCAGTTCTCTAGATATGGAAAAACGTTACCATTTTCTAGAAAATTGGAGATAGAGAAATATATTTCTATAGGATATAAGATTTTCTTGCATATGAATTATGTTTACCCACATTCTTGAATATTTTGTAAACTGATATTTCAACCCATTGTTATGCTCTTCATAGGTCGAAAATTATGGGGTTTTCCAAGATTTTCTGGAGATTGTGCTAGTGTTCCACGGAAGTTGAATTTAGGAACAAGTTCTGAACACAAAGTTGATATTACTGATTCATGTTCCCAAATGATTCTTCAGCTTCATGACGTGTATGATCCAAATAAGGTACATTTATCATATTGTAAATGATCAGTTGTTGCTATAAGTTTCATTGTCTTCTTGATTGTCAAGAGCTATTATTTGATATTCTCGTAGGTAAATGTGAAGATAAAAGTTGTTTCTGGAACAACATGTGAAGTAGTTGCTGGGGAGGCTAAAAAATATCATGCTAGTTGGGTTATTTTGGACAGGTACTATTTTTACCATAATTTTTTTGGACATTGGTTCTATTTTTTTTTAGCTTTCACTTACTTTTGGGATAATAATATTTGTAGAAAGCTCAAACATGAACAAAAGTCTTGTATGGAATCATTACAATGCAATCTTGTCGTAATGAAGAAATCACAGCCAAAAGTTCTTCGTTTGAATTTAGGTGGATCGCCTAAGAAAGAATCTAAAGCAAAGTGTCTGTTGCCTGCGGATGCTGAAAAATCATCCGAAAATCAAAAAATAAACAAAAAGTCGTCAGTTGAAACTGTTCAAAAAACGGTTATTACTCCAACAAGTAGTCCTGAGGTATTTACGACAACCGAACCTGGGACATCGGTCTCGAGTTCTGATCCAGGTACTTTTTCACCGTTTTCTGTCACTGCAACCAACATATCCATAAAAGAGGATTCTTTAACCCGAAAAGGGAATGAAGATACTATTGAAGCAAGTTCAGATTCTGAAAGCGAGAATCTATCATCATCGTCTTCTACTTTAAGGTTTCAACCATGGATGGCTGATGTAATCACCTCAAGTTGTCAATCTTCGCAAGCTAAAACTGCGATAAACAAAGGGTTTCTACGGAAATTCGCTAAACTTGATCAAGGTGCTGAGGATGAGTTTATGGGGAGTGTTAGAGAAGCGATATCTTTGTCACGAAACACACCTTCGGGCCCACCTCCTTTATGTTCGATATGTTTGCACAAGGCACCCATAGTTGGAAAGTCTCCGAAATGGTTCACGTATGCTGAGCTGGAGCTTGCGACAGGTGGATTTTCTCGAGCGAATTTCTTGGCTGAAGGTGGATTTGGGTCGGTACACCGAGGGGTACTGCCAGATGGGCAGGCAGTTGCGGTTAAACAACATAAACTTGCAAGTTCTCAAGGTGATCATGAATTTTGCTCAGAAGTTGAGGTGTTGAGTTGCGCTCAACATCGAAACGTTGTTATGTTGATTGGATTTTGTGTTGAAGATGGAAGGAGGTTGCTAGTTTATGAATACATATGCAACAGATCATTGGATTTTCATCTGTATGGTAAGGCTTAAAGTCTGAAATAGTATGCTATCTAAAGGTGGGAAAACGAACGGGTTGGGAAAAATGGGCTGGTCACATTTAGTATGAACGAAATGGCCAGGTCAGCTTAGGTTGATCTGTAAAGACTTATTAATCTATTTTACAATATTATTTTTATAATTAATTAAAGTGTTGTAACACTTTAACCTATTTGACATGTTTCCGTTTTAACAAATTCTTATATTGTACAACCAAAAGTTGGCCCATTCATAAGTAATATTTTTGGTTTAACAGGATGTCACCAAGTTCCGTTAGACTGGTCAGCTCGCCAAAAAATTGCGGTGGGAGCTGCTCGAGGACTACGATATCTGCATGAAGAATGTAGAGTAGGTTGCATTGTGCATCGTGACGTGCGGCCAAACAACATTCTCATCACCCATGACTTTGAACCTATGGTATTTTTTACCTTGTATACTTGGATACTTTCAAAAGTAGTATGTCCCTCTATTACATCTATAAAAAGCAAGACGAACGGGTCTGGCAGGTTGTATAACAGGTTAAAACGGGCCATGGCGGGTTGGTTGACTTACTAACAGTCCCTTGTCTGTTTGTACAAATGATTATATCATTAATACTGAAAATGCAAATATTATTACGATAATCAATCTTCATATAATATGATCTGGGAAGTCATATGCATTAGAATTACACTTTTGGCGACCTTCAACCTGTTCTCCTAAACTCTTTCTCTCATTTGATTGAACTTGATCACCTTAATTTGATTTGAAAAATGATTTTTTTTTTCTTCCAAAAAAATCTTTTGATACTAAAAAAGTGCAATTTCATTTTTATTTTTTTTGTTTGCAAGGTTGGGGATTTTGGGCTAGCAAGGTGGCAGCCTGACGGAGATATAGGGGAAGCAACACGGGTGATTGGAACATTTGGGTAAGTCTTTAATATGTTTGCTCTTGTGTCCCTTTATTTGTACTATCTCCGTAATACTGTGAATAAGATGATATTTACATTTTGTTTAGATATCTAGCTCCAGAGTATGCAGAAAGTGGCCAGGTCACGGAAAAAGCTGATGTATATTCCTTTGGGGTCGTATTAGTGGAGCTTGTTTCTGGACGAAAAGCAGTGGATCTTAACCGGCCTAAGGGCCAACAATGCCTCACGGAATGGGTGAGTTTGAGTCTCAAGTTATGTGACGATTTTGACCCGTTTACCTATAGTTTAGTTTTTTCCCTTGATAATTTGGTAGGCACGCCCATTATTGGAAGAAGAAGCTATTGGCAAGTTAACTGATCCTCAGCTAGAGAACTGGTATTCAGAAGATGAGGTCCGTTGCATGTTGCAAGCTGCTGCTCTATGCATTAAAAGGGACCCTAACTTACGGCCTCGTATGTCACAGGTAATCTCATAGTTATGTTTTCCTTCTCAATCGAGGTAGATACTTTTACAGTTTACTAGTTCAATCATTAACCTGTTAATATAAAAAGTTTACGTACAAAGAAAATGGGTCAAATTGGTTGAACTATGTAACCTCTTAAATCTATCTTATTAGAAAACTTGGATTAGATTATTATCGTAAGATGATTGGTAACCATTTTTATATGCATTTCTACTGGTACTAGAAACTTAATGTTTTGACCCGTTACCCAACTTGTTAAAGCCGTCCAGTTAGCCAATTTACCTGTCGCCTATGTTTTATCTTGAGTAATCAAAATATATAACCATTGTTATTGGTAACTTTCAAAAAGTAAACGAAGTTACACTCGCAAAAATCCAACAAATGCACTAGAATGTTTACTTTGGAATGTTTACTTTGGAATAAGGTGCTACGCATACTAGAGGGTGACCTTATCATGGAATCAAGTCACGTGTCATCACCAACGTGCGAAGTAGGTAACCGAAGCGACAGGAGCTGGAGCGATCGGCCACAATGCAGCACGTCTCCTTTGAGTAAGTCATTCGAAAGGTCGAGTAACAAGCTTTCTGTGAACTCGACTCAGACATTGTATTGGGAAAGAGAGAGATCATGATGCAGTAGTAGATATTAAGTTGCAGGTTAAAATCCATATTATCTATACTTTCTAAGGATAATAGTTTTGTACTTCACTTTATTAACTTGTTTTAAGTTATAATTCTGGCAAAATGCATGTTCTTCAACTTTATACTAGCAAGCATTTTGGAAGTGATTTTTAAGATTTTTGTATTCAAATATATGGGCGGGTTTGAAGCTGGGAGTCAGTGGCGGTACCAAGGTGTGGGCAGTGTGGGTTTTTGCCCACACAAAGATTTTGTTAACTATGGTTATATATTTAATAAGTCGAAATATATTAATGTTTGCGCACTCGGCTCAACGCTCTTTATCCTTTAAACAGTAACAGTTGGTCGCTAGTTCGAGTCTAGGGGCAGTTTCTTTTCTCATGTTTTCCCTTTGTCTTATCTTATTTCACCTTCTTCCACTTCATTATTTTTCTTCCCGTTTCTTTAATTAATTACTAGCATGTTACTCGCGTAATGCAGCGGCATAAAAAGTTACTTGTATTAATAATTTTGTTGATGACATGTAAACCATTAATAAAATTTAAAAACATAGTGTTATACCACTTTCTTACTTTATTTTATATGACATGATTCGAGTAATAACACAAAATCTCTCTAACCACTTTAATATTTGAGGTTGAGTTTGGGTTACAGTTTGAATTAACGGAATACCCGGAATTCTGAACTTTTTTATTTTTATAAAATAAAAAAGAAACACTCAAACCTATTAACTCGTTTACTTAAATAGGTTATGCGGGTCGTGTAAGATTAGTTTATTTTGACCTGTTAGCCTGTTCACCATAGTTCGGTTAAGTTGAGAACTTTTGACGCATAAAGCTGAACCTGTTAACCCAAAAACCGTCAACCACTTTAATTTATTAGGCATGTTTCCCGTGCATAAGTTGGGGTCAAAGGGTTAAGCCACCAACTCGAAGATTTTTATTTAAAAATAAATTACAATATGTCAATTTATCAACCCGTTTATCGAAATGAGTTATTCAGATCTTTTTGTAGATTTATCATATTAGTTTGGGTTCAGGTTAAGATTTTTTTTTTTTGACCTGCAAATCTAAATCCTTAACTTGATTCGACTTGAATTAACACCCATAATTATAGTAATTAAACTTTAAAGAAATATTAACTTACACATATCCAATCTAGTTATTAAGTGAAGCAATTAGATAAATAATTATTACAATAATACGATAAATCATTATTTTAGGTGTTTGTAATATTTTTATTAATTAAAAATGTAGAATAATAATTTCAGTTATTCGTTTTAGATAACAAATTGACCAAACTCTTTACAGAAAGTATTAGATAATCAATGTTATAAATTTTTTACCTTTTATTAATTAAATTTAAGTATCATATTGATGAAATTGAGAAAAATTTATTAAAGTACGACTTTAATTTAGAGAATGAAAGTATCAGTGAGAGAGTGTTACAAGAAAATTATTTAACTCTCTATAATGGAAGTACAACTTTCCATTCATTATTTTTCTTCCCGATTTTTTAACTAGTTATAGAAAAAGTGATAATATTACAAGAAAATTATTGAACTCTCTATATTTAAAAGTGATAGTTTTTCTTCAAAAAAAATTTTCACAATACAAATCTATAAAAATATCTATAAGCATAAATAAATAATTAAAAAAGTTTAAAATTCCAAAAGAGACAAACTTGCGAAAAAAAACACAAGGTTGGATCGGATTGCTAAATATATGAACCTTTTGTGTGGTTTTCGTGTTGAGAATCTAATTTAATCGAATTCTTTTTCGGTTCGGTTGTATTTATGCTAAAATAAGTTTGAGTTGGTTTAGCTTATCGTATTACTTGAAGAAAAAAAATTTCAATTCGAAACCAAAAACATGACGCGACAATCCCAAAATTCGCCTCCGTTGTAAAAGAATTCTGGGACCCCTACTGATAGTGTTAATAAAAGAAGTATTCGAACCCGCCCGATCTCCATTGGGAATCTTATTGGGGGTACACATGCAAATTCCTCAAAATCTAACCCAATATCCATTTGTCATCAATAGTTCTCAAAATGGGTTCAATTTTTTTATGTTGTTAACATTAATATTTATTTTACAACTACATAGTAAATATCATTGTAATTGTAATGTAAACTATATATGAAACTACTAGCATATGGTAACCATGGAAAAGTTAATATAAACCCATTTTATAGAAATGAAACAAAGACAAACACTAAGAATGACTAAACAACGCAAAATAAAATAAAATAAAAATGATAATAATAAAATAATAATTAATAACAACTAAAATTATTAGAAATACAACATTATTATAATTCTTATTAATAGATATAACCCGCGAAATTCGCGGACTACCTCAAGAAAATAAAAAAATTTGTAGTGCGTTGTTAGTTAAATATTATTATAATACTTTTTCTATGTATTTAAAGTTGTACGTATAATCACCTAATTAGTTAAAATAGAAAAATAGGTAGTCAAATTGCAAAGTAACAAAGTAACAAAGTAACAAACGTTACCAGACAATTAAAAATTATGATTTTATTTAGTCAATATGAACGATGCACGTATTACACATTATTTTCTTGAATTAAATAATATAGGAAAGTAGGTAGTCAATTTGAATTAAATAATTGGATTTTTGTTAGAGGGCTACCAGATGATTTTTAATACAAAGTTTAAATAATATTTTTATTTTAATATGTAATCTTTAAGTTAAAATATTTGTGCGGTCAACATTGTAGAAATAATTGAAAGGATAGAAATAATATACAAAAGTATTGTCAAAACTTCATATTTATATTTGTTGTTAGTAAAGTTGATTTAAAATTTTTATGAACATATTAGGATACGATTGTAATGGTTGCTGTTTTCACTGCTAGATTTATGGAGTATATCTTTTATATGTGATTAAATTTTGAATAAGAGTCAATGAAATTAGTTTGAATTATTTAAAATCGACGATAATTATGGAGCTAAAAAAGACAATAAATTAAATGACTTGGGTATAGTTGACATTTTAAACTCCTAAAAAATTGGTAACCTATTCATACGGGATTTAAATTTAACTTATTCAACATTATTTTTGTTTAATGGGTAAATAATTTAATTTAGGGGTAATTTAGTCAACACGAGTAAATATCATCCCCGATTTTCACGACTACTCACGACTAAAGATTCGGACCCACTTTTCATTGATTTTATTTTCCTTAAAAAACAATTACTTTTAGAAAATAAAACACTACAATTAAAAATAAAAAACTAGAAATTGGGACCCACTTGTTGAAATTCTTGGGTGAATTCAAGTGATCGTTGTGGGTAATACAATTGTTGAAACATGTTATATTGTGGTTGATTCGGGTTTGGCGGTGATGAGTTAAAATTCGGGGTAGTCGTAGTGCTGGAATTGAGAAGATTCGTGTATGAGAAGTTTTCGTTTGGGTTAGGGTTAGCATTAGACATGGTTAGAAAAATTATAGTGTTTGTGAATATGTATGTAGGTGAAAGAACTGTGTTAAAAATTTATATAGTTGTTTTGTATTTTATATATAAGAGTAAAATAGGTTTGAAAAAATAATAATATATTTTTTATATCCGTTGTCCCAACAGTCAGTTTCATTTTTTTTCTCAACGGTCATATGGCTTTATTTAAGAAAAAATAAATTTGTTTAAATCCGAAGAAAAAAAATTAAAATAATCGGCAAGGCTCACTTTTTTCTCGTCCTCGCTTCGTGGTATCCATGACAATGAATAACCAGCACGGTTTGCACTCTGCCCTCGCTCGACGAAACCCACCACGGGCTGCATTGAAGGTGGTCGTATGGAATTCCTCATTTTTCTGTTATTATTATTATTATTTATTTTTGACAAATCGTTTTTATGATATTTGTTGTCTATATGAAAACGTAGGATAACATGTTAGAAGCTTTTTAACATATTTTGTTTAAGTACATATTTATTGATGATTTTTCAAATGCTAATTAAAAAACGTAGAACATTAATCAATATATAATCAGTGGTGACTAATAACAAAATTATTTACAAAGTTCTAATATTCCTTACACAAATAATATTCACCAAATTCTTTTTTAACTTTTGAACTATGACCAAATTAAGATTCATTAATTTACCCTTACAATCAATTTACAAATAAAATCTCCTATATTATGATTTAGATTAGATTTACAACTTCTTCTTTTTATTTCTATTGTTGCTTATGTTTTTTATTTTGGAATTCAATTTCAATTCTTATTTTGATGTCTTTTTCTGTCTTTGCATCCATTTTGGTGTGTATTTTATTCTATATCTTTGTTTTTGGATTTGATGACTTGTCATTTTTGTTTTCAAATGTATATTTCATCTTATTTTTGCATTTAAGTGTTTGGATTTACTTATTTAATTAGAATTCAGGTTTTGCATTTCAGTGTTTGGTTATAGTTTTGTACATTTGAGTTTATATGTCCTTTCTGACTTCTATGAACTAGATGACCATAGTCTTAATTCACCTTTTTGGATATCTTCATAATCTCATTTTTCAAACACATCGTTATTGAGTTTGTATGTCCTCAGAAATAATTTTTTACAAAATTACCTTGCCACAACGACAACAACAATACTCAATTCTACTATTGACAGGGTATTAGGGTATTGGGGAGGTGATATGTAGATAGTTATACATCTATCCGAGGGTAGAATATTAGCCTTGCTAATTCACCAGTGAACGTTGTGGATTCCCCCTTTGGCAACATGACCATGATCTATTGAAAAGTGGTGATTTAGTACCGATTTGCAAAATTGTTCGCTAAATAGTCTAAGAATACGATGAAAAAAAAAAATTCCCGTTGAAGTGCCATAACATGCCCTAACCCACGATAAATCATCAAATCCCCAAATCTGATTCGAGAATTGCAGGTTTGAAAGAACTTGTTGGGTTCGGGTTTTTATCATCCCTATAGATCATCTTTAGTGATGATTATAGTGGGAAGAAGTTAGTAATTCAATGAAATATTTCACAGTGAAAGTAAAATTTAGTTGACAAGATGATGAAACTTTAGATAGAACAAAAGAAATAGTTCAAGTATATATGGAAGAGCTAACATGGGTAAATACTCAATATTCACTTGTCTTAATCCAAATCTGTTTAAACTTGCTATGAACATCCTCCAACCAGTTTGCTATCTGTAGATGACCATACCTGTGTTTTTTCCAAGATGTCTAGTAATAATCCTCAAATAATTTACTACCTATATTCAGACCATATTAATAATTGGGGATCATAAAGGACACTTGCAAGCATATTAACTACAAACCTATGTTTCTCCTACATTCCCATGAACCCGAAATAAAACGCAATGACCAACTTTAGTCAACACCAAGATTTCCCAAAAGAACCTTGACGTATCACCGCTTTCTCATTTTTGACCTCGCATACCTAAAAAGACCACACAAAATTAGGAGATGCTACAGAGTGATAACCCCGGCAAATGTGCACTCATCCTGTATGCAATCATAAACATCAAGGACGACAAAATGAGACTTACTCTATATGCATTCCTCCGCGGTCTGATGATGGTAGTGTGCTTCCCTGAAGGGAATTCAAGGCCTCGGTTGCTTGTTCTACCTCCTGCCAAAAGGAATCAATTGTAACGTTTAACTAACACGAATTCCAGAAACAACTAGATACATACTCGTTAGATAGCAAGGTATTTGTAAAATTAAAGATGCATATTTAACTAATAGTTGCATTTCACGCTGCTTGGCTCTTTCAAGACAGTTTGTTGATTGTTTAAATTCAAGAGTTGTTGTTGATTTTTTTGTTGTTGTTTACATTAGCACCATTTACATTGGTATCAGAAATACTCAAATCAGAGACTGAAAGTAAGCATAAACAATTCATCTAGAACTGATGATAGCAAAACGTTAACTGAGGTCTCTGAGGCTCTGCCTATAAGTCATACCTCATAATCAGCAAAGGCTACAGGCATTCCACCTTTATTACGCACCTTGAGCGTGTTAAAACCCGGGTATCTAATAATAAAATGCATAAATGTCAGCAACAACGACTGCAAATGTATCAGCAGGATTGTAATGGTAGTAACCTTAATATTCCAATATCTGGTTGAACTTACTTAGAAAGAACAGGTTTTAACTCATCCTCTGTGCAATTGGGACCTAAATTTGCAATAAATAAAGTCGAACATGCTCCATCAGCTGTATTTTCTGTTTGCTCCTGTAAGTTGCAACGAACGTGTCAAAAAAATAACTATGTTCATAACTAAATAATGTTGAATTAGCTGAAAGGAGCTTAGATAAGTAATGAGTTGCGACAATGTTTCTAAAGAAAATCAGTAAAACATATTTAATGACAATCAGGATACAGAAGAGCAGGTTTGACTAACATTTTCTGCAGCTCCAGTACTATCAGGATCTACAGCTGTCTCATCATCACTGTTGGTCAACACAAAAAATAAGTTAGTCATCTGCAACCACGCCGAATCTTAATTCCCATGTTTAAAAATAGCAGTCAACCTCTTCGCGGAAGTATGTTTATCAGGCTCAGATGCATCTCCAGATGCACTGTCGTCTGAAGGTACAATAATATGCATGTGAGTAACACAGTGGTAGCTAAGGATGTGTTATTTCTACCAACCACAATATACAAGAGTATAAATCCACCACAAGAACCCCAAAAACATACTCTAATGAACCATTACCATCATCACTAGATTCTTGATCATCTTTAGTAGCCATGGATCTCTTATCAATGACAATATAACCATCTGGTCCTGTGCATTAAGGTGTTTATCAGTCATTGCTAAATGTAAATTAAGGGCTGATTATAGATTACAATATATGCTAAAAGAAATCTAAGAAGTCTAGTTCTTGTGTACTTGACACAATTGCCTACCTGGTTTGTGTTTTCGTCTGGAGTTTGATCTTGCAAGCTCAATATGCAGAGTAGACCCAGTTTGAGGGTCAAACTTGACACCCTGAAAAAGTGAAATTATAGATACCAGTATGTACCATAAACTCGAAACTAATAAGAAATAACAATCTAGAAGCCGATTTTCAGGTTATACTCATTGCACCCTCATTTCCATCAATACTTCCAAAATCAGGATTTCATATAAAGCCTCTACTATAAATTCTTCAGCCCAAATATAACATTTAACCAAATAGATGGATGTTATGTCATCATCAAACATAGGTATGAAGCTCAGAATGTTATCATGTTACACAAGTAATCTAATATTCTAATACTCCGTAAAAATCAGTAATTTAAAACAAGCATTAAGTTTTCCAAACATCCTAGTAGGTCCATGAATTTGGAAATGAATTAACATTTAGTATATCGTAAGGCTGATGGCTAGATAACCATCAACCTTTACTCTATAATAAAACTATCTCCACTACCAACATAGTGACTGCCCTATAATTCAACATTGCAACAAAATTTTGTAAAAAACATGAATAAGCTTTTAATAAGCGCACAATGTTTGAAGGTATACAAGTAATCAATCGGCAGGAATTGCTTACATTCAAAGCATGAAGAGCTGCCATTGCTGACGGATGGTTTACAAAAGTTGCAAATGCAACAACCTGCAAATTCAAAAGGATTTACACCAATGAAAATCTCTAACATATATAACCAATTCAGGGATCATTGGGTTTTTTATCTTTGAAAGCCTAAAATTAAACAAACTGCCTACACTCCAACAAACTTCACCATTTTACGTCATAAAACCGCACTTTCTCAAATGCTCCACATTTAGTCCATAAAACAACAAAAAATGAACAATTTTTACTAATTTTAAATCCTAATGAAGAAATTGCTACGGCTCATGTTCTGCAAATAATTGATATAAATAGTTCTGTCATTTTATAACATTACCCTGAAAATTAGCCCTTTTTTGACGAAATTATTAATTAGTGTAATAATTAAGACCTGGTTGGCACGGCCCGTGTACTTGAGCTGGCAATAATCAAAACCGGGTCGACGGCGGAAGAGATTATGGATTTCACGGGCCTTAATGTCGTCAGGTAGACCCGAAACGAAGAGTGTGTTAATAGCATTCGGATCATCGTATCCGGCGTACTCCAACGGTGGTATTGAAGGAATATTGTAGTATACTGAATCGTATGGATGTGGTACGGCCATCGGAAAACTCAATCGGAGTAAATTCCGTCCTAGGCTTCCGTCGTAAAACCCTAGATTATGACTGCGACTGTTTTTCTTTCTATTTTTTGTGTATTGCATTAATACCCCTTATTTTAGGATTAGTATGCAAAAACAGCCCCTGTACTATTGTCATTTACATTGTTGTACTCTTTAAAAAAATATCATATGCTCATTTTGTTTTAAAATGACAACTATACACTTTTTTTATTTTTATTTTTTATGAATCAATCAACTAGACACCTTTTTAGTATAAAATAAATGATGAAAAATTAGCTACATCATATTAGTAAGAATCTGCATTGAACTTGAACATTGTGTTTCACATATTGACTTTATAACGAAATATGTGAATTAACGATCAATGTTATAGTTATCAACGTTTTACGGATAAACAAAACATATTATACGTCAAGACACGTATGTGTGTATTTTTTGACGTATAATATGTTTGAAATCAGGTCATAATTAAGTAATTGAATTTGCTATACCAAGTAAAATTACTTACCAAACTTCAATTAATGTCTATACGTTTTATGCACACTAATTGAATTGCATATATATACACACAAATGAAATACATAAACGATTCCATTTCAAAACATCAAGATTTATAACTAACATCACATTTTGCAAGTCATTCATCAAAAACTCATCACTAATACATAAAATAACAACTCGAAATCTTTAATTCCATACTCAAAGAGCATATACAATCTACAATTTCTACAATTAAGCAGAAGCAGGCAAAAATCCGCCTGCTTCAACGCCATCTTCATCTAAACACAAATCATCAGTCTTCCTAATAACCGCATGAACCAAAACAACAGCAACACCAATCAATACTGACACCAATATATTCAACGTTGCCCCAGTCAACAACAACAAACCAATAGTAACAATTGATAAAACCGTGAGAATCACACGATCATCAACCGTGTAATGAAAAATCACAAGTGGTTCATCGCGTAGAAAGTAAAGAAACAACCAAGCCGCCATCAAGACAATAAAAACAATTAATGATATTGGATGAAATAACAAACTTAGGAACAAAACTCCTAGGACAATCATCGTGTAGTTCATACAGAAGTATGCAATATTGGTTTTGGTACGTGAAATGGTATCGGGATAACCTTGTGGGAGGTTTAATGAATGTATGTTGAACATTTCTTTCCATGGTCTTTTTATACCGAGATTTGATTTTATTTGTTCGGTTGCACGGGTTAGGAACTCGGTCCTACTGACTCTGACGGCCTCGGTGTTGTCAGATGACGTTGGAATCGTGCCGTAATTCGACATTGTTGGGAGGGAAAGGAGAAGGGAAGAAAGGGGTTACGAGTGTTCTGAGAGTAAATGAGAAAGAGATGTTTTTTAGAGTAAATGAAGAGGGAAATGTGGAATATTAATAATGGAAGAGTGATCGATTAATGGTGGAGGTCAAGTTGCATGTGGTGCAAGTTACAACTACATTTTTAACAAGAAATTTCTGTATAGGAAAATAAAGGAATTTATATTCATATTCATATATGTATATAAATATCGATAATGGATAATATACAACATAATACATATTAATTTTATATAAAATGAGATGATAAACATTTGATTGATGGCTTACTCGTATAACGCCAAGTGAAACGCCCTTTACAATTATCGTTACCATTTATGTCATAACAGAGTTATTCACCTACCGGTATTGAGGTGAACTTCTAAATTTCAACAAAAGGTATCTATTAGGACCGATTTTAGCCCAACAAGATGTTCAACGTATAAGCTCAGTTAAAGTTTCACTTTAAAACCAATTGGTGATAGAGAGAACAAACATTTATTTCTTTTATTGTCTGACGTGAGAAATAGAGTTTGCACCTGAGATGAATTTCTAAATTCCAACAATGAGATTAATTTTATCAATTAGTTTGATGAAATATTTTATTAGTGTGACCCACGAAATTAAGAATTGACAAGATCAAAAGTTTAATAAACGAGTCTTCCACACTATAACAAAATTAAAAATGGATTATCTTCTTGGCTACTCATTGAAAGTCTTACACTTGTTTGCCTTGGTACACCCGTCAACCACAATTTATAAATGCAAATTGTATGTTATGAAATATGAATATGATATTATGATGAGCATTTAGTGGTTTGTATTTATATGGATCGGATCTTATTGGATCCGACATATTCAACTGCCCCTAGTGAATAGATAAGAATGGTAGGGACATTATAAGAAAGCCGGCAATAACTCCGATTGCATGAAATCAAGCCGGAATGGGGGGTTGTTAGGGTCACTCTGTATACATGTGATGTGTTTCATAAATATGCTACATTTGTCTATTCATGGTCCTTTGCTTTTTATGATTATGCATTTTCTATTCATGGCCCCTCTCCTCACAACTCTTGATGAGTTATGTATATAAGTACATAGATATAGATACATAGAAATACACACACAATTATCGTGACTCTGTATTTGTGCACTTACATTATGGCTCCTCTCCCAACCTCCTTGCTGACTCACACGTACGAGTAGAGTAGATACACACGTTCCGTTGTAAGAACAATATGTTTAAACGGACCAGCAAATGAACTGTCCGTAGAACACCAAGAACGTTTCGTAAAATAAGCAGCTGAGCTATAACTTAAAAAGTTGGATTCAAAGTAGCAGACTTGTAGGTAGAATTGAATTTGTATCTTTACTAGAGGTCGAAGTTATGCATTACCAGATCATTCGCCCCATATGCATTCAAGTATAACTCCAAAAATTGAACAGATGACAGAGACAAAGAAGATGTTTTCTTCAACAAACCTAAAACTCGCAATATTAAATGATATGGATGAAAAGACCTTCTGTTTAGGACGTCACGTACAGGTTCAAGCTTCACAATGTTGGGAAATTAAATTACAAGTTAACGTAGTTGCTAATACTTACTATCTAATTGTTTCCACATGTTCATATACTTTACTATGATCTATAGATAGTTTAGGGCTCCACGAATTTTCAAGAAAAGATACAAGCACTCGAACAAACATACGTTACAATTTTCAAGCGCCAGATAGCGTACACATATACGGTATAGATACGGTATAGATGGTGATGCTCTAAAAACTAAATTTGATGTCAGAAAACAGGTTCAAGTTCCAGGCAACCAGCACATAACTTAAAATTCTACTTGGTGCTAGCTGCCTAATCTAATAGGGTTCAAAGTGAGACAAAAAGATCCTACCAACTCATTTAATATGGAAAAACGTTAGAATCCCCCTCTTGGTACCTCACGTGTTGTCAAAAGTTTTGCCCATCAGTTCCAAGATCGACCACCGCTGTATCCCCGACCACGATCACGAAATCCACCACGTCCTACCAGACAAAAAAGTTAACATACATTCAGTTTTGATAAAAAGTGGAAACATCATGGTTGCGAAACTCCAGCCATAATATATAACGGATTATATTACTTTCGTATGAACACGTAGCCACGCCAAGAACAAAGTCACTACAGTTTTGCCAGTAAAACATACTTCAAAAGAAATGGCAAGATGGGAAGGTCGGGCAAGTTGGGTTATGGATAAAAAAATATATTTTACCAAAAAGTTTGAATTCTTGATGAACAGTGTTTCATGTGTGACAAAAAACTATATTATCTCAAAAGTATTCTAATTCTCTGGCGGAAAATTAAAAAGAAAAAAGAAATGAGAGGTTTTAAACTTCGGAAACACTTTTTGGGCGACTTCCGACACATTTGACCTGTTTTCTTTTTCCTTTTAGAAATGAAACAAATGGTGGTGTAGACCCATGATCAATCAAGTGAATATTACTGCTCCTAACAGGCAAATTGCAACCAACATAAAAATACACAACCAACCTGGAGGAGGAGGTGCACCACGGCCCATTGCAGCTAGATCAGGGTTGACTTTCTGACCGGCCTCCTGAAGGATGGCAATAAGTTCTTTAGCAAATCTGGCATTTGCTGCAGTAAAGAAGGTGTATGCTGTCCCTTTGGCCCCAGCTCTTCCTGTTCGACCAATTCGATGAACATAATCTTCTAGTGAACCCGGGAAATCATAATTGATCACATATTTCACGTCCTTCACATCTGCCATCGATTCAAAAAACATATCAATGATATGTATATCACATATTTTATGGAGAAGTTGTATTAGTTTTATGGAGGCAAAAATTAGTTTGATGCTCTAGCCTAAATAGCCATAAAACAAGCTGACTCATAGATCATTGTGCTTCTCAACAAAAGTAAAATCTTTTAAGGTTATTCCCCTAGGTGATTTCAACCCATTTCACCATTTTTGTGGAAATGGGTCAAGTGAACAATACTTGACGGTTACCGGCTAAAATGGGAAGGTTAAAATAATTAGCTGATTAGGACATGGATCAAATGGCTCTAACAGGTAAATGGATCAAAAGTGGCCTAGATTGTATTAAGATGCTTACAATGTGCTAAATCATTCAACTTGAAAGAATTTATATTACTATTTTGGAAATAAAGTTCTTGTGAACGTATCTTCTTTACATTGTTTATTAACAAAGTTTAAAAGAGATATAAGAAATTGTTTACAGGTGGTCGCAACTCCCAACCCAATGTGTTTACAAATAAGATCACCTGGCTTAAGCCTTTAACCCAATCCAATTGGCATAACGAGGATATATATACAGGATTTCAGAGTTCTGCAAGTGTCACTAGTGGAACATTGAATGATACATATTTGCAAAATAATTAAGCTATTTTCCGCTACACGTACCTAAGCCACGGGCTGCAACATCTGTTGCTGTCATTATTGGACTTTTACCAGCTTTGAATTCTGATAAAACCCAATCCCTCTCTGCTTGACTTTTATCTCCATGAATTGATAAAGCAGGCCAACCATCCATCCGTAGCTGGCGAGTGATCTGGTCACACCCCTTTTTGGTATCCATAAATATCAAAATGCGGCTGCCATCCATGATATCATCCAACAGCTTCACCAATCTATAAACCAACCAAAATAATCACTTACAAGCATTTGTATCTACAGAGTCGATAACACATGGTGGAATTATAGGTCCATCAATGCTAACAAAAAATGATCCACTTACTTATTATACTTCTGATTCTCGGTCACAATATCCACATGTTGGTGAATTGAATGATTAGCTTTCAGGTCTGCGGAACCAATAACCACCTGTATAAATTTCAACCGATAATATGTCAACATCATGTGTTGGTGATTTGCAAAACACATATATATGTAACTAGTAGAGATGGTGTGAGAAGGGTGGGTTGGGTAATAATGGGTCGCTTTCAAAAGAGTCAAAGCGACCAAAGTCAGGTTAAATCACTGTTACGGTGTTACCTTTGTTCATTTCTTAATAAACAACAATGCAGTGATTGCGTCACAAAGACCTTATTACAATAATAACCTAAATCATATTAATAAAATGATCTGAAAAGTTGTATGAATAAAAAGCTTTGGACAACTTTCAACCTATTCCACCCAGTAATTCACAACAAACACAATTTAAGTAAATGGTCAAAATTGCCAACTAAAGTATTTAAGAGTGTAAAAAATTCTTACTTTATACGGGTTATATAGAAATTGTCTTGCAAGTAGCTCAACTTCTTTAGGCCATGTAGCACTCCAGTATAAAGTTTGACGATCTGGACGAATCTGCATATATGTAATTCCACAGCAAAATATCTTTAACTTAGTTTCCTTTTTTGAGGTGTTGAATATTAATTCACAAAAAGACTTCTATATAACCATAACAATCAACAAAAAACGCGGTCTCACTTCTAAATAGTGTCATTCACATGAGTATAACTAAAACTCTGCCATCCTCATTTCCAAACTAGAAAAGTACTAAATTTAATTTTGAACCATGCCATCTTACAGATACTATATTAGATTATTTACGAAGGATTACTTAAGCCCTTGAGTTTTCCAAATATTGACAACATAGATTATTCGTTTGGGAAGCACTGTCATCAAACATATATCTCTAATTATCTATTAAGAAGTGTGATAACTGATATTAGCAACTGTAACTTCTCATATAAATGTTGACACCTTCATAAGTATCATCTACTAAGAGGGTGTTTGGGATTGCGATTTAGAACAGATTTTTAGATTTTTGCATTTACAAATCACAAAAAATCTATTAATTGTGTTTGGCAAATAAAAGTCAAAAATTGCTTATTTGCGATTTGTAAGTTGCAAAACGAAGTTATTAAAAAGTAGCACCTCTCATGCTGCACCAAAACGCAGCTATTAAATTTCAGATTTCCTAATATCACTTTACTCAAATACCCCTGGCCCTTGCACTCTTCAAAAATATGGTCTATCCACTCATCTCTTGTTACCTATATGCTTTTAATTCTTCGTAATGGTGGATTTGACTGGTGATCTTTGTATCATCATGATCCAAGATTTTTTGAATTTGTTTTTAGCTATAAAATCAAATTTACGTATAGTATTATTAGGGATAAAATATACAGAATCATATACAGAATAGTTGTTTATGTCATAGTTGTTATGTTAAATTAGTTTTAATACCTATTTATTGATAAATATTTTGCATTTTGAATTATAAGTCATAAAAATTGAAATGTTATACAGAGTATGTACATAGTTCGATAATGTATAAGGATGTCCATTTTGGTGGTGCACCAAATGATCTAATTTGTCAAACATTTTAATTACCCGATATTCTGATTATTGCGTTATTAACCAACATTATCAAATCCAAACACCATATTTACATATCACGTTTTACTACAGCTGATTATACGATTCTAATTATTCAAAACGCATAATCTATTTCAAAAACGCAAACCCAAACACCCCCTAAATCACAAACCTGTGAAACAATTTTCTTCATTTGAGGTTCAAAACCCATGTCTAGCATACGGTCCGCTTCATCCAACACAAGGTAAGTGACCCTTCGTAAGTTTGTATGGTGAGACTCCAACATATCGATTAGTCTCCCAGGAGTCGCGATAACAATTTCAACGCCTGGTATTTTTAATATGATTAAACGTATGCACATTTAACAAATAGAACTATGCGATGTATTGTTATATAAGCTGAAAAGCATTAGGATATACCCGATCCATGAACATCACGGGATAGAGTAGTAGTAAAGTCATCTTGTGCTTATCACCACCTACCTTTCTGTAAATCACGAACTTGAGGACCCTTTGGAACCCCTCCGTATATGCAAGTGTTTTTGATCTTTGATGATGCACCAAATTTACTTGCTTCCTGTTGTATTTGAACAGCAAGCTCACGAGTTGGAGCTAGAACTAACACGATTGGTCCATCTCCATGAGCTAAAAAACAAAAAACATAAAAACTTCAATGGGATCACGCCAAGCAGAGGGTTACTTACCTAGAATAAGAAATTTCATACACACACACACACTCACAAGAAAAAGAAAAAACCAAGTTAGAATGGCGAAAAATGCATACATAAGATTGGTTGAGCATTAACATGCACAATGGCAGGCAATAAATAAGCAAGAGTCTTTCCAGATCCCGTTTCAGCAATTCCAATAAGATCCCGACCCTTTAAAGCCATTGGCCATCCTTGAGCTTGAATTGCAGTAGGCTCTGTGAAGCCTGCTTTCACGATTTCTTGCATAACATATTCTGTAACACAAAATATATTAGTAAAGATAATTTTTGAGCACTGATAAGCAAAGTTAACAATCAAACATGCTACAAATATATTACTGGCAGAGGCAATTAGCAACCTCTCTCAATGAATGACATGCCTTATAAACAAATTAAAATAAGTGTATCCAAAATCCAGATATGCATATTCTATAAGATTAGTTGATGACATTGGCTTAAGAATAATACTCTTGGTTCAGTACCATTAGCTATACCTTCGGTTCACTATACCTTCAGAACTCCTCGCATTATTTTATTTAAGATACTACTGGTAATAACCTACTATGAACTCTCTCAAAGTGAAAGGTATGCGAAGAACTATGATGATTCAACTATTCAACAATATCATACTCCACAGTAGAGGTGGCAATTTCAACCCATTCACTTATGCCAATTCTGTATCGTGAATGGCTTCAGAAGGTTAGCTAAAAAGGAACATGTCAAACAAATTGAAACTCCCCAAAGTGTACTAATCATGCATAAAACATCCTAAATCCTTTTATTTGAAAAGTTAAACAGATGTTGATGTATAATCATTTTTGTAATCATATACAACACACTAAAGTAACTATTCACCCAACCCACCATGTTTGCCCCTATTACAGAAAGTAAATATTTCATGCTTTTTACCTGGAAATCTAGCATCGTTAAAAGTCTTAACAGGCTTAGGCACATCGCGACCTTCAACAGTGATTTCTCGCTTTGTCCTATATTCTTCCACCTCACTCTCAGACATTTTCGCAACATTTGGAGACTCCACATAGAAATTCTTTTCAAATGGAGTCAGTCCATCCAACTCCACCTTCCGTTGAGGCTCTGAGGTTTCATTGTCCCTTTTACTAGACGAACCATACCCACCACCACTAGAACCTCCACCAAACCCTGAATCACTGAAAACAAACAAACAAAATATAAGCTGCGTAAGATACTTTTAACTTTCAATATCACTACTATAATTCAACATAACTTATATTTATAAATGTGTGAACAAATTCACAAAGTTGAGAACTGTATATCTCGATTGAAGTGATGAATAATTTACAATTTTTATGGCTGTGAATCTGATTGCATAAATGTTAATAGCTTTTTTCAATGCAAAATGATTCATATTATTTAAGTTCCTATTGAAACCCTGCCCTATGTATGTATGTACATTAAAAAATAGGCAGAGTTAATGTAAGTAAGGTGTAATTTGATGAAACCCTAACTACGGAATTAAAACAAACCCTAACTGACAAAACAACTGAGACTCGGTATAAACAAATTAAATATAAAAAGAAGGCATATAGAGTAAGGGATGATGATATGAAAGCTAGGGTTTATGAAATACCTTTTGCGGTCGCGATATGAGGCGGGATCGCCGGAACGGCTGTCGTAACGACTCATAATTAATCAATATATTGATTGTAGGTAGGTGAGTATGAAGATGGATTGTATAGTTGCGGTTAATCTGTTAGGGTTACTATCTATCTCGGTCTCGTCTCCGTCTCTCCGACTAGTTTTGTAGATGCTGCTCGATTGTTGATAGCTGCTCTTGGGATTACGAGTAACACACCAGTGTTTAGCATACTACAAGTTTTTGTTACATCTTTTGCCCTTATACTTTACAACATTTACTATTTACCACCTCAATTAAAACTTACCTACGCCTAAAATGTTGTTTACGTTGCCACTTAATTTTTTGTTTGGTCAGTGATATTTTCAACGTCCAATTTGATAAATCTATCACAAGTATGCATTAACATGTTATACAATATAATATGTTAATATATATTTGTGGTAAATTTATCAATTTAGATGGTGATAATATCATTTGCCTGTTTAAGTAGGTTGACAAATATAAAGTTAGTTGCACACTCAAATAATTATAGGGTTAATTTTATATAGGTCCCTCTTAAACTTTAAATATCATATTTGTTTAAATGTACATCAAGACATTGGTATTTTATGCATTAACAACTTGTGCAAATGGCATATATGATATTTGGTGCTTTAGAAGTGATATATATGAAATTTTGACATAATTATATATGTTACAAAATAATGTATATTCCTGGAACTTAAAGATTATGATTATAAATTTATTCAAAATAATCATAATCTGCAACTAATTTTCACGTTGAGGATAAATCCTCGTATTGATTATGAACAAAATATATGATACAACTAAAAACACTTAACTTTATGTGATGTTATTAAAATGAGGGACTAATTGTAAATTCTAAATATTTAAAGTCGATAACTTAACTTTAACTTAATTAGGTAATGCATAATTAAACAAAAAAAAAGCATCATATATCCCAAAATCCACTACTATACATTTCTACAAGAAGTCTGTTTTACAAGACCAACATTTTCTTTCTTTCAAGTTAACACTACTGTATTACCGTTGCCTTCATTTCTATAAATCCCAATATTCCTGTATTGTTACATCAATCTATCTTTAAAGACGAGTAGATTCTGCGAACGAACCATAGACAAGCATAGAACCCGATGGTACCCGTCAGCATGAAGAACGCATATGAAGCAATCAACATGTACCCAAAGTACAAAATCCCAGAAACGAGTTTTGTGATGTTCAACTTTACGAAGAAGTAGAACATCGAGTATAAGAAGAAGTACAAAGCCGATGAACCCGCAGTCAAATAAGCCCTCCACCACCAATTATAGTCTTCACTGCATAACTGGAAGTAACACATCACGACAGTTATTTCAGCACAGGTTATAAGCAGTATCAAAAAAGCGATGAAAAGAAACCCGAATATGTAGTAGAATTGGTTGAGCCAAATGGATGTTAAAGTGAAGAATAGCTCGATAAAAACCACCCCAAAAGGAAGAACCCCGCCAATGAGAATCGAGAACACGGGTTTTATGTACCAAGCTTGTTCGGGAACTTGTCTCGGGATTTTAGTTGTCTTGACGGGATCTTCCGCAACAGGTTTCTTAAATCCCAAGTAACTACCGACATAGACTAAAGGTACGGATATCCCGAACCATAAGCAAACAAGCGCAAACATGGTTCCAAAAGGAACGGCTCCCGAAGATTTTTCTCCCCAGATTAACGCGTTGAGAGAAAAGAAAACTGCAAATAAGATACCTGGGAACATAAGCGATGTTCTCAACGTGTTCTTTTTCCACTCAGTACCCTTCAATGTTTTGTAGAGACGGGCTGAGGAGTAGCCTGCAAATAAGCCCATGAACAACCACAAGAGAACCAGGGCAGTCATAAGCCCGCCGCGGTTAGAGGGTGATAGAAACCCGAGCAATGCAATTATCATGGTGGCAAGTGTCATCCCAAAGATTTGGACACCGGTCCCAACATACACACATAGTAACCCAGAATTCACTGGGGGCCGAAAAACATCTCCATGGACAACTTTCCAGCCCGTTTCTTCTTGAGCTTCATCTTGTGTATCTAACTGGTTATAACTTGAAATGTCTTTGTAAAGTGTTCTCATCATGATCATGGCTACCATCCCAGAAAGAAAGAGGATGATCAATAAAGAGTTTATGATTGAAAACCAATGGAGTTGATCATCATTCGCAAGAATGTAAGCGTCCCAACGTGATGCCCATTTAATCTCACTCTCCTGCCAAATTGAAATACATAAGAAACGCTCTAAAAGCTAATGTATTGCCAACTGCATAAATGGATTGATTTGGGTTGTATTTATCACAAACAGGTAAATATATGTCGCACGAGTGAAAGTCACCCAAAGTGTATTTTTTAGCAAAACCTCATAATTCTTTTTATTCAAAGATCTAGATTATTATTGTAACTAAATTATATTACATATTTACATGTATGTTACACCGGCGGTGAAAGTAAAACACTTCAAAAGAGTAAATATGCAAAAAATATTGAAAGAACACTTTTTTAAACAACTATGTAACCTTTTGAAAAATCTTGAAAAGTTTGACATATATAGAAATATATAGAAACAATTAAGAAACATGTAAATGTGATGTGAGAAAAGAAACAGATGTGTAAGTTTTTCGTAATTAATTTATAACTGAAGGGTGTTAACAGCAATTTTATAACTTTGTGACAAGCATCACACTTTCATTTATTATAATATAAAGATAATATTGTCTTCATGATCATAACTAACTCTTTATTATAGTAAAAAAAAATTGGACAGAACATGTTTAGGGGCAGACATTTTCCATCCCACACTAAGAGTGCCAGTTACCCAACCCACACATCTAGGCGTCTGGCCACCTGTAGACAAAAGCATTGACAAATGCATGTCATAACGGAAAGAAAGGATGCTATATTTTCATAAAGAGAATACCTTGAAAGTAACATCATACGTAAATACAATTTCCTTGTTCATATCAACTTCCTGTGGTACAGAGCTTCCTAGATTTATGTTTTCGGTATTTTGGTTACAGGTGGTTAAGTGAGGGTTCTCTTCATCCCATTCCTTGTACTCATGATTGATACTATTAACACAAGTTAGTAGTGAAGTTTAGATTATATAAAGATGATCAATGTAAGAGATACCATTTGTGTCATGCTGAAAAAGCATTGTGTAAAGGTTCAGTACTATAGGTGACAATTTCAACCCATTTACTTATGTGTAAGCTTAGGCTGTATTTTTCTTTCAAAAGGATGAAATGGGTCGAAAGTCACCCCAAGTGAATTTTATACGCATGCGACCTCCTAATCACTTTATTCAAAAATTTAGACAACCATTGTAACAAAATAGTTGTAACCGTAGTAAACAAATAATTAATTGCATAAAATAAAAAAAAAAAATAGGAAGCCGTCAGAAACAAAATAATCCACGCCTGTCCACCTTACTAGAATACAAGGAATACATGACGATGATACTTGAGAGGCATATTTTTTTTTCCTTTTCCTTTTGTCCGTCGAAAGCAGAAAAGGGGAACAAATACCTGTTCGGAACAACTTCAAACCCAACAATTCGCGCAGAACCAGTCTCATGATCCTTGTGATACATGACTCTAAAGCTCAAGTGATTATTGATGAAATACTTTTCATCATTGGTCTGAAAACATAACACAGTGACAAACGAATAAACATCAAGCATTTGGAATCAAATAAGGGAAGCGTATATATCCTTCCTCTGAAACTAACCCCAGCATAGGTTCCCTTGAAGCCAACACGGTAACCATGTTCATAAAAGGCTGATTGACTTCCAAACCGTCTTTGTCTAAGAACAGCAACTGGTAGGTTATCTAAAAGCCTGCAGTGTTTAACATATATTAAGAAATAAAACGGAATGATAGACATTCCACATATGAAAGTAGTAGCATATAGAGGTTTAAATCAGAGGAATTGTAAACATAAATATGCACTACAAAATTTATGTTACTTCTATTCAATTATATAGCAACTCAAATCATGTATAAAAACTGGAATGATTTATAAGGTTATACACTTTGGTCGACTATTGACCATTTGACCAGTTTCCTGTTAAGTCAATTTTTTGTTTGAGCCATCAGAGATCAAACATAACCCCAAGTGACCCATTATAACTTAATGAAGGGAGAAACCTTGAGTATTACAAGTAAGAAATTGATATTTAATATATGATATATTGTAAACTGATGGCCAAGTTATGAAAAGTGGCACATACATATTAACCCGGTACTCATCATCAATCATTTCTCTAAAATTATTTGCAGATTGAGCATCAAGCCTTATTTGACAGGCAACTTTACAAGCTAGCTCCTCTCTCATGCGAAACTGAAATGACAAAATGAGAATTTTGATCATAACACATAATAAAAACCAGAAGGGGGTTATAGAAAAACTATTACCTTATCCTTTACAAATATCTAAATAGAACAGGAAACAGATAGATTCTCACCGTATAGACTGAACTCTGTATGCGATCGCCTCGTAGAACCTCACCCAAATTTCTTAGTGCGTCATGAAGTTCCTTAGGCTTACAGTAGTTTAAGTAATAGTAGTCATACGGAAGTTGTGTCTTGGTAGATGACAACTTATTGACTTTAACATGAAGCGGATCACCCTGCAAATGCATCACAAAAAATTTAAATAAAAGAAACATATTGGATATATATACTAGCAATCTTACAAGAGTAACGAGGTGGTAACACTATAAAGAGGTCATATACTCGTATGTAAGATAAGAATCAAAGTTACTGATTTACGTAACAAATTTGCAAGTAGCAACCTTACGTACATTGAATATAATTAGTTGATTACTAGATGTCTGTTAGAAAGTTAAACGAAAGTAATACCTACAATAAACGAGAGTTCATTTACAACTTTATAATATCATGACTTTTAACGATAAATTTCTCCAAATCACAGAGGGTCACCTATCTATATTGGTCGAAACATAATTACCCCTGCCTACCTAAAGCCCAAAAACACATTTTTAAGCACAATCATCACAAGCATACAGGGGCGGAGCCATGTAGAAAGTAGGGGTAGCAGTCGCTACGGGTCCATTCGCTATATGTAGTGTAAATTCCTTATAAAAATTGAATTTTTAGTTACATTATTTGTTTGTGCTACGGGTTCACAAAGATTGAGATATCATTGCTACGGGTAACCTTGAATCCTGAATCCGCCACTGCAAGCATACCTCCTGCAACATGAACATCAACGATTTCTTTCGTGATAGAAACGTCCCCTAATCAGAAGCTAAAACTTGACTCTTTTTCGAATTCGAGCATAATTCTTAACAATATATGTATATCAGTATATATGTATATACTTCTAATAACAGCCTAAAATTAGTACAACAAGTACAGAACAATAAGCTAATTTAATCCTCAACTGGAAACCGTAAACCCTAACTGTAAACATCAAATACGTTATATAACAGTTAAGTAGTTAAAATGAGTTAACGGACAAAATTATATTAAAATTGAATTAAACTAAGCGAAAGAGTACGTACTCTGTAATAATCACTAGGAGAAACACCAAGTAGATAAGATGATTTAGTATAAGATACGAAGAAGAAGGAGATGATAGATACAGAAAGTGTAAGTATACATCCGTACGAACTCCGAACCATCGTTGACGAACAACAGTCTACACAGAGAAAATATGGTGCGAGTTCTGCGGAGAGTATATATAGTTTTGGTTGATTAGTTTATTGTCTTCCACCCCCTTTTTCTTCAATGTCTTGGCCGTTTAAAGAAAGAAATTCACAATAATTAATTATTAATTAATATTCCTATATATAACAAAATGATATTTAATCCATAAAAATGATATTTAGTCCATGAATAAAAAAGTATATGTTTGAAAATTGATCAAGACTCATAATTAATCTGAATCGAGACAATAATAAAAATATATATATAAATTTAATTTAAAAACTAAAAGTTTCTAACAACATATAATGAAATTACTTTATTAATACTTATATAACGAAATTAACCGAATTAAATGCCTCGCTGCTTTGCACGAGTCTCTGCTAGTCTATACTAAAAGATTTAAACCTAACATCAATCCCTTAAAATGAGATAATTCAAATGACAACTTTAACCTTTCAGTATCTTAACTAATCTTTAACTATTTAATGCAATACAATATAATTAAATAATTTAATATATCATAATTAATATAGGTTACAGAATATTATCCCGTAACTATTTGAATTTTTATAACCAATTTAACTATATAGTATATTAATGGATATTAAATGGTGAATTACGATTGTTTGATTTAAAAATTGTTGAAAATGGATTTGTTTACAAATTATAGAAGTATAGATATCTTCTATACCCATATATAAAAAGTTTGACACATTCATTTAAAGATGATTGTGGAACACTTACAAATATAATCAACATTCACAAATTGAAAGGATAATTGTAGAACTCGAAGTTGTGAAACATTACATGTTTGACATAATACTATTTTTTTTATCTTTATCATTTATCATATTATTACTTTGAATTTTCAAATAATACATTGCTAATTTTTTACGCACGTCAAACAAACTTAAATCATGCATGATTCATAGATCATCAATTGAAGAGTATTATCAGCCGCATTGTGCGAGTATTCTTCTAGTTTATTTATTGGGAAAATGAAATCTTTCTTTTTCTACTACTCTACTAGTAATCGTGATTTATTTTTTGATTATTTAAAAATTATTTTAGACGTGAATTCTTAGATGATCGTAATTGTCGTCTAACATTTTGTATAAACTACTCATTACATTCACATCAAAGTTGTTTTGAACAAGAGATAATAAAATACTCTTCAATATCACTTAAAATGTCGTCTAACATATGGATAAATTTAATTGTTACCTTTAATTTTAATAAACAAATTATTCAGCGTAATAAATTGTGTTAAAATGAAGGAGTTTAATACTACTTCTTAATCTTAATTTTAATTAACTTAGAGGTTTGTAAACCCGGTACATAGTAATTTGTTTGTCTATATATAAGTGTGGATGTACGTATATAATGTGTGAGATATGCGCTTTATCGATTTAAATTCTTTGCACCAATATTTTACTACAAGTAAGCTAATGAGTATATTTTATCGTTCCCGGCATTAATATTTTACTACAAGGAGCATCACTTAGACTACTTGCATCAATGTTGCTCATTAATCGAAATAAAGTAAACATAGAAACCAGCAAACATTAAAAAAAAAAAAAAAAAAAAAAAAAAAGGATCAGAACAAAGTTTTTGGATCCAAAAAATTACATCCAAAACCCACAAACAAAATAAAAAAACATTTAGAGTCATAAACTTCACTTCTAAGTTCTAACCAGAACCGCCTAAAGCAGCTTGATGGACAGATTGTAGAAAAGGCTTAAGAGCAATGAACAGTCTAATACGATAGATAACAACAATGCAAAGCAATTCAAACTAGCAACCTGCCACGTCCACATCTGGTTCAAACAATACACTAAACTTAAGCTGATAATAACCTACAGAAATCCTAAGAGTTCTATTCTGCGGGGCAACTGAGGATATGAGATCTGAATTTGTCAAGCTCAGTAATAACCTCTTCCTGAGGACGATAAATCAGATCAATCATCCGCCATATCTGCATGCATTCAAATCAAAATCAGTTTCAAAAATATACATGGTGGATGGTGGATAGATTGCATAGGTGGCAATTTGGACCCATTTATTTTTGAATGGCTTGATCTGGGATATCCGAATGTAGTCAAATAGCTCAAATCAAAATATTTTGCTAAAAATAAACGGTTATAAAAAGTTGGAGGTCCCCCACCCAAAGTGTAGATTTCGTGCATACAACCTTATATATTGCTATATTCAAAAACTTCTATTACTATTTTGATACTACAGTACTTGTGATCATATCTAACAGATTAATTATTTGTAAAAAAGAAGAAATAAACATTTATGGGTTGAACCAACCCGCACATTTTGCCACCAGCAATATAAGTTAATCGATGATGCAGAGAAAGAAGAATAGGTTACCTGTAAGGTTCCACCCCCACCAGTACTTTCATCATCATCAGAAACGCTAACAATTGTCCATGGATCATGTGCGTTCCAATGAAAATCAACAACCTTGTCCCTATAATTGTATAAAAATGTCATTCATGTTAATATAAAATAACAAAAAACAAGTGTCAAGCTAAAAATGGGATTAAAAGACACATGATATCAGTGTGATAGAAATGTAACAAATGGCATCTCGAATAGATAGAGAAAATTGTCCTTCCTCTTAGTCCCTTCAATCAATTTTCAAACACAATGCTTAACTAAAAAGTGTCCTACAAAGCCTTTTTTATGATTATTCTGTTAGTCAATATCCGAAAAACCTCAACAATGAAAATGCCCCATAATGTTAGAATGAAATTTTGTTACCACTAATATATAGCAGTTTTTGGGACATGCAAGAAGCTGAATATATTCATATATACATGTTCTACCTTTTGGAATAAACAAGGATTAATATATGAGATAATATGCTTTTTACCTGTGCCCAGAATGACGGAACATTAAGCCTTGGGCACTTTTTGAGGCTGGGCCGGAAAGTTCACCAATCTGCTCAAGAACAGACATGTTTAAAAAGTATGCAAAAAGAGCAAATGGTATAGAGGTGGCAAAAGGAACTCGAGGTTGAGAAGGATCAGGTACTCGGGTCGGATTGTATTCACCCAAAACACTTTTAGACCAATATATTACAATATTTAAAACAAATACAAAAATTATAGTATGACTTTAAAAATAATCAAATTTTTGGAATTAACCGATTCAGAAGGTATTAAGCATTAAAGATACATTTTGGGCTACTTCTGACAGCTTCACCCTTGTCTGTTTTAGGTACATGGTCTAAAATAATGATCATTTGACCCATTAGAGATATAACGTAACCCAGGCCAACTGATCCATAAGTAAATGGATTGAAATTGCCACCTCTAAAATAGAGTAATAGACAAAAGGGGCACACACAAAAATAAGCTTTAAACCTTATTATGATCCCAAACATTCAAGACTCCATCCTCTGCTGAACTTCCAAAGACAGACGCTTTGTCAGGAGACCACTGAAATATAAACATAAATTTGTAAATGTTGTTTAATGACCAGAAATAAAATACATTGATTAGCCTCACAAAAGTTAATGAATTATACCTGTACACAAAGGACAGGAGCAGTGTGATTCTCAAATATATGGATGGGTGATCCAACCCCATTAGCAGAGAGATTTCGACGATCAAACAAGCGGATAGTATTATCAGCAGACCTAAAAAGGAAATGATCGGGTAAAGCTTAATGACTACTTATTTACCATCTACGCCTATTATGCACACTTTGCTCGTTTACTATTTACATACAATCTAGGCACATTGTTTACAGTTAAGGTCTTCAGATTTACTGCAATGAGAGCAGACAAAGTAGCATACGGAAAAAGAAGAGTGAAATTGACACTATATATACCAAACTCTAGGATCATGAAGTTCAATTATAATGCAAAACAGAAAAAGATAGTTCTGTTAAAGTATCTTTCATTGTTGCATAGAAGTTCCAAAAGAGCTAAAAATCTAGTAGAACTAGATGTGGCACAAGACCAAGTTAAGTAACAAGTCAAAGCAACCAATTTTTGGGTATGGGTAAAAAAAATTAAAAGTGATTAAAGATTTATATCAATATATTATTTAACTTCTTATTGTCTAGAAGGTTTTATTCGTTCGAAATAAAACTTTGTGCACCTTTTGACCCATTTGACCTGTTTCCTTAAGAGGAAAAAACTAACTGACTCATTCATAAGAATGGGCCAAAATTGCAAACTATACATAGAAGACATCATATATGATTATTACCCCGTCAATATAAGATTTACATCAATCGGATTCCAGTCAACACAGTGAAGATCAGCATTGTGTGCTTTCTCAACCTGCAAAAGAGAGTAAATCACCAAGTTAAACAGATTATTCAACTCGTACAACAAGCATCAGATTATTGGAACACCTAAGGTAAAGCATAGAGATGATGAGTAGACATGTCCGGTCAGATAGCTTCACGAGTCAAAACTGTAAACTTTTAGTATGGGTCGACACAGGTTGACTTTTTTAAGAGTAATTAGCATGTCAAATATGAAAACAAAGACTACCCTTACCCTACAGATATAATACTCTACTTTTTTGAAGAAAAAAAAATTGATTTGAAGATTTATGCATTAAAAATTAAGTTTAGCAATTTGACCCATTTCCTTTTACGCTACTCTTTTCACTTTGGCCATTAGAGATATAAATATATATAACCCAATTTGAGGAATTCATAAGTAGAAAGGTAGAAATTGCCATCTCTATACAAGCAGGTGTAGAAATTACCTTGACTACTGGAGAAGAGCCTGTTCTTGCATCCCATAGGATAAGACAAGAATCATCACCAACACTACAGAATTCTTGTGCACTGCACCAAAGTCAACAGAAGTCAAACAAGAATCCTGTTAGCTGATTAGATTTATCACAGCTTCAACTAGGAGGAATCATATTCCAGTAAAATAAAGACAGGGAAACGTACCTAGAGGGACAGAATTGTACATCTTCGACAGTATCCCCGTGCCCTTGGAAGACACCTCTAGCTTGAATAACTGGACTCTCAGTACGCTTATCATCACTCCCATCAGTCTTTGGGCTCTTACCTTCGCTATGATGTGTTGCCAATGTAGATATATGATCCTGAATGCTCCAAAGTACAACTGATTTGTCCTTACCTGCCAACAGAACAAACAACAAAAACTCAGATTTATGTATATAAAGCAAATACGTTATATAATATGAATACGTTATACAATATGAATATAACTTCCAAAAGTAGAATACCAGGAGCAGGTAATTTCTTATTTAATTCAAACCCATTCATGTAACCAAATTATAGCACTAACACAATTTCAACTCGTGGAACATAGCTACATAGCAACTTTATACTAGCATCAAGATACTAAATTCCAACGGTACATAGTACAATTACAATATAAAATATAGAAGTTGGTTCTCAAAAGCTAGTAGTACCCTTTTGTCAGTTGAATGCTAAAATCAAAATTTAGAATACAGATCAAAACTCAAACTTGTAAATATATAGTGATGTAGCCCTGTCTTAACTGAACAAATAAATTATAAACAAACACTCATTACAAAAATAACACAAATATATACCCTTCTGAGTAAGTGCTAATAATAAAGTTTTCATTTGGCACATTTAATATTGTATTTCTTGTTAATTAGAATCAACCAGTGCTATAACAGCGACATTTCACAAAGTAGGCCACATGGGTTCTAATGTGTCACCTCCGGAGAGTACAAGGGGTTCACTTCGGCACATGTCAAGTGCAAATTCTGCATTTTCTAGATGACCAGTCAATATCTGCATGACAGACAACATAAAAGAGCATTAACTCTCAGCTTCGGATCCGACAGAAACATATAAACACATACATAGCTACATAGGCACAAAAAGAGAATCTAAGGAAAGACCCCCTGTAAAGGACCTACCAAATCAGGTCGAGACTCTATGGCTCCCAAGATAGCATGACGATTAGGCTGAGTTTCAACATCCCAGATAAGGACCTGATTCATAGAGGAAAGGCAAAGAAAAATATAGTTAAAAACTAACATAATGGCAGTAAAATGGCCTGTCTATCAAAACCAGCCATATCTATAAATAAAAACGGGTGTGTAAACTGAGTGCATACATCAGGACTGTCTGTGTGTGTAGCTACTATATTGTTGTTCTGAGGAAGCTCCCTGATGCGATTCACCTGCAGATATATAAGCAACACCAAAAAAACGAGGAGATGCATAACTGAGTAACATGTGTGATGGAATAAAATATGCTCAGATCAAGATGGCATTCCTTTCGATTATACTCGTAGTATAGCAGAAAAGCATGATTCTTAAACAAATCATGTTTAGATGTTAATTGCATTTGCAACTACTTTCCGCCACTTCACCCAAAAAAACTACTTTCTGCCAGAATCATCCGCTCATTTCCATAAAGAGATCAAAAACTTAATTGAATTATTAAATCACGATGATGGACAATATAATCATTACAAACAAGGAAGAGCATGAGAAAGGGGTAAGATCACACTAAAACCTACCTCTCCGGGATGTATAATGGTCTTAAACTTCTTCACAAAGGGTGACCGTGCTTCTTCATTGAACTACAAAAATAAATGTACAATGTTATTCAAATAAGACCAGACAAAGGTAGTTTTATGACTTTTGGCCTCACCTGTGATATGTGTTCTGCTGCTGCCACCCTAGGTTTAACAATTTCACAATTTGCTATCACAAGTGTGTTTGGTACGCTACCATCAGTCTACACGAACAAGGTTAGCGGAGGATCAGAGGGTGATAAAACAGATCAAACACATTCACATTCCATATCAAAACGTAACAATTAAACAAACTTTGATACAGAAATGCAGCATGACTTTTAGACAATATATGATATAAAGTTCAAAATTCGATTTGGATATGATACTGCTATAAAGAATTCACCCACCTGTGGATCTCATCATCTGTTGAACATTAATATCTAACATTACTAAAGCATGAGAAGCTTCATAACCGGCTTTTGATATTCAAAAACTTAGCATGGGTGGTGTATAAGAGTTGCCTTTACTTTACTATGCACATAAACATTACAAATACATGTATATAAAAATCAGGATCTTACAAATAGGATTAAAATCATAGAAAGTGTAAGAAGGATTTTGGTGCCATCACATGTGTAAAAAGGATTCCGCCTACATCATGACATTTGTCGGCATGTTTTTTTGGGAACGGCTAATAAAGTTAAAAAGCCACCAAGAGGTGGAAGAAAATACAGGAGAATAGCTCCGAGCAGGAGCAAAAGAAGAAAATTTAAAATACACCAAGAGACAGCAAATTAAAAAATGACCCAAAATAAGTACATAAAAATCAACCATAATCGATGATGGGGTCAAAGCATTAAGCAGGAGCCCTTATCCAAGACGACCAATTTAAACCCATCTTAAATCTGTTTCAAAATTCATAAAAGGGAAGCCAAAAAAGGTCTTCAGCCAAAACAGAATTCTTTGAATTAGGGGAAGAATGCAAAACCTTGTTCTACATTCCAAACAATCTATATAAACACCCGAATAATACCTTTAAACGCCTTAAGGACCAATCATTCCCAAAAGAAGCAAAAGAACCACTCAAAAAATAAGGAAGACACGTGTTAGCATGCTATGTTTACATGTGTCATGATGCACAAACTTTTTCGTTCATCAGCATCAATATCCTTCCTACACTTTTAGGGTTTTAAACCTTTTACGTTAACCTTCCCCTATATGAAAAAACATAAACAAATATATATATACATATATATGTTTCACTAAGCTATTGTTACGAGCTCATAAGCTTTAAAAATCGAGCATACGAGCATTTCCAAAACTCAATAATCCCGTAAACCGTAAGCATAAGCTCAGCCAAACGCCTACATACATTGAAAAACGCATATTCATATACCTGTTCAGATAGGTAAAGTCGTTGGCGATTCTTATAAGTAGCTTGCTCTAACTGCGGTCCCCATCTATTAACAATAATCAATTAATTAACATTATATGACGTCAGCATTTAAATTAAATAAAAAAAATTGAAACCCTAGAGTGTACGGACCGGCAAGATAGAGAAGGCCAAACAAGGTTATGATTAGCGAACCAGTCGTAGAGAATCGGGACCAGAAACTTCCACTGAGAGTAACGATTGTCGACCGCCGACTTCCGAGCTCCGCCGTTGCCAGCGACGGCGTTCCTCTCCTTCATTTTCTAATTTTTTTTATTTCCCGCCTGTTTTTGGGGGTGTCTGATTATTATTTGTGAAACACTGAAACTGTGTTAGGCAATTTGTTTTTGTATTTTATTACAGTGGACATTTGCACTCGCTATAGTTACATATTTGGTCCTTTAATTTATGACAAATTTATATTTTTATAAGCGGATAGCGTACATTTTAAATGACAAAGACACAAGGTTACATAAGATGGGGTAACCTACACTTTCAGTCCTTGTAGTTTTGTTGTATATGATTTAGCTTTGTGGCATTATATGCATTATTAGCTTTTTTGTATAATTTTGTTACAATGTTTTTATGTTCATTATACTATATATTTTATTCAGGAGCAATGATAGTTAGGGGTAATATAAATACGACAAATTGGATTATATTAGTTGCAAAAGGGTTGGCGAGACAGACAACTATTTACGATTGTTATTCAGAGATAGGAAGCTGGTTCGACTCCTTTTGATTATTTTGGTACTTGATACAACTTTTTCATTCATAAGCAAACAGATTCAATCATTACATCATATAAAAATCGATCTTTTGTAGTTAATAATTTTCAGATTGCTGCGCCGACACAGCTTATGATGCAACCACAAGTGAAGAAAACCATATCAAAACGATACGGTTGATTGTTTGTCTTCTAACCTAGAGTTACTAATCAATGTGATGGTTTATTATTAACTTTTTAGTGTGAGATTAGTATAATTAAGAAGTCAGTGTGATGTGATTAATATAATAATAATATGACTAGCATAATAACCACGTAATGCGGTGAGTTTTGATACACTTTTATAAACGATCTCGATAAATAGATGATGGTCCTAAAAATCGGTACGGGGTGTTCGATTGTTATACAGAAGCAACACATTAACAACTTCTAATGTTAATGTTTTTAAGATAAAATTTTTAGAAATTCAATGATTATTATGCGGTATTTGTTTTAACTATCACATTTATTTTTATTTAGCATATATTAATAATAGTTAATTTTTTTTATTTTAATTTTTTTTCCTTGAACATTGTTGAGTTGTCTAATTAACAATTAACATAAAATGTTTGACTTATAATTAGTGGGTAAAGTAAATAATATTATATACTCTCCATAGAAACGTTAATTGAGTAATCAATTTTCTATAGTTGACATATCACTAATGAAAGGTAGAAGAAACATTTTCGATAGGACAAAGACTAAGTTTTAAGCCTATATTGCAAATGTTTTATTAGGATTTTAGATATTGCATGAAAGTGGTTTCGTAAAATAAAACCTTAGAATGAAAACATTGAATAACACGATATATTGACATTTGTTCAAGAACCATATAAAATTTTTCATAAAATATAACAGAAATAGAACAAAACAATACAAATACACAACAATCAAAAATCAAATGATACCATTCCACATATATTGACATCATAAAACTTATCATAAGTTATAAACATTGTGTTTTGATAACTGATCATTATATATTTACATGTCAACTTAGATTTAAATGCAGCCTCTACCTCTGCCTTGGTCTTACGAATTAGTAATTCTTGACAAACTGTTAATTAGGTAGTACTATCAATTTAGTTAATATGTTTTTTGACATTTGTAGTTATAATATATATCCACAAAGTATTTGGGGTTGCTTATTTAAAGCGTTAGGGGTTCTTGAGGCTGCAGTCTCTCCATCTCCACCATCCACAGTCCCCACCAATGGTGGATGAGTTCCAGCATGTGCGTCTTGCCGCCACCAAAGAAAAAGGTGAAAAAATGCCATATTAGCACCCTTTTTCTCATCCGAAAAAAACTCAAGATTTTCAAACAGTTCACAAGGTTTTCGGTGTTAGTAATGGGACCAAGTAGGTTAAGGATTTAGTCGCGAACATGGGAAAAAGCGGTAGACTCCATCATCAATTGTATTAAACTCTTTTAGGGATGGTATCTTCTTTGAATCTATGGTGTTTATCTCACCTTCAATATTTGTGAATTTTTGAAGGCAGATGAATACTTTGTAACCCAAAGAAAAGATATAAACTTAATTAATGTTTAAATTATGATGAAAAGGGTAACCTTGTTTTTTATCTTTTATTTTTATTATTTTATGTTTTGCTGCAGGAACACTATAGAATGGGGGTAGTGATTAGAATAAACAAATGTATGCCAAGTGTTTGACAATATATGATGATGCTGTATTGATCTCAATTGAAGACTGATATATTTGTTTGTTTACTCAATGTAGTTGATGGAATGCCTGTGCACAAAAGAGCTAAATTATAAGTTGATTATTGATCTTAATTTTTTTTAAATATATTTAGGAATAGGCGCTACAACTATCTAATTAATTATATCATACTATCCGTGTTTTCTTCATGATTAATTTGTTAATTGAAAGTGCTCTATGTATAATTTGACTCATAATCATATTCCTTTGAAAGTTTAAATCAACAACCGGACACTATCTCCAAGACATAATGGTACCCGAGTGTGACACCCGGCAAATTAGGCCGTCATTTGTATTAAATCATAGCGTCATTACTTGTATTTAGTTTGAAATAGGACTAAGTATAGTAACATTTTTGTATATTTATATACACACGTACGTAATTAATTTTAATTACGCGATTTCAATCGGATGAGATCCGACACTATAAATACGGACGTTGGTGAAAAACATTTTCTTAAGTAACGTAACTATATTAAATAATCGTTATTTAACTTATATTATTACGATAATATATTAAACGTTATACGTTTTGTATAAAACGTACCGTACGTGACGAAAACGCGCGAATCGCGCCCGACAACCAAACGAAACTCGATTCATATTTCAACAACTTAAAATGAAGTATTTTAAATAAAACTTCAATAAAAAATTTACGCGATTAAATCGTTAACGAAAAACATAACTAATAAACGTTTAACGTTTAAACGAACGACGAAACGAACGAGTAAACGACCACAACACGTAACGCGAATTTGGGAACAAAATTTATATAACCCACACCCATGTAAGCCCCCAAAAATCTGATACCATGCCCCCTTACCTCCCCATGCCCAAGACATCCCCCATCCATAACTCATGATTCTTTGTTCATTCCCACACTCACACTCAATCTCACACCCTCCTCTCTTCTCAATCTCTCCCTCTCTCTTCTCTCTTTCTCGCGGCCAAACATCACCATCACCAGCCACCATCATCACCATCATCATCCACCATCATTTTCAAGAAGGAATCAAGCCAAAAAGAAAGATCAAGCACTCCTCATCTCCTTTCTCTCCTAGATCTTCGATTTCACTTGTAAGAACCTTCATTTTTTCGAGTTGTTTACTTGCATGACATGTAGGAATATGCTAAAGGTTCACTCATACGAAATCTTGTCCAAAAATCATGTCAAAAACGTTTTAAAACAAATATACAAACTCAAAAGTACAAGAAACTCTCTGGACAGAAAGTTTGTCCGACTTCTACACGTGATAACGTACTCAAAACAAAACCAAAAACGTCGAATCTTGAGTCTAAAATGAAGTTCAAGAAATTGTCTTTCAAACTCAACTGGTTTCGTAATTTTTGGTTAAGATTTGATACCTCAAAACTATTTTTGAAATTTATATGTCAAAACTGTCGCTCGGGACAGAATTTTGGTCCGAATTTGAGAGATCATATCTCTTAGTACACAACTCCAAACAACATGAGGCTTTTTTCTAAAGGTCACAAATCTTGTTAGCTTTAAAAATTGTACAGTTGTATTTCTTGAAGTTTTGTAGAACTCGTACAGTGATTTAATCTTTAAACGTGTATCCGAATTTGTCACAACTGGACATCAGGGACTTAAGAATTTATTTGGACCCCTTAAACATAGGCCAAAATTATGCAAAATACATTTTTGGAAAGCTAACACGTGTGGAAATATCATGTAAAAATTTCGTAGTTTTTCTTGAAGTTTTGACCAGCTAAATCGAGCTCACAAAACGTGTTAAAAATCTGGAACTTTGGACCGGGGACTGTTTTGAAACACAAATAAAAACGAGCCCCTTCGGGTTTACCAAAAATTATAAAACTTACTTTTTATTAGTCCTAGAACATATTTAAGGGTTGTGTAAAAGTTTCGGGTCAAACCGAATTGGTTTGACCAAAGTCAACAAATACGGTTCGTACGTTAAACGCGAACCAACATATTCAAAATTTAGTTTTAAAATCCAAGAACGAATTCCAAGTAATTTAACTTGACACTTAAAACAAAAACGACACGTATAAACTTAACCCGAGATGAAAAACGACACCTAAAACACTTAGAACAAAAACCCGAAACACAACAGACCATGAGTGTCGCAGGGGAACCTGAGTGTCGCAACCTGCGACACTCAGCCAAGTGTCGCAACATTTATAACGCAATACTAGGTTTCACAACAACCTGCGTGTCGCACCCCCAAATCACGATGCAGCGGAAGTAAGGGGTCGGGGCGCGACCAATTAAATATCATCACACAAAGTTACAACAAACGACCTCTAAATGAGACGTTTTAAAACAATTACATTTTCAAAATAAGATGTTTACAAAATACTTGGAGTTCGCATCAAATATCTAGAGATTTCTACTACATAACTGATAATGCAAAATATAGTAATGCAATCTAATCTCTGATTTGTTTATAAAAATATGCGACTCGAGCTAATGCTTCCGAAAGCATCATACTGCGGCTGGATACCTGAGAAATACATACTAAAAGGTCAACATAAAGTTGGTGAGTTCATATGTTTGTAAACAGTTGTAGTAGCATTGGTATGAAACACAAGATTTGTTTGTATCGTTAGCCAACGATAAGTAAATGTAATTGCACGAATGCAAAAATAATAGTGTATACTATTGTCATGAGCTCATGCGTTCGAAACTTGCCCTGTTTGTTGTTACCTCTGCAAGTGCATAATCCAGAACACTTGTTATGAACGAATTATTATGCGCCCGTTTAACGTTTGGCTAGCGCGACTAGCCCGGACGTGGGTTGTCAAACCCAAATAGATCTATTTCACAATGTTCGCGCTCACTCCGTGATTAACGAGCTATGATATGAGAGGATTTTAATGGATTAGTGTGTTACTCATGCAATCCGTATAAGTGTTTTCAGTACTTGTGTTCATAAAAAGAGTGTATGTATTCTCACCCCAATAGTAAAAAGCAGTAAAAGTGGGACTATGAGACTCACCTGAGTTTAGCAAGCAAATATAGCAAGTAGCAAGTAAAGTGTGTTCCAAGTGCAACCTTCTAACGCCCTAAACATATAAGGTTGTATGTAGGTGGAGGGTTACTATCCACTTAAGCTAGTTGTGTAAGTGGAGGGTTAATGTCCACTTACGCTAATTGTTCACTCAACTAGTATGTCCAAATGTGTTTTGTTTTCGAAAACATGTACGACCCCTTGGTGAAAGTTTGTAACAATAATTCTCAGAGACATTATTATTATGTTTGTTTCGTTGCATGCTTATAAAAGTATTTGTATTGCGTGTACGAGTAGTTATCATACATGTACGGTTACGTGTTATTACGCGAATTTAATATTTTGTGAAAACAAAATTTTGATCAACTTGTTTTATGCGACACTTAGAGTTAGTGTCGCAGGTTATTGCGAAACTTAATGGTTGCGACACTAGGCTTAGTGTCGCAGGTTGCGATACTCGGATTCTACTGCGACACTAAGGGTCTGTTGGTTCTTCGTTTTCGTTCTAAGTGATTTAGGTGTCGTTTTTCATCTCGAGTTGAGTTTATACGTGTCGTTTTTGTTTAGGTTTCAAACTAAAATATTTGGAGTTCGTTCTCGGTTTTAAAGCTAAATTTTGAATATGTCGGTTTACGTTTAACGTACGAACCGTATTCGTTGACTTTGGTCAAACTAACTTGATTTCACCCGAAACTTTTACACAACTCTTAAATATGTTTAAATGTCATGAAAAGTCAGTTTCATCACTTATAGCATGTTTGAAAAATGTCGGTTTTTAAATTATACAAAATCAATCCCCGGTTTAGTTTTTCCAGAAAATATACGTTTTTGTAGGCCCGACTTTATAATTCATAAGTCCAAAATAAAATAAAAAAAATACCAGTTGTTTCCTTATGTCTTGGCTACTTACAGTAATTTTTCTATAATTTTTTAGTAAGTCTAAGTATTTTTAATAATTTCATTTGTCCTCTGAGGTACAACAGTGACCAATCTGGACACATGCACATTGTTTTAATTACTGAGATAAATCTACAAAACTTCAGACATTGTAATCATACTACTTTTTAAAGCTAACAAAATTTGTGAGATTTAGGCGAAAACCTCATGTCATTTGGAGTTGTGTAGCTCGAGTTATGGGCTCGAAAAGTTAGTACAAAAATCTGCCATCCGAGACAGAATGGCGACATGTTTTTGTAAAATTATTTTCAGATATCAAACGGTGTCAAAAAATTACTAAACTACTTGGAAATGAAAGCTAACTTCTTAAACTTAAGTTTTGCCTTTTGAATCGTCCATTTTGGTTAAGTTTTGAGTACGAAACTATCTGGAGAAAGTCGCACATATTTCTGGACAGAAATGCATGTTGCATTTCTTGAGTGTTTTAAGTGATGAAAACGATTTTTAGCTAGGTTTTGGACATAATCTTGTTAAGTGAACTTATTAAGATGTTATAAAAGTAATTCTAGATGAAAATTTAGTTTCCTTACAAAGTATTAAGATGGGGAGAATGAGAGAAGGGTATGGAGCTTGATTCCTTGCAAAAAGATGGAGTTTTGATGTGGTGGTTGTATGGTGGTTTATGATGGTCAATGGTGGTTGTGTGGTGGTCAAGGGTGGGTGCAGGGTGGATTTGTGGTGGCTGATTTTCTGGAGTTAGAGAGAGAAGGGAGAGAGAGATTTGAGAGAAAGTGAGAAATTGAGTGAAGTGTGGGAAATGAAGATTTGCATGTGGCTTGAGTGTTCATGTAGCAAAAGAAAATGATGGTGTTTCTTGTGAAGTGTGGGAGGGGGCATGAGGGCTGCAGATTTTTGTGGGCCCCACTTCCATGTGGGTGTGTTAATTTATTTCCCCAAATTTGTGTTACGCACGGTACTCCTTACCCGTTCGTTTCGTCGTTCGTTTAAACGTTAAACGTTTATTAGTTATGTTTTTCGTCAACGATTTAATCGCGTAACGTTTTGATTGAAGTTTTATTTAAAATACTTCATTTTAAGTTATTGAAATATAAACCGAGTTTCGTTTGGTTGTCGGGCGCGATTTGCGCGTTTTCGTCGCGTACGGTACGTTTTATACAACTTTTACTGCTTTTTACTATTGGGGTGAGTATACATATACTGTTTTCCATGAACATGAGTACGGAAACACATATACGGATTGCATGAGTGTTTTACTTACTAATCCACTAAAGTCCTCTACATATCATAGTTTCGTTAGTATGGATTTAGCGCGAGTATTAATGAATAGATCTATTTGGGATTGACCATCTCCGTCCGGGTTAGATGCGCTAACTGATCAAACGGATGCATTAGTATTTGATATTAACGGGTGTACTGGATTATGCACTCACAGAGGCAAACACATAACGGTTAAGCTTCGGACTATGAATTCATGGCAGTAGTATACTTATTTTTGCATACGTGCAACGCTTATAAATCTCGTGGTTCATACTTATACTTTTGATAGTTAATCCTATGAACTCACTAACATTATTGTTGTCCATTTTAGTATGTATTCTCAGGTTCACAGCAGCCAATAGGATTCATTCAGGGGACCGCATACTAGAGTCGCATGATTTTACAACTGCATTAATGGAGATTCCTTCACATTACTTTTTGTAAATTGTTATGTAATAGAATTTCCCGTCTTAGACGCGGACTCTAGTGATTATATTTTTGAAACGATAAACAATATGTTTTCAAACATCTTATATATGAAAATGTATTTATTTCAAAACGACTCATGTAGAGATTGTTCGTTGTAACTTTGAGTAATGATTTCTGATTAGTCGCGTCCCGACACGACTTCCGCTGCACATTAAATTTGGGGGTGCGACACCGAGCTTGTTTGCCAAAATGGATGAATATTCATAGCTATTGCCGAGAAGTGGTTACCATTGAACGTAAATGGAAGTTGGCAATCACATGCAAAGGATATAATTACTGCTCCACACCTACAACTTCACATTTATAGTTGCTAACTTCTAATTTTTCTTGTGTACTTTTGATTTCGTTATGTATAAATAGATCCGTTTATAATTCAATTCTTTTTGACTTATTTTACATGTTATTGAATACAAACTTACTCTCTACCCACTCATTATATTAATATGACATCACTAATCTTAAAAATAATATAAGAAACCTTGATGATGTCATAAAAATTCAATTATAAACAGTTCTTTTGTGTTCTACAAACCCTTGATGTATCAAAAGTATCTAGTGTTTTATCCGTGCGACGTAGACATCATAAGTATCACAAAGTACTTACTCCATTCTTTTGTGTTTTACAAACCCTTGATGTATCAAAAGTATCTAGTGTTTTATCCGTGCGACGTAGACATCATAAGTATCACAAAGTACTTACTCCATACTTGATAATGATAAACAAACACTATAAACATTTTGATGAAACATTATAATCTCCTTCATTTGTTCTAATTCCTGCGTGTGTAGGAGGTCTATTTTTGCCATTTCTTTACACCTAATAGTGTTTGTAGCTTATCCGATATGAATTCATGAAGCTGTTTATCTAAACCGTGAACATAGTGGAGCAAGAACGTATTCTACTATCTTCTTGCTCATTTCTTTTGTAGAAACCATAAGGCCCTTATGTATCATCTTCAAAATCATATCCGGTGTGCGAAATCCTGTCGGTGGATGAATATGTAGTGGATCATGATTCAATCCAATAACGATCCATCTAAATTATGTATGTTAAAGGTACACTAAAAGTCAACTTGCTAAACGGGTTGAAACTTGAGCCCTTTATGTTACCCGAACACATTTTGACTCATTACCCCATACATGCTTATTTCGCCATAGCCATCTCCGGTGTAAAGAAAAATTCATATCTTTCTTATATGGGTTATCTTTTAACATCACATTGATCGTTATCTTGCAGCGACATTGGAGCATTATTAATATTATAATAAGTGTTCAACAAGAGACTAACCCTAGAGATGAAAGGAGTTAAAATTAGTCTTATGCGGTCTCTATTTATTTAAGTTGTTGTTTACTCATAATAGTTGGAGGTTGCTAATTGTGTTAACACAAGGATTTGACAACTTATCTGTTTTAATTACATGACCTACATTTACTTGTTATGTTTGCTATTCGCATAATTTACTTGCCAATATGGTGAACCTTGTGAAAAAAAAATACTCTTACATGTCTACTTATGGCAACTTTGGAAGAAAAACGTGTTGACATATACGAAATCATAAATGTATATTGTTCTGTAGGAAGTGTTGTATAATTTAACAAAAAGATCTATTCTACTTCTTTATTTTATCACACCCGACACACAAGGCGATACTCGAACTCAAAATTGAGTAATTCATTAGTTACTCGACCCGATACGATTTTATAGTTGAAACAACTCGACTTTTAACTTCTCCAACTAGTGTAAACACGGTTACATTTATTTTTTATTAAGTTAAAACTAGTTGACTTGCTAGAGATTTGCAACATGCATGCAGTCTTGAAAGAAATTTGGGCTTTTAAGCCCAGGAAATTGAAGAATGATACTATAAAGTAATTTTTGCATTAAAGTTGGTAATGGGCCGCTTCCCTTTTCGAAAAGGTCAAAGTTGGACGGTTGACTGGACCCAATAGTCGGTGACACGACCCCACAAAGTACAAACAAATAATTTGACTAATGCTTTTTAATTACCTAATCGAGTATTTTACTCGTCTTAATCATGTCAAAAATGATTTTGTTCATATTTAATACACTAATTAAAATTAAATGAGTAATTACGGTGTATATCATGATTGCCATATTAGGTACTTTATATTATCTTATCATGACAATACATTATTAGCTTAACTAAATATATGAAGTACTTATTTGTTTTATTGTGACGTGATTATGATTATTATAAGGCAATGATAAAATAGGTTTTGTTACAAAGATAGTTGTTTATTTAGATGGGTTTCTAACAATATCTAATTAGTAAGCGGACATTAGTGTTAATCAGGTCAACATTCTTAATGTGTTCGACAACTAGAGAATGCAAAAAACTTATCATGTAAGTAACGATAACGATATAAATTAATCACATATTTAAAGATATATTCATACTTTTATCAAATGTTCGTGTAAACAAATATTTCTTTTAGATTCTAATGATCGACAGTAAGATATCCGATTGTCATTGGAATAAAGTTATTCTTAAAGTATATATATATATATATATATATATATATATCATTGTATATAATCTCCAATTTATTTGGATATTTTATTTATTAGCTATGTTTCTTTGATTTTATTTTCTTACGTTTGAAACCTATACCATCATTTAAATTAAGTTTTTTTTTTTTTTTTTTTTTTTTTTTTTTTTTCTTTTGAGTTACTCGCCTCCATTTTGTCTCATTTATAAATCATATCATCCTATTCTATATTCTAATTTTAACGAGTCAATATTTTAATGTTACACAACTGGATTTTAAAGTGGAGACTTAAACATAATCATGTTAGTTAACCATTTACATATTTTGCTTACAAAAATCTATGTCCCAATTTTATTGTCCATCTATTTTAAAATGTTCCAAACTAATTGTTCAATTTCAATTTCAACCAATTATAAACTATTTAGGTGAAAAATAATGAGTCCTTATTGGTCAACAATAAACTTATTATATTTTTTTTAAACTGTGTACAAATTTATATTGAATAACTAAATTGAGACGGATGGAGTAATAAATAAATTTTAATTATAAAATGTGAAAGTTATTTTAATTTTTAATTATTAGTGAAATCAAAAATCAAAAGGAAGAGATATCAACTACTCATTTGACACTTATAAACACTACATTTATTTTGCATTGTAACATTTAAGTATATACTTATTATATACTTTAGGTGTAAAAAAAGATTTTCACCTCACTTTTTTTGTGTAAAAATGATATTCCCATTTTAATTTATACGACCGGTGGAAAGTGTGATACATTTTTATTTTTTTTCTAATTACTTAATAATTTTTTTATTATTAAATTTAAATTTAAATTTTGCTGTATATAATAAGACACAGAAACAAAAGAAAGAGGTTTATGGCTTTCTGCTTATTCTGACCTGCTTTGAGATCGCACTATTTTTTTTTTACTTTCATCTTCATTCTTCAACAACAACTGCACAAACTTCAATTCAAATCAAATCTCGGGATTCAACAACTTTTCCATGGGTAAGTCAATCAATTCTCATCAAATTAAGTTTTAATTTCATCACATATGTTCATATTTAAACCCTAATCTGTATATACAGTTGATTGATTCAACATTGTTCGTTTTGAGTTATGAATACTTACAACTGGACTTCAATTCTGACCTTGTTAATCATTTTGATTATTATTTATTGTTTCTATTGAGTAACTAGGACTTGATTGACTTAGTTGATTTTCCAGGGATTTTTTGTTAAATTTTCGTAAAAATTTCTTGTGTTGATGAGATCTGGTCTCTGATTGAAGAAATAAGTTGCATTTAACTTAAATCAATAAGAATGATGAATTATGAATTGAAATATACACAAACATACATACATATAATCAACTTTAACTTTATATATATATATATATATATATATATATATATATATATATTAAATTAGGATCAAGTAAAAATAAATGTTTTATGTATGTTGCTATTAGCAAGTCGTTTGTTGGAAATTAGGTGTTGTAATTGAAGTGTTGACTTTGGTCCTGTGGAAAATGTGGTGTTAAGAATTAGGTGTACTTGGTTAGTTGGTTGATTGTTTTATTTATGAGATGATGATATACTTTTTATTTTTATTTTTTTATAATATGAATATAGATAAAGAAGCTGGTTGCTGTTCCACACACCTCATAGAAGGAGATGGTACTTTTAATGCGGAAGGACTTGATAGTTTTATCAAGCAAGTTAAAATGGCTGAATGTGGGCTTTCATATGCTGTTGTTGCCATCATGGGACCTCAAAGTAGTGGTACGTCTTTTATAATCTGTTGAAAAGTGGGGTCTTTTAGCAATGCATATATTTGAGATTGCAGTATATGAAAGTTTGACTTGCGTTTGTGACAGGGAAGAGCACACTTCTGAACAATCTATTTCACACGAACTTCAGAGAAATGGATGCTTATAGGGGAAGGCATGTATCTATTTTTCTTGTGGCTTAGTTCTTCTATTGTTTTACTTGGTTTTATAAATTATCGAATTTTTTATTATCAGGTCTCAAACCACTAAAGGTATTTGGATGGCAAGATGTGTTGGTATTGAACCATGCACCATAGTAATGGATCTTGAGGGGACTGATGGAAGAGAGCGAGGCGAGGTTAGTACTTATTCTTAGTTTCATTTGGTTTTTTTCATAAGGTTGTTGCATCATTGCTTACGTTTACTTATCGTGTTTTGTTGCTTCTTCAGGATGATACTGCATTTGAGAAGCAGAGTGCACTTTTTGCGCTTGCTGTTTCAGATATAGTTCTTATAAACATGTAAGCATTTTGGTTGTCTGATACAGCCGGCAAATATGTCTTTCTTCTTTATTTTGTAAATAAAAAATTCTAAATGCTTTCCTTTGGGAAAAATGTGTTATGCAGGTGGTGTCATGATATTGGGCGTGAGCAGGCTGCAAACAAACCTCTTCTGAAAACTGTATTTCAGGTGCGTTGTCTGTATATTTTTTTAGAATTCTAATATGTTTGGTAATGTCAAACCATTGAACTTACACTTTCTGTATTTCAGGTTATGTTGCGACTATTTAGTCCACGTAAGACAACTTTAATGTTCGTTATACGTGATAAAACAAGGGTATGTTGTTCCTATTGCTGAGGCTAGTGTTGGTTAGAGAATGAAAATGCCGGATTGCATTTGATGTAAATATATTTTGTTTCTGTATAGACACCTCTTGAAAATCTCGAGCCTGTTTTGAGGGAAGATATTCAGAAGGTAAGTTAGCTTTGTTATCTCGTTACCTCAAACCTAACACAATTTCGATGCTTGTAATCCTTTGTTCTTTGCTCCAGATATGGGATTCTGTTCCAAAACCCGAAGCCCACAAACAGACTCCACTGAGTGATTTCTTTAATGTAAGATGTCATGATGTTGCTGTTAATTTCTTTTGGGAATTATTGTTTCTTGATATTGAAAAACATACCTTTGTATTTGTAATTTCTTACTCGTTGTCCAGGTAGAAGTTGTTGCCCTTTCTAGTTTTGAAGAGAAAGAAGAACAATTCAAGGAGCAGGTACGCCAGTGATTACTAGTTAATATCCTATTGAGTAAACTCTGAATATTTCTCTAGTCGGCCTTGAATTGGTCGCCAGTTAGCTTGACTTGATGACACCCCTAAGCATGTGTAATATGCCTCATACAGTTCTGAAATATGTATTGTTTGTTTTCGCTAAAGGTGGCTAGTTTGAGACAAAGGTTCTTCCAATCTATTGCACCTAATGGCCTTGCGGGAGATAGGAGGGGGGTTGTTCCTGCTTCTGGCTTTTCCTTTAGTGCCCAACAAATTTGGGAAGTTATTAAGGAGAACAAAGACCTTGACTTGCCTGCTCACAAGGTTAAAATTTTAACTGTCAACTTTTCCAAAACTTCAAAAAAGCTTCCACATATTACGTGGATGTTGAAGCTCCTGTTAGTTTTGCAGGTGATGGTGGCCACTGTAAGATGTGAAGAAATTGCTAACGAGAAGTACTCTTTATTTGTAACAAACCAGGTACAACTAAAAAAGTCTACTTACAAGCTCTGAACCTATTATATTAAACCATTTTTTTTTGTATTAAGCAGGACTGGTGTGATTTAGCAGACGCTGTACAATCTCATATAGTGCCCGGCTTTGGAAGGAAGCTCAGTTCAATGATTGACACCTCTTTATCCAGGTAGTCATTATGTACGGCGATATTGCATATGTTTTATTATGGATTATGGTGTCTTGAAAACAAAATAACAGATTAATGTGATTACACGTGTTATCATTTGACCTCACAAAGTTCTAAAAGCAGTTGCTTTTTGGTATCTATTTTCTGCTTGCCCGATTTTTCTCCCTTACCTGTTTATTGAAAAAAATTATTCATTTTATTTTAGTTATGATGAAGAGGCTACTTACTTTGAAGATGGAGTCAGAACTTCCAAGCGAAGACAGTTGGAAGAGAAGTTGATTCAAGTAACTATTCTTAATGATTCTCAAAATAGGTAATGAGTTGTTAAAATGTGTTTCATATTTGTTGTACTCATTGGTTGTTGTCTTCTGTTCTATTCAGCTTGTTCAACCTACCTACCAAATGATGCTGGAACACCTACAATCAGAGGCACTCGATAATTTCAAGAAAGCACTTCACGATGCTTTGAGTGAAGGACAAGGGTTCGCAAATGCTGCTCGCGATTGCACAGGATCATTCATCAGAGTATTTGATGAGCAATGCAAAGGTATAAAAATAGATGGCATTTCATATTCTTATTACTTGTGAGGATCAATGCAATCCATACATTCATTATATTCAAGTATTTTAATTCTAATGCCAGTGCGGTGAGTCAGTATTACTAGGTTTTGTTATGAATGTTACATGTATACACTAACATTGGTGTTAGAGGTGGCTAATTATGCTGGTTAAACATTTGTAATAATGGGTAGTGAGACAGGCCAGGTTAACAAATTTTGTGTATATCTTTTTTCAATTACTAATAGAAAATTAGGGGCCCAATTATCATTACAAAAACTGTACAATTTAATTTATTAATCTAATTTTGTTAAATAACATGATTCAGGAGGTTTTATGTATATTACTTTTTACGACTTTCGACAACCTATTTCTTTTTAAGCTAGTTTTCTTTTATTTTAACCGTGTGGTCTGATAGAGATGAAACATAAACCCAAGTCGACCCATTCATAAGCGAACGGGTCAAATTTCACAAGCGTGTGTAATACTAAGTTAACGTTCTCTGGAATATATCTGTATCACGTACATAATATGCTTGTGACATGTTGCCTAATTAACTGACTCCACAGATGCCGCTATCAAACAGGCTGATTGGGATTCAGCTAAAGTAAGGGATAAATTTTCACGTGATATAGATTCACATATTTCTGAAGTTCGAACTGCTAAGCTATCTGAACTTAATGCACTATATGAGGTATATTAACCTTTGAAGTGTGACCTTACTCCTTAGGTTTTGACAATCACTCGATTAATATGAGATAATATAAATGGTTTGAATTTCTGTGCAGTCGAAATTAAAAGAGGCACTGGATGGACCTGTTGGAGCCCTACTAGAAGGAGGCGGTGATGATACTTGGCCTGCGATAAGGAAACTTTTTCAACATGAGACTAAAGTAGCTGTCTCTGAGTTTTCTGTTGCACTTTCTGGTTTTAAAATGGACGAGCAATCCAATGAGGAGATGCTTTCAAAATTGGAAAATTATGCTAGAGGAATAGTTGAAGGGAAAACCAAAGAAGAAGCGGGCAAAGCTCTTTACCGCATGAAAGAGAGGTATAACCAGCTAATAAGGATGTGCAAAACTCAGTTTGGACCGGCATCACCAAAGAATCTAGATAGGACTGGATTGAACTGGACCATCAGAACCGGAACATCCTTTCTTATTTTCAATTTTGAAAGAACTTCATTTTAGGCTTGTTTTTATCAAATTATGATAACCCATATATCTATTCAGTTCAATGTTGGGTTTGGGACTGAACTGGTTTTACATTGGAACTAAACCAGTTTGAATTTTTGTGTTTTTCGTTTTGGTTCAGTGCCAACCCAATGTCTGCTAATTTGTTTGATTGAGTCATGCCCATCATTACTGCGGTGATTTCAGTGTAGATCATCATTATTATGTCTTAAAATTGTGCAGATTTACGTCCCTGTTTAACCACGATAATGATTCAATGCCACGAATCTGGACTGGAAAGGAAGATATCCGAACAATTACCAAAACAGCTCGGTCTTCTGTAAGAGTCACCTCATTAGTCTCTAAAGAATAATTAGCCGAAATTTTATTTGCTCCCATGTCAATCATTCCGTAATATCGTGTGTCTTATGATCATGCTAATTTGATATTTTTGTTTCAGTCTTTGAAGTTGCTCTCTGTATTGGCTGCAATTCGTTTGGATGTGGATGCTGATAAGATTGGGGACACATTAGTTCTCGCATTAGTGGATCGCAAAAAGGACACTAGCAAGAGTATCTCCACTCAGGATCCGTTGGCCTCCAGCACATGGGAAGAGGTAAGCTGTACTTCCAGAAATTTTGACCTTGGTTGAGGATCTGTGTTTCATTTCTTTACGTGTTACTGGTAGAGGTGGCAAGATGGGTGGGTCAAGTGGTTTGAGTTACAGCTCAAAACAGGTTTGGTTGAAACATGTACTTTTTGGGATGGGTTGAAACAGGCCAGGTCAGTTTGGATTGACCCACAAACGTTGTTCCTGTATTAACAAAACTTATTAAAAATGTATGCGTTATATATTGTGTAATGATATTACGATTTGCTACGTTAATAATCTTACAGTAATATTGTGAGTAGACCGATCTAGGAGGTTGTATGCATTAATATTTTTAGTCAGGGCGACTCTCGACCCATTTCGACCCATCTCACCGGTTCCAGTTTTAGCTAAGTTTTTCATTAGACCCATTTGGCGTGTTCGGTGTGAAACATAGCCCCAATTAACCCATTTATAATGGGTCGAAGTTGACTCTCTAGTTGCTAGTATCACTGCATGTAGCTGGGATTTGTTTGAATTGGATATCATGTAAATGCATAATATTCATTGCGCTCGGACTGGGTGTGCGTCCTATCAAAACATTGTGTTTTCTCTTAAATCTATGGATGTCAACCAATTACATCATCAGTATATCAGAATTATTAGCTGCTTACTTGGTACTATTTAGTTGCATTTTGTTTATTTATATGCAGGTTCCAGCAACGAAGACACTCATAACTCCCGTTCAATGCAAATCATTGTGGAGCCAATTTCAAAGAGAGACAGAGTATACTATTACACAAGCCATTGCTTCTCAGGTACTATTGTCTCTTTAGTGAAAAACGGGCAGTCTGTGTAGGTTGGGTTATAACTAGGAACTTTTTATCCATTTTTTGAACTTTAGAAATACATAATATGTTAAATATGATGCATTAAGTTACCAAAAGAATGACTAAGTTCTTTACTTTATGGTTTTCAGGAAGCTAATAAGCGCAATAACAACTGGTTACCACCTCCATGGGCTATAGCTGCCTTAGTGATCTTGGGATTTAATGAATTCATGACTCTTTTAAGGTTTGTTATCCTCTTGTGTCCGTTTCTTTCTATACTGAAATCCACAGTTCACACCTTTGAGCTTTCTTTTGCAGGAATCCTTTGTGGCTACTTGTTTTATTTGTGGGTTATCTTCTTTCCAAAGCTTTGTGGGTTCAACTAGACATAACTGGTGAATTTCGCAACGGCATGGTGAGTTGTATTTAATTGTACTCGACGAAAGTGAGAGATAGAACTTTGGGGTGTATTCTCTAATTTTTTATCTTCATTTCATCTAGAAAATGGGAAGTATTTTTATCCATAGAAAACTACTGATAAATTTGAAAACATGTTAAATAACTAAATATATTCATCTTCCAGTTTAGAAAACATAAGGAGTTTTCATTCTCTGATAAAAAAAAAAAAACAATTGAACACTCTAAAATGGAGTTTTTAGAAATGTAGCTATAAATTAGAACAGTGGGTTTTCTATTTCCAATGAAAATTTTCTGGTCAAGTCATATTTGAGCACGTTTTCTGTTTTTTGGGCTCTCTACGAAATTTTCTGGGAAAACCCCTTTCACTTTTTTGCAACCAAACGCACCACTAATTACTCTCAGCTTGCGTTTTTCCCCCATCTCTCACACACTATATTTGGTGCTTGTTGGTTTGTGTACAGCTTCCAGGAATTCTCTCCTTATCCACTAAGATTCTTCCTACTGTCACAAACCTTCTTCGGAAACTTGCAGAAGAGGGCCAAAAGCCCGTGGCTACCGATTCTCAAAGAAACCCCTCAAACACATCTCAAGTATCAGGGACTTATCAAGGTGTAGCATCCTCAACTGCATCATCTAATGTGACCTTGGAAAATGGAACCGAATACACGAGTCCTTCTAGACATGTCAAAGAACAGTAGATTCATGCCGTAACCATATCAGTTTATGCAGTCAAACTTTCACATTCAAAACTTGCTTATTTTTGCAAATATGATTATTGGGTTTTATATTACTAGCTTGCACGAGGGATACTTATTAGGCGTCATATTGTGGCGAGTTGTTGTTATGGTCATGAACGTACTCAGAAACCGACAGAATCTGCAGTGTGTGACTACAAAGAAAGACTGAACACGTTGCTAGCATCGACCCATTTCAGGTCTCCCATTATTGTTTGGGATCATATATCACGGCTTTCTTTTGTTGGGTCATGCCACATTCTTTTTGGTCATGTTACATGTTGAGTTTTTTGTTTGTATAATGTGGATATGACTGAAAAAAAGAGAAGTTATACGAGTAATATTTTTGATTACCCAGTGTCTGTATTTTAACAAACTGAACTGTATTTGTTTCTTAGTACCAAACACATTTAATAAATGATTGCTGCATTGCTAGTCTTTCATACGTCGCTTATAGATGTGTCTAAACAAAATGTATGGGCAAGTGGCGATAATTTTTTAGATTTAAACCAAGGAGTTAACAGTTATACCGTAGCATTTGGTACTGTAAATGAAGCGAATCAATGTGCATACACATATGTTATCAACTCTGGTTTTGTATGCTAAGTTTGTTTCATGAGAACTGCAATGTTATGTACCTAAAATCAATGTAAAGGTGGCGTTTTTCATATTTACTGTGTATTATCTGAAATGAAAATGTGATAATTTTGTGGGACAGTAATAGCTGATTGTTGGTGAAATATTATTAACTAGACATTGATATATCAGCTACTGTTATCTAAAGCATTAGTTGTAGGGCACATGTCCATGTCGATAAGTCTTTCCTTGACTGTTCTTTGCGTCACAAATATGAGAATCGGGTTGATATGGACATAAAAAGGACGTATAGCTTTTTAGGTATTTTTGTATGCATCGTGCAGTTTTGTTGAATAATGTGGGTTCCCTTCGTACCAACTTATTGTGCATACGTCATAAGGGAATCTTCAACTTTACAAACGAAGACCAAAATGTGAAGTATTACAACCAAAATGCTAGTTAGATCAGCAACTGCTTAGTGCATGTTATCTTAACAAACGAAGTTAATGCTTCGTTAGATTGCAAACTCGTTTAAATGCAAAGGGTCAAAATTGTCTGTTTTCGTATTTCTAGGATCACTGTTGTAATTTATTGCACATTACTACATAGTAGGCAATATGAATTGCAAAACAACTACTGTATTAAATATCAATCTAGCTAACTGTTAGAGTACATCTTAAGTTAGATCATGTTAATCTAGTGTGATTGTATATATAGACGAGGTAGAGTTCGTTAAGGTTTATAGAGTTTTCACGTAATATTTTTAACTGAGAAGCGTTTCACTTAAAACTCCGAAAGATTGTTAATAATTCAGGGGACTCAACCTCATTAAGGTTAATAGATTGTCTACCATTCGCTTAGCTTCGGAAAGCCTTGTAAGAACTAGGCGTTACAATCATACAAGTTGTCAAAATCACACTTTATAAAAGTTACATAAATGCATTTAAACTTTTCGATAACTACATCTAGACGAAGATACATTTGGAATGCATTTATGCATCTGTGATGTTTTTCAATGGATCATGATTCTAAAAACAACATAATTGCTCTTGGTCAATCATCTAAAAAACTAGTCACATTTCAAAATAAATTGAGTTGATTCTGGCATTCTGCAAAATGAAGGATCTTCAAAAGGCTAAAAATGGAGAAAACTTGTTTCCAATAAGTAGAGTTAATAGACTTGTTTCTAATTCAAGTTTTCATTGATGTTTTTTCCTATTGAAACAAGAAGAGTAGGTGACAACATTGAATGTAACATTTAAAATCAGATAGTATTATATCATAACTTTATGTATGTCCTTTGTTATGATCCGGTCTATATTATGTCTTTCAAAACATCCTCTTTGAGTATTATGTCACTTTAGCCCATACCTACAATCTAACTAGCCTTTGATGCATAACCTAAACTCGTATCAATTCGATTACACGAAAATACTCATCAAGTTGGCATTGTTACATTTTAACATCATGGGTACGGATTCAATGATTAAAGCTTGCAACGATGCTAAGAAAACACGCCTTATGATTTATTTTAACCAAGGTCCGTTAAAAGGGACCATACGGAAACTTGTTAGTAGTTCATGAAAGTATAAACCAAACATGCGTATAAAAAAAGTAAAATCTCAATTTTATACAGATGTAATAAGTAGAAAATACTATTGAGTGAGTCAAGTATGCCCCTACATTATGAATAGTCAGCCGATTGTGGGCATATTTAAGTTGCCGGTTATCAACCTTTTGCCACATTTGTCACAAATAAGTATAGCAAAACGTTTTAGGAGAATGATCACAAGAGACAAACCACTATCGAATTCGCTTGTTTGATGTCACTAAGAAAACACAAGATGTTTGTGAATAGCTATAAAAGTACATTTTCTTCCATACCTTCAATTGTTGTTGGAGCCTTTAAAATTCATGTTTGAGCACATTGTTTTAAAGAAGAGGCTCAAATTGGTGGCAAAAATGTCATTTTTTTTAATGTAATGGACATTGAATGTGAATCAGAAGTTTACAGTGAATATTTAATATCTGAATTATTTCTCACCACAAAATCATAATTCATAATTTTACAATAACATTTGTGGGTGTCAGTGTTTGGTCACCAACATATGGTCACACCTGCTCAGTTTTACAAGAGTTTAATCTTTGCTAGTATTTTCCAACTCATTTATTATAATTTTTATATAAGAACAAGTACATTACAGTGATATTTTGTTGATAACTAGTCAAACAACATGTTAGTATGCACATTTAATGAAAAAATCTGCAGTTCAAAAAAAGATAAGGGTTAAAGTTGCAGATCGACAACGAACTTTCATTTTTTGTATCGAGTTAGTTAACAAATCTATTTTATTACTAATGTAGGTATCGAACTTTCAAATTTTGTGTCTAGTTAGGTAATATGTATTACATGACATTATTAAAATTGCTTTACGTGGCATTATGTTGATATGCCACGTAATACATATTACCTAACTCGACACAGAATTTGAAAGTTAACTACCTACTTTAGTAATATAATAGGTTCGTTACATAATTCGATATAAAAGTGAAAGTTCATGTACCTCCTTTAAATTTACATAATTTTGTCTATCATAGATGAATTGGACTCTATTCCCACAAATAAGGGACCACATCTTATTCTTTCTAACTAATTATAGTCATTAGAGCTATAAACAACGATTTGTATAGCTTTAAATAAAATTTATAACATTTTCACCTGAAATGAGTCGTGTTGCAATGACTAGCTTTCATAGCCTCACCATCTTCATCTATATTCTGATCAAAGTGGTTGCTTGTAAACCAATGGGGTTTGCATATAAATAAATTAAATTCATTAAATATTTCTATGTTATGGAGGGTTTGTTTGGTGTTCATTTTTCTTTTGGCAAATAAAAAGAGATTTTATTGTGATCTCTTACGAAATAGTGATAACCGACATTATAGTATGCAATAAAGTACTCGAGATTATATTGTGTATAATAAAATTTTAATTTGTTGATATTGTACAACTTCTAAGATGCCACGTGTTACTTCATACAGCCGACACATAAGTAAAAATACCAAAAATTTACACACAATATCAATGAATAACAAGTTTATTACATATAATGAAAACACGAATAGTTTGATACACATTATGAATATCAGAACATAAATAATTACGGTTTTCATACATTTAAGCCTACTTGAAAACCATAATATCTAATTAAAACAAAATTGGAGAATAAACTTTAGTCAAAACTTGTCAATGTTTGTACGAAGTGTTAACAAGTATGTTGTTGACTCCATACAAGTTAGATGTAGCGTAGTCGATTTTTTTTTTTTAAAATTACATATTAACCTTCCAACTAATCCTAATGTTCACATTTAATCCCTTAAAATACAATGAACAAACTAACAACACATAAATTTCCGTACAATTTGCTGCACGACTGTGCGTAAGATTTCTCAATTTATGAAATATATATAAATTTAGTGAAATTGCATGTTTATAATCCTTGTTACATTTACCCTCTTTAGTTTGATGTTGAAATGACCAATTACATGTCTTTAAACTATTTATTGGCATTTTTTCTTTAATAAAAGCTCGTAATTATTTATCACATAAATACAATCTTACAATATATTCTACATATACAAATCACACATATATACAAATTGTGTTTAGTGAGGCTTAATTAAATTCACAATAAGATGACTAAAAGGTTATTTATATACAGACGCTTTAATTTGTAATATTATTGTCGTACTATTATGTGTAAGAAAATTATTATCATAAAATCTTGACCCAACCAAAAGACTTTTAGTACAATTAAATGTTTTGTACGACATAATAGCTAATGTGGAAATTATTGTACTTATGGTATCTCAATGATGAAGTCAAGGAATAAAAGTTGCGTTTCTTATAACTTTTGAAGTAATATAAGCTTTTGGACAAAATAATACTCCATTCGTTCAATTAAAGTGTCCACTTTGACTAGACACAAAGTTTTAGAATTTTTCATTAATTATACTTTTTACCAATCAAATATAATATCTACCAATTAAAATCTTTTCTGATTGGTTAAACACCGAAGTGGACACTTGTAATGGGATCACCCAAAATAATAATGTGGACACTGAAATGAGACAGAAGGAGTAACATAAGACAAAAAGATGAACTCGAGCCATTATTGTGGAAGCTTACAAGATGAAGTAATGCAAGCTTTTTAGAAACAAGATGGTACAAGGAAGTATAATTATGTCGAAAAAATATATTTTGACCTACATATATAATTATTTAGGTTATCGAAAATATTATTGGATGTTAAAAGTAAATCTAATCTAGTAGTTACAGGGGGTTTGAAATTGCGTTTCAGAGAGATTATCCAATCATCACCTTTGCAAAATGCAAATATAATCAGTAAAAATTATTTTTTTAAAAGACGTCTCGAGACTTGATACATATTTTTCGGTGCCACTTTAAAACACAAAATTTGTTTGGAAAACACAAAATTTGTTTGGAAAACACAAAATTTGTTTGGAAAACACAAATTCCAACCACCATCTAAATCAAACATGATTGGAAATTAAAAAGTATGAAAAAGAATATAAAGTAGTTAAGAAAAGGAAAAATGCATTCTAGTTAATTAAGGTCACATGAGTCACATGACCTTTTTAGCTATTTTCTCTTAATGTTGATGAATAATGAATAATTGACAACAACAGTAGGAATTTGGACCAAAAGTACAAAATATTCTTAATAAAGTGGGTATGCAAGTTGGCTACTTCAAGGGCTACACTTGTAAATTACTTTGAAAAAATCAAAAACAAATTTAAACCTAACTATTTATGAAACAATAGTTCATGGAGCACAAAAAATGATTTTCATTGTGTTCAGTGTTCAACTCAGTATTTAGTTAAATACTAAAGTTTAACATCATGTACTATTTTAAAGGGAGTGATTCAATATTAAACTCATAGTTCAAATGGGTTCACAAAAATGATTTTGAGCCAATCAAATAAAATGAAAGGAAAAAAAGGAAAGAACAAAAAGAAGAACATTGAAAACCCAAAGTCAAGTTATCTACTTTGGAGAGAACTTCAACCAAGAACTTCGGATGGGAGTGGGAGAACGTCAAATCCCGACGTTCAAGTGTTGAAATGTTGATACTTTGCCATTTCCAGTCCTTGCGCTTAACAAATGAAAAAGGTACAGCCATGTCTAAAAAAAAGAGAAGAAAACATGACATTAAAGTTTAAATAAATGGGTAGATGCATAATAGTAAATTATAATTGCTACATAAATTTCATTGAACAAGCAAATAACTAAATGTTAAATATACATATATGCATTTTGAGTAATTTTGTCCATTCATTGATGCTAAAGATGTAAACACGATGACATATATCGACCTTCTAAAATACATATTTCAAAACACAAATCATAATAATTATCAATTATTCATGCCCTTTTTAATTTTTTTAATTTAACGTCCCACAGTAACACATACTAGAGGCAGAAAGGAATTTGAATATTTTTATGGTGGGACGTTGTACATTTATTGAAAGTGGATGAAATACATTAAATTTAGTTTAGGTCATCCATTGGACAACTCATACATATACATGTATAAAATATATATGTATAAAATACACACACATATATATATACATATACATATATATATATACGGTAGAGATCAAGAGGAAGCAATTTTTTACGGGAAGAAGGAAGCTAACCATTCATTCGCGATGAATGATAATCAAACGTAAAAAAACATATTTTTACCAAGAAATATTAACCAAAACCAATGTTATATCTACTAATAATCATAGATAAACTACTTTTTATAACTTATAATATAATACGATGAATATTAAGAGAATTTTCTAACATTCATCATTAATAAATGTTAACCGAAGTGGATATTATCAGTTTCTTTGAAAAAGTACTCGTTAACATTCGTCCACGATGAATGATAATCAAAACGTATATAAACATATTTTTACCAATAAATATTAATTAAAATCATTGTTATAACTACTAATATTCATTAATAAATTATTTTTTATAACCTATAATATCATATGATGAATATTAAGGTAACATTATTCGTTGATGAATGTGTAGCTTCCCATCTTTCCCAGAAAATAGTATCTCATTCTGGATCCGGACCCTATATCTATATATATACTAAAGGAGTATAAAAGAAAGCTCCAGAATTTGCCACGTAAACATGCATTACACGTGTCAACATCTTAATTTCATTTAACAAATTATTTAATTAATATTATATTATTATTTTATTATTTTTTAATAATTAATAAATATACATACTAATATGGAAAGAAGAAGTCATATGTGAAAACAAACTCTTACAAATTATTTAATTAATATTATTATTTTATTATTAATAATAACTAATTAGAAAATAAACTATCATTAAACAATTTGACATATATTTAGTTACGATCTTATATTTAGTATAATAACATGGACTTTGTATAAAATATTTAGCATATTACTATGAACATCTCACACTGTTTTTATACTACGTACTAAACACAATTATATTTAGCAAATCGCTTAATAATTAATTGGTTTGATTAAATTAATAGGAATAAAAATTATATAATTTAAATTGCCGTGCATCGCACGGGCTTGAAACTAATACATATATATATATATATATATACACACACACGTATGGGCCAGTGTCATTCATTAGTTGATTTGATCCGATTAACCGCTCAGCCCAATGTATATATTTAGGTTAATGGGTTAGGGTTGTTCGGGTATTTGGTTTTAGCCGAAATAACATATCGTTTACTGAATCGGTTTTCAGTATCACTCCAACCCGTATAACCCAGAGTTTTTGACAACTTAAATCTTTTTCTGACACGATTTTAAAATATGGGTCCTTTTAGGACATCAACAAAAGTCATATTCTATTTATCGTCAAATTTTAACAAAATAGTCACCGTTATTAGTCATTTGCCTAGTATATATTGTAATGATATGAGTGACTTGTGAACCATTAATTGCAACTAACAGAAAGTTGTTACCATTACAACTTCTGTAACTTGTTCATAACATTGATGATTTGGTTTTCTTACTATTTCTTTCAGGAAGATGTGAACCACCCTACATTTTGGTTTTACAGGGCCGAACTGAATAATCTGAAGTTAGTTCGTTTGGTTGTTTTTTGTCTAACATTTTCTTGAAACCCGACTAACCCGACCAAATAAATCAAATAAACCAAAACCCTAACGATTAAACACCAGCACTAATTCATACCTTAAACATATATATTGCTATATATGGACCCACTTCTACTTTTACTCACACCACGTATAAAGCAAATTGGATCCGTTGATGATTAAAAAATTGTCCTTTACTCCTATAATATAAGGTATCGTCCTTTACATTATTATTAGGTCAAAATACGTTTAGTCATTTAGTGTGTTATGTTGTATCCTACATTTCATAGATATTAACTTGATCGAGTTCTATTTACTTCAACAAATCGAATTTGTTGTACGTGTTGCGAATATTGGTTACGGTTATTGATGCACATTGTACATTCGATACGTTCGTATAGAGTAGATGTACAATGTACTAATTAAATCCATGGATTTATATACTCATAATGAGGTTTTTGGATGAATAAAAGAGATGATATACTAATTGTGTTTTTTTTTTCTTTCCCTTTCTAACGAAGATTATTACCGTAGATTTTTTGTACAAATGTGTAAGATAACGAATCTAAAATTGAAATAATTTAACTGAGTTATTAAATATATAATCAGTAAGGTAATTGTCGAAAAAGTAATGCAAATGCCAATTTGCCCATCTCAAAACGTTAAAAATTGACTTTTATGTTACCTTTTTCGACCAAATTAATATGATATTAATCATGAATATTATTAAGTGAAATAAAAATAATATATAATACTATTATATACTAAATGCCTTCTAAAAAAAAAAACTATTAAATACTAAATGCTACTTTGAACTATTATATGTGAAATTGAAATATTAAATAATACCAAGTGGAAATATTATATTATATTATACATATGGGTAGAGTTCCAATGAGAACACTTCTAAAATAAGAACGACTAAGAACACTTCAAATGCACACATATATAAAATAAAATCATTAGATTCACACTTATAAATCTCAAATATGCAAAGAAAAATTGATGCACATTTCTAAAAATGCACAAAAATAAAAAAAACGTTCGATGCACAATTATCTCTATAGATGTGCATCAATCGTTTTTTCGATTTTTGTGCATTTTTAGAAATGTGCATCAATTTTTCTTTGCATATTTGAGATTTATGAGTGTGAATCTAATGATTTTATTTTATATATGTGTGCATTTGAAGTGTTCTTAGTCGTTCTTATTTTAAAAGTGTTCTTATTTGATCCAAACTATATATTATATATTAAATTAAATATCAAATCGAAATTTTGTACCCGGATGGAATTTCTGAATTTCCTCATGATAGGAAATATTTCTAAATCCCCTGTTCAAAGTATTTCATGACATTTGAATTTCTTTCACTTTTGAACCAAATATTCCACTGCACGTACACCATGAATTTAAACGGTAGACGATTTAAATAGATTTTCAAGTCCCATATTGAAAAAATTGAAAAAAATACTCGAGAAATTTGTTACTGAAATCGACGTAGTGTTTACAATCGCATACAACCTATACGTTCGTTGAAATGCCATATGGGTCGAACCTTTAAAATCCACCAGGCGTACGATGTAGTGTTTACAATCGCATACAACCTATACGTTCGTTGAAATGCCATATGGGTCGAACCCTAAAAATCCACCAGGCGTACATCCCCGGATACTTGTTATGTAACCCTAGTTAACACATCGCGACGACAAACAGTCTCCACAACTTAACATTAGTTTTTTCGTGTGTTTACCATGGTGTCATTGGTGTATCATCATTTCTACTTACTAGTAACTAGTAACTACTTGGATCACCTTAAAAACAACAACTAAATAATTATAACTTTCATTTTCTTTCATAAATCAAAACCATCAAACCAACATACCCAAAATCTTTTATACAATCCAACGGCCATGATTTAATCCAGATCAAACTCATCTGTAAACATTGATTAATTATATGTATGTATGTATGTGTGTAGGAGGAAGATAGAGCGGTCATTTATTGTTCTTCTTCTCCTCCCTCATTTATTGCTTTTCTTTCTTTATATCCTCCTCCACATAATTGATATTGATATATGCCATAATTCCCTTCTTTTTACAACTCAACAGAATAATTCTAGCAGCACAGCAATTAGTTGTTACTTCTTTTTTTTTATTACATTTAATAGTAATAGTAATAGTAATAACAATAATAATAATAACATATTTACAGTTGTATATGTGCATAGCAGTCTCTAGAAGTTGAGTAGTATATATATATATATACAAGTATGTGATGATTTGAATGTAAGTAGCAGGGTGGTTTGCACAAACAACAAGACCAACCACAGTTGGCCACACAACTCAAATTCTGATTTCAAGTTTTTTGTTGCTTTTGAGTTTCTCTCCAATGGCAATCAACTACAACAACAAGATCTCTCTCTTCATTTTTCTGTTTTCTTCTTGTCTTGCCACCCTCATTATCCCCTCTCAAGGTTCTTGTTTATCTTTTACTCTACTTTCTTTCTATATATACACACTTTCTTTATATATGTTTATACAAATACAAGGGTTGTTTGAAGTGAATTGGGTTACTTAGTTGTTTAATTATTTGCTTATTGCTTATTTTTACGGCAGATAAACAACTTTAAACACATTTTAAAGATGGTTTTAGAATGAATAAATCATTTAAAGTAAACAATCCCAAACATCCCATAATAACTTGTTGGTTCTTGACTTTAGCTCTTACTTTTATGATTAACAGCCATATAGTTTGTCTTAGCCTCTTAGGGTTATTTATTTTTTGGTTTTAGCTCAATTTATTTCTCTGTTTATAGTGGAAGGATTCAACCTTTTGGGACAAAAGATAGCACAATAACTGGAACAAAATTTCTTGATCTGTGCTCTTGTAGAAAGGAAAAAAGAAAAAAGATTCACGGGTTTTCGTTTTAATCTCATTTTAATATATGGGGTTTGTTCAAAATGCAATCTTTTGCATAAAATATGGCAACTTGGGGAAAAAAATGTGTTCACATATAAACCTAGCTTGTTCCAAATTCCTTCAAGGGACAATTAATTAAGTATTTCACTTGTGTGATGCAGGGGATTACAAATCTTGGCAAACTCAGTACCCGTTCATCAGAAAATCAAGCTCATTCTCGTCACCATCACCACCATCGTCATCATCATCCAGCGTTAGACAAAAAGGGTATGACTACATTGTTGTAGGAGGTGGAACAGCAGGATGTCCATTAGCAGCCACATTGTCTCAAAAATACAAAGTGTTGTTACTTGAAAGGGGTGGTGTCCCTTTTACAAATATAAATGTGTCACTTTTGGCCAATTTCCATCTTACACTTGCAGACACTTCTCCTATTTCTCCTTCACAATACTTTGTGTCAACTGATGGAGTTTATAATGCAAGAGCTAGAGTTTTGGGTGGTGGTACTTCCATCAATGCAGGATTTTACAGCCGAGCAAGTGCAAGGTACAACTCGATCTCTTAAGCATCTCAAACCATCTAATTAGTTGATATTTGGTTTGATAACTTGTAACAAATTAATGCGAAAAACACAAAATGAAGTAAGAAAGAAAGAAAACAGCCTTGATTGAGTAACATTTTGTATAGTTGACAATATTTTTTCAAAATTGAGTATTACAGTCTTTGTTTACATTAGCATTAGTACTTTACACAAGCTAGCCACAAGGTACACATATTACAGCTGGCACACAAAAGAAAAATTTAAAAACTGTAATAAATGATATAGGTATGATCACTGTTGAATTGTAATATTCATCCCCTTAGAGTTTTTTTTATTTATTTATTTTTATTTTTTATAATAAGCTCATAAACTATGTATTTATGTCATATGAGACTTAAACGCTCCACCAAGCATAATATTGTTGATAGTAGTTGTGAAAGCAATGATATGATCATTTTGTGCACTTACACGTAGTACTTATTCACATGCATTATAAAGCTTAGCTTATACTCTTTACTTTTTACACTAACTTTATCACCAACCTTAATTAATTCATCACCATGCATTGATAAGCAATGTAGCTACTAATCTTGACACTTTCACACAAACACCCCCTTTTTGATCTTTTTTGCTACAATATCTTTTAGTTGGTTATAAATCAAACACACCGATCGCCATGGTCGATCAACATCACTCAACGAATAAAACAGACAAATCATGGGCACCAATCGAAGTCATAAGGTTCTTCATCTTAAGAATTCTTTAAGAGCCTTTAAATATATGAATGGAAAGAACATGGGAGTTGTGTCCAAGTCATTTTCCTAAACCAAAAGAAACATCAATAGATATGGACCACCCTCTTTCATTAAGTTCAAGGCCATAAGGGTAAGGGGTTGGACTTACAAGTCCAAGTTAGATGTGCATCATTGATTTGCATTAATCATGAGGAAGATGGTTAGCATATTAATCTATTTGATTTGATGTTGTTTCTTCAAACAACGATGCACACGGAGACATAGTTATGTTTTTCGATCACGACTTTCGAAAATACACACTATAACTTTGTTTTCTTGCTAGGTACACAAATTAACTTGAGTAAAAAGAGAACATTATAGTATAGGTTATATTTGAGCTCAACGGCTTGTTATATATGGGCTTACTAAATCCTAAAGCCCATAATAACTTCTACTGTAGTTCACTTTGATAATGATATACTATGTTATATTAAGTTGTCTGATGTTAAACTGAACTCAAGATGTTATATAGTTTCATAATATATAAGATTTAGACAAAATGGAAATCTATAATAACACAAAAACTTTATAAATCACATTTATATTAAAAATAAATAAATGTAAGGTGTGGTCAAGATATTTATTATAAGCTAGAAGGGTGTGGTGGGTAGTTGATCATAAGACAAATGAAACATTAAGAGTGACATGTGAAAGAAAGATTATACATTTATTTTGGACCCATTTGTACCCACTCATTTCAATGTTGTTGAATTAATCATTTGATTTTCCTTTTTTACCCCTCTTGCTTTCAAAATTCCTAAAATGTGTAAACAATTATGAAACATTTTTCTTCTTGTTAACTTTACAATGGTTTGGTTTTTGGCAGTTACGTTAAGAGAATGGGATGGGATGCAAAATTGGTCAATGAATCATTCCCATGGGTTGAAAAGCAAGTTGCTCATCAACCCATGTTCGAACCATGGCAAAGAGCGGTTCGTGATGGTCTTTTAGATGTTGGGATTTCACCCGATAACGGGTTCACATATGACCATATGTATGGAACAAAGGTTGGTGGGACCATTTTCGACAAGTATGGTCGCCGACACACTGCTGCCGAGTTACTATCTACTGCAAACCATCAAAACATTGACGTGTTGATTCACGCAAAAGTTCAAAAGATCACATTCGACACCACTGGTATGCGAAAGTAACTCAAGTTTTAATAGATAACATTTTTTTAAAAATATTCACGCTTCCCATACTACAGATTATATACAACCACATATATTATACCGTAAAAATATATTATCAAAAAGATTTACTTGATGTTTCATAGTGATCATCACATCTTCTATAAGTACAAAATCGTTACATTACAACAAAAGTATGACGGTTTGAAAAACTGAATACAGGAAAGAAACCGAGGGCGGTTGGAGTAGTTTTTAAAGACGAAAATGGAGTTCAACACAAGGCGTTTATATCTAAGAGGCGGGGGAGTGAGGTTATCGTGACGTGTGGAGCCATTGGGAGTCCTCAACTGCTATTGCTTAGTGGTATAGGACCAAAGGCTGATCTTAAGAAACTAAACATTACGGTTTTGCACGATAACAAATTTGTGGGGAAAGATATGCAAGATAATCCTATGAACACGATTTTTGTTCCTTTCAATCGACCGGTCAAACAATCACTTATTGAAACCGTCGGGATTACAAAACTGGGTGTGTACATTGAAGCGAGTAGCGGTTATGGTCAAACTAAAGACAATATTAGCTGTCACCATGGCATCGCTTCGGCTGAGGTTAGTGTCAAACAACTTGTTAACGATAGATAATGATACTATTAATGACGGTTTTACTTAAATGCACGTGATTTGTTACAGATTGGACAACTTTCGACGATTCCTCCAAAACAACGAACACAAGAAGCGATTGAAAAGTACAAAAGACACAAGAAGGATATCCCATATGAAGCATTTCATGGAGGTTTTATTTTGTCGAAACTTTCTTACCCGCTATCTAAAGGGGAACTTAAATTGATCGATACCAATGTCGACAACAATCCAAACATCACGTTTAATTATTTTAGTCACAAGGAAGATTTAAAGGCGTGTGTTAACGGGGTGAGAACAATGGAGAAACTTACAAGGTCTAAGCCGTTTCTCAATTTCACGCAATGTGATAGTAAGACCGTTGACAAGTTGCTCAATATGAGTGTCACTGCGAACGTCAATTTAATACCTAAACACACGAATGATACTGAGTCGCTCGAGCAATTTTGTAAGGATACCGTGATCACCATCTGGCATTATCATGGTGGGTGCCATGTTGGCCAGGTGGTGAACAGGGATTACGAAGTTATGGGTGTACATAGACTTCGAGTTGTTGATGGGTCCACCTTTTCTGAATCCCCAGGCACGAATCCACAAGCGACGGTTATGATGATGGGCAGGTAATTAAGGCACAACTATGATAATGTGTTTAATTTACGCGAATTTTATTGTCTAAATGATTTTTTTGTACGTTATGTACAAATAGTCGAATATGTGTATAACTCGATGCAATGCAGGTATATGGGGGTGAAGATTCTAAGAGAAAGAGCAAGAAAAGCAAAAGGAACGCGTGTGTGGTGATTGTGACGATGATTTTTTGTCGAAAAATTAAGGTAGAGATTCTTGATTTTTAGCATTCTTAGCGAGCATTTGTAAAAAACTTTAAGCTCGTTGAATTAAGGAACGGAAAACTCTTAAGATTTCTAGCTAGGATTCTTGGACGTTCCTTTTGTATTCCAAGTGTTTTTGATGTTTGAATTGTGTAAGGTTGTGACGTTTCATTTAATTTAATCTTTCATTTTTCCTTTTATATTTCGTGTCCTTATGAAATACTGGTATTTTATACGTATTTAGATTAGACAAAATGGATGAAACTGTCTATACAAACTTTCTTATTGTAGAAAAAACAAAACGTCATAGATTTTGAAACCGATTTTATAAATCGGCCCACGATATGAAACAATAAAAATAGTCTAACTAAATAAGACAACTAATTCTATCTGTGTAATATTATTGAGTTAGTCAGTAATTATGACAAACGATGTATTGACTTAATGATATTTTTAACTATTGACCGAATGTCGTATGTCATTTATCAATGGACGAAATAATGAAACTTCAACTCATGGATTGATACCATGTGGTATTAGCGCGTTAATAGTACCATTTCTCGTTTTCTCAATGACTATATATAGAAAATTCGATATGATATGGAAGCTTGACCCACCCCGTAGACAAATCATTCCTTTTGCCTAAAGTATAGGAAACACAATGCACATGACAACATACTAGATGTCATTGTTATAAAATCATCATCGCTAGGCATAAGTCATAGTCGTAGACACGTAGCCATCATCATCCGACACATAAAATATAGGAGAAGACCAATGCCAATGATGCCATGTTATATCAAAAAACATGACACACTTTGTAGCACCCGTATCTATGACCCTAACTTGATAGTTTACCAAAACTCGTTGCATCTCGTTGCATCTCAATTGATTGGTTAAAATTCTTTTTATCTCGTTATTCAAATAGTCCTAATGGCTTCGGTTTGCATCTCAAAAACTCATAAAGGTGAGTCTTTTACACACATAACAAATCTACTGTCCGAGCTCGGTTTGTATTTTGAAAAGGGGCGAGTATTTCAATAAGATTGACCTAGTGGGCTACCTTTGTAATTGTTGTATAGTAGAAGGGTTTCAATAGAATTTATGTAGGTTCAAATTAAGTACTAGCATTTATGGAAGTTTAGTCACCTCATTAACCAATCAATACTTTGGTACTCGATCACGTATTATTCTTTATTGCCATTTGAAATTGAAATAATAGTAAATCTACAAAAGTATTAATAAATACTTGGATTCTTTTATTTATTTTGTTGTTGTTGTTGTAAGAAAGAGGTTTCGGATTTTTCGTTTTGATTGCAAGTTAATCATTATATTTACTATGTAAGATACTACTATTATTGTACTAGTAAAATTGTACCCGTAAAATTTAACGCTGATATTTAGAACAAATCTAAGTCGTCGAATTCATATATGACAATTTAGAGTTTTCCTGCGATTTCCTGTATAATCAGATGGTGATGGTTTCAATGGTGATTCATTCGTGTTTTAGATAATTTGTATTGATTGTGTTTAGGTAGTTACAAATTCTTGAAAAACTATGAGAGTTCATTTGAAATAATTCCAATCAAATTAGGAAAACAATTTATTAGTTTTTCTAAACATGTGGTGATTTTTATATCATCCAAAATTAATGTGCACATCACAATATTACTATTACTATTATTATATTAATACAAAAATGCATGTGAAGTCTTTCATAGGAAATTTCCCCTCTTAATGATTCCTAGAGATTAGAAACATGAACCATACTTGCAACATACTAATTTATAAAGAAAATTAATTTTATTCTATTTTTCATATAAAAAATTATTTAAATACACTACTTTTGTACTTTAATATTGACATACTTATACTTATCAACTTAAATTCAAAATTTCAAACCTTATTTAACCACATACAAAATTTAAAAAACATTAAAACACTATTACTCTCTATTAAATGGCAGAAAAAACTCAAAGAATCTTCCCTACCTCCAAACCAACCACCACGGCCACCACCACCACGGTCACCGCCAAACCGCAACTTTACAATGCACCGCTTCCGGTCTACCGTTCATGTCCGCGCCACAACCGTCGTAGCTGCTATTGCTACTTATGCCTTTGGATCATGTTCATTATCCTTCTAATACTCATCGTATCGGCCATAATTTTAGCAATGTTATTCCTCATGTATCACCCTCATCGTCCTACATTCTCCGTATCATCGATCAAAATCTCTCAATTCGATCACACATCATCTCATCAACTTAGTACCAAATTGAATGTCACTTTTGTTGCTATTAACTCAAATAGTAACACGGTGTTTAATTATGGTCAAGTTTCGGTTTTGGTTAGTTCAAAAGGAGTTGACATTGGGGACGATTTGATTCCGGCTTTTTTGATGGACAAAAAGAGTAAGAAGAGTTTAAACGTCGAGTTGAAGTCGGATTTGAATGAAAAGAAGAACTTGTCATTGAAGATAGTGATGAATGGTAAGGTAAACGTGAAGATGGGAAGGTATAAGAGTAAGAAAGTGAACGTTAGGGTTGTTTGTGATCAAATTAAGGTGGTTGTTGATAGTGGTGAAGTAGCGACGAGTGAGAATACGAAATGCAAGGTTGATTTTAGAATCAAGATTTGGAAGTGGAGTATTTAGTACTAGAAGATGACACATTTTGTGGGCATGAATTCATACCCTTATGAATTCATGCCATGTAGCGTTAGGTTGATTATTAGGTCTTATGTATCGTTACTTAAAAGTTATGCGTTCGAAAAAAGATGTTCCATTAATACAAATTGTTGTTTGCGATATTCTTAGTTCAATCCGATCTTTGTTTTGTTATTGAGTATTAGCATTATTTTTGGTTTTATAGATGTTGGCATTCCGCGTAAAATGAATAACCTTATTTCGGCCATTTTGAAAATAAGACGTAATTTTGAAATTTTTAAATTTTTTATAGAAGATTAAAAATAACAAAATAAAACAACTTGTTATCTGATCTGAATAAAATTTTTATCATAAAAAATACTATTAATACTTGGTATAAATTAAGTCAATTAACATCTTATACAAAAGGGTCCTACTAAATCTACCCAAAACTCTTTTTATTCAAAAATATTCTTTCTTGCTTTTCTAAATCTTACTTAATTTAATCGGTTTTTCTCTTTGACCGAGGAAGACCAATAATTAAGTTTACATTTTTAAATGCAGTCAAATTTTCACTATCTCCCAACTAAATTTTTGAAAAAATAAAACTTTAAATATTAAACTATCACTTTTTATGAAAAAGAAAATTTTAATCTATATAAAAAGGAGTTTTTTTTAGCATTACAACAATTCTTCAAACAATAAATTAGAAACAATAAAAAAAAAATACAGTGGATGATTTTAAGAATAACAGCGTTCAAGGCTCCAAGTAAAAAGATAGAAATGTTTGTTTATACTCCAACCATAATTTTTACTCATTTACGTTTAATGCATATATCTTAAATCTCATTATTTGTTTATTGTCAACTAAACCTTTTATAGATTTAACAGATTAATTGTTAAATGATATTACATTTTCCAACTTTTATGATTTTTGTAATTTTGAGTTTATTTCTTGTTTTACTTAAATTAATAATGTTTAATATTAATAGAAAAAAAGGAATATAATAATTACTATGTACTTAATTACATCTAAAAAGTAGCAAAACATCATGGTTACTAAGCACAATTATTATACGATGATAATAGTTGACTATAAATTAAACATTAAAAACTGAAAAAGACATAATTATTATGTAATGATAATGGTTGACCGGGTATAATGAGTAAAAATATTGAATATGGTTAGACAACCTGTATAAAATTGTTACTTATGGCTTCGGTTATGGCTACCGGCTAGTTTTACTGGCTACCGGCTAATTTCACCGAACAATAGGTTAAAAACCCGAAGAGTTTCAACTTTCAAGACGTTGTTGATGTTTTGATAAGGGTATGGGCGACCCGACGTTGCTAACCTTTTAATCTTTTATACGGATCCTATTTTTGACCCGAAATATACACCGGCAAGCTTCGGCTTAAACCCTACTTTTCTCAAAACCCTCGTGTATCTGCTCATTTTGTGATTCTATCTAATCAACGCAACCTTTTGTTATAAATTTTCACAAATCATGTATCGGATCGCTGCAGCATTGAATTCCTCAATCAGGTATTATATTCCACATCTATTTGTTATATACTTACATACACATACATAGTTATGTGTATGTGTGTTTATAATTGTTAGGTTGTTGAATACTCAATGAAATCTGATCAATACGTGGTTAATTGTTTGTAGGTCTTCTACTTCAAGGAAGCTGGTAAGAATCTCCTTCAGTTTGTCCTCAAATTTGTTTGCTGGTGTCTGTAGCTTTACTATCACAAAATGTTGATAAGTGGCAACGTGCCGCAAGATCATGAATTTTTTTTTATTGAATCAGTTATAGTTGATTTTGTTGCGCTGTTTGATTAGCTTGTTTTACTCAGCTTGTCACACTGTTCTTCTTGGCACTTGTGATTGTTGATGTTTGTCAGAACTAGCTGACTTGATTAATTCAATTTTTTATAAAACCTGATATTTTTAAAGTTGATGTGTTAGCATTTGTGTAACTTGTTATTTTATCTAGGACAAAATAGTAACGGTTGTTTTAGATTGAACTTAAAACGCTACATCCACTAGCTTCTAGTTTGATTTCGTAGATGATCCTAAAAGTCTTAAATAGATGAATTGCCATTACAGAATAGAGAAATCTAGATTAAGTCTTGTGCCAAACAGAACCTAAATGTAATTGATAAGTGACTACACTTTTCTTGTTAAAGATGATTTATAGATTGGGAGATACTTGTTCTAATTCAGGTAGTAACTCTTCTATCAATCTATTATACTGTTTATCAAATCACATGGTCGGCTTCTTCTTTAAAATTTTCAATGATTGGAAATATTGGAAGGTATCTGGTAGAGTTTTTTGGAGCAGAAACTATGTTGCGAAGGATATCGAGTTTGGGACTCGAGCTCGGGCTTCCATGTTGCTCGGTGTGAACCAGCTTGCGGAAGCTGTAAAGGTCACAATGGGACCGAAGGTAATCATATTTAGTGCTTTTTGCACAATTCAAGATTGTTATAAATGATAGAAATAAGAACTGTTTAAATTCATTTTGCTTTAAACCGATAGCAGTGATCTTCTCAATCTTATTTTGTATGTTGCAATCAGGGACGTAATGTAATTATTGAGCAAAGTCATGGGATAACTAAAGTTACAAAGGATGGTGTTACTGTAGCTAAAAGCATCAACTTTGAGGAGAAGGCGAAAAACGTTGGTGCTAGTTTGGTGAAGCAGGTCGCTAGTGCAACTAATACTGCTGCTGGAGATGGTAAATAATCATGCACCGATAGCTATATGACAAAATGGGGAAACATTTGAATCAATATCAATATTTTTCATAAGTGTAACGTCCCAACAGACAAATGAAAAGGTTCCTTTAAACAAAATTTTTATATCTGCGCTTAATTGTTCCTCCAGAAGGGAAAAAAAAAACTTTTCCACCTATTTGAAGTAGGTTCATAATAAATTTGGATGTGATAATAAGCATTAGCTAATATGTATTAACATTATGTTATGTGCTAAGATATCATTTGTTATGATGCTATTGCAGGTACAACTTGTGCCACTGTTTTGACTCAAGCAATATTCACCGAAGGCTGCAAGTCTGTGGCTGCAGGTGTAAATGTTATGGATTTGCGCAGTGGTATCAGTATGGCTGTTAAGGCTGTTATAGCTGATTTGAAAAGTCAAGCGCTAATGATAAGTACATCAGAAGAAATCACACAGGTTTATATCTCCATCGAATACTTTAAGCTTAAGAAGTTAGGTGTTTGGATGTGTTTTTCGAAAGTGATTTTTCGGATATTGAATAATCAGAATCAAATAAATAGCTGTAATAATAGTACCACAAGCATAGAGTTCGGATGTTCATTTGCTGTTTTCAACTATAATATCAGTTGTTTGAGTGTTTTACATTTTTATCTTCTAAGAAATTAATACGTAAAATGACTAAAATGACCATTTTTTAAAACCTATTCCAAACATTAAACACTGATTATTGTGACTTCAAGTTACAATAATGTTATAAATTGTAAAACTAGACACCTCCTAAAGCAATTGGGCATTATCTTACCTACAGTGTTTTCTTGTATTGAAATGTTCCTCTGTATATCGTACTTAAATTAGGTTGGCACTATCTCTGCAAATGGGGAACGTGAGATTGGTGAACTGATAGCTAGAGCTATGGAGAAAGTTGGAAAAGAAGGAGTCATTACAGTTGCTGTAAGAATTTATAAAATCATCCCGTATTCATCACTCCTTTGTTTTTAAATTTATATTAATTTATCTAATAATCCTGCAGGATGGTAATACTTTATTTAACGAACTAGAAGTTGTTGAGGGTATGAAGCTAGGCAGAGGTTACATCTCTCCTTATTTTGTTACCGACACAAAGACACAAAAATGTGTATGTATAAGCTGCAAGTTCCAATTGCTTACTTTATGAGTATATTCCCTTGTGGTTTGATAGCTTTCCTGAGAACGGTCCTTGACTTCTAGTTTGGCTTTTCAGTCCCTCATCAGTTTCTAAGGCCATAGAAGTCGAAGCACTGCTTCAGGAAAAAAAATCATAGCATATCAGCAGAATTTGTAGTTTACTTCTTACTTAATTGTAGATTCTTCCTAGTTTATGAAATACCTGTATATATTGATGGTATTTGATCAGATTTTATAATTTGTTACAAATTGTTTTTTTTTTTGAATAAGAAAAAAGGGGCATGCAAATGCAGATGCACAAAGACGTCTTCTGTTACTGTGGTGTTCATCAATATTTTGTGCTTTTTTTTTGTTGGCTATCAACTTCATACACTGTTTTTTTTGGGTGCCCATTGGAGACAATTTCTTATATAAAATTATAAACAAAACAATGTTTTGGCTGCTAAATATAGTTTCTCATATTATGTGAACATGCTCTTTGGATGTAGGCAGGAATTAGAGCATCCATTGATCTTTATTCATGACAAAAAAATATCAGACATAAATTCACTTGTCAGAATCTTGGAGCTGGCTGTGGAGGTAACTTATATACATGTTTTTCTCTGGCTTGGGTCTATAACCTAGAATTAGAGTTGGTGAAACAAAATGGTCTCATTCAAGCCGGTTGGTTAACTGGTCAAATGGGATATTTCTTTTGTTTGTGCGTGTTGGGTCAGACTGACCTTCAAATTTTTTTCCTTTTATCCGATTTCAAGACTTTTATAACTAATTAGTTTGTTAAATGTGATTACCAAACTATATTTTTGCATTAGTAATCTAACTTTAATTAATAAAGTGATTTTTCTAGGTCTTATGCATTTCAATACACTTCAGATGAGTTTTGACCTGTTTCACCCATTAGAGATGAAGCACTTTAAATGCCAATTTCACGTTGGTTAAGCTGTCATTTTTGGACGTTTGTTAACATTTATATCATCAATTTAATCATTGGAACAGAAACGTAGACCTCTGCTAATTGTGGCCGAAGATTTGGAAAGTGATCTGCTGGCAATGCTGATCATTAACAAGCATCAAGCTGGAGTTAAGGTAAGTTTTCAAATTTATTTCAGAGCCATGTTTCATTGCTATTTGATTCCACTCTCTTGGTGTAGTTTCCATAATACATTTAAAATGAATTAGCCTATGATTTCTACTCGTAGGTGTGTGCAATTAAAGCTCCTGGATTTGGAGATAATAGGAGAGCCAATCTAGAAGATTTGGCCGTGCTTACCGGAGGGGAGGTGAGAGAAATATCTATATATACTTAATCACAATAGGAGGTGGAAAAATGGGCGTCGGGCAGGCCCGTTTGTATGCAAGTTGGTCGACATTGCCACCCCTAATCACAACCGTGTATGTTTCGATGTCTATGCACTTATAAGGGTATTGTGCAGGTTATTAGTGAGGAACGTGGATTAAGTCTTAGTGATGTTAAACTCGACAAACTTGGTACAGCAAAAAAGGTTGGTGCTAATTTTTAATGTTATGTGAAGCATCCGTGACACTAAAATCTATCTCTGATTTCATTTGAAAGTTTCCGTCTACCAGGTTACCGTTTCTCTTGATGATACCATCATTCTACATGGTGGTGGTGATAAGAAGCAGATCGAAGAAAGATGTGAGGAATTAAGGTCAACCATTGAGAACAGTACTGCCATGTTTGACAAAGAGAAAGCACAAGAGAGGTTGTCAAAGTTATCAGGAGGCGTTGCGGTCTTCAAGGTATATTTCTTGAAGGAAGATTTGATAATTGCTATGTGTGGCATATGTGTGGATTGGATAATTGGTTTGGTCCATGAACACTTTCTTTTATCCTTCTTTCTTAAATTTCATATATAGACAAAAGTATATTATGTATTATATATTGTTAGAAACTATCAATTGAACAATTAGACCTGTTTCATTATTAAATTTTATTAATATCTCAACCTATAAGACCTATTAAATATAAATTACACCCAATTTGAGACTTTTTGAGCTGATATTGCTCAATAACTGCTTTCCTGAAATTGCATTTGTTTGTTTTCTGCAGGTTGGAGGGGTTAGCGAGGCAGAAGTTGGAGAGAGAAAAGATAGGGTTACCGATGCTCTGAATGCTACAAGAGCGGCTGTGGAAGAGGGAATCGTTCCAGGTAAGTTTCCGTCATATATTGAGGGGGGAATATTTATACTCTTTTGTTTAAACTTATTCAATGCAATATGTGAAAGGTTAGAATGTTAGATTTGGTTTCAACTTTATGTGTTACAGCTGGTTTTGTTAGAAGAAAAGATCAACGGACCAAATCGGTTATGAATGATTTGGCAGAAATTCTATCCTCCTACTGTTTCTTTCAAATATTCTCATGTTCTCCACATTTTTTAACTTGACAACTGTACAACACAATTTGTTGCTTCTTGCCACTATTGGTACATTGCGGGATTTGCAAACTTGTGACAAAATGTCGCCACGTAATTTCATTTATAGGTGGTGGGGTTGCTCTTCTATATGCTACTAGGGTTCTTAAAAGCCTTGAAACTGCAAATGAGGATCAGAAGAGAGGAGTGGAAATAGTCGAGAATGCTCTTAAGGTTTGTTTTGGTACTTCAGTTATCACAAGCGATAACCATTTCTTGATGTAGACATCCATATGCTCTGTATAGGCACCAACTTTCACAATAGTCTCAAATGCTGGTGGTGATGGAGCCATGGTTCTTGGCAAGCTTTTGGAACAGAATGATCCCCATTTTGGATATGATGCTGCCCAAGGTTGGTTAAACATGTGCTTTTATGTACAAGTCTGATTACTTATGGGTCAAATAATCAGTTTTGAACTAGTGTTGCACCAACTGCAATAAAATCAGTGATCTCAGAGTTATTTTGAATAGCCTAGTTTCTGTTTTTTTACCCTCGTTTGATAGGCTTATACTCCTATATTACAAACTGACTCTTTTTTCTGGCAAAAATGATATTTTTTGTCATTAAATCTGTTAAATCCATAAATAATAAAAATTTGCCTAAATGATCAAACATGTGATTAATTAACATCATAAGCACATAAAAACACTTTCATCTACAGCATCTTTTATTACAACTGATTGAGTTTCTCATTCTGATTATCTACTATCACATGATCATATTCAAAGTTCATATCCAAATACCCCTCAAGTCTTTCTTCTTCTTATGGATCAATAGAGGAGACTTGTAAAGGTGGGTTTTTGTGTTTAACCAGGCAAATATGTTGACATGGTGAAGACTGGAATCATAGATCCTCTAAAAGTTGTGAGAACAGCCTTAGTAGATGCTTCCAGGTAAGCTAATACACTACGTTCCATGTTCCATGAAACTTGCATTATTTTTGTTATGGTAAGTATGCTTAAACTACTTTTTTGTCCATTTTTATTATTACAAAAGAAACACGATAATATTTACTAGGTTTACACGAGTCTTTTATATACATCTTTTACAGGTTGTGTAAGGGGTTCAGGTATAATTTAGTTTGGGTCTAAACTTGTTGAATTGACATGCGACCCACTGACACCATTTTTATCATTTTTGTTGAATTTCACAAATAATTACTATACTGGATATAATTTCAAAAAGAATTAAATTTATAATAATCAATTTAGGAGGTTGTAGATACTTAAATATCCTTTGTGCGGCTGTTAAAAAGTTTTATTCATTATACCTATTTGAACCACTATGAACAAGATACAACTCGAAACGACCCTAATACTCATAATTGGGTTGAATTTGTATTCTTTAGTCTTCAATGGTCAAATGTTGAAGATAAGTTGTTAATTGTTTAGCCTTTAATGGTTAAATGTAGGGATTGTATCTCTTTTAATTTGCTAACAAGTGCTGTGAAACTGTGCAGTGTCTCATTGCTGTTAACGACCACGGAGGTTGCTATTGTGGACCGTCAAGGAGAGAAAAATCCACTTGCAAATCGGATGCCAAACATGGAGGATATGGGGATGGGATTCTGATTGTAAGCCAGATAAATAGTGTCAATCCCAAGATGTGGGCAATTACCTTGCAATGCATTAAATTAAATGTACTAAATTTTGACCTTCTTATTGAATTGTATCAAAATCAACAAGTTATGCTACATTTTGTAAAAGTAGGTTTAAGATTTTTCTTTGCCCGCGAGTTGCGTCGGTATCGGGATCGACAATATGCAATTTTTGTTTCTTAATTTCAGTTGTATTCGATTCCGTTATTGTGTTTTCTCACATACTGCATTATATTTTAATATTTTTTATCATATTAATCACTTACTCCCTCCGTCTCACAAAAAATGTCATGAATTTTTTTTATGTTAGAATTAAAATAGGTTTATATAGTCAGCTTTACCTTTTTAATAGTTATTTTTTATAAGTGGACAATTATTTTGAAAAAAATATAAATAATAATCTAGCCATTTATTTTGGGACGGAGGAAGTATAATATAAAATAAAAATTTCCTTAAATTAATCTTACAATTTTTTTTTCTTATTAACATCCAAAATATAATATAATAATAATAATAATAATAATTGATTTGAAAAGAAAATATATAACAATTAGTATGATATCCCGTGCGATGTACGGCTTCACTAATATACTTGTTTAATGTTTGCTAATGACAAATTTCAATATTTATAAATTTAAAAAAATGTGTAGCACCGATTCATCACTATTTGACTAATCATACAACTCATGACTGAAGATTAAACATGTAGTAAATTAAATATAGTGTGATTATACAATTGAAGAAAAACTTATTTACTACAATGAACATAAAAGCATATCCAATGAAAAATCATTCTAAAATTTTACTACTATTTAAATAAGGTTATGAAAATGGTGAGCAATCAAGTTGAAACACCCCGAGTTTCCCCAAGTTTTACATACAAGATTGAAAATCTTGCAGAATAGCGACACTAGTGGTAGTGTCGCAGTTGGCGACACAGTGGGTGTGCGACACTAGGGTAGTGTCGCAATAACGGGAAAAATGTCGGTTAGTGTGGAGTTAAAGTGTAAAACAGAGGGGTTAAACCCCACTAATTATCCCAACACTTTCCAGAAACTAGCAAACACTTCCAGGTTCGTTTGTATGTGTGTTTTTGGTGTTTTTAGAGAGAGAAAGCAAAAGAGATCAAGAGTTGCCAAGGAATTGATTATTGAAAGTGTTTCCTTGAATTTCTAAATCATCTCAGGTAAGAATCTAAGCTTTCTTGTAATCTTGAAAGTGTTGAGCATTTGAATTGGTGGGTGTTGAAATTGTAAAGTGTGTGGGTAAAAAAGGTTGTGTTTTTGAGAAGTAAAATTGGATGACTTTTGAGTAAATTATGTGTTAAAATCATAAACAGAGGCTTGGACAAATTAGAGGCTCGAAAGTTACCCAGAAACCTGAAAATATTCGAAGCTTACTGCCAACTTGTTCGTCATTGCGACACTAAGATTGTGTCGCAGATTAGTGTCGCGGTGATGTGTTTACTGTTGTTATTGTTGTTATTGCGACACTAAGGTAGTGTCGCAGTATATGTCGCTAAGATATGTTAATACTGTTCGTTAGTACTGCCCTATATATTGTAGCGACACTAGAGCTAGTGTCGCAGCTTGTGTCGCAAGTTTTCGCTGCTAATTAATACCGTTGCTATAGCGACACTAAGAGCTAGTGTCGCAGGTTGTGTCACAATAATGTGTTGTGCGACACTATATTAGTGTCGCCATGATGAGTAGCGACACTAGGGGTAGTGTCGCAGGGGTTGAATTAATATTTTAATAATATTTATAAATAGGGTTAATTATATACGGTCGCCTCGACATGTATTTCGGGTAACAACTCACAAATATCTGAACGTCATTCTCGAGGTAAGTAACAGGAAAGTAAAGAGTTTAATTATTTAATTTAAAACAATATGATTGCGTTACGTGATTTCCTTGAAATGACAATTACTTAGATCATGTGTGTGGTTAAGTAATTGTTATTTTGAGTAATAAATGAGTATGCCAATTGTCTGAGTAAACAATTGTGCTAATGAGTATAAATGAGTATGCCAATTGTCTGAGTAAACAATTGTGCTAATGAGTATAAATGAGTATGCTAATTGATGAGTGAACAATTGTGCCACTGAGTGTATAATAATTGTTGTGTGTGCCAATAAACTGAGTGAATGATTGAGCACTTATTTGTTAAGGCTTGAGATGTCTGGCTTGTGTAGCCCTTGAGAATATTATAAACTCAAAAGAGTTAGGCTTGAGGAGCCATGTGGAATCACTGAGATGTGATAACTAGAAATGATGTTGAATTAATTTACATTTCCTTTACTTACTAAGCGTTGAGCTTACGTATGTTGTGTGTTGTGTTGATAGGTACATCCAAAGGGATTAAAGGTGAAAGTACGGGCAAGCGACCCGAGGACTGCTAGTGATGGAGCTTACTATATTTGTATAGTGAGTTAAATTATCTCATAGATCATGCTCTGGAAAAGTAAAGCTTTTGAGAAAGCTAAACAGTTTGTGTAAACAATATATATATGATTTGTTAAACATTGTTGATCGTTTTGCTGAATATAATATATAAAGTGTTTTACGAATTGAGTTTATAAATATATATATATATATATATATATATATATATATATATATATATATATATATATATATATTGGGACGTTTCACAAGTAGCTACTCAAAACAACTCATTGAATTAATGAAATAATAAAATGATAACATAAACCTTCTGCACACCTCCTTTTGACATTGCTTAATTTTGAGATCTTTCACCTTTATTGTCGATGTGTAACTGCTTGTTTCAAACTTTAATGAATGAAGACCACCCTACAAATAAAAATAAACAAACAAATGAATCATAAACATAAAACAAAAAGTTAAAAGATTGGAGAGAGTAAAAAATCTTTTTTTTAATATTATTTTTAACACTAATGGTAGAATATGAAGGAAGTTTAAGTTGAAAATTCATTTAGATTAGTCATAAATGATGTTTATTGATTGGAATTTAATGTAGAAGCCAAATCATGACATGGTATATCAAAAAGACAAAGAACAAAATGGTTTTGACACATTGAATTTAGGATGAATTAGTAGTATTAGAGGCTTTTACATAAGCTAGAAGATAACCATCATTTAGTATATAGAAAATATATAAGAATTTGTCAAATAATAAGAATAACAAAATATATTAATAATAATTATTGGTACTAATATGGAATGGTAAAATAAAAATAGGAAAAGAAAAGAAAAAAAATGTCAAAAATAAAACAAATGTGACACCATTGGGTGCCAAATAAAAGTAAGACACAAACCATCTATCTAATATATAATTTGTGTTTTATTTGTTAAAGTTATAATATAATATGTATTAATATTAATATATGTGTAGCCTAATAAGACAAAATAAATTAGAACTAAAGGAAGGTTCTATTATTACTGATCATAGCCCTCTAAAATTTGAACCTCTAAAATTTGATGGTAAGGGGCACTGTGACTAATCGGGACTAGTCGGTAATTGAAAGTAGTACGATGCGTCAAGCAAGTAGTCGGAGTTATTAGTCGGTCAACGGTCAAAATAGGGGACTAGTCGGTCAAAGGCGGTCAAAATCGATCAAAGTCGGTCAAAATCGGTAAACTTTTTTCTTTTTTAAATAAGTTAGGGCTTTGGAAAATAAGACATGGACCATCACTTTTATTCTACACACAAGCGAGGCTCAGGATTGAATTTTAGATGAACATGAGGCGGGATCTTCTGAGACAATAGGTGCCAGAACGAGAGAACTATTTGAGGAAAAATTTGAGTCGGCGAGTGAGGAGGAAGTAGATGAGGATGAGGTTGACTAAGAGTCCGACGGAGTTCAAATCATTGAACTATATGGACAAGATGGAGATGAAGCGTGAATCTAATAACTAATAATTATATGTGTGAAGTATTTGGATATTTGTGTTTATGTTTCTAGTCTACTATATTTATGTTTCTAGACATATGATTTTGAACATATGTTATTTATATATGAAAAATCCTAATCCGACTAGTCCTCGACTAGACCGATTACTAGCTACAAGGTCTCTCACCGCTCGACTAGCACCTAGCGAGTTTTACAACCTTGGTAAGGGGTAATGAGGCTATTTGAAATTTTGAAGTTGATTTTGGAACACGGTAATAAGATTTGTTGATATTTGATTTCACATAGTTAATTTTACATGCTTTCTGCATGCTTCCTATGTCATTTATCTACAAAAATGTGTGTCAAATTTAATGAAGTGGTGGATATAGGATTATAATATAAACCTCCACTCATTGATCCAAGGAAAATATTATTTGTAACTTTTAGGCTATGTATAAGGTTTCAATTTCCATCAAAAACTGTCTAACTTCTTTTAACCGTTATAAAATCGTCAACCAATATAGTTAAATAGCCAACATAATTAATTTTTTTAACCGTAAACTACCAACCACTCATTAAATTTTAGTTGTATTTTTAACACTAAGGACTATGTTTAAAAATCTTTAATCTAAATGTTTATTTCTACTCTAACTAACCGTACAACGAACATATCGTTATTAATAGTACTTGTCCTAATTCTTTTGACGGACTCATAGGCTCATAACACCTTCAAAGTGGCTTCGCTAATGAAATGGTTTACAAAATTATCCTATAAATACATGAAAATAATGCTTACCTAAGCACTTTGATGAATTCACAGCTTCAGTTTTCGTTTTGGTAACCCCGATTGAGATCGAATTCTTCTTATTTAGGTTACGATTGGTTGCATTCAAATTTTATTATGAATATGAGTTTGACAAAATAAAGTAGTAGTTACACCCTATTTTTTCAAGGGTTTGAAACCTAAATATATATACTCATTGTACTTTACTAAGAAAAAATTAACGTTGAATAGTAACTAATTACTAACAATGAACTAAACCAAAGGATATAGTAAAAATTAGTTACCGTGAATTTCGGATGAAACCATTTTAACCACACACGTATAATATAACAACATAACTATAAAACAAGACAACAATCACGTGTTAAGTCACGTGGCACCATAAAACCGTTGTCCTTCTCTTCAAAAATAACCACCCTCTACATACCCCCTTCCCCCGTCATTGTCTATTTGTACGGAACCCCCCCATTCCCCCCGCAGCCGCACTCGCTCTTCTTCTCAAAAATATTAAAAATAATATTATTAAACTCACACATTAATTAGTTAATTATGTCCCATAATCATAATCATAATCACAACAAATTAATTAACCACCACCATTATCCATCATCATCCACCACAAGTAACCGTTCAACCATCACCACCACTACCATAAGATCCAACTCCACCACGCAAGCCTGCGCCGCGTGCCGTTACCAACGTCGAAAGTGTGCGCCGGATTGCGTTCTCGCACCGTACTTTCCACATGACCGCCAACGACAGTTTCAAAACGCGCACAAATTATTTGGTGTTAGTAATATTACGAAAATTATTAAAGAGCTTGATCCACCGCAAAAGGACGAAGCAATGCGGACGATTATTTATCAATCAGATGTTCGTGCTCATGACCCCGTTGGCGGTTGTCATCGTATTATACGAGAACTTCAACGACAAATTGAATATTCGCGAGCTGAGCTAGATATTGTTTTGCATCAGCTCGCGGTTTGTCGAACACATGCAATGCATAATCATCAGAATCAAGATCAGATTATAATAGACGGTGTGGATTGCGATATCCATGATCCGAATTTATATGAAGATGGTGAAGAACATCACGGGCTTGATCTCGATTTGGGTCAAATAGGCCAAACAGGTCAATTGCCGCAACAACAACATAACAAGAATCATGAGGAATATATTTTAGGGGAACAAAATTGTGAAGATGATAATGCGGTGCAACTTCAAGAGATAAACTCGTGGGCGAATATGAAAAATTCACCGTCTTCTACCATTTGTTTGGAAGTGAAACCGCGGGCGGATGAATGTGAAGATTTTAAACCGCTTTTGATCAATGAGATTCCCACGGGAGAACGAGACGAATTTAAATTTGAATTCGATGGAATAAATGAACCCAGGTGCTTATTCTTGTCCATAACCTATTTAATTTGACGCGATGTTACATTCAATTGATCATTCGTCCCCTTTTATTAATCCTTTTTATAAGCCTAATAGAATGTTGCTGCACGGATAGTATTCTCTATAAAAATCTAAAAGATCATTCGAAATTAAGTTAAAACCTAATCAGCCCCTTTTAGTAATCCTTTCTATAAGCCTAACAGCACGGCAACCTTATGATTTGATTTTTGTATAATGCAGTGAAGAGACACTATTTAATGAAGGAAATGAGAAGGGGTTGACAAAAGAAGCAGAGAATGTTACATTTTTCACAAAAGAAGAGAATGTTTCATACCAACAACATAATGAAGACCATGATCTTAAGGGTGCTGCTACTCTGTTTACTCTCACAAATTGTAGCACCTACTAATCAAGAATTACAATTACAATACATAGATAAACAAAACATGCATATAACACAATTGTAAGAATTGTGGCATTCTTCGTAAATTTATGTTGAAGAAAAAAGAAGGAGAATTGGCAATTGATATCAAATGACAATGACGTAAAAGGGAATGGAAACAAAGACAATGAAAAGAGATTATGCCAAAATGTAGAAGGAACGAAAAAAAGAAAGAAAGAAATGATGATAATAAGCCATGAAAATGGTAAGAACAAACGCTTTTCATCGAAGATCTTGATTGAGAGTTAGGATGAAGACGCAAGGATAGGCGATTTGGATTATTTTTAGGTTTAATATATGCAATTATTTTGAAATTTATGTTCGGATTCTTTTGATTTAGTTGCAAGGTGAGCAATTTTCTTGTGTATCTCTTAATTGTTTTGGTTAAAGTCTTTTGGGTTTATATTTAGTTTTGGATACAAACTCTTAGCCATGAAAAAGAAAGTTTAACAGGATAAACTGAATGTAGCAGTTTGTATTGAGAAACTATGGTATATATATGGATATGTCCATTAGTCCATATATGATCTAAACATGATATATGAAATTATTTCATGTATATCCCGATCAATAGCCCCAATCACCAGCCTGCAAGTCGTGTATATGGACCCAAATGTATCGTATGTTGTTTCATCTTCTCCATCGTCAACGTGCAAGTTTGTTTCTGAAGTATTTGCTCACTCTCCCGAAAGAAAACCTTAAACAAATTCATTCATTTCACCTCCAAAATCATATTAACTGATTCACGAGCTCATTGAACCCTTTATATTTATATACCTACCCTTTCCTTTATTTCAACTATTCGCATAAAAAAATCTACTCTTTGATGTGAAATCTCTGAGTTTAATGCAATTTTTTTAAAATTTTGTACGACCTTTTGATCTCTGTGTGATATTTTGTGCCGAAGTTTATATTTAATGCGAATTATGGGTCTAGAATTAAGTTTTAATTAATCTTATTGGCATAAACTTTTTGTGCGAGAATTTTTCACGCTGTGCGATATTTTTTAGTTGATCGGAATATATTTGAGTTTTGTGCTAAATTTTTTATTTTGTGCTAAATATGCGAAATTATTGTTATTTTTATTAATATTATACAATTGCAGTGATTTTAATAGTAGTATTAAAGTATATGTTTGGAAAGACTTTTGCTATGTTTGTAACCTTGAAATTAGGAATGAGCGTGGTACGAAACCGGTACCGTACCGTACCAGACTGGTTGGTACCGCTTTTCTTTTTTGCCCTAATGTGAGTACCGAATACCGTACCAACTGAAGTGGTATGATACCGGTACGGTACAGGTACTTGTACGGTAAAATGTGGTACTATACCCGTTTGGTACCGAAAGTATAACAATACTAAAGTGAACAATGATCAGCTGTAAAATGTGGTACAATACAAAAACATAACACCACCTGAATACCAAACTGAACTAAATATAACAACTTAAACAAAAAGATGACAAATAATTGACATGCTTATGTTTTCGATGTACACACAAAAGTTAAAAATAACAACTATTTAAAAATCAATTTCTCATACATCAAAGTGATTCTCCGTGTATATCACTTGGGTATATAAATAATATGTCAGCCTTAATTGAAATTTCTATATGCCCCTATTACAAAAAAGGTCTTACAAATAATATAGTTGCTCATTCGTGTTACAACTTTAGCGTTTATGATTGTTAAATATAATTAGATACATTTATAGAGGGAGGTTATTTGATTTATCTTGCCTTCGGTTGATAAAATTTACCCTTTACACACTCAAAGTTGTATACAAAAAGTAAAATTAACATGACCCCAACTATACGCTTAATATAGATACTACCTTATATAATTTTATTGCAAACGTTATTGCGTATCTTTTTAAATAAGGTAAAACCCTAGAATTTTATCGTACACATTATATTGATAGTTATAACAATTAAATACAAATTCAACGGTTCATGTGTACACTCAGAATTAGAATCTAGTTTCTTAATAGATAATAATATCTTCTATAAATTGGGACCGTGTACTAAACCGGAAAAATACCGATACCATACCGAAAGTACCGCATAAAAAAAACGTTTATATAAGTACCGAATACCGTACCATTTGAAGTGGGATGGTACCGGTACAGGTACGGGAATGATATGGTACGTGTACGGTATTGGGATTTTGGTACTAATGCTCATCCCTACTTGAAATGCATAGAACAAAGGTAGCATTAGCATTATCTATTAGTTACCACCCAGCTCGATTGTTAACTTTTATTTGTTTAAACACACCTTCTATCATGCGCATTGATGGTATATCGATTAAGTTACCACTCAGTTCTGTTAAGACTGTTAATCAGATGAAGTAAAATAATATATAAAATCACATCTTTTTACACGTACATTGTTCCGCTCGATCAGCCAACCTTGCTGTTATTGGGATCTTTTTTACTAGATTTCAGAAGCAATGGTTTATTGCGTAAGGCAGAGGTTGCATAACTTAAGCAATGGATCTTGTGTACGTATTGTGAGTGTTCTGATGGGTTACATTGACTTTCTTATCTATATCAGAATTAAAAATAAACGTGTGATGCGTAATTGCCTGTTCTTACTGATGTTTACTAGAGGCTCAGGTCTCTTGATGTTACATATTTACATGTAGTTCCAACTATTTAGCTTATCTAGTTCTCGGTACAGATAGACAATCTATTTAAACATTTGATGAAACTGTAGTACTATTTTAGTTGATTGTCCTCATGGATCTCGTGTTTTATCATCATAGCTTTTTTAGTTGATTGTCTTCTCTTCTCATCTGTCAATTATCCTGAAATGCAAGAGCTTGACATGTTACTAGACAAGATAATTATGTTCATCCCTTAGATGGCACATTTGGACAAGTCCGAGTTCAGCGTTCATGGGGACTATTTATTGGCAATTGTAGGTCCTACTAGTACTAGCTATTAGACAGGTTGCTTTCATCTATATATACGGGCGAGTTCTCATGTTCAAGATGGATCATCTTACTGGAATGCTGATTATCACTTAAGTATATGGCTCTATCAGAGTTTGTTGTTGGGGACATTCTTAATGAAGGCCAGCTCATCGAGGTATGCGCTCCTGCCATTATCGATACGTCAAACATCAATCACAAAGAAGTTTCAGGTCAAACATGTTATTTCTTATACAGATGGGGTCATGCAAACACTTTTGTATCCATTACTTGTACTACTTTGAAAGTAACTAATGTGATATACGTCCTTAAATAATATGGTATTAGAACGACAACCTAATCCGAATTGTAATTGATTTAGAAGTTCATATGCATTAAAACGATTTTGAGCTACTTTTGAGTTTTTGAACCATTTACCAATTTTCTATTTGCTTGACCCATTTGACCCGATAGTGATGAAACATAACTAGTTTAACCCATTTGCATCTTTACTTAATTAATTCCCTTGTCTCTTCTTTTGCACTAAAATCTGCATGAGAAAATTGTATATTTGTTGCTCCTGAAGAATTAATTGTTGAACAGTCTCTCAATGACTGAAACAGACTGTGAAAGAATGATGAAGCTGCCCAAATCCTATAGGGAATTCAAGAACGTATGGTGCTACTACCCAAGTATCCATCAATTGAAATCACCAGGTGGGAAATCATAACTTAGAAAATGGCAAATCTACAAATCATGTTTCTGTTAATAGTCTTTAAATTGGTCTTTTACATGCTTTAAAGGGTTAGCAGCTCTGCTCGTATTGGTAAATATATTCCTGGGGAGCTAATGGTATTTTAAGTTAACCGCCGACGTAATCATAGTGCAAGTGAGCTTAAGCTTCTTCTGGAATTGTAGAACCCCTATCCTTAAATGGATCTCTATGCGTCACATAGGCAATACAACAAAAACCAAAACAAGTTTTAAGAATCAAGTGAAATTTTTGGTGTGAATATCTGAAGGTACAAGGAGTGGTGCCCTTTTCACACCGTGGTTTCAAGAACCACTCACGCTATGGTGCCACTCGATCTATGGCTAGTATGGTCCCACTTTGGTGGTGCTGAAGTTGTGTACACAACTTCTAAGGGAGCTATGTGTTGGCTTTTGTTTTCTTTATTGTTTTTTATTATTTATGTGAAAAATGAAAGAAGAAAAGTGGTTGCTAAAGGAAATGTATTTTTTAAATTTTATATAACGTAAACCTCTTTATATTAATGTAACTTTTAATTTTATAAATGTTATGTATTTTTATATAAAATTGAAAATTAAGAAATATGTTATTGTTTCTAGGTGTGATCGTCAATGTGATGCTGATGTGACAAATATTTTTCAGTGTGATTGTTCTATCATTTTTCAGCATAACATCTATACTGGGAACAACATAAATGATTTGTGATGTTGATCAATCATAAAGAAGAAAACGTTTTATACTTTTCAATTTTAACCTCTCAACTTTACAAGTATACATAAATAACCTCTTCTATGTAACTAATAACACAAAAGTACTAGTACAGTTTAGTTTGTTGTATGAAATATTTTCCCATCAATATTAGTGGGTTAGAATTTGCTTTGAATATTTATACAAGGTCGATCAACTATCATGATACAACATTATTGATAAGTCCCAATGACTTTGGAATCACAAGTTTAAATCTCAGTGAGAAGACAAACAATGTGGAATTAACTCTAAGAGATTTTGTATACTTAATAAAAAATTCTGTTTTTTTTACTGAAAAAGAAAAATTGGCATATTTTTAAAAAGAATCAAAATATACATTTCTTTTTTAGAGAAAATGACACAAATCGTTCTTTAAGTTTACCTCAAATTTTACTAAAAGGTCATTTAAGTAACATGTATGTATAGATCCGAGGAAATTGTACAATAATTAACGTAAACCTTTTTAACAAAAAAGTTACACTAGAAGAATCAAAAGATACCTTCTTTTTTTTTTTAACATTTGGGCGTTGGCTAGAGTGACTACTACCGACCGCAAAATTTATATATATTTTCTACCGCGATTTTTTAGGGTTCGTTTCTTTCATCTACAAATCTCTCAATCTCAATTTTGTGTATTATTATCTGGTCAACGAAATCTCAACATCATCCTGAATCTTTGAGCTCTTTATTATTTAGGTTTGATTTCATTAACCCCTGTTTTTCATGCTTCTTTGATTTCATATGATTATCATTAGAACTAATTATTTGTTTGTTTTGATTACCATTTGTTTTTATGTTATATCGAATAATTTGATCTGTATGCAGCTCATATTAGGTTTAGGGTTCATTAATTTGATTCCCTTTGTTTCATGAACATGAATCAAGTTTAGTATTACTTCTTTATACATTGAAATAAATATATAAATATAAAGCATATGAATAAGGATGGAAACGGAGGAAATTGTTTTTTCTTTCTTTTTGCAAGTAATAAATGTGGCTTCTTTTAAAGTGATTATTGTGGATTTCGTAATCTGAATCGGAAATTACGTTAAATAAAGCTACAGAATAGGTATGTAATATCACATTTATTTTAATAATCGATCTTATTAAAGCTGCTGGTTTTCCGAATCTTATTATTGTAGTTTAGTTAATTTTTAACAAGAATGATCAGTTTTATTCGTTATATAATGATGATGTCCTTAGTGCTATCATTTGCAGTTTTACTTTATGAAAATACTTACATAAGGTCAAATATCAAATTTGTATATGTATAACTATCGGTATAGTTGTTACAGTTGCCCTTTGTGATGACAATATGTTATTATATCCTTTTGTGTATATGCTTGTTCTTGTCGTGTTTAGTGTTTTAGTCCTAGGTTATATATGAATACATAGAAGTGTACTAAATCAAACGTTGCATGATAATTGCTATCAAAACGCACTTTCAAACACCTCTTATGATTCATCTGAGTTTGACCATCACAACCAAAATAACTGGATGTATGCCACCTAGGATGATTTTATTCAAACAAAAATGATAAATAAATCAAAGATTTTCTCTTGATTGCGTAGATGCGACATCATAAGTTTGGCTCTGAATGTATTAGTGTTTTGCTGGGTACAGCAATATGAGCATAAAACCGACAGTTGCCATGAGGGCTATACTAGTTGGAGGTATAGCCGCATTTGCTAAGATAGCAGGAGCTGTAAAAGCTGCAGGCGGTGTAAAGCTGGGTGCAGCTGCAGTTGCTGTGACGGCTGCTGCTGGTGCCACCATGTCGGGATCAAAACAAGATGCTAACCAGTCACCCAAATGAAGGTTTCAGACAAGTAGATAGGATAGAAGTTTTGAATAATCTAGTCACTTTGGTTTGTCGTCAAATATGTTTGTGAACTTTTGAGGGTTTAATCCTGCTGTATAATTCAGGAACGATTTTTGTTCTGCTGAATTGTTGCACTTGACTTGCATTATTAGTTATACTGATAATTTGACACATACAGGTTCTGAAGCAGAGTATTTGCCCATGAGATGGATGTTTTCTTTTCAAAAAATAGATACCTGTTTTTTGTGTGGAATGCATATTTTTCTTTTCATTAGAAAGATGCTTGTAGTTAGATATCCTTTACTATTGGTAAGCTATTTTCAAATCGTTAAAGTACAAAATAACGTGACATTTCATGTTGGCTTCGGCTTCTCTACAAGAGGATCCCAATCCACACAAAAAGCTGGAGTGAGCGGACAAGTTTTCTCCTATAGGATGTCCAAAATAATTTGGCAAACATATGAAGTGTTGACATATATAGGTATATTTAGAGATTAACAGTTTAGCACTCTGTGAAGAGTTCCGAGTGTAATAAAAAGGATGGAATGCAACAAATTCGAAGGAGATGATAAATAATCATTAAAATGATATCGCAAGTGGAAACATGTCCACAACACCAAATTCAAATATAAACTAAAAAACACTACAAAAAGCCACACCAGCGTATACTTGGTGCCAACACACGGAAAATAATACAGTTCCAAAGGACCTAAAAAATGTACTTTTCAGTTGATTCGTCAAATAATTCAATATGCCTAAGACGCCTAAAACATAAAGATATGAACTCCCTTCACATAAGGCCAAAAAATGTGAATCCAAGTAAGAGCTACTGTTGCTTGCACTCGGGAGGTTGCTCACCCTGCTCACCGTCGCCGTGTGCTATGCCACCCTTCTGCAGTTCACAGCAAACATGTAACTCGCATTTCGTTAAAATCGAACACAACAATATCATTAACACAAAGATTCATGTTACTTGTATTACATCGCAATATTGCATGAAACAAAATACAAATAATAGATCATTTTCCAAAATGAAAAACATAGAGGAATGTTGAAACTAAGAATAACAATTTCAACCTATTTACCTCTGATGGATCGATTAGGGACATGGTTTTCCAGAACAAGATAAACAGAGACTTTCAAAAACTTAACAATTGAATCCAACAGGTTGAAAGTCACCCATAGCATATTTTTGAAGCATATAACTTCCCAACTCTCTATACTTATAAAAACAATACTTGTTGCAACAAATTATTTATTATAGCTCTTATAATTTTTGGTAACCAGACAAACCCCGTTTCAACCCATTCCAAAATATTTGACCAATTTTGACCCATTACCCAACCCATATGAACAGCTCCCAATGCCACACACACACTATTTTCCAATTTTAATTAAACGCTGTCAAAGGAAAGGTCACCTTCTTTTTGGTCTTGACATCATCTTCTTCCTCATCATCTTCCTCATCCTCATCATCTTCTTCATCCTCATCATCCTCATCTTCATCATCCTCATCATCAATACCTTCAAACTCATCATCTTGAGCAGCCTCGCCCGTAAACCATGAAACAGCATGAGGGATAATTTTGTCTCGTATGGTTGAACTGCAAAAATAATTAAAATGTGTCATGTTAAAAGAACTCAGGCATCAAATACAAATTTGACCTTCAAAACAGGACTCGGCTCTCACCCAATATCATAGTCTTGTTCCATCTGGTTTTGAAGCTCTTCAGCCTGCAAATAAAGTACACAAAACAGTTACAATGACAGTTATAGGAGGCAACATGGATGGGTCAGTGATGGGTTCAAAAGTGGCTCGAGTTGTGAAGGGTCAAATTTGATGTGTGGGGTCAGATTGAGTAGCCCCAGAAACACTTGAGCATATAACATTCCAAGTATTACAAAACAATATTAGTACAATAATAGATTAAATCTTCAATAAATAAAAATTTTACGAGACTGTATGCATTAAAAATAGACTCTAGGTGACTACAATTTGAGCTCCAATTTAACTAATTCTTTATATTGGCTTGTTAAAAACAAAACACAACCCAAACCAACACATTCATCAGTAAATAAGTAAAAACTACCACCTCTAATGGGAATAAAAAGTTGACTATGGATTTTTAACAAGTTCTTACCAGCTCTTCATCAATATCCTCCTCATCCTCGGGCACCTGTGGGGGGCTAAAAAAGTTGAAAAAACTTTCACATTTCTCAGTCTTTGTGATAGGTTTAGCATTCTTTGATCCCTTCTTTGGCTTCTTTTTAAGGATCTTCTGTGTCAAACATTTTCCAGGTAACCATTCAATGTCGGTCCTGAAAAATGCCAAAAACTAGAGCTTAGTGGAAAGGCACGCTAAATATTGTATCGTGAACTAAGGATAGAGTTGATTACCCTATTGCTTTCTCTAAAATAGGGTCATCATCCTCGATCATATGATATACTTTTGTCAAAACGGTGTTCTTAAAACAGGGATTGGTATCAAAAAAGAACTCAAGCTTGAAACCCTTCGGATCATCGATACGACACCACTTGATATCCTTCAAGTACTTGAGAGCTTCTTCATCTCGTTCTGTGATCTGGTGGAAAACCACAATTGAATCAATGAACTTTTAATGACAAAAATGCATAAAAAAACATAGCATATTAACAGGGTACGTACCTCTTCTGCTAAAATTTCGTTACTTTTCATTGCAGTTAGCCAAAAATTAGGCACACCCTTTTCTGCAAGTATTGTTTAAAGTAAATCAAATTTACTTTTAATAAGTGGGAACAATATCAAAAAGCCGCTCAAAGTACTTAATATAATAGAATGTTATTATAGGAAAAAACCTTCTTTAGCTTTATCGCCTGTCTGATCCATTGCATCTTCGTCCTTTACTCCATCAACCTCAACAACACCATTCACTATATCATATCTCTGCAGTTATGTATATAATGAATTAGCATAAGAAGTGGCACATATCCCACAATAAATTAATCCAACCCGTTAAGAAAAATATCATGTGCAATCTACATAAGAGATAGATGAAGAACCTACATAACAAATATCCAGTCTACAATCTACATAATACAGAGATAAAGAACAATCATGTATGTAATGACTAATATCCAAGTTACCATAAGTCATGTCTCCTCACCTTTGAATACAATGGTTCGTATAGTTTCTGGTATCTTGCTTCCAGTGCTGCTCTTTCTTCAAAAAACTTTGCCTCTAGTTCATCATGTTCACTCTGCATATTAATAAAAATATTAGGGTGCTTGGCATACCAAGAGGAAAGTAAAAAGTAAAAACATCACACTACAATGAAATTCATGCACGATAATTCAAGTAGTTATAATGATACTGTGACGGTATCTGATAGCGTGCTCACATCCAGATTCTAAAGATTTTTTCAACTTCCAGTGATGTGTGGTACATATTTTTATTTCTTAAATAAAACTTTCTGGTACTTTGCTGACCAATTACAAACTTGAACCAACCTTGTTCATTTATATGGTTCTAATAATATTAACAACATTCACAGATACCCTTAATTAATGTTACTGTGTATTTCATGCCACATATATTTTCACACAATATAACCAAACATCTTATGCCCTTCTTTACCAACTAAGCGTCAATACTCATGGTTAGCCACCAAGCTAAGTCTACTGTTTTCAGAACATTGTCCAAAACAAAAGGAAGGATTTGAACAGACATATCGTTGTTGTTTATAGTCTTCATTCATGTACTTCTTAGCTTTTTAGTTTATATAACAATAAAATACAATATATGTAACTGTATTTTACGTACGACAAGTACACAAGGTTAACGGCAACTTCCTCGATTACACTATAACAAAGGAATGAGTATTAGTAATCATAAAAACATTTAACTTAATGAGAATGTGCCAATGTGGTCCACATCTATATTGATGTGGTCTAGTTTGCTTGTACACCAACATAGGACCTTAAATGCCCAACTTAATTATCATCACCTAACAAACAAAATAGCTGCTAATCAATTATCGATAAAACAGTTGGGTCCTGAAGACACGTCATATTCAAGCCACCACACTGTCCTTCGTCAAACACATCCATCTATTATTTAACATATTATCGATTGCATTTAACAAACATACATGTGCTATATTAGACCAATCAACCACCTTTTTTAGCCATAACAAGTTTTAAACTGAATCCGTACAGCATAGTAAAACATACTCATAACAGAGGGAAAATATAAATATTATAGTCAATAACCTGAATGTCTCTCAAAACCTCGACTCTTTTCCGGACTGTCGGCGTCAAATTCTCAAGAATATCCGAATGCTCTCCAGCCAGATTTTGAAGTTTATTCTGCAAGCGAAACACGCACACATAAATATAAATATCGAACACAACCTATATATAACAAAAGTAAACATTCACATACAGATAGGATTGAACATAATGAGTAATTATTAACCTTCAGCGCGTTTACAAGGCCAACACGGTCTTCGGCACTAAGAGCTGCAGGAATGATCAAATTAGGGTTTAAACAGTTCAAAATAAATACAAATAATTGTGAAATCGTAATACTAGGGCTTTAAAATAAAATTAGGCTTTAAACCGTTCTAAATTAATACAAATGGATCGGCGAAATTGTACAATTAGGGTTTTTGCGTGAAACTACGGTTTGAATAGTTCGAAATTTGTACAAATAAATTTTTTTAGCAAAAGCATGAAATTTATACAAACGAGTCGGTGAAATCGTAGTATTATAGTTTTATTATAAAATTAGGGTTTAGGCAGCTCAAAAATAATACAGATGAGCCGTTGAACTCGTGAAATTAGGGTTTTAGAAGGAGCAATGAACGTACCTGCAGCTGCCGCCGGCAGAGATGCACCTAAATCGGAGACGTCCAACGGTTCTTTGTTGTTTTTGCTCATGGCGGACGATTGTTTGTCGAATCGAAAACCCTAGAAATTGATAAAAAGATGATGAGAGGGAAATAAAGGGAGGGAAATTGAATTGAAGGTTAAAGATAAAAAGAGATGGATATATATAGTGGCCAGTGGGGATGGATTTAAACCTAAACACGCGAGTGGATTACACGCGCAAAGATGTCGTGTGTGTCTCATCTCATTAAAATAACTTATCAACGATGCGAGTCGACCGTTTGCTCGAGAGTTTTTACAAGGAAGAAAAGAATAGAAGGTAAATGTATACAAAAGAAAAGAATATAAAAAAGAAAATGAGAAAAGAGTGAGTTTTCATATTTTTATCCAAGAAGAAAGAAAATTCGAGAAGTATGACATTTTTACACAAATACCCTTAATTTAGTATTGAAAAATGTAATGTAATTGTATACTATATACATATCCAACTCATACTTTTTAATCTCAATTTAAACATTTAATCAGCCCGCTAACCCATCACTATATTTTTCAAACGCATTAACGTGGTTGTGTATGGGTTAGCAAGTTTACAGATTAGAGTAGACAGACGTTCGCAACTCATTTATCTACTTAGGTCGGTTTTAGGTTGAGTAATTTGGACCCATCTGACTCCACCTGAATTGTCACTCTAGACCAAAATCAACCAACATTATTCGGTATAAGCTTAATTGAAAAAAAATTGATTACCTTTTAAAAAAATAAAAAAATAAGCTTAATTGAAATCGGACGTATTTTCATAATTACTTTTGAGCTTGAGTTGTTTAAGCTTGAAGTCGCTTGTTTGATCATTTGAATTGCTTGGTGAACTATTTTTATGACCTCGACTCATACAATATCGGATATACTTGATTTTTTGTTTCAAACTAGTTATAATATTTAGTTTGCTACAGGAAAATTTATATCCTTATGCATACTATCATCACTTGATTCGTTAAGTTCCTTTTAGCTCGTTCAAATATTATGTTTTTAAACTCAGCTGATGAATTTATCAAAAAGTTAATTTTTATTACGATTCTATATGAAATCGAATATTATCATTTCTATATGAAATCGGATATTATCATACTCAATCTTAAGATATATGAATTCAAACTCGAGTTGTGTGTTAGGCGTTGTCTATCAAACTTGTTAACACAAAGTTTCTCTTTGAGTTGGGTTGTTGAAGTCTACATATTTAGAAAGAACATAAACTTCATATCTCAGACAACTGAGCTTCATCAAATATTGACACATCAACATCATTAAATTTTTACTAATTACAAAACAAACCAGAAAAATATATATAAGCTTCACAATTTCTTTTCATTTTACGTATATATAATAAAAACATCATGAGCTTTAAATTTTAACACATAAGCTCACTAAAAATTGACATGTTAACTTTGTTATTTAGATTGCTACCATGTGTACCATCAATGGTAGCTTAATAGTGAGAGAGAGATGTGCATCATAAATACGGATGTCATGAGTTCAATCTCCATCTTCATGTTTCTTTAACCACGAGTTATGCGATTTACCCCTCTCATGTTGATCGTCGGACCAATCGGTGAGGTGCCGCCCGCCAGAGGGTCGGTTTTACCCTCTATCTTTTTTAGATTGCTACTATGTTTATGTTGAGATTCATGGGTAGATATGAGAAACAAATATCTTGCCCTTCTATATCATCCTCAATTTTTTTCATAAAGAGGTTTGCCCATGCATCATTTGAACCAACATAGTGTATATTATAAGTAGTTTTTATATTAGTTAAACGTTTTCATCGTCAAAAAGTTAGTTTTCATTTTGATTATGCACCAAAATTGAAAATAATATACATATAACAATGATAAAAACCAACATTTACCCTTCTAGACTTGATCTATTTGGTATTGCATAGCCCAAAGTATTCACTAGTATCATCTATAACAAGTTATTATTGTATTTTGCAAAAGAAAAATAATATAATTAAACTAATTTAGGAAAGAAATAAATATACGTTATATATATATGAGTTCAAATAAGAAGGTTAATTTTCGTGAGAACGTAGAAAACACTTCAAAATCACTTTTTAACTATCTAAAATACAATTTTCTTCAAAACTTTTTCAATGATGACTAATAAAATAACTTTTGGAAGCTATGCTATAAATATAAATAAAAATTATTAACTTTTATTTTCGAACTTTTTTTTACGGTCGTTTGTGTTGTGATTAATTAAAATAATCACAAAATATCATATGATAATCACATATGATTCCTCTCTAATATAATGTGATTATCATGTGTTCGAGATAATCACAAAATATGATATGATAATCACATATTATTCATGTGATTATTAAGCTATAAAATGTGATTATTATGAATAAAAAAATTAATAAAAATAATTAAAAAAATAAAAAAACGTCAAAAAAATAATTTATTTGAAAAATAGCTTCTAAAAGTTATTTGAGTAAGGAGTTACGAAGAAATTTTTGTGAAATAACGTGTTTTGGATAGTTAAAAAGTGATTTTGAGATGTTTCCTACATTCTCACGAAAATTGTCCTTCTTATTTGAACCCACGACTATATATATATATATACTAGATGCAAACCCGTACGATGTAGAGCAATTTCAAATTTACAATATTTAATTTTATGGTACATCAAAAGAAGATCATCTATGTCGAACATTTTTAGAAAAGTAAATAAATTTAGATATCAGCTGTATTATCAATTAAATAATGTAAATACATAATACAAACATAAATAATTAATAAAATGTACCAATATAATTATTAAAATATATCCTAAACATAATAGAACTACACACGACAATAATAATTAATAGATAATTATCAATAAATTAATTATTCTAAACATATCCTTATTTAATAATAATTTGACACTTGTTATCCTAAACTATTTAAAATATAATTAATTTATTAATTTGAAAATTATAAGAAATTGCCACATAGGTATTTATGCCAAGTGGCAAGTTATGAAGCTTTCTTTTATACTCCTTTAATATATATATATATATATATATATATATATATATAGATATATGAAAGTGGAAATCTCACACTAGCAATTCCCCATATAAATAATTATTGAATTTAATACTTTTGAACTAAGAATTTGATAATTTATTAATTTTTTCTTACAAGTAAAAGATGTAGTCTACTTTATTAATTGTTCCTTGCAAGTAAAAAAGGCATAGACTACCTTACAAACCTTGTAACACCTCCTTATAGACCACGTTCGTTGTACGATTAGTAACATTGCCCTCTTTATCATAAATAAGGAGTCTCAATCCACTTCGACTTGACTCTTGAAAGAGCAACATATAGTTGGCCATGGCTAAAAACAGGTTTCTTCAAATACAACCCAACGTTTGACAATGATTGGCCTTGACTTTTGTTGATAGTCATCGCGAAACAAACTGATAATGGAAATTGTCTTCTCTTGAATTTGAAAGGGAATTTGTTATCCGAAGGAGTCAAAGACAATCTTGGAATAAATGCTATGCTGCCAACGTTTGTTCCTGTAAGAATCTTTGCCTCGATAAGACGATCATAAAGCTTAACAACTTGTAGACGAGTTCCATTGCATAAGCCAGCCATCTGATCGTAATTCCTAAGGAGCATAACTGGGACATCCTTCTTGAGCACTAGTCTATGTTTAGGAAGACCAGGAGCCTTTGTTCCATTCAGGAAGTCAGATGTGTAAAAGTCCCTATTCAAATCTGGTCCCAAATCAGTTTCGCATATAGTGTCAGAACTTAGATAAACTCTCTCTTCTCCTTTGATAAGATCAACAAATTCGTGTGTTGGAGCTAGAATTGCTCTTTCTTGAAAATATTCCGGATTTAAAAGATTATTAGAAATATCTGGATACACATGATTAATCAAAGATTGGATAGGTTTCCCATTGTCTTTAATAATAATTTCATCGGGAATCTCTATTTCCGCTTCACCATCATTAGGCTCGTTAATCTTTCCATCTCCAATTTGTAGAACCCAACTAGCAAACTCTTTGATTTCATCAATGTTTGATGAAGATGCACCAACACTAAGTCTCATGTTATGTGTAAGTTTAAGAACTTGGCAATGATTCCACAAATATGATGATTTTAGAGAAGCATTTACAATTTGTTGTCTTGATCCATTAGGAACGATAGGTAGGACCTGTCTAAAATCACCTCCAAATACAACTACTTTACCACCAAAAGGTTGATTCATGCTATTCGGATTTTCCGAACGAAGAATATCCCTAAAGGTTCGGTCCAACGCTTCAAAAGAATGTTTATGTACCATTGGTGCTTCATCCCATATGATTAACTTTGTTTTTCTTATCAGAACAGCAAGCTCACTATCCGGCGTTATACGACAAAAAGTATTTTCTGTTACGTTAACAGGTATTGTGAATCTTGAATGAGCTGTTCTACCACCATTTAATAGTAATGCTGCTATACCACTGGATGCTACGTTAAGAACAATGTCCCCTTTTGAGCGTATTGTAGCAGACAAAGTTCTCCATATGAAAGTTTTTCCACTTCCACCATACCCGTATAAGAAGAAGACACCTCCCTTATCCATGTAAACAGCATCCATAACCTTTTGATAAACACTCCTTTGTTCTTCTGTTAATGATGAATAGCACTGCTGATGTTCACTCTGTAATTCTTTTATGTCGTAAATAGTTGTCTCATTGTCAATGAGCCTGTTTTGACCGGAGTGAAAAGTACAACCAACTGGGTAAGGCATACCTGTATAGTTCTTTAGTGTAGTACCATGGCTTCTCAACACGTTCTCAATATCTTCCAGTGTTATATTTTGGATTTCTTCGGGAGTCAGGGTCAAATCTACATTAAAAGTAAAAACAGTCACTACAATTATCTTTAATTTTATAGTCTCATATTTGATATTTTGATAATCAAATGTACACCATTTTATATTGATATAAGTAGTAAATAACGTAAACTATTACCTGGACAGTTTCTAATTGCACTCTCCCTTTGTAGAATGTCCTGAGATAATGCTTCCCATGTCTGGTTCCATACAACTTCAGGGCTGTGTAGAGTGTTTGAGATGAGCAATCTGAAAAATAAAGATCTTAAAAGTGGTCCGGAACCCGATTCCATAGCTTTGTGAATACAATCAATGTATTCTTTGTCATCATCTACCAAACCAAGTACATAACATGCTTCCTTAAATGATGGGTACGTAATACCTTTTACTGTCCTGATGGCTTCATATGATTGTGGACCTTTGATCTTATTCAACAAAATCCTCAGGTAGAATAGCTCACCGGTGCTCGGTGCTCGGTGACACATGATGAATTCTTCCGATTGATCTAGCTCCCTTACTATTTCGTAAAGTCCATACCCGTTGATCTGTCTTCCAAGCAAACTTTGTAGGAAATTCAACGTAAGTTAGCTGTCTAGCTTGTTCATATATTTGATTGCATTTCATCCACTCGAGGAACATGGATGTTTTGACTGAAGGTTTATCAAGTACATAATCTATGAACATATCCTCACTAAACACAACATTTTGTTGATCTGGAAGATGAAATGGCAGCCGTTGAACTGCTGGAGTCCTATAATGTATATTGTAAGCATAAAGTCTCCAAACAGCTTCACACGCAGATATGTAATGACAGTCGTAATAATCTTTTATTTCATTGGTGTTCTCATCACATACCGCAGCTGTTACTCTATCATGACATTTGTTGATGTGTTTAAATAAATACATGATCGAACCTACTTGATTGCACCATTCAACATTTATATGTGCTTCATACTTCTTCAAAAGGGTGGGGTTGTAGGGGACAACAGATCCGTTATCCAAATTAACGTTGCTCTTAGTTACTGATCGACCATTATCACGTCTTCGATATATAGGGAAACCATTATCATCCATTGTAGTATGTTGTGCAAATTTTTTTGGAAACTTTTTGGAACACTCCATGTCTATCATACACGGACAGTCAGGTTTTGTTTTACCACACGGACCATGCATCATTAAATCCCGAACCAGACAGTACAATTTAGGGTCTGTAGTTTCATCAGGTATTTCTGCGCTTATGATTTTGTCTATATCAGATGGCTCAGGCAGTTTGTCATTTGGACCCAAGAAAATGCAAATATGAGCATGGGGCAGTCCACGTTTTTGGAACTCGACTGTATAAACAACTGCATATAATTATAAAAATTGATATAGTATATTAGTTAACATGTACTATAATATAGCATATTAATATGTACAAAGAATGTAAATTTAACTTACGTGCTTTGACTTCCCCAAATAGGTTTTCATCCTTGAAAGATTTCACCATTCGATCAAGTTTAATTTTAAACATACACGCCACATAATCACCTCTGTCTTCGGGGCTCAGTGACTTTTCTTGCAAAACCCTTAATATTTCTGGCCACTTAGGGTTGCAGGTGAATGTTATGAAAAGATCCGGATAACCGTATGTCTTACATAATGCCATGGCATCTAAATAATTCTGCATCCTGTATCTTGCGCTGCCGATAAAAGATGACGGAAGTAGTATCTTGGTGCCAACATTGCAGGTTTCTGTGTTTCTACCAACAACAGCCTTATAGATATTCTCATACGTGTCGCTTCGTAGATTCCCTTGTTGATATCTGATATAGGACATTCTATCCGATTCAACCATCGTGTAAGCATCTACCAGAAATTGTTGGAAGAGTTTTCTTGCGTTTAAAAGAAGTGACGGTACCTTTGGTCTTTCTTGGATCATATAAGCAAAAAATTCCCTCATGGTAACTCTTTTGCGTCTCTTTGTACTATCCTCAGATTCATTTCTGTGGTAAATGTCTGGACGGTAACCATCTTCAGCATAAATAAATAGCAGTGGATATTGGAGAGCAAGGTATTGAGGGTGCAATTCACTAATTCGTTGAAAAGCACCAGAGTGACTCTCTATTAGGATATCTCGTTTTTCAAAAGACAAATCCATATCACCAACAACCAATGCTGTAATTTCTGGTGCTGTAGGTAAGTTGTAAGTTCTTCCATCTTTAGTCCTTTTGTTGATCAGTTTGAGCTTAAATCTTTCTTTTGGATTAGAATTAAACTGATCTCTAGCCATTCTAAACATTTGGACCAATGGATTGCATTTATCTAGAAGTTCTTGTATTTGTTTGATGATATCAGAATCAAGTGTTTGAACTTTTGCATTGGAATTCTTGGCCTTAGACCTTGTAAGTAAATAAACTGAATCATCAAATTTATATCAAGTCGATATAATAATGATTGTGTAATGACAATAAAATAAAATAAGAATAACAAACCTGGCTGAATTTAATCTATTTGTGAGTTCATTTGACGTATCATATATGTAAAGCTGAGAGAATGTTGGACTTGAACCATATGGTGGAATCAAACCACCCATCCGATGCATATTCTGGCCTTGTAGCCTGAATATGTACGGGCCACGTCCTTTACTGACGGAATGATCAACTTTACCACCCATTGATGTGAATGCAAACATATTGTTGTAAGTGCGAATGTTGTCGATGAAATTTTTACTTTTAGGATGTTTATTAGAAAGCAATTTCATCATGAGTTTTGGCGGCTTCTTCGAGAACACGGGTAGAACAACCTTTCCATTCATACAACATAAAGAATAAGAACCGGGTTTCCTTTTCCCATGTGTGTGACCTCTTATTGTCTCATAATACCACATCAACGCACCACATGAATTACATGCATAAATTGGGTCACCATCATCAATGTAACCTGTAATACAATTATTAATATATCTTATAAAATGATAATAAGTAATTATTAAATTTGTATATATGGATTCCTATTTAATGAGTATATAATGCTACCATCAGAAGTCCCACGTATTTGATGTGAACTTTCAGCATTTTTGTAATTGATATTTCTTAGATTTTCATCTGGAATAAAATTTCCTTTCATTTTCTTGAAAGGATATGATGGGATACAACTAGACAAGTGATTGTGTTGGTCGTTCATATGCATCCACATAATAGGTGTATGAGCTGCTGTATGAACGTGTTAAATTTATATATGTTCATAGAGAGCAAAATATTAAGTAATAGTGCAAGAATCTATGTATAAAAAATGGAAGATGGTTATAAGTGATACTTACATGGTTGATTATAAATTCCTCCCATATTTGTGGCAAAAGGTTGATAACCGGCAATCCAGACTGCAAAAGGTTGATAACCGGCAATCCAGACTGGCCCACAAGTGGCTACTCCTCCCATATTGCATTGTTGAGTATTTGCATTTGGTTTTTTCTTGTTTAATATTTCTTTTCGGTGTCGTCTTGCATTCTTGCAACAATTGATATATGATCCACCATTGTCACCATGAATAGTTAAAGTTGATTGCTTTGTAGCGATTATAGAATTACAAAATCATGCATATATTCAACACTAATGGGATTATTCACAAAATAATAATTAAGAATGTAAGACTGTATGTAGATTTAAAAATGTCATAAATGAAACTTACAAGGTTGATTTAAATTTAATCCAACTTTTTGATGCTGCTTCAATTGAAGTCTCTTTCTGTTTAAAATTTCCCTTCTCTTCTGTCTTGCCATTTTGCCTAAATTCATATATGCTCCGTGAAAATGAAATGGTGGAACTAGTTGAGTTGGAATTAAACACATTGATGTTTGATAACATTGTTGTTGAGTGACAGTTGAAGATGATAATAACTCAAATGGTGACACACAATTTGTAGTTGATTGTCTTTTAACTAAAATTCAAAGATGGAATACCATATAGCAAAAGAAAAAGACGGGTAATTTGGAGGTACCCCTGACACCCGTACCATATTTCAATGGTACGCGTCCGTCTCACCCGCAAGGTCCATCAACGTCAGGAAAATCACCTGTCTACAAATCACCCACATATGCTGAGGAACGGATTCGAACCTCTGACCTGTCGGTCACACCACACATGTGGGGTTTGGGCGTTTGCGGTGGCGGTACCACTTGAGCTATGCCCAATTGGTCAATACCATATAGCATAAGTTGGTATGAGTAACAAAGAAACAAAGTAACGTGAATAAATGAAAGGCATGTCGACAATTTAATATACAACTATATATAGTTAATAGTTTGTACCGGTAGACAAAATTGAAAACAGAATTCTTAATAGACGGGGATACTTAAAAATTCAGTTTTGATCATAATCAATTTGGACTAATTCACTGAGCTATACATACTTTCTACATGTTGTAAGTAACAACCATAATGTAGTACCAGTTTGGTCCTGGTTTACCAAACATTGGACCATATAATTGATTAAAAATAATGTTATAAAAATTTATATTTGTTTTATTGACTAATTTGCGTCTCTGATGTATGGTTAGAATATAAAGGTAAACCTCCTTGAGGTGCATGACCTATTTTTGTAGCTTCCTGAGTGTCGAAGTTTGACATATCCATTAATGGACGTGGATAACCTGTTAGCATATGGAGTAATAATATTGAGATACACGAGTATACATACATATATAATTTTATAAGAGAAATTAAGATACATTGATTATTATAGTTAACTCAATCATTGAGCTTAAGCTTATTAGCACTTTTTTTTCAGCAAGACAGATAATATTATTAGAACGAGTTTGAAGCAGGAACATCAAACCAAAGAACTAGGGAGCAAAGAACTGAAGACCCCAAGGAAACAAAATGAAACAACTCCAAAACCATAAAACAAGAAAAACAGAACCATGCATTTTAGCTTATCACCTTGAAAAGCTATTTTAGAGAAACTCCAAGCTTATGGCTTCACAAAATGGGCTTATTAACCTCCAATAAGCTAAAAGGTGTTTGAGAAGTGAAAAGAGCTTATTGCATTATGAGCTAAAAGGTCCCCTTAAAAAGCTAATCCAAACAGACGTGAACGGCCGCTTTCTTGGAACTAATTCATAGGCAAACACCCCTAAATGTATCAAGTATATGGTGAACTTTGTAAGGGATTGTATCATCTAAGGCTCCTCCAACTTTATTCAATTTGCTCAATTGTGGAGTACAATGCTATCTATCAAAAAGTGAAACTGTTTCATATGCTATATTGCAGTCAAAACTTGAAGTTGGAAGTGATTAATTTCCATATTGGATCGTATAGAGCTAATTCCAGTAGCAAAAGTAAAGCAAAAGTAAAGAGAAATTGAGCATTCACTCACATTGGTTTCGTTGAGGCATTTAATCAAGCAATTGTTGTTCATCAAGCTCACAAGAAAATTGAACCTCCACTCACATTCCTTTCATTTAGACATTTCATCAAGCAATTGGTGTTCATCAATCTCAGAACCATCAACACGCATACACAACACCAATTGCAATTCAAGTGAACCAGCAAGAAGAAACAGATGTGCCAATTTGATGAAACAGAGTACATCGTCTAAATATAATGCCACGTCAGATTTAGCTTACGTGGATAGTAAAGAGGCTGCCAAGTATATTTGCATGTGTTTCTGACTTTCTGTAATTTCCATTTTCCAAGGCTTTAAAGTAGCATGCACTCGATCACAACGATAACTAGCTGGGCCAAGTTAGTTGAGATTGGGCCAGGCCCAAACTTAGACCCAATTACACTCACTTAAAGTCAAAGTCAAAAGAATAAAAGGTAACAGATGTATACAGTCGGTCGGTAAACTTCAAAATCATGGAAATAGGAACCAAAAATGGCTCCAAAATTCAACTGAAAAACCCTTCAGAGACCATTGATTTCGGTAGAGGTTTAGGATTCAATTGCACCGACCGAACGGTTTCTCGCCGTCACATTTCGTTCAAACTCAACGAAAGTCAAACCGGAGTTTATTTCAAAGTCAACGGAAAAAACCCAATTTGGGTGCGCGATAGCAGTAACGATGAAATTAGGGTTTACAGAAGTACAGAAACGGGTGAATTGAATAACGGTGATTCGTTTTGTGTTTCTTATAAGAATCATGTGTGGTTTAATTTGAAGAAACTTGATGAAAATGGTAATGAATTGAAGGGCGAGATTGAATACGACGACGTATTTGCAGAGACTTCAGGGATTGATTATGATGATGTTGAAAATGGCGATGCTTCAGTTAGTGATCCTGTTAAAGGTTTTTCTCCTTTTTACTAAATTTTGTTTGGGTACTCAAAGTACGTAGTTGGTATCAATTTAAGGTATGCGGTTTTTCGAATTTATAAAAAAGTTTCAATCTTTTGTTGTAAAAACGATAAATACCTAAAAATGTATACTCAAAAATCAAAATTGATAAAGAAAGTTGAATACCTGATATGAGAAATCGATAAAGTTGTACCTTTTTATGCCATTTATCTTATTTGATAATGTTTTGATGTACTAGGCTCCTTAGTTTGTGTATTGCAGAGTATGCGTGTGTGTATTGATCAGATATAGGTTTTATGTTTATATATATGCTTACTAGGCTTATAATTGCAGAATTTAATTTTGTTGTAATGGGACATGAGTTTGAAAGCTACACAAAGAAAATGATTCGTGACGTAAGGAATTGGGATTGGTTTCTTGAAGAAGCAAATAAAGAGAGTGATGAGGATAGTGAGCGAAAAGCGAAGAAGGGCAAAAGAGGAAAGAGGAAGAAGGGTGATGACGAGGATGATGACGTGTGGACAGGTGAGAGTGAAGAAGATGTCGAGATGATTAAGAAACTGAAGAATGATCCGAAACCTAAGTATTCGACTAGATCAAAGAAACGAGAGAAAAACAAAAAGGGTGCGAGTACAAGTAAAAATTATAAGATGAATGCAAAGGATGTAGTGGATGATGATGATGATGAGGAGGAGGAGGAGGATGAAAATGATGAGACGTTGGGTGGTTTTATTGTTGATGATGAGGATGTAGGAGAAGGAAACGATGAGGATGATGAAGAGGAGGAATTTGAAGAAGAAGAAGACGATGATGAAGAATAGTTGTTTGTTATGAGGTCACTTTGGATGTTTTGTCTTTGTACTTTGCTAGTATCGACTTGCACACTTCCTTAGCTTTAGTTCTAGGCTATTAATATGTACGTATAGGATGTTGTCGAGTATGTATCATATTAAAACTTTTATGTTAAAATTGTCCTGATACAAATGAAAACTTTCAAGAAGATCATGTGTCGATTTTTAGGTTGGTTTGTAACGATAGTTGTATCACCTCATTACAGATGCTTGGTCTAATATGATATATATGTTATTATTTCACTTAGGGTATGTTTGGCAAAGCTTTTAGCTTTTTATTTTTAAATGAAAAGCTCCTAATTTTTTTAGCTTTGTTTGGATTCACAAGATTGAAGCTTTTTATTTATTTTAGTAGCTCCTAAAAGCTTGAATTTAGAACGCTACTCGTACTAACGTTTGAAATCTTATAGGAGCTTTTTGTTGACACAATTACTCAAATGCCCTTCCCATAACAATGATGGCAACGATTTTATGTGCTGGCCGGGAAGTTATCCAAAGAATTTTGATATTGTTTTTCGCTTAATAATAAATTAATAATATCTATCATTTTACATTTTTAGTTAAAATCTTGTATTTTATTTCTTTTAAATAAATGAAACGAACACAGTTAACATATAAAAATTTGGTAGTACAGTGTGAAAATAGATAAATACGGAGTATCTAATAAAAATACTACTTTATTATATAATAACATTAATTAATTGCTAAATACAATTATCAAAATATTTTAGTATGTGTAATAAAATTAAGCATTTTGATTTAAATTTTTGTTATGTCCTTTTATGTCATTTTACACCTTTTAATTAAGCTACAGCTACTTTGTCAAACACGTTTATTAAATTAATAAAACTAACAGCTACAACTTACAACCTACAGCTACAGATAACAACTTGTTTTACCAAACATACCCTTAATGAAAATATGCAATGAACACACCACTCAAGTATAATCAACCTAAATAATTAAACTCCGTAAGTGTTGTCTACTCGCATTTAATCGCCTCGACGGTATAGTGTCTAAAGACATTTTAACTTGCAAGTAAAGTTGGAATTTGGTACATTCATTTCTTTAAAGGATACTCAAACTTTATGACGTTGAGGTAACACAATTTTTTTTCTGACAAGGTAAATAAGTAATAATTTTTGTTTCTATAGGTTATAACAAACATACATAGTTTTCTTATGCATAAAACCTACTATAACCTCCACGGCTCCACCACAACGTGACATCTTTAATTTATACTCATTCTCGAAAAATATATTTATATAAATATTTGAGCTATTCAAATCAAGGTTGAGCGGTTTTGAATCTTTCTTGAGTCAAAATCCAACCTACATCTTAAAGGCCATGTTGCTCGAGCTATCGAACCGAGCTCCAATTTAGTCTAAAGTAGTCGTGCGTAACTCAAGCTTTGCATCTCTAAGACCAAATATGTAAGAAAGTTTTAAATAGGGGTGTTACCTGAAAATTCTAAAAACTAGCGACATAAAATTGAAACTTTTCTTTATTTCTGTGAGTTAAAAACTTTCAACGAAGAAGATCACCGCCGAAAAAGAGCCCTAATTTTGGTCGGGAAATGTCGTCGTCTAAAACCCTAATTCGCGCCGGAGCTTCATTGATGACGCGTTTTATGAATCAGAAACCAGCTCAGTTTGCTTCTCAATGCTTCGAGATCGCACCAAAGCTTTCCACACCACCGCCGGCGTTCCCATCGTTATTGAAGTTCCAAACCGCAGTCAATTTGGCACAAAACGACGCCGGAACCCTAAATAGAATATTTCCTGAAGCATTTTTGTATCCTTGCGGGCTTCCTTTTCTCGAATTCTTCCTTCCTAATGGTATTTCCCCAAATCTCTGTAATTGTTTACATAAATAGTCTTTATATGCATCTTAATTTTTTTTTTTAATTAATTGGATTTTAGAGTAGGTCACTTATCAAGTAATGATAAGTATTTTTTACAAACAAATATGACCTGTAATGTTTCTCTTGGATATTTTCACGTGTAGTACTTGATGCTTTTTCCTTAGGTTGTAATATAGATTGTATATGTATAAAATGTGATATTCCATTAGTGTAATCTGATCAACTGTAGGTGCATAAACTTAAGTGGAGGTGTATATGGTAAGTGGATGTGTGAATGTGTGATCGTACGAGTGGAGATGTGATAGAATGAGAATATGCTAACAAACCTAGTATGTTTTTATGCTCTCTAAGATCCTGTAATTTTGGTAATGTAAAAATGAGCTAGTATTAAACTTGTTATCGAGTAATAAGGCTATTGACTATAGGTGGCAATCTTGATGTATTTACTTATGAATGGGTCATCTGGGCTGTTTTTTATTTCAAACGGGTCAGATAAAAAAAGGAGGGAGATTTATGTGGGTGAAACAAGTTAAGAAGTCGCGCAAAATATATTTTTTATGCATACAATCATCTTAAGTTCAAAGATATATATTTGTTATAGTTGTAATTCTTTTCATGTAATCATAATTGACACATTAGTTGTTATTTGGTAATCGTGGTGCTTGACCTTTGGCCGACTAATCCAGTAGGTGATTAACAGATTAGTTAGTTACATCTGTTTTAGAAATATGGATAAATGTTCTATGGGTCAACCTGGCTCGCCGTGGTTTTTGACACTTGCTAAGCATTGACTTGTTTTAACCATCTACCCAATCTGTCTGCCCACCCATTTTCAGCCTCTTGTATTGACTGTTAATCTTGTTAACTAGCTATAAACATCTGCTACTAAGCATACTGGCGTGTATACTAGGCACTAGTGCTGTTGTTCTTAGCTTAATCCTTGCGAACTTTATAATTGTTTCAGAAGCCATTCATCCTTATTGTGTTGTCATATTCTCATGCGCTTCCATGGTGATTGATAGTCGCATTCCTATACTTCTTTAATGCTCTATAAATGAACCCAGGGAATAAGAGATTTTTACCAAGTAATTACATTATTGAGACACAGTTATTAAACACTAATATATATTGAGCCTTTGAATTGGAATCATGAGTGTTAAGTCAAAAAGGTCGTAGAAAAATAATATATCTCACTAAAACTATTCTTCTGACAACTGTCTGTTTCTTATCTGATATAGAATGATGCTCACAGAAGTTATTTTAGAAGAATAAGAAAATACTAAGAAACGCTAAACCAATTGTCCATATTTTCTTTCCCAGTGGATGACTCATCATCAAGTGAACCATTGTTGTGCATCAAAAGAACTTATCAGCCTAGCAACCTCAGGCGCAAGCGGGTTCATGGATACTTGGCTCGGTATATCTCTCTATCCAGTTTTACATGCTTCAGCACCTGTATATGAACTCACATGCCTAAATCTGCTTTTGCGTATTATATATGTGTCTTTGGCATCGTTTTAGAACTGCTGCTTAACATATCAAATATATCTTTATTGTCCTAGGACCTGAATAAGTGTCCTCAATTCCGTTTTTGCCAACCATGCAGCATCGTTTTTCCTTATGGATGGTTATATTTCATTTCTAACAGCCTAAATGGGGGAAAATAAAGATATTAGCTACAGAGAAAATTGGTTAAATGGGTTGGTGTTTCCAACGGGCCGAACTACCGCCTGAAGAGTACTTTTAATGCCTAGACCTCCCAAACTTTTTATCTTAGAAATTAAATTGTTGAAATAATATAGTTCTTATAATTAGATTGGCACTCTAATTGTTTATATAAAGATTAAGTTTTTGGACAAAAAGTGTTCTGGGTTGGCGTTGCTGCCGATTTTGCTACATTTACCTGACATAATAGTCAGAGGTTTATGAAGACCACCATACCAGACGAATGAATAAAGGCTCTTTTCAGTTTTGATAAATTCTCTAGTTTATTACGGAGTAATGGAGTATATTTTTTGTGGGCCCTGTTAAGTAAATCGGATCGATAAGCACATGTTTACAAGATGAATAAATGAGTAATGCGCAGAGCAAATAGGACTGAAATAAAAATTGCACCGAGACATTATCTTCTTTAACTGATGTGCTTTCATTGTTATGCAGTAAAGCAACTAAGGGAGGTAGGCGAGTCATTGCACGTAGGATTGCTAAGGGCCGTTTCAGAATCACTGCTTAGTGAAACTAAACTTCTCAATACATTTTAGTACTTTATATTATCACTAGAAGTTCAATGTTCAGCCATGCAAAATAGAGGAATGTTAGCCTTCATTTTTTAAGTTTCTTGCATTGTAATCCTTAATTGTGCTTTCACAAATATCATCTTACAATTTGGAGAACTCAGGCACAAATAATATCCATTTATTAGTGAAATTTTTTGTTTTGTACTATGTTCATAATTCACCATCAATTCAAAGGTTTATGAATCCAAATGTGTTACTAAAGGTATGACTGATATGATTGATCGGTCGGTGCGTCTCTCTTGTTACATTATTTGTTGATGCATTCTGGTGTGACACCTTTTGTTTAGAAAACTTGGCTTGATTGTTGTTAGATTAGCGACACTATTGTTTTAATGCGACACTTAGCTAGTGTCGCAACACTTTGCCAGTGTCGCAGGCCCTGCATATTTATATATCAGTACGGCAGTCGAAAGGGTTAAGTGTGTGTGAATGAGAGATAGCCGAATTTAGGGTTTGAGAGAGAGTTTGGTACTAAAACATTTGTTTTCTGTAATCGTGATTGGTCAATAAACAGAAACATTATTTATATTTGCTTGTTCGTATTCGATTTACAATAATATATATTTCACGTTCTTGATTCATTATTTTGGATTCCGCACGAATAACGAATTGGTTCAAATTAGATCCGCTCACAAGGGGACTTACATTATTGCATATGCAAATCCTCAATAACATGAATATATTGTTGTATACCATCATTCACAGAATAGTCATACGTTTACTCATCATTTATGTACAACGATGAGTATGATGATGGTGAATAATTCGACATGAAGGTCTCACAGTGTTACATCTAAGAATTGAATATTTGGTTGACTATCAAGGATAAAATCCATGCAGTTCGTCTCACACGGGTCGAATTGCATTATCAGATGATTTGGATCCATAGTTTGACCATAAATAAAGTCAGAATTATTGGGTAGATGATGATCAAGAACATGATATGAATCACCCATGAATGATGGTGGAAGGGGAGGAAGATCAGCATCAACATCAATGTCATTTTCAATTTCTTGATCATGTTTGACCAATGACGATGGTGCTTCAACATGATGATCTGGATCATTGTATGTTTGTGGGTGATCATTGCCCGGGGTAGCAGCCAAAAGCTTCTTTTTCATGTTGGAGTTCCAAAAGTTTTTTACTGCGCTATCTGTTCTTCCAGGTAAGTATCTTGCTATTTCTGCCCATCTGTTTTCAGAAAAATAACAAAAACATCAATATCTGAAAAAAATGAATCAAATTATAACAAAAAAGTTGCATGTAAAATTCTTTTGCAGTCTTATACTTATTTCCCAAGGTATTGTGTAGATGGATAATGAGCATGGCTTCTTGGGAAGAAAATGTTCCTCTTTTTAGACCTGGTCGTAGATAATTAATCCATCGTAATCTGCAACTCTTGCCACATCTTTGTAGCCCTGATCCAGTGATAAATAGGTTCATAGTTAATTTAACAAGTTTGATAACAATATAGAATAATGCTATATATCTCCATGAAAGATACTTGAGTAACATCATATGCTGTTAACATTTTGGTGGGTGGGTCAAATTTATCCAAGACATGCTCCAGAAACTAGTGAAAAGAGTTAGTCAACGACTTGACCCACTTTCGAGAGGTGAGGCACTCTCCCATGATGCCAAAAGCTATTGAGTTTTTAATTGAACTCACATACATAATGTTCCTAACCTCTATGACCAAGATCATTAAAAACTAATCTATGAAAACTACTCACAATAGTTTTTGTGAGCCCCCCTTAATCCTAATATGATTATATTTGAGACCTATCAAATTACTCAAATCATAATCATAAATCATATAAGTATAAATATAAATATAAACCATAAGTAAAAGAAAGAGAGAAAGAAAGGAAGACCAGCGAGTTTGGGAACAGAGCTCCAACAGCCACGGCGGCCGTGTGTAGTAATATATCTAGCGAGTTTTCCGTCCTCTTCAGGTGACCACAAGCCTCTTTTTAGTGAGTTTTTCATCTTAGTTGAATTATGATTGAGTGATCATTGACAAATGAGTAATGTTACATTCTTATATATACTTCTAAATATAAAACATTTAATCATTGTCAGATGTGTATTGATGATGATATTGAAATGTCGGGAATCCAAGACGATTATGTAGGTCACACGAGAAAGAGATAACGTAGGGGTGCATGGAAGAAAGGGAGATCGATAGGGGCCTCGTAGTCCTTGTTTATGTCCTACTTTAGCCAAAGTACTAATATCTTGATTAACTTCGCTTACTCCCCTTTGAGTATCACAACCTAAGAATGAGACTTTAGGACACAACAACAATGGAATATGATGATTGTAATGTAAGATAGATAAAAGATTCTTCAATTGAATGAAGTAACATGAAACAATTAATGACATTAGGATAACATCAACAGGGCTAAAACAATCAATGCTGTGGCATACAACTTATATTGCATTGAGTATATGGTTGTAGTAGCGGTATTGGACTTGTAGGACACAAAAGTAGGAATCAAAGTCTTGTCCATTGACACAGATAGTAGACTTTGGTGGTGCGTCATTTTCAATTAATTTTGTTATGAATCTTGGTTCTTTTACATCCAATGGATAGGAGAAAACAGACTGTTTTCAATAATTGAAGTTGTTCATTAAAGGGCATTTAGCCTAGCGGTTTGGGTGGAACCTGTCAACCAATATGGTTGGGTTATATATGTAATGTACATGATGGGTGGCATATGTTGTACGTTTTCCTTTTTTTTAAAAAAATTGAACTTGTTCAGCTGATTAGTTATAGTTATTAATATAACCCGTGACATTCTGGGCTTAAACGACAAGTTATAATGACTTATAACTGGAACCTAAATCAAACAGGTGCATATTTTTGTAATATTGAACTGTGTTCTGGAATTTACGACGTGTTGTAAGTTATTTTTTGGGATATACTCAACCACGTTAATAATCATTTTGATTATACTCAACCACGTTGAATTTCTGCATAAGGATAAAGAATGAGGCTACGAGTTCAGGGCATGGTAGATAATTAGTTTACGGGCCATTTTGGGATAGGTCGTCAATCAAAGTTTTTGATAGGGCGCTTGGACGTGTAGTCAAAAGAAAGAACGAACATGTCCACACTTTAGTGAACATTTTCTTGAATTCCTGGTTGAAAACATGTATAGGTAGAGGTGGCAATCTTCTCTATGAGTTCTGGGTAGATGTTTGAATGGATTGATTTGGGTCGCGTTATATCTCAAACGTGTTAATTGCAGACAATCTCTTATATCGATAATGGGTGTGAAGCATAAATAAATTTAGGTCATGTTTTTTTTCCCCTCTAGTCCCATTGATGGGGTGGTGTAATGTGGACGAAATGGTCCTTAAAAAGTGATTTGGTGTGATGTATCCTGTTTTTATTTTGAATGCACACAAATTCATTTTGATATCGATATGATTGGTAAACCAAATTGGATGAAAGGTATCAAAGACTACGATATTTCTTAATGTTTACATTTTACCAACAGGCAGGGAAGAAATTTAACTGGCCCAACTTACCGAAAGTCCAATTAGTTATTGGGCTTATTACATAACTGGCCCAAGAAAAAAGGTTCGAATGCAAAAAAACCGGTTTTTTTAACCCGGCCCAATAACCGAAACCGGTTTTTTTAAACCGGTTTTAAAAAAATAGAACCGGTTTTTATATAATCGAAACCGGTTAGACCGGTTATAGGGTTCGGGAAAACCGGTTTTTTGAAAAAATCGGTTAACCGGTTTTTTGAGAAAAGCGGTTTTAATCGGTTTTAACCGGTTTAAAAAAAAAAAAAAATCAAACGGTTCTAAGTCGAATCGAAGGCATCATCGTTTTTGTTCTTGTTCAGTTCCAGAAGAAAACAAACTTGATTCAACTGAAAAATGGCCGATGGAAGATCTGACTCTACCAAATCTCATTCAGGTACACTTCAATTAACCTAATAATAATAATCGTATATCTGTATATATATATTACGTATTTTTCTTCCTTAATTGATTATTTTTCAGAAATTCTTCCAATTAGGGTTATGACTTATGATGATTATTAACAAAGTTAAACTGATTCGTTCAGTTAGCTAAGTTAGATGTTATCTATTTATAAATCAAGTTATGAATTTCAGAATTTAAATTCTACATTAGCTTGTGGGAGTAATATTTTGTGTAAAACATGTTCATATTGGCTGGGAAAATAACTACATAAGTTAGGTATCATAATAAAAGGTTCTAAATTAATGAGAAGTTAAATACTTACCTCTCTGTAGTTATATAATTTTTCTTTTATGAAAAAAAGTAGGTAAATCAGTAAATGCCACTAATGGTATCCAAATCTCTCATTTTAGCAGCAAAATGATTCTTTTTATTTTAATCAATTTGGCATTTAAGGTTTCTTGAATGTTAAAAAGGGGATTTTATTTTGGTGTGGTGATACTTCAAAAGATTAAAAAAAACACTTTTTGATGGTAAAAATAGAAACATGTGGTCTCACAACCGTGCAAAACTTTATGTATCATGATGCTTTGAGCGGTAACCTTAACTAGAAACTTGATAGAGTATATTGTACCATTTTCCTCCAACAAATACTATGTGTTTGCAAGATAGTTTGTGTGGTATGCAAAAAGGATCTCATTGATGTGCTGTAGGAAATTATAACATTGCCATTAAACGTAATTGTGGTAGTTGGAGTATCCTCTGTAAGTACTATCACGGGGTCAAATCTTCTTCCATCATTACATACTCAAAATTTATACTAGAAATATGTCTAAATACATATATATTTATACTTGCATACATGCGTACTCAAACACACTGATACTTGTAGAATATACATCTATGTATAAATGTATATCAGTATATGTATATACACATATTATTTTGTTTGTGTTACATATGTGTGTGTATATGTGTATCACTCACGTTCACTTTTGTTATGTATTTTGAATATGTAAGAGAAAGAAGTGAAAGCTCCAAACTTGATTGAAAGAGGCAAGGAAGAGATCGATGCAATGCTGCACACCGAGAAATCACCAAATCATGATAAGGAAACGCATGGCACGAGCAATGATATAGATAAAGATACCCCTGTAGATGAAGTCAAAGGTCCAGGCATTCTTGAAAGAGCTAAAGAAGAGGTTGAAGCCGTTGTTGAAGCAGTTCTCCCTAAGAAGTGAAATGTGCGCGTGCTAATCTCTTGTTGTAAATATTTGTTTTAGAAATCGCTAGTTAATTGTTTGTACGGCTGTAGCATGTTTGTTGTTGATCACTTTTTGACTTGTAGCATGAATCACGTATGTTTGTTGTTCCCTTAAATACACGCACGTCTTTGCTACTATTGTTGTTACGGGATTCTGTTGTTTTATGTCAGTTAGGAATATGCACGGTTTGGATGAAACTGATTAAACCGAAGGCAATATGGCTGGTTTAGACGAGCTAGACATCCATAAGTTGGCTTACTTGATTAGGATCTTTGTAAGCCGTTTGTATAGACCAAACTAAACCGTAGATGTTTATATATTAAGTGTGCATAAATGTGTAAATATTCTAGTTTAATTTATACATCATGTTGAGTTTCTAGAGTAGCTAAATATGAGCTCAAAATCCATGGTTTTTAACCGTGAATATAAACTTTAAATATATATTTTATTGGTTACATGCTTTTATGTGAGGAAACAAAAGCCAAACTGGCTGAACTAAACTGGTTTTGGTCAATTTGATTTAGATTTTTAGGCGGAAACCAAACCATGCACATTCACAATGTCAATGATCATCTTTTTGGGTCAAGTTTGTTCTTGATCTTCTGACCCTTATAAGGTTTGAACAGTTTCTAGTGTTACCGTTTAGTTTCGTAATGTTAAAGTTGTTAGCTTATAAAGTCACATATGAAGATCAAAAGGTTATATTATGTTAGCTTATAAAGAAATCAACAGGTTGTTAGTATTTTGTCTTTGAAAGAATTGAGAATTAGGATTATTTGTTTCCTAGCTAAAGATCAAAATTGTTGTAGATTAATGCAGTCAAAGTTTGAAGAATCCAACAAATGAAGAGATTGAGATTGATTTGTATGAAGTGTTGGATTCATAAAGTGATTTGATGAAGGATCAGTTTGGGAATAATTCAATTCAGAAGCTAGCTTCTTCTGTGTAATGATGATCATAAATTGAGGATACTTCTTTCTTTGACTGATGTTCATGTTGAACTGATTCGTGTTTGTATGAGCCCAAATCACATGGATATATATGTTTGTTCCTTCTGACCCGAGTACAACACATGGAAATTTTACCGAGTACTAACATTTAAGCAGTCTAAATGAACTGGAATTTTATTCATGTTTTAGTAAAGTTTATAGAACATCAAGATTGAAATCGGAAAACACAGCACATGTACTTGGTTTTTCCGTTTTGGCACATCAGAAAACAGATGCTTATGTTTAGTGGAAGTCCCATGTCTTCCATTTTTTTTAACTAAACATCTTGCTGTTGTTTTTTAACTGAATAACCCTTACTATTCATAATTTGCAGTACTAATCCCATTAAGATGTGTAAGAAGGGGATACGATGACTAAAAATGGGATTGCAACATCTGGTGTCTTGGCTTTATGACTGTAAAATAAGGTGTATCAATGTACCATTAATAAAGTATGAGCATCGATGACAATTTTGTTCAAAATTTCCGACATTTAGTGGGATCCCTTCATTCTCCTGTTCCCTCTTTCAATCAGCGATGGTCTTCCCGTTCTGTTCTTGAGTTTTCAATGGTAATCACCTCACAGTTACTTTTATACACAATTACTCAATGGCAGGGTGCACTGAACTGGTTGGATTGTCATATTGAAAACACTAATGCCCTGTACTTGATGCAACTCTAAGATCACTACGGATCTGGTAGTTTGAAAAGTGTGCTTATAGTTTTTTATTATAATTTTGAGCCTGTGCACATGTGGTGTCTTGCGATCCCCTAATCTTTAGATGACCTGTTGTAATTTGTTACTGAGATTAATATAGTTTTGCACCGATGTTTTAAGTTCTTACTAGGAACATATAATACTTGCAGAACGGTGCTGATAATTTTATTGCTGATTTGATTAAGTTCCTAATACCTTCACAATTATTTAATATCGATCAGTAAAGTGCAACCCAATATTAAACTGGATTTTTAGTTAATACAATACATCGAATTCAACTATAATATAAAACTTGTATATTCAGGTACTGACATAAGAAATTCCTAAGTACGGATAGTTGATCAAGTGAAAATATAAGATTTAAGAATCGGCAATAAATAGTGGTAATCATTGTCTGGTTCCACTAAACGTGATATTTCCGAGATAAGAATAGACAAGCTTCTGAATCATATCTGTCCCTCCAATGTGGCGTCCTCCAATAAATAGTTGCGGCAAACTGTACTTCCTCCATCCAAAGATTTTTTGTAATTGATCCCTGAATAACGGTTCTAATGAAACATCCCTTTGGTCCACATGCATTCCACATGATTTTAGAATATCTAGGACTTGGAAATTAACGTCTTGGATGTTTGTTTTACTGGTCATGTGATATAATACGACAACATCATCACTAGATGAAATGACTTCGGGATCAGTGAATGGACGCAGATGATCCTTGGAGTATTTCTTTTCCAGTCTCAATGCTTCTTCAAGCTTAGTTATGACTTGATTCAAATTAGGACGTTTGACCAGCTCAATATTCAAGCAATCCGTTATAAGATGCTGACATGCCCCTAAACACGCCGAAGAAATATGTCTAGCAACATAGTCAGGGGTGAAATCAGGAAGTTCACCTCTCAAGATGAATGGAAGTGCTGAACTAACTAGTTTGACCGGCTCGCCTCTCGCATAACACTTCTAACATTACGACACCAAAACTGTACACATCTGCTTTACGGCTAAGTTGGTAATTGGGTTCGTTACATTCGGGAGCTAAATAACCTTGTGTACCTGAAAGGATTACAACCTTATTTTTTTAATAGATTATACATTACTGCTATATATGATTGATGAACAGTGATCACGTTTACAATACCATTTACATGACGGGTGATTTGTTTTGAAGTGGATGGGCCAGCAACACGAGTCCTAGACAATCCAAAATCTGCTATCTTAGGGACCAAATGTTGATCCAAGAGAATGTTGTCAGCCTTGAGGTCACTATGAATAATGACATATTCTGTGCCAGAGTGAAGGTAATCAAGGCCTTTTGCCACTCCAATGCAGATTTCGAGGCGCTGCTCTATACTCAACTGAGCAGTGTGGTCTTTGTGTTTATAAAAATAATCATACAATGAACCATTTGGCATCAATTCATATAGAAGAATCTTCTTATCTGCTTCATTGCAAAATCCCACCAGAGATATGATGTTGTCATGATCACAAGCCGAAACCAATTGAATTTCCTTTTCAAATGCAGGAATTCCTTGCTTGGGGTCCATGGTCATACGCTTCACGGCAACCACTCCACTGTAACTATTCCCGGAGATCTTTCCCTTGTAGACTTAATTTCCCGAATGCACCTTGTCCTAAATAAGTTGATTGACTGAAGTCCTTGGTTGCCATTTTTATGTCAGAAAGTAAGAAACTTTGGCAAGAGGTTGACGAACTTCGGCTATCCAACTGAGAGGACTGGAGGAAAATTTGTTTGGGAGATTAGTGGGAAACTGAGAAACTATGAGTTGCTACATATATGTGATTCTTAATGAAACACAACCGAAATAAATGAAATTTGATAACATACACAGTTATAATGGGACACAGGGAGTGGTAATTATTTTGCATATTCTTTCCCAAAAATTTGTGGTATTATACTTTTTGGTTATCCATCAAGATCAAGAGTACACCCCTGATTTCTTGAGTGCACACCTCCTTTCAATTAATCAATGTTTTTCATTTGTTTTCTTATGATATAGGTGTAGGTAGTGTATGTGTGAGTTTTTATTTCCAAGATATAAATTAAAACTGAGATCTTAATTACCTACGTAACGTATTTTGAATAATAAAAAATCCAAAATGTCATTATTATTTTTCAAGTATATTATTTGACAATGACAAGAACAACTTGAATTTTGATGAAAACAGTTATCTTTACTCAAAGGAACTTCAGATCCAACCTGTTGACTATTAGCCTTGCGATTCAAATAAGAGACCTGCATTTTCAATGCCAATTTAAGCTTATCCACGACTTGATACATAGAAGGACGTCTACCCGTATCTACATGCAGACATTCTCTAATGAGATTTTCACATCCTCGTGAGCATTCTTGAGAAACATTTATCTCTAGATGTTCATCATTCCTACACCTAGGTAGTTCTCCTATCAAGGCAAATTCAAGTGCCAACAAAAACATGTTCTTCTTTTGCGGCTTCTCGTATAACACTTCCAACAATAGCATACCAAATGCGTACATAGCATACCAAATGCGTACATATCAGTTGCTATATACCCTTCATTACCTGTGAACATTACTTACAATTATAGTTCTAGCTCATAGATACGTAACTTATCCCATGTTATTCCCCCCCAAGTTTATGATTTCAACCAGAAGTATTAATATAGTACGTACCTTGTTTAAATTTAATGTCTGAGATTTTAGGAACCAAATCATGATCCAACATAAGGCTGTAAGTTGCCAAGTTACATTCAGTGTTGGAATTCTTTTCATGAAGAAAGATTACACCTTGTGCCACTCCCATGCATATGTTGAGGGGTTGCATCATGGTCAAGGGAGGTGCGACGTGTTGGTTATTGTAAAGATGATCGTACAATGAACCGTTTGGTACGAATTGATATATGACAATATTCTCATTTTCCTTTTTGTAATATCCCACCAAAGATATTATGTTGACATGATTATAGCCACCGAAAGTTGTTAGCTCGTTCTGTAAAATGGACACCCCATGCTTAGACTTGTCGAAACGCTTCACGGAAACAGCTCCATTGTATCCCTGTCCAAACATGTAGCCACGGTAGAATTTCCAAAAGGGTCCTTCTCCTAATAAATTATCCATCGCAAAGTCATTTGTTGCCGTTTTAATATCTTCCAGGGACAATATTGTTGTCCCGATAATAATCAAACCAAGTGTTTGAATGATCACGGTTAATTGTGTGATCTGGTTAATTGTGAATTGGGGCGTATTTGGTTGAAACTATATATATGACTTTAATAGAATAATCAACACTTAATTACAATGTTTTCATGGCTATTTATAGCCCACGACTAGACTTTATGAACAATTGTGATGGTTCGACATACCTATTCGACTTTCTTTATTACATATGGTCCCTATACTTTCTAATACACACTTTATACTTTAAATACTTGACCCAAACTATAATAAGTTTAGTTTAACTTCCAATACTCCCCTTTAAACTAAACTAGTCCAAGGTGAGTCTTCGACTTGCTTGACTTATCTTCACTGTGCATCTTCATCGGAGTAATAAGCGAGAAGACATCAAGGAGAATGACTACAAACCTTAAGGAGTGAACTAGAGACAAGTATAGTTTGGGTCAAGTATTTAAAGTATAAAGTGTGTATTAGAAAGTATATGGAGCATTTATGTAATAAAGAAAGTCGAATAGGTATGTCGAACCATCACAATGATTCATAAAGTCTAGTCGTGGGCTATAAATAGACATGAAAACATATATATTGTTTCAACCAAATACGCCCCAATTCACAATTAAACAAGATCACACAATCAACCGTGATCATTCAAACACTTGGTTTGATTATTACCTTGTGGCAATGTTTGGAAGATCACTGCCTTTGATGTGTTTTCCTTCTTCTCATTTGCTATTGCTTTTCCTTCTTTTGCAACTATCGTTTCCCAAATACCATATGCCTTCAATATTGTCTCCATCATAATTGCCCATGTTGTGTAGTCAGTTTTGGTCAGTTTCGGGCATTGAAGTGCTATGTTTTGCTCATGTGTTGTTGTGGATGTTTCTCCAGCTGTCATCCTTTCTTCCTTGGTTGTACCACACAGGTTTTAATTTGCCACTAAGGTCTTGATTGTCACAAAGGTCTTACTTGCCACGAAGGTCTTACTTGTCACTAAAGTCTTATTTTCCACAAAGGTCTTATTTGCCACGAAAGTCTTACTTGCCACTAAGGCCTTATTTTCCACGAAGGCCTTATTTTCCACGAAGGCCTTATTTGCATAATCTAAGGTTGCACTCCCTAAATTATCCTTCTAGTACAATAAGTAGTATATATACTAGGTTATTATACAAAACAAAATAAATAAAGAGAAAAACACTAACCTTTGAGAAAATCGGATTTCTCACACTCAGACCTCCTTAGCAGACTTTCTTGACTGGGAGGCGAGTACTCAACCCAGAGCACCTCTAATGGCCCACACCCACGAACCAAAGAGAAAATTCTAACTCCTAAGGTCCCAAATTTAATCGAGTAAACTCTTACAAAGATTAGGAATGAGAAAGAGATAATGTGTACTTTGAAGCCATGCCATGCCCTCTATTTATATAGGCAGGGGGAAGCTAGGGTTTTTTCTAGAATCCGATGTGGGACAAGCTGATTCGGCCTTCCAACCGCCGGTTGGATTATCCAGCCTCCGGTTGGGCTTACTTTCTGCCCAAGTACCCGAGCCACGACCCGCGCGCTCCACCGCCTTACATCATTGGACTCCAGCTGCCGGTTGAACTTTCCAACCGGCGGTTGGATTTGGCTTCCAAAATTTTCTTTTCATTTCTTTTAGTTTCTAATTAATTCATCAATTATGATAATTAATAAATCAAATAATTAACCATAATATTAATTCCAATTAATATTATCTCTCATTTATTTCTCTTTAACTGTTCGTTGAGGGCGACTCAAAAAGGACTCTACTTTTAATGATATACTTATCAATTAGTTATGAACTTGGACACTATATCCAACAGTCTCCCACTTGGACAAGTCATCAACTATTATTGGTCTAAGTCTATCCTATTAACTAAGCAGAGAGTGTCATCCAACGCAACTACCGAACTCTGAATCATATCAAGAGACAACCCTTAGATAAGTGATCAAATATTCCTTTGTTCTACTGATATCGTATGAAATTGAGACATGGATTTTAATCAATCTCAAGATTCAAGATTATGTTTTCCGATTTCCGATTATTTTGACTATACGAGACTACTGAATTGTGCACATCAACTTAGTCTCGGCTAGGCCTAACACTTTAGAGTCAACTTTTAATCATCAGAGGGCCCATGATATCGCTTTTCCATTTTGGCAAAAGGAACAAATAAATTTCGACTACATAGTACTAGTCAACTCATCATGTTACACCTAGCATACCCTTTATAACTGGCATTTACGCGCAGCGTTTGAATAAACTAAAGTATATAAGATTTGAAAACTCGATGTATCTCCATTTTAAAAATAGAGGATATTATCATCTTAAAATCACTCGTGATTTCAACCCATTAAGTAATCTCTTTAAGTACGGGTCTCTCTTATAATTAAATCCTCATCAAGTACTCATGAGTGTTTCAACATTCTCCATGCTATGTCTAATCTCCATAGACAATCTACTAACACTCCATGACAGTCTTAAATCAACACTAACTTCCTGTAGTATGAACGACTGAGGAGTTTCAAGTAAAATTAATTACTCGGGAAGTGAATTCCAAACATGCAAAACGAAACACAATGACAAACAATAGTAAATGGTAGAACTCTTTCAAATAAATAAATCTCTATTATTTAATCACTAAATCTATTACATTTCAATCATTGCTATAATGTTTCAGATTCAAACTAACAACTAAAACTTTATATTATCTCTTAAACCTATGCTCCTAGCATGTTCATCGTGTTTGGACCTTGCCAGTGCCTTTCTGAATGGATCAGCCGGATTATCCTCTGATCGTACATGCTTCACAATCACGTGTTCTTTTTCTACCTTTCTTCGAACAAAATGGTATTTCCTTTCTATGTGCTTTGACTTCCCATGATCCTTGGGTTCTTTAGTCAAAGCGACTGCACTTTCATTGTCACAGAATATATCGATGGGGTCTTGTACTGTTGGAAAAACTCCAAGATCTCCAAGGAAATTCCTCATCCATATGGCTTCCTATGAGGCTTCGCAAGCTGCAATATACTCAGACTCGCATGTGGAGTCTGCTACTGTATCTTGCTTTGAACTTTTCTATGTCACCGCTCCCCCATTCAGTAAGAATACCCAATCAGACTGTGACCGACTATCATCTCTATCTGTTTGGAAACTTGCATCACTATAACCCGTTACTCTGAGTTCTTCTTCTCCGCCATAAACTAAGAACCCGTCTTTAGTATTTCTTAAATACTTGAGAATATTCTTTACAACTGTCCAATGACCATCACCAGGATTCTGCTGATGTCGACTCACCATGCTCAAAGCAAATGAGACATCAAGCCTTGTACACGTCATGGCATACATGATCGATCCTATAGCCGAAGCATATGGGACTCGACTCATTCTATCCAGTTCTTCCTTAGATTTCAGACATAGATCTTTACTAATATTTATGCCATGATGTAAGGGTAGATTCCCTTACTTAGAATTTTCTATTTTAAACCTTTTCAAAATTTTATCCAAGTACGTGTCCTGGCTGAGTCCTATGAGACGTTCCGACCTATCTTTGTAAATCTTTATACCAAGAATATACGCTGCATCTCCCAAATCTTTCATAGTGAAACATTTTCCCAACCAATCTTTTACACCTTGTAATGTTGAGATATCATTTCCTATGAGTAGTATATCATCCACATATAATACTAGGAAGACTACAACACTCCCACTGACTTTGACATTTATACAAGACTTATCTTCGCTTCTTCAAAATTCAAACTGTATGACTTTCTCATGGAAGCAGAGATTCCAGCTACGAGAAGCTTGTTTAAGTCCAAAAATGGCCTTTTCAAGCTTACAGACTCTTTTAGGATACTTTTGTTGGAACCCTTTAACTGGACCTATCAGATCGCTTACCTCGAATGTAAGCGCGGAATACAAACAAACGAGTATTGAACGTTTAATCGAATCACACAATTATCTATAACGTTTTCTTTGTATTAACAATTGAAGTATAAACGTTACAATCACTTTCACTCTCTCCCCCCTTTCTAATTCGTCTTACCTGCTCCAATACGACCAACAACAGAAATCTGAAACCCTAACTCGCTATATATACAAAACCTACTGGACCCTGCGACACAAGCCCGATGTCGCAGTCCCAGCCCATTGCGACACAACCTTTGTGTCGCTATTGTGTCGCACGACCAGTATATTGTGTATTTTCTATAGTTACATTTCGTTTACAGACTCGAAAATACAAACTTAATATTTCACACACTCAGACTAATTAACTTTAACAGAACAAACGTTGACCAACTGACTGACACACATTTATGCACCAACAGACTCCCCCATGTCAGCAGCTTGGTCAATTTATCTTCAATTAGTCTGGGCCAACAGACTCCCCCATTGAGATAGCTTGGTCTTCAGAAATCTTGATGCTCAGTTTCATATGACTGACATCTAATTAGATCTTCAACTTCAGTGACCATCATCTCTTTCATCAATAGCTTTTCCAATAGTATTCATCTTCAAAGTCTTTGGAGAACTCTCATCAATTCTTATCTTTTGAATATGAGCATGATATGTAACTTGAATAAAATAACTCAGAAATAAAATATTTTTGTAATTTTCTTTATAAGACAAAATTAAAATACTCAAAGCAATAAATAAATAAACAATCTTTTTGGGGACAGAATTGTTTTGGTCTGGTTAGGGATCATATCAGGATAACATGCAATTATTAGGAAATAGTAAGTGTTATTTCGATTATCAGTATATTTGTCCACTTGAAATTTACGTGACATATTTAAAGCTGTTATTTCGATTATCAGTATATTAGAACCAAGCTAGTAATGACAGGTCTGTACTTTCGTACAACAAAATCACATAAACAATAGTTCTGGTTGAACAAACGTCAGTCTGAACAATTAAACTAGAGGGTACAGGTCTGTACCTTCGTACAACAGAGTACCATAGTTTAACACAAACCAGTACGAGGCAATCTTTGTATAACTTTGGTTTATACAGTAGTACATTATATTTTAGAATTCAGAATGCCACGGATACGTAATAGTTGTCCATAACTTAACATAGACTACGTATCTAAGTTCTTTTCAAGAATATATTAGATGAAACCAGGTCTGTATTTTCATACAACAAATGAGACACCTAATATATTCCCCCAGATAACGTTATACAAAGACCCTAAATATTGGATCATAATATGTTGATCATCCAAATATTAAGACTAAGTGTCAAAATATTTAGGACAGTTATGCCCTTATTTTAACTTAATGTCATACATAATAGTGTGTCTTTATATAGAATAATATGCACATTTGAAAGTTAAGCTTCTTAGTAACTTTAGCACAAATGCCTACCAATACATCATATGATGAAGCTAATATTTATAAAAGGTATTTCAAGTATGCTAGATAAATCTACTGACACATCAAACATAAACCTTAAAATTTCCATTTTGTACATGTTCCCCGATGTACTATCATTTCCCAAATTGTTTACAGACACAATTCAACGTCCATTTTTAGAAATGTAGCAACTTTGCTTTTCTTTAGAAATGTAGCAACTTTGCTTTTCTTTAATACTAATAGGTATAAAGAGTTGTTGGTGCATAATGTGTGTCAGTCATTTGATTAAACAAATTGCAATTGTCAAAGTCAATTAGTCTGCGTATGTATCGAGTTAGTGTGTATATGCGAGTATGTAAATGGATAGTAAGATGGAAAATATACAAATTATACTGTGTGCGACACAGAGCTATAGCGACACAAAAGTTGTGTCGCAATGGGCTGGGCCTGCGACCTTGGGCTTGTGTCGCAGGGTCCAGTATGGTTAGTATATATATATCGAGTTAGGGTTTCGTGTGTTATAGTTGTTGGTCGTGTTGGAGCTGGTCAGACGAGTCAGAGAGAGAGGCATAGAGTGAAAGTGTTTGTAAACGTTTATACTTCAATTGTTAATACAAAGAAAACGTTATAGATAATTGTGTGATTCGATTAAACGTTGAATACTCATTTGTTTGTATTCCGCGCTTACATTCGGGGTCAACGATCTGATTTAGGTCCGGTAACAGCGGTTCCTACAAGTGGTAACAGTAAAGAATTTGCTGTTCAGGGGGAGTAATTTTAAAATTCTGATTTAAAAAGTCAGCAAAATATGAACAGACAAACTCTTGAAAAATGCAATAGCCACTCTTGATACTTATTAGTATTAAAGAAAAGCAAGGTTGCAACATTTCTAAAAATGGACGTTGAATTGTGTCTGTAAACAACTTGGGAAATGATAGTACATCAGGGAACATGCACAAAATGGAAACTTTAAGTTTTATGTTTGATGTATCAGTAGGTTTATTTGGCATAGTTAAAACAGTTTTTCTAAACATTAGCTTCCTTACATGATGTATCGGTAGACATTCATACTTAAACTATTAAGAATCATAATGTCAAACTTGCATATTATTTTATATAAAAGATATTTTTATGTATGACATTAAGTTGAAATAGGACTTTAAGTCTGAACTTTTAACACGTAGTCTTAATATTTGGATGCTTAACATGTTATGATCTATGTTTAAAATATTGATGTGGTCTTATCTGAGAAAATGTATTGGTTGTCTCCTTTGTTGTATGAAAATACAGACCTGGTTTCAATTGATATATTTTTGAAAGGACATAGGTACGTAGTCTGTGTAAAATTACAGACAAATGTTACGCACCCGTGGTAATCTTGCAAACTTATAGTATTAAATAAATATGCAAGAAAATCTATAAATAGATTACCTAGTACTGGTTTGTGTTAGACTAAGGTACTCTGTTGTACGAAAGTACAGACATGTACCCTCTAGTTTAATTGTTCAGACGGGTGTTTGATCCACCCGAATCAATGTTTATGTGACTCTGTTGTACGTTGTACAGATCTGTCACCTCTAGGCTTGATTCTAAAGATATTACTATGTTACTACTTTTTACATGAAAAATACTAACATGTTTTAATTTCAAATGTATATATTAAATATGTTTTATATCGAATAATATGCATACTCACAATAAGATAACACTTAGTAATTTTTGAAAGTTCTTTAACTTAAGTATGAAATGTTTAAAATGTTTAGGTGGACAACAATATCGATAATCATTTGGAACTAATTTTTGAAAAAACTGCTTTAAATATGTCACGTAAATTTCAAGTGGACAAATATACTGATAATCGAAATAACACTTACTATTTCCTAATAATTGCATGTTATCCTGATATGATCCCTAATCAGACCAAAACAATTCTGTCCCCAAAAAGATTGTTTATTTATTGCTTTCAGTATTTTAATTCTGTCTTATAAAGAAAATTACAAAAATATTTTATTTATGAGTTATTTTATTCAAGTTACATCTCATGCTCATATTCAAACGATAAGAATTGATGAGAGTTCTTCAAAGACTTTGAAGATAAATACTATTGGAGAAGCTATTGATGAAAGAGATGATGGTCACTGAATTTGAAGATCTAATTGAATGTCAGTCACATGAAACTGAACATCAAGATTTCTGAAGACCAAGCTATGTCAATGGGGGAGTTTGTTGGTGAAGAATAATTGAAGATTATTTTGACCAAGCTGCTGACATGGGGGAGTTTGTTGATGCATAATGTGTGTCAGTCATTTGGTCAAACAAATTGCAATTGTCAAAGTCAATTAGTCTGCGTATGTATCGAGTTAGTGTGTATATGCAAGTATGTAAATGGATAGTAAGATGAAAAATATACAAATTATACTGTGTGCGACACAGAGCTTGTGTCGCTATAGCGACACAAAGGTTGTGTCGCAATGGGCTGGGCCTACGACATTGGGCTTGTGTCGCAGGTTCCAGTATGGTTAGTATTTATATATCGAGTTAAGGTTTCGTGTGTTAGAGTTGTTGGTCGTGTTGGAGCTGGTCAGACGAGTCAGAGAGAGAGGCGGAGAGTGAAAGGCTTAGAGGTTGAGGCATTTACAAAACATGAACATTTATGTGTACATGTTGATGTAGAAGCCTCTAAAGTTGAACCAGTAGATGTTGAAGGTTGGTCATTCTTAGACTTTTCATTGGAATCCTTCTTTTGAGTTTTCATCTTTTTGGATTCATCGTCAACCTTGCTTTTACCCTTATTATTAAAAACTTTTTCAGATTCATTTGTAATTATATGATTTTCGGGTTTAACATTAACCTTTTCAACTTTGACCTCAGACTCTTCAGTTAAGTCCTCCATTTCAACAATCTCCTTAACACACACAGGAGATACAAATTTAGCCTTAACAAACTCAGGCTTTGTAACAGCAGGTGTTGTCTCAAAAACTGACTCAACAACATATGTTGTGTCTACCTTTGAGAAGGTAGGTACAAAGTCTTTGGCTGCATCCTTTGAAGGCATTAGCAGATAGTCAGAAAGAGGTGGTACATAGTGGTAACCAAGACCAGCCTTACTCTTTGTATCTGTCCTTTGCGATTGGAGGATCTCGTCAAAGACCAGTGAGGATGTTGAAAAATTTGACAACTTTCTTTTTAATTCAATTACTTCGGCCTGTGAGTCAGCAAGTTCCTTTTTCATAATCAGTTTCATATTCATATAACTATCTATTGCGTCTTGCTGACTAAAATTTTTGGCCTTAAGTGCTTTTCTTTCTTCGAAAGTAGCATTTAATTTTTTATCAAAAGACATCTCATTATCTTTTAAAATTTTATTTGCCTTATGAAGTTGTTCTAACTCAGACTTAAGGCATTCATTTTCCTCACTGTACCTGTTAACTTTGTTAGTTAATTTGATACATGAAACACAAGATAATGGCTCTTCAATAGGTACCTCAGGTTTACTCGTGATGTGAGACATGAGAGCTTTATTAGTACTACCGATCTCATTATTATGTTTTAATAGTTGAGTAAAGCATCGGAGAGACATTGTGATGCCTGCAAATTTTGTAAATCACAACTACCCTGATGTTGAATGGTGAGTTGTCAAATTTAGCCTTTTTCGACTTTTCCCTCCAAAATTTGCTTTGAAAATATCGAAAACTGCCCAAGTAAACCGAAACTTTTTCAAAACCAAAATTAAGAACTTTTAAGCTTAAAAACAAATTTTGGTAATGCGAAAAATTTCCCGCCAAAAGACTTTTTTTATGGCGACACAAGACTAGTGTCGTAGGCTGTGTCGCAGGCTGTGTCGCAGGCTATGTCGCAGTCTGTGTCGTAGTTCAAATTAAAAGTAACCCTAGTAGCGACACAAAAGTTAGTGTCGCACCTAGTGTTGCACTTTCTGTCTTGAAAATACTCCGAGTTTCACCTAGGTGTTTCTCACTCAATACTTAATAAAAATGGATGATTCAAAAGAGAAAACTCAAGTTTAAGAAGTTAGCTTTCATTTCCAACTGGTTTTATAATTTTTGGAGCTCGTTTACTATTTTAAATAATTTTTGTAAGAATATAGGTATAATCTGCCCAGAAAAGTCAGAAACTTTAGTCTTATGGTTTTGACCATATCTCGAGCTACACGGCACCAAATGACCTGAAACCACCGCCAAAAGTTTAAATATTTTATTGGCTACAAGTTTCGTCTGACTACTTTTTCTGAAAATGTATAAATTTTGCCTAGAAAGTAGATCTTGTTGCATGTGTCCAGATTGGTCAATTTTGGACCTCAGAGGACAAACGTAATATTTAAAAATACTTAGACTTGCCTAAAAATTCTAGAAAAATTACTGGAAGTACTCAAGACATAGGGGAACGTCTGTGATTTTTATTATATTTTATTTCAGAATTATGATTTTTGAAATCGAGCCAACAAAAATGTACATTTTCTGGAAAATATAGAATGTGGACTGTTTTGGTATAAAAATAAAAACCAATACATGTGGACTTACAAAAAATGGAAAAACTGAATTTTTGTGACATTTAAACATAGTTAAGAGTTGTGTAAAAGTTTCGGGTCAAACCGAGTTGGTTTGACCAAAGTCAACGAATACGGTTCGTATGTTAAACGTAAACCGACATATTCAAAATTTAGTTTTAAAACCGAGAACGAACTCCAAATATGCTTAGTTCGAAACAAAACATAATAATAATGTCTTCGGGAATTATTATTACAAAACGTCACCAACGGGCCGAACATGTTTCTAAACACAAACGATAACTGAACAATTGGACATTTCTAGTTGAGTGAACACTAGCATGGATGGTTTACTAAAACATCCACTAACATATACTTATAATATCATGCGTTTAGGACGTTAGGGACTTTACTTGGACACACGCTTTGCTAGCACTCACGTATTTAGCTCACGAGATGAGTTCACAGCCCCTACTTGTTGGGTCACAAGGTTCCCAAAACTTAGATACAGATTAAATAACAGTTATCTTAACTTGTTAGTTTATATCCAAGTTTTATATCAAACAAGTTTAAATTAATCTAGGCGGAAAACAAGATTAATTTTGACACATAGTTTATTATGAATCAAAGTATTATTCACAATAAAGTGTTTGTCTCACACAGATGACAAAGTATTCAAACCCACACAGATGGTTTGAATACGATCCAAGTATTAGTATATTAAGATACAATTATCACTACAAACTTTAACAGTTAGTGTGGTAATGCTTTGAGCCTAAGCTTAAAGGTCTTGTATACTATTTTTCTTTGAGAGCTTGAATTACTTGGATGTCTTGAAGAGTGCTTTTGAGCTGCTATTTATAGAGTTGAGTATCAACTTCTATTAACCAGCTCAGTCAGTTGTCCAAGGGATAACACATTCATCTTGGGCAACTTTGCACTCTACCCTTTTTGCTTTTCTTGGAAATAGAAAAAGCAAAAGGTAAAAGGTTTCTTTGCTAAGAAGAAAACCTTTGTTCGATGTTTGACCTTTCTCAAACATCTTATCAGTTGTATCTAGCCTAAGGAAAGAAGAATATCTTCTGTACACTTGTACTTTCATTCTTCAATCTGTGCTCTTCAGTCTGTGCGCTCAGTCTGTGATCTTCAATCTGTGATCATCAGTCTGTGATCTTCAGTCTGTGAAGTCTTTTGTCTTCAATCTTCATTCTTCAGATGATGAATCCATAAGTCTTCAAGTAGAGCACGGCTTTCAGTCTGTGAGATTTCTTCAGTCTGTGCAGCACAGACTCAGAAACAATTCTTCAGTCTGTGTAGCACAGACTCAGAAACACAGACTCAGGAATTTCACTAAGTTTCCTGAATACAACTAAGTTAGATTTTGACTCCTCAGATTTATAATTGTAACAACCACCAAAAATATCAGGTTAATACTTAACTCCATCTCCACCTAAATCTGGACCTGACCTTCTTAAGGGTCTAAATTAATACTGTTTGAGAAGTTACTACTGTTGGCCGTAGTTAGTACTGTTGGTTAGAAGTTTAAACTTCTTACCGGGTTAATACTGTTGGTACAAACTCTTAAGTTAATACTGCCCGTACAAAGTTGAGTTAATACTGTTGAGAAACACTTTAGTTAATACTGCTAGTGGGAGTTTCTACTGTTAGTAATGTTTCTACTGCTTTCGTAAAAATCAAAGTTTCTACTGTTATCATAGTTAGTACTGCTAGCACAAATATCTCAGTTAGTACTGCTAGTGCAATTGTCACCGTTTCTACTGCTAGCACAAATACTTCAGTTAATACTGCCAGTACAAATCCTAAGTTAATACTGTTAGAGCAAATTCTTCAGTTAATACTGCCAGTACTAAGTCTAGTTAATACTGCCAGTACAACTTACCTCAGTTTCAACTGTTGGTCAGTTTCTACTGCTGGTGAGTTTCTACTGGTAGTCGAGTTACTACTGCTTGTGTTACAACTGCTAGTCAGTTTCCACTGCTAGTTCAGTTACTACTGTTAGTTCAGTTTCTACTGCCCGCATTAATTAATACTGCTTGACATTCAGTTACCACTGCTAAGTAGTTAACACTGCTAGCACAAATCACCATTTCCACTGTTAACACATTAATGTCCCGAACAAATCATGAAATACTAAGTGTCAATCTATTACCAGTGAGATGCTTAAACGATTTTAAGACCAATCAAGTGTTGCCCACACACACAGCAAAACCTCCTGCCCGATTTAAAAGCTTTCTAAGTAGCTCAATAAGTTAAGTAACCATTCATATTCTATAAAAAGGAACATTAAGATTTGAAATAGAGTTAAACCGTGCACGCAAAAAGGGTTATGATTACCTCTTTTCTCTCAAAAACGGCCAGCAAACCTATTTCCCATAAACCAAATCAATTGACTTACACTTCCCATAAAATCACCTCCACCTTCACCCAATCAAAATCCCGGATAGTAAACTTAAACACTCCACCCCTTATTCTTTTTGTTAACCTCAGCAGGAATTATACATTCACACTCAAAACACTTCATCTAATTTCTCTCAAACTCTCTCAACACTTGCACGATTTTAGCAAAGAACACCCCAGTTTCTTCATCACCTTCATCCAGTACCAAACACTCCGGGAACCCTGCTCAATCTGTGGAAAGAACTTCATCACCCAAAACCCTACACTCCTGGTCGAAGAGGTAATCATAAAGTGCAAGAATGTTTACATTCTATTCTGCACAACCCACTTATTTTCATTCTATTTACTGTTACATTTCTTAAAATATGTGTGCATTAGGGTTTTTGTACCTGAAATATGATAATGTTTTGCAAATAAAACACACATTTAAAGTTTGTTCGAGTCATTTACATACGGGTTTTATAAAAAGTTATGTGTTCTTGGTAAAATAATAAAAATTGGACAACTTTCTGTCCAGATTTTCAAGTTAACTTTGGACAACCGTATCCCCCTCTATTCTTCATAAAAATGGTGACTCTAAACTGGGAATGACTTGCTTTTGAATCTTTCACACAAAACCTAAATTATACATCAAAGACCTAATATTTTGAGGTGTATCAAGAAGACGCCCAGAAACTGTTTAGTTTTGCTAAAGAGAGTCACGAAACAAACCCCACAACCCTGGGCAGATTCATCATTTAAAAATAGTGTGTAACCAATTCGTATGAACTACTATATTAAAGCATATCACTAGACATTAATGGACACATTCTTACTGGACTAGGTCACGGTTAGAGCATCATTTCCGGATTTGTAACTTGCTCACAGAATTATACTCGTTAAACTCAGCTCACAAGGTGAGTTCATTGTCCCCTCTTTCTGATTTCCATTTTTGGGGTTGAAAGCATGCAACTACTTTAAACTTTTGGTTGAACTTTTACGTACTATCAACTGCTTTTGAACTATTTTACGCGAACTGTGGTATGTCAACATGTTAAGCTTGGGTTTTTCTTATACTCAAAGTCCCATTTAACTAACCCACCACTAATTAACTCGTAGCGACGAGCCGTAGATATTATGGGTAGCATGCTATTTAGGGTAGGACCATCCCTCACTCACACTTCAACGTGGGTGCATAATATCGCCTTTTACTCATGTTTGTTGAAGAACATGCAGCTCTTATACTTTGGGGCAGCGGTCAGATAACCGGATTAGTTGTGGTCTCAAGGCTTATACATTCTCTCTTTATTACCACATGTTTACTTGCAATATCTTTATCAACCAAATGCTTGTTATAACTGTCCCGATCGGACAAACTCAGGGGTGATAGCGTCCACGAATCGGACGGCTATACCCACACTTATGTCCACGATTGGACACACATTCGGTTTAATTATTTCAAACTTTGAACTCACCAACTATGGCCATAGTTGACCCTTTTATTTTGGCATGCTTTTCAGGAGAACGTCGGTAAGCACGGATCATATGTGGGCTAATGCATGGGATTATGTCGACCAAGCCATTTAAACGGGCTTTGAACTAAATTTTTGTAATATGTTTGTAATAATGCCGTATACTTTGAACAATTTGATGTATTTTTGGATGCCTCCAAGGCTGTTTTATCGTAATTTAAATGGTATGGTTGCTATATCTTTGTGTTGTGAATCATTAGCTGTGACACCTCGTGTTTCCGCTTTAGCGGGGTGTGACAATAATGTAGGTTTGATCATTGTTTTTCCCAACACTACTTTTACCACTTTTACATGCTTTCCAACAGGGGTGAAAAACATAGTTACAGTTTTACTATTTGCCATAATCTACCACTATTATATAATTGCTTTCAATGCTTTTATACAACTGTTTATGATCGTGTTCATACTATTGTGCAACTATGAAATGAGTTTCAAACTTTTATACGAACTGTTTACAAAGACGTTTTACTACTTGTGATAAACCGGAGAACGACCGGTAACTTTTGATACGCTGGAGAACGAACAACATTGTGATAAACCGGAGAACGACCGGTAGTGTTTTACTGGAGAACGACCAGTACGTAATAAACTGGAGAACGACCGGTACTGTGATTCGCTGGAGAACGACCAACATGTTATAGGCCGGAGAACGACCGACCGTGTTAAACTGGAGAACGACTAGTATTTGATAAACCGGAGAACGACCGGTACTATTTTGAAAACGCTGGAGAACGACCAACAACGTATTTTCAAACTGTGTTTTGGGTAACATCCCAACTAAACTGTATTTTGGGGTAACATCCCAACGAAACCACGTCTTGAATGTTATGGCAACAACGATTTACAAACAACTTTGGTTTATCAAACTATACTTGCAAACATAAAACCTGTGAATTCACTCAACAATTTTGTTGACTTTTTACTATGTTTTTCAGGGAATTAGCTGCATATGTGAGACTGCATGCATACTTATGAAACTAGGCGACCCACGAAGAATTTAGGATGCCATCTTTTGAAGCCAATGGGATTTCTTTTGTATAACTTAAACTACATTTCTACTTCTACGATTCGATGAATCGTAAACTTTTGTAAACAATTAATTATGGCATCTTAATACAAATATGTTCTGCGATAATCATATGCTCTGATATGTATGAATGTCCAATGTTTACGTCGACACCCCCACTCGAACTAATGCTTCCGCAAACCATCTGATAAACATAAATCATGAATTTGGGGGTGCGACACTTCAGAATTTCATCCATTCACTCAAACATAAGCACCATACATAAGCACCTTGAAATCAACCTTCTTCGTATCCTTGCAGTCACTAAAAGTATTAGCGATCAGAAAACCTGACTGCATCACCACAAACAAACATTAGTACTTATGAGACACCCAAGCCTTGATAGACTTGGGTTGTCCACTTTCATCCATAACCATCACATCAATGAGTTTATGATATTTTAAAAACTCAGTTGATTTCATTGATGTGTCGTTTGTGGATTTAGGTTTCCAAACCTGGTTAGGGTCACATGATTTGTTTTCAACAATGTTGTGCGTTTGGACTTTAAGTTTACTTGGCACACCTTTGTTTACTCTAGCCATAGGTTTTGGAGAGTTGGATGCACAACTAGATACAGGCGAAAACGAACCACGCCTTGAACAGTATTTTTGAAAAGAATTTCTAAATAATGAAGCTCTAGGCATCCCTCTACCAAACCTATCTAGGATAATAACCTACAATCCCTAATGATGTGGCCCTGTTGACCACAACGAAAACACGACCGCCTTTCTACATACGGCTTTCTCCAGTGACTCCCCTCAAATTGTTTCAATGGAGGATTTACTGAGGGAGGCTTAGAGGTTGAGGCATTTACAGAACATGAACACTTATGCGTACATGTTGATGTAGAAGCCTCTAAAGATGAACAGGTAGATCTAATAGGTTTAGGCGGAGGGTTGATGGAATTATTCGCCATCAGATAGTGGATGTACATAACGCTCAAGCAGAGGAATCAACATGTCAGGATCATTGTATGAAATAAAAGCTTCAAAACGTTGCCTCCATTCCACATAGTCAGTATTAGCGTGAATAACGGAGGTTTGTTAGCGCTTCCAACTTCATTGTTGTGTTTTAACAGTTGAGTAAAGCTTTGAAGAGACATTTTAAGCTAGAAATGTACCAAAATTTAGTCTTTTTGACTTTTCCCTCCAAAATTTATTTCAAAAATATCGAAAACTTCCCGAGTAAAACGAAACTTTTTCAAAACCAAAATTAATAACTTTTAAGCTTAATAACTTTTAAGCTTAAACGCTAGTGTCGCTTAGATTTATAGCGACACTAAGTTAGTGTCGCACACTAGTGTCGCAAAGTCTTGTGTCGCACACTAGTGTCGCAAAGGCTTGTGTCGCACACTAGTGTCGCAAAGTCTTGTGTCGCACACTAGTGCAAAGGCTTGTGTCGCAGTTCAAATAAAAACAGAAACCCTAGTAGCGACACAAAAGTTATTGTCGCACCTAGTGTCGCAATGTCGCGGCCAGCAGCTCCAAAAACCCTAAAAACGAAAATTTTCGAAACCCTAACGAATTTCGAGAACCCCAAGTCGACTGAAACTTCCAGAAAACCCCAGAAAACGCAATTTTCAAGCAATTAATGCAGAAAACAAGTTTAAACACGATAATCTTTCACGAACAAAACAAAAACGAACAATAAGACGATCTAAAACCGTCGAATAACTAATTCACGGCTCTGATACCACTTGTTGGAACCCTTTAACTGGACCTATTAGATTGCGTACCTCGAATGTAAGCGCGGAATACAAACAAACGAGTATTGAACGTTTAATCGAATCACACAATTATATATAACGTTTTCTTTGTATTAACAATTGAAGTATAAACGTTACAATCACTTTCACTCTCTCCCCCTCTCTCTAATTCGTCTTACCTGCTCCAATACGACCAACAACAGAAATCTGAAACCCTAACTCGCTATATATACAAAACCTAATGGACCCTGCGACACAAGCTCGATGTCGCAGGCCCAGCCCAATGCGAGACAACCTTTGTGTCGCTATAGCGACATAGGCTCTGTGTCGTACGACCAGTATATTGTGTATTTTCTTAATTACATTTCGTTTACAGACTCGAAAATACAAACTTAATACTTCACACACTCAGACTAATTAACTTTAACAGAACAAACATTGACCAACTGACTAACACACATTTATGCACCAACAACTTTGCACTTTCAAAACCCTCTGGTTGTGCCATAAACACATCCTCTGTAAATTTTCCGTTAAGGAAAGCGGTTTTGACATCCATCTGCCATATTTCATAATCATGAAATGCAGCTATCGCAAGCATTATCCTAATTGACTTTATCTTAGCTACTGGTGAGAAGGTTTCCTCATAATCAATCCCCAGGGTTTGAGTATAGCCCTTCGCTACCAACCTAACTTTATAAGTGTGTACCTTCCCATCCATGTCTGTCTTCTTTTTGAAGATCCACTTACAACCCATCGTCTTAAGACCGGGTGTAGTGTCAACCAAATTACAAACTTGGTTGTCATACATAGACTGAATTCTCGCTTTTCATAGCTTCCTTCCACTTGGCAGCCTCAGGGCCTGCCATTGCTTCCTTGTAGTTAGCAAGCTCATCCAAATCAACTAGTGTACTATCACCAATCTTGTCCTCTTCTTCAATATGGAAACCATAATAGAACTGAGGAGGATTATTAACTCTACTACTTGTTCTGCGAACGGGTAGGGATATGTCTTCAGGTTCAACAGGTATCACCACCTCTCGTTGAGTGTCAGTGTTTACTATAGGTTCTTCATCGGTTGATTCTTGAATCTCTTCAAGATCTATCTTACTCCCACTGTCCTCTTTAGATATCATTTCTCTCTCAAGGAACACTACTCTTCGAACTACAAACACCACATTTTCCTTGGGTCTGTAAAATAGATATCCAAATGACTCTTGTGGATAACCGACGAAAAGACACTTTTTAGATCTAGACTCTAGCTTGTCCTGATTTTCTTGTCTAACGAAAACCTCGCAACCCCATATCTTGATGTGACCAAGAGAAGGACGTTTTCCCTCCCACATCTCATAAGGTGTCTTTGAAACCTTCTTAGTGGGTATTTGATTTAAGATATGTGCGGTCTCTAATGCGTAACCCCAGAAGCTTATTGGAAGTGTTGCCCGACTCATCATAGATCGAACCATGTCTAACAGGGTTCTATTTCTCGTCTCTGCAACTCCATTAAGTTGTGGTGTTCTAGGAGGAGTCAACTGTGAAACTATTCCACAGTTTCTAAGATGATCGAGAAACTCGATACTAAGGTATTCTCCCCCCTTATCGGATCGGAGTACCTTTATCTTTCTGCCCAGTTGATTCTCTACTTCATTTTGATATCTTTTGAATATTTCAAAAGTATCGGACTTATGTTTAATCAGATAAACATATCCAAATCTACTAAAGTCATCAGTAAACGTAACGTAGTAGCAATTTCCATCTTTTGTGGCGCATCGGAATGATCCACATACATCTGTGTGTACCAAGTCCAATAATCCTTCTACTCTTTTACATGATCCGGTGAATGGTGATTTAGTCATCTTACCTAGTAAGCAAGATTCGCATACATCATCCGATTTGATGTCGAATGATTCTAACACTCCATCCTTTTGAAGTTGGGCGATGCGTTTCCTGTTTATGTGTCCAAGACGATAATGCCACAATTTGGATTTATCAAGCTCATTACACGAATCAACATTTAAAATCACATTGCTAACACGTTCAACATTTTCATATATGCCTTTGTAAGGAGAAGCTTTAAATATAAAACTACCATTTAAATAAACCAACATATCTCCATTCTCATTATCAAATGAAAATCGATAACCATCCTTGAACAACGCATAAAATGAAATTATGTTTCTTGTTATTTCTGACGAATAACAGCAATTATTTAAATCCATCCTAACTCCAGAATTCAGCATGAGCTCGAATTTTCCAATCTTGGTCACAGGCGTGATTTTCCTGTTTCCCATGATTAAGTTGAACTCTCCATGCTTCAAACTTCCACTTTCCTTTAGTCCCTGTAATACAGTGCAAATGTGAGTACCACACCCTGTATCCAGGACCTACGAATCAGAAGTTGTAGTATTGTGGAGTTTGATCATAAACATACCTGAGTGACTACTCTTTTCGACCTTTGCGTCTTTAAGGTCATTCAGATATTTTGGGCAGTTACGCTTCCAGTGCCCCTTTGTGTTGCAGTAAAAGCACACTACTTCCTTTGGATCATTTGTAGGTGCAATCCCATATTCAACCTTTCTATTGGAACCACGACTAGACTTTCCAGTCTTTCCTTTCCAAGTTTTTCTTTTCTTTGCATTGTGACCAATAGCCAACACATGAGCTGCTGAGGTAGAGGGCACATCAGCCTTCTTGATCCCTTGCTCATCGGTTTGCAGCAAGTTATGGAGTTCCATTATTGAGGTTTCTTTCTCATTCAAATTCATTTGATATGAGATTATAAACTGATTGTAGACAGCTGGTAGGTGAGATAGAATTATGTTTATCGAGAGCTCAGTATCAAACATCATGTTCAAAGATTCCAACCTATCAAAGTACCCTTTCATCTCCAAGACGAAAGCACAAATAGAGGCTCCATGTTTGGGTTTGCAAGCCATGAGGGATTTAACCACATCAAGGCGTTCTTTGCTTGCCTTTGCCTGAAACATTTTCTTTAGCTGTTGGTTCATTTCATAAGCCCAAGCATTCTCAAAAGTCTTTTGCAATTCAAGGCTCATGGAAGATGTCATGATACAAGACACTTTGTTTGCATCATCATAATGTTTTCAGTGAGCTTCAATTTCCTCTTGGGTTGAATCATCATCAATAGTGGGAATCTGCTCATCGAGAACATACTCCTTGTTCTCGTACCTTAGGGTAAACCTAAAAGTTCGCATCCAGTCCATATAGTTTGGACCGGTTAGTCTTTCCCTCCCAAGAACTGAGAGTAGTGAGAAGTTCGAGTTATTTGTGAAACTGGGAACGGGTGGATTAGTACCATTTTCAGTAGACATCTATAATATAAAACAGTTTTAGTTAGTATGAATATTCCTTAATTGTTTAATTACCCAATTTTAAATTAAGGCTAAGATCCATATTTTTGATTCGTTTTATGAAGAGGTTTGACGTAATCATATCACGAATTTATTTTAGGTAGACAATGCTTTTGTCAATTTCATTCTCTATGAAATTCCTAGTTCTTTTGAGATTCATTGATTCAATCAATGGCATGTTAATCTCGGATATGTTTATCTACCATTCATGACTGTGATGCCGAGGATTATGAATAAGATAGTGAACTTAACCATGCAAAACCCGCGTGGTCCCCGGCCCGAGTACGCTCGAGAATCGCGAGTCTCACATCACCTCTCACTTATGTCCTCTCATTAATGTGCCGGTAAACCACACACGCTCCATTAATAGTCCATAGAGAGATCTGCGGTTTTCATGGGCTAGCATACAATTCACATTTGTTATACTTAAAACGGGATTTTGTTTTAGTACTTTAAGTCAATACTTTTGATCTTGACATCATCCTATCAACAGTCCTCGGTAGCTCCATTGAACGCACAAAGAAGCGGAGAAGTAGGATAGCGCGAAGCATATTAAAAACCCACTTCTTTAGGGAAGTAAAGCGTCCCACCTTATACCTCTCTTATAGTTTGTTCACTATGGGTGAGCCGATTTATCAATTCACTGACAACGTATTTAGACTTTAAATGATACATATATATTGATTATAATATATATAGGTCTCTTTAAGCTTTTAAAGTTTAGGGTTCTATTTTAAACATTTTAAAATTTAGGGGTATCATTTAAACTATTTAAATATTAGTATTTACTCTAGATCTATATTAACATTTAATGATCATACAAATTTATCTATGGAATACTATTTACAATTAACCATTAACTAAGCAGTAACTCCATGTTAAGTGCTTATATTATTAAGCTAAGGCTCTGATACCACTGATGAGTTTTCTATACCCTTAGTAGATTAACATACAATGCGAAAATTAAAATTAATCTAGGGCATGAAGGAAATTAAACCCTAAGGGATCTTAACTTAATAATAATAAGTTACAAAACAAAATAAATAAATAAGAAAATACTAACCTTTGAGAAAATCGAATTTCTCACACTCAGACCACCTTAGCAGACTTTCTTGACTTGGAGGCGAGTACTCAACCCAGAGCACCTCTAATGGCTCACACCCACGAACCAAAGAGAAAATTTCAACTCCTAAGGTCCTGAATTTAATCGAGTACTCTTATAAGGAGTAGGAATGAGAAAGAGAGAATGTGTACTTTGAAGCCATGCCATGCCCTCTATTTATATAGGGAGGGGAAGCTAGGGTTTCTTCTAGAATCCGATATGGGACAAGCTGATTCGGCCTTCCAACCGCCGGTTGGATTATCCAGCCGCCGGTTGGGCTTACTTTTTGCCCAAGTACTCGAGCCATGACCCGCGTGCTCCACCGCCTTACATCATTGGACTCCAGCCGCCGGTTGAACTTTCCAACTGGCAGTTGGATCTGGCTTTCAGAATTTTCTTTTCATTTCTTTTAGTTTCTAATTAATTCATCAACTATGATAATTAATAAACCAAATTATTAACCATAATATTAATTCCAATTAATATTATCTCTCATTTATTTCTCTTTAACTGTCGTTGAGGGCGACCCAAAAAGGACTCTACTTTTAATGATATACTTACCAATTAGTTATGAACTTGAGTTGAAACTTAACCGTGCCCTTTGATTGATGATTATGATGATTTGTGATTTCCCCTTTTTCGGTTTAATCTTCGTATGAAAGATTGTTGCGAACTGATTTTTGGAACCTTTGATGCCGGTTGAATTTATCGCTGCGTGTGATTGATTCCCTTGGTGACAAAATGGATCCAAACTGATTTTTTTTTGCTTCTTGAACACTTGCTGTTGATGATAATCGATTGGGTGTTCAAACTTTGCAAAAACTTCTTGGCCGAAAACTTGTTCCCACGGTTTTGATTCAAACAAAAAATCTAAACGTGGTATATGATGAACTTGGTTGATTAAACCTGCTCTGATACCAATTGTTGTCCCGATAATAATCAAACCAAGTGTTTGAATGATCACGGTTGATTGTGTGATCTTGTTTAATTGTGAATTGCGGCGTATTTGGTTGAAACAATATATATGACTTTAATAGAATAATCAACACTTAATTACAATGCTTTCATGGCTATTTATAGCCCACGACTAGACTTTATGAACCATTGTGATGGTTCGACATACCTATTCGACTTTCTTTATTACATAAATGCTCTCTATACTTTCTAATACACACTTTATACTTTAAATACTTGACCCAAACTATAATAAGTTTAGTTTAACTTCCGATAAATATCTGGTAACTAGACCACTTGGATTTACTAAATTTGTAGTCATAATTAGTAACCTGGAATAATGAGTAATGGTGATCAGTTGCTGTTTTAGTTTTTTGGGAAGATATATATATATATATATATATATATATATATATATTTTGATAAACCAAAGGTTTAAAAGAGGATTATAAATTTGTACAACTACATTACTACAAGGGCATAGGCTTTGGGAAGTCAAAAGAGTTGCACTGTCCGTAGATTGTTTTTATCTTTTTATTTTTAAATGTGCTCATTAAACAAGTGGGCTAGGAAAAGGGCAATCAGAGATCAGACCAGGGCCATAAGCGGAGAAATTAACAGAGCTGCAAGAATTGAGCGGCCGATTAGGCCTAACAAAGGAGATAGCCACCAGGGCATTTGCGTTGTCAACTTGATCACAACATTCTATGAGAGTATCATCAACATCAAGTATTCCGATCCGATGACATGGATTACACCTTTATATCAATTTGCAAACTAATATTTTTGATAAAATGTGGAGAAATGAATCATTATATTTTCGCATGAGTTAATAGAAATACAAGTAAAAGAAGATATCAGATAAAATGAGATTTTGATTGTTGTCGTTTTCTTTAGAATATCTCTTTTACCCTGAAAGAAATCATTCAACTGGTATTTATTTACGTATATGTTTATAATTGAAATTCAAATAGGAGTTTCTGCCGAAAAATGAATCAATAGTTCATGTTTTTACATTTTCGGGTATCAACTAATTTCGTTTTTTAAAAATGAACCACTAATTTAAAATCGAACATTTTCGGGTATTAATACCGGATACAAAAAAAAATGGACAACTCAACCGGTTTTGCCTACATGGAATGGTGACCGGCTACCGAAATGGTGATGAAATGGTGATCGCCTACCGTTTTAAACGGTTACTTATACCCGAAAATGTTCGATTTTAAATTAGTGGTTCATTTTTAAAAAACGAAATTAGTTGATACCTGAAAATGCGAAAAAGAGAAGTATTCATTATTTTTCTGAAAAAAACCCATTGAAATATAAGTACATTTAGAGTGGTTCGGTTTGATTTATGTGGGTTATTTTTAAGTCAAAACCAAAACCATAACCGATGTTGTCGGTATATGAAAATATGAAAACACAAATAATCGGTTATGATCAGTGTCGGTTTTATCGGTTAAATTGGTTACGGTTCCATTAATCGGTTTTGTTGCTAGCTCACACCTAGGTATTAGATAGTGGAAATTCAGATCTAACCTGTTGGATGTCGAATTGTAGTGCTGATTTAAGATTATCCTCGACTTGATTCATAGAAGGACGGTTAGCCGGATTATATACTAAGCAATTTCTTATGATACTCTCACACGCCATTAAACAACTCAGACAAGTACTATTCTTTACATTTTCAGCGAAAAACCTGCCAAGTTCTCCTCCCACAATGTATGGAAGCATCGTCATAATAACTTGTGTCTTGGGCAAATCGCATAAAAATACCAACAATACAACACCAAAAGCGTACACGTCGGCTTTTGTGTGTGGTTTGTAGTTGGGTTCATAACATTCAGGTGCTAGAAACCAATCCTTGCCTGTCACGATTAATTATACCTTAACTTATAATCATTCAATTAGTTGTTAACACAATGAATTAAGACAATTTATGATTATTTAAAAGTAAACTTTTTATGTGAACAATCAATGCACTCCATTTCGACTAGTGGTGACAAATCTTCTTGCATATAGACACCGATCCAATGCTTGAATTGATGACCCAGAGGAACCTAACTTAAAACCAATCAGAATTCAGCGCTTGGCACTCAAAACCCACGTGCCAATGAAGATCCCTCAGGTCAACGTAAATTCCTCTAGCCCGATAAAAACGTAGATTACCCGTTTGACTATGGGCCGTGGACCGGTGATCGGGTTTACGTTGACCCGGGGGATATTCGTTGACCTATGGGATTTGAGTGCCAAGTGTTGAATTCTGGTTTGTTTTTAGATCCCTTGGGGATGTGGTTCCATTCAAGTTGACTGTCCGTTTTAAGTTGTTCTCTTATTTAATTAGTACCTTTCAAATGACTCGTGATTTGAGTGGATGGGCCACCAGCAACAGTCCTTGACATTAATCCGATGTTTGAAATCTTAGGAGAAAAATTACGTGTTAAGAAAATGTTGTCAAACCTAAAATTACCATGAACGTTCTCGACACTAGAATGAAGGTAAGTAAGAGCCTTTGCAAAGAATATGCAGGACGAAAGGAGTCCATCCCCTCTCAGCCTAGGAGTATGATCTTTGGTTTTGAAAAGATAATCATACAGGGAACCATTTGGCATGTATTCGTAGACTAGAATTTTCTCGTCTTCTTCGTCGCAATATCCGATAAGATCAATGATGCTTTCATGATGAACGGAAGACAACACGCTGATCTCCTTTTGTAACGAGGTCTCATATTCCTTCTGAAAACGCTTCACGGCAATAAGACCTTTGTAACCATTTTCAATGATGTAGCCCCGGTAGACTTGCGAATGCCGCCCTTCCCCTAAGAAATTTGGGGACGAAAATTCCTTGGTTGCCCGTTTAATAGCAGCAAATGAGAAACACTTGATGTCCAGTTCATGGGAGGACTGCATCTTAACTAATTTGTTGATGATTGAGGTAATTAAGCGGAAGGAAGAAAATAAATTTGAGATTATATTGAGTGCATCAATCCGGGTGTATTGTAATCGTAATTAAGACTAAGATATAAATAAAGTCCGTCCAACTCCATTCCAATAATATAATAATTATAATTAGTATCACAAGTGTTACTCGTTGCTATAACATGTGTTACTCGCTGGTATCACATGTGTTACTCGCTGGTATCACATGTGTTACTCGCTGGTATCACATGTGTTACTCGCTGGTATCACATGTGTTACTCGCTGGTATCACATGTGTTACTCGATTACAAAACCCACAAAAAAACGAAAAAAAAAGTTTGTAGAAAGTATACCTTGAGTGATCTCTAATCGAAGAGGAAAAAAAACGTTGATTTTTATAGTGCAATTTTTATAATTTTTCGACTTACTGTTTGAGAGATTTAATTTTTAAAAATGTGGGGAAAGTGAGTTTTGTGACATGTGGCGCGTTCATATTGATTCCTCAATTCTCACTAAATGTTCATGTACTCATTTGAACATTACTCTTTAATGATAATCAACATCCATCAATCAATATCAATATATTAATTATTGTATTAATGAATTGATAATTACGTTAAAGTTCAAAAAAAGTCTTAAATAATCTTAATTAAAATGTTAAGAGGTTTGTCATAATAGTTTGTTAGAAAGATTCGGATTCCATTCATAGCTTAAACTTTTAAACCATAACTAATTAGTTGACTTTAACCAAAGTTGACTTATGCTGGTGCATAGTTGTTAGACTTTTATGAGTCACGAGTCAATTCTTATGAGTCGAGTCAAAAATCTAAAAAATGAGACTATTCAGACATCGACTCTTACATGCCTTTGACTCTTACGAGTCGCTTATTGACTCTTCCGAGTCTTAAACGACTCTTACAGATCTGAAAATCAGACAAATTTTTAGTTTAATTTAATACAAAAATTAAATGAAAAAATGGAAAATGAAATGACTATAACTATTTTAAATGAAGCATTTGTGTTGATTGCCGGTAAATAACTTAATTATCGAATTTCATCATATTTTACTTCTCTTACGAACAAAAATATTAAACAATAATATGCATTATACATACATATATCTATATTCTCTATATATATATATATATATATATAAATAAGAGTATGATATAGGGAGAAGAAATTTAGATGAGAGAAGGGAGAGAAAAGATCTAAACCTTACATTAGTTTGATCAATGGTTCAAAATATAATGGTATGAGTTGTAAATAATTACAAAATTAATTGAATGTTAGAAGGGTAAATTTGTCCAATTACATACATTTAATTTTGTTTTGTCAAACCGTCACATTATCCCTGCATAGATTTGACCAAAAAAACCGGTTCCCGACCCGAAACCGAAAAAAAACCGAACCCGAAACCGGTTTTTATAAAAACCGCCGGTTTGGGAACTGGTTTGAATAAATCCGTTGGCGAACCGGTTTGTAATCGGTTTAACCCGAACCAGTTTGGAAAACCGGTTTTAAAAACCGGTTTGAAACCGGTTTTTGGCTGTTGGAAGAACTAGCCGTTTTTTCAAATTTTGACCGTTTTTTTTTGTTTTTTTACCATTTTGCCATCCTAAAACTAGTATAAATAGATACCTTGGGTTTGGTTTAGTCACAACACTCAATCTTGCTAATTCTAGTCTTTAAACACTCAAAACGCTTACGATTTACGTACGAAACTCTTAAAAAATTCTCTACCCCTCTCAAAACGCTCTCGAAACGCTATCAAAATGGCCACTCAATCTTCTTCAACTTCCGCCGGTGTTGGTTCTTCAAATGCACCAACTATTGTTCAAGTTTTGGTAACCAAACGAAATCCCGAGATTTGGTGTAATTACGACAAAGTGTTATTGTCGGATGGTTCCACTACGGCATTTTGTAAACGTTGCGGGAAATTTTTGAAAGCCGACTCCAACTCTACTTTGAAATCACATGCTACAAAGTATTGTGATGGAGTCAAAAGTAATCCGGAGTCGAGTCAAGCAACAATGTTACGGGATGGGGGTATTTTTACATAAGAAGCGGAGCGGTGTAGAGAAGCATTTGTCGGCTTTGTGATTCAAGAAGCTTTGCCGTTCAACCACTTCGACAACCCTCGGCTTACTAAGGTCATTCAAAATACTCTTCAACCGAGATATAATCATGTAAGTCGTCTTACTCTTAGACGTGATGCTCTTAAATTGTGGAAAAATGCTAAAAGTCAACTAATAATCGGTTTTGAAAACTTAAATACAAGTGTATCATTAACAACCGATGTTTGGTCGGCTCCTCATGGTTTGCCCGGTTCATACCTTTGTGTTACCGCACATTGGGTTGATCCCGCAACTTGGCAAATGATGAAACGTACCATTTCTTTTGAAAACTTTGACTATCCTCACACGGGTAAAAACTTATTTTACATGTTACGAGATGTAATGAAAATGTTTAAAATAGAACAAAAGGTTTTTTCAATCTCGTTTGATAACGCGAGTAATAATACAAACGCCGTTCAAAGGTTAATACTAAAATACGAACCACCTTTGAAAGGCATTTTCTACCATAGTAGATGTGTTGCACACATCATTAACTTGATTGTGCAAGACGGACTAGGGATTCAAGAAATAAGCGTAGTAAAAAACGCGTATAAAATTATGTTACAAGATATATTTTGTTTGGGTAAGGCTAGTTACAAACATTATATGAGATTATGTAAGGAAACGGATTCCATCTTTTTAACCCCTAATTGGGACATGCCCGTAAGATGGAATTCGACTTACAACATGTTTATGTGTGGTTTACGGCAACGCGACACTTTATACGTTTTTCATGATCAACTTGTTCAAAAAGGTCTTGCAACATCATTTTCCTCCGACTATTGGGAGGTTATTCAAAAGATAACCGAATTGCTCAAAGTTTTTAAAACCGCAACTACTTTATTATCGGGTGTTTATTATCCCACAAGTCATTTGGTACTTAATCAAATATTTTTAATGAGTTCAAAACTAAGCGAATACGAATTTTGTGGTAATGTATATGCAATAATGGTGGCTCCCATGAAAGCAAAACAAAGAAAATATTTTAAAGAAATGTCACCAGTAATTAGTTGTGCCGCGGCGTTAAACCCATGTTTGAACATTTCCGGGGTGGAATTACTTATCGATAACATTTGTAACGATTTGGATTTGAATGATGAGGACCCATTTTTTGCACAAAATACAAAAGACTATTTTAACAAATCTTTTAAAGATTTATTTGGTCATTATTTTCAAAAATATGGTTCAACAACAATGGTTTCTTCTAGTTCGGCTTCCACAATGTTTGCTTCATCATCTTCTTCCCGAGATCCAATGATTAATTTATATAATAGTTTAAGACAAGAAAACCATAAATGGGCAAGGGGTGATGGTGACCAAAGGGCCACTAGCGAATATGGGAGATATACCGGAACGGATTTTTTAGCCTCAATGGGACCCGAAGAATTCGCACATTTTGATATTTTGGCTTGGTGGAAAGGGAGGGAATCTCAATTTCCCATTCTAACCATCATGGCTCGAGATTTACTAACCGTCCAAGCTTCTACGGTAGCTTCGGAATCCGCTTTTTCTCTTAGTGGCATGGTACTTTCCATACGAAGAACATTACTCACATCGGCTTCATTAGAGATGTGTATATGCTTGAATGATCACTTAGACGCTGCAGAACGTATACAAAACGTTTCAAGTCTTGAAGGTGAATTGGAATACGAAGGAGATATACACGATATCGAGATGGAAGCGGGTATGGCAATATCACTTTCCGATGAAGAAATTGCTCTCGATCAAGCTTCGCGAGAGGCTTCCTCCGAAGAAGATTTCGACTTTTGAAGACTACCCAAATTGAAGATGTTAGAAGAATTGAAGATTAATAAAAGTTGAAGATTTTTGAAGATTATGAAGAATTATGAAGAATTATTGGTTTCAATAATATTTTTATGAAGATTTAGAAGACTTTGTTTTAAGTTATTGTTAGGTTATGTTTCCATACCTAATGTACTAGCATTCTATCGGAAAAAATTTGAAGAATACGTTGGTTTTCCCTAAAACGCTTAACGCTCGAATAAGATTGAATTATATAGAATTATTGGTTTCAATAATATTTTTATGAAGATTTAGAAGACTTTGTTTTAAGTTATTGTTAGGTTATGTTTCCATACCTAATGTACTAACATTCTATCGGAAAAAATTTGAAGGATACGTCGATTTTCCCTAAAACGCTTAACGCTCGAATAAGATTGAATTATATAGAATTATTGGTTTCAATAATATTTTTATGAAGATTTAGAAGACTTTGTTTTAAGTTATTGTTAGGTTATGTTTCCATACCTAATGTACTAACATTCTATCGGAAAAAATTTGAAGAATACGTCGATTTTCCCTAAAACGCTCAACGCTCGAAAAAAAACCCGAATTATATAGGAAAACCGGTTTGAAACCGGTTTTTGAACCCGAACCGGTTCCAACCCGGTCCAAACCGGTTACAACCGTTTAGGGTTTTTCTCCCCCTCAAACTGGTTCGGTTACAAACCGGTTTTTGAAAAAACCGGTTATTGACTATGGACTAAAAACCGGTTCGATTTTTCAACCCGAACAGATTTTCCCAAAAATCGGGTTTTGTTCACCCCTATCCCTGCACTCTCTCCAAAAAAATAGGATCCATTATAAAATAAATGGAATACATATATATCCTGATTGTTTTTGGGGTTCGACGTTGGTGGGTTTTGACATAAAATTTTGAGGAAGTCCACCATAAATCTATTTTGAATTGTTTCCTCATATCTAAATCACGTTAATTGATTATCTATTCTTTTTTCTTTCTTGGCATCACTAAATCGATCTGAGAAGTAAAACTTTTGAATAAATGTAATAATAATGAGTGTATTTAACTTTAACTGTTATATTGTTATAAAATTTTTAAAAATTATTTTTATCGTTATATAATATATGAATCAATCGGATACATTTTATGAATCAATGTTTAAAAATTTCTGAATCGTGGTTACTAATTTTATGATTCGATCTTATAAGTTTTATGAATCAAAGTCATTAAATGTGTGAATCACCATTATAAAATTCATGAATCCTCATTAGTATATAATAGTGAATCAATTATTATATATTTGTGTGAAATGATTAATTTTGTTTTTGAAATTAAAAAAGAAAAAAAAAACTGCTAATCCGTTATAAAATCTTGTCTTTGATCGTATGATATTATGTGGATTTGTATCATATATGAAGATTTTGAATTGAAGAGTATATGTAATTAGAAAAAGCAAAAAAACATTCTTGCAATATAAAATTGATAATGATGTATCCAAAAGAAAAGAAAATTAAAAATGATGAATCGTAAAACAAAACCGTATAGTGAAATTTGGACGAAAGTCGTCTTCTTTTTAATTTTTCTTTGATCCGGAATGTTGTTTCCAATTAAAAAATTTGTTTTTCGAATTTTTAATAATATAAAATAATAGAATGACCATTAATTTAGGAATGTGGTGGAAGAATTAGTTATGAAATGACTAATTAATTATTCAGCAAAATTTCAATTTTACCCTTCGACCCTGATTTAAAATTATTAGTCCACGATGTTTCTTCCTCTTCTCTCTATAATTTTTCTTCTTTTTTATCCCCTTACTATATATATATATATATATATATATATATATATATATATAACTAATAGAGGATATCATCTTTCCTACGTGACACCTTTATTCTTTTGACAACTAAGCAAAAATCTTATGTGTCATTACCCTAGCTTTCTAAAAAATCTCATGTGTCATTCAAATTGAAAAACATTACAAACTCTATTTTTAAATTTATTTTCATTTCCCACCCTCCTACTCATTGTTTGGTCCAAAATAATTAATCAATAGTTAACTATTTATTTTGTGGTTTATGTAAGATGAGAATGAGAAAGTGAAAGATCACTTATTGAGAAAATGTTATAGTACAATTATATATTTTTTCTCAATTTTAATAGTTTTTGGTTTCTTATGTATTTTTAATGTCATTGAACATCAATCCGAAATATATAAAAATAATCGTTTTACATTTATACTAAATTATGTTATCATTTAATTTCTTAAGTATTCATAAATACAAAACAAATATGTATTTAAAAAGGTATGAACATATTATTCACTCAAAAACAATATAAATCGATAGTCATTTCTTTTCTTTGTAATACTCTACTAAAAGAACTACATGTGGCAGATGATTATTTCAGGTTGTTCCATTATAAGTGTCTACTTTGATTTTTAATCAATAAAAAAAATTAATACATATAGATGATATTTGATTTGTTAAAAGTAAAGTGTACATTTTGTTTGGAACACTACATTTACATTTTAATAAAAAAAAACTTTAGATAACTTTTGTTATATCCATTAACAAAAATAATAATCTTGACTACATCGTTTCATATATCAGCTAAAATATTAATATAAAAATATTTAGTCGTCTATCGGACGGGTATAAAAACTAGTATATACTAAAGAAGTATTGAAAATTACTCTAAATTTTGTCACGTAAAATTGAATGACACGTGGCAATCTTTCACAACTTTTGTTAATGAATAAATTAGCTTTAAATAATCTAAAATAACAATTAAATTAAATATAACAATTAAGAGTTGTAAGTTAAATCAAATTACCTTGATATATCGAACTAGCAAGCTTCCCGTTGCCTTCCGCTTTCATACTCATAATTTTTATTTAATTAAATAAATAGACTTTGGATAAAGACTTGATTTATTAATTAAAAACTAAAACTATCAATGTGTATCCTTTATTAGAAAATAATATCCCCCAAGTTTTTCTTAGTATTAATTAAACTAAATCATATATTTAAGAAAAAAGTTCGACATAGATGATTTTATTTTGATGTACCATAAAATTAAATATTGTAAATTTGAAATTGCTGTACATCGTACGGGTTTGCATCTAGTGTGTATATATATATATATATATATATATATATATATATATATATATATATATATGTATGTATGTATAAATAATACTGGACTTTATCATATCGAAGATCTTACATTAACTCAAATTAGTGTTACGTTAATTTTTGTTTGTGATCGACTTGGTGAATCCTCGAAGTTAATATCGGAAGAGTCTACTTTCGTATGTTTCACAAAAGAAGTAACAATTACTTAACAACCGAAATTTCTCTGTTTAACTAATATGTTGTTATTGGGATGATATGCAACCTTGCTTTTATAAAAATATTTGTTTCGGATGATGATATAACACTTAAAGCTTTAAATATCACACTATGTTACCAAATAAAAACTCTAATGTATTTTTTTATCTGGGTCTAAAATTAATTCAATACGGTATGTATTGATCTAAACAGGCCCAAATTAGTCACTATTTTGTTTAATATGACATTTTCGAAAGGGCCGCGGTTTGTTCATAATAGACCGTGTTGCGTGTTTAAAAATAGACCACCCCACGTCAAATGTAACCGTGGTTTGTAATTACAAAGAAATGGACCACGGCTTCAAAGACACACATTTGTTCCGCGAAAACTATAGGGGTTTGTGTAGTAGTGAGAGTAGTATTAGTTTTTATTTTATGTGTGTGGTATTATGTAATGACATTGGATTGTGTATTATCTTATGTGTTGCTATTATGTAATGTTTAGAATCTATTTTAAGATTGAGGTTTAATTTACTTGGTTTCGTTTATGTTTTAATTTTACTTGTTTTTGGAATTTCTACACGTTTGCATGATTATTTTTTGTATTTGAGATGGTGTTTCAAATGGAGCATGATTGTTTTTTGTATGTAACGAGGTTTTTTCACCAACGCGTTGCAGCGGGATGCTATAAATGTAAATGTTTAAAATGGTCGAGATTAATACTTCTTGAGGTCGACCGATCTTAGTTATACTTATAAAAGTATAAAGACTGTGTAATTTTTGAATCATCTGAGTTTCTATGTAACATATAGTTTACTCAAGTAATTGATTCAACTATGAGTTAAAATGTTTTTCTCGAATTTTAAGTAAAAAAAAAAATTTAATTATGTTACAGTACATACCAATAATAGACTAAACTATCAATATAATCGATTTACAATTATTTTAAATTCTATAAGTGGGATATGCGTGATGCATTTATTGGAGTACCAAATTTAAAATTAACTTGTACACTAATTCACCATTCACCATTTTATTTTTTCATAGTTCACTTGCATAATTCATATATTTTACTCCTTTTTCGTACCTTTACATATATTTACTTGGTTAACTTTCATTTATAACATCATTCAAATAATCTTTGTTACTTTTTAAGTATAAAATTGTTAACAATCTAATCCAACATCTATGTTGATTTTGAAACTCTAACTAATTTAACTATTAAAAATTTATATACCAAATTTATATGATTTTTGATACTGTTTTGTTAAAATAAATTTGTAACATATATATAGACTTTTAATTATTTATTAAAAGTATTCATGATTAATAAGATATATTTAGAAAATTAATAGATATGAATTTTATTGATGGTGATGATGATTATTATTTATATTTAATATGATCATTTTTAGAATTTGATTACACTTATTAATTATTGTAGATATTTAAGTGGAAATAACATGAGATATTTATTTTGTTTTATTTTTTCTAAGAAAATGATCATGTAATAAAAGGAAAAGAAAAAAAAAAGATAGACCCCAATATATAAATAAATTAATATTAATATAACATAATAGGTGAAAGGGTAATATATAATATTATTATTATTGAGTTGTAACAGTGTTTTTTGAGTTTAAATAGGTTATGAATAGTTGTATTTACCTTTGGTAAATATAGTAGTTTAAATATCTTTTCTACCTAGTTATTTCTTATGAACCATTTATTTAACAATAGGTGTACGTATGATGAGTTTGAAGAGAAAACTCAGTAATAAAGCATGTGTTAAAGGTTCTATATGTGAATGTTGGGATATAAATGATTAGTACCGTCAAGCTTAGAAGAGTTAGTACTGCTATTTAAAGTTTCTACTGCTCTTCATTATTAGTACTGCTATAACAGTTTCTACTGCCAGTTCATTCAAGAGTTTCTACTGCTAGAACAAGATCAAGATTAATACTGCTGGAAGGATTTCCACAATTAGTACTGCTAGACCAGATTACAAAGTTTCTGCTGCTAGCTTTGTCCAAAGAATATGTGGCGCACGTGGGTCTATAGTTACCTAATCTTGACAAAGCATGCACAACAAAGCATGAGACACTTTACGGCAACAAACCATGCTTAGATAGGTTGACTTCCATGCATTAATTACAATCACGTGTAATTGGAACTCTACAATTTATAAGTAGAGTTCCATACTTTAGAAGTATGGACATGCATAGTAAAGTTTGTGTATAAAGAAACACTTAGACTTTAAAACAAAGAGAGACTTTTGTACCTTATCTCACACAGAATAACTAATACTGCCAAACATATTAGAACTGGTGATAATATTAATACTGTCAAGCAAATTAATACTTCAGTTAAGATTGTTGCATCAGTTAATACTGGTAGTACAGTTAAAGTTGTCAAGGGAGTTAATAATGCTAAATGTATTAATACTGCTACCAATTTTAATACTTGTCAGAAAAAATCATACTAGTTCAGCTTTTAATACTTCTGCTGCTAAGTCTAAAATCAGTTGGATTTAGAAACATAAAACCACTTCAAAGGTTTCCAAAGCTAACAGTACACCACAAACAATGATCTTTGAGAGAGTTGACCTTGTGGATGTACAAGGGAGACCCAAAACCAAATTGGTTGGGGTTCCCAAGAGAAACTGATCTCTTGATTATTTGTATGTGCAGGGTAAACCAAGAAGTTTATGGCATATTGACAGTGGATGCTCAAGGCACATGACAGGGGACAGGAGCAAGCTGCAGAACTTCAAGCAAATGGATGGAGGTTATGTAGCTTTTTGAAGCAATCCTAAGGGAGGAAGGATTACAGGAAAATGAGTTGTCAACAGTGATAAGATGAGTTTTAAAGATGTTTATTATGTTGAACAGTTGAGGTACAATTTGCTAAGTATGAGTCAAATCACAAAGAAAAAGAACCTTGTTCTTTTTACTGACACATAATGCTTTATTCTTTCTGATAAATTCAAATTAGATGAAAGCATGATTTTAATGAAAATTCCCAGAAAGAATAATGTGTACTGTTGTGACTTAGCAAACATGAAACCTCAACAAGAATTACATTGTCTTATCTCAAAGGCAACCTTTGATGAATCAGATCTTTGGTATAGAAGAATGTGTCACTTGAATTTCAAAACAATTAACAAACTGGTTAAAAGCAATCTTGTTAGAGGTTAACCTGAAAAGACATATTCATGTGATGACCATTGTGTTGCATGTCAAAAGGGAAAGCAACACAAGTCTTCTTTTAAGACCAAAAGTGTGAACTCAAATTTCTCTCCTTTACACTTACTGCATATGGATTTGTTTGGTCCAACCAATGTAAGTAGTATAGGAAAGAAATAATATTGCTTGGTGATCTTTGATGATTATAGCAGATTTAGTTGGGTGTTCTTTCTTAGAACTAAGGATGAAACAGGTGACATACTTAGATCATTCATTACTAGGATTGAGAACCAAACTAATCAGAAAGTTAAAGTCATCAGGAGTGATGATGGAACATAATTTAAAATTCATTAAATGAATAAATTCTGTGAAACAAAAAGAATAGAAAGACAGTTTAGTGCTCCTAGAACTCCACAACAGAACGAAGTAGTAGAAAGAAGAAACAAGACACTAATTGAGGCTGTTAGAACCATGTTAGCAGATGTTAAATTACCTATGACTTTTTGGGCAGAAGCAGTTAGTATTGCTTGTTATGTTCAGAACAGGGCACTAGTAGTTAAGCCTCATAACAAGATACCATATGAGTTGTTTTTCAAAAGAAAACCTTTGATTAGCATTTTAAAACCATTTGTATGTCCTGTTACTATCTTAAATTCCAAAGATCACCTAGGTAAATTTGAAAGCAAAGTTGATGAGGGAGTCTTTGTTGGATACTTTACCCAAAGTAAAGCATATAGAGTATTCAACCATAGGACTAGAATAGTGGAGGAAACCATGAATGTGACTTTCAATGAACACACACCTAGTGTTGTGGGCAAGGGTCCAGACTGGTTGTTTGATACTGATGCTCTAACCCAATCATTTAAATATGTGTATGAGTCATCAAATGCATGTACAAGTGCAGGTGAATCAAGTGCGGCAAATCAGAAGAAGGAGACATCATTGGAGTATGTTACTCTACCTTTCTGGTCACCTGATCCTCCTGCAGTATTTCAAAATCCTTCACAAGATCAAGCTCAGAGTTCAGAGCCAATCACATCAAGTCAGGAAGAAAATGGTGTTTTTGATAATGGAAACACATCTTCAGATCCTGAAGTGCTTCCAGAAGAAAAAGCAAATGATATGAATACATCTGAAAATACAGATAGAGATGCAGATATAGAAACAGATGGAGTTGCTGATGGTAATGCAGAGGTGAATGCAGATGAGAACAACATTCCGATGGAACAGAATGACACAAATCTGGAGTCTGGGATTCCTATGTCATCTACTGCTCAATATCAACAGTACAAAGCTTATCATCCATTGGAGAATGTGATAGGTGATATTGATTCTGCAATGCAAACCAGAAGATCTACCAGACTAAATGAAGAAGACATCAACTCTTCTTTATTTGTCTGCTTTCTATCTCAGATGGAGCCCAAGAAGGCAAATGAAGCCTTGAAAGATCCAAGTTGGTTGAAGCAATGCAAGAGGAGCTGCTTCAGTTTAAGATTCAAGATGTTTGGACACTGATGGATCTTCCAAAAGGAAAAAAGGCTATTGGAACAAGATGGGTATACAGAAACAAGAAAGATGAAAGGGGTATAGTGATCAAGAACAAAGCAAGGTTGGTTGCTCAGGGATATTCTCAAGAAGAGAGCATTGACTATGATGAGGTTTTTGCTCCTGTAGCTAGAATAGAGGCAATTAGGTTGTTTTTGGCATATGCATCTTTTAAGGGTTTCAAGGTATACCAGATGGATGTGAAAAGTGTCTTTCTGTATGGCACTATTGAAGAAGAAGTTTATGTATGCCAACCACCAGGATTTGAGGATCCAAAGCATCCAAATAAAGTGTACTGATCGGATAAGTCGTTTTATGGATTGCATCAGGCTCCTAGAGCATGGTATGATACACTATCTGTTTATCTGTTGAATAATGGTTTCAAAAGAGGTGCAATTGACAAAATCTTGTTCATCAAAAGAATTAAGAATGATATCCTAATAGTCCAAGTCTATGTAGATGATATTATTTTTGGTTCTACAAGGGATAGTCTTTGTAAGGAATTTGAAGCTCTTATGCATTAGAAATTTAAGATGAGCTCTATGGGAGAGTTGACTTTCTTCTTAGGATTACAAGTCAAACAGCAGGGGGATGAGATCTTCATTAGTCAAGGAAAGTATGTCAATGACATTCTGGAGAGGTTTGGGTACAAATATGCAAAGATTGCTAGCACACCAATGGAGACACACAAACCACTGCATGCAGATCTTGAGGGGGAGGATGTTGATGAACACCTCTACAGATCTATGATTGGATCCCTAATGTATCTGACCTCAAGCAGACCTAATGTATCCTAAGATGTCACATGTTCATGCAGTCAAGAGAACTTTTAGATATCTCAAAGGTCAACCCAAACTGGGCCTTTGGTATCCAAAAAGTTCTTCTTTTGATTTAATTGCATACACTGACAGTGACTATGGAGGTGCTAATATGGATAGAAAATCTACATCTGGAGGTTGTCCATTTTTAGGAGGAAGACTTGTGTCTTGGCAATGCAAAAAGCAAACTATTGTTTCCACATCTACAACAGAAGCAGAATATGTTACAGCATCAAGTGGCTGTGCTCAAGTGCTTTGGATTCAGAATCAGATGTTGGATTATGGTTTGACTTTTCTAAATACTCCTATGTTTATTGATAACGACTCTGCTATCAGTATTATAAATAACCCTGTGAAACATTCTAAAACCAAGCACATTGAAATCATATATCATTTTATATGAGACTGCAATGAGAAAAGATTAATTCAGATTTTTAAAGTTCGTACTGATAACCAATTTGCAGATCTGTTCACAAAAGCATTTGATGTGGGTAGATTTACATTTTTGGTTACAAGTATTGGAATGATAAATTCTTCTTAAATCTCTTTTTCAATAATGTTTTCTGTAGAATCTTGAGTGCTTGAAAATGGGTTAATACTGATATACTAATTAATGATAAGAGTATTTTTAATACTGTTAGTATTAATACTGCTAGTTACTTTTAGTACTACTGGTGTTAATACTGATAAGTGTTTTTAATACTGATGTCATCAATTAGTATTGCTATCAATACTTCGCATGATTAATACTGCTAATGTCGTTTCTGTTACTACTGTTGGTAATTATTAATACTGCTTAGTATATCTAATATAAGATAGTACTGTTAGTTATATTTGTTTGTGTTACAACTGCTAGTTGTAATAAACGGTTTCTACTGGTAGCATGACATTAGTACTTCGAGTGTTTTTAATACTGCTTGTACAAAATTCCACATTTAATACTGCTAGTACAATTTATGCTGTTGTAAAGGGCATTTAATGCTGCTCATTTTCAAATAGTATAAATAGCCAACTTTTTTTTTCACTTTTCGCTTTTTCACCTATTGCTACCTCGAACTACCAAAAGCGATAAAAAAAAACCAACTTTCCAATCTCTCAAAAAAAAAAAAATTCAGTTTCTAATTTACTAAAATGACTTCCCCTTCATCTTCAAACATCGTTTTACCAACAGCAGACAAACATAATTTGCTTGCTTATCTGCTGAAATCAAAAGTGGGAGAGGTTTTCTTTGAAATTGTAAATTTTTTGAAATATAGCAACCTAAATTTTGCTCTTTCAGTTAACCCCATCATCTACATTTCACACATAAACGATTTCTGAACTTCTGCTGAAAAAGCAGAAGTCGATGGGGTTACTACCATCATCGGCAAGGTTGCAGGGAACACTGTCAAAGTGACAGAGGCATCTGTTCGTGCTCATCTTCAACTTCATGATGAAGAAGGTATTGAATGCTTACATGTTCCTCAAATTTATAAAAATCTTGTGTTGCTAGGGTATGAGGGGGAGTTAAATAAACTAACTTTTTTAAAATTCATGTTTTCCCACAATGGAAATTTTTAATTCATACCCTGCAACAATGTATTTCTCAAAAAAGAACTGTATGGGATCAGTTCAGCAGTAACATTGCTTCTGCATTGATCTGCTTGGCTAATAACATGCAGTTTAATTTTTACAAAATGATTTTCACAGGAATGTTGTATAACCTGGAACATACTGACTCGAAATTTTTAATGTATCCAAGTTTTTTGCAACATATTATTGAAAAAAATTAACTGACCTACCAAGAGTTGGTGGTAAAATTGTTCTCTTCTCTCATAATCAAAAACTATTTTCAAATATGAGGAGAACAGGGTCAGTTAAAGGCATCATGTTTTCTAGGAGTGTCACAAATCTGACCGCACATATGCTAAGTGCACCCTCCACAGCAGGTGAAGAAGTAGCCACACCTACTACTTCTCAACCCACACCTACTGTTACAGAATCTAAGAAAATAAGGGACCCCAAGCCAACATCCATGAAAGCCAAAAAGGCTACAAAATAGGCATCTGAGGCTCCTCTTCCTCAAATGTCTCAGTCACAACCTGAAAATGAGGTGGTCAACATGGAGATGAGATACCATGTGGAAAGGGCTACCACTACTGATTCTGCCCCATTGGGAGAACAAGACAGTGGTAATGGAATTAGGACCCAATCCACGGCAACACAGGATGTAGAGATACCACTGGACTCTTCTATTGCAGAAGATCCAGTGAATGTCAATAAATCCAGTGGTCCCAGGTGCCAAGAAACCACATTGGGGGCCAATGATGTTCATACTAGGTCTGAGACATTGGCTAAATCTTCCAATGATCCACTAATAGAGGTTAATACCTCTGGTAGTGGTGAGGATAGCTTATCACTTAAGGAAGTGATGGATATTTGTAACAATTTATCTGAGGAGGTGTCTAGGCAGAAGGAGATGCTAGCATCTCAGGGTGATGAGATTTCAAGGTTGAATGGGTTGGTCAAGCAGCTATTGGAAAAGATGAACACTGCTCTAGTTACTACTGCTAGTATTGGAGTTAGTACCGCTGATATAGAAGATGAAGTTAATACTGTTGGATTTGGTGAGCCAGTTAGTACTGCTGCAGTAAATGAGGAGATTGTTGCTGCTAAAGTCTTGTTAAGGGTATCAGAAAGCCCCAAGGAGAAGGAGAAATCAAAAGAAAAAGGTGTAAGCATTAAAGAACCATCACAGAATGCACCTACAACAAAAGCAGATAAGATTGGGGCTAAGGATAAAGGGAAAGGAATATTAATTGAAGAAGAAAGACCTCTCAAAAGGAAACATCAAATAGAGGCAGATGAAGAATTGGCAAGAAGGTTGCAAGAAGAAGAGAGGCAGAGGTACTCAGATGAGGAAAGAGGAGCTGAACTTCAAAGATTATTAAATGAGAAAAAGAGGAGAGAGTCAGAGGAAAGATATAAGAAGCAGAAGGCTAAGCCAAAAGCTAAAGCTCAGTTGAAGAAAGAGTATGTGGCATTTCTAAAGGGAGCTGGATTTCATGTAAAAATTCTGTCAACAATAAAGTTTGAAGATTTAAGGAAAATGTATGAGAGTGAGTTTGAAAGGATGAGAAAAGGATCTGAAGATATAAGGATGGAAAAGGAAAGAAAGTTAAAAGGTATGCATAATACACCTGTTCAAGAGGGTATCAAGATGTTTGAGAGGAAAAAGAATGCTGCAAAGGGCACACAAAGTGAGGGTTACTTTGAAAAAGTGCCGAAGATGCAGAAAACAGAACAGCATGTGCATACTGAGGTGCCATCTACTGCTGAAGATAGGAATGAGAGTAAGGAGGAAGATGATAGTAGTTTGGTGGTTATTGATACAGCCGACTGTGAACCCTTGAAAGTGGATTATCCGATCATAGATTGGTATCAAACATTGGATAGTTCAAACAGAAGGCATTTTAAGATTGTTAGAGCAGAAGGATCAACTGAAATATATAGAAGCTTCTTCTCTATGCTTAAAGTTTTCAGAAGAAAAGATTTAGATGAGATGTATGAAGCTGGGCTAAAAAGGTTTGGAGGAATGAGAGGCTATAATGATGATCATCAGCTTTTTGAATATCTGAAGCAGATGTATATGCCTGAAGCAGAAATAAGGATTTTCATGAAGGAATACTCACTTGTCAACTACTGGTATTGTTTTGATAGCTGTGGAGTTCACATGGTAGGCCAGGTAGATGGAGGTGTAGGATATTTTCTAATTGGTAAAAATTATCCATGGAAACCTGTTGTGGTAGATAGCATGCTGAAGCACAAAGTCAAATGTACAAATGTTGAGGTTGCATCAGCTTTGGTAAAAGATTTAAAGAAATATCTCAAGAGAATGAGCAAGCAGAAACAATGATCCCCAAAAATAGTCAAAGATCAAATCTGAAGAAACTTAATGTTGTTGGGTAGAAAGCATAAGTTTAGGGGGAGATTGTTGGGATTTAAATGATTAGTACTGCCAAGCTTAGAAGAGTTAGTACTGCTATTCAAAGTTTCCACTGCTCTTCATTATTAATACTGTACAACAGTTTCTACTGCCAGTTCATTCAAGAGTTTATACTGCTAGAACAAGATCAAGATTAATACTGCTGGAAGGATTTCCACTTAGTACTGCTAGAAGGATTTCCACTTAGTACTGCTAGACCAGATTACAAAGTTTCTGCTGCTGGCTTTGTCCAAAGGATATGTGGCGCACGTGGGTCTACAGTTACCTAATCTTGACAAAGCATGCGCAACAAAGCATGAGACACTTTACGGCAACAAACCATGCTTAGATAGGTTGACTTCCATGCATTAATAACAATCACGTGTAATTGGAACTCTACAATTTATAAGTAGAGTTCCATACTTTAGAAGTATGGGCATGCATAGTAAAGTTTGTGTATAAAGAAACACTTAGACTTTAAAACAAAGAGAGACTTTTGTACCTTATCTCACACAGAATAACATAGTTAGCTTCAAGGTTCTTGTAACCCTAATACAATCAAGTGTATTCGTATTATTTCGTAAATAATATTGGAGTTTTTGTTATACAATCTATTGTACTCTGACCATTACACAATTTACACATCTATATCTTCTAAACTTAACAAGTATTATTTCGCAAATTTCTTGTTAAGAAGTTCTTAGTGAGTTTAATCTTGACAGTGAAGCATATCTCGTTCAAGAAAAATCAAATTTTGCTCCCTTTAGTTTTAATCTACTGTTAGGGTAAAGTTGAATCGTGTTCCAAGAAAGGATGATGGGGGACCTATGGCAGACAGTAGTAAACTGGCCATTTGAGCAACAACGGAAATATTTATGGTGGAAAATGAATACAGGACTGCAAAGAGATGTTCTACGAAATTGTCAAGAGATTGTGCCATTTGTTGAGTAAGTATGTTTGTGTTTCTTAGGCACATGCGTAAGTTTTCTTTCTATCTAATGAAAATCTTATTGGAGAAAGGCTTTGATAATCTGATGCTTGAAAATAATCCAAATATTTGAGTTGGAGAACTTGACTAGTTACGTGAAAGGGGTTTTCGAAAATGGGTCAGAGAAAGAGTGAGTTTCTTTTTTTAGTGTCAGAGTATTTTTATGTCATTAACAAAGAGAATGTTCTTTTAACAGAATATAGTGCTTTCAATAGGTTTGCCAAGACACACCAATTGATGAGCAGAAACGTGATCTTTGTTATGGTCCAAGTAAAATTTCAACAGGTTATAATAGTTGCTTTGTCAACGGCTACAAGTTTCATACAAACGAGTATGGTCAACATAAAACACAAGGTAAAGCTTGTTGGATCAAAGCATACCTCTTTCATCATTTCATCAATCACATAACAACAATTTTAGTAGTATTTATGGTCATTTAAATTACCTAAATATAATTTATTCTGAGGCCAATGGTTAAATATTCACATCCTTTGTTTCAGTCTAAGGACTGCAGAGCAAAATCAATGGCTAATCGACCCATTTCTAATAGCTGACACCTAAGGACCGCAGCTACATTGCATTTTATTGCTTATAATATCAGCCACAATTCAAAGATAGAATCGGACCATGTTCATCCAGTTGAGAGTAGGTTGACCTACAAACATTTTTCTAAAAGCCTTTTATTGGTAAGCAAATCTTTTGAGAATTTGTTTTTTGTAAGCCTGCATTCAAGGACCCGTTTGACCCATTCCTCTTTTTGTTTAGCCCAATTGACAAGTAAATGGCTAGAAATTTCCATTCGTGATTTATGTGATACGGTTGTTATCATAATATATTTGTATTGACTTTTTATTACAGGGTCTTAACTTTGTCATTGATGTTGGTATTAGAGTGGCTAACCCACCTACTGTCGTATGCCCTTCATAACTTTTCAAATAGTTTATGCGAAATATTACATTTTATGGAGAACCTTTTTTTTTTTTATGCCAAACATCTGATTAAGAATGTGTAGTTGTAGACATATAAAACTACTGAGTAAGCTTTTAATAAATTATTTAGCTGAACTGTGTTTCACTATGTGGATAGAAGGGCCTAAAGAGTGGCAGTTGGAACTTAAACAATTGAATCGGTATAGCCAGAGGGTTGGCTTTTCTCCATGAAGAATCAAGATTAAAGATTGTGCCCAAAGACATCAAAGCCATTATTATTGTGCTTGTTGGTAAGAATTTAAGCACCAACAATTCTGATTTCGGTTTGGCTAAGCTTGTTGAAGAGGACAGCACCTGTATCAGCACCCGTGTTGCTAGTACTTGGTGAGCCGTTTTAATGTTCGCTACAGTTATTGCCTTTTGGTATGCTAGTTTAACCATCATCGAAAACCAACATGGGAAATGGGCGGTTTGGTAGTGTGTTAACTCGGGCAATTTTCTGTGCTTGTAGAAACGTGTCAGTTCACCCCAAACAGTTCTTCCAACTTTTAATTTTTTTAATTTTGATAAATAGTCATGTTCTAAACCAAGTATACCTATCCATAGGTGAACGGGTCAAAATTGTTACCTTTATTCAAATTATAACAACTGAACTTCAAAATTCTCCATAAGACTCACCTGAGTTTAGCAAATAGCAAGCAATAATCAAATAGCAAGCAATGTGTTCCAAGTTGCAACCTTCTAACGTCCTAAACGTATAAGGTTGTGTAAGTAGATCTCAAAAGATCATCTATGTAAGTGGAGGGTTAATGTCCACTTAAGTAAATCGTGTAGGTGGAGGGTTAATGTCCACCTAAGCTAGTTCACTCAATTAGAAACGTCCAATTGTTTGGTTATCGTTTGTATTTAGAAAACATGTACGGCTCGTTGGTGACATTTTGGGAAAACATAAACTTGATTAATTTTGTTAAGCGACACAGAGGTTAGTGTCGCAGGTTACTGCGACACTCGAGGTGGTAGCGACATTGTCTTAGTGTCGCTGGTTTATACTGTTTGGTTTTAGAGGTAGCGACACAAGGGTTGGTGTCGCTAGTTTCCACTGTTTTATAGATAGCGACACAAGGGTTGGTGTCGCTAGTTAATACTGTTTGTAGCGACACAGGAGTTAGTGTCGCAGGTTACCACTGTTTGTTTAAAAATAGCGACACAGAGGTTAGTGTCGCACCCAATTTGGGCCAGGTGCGACACTAAGGTTCTGCTATGTTTTTCAAGTTCGGGAAAGTGGTCAAATGTGCTCGGTTTGACCCGAAACTTTTACATGACTCTTAAATATGTCTAAGGGTTGTAAAAATTTAGTTCTTCCATTTTTAGTAGGTTTACAAGTGTCGGTTTTTATTTTTGTGCAAAATCAGTCCACCTTTTATATTTCCAGAAAATGTACATTTTTGTTGGCTCGATTTCGAAAATCATAAGTCCGAAATAGAATACAAGAAAAATCACAGAGGTTCCCCTATATCTTAACTACTTTCAGTAATTTTTATAGAATTTTTAAGCAAGTCTAAGTATTTTTAAAAATTACATTTATCTACTGAGGTCAAAAAGTGACCAATCAGGACACATGCAAGAAGATTAATTTTCTGGGCAAAATATACACATTTTTCGAAAAAGTTATCTAAACGACATTTGTACCTAACAAAATTTGTGAACTTTTGGCAGTGGTTTTATGTCATTTGGAGGTGTATATCTCGAGTTATGATTAAAACAAGAAGGGTGAATTTTCTGAGTTTTTGGACAGCCTGTACACATGTTTTTGTAAAAATCATTTCGGGTATCAAACGAACTCCAAAAATTATGAAACCAGTTGGAAATGAAAGCTAACTTCTTGAACTTAAGTTTTCTCTTTTGAATCATCCGTTTTCATTAGATTTTGAGTGAGAAACACTCAGATGAATTTCGGAGTATTTTCTGGACAGAATATGCATGTTGCATTTTTGTAAGTTGATGATGATGAAAAACGTTTTTAACATGGTTTTTGAACATGAATCTTTTGAGTGAACATTTTAACATGTTATTCAAGCATTTTAGAGGTAGAATAAGTTTTCTTACAATGAGAATAGGAGAAGGAAAGGAGGAGGTGTTGTAGGGCTTGAATCCTTGCAATAATCTTGAAACTTTGAAATGGTGTTTTATGGTGATCAATGGTGGTTGTGTGGTGATCAAAGGTGGTTTAGAGGTTGGATTTCTCCAGATTTTAGAGAGAGAATGTGAGAGTTTAGAGAGAAGTTGGAGAGAATGAGGAAAAATGAGAAAAGGTGAAGTGTTGGTGGGGAGTGTGTCTTGCATGTAATATGAATGTAGGTATAAAGAATACGATGATTTGAATTTGCATGTATGGGGGGATGGGGGCTGGCCAGGTGGGGCCCACTTTGGTGGGTGTGTGATTTAATTTTTGATTTCCAGACTGTGTCGCGTACTGTGATCGTTTACCCGTTTTTCGTGTTAAATCGTTAAATCGCCTAACGTTTCTTTGAGTCGTTTTTAACTAACAATCGGTTTGATTTATTTTTCAATTGAAGTATTTATTAAAACACTTTATTGTGAGTTAATAAAATGTTTATTGACCTTTGTTTGGTTGCCGAATTCGATTCGCGCGTTTTCGTTGCGTTTGTTACGTTTTAAGCAAAACGTCTAGGTTTTTCGTATATTATTATTTATAAATAATAATATGGGGTAAATAATTACTATTTAATTTATAAAATAGGTTTACATTATTTATGAAAAGTTATCACCAACGCCGTATAGATTGTCGGACTCAGTCCGTTCGTTTCGCGTAATTGCAAATAATTACGTATGTGTACATACATATATAAACATAGTTACAAGTAGTTACAAGTACTTAGCCTAATATATATCTAAATACATGTGATTACACTATTGTTAGGCTCAAATAATTGTCCTAATTTGTCGAGTGTCACATTCTCCCCTTGTTAAGTAAATTTCGTCCCGAAATTTGTTCGAAGTCGAAGTTGGTGTGTTACTTAGGGATAAACGTGGCATGCGCCATGAGGTGTGACGTTCAGTTTTGTTTTGCCTTCCTCCCCTTGTTAGGCTAGTGCCCTACTGGCAACTAAGGGAGGGGAGAGGAGGAGTTTCGACTCTGTTGGCCATTTTGTCCGCTGGACAAGGTCTGTTTGCTAGTCACCAGAGTATGGCTACATTAGGGTTAGTAGCTTAGGGTTACTTTATAAATTCTACTGTGTTCATATAGTCTAAGGTGGCCAGTTATAAAATAGTACTTGGCATCTTAGTCATTGTGGCGTGATAGTGTAGTGAACTAAGCGTACTCACTATCGAATAAAATTGAGTTGTCGAGAAGTATCGTACCCGAAACAAGGTTATGGATCCTGGCGAGGGTTATTGTTCAATTGTGGACAATTCTTCCTGAAATGTCTAGCGCTTCCGCACTCGAAGCAGGCTTTTGATGTATTAGAGTTCGTAGCCGTAGGAGGAGATTTGCAATCTTTAGCCCGATGCCCGACTATTTTGAACTTCCCACAAGGTGTACCGCCGGGACCTTCGTGATGACGCTTGCAGTTGGGGCAGTAAGGTTTGTTCCCGGCGTAACCCCATTCTTCCTTGGATCCGGTTATGTCATTCCCGATGATTTTCGTCCTTTTGACTTTTCGCTGAGTGGGGTTGTTGTCGGTACCTTCCTCTACTTTCCTCTTATGATTCGTCACTTTTGCCCTGATGTTCCCTTCAGTAGGACCGTCAGATTTAGTCATCTGCCCAATGGAGTTGCACAACTCATGATTCGTATTCCCAGTGCTTGGGTAAAGGTGCTTCAATTCGTGTATAGCGTTTTCCATAGCCACCATGCGTACCCCGTGATTGAGGGCGCGTACTTCACTCTGATAAGCAATGTGACGTAGGTCAGCGATTTCTTTCTGTGCCTCATCTAGTCGGTGGCGTAACGTCTTAAGAGTTTCATTCGCGAGGGAGGTACTTTCCGTGTTTGTGTTAACAGTAGCAGGTGTATTAGTAACGGATGAAGTAGTAGCAAAAGTGTAAATGGTGAAATTGGTAGTAGATAAGTTGGGAGCGGAATTTGTTCAAGTTATCTTGGTAGTCCCTTTGGGGGTATATGGTGTACGTGTTGCCATTTATTCTGGCGGGTGTTCTTCGGGTTCCTTCTCAGGTACCACTTCTCCCGATGGTTCGTCTTTCAACAGCTCCGTATCGTTATCTAGATCGAGTAAGTACGGGAAGATCATCTGTTCCTTATGGTGGTGTAGCTGGTGATATCATTCCCTTGAACAGTGAGGTGCCAGAATTCCTCCTCGAGCTGTTGGAGTTGCTCTCGAGGGCAGTATTCTTCCTTCAACATTTTCTTGAGGTCTTCCCATGGAAGTTGATAGGCAGCATCAATTCCCACGGTCTGAGCGTATGAATTCCACCACGTGAGTGCACCGTCAGCGAGAGTGCAAGTAGAGAATTTGACCTTGTTTTCCTCCGTGCAGTTGCAGATCCGGAAAACAGATTCTATTTTCTCTATCCATCGCATGAGGCCGATGGCTCCCTCGGTGCCCTTAAAATTGAGGGGTTTGCAGTTCATGAAGTCTTTGTATGTGCAGGGTTTGGATACAGGTGGGTTGTTGACGGGTTCTTAAGCGTTTCTTTGGTTAGCATTAGGGCCGTTTCTGGCTGCTTCGTAAGCTGCCATAGCTTCAGCAACCCCTTGGGAGACGAGTTGAGCAATTTCTTCAGAACTTATCGGTTGGCGTCTTGGCGGCATGATTCCTTACTAACATGGAGGAATAAAAGTATATGAGATTTTGTGGAAAGATTTTAACTACCACAGTTGTATATAAGAGGGGGTAATATATAACTGTACTTGAGAGGAAATCAATGATGTGAATGATCAGAAACCATTTAAGGTATGAGTCCGAAGGATTTATAGGCTCCGAAGTTTACAAAAGTGTCGGGAGTCGTTGTAATTCGGAGAAGTCGCATAAGTCTTTTTTTCTGAACGAGATGGGGTTAGTCTGAGATGACCTAGTAGTTCTTCTAATCGCATATAACACAAGCGGTTTGTAGGTTTATGATTAGAGGGGAAGAGGGGAGTACGAAATAGAGAAAATAGATGTGTCGCGCCTAGGTGACGAATTCTCGTGTGGTTCTAGTTCCATTGGTTCATCCTTAGTAGTGTCGTTGTCCGTTGCGCGTGTGTAAGTGGTTTTCATGGGTGTCTCCATAGTAATTGGCAAGATTTGAGTCTCGTTCTCGAGGTCAAGTAACGTATTAGAGGGAGTGGTTGTCGTTTTCCGTGGTAAGTAAGTCTAGTATACGTAACGTTATATATATATGTAGGTATATATGTATATATCTATAAACCCATTACATAAGCACGTATAAAGGTTGGTCTCACTTCTATCCTCGGTCTAAGTCTTCTAATGTATTCCCATTCACTATATCCATTTCAGAGCTTGCATCGGTTCTCCTCTAATTGAACATAGTTGATCAGGCTATGTTAAATTAAGTTCGATTGATGCAATATCTGAACCAGTTATACCTAAAGGAATACTAACTTAACGGTTATAGTCTAGGCCCACTAATGCAACCTAGTTCGCTATAACCTTGGCTCTGATACCAATCTGTCACACCCCCTGATTTGTACAGCGGAAGCGGTTCGGGTCGGGGCGTGACTAATCAAGTAATCACAACACAAAGGTAAAAGCGAACGACTCTATATGAGACGTTTATAAAATAGTACAAAAATAGTTACATTGAAATACTTTAAAAGTTTACATTGGCCTCGAGTTCGCGAAATAATATCCTGAGGATTCTAGTACATAACGAAATATTTCAAAAATAATATATGAACATCTTCATATACGTATAATGAATGCGACTCGATGTAGCTAGCAATCCTGTGGGCAATCCTACTGTTGCTGAGTACCTGAGAATACAAAGCTAAAGGGTCAACCAAAAGGTTGGTGAATCTCACAGGTTTAACAGTAAAAGCATAGTTATGTAACACAAGATTTATCCGTGATTTGCAATCAAGCAAATAAAGTAAACAAAATTAATGTTTCCGAAATTGCCATGAGCCCAAGGTTCGAAGCCTAACCCGTTTTGTGCCTCCCGGAGGTGTCTAATCCGAAACACCTTTATGACAAATACTAGAGTGCCCGTTTTTAACTTGGTTATAGCTAGTAACCCGGACGGGGGTGTCATTCCCATAATAGATCTATTCTCTAGCACTCGCGCCTTCGCAGTTAACGAACCATGTGTGTTGAGGACTTTTAATGGATTAAAAACAACTCATACAATCTTGTAAAAATAATCGAGTACTTGTGTTCAAGAAAAACAGTTAAGCATTTGTATCTCACCCCAAAGAATATAAAACAGTAAAAGTAAAAGTGGGGCTGAAAGACTCACCTGAGTTTAGCAAATAGCAAGCAATAATCAAATAGCAAGCAATGTGTTCCAAGTTGCAACCTTCTAACGTCCTAAACGTATAAGGTTGTGTAAGTAGATCTCAAAAGATCATCTATGTAAGTGGAGGGTTAATGTCCACTTAAGTAAATCGTGTAGGTGGAGGGTTAATGTCCACCTAAGCTAGTTCACTCAATTAGAAACGTCCAATTGTTTGGTTATCGTTTGTATTTAGAAAACATGTACGGCTCGTTGGTGACATTTTGGGAAAACATAAACTTGATTAATTTTGTTAAGCGACACAGAGGTTAGTGTCGCAGGTTACTGCGACACTCGAGGTGGTAGCGACATTGTCTTAGTGTCGCTGGTTTATACTGTTTGGTTTTAGAGGTAGCGACACAAGGGTTGGTGTCGCTAGTTTCCACTGTTTTATAGATAGCGACACAAGGGTTGGTGTCGCTAGTTAATACTGTTTGTAGCGACACAGGAGTTAGTGTCGCAGGTTACCACTGTTTGTTTAAAAATAGCGACACAGAGGTTAGTGTCGCACCCAATTTGGGCCAGGTGCGACACTAAGGTTCTGCTATGTTTTTCAAGTTCGGGAAAGTGGTCAAATGTGCTCGGTTTGACCCGAAACTTTTACATGACTCTTAAATATGTCTAAGGGTTGTAAAAATTTAGTTCTTCCATTTTTAGTAGGTTTACAAGTGTCGGTTTTTATTTTTGTGCAAAATCAGTCCACCTTTTATATTTCCAGAAAATGTACATTTTTGTTGGCTCGATTTCGAAAATCATAAGTCCGAAATAGAATACAAGAAAAATCACAGAGGTTCCCCTATATCTTAACTACTTTCAGTAATTTTTATAGAATTTTTAAGCAAGTCTAAGTATTTTTAAAAATTACATTTATCTACTGAGGTCAAAAAGTGACCAATCAGGACACATGCAAGAAGATTAATTTTCTGGGCAAAATATACACATTTTTCGAAAAAGTTATCTAAACGACATTTGTACCTAACAAAATTTGTGAACTTTTGGCAGTGGTTTTATGTCATTTGGAGGTGTATATCTCGAGTTATGATTAAAACAAGAAGGGTGAATTTTCTGAGTTTTTGGACAGCCTGTACACATGTTTTTGTAAAAATCATTTCGGGTATCAAACGAACTCCAAAAATTATGAAACCAGTTGGAAATGAAAGCTAACTTCTTGAACTTAAGTTTTCTCTTTTGAATCATCCGTTTTCATTAGATTTTGAGTGAGAAACACTCAGATGAATTTCGGAGTATTTTCTGGACAGAATATGCATGTTGCATTTTTGTAAGTTGATGATGATGAAAAACGTTTTTAACATGGTTTTTGAACATGAATCTTTTGAGTGAACATTTTAACATGTTATTCAAGCATTTTAGAGGTAGAATAAGTTTTCTTACAATGAGAATAGGAGAAGGAAAGGAGGAGGTGTTGTAGGGCTTGAATCCTTGCAATAATCTTGAAACTTTGAAATGGTGTTTTATGGTGATCAATGGTGGTTGTGTGGTGATCAAAGGTGGTTTAGAGGTTGGATTTCTCCAGATTTTAGAGAGAGAATGTGAGAGTTTAGAGAGAAGTTGGAGAGAATGAGGAAAAATGAGAAAAGGTGAAGTGTTGGTGGGGAGTGTGTCTTGCATGTAATATGAATGTAGGTATAAAGAATATGATGATTTGAATTTGCATGTATGGGGGGATGGGGGCTGGCCAGGTGGGGCCCACTTTGGTGGGTGTGTGATTTAATTTTTGATTTCCAGACTGTGTCGCGTACTGTGATCGTTTACCCGTTTTTCGTGTTAAATCGTTAAATCGCCTAACGTTTCTTTGAGTCGTTTTTAACTAACAATCGGTTTGATTTATTTTTCAATTGAAGTATTTATTAAAACACTTTATTGTGAGTTAATAAAATGTTTATTGACCTTTGTTTGGTTGCCGAATTCGATTCGCGCGTTTTCGTTGCGTTTGTTACGTTTTAAGCAAAACGTCTAGGTTTTTCGTATATTATTATTTATAAATAATAATATGGGGTAAATAATTACTATTTAATTTATAAAATAGGTTTACATTATTTATGAAAAGTTATCACCAACGCCGTATAGATTGTCGGACTCAGTCCGTTCGTTTCGCGTAATTGCAAATAATTACGTATGTGTACATACATATATAAACATAGTTACAAGTAGTTACAAGTACTTAGCCTAATATATATCTAAATACATGTGATTACACTATTGTTAGGCTCAAATAATTGTCCTAATTTGTCGAGTGTCAAACAAGAGCATACACATTATCACTCGACTTCAACCCATAATTTGATTCAAGTTCTCCACATAATTTTCTAAACACATCTGGATGCATTCTAAACGCATTTACACTACAAATAGGATGACCATTATTCAGCAAGTTTCTCCTGTTTGAGGTGATGTCATACACGGTTCCTTATAGATATAATTATAAAAGTACTCGGAAGCTACATCATTTGTGGTCATCAAATCCAATAAAAGTGCTAGATACGACATTTTTCTTATCGTCTTGATCTTTTTTGTATCCATAATAATCCTATAAGAAGTCAATACCATAAACGCATGATTATAATGACAATATATCAAATAAAAATTAAACTTTCTTAAAATAATAAGTCATCAAATAACATTTAAAACCAGAATAAAAAGTAGCATGCCATTAATAACTATCCCAACAAAAAATGACATAATCAAGCACCGAAAGCAAACTGGTCTCATGATGAGACATCATCTAAATAGAAAATTAAACTTTAGTCATAAAAATTGGGATTTCGTTTATGATGCAACCGGTTCATTCTATGTTCATCATCCCGTATAGTCATAAAAATCTCTCTTTTCGCAGGTTCTTCAAATAAATCCATCGCATACATCCACAACCCATCACCTCTTGTCATTAACCCCATGTCTATCAAGTGGTCAATCACGCTTACAACAGCATCAATACTACTAGACTTACTGCTTTGATTGGCGCTAGACACTTCTGACTCTAAAATACACAAAACGCGATCTTGTGTAGCACTACTTTTAGCTAAATGCTCCCTTAACATAACAGATCCCGATGATTGTCTCCCTTTCCTTTTCATATTAGCGGGTTTCGGTTTGGTAGTCTTATGCTTTTGATTAGAGACCCCAATTTGATTTGGTGGTGTTGCATCTTCCTGATGTACCCGATCCCAAAAACGTCCAAAGAAATTGATCGTCTCATCACTTTCTAAATCTTCTAAATTAGCAGAAACATTATGTACTTGAGTCACATGTACACCATCATCAAACTCATCATCCTTGTCCTCAACGTTGTCATCAATCTCGTGGTTTAAACTACTTGGATCCATTGATGTTGCCACACAATCTTTACCGCTAGCGACTGCATCACCAAACAATTGATCCCACGATTCTTGCAGCTCTTTGGATGGTGGTTTTTTGCGAAGTTTTTTGACATTTTTGTCGTCCTACACAATATAATAGTATTCTGTAAGATCTAAAAGTATAATAAGAATAATGTGATACGTTATATTTTGAATGAGTTTTTGTATGTTACCTTAATTTTCTTTTTCCACCGATCAGCATCGCAATCAAGTGTCTTTGTAGACTAATTCCAACCTCCCCTGGTTGTCTTTTTCAACGATATCCATAAATTATAGTCTTTTTTCATGTTATCATACTTGTTTTTTAAAGCTTTGTCACTAAGGAACTTGTGCTCAATAAGTTTCTCAAATTCTGACTAAAGTTCGACCCATTTAAATGGAGAACTTTGACCATTCTTCGCAATACATTTGTTCAAGAAGTCACGTAACGTCAAAACTATTTCTTCTGGCCAACCCTCTCTCTCTTTCTTTTCCGTTACGTTAGTTGGGGCCATCTATCAACATAATATAAAGAAACAAATACAAAATATTTACTAATTTACAAACGTTGAAACATTCAGAAGTAGTATCAATATGTATACAACAATATCTAGATGGAATACAACCATACACATGGGTTAAGTATTTTAAATTTTATTTGTCAACATCTATTCATCTTCTTCCTTTTCTGTAACTATTTGTATCTCATATATTATATATATAAATATATAATATAAGTGTCAAAAATAAATTATTAATTGAAGGATTTAAACATAAAAAGAATATTCTGATTAATAGATAATTGTGAGTCATTTTAAAAATAGAATTCTACTTGATGAAAAGTTAAAAATACAGTATTATCCATAGTTTAGTCAAGTACTACATTCATCTAACAAACATTTCTGTAGTTCGGTTCAATCTTAAGTATAATTATGTGTTATTAAGTACATAGTATTTAATTTAATTTAATTTATATTTTAAAAAAATTGTATAAATAGTATAATACAAGTAAACAACTAAAGAGCAAGATAAATGCAAAAATGTATGGAACATGTGAGACGGATGGATTGTGGACCTATCGTTATTAACTTGATTTGTAAGGGGCAATTAAATAATTATAAATATGTAAAGCTTGTAAAAATCTTAAACGCTTGTCAATCTAGCGTTTCAAATTGAAGCTTTTTAGGAGCTTTTAAAATAAACTAAAAGCCCAATTAATTACATCCAAACACAGCTTCTAATTTAACGAGAGCTTTTAGTTTAAAAATAAAAAGTTAAAGCTCTTAAAAGCTCCTAAAAGCTCTCTACCAAACAGACTATACTAGTATCAAGTTTTTTGAGAATAAAAGATTTAGGAGGTTGTATGCATGCATTCAAGGAACTCCTTTGACCCATTCCCTCTTATTCTGGTAAACTTTTTGTTTAACCTGTTGTCCATAATAATATCCCTAATATCACAACTTCACAAGTTAATGGCTAGAAATTGTTACTCAAAAGTATATTAGAATTGTGTATATATACTAATCATATACCATATAGTAGGCCCAACATTTCGGGCCTGCCATCGCCAATCCATTACCAATTGGGCCTTACGGATCTAGCCCAAGCAGCAAGCCCATCTATCTCTAGGGTTTATGCCTTCCAGATACCAGACATCATGGTACCAACGGGCATATCCATTTATATGCCCACACTATTAAGGATGTTCCCCAATCACAAAGAACCATGTAGGCAACAGGGACCCCACCTGCAAGGATCACAACCATGATCTTTGCTGTCACAACGCGATTAGTCCACATGTCAAACTTATTCCTCAGGCTTCTAGAAGCTAACATCTCTATAAATACAAGGAATGAACCCACACTTCATTTCTCAAGTATTCTTCACAGAAAATACACACAAAACTCTAAAAATATAACCATTTATCTTTTCCGGCGATTCCCACCACCCACAGCGCCGTTCTACACGGGCTCTTGGGTTAACCACGTAATTCACGGAGAGTATCGAATTCAACCAAATACCACCCTGCACTCAAGTATATCTTTTATGCTTGATCATATACAATTGTATACTGTATACATATGCATATCGATGTGTATACATACATCTATGTTCAAATGTATATCTGCATATAACTATTTATGTATATAGTTTTATGTGTCTGTATGTATACCACTCACTCTGATATTACATGTGGAATATGCATACACACTCTTATACTTGTAGAGGATATATCTATGTATAAATGTATATCAATATATGCATATGATATTATGTATTTGTCACATATATGTGTGTATGCATATGTGTATCGCTCACATTCACTTTTGTTATGTTCTTTGAATATGTAAGAGAAAAAAAGTGAAGCTCCCAACTTGATCGAAAGAGGAAAAGAAGAGATCAATGCAAATGCTTTACACCAAGAAATCACCAACTCGTGATAAGGGGATACACATGAAACGAGGAATGATATTGATGAAGATACTCCTGTAGATGAAGTCAAAGGAACTGGCATTCTTGAAAGAGCTAAGAAGAAGTTGAATCTGTTCTATATAAGAAGTGAAATCTGCAAGTGGTAATCACTTGTTGTAAAAATTTGTTTTAGATATTGCGAGTTTGTTTGTACTACAGAGACCAAGCTGGCCGAACTAAACCGATTTGGTTAGGCGCAAACCAGTGTCATCTTTTTGAGTCAAGTTTGTTCTCGATCTTCTGATCATTATAAGGTTTGACTGATGTTTCATCTCAATTGATAAGTGACAATTCAAAATTTTACCACAATACATATTGAACATTTTCTAATGTTACCCTTTGGTGTCATAAGTTATTTGGCAATGTTGACATTGTTACCTTATACAGTAAAAATTTTCCAATTTTTATTTATTTTTCTTTTTCAAAAAAGTAAGAAAAGATTCGCAGACAACATTTTCGATGAGAACATTTTGCAAACAAAAAATAAAGTTTGCGAAATTATTTTTTTCTTTGGAAAATCTTCCTTTCTGGCTTATTTTATGTGAAATTATCCACGAACGACTCAAAACCTTCGATTTTTGCAGCAAACCATTTCGCAAAAATAAGGTTTGCGAAACCTTTTTATTTATATCGAAAATCTTTTCTTTTTGCCATCTGGGCTGATTTTGCTCAATTTTTTCAAGAATGGGCAATGATAATAGTGTTAATAATACGTGGCATTGAGTAAATTAAGAAATCAACATGTTGTGAGTGTTTTGTCTTTGAAAGAACTGAGGGGTAGGATTTGTTGTCTAACTAAAGATCAAAATTGTTGTAGATTAATGCAACAACAGTTTTAGTATCCGACAAACGAAGAGATTGAGATTTTTTTGTATAAAAGACGATTATCGATTTGATAAAGGATCAGTTTGGAAAATATTCGATTCAGAAGCTTATTGATGTGTGTAATGATTCTTATGAGCCCACATCACATGAGTATGTATAATTATTCTTTGGTGAGTGGTCTCATTCTAATATTCGAAACCTTCTTCGAATTTTTAATTGTTTCTATGAAGCTTCGGGTCTCAAGGTAAATTTATCTAAAAGCTCTGTGTATGGTGTTGGCATTGAAAATGTTGAAGGTGAAAGATTGGGTCAATCATTGCATTGCAATTTTAATCGTCTTCCTTTCAAATACCTTGGTCTTCCGGTTGGAAAAGATCTTTCCAAAGTTGAGGCATGGTCATATGTTATTGATAAATTGGCTATACGCTTGTCATCTTGGAAGGCAAAATTGCTTTCAAGTGGGGGTCGACTTACTCTGATCAAGTCAGTTCTCGGTAGTTTACCTCTCTGTATGCGTTTCTTTTGGGGTTTTAAGGATGAAGGCAATGGCATTTCTTGGATAAATTGGAAGGGTGTTATGGCCAATCAAGAAAAAGGTGGTTTAGATATTGGCAGTTTTCGGGCAAAGAATCTTAGTTTGCTCGCTAAGTGGAGTTGGCAATTTCGTACGGAACATGATTCGTTATGGGCCAAAGTGATCAGAAACATATATGGGTCGGATGGTGGTTTCCACTCGAGTTGGGGAACAGGCCTGAAGATAGGCATTTGGGAAAGTTGGTGATGGTGAAAATATTCGATTTTGGGTGGACGTTTGGACTAACACATGGATAAACTTAAGGACGAAATTTCCTAGACTTTACGCTCTAGAATCTCAGAAAGATTGTTCGAATGCTTATAGATGGAAGAGAGAAAATTGGAATATTGAGCGGGTATTGGTCTTGGCGTATTCAACCTAGGGGAAGGGCTTTGACAGATTTTAATGATATGCTTCTAATGTGCGACGAGCTTATTCTTACAGAAGGTTCTAAGGATAAATGGTTATGGTCCCTTTCTTCATGTGGTAAATTTATGGTAAGTCGTCTGTCTCTTTTATTGGATGAAAAGTTTCTGTCCAACCATGCTTTTGGAAGAAGGTTTCCATGGCATAATTGGATACCAAAGAAGGTTAATATTTTAAGTTGGAAAGCATTACATGACAGATTGCCGCATGCTTCGAACCTTCTCAAAAGAGGTATTCAACTTAGCTCTACATTTTGTCCCTTATGCAATGCCGAGGTGGAATCCTTAGCCCACGTTTTAATTGGTTGCCCTATGGTTCAACCAATATGGAGAAAATGTATGAGTTGGTGGAATATTAATTTGGCTTCTTATGATCTCTCTTTAGAGAACATTATCGAGTGTTCTCTTGCTCCAACAGGAAATAAGTTAGTGGGAAAGGCTTTTCATGGGGTTTGTTTGGTTACTTTATGGTCTATTTGGCATTGGAAAAAAAAGTGTATCATGCCCCTCATCAAGAGATTGATAAGATCCGCCAAGAAGACGTTTTTTTCTAAGGTTCAATCGTTATCTTTGCTTTGGATTTCAAATCGTTGCAAAAGGTTTGAATTTAGCTGGAGCCAAGTGGTGCACAAGGCCAGTGGAGAATTTGAAGAATTTTGTTGATGACTTAGTTTAACTAGGCCTTATGTATCTTGGTGTTTTTGGTGTTGTTCTTATATATTTTCTTTTCGGGTCTCTCTCTTAGAGTCCTTTTGTTGTAATCATCTTTTTGAGTTTCTATAAAATATGCTTTGTCTTTAAAAAAAATTAAAAAGTATGTATAGTTACTCGTGTTTTTGTGTGTAAATTGTTGTATTGAAGTTTACTTAACAAAAAGACATGGTCTTTGTTATTAGTTAATACTATTTGCTTATAGTGTCATTGATGCAATTCATGAAAGCAATGATGTCAATATTCACATTACAATTTAAAGGAGACCAGCATTATTCATTCTACTTTTTTTTTTTTTGAAAGCCAATACCATTAAAACTCAACCCATCGAAAAAGGGGAGCAAAATTTACATTAAACCTCTAAGGTAGCATTATTCATTCTACTAGATGTCAATAGTTTAAGTGATGCAAGAAAAGCATATTGTTCGATGTGAGCAATATTTTTCATTTTACTGTTTGCTGTTATCTGATTTTCACATCGTTTGTGCTTCTGTTGTTGCTCATACGCTTCATTCTCATTAATATATGTAAGACACTCATTAAGACTAATCTTTCCTTCGGCAGTATATTCTAAATGAAATAGCAGATAAATGTTATGAAGTTGCAACAGATAGGAGTGGCTGTTATGTACTGCAGGCATGTATTTGTTTTTCTCTTAAGAAAATGTTGTATGATTTGTTTCTTAACATTGAAATTGGATTTTAAATATGGATTTTACTGGTTACATGTTTTATGTAAGAAAGCAAAAGCCAAATTAGCCGAACTAAACCGGTTTGGTCATTTGAAAATCAAACCGCGCACATCCCTATTATCAATGGTCATCTTTTTGGATCAATTTTGGTCATCATCTTCTGATCATTATAAGGATAGACCTATGTTTTATTTCAGTTGACAAGTGGTAACTCAAATTTCTACCACAATATGCCCCAAAACAAATTGAACAGTTTCTAATGTTACCCTTTGGTTTCATAAGTTGTTTGGCAATGTTAAAATCTTAGGTTTATACAGTAATAAACCTGAGAAAATGATTTAAAAATTGTGGGTGGAGGGGCTCTGACCTTGTGGTTAAGAACACATACCAATATTACTATAGCCAACTGACTACTGAGCCATTTCAGGCTGCAGCTACTCTTACTTTTAGTTGGAGAAAACCCAAAATCATAACAATTGCCATTAATGAGAGCATATCCCCAGGCTCAAGCTGCCATTACAAATAGGACATCTATCTTTCACTGACCCATCAGATCCCCATATCACCACATTTATTACTGCAAACAACTCACACTAAAAAAATACCTGCTTACATACATTGTCTTTTGTATATTGTTTCCACTCTGCTATAGAACATTGCCAAAAATTAATACTTAATGTTTGAATTATTACCATCTAGTAATAGTAATATTTAGACACGTTTAATCTGATTCATTTACTGATGAATGAGTCGATTCAGGTTATGTTTCATCTCACTTCACACGGGTAAAACAAAAAATATACGGAGTATGTGGAAACATAAACAAGAGAAATGGGTTGAACGTGTCGAAAGTCTTACAAATATGTATTTTTGATATAAAATCCTACTAAATTGTTTTATTCAATTACTAAAATTAACTCTATTCAACACAAAAATATTATACATGCTTTAGTCTGTTACTTAAATCTCAACTCGACCTGATCCATTGGACATTTTAAGCTTTAAAATTGTGAAAACAGAAGTATTGCATTACTATTTGGGCATTAACAAGTAATCTATAGATATATACCCTTATACAGTAGTAGTAGTAGTAGTAGTAGTAGTAGTATTTACAACCCACATAGATCCAATCAAAATTAATTGACTATTTTAAGCAAAAGCTTTCCCACTCCACATTCCAAATCAGCCTCTAAAAGAGTGCACTTCGCTCATCCTACTACCCACCTATTACTGCCTTTTCCTCTCAGGTTTAGCTAGTTTTCACAGATTCACACAAAAACACACAAGTTTAAATATTTCTAAGTATTTATTACCTTACCCATTTCACCCCTTCCAATATTAATTACATCATCTTTCATGTTAATATTTTCATTAAAAACTGTAACATTTCTCTGATTTTTTTTTTTGCAAAATGCTACATTTTGTTCATGCAAGATTATAACTGTAAAAGTCATTCATATGTATGATTGATATGAAATGGATATATGATACTCGTTAGGTCGTTTGTTTGAATGCAGTACATTGTTAAATTATACATGGTACAAATACATGGGTGGTACCCAAAGAGCAATGAATACTCATCATCTACTATTAAATTAATAGTTTGTCATAAGTGGGGCATAGTAGAATCAATCAATGGTCCAGATTGAAACATGAAAAAATGGTACATACATCCCATGTTCATAGTTCACCAATATGTGATCAAAATGTTCATGAGTTGACTCTAAAGGTACACTCTTTTATTTAATTAATTAGGACTACATTAATATTTTTTAACCAACTCATTGATGAAAATAAATAGTAAAAAGTAGTATAGGCTTTCTGATCACTTGATTTCTTTACTTCCATTTGTGGAATGAAAGTTTCTGATTTAAAAGATGGCTCCTCAGTCTATGCACAACTAGCCTGAAGACTGCTTCTATTCTATGCTTATATATACAAAAGCATACACACACAAAGGGCTTTACAAGTGAGTTGTCAAAAGGTAAAAAGATTGAACTTTTAGTGATATTTATCAAGAAAATAGAATCACTTGTTTGTGAAGCAACATATATTCTGATAATCCCAATAAAAATCTTGGATTTTTCTTGCTTGTGTTGTTTTGCAGGGGTCATTTCTTTACTCACTCCCTTATTGTATATATATAAGTTTATGCAATTATGTTGATTTACACTTTCAAACTTTAAATCATCATCATCATCATCTCTCTTTCTTTGAGTCATTCAAGAACAAACCATCACCATCAACATCACCATCATCATCATAATCATATCATTGAGTTTCAAAAGAAATGAAGGGAAGATTTTGTAGGTTTGTTATTGTTATTATAATGTTGTATATAATGAGAGTAATTAGCAGGCCTTTGGGACCAAATGATGGCCCTCCAATTCGTGTCCCTACAAATCAAGGTTAGCTTTATTTTGTTAACATTATTAATCATTCAATTCTTCAATCTTTTGCAAGAAAACTTCACCAAAAATAGACATTTTATTTATTTCTTATGCATGGCAATATTTTCTATCAATAGGTACAACAACAACAAAGACTATGTCTTTTGCCTCCAAACCTATGTCAAGTTCAAAAATTTCAACAAAGGTATGCACTACCATAACAAAGTTTTTATCTTTCTATAAATTTGTTACTCCTTTGACTATATGACTAAAGTTGGAGTTGACTTATTGTAGGATGAAGGTATGATGGACAATGAAGATGAAAGATATGGAAGAGGGATTGAGAACAGAATAGGATCAAGACCACCAAGTTGTGATCACAAATGTTATGGTTGTAGTCCATGTGAAGCTACACAAGTGCCTACAAACAGTCATGTGGGACTTGAGTATACAAACTATGAACCTGAAGGATGGAAATGCAAGTGTGGGCCCACTTTTTATAGCCCATGATGATGATGATGATGATGATGTTATATTACTATTACTATAAATTAACATGAAAAAAATCCCATATAGGGTCTTAATTAGCATTTTTAGATTGTTTTATTAATGATTTTAGCTAGCTATATAAGTAGATGTAGGATTTTGTAATGGAATGTGTATTTATGATGAACATTATATGATGTGGTTAGGACATATGTTCTGAAGCATTTAAAAACAACTAATCCTTTAGTTATATTTTTTCTCAAACGTGTCAAAAAGGATTTAACTATTAAAAAATCTAAGTGAAAATGAAACGAAGCCGAAAATCACTAGTTTACAATCACACAATAGATTATTACTGATTTAGGATACTTTGTACTTTGTAATCATGTTTAAATACTTATTAATATTTATCAACTTAAAATTGTATAGTTAATGAATTAAACTATTATTTAGAAACGATTATTTATTTTAGATCATGTCATATGACCCAAAGTTGTGTATTCACTTGGGCCCATTATATCTTAACAACACAATTAGGCCCAAAAGTCCAAAACTCAACCTATATACGTACCTAAATATCATTTGCAATTACTATTTGTTGTAAAATTTCAGTACTCTGTAATCGAATTCTCATCATCAATGGCGACTTCTGCTCGCAGAGTATATATTCCTCTTTATATCTATTTATATATAGTTTTATATATTTCAATTAATACCTAATCAATCTATGTTACAACCTTATAATTTGCTCTTAAATAGATGTATAATCGTCCAAATTAGATCGATTCGTTACACGATCTCATATACGAATTATTGTTGATTGATGTAATTGTATTAATTAATGTAATATATATATATATATATATATATATATATATATATATATATATATTTGATTAAATTTGTAGTGCGTGTTTATATATTTGATATTGAATCGAATGTTCTATAGGATGCGTGTCCTGCCATTAAAAATGTACTTCTTTTGGACTCTGAAGGAAGGCGTGTGGCGGTTAAGTATTATACGGATGAATGGCCGACTAACGCTGCAAAGTTAGCTTTTGAACGATCTATATTTGCTAAAACACTAAAGACTAATGCACGAACTGAAGGTATTTATCTAATGAAGTTGTTGGTAAGATATTTATTTAGGACCTATTGAAATGATTGTTATCACTTTTGATGTACATGTGTAAATGCAGCGGAGATAGTGATGTTTGAGAATAACGTTGTGGTGTATAAGTTTATACAAGACTTACATTTTTTCGTTACTGGAGGTGATTATGAAAATGAGTTAGCTTTGGCAAATGTCCTGCAAGGTTTTTCTGATGCAGTTACACTTCTTCTCAGGTTACAAGATAAACTTTCACAATGTTGCTCATTCAGTACTATTTACTTTTTACTTATATATGAAACGTACTTATTTTCTAATCATATAATGTAACACGCTCGCCATTTCTCACCAAGTAAGCAATTTGTTGCATTCAATGGATAAAAAGGGCAGGTATGTTACGTTAAAGGGTTAAAAAGGTTAAGTATGTCGCAGTACATGGTACAAATTGCTTTATTTTTTTTTTATAAGAAGTGGTTAATATGTTACGAAAAGTGAATAGCACATTACTTTTTTCTTGCATTTTGCCCTGTTTAGTATTTGCAGTTTCATGGTCTAACATCTTCAAGTTATGGATGCAGAGGTAATGTTGATCAAAGGGAGGCACTTGAAAACTTAGATATGATGTTTTTATGCCTTGATGAGATTGTTGATGCAGGGTAAGCTACCATAACTGTGAAAACTAATCATTAAGTTGGTTCAATTGTTCATTTATAGAAATTATGATTAATGATCAATAAGTTGAAATTGTTGTTGACAAGTAGGACTCAACATGTCAGCTTTGTATGGGAAATTTTACCTTTTTTAAAACTTTTCAACTCTACCAATAAATGATTGTCATCTTTTATGAAGCACTTTAATTTGTGTTCTGTTTTAGCATATGTAAAGAAGTAGTGGGCCTTGTTTCACCTGACATTACTACCCCTTTGGGCTTTGGGGCTTCATTTATGTAACCATTTTTGAAAGATCTGATTTCTTCTGATGTGATAGGTATTTTGCAATTTTATAATTTCTCTCATTTCTCATGGTATAGTGACTCTGCCTCATCATGTGTAGTTTTATAAGAAAATTAGGTTAGAATATATCTAATTTACCCTTTAAACTAAAACTACCGTATCTACTGAACTAAAAAAATCATTTTATGTAATTGTAATTGGGTGAGCAGATTTTTAAAAGACGTTTCAGCCATATACGATGCCACATCATCACCTTATAGTCGTAACCAATGCCGGGTCATTAGTTTACTTACTATTAAAGGTAATAGGGTGAGAGGTTTAATACACACAATAGAACCATTTAGTTCAATACATAGAATACCAAAATTGGAGTAGTAAAATTAAATATATTCTGGTGTAATTTGCCATAGTTTAATTACCTCTAATGTGTTTACCTATGTATGAATTTATAGGCATATTTCTTTCTTGTTTTTGTTAGGACTTCTGTTAACTCAATGTTTTTCAAGATTCCATTTTCTATAAGTCTTGAAATATTTTCCCTTGATGACAAGTTTTCCATGTGTGTCGGTTTTTGAGGTGGGACTAAGGGTCTCTTGTACTTATGTTCAACATAGTTTATAATGAGGTGATGATGGACAATGAACATGGTAATGATGTGAAATTGTCAATAATGTTCATGATTGGTATTTCCCTAGTAGCTGAACAACTATATTTCGTTTGAATTTGGCTTAGTTAGCATATGTTCTCGCTACCTTAAAAAACACTCAAAACAATACGAAAGTTGGTTAGTCTACCCAACTAGTTTGGCATAATGAAGACGACATGATTTGGATATTTATGACCAACGTGCATATATACGTATATAACTTGACAAGAGGGGCAAGTTGAGTAACGGGATTCAGGTTGAAACGGGTCACTATTAGTATGGGTTGAAACAGACCATTTTGGGTTTTAGAACTTTTCTTTCCGATTAAGTTAAATAATTTAGGAATTAGAAACAACTAATGTGTCAGTTATGATTATAAAAGCAACATACTTTGAGTGACTTTCAACCCATTTGACTCGTTCATGTTTTAGCTTAACCTTCTGATTTGACCTATTTGACTTGATTGAGATCTTACCAGCTCAAATTGTCTTAAGTAAGTAGGTACAAATTGCCACCTCTGATCATAAGTTTGGACATTCTATGTTTAATTTAAATTTTGTGTACAAGTGAACATATATACTAAATAAGACACAGAAAAATGGTTGCTTAAGGTAATATGTGGCAGGATGATTCTTGAAACAGACGGAAATATGATTGCCGGAAAAGTAGCTACACATAGCATGGATGATGGAGCTCCCTTATCTGAACAGGTACGTATTGTCACATTAGTGTAGCTTTTATAATTCTGAGTCTATATTATATGCAAATACTTATGTTTACATTAACATGAATGAGTCCTAACTCCTAAACCATAATGAGTCGGGTTGGGTTGATCCACTGACAGTTTTTGTCTACTTCTAAGCCTTGATAAATATATGATGTGTTAAGAGTGATTAGTACAATAATTATTTAAATTATTAAATTAAACAATATAGGAGGTTATATGCATCATTTCACTTTTATGTAAATTATTTGACGCATTTAAGCTAACTTATAACCCAAATCAACCCGTTAGTAAGTAAATGGGTCGAAATTGCAACTTATAGTATCTTGAATTCAGACATTTACACGTTCAGACGAGTACTTTTCGTACTAAAGATTGTGTTTCAAATGATGACAGACAATTACGCAAGCATTGACGACCGCTCGTGAACATCTCACACGATCACTTCTCAGATGATGACATTTTTCCGTACCATATAAGTTTAATAAATCCAATACTCTATTTCAAGTTTTCATTTGTGAGTACCATCTCCATGTCATTATTCAAATTTCGAATCATTATTAAAATATTAATTACTAATATCCTATTAGTAACATGAGTTGTTGGATTGACATTCGGCAAGAATAATGAGAAAAGTTGGATTTTGAATAATATAATAAATAATAATGGCATTGTGTATTGCCTGCAATATATATTGTCCTTTTCTATGGAAATAAAAATTGGAAGTAACGTTTGAACTGATTAATATTAATTTAATTAAATATTAAATATTATACTAATAATATGATGATTTGTTATTATTGAAGATGCTGAACCATCAATTTGTGGCCACCAAATATCTCTTTAAAATCTACAATTTCATCATCCACTTTGGCCCCTTCTTTGTCGAGATGTCTACTCCACTTTTCATAAAATATATTATTGTTGTACTTGTGAAATCTTCTTTAGTAGAAGTAGTACAAACCAACGGCCTTTTTGAAAAAAAAAAATACAAAAAGACTATGGATTGCAAGATTTGTGAATTTCGATAGTAAATAGGGTATTGATTTAAATGGCCGGATATATTTTGTGAATCGTATAAAAGTTAAACATTCAAAGATAATATTTTGACTCTAAAGTTGTCTGAATTCTTGAAATTCATCTTGGGATAAGAGAATATTCGAACTTCTGGTCAAAACTTGAATCTGTGTGTGTTTATGTGTTCTTCAAAAGTGTTTGAATTATGCTTAATTAAATCTCAACCAACAGACAGTAAGACAGTTTTATGTCCTAAAACTATTTCCGGGCTACATTAAACCTAGTCGCCTGGGTATTGCCCCGTCACCACTTGACCCCACCCGTTAATTTGCCACCGGGACTGTAGCCTGGGGCTTTGCCCCTTGTAACTCATTAGAGGTGTTTTTCCTAGGATCCCACAAAGAGCGCGACCCATTTAACTTCCTTAATTTTGATTGAGAGTAAAATGTAGTAAGTTAGACGGGTATATACTCTGCATCGTATGACATGTGTCTACCAATACACTAAAATATCGAGAGAGAAAAAAACATTAGTTAAGAAAGTTCCATGGTAATTAAAATGAAAAGTCATTATATTTAACGTTCACTATGGTAAATATCCACGTGACATTTTACAGTATCTATTAGAATTAATGCTAACAACTAACAAGTTTGGTTGTTGATGAACTAAATTAATAATGTCGTTGTTGTTGGAACTTAATTAGATAATTTGTTTGTTGGAAAATAGAAGGTTCATTGTTGGCATCACGATCATCGACTTCGAAACGCGTTTACGCCGAATCACCTTAGAAGGTAAATCATGTATTTTACGTTTGTCACTACACACCATAAAAAACATTTTTACATGACATATTCTTATATTTATTACTTGACTATAATATAAATATAAATATAAAAAGCTTCATATTCATTAGTGATAACTGATAACTTATCAGAATTTTGGTAGTGTGTGTCTTCCGAACATACGATTAACCGAACTAAATTCAAAATTTAATCTAATACTTACATTTTTAATTAGTGTACATCATAAATAAATAAATGTATATTTTTATATTTAAGAAAATTATGAATTCATTCGGTCAGTGCAATTAATCAAAGGGGCATACACTAACAAAATTTTCGAATTTCTTTAATTCCGTATATAGTATAGTATCGTGTGCTTTGTAAGTCAACATACATTTACAAAATCCATTGTGGTTATATGAATTACAAAAATTACCACATCTATTTTGCAGTAAACGTTACGAAATTTAATGGGTAAATGACATTTTTATTTTTATCAATAAAATTGAATACGATGGAAATGGGACCAGATCTCATAGACTTACGGTGTCCTTTGCCTTGCCTCAATAAAATCGAAAATTCCACAATATGATGTCCTATGTCCTTTGCCTTGCCTCAATATTACGTCAACATCATGAATGTTGCCAAGGAAAATATGAAAATATCAAAACAAACTAAAATTACAAATAAAATCTCACATCTAAAATTAATAAGTTAGCTCCAGAGCTAGAAAGAGGCTAGATGAAGAAAGACGTTAACAGGTTCGTAGTACTCAACTGTTTCTATTCGTTTGTACCAGTAACGCTAACAAAAAAATTACAAATATTTCTTTAGAAAATGTAAACTTCACGAGTTGAAAAGGTCTAACTACGACCCGTCATTATCATTATACCCTCATAGTTTCATATACGATGATTATTTTTTTATTAGTGCTAATACATACACGTGATGATTGCAGGTTATTATAAGCATGTAGTTTGTTTTAAAAAATATGTATAATAAAGGGTAATAGTATCGTCTTTACTATTTAAACTTTGTAACAGCTGACTGTGAAAATTTATTACGAGACGAAATGAGGTAACAAATTCTACATATAATGGACATGCATAAAAATTATAAAAAAAATCAAATTAGGTTAGAGCCACGTAAATCTACTCTTTCTTCTTAAACGGTGTCACACGTAAACGAGTAATGATATTATTCCATTGACTTGGAAACAAACAAACAAATGTTTATTGGATACCATGTATTGTGATTTGTGACCACAATGACAATCAAGTCTTGGTCTAGTTGGCAGGCAAATATCAAATTGCAAAGTATGATTTAGTCTTTGCAAATAGTGGAATACCTCGTTGTGGGCCACCCCTTACCCCACTCCCACCCCCACCCCCACTCCCACGCCTCATCCCTAACCAAAGATTTAATTTTAATTTTAATACAAATGAAAAAGGAGTAATTGGTTTCTAAAAAAATAGTTAAAAATGTTGTAAAAAAATAACCACTACTTTCCACAAATTTAAAAGATTACTCTATTTATTAGTATTATTATTTATCATATATATACAGATATTAAGCAAACGCATGAATTTTTGACATTTCAAGATGCCCACATGACACTTTCTTCCTTGACAAACTTATGGTCTAATAGTATGTTAAGTAAGTTTTAACACTAAAATTGATGTTGCCATTCTTTTTAGTATATATTTTTAAAAATTTCTGTATATAAGTAATTTTAAGTTATAGTAATAGTTTTTTAGGAAATCTTAAAAAAATCACCTGTTAACCACAATTGAATTTTTCCCCCATGTCTTGATAGGTATTAAATTTATTTGGTAAAGAAAAAAAAAACATGAATGTACTCGTTATAAACTTGTAATAATTGAACCCCAACAACACGCACATGGAAATGAATTTGAAACTGCCACGTTGACTTGTTAAACCCACCTTTGCTTGCTTGAAGGTACACATCAACTTGACCCATAACTTGACCCAAAATTTCCAAAACACTATTTTAATTTTAATTGTAAATTGTAAATTAATTCACAGATAATTTCCTAACCCAAAAAGTTTAAACTTCTCCATATGGCATTTATTATTTAAAAAACCCATTTGTTTTAGTTAATAATTAATTTCTAGAAACTTGAATTTAGCGGCCCGTAATATACTCTCTAAACCATTCTTGATTGATTTCAGACGAACACAAAAACAAAAACAATAAAGAGGGGTTTTTTTTCTTATATTTTTTCTTCTTTCGCTTGAACCCTTTTTTCCTTCCAAATCGCTAAGATCTCACTCCAATTTTCAGCTGGCATTATTTGATCTCATTAATTTCTCATCTGGGATTGCTTCCATTATCGATTTCTTGAAGAAATCACGTGATTTTAAGGTACCCTTTTGATTTCCATTTATTTTTCTTGTAATTAACGATTTGGGGTTTCTCAAAATCATGTTTTCAATTGGGTATTCAAAATTTTGTTAAATTAATCACTGGGTTTTGCTCAATTATTACATGGGTAATGTATATTCTTTTCTTGATTCTTGCTTTTCTGTAGCTAATATTTGATATTATTTATTTATTAAAGTTTTCTTATATTACGTTACTGAGTATGATCTTGTAGTACAAAATTTATTGTAACTTTTAATTTAGTTATATTGTAAGGTTGAGAAGCTGATCTTTTTTCCCCATAAATTTTGGTATTATTAATATTTTAGTACTGAATTAATATGCATTTGTAGAATTTGGTGTGTGGTAGATTTTAAGAAGTTTGTTTCAGATCAATACTTTTAATTTATGCATTTTTGAATTGAAAAGACTAAAACCATTGTCGTATAATGTATACAGTATTGGCTAGTTTTTTTTTTTTTTGTGCAAAAGTATTGGCTAGTTGAATGGGAATCTGAAAGACTTACAATCTGTGTGATTTAAACAATAAACTTGCTTAGGCACCAATATGACCTTCAAAATTGATCATAGGAATTATGATCATAGGTATGTACCAATTGGGATATGACTTTCAAAGTTGATCAAAGTAATTTCATAGAAGTAAAAAGTTTGTTGCTTTTGATCTATCTTTTCAGTTCATGTGTATCTAAACGAAACTGTTTGGCTGAACGTAAAATTTGATCACTGAGTCATAGGGGTTTACTACTGTATTAATATGTTTTTTGTCAAATATGGAGCATGGTAATTCTGCATTTTTGTTAATTGAAAACCTTTCTTGTATGATGTATATTATACTATATTGTTTGGTAAAAAATGTAAAATAGTTAGGATCTTCAGCTTGATTAACAGAAGCATATTTATGCAGGATTTTTGTGTTCTTTTAATTGCAGGGTCAGTTTTCTTCTAATATTAATACGCACTTCAAATCCGTACTTCGAGATTTACTTGCAATCTAGAAATTTATAACACTGAGGCTCTTCAAGGAATGCACTTTTAGTTATTGCGAGAAATCTAATAAAAGATGGCTCATGGAAGGATACGGGCTAAGATAAAGAGAAGTAGTCTTTACACATTCGGATGCATAAGACCGCCTCGTGAATCAACAGACGAACCTCATCTATTTCGTGGGCCCGGATTTTCTAGACATGTTTGTTGTAACCAACCTCAATTACACCAAAAGAAACCACTCAAATACAGCAAGAATTACATATCAACCACAAAGTATAATGTAATTACGTTTTTGCCAAAAGCCCTCTTTGAGCAATTTCGACGTGTTGCAAATGTGTATTTTCTCTTAGCTGCGTTCCTATCATTGACTCCCGTCTCACCCTTTTCGGCTTACAGTATGATTGCACCATTAGCTTTTGTGATCGGGCTTAGTATGTGTAAAGAAGCCGTTGAAAATTGGCATCGATTCATGCAGGACATGAAGGTAAATATGAGGAAAGTGAAGGTTCATAATGGTGAGGGTGAGTTTTTACCGAAACCGTGGATGAATATACGTGTAGGGGATGTGGTAAAAGTGGAAAAAGATCAGTTTTTTCCGGCAGATTTACTTTTGTTATCGTCTAGTTACGAAGACGGGATTTGTTACGTTGAAACAATGAATTTAGACGGTGAGACGAATTTAAAAGTTAAAAGAGCTTTAGAAACGACCTTGACTTTAGATGACGATTCCATTTTTAAAGATTTTAGAGGAGCGATCAAATGCGAGGACCCAAACCCTAATCTTTATACATTTGTCGGGAACCTTGATTATGAACGTCAAGTGTTTCCACTTGACCCGAGTCAGATTTTGCTTCGGGACTCGAAGCTGCGGAACACAGGCCATGTTTACGGGGTGGTGATATTTTCGGGTCATGATAGTAAAGTGATGCAAAACGCAACTAAATCACCTTCTAAAAGAAGCACAATTGAGAAACAAATGGACAAAATTATTTACGTCCTTTTTACCCTTTTGGTGTTGATATCATTGATTAGTTCGACAGGTTTTGCTATCAAGACGAAAACACAAATGCCAAGCTGGTGGTACTTGCGGGCGCCCGATGACGAGGGTTTATACGATCCCGGACACGCTGCAGCGTCGGGGTTTTATCATTTGGTTACTGCATTAATTCTTTACGGGTACTTGATACCGATTTCACTTTATGTTTCTATTGAGCTCGTGAAGGTTTTGCAAGCGTTATTTATAAATCAAGATATTCACATGTACGATGAAGAAACGGGTACTCCCGCGCAAGCCCGGACCTCTAATTTGAACGAAGAATTAGGGATGGTTGACACAATTTTGTCCGATAAAACCGGAACTTTAACGTGTAACCAAATGGACTTTCTGAAGTGTTCGATTGCGGGAATCCCGTATGGTATGCGTTCAAGTGAAGTTGAGCTTGCTGCTGCTAGTCAAATGGCTATGGATCTTGAAGGGCATGGTGGTGATTTCTCGCGACCCGGTGGACATAACGGGTCAGAAATTGAGTTAGATACCGTAGTGACTCCCAGAGAAAGTTCACAGACGGCAATTAAGGGGTTTAGCTTTGAGGATAATCGGCTTATGAATGGGAATTGGTCACGAGAGACTAATCAAGATGTTTTGTTGTTGTTTTTTCGGATACTTGCTCTTTGTCACACTGCGATTCCTGAGCATAATGAAGAGACGGATACTTATAGCTATGAAGCGGAGTCACCAGACGAAGGAGCTTTCCTTGTGGCTGCAAGAGAGTTTGGGTTTGAATTTTGTAAAAGAACGCAATCGAGTATATTTGTTCGTGAGAGGCATTTTTCTTCTCAAGAATTTGTTGAAAGGTTTTAACTATATTTTGATTAATTATGTCACTGATGCTAAAGCTCACAAATTTAAACCTTTTATATGAAATGGGTTGAATTGGGTGATAATTATCTCAAACGGGTCAAATATCAGATTGTTTATAATATATAAAAATACTTTTATTTATATCTACAGTGTAGCCTTTTATATAAATTCAAAGTTTAAGTGGGTCAACCCTACCTGCCCATTTTGCCACCTCTATTTATTCTTATAGTTAACTTGGGCAAATTCTTGACAGGGAGTTCAAACTTCTAAATCTATTGGACTTCACAAGCAAAAGAAAACGGATGTCAGTTATTGTTCAGGACGAGGCTGGACAGATTCTTTTACTCTGCAAAGGCGCAGACAGGTCAGTTTCTCATTTTCATTTTCAAGACACATTATACATACATCAATAGACATGTGTATTTACATATTATATGTCGATTGCAGCATTATATTTGATCGTTTATCAAAAAATGGAAGAGTGTTTGAGGAGGCCACCACAAAGCATCTAAATGATTATGGGGAAGCCGGACTACGTACACTGGCACTTGCGTACAAAAAGCTTGAAAGATCTGAGTACATTGCGTGGAATGACGAGTTTGTGAAAGCCAAAACTTCAATTGGTGGTGACAGGGAAGCAATGCTTGAACGAGTATCAGACTTGATGGAAAAAGATCTCATTCTTGTTGGTGCAACTGCTGTTGAGGATAAGCTGCAGCCAGGGGTATCGACTTATATTATCTTAACAGAATACTCGATAGTCATTTTATATAATTATCACTTGCAGGTGGAAAAAGTGGTGGGTCGGGCGGATTAAAATGTTCGGGTCAAAAGGGTTCATTTTTGGTATGGGTCAAAACTGGCCACACTGGTTGACCTGAGATTTTCTTGTCATATTTTTAGTTTTTTGAAGAACAGTTTAAATATTTTTGTTATTTAACTAATGATATTTTTTATTATTATTATTATTATTATTATTATTATTATTATTATTATTATTTTGACTTGATTGACGTGCTAGTGATACAGCATAGCCCGATTAAACCTATTGATAACTAAATGGATCGAAATTTTCCTACTATATATCATTTATTGTTTCGTTAGTTAAACTCTATTATTTTTTCTTGCATAGGTGCCTCAATGCATCGATAAATTGGCTCAAGCTGGTCTTAAGCTATGGGTTTTAACAGGCGATAAAATGGAAACTGCAATTAACATAGGGTATGTCGCTCACGCTTTGGATGGGCTCCATCCATATTTAGTTAGCAAGTATTTGAATGTGCATTTTATTTTATTGATGTGAATTGATGCCGTTTTGTCGGTTTGTGCAGGTTTGCATGTAGTTTGCTTCGGCAGGGCATGAAGCAAATATGTATATCGACAAATGTGGACATGTTAAACCAAGATACTAAGAAGGTACGTTATCATTACTTTATTATTGAATGGATGATAGTGATTAAAGTCCACTAGAATTTGTTTTATGTTCTCTTTATCCAAGGATATTTTGGCTATTTGAAAAAGAATGGAACTTTTTACCAAGCTAGTGTTAATTATTATTTGTTTTAATGTTCAGGCTGTAAAGGAGAACATTGTAATGCAAATCACCAATGCTTCTCAAATGATTAAGCTTGAAAAGGATCCACATGCTGCATTTGCATTGATCATCGATGGGAAGACTTTAACTTATGCTTTGGAAGAAGATTTGAAGCATCAGTTTTTAAACTTAGCCGTCGATTGTGCTTCTGTCATATGCTGCCGTGTCTCTCCTAAGCAGAAGGCCATGGTAACATAAATAATTATTAAGAAAATCTTACACAAATTTTATATGTATATTAAATATATAATTACAAAGACTTTTTATGCAGTGTGTCAAAACAGGGTTAGGTTGACCCGTCAGCATTTTTTATATGAATTACGTATATAAGATATGGTTACTATAGGAAATATGATTATAAAAAACTATTATTAAAATAATGATCCAATTTTTCGAAATGTTGAAATTAGGTTACGAGATTGGTGAAAGAAGGCACGGGGAAAACAACATTAGCAATTGGAGATGGTGCAAATGATGTGGGAATGATTCAAGAAGCAGATATTGGTGTTGGAATAAGTGGTGTTGAAGGAATGCAGGTTTGTAATATGCAAACTAGTTTGTTTTAGACTTTTAATGTCTTTTTGAGTATAAAGTTGGTTTCAAATTCGTGCAAGTAATATGGCTTACAAACTTGATTTTGTCTGCAGGCTGTGATGGCTAGTGACTTCTCTATTGCACAGTTTCGGTTTCTGGAGAGGCTTTTGGTCGTACATGGTCACTGGTGCTATAAGCGAATTGCTCAAATGGTAACTGCATACATGTTGTTTCAAGGTTTTTAGAAGATAACAAAAATATAAAAATAAAAAACGGTTCTGCTTTATTTTGTTTATTAACGTATTAAAATGGATTATTGACGAAATGATTCTCTGCAACACAGATTTGCTATTTCTTCTACAAGAATATCGCTTTTGGTCTTACGCTTTTCTACTTTGAGGCATTTACCGGCTTCTCGGGGCAATCGGTGTATGACGATTGGTATATGCTTCTATTCAATGTTGTTCTTACATCATTGCCCGTGATTGCACTTGGTGTTTTTGAACAAGATGTGTCCTCCGAGATCTGCTTACAGGTTAGATTTCTTATACCCGTTCACTTTCCTTCAGGGAAATCTTAACTGTAGGCAATTTCATCCAATTATGTAAAAGCAGGTAGATTTGTCTAAATTGCGTTGTTTAACCGTGAAAAAAGAAACTAGTTAATTAGGAAACATGACAAATGAGCCAAACAGATTAAAATGGTAGCTTTCTTTAAGGGTCGTAATGGACCAGGATGGATTGAGTTGATGCACAAACACATGTTTTTTACTTTCATAAAAAAATATTTATTGATTAATGTGTTAAAAATTCGATAGTAAGAACTAGGGAATATGCAGTTGGGGGTAACATACTATGCATGAATATTCAATTTGGGCAACTCACTTTTAAGTTCTTCAATTTAGACAACATACTATCCGGATCTTTTAATTAGGGTAAAAGTACTGCCAAATCACGAATTCATTTGAAATTAACCACTTATACACCTTACATCTTCCATATCATTCCTCAATTTGGTTATAGTTTCTATATAATATGTTCATATCATCTTAATTTGGTTAACTAATTAATAGTGATAATTGACTTGGACATGTAATCTGATAAATTTCATCATGTGAACGAGTGATGTGGAAGAGATAAGGGTATCACTCATTAGTTTCAAATAAATTCGTCATCTGGCGTAATTTTTACCATTATTAAAAAATTTGGATAGTATGTTGTCTTAATTAAAGATATTAAAAGTGGGTTACCCAAAATGCATTTTTCCCTAAAAACTATATTGCACAACAATAATCTAATATTATGAATAAAATGATCTTGGGAGGTTTTCTGCATTATATATACTTTCGACCCATAACACAACGCAAATCGATCCATTCATCCGATATTCATCACAATCTTTTTCCCCTTTAATTAATTTGTATGTTTATTATCGATTTATATTTTTGTGGAACCACTGCAGTTTCCAGCATTGTATCAGCAAGGACCAAGAAACTTATTTTTCGACTGGTACCGAATCTTTGGGTGGATGGGAAACGGTCTGTACTGTTCCCTCATCGTATTTTTTCTCAATATCATCATTTTCTATGACCAAGCATTCCGGATAGGCGGACAGACAGCCGACATGACCGTGGTGGGGACTGCCATGTTCACATGTGTAATCTACGCTGTCAATTGCCAAATCGCCCTCACTATGAGTCACTTCACATGGATACAACACTTTCTAATTGGTTTTAGTATCGTTGCATGGTACGTGTTTCTAGTACTATATGGGATGATGTCTCCGGAACTTTCTGGAAACGCATATCAAATCTTCGTGGAAGCACTCGCTCCTGCTCCGATATTTTGGTTGAGCATACTTTTAGTAACAGTAGCGTGTAATTTACCTTATTTGGCGCATATATCGTTTCAAAGATCTTTTAATCCTATGGATCATCATGTTATTCAAGAAATTAAATATTATAAGAAAGACGTTGAGGATCGACATATGTGGACTAGAGAAAGATCGAAAGCTAGACAAGAAACAAAGATCGGGTTTTCAGCAAGAGTAGATGCAAAGATAAGACATTTGCGACAAATGTTGCAGAAGAAGTCTTCTGTATTGAGTCCTCGTGTTGCTTTGGCCGCAACACGGTAATCTTTTTTTCCTTTTTTGGGTTTTTGATAATGTTTATAGTTATATAGTTATGTGTAGGGTTTGTAAGTTCATTTCTCATGTTCTTTTGTTCTTTTTTTTTTTTTTTTTTTGGAATTGCTGGTTTTTTGATTCATTATTGATATATGGAGAAAGTATAGTGGTGGCATTTGTATGTAGAAATCTAACAGTTGGTTCTTTTGCAGCCAGTGAAAATAGTCAATATTCGTATGGGTTGACTTTGACAATTTCCAGTGTTTCTTACTTCAACTGTCTGTCATGCAAGTCGATCAATATGTTTAACTGTACCAAAGTTTTGCAAAATAATGGATCAACATTTCAGTCTATAACTCATGATTCCAGTTATTTATTGGGTTCTCATGTAAATCGTTTATATGATCTGAACAAAATATAATTCTTCGAATTTACATACTCGACTAACAAAAACTTGACAACGTGTCAAGTATTTTAACTCAAAACCTTTAATAAACAAGTCTTTAAGTCTTTGACATGTAAAGAACCATCCTTTTTTTAACTAGATGCCACATGTTTGTTCGAACATAATGTTTAATAACGGTAAACATTACGTGCAGATAACAACATATAACATTTGTAATTCTTCAACAAAAGGTTCCGACTGACCCAACGTTAGATACAAACTTGTTGAGATAATAAATTATCCAAAATCATAGAGCATAAATGGATCAGTGTGTTGACTATATTTTTACAAAAATAAAAGTTTGACTCTAATTTTTTTTGAAAAATCAAATATGATAATTAGTGTAGCAAAAGAGGGTGGGTAAGAACTTAAATAAGAAAAAAAAGGTCTCTGCTTTGAATTGAATCAAAGCGCTCGAGGAGTGGGGTATCAGGCAATATCATGATGCCTCATCATATTTCCCCCAAATGTTTTTCAACCTAATAATACTAAAAAGTAAAAACCTCCGTTCAATTCAAATTCACCTATTTTTTGTATCAATTTCAACAATTGATATCATTTTACTCCGATTCATTCCTTTAATTTCAATAACCCTATCTTTTTCCACTTCAATTTTAACCTCCAACTCGAAACACTGTTCATGATCGTCTCTGATTGTTGACGTTTTTTCTAACTGTTTTTCTTCTCGATTGTCCGATTCGCCTTTTCTTTGATGAGGTGATGATCGGACCGGAAACAATTATTTGTGTTTTTCATCAATTTTTGTTGAGTAATTTTTGACTTAGGGTTTTTTGGTACAAAATTTTGAGTATTAAACTTATTAATTGGTAATGGAGCCCCGTGTGGCAAATAAGTTTCGACTTGGCCGGAAGATTGGTAGCGGTTCATTTGGAGAGATTTATTTAGGTTTGTTTTTTTCATTAATTTAACTAAATTATGTTTATAATATAATTTGTAATTGATACGGAGTATAATTTTTTATTTTATGTTTTGGTTGTATATATAATATAGGTACTAATATTCAGACAAATGAAGAAGTTGCTATTAAGCTGGTGAGAAATTAATATGCTTTTTGTAGTTTGTTTATTTACATTGCTTTACTTACATTAGTACTTCTGCATAAATTCACTGCTAAGTTTGTTTTATTTTTGTGCCTGATGACTGCTGTAATTTAGTAGAGTAAGTTTTTGCATTTTCTTCTCAGGAAAATATCAAGACAAAACATCCTCAATTGCTATATGAATCAAAGTTGTATAGGATACTGCAGGGAGGAAGTATACACATTTCCTTTACTTCGTTACCATTTACGTTATTTTTTATTTTTTTTGGGATGTTCTTATTGTCGGTTATATTAAAGGTGGGAATGTCAACCCATTTTCTAATGAATGGATCGCTTGAGGTTGTGTTTTCTCTCAACGGGTCTGAGGAGTCAGTTCAAATAAATTAACTAAAATGTGAACAGGTCAACCTGGTTGAAAGTCACCTGGAGTCTATTTTTAATTTATACAAAATCTCTTGAAGCATTTGTATTTTATTACATAGATACATAGATTATTATCGTACTAGAATCTGGATTCATAATTAGTTACTACGGAGTAAAAAATTGGATGAAAAAGGGTTTGCGTGTCATTGTGTCAACCCAACCAGCATTGCCATATTCATTTCAACCCGAAGCCCTTTTGAATTGTTACCCAACTTTGGCCGATCTTGCAACCCTTAGTTGATTTATTGTGTTTTCTCGTTTGTTAGCCGGAATTCCAAATGTGCGATGGTTTGGCGTCGAAGGAGACTATAATGTCTTAGTGCTGGATTTATTGGGACCGAGTCTTGAGGATTTGTTTAATTTCTGTAGTAGAAAGCTCTCATTGAAGACTGTTCTTATGCTTGCAGATCAAATGGTGCATCCTTCTGCATTCAAGTTGTACCCTTTATTATAAGTTGTACTCCTTCCGTCCCAAAATAATTGTCACCCGACAAAAATACACGCAGTTTAATAAAACATAATCATTACTACTTTCTCATTCTTACTTTTTGCAGATTGACAGTATTACCCTCAACCAATTAATTACTACTTTCTTTAAAGTTTTTAATTATAATTTCAACTAAGGGTAATATGGTATTCACGATCAAACTTCTCTATCTATTTTTGGAAGTGGACAATTAAATTTTCGGTAACATGGACTATATTTTTGGGACGGAGGGAGGTTTTATTTTTTTTGTTAACTTCTTCGTGTGGTTATATTCATGGCAGATCAACCGTGTTGAATTTATTCATATTAAATCATTTCTACATCGGGATATCAAACCGGATAACTTCCTTATGGGTTTAGGGAGGCGTGCGAATCAGGTCTCAGACCGTAATTAGTATCTCATTCTATATTTATTAACGTATATGATCTTAGCATGCATTCTCTAAAACATGTGTACTACTTCGTAATGTCTGCAGGTCTATGCTATCGACTTTGGGCTAGCAAAGAAGTATAGGGACTCCTCAACTCATCAGCACATCCCGTATAGGTGAGCTGGCTAGTTGTTAAATTGTCTCCACTGCAAACGAGTCTATATTATATCCAGTTATATGAGTATGAATTTGAGTCGAACTCTTACCGAGGTTGAGCTCTATACAATTAACAAGCTTGAAACATATAACCAATTGAATGTAATATCTAATCTAAGTACTATTTTATAGTATCTATCTAGGGCTGCAAACAGATTGAATACATTAGCTTATTTAAGCTCGAATTCGAGCCAAACTATATCAAGCTCTTTAATTTGAACTCAAACCCAACTTGCTTAGTTGAGCATTGTTTCATATCTATATTTTCATACCACTTGAAATTTAATCTTCCTCAAACTTTATCAGAAAAGTCTCGAGTTCCAACGTAGGTAAAGGTGGTTGAGTCGATCTCAAGCCCAGCTTGACTCATTTGCAGCCCTACTTGGTACTCCGGTACTATTGTACATTCGTACTAATATATTTGTTTGGTCCTTTCAATGATCTTAAATAATGGTGGAGGAACTTAATTTAGTTGACAAATTCATAGTTTTGTTTCCCCGAGTTTGTAGCTTAGTTTAGTTGGTTTTGGGAATGGAGATATTTGAAAGTATCCCGTGTAAAATCCCTACCTGAAACAAGAAAGAACCTAATCTATTAGAAAATCACTTGATTTTTTTTTAAATAAAATTCCCTTATTAAGGTGGATTAGTTGGTTGGGCCACCATTTGAGCTGGCCGCTATAGGTGAGCTTGATTCTCTTGTTATGGGCCTGGTATGCTCTTGCGTGGGCCAATTGGAGTTGAATATTTTCCTTTTGAAAATATAGGCGGAGCCATAAAATCTGTAAAGCGGGAGTGAAATTTAAATTTTTTGATTACACTTCTTTTTTCTTTTTTCACTTAATTACAAAACCAGGGTATGTAGTACCGTAGGAAATGGTTTCCAAGGAATGCACTACAATAAAAACATTGTGCTTTTTTGGATTATCAACTACCACAAATTTTAATAACTGGCATACCATTAAATGCAGAGAAAACAAGAATTTGACGGGGACAGCTAGATACGCGAGCATGAACACTCACCTTGGAATCGGTACACTTATGGTGCACTCAAAGTTATTCAATGTATCCGATTAAATGGCATTATTATCATACATTTAGTCATTTTTACTTGTAGAACAAAGCAGAAGAGATGATTTAGAATCACTTGGTTTTGTTCTCATGTACTTCTTGAGAGGAAGGTAAATGTTTATCCTTAAGTGCGTTTATTTTTATCGTTTTCAGACATATAATATGGCTAATTTATGACCATGTTTCCTACAATGTAGTCTCCCATGGCAAGGACTGAAAGCCGGAAATAAGAAACAAAAATATGAAAAGATCAGTGAGAAGAAAGTTATGACGTCTATTGAGGTAAGTAATAAGTTCATATCATTGCTGGTGCTAAGTAGTAGTTTTTATAGAGGCGGTGATTTCGACGCATTTACTAATAATGAATCATTTCGGGTTATTTCTATCGCCAACACGTCAAACGTTTAAAAGAAATTTCGCACAAAGGACACCCGTCGCATGAGTTGAAAGTAGCCCAAAGTGTAATTATTAATACATAAAAACCTGATAAATCATGTGATTAGAAGATGAAAATTTGCATAATATTTTACACCAATCATCCATGATTAGAATTAAAAAATTTTATTTTCGGGTCAACCCTTACAAAAGTTGCCCGTTATGGCGTGTTCCTTAACTTGCCCAACCCATTCATTTTTCCATCTCTAGGTTTCTTAAATGGAATTGACAGGAGAACCATTTCTTTTTCAGGCCTTGTGCCGAGGCTACCCTACAGAATTTGCATCATACTTTCACTACTGTCGATCATTAAGATTTGATGATAAGCCAGATTATGCTTACCTGAAGAGAATCTTTCGTGATCTTTTTATCCGTGAAGGTTCAATCTCTACTTCAATCTGAAACCATCTTAAATGTTGGATCTGGTTGTTGAGAATGATGTTTATTTGCTTGGTCTACCTACCTCTCATTCCTTCAGGCTTCCAGTTTGATTACGTCTTTGATTGGACCATTTTGAAGTATCAGCAATCACAGCTTGCCAATCCTCCATCTCGTGCTCTTGTAAGTTCTATTTTTGTTGGAGGAAATGGTCTATAGAATGATCAATGATGTACACTTCAATGACTTTTATCATTTGTTAGGGTGGTGTTACTGCTGGACCAAGTTCTGGGGCCCTTCCTGCGGTTTCTAACCTGAGGCAACCAGGTGCGATTTTTATTTATTTTTTGTTTAATTTGTGTTGTATTTTATTGCTAAACCGTAATAGTTTAAAAAATAAAAGGAAACAGGCCAAATGTTTTTGAGTTTAAGATATCTTATTGTCCCAATTTAATGGCAGTGACTGATAATTGAAACGTTTGTACCAAAACTGATATAATGATCATTTTCTGCAGGCGGTGAAGAAAGTAGACCTGGGTGGTCCTCTGCGCATCCTTCATGGAGCCAAAATCCCGGGACGACCAATTCCGGGACTTTATCTAAGCACAGAATCCCTACTGTTAGTGATCCATCTATGAGTAGAGAAGTACGTGTCATTGCACCTTGGATGATACACAAGCACACACAATTATAGGTGTAAATAGAATGGGTCAATTTGGTATATTTTATCTCTAAAGGGTCAAACGGGTAAAAGTAAGACCTAAGCTCAAATATGTCAAAAGAAAGTGTATTTTTAAGCATAACACCTCTATTATTATGAATCTTTTCTACTATTGAAAGTAATATGAAGTTGTGATCATAGTTCTATATTGTAATCGAGCAAACTCATCTGACCCGTACCAAAAATTACACACTTGAGTGAAGGGGATAGCTGATCCATCTCATACAAATTGCTCATTTGCAGGTATCCAGATCTACTTTTTTGCGAACAACTGGATCTTCAAGGCTAACTACCGGTGAACCTGACTCATCTCGTGCACGCACAACAGATGCAAGCCCAGGGGCCCATAGAGGTTCAAGCTCAGCCCAAAGAAGCTCACCCATTGTATCTTCGGATCATAAACGACCTGTTTCAAGAAATGCTTCCAGCAGCAACCTAAAAAACTTTGAATCTACCCTTAAGGATATCGAGGGCATGCGTATTTGACAAGGTGGAGTGAAATTGCAACATTGGCTCAGTCATCTCTCATTGTCCTCCCAGAACCTGTAAATTTGTTTCCTGAAATCGTGTACATTTCTATAGAGCACCCTACAAGGATGTGCGGGTCTCCTTCACCAGAGGCCCGTTAACCATCATCAAAAATCCACATTTTCTCACTCATGTCTATGTTTTTGTTGGCTTTGAAATATGTTGTTTGTGGATGTTGTTTACATTTTAAATATAATTCTATATTACTGTTTTGGGGCCTCATTTTTCCACAGCCATATTTTCTTTATACACAGGTATTTTATTTGAATTGACATTCATACCCTTCATATTCTTTGACCACTTCAGTCTAGGTCTGGCAATGGATTGAATTTTTCCAAATCCGATTTGATCCGATCTAATTATATGACTTATTGGATCAAAAAAATTGATCCATCAATCCAAATAGTGATCCAATAATTGGATCCAAATATTCAATTATACATTTGGATCGATCCATTATCCATCCGGATCGATCCATTTATAAAAAAATAAAAAAGGTTGATAAAAGTTTGAGTCAAACATCATCACTTTATTATCATCCCCCGCTCCGAGTCGAGCACCACTCAATCTCCATCAACTCTGGCGTGCAACCCCGACAGCCAACAATCCTTCAACGCTGGCATCGCCTCTCCGTTCTCCACATCACCGTACAGTCGTAGTTTCTTCAAAAGCTCCAGTCGATTCACTCACTGTTCATTTCCGTACGGTGAGTATCTTTTGTTTATTTATTATAATTAGATAATAAATAGATAAGAAACGATTTAACTTGATAACTAAAATGAAACAAAAGAATATCAAACACTAGTAGAATTCAGCACAAACTCTTGTGATTTCTGCTCATAATAAAACTTACTAGTTGAATTCGTAGTAGCAGATGCATATGCTGAAAATATCATAATCCCATCGATATCAAATCCATTTTCTTCCAAAATTCGTAACGCATCAAAAAACAGATCACCTTGAATCCCTCTTCCATCAATCTCGTAGCTCCGTAGCAACTTCGATTTATCGAACTCGTTTGCTCGTTGCTTGAGATCTTCCACGTAGGCTTCTGTTGTCTTCACTTTGTCAGTATAAAACTGATGATTAACGTAGTCTATAACGTCACCGTACGTATCAAATAGTTGTATGTAAGGTAATGTTGTTAATCTATAAGGTGCAATTGTAGCAATAGAGATCACACTTTGATTTTTTTAGATATGTTATAAGTTCGCCTATGCAATAAGAAAAACTTTCATTGTGTTTTGGGCAATTTTCATAGTCGATGTCTATACTGTCTAGATGATAGGTTGCGAACTTGCGATTATCGATTTGAGTGAAGTGAACGCGTTTGTGACCCAGACATCGTTTTTTTAGTCAACTATCCTTGTTTTGAAGGGATGAGACAAAAAAATATTGATTCGATCAAGACAGGTTGTATCCTTATTTTTCTGGTAATCATATTTTTGTATGTAGTTTCTCGAAAGAAAAAAAAATGGTCTTTGCTTGGGTCTTATTATGTTATTAAGTGCAGATGGTCATGCTTTTGTTTTTAAGTACACATCGCCTAATTCAATGATGAGTTCTAGTCTTGTGCTTTTCGAGTAGAAAACATATGTCCCAATAATGAATTCAGTGTGACATTGTATAAAGTATTTTTGTCTGAATATTTAAAAGAAATTAAATGGATCGATATGGATCGTGATTCAATCCACTTAAATTAATTGGATATGGATCGGATTACGACCCATTATAATAGATCATGGACCGAATCATAATCCATATAAGTTGGATCACTGATGTAGCGGATCAAAATCCATCCATTGCCAGTTTTACTTCAGTCACGCACAGTTAACACAATAATTAATCTTCCTTCCTACAACATTATAAATCTCAGGACGCGAAACATTCAATTGGAATAATATAAGACTAACAAACAGTTTCATTACCCCAATTGAATACCAAAGGTAAAATATATCACATGTACTTCTAAGAAATAAAGTGTCATGCTTTTCAATCATAATTAAAGTTCTTTTTTTTTCAATTTCTTTGTAAAAGTATAAAAACTGTGATGAAATATGGTCAGCATCAAATGCAATACTCTATGGAATCAAAGTTATGGATAAACTGGGAGAAAATAAAAGCCCTAATTTTGGTAGGTTTTCTTCAATTTTTGGTGGATAAATTGGGGAAAAATAAGAACCCAAATCTTTTTTATGCGTTTTCTTCAACCGGAGGAGCTCAGAAGGTTTCGGGATTTAGTCCCGGCACCGCGAGGTGAACTTGACGGATCCTAAAAACAGTAGATGAGGGAATTGTTTGCTCTGGGTCTTTGAAGATGAAAGCTAGAGATGGGTAAAAGAACTGTGTACATGTGAGAGAGACCGAGAGTATGAGAGACATAAAAACTTTGAAGGGTATAGATGGCAATTCAAATAAGATACCTGTGTATGAATTAAACTTACCTGTGACCAAATCATGAGCCTATTGTTTTATAGTGTTTATGAAATCAATTCAAAATTCAGTTGCATCTGTGGTTTGCGTTTCCAACAAATTTAGAGTATTACTTTCAATTTGCATCATCAAACCTTAAAATCAAATTTACAAGATAATACCGTATGCACAAGAAATAATGTCTACTAACAAGCTAGAGATACAGTTACAACAACGTATTTTCGACCCAGGTGAAGCCTATCCTCTATAGTATCCAGCCTTATGTCCCAGGCACAACAATCTTCCTCAGCTTTACCAAACACTCCAAATCAGCATCGGCAAATCTGGGAATTCATTCAAGGTCTGCATCATCAAATCAAATCTTTAGAGGGCATGCCACAACAGCAACTTCTAAGTTTTAATTTCTTAAAAAAAGGTCAAAAACCAAACTATTAACTAATCTAAAAAAAGTATGATCCAACAGTGATTCTAATTTCCATGTTTACATATATGAAGAAACAAGCATATTACTCGATAACTAATAACTAATACAGAATAACACATGAAAAGCATTAAACTTGTCACACTAAAACCAACGACAATACTCGATGAGGTCTAGCATAATCCAAATTGCAAATTCAATAGAATGTAGCACTTGTGTTTTCATGTTACAGAAGAGCGAAACTCGCAAACCATACAACTTGGCGCACAAGCATTATACTTCTGTAGTATACTATACGGGGAAATTTAATAAATCGTAAGATGAATTCGACAACTAGAACAATTACATGTTACCAGTAACAAAAACACCTTACCCTCTTCCCCATTTACCACATAAATGTTAAAACATCAACAAAGCTACAAACTTTTTAGCACGTGGACAATGAAAATGATTATCAGTACTTAAATAACCAATTTCACATGATTAAGTTTTTGAAAATATGTAATCCTAATTCCTAAACAAGCATTTTACTCAATAACCACATACATTAATAGTACTATTGGTGCTAATATAAAGGGCTACAACATGTAAAGATTGAAACTTGTATTTAAAAAAATGTTACAAAAGAGCGAAACTTGCAAACCATACAAAATTGGTATACAAGCATTATACTTTTGTTATGTTTTTATATGGGGAAATTTTAATAAATCGTAAGGTGAATCTGAGCAACAGAAACAACTTACCCTCTTCCCCATTTTATCAATTACTGTAACTTATAGAATCAAAATAGTATGAATAAAGCTAGTATAAAAGGGAAATATTAGGGGAAAATAACACGAACCATGAATTAATAATGTAGGCTGTGAGATGCATCGTGCACATGTAGAGCTAGGGTTTTTTCAGCTCCGTGGAGCTGCGCTGTTGAGTTCCGTTGAGGTGAGGTATTTTATAGTGGTAATTTGGGGCGAGATGGATTAGGGTTCACTAGGAATTAGGATGTTTGGGTACAAGGTTTAAAAATGTCGACACTAATTCAGGAATGAAAAAATGAAACACCTTTTCTCTTAAGAAATGAAAAAAGAAACCACATTTTCTCAGTATTTTTCGGTTCATGAATCGGGTACTCCATGGGATTTGATTGAGCCGAGTCGATAAAATGTCAAACTCGACTTGATAAGGAAATTCGGAGCTTGAAATTTGACTCGAGGTCAATCGAGCTTGTTTTCAACTTCGAGCTCGACTTGAATAATGAACCGATGAGTACGGCTCAACTCGACTATATTATCGTAATTAAATTATTAATAAAAATATTTAATATTGAAGTAACCGACTTGATACTTTCGAGCTCGATTGACTCGGCTCAATACTTAAATGCTCGATGCAACTAGATTTATTATAAAGTACGGTAAGTAATTAAATATATATAGTAAAAATGTGAAAAGTTACAAGCTCGATAAATTTATATGCTCCAACTTGATACATCTTTAACGAGTTGTAGCATTTGGAATATCCCATAGTTCTTGCATGCAAATCACTTGAACCGATTGTTTGAACTTAATCAATAAGAGCTTTAAACGAACGGTCAGAAAAGCATTTCAAATAATTGATCAACTAATCTTGAACTCTTTTTGAATAGACGGTCGTTACATATTGCCCGATAAAATATGCACAGGATGTAACACCCCGAAATTCGTTAAATAAAAAAAAATTGTTTACTGTTATGCGACACAGGGCTAGTGTCGCAGGTAACGACACAAAGCCTAGTGCGACACAAGGCTTGTGTCGCAGTGTCGGCAGAAAGTCGGTTTTAAGGGGTTAAAAGTATAAAATAGAGGGGTTAAACCCCACTTATTGATTCCAAAGTTTTCCAGAAGCTATTAAACACCTCCAGAACGATTTGTGTGTGAGTTTAGAGAGTTTTAGAGAGAGAAAGACAAGAAAAGTGAAGATTTTGCTAATCTTTGAAAGTGAAAGTGTTCCTGTGTGTTTCCAAAATCATTTCCAGGTAAGAGCTTGAGTTATTATGTGCTTTATCACCTTCAGAATTGTATTGGGGTTAAAAAGTGTGAATTTTACCCAGAAAACTTGTTAAAATCGGAATCTGCTGCTGTTCTGTTCGTTATTGCGACACAAGGCTAGTGTCGCAGCTTGTGTCGCAATGATGGTGTCGCGAGTTAATACTGTTGCTTTAGCGACACAAGAGTTTATGTCGCTAGTTTCCACTGTTGCTTAGTACTGTTGTTTTAGCGACACAAAGAGCTTGTGTCGCAGCTTCTGTCGCTAGTTTCTACTGTTAATTGAATTGTTGTTTTAGCGACACTAAGAGCTAGTGTCGCAGGTTGTGTCGCAATAATGCATTGAGCGACACTAATCTGGTGTCGTCAGGAGGTGTAGCGACACTAGAGGGTAGTGTCGCAGGAGTAATTAATGTTTTAAATAATATTAAGTATTATCAGAGTTAATTGAATTCGGTCGCCTCGACAGGTATTTCGGGTAGCAATCCATAAATATCTGATCGTCGTCCTCAAGGTAAGTAGTAGGAATGTAAAGTATATAATTGGCTGAATTTGTTAATACTGATCGTGTTACAATTGTGCCGATCTGTATGAGTTGAACGGCCAATTGCTGAGTGATCAATTGTGCCCAGCTGTATGAGTTGAACGGCCAATTGCTGAAAGATCAATTGTGCCCAGCTGTATGAGTTGAACGGCCAATTGCTGAAAGATCAATTGTGCCCAGCTGTATGAGTTGAACGGCCAATTGCTGAGTGATCAATTGTGCCCAGCTGTATGAGTTGAACGGCCAATTGCTTAGTGATCAATTGTGCCCAGCTGTATGAGTTGAACGGCCAATTGCTTAGTGATCAATTGTGCCCAGCTGTATGAGTTGAACGGCCAATTGCTGAGTGATCAATTGTGCCTAGCTGTAAGAGTTAAATTGTATAAGTTGAGTGGTCAATTGCTGAGTGATCAATTGTACCCATAAGGGCCAATTGCTGAGTGATCAATTGTGCCTAGCCGCATAAGTCGAATTACCAATTGCTGAGTGATCAATTGTGCTAAATTGTTCGTATGTGATTGTACCCTTCCTGTGCTTACTAAGCAAAATGCTTACGTGTTGATTGTTGTGTGTGATAGGTACATCAAGAGTTGTGAAGGGTGGGGATCCGGGCAAGCGACCCGAGGACTGCTAGTGATGGACTTACTATGACGAGATAGTAAGATGAGAAACTCGTAAATCATGCTCGATAATAACGTGTAATATTTTGTAATGATGAGAAACGTGTTTGTAATGAACAATGTGGTTGTCACTTTATATTAATATATAAAGTGTTTTGAGAAAGTTAATTTGAGTATATATATAAAAAAAAAAATGGGACGTTTCAAGTTGGTATCAGAGCGTTGGTTTAAGAGATTCGAGTATCCATCATTAGAGGTACTTGAACTTAGACCAAGAGATGAGTTTAATGAGCATGATGAGAATGTTATGTATTATGAGTTGATATCTGAGTAGTTATTATAACTGATGAGATGTTATTATAACTAATGAGATGTGATGATTTGTTGAATGTCAAGGTATTGTATGAATATTATGTAATAACGATTACGACTGGCCAACGTAATAATTATTATATGAACTCATATGATGCCATGACTGTTGTGTGATGCTAGAGAAAATTGTGAATGATAGACTAATGTGTAATGAGAATTTTAGTCTAATCTGATGTTTTTGCTGATAAACCCTTTCAGTATAAGATGGAAGGGAAGAATTTTAATGAGCATAATATCGAGAGCTCTGGACAAGAGCATGTGATAAATCTATCGTCTATGACTACGGACGAGATGAAAGAGTTTATATCAGAAGAGGTTGCGTTGGCACAAGAAAAGTCTCTTCCGTATTTATTGGAGAGAATTACTGAGACTGTCAGAGATGTTCTGGCAGAAGAATTACAAAAGAGAGATATAGAGGGGTCTGGAAAGAGTGACCAGATGAAGGAAGAAAAGAGGAAAGTGAGCTATAAAGATTTCGTGGCATGTAAACCTCCAGAGTATAAGGGAGAGACAGATCCGATCAAATGTTATCGATGGATCTCTGAAGTGGAGGCAGTGTTTGTTATTTCTGAGTGTCCTGATAAATTGAAAGTAGTATATGGTGCCAGTTTATTGAAGGCACGAGCAAAAGAATGGTGGGACGTGCAACGTCAGACTATGGGAGAGGAACGTGGGAATGACGTGTCCTGGAAAGAGTTTAAAGATATATTTGTAACAGCATACTCACCGGAAGCTGAGTTGACCAAGCTTCATCGAGAATTTTTGTTTATGAAACAAACGACAGAGACGGTGAATGAGTTGACGGGTGTATTTCTTGATAGGGCCCGATTTTGCCCTGAATATACTGAGGATCCGAAGAGATTGATGTATCATTTTCATGAAGTATTAAAGAAAGAGATTCGGCAGTTTGTGGATCCGAGTCGTTGGAGTAAATTTGAAGAATTTGTGAATGAGGCAAGAAGAAGAGAGATTGAGATAAATCGGGAGGATGATGGTTCCTCCAAGAGAAAGATTGAATTAGCCGGAGGGTCTTTTAAAAGATTCAGGTCCAGCGGAAGTTTTAAGAGAGAAGATCGACGAGAAGTGCCTATGTGTCCGAAGTGTCACAAAAAGCATTTTGGGAATTGTGCAGGTGATAAGAGGACGTGTTTTCAATGTGGGCAAGAGGGCCACATTAGTCGTGATTGTACAAAAACGGTGCGAGTGTGCTTTAATTGTTATGAACCTGGGCATATAAAGAGTGAATGTCCGAGATTAAAAAGTTCGACAGGTTCTAGTGGAGTGAAGCGAAGTGATGAAAAGAAAGTTTCTGATCAGTCAAGAGTAAAAAGTCGATCTTTTCAATTGACTGCGAATGAAGCAAAGAATGCTCCTGATGTTCTTACGGGTACTTTTCTTATTAACTCATTACCCGCTTATGCGTTATTTGATTCTGGAGCTTCTAGATCTTTTGTATCTGAAAACCTTAGTGAGAATTTTCATTTAATGTTAAGTGAGTTAGATACACCCCTAGATGTTGAAATAGCTGATAATCGTGTTATTTATGTGACCAAAGTTTATAGAGGGTGTCAAATAGAAATTAATGATGAAATATTTATGATAAATCTTATACCCATGAGGATGGGTGAATTTGATGCCGTTGTGGGTATGGATTGGCTGAGTAAACATGGTGATGTTATTCGTTGTGAAAAGAAAATTATTCGTATCAATGCTCCAAGTGGGGGAGTGATAGATATTTATGGAGAAAAACCTAAACAATCCTTGTCAATTTGTACTTATGCTCGTGCTAGAAGGCATTTGTCTCATGGATGTCAGGCATTTTTAGCCCATGTTGTTGATATGCATAAAAACGTGATGAGTATTGAGAATATTCCAGTTGTAAATGAGTTTTCAGATGTATTTCCGGAAGAGTTACCGGGAGTTCCGCCTGAGAGACAAGTAGAGTTTCGAATTGAGTTAATGCCAGGGGCTACTCCTGTTGCTAAAACCCCATATAGACTTGCGCCGTCAGAGATGCAGGAAATGATGAAACAAATACAAGAGTTGTTGGAAAAGGGGTTTATTCGTCCCAGTAGTTCACCATGGGGAGCACCAGTATTATTTGTTAAAAAGAAGGATGGGAGCATGCGAATGTGTATTGATTATAGGGAACTGAATAAGGTAACTGTTAAGAACCGTTACCCGTTGCCGAGAATCGATGATTTGTTTGATCAGCTTCAGGGTGCTACACATTTTTCAAAGATTGACTTACGATCGGGTTACCATCAGTTACGAGTAAAAGAAGAGGATGTTCCCAAGACTGCCTTCCGAACGCGTTATGGTCATTATGAGTTTGTGGTAATGCCATTCGGGTTAACAAATGCTCCTGCTGCATTTATGGATTTGATGAACCGAGTTTGCCGTATGTTCCTCGACAAATTTGTGATTGTGTTTATTGATGACATTTTAATATATTCAAAAACGAAAGGTGAGCATGAGTTGCATTTGAGGCAAATGTTGCAAGTATTGCGAGAGGAGAAATTATATGCAAAGTTTTCGAAGTGTGAATTTTGGCTTAGAGAAGTTCAATTTTTGGGACATGTGATAAATCACGAGGGAATCAAGGTAGACCCTGCAAAAGTAGAAGCAGTGATGATGTGGAAACCTCCTAAGACTCCATCAGAAATTCGAAGTTTCTTGGGATTGGCTGGTTATTATCGGAGGTTTATTCAAGATTTCTCTAAAATCGCGACTCCGCTTACGAGGCTTACGTGTAAAAATGCCAAATTTGAGTGGAATGAGGAACAGGATCAAGCCTTTAAAGTTTTGAAAAAGAAACTGAGTCAAGCACCTATATTAGTACTTCCTGAAGGGAATGATGATATGGTAGTATATTGTGATGCGTCTCGAGTGGGATTGGGCTGTGTGCTTATGCAACGAGGAAAAGTAATAGCGTATGCTTCAAGACAGCTGAAAACACACGAGAAAGATTATCCTACTCATGATCTAGAATTGGCAGCGGTGGTGTTTGCATTAAAAATTTGGAGGCATTATCTTTATGGAGTAAAGTGTACGATTTATACAGATCATAAGAGCTTAAAGTATTTCTTTGACCAATGAGATCTTAATATGAGGCAGAGGCGTTGGCTTGATTTGGTGAAAGATTATGACTGTGAAATCTTATACCATCCTGGAAAGGCGAATGTTGTAGCAGATGCTCTCAGTAGAAAGACTGTTGATTTTGTGTTGAAAGTAAAATCTTTTCGAATGACGGTGATTACGGATTTAATTGAGCAAGTGAAAGAAGCTCAACAGCAAGTGTTGCAGAGTGGTGATTTTCGAGCAGAACGAATAAAAGGCCAAGAGCAAGACTTTATTGATGATTCCCGCGGATTAAAGACCCGTTATGGAAGGATTTGGGTACCGAGTTATGGGAATTGAGAAAACTTTTACTTGATGAAGCTCATAAATCCAAGTATTCGATCCATCCTGGTGCCACAAAGATGTATCATGATCTGAAAAGAGATTATTGGTGGCCAGGTATGAAAAGGGAAATTGTTAAATATGTGGAAAAGTGTTTGACTTGTTCGCAGGTTAAAGCCGAACATCAGAAACCTTATGGGAAAATGAAACCCTTAGATATCCCAGTGTGGAAATGGGAGCATATTACGATGGATCTTATTACGAAATTGCCGAAAACGTCAAAGCACTATGATGCCATCTGGGTAATAGTCGATCGATTGACCAAAAGCGCTTTATTCTTGCCGATAAGAGAAGCTTCGTCGTCAGAAGTAATGGCTGATTTGTATGTGAAAGAAGTGGTAGCAAGACACGGTGTGCCAGTATCTATTGTCTCTGATAGGGATAGTAGATTTACATCTCGATTTTGGGCAAAGTTTCAAGAGGAAATGGGTACACGTCTTAATCTGAGTACAGCGTATCACCCACAAACGGATGGTCAGAGTGAGCGGACGATTCAAACGTTAGAGGTTATGCTGAGGGCGTGTGTTATTGATTTTGGAGGAAACTGGGATGTATATTTGCCATTGGCCGAATTTTCTTATAATAACAGCTATCACTCCAGTATTGGAATGCCGCCTTATGAAATGCTCTATGGGAGAAGATGTAGAACTCCAATCTGTTGGGATGAAATTGGGCAACGTGAAGTGGCCAGTACCGATGTTGTGCTGAGAACTACTGAACAGATAGATCAAATCCGAGCACGTTTAAAAGTTGCGCAAGATAGACAAAAATCGTATGCAGATAAGAGAAGGCGTCCAATAGAGTTCAATGAAGGAGATTATGTTATGTTAAAAGTATCTCCTTGGAAGGGAATTATACGATTTAGAAAACGCGGGAAGTTGAGTCCTCGTTTTATTGGACCCTTTAAAATCTTAACGAGAGTGGGTGAAGTAGCATATCGTTTAGAATTGCCAGATGAGTTGGAAAATATTCATAATACTTTTAATGTGTCATATTTGAGAAAGTGTTTGGCTGATGAGACAGCCTATATTCCAATGGATGAAATTGAAGTAGATGGCAAATTGAACTATATTGAAGAACCAATTGAGATATTGGACGAGAAAATAAAGAAGTTAAGAAATAAAGAGATCCGAATGTTTAAAGTCCAATGGAAGCATCGAAAGGGATCAAAGTTTACATGGGAACCAGAGAGTGAGGTTCATCGATATTATCCCTCGTTGTATCAGAAATGGATTGTGAGGACACAATCCTGAGTAAGTGGGGGAGAGTTGTAACACCCCGAAATTCGTTAAATAAAAAAAAATTGTTTACTGTTATGCGACACAGGGCTAGTGTCGCAGGTAGCGACACAAAGCCTAGTGCGACACAAGGCTTGTGTCGCAGTGTCGGCAGAAAGTCGGTTTTGAGGGGTTAAAAGTGTAAAATAGAGGGGTTAAACCCCACTTATTGATTCCAAAGTTTTCCAGAAGCTATTAAACACCTCCAGAACGATTTGTGTGTGAGTTTAGAGAGTTTTAGAGAGAGAAAGACAAGAAAAGTGAAGATTTTGCTAATCTTTGAAAGTGAAAGTGTTCCTGTGTGTTTCCAAAATCATTTCCAGGTAAGAGCTTGAGTTATTATGTGCTTTATCACCTTCAGAATTGTATTGGGGTTAAAAAGTGTGAATTTTACCCAGAAAACTTGTTAAAATCGGAATCTGCTGCTGTTCTGTTCGTTATTGCGACACAAGGCTAGTGTCGCAGCTTGTGTCGCAATGATGGTGTCGCGAGTTAATACTGTTGCTTTAGCGACACAAGAGTTTATGTCGCTAGTTTCCACTGTTGCTTAGTACTGTTGTTTTAGCGACACAAAGAGCTTGTGTCGCAGCTTCTGTCGCTAGTTTCTACTGTTAATTGAATTGTTGTTTTAGCGACACTAAGAGCTAGTGTCGCAGGTTGTGTTGCAATAATGCATTGAGCGACACTAATCTGGTGTCGCCAGGAGGTGTAGCGACACTAGAGGGTAGTGTCGCAGGAGTAATTAATGTTTTAAATAATATTAAGTATTATCAGAGTTAATTGAATTCGGTCGCCTCGACAGGTATTTCAGGTAGCAATCCATAAATATCTGATCGTCGTCCTCAAGGTAAGTAGTAGGAATGTAAAGTATATAATTGGCTGAATTTGTTAATACTGATCGTGTTACAATTGTGCCGATCTGTATGAGTTGAACGGCCAATTGCTGAGTGATCAATTGTGCCCAGCTGTATGAGTTGAACGGCCAATTGCTGAAAGATCAATTGTGCCCAGCTGTATGAGTTGAACGGCCAATTGCTGAGTGATCAATTGTGCCCAGCTGTATGAGTTGAACGGCCAATTGCTGAGTGATCAATTGTGCCCAGCTGTATGAGTTGAACGGCCAATTGCTTAGTGATCAATTGTGCCCAGCTGTATGAGTTGAACGGCCAATTGCTGAGTGATCAATTGTGCCTAGCTGTAAGAGTTAAATTGTATAAGTTGAGTGGTCAATTGCTGAGTGATCAATTGTACCCATAAGGGCCAATTGCTGAGTGATCAATTGTGCCTAGCCGCATAAGTCGAATTACCAATTGCTGAGTGATCAATTGTGCTAAATTGTTCGTATGTGATTGTACCCTTCCTGTGCTTACTAAGCAAAATGCTTACGTGTTGATTGTTGTGTGTGATAGGTACATCAAGAGTTGTGAAGGGTGGGGATCCGGGCAAGCGACCCGAGGACTGCTAGTGATGGACTTACTATGACGAGATAGTAAGATGAGAAACTCGTAAATCATGCTCGATAATAACGTGTAATATTTTGTAATGATGAGAAACGTGTTTGTAATGAACAATGTGGTTGTCACTTTATATTAATATATAAAGTGTTTTGAGAAAGTTAATTTGAGTATATAAAAAAAAAAAAATGGGACGTTTCACAAGACCTCGATGATAGCTTCGCCACCACAACATAAGTTATTCTTTTATTCGTCATGGAACAACTTACTTGGTTCACCATATTTTCTCATTTGTTTGACGAAGTGAACAAATTGACAAAGAAATAGGGTTTGCAAGGTTTACTACTTACCAAATGATCAAACACCGTTGTTTAAATGTGTAAATCCATCAGTAACTACTAATAAGTGGAGGTTAAAATGAGAATTACATAAAAGTTGCAAAACGTTGCACTCGTGACTCGTGAAAACTACTTGATTACATATTGTTTATATAAAAGTTGTAAAAAAATTACAAGGGTGCATAATAATTAGACGATAGGGGTGAGTTCAAATAAGAATGTTAAAAAGTAAGAAATGAGAGAACCAATATGATTGCTTCATTTCATTAAAAAACTCACTTCCACTTTCACTTTGAAATTAAATATCTCATGAATGATACGTTAATAAATTATAAAAATTACATATTTGGAATCAATGTTTCTGTGTATGTAATTAGAGATACCACAAGTTATACTTCTGACAAACTCTTTTTTTTTCTTTTTTTTTTGTTCGGTCTTACAATATAATCACATGTGATTTATTATAAAAAGTTAAAATTTGTTCATGATATTTATTCTTGGTATATGTCAATTAACACGTTATTACAGCTTAATATTCATCCACATTAATAATTATAAATAAATTTTAAAAATTGCATTTGTTTTCATCAAAAATCACATGTGATTGCTAGTTTTATATTTATTCACATGTGATTTTGTATATAATCACATATGATATTTAATTAAAAATTGATGTTTGATGAGCAATTTACCGATATATGATAATTCATGTATGATTTCAAATTGATTTTTATTTAATTGTATATTATAGTCAATAATTTAATATTCGTATTTGATTACTCTTTAATCAAATGTGATTAATACTTTAATGCTCAATCACATGCGATTACAATTTAATTTTTTATATTTCAACATTTTTAAATCATTAATGATTTGAATTTAAAGGTTGATCGAATATATAAAGCTATATAATTATTATTTATTATAATTTAACATTATAAATTTTTAAATAAAAAAAAGTCAAAAGTATATAACGGTTGACGTACGCTGATTCTCCTATTTCCCTTCTATTCTTTCTCTTCAAATCATAGTTCCCTTCGAAAACCCTAGATCTTCAACCATCGATCTACAATCTAATCAGAGGTAAAGTTTTCCCTAAAATCTGTCAAATTCATTCCAATTCAACCTCAATTTCAACCCTGTTGTTGCAATTGCCTAGCAATAGCCATTTATTCGCTATATATCTCTGTTATCGTTTTTATTGTTAGTTTATGTATCGATAATCTTTATTTCCCAATTTTAGCTGTTTTTCTGCAGTTCAATTATATTTCTGCACAATTGTTATAAATCAGTCACACAGAAATTTGTTAGCTTTAGGTTATTAAATTAATATTGCGGTTAGACTATTTATATTGGCATACACAGATAAGTATTATTATTTATTAGGTTCAATTGAATGAATGATCTCATTTCGACTAATTTCAATTTAAACCTTCAAAACATATAGATATGAGCTTAATGTATAGGTAATTCAAGGCCTTCAAATATGGATACTTTGGCCTAGCTCGTTGCTTATGTTATCATTATAAATGTAGTCGAAAATATGTAATCCAAATCTGATAATAGAGACTTTCTAGTTTCTACTGCGAATGTGAATGACTGAACAACGTATACCTTGCGTTCTTTAATTTGTATATTCATTTTTATTTGCCATGTTTGATCCTATATACATACGGATTTTGCTGTTTTGTGTGTATCAATACGGTTATGCGGTTTATGTTGTATCTTCCTTTAGAAAACTTTTCAAATTAATGTTATTACCATTTCCTGAAAAAAAATGTGATAGTGAAAGAAACCAAAATTTTCTCAAGGAGGTGTAGCACGCCATGTATTCATATCCGCTTTCGTGTTGTAGAATATCATATGTTCATATCACCATATTTGTATACACACAACTTTCTCATTGTTTCAGTGATGTTTTCTATACATTTCTGACTTGTGACAACTTCTGTGGTATCCGATCCCTATCATTCATTTCTGTTGAAAATTATCCACAGTTTTAGAGCAAGGCATTGAAGTGGTATTCGAAAGATGGGTCTGTGGACTCTGTTGGAAGGCTGCTTGCTTATTGCAAATGCACTGGCGATATTAAACGAAGATCGTTTTCTTGCTCCCAGAGGTTGGAGCTTCCAGGAGTACTCTGGGGTTAAAAGAAATTCACTCAAAGGACAAATCATTGGTCTCATTTATGCTACACAGTACCTAAGAGTTCTTCTTATGATCCTTAATTCCCTTTACATTGTCGTAAAGCTTGTATCTGGTTGACATGGTACTTCACTATGCAACTGCAAAGACCATATAGATAATCAAATTACATGTTTTATGCATAAAGTTTGTTTCTTTTTGCCTCTCTTATAGGTTAGGGTTATTTCGTGATGCCTTTAAGCGTCTGCTAATGTTTTGAGAGAACGACGTGATCACTGTCATTGCCCAATTTGTTGGGTTCTTTTTAGTGTATGTTAATCTTTTTAATGTTGTGTTCAACATTGGATGTTAAATTGCGTAACTTTATGTTTTTCCGCTAAGAAAAGGATAATGTGATCACGAGGAGAAAAATGAAAAAAGAAGAAGCAATGTATCATATGCAGTGCAATGTATCATATGCAGTACCTCATATGTTAAATGCAGCATGTGAATAAGTTTGATTCCAAGATCTGCCCTGATTTTATATATGGAGCTGTTGTCTAATGCCAGTCGGTCTTTGTTCATACTATGCAGCCCTAGTTAATGAACAAAAACATTGCTAATGATCCTCTGTAAGCCACCTGAATGTAAGTGACGAAACATGGTTCTCACATTTTTTTTTGTCTTACATTCCAAATAAAGTAACTAAGTTTGGTTATGCTGTTTTATGCCCTCACAATGAACAAGTGATTTATCGTCGGAAAACATTTCCAAGATGTTGTTGCTGTGGATTTAGAACTATAGATAATCGTTAACATTGTTTAACGATGCCATTGTGTTAACCTATCTCACTATGAACAATTTCAGTTATATATTTCCCACCATTTCTGGAAATAAATCATCATAAACAATCATCTAAAAACTTTCATAATTTATCAGTAAGATCTAATCATAAAGCAAACTTAATAGTTAATAGCACTTTTATAGTGCTACCTTTAACAAGTGTAATAGATTTAGCAAAAGTGACAATATAACAAAATACAGGGGCTATTAATAAAATTACCTCTTACCGTCTACCCAAATTTTCAATCACAACACTACTGCAGAAGTGTAATAAAACCATTGACGGAGAAATTAACGGCCATGGCGGTTTATCTTCCCGCCATTTCAATCTCACCTTCTTACTTCCATTCACCGTACCTAACTTCCAATGTCTCCGTACTTAAACGACGACGTTTCACCACCGTTCAATTACAATGTTTAGGGTTTCACAGTGGTTTTGACGTCGAACAACATACCCACGAATCCAGAATGCATTGGGATAACTTTTACGACCTCCATCAAAACAAGGTAATTTTGAAACAATTGCACTAATTTATGCATATAAATATGTGTAACACACTGCATAAAAAGCAAGTTCTTTGTATACAGTTATAAAAATCGAATTGCTTAACATTTTGGTGAACTTAACATGTACTATGAGTACTCTAGTCGTAATATATGTTTGAATGTGTTGAATTTGGAAGCAATTATATCAAGATATAAAATTTTGTAAATGGTCCAAAAAGGTAACATAAATCCAATTTCTCTCATTTGGGGTTAAGAGGTTAAAAATTGTCAAGGAAAAGGTAACATGATATTCGATTTCTGAACTTAGGATATGTTGTTATTGCATTTTTTGTAAACGTTCTCCTAAATGTGATAAGTTTAAATTATGTTTCTTTATTGGAGTGAGAAAACTTTGCATACCCGACATTGTAAAAAAATTGATAGTTTATATACATTTCTTGCCGATAGTCCCTAATATCAACGCGAAATAGCAAGCTCGAATGGAAATTGAGCTAACTTGTGATCTAAATCTTATGTGTTAACGGAACTGAAATGCTAAAGTTTAATACTCCGTAAAATGTAAGACCCTTGTTTGATTTAGTGAAGTAATTGCAGTTCTTCAAGGATAGACATTACTTGGAGAAGGATTGGGGGCAATACTTTTGTGAGGATAACACTACCATTGAATCGAATGGAAAAATCATCTTAGAGGTTAGATTTACTCTCGTGCAGCAGTATCCACTGCAAAGTTCAAATTTTAGTATTTTCTATAAAGAAATTAAGTAGTTTTGTAATTCGAAGCCAATGTTGAAATTCAGCCTGTTTATGTGATGAACTGCAGGCTGGTTGTGGAGCTGGCAACACTATATTTCCTCTCGCCAAAAGTTATCCTAAACTTTATGTTCATGCTTGTGATTTCTCGCGTCATGCAGTTACGCTTGTTAAGGTTCGTTACTGTTAGCAATTTCATAAACAGAAGTAAATATTGGAATTTTTACTGACTTTATCCTGTATAAGTGTAGTCAAATCCAAAGTTTCATGAAGATCAAATGAATGTATTTGTTTGTAATATAGTCGAAGACAATCTTTGTGACCATATTATGCCTGCATCTGTTGACGTTGTGACACTGGTAAGCGTTTTTGTGACCATATTACAGGTTTGTGAATTTAGACATTGTAGATAAATAAAACACGTGATAATTTGAAGCAGATTTTTACATTATCGGCGGTTTCTCCTGAAAAGATGCCTATCGTGATAGAAAATATTGGACGTGTATTGAAGGTCACTTTTTAAGAACTTTTGTTTTGTTTTATTTTCTCTATTTTTGGTAGTTTTTTTCACTTTCTTATTTGTGGATACCATGAATATGTTGCAGCCTAATGGTCATGTTCTGATACGGGATTATGCTATTGGGGATTATGCTCAAGTGAGTTTCCAAGCTTCCCATAGTAGAGTATCATATTCAGCTATTTGAGTGAATTTCTTATATAGATATGGCAATTTCGAATCTTTTACTTATAAATGAATTTGAATTATGTTTGATCTGTTTTTAATGGCTAAAACCTCCTAAATTGGTCAAAAAGATTAATATTCTTAATCATATTTGAGAGGTAGGTTTTTGTAAAACAGTTAAAAAAATCTTAAACAAAAAGTTTTTCTGGTTGTTTCTACTCGACGCATATGAAAAATTACGTGTTTAGAACTGAACTTGTTACCAAACCTGCCCCTTTTACCACCTCTAATTTTTTTAACATTTATTTTCATGACCCTTTTGCAGTTGATGCTAATGAACAAGAATCAAGTAATCAGTGAGAACTTTTATTTTCGTGGAGATGGCACTGTAAGGATACAGTAAACTTTTGATCTTCTGGTATTCATTCGTTTGCACGCTCATTTCGTTATTATTGAATATATTTCTGCAGTCATCATTTTACTTCTCAGAAGATCATTTGTCAAATTTATTTGTAAAATCTGGATTTAGCGTAGTGGATGTCAATACATACAGCAGAGAAATAATAAATCGAGCAAGAAATATTACCATGCAGAGGTATGGTTAAAATTTCAACTTTTTTGTTATTTTTGTCTTTTAGACTGTTCTGTTAGATTTCTGAGTGGTTATCTTCGGGTTGTTTTCTATCTCCTGCGTGTCAAACTTGTAAAATGAAAAAGAAATTGTCTGAGATGTAAATCGGTCAAGTGAATCAAATGGTTCAAACGGGTCAAAACTCAAAATTTTCCCAAAATGTATTTCTAAGTCGTAAAACTCGAACATTTAATTCAAGTAATAAGATATTAGTGACATAATTCACTTCTGTAATCATCGTTTTAACTCACTAATTAGTGTTAAAAAATGGAAAATATGGGCTAGAAGTGTTTTGGGTCAACCTTACCCGACCTTTACTAAACCTTGCATGTTTTGATATTTTACCCCGTTTATTTTCCACTGTTTGTTATTTACTTCGTTCATTCTTCTATTTTAGGCGTTGGATACGAGCTGTAGTCAGACGACCCTGATGTTTTCTATGTACTGTAATAAACAACTGACCGCCTGATATTTATTCACTCATGGGTCAAGGCTGGGTGTCGTAATGCAACAATCTTCACAGTACATTAGCAAATGTTTGTGGACATGTAAATTTTTTCCACTGAAGCGTATCCTTGATCGATGGGTCCGACCCAAAAGATTGAAGTTTGGTCGCCCAAAGTATTCGTTCATTTTTTTTATGTTGCAACATGATTTGCAATGTAATCAGATCAACCGTCTCATGTATTAACCACGAGGGTGACTCTTACTTCTCCCTTTATATTTTATTATATCTTTCAAATATTTTTTTTATGAGTTATCCATCTTCTGCATATTTCATCGCTTCAAAGCTTTATGCATATTTGGTAATATGGTAAAAGGGGGTGTATATGGTTGCAAGTTGCCAGTAGAAGAACAAGATGGTAGTCTTGTACACAAAAAGTTGTGTGCTTAATAAGGTTGTGATGTCAACAAATATATAACCAAAGGACTAGAAATTATATATAAATGATTATAGAATTAGTTGATTTTAAACTGCTTTTATAATTTTATATTTTTATTTTTATAACCACCTTAAGGTCAAAAAATAAATAATGGGTAATTATTGGTAACCAATAAAGTGTCCGATTATAGGTCAATTTTTTGGTTGTAGTAGTTGGTGGATACCATCTGAAACCAATTTTTTACCATTACTAAACATAGTTTTAAACTCATTTAAATATTTAATATCTCTATTTTTAGATATCACAAGTTTTTGGGTAAGTGTAGAGGGTTAACATGTTGTCAAAATTTTTAATTTTTTTTTAAAAATGAGATATAATGTGATTACGATGTAGTGTAATTTTGTGATGGAGTGTACTTAAAATACAATAAATCTTAATCATACATAAAAAAAATTAAAAGTTGAAATTGTTTGCCACCTCTTCACTCTAAGCTTCCTACCACTCTGATCCCACATCCAAGTTTTGTACTTATATGTATTTTAGTCCCTACGATGATAGTCTAGTGATGGAGAACATGCAACATTAAAAGTGGAGGTGAGGGGTTCAATATCTCATATCTCTCGCCATGTTTTTTTAACCGCGAGTTACGCGATTTACCTCTCTTATGTTGGTCGTAACACCGATCGATGGAAGCCGCCAGATGATCTATTACCATTTTTACTTATATATTCTTCAGACTTTAGACGACTCTGTAATGAGAGAAGACTCTGTAATGAGAGAAGTAATCTGTATATCAATACCGGTTTGTAAAATTGAAAGGTTTTTGACATTATTATGGTTACTTTACATTATTAACTATCTTCAATTCTTCATTTATAAAATAATATCTAATTTAATCTAATACTCAGTAAGAGGATGTCAATTCACCTCATGCTAGTTCAAACTCTATTAGAGGATGATTTCAATTTAATAATGAAGTACTTTGCACGTCATCAAAATTACCTTTACCTACATATTAAATTCGAGGATTAAAATTGAAGTAATCTTGTTGTCTTTTAGATCACATATTTTATTTTATGGTGGTAGGATTTAAATTAAATTATTCCCTTTGTTCACTAAACTCTCATCTAACACAAATAAACAATGTTAAAGTTCCTAGTATACGTGTTCACTCATCATGGCACCTGGCCCCTATACTACAATAAAATATTTGTGCAGTTAACAACAATTATAATTTTTCGATAAACTATAAAGATGACTTATACGGGATCAACTCCACCACAATTATGTGTTGTTTACGCACATTTCAAATTTACATTTGACCCTTTCAACGTTTTTATACTCATATCAATTTTCAATCGCAATTTGCTAAGACTTCAAATTGACTTAGGTGATATAATGGTTGTTTTACCATATTTCGAACAATTATTTTGATAGGATGTGTAACGATAGTATTGGAGTTGTAAGAGCATACAGAGTGCACGGCGTTCTAGAGCCGATTTCGTTGAGAACATCGTTCGACGGGGTTCTCACACTCTGTGACGCCGTTATGGAGTAGCGTCCAGCGTTCAAGCGCGAATTCCTTTTATTTTTTTGTTTCCCAACGCATGTCATATCTTAAATATAATATAAGAAGCATCTTTATGATGTCATTAATTATCTAATTTTTAATAAATCAATTTAGTCCTTCATTATCACTTAATTTATAATAAAACCTCTAATCAATTGATAATGGAATATAAATAACAATACAATGGGTCATTTACAAAAACTTTAGAACTATTTGTGTAAAAAAGAAAAAAGAAAACTTTACCACCAACTTAGTTTAAAAAAGAAAAAAAAAAACTTCATAGGCAATGATTGTATTTAGTCTCATACATTGTCAAGAATAACTATCAAATTATGTAGTTAGATGTTTAGTACACATACTACTATAAATAATTTAGTTTTAAATTTCAAGTTTATTACTCGACTCATATAAAAAGTTAGAACAATATCATATATATCATTTGAATACTTGAAAAAATCAAATATATATTCAGCGACTCCGTGTAAATATAAGGATTTAAAATAAACTTTGAGAATTGTGTAAGTTCAATATCCTCCCCATCTCCATTTTATAAGTGGTAAATAGAGTGTCAAAACTTATCGTGCTCTAGTACGATAGTAACTTTGAATATTTTTGTAAGAGCATCTACAATGAAGAAAAGCTTTCCAAAACTTTTTTGGATGCCACATCATTTAATTTCAAAAAAACTTTACAAAAAAACATTACACCCAATGTAAAAAGATTTCCAATGACTTTTTAATATCAAATTAGGAGGTGTAAATGTAAAAGTTTAGCGTAAAAAGCTTTACACCAAAAGCTTGAGAAATCTCAAGCTTTTGATAGAAAAAGTTTTTTTCTCCATGACAAAAAGCTTTTCAAATTTTTTTTTTTCATGAAAAGCCTTTAGAAAAAACTTTCATCGAGGGTGCTTTAATTAAAGGGGATGATTCATTCTAAAATAATAATAAAGGTTAGTTTAGTTGCGAGGTTGGTGCCTGGTGGCTTAAAAAATCTTGGAGTGTTTGGGAACGGATTTTGTTGTTGAGTGTTACCCTTTCTAACAATGACACGTGGCCTTATTTCACCCATAAAATGTCCAGTTATTTACTCTTATTTTAATCTTTTAATAACTTTAATATAATAATAAAAGAAAAAGAATAATAATTAAAAACCTTGTTAAGTAAAAATTATTTTAATTTAAGAGAAAGAAAAACCGAATCTTCTTTTCTTGGCATTATCTTATTGTTAATCGTGACATCCATAAGATAATTATGATTATTATAGGGGAAGGTGTGAGAACGGTATGAACGAATATTTTTATTTTTAATTTTAAGATTAACTAACGTTTTTAATTAAAAAGTTATATGAAATTTATTAGAATTTTATGCTCTTTAATATGAGATAAAAAAATTTTAAAACATGTGATACACATAATAAAAAATTTAGTGTGTATCACAGTATCACACATAAAAGCTACGTGATACACAACTTTAATTTTTGTATAATATATTTTTTATTTTTTTAAAATCGATCCAATATTAAAAAGGATAAAATTTTAATAATTTTGGCATTATTTATTTGGCAAAAGGTCTAGATATGTTGAAATTAAAAATAAAAAATGGCATTCTTATGGTTCTTACAACAAAAAATGTATCTACAATAACCCTCCCCGATTATTATATCATAAACATACTTTATGGATATGTGAGTCATCCCATTGTACTATATTCATTTAAACCTTCATTTATTGTAATATATACAATATACAATTTAAATGTATTTATCAAAATATATACGTAGTATAATTTAATGTGACCTTTTTTATTTTAATTAAAAAACATTTAGATTTTTGAAAACATATCGAGAACACCTTTTCTAATAACATAAATAGTTTTTTTTTTTCGTTTGGCCACTTTTTTCTTTCTTTTTCTTATCAATAATTAGAGGAGAGGTCTAGAGTACAACGAGTATACGTAGTATGAGAGAATCAATAAAATTATGATATTTATACAAAAATTCATTTACCTCCATTTTTTTTCTTTAAATTAATTATTTCACAAACGACAGATTAAAAAATTATAAAAATTGCAACATAAAATTCAGCACTTTTTCTTCTTCATTCAGATATCACAAGATATACTTTCGACGATTTTTTTTCGTTTTTAGGTGGGTTTTACAAATTATCAACACATGTGCTAATATGTTGCATTTAGGGTTTAGGGTTTAGGGTTTAGGGTTAACGCTTTACAAAACCCTAAACCCTAAATCCTACTAAAATCTAAACCCTAAACCCTGTTAAAATCACCCTGCTAAACCCTTAACCCTAAACCATAAACGCTCTCCGTAACCCTAAATCAAATGTACACCCAAACATTAACACATGTGTTAGTAATTTGTAAAATCCACCAAAAAAATAGAAGAAAATAACTCGTTGAAAGTACACCTTGTGAGATCTCTAATCGAAGAGGAGAAAATGCTGAATTTTATGGTGCAATTTTCATAGTTTTTCGATTTGCCGTTTGTGAGATAATTAATTTTTAAAATCTTAAGGGTAAATGAATTTTTGTACACTTAAAGTATTCTCATTGGTACTTCTATTATTCCAAAAAATTTGTACTTTAATAATCTTTTCTCTCAACAATTAATATTTGCTTGATTAACAATAATAATTTGTTCAAAATTATTAATTATACAAGATACAATACTTTTTGTTTCTTAAACCCTTATCTTGAATTGCATATTACAAAATAATCGTAATTTTGTTAAATGTATTGTTTAAATTTTAAATATATGGAAAATATGAATTGTATATATGCCATTGGTAAGTCTCTAAATATCAAATATGCCAAATTGAATTTCAAAATATCAAATATGCCATTCATAAACTTAAAAAATATCATATATGTCCAAATATTTATTTTAATCATTAAAAAGCTTTTTTTTAACTTCATAATAAATTAAGAATGGACCATTATACCCTTATTCGATTAATTTCACATATGCCCTTGTTAAATTATCATATATCATAAATACCCATTGACAATTGAACACAAATTGCTCAGCATACTAACTGATCAAATACGTACTTGAATAAACAACATTAAACATACATAAATTCAAAACCCATGTTATCCATTGAACCAAAATATCTAAAAACAAACAACTGTTTTGGTAATCGAATAAGAGTCTAATGGTCCATTCTTAATTTATTATTTAAGTTAAAAAAGCTTTTAATGATTAAAATAAATATTTGGGCATATATGATATTTTTTAAGTTTATGAATGGCATATTTGATATTTTTTAATTTTATGAATGACATATTTGATATTTTAGAATTCAATTGGACATATTTGATATTTAAAAACTTAGCAATGGCATATATGCAATTCTCCCTTGTTAATTAAATTATTTATCACACTTTGATGATTTGTTTGGACGGAAAGAAAAAAATAAAGAATACCGTCATTAAATTAAAATTAAAGAAATCATAAAAATAATAAAAAAGCATTAATTGAAATTAGATAAATATGTCTATATACGTGTCATCAAATCAGTTAAAGCATTCCCGAGGGACTCTCTTTCTCTATTCTCAAACAATAAAAACAAACAAATCCAAATAAATAACAAACAAAATTTCATCTTCAAATTAATCACGACGATCAAGCATTTGGGGTTTTCCAATTAACACTTTTTTCTCATTGGTAAGCAATTTTTCATCCTCTTTTAATCATATTTTTCAGCTTTTTTTTGAATAATCAGGACCCAAAATTTGCCAAATTGTTACTTAAAAGACAATTATTGGAAAACCCCATTTGTATTTATATTGATATTAGCTACTATTTGATTAATGATAAGAACAAGATTGAATTACTCTTTGAAAGGCTGATAATGGTTGCCTTAGATCCATGTAACCCACATGTCACATGTTCCAAAATTCAATAAAGTTTGAAACTTTCTAGGGTTTCATCTGTGATTTTATCCCCCTTTTTGGTTTTCATGAATCCCCTTTTGCCTTTATTGCATAGGTTTATGGATAAGAGTTGTTCTTAACGCTTAATGATTAAAAGGGTTTGCTTCTTTTTATTTGATTTTTTTCAAGAATCCTGCAAGAATCTATTTTGAATTGAAATTGCAATTTGAGGTTAAAAAAAGTAAAGAGAAAGGTTAAGGGTGTTGATCAAAATTTATGGTGGTAATAGAAGGAGGGATGAAAAATTAGGATTCAAGATTTTTATGGAACAAATGTCTACAATTGGTTTAACGAATACTATTTCGGAGAACGCTTCACTTGGAAATCACTCAGATTTCACTCGGGTCAAACTACTTACCGAAACTGCAAGCTTATTAACAAACAAAGTGGATATGGGATCTGTTGGTAACGATGATATTATAAATCAAGAAAATGGTGTTGAGGAAGTTATGTCAATTGGGGATGAACCTATTGATGTAAATTCAGTAACTTTACCAATTGTTGTTGCGATTAAGGAGATGGAGGATGATAAAGTTGTTGCTAAGGTGATAACTTTAGGCGAAGAAACAAATCTAAGTTCATCGGTAACGGCAATTGTTGAGAAAAGTCTTAGTAAAGGAATAAAGAGTGTGTTTGAATTGGAATACATTCCGCTTTGGGGATTTCATTCTGTTTGTGGTAAAAGGCCGGAAATGGAAGATGCTGTTATGGTTGTTCCGCGTTTTATGGAAGTTCCAATAAAGATGTTTGTCGGGGATACTGTAGTCGATGGGGTGAGTTCAAATTTGACCAATTTGACCACTCATTTCTTTGGTGTATATGATGGCCATGGAGGTTCCCAGGTATATATCTTTTTTCTCTCAGTTGTTTAAATGTGGGCTAAAGTAGCAAGGTTGGCGGGTTGTGTAACTATTGAGAAGGGGTATTATTATACATGTCCAAAAGGGTATTGGTTGGATTGACATGCCAACGTTATTCTTTACATAGTTTCTTAGTCTTGTACGCAATTAAAGTGTATTAAATATGGTTACAAAACTATTTAATACAATGATAATATTTTATTTCTAGTGGTAGCAAGATGAACCATTTACTCCTGGTAGGCTCAGTATGGATTACGTTTTATCGGTTCAAATAAAAACAAATTGCTATAAAGGTAACCGGTCAAGACTGATGGAAGTCTCACGGAGCCTATAATGCATACAACCTCCTTAATCTGTTTATGTTGAAATTTAAGATGAACAAAAAGATGTTAATGGTTAAACCAATCGACACATTCCTTTTTGACATGTAAATGACCTGTTTTCAAGCTGCTGTTCTTGCCATGTTTCATCTTTTTATGGAATCTAGCGATTTAAGATGTTTTTAGCAATTGACTACACTTCTAGAGAAGTATGACGCAGACTCGTCCCATTTTACCAATTAAATGTATTTTTTTTTATATTTTAGCCTTTTGATCGTCGGAGATATAAGAAACCCAATCGAACCATAGGTAAACGAATCGAAATTGCCACCTATATTAGTAAAAATCCTCAAACTTGAATCGTATATCTTGATGTAGGTTGCCAATTACTGTCGTGATCGTGTTCATCTTGCTTTAAAAGAGGAACTAAATGTGTTTGCGCAAGAAACTACCAACGACACATTGCACTTTCAGTGGGAAAAAGTTTTCACAAATTGCTTTCAAAAGGTTGATGATGAAGTTGGAGGAAGAATTGCAAGAATCGATCCCGAAGCGTATGGAGATACTTTAAAATTTACTTCTGAACCCGTAGCCCCAGAAACTGTTGGTTCAACTGCCGTGGTTGCAGTAATCGGTTCATCACATATTATTATTGCAAACTGCGGTGATTCTCGAGCAGTTCTTTATCGTGGCAAAGAAGTAGTGGTGTTGTCAAATGATCATAAAGTGAGTCATTTTTATTTTTATTGTCGTGTTTTGTATGTTATAACAAGCATGAGGCATTGATTTTAACGTGTTTTTTATTTGACTCTTGAATTAAGCCAAATCGGGAAGATGAACATGCGAGAATTGAGGCTGCTGGTGGCAAGGTTATACAGTGGAATGGGCATCGTGTGTTCGGCGTTCTTGCAATGTCAAGATCTATTGGTGAGCTTTAAGTCTGAAATATTGGTGTACTTATTTGTAACATTGTGCTCGGGTAAGGGTAACTGGCAGTTTCTGGCATCAGTAGAGCCAAGTTTGACTGATTAATTAAAAGATGATTACAAAAAAAGGTTTTCAGAATACAGAGATTTATTATTTTGCGTGTAATGTAAAATACAATTTAGAAACTTTCAACCCGTTTTTGTTTTAGTTATTTGGTTAGTTTACTCATTTGACCCATTTGAGATAAAACTTTACTTTAAATCGTCAAGCGGATTGGATAAAGGTTATGAAGGTGGTGGGTCCAGGAACTCGTAATTTTAACTGTTGATTTAAAACGGGTTATCCTAACTTGGCAACGCTCTGTCTTCTCCAATCATTAGGCAAAGTTTTGGAAGTCATAAGCATTTAGATTGATATTAGGTTATTTTCAACCTATTCCCTGTTAGATGTTTTATTCTGTTTGACCAATATCTACATCTAATGTAATACTTGTTGACCACCTTTTTAGGTAAGCCAGTTGAAATTCCCTTGACTAGTCAGACTTCATTATTAAGCTCTTTTGATTGTTTTTGTATTTTTAGGTGACGGATATTTGAAACCATGGATAATACCTGAACCAGAAGTCACATTTACAGCACGAGCTAGAGAAGATGAGTGTCTTGTTTTAGCTAGTGACGGGTTGTGGGACATAATGTCTAATGAGGAAGTTTGTGAAGTTGTCCGAAAACGGATTCTTATATGGCATAAAAAGAATGGCGGAAGTGTAGTCGATAAGGGTACAGGCAATGAAATTGATCCTGCAGCTCAAGCAGCAGCCGATTATCTTACAATGCTTGCTTTACAAAAAGGAAGCAAAGATAATATATCTGTGGTTGTTGTAGACTTGAAAACTCAAAGAAAGTTCAAGACTAAATCTTGACTCTTGCTTATCATTTGGGTGGTTCATCCACATCTATTATATAGTTACAAATTTTAAAAGCTGCTAGTCGCATCGTTATGTTACTTTTTCTTATGTCAAATCGGTCAACATTAGGGGTTATGTTCTTTTACTCAAAAAAAAGTGTGACCCCCTTCATTATAAGAGAAATGTCGGTCATAAATTTTATAGATTTTTTGTGCGAGGGAACATGACCTTTTATGTTACCAGGAGATCTCGATCTTAAAAACAATAGTTTCTAGAGGATGTTGATTAACAAGTGGTTATAATGGTGTCTCGTTTCGCTTGAAGGCGTTGTTCTACTAATTATTCCTAACTTCATCATCAACCATTTTGAAGCAACTTGTGCGAACTTTCTTCCATTTAACACGCATAGTGTTGTTGATGGTTTCTTGTTTGACAACTTTTAGTTCCTTCTTCAAAACCGAGATGGATAAAATCACCACGGTAGCTGGTAACCTTTTAAAAAATTTTATGATTATCAAAGTTACTACCATCACCGTGTTTATCTCGCTCTAGAAGAGGAGCTAACAGTTACTACGTAGGAAACCGATAGACCGTGCACCAGTATCTGCGAGTAGGAAACCGTTAGACCGTACACTAGTCTATGCGAGTTTCGATGGAAAAAGTTGTCACAAATTACCTTCAGTTGGTTGATGATGAAGTTCGGGGCCGAAATAGTAGATGAATGCCTTCAACCCGAAGAAGAAACCTTTAATATTAGTTTATTTTCTAATTTGTCTTGCTTTCAAAATTCAAAAGTTGAGACCATTAGAGCAAAGTCGTACATGTGCCCATACAACGGAACGTGCAACATTTCTCTCATGTTCTTACAATGAGATCTATTGAAAATAACTAAATTACCCGCACTTTGAAGCGATAATTAATGGAATAAAGTAGTGACGGTATTATTACGAATGAAAGAGATAATAAGCGAGTCATTATCACTTAATATTCTTGACTTTATATGAGGTTTTTAACCATTGTAAAATTTTTGCTGTGTAAATAGGAAAAAAAAATTATCAAAAGAATCATTATAAAGTAGACTTTTGAACAATTGAACCTTATAATGTCAAGGTCAATTAATTATGTGATGTAAAATAAGGAAAATGTGGATATGATATAATAATATTGATTATTACTTGCACTATAATTGATTATTTTAGTCGATAGAAAGGCCTATTAGTAAGTTCTGATCTTCGATTCAAGAGATCGAGTCTAAAATGTAAATCATTTATTATTTAAACTTTATAATAATAATAATATGTATATGTATACAGTATAGATATGGATATTAATCACGTTAGTTTTAATTAATAAAATAAATTAAATTAAGGTAACTTATTTTAGAAACTAGATAATAACTCGGAATAAGATTTTTCAATCATGAATCTTCTCTATATCTATACATACCGTCCTCATGGTTTTAACTCTTATTTAATTACAAATTACAAATTACAATATTGTTTAGATTAGATTAGAGTCGATTTAGTATAAAATTGATTGATTAGTAAATTAACCGATTCATATCAATCCTTTGCCGTCTCAATAGCCAGACAATGATCAAGCATATGAAATTTATTCGACGGTATTACACATGATACAATCTTCTACTTTTTAAATTGTTTTCTAATTATGCTCTATAATCATGCCTTATAATCATACATTCCTACATCGCAATTGCATATTTGCCGATTATACCTAGTAATAGTTTAAATCCTTAAAACTTGAATTTTATATCTTGATGCAGGTTGCAATTTACTGTTGTCATCGTGCTTAGAAAAACAGAACTAAATGCACAAGAAACTACCAACAACACATGTTGCAGTCTTTGCAAGTTTCATTGACAATTTTTGTCACAAATTGCTTTTAAAACGTTGATTATCAAGTTGGAGAAAGAATTTTGAAAATCGACCCCAAAGCAAATGGAAACATGTCAAAGGTCATTTGTGAACCCGTAGCCGCAGAAACCGTCGGCTCAACTGAATCATTTCATCACATATTACAATTGCCAACTATAGTCATTCGCAATAAGTTCTTTGCCACGATAAAGAAATGATCGGGAATCAACAAAGTTGGAAATCGTAATATGTGATGAACAGATTACCACAACTATAGAAAGTCGAGCCAACAGTTCCTGGGGCTACAGGTTCACAGATGACACTTGACCCATTCCCATTTGGGCTGATTCTGGCAATCTTTCCAGCAACTTGGTCATCGATTTTACTAAAGAAATTCCTAAGAACTTTTTCCCAGCAAATTTTGTCTTGTCCATAAAGCTCTAGTTCCTTTCTTAAAAGAAGATGGAGATGATCCCGACAATTATTAGCGACCTACATTACTTCATTCAGTTTTTGTAATCAGATTTATATTAATCATTATGATTAGTTACACAACCTTCAAATATTGCCCACATTAGATGAAACAGAAAACGTACATGAGAACCTCCATGGCCATCATATAGCCCAAAAAAATGAGTGGTAGTATTTGAACGATCGATTACAGTCTTCCCGGAAAACATACTAGCTGGAACTTCCGTAAAATGAGGAACAACGGTAACAACATCTTCCATTTCTGTCCTTCTACCACATACATAATATAATCTCCAAAGCGGAATGGAATCCTTTTTAACCACACTCTCTTTATCTGAACTCATAGCTATTTGTTCACTGAAATCCGTTTACTTGATTAGCAAGAATTCTTCCATATACCTATGAGTGTGGTTGAAAAGGATTTCATTCTGCTTTGAATATTGTATTCTGCATGTGGTTGAAGGACAGAAATAGAAGACGCTGTTACCGTTGTTCCTCATTTTATGGAAGTTCCAGCTAGTATGTTTTCTGGGGAGACTGTAATCGATGGTTCACATCTTACCGCTCATTTCTTTGGGCTATATGATGGTCATGGAGGTTGCCAGGTATGTATCTTTTTTTGTTTCATGTAATGTGGGCAATATTTGGAAGTTGCGTAACTAGTCATAATGCCTAGTTTTATATATTAGATCTGATTATAAAAATTGAACGATGTAATGTAGGTCCTGAATTACTGGCGCGATAATCTCCATCTTATTTTGAGGGAAGAACTAGAGCTCTATGGACTTGAAGAAAATTTGCTGGGAAAAAGTTCTCAAGAATTTCTTTATGAAAATTGATGACCAAGTTATTGGAAAGGTTTCCAGACACGACCCAAATGGGAATGGGTCAAGTACCATCTGTGAACCTCTAGCCACGGGAAATCTTGGCTCGACTACAATGGTTGCACTAATTTGTGCATCTCATATTGTAGTTGCGAGCTGTGGTGATTCAAGGGCAGTGATAGATCGTGCAAAAGAGGCAGTGACGATGTCAAATGCAATGTTTTCAAAACCAGTTCAACCGGTTCGGTCTGACCGGTTGAACTGGGAAATTAAAGTTTTTGGTCCATTTAAAACCGGTTTTAAGCCATTATTGAAAATTGGTTGAACCTCAAACCAGACCGGATTTTGAACCGTTTACACATTAGTTTTGTTTTTCTTTTGCTTTTTTGCTTTTTTTCTTTCTTATATTTATTTATTATAAGAATCTCACAATAATATAAATTTTAAATCGCATATGTAACCAAAAAGGTCAAAACTGAAACAAAACTAAACTTTTTATATATAATTCATCAAACCGGTTGAACCGACGGTCAAACCGGTCCAACCGGAACCGGGCATCTCTCCGGTTCAACTTAAAAATCGGTTTTGAAAACATTGGTCAAATGACCACAAGGACAACGACCATAACCATTGCTCAATAGTTGCCCTCCTGCCTTAATCCTCTCTGCATATTAGCACACACTTCAAAAGGTGAGTGAAACGTATGAGGTTAATCTACTTTGATTCATACAGAGACGACCTTGGTATAAAAAGCGCTATAAATCTACAATGTATGGTTTTGTTCACGTTTTCTATTATTCTTACAAACCCGTGTAGAGAAAATGTTGTTGAATGCAATTTTATTTGGCTTATATATAATTAGTTAATAATTAATTTTTAGATAAGAGATCAAAAGAGTAGTGGTGTTTTGGAGAACAATGAGAGCTACAAATTTCCACCCTCCATTTTAATGATCGATGGTTTATAATGCTTCAGAATTTTAAAGGGTGTGTTTTGACGAAACTTGAAACTTCAAAGACTAAATAATATTAGTTGTTCATCTACACCCCCTATACAATTTAAACTTTTTCCTTTTAATCCCTCTACTTTCTTCCTATCTCCTTCTCTCTTTTTTTCGGAATCTTTTTCGAATTTTTTTATATAATATCTTTTTACTGCATTTTGAATAAATTTATGCCGCATATTATTTTTTACTGCATTTTATAGTTTGTTTTGTACCGCATCTTGTGTTATAATTATATCATTTTTGTACTGCATTTTGTGTAAATTATACTGCATATTATTGTTTTTACTGCATTTTGTGTATACAATCTTTTAGTACATATTGTTTATTTGTACTGCATTTTGCTGACGACTTATATATAAGATGCATTAGAAAAATAAATCTATACAAGATGCAGTTAAAAAAGGCTAACACGTATACAAAATACTGTACAAAAGTGATAACACGTATACAAAATAAATAAGTTATAATGAATAAATTACATACACAATTCAGCACAAAAACTACAATATGCAGTATAAATATATATATATATATATATATATATATATATATATATATATATATATATATATATACAAGATGCAGTACAAAAGGAAAACATATATACAAAAAGTATGATGCAGTAAAAATGAATGTATAAAGATACAATATGCAATACAAAATAGCACATTAATACTGAAAAAATATATAAAATGCAGTAAAATTATACTTTTATTTTGAAGTAATATGCAGTGCCCTCATAAGAGAAAAATGTTTGAAAAAATTTTTGAAAAAATGTTTTGAAATTTCTGTTTTTGAATTTTTTTTTCCGGAATCCAGAGGTGGTTGTCGGCGGCAGCAGGCGGCGGGCTGCGACGACTGATGGCAAGAGGTGAGAGTGGGTGGTTGGTGGTGGTGGAGGTGGGGAGGGTTAATTAAAAAATATGAAAAAGTAAGTTTTGTGACACGTGATGTGTTTTATTAGTTCATACATTAATAAAAATTTATTATACTCGTTTGAAGCTTACTCTGTAAACTTAGTATTAACGTAATGATATCCATAAATTAAGGTTAATAAACCGAGAGTTTTAATTGGTTCAAAATAGTCAATAGGTGGTTATTATATTATTATTAAAGGATTATAGGAAGATTATTATATATAGATAGAAGATGGGTACATAATGGTTTTATACTTCGTACAACCAAAAGGAGAGTCATTTAACATCACTTTTAAATTAGTATTCCCCAGAAACCGTTCATAACATATTACACTTGCAAACTCTTGGAGAGTCATCAATCCGCTGAAGGTTTGTTTCAAAAGACGCATTGGATTGATACAATTGGTGAAGTCTATAAGATATATATCGGGTGAGAACTATATTAATGGCGAGAAGTATGAGAACCATGTTCTGCATTTAATTTATGTGGTATAATTATATGCAAAATTGTGAAATGCATCTGGATTCAAACAGTTCTCACAATTATTTGGTTTTCAACGGATCCTTACCCTATATAGTGATAAATGTTGGAGTGTTACTAATTTTCCAACTTCATAATCAACCATATGAAAGCAATTTGTGAGAGCTTTCTTCCGTTTGACACGCGTAGTGTTGTTGATGGTTTCTTGCTTGACAACTTTTAGTTCTTCCCTTATAAGCGAGATGGATCGTATCACCATAGTAGTCGATCGTACCACCATAGTAGTCAGTAACCTCATAAAAGATTTATGATTATCGAAGCTACCACCATAGTAGTCGGTAACCGCATAAAAGACTTTTTAAAGTGATGTTAAATGTCTCTCCTTTTGGTTAAAGGCATTCATCTGTTAATTCGTCTTCCAAGTTTATCTACAACTTTTCCGATGCAATATGCAGAGGCTGCTGCACGGTCTTTGATGGCTCCCTATGTAGCAACTGTTAGCTACTCTTCTAAAGCAACATGAACACAATCACGATGGTAACTTTGATGATCATAAATCTCTATGAGGTTACAGGCTACTATGGTGATACATCCATCTCGCTTTAAAAAGGGAGCCATAAGTTGTCAAGGATGAGCCCAACAAGTCACCACGCTATACGTGTTCAATGGAAGAAAGTTCTCAGAAATTGCTTTCAAATGGTTGGGAAACAAACTATGAGGGTAAGGAACAAGTAGCTTCACCATACAAGATTACATCAAGAACGTCTTACAATAACAAAGCACGAGTCTACTAATCTAAAACATAAAATCGATCTGTCTTAAAGACTTGAACCCAAACACAAAATACGACAAAGTTTCGTGCTTTCAAATTATAAACATACCAATCAGAATCGACAACCAATCATATTAGACTACCACGAACTTGATCGCTTGTCATGCATTACTGACAAGATCCTACGTACTGAACTAATGACAGAAAGTAAAGAGCCAAGGATGACTTCCCTTATGAACCAGCAAACAAAACAAACGGTTACTTGCTGATTCACTAGCGAAACATGTGGTGGGTCCCACCAAGCATACCACCATTGTTGGACCCACCAGGTTGTGAATTGTAGATAGAGAACTTGTGTACTTCCTGATGGAAGAAGTTGTCTCCGTTGGAAACACTAGTAATATCCGAGCATGTACCACCACCACCACGATCATTATTATTTTCATAACATGGATCATCGTGTTCATTGATCGAGCCATCAGGTTGGTTTTCCTGAATCTTTTTCAAGTTCAAAAACCGGCCACCAGGCCCTCTAGCCCTCTTGAGCGCATGAGCATGCCTAGATTCATGAAGATACGGCTGTCCAAGTTTTTGCAAAAAAAAGTTAAGTATTTGAATCACAATTTTGACTTGTTTACATATAACAAGTCAATTTTATAACTAGCTAAGAAAGAAACGGGTCAAATGGATTGAAACCCGGCCAAAAAGTATTTTGATGTACTAAACCTCATAAATCACTTTACTCGGGAATTTAAATTATTACAAAAAAAAGAAAAAAATATTGACGCAAATTTTACAACTAATTGTTTATTAAGAAAGCAATAATTTCAAAACAATATTTCTCATTTTGACTTGTACCTGGTTAGAAAGAGAAAAAGTAGAGGCTAATCATGCATACCTTGCGTGGTTTTACAAGCTTGTTTTGTGCCTCAAGTTTTGCCCGATACTGTCTCCTGCGAAGAATTGCATTGTATTGTTTTGAATTGACATATATCGGTTCATCTTGTGCAAAATCAAGAGGCAGTGGCAGTCTAGTAGATGTCATGCTCATTCCTTGTGGATGTGGAAACTGTTGACAAATAAACAGCGAGAAATATCATAAACATGTGAAACTTGAAAGAGCTGGAAACGATCAAATGTAAAGAAAGATTTGTTATGTGCCCACCATAGTTTGTGAACCGTAAGTTGCAAACATCCCATGATAGTACGGATCAGGGTATAGAAGTGGAATACAAGTCTGAAATAGAAATGGAAAAACTTCATCACACACAAATATTTGAGGCCAAGTAAAAAGACTAGAGGTGGCAAATCTGACCGATTTACTTACTAATGGGTCGATTCAAGTTATGTTATATCTCAAAAGGATCGTATGGGGGTTAAAAAATAGCTATAAAGGACACAGATCAAATGGGTCAAAAGTCATTCAATGTGTGTTTTTAATGCATAAAACCTCATACATCTTTTTATTCAAAATCTTAGGATGTAACTATAAATTTAGTAATCATAATTGACACACTAATTATTTATAGAAAGTCTACAGATTTCGTACAAAATATGTTTCGGGTCAAACCAACCGTTTCAACCCGTCCTAAAACATCGTCCAATTTGACTTGTCACCCAAACTGCCCGAACCTAAATTTTTGCAAGTGACAGATTGTTAGTTTCAACTTACGTATGGCTGCCTACGATCAGCTTGAGAGACAATAGCCAATTCCTGAGTACCCATCGGCAAAGCTGATCCAACACTACCATCTTCATGTGTCCCATTAGCTGCTTAAAAGGAATGGATAAACACCAAACAAATTGTTATGGGCTTATGAATCAAAGCAGTCAATAGTCACACAAACATCTAGCAAAAAAGGTAATGGAATGTAAGCTTAATAAGCCTTTTGTACGCAACAAGTATAAGGATTCAAATAATAATCATTGTAACCACAAATGTTAAGCAATTAACAGAATCGACCTTTAGCCTACAGTAGTAAAATATCATGCTATGATTTCACCAAAAATGAGTAGTATTTAATTCTAAATTTGGTATGAAAATTTCTACAGGCCTTTAGTTTAGATCATGCCATTCCATTACACATGATTATACCATTACCAGGCATGCATTACCGCAATAAACTTCTTTCAAGGAACGCACTACAAAAGCAAATCTTTTATTGTTTAAAAGAAGAATATCAGGGAATGCACATGGATACCATGGCTACTGGCTAAAGAGGTGGTAATATTGACTCATTCACTTATAAGTGGGTCGACTTAGGATATGTTTAATCTCTAACGGGTCAAACTGTAGAATGAAACAAATCAGGTAAAAAAGAAATGGGTCAAATGGTTTGAAAGGCGTCACAAGTGCATCTCCGTTGCATACATTACAACCACTTACACCTCTTAATGCAAACAAAAACTATATAAACAGTGTATCAGTATAGTTACTCTAATCATATTTAACGCATCAAATAATTTGAAAAGAAGGTGTCTCAGGTCAATGTAACCCATTTTGACCAGTACCAAAAATGAAATTTCTTGACACAAATTGCCCAAACCCAACCATTTTGCCACCTATATGTGCCTTTCATTTCGTTCCATTTCCCAATCCCCATATCCTTGTTAGGGTCTAATCTTCTCCACTTATACAAAAAGCTTAACAAACTCAAACATAACTTAGATATTAAATCACTTACTGATTCAATCAACCACATTAGCAATAATAAATAGATTAATACTTACCTGATTGAATTGAAAACTTGTTTTCCCCATACTGGTAGCTATCTCCAGCACTAGCTACTTCAGGGTAAGATTGACATGTGGATTGAGTTGATGACGAATCTTGATCTTGAAACTGAAAACCTAGTTGCTTCGTGTTCCGATTATGTGGTGTTGAAGATCGACCCATCTTCAAACTTAAGTTATTAGACAACGTTGACTGGTCAACAAACGAATCTGCACCAGTCCACTGAGAAGGGTACCCAACAACAGCACCTGGATCACAATTCTTCTTAAGCAATTCTTGCATGTTTTTTACGACTACAAACGACTTCTAAAACAACTGGCTCGATATGATGTTACCTGTTGATTATACCTTTATCAACATTTTGCAAAACAGGTATCGAAATAATCCAATAAAAAAAGGCTAAACACAGTGGTAGAATCTTATTAACTTAAATAAACAGGATAATGTCAAGAATTAGATGCTTATCTTGTACCGACATTCCACTAAGTTTTTTTATAACAAATTAGTGTCTAACTTAGTAAAATTAAGCATAATTTTAGTTGCTTAAACTTAAAAAAGGTCTTGATCCTATAACTAAAAGAATCTTAAACTAAATGTAATGATTTTTTAACAATAACTCACAAGATTTAATATCAAGAACATTGTAGACCAAATCAAGAACAGAATAACCACAACAGGTTAGCAACTATCATATCATTTTCTTGTGGGTCCATTGGGTCCCACAAAATGTTCAATGGTTCAATAAGAACAATACAGCACAAAGAGTGTCTTCAAAGTCAAGATCAAAGAAGAAATAAAAAGGATAAAGTCGCAATTTTACAAGAAAAATACCAAGAACAAAAACATAAACATAAACATATGCAAAAAAAATAAAATTACTTGACATTTAAAGACACAATCTTGGAAAAATTCCCAGATCAGACATCAAAGACTAACATGCAGACATAACCAAAAACTTACCAAAATCAAGAGTCAAAGTCAAACAAAGTCAACAGAAACAAAAAAAGATTCACGAGATTTTAAGGAAACAAAACAAGAAAGAAGAAATTATACTTTTTGTTGGGAGAAATCCAGGCATGCCTCCTTTCCTGAAACTTGGGGTTTCTCTCTCTTGACGGATATATTTAGAGAGAGATATAGATATAGAAATATTGTATGTATAGAATAATAGATAAGGCAGAAAAGGACAAAGAAGAGTGAGGTGTTTACATGGCCGTGGATTAAGGGGTCCGGCAGGAAGATATTACCGGCGCAGTTGTTCCGGTGAGGAGTTGTTTAAACATGGAAAAGTTTTTTTGAAGGAATTTGAGTGGGTTTTTGTCGTGTTGTGAAGAAAATAATTGAATTTACAAGTAAAAAGTAGTGTCTATGAATCATGCGTTAAAATAGTAATTAAAATTTTTAATTTATCATCTGTCTCTCTGAATCAGCCGCCCCTATAGGGTTCGTGATATGTTGCCACGCGTTGATTCGAGCGTGGGTTTTACTCCCCTTCCCATTAAAGATTTCGCCATTTTTATGTTTTTTTTTTCTTCTCATGTGTTATTGTTTTTCTTAAAATATATATATATTTACATATATATTTTAGACAAATATATGTTTGTAAACCATTAAAATATGTATATTACTTCCTCCATTTCAATATAACTATTAAATTTGTTGTTCATTTTTAATCTCAACTCAATCGAAAATTATTTAAGTAAAGAAAATACGAAATTTTATTCATCATCAGTGTAATTATTGCATTTTTCTTAAAGTGTATATATATTTGTAGTGAATGATTAAATAGAACCGGAGAATGGTATTATACTTGATATATCTATATAAAAAAAATTTAAAAGTTTATTTTTTCATATCTTTTTAATATAAACTCTTGTGGTAATACATTTATGTCTTATCTAAAAGCACTAGTAATACATGTAACCTTTTTAAAATGTATTATTGACAAATCAACATTCAACTATAATTTTCAAACATTTGTATACAACTTTATAGAAGTTCATTCTTTAAAAACTAGCAAGTAAAAGTCCCCACAATTTTCTTATACACGAAGGGTTTTTTTGTTAACAACAGTTTAAGAGATTCTTAAAAAATTCCAAAACACACCCAAAACATACCATTAAAAAGTTTGGATCTTATTTTTTTGTAATGGTAAGTTGTATGAATAACATATAATGCAATTACATTGTAATCAAAATAAAAGTGAGTAGTATGTATTTGGGATTTTATATGGGAACTTTTTAGATATGTTTTGTTTCTCATTTTCAAGTGAAATATAAAACTATTAATCTTGGAAGAATTCACCAATAATATTAATATAAATATAAATAATACTGTAAATGAAATAGAAAGATAACTTGTACGTACCACCAAATTCCTACCAACTATAAATGTCTGTTGCATTTCAAATGTTGTACCCTATCCAATAAAATGTCTGCTTTTCAGTATGTGTCTGACACCCAGTTTTGTCTTTTTTTCATTCTCCATCACGACTCACGAGCAAATACAATCCCCTTCCAACCCACTTGAACAAATAATGAAAAAACAAAAAGACCTGCTTAGACATATCATTGATACGCTGACTGAACAACAAGCATACCTTCAAGTGAGTAGTGAAGGAACTAATCTTAATTCTAATTCTAGTCTAATTATAAATCGATTCAAATATCAAAACTAAACAAAATTACCAAACAACCCTATGAAGTTTGAGTCACTATCTAACAACACTAAACACTATCTCTTATTACACCAAAATAGTACAATTTTTATTCTTCTAATGTTTTTTTATATTACTATTATTTATTTTTATTGAACAAAAAACAAGGCCTAAAAACCTAAGAATTGAATTACATTGATTCTTTTAAGTACCCTATGGATAAAAGAGTTCTATATGAGTCGTCGTGTAGAATGAAATCATACCAATGGGATCCACATACTCTTAAGACCTTCATCGGTCAAGAGTCTAAGGGACGTCAAATCTATCTGTAATTTTTACAGAGAATGTAAATGTTCGTTACAAGTTCTCTAAATAAAGTCATGATACATGCATAATAAATATTATTCTCGATCAAGTTTCTTACATCAAGTTCGTTAAATACATCAGAATAGCTTTCGAGAGCCAATCTTTTTAAAAACAGGTCCGTTGAATTCTCCTCCAGAGACATAATGATAAGAAATAGCTAGTTAATACACCATGCACAATGAAGATCAATATTCGAAATTCAAAATAAAACTTACTTTGCGAACAGGTACTTGGTGTCTCATAGCCCATAGGTGAATGACAGCTTCGGCACCGCAAAGAATCAAAATGTAACGAATCAAAACGTCCATACTACAATATCAAAGCAGTTACTTAAGAATATATATCCACCAGATTGATGAACTACTAATTAATAATTAGTATAAATTATCTATAGATATTTGTATGAACCCTAAAGTACGTACATAATATATGAATATGAAAATTGTGCCCAATTAACTTGCTGTAGATTATGAGCAACCAAGAGAAATTTAACGATTGTATTTAAAGATGGCTTAATGGCTTTAAGCCGTGTATCCTTGGACAACCCTAACTGTTAAAATAATACCATATTATTTGTGGTCTTAGACACCATTTAAGGTATATTTACATATTGTACCCTATGTTTGCCGTAATGACATAATGGACCCTTTAACTAATAACTAACAAGTGACGATTATTTGATGGAAATAACCGCCGTTAACTAACTTACAAAAATCTGGGTTGTGGTCATATTCTAAGTAAATGCTAAGAACTAGAGAATCAGATTTCTCAAAAAACCAAAACACCATAACGAAAAATCCCTCCAATCGAATTATTGGCATCATTACTTGAATTTGGTGTCACACTTCAAAATTTAGGACCGTAACTTTTAATCTCTATTTTGATAAATGAATATCAATACAGCAAAAGTCTAACAGTTTTGAATACAAACTCTTAAATAATAACTTTCTAGAACATTATAAAAATTACATCGCTAGAATCAGCGTCTTTTTATCTTTAATTAGAGATCTCACATGACATACTTTCGATGAACTTTTTTTTTCTCGTTTTCTAATGAGTATGTGAAATTCATAATAATGAATCACATGTGATTTAACACTCACATGTGAATATGTTTACAATCAAATTATAAGTTTTAAATCACCAACTATAATCACATGTGAATAATCAAATTTACAATTATAAGTTTAAAATCACATAAAAATAATTTATTTACTCATAAATCACATGTGATTATACATAAATCACATGTGATTATACATAAAATCACATGTGATTATACATAAAATCACATGTGATTATAAAATTCACATTTTCTACGACCCAACAAAAATAAAAAAAAAATTGTCGAAATTATAGCTTGTGAGATATCTAATCAAAGAGAAAAATATGTTGATTTCGAATATTTAATTTTTATAATTTTTGGTCATGCCGTTTGTGAGATATTTGATTTTAAAGATACGAGTGGAAATTGGGTTTTAAAGAAATAGAACAATCCTATTGGTTCTCTCATTCTTCACTTTTTTAGCATTCTATATTGAAGCCGCCTCTACTACAATAAACTACTAAATTACAATAACCCCTCTCGTGCTATAAATACATTTTTTATTCAATATTTGGTGCTTCTTAAAGCATCTCCAATGGGAGGTTTTTTTATAAAAAAAAACCTTTGAAAAGCTTAATTCTATTGGAGTGTAAAGTTCAATTTGTCAATAGGTTTTCCAAAATTGAGTTTTTGATCAATAGCTCAATTGGCTAAATGTGTGTAACCATTTTATAAAAAAGCTTTTCAAGGACTCAATCCATCGGAGTAAAAAGCTTTTGTTTTAGCAAAGTTAGTGATTTGATCTTTTGTCATAAAAAAACCCTTTGAAAAAGTTTAACCATTGTGGGTGCTCTTATACCGAAGTCAACGACATCTTCGATTGGGGTACCGGCGAACCGATACCGATGACACGGCTTCGTCAGTTGCTTCGTCGGTTTTCCTTGTTTGGTGAAGCAACGAATGGGAGAAGAGGGAGGTGGGGCCCACACGTTTTTTTTTATCCGTTACAGTGGGGCCCACTTCTATTTTTTAATTTTTTTTTTCTTTTATCCGTTGAAGGTTGCAGGTTTTTGAAAACAAAAAAAAAATTAAAAAACTAACGGTTACATATCCGTTAATTTTTTTTTAAAAAAATTACCTTTTTATCCAACCCCAAAGACACTATAAATAAACACACAACTAAACTTCAATTCACACATATTTTTATTTTTCATTATCTCAATCAAATACATTATTCCACCAAATTATTCAACACTTTTCTTTATCATTCTTTCACTTTCACTTCCAATTCAATCAAAATGTCTAACCCCGACAATGCTTTTTATCAAAATTTACAAAACACTCTCACTTACCCCAATTCACCCGCTAACTCATCTTCGGCAACAATCTCCAACAATTCACCAACCGGTTTCGCTTCATATCAATCTTCACCCTAACCATGGTATCCCCAACAACCACACCCACAATACGGCTACCAACCACTACCAGAATTCGGTTACCAACCACCACCACAATACGGCTTTCAAGCTTACGCTCAACCACAATCCGGCCAACACTCACACTCACAACCCGAAATTCCATTCCAAACACAACCCGAAACTCAAAATACCGTACTGTCCGAAGACGAAGTCAAGCACGTGGTTAACGTCAAGGGTAAAAAAAACGAGCACAAATTAAGTGGACGAACTATGAAGTTAAAATATTGGCCGAGCGATGGGTCGACAATTCACAAAACCATGTCCACGGAAATTCGCAAGGCGATTCGCAATTTTGGAACAAAATAGTCGAAGATTACAATCGGTTAGTTGATGTTAAACGCACAAAAAGTCAACTAACCGGCAAATAGAACAAAATTAGAACCGATACAAAAAAAAATATCGGTATCTACAAAAAGTACAACGAGCCTCGGCCAAACGGGTATCAAGACGAGGACGTTATTAGGGTGGCAAAAGAACACTTCAAGCAACAAGTGGAAAGGAACTTTATTTACGAGGTTGTGTTCCACGTAGTAAAAGATGTCCCCAAGTTCTATGCCGATCACGAAATTACATACAATAAATGCGCGTTCCAAGAAGATGATGTGCCAATAAATCTGGCCGAGGACGAAACCGACGATAACCCAAACCCCGCCAACCTTGCGGTTAATATGAAACAGCTATTCCAAAACGATCAGCTTCGTCGTCCACCCGGTCGTGAAACGAATAGGAAAAGTCAACGAAGTTCGGGTTCTTCGGATGCAACAACTACCAGAAATTCGAGCGACGCGACCCGTGAGGCCATTTTGGAATCGGCAAGAATCCAACAACAAACTCTCAAAACTATACAAGAAGCATCGCAACAAAAAATGGAGTTTGATAAACAAAAAATGGTGCTAAAACACCATCCAAAGGCCTATACCGTCACACTAAGGACAACACGAAGTGGCAATGTTTGAAGAAGCTAGACAAAATATAATGATAAAGTATCAAGACGATTTCAAAACGATGTTCGGAAACGATACGCTACAAAGTGGCTTCTCCGACACGGACTAGATTAATATTTTATTTATCGTAATTTTTTTTATTATTGTAATGTTTTTTTTAATTATTGTATGTTTTTTAAATTAATGTAATGTTTTTAATTTTAATAAATGAGTTTTTATTTAATTTGTGTTTAAATAATTAAATTAATAGTTAGTGGGTGTAACAACCACCAAAAAAAAAAATATCAGGTTAACTCTTAACTTAATCTTCACCTAAATCTGGACCTGACTTTCTTAAGAACTAAGTTAATACTGCTAGACAAAAATTAGTACTGTTGGCCGTAGTTAGTATTGTTAGTTAGAGGTTTATACCTCTTACCGGGTTAATACTGCCAGTACAAGTTAAGTTAATACTGTTAATATGGTTAGTACTGCTAGTAGGAGTTTCTACTGTTAGTAATGTTTCTACTGCTTTCGTAAAAATCAAAGTCTCTACTGTTATCACAGTTAGTACTGCTAGTGCAATTGTCACCGTTTCCACTGCTAGCACAAATATCTCAGTTAGTACTGCTAGTGCAATTGTCACCGTTTCCACTGCTAGCACAAATATCTCAGTTAGTACTGCTAGTGCAATTGTCACCGTTTCCACTGCTAGCACAAATATCTCAGTTAGTACTGCTAGTGCAATTGTCACCGTTTCCACTGTTAGTACAAATTAGTACGGTTGTCACCGTTTCCACTGCTAAGATCATTCCTCAGTTAACACTGCTCGTGACATTCAGTTACTACTGCTTTCATAGTTAACACTGCTCTTAATAGTTACTACTGCTCTCATTGTTTCAACTGCTAGTTCAGTTTCTGCTAATCAGTTTCCACTGTAGTCGAGTTACTACAGTTTCCACTGTTAGCGCATACTTCAGTTTCCACTGATTTGCTCAATTACCACTGTTTGAGTTTCCACTGGTGGTCGAGTTACTACCGCTTTCATTACTACCACTGTTAGTTCAGTTTCCACTGCTAGACCAAAATTATTACTGTTGGCACACTAATGTCACGAACAAATTATGAAATACTTAGTGTCAATCTACTGTTAGAGATATGCTTAAACAATTTCTAAAATCAACCAAATATTACCCACACGTACAGTAAACCTTCCTGCCCGATTTAATTACTTTCTAAATAGTCTAAAATGATAAGTAACCATTCATATTCTGTAAAAGGAACATCAATATTTGAAATAGAGTTAAACCGTGCACGCAAAAAGGGTTATGATTACCTCTTTTCTCTCAAAAACGGCCAGCAAACCCATTTTCCATAAAACCAAATCAATTAACTTACACTCCCCATAAATCACCTCCACCCTCACCCAATCAAACTCCCTGACATTAATCATATACACTCTACCCCTTATTCCTTTTGTATCAAACGGCAGATTCACATACACACACTTACTCAAACACTTTCACCCATTTTCTCTCAACTCTTCCAACACATACATCCGGTTTTAACATAACACTCAACATATTCATCACATCTCACCCAGTAATCGGTCACTCCAGCATACTTGCTAAATCTCAACTCTTGGTGGACAGAAACTTATCACTCAACGCCCATATTCCTGGTCGAAAAGGTAATCATAAAGTGCAAGAACGTTTGCATTCTATTCTGCACAACCCACTTATTTTCATCCCATTTACTGTTACATTTTATAACATTGGTGCATTAGGGTTTTACACCTGAAAGTCTATAGTATTTCTGTATAAAAACACTTCTAAAAACTATTCAAATATTTACATCCGGTTTATGAAAGTTATGTGTTTTTGGTAAAATAAGAAAGTTGGACACTTCCTGTCCAGATTTTTAAGTTAGCTTTTGACACCCGCATTTCCCTCTATTCTTCAAAAAAAAAAAAAAAAAAAAAAAAAATGGTGACTCTAAACTGGGAATAACTTGCTTTCTAATCTTTCACACAAAACCTAAATCATACACCAAAGATCAAATATTTTGAGGTGTATCAAGAAGATGTCCAGAAATTGTTTAGTTTTGCTAAGAAGAGTCACAAAACCAACTACAAAAACCTGGGCAGATTTGTTATTTAAAACCGTGGGTAACCAATTTGTACAAGCTATCATATTAAAGCATATCACTAGACATTAATGGACACTTTACTACTGGACTAGGTCTCGATTAGAGCATCTCTTCAGTTGCAACATTCTCACAGCTTAAACCGTTAACTCAACTCACAAGGTGAGTTCATTGTCCCCTCTTTCTGATTTCTATTTTTGGGGCTGAAAGCATGCAATTACTTTAAACTTTTGGTTGAACTTTTACGTATTATCAACTGCTTTGAACTGTTTTTACGCAAACTGTGGTATGTCAACATGTTAAGCTTGGGTTTTTCTTATACTCAAAGTCCCCTGTAACTAACCCACCACTAATTAACTCGTAGCGACGAGCCGTAGATATTATGGGTAGCATGCTATTTAGGGTAGGACCATCCCTCACTCACACTTCAACGTGGGTGCATAATATCGCCTTTTACTCATGTTTGTTGAAGAACATGCAGCTCTTATACTTTGGGGCAGCGGTCGGATAACCGGATTAGTTGTGGTCTCAAGGCTTATACATTCTCTCTTTATTACCACATGTTTACTTGCAATATCTTTATCAACCAAATGCTTGTTATAACTGTCCCGATTGGACAAACTCAGGGGTGATAGCGTCCACGAATCGGACGGCTATACCCACACTTATGTCCACGATTGGACACACTTTCGGTTTAATTATTTCAAACTTTGAACTCACCAACTATGGCCATAGTTGACCTTTTATTTTGGCATGCTTTTCAGGAGAACGTCGGTAAGCACGGATCATATGTGGGCTAATGCATGGGATTATGTCGACCAAGCCATTTAAACGGACTTTGAACTAAATTTTTGTAATATGTTTGTAATAATGCCGTATACTTTGAACAATTTGATGTACTTTTGGATGCCTCCAAGGCTGTTTTATCTTAATTTAAATGGTATGGTTGCTATATCTTTGTGTTGTGAAATCATTAGTTGTGACACCTCGTGTTTCCGCTTTAGCGGGGTGTGACAGAAGTGGTATCAGAGCCAAAGGTTATAGGGAATACCGGTTTTTCAAAAATAAAACCAAACTATAACCAAAAATTCTTTTATATAAAACAACACCTTACAAAGCATTGAACATTACACTTGTGTAGCTAATTCAAGCATTTCATTATTTAGCCTCAATTAAGCATAGCCTGATCACCTATGTCTAATTCGGGAAAAGTAGTGAGAAACTTGGAATAGTTAGTCACGGGTTAATGTAAATGTTCATCCTTACCATGCATGTGCTACACATATCATATGATCCATTCATTGTTATTAGCAACCTAACACACTTTTATTTTCAGTCTTACCATGTCTCATTCATCATCCACTCGTACTCCCTACTCGGCTGATGCATCGGGTTACATCACGAGTCGCCCTAGGAATGTCCCAACTAGTTCCGAGGAACCAACCATGGACACTAGCACCGACCAAGGAGCAAGTAGTGAGGGAATCACACCTGCCCTTAGAGCATCACCAGCACCTGTCCCATCACAACTAGCCCAATCAAGTCCGCGTGTTAGACACACTGCGAGAATGAGGGTTGCTAACCCCGTTGGAGACACACTAAGAGCACCCCCACAGGAATACCATCTTGGCAACCAGCCTAACCATGCCCCAACCCGAGTCACCGATAGATACACATGGCAGGAAAGGATGAATGACTATGTCAATCCTGTCATAACCCGACCAAGAGAGGCATCGTCATCCCGTACTGTTATGGGAATACCGGCAGGTCATAGAGCAGGGATGACCGCCGAAGAGTTAAGGAGGATGTACTTAATGACTAATGAGCTACACCACTATCGGGGAAGGATTGATCACCAAGGACAGCTCTTGTACGAGATGTCCGAATTGTTAGAAGGATTGTCCCACCAGGCGGTTAGGGCTGGGGTACATGCGGAGATGACTAGGAGAACCACCAGGAACCTAGTATGGGCTTGCATAGGATTGGGTCTATTAGTATTTGTTGTACTCACGTGGCTTGTTGTGATAACTTGGTTTTAAGACTTACACTTAAATTTGGAATGAAAACTGTTGTCTTTTGATCTATTAAGTTGCGGATTGTGTACTTTTGGTATTATCTATTATTTTTCCAAGGGAATGAATTCCTGCTTAATCAAACTTTTTATACATTCATATTTGCTCCGCACATCTATTACTACCGAATCTTACAAATTCCAACGCGCGAAATTCTTAGCTATAACCAAGGCTAAACATGTATGCGTTCTAAAACAAAACTCTGTAAATATCGTAGAATCATGCCACCTAGGAGAAACACCAATGAAATGGCTGACCAAATCGCCCAACAATTCAACGCGGCTTTGCCGAACCTCGTGGCACAAATCACCGCAAGCTTGAATGCCACGCAAGCAAATCCTGTAGCACCTCCCCCCAACAGCAATCCCGGATGCAGTTACAAGACTTTCATGTCTTGCCGACCCAAGGAGTTCCGAGGAACAGAGGGCGCGGTCGGACTGCTATCATGGATCGAGAGCATGGAGTCCGTACTCCATATTAGCAAATGTGCGAGTGAAAACCAAGTCGAGTATGCTGCATGCATGCTCCAAGGAAGGGCATTGACCTGGTGGAACAACCAGATTCAGTGCCGAGGCTGTGAAGCCTCATACAACCTCACCTGGGAGGAGTTCAAAAAGTTGTTAACCGAGGAGTATTGTCCGAAGGACGCACTCCAGAAACTTGAGTCCGAGTTCTGGAATCACTCCATGGTCAGAACGGACATTGATAAGTACACCGCCCGATTCCATGAACTTGCAAGACTAGTGCCTCACATGGTGAACCCGGAGGAGAAGAGAATCGACAGGTACGTTTGGGGATTGGTACCTGAAATCCGGGGAATGGTTACCGCGGCGAACCCAACCACCATACATGCCGCAGTTGTGATGGCCAACCGCCTGACCAATGATGTGGTTCGGTCCGGTGGGTCGTCTAAAAGAAACGACTCTGGTAAGCGCAAGGTTGATGACCAGCCAAGGCAAAGAGGTGGCGGTTATCCCAACAAGAAGCCAATGGTGGCCAGAAACTTTGGCATTGCGGCTCAAGGACCGAAGCAATACAGTGGTCCTCACCCAAAGTGCAATAAATGCAAATTTCACCATGCTGGAAATTGTCTAGTGTGTGAAAAATGCAATCAGGTGGGCCACACCGGCAAGTATTGCAGAGCTGGGAACGTAAATGACCGTCCGAAAGCGGCATGCTACGAATGCGGAAGCCAAGATCACCTGAGGAACGTCTGCCCACGATTGAACAACGCCCCCAACAATGCTGGGAATCAGAGGGGACCAGCAAGGGGCCGGGCATTCGTCATCGGAGCTGAAGAAGCAAGACAGGATCCAAACGCAGTAACAAGTACGTTTCTCTTGAACGATCACTACGCGTCTGTATTATTTGACTCGGGAGCCGAGAAGAGTTTTGTCTCGTTAAAATTCAGGCCATTAATCGAAATAGACTCTGTACAACTAAATGAAATCTTTACTATTGAATACGCCAACGGTCACGAGTACGAAGCTAGGGACATAGTACCCAACTGTGCCTTGAACCTAGTTGGTAGGATGTTTAACATTGACTTAATACCGATTGAGCTGAAAAGCTTTGATGTGATTCTGGGAATGGAGTGGTTGACGAAGGTCCGAGCAGAAATAAGATGTTTTGATAAGGTTGTCCGGATACCTCTCTCCGACAACGAAACCTTTATCATACAAGGGGATAAACCCGGCAAGAAACTGAATATTGTGTCAGCTATGAAAATGCGTAAGTACCTAGGGAAGCAATGCTTTGCATTCCTGGCACACGTAGTTGACAAAAGGCCGGAGGAGAAACGTATTCAAGACATTCCTGTTGTCAGAAATCACCCTGAAGTTTTCCCAAAGGACTTACCTGGACTTCCCCCACCTAGGCCAGTTGAAATTCAAATCGACCTAATTCCCGGAGCGGCGCCCGTAGCAAAGACACCGTATCGTTTGGCACCGTCTGAGATGCAGGAATTGTCCAGTCAACTGCAAGAGCTTCTGAGTCATGGACTAATTCGTCCAAGCTCATCGCCCTGGGGAGCTCCAGTCCTCTTCGTAAAGAAGAAAGACGGATCATTCCGTATGTGCATAGACTATAGAGAGTTGAACAAGTTAACCATAAAGAACCGATACCCCCTACCCCGAATCGACGATTTATTTGACCAATTGCAAGGCGCATCGTACTTTTCAAAAATCGATCTTCGTTCAGGATACCACCAATTGAGAGTCCGTGAAGAGGACATCTCAAAGACAGCCTTTAGGACGCGATATGGGCATTATGAGTTCTTGGTAATGCCGTTTGGGCTAACCAACGCACCCGCGGTATTCATGGATTTGATGAATAGGGTGTGTCGCCCATATCTAGACAAGTTCGTAATTGTGTTCATCGACGATATACTGATTTACTCCAAAAGCAAGGAGGACCATGAGCGACACTTGGAGATAATATTGAAGTTACTAAAGGAGCAGAAGCTGTACGCCAAGTTCTCAAAGTGTGAGTTTTGGCTGCGAGAAGTACACTTTCTTGGTCACGTGGTCAACAAGGAGGGAATTCATGTTGACCCAGCCAAAGTCGAGGCTATCAAGAAATGGGAAGCTCCGAGAACCCCTTCAGAGATACGCCAATTTCTGGGATTAGCTGGTTACTACCGAAGGTTTATCGAGAATTTTTCAAGGATTGCTAAACCGCTAACTGAGCTGACCCAGAAGGCTAAGGAGTTCTCTTGGGGAGAAGAACAGGAAGAAGCGTTTCAGACACTGAAGAGTAGGCTATGTAACGCGCCCATCTTAGCTTTACCAGAAGGAACGGAAGATTTTGTCGTATACTGTGACGCATCCCACCAAGGAATGGGCTGCGTGTTGATGCAAAGGAATAAGGTGATTGCCTACGCATCGAGACAACTCAAGGAGCATGAAAAGAACTATACAACGCACGATTTAGAGTTAGGAGCAGTGGTGTTCGCTCTTAAAATTTGGAGACACTATCTGTATGGCACAAAATGCACCATCTTCACCGATCATAAGAGTCTTCAACATATCCTCGATCAGAAGATGCTCAACATGAGGCAAAGAAGATGGGTAGAACTGCTTGGTGACTACGATTGTGATATCAAGTATCATCCAGGCAAGGCTAACGTCGTAGCGGATGCATTAAGTAGGAAGGAAAAGTTGAGACCCTCGCGAGTGCGAGCATTGGGAATACAAGTTCAAACGAGTTTGAAAACTCAAATTTTGGAAGCTCAAAAGGAAGCTTTGAAACCGGAGAACTTAAAGGATGAGACCTTACATAACCTGGATCAAAGATTTGAAATCAAGTCCGATGGAGTTCGGTATTTCAAGGAAAGAGTGTGGATTCCGAATATCAATGAACTGAGAAAAGTCATTCTTGAAAAAGCCCATAGATCCAAGTATTCAATTCACCCCGGAGCTGATAAAATGTACAAGGACTTAAGGGAATACTATTGGTGGCCAGGAATGAAAAAGAATATTGCGGTATTCGTGGGAAAATGCTTGACTTGCTCCAAAGTCAAGGCAGAGTACCAGAAGCCATCAGGATTGTTGCAACAACCGGAAATCCCACAATGGAAATGGGAACAAATATCAATGGATTTCGTCACGAAATTGCCACGAACGGCAAGAGGACATGACTCTATATGGGTCATAGTGGACAGATTAACAAAATCAGCACACTTTATTCCCATCCGAGAAGATTACAAGATGGACAAACTCGCTCAAATCTATATCGACGAAATCGTTGTACGTCATGGAATACCACTCTCCATCATTTCCGATAGAGATAGCCGATTCACGTCACGCTTATGGCAACAACTTCAAAAGGCCCTAGGCACTCAACTAAATTTGAGCACCGCCTACCATCCACAAACCGATGGTCAAAGTGAGCGAACCATCCAAACATTGGAAGACATGTTAAGAGCCTGTGCCATAGATTTTAAAGGCAGCTGGGATACTCACTTGCCATTAGTGGAGTTTTCCTACAACAATAGTCACCACACGAGCATAGGCTGTGCACCCTTTGAGGCGTTATATGGTCGTAAGTGTCGATCACCACTTTGTTGGTTAGAAACCGGTGATAGACAGCTAATCACACCCGATGTTATCCAAGAGACAACTGATAAAATCACTATCATCAGGGAAAAATTGAGGACTGCCAGGAGTAGGCAGAAAAGCTACGCTGATAACCGTAGGAAACCTTTGGAATTTCAAGTCGGCGACAAAGTACTTTTGAAAGTGTCACCCTGGAAGGGCATGATCCGCTTTGGAAAGCGAGGCAAACTTAACCCAAGGTATGTTGGACCTTTTGAGATAATAGAAAGGATTGGTCAGGTCGCGTACCGACTAGAACTACCCCAGGAACTTAGCAACATTCATAACACATTCCATGTTTCCAATCTAAAGAAATGTCTAGCCGACGAAACACTAATTGTCCCTCTCGATGATATCCAAATAGAGGACAATCTAAACTTCGTGGAAGAGCCACTTGAAATCATGGACCGAGAGGTCAAAAGTTTAAAACGAAGTAAGATACCCATTGTTAAAGTTCGATGGAACTCACGACGAGGTCCTGAATTTACTTGGGAACGTGAAGACTATATTTGACACAAATACCCTCACCTATTTCCTAGCACATCGGCAACCAATGGAACGAATTGAATTTCGGGACGAAATTCTTTTCAACGGGGAGATACTGTAACAACCACCAAAAAAAAAAATATCAGGTTAACTCTTAACTTAATCTTCACCTAAATCTGGACCTGACTTTCTTAAGAACTAAGTTAATACTGCTAGACAAAAATTAGTACTGTTGGCCGTAGTTAGTATTGTTAGTTAGAGGTTTATACCTCTTACCGGGTTAATACTGCCAGTACAAGTTAAGTTAATACTGTTAATATGGTTAGTACTGCTAGTAGGAGTTTCTACTGTTAGTAATGTTTCTACTGCTTTCGTAAAAATCAAAGTCTCTACTGTTATCACAGTTAGTACTGCTAGTGCAATTGTCACCGTTTCCACTGCTAGCACAAATATCTCAGTTAGTACTGCTAGTGCAATTGTCACCGTTTCCACTGCTAGCACAAATATCTCAGTTAGTACTGCTAGTGCAATTGTCACCGTTTCCACTGCTAGCACAAATATCTCAGTTAGTACTGCTAGTGCAATTGTCACCGTTTCCACTGTTAGTACAAATTAGTACGGTTGTCACCGTTTCCACTGCTAAGATCATTCCTCAGTTAACACTGCTCGTGACATTCAGTTACTACTGCTTTCATAGTTAACACTGCTCTTAATAGTTACTACTGCTCTCATTGTTTCAACTGCTAGTTCAGTTTCTGCTAATCAGTTTCCACTGTAGTCGAGTTACTACAGTTTCCACTGTTAGCGCATACTTCAGTTTCCACTGATTTGCTCAATTACCACTGTTTGAGTTTCCACTGGTGGTCGAGTTACTACCGCTTTCATTACTACCACTGTTAGTTCAGTTTCCACTGCTAGACCAAAATTATTACTGTTGGCACACTAATGTCACGAACAAATTATGAAATACTTAGTGTCAATCTACTGTTAGAGATATGCTTAAACAATTTCTAAAATCAACCAAATATTACCCACACGTACAGTAAACCTTCCTGCCCGATTTAATTACTTTCTAAATAGTCTAAAATGATAAGTAACCATTCATATTCTGTAAAAGGAACATCAATATTTGAAATAGAGTTAAACCGTGCACGCAAAAAGGGTTATGATTACCTCTTTTCTCTCAAAAACGGCCAGCAAACCCATTTTCCATAAAACCAAATCAATTAACTTACACTCCCCATAAATCACCTCCACCCTCACCCAATCAAACTCCCTGACATTAATCATATACACTCTACCCCTTATTCCTTTTGTATCAAACGGCAGATTCACATACACACACTTACTCAAACACTTTCACCCATTTTCTCTCAACTCTTCCAACACATACATCCGGTTTTAACATAACACTCAACATATTCATCACATCTCACCCAGTAATCGGTCACTCCAGCATACTTGCTAAATCTCAACTCTTGGTGGACAGAAACTTATCACTCAACGCCCATATTCCTGGTCGAAAAGGTAATCATAAAGTGCAAGAACGTTTGCATTCTATTCTGCACAACCCACTTATTTTCATCCCATTTACTGTTACATTTTATAACATTGGTGCATTAGGGTTTTACACCTGAAAGTCTATAGTATTTCTGTATAAAAACACTTCTAAAAACTATTCAAATATTTACATCCGGTTTATGAAAGTTATGTGTTTTTGGTAAAATAAGAAAGTTGGACACTTCCTGTCCAGATTTTTAAGTTAGCTTTTGACACCCGCATTTCCCTCTATTCTTCAAAAAAAAAAAAAAAAAAAAAAAAAAATGGTGACTCTAAACTGGGAATAACTTGCTTTCTAATCTTTCACACAAAACCTAAATCATACACCAAAGATCAAATATTTTGAGGTGTATCAAGAAGATGTCCAGAAATTGTTTAGTTTTGCTAAGAAGAGTCACAAAACCAACTACAAAAACCTGGGCAGATTTGTTATTTAAAACCGTGGGTAACCAATTTGTACAAGCTATCATATTAAAGCATATCACTAGACATTAATGGACACTTTACTACTGGACTAGGTCTCGATTAGAGCATCTCTTCAGTTGCAACATTCTCACAGCTTAAACCGTTAACTCAACTCACAAGGTGAGTTCATTGTCCCCTCTTTCTGATTTCTATTTTTGGGGCTGAAAGCATGCAATTACTTTAAACTTTTGGTTGAACTTTTACGTATTATCAACTGCTTTGAACTGTTTTTACGCAAACTGTGGTATGTCAACATGTTAAGCTTGGGTTTTTCTTATACTCAAAGTCCCCTGTAACTAACCCACCACTAATTAACTCGTAGCGACGAGCCGTAGATATTATGGGTAGCATGCTATTTAGGGTAGGACCATCCCTCACTCACACTTCAACGTGGGTGCATAATATCGCCTTTTACTCATGTTTGTTGAAGAACATGCAGCTCTTATACTTTGGGGCAGCGGTCGGATAACCGGATTAGTTGTGGTCTCAAGGCTTATACATTCTCTCTTTATTACCACATGTTTACTTGCAATATCTTTATCAACCAAATGCTTGTTATAACTGTCCCGATTGGACAAACTCAGGGGTGATAGCGTCCACGAATCGGACGGCTATACCCACACTTATGTCCACGATTGGACACACTTTCGGTTTAATTATTTCAAACTTTGAACTCACCAACTATGGCCATAGTTGACCTTTTATTTTGGCATGCTTTTCAGGAGAACGTCGGTAAGCACGGATCATATGTGGGCTAATGCATGGGATTATGTCGACCAAACCATTTAAACGGACTTTGAACTAAATTTTTGTAATATGTTTGTAATAATGCCGTATATTTTGAACAATTTGATGTACTTTTGGATGCCTCCAAGGCTGTTTTATCTTAATTTAAATGGTATGGTTGCTATATCTTTGTGTTGTGAAATCATTAGCTGTGACACCTCGTGTTTCCGCTTTAGCGGGGTGTGACAGTGGGTCCTAAAAATAAAACTGAAGAAGGGATTGTTGGCACTGCTTAGTCAGTCTTTCATCAGTTTTGGTGGTGCTGACGTGGCGCTGAGTTGACAAAACTGAAAAAGCAACTGAAGAAGCAACGGTTAGAAGAAGTGGTCATAGCAACCACTAATATAAGTTTTCGTTTTTTATAATGTTGGTGTGTGTCATCATCATCCTCGTACCCAAAATTTAAACTTTCAAACACTTTAACTAAATTATCTTGTAATTTAAGCCTTAAGAAGTAATTTATTTAAATTTAAAGATAATATATTTTACAATTTTATGTTAATTTTTTCAGACCATTTGAAAATGTCCGTATAAACTCTGTCACCTCCCAAATCTTCACCAGAACTACCAGTTGCCACTCTAATCACATCTTCAATTAATTGAAAGTTTCCCATTATATCGACATGGGCGCCGCTTTCGGTGCCTCTGCCCTCGAGAAAATTCGAGGGCGGGTTGTGACCGTACTCCCTAACATACGTTTTAATCCCCGAGGGATTAAATCTAGTTTTCCCTCGCCACCCTTTAGCACACATGAAGCCTGCACTCAATGCGGGCACGGTTTCATCACCATCTACGGTGTACACACCGTCTCTTAAACAAACATGAGGGTCAGTGTCCCCTGCTGTATTGTCGATTTGGAATGGGATGTAGCATTCCGCTTGTGGAGTGAGCTTGTAAACGTAAGCTCGCTCGGTTGGGATGCCAACACCGTACATTGAGCATATCTCTATGTCGGGAGCGTTTGGTAACCTAAAATAAGATGATCATATGGTTAATCAACATATAATCAGAATTAGATGATCAGTTGTAACAACTAAATAAACTGTTTAAATTAGTATTTGGATGTTTTATGCTAAAAAGGTAAAGTTAATTTCGTAAATTTGAATTGTTTAGGGATATAACACCTATAAAACAACAAAAACTGACACTTTTTGTGCATTTAGAAAATCAATAAATCGTATTGTGAGAAACTTGCACATTTGTGAAAATGTGAGTAAAATCTCCCAATTGTAACACTTTGTTATACCTAGTATGGAACTGTATAAGATGATCCATACTATAAACATTAAAAGCTGATTATTGCAATTTATATGTAGCAATAATCAGATAATCAGTTATATAAGAGCGAAAAAAGGTCTTACTTTGTCTCCAACGCGTTAGACCAATATTTGTAATGTGCGTATTTTGGGTCGTCTAGATTATCAGCCAGCCCGTGTGAGTAATGAGCGTTGCCTCGTTCCATCATCTTTGGGGCAACAAACTCGAGCAAATCCACAAGGTCCCCGGCTGTAAAAGCCTTATATTCGGCTATTGCCTTGATACCACCAAACCCCATCTCATGGTACTCAGTCCACACATCTCGACAAGTTTTATTAGCAAGGTTATCACCCTTAACCGCACCCTACCATTAAGAGAACACACAAATCTAAGATAAATTGGCAATGGACAACGATTTTAACATTTTATGGAAATTAAAACGCTTACCCTAAAGTCAATACGTTCAAATTGTGATGAATGTAATTCTGCTACATCTCTACCGAATGATATGAATCTTCCGTAATTAGGATTTCTAGCTTCAGTTTCTTTACTATCCGAAATGTTTTGGCTGCTAAGTGAAGTATTGAGGTTTTTATCTGTTTTATTTTTTGGAATATATCCTTCCTCAGGTGACCAATCGAGTCCACCCCAAATGGTTTCACCACCTTTTGGTATCATGGACATGGTTGAGTCCCACGTGCGGCTCATTTCCATTATGTGTTGTAGCGTTTGAATGTGAAATACATCCGAGTCTAACACACCTGGTGCAATGCCCCTGCAGTTTAAGTGATGATATTTCAGCATCATTAAGATGTAGAGGTGAAAATTTTGGCGTGTTGGGTGACAGATCAAAATGGTAGTTTATGGTGTGGTGCGGGTCAGGTTGGCCCAAAACTTTTTTTGGTCAATGTCATTGCTAATACTGGATATGTCTGGACTATTACAAATATTTGATTATTTCAATAATATCCTAAATTATTTTAAATGAAATGATTTAGAGAGTATTACACATTTAAAAATTCTTAAAATGAATTTCGACCCGTTTGACACCTTGACCCAACAGGTCCATTTCATTTTATTACCTATTTGTCCCGTTCAAGTAGAAGAATACCAAATCGACCAATTATAAGTAACTTGGTAAAAATGTGACCTCTATGATAAATGAATATAAAATCGAACTAAACATTAACCTGGCAAATGCAACGTCTTTAGCTTCAGCAGAGAAAAGGCCCGCTAGAGCTTTTGGTGCACCTAAAAGTGGTCCGCCAATGTTCATCACTGCCTTTATGTGTTTAGCACACCAATCCGAACCACCTCCGCCACCCATTGGTGCTGGTGCTTCCACCCATTTCATGAAATGCATAAAATAGAGAACGCCCATTGAATGTGGAATGATAACCGCCTTTTCACCACCATTTATTTCAACCATCAGTTCTATATTGTGCTTTATCCGACTCAACGTCTGATCTCTTAGCTATCAAAAAGTTCATACAAAAATCATATTTCAGCAGCCAAATAATCCAATTTATATGTAAATGGGCTGAATTTTCCACCAGTAAATGCTAAACATATTAGCAATCAAGATTTTTACCTCAGTGTTTTGAAATGAGAGCCGCCAGTCATATGCAGCCATGTACATGTTTTTCTCTTCGTATCCTACATGGGCGAAGTTCGAAATCAAAACAGCCCAAACAAAGTAACCCGGAGCAAAGTAGTCAGCAGCTACAAGCCCACTAATTGGCCTGACCCGTATACCTGGTGGGTCCAAACCAGTTTCGTTGTCTAGGGACATATGTTTTAGCCAGCAAGAAGGCCTACAGTATATACAAAGTCACTAAAACATTCAAAGTTATATGATCTTACACATACAAGATGTCTTGATCTTAAAAGACCACACTAGCCCAAATGTTCAATTCTGTAACATTCTAGCAATTCAGCAAAGGGCCTACGGCCTAACATTATCTAAGTAACCAAACAACTAAAAAGGTTCAGGTCTCCTTGTTGGCGAATTTTGTAAATAATACGTGTCGTACAATAATATTAAAATGAAAGTTTACATATATATACCTCTTATAGACTTCACCAAATGTACCACCCCAAAGCCTTTTTCGAAACAAACCTTCGGCACATTGATGGCCCTCCCAAAGTTCAAGCCCACCAGTCATAATCCCGGGCACAAACACAACCGGATGCTTCGGTTTCAATCCTTCTTTGACACATTTTACACCCGGGGGATCAGGCAATGGCCCGGTTATCTTTTCCGTCACATATTGTGGAAAAGACGCTGGCATTGTATTATATAAAAACAATAATAACCACCATGTTGTACATATGCAACCAACTAACCAACAACAATCATCTAAACATGAATAATTCTTTATTTTCCTTCTTTTTCCTCTTTTAAACGTTTTATCTTCGGTTTCTTCATCATCCGATGTATGTTGAGAATCGTCGTTGGTTTGTTTTCGTCTTCGAATTAACGACATGATCAATCGGTGGTGATGTTAAGGTTGCGTTATGGTGGTTAACGGCGGAGATGCGGTTGAGGAAATGTGGAGGGGGATGTTAACGATTTAAATTAATTAAGTTTGGTTTGAAACGTGGCTTAGCGGTTATGTTTGGTTAATGTTTGACGTTTTGAATGTTTTTGTATACACGCGACAAATATGGGAAATGGTTTTGACTAATTATGACCATTAAAATTTGTTGGGCTGTATATTGGGTCAAATTGGGCCTTAAATAATTTATTATTAAAATTTTAATGGGCTTGAGTGGATAATTTTTATTCGAGTTATATTGTGCATTGATCCTCCTCATTTTGATTTATGTTGTATAGAATAGGCATGAACAAAAACCGGGTTGGCCCCAACCCGACCCGGAAATTCGAACCGGGTTTTAGTCAACAAAGAGAAATCGAGTTTTGACCAAACCCGACCCGAACCCGACCCGATTTTAAATCTAAAAAACCCTACCCAATCCAAACCGGTTGGAACTGGTTTGAAACCGGTTCGGGTTGAAAACCCGGTTCCAACCCGGTTTTTTTTATAAAAATGTATATTTTTTCGATCGTTGAGCGTTTTAGGGAAAAACAATGTATTTTTCGATTTTTTTCATTGAATTTATAAAACATTAGTAATGGAAACATAATTGATCAATAACTTAACCAAAAGGCTTTTAAATCTTCTTAAAAATATTATTGAATCCAAAAACTCTATATAATTCAATTTTTTCGAGCGTTAAGCGTTTTAGGGAAAAACAACGTTTGGGCCAAAAAAATTTCATTGAATTCATAAAACATTAGTAATGGAAACATAATTGAACAATAACTTAAACAAAGGTCTTCTAAGTCTTCTTAAAAATATTATTGAATCCAAAAACTCTATATAATTCAATTTTTTCTAGCGTTAAGCGTTTTAGGGAAAAACAACGTTTGGGCTAAAAAAAATTCATTGAATTCATAAAACATTAGTAATGGAAACATAATTGATCAATAACTTAACCAAAAGGCTTCTAAATCTTCTTAAAAATATTATTGAATCCAAAAACTCTATATAATTCAATTTTTTTCGAGCGTTAAGCGTTTTAGGGAAAAACAACGTTTGAGCCAAAAAAATTTCATTGAATTCATAAAACATTAGTAATGGAAACATAATTGATCAATAACTTAACCAAAAGGCTTCTAAATCTTCTTAAAAATCTTATTGAATCCAAAAACTCTATATAATTCAAATTTTTTCGAGCGTTAAGCGTTTTAGGGAAAAACAACGTTTGGGCCAAATTTTTTTCATTGAATTCATAAAACATTAGTAATGAAAACATAATTGAACAATAACTTAAATAAAGGTCTTCTAAGTCTTCTTCAAAATATTATTGAATCCAAAAACTCTTCATAATTCTTCATATTCTTCATATTCTTCATATTCTTCATAAGTCTTCATAAGTCTTCATAATCTTCAACTTATATTAATCTTCAATTCTTCAAAAGTTGAAATCTTCTTCGGAGGTAGCCTCGCGCGAAGCTTGATCGAGAGCAATTTCTTCGTCGGAAAGTGATATTACCATACCCTCTTCCACCTCGACATTATGTATATCTCCTTCGTATTCCATTTCACCTTCAAGACTTGAAACATTTTGTATACGTTCAGCGTCGTCTAAGTGATCCTTCAAGCAAATACACATCTCTAAGGAGGCCGGTGTGAGTCTTGTTCTTCGTATAGATAATACCCTGCCACTAAGAGAAAATGTGGATTCCGAAGCTACCGTAGAAGCTTGGACGGTTAGTAAATCTCGGGCCATGATGGCTAGAACGGAAATTGGGATTCCCACTCTTTCCACCAAGCCAAAATATCAAATTGTTCGAACTCATTAGGTAAAATAGTGGACAAAAAATCCGTTGAGGTATATCTCCCATATTCGCTAGTCGTTTGGTTACCTTCATCCCTTGTCCGTTTATGGTTTTCTTGTCTTAAACTATTATATAAGTTAAGCATTGCATTGTTGGAAGAAGATGAACTAAACGTTGTGGAAATCGAACTAACCGACACATTTATTGTTGAACTATATTTTTGAAAATATACGCAAAATAAATCTTGTAAAGAACTCTTAAAAAAGGTTTTTGTATTATCGGAAAACATTGGGTTCTCTTCATTCAAATTCAAATTGTGACAAATATTATCGATAAGCATTTCCACCCCGGTGGTGTTCAAACACGGGTTCATTGCGGCGGAACAAGTAATTACCGGTGGTATTTCTCGAAAATATTTTTTTAGTTTTTCTTTCATGGGAGCCACCATCTTTTCAAATAAAGCACCTTCATATTCGTATTCGTTTAATTTTGAAGTCAACAACCAAATTTGATTAAGTACCAAATGACTAGTGGGATAATAAACACCCGATAATAAAGTAGTCGTGGTTTTGAAAACTTTGAGCAATTCGGTTAACTTTTTAATAACCTCCCAAAATTCTATGGGAAATGGTGTTGCAAGACCTTTTTGAACAATGTTATCATGAAAAACTTGTAATGTATCACGTTGGCGTAAACCACATACAAACATATAGTAGGTCGAATTCCATCTAACGGGCATGTCCCAATTAGGGGTTAAAAAAATGGAATCCGTTTCCTTACACAATCTCATATAAGCTTTGTATCTAATTTTACCTTTTTGAAATATGTCTTGTAACATAGTTTTATACGCCAATTTTACGGCGTCTATTTCTTTAACCGCTAGTCCCGCTTGCACAATCAAGTTAATGATGTGTGCAACTCATCGACTATGATAAAAGATGCCCTTCAAAGGTGGTCCGTATTTTAGTATTAATTTTGAAACGGCGAGTGTATTATTACTCGCGTTATCAAACGATATTGAAAAAACCTTTTCTTGTAATTTAAACGTTTTAATTACATATCGTAACATGTAAAATAAGTTTTGACCCGTGTGAGGATACTCAAAGTCTTCAAAAGCAATGGTACGTTTCATCATTTACCAAGTTACGGGATCAACCCAATGTGCGGTAACACAAAGGTACGAACTGGGCAAACCATGAGGAGCCGACCAAACGTCGGTTGTTAATGATACACTTGTATTTAAGTTTTCAAAACCGATTATTAGTTGTTTTTTAGCTTCTTTCCACAATTTAAGGGCATCACGTTTAAGAGTAATACGACTTACATGATTATATCGCGGTTGAAGAGTATTTTGAATCACCCTAGTAAGTCGAGGGTTGTCGAAGTGGTTGAACGGCAAAGCTTCTTGAACCACAAAACCCGCAAAAGCTTCTCGACACCGTTCCGCTTCGTATGAAAATATAGTTCCATCTCGTGACATAGAAGATTGACCACTTGCTTCCGGATTAGTTTTGAGTCCCACACAATACTTTTCTTTATGATGTTTCAACGTTGTGTTTGAGTCGGCTTTTAAAAATTTCCCACATCGTTTACAATGTGCCTTAGTCGTACCATCCGACAACAACACTTTGTCGTATAAATCCCACACCTCCGGATTTCTTTTGTTAACCAATTTTCGAACAATCGTTGGTGAACTTGAAGAACCAACACCGAAGGAAGAGGAAGAAGATTGATTTACCTTTGAGAAATGAGAATTTTGTATGCGTTTTGAGAGCGTTTTGAGTTTATATGAGTGTTTGAATGTTGTGATTGAACCTAAACTCAAGGTTTGTATATATAGTAAACTTGGAATGGCAAAATGGTAAAAAAAACAAAAAAAGAACGGTCAAATTAACCAAAAAACGGTCAGAAAAACGGCTTAAAAAAACCCGGGTTGGAAACCGATTTTTGAAACCGGGTTGAAAAAAACCGGTTTCGAACCGGTTTGTAACGGCTAACCCAGGAACCGGTTCCTACCTGCCGGGTTCCAGAAAACCCGAACCGGGTTGAGTCAAACCCGAGTTTGACCGGGTCGGTTTTTCGGGGTTTTTTCGGGTTGGGTATAGAATACTTATATTTTGATCATTTTGAGTGACTTAATTTCTAACTTTTGTTTTGCTCGAAATAAATTTTGCAGTTACTATGCATTTTGTTTTCAATTTAATAATTTTTTAAGTTGTCAACTATGATTGGGCATTCATGGTTAACCGATTACCATAAAGGCACAGATGGTTACTTTCAGCAAAAGATGATATAATTTTAAAATCAAATTATAACTAACTTAATGTAATTTAATGAGCTATATTTTTAGACTACATATAAAGAAACACATAAAATAAAACTGTGACCAATTTAATATAAATTATGGTATCAGGGGATAACAATTGTCGTAGAATTTTTGCTATAGCCCAAAATCATGACATTTCGTTATCAATTGTTTTCTTTGACGTTGAGTTGAAATCGTTTATTGAACAACAAAACTTTTTAAGTTTTCTTTATCCTAGTCTTCATCATTCTTTCTCCAGCTCTATAATTTTCATTGTTACTTATTAGTTATTATTACTTTTAATGAATTATGATAGCTTACTTTTGATCTCGAATTTGTATTTTGTAATCTTAATACAATTTTCACTAATAGGTAGATCGAGTTCATCGTCTTTTTTATATAGCTTCTCATACTTTCAATCACACAGATACACAATTAAAATGTCCAGATAATTAAAGTCGCTATTAAACATTATTGTAGGTAACTTAGAGTAACTGTTAAACTTAACACATATTTGTTTATTATATAAAGTGTGAATAACAATAAGTTAAGTTGAGTACCATTAAAATATTATTTTATATATTAAGACACTGTATTTATTTAGTCGTGCATCACAAATATTTAACGCTAGTATTATATATAGAATTTATTTAGTCGTGCATCACAAATATTTAACGCTAGTATTATATATAGAAGTTAGATAAGAGAAGCCGTGTTAAAGTAAGGAATTGTGTATATGATATAAGACAAATATTACCTCTCTCATATTTATCAAAGGTAAGTTTACTATTCCTAACCTATTCATATTAATATAGAGTAAATTCTATAAATGGTCCCTGTGGTTTATACGAATTTATGAAAGTCGTCCCTCAAAAAAAAAATTCAAGTTTCCAGTCCAATAAATTTACCATTTCCTCGTAAATGGTCCTTTGTTGATATAAAATGACTATAATACCCTTTTCTTTTATTTTATCATTTTTTTCAAGTATTTTTTCTCAGTTTTAATCAATAATAAAAAGCTTTAATATATTTAAACAAAAAGTCAATCAAACCCTTTCTTGAGTTCTTCCTCACAAATTATAAGTTATCTACCGGTCCATCACCATCATCATAACTTCATCCCCACCACCAAAACCTTAGATGTTCTTCAACTTCTCACACCAAATCCAACATAACCAGACGTTCGCACATTATCGAGTAATCGAAAAGCTTAATCTGACTGGCACGTCCAAATTCAAATCAGAAAACAAAAACACCTAGATCTGTGGTTTCTTTTCTTCGTTACCTTTTTCCAGATCTGCGGTTTCAATTTCGTTTTTCCATATTTTTGGTTTCGTTTTGTAGCAGCAACAACAGTAATCTGACTAGCATGTCCAAATCCAAATCAGAAAACAAAAACACGTGACGGATCTGCCTTTGATTTATGGTTCACTAAAAACGAACAACGTTGTTGATACGTATAATGAGGAACGAATTGAAGATGCCAGTGGTGACGGTTTATGGTGGCGGTGGCGGTGGCGATGGTAATGGTTTGTGGTGGCGGTGGCGTATGGATAAATATTGGAAGTTTGCCCGAGACAACTAGTTCATCATATTTGAAGATGCTTGTAAATCTATGGTCTCAATTTAGAACTAAGATTGGTGTATTCAATTCAATTTTATGTTGCTTTTTTGAATGGAATTTCAATTGTGAAATAGCCATATCTTGATGCTTGATAGGAGACAATGAACGAGCGGAGATTTGGGGGAGGGATTGGCTTAATTAGTTAAAGTATTTCAATTGTCTTTTGATGAAATATAATTGATTAATTAATTAATTTAATATTAATATTAATATTAATATTAATATTGAAGAAAACAGTTAAAAAATGCATGAAAATATTAATAATTAAAAAAAAAAGGTATTTTAGTCATTTGAAGTGAAGGAGAGCCATTTACGAGAAAATGTAAATCTGTTGGACTGAAAGCTTGAAAAAAAAAGTTGAGGGACGATTTTTGTAAATCCATATAAACCATAGGGACCATTCATAGAATTTACTCTACTAATGTAATATAGTGAGATAAAATTTTGACCATTCAAATTAAACTATTTTTTTTCAAACATTGATCTAATTTTTTGATAAAATTTAATGTTTTCATAATACATTTCAACTACACGTTGCCTCTCTAACATTTATCAAAGGTAAATTTACTATTCATAACATATTCATACTAATATAATATAGTGAGATAAAATTTTGACCATTCAAATTATTTTTTTTTCAAACATTGATCTATTTTTTTTGATAAAATTTAATGTTTTCTTGATACATTTCAACTACACAATTTGTAAATAAGCATAAATAAATATTTTTGATGTAAAAAGTAGTAATAAAATTTAAAGGAGACTAAAGTGATAACATGCATATAAGACGTTGTAATTATAAGGTGTATTAAAGAGACTAAAGTAATAACAAAAAAGCGTTATCATTTTAACAAAATATTTAGAGTTCTTATATTTTTTAAAAAAAAATTCTTAAAGCTTTTATAATTATAATATGTTGATGTTTTTCGTTTCAAGTTTATTAAATCGACCTAATTAAAAAAACCCTTTTACCCAAAGTAAAAAATCAACCTAATTAGTTAAAATTGGTTTTTGGTTGAATTTGAGGGGAAAATCGATTAAAAGTACGATTCATATATAAATTGATCATCTAATTTGATATAAAACTTTAACAATAGAGAACAATACAATTATAACGACTTGAGAAAATCGAAACACGATGAACACTCTGTGGTACACAATCAGGACAATGAAGTTTTTCTACGTTTTAAGTTTCGTAAAATAAGCAAACAACCTAAAGAATAATTACATTCGTGCATATGAAATTATATATTTTATACTCTCTGCCGCAATGCGCGGATAATAAAAACTCGTTACTAACATTTTACATGATGATGATTTTCTTATAATTACCTATGTATTTATTTATTTAGTTTGTGTTGCATTGGCGGCATGAGGATCTGGGGCGTATGAAGTAAAGGGGAAAAGCGCAAAATACTTTATAAAAAAAAATAAATAAAGAACGAAGCAATACCTATTTTACGTAATATAATACAAAAGGCGGAAATGAATCTAATTGATCAGTTCTTGCATGATCGAGTGTTGTAAATTAAGCTTTCTTGTTAGAGTCGTAAATCTTTTAGGTGTGTTTTTGTAGTTGCTTCGTTGATGTATAGATGTTTGTATCGATACTAGCATCTTGATAGATTTTTTATTTTAAATGTATATCGTTCTAAAAGGAATTTGGAATTGACTTTGCATAAAGTATAGGGTTTAATGTCCGTAAATGTATCAAAATTGTCACGAAATTCTTTTGTATGCATCCATTTTTTAAAAGTTCTATTATATCCATCGAAATTACTAATCACTCATATTGTATGTAGTCATTAACCACAAACAGAATATCTGCGTATTTGCACCGGTTAATCCTCTTTTATCTACGCCGTACGCCACGTAGGTGCCAAGGGGACTCATAAATGTACCGAACTTATATAAATGTATCAAACTTTACAACTCATTTTGTAATTTAAAATAAGTAATTAATTTTTTCTTATTTTTAATTCCATTTTATATATAGAAAATTAAATATACAATTCACATATTAGAGATATACGAGTACAATATAGTATAAGGGAAATGATCAAATAATTTCCGAAAGAATTTATGCATCAGCAGTATAATTGATTTTATGACATTTAGAAAACGAACCTGACGAAAAAAACAAAACATAAAAACATACTTTGCAAGGACCATTCAATTAAGCAACCCATTAAAGCATAACTTTTCCGAAAGGTAAGATTAATCACGGTGAAACATCTACGTTATATAAGACAAATATAATACCTTTTCATAGAATTTACACACGGAACAATTTTAGTTGTACCAAAAATCAAAATTAGTTGTTTTTCAAGATACTAAAAGAATGATACCAAGTACATCACAAATGTAAGTATGTGCACATTTAATCCAAAAACAGTTTCCTTACATCAAGTTTTACTTGTTTATTATCATAAATTTGTCTTTTTACTGTATCTTCTGTATCTTCTCAGGGACAAACATATACCTATTTCACGTATTATAAATATCGTGTAAAAGTTATCCCCTACGAGTCTTGAATCCTAGTCTTTAAACCTCAAAACTCTTAGAATTACATAATCAATCTTTACATTATATCTTGTTACACGTAATAATCCATACAGTTAGTTTGATGTACTGCACGGATGATTTTCCTTAAGTTATTCTGATTTGACGAATATTAGGGTCACAATATCTGGTATGAGTATAACATTGAAAGAGCTTTTGGAATGAAGATTTCAAGTTTGCTTAATAGAAGCAAAAAGTGCTTATTGCCTCATTGGGGTGTGTACGTATAACTTTTCGACATTAATTTATATATTATTTAAATTAATTAATCAAACCAACTTTAGGAGTGTTTGTAACTTTTAGACATTCTACTTTCTTTATTCCTTTCTTAATGTTAAACTCTAAACGACACACAATTGATAAAAATATTGGAGTTTACATTAATATTTCACTTCCGTTCGATGGTACACTGGTAGTGAAAGACATTCAACATAAATACTAAGGTTACGGATTTATTCTTCATTCACATATTCATTTAACTAAGACTTACACGACTTATCCTTAATCGGTTAGTTGTGGGACAAGAGTCTAAGTGATATAGCATGCAAAACACGATATATGGATTAAGCATGTTGATTTCCTGAATACTAAGAATAATCTCTTCTAAACTCGCATTGATTCAACAAATACTGCGATTTAAGCAATATTCAACTCAGTTATAAAACATAAATTGAGAGAAAAATTTGATTTCATAAAATCTAAAAACTAACTTCTGTCCCATCACTAACAAACCCTAAAGGGAAGCAGAAAAATTCGGACCAAACATAAAAGCTCAAAATAAAAATAAAAACATAAAATTACTCGTAACTTATTCTAAAGGTTATAAATAAAAGCCCAACTTCCAGAAAAAAACGGCTCCTGTAATAATGTTTTGTTAAACCGCACGTACGTGTGTCACTCTGTTAAGAATGTTCGAACTTCCAAGTTCATTTTTTTAACATTTGCCCCAAGAAAACGCATCTGAAGTCCTTTAACTTTTTTCTTTTTGTAATTTTTAGCTTTGCTAAATAAAGTTAAGAACCACTTGCGCTCAAAGATTTTAAAAAAGATTCAAACCCACATTTTATTTTTCTTTCTTTCTTTTAGTATTATAGTTTTCAATTTTAATGTATCTAAAATACTTTTTCAAAAACAATTTTTACATAATCGAATCAATCATTTTTTGTGTATGTATGGATGACAACAAGAAATGGTCATTGTAAGTAACATGTCAAAATATGTAAAGATCACCGAAAGGCGACTGGCGTATTGGTATTCAGGTGAACCAACAATTATATATATATATATATATATATATATATATATATATATATAAAAGGTTGTAGGTTCATGTTCAGAAATCAGTCATGGATTTGAGACTGTGCGGAGGTGCGACCGCACATGGCCTCTATTTTTCTAGGGCCCTCAAAAATTTGAGGTTTTGGATTTAATATAAATAGATTTTAAAATAGTTATATCAAACTGGACGATGTCATGAAACTATAAACTAGCAATTGATAACCCATTTGAAAACAAACTTAAGTATGATTTTAATTGAGATAGAGTCGACTTGCAGGTGAATTTTGTGAGGAAGATAATTTTTTATTATTTTCATTTAAGCCTCCTCATCTATTATTTAACGTTTATTTTAACCCCTAAATTTACTAGTTTTTCACTTCATTCCTAATTATAAATATTTAAAAATGTCATATCTTGAAATAACTTCATATATCACTATAACTGTTTTTTCAAAACCATAAGCCCGAGTTAGCATATAGACTATTACCAATACCAATGTTTGGTAAAAGTTTCATAATTTCAAAATTTTTTCTAGAACACACATTTAATGTTTATCTTATAAAATATATATATGGGGTTACGAAATTCATATTTTTATAGTTCTATACTAGCTAAATTTTTCACGTGAAATGGCATAATTTTCAGTGGTGGCACATGGCCTCTAAAAACAGCGGGCCGGACCTGTCATGAATATATACATGTATATAGTCATCACATAAATGAGTATGAACACTACACAAGAATTACAAATTTCTTTATTAACTTAAAATTTAGTTTGTTAAATTTGTAAAATGATTTTGTAATCACCTAAGGAGACTGTAGGTTCGACATGATACGAGGCCCACCCCACAACCATGTTTATGCTAAAAAAACACATGATGAAGCGTGAGTTGGGTGCACCAATGCAACCAGTTTACATGGAGGAATTAGATCATGATCAAGACCTTGATGGCCAGGGGTCCATCCAAATATCATCATCTTCAACCCTACTCACATGTGCCCTAATCAATGCCTATTTTCAAAATTAACTATGACAATAAATCATATTCAATACCATAAATGTATTTGTTTAATGATACAAAAAGTTGTGGATAAATATTGTACTTTATGGGTTGCAAGTAACTTTAGACATGTGTGAGAAATAGCGAGTAATGAGGTCATAAGAGGGGCTTATGGTATTGTAGGGGTCTAGGCATTACGAGTCGTTGCACCGTAAAATCATAAATCCGTTATAATGAATTTTAAATATCTACTCCGTAATAAAAGTCTATATAAGATTGTAGATTTAACAAGGAATAATCGATATTGTCATATTGATTTTCATTCAATGTTTTTAAAGCTAAACTCGAATGGAACTAAGAAATGATTAATTTACCGTTGTGTTTTTTTTTTTTTTTTTTGTTAATATATGATATGAATTAATTAGTTGCCTGCTCGCAAATTTAGTGAATTTTTGGACATTTAGAGAATGTTTGCGGTTGCATTTTAGGGTGGAGTATAACTTTTATTTGTTTTAAATATGTGATTAGTAGTATTTTTGAAATAGAATGATGATAGGGGATATTTTTTAGGAACTATAAGCATGACCCTTGTAATTTACTCTTCTTAAATTACATTAAATCATTCTATAAATCTCTAATTAATGTCATCTTTCTCCTATAAAATTTTTTATCCCTTGATAGAAATATAAAGTTTAACACTCATTTTGTGGCAAATTAAAAATCGTGATTAAACACTTTGAAAAAACTAAAGTATTTAGAATTACATCAAACTCAAAAATTAAAATCTAATGAAAAATACTAAAGTTCCTTTGGCCTAATGTTATTCTGAGAGTGGTTTATCAATTAAAAGGTTGCGAGCTAAAATTATTTGAATTGATTGTATATATTAAAGATGATGGAGAATAGTACACAAATCGTTCTTTAAGTTTACTTCAAATTCACTAGCAGTCCTTTACAAAATTAAATTATACCAATCATTTTTTTTAAACGTGTTGCGCTAAGAGTCTTTTACATTAATGATTGTTAACTCTTCGTTAAAAAGGACCATGGGTGATATTTTTTTTATTTCATTTAATTTTTTTCATTAAATATAAATTATTAAATCTAAAATACGTATATGTACATTATTATATGCATGGAGCATCATTTTCATTTTCCACACTGAAACATCAATTTTTATCGTCCACCACCCGAATCCATCACCATATTTCACCACCCAAACATACAATTGTGGATTAAAGATTACGAGTCACATAGTTGGTTATAGGTTTTCAATGTCATTTTACTTTGAAGCAATGATTTTTGCTTGAGATGTTTTTCGAGTAAGGAATAGATACGAAAGTGTAGAGGCGGTGGTTACCAAAACCGTAAGGAGATAAGATGAATAGGTGACAGAGGGTCTCTGGATGGTAAACGATGGTGGTGAACTACAAAATTTGATGTTTCAGTACAGAAGATGGCCGAATTTGATGATGAATTTTTTAAGTGAAATGGAAAGATGAAAATGATGTTTTGTGCACCCAATAATGTATTTATACATATTTGAGATTTTATAATTTATATTTTACTAAAAAGAATTAAAAGAATATATAAACATCAAGCATGGTCCCTTTTTAACGGAGAGTTAATGATCATTAGCTAAAGGACTATTAGCGTAAAAAGTTTCAAAAGAAATGATAATTGATGTAATTAAATTTCGTAAAGGACTGCCAATTATGAAGAGCTAAACTTAAATGATGATTTGTGTATTTTTTTGAAGATAATGGTTATACATAATACTTCGTATCTGAGTAAGGTTAGAGGCTTGACGTTTCTTTTTCTTTCTTTTAACTAAATTAAAAATACAAGTGTATATACTTCCATCGTCCCAAAATAAAATATTAACTTTATCATTTAATCATCAATATATTTTTTTCAAAACTAATACATTTGAGTTTGTAAAAAAATAAAGGTAAAAATGTCATACTCATTATCAGACTATATAATTTTTTAAACTTTCGTGCAAACTAAAATCAGATACTTATTTTGGAACGGTTGGACGAGAGGGAGTATATAAGAAGAGAAGGGCGTTGTTTGTAAGTTTGTAGTGCCAACGCAAAATAAATAGGTACGGTGGATAGCAGTCACTGACTACTCTCACTAGACCTTACCTTTTCTTTTTTACATCGTATCGATCAATCACCCAACCACCCACCGGCACTTCTCGCCGCCGGCATCTACTGAACGCGCCGCCACACGCTTTATAATTATATTCTCTCTCTGTCACACACATAAAAACACTTGTTCCCTCACATCAAACGTGCATTTTTCTGTTTCTGTTTCTTCTATATATCTTTTGTTCCTTTCTATGTATCGTTGCTAACCGTGAAAATTACTCCGGAATTGAACAATGTTGACGTGTATTGTTTGTACCAAGGATGTTAACGGTGGATCATCATCTTTACATGACGATGATATTATTGACGCTACACCTGGAACCAAACAAGCCGTTAAGTCCCTCACATCTCAGGTCTCTTTTTATTTTCAAATTACTCATGCTGTTTCTTGCAATTTTTTGACGTAATTTTTTGTTATATTTACTCGATTACATTAATTAAGCCTAAATGTAACGTAATTTTGATAGTTGAATGTTACTACTTTTTTAAATTGTTTCCGTAAAAATATGTATTTTGAAATTATTAAGTACTCGTACATGTTATGCAGCTGACTGGCTGCATAGATATATGCAGGGAATATTTGAACATAAAAAAAAAGGTTAAACTTTAAAAGGATGTATATATATATAAATATATAAAAATCAATTTAATATGTAAATGAATAAAATGAAGATGTCAAAATAAACCATCAATATAATTGAAATTTTTTGCTTATTCTTTATTTACCTTTTTTCTTAGTGTTGGATTTGGTTAACTTGTATTGCAAATAAGTAATTAATTACAACCAATAATTGAATACAAAATCTATGGATTTTTTTATAGATCAAAGATATTGCATTGAAGGCATCAGGAGCATATAAGAACTGCAAGCCATGTACTGGATCAACCAACAATAACCCGACCCGTAATGGTTACTACCCGGACTCTGAAACCGGATCAGTGTCTGGTAGGTTTTTTGGCGGGTACCAAAGAACCGGGAACTCGACACCTAGGATGTGGGGTAGGGAAATGGAGGCTAGACTGAAGGGGCTTTCGAGTGGTGCTAGTACTCCTGCGTCGGTTAGTGGTCGAACCGAATCGATTGTGTTTTTGGAAGAGGATGAGATTAAAGAATGGGTCGCTCAGGTTGAACCCGGTGTTCTCATTACGTTTGTTTCGTTGCCCCAAGGTGGCAACGATCTAAAACGTATTCGTTTCAGGTTTGCATTCTTTTCAAATTTCGATATTGTTTAGTATAAGTTATTGTTATAAATGAATTAAAATGATATTGCAGTATTAAGTGGGTTTTTGGGATTGCAAAGGGCTTATTTGTTAATTACTTTCTCCATCATAAATTTATTGCCCACGGACAAAAAAACACGTAAATAAGCAGATAAATAGTTTTATAATATACTACTTGAAATTGGTTATTTGGTATAGAAAAACACAATAACAGATAAGCGTTTAAATTCGTAATGATATAGGTGATTATATAAGTTTTTGGGTTCAATATATTATCATCATTTTTTTTTAAATAAAGCACTTCTATAAACATGGAAATTTATCAAAAGGGAAATAAGTGGATCCCAAAACATGTACTGTAGCAATGTTTATGGGATACAGTGACTTAACAAACAGAGTGCATAAAAAACTAAAAATAGTCAAAGTAAGAGACAATGACATCTCTCCTCATGTCATCATGTGGGTCTAATCTTCTCAATATGTGACCACAATATTTTTTGGGACTCACATTAAATTTTTACTACATCTCAACTGATTTATTAAATTAGCTTGTTGACAAATGAATCCCTCAAATGTTAAGGTCCTAGTAATTAAAGTTTAGTTGGCTGTTTTAATGTTCTTGATTGATCTTTACTTGTTAGTGTCAAACGAATGCCGATTGCACGTTAGGACGTAATCTCTTGAATACCTTGAATGATGATGAATAACTAGATCATACTGGACAGCATCTTGTAATGTCGTAATGATGTGCATTGATACATAGAAGGCTTTTGTGCCATTATGTCATAGTTTAGGGGTTTACGAGTAATATTATGGTGTGTCAGTTGCTTAACATTAATAGTCTAGGCCACTTGATGTGAGTACTTCTAACACATCGTTCTTGTAGTTTTAAGTTTCGGCGCCCACCATGCATTAGAGATTATGCCTGAAATTATGAAGTTGTTCCACGGTCGCTGTTGGTTAACATCATCCACTATTTCTTGATATTTGTCATATTTTTCATGAAAAACAAAGGTTTTGCTGAATATTGTTTAAGTTTAGTTAATGGAATAGACTCAAATAACATTACACATTAACAGATAGCTTTCATTTAATGAGGAGTATTCATGGAATTAGTTTATCGCTGACCATTTTAAGTTTCTGATAATTCGGTATGTGTTGTAAAATTTGGGTAAAAGTGTACTTTTTCCAAGTTAGGAACTTAATATGTATACCTATGGAGCATATAGTACTTATAAGTCATATTTTATATGGTTGCATAGTCTTTGATAAGAGCTGCGAAATGATATATTATATGTCCAAAGTAAATGTGGGGTAAATGAGGTATCGATGCGACGATGCTTAAAGAAGGGTCTACGGAATAAGAGGTGCTGACCTAGTTAAGTCTTACCTGGCAATTCTGACCCATTCTATTTTGGGTCTATAACTGATAAACTTTCAGTTATGATTCTTGTTTTAAAAACATGATTTGTAATTGATCTGAGGTAATGATAAGCGGATTAATGATACGCATTAACAACCCTTGGTCATGATTCTATATATAGTTACAGCTTTGTTCCATGAACTATAGACTCTTGATACAGCAGGAATATGAGCATATAATTTATATGTCAATCATGCTGATATAATGGCACTTATGGTCTGAGTTGTTATTAAAACAACTAGACATTACACGTTTAGCAATTCTATTTGTTGAAAATTACTAATGCTATGTCATTGTGTATTATCAGTCGTGAAATGTTCAGCAAATGGCAAGCTCAAAGATGGTGGTCTGAGAACTGTGAGAAGATAATGGAGTTGTACAATGTTCAACGCTTTAATCAACAAGGAGTACCACTTCCATCTCCACCAAGATCTGAAGATGAGGTTAGTTATCTTAGTTTATAGAGGTGGCATAATGGGTAGTTTGGGTAACTGGTCAATACTTCCATAAGAGTATAACTTTTTATATGGGCCAGGTTGACCCAAAACACTTCTTATCCAAAAAAAAAAAACAATTACTTTTGTTATAAATAACTAGTATGTCAAATAAGATAACAATAGTTATATTATTTCAATAATAGTGTCTCTCTTTTTATTGTAATAATAATAAAAGATTTAGCAGGTTTTATGCATTGAAGCTACACTTAGGTGACTTAAGATTTTTTTTTTATACGTTTGACTTGTTTGACCCGTTGTAGACAAAGTCACAAAACTAACCTGAACTGTCCCTCTAGCAGTATGGTCCCGTTTGTTAGTTTCATTTTTAGTTGTTAATTTGATTTTTTACTGTATGACCCGTTATCGACAAAAATCTGTATTTGATGTGGCATCATCTTTATCTTTACAGACCTCAAAAACCGAGTCTGTGGAGAACAGCCCAGTAACTCCGCCACTTAGCAAGGAACGCACACCTCGGAACTTGTACCACCCAACCGGAACAGAATACTCGTCATCAGATTCACTTGACCAACAACCCAACCATGCTTCAGTACCTAAACTCTCTAACATGAGCGCAGCCAAAACTGAGACATCATCAGTAAGAAGTAGTTCGTCTGTAGAGGCTGATCAATCTGGAGAGCTTTCGTTGAGCAATGCAAGTGATTTGGAAAATGAATGGATAGAGCAAGACGAGCCAGGCGTGTACATTACAATCAGAACACTGCCCGATGGCACACGGGAGCTTAGGCGTGTCCGATTCAGGTATAATCCGAAAAATCAAAAATCATGCGTTTTAGTAGCGGTGGTGATTTCAACCCATTTACTTATGGATGGGCTGACAATCCGACATCGGTTCTGTTTTATTTCAAAAGGGTCAATAGGTTAAGCAAGTTGGAAGTCGGTTTGGACCCATTTACCTATGAATGGGCCGACCTAAGTTGTGTTTTATTTCAAATGGGGTTGCAGAGGTTCAACAAGTCGAAAGTAGCTCAAACATTATTTTAATAATACACCTCTTTTTATATGCAAATATTTAGACTAACCGTATTATAATATTGTTCCATAACATTATGCAGACATTAGTGATTCTTTTAATTTTATTAACATTGACAAAGGTTGGTACAGCCAATATGCTCATTTCAACCTACACTCATTTTGACCCTTTACCCAACCCGTGACGGGTCCATCGTGTGAATGTGTGATGAATATACTAATTATTTTTCTTTAATCATATTTGGTGTACAGTCGAGAAAAGTTCGAAGAAAAGCATGCTAAAATGTGGTGGGAACAGAACAAAGCCAGAATACAACAACAGTACTTGTGAGTTTGAATGTTTGAGTGATGAAATTCTCAAAAATCAAGATGTTATAATATCTATCCATCTATCGTTATGCAAAACCAGTGTAGCCTTGAAGGCCATTTTGCAGTTCTATTTCAATCAAGACATTAGTAGTTTTGTACATCTAAGCTTGTTATATTATTCTGTTATCTTTTATTTCTAAAAGGGCAGTTAAGCAGGCCGGGCCAACCCAAGAAATGTTTATTCCAATTTAGTCTTGGGCCAAAACTCGCGACCCTTCTAGAAATGGGCTTTTTTATATGAAGTAAACCTATTAATTAATAGAGATCATCATGTATGGATTGCAATACTGTATGTCTGTATGGTTGAATGTGGGTTTTGGAAGAGTTTTTCCATTGGACTATAAAAGTTTTTGTTTGAGTAAAATTGATGAACGGATCGTTTGTCATAGAAAAACCTTTTCAAAAGGTTTGACCATTGTCGATTGTTTGCCTATAAAAATATTGGTTCATAAAAACTTACAGGTGTATTTTTACATGTCTGTCATTTTGAAACTAGTTTTATTATTTTATATACTAAACTAAGGTAACTAAAGAAACAATGATAAATAAACTCACCGGAGTCTTACATCAAGGTGGGTGCTACTCTTATTTGACATAATCATATGTAAGAACAAATATTTTTATTTTAAGTTTAAGATTTATTAACTAATACAAGATTCGAGTACACGTATGGTCTCATGTGATTTAGTTTCATTAACTTTCGATTGTTACCCATGATCAACTATATGTTGACATTTAACGAGCTAAAAACAACCGTGGATTTGAAGTGTTGAGTTGAGACAACAGAATTAGCAAGTACTCCAAGAAAGAGCCTAATGTTTACAATTGGTATATGTTGCGTTTTTACTTTATTTCTTTGCTATCTAACAAACCCATATCATTTACCGGATCCAGAAAATTAAATTACGAGGGCATAAAAATTGTCATCAAAAAGATCGCGGGTTGATAAAGCGGTTCCAAACAACTTCAAAATGGCCAGGTAGCTTGATAATGGTTATTTTGTAGCTTAAAAGGGCTTATTTGCCACAAATCGACAATAAAGAGTTGTAAATGCAAAAATGACTTATTTAAGAAGTCAAACATCACCAAAGAAATGCAAAAAGAAAAGGAAAAATTGTTTAACATAGACATCCTAGTAAAGAAAATTTGTGTAATACTACAAATATCATTGGAAAATCATATTAGGATAATGATCTTTGAATAGATTACTGTATAATTTTGAGTTGATGTATAAATGATCATATAACAAAGAAAGAAGCAAAGGTACAATGAAAGATTTTTATAATTATTGTGTGGCTTTTGCTTGCTCCCATTCCCACATCGACTGATACATAAACATTTACAAGAGAAGGATGCCTATGAAATAAGGCGTACGAAGGAGTTTACAGGACGGATTGAGGCTGAAGCATTTAAAACCAAAATTACTAAAAGATGAAATGTATAAAGAAATTATTTAATTAAATCGAAAATTGTATTCATACGCATTTTGTTCAATTTTACACACTTTTATTGTGATGCAATCCTCCCAATGCAAATGCCAAGATATACTTTAAAAGTTTTCATTTACATTTTTATAATAAATTTAAAAATTTGATGCAACCATACATCAATTTCATCTAAAATATTCATAAATGATTTTGGTCGACATGCAAAACAGTTTATCCATGATTCATGCAAGAAAACAACTGCCATGAAAATGTGATTATTAATTTTTATATAAATTGATAATAAAGTTAATTAGTTGAATACCTGTTATACCCTTTGCCCAAGGTCCCTGAACTTTTGAAGGCCCTGTGCAAAACTGTTGAGATGAGGCCCTGCTCAATATGAAACAATAACACTTTTAACATCTATTAATTTGTGGAATCGAAAGCACAAAGTACCTATGATTTTTCTATTTTCAAGTAATAGAAGATAATACAATGAGAATGTGCCCTCATCCTTTTGCATTGATTCCGTTTTTAGAAAATGATCTCACGGTAATAAATATAGAAAAATTATTCTAAATACTCGTTATTACGTAGGCTCAATGGCTTTCAGGTGCAAGTCCTTTTCTGTGTCGTGCTCTTTATTTGTAGCTTTGCTTTGCTTTGTGCCTTTTTAAATCCTTTGGTTAATCATATTACTTTTCTTGATTATATAATTATTTGCACTTTCAAAAATAATATAAAAAATATACAATGACAATAGAGTGTCATTATAATCCCGTTCAGTATTATTGTGTTTTATGATACAAAATATACAGTCATTTCTTTGTAGTCGATTTCTACAAAGTATCAATATAATTGGCTATCATTGTTAATAGATTATGTCATTTTAACATTGTAGAATGTTGGTCCCGAACTAACAACAAGATAGTTGTAGGGGGGGTATCTTTTCTGATTTATCTAATTTAAACAGTTTGAGTATTTAAGAACACAATGATATTATTCAACTTAATTCTTTTATTGATATGAATCAAAGAATTACAAGTTAGCTATAGCGGAATTTGCTAACTATTGAATACAGATTAGCACACTCTACCAACCTAGAGAACACACTCTATGCTGGTTACAAAGGATTGCTAATACTACTAAGACTATGCGTTCAAAACTCACTGTGAATTCACACCAGATACAATTGTTTAATTCCACTATTTATAGGAGAGCATGCACATTCCTTGTAACATCAGCAACCAATAACATTCTTCATATGTGCCTTGATTCCTATTGGAGAATGCAAGACATGCTCCTTGTATGTTCTGACTTGTACTGCAGACAGAATCTGCACAGTGTAGTTCATGTCGTGAGTGAACAGCACGCGCTAGTGTATTGGCTTATTTTTGGTAGAGGGAACACATCATACCACAAATGTCCATCTTCCACAGTAATGTACAGTGGTACAATGTCTTAGATGTTATTTGGATGTATGATGATGTTCCTAAGTGTAAGATATATCACTATTCTTAATCTACACAAGTATAGTGATCTTCATTCTTTGAGCTGGCTGTATGTAGACTTTAGTTCCACCGCTGGTCCATCTATCTTTATCTTCAACTCCATCTTTGATGTTGTTGAATGTATATGAACATAGCTAGCTCAAGAAACAACTTTCTTAGGATTGGTATGAAAGTTGTCCACAACTATAATCTTTGTGCTGATTAAACATAGTCAGCTCACATGATTACTTTTGGACCCAGCTCACAGGACAAACTGTGAACTGTTTACACTATCAATCAAGACTTGTATGCTGACTGTACATAAGAGCATTTTTGTGTTATAATCAAGTTGTTTTCATCATAAAATCAAGTTAAAGGAAGCATGCCTCAACATAGAATGTAATACTTTAATAACTTCAATTCCAAAATCGTAATACAATATCAATCAGTCACATGAATACTAAAGTTTATTAAATGGTGTTTATATTGTCGACAATTCGCGTTGTATATTTTCAATTCAGTATGTGTTTTGACTTTAAGTTTGTTTATCAATTGTTAGTCAATTGATTGTATACACTTCAGGTCCAATATAATTTTTATATCTGACAATATTTTATTTTTAAGTTTCAAAACGTACATATATTTATTTACATATATACTATATATGCTAATGTTTGAAGCCACTAAAATTCGGGTTCCGTACACTTGCACCACTTGTACATCTTTAAGGACGGCTCTGCCTTCAACCCTAATATTAAATGAGTGGTCAGAAATGTTTCTCTCATTTTCTCCCAAATTTCATTCTTTCTTGATCTTCTAATATATATATATATATATATATATATATATATATATATATATATATTACTAATATATAGCACATTTTGTATATTTTTTTAAGAGGAAAATTACCAATATGCTCATAACATTACTAATTATATTTGAAAACCCCATTTGAAATTACTAACATACCCCTATATGTATTAAAGTCTCATTAGTATCATTATTATTAAACTTTAATGTATTAAACATGTGACATTTAATTCTAATTAATTAAAACTTTTCTATATATATCTATATCTATACTAATATATAATACATTTGTAATGTTTTTTTTATGACTAAATTTATTTAGTTACCCTTTACATTATTTTTAATATTTGAATAACATACTTGAAAAATATACATACATATATTAAAGTATCATTTATAATATAATCATTAAAATTCAAGCAAATAAATATATGACATAACTTTTTAACCGTAAAGAGTTACAGGACGTGTCAATTATCGATGGAAAGGTCGGAACGAGACGACCATGTTAGCAAACTGTATTTCGTATGCTTTTTAAACTATTCGACCCGTTCTCACTTTACTTCATCCGTCACATTTACACCGTTTACGAAAAAATACACAATTTTAAATACGTTTAGTGGAGTCGGCTTTAATTCAACGTACAGTACATCTTCCTTTATTCATTGCAGATTTAATTGTATGCATCTTTTCATATGCGAATCATCCGTAAATCACAAATAATGTTACCCATGTGAATACATCCAAGTACTAGTTCCTATTAACTTTTCATGGAATCGTTCTCCATGATCTACATACAGCCCCTCATATTCAAATTCGTTTTAAGATTTATACTTCGACCATTAGACCAACATGTTTCTTGTTCTTCTTTATGTTAAATGACACACAAAAGAGTCATCATCTTTCAAATGACCTAACTCATGAGCAACTTCAACTAGCAAAAATACTTCAGCCATGACTTCCTCTCTTAGCTTTTTGTCTTTCACGTCTTCGATGCACCTTGCAACTTCTTTCCATTCCTCAACGCCAAGAGTGTACAGTTGAAAACCAGACCACCACACACATTTCTTCACTAAAAATCACAATAAACTTCATACACAGTTTAACCCAACAACTAATCACTTTTTTGATACAATTTGTTATATAACGATATATTCGAAACACTGAGTTAGAAAAACAAAGAAAACGTTTCAACTTTCAACGCATCAAACCTTTTTCATCATCATAACCACATCGAATCGAACAAGGTAAATAGAAGATTCATTTTTCATATGTGTATTTAGAGTAAAAAGAAAACGAGATTCTTTTCACATGTGAATCAAAATAAAATAAAAAATAGTTTATTCACATCTCTTACGATTCATATTAAAAAAAAAAACACACACACACACCAGTAACTCTCCTTGCTAATGACAATTTTAACTAGTTAAGTATCATTTGTTAATGTTACTTAGTTATCCAAATTCTCCGTAGTTTCTAATAACTTATATTAACAATTTAAGGTACAACTTTTTTCAATTTTCAACTTACAAAAGGAAAAAAGAAAAAATAAATAAAGAAGTTTCTTTAGTTGAAACGATTTTTATTATCTCTATCCACAAATTTATATATATTGTTATTCTTAGACTCCAACATTTCCCTTATATAATTTTTATTTCTCACATATTTATATGGTAAAGGAAATAAAATTGACTTGAGTTAGTTGGCTATATAAATAAGGAAATCAATGGAAGATTGGTAACTTTGTATAGATAGTATAATAATAAGCATATGATTAAAAAAATGGGAACGGATTAGAGGAGCAAGGGGCAAAGCAGGATGAACTATTTTGCAATTTTAGCAAAGTTATGGACATGTCTGAAAAATTGCTCGAAAAAATACCCAAAAATTTTCCAAAACTTTGTTCAATCAAAAAACTTTTTTAATATGCAAGATTCAGTAAAAAAATGCTAAAAATGTAAGATGAGGTAACAAATATACATGATGCAGTAAACATGTAATAGTAATTTTTTAAATTTAAGAATAAAACCAAGTAAATAAGATGCAGTAAAATAAGTATAAGTGGTTTTTTATTTCAACACATAAAATTTGAAAAAACATAAGATGCAGTAAATATATACAAGATGTAGTAAAAAGATAGTAGTAATTTTTTCAAAAATAAAATCAAAGCTGTCGGAAAAGCATAAAAAATACTAAAAATCATAAGATGTAGTAACTAATATATATAAGATGCAGTAAACAAAGTACTAGCACAAATATACATCAATTGTATTTAAGATGCAGTAACGTAAGATGCATGATGCAAGAAATAATAAAAAAAACTTATTTGTAATGTAAACAATTAACATTGTGGATCGATAACGAATTATTTATTTCGTCGTTGGCGGAGTCAAAAAATTCATATGGAAGGGACAAAAAAAATGATTTTTACTTCTTTTATAGTTTTGTGGGGGAAATTTTCAAATGTCATTAATATCTTAAATTTTTTTCTCTTTTACGTAATTTGAAATTTCTTGTGAGGACGGCTGCCTACGTTGCCCCCACACAGACTTCGCCCCTTACTGTTGACTTCGCCCCTTAGTGTCACGGGCGAACACATAACTAGTTATCTAAATATAAAAACGTTTTAATGGAAATGAAACAATGATAAACAAACTCACGGAAGTCTCATTGGTGGGGTTCATCAAGGTAGATGCAACTGTTATATATTTGACATAATCATTCATCATGAAATTTAAATTTGAATCATTACTTTGTGTTCAATCTATTAAATTAGAGATTGTTTTTTTCGTTAAGGAAAGTCTCTTATCTCTTAATTAATTAATATATAAGGAAAAAAACTATCCCTTCATAATATTACCATATTAGTCATTGTCCAATTATATTATTAGTCAAAATAAACAATTACTAATTAGTTTTATGATGTTACCCCAAATATATATTTGCTTACCAATTTAACATATTTATTATTTATTACTTCCCCGTTTCATTTTTATTGTTCCTCTGATTGTTTGTCCTAAAAAAAATATCTACTTGTAAAAAATAACTATTAAAAATGATTAAACTCGTCATTTTACCCTCATTTATTAATTACAATCTTTTATTTTATAAAAATTTTCAGTCAAACGTGCCTTGATTATAAAGACAAAATTAATATTCATCCAACCTATCTTAAATGCAATAAACTTTTTTTAGGGTACAATAAAAATGAGACGAGTATTATTATTATTATAAAAATAAAATTTGTTTTCATGAGAAGGCCAACTCAACTTCCCCCTCTATAAAAGGATGCGTAATATAGAGACAAATAGTATCTCTATCTCCTCTGTTTTCCACTTCTCTTTCATTTCTTCCTTTAAACCCTTAAAACATTCATTTGTTTCAAAATGTGCTTATTATATTTATAATTATAATAATTTAGTTGTTGAGTATTATGGATGCTGCTACTGCTTCTAGAAAGTTCCGCAACAATCCGTCATTCTCGTCGTCTCTACTCGATGAGATCTACCGTTCAATCGATAATCGAGACAGCGAACAATCGAGTAATGATCGTTTTCGATACGATCATGATGAGAGAAGAGCGCGTTTGTTTAAGAAATGTAATCAGAATAATAAAAAACCGGTGATCGGAAGAAAATCAGCGGCTGATATCGATAGAGGTTTTTATTCGCCGGAGAATGATTCGATGTACGGATTTATTTTTAAACCTAAACCTATACGTACAAAAGATGTTTATCAACAAGAGAATGAATTCATAATCAAACGAGAGAAAAATGATTCGAAATGTAAACATGAAGGTAAGTTTATGAAAACTAAATCGAAAGCATTGAAGATTTACAGTGATTTGAAGAAAGTTAAGCAGCCGATTTCGCCAGGTGGCCGATTATCGAGTTTTTTAAATTCGTTATTTGCTAACGGAAACACGAAGAAACGGAATAATTCATCTGCTATTGCTTCTAGTACCGTAGGTTATACGGGTCATTTAGATAGGAAATCAAAGTCGGCGAATGCGTCCACGTGTTCATCAGCTTCTTCGTTTTCGCGATCGTGTTTGAGTAACACTCCGTCGTCTAGAGGAAAATTGAGCAATGATGTTAAACGATCGGTTAGGTTTTATCCGGTTAACGTGATCGTTGATGAAGATTGTCAGCCGTGTGAACACAAATCGCTACACGAAGAAGAAACTATGAAATTTGCAAAAAGTTCGATGAGAAAAGATGTAATTCATAGCGATTCGAATGAGAAAAGCCCTCGTATATCGGAAGCGACGAAGAAATTGTTGAAGGATTACCAAAAGAAAGTTGAATTTGATTCGATTAGGAATCATGAAGACGAAGACGAATCTGACTCAAGCTCGGATTTATTCGAGCTTGAGAATTTGTCTATGATCGGAATGAATAAGTATCGAGAAGAGTTACCTGTTTACGAGACAACTCATCTCGATGCCAATCGGGCCATTGCTAATGGTCTCTTGATGTAACCCTAAAAGAGAAGAAAGGAACAACGTAATTTCGTTAACATAGTTACGTAATTTTAATTGCATGTGTATAAAGTTAAAATTTACTAGTTAAGTTGTTACCTTTGGAATTACAATTTGTAATTCGGTCTTAACTATTATGAATTTTAGTTTTTAGTTGGCATATGTTTCGAGTCGGTTTTATGACCAGAATCAAATGTATCAAAGTGGAATCGGACTGAAACCAAACCATATGTAATTGGTCCAGTCCTCGATCCTTGTTTTCCTAATAGTTCGGTTCTCGAGTCGGTTCAGTCCTAGTCTGATTTGGTTCGGTTTTGGAACATGAACAACTCTAATTAAAACACAAAAATGTGAAATGGTTGTGAAAGTTCAAAATGAACATCGATAAACGAGTAGAGAAATGGGTAGTGTCTAAAGTAAGTGGAGACGGAGTTGTTGAAGATTCTACGATCGTGTTCACACAAGTAACTCAAAATTGAAGACTAGTATGTTTTCTCAGTACTCTACTTCCAGCTCCTATGAAAATGTATATATTTGTATATATGGTTTAATAGATATAACACGTGGTGTGATGGTACAAAAGATATTTATACTGTAGACTAATCGGATTTTTTTAAAAAGCTAATAAACTTAGATATCTCACCACGAATATATATATTATTTTACGAATATATACATATGTCATCCTTGAACTCAAACTCACAATTTCATAATCGAAGGGTTACATCCATGCCGTCAGAGGAATATCTCTTTGGTGAGCTAATAGGCTTGTAAATAAATACGAAGTATTATCTTTCTTTTTTTTCTTTTTAATTTTTATTCTTCAATTTCTTTCAAACATATTACATAACAACACCTAATGATAATAATCCAACTTGTGAAGGATCGCATCCTTACAAGCACTCTTTTATCTCTTTGCTCTGTTTTAGACCACTTGCAATCTCGAGCACGGTAAGCACGCCTGACGAAACCACCACGGGCCGCATTGCAACCGGTCTTATTTCATTTTATATTTTGTATATAGTTTTCACAACGATATACTCCAACAATTAGCATTTTCATCATCATGATAATTGTTACAGCGAGAATGTTTAAATATTGAAATGACAGATGGTTAACAAATGCCTTTAAAAAATGAATAATTGGCGAGTACATTAGATAGATCATCCAAAAAAGTGTGTTATTAGTGGGCATTCGTAAAAGGAGGATAAAATGATCGATAAAATGATCTTACATAATAAAACGGTTACGTGTTCCATTTTGTTAAAAAGGGGATTGGAACCTTCCACCTGGTAAGTGTCAGCGTAGCCTTTTTTTATCCGTCAACCCTTTTATTGCACAAAATAGAACTTATAACGCTCCTTTTTTTTTTTGCAAAATCGAATATGTAACACTTTTATTGTGGAAAATCGTTCTATATTCATTTTATCGTGCATTTGGATATACAAAGTGAAGGATCTTAATGCTCATAGATTATAATTGAGATTAATATTGCTAATAACATTTGAACCTATAGGGTCACACTAATAGCATTAAACACAAATTGTATAATTATAAGAATTGGTTCTTACTAATTATCAATTACCCTTGTAATTAATTGAAAATTAATATCTAATAGAAATATTAATGTTCAAATGCATGCTTCATATAATATGATTATATAAGTCATGTACAAGTTATTGGACCAAAAAGGAGTTTGGAATTAAAACTTGTACACAACCAAAATTGCACAAGACTTCAAAGGGGGGGGGCTCCTCCCTTTTCTTTTTATGATGGCCGGCCACACCAAGGGGGTCCTCCCTTGGTTGTGGTTTGCTTCCTTGGATGGTTGCTTGGTTGTTTGGTTGACTTAGCATGCCTACACACACCCATACTTGCATTAATTTCCATGTATGGGCTTTGTATTGACTTTGTACATGCATGGGAGGATATGTACAAGCCTTATGCAAGAGTTGTAGTAAGTGAATGTGTGTAGATTTTTTTTTACTCTTTTTCTCTCTAAAAACTCACAAAAGTTAGTAGTTGAAAGCTAGAAACATCAAGCTCTCTCTTAAGACAAATTGTGACTTGTTCTTAAGAGCTTAAGAGTAATTATAAGGGTTTAAAGACTAGCATCAAGTGTTGCTAAGTGCTATTGGTGAACTAGCTATAGAGGAGTTCTTGGATTGAGCTCTTAATCTTCATCAACACCCTAATTGCCAAAAGGGTTCAAAGTCATCAAAGGTTGTGATTTCTAAAACACCCTATGGTTGTTTAATCTTAATTATCATGTAATTGGATCTTGGATCAAAGGTTGTGATCGATAAAATGATCTTACATAATAAAACGGTTACGTGTTCCATTTTGTTAAAAAGGGGATTGGAACCTTCCACTTGGTAAGTGTCAGCGTAGCCTTTTTTTATCCGTCAACCCTTTTATTGCACAAAATAGAACTCATAACGCTCTTTTTTTTTTTTGCAAAATCGAATATGTAACACTTTTATTGTGGAAAATCGTTCTATATTCATTTTATCGTGCATTTGGATATACAAGGTTCCCCTTTTATTAAATTTACCATTTTTTTAGTATGGTATTACATCTCTTTGATGCAAAACTAATTCATAGTATTTTCGTATGTTTTTTTTTTTTTTTTTTTAGTTGATAGTTTTTTGAAAAATCTTTTTGTTTTTATACCAGAAAAGTGTTTTTTATTTTTTTGCATTGTCATCTATGCATAAGGTCCAATATGCATATTAAATTTAAATTAGGGTTTAATCAGTTTATAACGCTAGGTTATCTAAATGTGACGCCTAACAGATCGAGAGGACAAAACACGGAATTAGGACCTACTGTTAACTGAAGGTGCATAGCCTACACATCCTTTTTTAGCATTAACCTACATGTTGTCAATAAAACACATAGGATATGTTTTGTTTAAATAGTACGTCCTAGCTTTAACAGTTACATATTTTTCTTCCATTTTTAAAGTACACAACGTAAAAAAGGCATGTAGATTTCACATATTTGAATAAATGGGCGGACATACGTTGTAGCTAGCGGTGTTATTCACACGGATTATTCAGTTTGGATTAATTGGATTTTAAACAATCACAAGTTAACCTTTAATTCAAACTAAACAAGAAATGGATTAATCGGATACGGATTAAACGGTTGTATCCGAATTAGCTCAAGTTGCGTGTTGATATCAATTAAGATTAAATTTAACAAATGGTTTACGTTTAAATCAATTATCTAAACAAACATCAGATGTAATAATATATCATATTATATTATCCAAATGTTGTCTTCTAATGTTCTAACATACAATTTTATGCCAAATAGATTGTAGTATTTAAATCGAATAAACATCGCCTTGAATCTGATCCAAAAACATAAGTCTCAAAACAGCCAAAAATTCTTCAATCTCATTTTTAAAAAAAATTTATTTATAATTAATTCTTATATGGTAAATATTAATATATTAGTAAAGCCTTGTGTGTCTGCCACTATTTGAATACAAAAAAAGTTGCACTTCATAAGAGATTGGAATTGTTAAAAAATAAAGATGGGAGATTGAAATTGTTAAAAACTATAAGTTCAATCTACTCGAATCTCATAGAACCCTTACGCAAAACACATCCAAACACTAATATTATGTATACACGAGTGAAATTTGAAGTTTCAATATTTTGATTGATGCATTCGACTCGTACCATTAGACTAAATATTGTTCGATCGTTAAAGATAATTCATTTCACGTTCACATAGGTGGTTGAGGTGTAGATGAAACCATATTGTGCTTTATATAGAGTTAAATAATAAAGTTAATAAGTGGTTGGGGAGTGATGGTGAAATGAGGGCAAACACCATCATATCACTAGCAAGCAACTATCAAAACTAGCTCGCCAACCCTAATGCCCTCACGCCGTCGCTAACTTTTCCGGCACACCACGTGCCTTCAAATCACCCTTCGTGTACACGATCCATTTTCAAATCCTATACTTCCACTCATTTCAAATCCTATAATTCCTCGTTTAAAAATAACACATTTAATTAATTTTCTGTGATAATAGTAATAATAAAATAATTATATGATCTTAATACTAATTATTTAATTCAATACATCCGACAATTAGAAAATAAAGTTATCACATATAAACAAAAAAGTATCTTTTATTGACGTGCACAAAGCTAGGAATTGCAATTATGTGATTTGATTTTACTAATTTATTAATCCTCCATTTCACCACAATTGCCGCAAACATTTTTTGTTTAATTTAAGTTTGGTTGGATAAACGATAGTTTTGCTCTTATAATCAAGTTTAATTTGACTGATTTTATTTAATTAATAAATAAAATAAATAACTATGAGTAATAAATGAAACATATATAATCTAGTTATTTTTTGCAAATATACAATTATTTTGGGACATATATAAATATTAATGTAGACATCTATTTGGAACGAACCGAGTAGTATTTTTCTTTAATGGACATCTATTTGCAAGTCCCCTCACAAGAATTCGAACAATTGGCTTTAGCGAACCTATTTCATTAGAATGATCGAAGAACCCGTTAATATCTTTCTTTGTGTTATATAATGCAATTTAATTTAAAATTAAAAATTAAAAATTAAAATGTAAACTCTTACTATGTAATATGTAATTTTTTAACTTGCCTTTCGAGACAATTGCAGGTATTTAAGAAAACGATTAATAATCAACGGTATGACTTATGGCTCTCATATCATAATAAGATAATATCGTGCACAATCAATAGAGAAATTAAGTTACTGCATGATACATTTACGACTTTTGTGTCAAAAACTTTAGTTTGTTAATCACATAGCGACTGCTCTTAAGATTGACACTAGACAAACGTCCTTCTTACTTGTATGTGGACACTCTTAGACCAGTGCAAACGGCACGTCGGTCTGGGTGTCACTTTTTGGCGACGGAATCGACGCGTTGGCACGCCGGCGTCGGTTAGAGGCGTCAGTTTTGACCATCAGTTTTTCGACGGGAAGAGAGAAGTGTCGGTAATGGCCCGTGTAGTTTTTTCTTTCGATTTCATTTTTATTTTCCTTTTTTTCAGTTTTATGATTTTGTTTGGGTAATAAAAGAAAAAAGGAAGAAGTAGGTTGTAGGTGGAACGGTGGAAAAAGAAGACAATGATGATGGAGGGATTTTAGATTTGGAAATGGGCTCATCTTAAATTGAAAATGGGCCAACTTGCGTTTTATGTTTATTTATTTTAGTTGAGTTAAAACCTTATAAATGGGCTCAAATGTTTATTATTTTAATTGAGTTACATATATAAGTTAAATATATTAATGTAATGTTTTTAATTTTAATGAAAGTATTTTATTTAATTTTGTATTTTCAATAATTAAAGTAAATAATTAAAGTAAGGGTAATATGGTAATCACAATCAAATTTCCTTATCTATTTTTAGAAGTGAACGATTAATTTAAAACGTCCAGAAACAGAAACATAGAAGTATATTTTTGGGACGAAGACACTACTAAACATCATCACTAAAAAAAAATTAGAGTAAACTAATGGACAAGATTAGATTAGGACCCTACCAATAGAATAGAAAATCCTTAGAGCACGGGGTGTAGTGACACTGTCACCATAGTGTTCTGGAGAACGTTGTAATTGAGGATTTTGTGGTGTGGTCACAGTGTTCTGGACAGTGTTCTGGAGTTTTTTATTATTTGTTTTATTTGTTTTTTTAATGGTGATAATTGTATAAATTAATATATAAAAAATAAATCAATCAAATAAAATAAGATTTAATTTATTAAAAAGACATAAAAAAATTACAAGTCCTAAAATTAAAATACATAATTTAAAATACATAAAAGATTACAAGTCCTAAAATTAAAATACATAAAATAAACAAATCAATCATCTCCCGCTCCCGTTCCCGATCCCGAAGCTTGCAATTCATTCCACCTCTGTTCAAGATACCTCCAAAGATGTTCCACAAGGTCGGCTCGAAGTCATTCGTGTGTCTCCCGATCACGTAGTTCCTTTGTTTTCCTCTCGTATGTGTTACATCTTTCGATCCAAGAACCTTGTATTTTTCCAACAGGTACATAATAATTTTCATTCTCAGCAATGTTGAAACCGTTGTCTTCAATTATCATGTTATGCAATATGATACAAGCATACATGATTCTTCTTATAGCGTTTACACTATAAGCTCTCGCCGGTTGTTGTAGTATATGCCACCTTCCTTGTAAAACACCAAAAGCGCGCTCAATGTCCTTTCGTACGGCCGATTGTTTCCTACTGAAATAAGCCCTCTTTTAATCAATCTCGCTTGAAAATCCCTTCACGAACACTGCCCATGACGGGTATATCCCATCGGCAAGATAGTACCCTCTATCGTAATCCAAATCAGCCACTGTATATGGAACTTGGGGAGCGGAGTCATTTAGCAAATTCCTAAACAAAGAAGACGTATTAAGAACATTTAAGTCATTGTTGGATCCCGCAACTCCAAAGTATGCATGCCATATCCACAAGTCGTACGAGGCGACGGCTTCAAGCATAATCGTCGGATACCCATGATCGCCTCGGGTGTATTGACCTTTCCATGCATTTGGACATTGTGTCCAAGCCCAATGCATACAATCTATGCTACCAAGCATGCCGGGAAAACCATGAAGCTCGTGATGCTTATCATACAAACGATGTATGTCTACATTCGTTGGTTCTCTCAAGTACACATTTGAATATAAATCGATAACGCACCTTGTGAAATTTTGTAAAGTTTCACGAGAAACTCTTGCTGACATTTGCAAGTATTCATCAAAGGCATCCGGAGTTGTACCGTATGCCAATTGACGAATCGCAGAAGTGACTTTTTGAAGACAAGTAAAACCCAGTACGCCACGTGCATCGGGTCGTTGACGAAACCACAAAAAATAGTCGGGGAGTGGTTCGACGGAGTAAGAGCTAATATCCTCACAAATTCTTTGGAATAAACGACGACTCATTCGAAATCGACGTTTGAAATATTCATGCTGATATTTCGCATTTTCGACAAAGTAATCGTTTAGTAACGTCTGCTCCGCCGTGACTCGGTCACAAGGTATGAAACGACATGAACGAGCCGTGGAACTTTCGGCATCTTGTTGCTTATTACGATACTTACGAGCAAGCATCATAAGTTTGTACGTGGTTTCGTCATCGGATGATGAATCGGATGACATTTTTGGATGAGTTTTTGATTGTTTTAATTGTGTACGTGAAAGAGTTTTTGAGATAGTGTTTTTGAATTGTGGTTTGAGATTGTGTTTGAGGTGTGTTTAAATAGGAAAAAAAATTATTATTATTATTTTTTTAAATTTATGCCGTTGAACGGCTATATTTTTTAATTTTTAACTTTTTTTTATAATATATACATATATCCGTTGCACACGGGAAAAAAAAAGAAAAGAAAAACGTTGCCGTGTCACAACGTTCGGAAGGAGACGGCGAACCGGAAAACGGACGAGAACGCCGTCGGGAACGCCGTCCCGGTGCGGCAGAACGCCGTCCGACGGCGTTCTCATCGGAAAACGGCGACGAAAACCCCCCCACACCCCGTGCTCTAAACGACCAATGTAACTCGAGTATAAACGGAAGATTTATGTAATTAAAATGTTGAATATGCATGCATATCACATATATCTTTCACTTATTAGTTTTAATTGAAAATGTTTTATAAAATTGAAATTCAATATTGTTGTACATATAGGAGTCCTCAAAATTTTCCTTCCAAGTTTGCTTACAATTATTTGATGTATTTAAGTTGACATGTACGTTGAATAGATAATAAGGAATACATAATATCACCATAGAAACTAAAGTTAAATACATGAAAACTTAACAAAATCTTCTAATCGGTTATACCACTGGCAACCACTGATGCATCAGTTAGTGCCAAATTAGCGTCACGTCAACATTTTTCAAAACTGACTAACAACTGATTGAACACTTTCAACCATCACAACACTTAGTTTTTTCGGGCCTCACATTTATTAATATACTTTTATTTTTATTTAAAAAAATATTTTTAATTCGTGCGGGGACCACATTTTCACTTTGCATCACTTAGAGCACAGGGTGTGGTGACACTGTCACCAAAGTGTTTTAGACAGTGTTCTGGAGAATGTTGTAATTGGGGATTTTGTGGTGTGGTGACACTGTATTCACAGTGTTCAGGACAGTGTTATGGAATTTTTTATTATTTGTTTTATTTGTTTTTTTAATGATGATAATTGTATAAATTAATATATAAAAAATAAATAAATCAAATAAAACAAGATTTAATTCATTAAAAAGACATAAAAAAATTACAAGTCCTAAAATTAAAATACATAATTTAAAAAGTCCTAAAAATTTAAAATACAAAAATAAATAAAATAAGACAAATTCAGTTTCCCGATCCCGAACCCGAAGCACCACCTCCCGCTCCCGTTCAATAAAATTGAAATTCAATATTGTTGTACATATAGGAGTCCTCAAAATTTGCCTTCCAAGTTTTCTTACAATTATTTGATGTATTTAAGTTGACATGTACGTTGAATAGATAATAAGGAATACATAATATCACCATAGAAACTAAAGTTAAATACATGAAAACTTAACAAAATCTTCTAATCGGTTATACCACTGGCAACCACTGATGCATCAGTTAGTGCCAAATTAGCGTCACGTCAACATTTTTCAAAACTGACTAACAACTGACTGAACACTTTCAACCATCACAACACTTAGTTTTTTCGGGCCTCACATTTATTAATATACTTTTATTTTTATATAAAAAAATATTTTTAATTCGTGCGGGGACCACATTTTCACTTTGCATCACTTAGAGCACAGGGTGTGGTGACACTGTCACCAAAGTGTTTTAGACAGTGTTCTGGAGAATGTTGTAATTGGGGATTTTGTGGTGTGGTGACACTGTATTCACAGTGTTCAGGACAGTGTTATGGAATTTTTTATTATTTGTTTTATTTGTTTATTTAATGATGATAATTATATAAATTAATATATAAAAAATAAATAAATCAAATAAAACAAGATTTAATTCATTAAAAAGACATAAAAAAATTACAAGTCCTAAAATTAAAATACATAATTTAAAAAGTCCTAAAAATTTAAAATACAAAAATAAATAAAATAAGACAAATTCAGTTTCCCGATCCCGAACCCGAAGCACCACCTCCCGCTCCCGTTCCGTATGGCCATCCCATTGTCTCGCAAATCTTCCTCTTATCCATTTCCAAGATGAACCTTGGTTGCTCTGGTAAATGCATAGTCGGCATGGCCAAGATTCGAAGTTTGGTCTCGAGATCCTTCGTCTTGTAGTAGCCTTGCTTGTCGGATCGGATGCCTTAGAATGTTGTTGCGAGTGATTCATCAAACGAAGCACAGAAGGAACCGGCCGAACCAGAAGAAGTGGTTTTTTGTGACTTCAGTTTCCTTGACTTTCCAGCCGGCCGTGGATGCTGATCGTCCCCAAATAAACCCTCATTCGGGTTTTGCGTTTCTTGCTCCGGTGGTTCATCAAACTCCAAGTCATCCAAATTGACCATCTCGCGGCGTCTTGGAACATTTCGTCTACCGACGACAAACGGATCGGGATGTAGCCATTTCTGTTTATCCTTCAAAAAGTTCCAAGCCAACAAACTTGTGAAAGTTTTTTCGTTTTTCAACTTGTATTGCGTGTCACAACGGATCATCAAGTCATCCCCGCCTTCACCACTCCTTAGTTGATCCGAAAGCCTTTTCCATATGTCTTGCCACTTGTTGCAGTCCGCGTTGAGTTTGGTCCATTTGGACGACAACGCGTCTTTTCCTCGTTGGAATTGTGGATTCCGGGCATTGTACAAATCCATAACGAGATACCAAAACGAAGACCCTTCTTCGTCAGTTCCACGTTGGGAATTTTCGGACACCGAAATCCAACTTTCGGCCAAACGAAGCTCGTCCTCCAGTACCCAAACGTTACGGTTTGGAATGACTTTTTTGGTTTTGGCAGGTGAATCTTTTTTGGACTTTTTGCCTTTGGTTTTTTTGGATGATTCGGGTGTCGGGTTGGTGTCTTCAACGGATTGGACGTCGGGTTGTTGTTGACTTGACGCCACATTTGAAATTGGGTGTATTCATCGGGTGACAATTGTGGTGGTGATTGCATCGGTCGGTTGTAAGCGTATGGGGCAAAACCTTGTATTTGTGGGTTGAAAGATGGTTGATTTTGTTGCGGTTGTGAGGTTTGTCATTCGCTCGTGAATGGGTTCCAAGTGGATTGTAAATGGTACGGGTTATTCGGGTTTTGGTTGTTCGACATGATAAAGAAGATGAGATGAAGAAAATAGAATTTTTGGATGAATTTTTTATTGTTTTAATTGTGTATGTGAAAGAGTTTTTGAGATAGTGTTTTTGAATTGTGGTTTGAGATTATATTTGAGGTGTGTTTAAATAGGAAAAAAAAAAATTAAAAGTTTCTGCCGTTCCAACGGCTTTTTTATAAATTTTTTAATTTTTTTTACTAAACTATCTGTTGAAAAGAGAAAAAAAAACAGAAAAATGGTTAAACGGTGCAAGCTCCGGCGTTCGGAATGAGACGGCGACCCCGGAACGGCACGAAAACGCCGTCGAGAAAGCTGTCCCGGTCCGGTTAAACGCCGTTCGACCGCGTTCTCGTCGGAAAACGCAGACAAAATCCACACCACACCCTGTGCTCTTAAAGTGATTCCAAACCGATGTATAGCGTTGGGAATGTCTTAGGAGTAAATAATATATTTATATACATTGATATTTTCTAATATATTAGGAGTAAATAGTTTCGAATCATTTTGGATAATTGATTATAGTTAATATTAAGTAATAATGTTATCATATTATTTACATTTATCCAAAATAAATATAATTTTTTTACTCTTTTGCAAAAAGACAAACAATCGCAAAATCGGTCGAACTGGACTGATTTTCGCAGTTTGGTCCGGTCCGGCCTCACAAGTTAAATGGTCCGATCCAGTTTGAATTTTACCAAACCGTCAAACTGCGATTCGATTTGAGTTTTCGCTAAAAACTTGACTAGAGTGCTAGACTGGACCGTCAACACCTTATATGAAACTGATGTTACAACTTAATATATGAATCGTACTTAACAAGAAGCCAATAACTGCAAGTTGATTTAGATGATAATTGATCACTTAGGTCGTAGCATAGGTTTCTATAACTAGTGGGATTGGATTTGGGTGTATCTTTAAGTTAGGCAATAACCAATTTTGTTTTCCAACACTTGTGAGAGATGGTTATCACTAACCTAAATGACATGTTAAAAAGTTCATTATTCCCCAATTGGCGTTGGTTTCTATTGTCAAAATGATTTTTTTCCCTTCCTGTTTTTAATATGATTTGTGAGACGTTAGATTTTAGTTGTTTCGACATTGATTAAAGTTGGATACAACCTTTTGATCAATAAATATGCTTGACATCTTTTCTTGTTAAACTTAGCATGTAAGGTTATCTACTCTTCAAATAATAAAACTGGCTCTCACCAACGTGTTATTGGTCTAGCGTTATCAAATTGACTTTACGGTTATAAAGTTGTGAATTTAACTATCGGAATTGGAACAAATGTAAATATTCATAGATAAGTATATGTATTTGTGGTTGTTATAGATATTTTAAACCTTTAAGAACAATGGCTCTAATAATTCTAAGGTAAAAATTGAATCCTGTGATTAATTCTCATGATAATGATAAATGATATACCGGTATAAAAAGAGTAATTACTAATTGATTTAACATAATAGTATTAGTATGGGCCAGAGCCCAGAGTCCATTTAACTAGAGATCAATGATAACTGGGCCATATTCGGACCAATGTCGCGTTTTCACTAACAAAACTTCCATACTTATTTTCAGTTAATTATATTAGCATACACTTTCACTCAAACATTAAAAAATATATATATATAATCAAAGGTCTTTGGATCTATATTTACAGAAACAGTAAATAATATAATTTACAACGGTAAAACATTAATTAATAATAGATATGGCATATAAAGAACCAAAACCTTGAATTTGGTAAAGTAAAAATGATAGCTATGTTAATTTTATTTATTTATTTTTGTTATTTTTTTGAGACAAAGCCATTGAAATAGTTGAAAACTAATTTATTTTTTGTTGAAGTTTATTGTACGTAAATATATTTGAAATTGAAACAAAATTGTATCTCGATTACTCTGTTTGTACACGGTTTATGTTTTTTAAACAACTAACACAAGGTTACATAGGAAAATATGTTCTTTCATCATGTGTGTATTAACAATAAAATATCATTCCAAAGTCCAAATGTGGGTCCCGTTCATGATTTTTATTATTATTATTATTATATGATTTGATTGATATGTATATTTTAAAACATGTGAATCACACAATAACCTATACTATTATTATTATTATTATTGCGTAAGGTTCAAATGAGTACATCAATTTTAAGTGAGAATGAAGGAATCAATGAGAACGCGCCACATATCACAAAACCTACTTTCCCTCACGTTTTTAAAAATTAAGTATCTCCTAAACAGTAAGTCGAAAAATCATAAAAATTGCACCATAAAAATTAGCATTTTTTTCTCTTCGATTAGAGATCTCATAAGGTATACTTTTGACAATTTTTTTTTTCGTTTTCGTTAGATTTTGTAAGCGAGTAACACATATGTTACCAGCAAGTAACACATGTGTTACCTGCTGGTAACGCATGCGATACCAGCAGGTAACACATGTGTTACCAGCAGGAAACACATGTGTTACTAATATTGTATAATCATAAAAAAAAAGTCATCGAAAGTATATCATGTGAGATCTCTAATCGAAGAGAAAAAAATGCTGATTCTCATGGTGCAATTTTTATAATTTTTCAATGAGTCATTCTTGAGATAATTAATTTTTGAAAACGTGAGGGGAAGTGGGTTTTGTGACATGTGGCCTATTTTTATTGGTTTCCCTATTCTTAACATTTTTGTCATTCTCATTTGAACCCTACCCTATTATTATTATTATTATTATTATTATTATTATTATTATTATTATTATTATTATTAAATCATTTACTACTATTTCAATGTAAAACTGTTTAGTTTTTTTTTTTTTAATTTTAAACGCATACTAGTATCGTTCACAATTATATGGATCTAGTGGTGAAGATCATGCAACATAAAGGTGAATGTCAAAGATTCAATCTATATTCCCATATTCCTTTAACCATATCAGTCGTGAGACCGATAAATGAGGATCGCCAGTCAGTTATTATTTTCGTATATGGAGTTCAAATAAAAATAATAATAGATAGTAGATAGTAGTGCATATGTGAATATAGGGAAAGTTACCAAAGAATTTAAAACATAATTGTATCTTCTTACTTACATTAAATCACTAGTAAGCTAGGATTGTATTTATCAATAGATAGATATAACACTATATATGAAATAATTACGGAGTATTTTATTTTCTTTTAAATATTATCACAAATATAAATCACATAAAAGTTTTTGGACCTTTTAGATAAATATTATGTAGTGGCAAGATAACGGTCAATCGATTAAGAGAATACTCTTTTAATCTGTGCACATCTAAATAAAAAAATTTATTTATATTGGGATAATCTGAATAGAAAAAATTCATTTGTTTACTTGTTTACATATATAATATAAATAAATTCTATTACCTCTAGTAAATCCACGTAAAATAGATTAATAACCTACTTTATTAATTAATTATTAATAACTTATAAAAACGCAAATAAAGTCAATTGTATATATTTATTGCCGCACTATTTAGAGGGCGACCGCCAAGAGTATAACGAAATCGTGTATTATTAATCTAAAATATCATACAAAAAAATAAACTATTTATTAATAACATTAGCAATTAATTAATTTAATTAAATGAATAGGAAAACACGCACATTTTGTCAAAGGCTCGAGTTAGTACACGTCGGGTATGTACACGTGGTTATAAACTAGTGGCCAACGTTATTTTCCCTTTATATCAACCCAAATCTTTTTTCTAAATTAAAAATCTCTTTAGCATTTTTTTTTTAATTTTTTACGAGTAATAAAAATAGTACTAGAAGTTATTGACAAGTGTACATTACAACTGGCAACTCATATAATTGTTTATTATGATTTCCTTATTATTATTTTTATATTTATATTATATTATATTAAATTATTATTATTATTATATTATGTGACCTACCGTTATGTTTGAAAGCATTCATTCATATTTCACAAATTTCCAACGTGGATTTTATTCCCATTTCTAACTTGTAATCTCATTTATAAGCGATTACCTTCCAACAAATTAAACCACACATTCTTAGCATATAAACATTTTCATTTTATTGTGATTTCATATCAACACAAAAGGTGAGAATTCTTTATTACAGATGTCTACGACGGTTATGTCTGACGCCCTGCCGATGCCACCTGTAAACATGACGGTTGAGGCAACCGAAGTAACGTCCGCAAAGTGCGACTGTTGCGGATTGATTGAAGACTGTACGCAAGCGTATATAGAGACGATTCGCAGGAGGTATCACGGTAACTGGATATGCGGATTGTGCGGGGAAGCAGTAAAAGACGAAATTGTACGAAGCGAAAGGCTGATTAGTACTGAAGAAGCAATGACACGTCATATGAACTTTTGCAGGAAGTCAAGGTCAACTGAACCGCCACGGGATACGGCGGTTCATTTGATTGCTTCAATGAGTAAGATTCTGAAACGAAGTTTGGATTCGCCGATACGATCGTTGCCGAGTAGTCCTGTAAGGAATATTAAGAATGTTAGACTTAGTCGTTCGTATACTGATTTGCAAGAAATTATGAAATGACGAAAAAAAAGGGTTAAAAAGTTTGATTAATGTTTGGTAAGATAAATGATTATGAAAAAAAATACGAGTTGTGTAAAAAGGAGATTAAATTGATTAGTACCATTTTTAGCAAAAGATGTGATTATAAGTTTGTCGTAGTACAGTTTTATATGATTTGTTGTTCTTTTTTCATTTGGAATATGTTGATGCATTTGTACAGTGAATAAAAATGAAAATGTTAGTATTGTGTTTTTTTAATGAAAAAAATAAATAAATAAACTTGTATGTATTTGGGAATTGGGATCGGGAAGAGTTAATAGAAAAGTAAATTATTTAAATAATTTATGTGTTTTTCACTTTGTTTTACTGGTCGTCACTGAACATTTTTAAGTTCATATTTTGAAACTTCTATTAACCGGTAGTAACAAAAGTTTCACAAAAGTATAAACATGATTTAAATAAGTTACTAAGAAAAAAGAAAGGCTTATGACATTTCACCAAGTACATTGAGAATGAAATATATTTGCTACAAAATTAATGAGCTCCATTGACCCTTGTTAATTTGTCTATAACATGGACACCGTTAGATTGAAACGAAAACCATAAAAATTTTATGGTTCTGTACCTTTTCTGGTTCTCTTGATATATCTCATTAGATAACAAATAATATATATATATATATATATATATATACTAACAGAATGCCCGCGGGATGCAGCGGGAAATATATATAAACTTCAGGTTTATTTGATATGTATTGTGAAAATTATAATCGAAATTTATATGATTGACACTACGATATGTTATTTTATAAAATAAAAAATTACCTGTTTACCCTTTTAACAAAAAAATTAAAACACAATACCCAAAACGATATATAAGAAATGTCCTTGCGAATTCGATGATGGGGATGCGGGCTGAGACTATCAAATTGCATATTCATATTGGACAAGTGCAAATTGCGATGTCTGAAATCATTGGTTGGGTCGATAGTTTAACCATCAAAACATTTTTTTTCCTTGAGCATTAGATACTATTCATTATTTACGTGAAATTGAAATCGTAAAAATTGATCAAAAATTAAAATTCTCGAATATAGGAATTGAATGTATACATACAAAATTAAAAATGTAAATAAACACGTAAATTTATAATTTAATAAGAAAACACTATCGAGAGTTTGTTTCTAATTTTTTTAAAACACATAAAAATGTGGAAAATTGAGAGAAATTAATTTTGGAGGCTTTAGAGATGAAATTTGACTACAAAAGGTGGAGAAACCGCCTTTGGCGGTTTGCTAACACGATCATTTCATTCCGACCTTTCCATCGATAATTGACACGTCTCGTAACTCTTTACGGTTAAAAAGTTATGTCATTTTCTTATTTGCTTAAGTTTTAATGATTGTATTATAAATGATACTTTAATATATGTAGGTATATTTTTCAAGTATGATTTTCAAATAATATAAATAATGTAAGGTATAAATTAGTAAATTCACTCCTAAAAAAATATTACAAATATATAATATATTAGTATAGATAGATATATATAAAAGTTATTATTAATTAAAATTAAACGTCAAATGTTTAATACTTTAAAGTTTAATAATGATGTTGTTAATGAGATTTTAATACATATAGGGAGTATGTTTGTAATTTCAAATGGGTTTTTTTAAATATTATTAATAATGTTGAGGGCATATTGGTAATTTACCTCTTAAAAAACATCCAAAATGTGTTATATATTAGTAATAGATATATTAGTATAGATAGATATATTAAAAGTTTTAATTAATTAAAATTAAATGTCACATGTTTAATACTTTAAAATTTAATAATTATGATATTAATGAGATTTTAATACATGTAGGGGTATGTTTGTAATTTCAAGTAGATTTTTTAAATATTATTAATAAGGTTATGGGCATATTGGTAATTTCTCTTAAAAAAATATCCAAAATGTGTTATATATTAGTAATAGATATAATATTTGTTACCTGATGAGCTATATCAAGAGATAAGTACTTGAAAACATAATCAAATAAAGTTTGACATTCGTAGTGCGTATTTAACTACTCGGATTTACATTGTATGTAATAAATTTTCTATTTTGATACATTGTATGTAATTTATGATACTTTTACTATATGTGTCATCTATATAAGGTGTCACATAAAATCCTTACAAGTTGACATAGGGATGACAAAAACACTCAAAATCGACAGGAAAAATCGAACCCGAAATATATGGGGCGGGTATGGAGGCGGGTTAGCGGGTTTGAGTTTAAATATTTTTATTTCACGAGTATGGGTAATGTGCTGGGTTTTGGTAATACCCGCCCAATTATTCGTACTCTTAACCATACCCGTTTATTTGTATCCATACACGCATAATTACTATTTATAATTTAAGTTTTTATAAAATATATAATCTTATTTTTATATATAAGAAAATAATGTACATATCAACTGGTGAACCTTATGTCAAACGCTTTTATATTTGAATTTTCATGGTTATTACATTTGAATTTTGTATGCTATGAAAGCATGAAATTGTTCGTTATCTTGAATATACTATAGTTTATGGTGTTTTGGCTTCTTTTTTTTTTGTGGTGTTTCAAATTTTCATCATATTTTCAACCCCAAAACACTTTTTTGTTCTGCCAAAGTTACATACATAGAGATAACCGAAACCTGCAGATAAATTCAAAAAAAGATGGGTAATACTAATTGGGTATCCAACATGTTTTGGGCCAGGCATGGCTACGAATATTCTAAACGTGTATGGGTACAGATACACTAAAACCCGCCCAAATCTGACCCGTTGTCATCCCTAAGTTGACACGTCACTAAATTGTCACCTCCTACATTTATCAAAGCTAAATCACTATTTATACAATAGTGGCATGAAAAGTAAACTTTTTTTTTTTATGTGTATTTAATTATAAATAAAATTCATATACATTGAAAAAGATCATTTGGATTAAGTACGTATTCAAAATTATGTATTGTAGGTTGATATATTTTAGTTATTGTTATAGAAATATATATTCTTGAAAATTCATATACATTTATCTTATATAAAGTTTTAAACACCTTATTAATACATGTGTTGTTTTAGCATTTTAAATACTTCATTCGGTGTAAAAGAGAAACATACACATAATATCGGTAGGTTTTCTTAAGATTATAAGTGTCATTATTATTTTATCAATTTTTTACAAATTAAAGATGTGTTGTTATTAAGTGAAATCAAATCTCACCTTAAATATTAAATCTTTTTTTGTTTATGTTATAAACTTTACGTAAAGAAAAAATATTACTTGATAATGAAAAACAAACATATTAAAATATGATGTATAAGTTGAAGAAAAATTTACTATTTAATTTAATCATTTCTTAAATTGTTAGAAGAAATGTTACATGTTACTATTAAGGTAAGTTATGATTCACAATTTATTATATATTGTAACTTTTAAAGATTTTATTTAATATTAAAGTCTATTTTTTTAAGAAAATTACGGTTGCAACGCGCAAGTTAAAAATGCTTGTTACATACAATAGCAACTTCCTTACATACAATGTAATTGTAAGCAGTTGAAGACACTACGAATGTCCGACTTTATTTCATAAACTATACACTTGAAAATTGTTTGATTGTTTAATGGGTTAAGTGCGTGCAAATGTATCAAACTATAGTCTGACATTCATTGTATGTGACAAAATACTTGGGTTTATATTGTATGTAACGAACTTGTAATTTCATTACATTGTTTGTATTTTGATCAAATTAATAGTCGTAAGGGACGCCACATGACAACTTGTATAGTCGACACGCGAAAAAAGTACCATAAATTACATACAATGTATATAAATTACGAGTTCGTTACATACAATAAAAACTCGAGTAGTTCACTGTATACAATGAATATCATATTATAGTTAATACATTTACCTACACTAAACTCTAGTTAAATAACCACTTGAGATTTCCTATACTTTGGGCTTAAGCTATACCTTGGTCAGAATAAAATATACACTCCGTAATAGTTTTTTGTTTTTTTTGTTAAGTATCATTTTCTATCATTTTCCGTTGACATAAATCATAATCATAATCATAGTCGGTGATAGAATGTGTTTTAAACCAAACAATTTGCACTACTTCACGTCATATGAATATTTCTTTTGTTATCTGTAGTTTCGCATTGTAATTGTTATCTTTTGAAAAAACTTCATTATATTAATATTAATGTTATTTATTGTTTTAATTTAATACCAAACAAAGACATATTACAATAGTCTTCGCCTTCGTGTATTATATACTAGTTTTTACACCTGTCCAACGGACGACTAAATATTTATATATATAAAAATTAGTTAAAATTATTATTTTTGTCAATGGATATATCAAAAGTTATCTAAAGTTTTTTCTTATTAAAATGTAAATGTAGTGTCTCAGTTAAAATGACTTATTATGGGACAACCTGAAATAATAACCCGTCACACGTGCAATGCACGGTAAGAACTTAAAGGAAAACATAATTTTTTTAATACAGTATTACAAAAAAAAAAAAAAAAAATGACTATCTATTTATATCGTTTTTTAGTGAAGAATATGTATATACCTATTTAAATACATATTTATTTTATATTTATGAATGCTTAAAAAATTTAATGATAACATAATCTAGATACTATATGGTTCTACTATACATGTAAAACGATTGTTTTTATATATTTTGGATTGAAGTTCAATGACATTAAATATACATAAGAAATCAAAACCTGTTAAAATAGGAAGAAAAAAAACATGTGAATGTACCATAACATTTTCTCAATAATTGATTTTTACAACTTTCTCAATCTCATTCTACATAAACCACAAAATAAATAATTAACTATTGATAAATTATTTTGAACCAAACAATGAATAGGAGGGTGTGAAGTGAAAATAAATTTGAAAATAGAGTTTTTAATGTATGTAGTTAGAAATTTACGATTGATAATCAATAATCTATGAATTAGAAATTTTATTAGCTAAAAAATAGCTGGATTTAAACATTTTTTCAATTTGAATGACATGTAAGATTTTTTAGAAAATTAGGGTAATGATACCTAAAATTTTTGATTAGTTGTCAAAAGAATAAAAGTGTCACGTAAAAAAGAAACTATCATCTATTAGTTATATAGGTAAATTTATTATTAAGAATCAATTTACTTCAACTTTGTGTCTATCATATAATATTTATATTATTAATTATTATTATTTTTTAGAAGGACAATCTTACTACATAACTCACATATTACGTACAACTACGAAATTCACGAATATATATGTTCACTGCCATAAATGAGGCTTACATCTTGATTGATGAGTCTCTCTCATATCACTGGACCAATGCCCTTTAGTAAAATAAAATGTAAGACCCCTGTCAACAGTGTGCACAAACTGAAGCGTCAGTTTTTGTCAAATCAGCATCACGTCAGCAGTTATAAAACTGACACAAACTGACAATATACTGCCAAAAGTAACACCACTTCAGTTTTTTCTGGACCCCACATTATTTACTTTAATTATTTAAACACCAAAATTAAATAAAATACTTTCATTAAAATTAAAAACATTATATTAATTAAAAAGAAAACATTAAAATAATTAAAAATTAAAATAAAAACCCATAAATTTAAAGTCCATTTATCATGAAAAATCCCGATTAAAATAACTAAAAAGATTGTGGTCAATTTATCATAAAAAAAAATCATTTATTTAAAATAACCCTAAAATTCCAGTAATCATCATCATCTTCATCGTTTCCACTCCCTGCAAATCTGCAATTGAAAAAAAAAAACAAGAGCCATACACATTGCCAACACCGATGCTTCTCTCTCCTGTCGAAAAGTGACGATAAAAACTGACGATCCCAACGATGCCACGGTATCAACGGCGTCAGTTTCGTCACCAAAAATCGACGACCCGTTGACAGTGGTCTAAATAATGAAACGCGAGGCCCTGACGATAAGTGAGTGATTAACAAATACTCCACGCTGTATTATAGGATATAAAATCTGACTAGAAGTTTAATAATTTGGAAGATAAAATAGTATATGAAGATTAAGAGTTAAGAAAAATAACAATTATTTGTTTATAGATCTTCCGTCATTTTCCATTGAAGTTACTTACGGATTACTCATCTCACATAATTTCACCATCACTATCTCGCATATAACAATTTTTATTTTAATAGTTCGGTAATTTATACATTATCAAAAATTAGTTATAAACTTAACAACAACACTTATGTCCCCATGATTTATGTCGTCCTCGCAATAGTAGTTCAGTGGTAGGGACATGCAACATAAAGGTGGAGGTCAGATGTTCAATTCATATTCCTTTAACAATGAGTTTTGTGATTTATATCCATCATATTGACCGTGAGACCGGTCAATCAGAACCGCCAAACGGTCGGTTACCTTTTTTAACAACACTTTTGTTATTTTAATTATTCAACATTCGTTACATTATTTAGGTGCAAACTTACAATCAAATATCAAATTTATTTAACGATTATTCAACTTTTGTTGGCCATAAGGGTAAAACCGGAAATATGAACTGATTTTTTATTTACTAAATCAAATACCAACAATACCCACTACCGTCATCCGATTAATTTCCGACACAATTCTGGTATTGCTCACCGATCGCCGATACTTAATTCAATTTTCCGGCCAAATTGCCTTCGATCAAGCTATTTCCGACAAAATATACAAAGTAAGAATCGATATATTCTTCTTCTTCATCTTCGAACTGTAATCCTTATTTGTATCGTCACCTGTAAACCCTAATACCTCTGTTTTAAATCAGGGTTAGGATTTCGATCATCCGTTCCGTTTCCTATTACTAAAACTGTATAATTAGTACTAAAATGAAGCATCTTGTGCATCAATTACGTAAAATTGTGAATGCTGTATTTGCCATAGGTTTAATTGCCCTAATTTACTACCAATTTGATACATATATTGAATTTCAAGTTCCGACTTCTGAATGGAACTCGAGAGGTAGGTCTATGATTGAATTAAATGTGAATTCATCGGATAATTTATCGGATGCAATTGATATATCAACGGGTAGAAGTTTGGATATTTGTACTGGATTAGTTGACCATTTTGGTTATTCGAGCAGCTGCGAGTTTTTAAAAGCGAATCCGCATTGTTCGTCTGATGGACTTTTCGATTACTTGAAGTTTTATTATTGTGATTGTGATGAAGGTGCATTTGGTGCTATAGTTTTGGTTGTTTGGCTTGTGGCATTGTTTTACCTTTTAGGTAATACTGCTGCTGATTACTTTTGTTTATCGTTGCAAAAGCTTTCAACATTATTGAAATTATCTCCGACCGTTGCTGGAGTTACTTTGCTTCCGCTTGGTAATGGAGCTCCTGATGTTTTTGCAAGTATTGCGTCTTTTGTGGGAAGTAATACGGGTGAGGTTGGGCTCAATAGCGTGTTAGGTGGTGCGGTTTTTGTTACATGTGTTGTTGTTGGGATTGTGTCTCTTTGTGTAGCTGATCAGGAAGTTCAGATTAATAAGGAAGCGTTTATTAGGGACATTGGGTTCTTTCTGTTCACCCTTATGTTTCTTTTGTCGATTCTTATTGTTGGTAAAGTGAGTGTCGTGGCTGCAGTTGCGTTTGTGTCCATATACGCGTTATATGCGGTTTTTGTTGCTGCTAATGAAATCCTTAGGAAACATGTTCAGAGTTTAAAGTTAGATGCTGTCACACCATTGCTTCCACTTCGAGTGAATATATTTTCTCAAGGAAATCAAGATGATGATCCTGTACGGAGTTCTTTGCTTGATGTTGAAACTGAAGTTGTTGATGGTTCACAGCCTCGTAATTCTTTACCTGAATGGATGTGGGCTTCTAATGTTGCAATATATTCAAATCAAATGAAGTTTCAAGAACATGAAAGACATTTATGGGGATGGCATGATGATGCGATTGAGGTTGATCAGCCGTGGTTCTCGTTTTGGAGTCTATGTTCGCTACTAGAATTCCCCTTGACTATTCCCAGAAAGTTGACAATTCCATTAGTTGAGGAGGAAACGTGGTTGAAACCATATGCAGTTTCAAGTGCCTTCTTGTCACCACTTCTTCTTGCATTCATATGGAACACCCAAGATGATTTGGGTTCTCAAAGCAAGATAATTGTGTACATTCTTGGTGGTTTGGTTGGGTCCACACTAAGTACCCTTGCATATATGTACACTAGACCAGACCAGCCACCTCGTAAGTTCATGTTTCCATGGGTTTTAGGTGGATTTCTTATGAGTATCGTTTGGTTTTACTTGATTGCAAACGAGCTCGTTGCTTTATTGATAGGATTCGGTGTGTTTCTAAGAGTAAATCCTTCAATTCTTGGATTAACGGTATTGGCTTGGGGGAATTCTATGGGTGATTTGGTATCAAATGTTGCGCTTGCTTTGGACGGTGGGGATGGTATCCAGATTGCGTTATCAGGATGCTATGCGGGTCCCATGTTTAATACGCTCATGGGTTTGGGACTTTCATTATTGATTGGATCGTGGTCTGGAAAACCCGATTCATATAGTGTTCCTCAAGACAACAGCATTTACTACACCATGGGGTTTCTCATTTTAGCACTTTTATGGGCATTTGTAATTTTGATAAGAAACAACATGCGTCCTAATAGGATATTGGGAACGGGCCTTGTTGCTCTGTACTTGGTTTTTCTATCAATACGGTTAATGGGTGCAATGGGGATCATATCATTGGTTGGCCTAAATAAATTATAGCCCGGAAGAGATTGCAAGTGTATGTGGAGGTTTTAATTTTTATGGGTTGTTTTTAGCTGCCAATGACATCAATGATTATATGATCACACGGCTAAAATTTCTGGTGCACAGTTAGTGTAGATTGTAGCTTAAAATGTTGAATGTTAATATAATGATCGTTGATCGATTGTCAGTTACAAAGCGATGAGTCTTTTCTTGGGATATAATTTCGAGGTTTGGTTGTTGATGGGTTTTTGTGTTTGTTTCTTAAGTTTTTAGCTTCGTACTTTTTTTGCTTTTTACAATTGGCTTGTCTCTGCAAATTGTCATGAGTCATGAGTATGTGTTAGTGTCTTAACATTTGCTTTTTAAAGAAACTATATTTTATGAAACAACCCAATGCGAATCTTCCATTTAACCTCGATTCAGCTGAAGCGTCAACACTCTAACCTTCTCCAATATCGTCACGCAATTATAGTCTACACTTTTATCCTTCATTACCTAACCTGATTTGCAAAATTTTAAAAATATTTGGGTCAGCTATAAAGCCTTGTGAGAATCACAGTTTTCGCAAAACATTTATAAAGCTTTTCTAATAAAACATTTAAGCAACAATTTTCAATATCAATTTGTCACATAAGCAATAAAGATCAATCCAACAAGCAATTTTAATTTTAATTTCCACTTTTTTCTTTTATCCACAATTTGATGGCAAACCGTAGTTTTACACATCTACAACTTTTTCTCTTTTCCACTTTTTTGATGGCAAACCGTAGTTTGCTCTTACACATAACCCACAATTTGTTTCTTCGTCCACTGTTTAGTCACTGTTTGTCTTCGTCCACTTTTTATACGATTTCATTATTATTCATATATTGGATAATCAAAACGCTTAGTGACGATTTTTAATTTCACATTATCAAGACAAAAACACCTTGTAGCATAAATGATAATGAACGAGGGTTAAATGCCCGGGCTCCGCCCCGGGATAGACCTATTTTAGACTTAATTGTGCGTTTTAAAATTTTATGTGTACACTGTAACAACTAATCAATGCATATGCTACAACACCATTTATGAATGATTGTAATGTGTACATAAATTTTATGTTGTACTAATCAACACACTTAAAAAAAATAACCGGTTGACTAATGGATAAAAATGAGAAAAAATAATGCAATTATAGAAAAAAAGTGTTTATACAATGAAAGATAAAAATAATAATGTGTATAAACCCTATGTCCTGAATTACCAGATTCATTCTCGTGTTGGGATATCTCAATAGCCGAGCTCCTGCTTCGGTTGTTAATGCACTTTATATTATTTTGATCAATAATTAATGCAATTATAGAATTACTAACAATGTATTTACCAAAAAATAACATGCTTGAAATAACAAATATATTTAAAAATATTTATAGCCAATAAAATAGATATTTCAAAATGTTTATTGAAATAGAATTTGGAATAACAAAAATATCTATTTCAACCGAAGTAAATTTGATACAACCCAAATAAATAGTTGGTGGATTAAAAAAATATAATAATAATAAAAAAAAATAAAAGAAATTTTCGAAAATGCACAAACTCCTTGTACGTGAATTGAAGAAACCACTCTTAGATCATCTTTTGCTATATTTCATTATTAGCCGATATATGTTTTCTATAAGTTGGCTTCTTTTTTCTTAAAAATGAAGCCTATTGGTTTCGAACCTGCACCACATAAAACATAGATGGTCAATTATGGGGTGCGGTAACCACCAAATATATTATCAGGGAGAATAAACAATTTATAGAATTAATGCAACCCAGTAAAAAGTCACGTGAAACTCACATCGTACAACTTTAAATTGTGTTTGAACTCCAATGAACTAAGACACCACCGTTTTCTTTGTTTTGTTTGCATACACACCTACGACCGTTTTTTTTTATTATTATTCTCCTTTTGTTTTTCAATTAAAACCTAAATGGTAATATATATACCCAAAGCCCAATTAGATTTTTTTTACTAAAAAATATTTTCTCTTTAGCCCATAGTCCACGTATCCACGTAGTAGATTTATCCACGTCCCTATCCCTAATATGTATATATATGGTTCATCTCTATCACACCCCATGATAACCCATATTAATTTAACTAAGTCAAATTTATTCTAACAAAATCCAAAACACTAATTTTAATCAATATAGTTACATCTTAACCCCATTGGATTTATTTTGTTGTCACATGACATATTTGAAAATTACTAAATTCAAACTTAATCGATTTTACAAAAGTTTAAAATTTAGTTATTTATTGATCTATATATTTTTAAAATTTCGGATGTTACAACTCTACCCTCTTATAAAAATTTCGTCCTCGAAATTTAGTTCAACTTAATAGTTTATAGAACTTTATCTATTTTGTAAAAACTTGGGATGTTACATTTTACGTATTTATATGCGGCAAGTATTTCTGCAATTTCAAAATGTATACAGGTGAGTTTGGAGTAAGGTGGCAAACTATCCGAAATGAAAGGGAATTTCAAGAAGTCAAAAAGTTCATTAGAGTTTAATCTGATAAATTGCCTTATAAAATCATGTCTAGTAAAAAAATGTTGGTTTGAGTTTGACATCAAAAGATGCATGAAACTTGAAAGCATGTTATCATACACACTCTTTGTTGTCTTTTGCTACGTTTTGTTTTTGTTTTTTCGCGCCCCAAATAGCCCAAATTTCTAGATCCGTCACTGCTTGATATGTATAGTGGATGTACAAAGTATAAAAGTCTATACTGAGCTAATCAAAAATTAAAGATGTGTACACCATGAGTTGATTATTTGTGAATTCGAATTTAGCTAGAATGACTTGATATGCTTTTTAGGTGATAAAAAAACAAACCTGTTTTTATTACAATAATGTGAAATGTAAGACGTGTGACACTTTGGCCGAGTGGTTAAGGCGTGTGCCTGCTAAGTACATGGGGTTTCCCCGCGAGAGTTCGAATCTCTCAGGTGTCGTTTTTTTTTTCTTTTTTTTTTTCCTGTAAACAGTGATTGATTTTGTGGCTATTTGACGAACAATGTATGTTGCAAGGGGTTTACCATGGGCCAAATCCAGTACGACTTTTTGGACTTGGACATGTTTATTTCTTACTTTCTTCTATACTACTTTATATCAATACCATACCTGAATCCTTAGTACGCTTTTTCACGGTAATACTTCCTTGCTATACAGTTTTATTCAGATAATATGCAATTTGTTGTAATGTTTGCCTCTCAAGGACGTTACGTATCACGATTAATACTAGCCTACAAGATCGGATCCCCACAGATTCTTGTTTTCAATCCATGAAATGATTATTTTGGCCAACATGACCATAGAAGACTAGTTTATTACAGTTAACTGTAAGTTCATCTGATTCCCAATTCAAAGTTCTGTGTTTGAAGTATTTTGAAAGTGAAGTTGACATACAACATGATATGAAATGCATCTATGGATCGAGATGACATAAAGGTTGAACAACCATCTTTTGGAATCTATGTTTGATACTCGAGTTCTTTTTATCACTTACAACAAGGTTAGTTAGCTATTCGTCTACTCAAGGAGTAGGAGGAAGCATGGTCAAAACATTTGTGGTTACAAATACTTCAATGTCACTGTCACTGTTTCTTCTTGGATTCGTGGAGCACACGATACAATTTGGCTTCTTAAAGACTCGAAGCAAGAATAACATGTCCATTTTTGGCGTTTTAGTTGGTTCCACCATTGAATAGATGTACACTTGATCAGGTCACCCACTAAGTAAAAGTATTATCCAAAAGAGTTTGTAAGTGGATGTTTTATGGAACACGAATCACATCATAGATGACAAAGGGTTCTGATAAATGGTAAAAGTCGATTGTAGTTAAGTAATTTGGAGTAAATTCCAGGATTGTGATTGTTTTTAGTGTTGAGATCGACCCCGCTCTCATACCACTTGTTGAGATCGATCACCACCATATTATATCACTTGGAAAAACATGTGTGCATTTGACCACTATATTCCAAACCTATACATTTATATTGAAATTATAATTTAAAATTATAATGTCTTCTCTCCTGTACATTCGTGAACGGTCTCTATCTCTGCTCTACTATCTTTGTCTGTCAAGTAAGAAGGAACGAACTTTACAATAATAAAAATTAATTAGAACCGTATCTATATTAAAATAAAGGGTTAAAGGCATAAATCGAAAACCATGTCTTTTTAAGTTTTACTTTTTACTTTCGAACGTTTTGCAACATATAGCTCTAGCTTTTGGCGTACGAGTTGTCACTTGGATCAACAACTTGACTTCAGACCTGGTAATACTTGTCAAGAGAAGTTGGCGTTATAACTAGCTCACAACGATGATTTGGGAGCGCAATGTCTATCTACACCAATGTGTCGAATTGTCCCGGGTGTAAAGAGAGACCCTAGTTTCAAACTTGGGTTAAAAATATTTCTTTATGTTGGGAAACATGTATTAAAGAGATTGTGACATGTTTATAAATAATTAAATGAGATATAAAACATATAGCATACCAAATTACCAAAGCGACGCTTTGGCCGAGTGGTTAAGGCGTGTGCCTGCTAAGTACATGGGGTTTCCCCGCGAGAGTTCGAATCTCTCAGGCGTCGTACTAATTTTTACTTTCTTTATTTTGATATAGTGTTCGCTGAAATAAATGGATGGGCAATGTCAGGAGTCTTTGATAACATCATGCATGAACACATCGTTTTTTACTTAGGATAGCCAATGAAAGCTTATAGCAGTTTTAAAAACACACTCTTAATATGACATATCATCAACCTGTATCAGTATCAATTTCGTTTTCACAAAAATTAGTCGAGTGTCAACTCTGTGACCTAATCAGTTAGACGACATGAAGTTAAAATGCATGCATATAATTCCATCAAAACTAAACCACTCAGCACCATTATTCATCTTTACTTCTAGACCGGCGATTATAGTTCACCTGGTCATCACTTCTCAAAATGTTAACCTTTTCTTCTACCTGTTTATAGTGCAGTAGCGTCACTATGACAGCAGATTTTCCATTTCACATATAAATAAATAAAAGAGGAACGAAGAGAAAACAAAGACAATAACAACAAAGCACCAAATAAGAGCAACAAAGCAAGCAAAAAGTCCATTAACACTGAATTGCGGTTCAAGAAGCTGCACACGTTTTCTCTTAACTAGTTGAAAACCATGTAATCATCGGCAACTCGGAATAACATTACAATAAAATCAACAACGCCAAATGTTTTTCCCTTCCAGTAGCTTCCAAGTTTTCTTCTTACCCCTGGCCCCCACAGTGAGTTCTCTAATGACCATACTTCTGGAACTCCCATTCACTGTTGTCTGCGAAATCACAAATAAATAACTCATCCATTTAGCACCTCTCAGATGGTGTGTGTCTGCGCGCCTCTTTGCGCGTAGAGAGTGGGACAAACAGAGAGAGAAAAATAGGTCAAGTATGGTGGTATACCTAGAGGGCAAACTTGACGGGTCTTCAGCCAGCGACTGATGCAGTGAAAGTGAAAAGCATGGTTGCAAACACCTGTGTTAGATGTAAGTTACTTAATATGGAGTACTGTGAGTATAAGATTCAGAAATCATTAAAGCCCTAAGAATTTAGTAAAAACAAACATCATGCACTATAAAGAAATGCAAGTCTACTTGTCTGATAAAAATATGGCAGAATGCAGGACATCCATGAGAAAAGTACACACAGTTGTTGCAAAAACAAACCATTAAGAGCTTGTTGTTCAAAAGCTCTAGGCGATCCGAGGCGCTAGGCGCTAAGGCGACCGCCTCATGTAGATGAGGCGCTCGTTGTACATAAAACACTTATAATTGTCTCTACATAAAATTTTCTACCTTATAAATATTTAAAGGTCAAAATTACTTCACCAATATACAAGAAAAATTCACAAAAACATAAAATCAGTATCTTAGAATGAAATTTGTCTCAAACTCTCGATGTTCAAAAGCAATCAAGCAAATAAGTAGACAACACAAGTCTGTCTATCTTCTAACTTTGGACCAAGCTACTGTACGGATCAAAATCTTCAATTACCTATTAATTGACTTTAATTGGAATATATTCTACTTCAATTAGATTATATCCTACTTCAGTTTAGCTTTTGTTCCTTCAATTTGATGTAATGAAAACTTATTAGCAGTTCTTTCTTCTTGGAGCCGTTAGTATTCTTCATGAAATAAGGGTTAAAACAAACTGGTTCTGGACTCTAGATATAAACGCTTGGGGCTAACAGTTTTAATAATGGGCTTAAGAAAAGAATACTGGCCCATTTAAACCCATTAACAGGTCACCCATTAAATCCGTCTAAACCTTTTTTTTTTTCTTTTTTTTTTTTTTTTTTTTTTACACCCACCGAATACCTAAAGCGCCAAGGCACCGCTCGTAGCGGCTAGAGCCTAGGCGCCCACCTTGCACCGCCTCCTGTTCTACTATCGCCTAGACTAAAATAAAGAGCGCTCTCTCCACTGCCTCATAGCGCCTTAGGCGCGCTTTTTTAAACCAAGATTAAGAGTAAGGCAAAGTCTGGAACACAAAAAAAACACTTAAACTTATTGGATATTCCCATGAGTAATTCAGTTGTATAATCAAATAAGATGTGACAGTACGTTTATATGAATCTCGAAATATTTTTGAAGTATGTCTATACTGACTATGCTGTAAAAATGTAATAAATATCTTCTAGGACTATGCTATTACAGTCTAGGTATGCCTAGTAAGGCTGAGAGAGATATACGTATAGAGCAAGAGGTGAAAAGTTGGAGATAAAAGAATAGATATAGTTTAACTATCAGTGTACTTGAAATAAATGGAACATCAATACTCCATAGAATGGAGGAAAACTCCATCTACGTAGAAGAGGAATATGCACTCTGTTCAAACTGAGTTCGGAGAAGAAATCAATCGACTTTGCTTTTCTAAATTTTTATACAAAGAAAGACCCTAGAACTCATCATCAATCATTCAATGATACAACCAATGCAGCGCACTGTGAATTTTGTCGTATGTGCAACATGGGTAATATCTAAGGAATTATATGGACCTAAGCATCAGTGTTTGCCTATGAACATTTACTCAGTATAATTCAACCGCTATCATGAATTTCTGGAAGGCATAGAGAGAAATTATTTAGGTTTTAAGAATTCTCTTATTGTACCTAAGCATGACATTAGTGTCTTATTGTCGATAAACATGTTACAACACTGGGCGATTCTGCACACTCTCCACTCAAAAGAACTAGAAGAGTAGGAAAAAAGGTTGTCAATAGGTCTCATGAATTGGCACCAAACTCTCCACTCAAAAGTTCATATTTGAAATGTTTTAGTGTTGTTTCTTGTGTTCCAGTTAGTTTAGCACAAGCACACATAACAACATAACTACGACTTTCGAGCAACATAGCAAGCTCAAACCAGATGCTGTAATTTCTTCAATACGTATTGGTAATTATAAAAGAAAGGACACACAGTATCAACAAAATCCATGGTGGTGTTTTCTCTTAAATTTAAAATCTTTGTTTGCATATATTTATTGGAGTAGGACAGCGGACAGATTCGTCGACAAACATGTAAACCGGAATGACTTGCAAACGCAGATCACCGGACATTTAACTTCATGATTTTAGAGTTCTTTGATTGATAATAAAATTCAGAATTACAAAAAACAATGGCTGGGGATGATATTATATAGACCCAGATATCCTAATCCTAAAAAACTCAAATACTTATCCTAGTAATATAAAACTCCTATCTAATTAAGTTTCCTAGTAACAAAATAATAAATACTTCTGATTAAAATAAACTTCCAACAGATTTATTAATTGCTGCTCAAGTTCCAGCAAATCAGTTTCTTTTTTCTTGCTGCACAAGTCTGTCTACATCATCATTTATTTATAACATATTCCTTTGCAAAAATCTTTGTTTGCATATGTTGCCTCGGAACATTTTGGACACATCTGATTCAAGGTTTTACTTTGTATCATAACTATCTATGGACCCACTACCATGAATTATCATCATAAGTATATATACAGAACTTCTGACCATCACATATCCACAGCTAGTGGTGGTGTTAAAAATAGGCAAAACTGTTTGCTGGATGAGGTAGTCAAATGCCAAAAACATGAAAAAGGTAAGCGTTTATTCCAAAGGGGTTCTCTAGGATAGGAACTCCAAAGCTAGAGAGAAATATGAGTCGGAAGATGTAAAAGTTGCAAGAACTTGAACAAGAGTAAGATTGTAAACCTACCTTGAGAGGCTAGTAGGCTACATAACCATATAGTTGTAGTGTAACGCCATCTGATCTTGGGAAGGCAGTAGTTCCAAAAATCTCTATTGTTATCCCCTAAATTAGTCTGCTATTAGGTCTACTGACCTGCCTATTTACTGGAGTCCTAAAGTGAACTTACAAAGAAAGTATGTGTCATCCAAAGCTTCTAATTCTATAAAGTTTCAGCTAGTTTACACTTCTTGATACGAAGCCTCGCATTCATATCCCAATTGATTGTTGTTTAAATGGGTTCATCATAATCTTTTGTCTTCAAGGGGTACTATATTACCAAAGGAGACTACACACTACCTTGGTTTGAACAAAAAAAAAACATAACATTCAACCCTTCTCTAGTTAAAGATAAACCGTGAAACAAATCATCTTTGGACCATCATGTATGTGGCTAAGCCTAACAACTAACCACCGAGGGGTCTTTGGCCTAGCAGCTAGCAGTATGTGAGGAGCCCATCAACCAAGAGGTTGTAGGTTCAAATCTTCTTAGGAGACAATGGGTGTATGTGTTTGATTGTACATTACTACATATTATGTGACGTAGGTTGTAAATTTGTCTTTCTAGAAGGAAAAAAAAAACCTAACCAGTAACAATAACCAAGAACAACCTTAACAATTTTTGTTGTCAGACTACCACCTCTTACTATGCATGTCTAATAACCAAAACAAACATGTAGGTGCCTTTTGAGCCTCAAAGTCTTGTTTACTAGTTATATAAGTCATCCCCTGATCAGCCTATAGTTCTAGACAACCATTACTCAGATTACTTTGAATACAACAGCATCGGCATCTATTTCAGTAATATAATAGCAATATCAAACATTCAAGATATATTCTACCAAACAATGTAAATCAATATACAAAAAATACATACGCAACAATACACGAATATTCATATCAAATATAGCACAAGTAGATACACAAAATACTATTATTTAAAGAATTAGGGTTTAGATGAGAAACTATACCCCAAGCTACCGTACACTCCTCACTAGTGGCACTAGCCTGATTAGCTTGGCATTCAATACCTAATCACACAACACACATCAGCTTAAACCGATCAAACAAAAATTCATCAAATCAAACAATTATATGTATCCATAGAGATGAAAAGGTGCTTACAGAGATCCATGATGTGATTTCTACAAATAGCACAATTGTCCACAACAATATCTGCACGAATTAACAAATTCATAACATGAATTGAAACGTTGAACCAACAAAATACGTAAAATCGAAATTAGGGTTTCGTATACTGACCCCAAGCCCATAGAGCGACAGCGTTCCACTTTTTGATTTCGAAACGCTTAGGTTTTTTAGTAGTTGAAGAAGAAGGACCGGGAGCACTCGATCCTTCGCCGGCGGGAACCATCGTCACGTCGGAGTCCATGATGTTATTAAATCGCAATTCGCAAGTCTGGTTTCCCCTTTTGAAACCCTTATATACGATTTATTATAATTTTGGATTATAAAATATTATAATTATTATAATTTATAATTTATAATTATAATTTATAATTTATAATTTATAATTTATAATTTATAATTTAATTCTAATATAATATAATTATAATTATATTATTTTATTATAATAATTATATTTAAGTTTAAGGATGTATAAATAATGCACGCTAACACAAATTCTTTTCTTGCCCCGGGTGTTTGTATTGAAATTTAGAGCCACATATTTACATAAATTATTTTATATCACATGTTATTTTATGTCGGTAATGATAAATGAGAAGTATAATTAATAATTTTTATGTTGTTGAAATTAAGTAAAAGTCAATTACCCAATATAAAAAAACGAGTTACGATGAAAGATGAGATTAAAATAAAATAAGTAACTATTTACTTGGTAAAGATAGGAAACACTCGTGCTAAAATAGAATTCAAGTGTTATCTTTAATGCATTAATTACTTAATTCTTTTATCGATCTACATCTGATTTTTCTATTTATCTCTAGGATTTATAACGAACTTAAAATTACATATCACATGTTCAATAGTATTGTGGGAGAAGATTTAGTTAAGTGCTCACAGTCTTCGTACTAAAACCAAAAGATAACTTTCAGAAGTCATTTTGTTTTATTTGTAAAACTAAACTCGTCAAAGGGGAAATGATCCTCCTTTGACTAACGAGAGAAAATTCCGTGTATTGATTAAGGGCTGATGAGAGAATTCTGAGTTATATTTGTGTACATTTGCATTGTGTTTCGTCGAATGTATTTGTGGTAGTTGTGAGTTAGACTATTATGGTTTTCTCCTATTAAAGTCCTTCAGACTAAGTGTTGTATATTATTTGTTTGCTTCCTTTTTACTTCTTTTGCTACACATGTATGACGTTAGTCATTTAAGAGTGAGATGGCATTATTATCAATCATCTCTCATAACATTGTAGTTTTGTGATCTCACTTTGTCATCAAATAGCCTTTGTCGTGCTAATATCTGATCATGCTTTTATCCATTAACCTGGTGTTGCTCAAATGATTTTGACTGATTATTTGATGTCGTTTGTGACCATTAGTTGTTATTCGTTCTTTTCTCTCACTCGTTCTCTTCAGCCAAGTATTATGACATTTGATTTAGGCTTGCGTGAGCTTAGCCTTGTACTTGTTAAATACTAAGCATAATAATTCAAAAAACAGTGAACGTCTTTATCATAATCATCATAACCAACCTAGTATATTAACATCCACTTATATGTGTTGTCATTGTCAATGAGGTACGTTATAGTTAACCATCACACACAAAAAAAACATGAAATTTTAAACCGCATGATGTATTTGGGATTCTATAAGGAGAATTAGAATAATACACACTCAATCGTCATGTGTATAAGTGGATGTAATTCGTCTATGTATCATTTCCGGTGATGCTTGAAATATTCGATGATCAGTTTGGGACGACATTTTAAAGTTGATTAGACGTAACTAGAGCGATATGCATATTATTTGTTAATACGAAACAAGATGGTTAAAAATAAGATATTTCCGTTGTAAGGATCACGACGTCAACGAAAAATGACGAAAGAAAATTACGTTGTGAAATGGACGATTATTTTTACTCAGATGTACACGGTCTAATCAGGGTATTCCATGACCATTGCCGACCATTTCCGACCATTTCCCTGGCCACCTCCAAGATCTACAACTAGTGAGGTTTGAATCTTAGTGAAAATATTATCATTTACTCAGATGTACGCGGCCTAATTATATTGTTATCTTCCTTACATTTTACTAGTGTTAAAAGCATGTTAACTTCGAATGTGGCAGCCTGCTCTCGAGTTTATGACTTGAAGAAAACTAAAGAAGAGGAAATAAAATGATACACAAAAAGAGAATAAGAGATGTAACTTTTTATAAATTTTGTGTTCTCCAGTTGGAGAGAAGAAAATTTTAATTATTTTATGTCTGGGAGTTGGAAATACCCAACATGATTTGATAAATAGGTTGGCGGGTCGAAAGTACCCAACCCAGACATGATCTTTAACATGAGTTGGTGGGTTATTTCCGCATCAAACCAAAAATTAAATCGGTTGGCGGGTCGAAAGTACCCAACCCTTTCAATTGACGGTTTGACCCATTAACCCCGAAGCTTGACCCGAGCCCAACCCGAAAAATTAAACCGATTGGCGGGAGTTAATATTTGTTGGTGGGTTGGTTTCGCGTCAAACGGGTCAAATTTACTGGGTTACCTTTGGACTGACGGGTGGACCCGTTAACCCGAACCTTGACCCGAGCTCAACTCGAAAAATTAAACGGGTTGGCGGGTAATATCGGTTGGTGGGATGGATTCACGTCAAATCGGTCAACTTCCATGGGTTACGCTTGGGTTGGCGGGTTAACCCCTTAACCCAAACCTTGACCAAGTCCGATCCGAAAAGTTAAATGAATTGATGGGTGTAGGGTTTGCGAGTAGACGGGTTGAAATAGATATATAAACGTTATATGTTGACATAATGATAGGTAATGATATCTATTACCCCCAATTTAGTGGGAAATAATTAATTATCCACTAACAGGTAATAAAACATTACATTATAGAATATCAAGCAACATCATTTATTACCTTTGTCATTCCTCACCCAGTAATAACCCCAACCAAGCACACCCTTACAAATATTTTAGACTTTTTTTCATTCGGTACTTCTCAAATGTTCTTATCTTTTCCCTTCGTAAAAGAATTTATTTAGAAACAAATTCGGAAGCAGGCCAGGAGTTAAATGGGCATGGCCCATCCAAAAATCTATTTTAATGGAGCTTTACTTTAAAAAATTTATTTTATTATAGTTTTGATTATCATTTCCACTTCAATTATTTTTATTGAACACAATTTATTTTACAGTTTAGGTGTATCTTACATCGGCTGTAAACATGACTAATGATGGATTAATAAGTAATATTTTGATCTTATCCGATACAACGTGTTTTGAGGCGTCAAATATTGCTGATCTCATAAGAACTCTGTATTTAAGCTTTGCTTGTGCGAGATTAGTACCATAATAAGTGACCTGCTAAGAAGTTCTAATCACGTCAGCTAAAATAAAACCGTACATCTGCGACCAAAACGAATAATATTGTGATCGTGAAAAACGATGTTACAATTAAATACCAACGACCACTTCCTCTAACTACCCCACAAAGTTTTTAATGTATTTACAAATAATTATGCCGTTAACGAACGAACAACTAAAAGAATTGATGAATTTTCGTAAATTCTAGTGGCAGACACTAGAATCTGCTCCTTTTGTCCCAAATGGTTGTATCGTTTCATTAGATCAACATTTTAATTAAAACGTCATAATTAAAGTATTTTTGTGTCAAGTGTTGTTCGAAAAGTAATGTTAGTTGTTAAATATCAATTTAACTATTCATGTATTAATTTTGTACGTTTGTGAGAGGGAATAAATCACTAAAGTAGAGTTAATTATTGATTTTTTAATATTTTATTTAAAATTTAGTGATTACTTAACAATAAATCATAGTAAAAATAAATGCAAGTATTTAACGAGTTAGGAACAAATATATGACCGAATACCGAGTTCTATAGTGGTTGGGATGACGTTAACTAATTTACCTTAATCCACTCACGATCACACAAGATCGAGATTTTCCACTATAATTCTTCTCTTTTCATGTTAAAGAAGAAAAAAGTTATAAGTATTGTTTCTTCTTCACAAAGAACTCAATATTACTCTTTTTTGTAACTAAGAAGATAACTCGCTAATAACCTAATTTCCAACACAATTAGGAAGAACACGCTCATTAGTTTTGTTGGGTGCAAACTCATGTCTCACATCGAAAAATAAAAGAAATAGATGTCTTCATATATACTCATGGGCTACTCCCTCTATCACCAATTGGTTTTAGAGTAGAATCTCATTGGGCTTATATGTTGGACATGTTATTGGATAAAGTTATGATTCTAACAACTGGTATCAGAACTTAAGGTTGAACGATGACGGATGAAAGCATGATCAAGATTATTTGTTGATGGTTAGGGTTTTAGTTTTTTGGAAAATAGAGAGTTGGAGTTATTGTGGCCAAATAATCACAGTGATTTAGATTCGATTGAAGATAATCATCGGGGGGAACGATTGTAACGACGCGGTTTAGGATTTGCTTGCAACATGTTATCGAGATCCATAGACTCGTTTGTGTGTTAGATCGCGACGAGCTCGACGAGTTATTTTCTGGATTGAACAAGTTAGGGTTTTTTCTGATAGGTTGTGATGTGATGACACGATAGGAGGCCGGTTGCGTTGTGACGGTGATTGTTCGCGGCGATAATGGAGTCGGTGATCGGGTTCGATTGTTGGTTTGTTGCGGAGAGAACTTTGGGATCCGGGTTATGAATTCGGTTCATCATTCTTTGCGATCCCGTGCAAAAGAATAGATGAATGTTATCAAACTTGGGGTTTGATGTTGCGAGTGTAGGGACGTGATTTCTCGGGAACTTCTTTGATACGGACTAGATTATTCAAAGATGTGAGGTTTGTTACGGTGCTCAAGAGGATGGTTTTTCTCGGGTTGGATATTTGGGTATTAAACAGTACCACATCCATTTTGATAATCGACAATGGAGGTTATTGAAGGAGTTTGTTATTGCTCGCGGATTGAGACAGTAGACAATGTTTTTGGTCGGGTATTCTATGGTATGGACTAAACTTAAGAAGCCTTTAGGCCCCACTTAAATTGGATAGTAAGTTGAATTGTGGACTTTGTTGGCATTATATAGAAGGTGATTCTTATGTTGAGATTGTATTCTCACCTATGTGGGACAAATTAAAGTTAATGCTTTAAACAAATAGAAAATAAAAAAAACTGTTGGTTACAAGATTAGAACTCACGATCACATTCATGAATAACGGCTTGTTAACCAACTAATCTAATATTTAACTTTTTATAATTATTTACTCTTTACATATATCGCAGCACTCATGATATATATTATATTCGAAAATTAAAGGTGAATTATCAAATTATAGTTTTTTGATATTATTTATGAGGCGATATGTATTATTTGATGATGTATTACAATATAAAATACGTTATTAAAAATTAATTTATAGATATATAATGCGTTATTAATTGTTATGGAGTAGTATAAAATAAATTGCAAAATTCTATCATTAAGAATGTTGTTTACTTATTGTTAATTATTCTTAGATTGTATGTCTTTGAACAAAATTTACTTGTTGGATTGTTAAATTATTTGGTGGACATGATTTTGTATGTCTTTTACTTCATTATATATTCTGTTTCCAGATTTTAACAACTCCGATTCGACTTTCCCACCCAACCGGTCCGACCAGAAATTGACACTCATCCGGTTCGACTAAAAAACCAGGTTTTAAAACATTGGTGAAATATATATATTTTTATTGTAAATAGTGACTTAATGATAATTGTATATTGTGACACCCCTACTTTCGAGTGCCATAAAATCTCATTTATTTAAAAGCAACAAATGAAAAGGTGGAGTGGAAACGAACATATTATATTACACGAATGTTATTACAATTCAACGATGTTAACGTATACAAAAGAAAACTTTTTTCAATAATTATTATAACTACTCGTAGGTTTCTCATTCTCGATAACTATCTTCTGCTTCATAACCCGATTGTGAAAATGTAAGGGTGAGCGACAACGTCAGCAAGTTTCTTTACAAAAGGGTGTTGGTGCATAAATGTGTGTCAGTTAGTTGGTCAACGTTTGTGCCTCTCAAAGTTAATTAGTCTGAGTGTGTGAAGTGTTAAGTTTGTATATTCGAGTCTGTAAACGAAAAGTGAATATAGAAAATATACAAGTGTGGATTGCGACACTAAGCTAGTGTCGCAAGAGTCGGTAACTGCGACACTTGGCTAGTGTCATAGTTAGTAGGTAGGTCAGGTTTGTCTATAAATAGGAGCAATATGCTTCATTTTGAGAGAGCCTTTTTGCATATAGAGAAGGGGACGAGTTAGAGAGAGGCAGATTGTGAAAGTGATTGTAAACGTTTATACTTCAATTGTTAATACAAAGAAAACGTTATAGAGAATTGTGTGATTGTTATTTCGTTCAAATACTTAATCGTTTGGATTCCGCACTTACGATTGAGATACGATCTGATAGACCCTGAGATAAAGGACCTACAAAGTGGTATCAGAGCCTTTGATTCGTTATCATCGGTTTCGGATAGTTGTTTGAACGTGTTTTCGGTTTGTTCGCAAAGGTTTTACGGGTTGCATCTTGTTTCTGGGATCAATAGCTTCAAAGATTTGTTTACTAACCGTTTTTGCAGGTTTCGTTCGTGGTTTGTTCGTCGAAATCCATTAGGGTTTGTGGGGTTTCCAGCCGCGATCAAGCGACACTACCTTTAGTGTCGTCAGTAGGGTTCTAGCGACACTCACTAGCAACACTTTATTGTGATTTGAGACATCAGATTGCAACACCTCTGCGACACTACTTACTCATCTTGCAACACTTCATTCTTTGCGACACTTTATTGCGATATACTGCGACACTTCCTCGGGCGACACTATCCAAGTATCCAGGTGACACTTTTAGCGACGACTACGCGCGAAAAATTGTCGCACTACCACATTTTGATCTTGGGCTTAAAAGTTCTTAATTTTGGTTTTGAAAAAGTTTCGTTTTACTCCGGCTGTTTTCGATATTTTCGAACCAAATTTTGGAGGGAAAAGTCAAAAAGGGCTAAATTTGAAAACTCGCCATTCAACATCTGGGTGTTTATGATTTGGTAAATCCTGGTTTAAAGATGTCTCTTTATAAAGCTCTTATGAATTACAATAGTGTAGTTGGTAGTGAGAGTAAACCTCCTATGTTTTCCCTAAATACCGATTATGCTACGTGGAGATCTGCGTTCGAAGCCTTCATATTTTTTAATGATCCAGATATGTAGAACTCACTAGTTGAAAGATATGAAAGGCCAGTAGTTGGAGAAAAGAATTTGGTAGCATCACCACAAAAGACTATTAAAGGCATGACAACCGAGGAGAGAAAAGCTTGGGATACTGAAAGGAAAACTCATGCAACAATTATCAAATGTTTACCAAAGGAAGTTCAAGAAATTTTCAAACATTATGATATTGCATATAATCTCTGGAAGGCCATCGAAAAACGATGTGGTGGATATGAAAAATATAAGAAAAGTAAATTGGAACTTGTCAAGGAACAGTTTGACACATTTGATTTACTATGAAATGAATCTTTTGAAAAACTTTTCAAAAGATACTCCCAACTTGTAAATGAATTGGCTGATGGAGGAATAGTCCTTAATAATGGAGAAGTAAATAAGAAGTTATTAGGTGCATTACCTAAGGATTGGGATACCAAAGTGAAGAGTTTAGAACAAGATCCAGAAATTGAACTCTTGGATTTGGAAGATCTCATTGATAAATTACAGGCGTATGCTCTTGACATGAAGAAGAAAGCAAAAATGTCAAAAACTAATATTCAAAATCCTAGTCTGAATGATACTTCTAGATCTAATTCTAATTCAGCTACATCTACTTCTGGAAGCACTTCATATACTTCCTATACTTCTCATACAGCTCTTTCAAATGATACTGAGGAACATGCTACTATATATCTTTACAACTTTCCTCCGCTCTTATGAGAACTTCCTCAACAAGAAGACTAGTACTCTAAAGCTTACAGTATAGAACTTTGAACATATTGATCCTGATGATCTGGAGCAGATGGACATTAAATGGAGTATGGCCATGATAACCCAAAGAACCAAGAAGTTTCTTCAGAAAATGGGTAGGAAAGACCTGGACGATGATGGTGATACGGGTCTTGGTTTTAACAAAACCAAGGTGAAATGCAAAAGCTGTCAACATCATGGACACTTTGTTAAGGAATGTGTGAAGGAAAAATATCCCTCATCTGGATTCACTACACCTTCAGTTCCTGATACTCCAGTGAAGAACACAACATCACAAGCGTTGGTGGTGTATAATCAGGGAACGTTTGATTGGAGTGACATGAAGAACATGTTCAACACAGTGCGCTCATAGCAAAGATACATGAGGTAGAAACAAAACCTGTTTTTAAATGCTTATCTTGTAGATGCTTAACTGGTCAAAACATCAACTTAAATGGTGAAGATGAAAACCTGCGATCAAATCTTGAAAACTTAACGCAGGCAAACAAAGTTTTGAAAGAAAACGAACTTCTTTTTGATAAGAAACTTAAAGCTTGTCAAATTGAGATTAGAGATTTGAAATGTAAAATCTATAATCAACAAGATGAAATAAATAGTTATTTAAAGCAAATATCTTTACTTAAAAAGGAACTTGTTGAATCTCAATCTAAAGTTTTCGATTTAAAACGTAAAATTTCAAACTTTGCAACTTCATCCATAGTGTTTGATCAAATTCTGGATAAGCAAAGGACGAATACAAAGAGTAAGGCAGGTCTCGGATATACCTCCGTACCTCCTCCCGCTGATTATTCGCCTATGCCTAGTCAGGATGAAATCAAAAACTTTGTGCCTATTACTTCATCAAAAGTAGACACAAAAGTTGTTCAGAAACCAGTTAAGAAATCTAAGGCTTATGATAAAGTACCTCCGGTTAATGTTGACGAGGTAGTGAGATAGAGGACTTACCTAAAGAGTCTACTATAAAGGTTGAGAAAATCAATGTCAAACCTGAAAATTTCATCATTACCATTCAAAATGATAGATCGTTTTAAATGTAAAGGTGAAGCAAAGATTGACAGTGAATCCTCTAAAGTTAAAAATCAAAAGAAGGATTCACAATCTAAATCTTCAATTGATTCAAACTTACCTGTGAAGAATCGGAAGAAGGATAAAATAGTTGATAAATCTAAACAGAATAAACTTTCAACATCAACTAGCTCAACCTCAAAAACATCTACTTCAACATGTTCACCTAATAATGCATGTTCAGTAAATGCTTTTGTTAATAGACCTCATGTGTATAATCCTCCATCTCAATCATTTGAAGGTACTCATTGGCATAAATCGTTTGTAGAAAGGCGTTCCTGTTTTTGTTGTGGTCAACAGGGACATGTATTACGAGATTGCTTGTTAATATCTCATCAAAAGTTTGGTAGATGTACGCCAAGAAATACATTTTATAGAAACTCTTTCTCAAAACCAGTTTCTAGGCGTAGCTCACCATCTCCTAAACCGATTGGAAAAACCAATTTTGTGCAAACTAAACAGCCAAAACCAACGCACAACATTTTTAATAAACAATCTTTAGAACCTAAACAAGTTTGAACATTAAAGGGTGAAAAGGCAAATAAACCTGCATCCAAAAACGACACATCAATAAAATCTTCCGAGTTTTTGAAATATCATAAACTTATTGATGTGATAGTGTTGGGAAAAACGATGATCAAACCTAAGTTATAAATCTGATGAGTCAAAATCTATCTCAGTTGTATTCAGGAAAAACTTAGTGAATTCCTGAGTCTGTGGTTCTGAGTCTGTGCCACACAGACTGAAGAATTGTTTCTGAGTCTGTGCTGCACAGACTGAAGAAATCCCATAGACTGAAAGCCGTGCTCTACTTGAAGACTTATGGATTCATCATCTGAAGAATGAAGATTGAAGACAAAAGACTTCACAGACTGAAGATCACAGACTGATGATCACAGATTGAAGATCACAGACTGAGAGCACAGACTGAAGAGCACAGATTGAAGAATGAAAGTACAAGTGTACAGAAGATATTCTTCTTTCCTTAGGCTAGATACAACTGATAATATGTTTGAGAAAGGTCAAACATCTAACAAAGGTTTTCTTCTCAGCAAAGAAACCTTTTACCTTTTTGCTTTTTCTGTTTCCAAGAAAAGCAAAAAGGGTGGCGTGCAAAGTTGCCCAAGATGCATCTGTTATCCCTTGGACAATTATGCAAACTGGATAATATAGAGTTACACCCAACTCTATAAATAGCAGTTCAAAAAGCACTGCTATATATCTAAGAAATTCAAGAGAATTAGTATACTAGACCTTTGAGCTTAGGCTAAAGCATTACCACACTTACTGTGAAGTTTGTAGTGATAACTGTATCTTTGTATACTACTTGGATCGTATTCAAACCATCTGTGTGGGTTTGAATACCTTGTCATCTTTGTGAGACAAACAATTTATTGTGAATAATACTTTGAGTCATAATAAACTCTGTGTTAAAATTAATCTTGTTTTCCGCCTAGATTAATTTAAACTTGTTTGATATAAAACTTGGATATAAACTAACACGTTGAGATAACTGTTATTTAATCTGTATCTAAGTTTTGGGAACCTTGTGACCCAACAACTGGTATCAGAGCAAATAAAGATTTAATCTTTAACGATCAAAGGAACCCAGTTTATCAAACAATCATCTAAACCCATTTTTCTCTACATTTTCTACTTTGAAAAATGAATTCCTCTATTGCTATGGCTGGGAAGGGAATTCCAATCTTCAATGGTGTAAATTTTACCCACTGGAAATTGAAAGCTGAATGGTTTCTTGCTAGCATTCATGATGAAATGCTTAGAGTCATTCAGGAAGGACCCATTATTCCTGGCAGAATAGTTCCTGCTACTTTAGATGCAAATGGTACTATTTTGACACCTGAAAAATTTGTTGAGGCTGCCAAAAGTACCTGGACTGATCTAGACAGGCAACTATATGCATTAGATTTTAAGGCCAAGTCCATACTGGGCAATGCAGTTACTGAGCCTATCTTTGCTAAGATATCTGGCTGCAAAACTGCTAAAGCCATATGGGATATGCTAACTGACCAATATGATGGTGTAAGTTTAGTACAATCCCAAAAGAAGAAGAATCTCATAAGAAATTATGAGAACTTCTCTGCTGGTCAAGGAGAGTCATTAACTGATATTCATACCAGATTTCAGATCTCAATCAATGATCTTGAAAGGTATAATATCATCAAAGGACAGTTTGAAATCTGTGCAAAATTTGTTGATGTCATTCCAAACACTTTTTCTGAAGTTATCACTTCATTAATTGTAAGTGAAAAATTGGAGACATATGATCTCTCTGGCTTGTTTGGACTTCTACTAAACTTTGAAGAAACCAAAGCCAGAAAGGATCTAAATGCCAAAAGGATTGCAAAAGATCCATCTGCTGCCCTTGTTGCAACAACAAGGAAAAATAGAGAACTTATCTTTAGAGCAGATTACCATCTTACTCTTACAGACTCAGAATCAGATGATGAAACTGAGTCTCTAGAAGCTGAAATGGCATTGCTAGCCCAAAGGTTAGAAAAAGCAAGATTCAAAGGTTCAAAAGGAAGGCCAACTTTTGATCCTAAGAAAGCTACTTGCTATAAATGTGGGCAAGTTGGTCATATTTCTTCTGACTGCAGAGTGAAGATTGCAGAATCTTCAAGTTCTGATAAGTGGGAAGAAAAGGCCAAGAAGTACAAGAAAAAGTACTTCAACTCCAAAAAAATTGGAGAGAAACAACAACCAAAGAAACTAGAGAAAGCTTTGGTTGTTGAACAATGGATAGATGAAGAATCTTCATCATCTGAGGATGATGAAGATATGTGCTTAATGGCTATCACAGAGAGCCAGTTTGACAAAGATGTCAAATTTGCAGAAAAGGCATGTGTTCATTCAGATTGGGACAGAGGATCTGCTTACAATGTAAATCATTTTAAACTTTACTATAGTGATGCAGAAAAACAGAAAATGTTTGAACACATCTATGTAGATTTCTTGAAAAGACTGGAGGAAATACAAGATTTAAAAACCAAACTCAGTCAAGTTCAAAAAGATCTACAATCAAAGGTGAATGAAATAAACCAAAATAAACAGTACAAACTTGAGCTTGATGCTCAATATGACCTTCTCAAAAAGATCAAGCTAGAAAAAGAAGCTTATAAAAACAAAGCTGATCATTATGAAAGGATCTGTAAATCTTGGTGTATTTCATCACTTAAAAATGTGGACTGTTTATCCAAACAGATTCCAGCTCAGATACAAGCGGTCATAGGTGATGAGTTTGATCTTAAAAGTCACATAAATTCAGAAATAAACTCAAAACCTACTATATTTGTACCTGAGATTTTACCTCATACTTTTAGTCATACTGTGGGAGACAAAGTTATATTGACAAATGCTTTTGTTAGACCAAAAATAGTTACTAAAGAACTAGTATATGAGACAGAGCCAGACTCTGAAGACACAGACTTAGAAATCTCAGTCTGTGAAACTTCTCAATCTGAACAACCTGAACTTATAATCACTAATGAATCTTTAGAAACTATAGAACTTGAAAAGAAAAGATTTATAAAAGGCAAAGTTAATATTCCCACAGTACCATCTTTAAAAAGACAAAAAGAGGTAAAAGGAATCAAGAATAAACAGAAAGGTTACAATGTGTTTGAACCTTCCACATCTCAGTCTGTAACTGGTCCAGACAATAATATGCCAAATGATAAATCTAAAGGCATAAAACCAGTAACAAAGGAGTTAAAAAGATCTCAGTCTGTGAGATCTAACTGTCAGTCTGGAAAAATAAATTTTCAGTCTGGCAAACTTAACTCCAAATCTGTTAGTGTTAACACTCAGTCTGACTCTCAAAAGTCAAATCTTAACAACCAGACTGAGACCATTAAGCTGCTTAGTGAAAACTTAATGAAGTTAACCACAGATTTTAAAACATTTGTTGAGTCAAAACAAGAGTTTAACAGAGGATCTAGTACATATAATAACCCAAAATCCAAAAGGACCATCATGTTGAACAGAAAATGTTACAACTGTGGAAATCTGGGACATGAAGGTATTAAATGCACAAAGTCCATTCTTAAACAGCCAAAGGCTGCTTTGATCAAACAAATGTCGTCTACAAACAACAAAATAAAAAATAGAGAGGTTAAAAGTCAACTTCACAGACTTAGCACCAAAACTGCTAAAGAATTGACTTCAACCAACTCTAAAGAACCCATCAAAAGATGGGTTCCCAAAAGTAACTAATTGATTTTGTTTGTCCTGTGCAGGGTAACAGCAAATGGTACCTAGACAGTGGATGCTCAAGACACATGACAGGTTCCTTGAAGAATCTGTCAGAGTTTGTAGAAGAAGAAGGACCTTCTGTCAAATATGGTGACAACTCTGTTGCCAAGATAAAAGGTTATGGTGTGGTGAAGGCTGGCAACATCAGAATAACAAAGGTGGCCTATGTTGAGGGATTAAAGCATAACCTGCTTAGTGCTAGCCAGATTTGTGATGATGATGGTGAAATCAGAATCAGAAAGAAGGCTGCTGTTATCTATAATTCCAAAGGCAAACCTATATTAGTTGCCAAAAGAGAAAGAGATATCTATCTCTTGGATCTTTCTTCTGCAGACAGATGCACCTGTCAAGCCACTCAGGAGGTAGAGACCTGTCTCTATACTCAGTCTGTGCCAGAACTAAGCTGGCTATGGCATAGGAGGTTATCCCACCTGAACTTCAAAAATATTAACCTCCTGTCAAAGAAGAAACTGGTTAGAGGTCTGCCTGATGTTACATTTGCAAAAGACAAACTTTGTCCTGCATGTACACTAGGGAAACAGACCAAGAACCATTTTCCATCCAAATTGTTAGCTACAATTGAACAACCACTGCATATGCTCCATATGGATCTGTTTGGACCCATGAGCATTAGCAGTTTGGGTGGAAAGAAGTATACACTTTTGGTTGTGGATGAATACACAAGGTATACTTGGGTCATCTTTCTTAAAGCTAAAAGTGATGCTCCTGAAAAGATTATTAATCTAATCAAGAGAGAAGAATTGCAGAAAGATGCACCTGTCAAGCAACTCAGGAGTGACCATGGTACAGAATTTAAGAATTCTACTCTCATTGAATTCTGTACTGACAAAGGCATTATTCAAAACTTTGCCTCTGTCAGAACTCCTCAACAAAATGGTGTTGCTGAGAGAAGAAATCGTACACTCATAGAAGCTGCAAGAACCATGTTATGCCATGGTCAAATGAAGGTTTATTTTTGGGCAGAAGCAGTTAACACTGCCTGTTATACCCAAAATAGATCTATTTTGGTCAAAAGGCATGGCAAAACTGCATATGAGTTGTATCATAAGAAGGTTCCAACCATCCATTACTTCCAGACCTTTGGTAGTAAATGCTATATTCTCAATCAAAGAGATCAATTAGCTAAGATGGAACATAAATCTGATGAAGGAATTTTTGTTGGCTATTCATCTATCTCAAAGGCCTACAGAGTCTACAACAACAGAAGGAATAAAATTGAAGAAACCATCAATGTCACCTTTGATGCTTCCTCTGCTAATGATGAACATGTTTCTCAGTCTGATGTTCATTTGTTAGAAGATTTATCTGTTGTGGGATCTGAATCTCAAATCCCAGTTGTTGTTAACCAACAACAGGACTCTGAAAGTGATAATGAAGATGATCAACCTGCTCATTCTATGACAATACCTTCATCAACAGAAGATGAATCTGTGTCCAGAGATTCAAACTCTTCTGATACATGTGTTCAGTCTGATAGTTTTCAGTTTGTGAACTCTACAGACTCAGACTTGCCCTGTGTAGAAGATGATGCAGAACTCAGTCCTGCTATCCTTCCACCAAATGAGAATGATTTACCATCAAATGATGAATCACTTCTAGGAGTCAAAGAACACAAGTATCATCCAATTACAGAAATAATTGGAGATTATGTTTTTGGTGTACAAACAAGAGCTAAAGTGTCAAACTTATCTACTGCAAATTTCTGTTTCTACACAAACTTCCTGTCAATCATTGAACCAAAGAAAGCTGAAGAAGCCTTGAAAGATGATGATTGGGTTGAAGCAATGCAGGAAGAGTTAACAGAATTTGACAGAAACAATGTTTGGACCCTAGTTCCTGCTCCAAAAGGGAAAACCATTATTGGAACAAAATGGGTTTACAGAAACAAAATGGACAAGGATGGAGTGATAATCAGAAACAAGGCAAGGCTAGTTGCTCAAGGCTACAAGCAGGAAGAAGGCATTGATTATGATGAAACATTTGCCCCTGTAGCCAGAATTGAAGCAATAAGGTTATTCTTGGCATATGCTGCATTCAAGGACTTTAAAGTCTATCAAATGGATGTCAAGAGTGCATTTCTGAATGGCAACTTACAGGAGGAAGTCTATGTGAAACAACCTCCAGGTTTTGTAAGTTCCACTTTTCCAAATCATGTCTATAAATTGCAAAAAGCACTATATGGGCTAAAACAAGCTCCAAGAGCTTGGTATGACACCTTATCATCCTATCTTCTTAGTAATGACTTTACTAGAGGATCAATTGATAAAACGTTGTTCTTCAAAAGGAACAAGGCAGATGTCATACTAGTCCAAATCTATGTTGATGATATTATATTTGGGTCTACTGATGAAAAATTGTGTAAATGGTTTTCAAACTTAATGTCAAAACAGTATCAAATGAGTATGATGGGTGAATTAACATACTTTCTTGGTCTACAAGTACATCAGAAACCTGATGGTATCTTCATCAACCAAGGTAAATATGTCAATGACCTACTTACTAAATATTCTTTAAAGGACTGTTCAATCATGAAAACACCAATGAGCACTGCAGATAAGTTGGATAAGGATCAGTCTGGCAAGTTAGTCTGTCAAACCACTTATAGAGGTATGATAGGATCTCTACTATACCTCACTGCAAGTAGACCAGATATCATGTTCTCAACATGTTTGTGTGCTAGATATCAATCTGAACCTAAAGAATCGCATCTAAAAGCTGTAAAAAGGATTTTTAGGTATCTAAAAGGTACTCCCAACCTGGGTCTTTGGTATCCCAAAGACTCTGGTTTTGATCTAATCGGATATACAGATGCAGATTATGCATGTTGTAAATTAGACAGGAAAAGCACTTCTGGTGGATGTCAACTGCTAGGTGGCAAACTAGTCAGTTGGTCAAGCAAGAAACAGAATTCTGTTGCTACATCCACTGCAGAAGCAGAATATGTGGCTGCTGGTAGTTGCTGTGCTCAATTGCTATGGATGCAACATCAACTAGCAGACTATGATTTGGTGTTTACAAAAACTCCAATCATGTGTGATAACCAAAGTGCCATTGCCATCACTGAGAATCCTGTATTTCACTCCAGGACAAAGCATATTGAGATCAGACATCACTTTATCAGAGATTGTGCTGAGAAAGGTAAAGTGATTCTCAAATATGTGCCCACAAATGACCAATTAGCAGATATCTTTACTAAACCTTTAAATGAAGATAGATTTTTGTATCTGCTTGGTCAACTAGGAATGCTCAACCCCTAGTAAAACCTTGAATCTGTATGATTCAATTCTCAGTCTGTGTCTGCTTTTCAATTTGTATAACTGTATTCTCAGCTACATACAATCAAAAAGCGCAGACAAAGAGATGTTTTTGTACATACTTTCTAAGAAAATACCAAAAAGATTTTATACCTTCTGTTATTTTCTCTCAGTCTGACTGATTATATGTTTCAGTCTATATAACTTCTTCCAAATTAGCTACACAGACTGACCATATTCATTCAGACTAGACCCTCTATTTTTTTTGTGTGCTTTATTAATTCTTAAGGTTAGTATTTTAGTACTATTAGTATTAATACTGCTAGTTACTTTTAGTACTGCTGGTTAATACTGATAAGACTTTTTAACACTGCCCCCATGAATTCATATTTTAGCATTGCTGGTAAAGATTGGTACAATTAACACTGTTAATGTAGCAAGTTACTACTGTTAGTTAACTTTAGTACTGCTCACACCAGTTACCACTGTTAGTTAACTTTAGTACTGCTCACACCAGTTACCACTGTTAATTGATGTTAGTACTGCTTTCGCAGTTACCACTGTTAGTTGATTTTAGTACTGCTTTCACAAGTTAGTACTGTTAGCTATATCAATCTGTTACCACTGCTGGCACAAAAGTTTTTTTTTTAATTCTGTTATTTTCTCTTAGTCTGTCTGCTATATGGCTCAGTCTGTGTGACGTCACCCAGACTCATTGCACAGACTGGTTTTATACACTCAGACTAAATGTTTTTTTTAATATATTTATTTATTTATTATATTTCTTTTATAAATAAACAACAATATCTTTGCATTTAATGCTTTAACCATCTTTATGGTAATAATCATTAAAAGTTTTGGCGCTTGTTGTCTATTTATCTGCTCAATACAAAAAGTGCACGTGCCTCAGCGCTTCTGTTGCAGAAACAGGGATAAACCGTCCAAGTGGGTCCCATTTAACGGAAATTTAATTTCTACAAATACCCATTTATGTTTTCTCCCTTTCTTCTTCATTCGTACTTGCACATCAAAAACAAACAGAGTTTCTAAACCCTAAATCGCTCAACCATTTTCAAAATTAATTTCTAAAATTTCTTCAATGGCTGATCAATGGGTTTACACGGCACCTGCCAACATCGCTGCGGCTAAACCCTTCAAACACGGGAAACAGGTAAAACTCTGTATCAACAATCAAGTAGCTACCATTTCCATCCCTGATTCGAAAAAGAATAAAGGGTTTGAGGAACTAACTGCTTTTATGTCTGCTCATCCATTAAGGGGAGCGTTCTTTAACACAGTTCCTCAAATATACCCACATTTTTTAATGGAATGGTGGTATACTTGCTCCTCAAATAGTACCAATACTGCAATTACTGGTACTATTGATCATGGTAAACGGGCAGTTACCATTGATCAGGAGTTAATTAGGAATGTCTTAGACCTGCCTTTGGGAAATAATTTTGAACCTATTCCAACCAAAGAAGCAGCAAGGGCTTCTCTTACTTTGGTTGGATATACCAAAGAAAAAGGCACAATTTTGATGTCAGGATTCACCCCCAAATGGAAATTTTTAATTTCTGGCATCATTAGGAGTCTAGGAGGTAAATCTGGTAGCACAGGGGAGCTAAATGAGTTTGAAACTCAGCTGTTGAGCTCATTCATCACTGGTTTAAACATCAACTTTGCAGAGTTGTATTTTCAAGAAATTTTAAAACTGGTGAATGAGTCAACCAGAATTTTTAATGTACCTTTTATAAGGCTACTCTCTCTGTGCATCCAATCCAGGTTAACTGGGTCTGTATATATGTCCTTTAATAATAAAGTGGCAGATATACCTGTTCTTGTGCTCACATATAAAGTGTTTAACCATCCGGTTCCACTTTCTGGAGCACCTATCACTGCTGCTATGCAGCACTGGATTGATCACCCATATGTTGCTTCTGCATCCATGGAGGGTGATGATTCAAATGATAGTATGGGTAATAAGACCCAGGCTGTTGAAGATCGTGTGGCTGAAGCAGAGCACACAGACTCCGGGGATACAGACTCAACTCAGTCTGTGCACTTGGAGTCAGACTCAAACATTCCTGAGTCTGTTCCATCTTCAACAGAAGATGCAGGTAGTACTTCTTCTTCATCTGAGCCTATGATCGCTTTTCCATGCACAGGACACAGAGTGAGGCAAAGAGTGCAACACCAAAAGATTCCAGTGATCTTGCTCAGTTTCAACATGAGTCAAGTGAGGAACACATACCATCACCCAATTCTAACCCCTCCAACCAGACCCAGTCTGTGCCTTCTAGTACACTTAATGATGTGCTTTCTGCCATCAACAGGTTGTCTGAATGGGTACAAACTGAGTTCAATAATAATAAGAAAGAGCTAGAGAAGATGAAGCATCTAGTCTCTACTATGGTGGATAAAGTGGATATGCTGGAGGAAAAGGTATCCAATAGGTTAGATGAAATGCAGACCACCCTCTCAAACTTGGTAGATGATGTCAAAAAGGGGGAGAAGATGAAGCATGGGTCTGCAGAAGCTAAAACCTCAAAAGATAAAGATTTAAATAATAAATCCTTAGATTTAGGGGGAGATAGCAGTGAGGGAGATGATGGAGATGATGGACCCGAAGGTACTAGGGTGAAGTCTCAGACTGAAGCTCAGTCTGTGCCACAGACTGAAGATATGAGTGCACAGACTGAGGGGGAGCAAGAAGGATTGCAGACAGGTGAACATACTGAGATGGTTGCACAGACTCAGGGGGAGTCATCCATTGTCTTACACATAGACCCAATTGCAACTATCTCAGCCCAAGGTCAGATGGAGTTGAAGAGACCAAGGGAAGAAGATGAAGATGTTCAACCACTGCAGATCAAAAGAGCCAGAAAGACAAAAAGAATGGCCAGGAGGATTCCTGAAAGGGATATCTTTGATTCCCAACCAAAGATGAAGGGGATCAAGACCTGGGATTAGTTTGTAAAGTTGGCTGAAGAACAGGACACTGATGGTGAAGATGATGATGCCATCAATCCTGACTGCAGTTCTGAGTCTGAAGTTTTCAGAAGATCAGATGATGATGAAGATGATGCTACTTTTGGAGGTGTAGGTGAAGGAGCCTCAAAAGTCAAGACTGTAGAGTCTCAGTCTGTGCCTTCTGAACCTGCACAAACTGAGACACAACATCAATCACAGACTCAGAGCTCAGAGCAACCAGCAGCAAGCACTGATGCTCTAATTATCAGTGCTGAAGCCATCCAAGCTGAAGCTAATCCTGCTAGATCAACCACAACAACCAGAATACTGCCTCCAGGTAGAAGTGAACTTGAAGATAGAATGCGATGGAGAAGTGCTCATCTGATAAGCACTTATCCTGGGTCAAGCTCTACCATGGAAGAAGTAATGGATAAGGGTAAGGGCAAGGAGATTGCCTTATCCAAGCAGGAAAGATTAAGCAAGATCAAGAAGATGGTGGATGATCATGCTGCTGGAACAAGAAATCCTGAACTGTCAAATCTACAGGATGAGCTCTTGCAACAAGAAGCTACTGCTCAAGGTATGACCTTATCCGAATACTTAAATGTATTATCAATTGAAGAGCAGAAGCTGAAGGAAGCAAGATTTGTTGACATGCTCTCCAAAGAGTTAGAAGATGAAAGTTGTTCACAGACTCAGATCAGAAGGAGTCAAGTTGAGCAACAAATCAAAGAAGATGAGGAGCTGTCAACAAGATTACAGAAGATAGAGAGTCTAAAAGCGAAGCTACAATCCACTTTCCAAAAGTCAAAGCTCAAGCAAAAGATTAAAGACTGTCATCTGAATAAGATTGGACAGAGATTGAGGCTAGAGTTGACTTTGACCAAGAGCTCAAAAATGGTGTGGGTGGATGACCTGTACACTCTAGGACTTAAAGAATGGCAATCCATTGCTAATCTTTTGAAGAGTGCAGCTGACAAGGATCTGAAGAAAAAAGTTCTGGATGAGCTATCTTACCTGATTGAGCTAGTTCTCAGTCTGGGGCTCATCTCAGAAGAAGAGTACAAGTTGTTTTGCATAGCAAACAATTTTGTAATCAAGAAGAAGTCAGCTGGGTTATCCACAGAGAATGAGCAGAGAATGGAGCATCCTCTACCCAAAGGTATCATTTTTATCGATAGATCCTATGTCTAGACTGACACAGTTGAAGGTCTGTGCTACAGAGATATCAATGTAATAGAGTGCTTCCAGGATCAAAACAGACTATATGGAGAGTCTCTGCTGCATTGCATTGCCCTACTGAAGGAATGCAAACATTCTCAAGCCAAGCCATTTAGAAGAAGGTTAATCAGCTGGCTATTCAACAACCTTTCCAAGATCAGGATGATGATTGGATTTGAAGACATCTGCAGGAAAATCATCCTGGAGTATCAAAAATTTGAAGACAAATCTGATAAGGAAATGGAAGAACTGTTGAAGAGGAAAGTGGAAAAGATGAAAGAGATCAAGGCTCAGAGAAAGAAGTGAAGATTGTTAAATTTTTGATTTACAATTTCATGTAATAATTGTAATATTCTTGTAAACGGACTATGACTTTGACTTTATGTATATAAGTCTAAATTCATAAGTTATGCTTTACTTTAGTATTTATTTTTTCTCTACTATCTTTTGTAAATAGATTTTGACATCATTAGATAGGGGGAGATTGTTGGGAAAAACAATGATCAAACCTAAGTTATAAATCTGATGAGTCAAAATCTATCTCAGTTGTATTCAGGAAAAACTTAGTGAATTCCTGAGTCTGTGGTTCTGAGTCTGTGCCACACAGACTGAAGAATTATTTCTGAGTCTGTGCTGCACAGACTGAAGAAATCCCATAGACTGAAAGCCGTGCTCTACTTGAAGACTTATGGATTCATCATCTGAAGAATGAAGATTGAAGACAAAAGACTTCACAGACTGAAGATCACAGACTGATGATCACAGATTGAAGATCACAGACTGAGAGCACAGACTGAAGAGCACAGATTGAAGAAAGAAAGTACAAGTGTACAGAAGATATTCTTCTTTCCTTAGGCTAGATACAACTGATAAGATGTTTGAGAAAGGTCAAACATCTAACAAAGGTTTTCTTCTCAGCAAAGAAACCTTTTACCTTTTTGCTTTTTTTGTTTCCAAGAAAAGCAAAAAGGGTGGCGTGCAAAGTTGCCCAAGATGCATCTGTTATCCCTTGGACAATTATGCAAACTGGATAATATAGAGTTACACCCAACTCTATAAATAGCAGTTCAAAAAGCACTGCTATATATCTAAGAAATTCAAGAGAATTAGTATACTAGACCTTTGAGCTTAGGCTAAAGCATTACCACACTTACTGTGAAGTTTGTAGTGATAACTGTATCTTTGTATACTACTTGGATCGTATTCAAACCATCTGTGTGGGTTTGAATACCTTGTCATCTTTGTGAGACAAACAATTTATTGTGAATAATACTTTGATTCATAATAAACTCTGTGTTAAAATTAATCTTGTTTTCCGCCTAGATTAATTTAAACTTGTTTGATATAAAACTTGGATATAAACTAACACGTTGAGATAACTGTTATTTAATCTGTATCTAAGTTTTGGGAACCTTGTGACCCAACAGATAGTTATGGATGATCTTGAGAAAAAAAAGACTGTTTTGAAGGTGGTTAAGTGTGATGATTTGTTATTGAATGAATGAAATTTTCGAAGTGTTACGAGGTGGTAAAAGGACTTGACCTTGACTGGATATGTGATTTTGAATTTTTATTTAAACTTTATTTGTTTTAATTATGTTTCAGGGGAGTAATTTTGGTTAAAAATGTGAAAACCGAATCTGCTGTTCAAGGGGAGTAATTTTAAAATTATGATTTAAAAAGTCAGAAAAATGTGAACAGACAGATTCTGTTTTAATCATTTGGGTTGTATCTGTGAACAATTTGAGAAATGATAGTACATCGGATGACATGCATAAAAATTAAAATTTTAAGATTTATGTTTGATGTGTCAGTAGATTTATCTAGCATATTTAAATCCACTTTTCTAAACATTAGAATCATTATGTGATGTAGTGGTAGACATTTTGTACTTAAGTTTCTAAACTACTTTAGAAAATAACTTAAACTTTGCATATTATTTTATATAAAACATATTATTAATGTATGACATTAAGTCAGAAATATGACATCACGTCCTATATTTTTACACATAGCCTTAATAGTATTTTAAGCATGCTATGATCTATGATTTAGAGTCTTAATATTGTTTTATCTGTGAAAATGTATTGGCTGCCTTCTCTGTTGTACTTTGTACATACCTGATTGCAATTAGTATATTTTTGAAAAGAACATAGGTACGTAGTCTGTATAAGGTTACGGACAAAATTACGAACCCGAGGCAATCCTGCACTCATAATATTGTACTAAGTACATGAATAATTTTTCACCAAAGGATTACCTAGTACTGGATTGTGTTAAACCATGATACTCTGTTGTACTTTGTACAGACCTGTATCCTCTAGTTTAATTGTTCAAACCGGTGTTTGTTCAACCCGAATCACTGTGAATGTGACTCTGACCGCTGGCATGATTCTAAAGATTTTTTCATATTCTCACTCTTTATATAGAAAATATTAACATGTTTTCTTTTCAAATGTATATTATAATATGAGTTAAATAAAGTAATATGCATACAAATAATAAAGATTTATAGTTTCGCTTCTTAAGTATAAAATGTTTAGGTGGACAAACAATATCAATAATCATCATGAACTAATTTTTCGAAACGTGATTTTGAATATGCTAAGTAAATTTAAGGTGGACAAAAATACTGGTAATCGAAATAAGACTTACTATTTCCTAATAAAAGCATGTCAGTCTGGTATGATACCTAAGCAGACCTAAAATAATCTTATTTCTAATTTATTTTAATTTTTATGTTTTTGTCTTTTATAAAGAAAATACAAAAAGATTTTACTTCTGTGTTATTTTCATCAATGTCACATATCTTGTTAAAGTCAAATGTTGAAGATGTAAAGGATGTTTGTTATTCTCCAAAGACTTTAAAGATAAACTTTATTGGAGAAGCTGCTAATGAATGAGTAAGAGATGGTCACTGAGTTTGAAGATCTAATTGTATGTCAGTCACATGAAACTGAACATCATGATTTTTGAAGAACAAGCTCTCTCAATGGGGGAGTTTGTTGGTTCAGACTAATTAAAGACTTATTTGACCAAGCTGCTGACATGGGGGAGTTTGTTGGTGCATAAATGTGTGTCAGTCAGTTGGTCAACGTTTGTGCCTCTCAAAGTTAATTAGTCTGAGTGTGTGAAGTGTTAAGTTTGTATATTCGAGTCTGTAAATGAAAAGTGAATATAGGAAATATACAAGTGTGAATTGCGACACTAAGCTAGTGTCGCAAGATTCGGTAACTGCGACACTTGGCTAGTGTCGCAGGTAGGTCAGGTTTGTCTATAAATAGGAGCATTATGTTTCATTTTGAGAGAGCCTTTTTGCATATAGAGAAGGGGACGAGTTAGAGAGAGAGAGGCAGAGTGTGAAAGTGATTGTAAACGTTTATACTTCAATTGTTAATACAAAGAAAACGTTATAGAGAATTGTGTGATTGTTATTTCGTTCAAATACTTAATCGTTTGGATTCCGCACTTCGATTGAGATACGATCTGATAGATCCTGAGATAAAGGAGCTACAAAGGGTGCGGATATTTTATGCAAGTGGGTATAGGGGACATTTAATAGATTATGTAGTCAATAATACATTGGGTTACCAACTTCCTTTAAAGTTCCCGAATCATTACACGGGTGTGTTCATATAGAACATCCCGCCATACATATTCGTCACTCTAATTTAATCAGAACGGACTCCTTAATCATCATTCAACTTAGTCATTCTAATGTAATAAAAACAACCTCATTCTTATCATTCATAGCATTGTAACTTTAACTATGCATGCTCAAATATTCGGTTTATCAGTAAATAATAAAATGCACAATAAATATTATCGCTCAATATAATTATTAAACTATTGGATCACAACAAATGCCTAGCACTAAAATTAACTAGACAGAATAAAAGTGAAACATGATTGATTCACCATAACGAAATGAACAAAAGGCTCAAAGTAGAGACGTATAGATACCAAAATCTTTAAAGTGGATTCGTCACTCCTATATATGCTTATAAAATTAGTTAAGAAGAGAAAGGTTATTTAGAGTTGTGCCTGTTGGAATTATATGTATTGTACAACGTTCATAATTATGCTACTAATTATATGTGAACCTATTGAGTTACACACAAAGAGCATTGAGACACTGATAAATAATATATATGTTGTATATATTATTCGAGCAATAAATGAATAAAAGTTTAGTTTTATTTTGAAACTAATTAGATGAGTATTGATTAAATTTGATATGGATCATAATTTTTAATACTTATATTATATATCTACTATGGTCTTTATCTACAACTGGATGAAAAGGAAAATAAAATATATAAAAAGAGAAGTTCGCTGGTTGTTTTTTTTTTCCTTCCTAGTCCACCGACTTTAAAAAAATAATATATTCTTTATGTTCTTCAATCGGTGAGACACACACAAAATAAATAACAAACAATTACATTGGTTTTTGTTCTCTTGTTTTTGGATAACTACGAACGAACAAAACAGAAACCTTTCCTTCCTCTCTCGGAAAGAGTTTACGCACAAGGGTTGTATATTTTTCGTTTCATTAAATAATCATCAAATTTTCTACCTAACGTATTTCTTTTCAAATTCTAAATATCTAGATTAGGTCTTTGTATTTTTCAATTTGTAAAGTATGAAGAAAAAGATCGAAAGCTTATGGAACTTGAAGATGTCAACAAATGAAAAAACTATGGAGAAATTGATTTTGTCCTTAGTTTTTATGTTGGTTCATGAAAATCGAACATAAGATGACCTAGGAGCATATGTGTTTTATTAATGCGTGTGATATAATTGTTGGTTATATACATATCAGAAAAGGTTTTTGTTGAAAACTTCAATAAAACACAAAATAGAGTTTTTACTAAAATTGTTAGTTTTACATAAAACTTAAAATAGAGTTTTAAAATATAGATTTGTAAAACTCACGGTAAAGATTGTTTTATGAAACTACTTAAAAAATTGATTCTAAAAAGTGACATGTTAGTTGTTTGTGCTTTTGTTATTTTATTATGTTAACAAACTCATGTAGAATAATATTAGAAAATAAAATACACAAACTAGTCACGCAAACAATTAAATTCGTAAAACAATATATCGATACAAGTTAAAAACTGTTTTAACAAATCCGTAAATAAACTATTATTTCTTTCTATGATTGGAGAGGGAAATTTCAAGAAACCGCAAACGGGTGAAGGCAAATATAAGGGTGTTGCCCTAAATATTGTGCCTCAGCCCAATAATCTTACTAAAGGTGCTACTTACCAAGGTGGTGAAGTAGACCAATAGAGGGGAACAATCCTGCTCATTTTACTGAGCTAAATAATGACGCAGCTGGAAAGTCCAGTATCTATATGATAGAAGTTTTTACTTTTTCTTCAAATTCTTGGGTACTTGATACTGGTTGTAGAACTCACATTAGTAACAATGTGCAATGATTTATAATAAGTAGGAAACTGAATAAAGGCGACTTGGATCTACATGTTGGTAACGGAGCACGTGCTGCCGTCGAAGCCATCGGGAGCTATGAGCTCACTTTACCAAGTGGTCTTACTTTAACTCTAGACAATTGTTGTTATGCATCTAGCATGAGAAAAAATATTGTTTCAGTTTTCCGTTTGAAAGATTCTAGTTTCAAACCCAGTTTCACAGATTATGGCATTTTAGTTCACAAGAATAACATGTTTTATTTTGATGCCATTCCCCGTGATGGCATTTACGAAATTGTGATGCATAATTTTGTTTCAAACGATAATTTTATATATACTTGCAACGCCAAACGATTTAAGCCAGACTTAAATAAATCATATCTGTGGCATCATCGTCTTGGTCACATAAACAAGAAACTTATATCAAAACTCCAATCTGATGGACTTTTGTAATCAACCGGCTCCGAGTCGTTTGATGTATGTGAGTCTTGCTTATGTGGAAAAATGACTAAGGCCCCTTTCACCGGTCATAGTGAGAGAGCCAAAGATCTATTGGGACTCATACATATTGATATACGTGGACCTTTTACAACTATGTCAAGAGATGGTAAAAACTACTTCATTACATTTACCGATGATTTAAGTAGATATGGTTATGTCTACTTGTTGAGACATAAACATGAAGCTTTTGACATGTTCAAAGCTTTCCAAAAAGAAATAGAAAATTAGCCCGGCAAAACTATAAAAGCCATACGATCTGATCGAGGTGGTGAATATATGAGCCAAGAGTTTTTGGATCATCTAACGGATCTTGGGATTGTATCACAATTCATTCCACCCGGATAACCAAAATATAATGGTGTGTCCGAGAGGAGAAATCGAACTTTACTTGATATGGTTCGGTCTATGATGAGTCAAACTGCTCTACCTCTGTCCTTTTGGGGTTATGCCTTTGAGTCTGCCGCACACATACTCAATATGGTTCCTACCAAGAAGGTAACTAAGACACCATACGAGCTATGGCATGGGAAGTCTCCCAAGTTGTCTTACTTGAGGGTCTGGGGTTGCGAAGCTCATGTACGACGTGAGACTTCTAGCAAACTTGAGTCCAAAACAATTGAATGTATTTTTGTGGGGAACCCAAAGGAAACGATGTGTTACAACTTCTATAATCCCACCGAGAACAAAGTGTTTGTTGCTCGGGGTGTTGTGTTTTTAGAGAGAAATCTCTTATTACAAGAAGCAAGTGGAAGGAATATAGATCTCGAAGAAATTCGAGAACCACAAGATACAACACCTTTTGTTGGCACTGGCGAACGTGTTGAGCCGGAGCATACTGATGTAGAGGCACATCACGGAACACATGGCATTCGCAGATCTGGTAGAGTTTCTCAACGGCCCGATAGATATGGATTTCTCGTGACTACTGAAGAAGCTGAATTAAGGGATCATTGTGAGGCCGCTAGCTACCGCGAGGCTGTTTCGGATCCCGAATCCGACAAGTGGCATGAAGCCATGAATGCAGAGATGCAATCCACGAAAGATAACCAAGTCTGAAACTTAGTTGATCTTCCACCAAACAGCAAGCCTGTTGGGTGTAAATAGGTCTTCAAGAAAAAGACCGACATGGATGGGCATGTGCACACCTTCAAAGCTCGCCTCGTGGTGAAAGGTTTCACGCAAAGTCATAAGTCATGAAATTGACTATAAGGAGACCTTCTCTCCAGTTGCAAGCATTAATTCTATTAGGATACTCTTTTCCATAACTGCATATCACGATTATGAGATATGGCAAATGGATGTCAAAACCGCCTTCTTAAATGGTCACCTAAGCGAGGACGTATATATGGTGCAACCAGAAGGGTTTGTGAATCCAAAGTACCCTAAGAAAGTGTGCAAGCTTCAAAGGTTCATTTATGGATTGAAGCACGCATCTAGGAGCTGAAATCTTCGTTTCGATGAGAAAATCAAGGAATTTGGTTTTGCTCAACACGGAGATGAGTCATGTGTTTACATTAAAGCTAGTGGGAGTGTTGTGGTCTTTTTAATTTTGTATGTTGATGACATACTACTCATCGGCAATTATATTCCAACATTGCAAGATGTTAAGTCTTGGCTTGAAAAATGCTTTGCGATGAAAGATTTAGGGTCAGCATTATACATCCTAGGGATCAAGATCTATAGGGATAGATCTAAGCGGTTAAAAGGTCTTAGTCAAAGTACATACATTGACAAAATCTTAAAACGGTTCAAGATGCAAGATTCCAAACGTGGAAACTTGCCAATGCAATATGGTATAACGTTGAGCAAGTGTCGCACCCCCAAATTATGATGCAGCGGAAGTCGGGTCGGGGCGCGACTAATCATGGATCATTACACAAAGTTAAGGCAAACGACTCTATATGAGACGTTTTGAAAATAATACAAAGTAATTTCATTAGTAATTCAACTGTTTACATTAAGATTTGAGTTCGCGAATAGTTCAAGAGATTCTAATACATGACCAATGTTACAAAATAGTAATGCAAGAAAATCTCTGATGTTTGTAAGCATGCGACTCGAGCTATCGTGTCCTGGGGTAGTCCTACTCCTGTTGTGAACCTGAGAATACATACTAAAACGGTCAACATAATGTTGGTGAGTTCATAGGTTTGGAACAGTTATCAAAAGTTGGTAATAATCACAAGATTTCATCAGTGTTGCACGAATGCAAAAATAAAAGTATACTATTGCCATGAGTCTCACAGTTCGACGCTTAACCTAGTTTGTGCCTCGGGCAGATGCATAATCCAATACACCTGTAACAGTCAAATATTAATGCGTCCGTGGGTCGGCTAGAGCGACTAGCCCGGACGGGGATGTCAATCCCCGATAGATCTATCCAATAATACTCGCGCTCATACAATTAACGAACTATGATAAGGTGAGGACTTTCAGTGGATTAAAGGTCTCATGCAATCCGTATAAGAGTTGTTTCAGTTACTTGTGATTATAATAAACAGTGTATGTAATCTCACCCCATAGTATAAAACAGTAAAAGTGGGGCTATGAGACTCACCTGAGTCTTGAAGCGTGCGTTTAAGTTAATAAACGTTTATCCAAAGTGTAACCTTCTGGCGCCCTAAACGCACAAGGTTATGTATGAGTGAATGTCTCAAAAGATCATTCATGCTAGTTGTCCACTCAACTAGTTATGTCCAAGTGTTGGCTTATTGTTTGCGTTAGAAAATACGTATGGCCCGTTGGTGATGTTTTTGTAATAATTATTCTCAAAGACGTTATTATTATGTTTCGTTTCGTTGTATACTTGTAATGGTATAGGTGTTGTGCGTTCAAGTAGCATCGCATATGATATAGTTGTTGTTCCCGAAAACGTTCCTTAGTAAATTAGGTTTTCAATCACACTGTTTATGCGACACAGATGTTGTGTCGCTATGGGGTGTTGCGACATGAGGGTAGTGTCGCTGAATGTGAATTTAAGATAATTTTGCGACATAGGTATTAGTGTCGCAGGTCATGATTTCTATAAGTATGCGACACAAGTCGTTGTGTCGCTAGCCTCAGCGACATTGAAAATAGTTGGCGACACAAGGCATGTTGCGACATTAGGTTAGTACTGTTTGAGATTTAGCGACACAAGCGTTAATACTGTTAGTTGAATTATTGCGACACTAACTTAGTATCGCAAGTTAGTACTACTTTATGATTTAGCGACACAAGCTTTGTGTCGCCGATTGGTACTGCTGTCATATGTTTTAGCGACACAAGCTTTGTGTCGCAATGGCCTTGGGCCAGCTGCGACACAGACGGGCTGTTGTGTTTTCTTTGTTCGGGAACTTGGTCAAATGTGCTCGGTTTGACCCGAAACTTTTAGGGAAGTCTTAAATATGTTATTAGAGCTTAGGAAAATTGTCGTTACGTTTTATAATTAACCCGGAAGTGTCGTTTCATTTTTGTCACAAAATCAGTCCATGGGTTTATTTTCCGAGTTTTTGGGTCGTTTTCGGGGCTCGTTTTGACTAACCAAAGTTTCGAAGTGAACTCCAAGAAAAATCACAGTTGTTCCTACATGTCTTAGCTACTTCCAGTAAAAATTTCATAACTTTTGGTCAAGTATAGCTCACGAAATCGTCCAAGGATTAGACAAAGGTCCAGCAGGTCGATTTTTGGACCTTTGCTCAGTGTTTGGTTCATATCTCACGATTTACAAAGCTTCAGAAAAAGTGCGAGTACAATTTTGAAAGATAACAGAAAAATCAAACTTTTCCAAGTGGTTTCAGTCGATTTGGATTTGTAGATCTCGAGATATGCTTTCCCAAAGTTGGTCGATTTTTCTGTCCAAAACGACAGTCCAGACACATAGTTTTGTAAAATCGTTTTCGTATATTAAATGACCTCAGAAAATCGTCAAACCACTTGGGTTCGAAAGTAGACTCCTTGAACTTGATTTTAGACTCAAGAATCGTTCGATTTGATTAAGAAATGAGTTAGATATCTTGTGTCAAAGTCGGGTTAAGTTTTTGTCCGAAGGTTAATAGCTTTACCCGAAAGTTTTTAGCATTATCTTTTGGTTTTCGGTTTAGATCTTGGACATAATTAGCATAAACGAACTTCTAACATGTATATTAACATCATCCAAGGAAAATAAAAGAGTTTGGAGGGGTTCTTACAAGGAGAAGTCGATCTAGAGCCGAAATGAGGAGGAAAAGGGTTATTGTGACTTGATCTCTTGTTCTTTACTTGTTCTTCTTTTCTAATGATGATAATGGTGTCTAGGTGTCTTGGAGGTGGCTGAGATTGATGGTGGTGGTGGTGGTTATGGTTGGAGGTTTGAGAGAGTAAGGAATTGAGAGAGAAAAGAAAGTTTAATTGTGTGAAAAAGTGTGAGGGTTTGAGTGAGGGTGTGGAGGCAAAGAGGGGGAAGGAGGGCCAAGGGTGGGCTGGCTTTTCTGGGCTGGGCTGGCCGAGGTGGGCCTGACCCGTTGTGGTCTCGGGCTCGTGACTCGTTTCCTCGATTTCGTGTTACGTTATTCGTTTGGTTAACGTTAAATCGCGCGTGTTAGATATTAATTGTTAATATTTTGATTTTGATATAAGATTGAGATTTTAAATGGACCAAATATTTATCAATACATTATTTAACCTCTTCAAAATGTTTGTCGGGTTTCGTTCGGTGTCGAGTTCGATTTGCGCATTTTCGTCGCGTACGGTACGTTTTGTACGAAACGTAGAACGTTTTAGATATTATCGTAATAATATAAGTTAAATAACAATTATTTGTCATGATTTTGTTATTTAATAAAAATGTTTTTCACCAACGTCCATATTATTTGCGTCGGATTCCATCCGATTGAGTTCGCGTAATTTAAAATTTATTACGTACGTGCGTATAATACAATATACAATGTGTTACTTTAATTAGTCCTTTTTCACACTAATTACAAGTAATAATAACCTATCTTAGGTACAAATGATGGCCAAATTTGCCGGGTGTCACAGCAAGTCTCAATGTCCTACGTCACATGATGAAGTAAAACGCATGAATGGAACCCCTTATGCTTGTTAGGATAAACTGATTTAGGTTTGGAATTACCACTGATCATGTAAAGCTGAAGAGATCAAGTGATTACCACTGAAGGTTGAAGATTAACACTGACATTGAAGATTACAACTGTTTGAAGAACTGAAGGTTAACACTGCTACAAGGATTAACACTGTTAGTTAAGATTTGTAAGTAGTTTCCACTGTTTATGTAATTACAACTGTTAGTGTATATTGAAGTGGTTAACACTGTTAGTTTAATTTATACTTAGACTTTCATAAATGAAGCAGTTACCACTGTTGGAAGTTAGTTTCCACTGAATGTTCAAATGTGGTAGTTAACACTGTTTATGACTTTGTGATAAGAATGAGTTTGTTATGGAAGTTATCTAATTCCATAATAATAGGAGATTGTACAGGACTCTATGTGTTATAAATAGAGATCCTTAGAACCTAGATTAGATATACAATACGAAAAGCTTCAAGGTGTAAACCCTAATACAAAAGTGTATTCGTCTTATTCATATTAATAAGATTGAGGTTTTGATTTTAATATTTGTGTTTTGTTATTTGTTCTCAATATTTATCTTTGATCTTTCTAATATTATTGAGTGTTATTCCGCAACTTCTCAATAATAATTCAAAGCTTGTTCAAGGTTACAAGTGAATTGAATTGAAACGGGACTGACAATGCTTCAGCTATAGGATCCATTATGTATGACTGGACCCAACGTATCGTTGGCCTTGAGAATCCAGGTGAAAGTCACTGGACTGATGTTAAGAATTTTGTTGCAACATAAATAATTTGTTGCGACAATACATAGCCATAAATAATTTTTTTGAACTATGCATATGTATAAAAGAAGTAAAAGAAAAAGGAAATTGGTGTGAAAGAACCATGAATCTTATCTCTTCGATCAAAATAAGACGCCATTGCCCATTTTCAAAGTAACCCATCAAAAAATAAAAATAAATGATCAGAAAATCATGTAAATATTTAAGGCATTACCACAAATATTGATATCTGAGTTGATGAGTTAATTTACATCGAGTGTGGCGTTCGATAATTAAAAGGATTAGAAGAAAATACAACTATCATCTTCAATAAAAAAATCATGGTATTTTTTTTGAAAGGTAATTAAATGGCATTACCAAAAAGAGAAGTAAAGTACACATAAGAGGCAGTTCATCTTTTTGCTAGGAGCAACAACAAAGGACTCATGAGCCCCTGACCAAAAACGACAACCTATACACATGACAAATTATTCATGAAGTTCTAGAAAACCACCAAATTCTACTGCAATGGCCCATTTATACATGAACCAAAGGTTGCAGCAGAAGAAACAATCCAAATGAACTTACATAGGCAGATAGAACTCTTCAAAACACCCACTAAAAATGCTACCAATAGAACTCAGTAACTATCAACTATTCTGACCCATTTATCTCATAACAAAAACATTGGATGGAGTTTACAGCCACCCAACCAATGTAATTTTAATTTTTTTGAGTCTATTTGATATCCATTCAAACGTTCTAAGTTTGATTCAAAAAATAAATCTACCGCCCTGACCCAACGACTACATTATTTATGTGCCACAATAAATTGTAAGCTACTGATCACACCATAACCTACCAAACTTTTTTTTTATCCTGATCAGATTGCCATCTGGCTCTCTCAAACTGCATTAATTAACTCCTCAGTCGAAGTGACATTTAATCCATCAAGATCCCACAAACTTGGACACTTTCTCCCAAACATCTCATGCTTCTTTTGATATCACAATCGCATGATCTATAGTCTTAACAGATTTCTCACAACCATGGTATTGAATCTGAATCTTCACATTATTTTTCCTTTCCCACATAAAGTGTCAGAACCCGAGATAAAAGAGACAAATGCAACCTATGGACAAAACATATTCAAATGACTCATTAAAACAAAAACATCTACTGCAATCTAAAGAAGCTTAAAAATCTCAATAACAGTTACAACCCAATTAGGCATAACTATGCTCAGGTTCGTAAGGAATTTAGTAAATGTTGGCCAACACTTGCAGAGAATTCGAGTTGAAATCTGACCATGTATGTTTTAAATCTTTACTACATTTGATGTCATTAGTTTCCCCGACTTCACAAACTGGGTTCATACGGAGTCCCTCTACTTTCTATAAAAGGTCATCATTATGACATTATGTATTACAATTGGTTTTAAAACTACTACTGATGGAAAATAATTCAGAATACGGATATCAAAACGTACCTTAGTCGTTTTTTCACGGGATTCTGCTGCATCAAGCTTGGAGCTCCTTGTTTTCTTTTTGAACCTACCAACATCGACTTCGAGCTCCTTAAGAGTTTTTAACTTTCTATTGATATCGATGTCTTTTTTTAATGGAACCTTGTTCGTTTGTTTGAAGAATTCCTACGTGTTGCTCTAGTAAAAACTGCTGTGATTTTGTTTGATCTGCCTCGGGTCAACACCTGTCAACTGAATGTTGTTACCAACATTAAGGGTGTAATTGATAAATGATAATTTCTTCAATAACATTGATAAACGATCATTTCTTCCTTTACTCTACACAACTAACATAAATTAAATTATCAATGAGGTAACAGTTGCATCATAAACCTTGTTTATATACAAATTAAAACGAATTGAAGAACAAAAATCACATGCCAATAGATTAAAAATTATTGATGAAAAACGAATCTAATATAAAAAATCATATCAGATGTAAATTGTACTTGCAATTTTGAAGAAAACCTAGCGTATAAACGTAGATATAGAGCCTAATTCTTACACCAATTAATCAGGGAGAAAGTCGCCAAATGCATTTAATATGAATGCCAAATCGTCTGACTTTGGAAGAACTTATAATTCATTATTGTAATTGTAATTGTATTTCAATTAAAAACCAATGGAAGAATATCGCTTATTATTCCATTAAACTTATTATTTTACTATTCACTTGATTAAGAAGTTAAAAGAATGAATTACATCTCATTTATTACCAATACCAAAACTTAATTATAGTGAAGTTATTATAATTACTATCTCATTCTGTTCTTTAGTAGAGAGTATTTGTTATTTGTTATGCACTAATCTTCTTGTATTATTATTATTGCTAGGTTATAAACCCGTAATTACACGGACTTTCTAAGAGACTTTTGTACTTTAAATATATGTAAGTTAATATGTAGTCATTAGTTACTTAATCATTAATAATGTTAAATATTAAATTGTGTAATTCAATGATTTTTGGGATAGATATATAAACATACATGTATAATAATTAAATTAAAATGTGCATTTCACATAAAACTATCTTTCATTTATTTGAATGTTAAATCTGTGAATATACATGCATTTCGCATAAAACTATCTTTTGTTTATTTGAATGTTAAACCTGTTAATACATACGGATATCGAATAAAAGTATTTTTCATAAACCCGTATACACACACAGATTGTTAAATGTGACTTTAGTTGTATTAGTGTGAATAAATCATTCACACATTAAATTATTCTATCTAATGAGGGATTATTATTATGATGGTATTATGTTAATTAATGAATTAATTTAATAAATTAAAACTTAGAGTAATTTTAATAGGAATCTTCAAAACTACGCCGTTACCTCGTGAATGTTTGGTAATTCAACTTCTCGAAAAACATATTTTGTTTATTATTTTATTTAGATAGATATTTATTTATTTATTTAAAAAGAGAAATTTTAGGTGAATAAATGCATTTGATTGGTTAATTTAAAGTGTGATGAAATCAAAGCATTTGATTGGTCAATAGAGTTTGATTTTAAACAAAATTGAAGGTAGAAAAGTTTTCTTTTATTAATATTTAGATAGATTAGATTAGATTAGATTAGATTATTATTATCATCATTATTATTATTGTTATTAATATTATTACAATAATCGTTTATTTATTTTATTATTACAATTACCATTTACAATTATTATTGTTATTATTATTATTATTATCATTACAATTATCATTGTTTATAAGTGTAGAGGTGGGTTCTTTGTAGAATTGAATAAAACTATGGAATGAGAGAACCAATCACAATCAAGCGTTTCATTTTAATATGGAAGGGCAATTATGTCATTTAATAAATCATCTACAAACATTAAATTCAAAAAGCAGAACCCCACCCACCCCACCCCACCCATGTACAGTATCTTCTTCTCCAATTCGCTAATTAGGGTTTATCTTCATCTATCAAGTTCGTACATCAAATCATCAAAATCAACAGGTAATTAAATCCGAATATTAATGCAATTCATAATTCGAATCACATTATCATCATCAAAATTTCAAATTGTATATCTCTGATCACGATTTTAATCAGATGTGATGAACATGAAATTCGAATGCGATTCATACTTTTTAAGGCAATATGAACACGTGATCATCAATAGAAACGTTCTTTAGTATCACAATGATCGTGATCATCAACTAATTTTTAAAAAACGCAATTGTTGAAGTATTTGTAAAATCAGAGGTGATTAACTTGAAATTCGAACGCGATTTGTACTTTTTAACCTAATATGAATCACATGATCATCGACAGATAAATTCGTTAGGTTCACATTGATGTAGATCATCATCGATTTTTTATTTAAAATGCAATTTTTAAGAGTTTGTAATATCATAGGTGATGAACATGAAATTAAAATTTGATTCGTACTTTTTAATGTAATCTGAATCACGTGATCTTCATTAGAAGCGTTCATCATTAAAAAAATGCGTTCATCATTAAAAAATTTGACCAATTGTATTGAACTGTGCAACTACTTCACATGTTGTTCACTAGACATTCATCAGCCATGTGTGATTCTGCATAAAAATCACGTGTGACTAATACATATGATGATCGTTTTATTCGAATTTAATATAGTATTTAAAATGACAGCCACATGTGATTGTGCATAAAAATCACGTGTGATCATATGTGTTACTTTGCTAACATGAATTACTTTGATGCAGATAAAATGGTTGAAATGGAGTTGAATAAAGAAATAGAAGGCAGAGAAAACTCGTACAATTCAGATGTTTGTTTTGAAGAAGGCGAAACGAGTAAGTTCATAAAATAGAAAATAGATCCATAAGTTATAATCACATATGACTTTGTATCTTGTAAATGTAACATTAAAGAATTGGGACATCTAATTGTCTTAAAATCATTTGTGACAGTAAAGAATCAGAACATCTAATCTTGAAATCACATGTGATTTTTTATAAAATCATTTGTGATTCTTTGCAAATCTGTTTGTTTCAGGTTCAAAATCAACTAATGAGAACACATATGACAGGAATTGAGATTGGAACTCCTGGTGGAACCATATTATGGATGCCAGATATTGAAGAAGTAAATTACAACACTTTGGATGAAGAAAACAGTGATAAAATAACCAGAAATTCAAATTTGAAAAAAACGGGATGCAAAGCTCATGTCATATTCAAGTTGGTTCCCGGAAGTTCAACAATATTCATGTTGGTGAAATTTTCAGAAATGCATAATCATATGTTGGTGGGAAAAGATTACAGACATCTCTTAAGGAAAGAGAGACAACTAAGCTACTCGGAACAAAGATTTATTGTTAAGGCGGCGACGACAAATATTGGAGCTACAAAAGCATACCATCTATATATGGGGATGAAAGGTTCATACGACCTAGTACGTGGGACGGTAGTTGATTTCAAAAACTTCAGGAGAGACATCAATTGTTTAATAGGAGATAATGACGCTCAAATGCTTATAAACACGATGGAAAACCGAAAAAAGTACGTTTCCCAATTCTCCTTTGAGTACAAAGTTGAAAACAGCAAATTGTGTGCATTGTTTTGGGCGGATGAATTGGCTAAATGCAACTACTTGGAGTTTGGAGACATCATCTCATTTGATGCAACGTATAACACGAACAAGTAAGTATCATATGTGATTTTTTTTTTACAAATTAGATTATTAATTAATCACAAGTGATATATCACTGTTACCTTGTAATAAATCTGATGTTGAAATTAATCACAAGTGATGTTAAACAACAAAAGTAATTTTCCAGATAACATCATGTGTGATTTTTTGCTAAAATCAGAAATCACTTTTTCACATATGACAAAAAGTTAAGTAATCACATTTGTTGTTCCTTAATTAATCACATTCTCATAATATCACATGTGATTATTCATAGCATCACTATGATTTTTCATAAGATCACAAATGATTTAAACAGAAATGTTAATTTAATAAAAAATTGTGGTAGGTATAATATGGTGTTCGTTCCATTCACTGGAATTGACAACCATAGAAAATGTGTTACATTAGGCGCTGGAATGCTCAGTAAAGAAAATACCGACTCATACAAATGGTTGCTTAATGCATTTCTAAAAGCATTTGGAAAGCAACCAAGAATTATCGTTACAGATCAAGATGCAGCTATGAGAAAAGTTGTTGTTTTCACAGAATCAAAACATAGGTTGTGCATGTGGCATATCACACAGAAGTTACCATATAAGGTATGCCGTTAATGTAATTATAATTCACTAGTGTCGGTTTAATCACATGTGATTTACCATATGTATAATATTTTTTTACTAATGATAAAAAATTGTTAACATCTTGCAGATTTGTTCGGGTATATGGGAAAATACTGATTTTAAGAAAAGATTGAACAAAATTGTTTGGAATATGTACATTGTACCAGCAAAGTTTGAGGAGAGATGGAAAAAACTGATGGAAGATTTCAACTTAAAGGAAAACAAATGGTTGAAGTATATGTACGGAATAAGGGACAGATGGATACCTGCATATTTTGGAGAAATGAAGTTGTGTGGGCTGATGAGGACAACGTCAAGATCTGAGAGTGAGAACTCCTTCTCCAACTTCACGAATCGAGGATCAACATTAGTCAATTTTATGATTTGTTTTGAATCCGCAATGGAAAAACAGAGGTATAGGCAAGAGATTTTAGATCATAAGACTATAGAAACAGATCCTAAGTTCAAAACACCACTGAAAATCGAGAGAATGGCAGCAAAAGTTTACACACGTTCACTGTTTCTGCTTGTGCAAAAGGAAATATACGAATCTGTGTGGTCGTGTTCATTTAAGTTTGTAAGTTTGGAAGAAGGTAGTGAGTCTTATATTGTTAACGCCAAAAAGGAGATTAAACAAAAGCAAACGAACAAGAAGAAAGTTGCAGAGGAAGAAACTGAGGTGACTGCCATCATAGAAAATCAAGAAATAAATTGCAAGGTTTGTAATTTTAATTCAATAATCATTGCTGATCATGATTTAAGCACATGTGATTTTCATATAATATAAAAACGCATAAAAAATCACAAATGATTTTGCAAAATACATCACTTGTGATTTACCTAGTACTGGATGTGTTTATACATACTAAATCATGTGTGCCTTAAAGTATGAATACCTTTCCTAATATGTTTTTAATTTTCCATGTGTATGAAGGTGATACGTAATACAGAAGATGGAACAATTGTTTGTAGCTGTATGAATTTTGTGCGTCACGGCATTCTTTGTCGACATGCATTTTTCGTATTGAAAAACTGTAACGTTGAAGAGATACCGAAAAAATACATATTGAGGCGTTGGACAAGAGATATAATCCCGTCTGAATTGAGAAACAAAAGAAAGAGATATGCAGAGTCAAATGAAGAGATTGTAAAATTGCCAATGAAGCAACAAGCACAGTCGATGAATGCATTAACATGTTGAGCAAACACGAAGATAATTTCAAGGAATTTTTACAAAAGCTTAAAAGGCTCAAAACTGAAACTGAGAATGATTTGCCAAGTATACCTTCAAGGACAAAAGAAGACGTTATTAAAGATTTGGTTGGGATTACAAAGGCAGTCACCGTTGAAGTTGAAAATCCAGAAATTTCAAGGAACAAAGGATGTGGAATAAAAGATCGATGGAAAAGTACAAAAGAGAAGGTAAAAGAAGGAATGAAGAAGAAAAAAAAAGTGTGGAAGATGTGGAAAAATGACAAGGAATCATGATAAGAGGAACTGCGAGAAAGTAACAAAAGAAAAGGCATAGAAGAAAGAAAAGAAGAAGGCAGAAGAAGAGGCAAGAGCAAAAGAAAATCCAAATAGAGAGCCTGTTTTGGTTTCTACTATAATTCACTTGTGATTTCGTATACCAAATCACAAGTGATTATATGTTACAAAATTCATTTGTGATTTTTGCCTATTAAAGTTTCATGTGATACTACTCATATGTGGATTCAAAGACGCAATTGTTGGTAAATACAAAAAATGAAAGAAATAAGAATGCATTATTTTTTTTTTTTAAAAAAAAGGTTTGATTGTTAGTTGTAATTTGCATTCATCTGTTAGTTATAAAAGCACATGTGATTTTGCCCTATAAAATCACACGTGACTTTCACCTATAAAAATCACAAGTGATTTTATGTTACAAAATTCATTTGTGATATTTGCCTATTAAAAGTTCCATGTGATACTACTCATATGAGGATTCAAAGACAAAATAGTTTGTAAAGAATAAAAAAATGAAAGAATAAAGAATGCATTACTTTTTTTTAAAAAAAAAGTTTGATTGTTAGTTGTAAATTTTCATTCATCTGTTAGTTATAAAAGCACATGTGATTTTGCCCCATAAAATCACACGTGACTTTCACCTATAAAAATCACAAGTGATTTTATGTTACAAAATTCATTTGTGATTTTTGCCTATTAAAAGTTCCATGTGATACTACTCATATGTGAATTCAAAGACAAAATTGTTTGTAAAAAATAAAAGAATGAAAGAGTAAAGAATGCATTATTTTTTTTTTCAAAAATTGTGATTGTTAGATGTAAATTTTCGTTCCTCTGTGAGTTATAAAATCACACGTGACTTTGCCCTATAAAATCACACGTGACTTTCCCTTATAAACATCACAAGTGATTTTGCCCTATATTTATCCCACAAAAGTCGCATAATATGATATAAAACAATGAAAAAGAGCAATGCATCCAGAAAAATTACCATTGTTGAGATTCATAGGGCATTTATATCTCAAATGGCACAAAATTCAACATATACAGAAGTAACATCATAAAGTCTACTGCAAAGTTAGCAAAAAAACATATCATAAAAGTAATACGTGCTTTACAACACAGAACTACCCTCAAGCCTCTCTTTACGATTTTGGATCGCATTTATGATGATATTCTCAGTCTCTTCTTTGGTGAACTTCCAATCAAACTCCAAGGCCTTCTGGTTCATTTTACACAACTGCAGATTACAGTCGTGTAAAAGCATCTTTGTCAAGAATTTTATCTTTAGCCTCAGCAACTGCCTTTTCTATCCAACCCCCTCAGAATCAAGATTTATATTCCATTTTGTCATAGCTTGACCATTAAATCTTTCCATATGAAGCATAGTTAATAAACCACAATCATGTGTATTGAACAATGTCCTCCACCTCATCTTGAAAATTGAAGGCTTTTTGATGTTCTGTATGGTCTTGGACTTGGGATGATCGTAAGTCTCCAAATGTCGAACAAACAAATAATGCTGCAACAAATCACATATGACTTATATAATAGAAATAATCACATATTTCATTTAATTACAGTATGATTAACCACATGTGACTTATCACCAATTCACTGACTTCCTTATACTTCACTGCATAATCATCACAGGCAGCACTACCATCAATTATTGAAAATCCAGATCTTTTAAGGTTGAAAACCAATAGAAAAAAGTGATCTTTCACACAAACAGGAAATAACACCTGTTAATAATTAAAAAGAAAATTAACAAGCTTATAAAATGTATGAATAAAAACTAAATGTAAATAAAATAAGAAAATGCGTACAAGATCCACGGTCTTCATGCTCATCACAACTGGGTTGTCATATAACGAACGCTTAAGTAAATTTTCAAAAACCTCAAATTTCTTTTCATCAGTCAAATCACCTTCCAACATTTGCTTGGTCTTTTAAGATAAAACAAAAGGAAATATATGTTATTTTACCTAAATCACATGTGACTTATTCTACGGAAATAATATTAGTTAGAAACAACTTACAATCAATGAAGCATGTAAAAATAATCTTGAAAATTTTCCATCTGACTTAAATTGTTCTTCATAATTCAACACAGCCGACCAACAATCAAGGACATTTACAGAGAGCCACAGAGATGGTGCCAAGGTTTCCATTTCCAAACGAGTTGCTTTTTGTCCTTCCTTGGTTTGAAAAACTATTTCACTATTAAAAAAAAAAAGATAAAAAGCAAAATGTATAGCAAAAGTCACATGTGATGTATATAGACTGAATTAAAAAAAGAAGTTTAAATATGATCTTACAACTTATCTCCAATCATAGAAAAGATGCTGCCGGAAAGACGCATTTCCATCTTTGTAACGTGATCTACGATTTCCGTCTTTCGATTCATGTAAGGAGAGCACAAATACCAAGAAGGCTTCGAAACCCGTTTATCACCAGCAACATGAACATCAATAGGCATCGGAGTCTCTAAAACATTAGTAGCATTCGGGTTAACACCAACCTTTGGATCATTACCAGTCTTCGATTTAACTTCTAAAACAGGATAATTAGGTGTGGGTGTATCAAAATCAACCTAACTAGGAAAAGCCTGATTTGAACCAAGGGGAAAACCAGAAAAAGGTAAGTCGTAATCATCGGGATATTTGAAGGTGTCTTCTATAAAGAAAAAAGTTGTCATATCATAAACCTCAAAAGCTACTGGATCAATTTGAGAAAAACTCTCCTCCCAACCTGGAACAACCTCTAAGTTATCTACATATTTATCATCAGCCACATCATGATTATCAACTTGATTATCCTCATGCCCCACATTCTCACCATCGTCTCCTCCGTCTTGATTCCCACCTTGTCCATCACCTTCATCACCACCTTTAGAACCATCTTCATTCATCTTGCTCTCGACATCTTTATTAAAATCAGACCTCTCTTTTTCCATTTTGCTATCATCATCTTTACCAAGATCAACCGCAGATCCCGAGGCAGTCATAAAATTCCCGATTCTAGAATATCTCTTGTTACACATTTGATCAAACTTCTCACGAAGTACAATCAACTTCTCAACATTAGGATACTTCTCAAAAGCTTCTATGAAAGAGAGCTCAATATCCGACTTTGCTTCTAAAAAGTCAGACAACTTCTTTTCAATTGTTATAGAATAACCCTGTAAAAATTGAAACGTATAAAATATTATAAATAAAAATCACATGTGACAGTATGAGATAATCACACATGATGTTATGAAACTAATCATGTTATTTTATGATCAAAATCATATGTGATATATTAAATATTAACACGTGAGTGTTTTAAAATAATACGTGAGTCAAATACATACAGTATCGGTACTAAAAGTATCCTAACAAACAATAAAAATAATAAAATAACTTAAAAACGACACCTCTAAGCTTTCTCCATCTTCTGAAAATGGCCCCAAAAGCTCCAATTTTCCAAAAGCACCCAAACTAATTTCTTCATTCGCTCGTTTATTCAAATAATGAGAGGTCACTGATTTTATAACAGGACGTGAACGAACAACATGGAACTTCAAAGACTTTGTCGCATCAAGATACAAAAGCTAAAAGATAAAATAAAAACATGATTAGTTTCTAACTAAAACTAACTTAGATAGAGATTAAATAGTCAACAGAAGCAATACAAAAAGTGAACGAAGGCATTAACTTACAATTAGAAATGTAATTGGACCGTAATAAAAAGAATTTGGATCATCCTTCTTCCAATTCAATTTGCTAGTCTTCAGACAATCAATTACGAATCCACACCAATCAAGCTTCTTAACTTCAACCCCTTCCCTTATTCTACTAAGTAATGACAGTGAACAAACACCTCCGTTTCCACACATACACATTGTATTTACAAACAACACCAGAAAATTAAGAAGAAATATAATTCCAGCATCATCGGCATCTTGAATCGCGGTAACAATATGGCTAGCTCGGATTTCTTTAGTTTCAAACTGATTGAACCAGTCGACAACACATAAATCAGTAAGATCCCTCTCTGGCAACTCCAACACAAGATCACCACCAATCGGAATATCAAAGATTTCATGCACTGATTATTTTGTAATAGCTAGTGAGCCTGAATCCAACTTGATTTTCATTCGTCTATAATCAAACCGATCAACCAAAAAGTGTCCAAGTGCACCAGGAAGATTCCCTTCAAGAAGAAATTTAATCATGGATCCAAAGCCTATATCTCGTAAAAGCATCTTCTGATCATTTTTCAGGTTACATGTGGCAGTAAACAATGGCTTTGGAGTGACCCTCGTACGCAACACACTAAAAAGATTCTCATTACTCTTCTTCTTGATTTTCTGTCTGTCTTCAGTCCCTTCTTCTTTCACTTTTGATTTCTTTTTCGCTACAACAATCTTACCACTTGTACCTACATCATCAGCAAGCTTCCTCTTAGCAGATTTCAGTTTCTCAACTTCGAGTTCTTTTTTCTTTTTCAAATCAACGACACTCTTCTTGACAACAGTTTTCTTCTCATTAGCTTTCTTCTCGGTAATCCTATTATCAGTAACATTCTTTGTAGCTTTCTTCTCGGGGGTCTTCTTCTAAGGAATCCTCTTATTAGTATCATCTTTCTCTGTACCTTTCTTCTCAAGAAGCTTCTTCTCAGGGATCTTCTTTGCAGGAATACTATTTGTAGTAACATTATTCTCAGCAAATTTATCCTCGAGAATCTTCTTCTCAGCAACTTTGTTGACAAGTGTTTTGTTGACAAGTGATGACGTTTCTTTAGAAGGAGATAATAACTATTTTTGTTGACAAGTAAATCTCCTTTTTAAAGGTGACACTTGTTGTGTATCACATGTTTTTTTTAGTTCTTCATTAACAGACAGATTACTGTTTTTTGTTTGATTACTGTTTTTTTTTACAGGTAATTTCATCCTAGAATATCTTTTCGTAACTTCCTTGGCAGCTAACCAAATCACATGAATTAACATAATCAAAATGATGAAGTTCATAAAATATGATTTAAAACATCAATAATCAATATTCACTAATGATATAAAAGAAAAATATTAAAATATATCAGCAAATCACCTATGATTATCCTACAACAAAAACGTTAGCTACTAAAAACATCACCTATGCAGTTTGCATATGAAATTTCACATATAATTTGCACAAAATGCAGTTTATTATTTATCAAAGCATGAATAATCAAATAGTCACTTATGATATAAACTAAACATACAAATATAACTGTTATAAATCGTATATGATTATCACATAACAAAAAAACCTTAGCTACTACAAAAATCACATATGAATTAAGCACAAAACTAGCTAATACTATAACAAATCACACATGACTTAACATACATGTAAAGCATAAAAAAGTTAAAATTCAAACAACAGAGATTTCATAACATGTACCTTTAAGAAATGGCAATGAACTAATAGCTACAGTGAAGAGAATCATATGTCATTTGTAAGCAAAAATAACTTCAAAAAACATAAGTGAAATTAGTAAGCAAAGCATATAAATGTACACTAACCTTTAAGAGAATTCTCAATAGAAGCATCAAGTATATGTGTAACACCCACTTTAAGGGCCTAATGGTATTCCGGTAATTTCTTAAACTTTAAATTATTATTTAATGTGTTAGGAATATTTTAGTATTATTATGTTACTTGATAACATTGTCAAAGGGATAAATGAATTATTATGACTAATGAATAATTCATTGATTTAAACCGAATTAGTTATCGGTAAAATAAAATATTTGGTTTTCGCAAAATGGTTTTAGGTTCCAGACAATAGGTTAAGAAGGGAACTAAAATTGTAATGGTATTGGGTTAGATTAATTTATATATTCACATATATTCTCAAACCTTCTGTGCAATTCTCAAAGTTTCCATACTTCCTGCGAACCGAAAACAAAAGTGAGGGAAAAACCAAAACTTTGAAGAAATCTTCTGTGAATTCGTGAATCATTTCGTAATATCATCTTTTGTGTTACAACGAATTTCTAGTAACACCCTCATCGTTACTTTGTTCCTGTAAGTGTTTAAAGTTTATAATTGTATTTTTTATGAAATTCGGTTAATTCACGAATTGATATGAAAATTAAGCTTAAACGATGTTATATGATGTTATTTGATGCATATAAACTGTTAGGAAGCTTATTTGAATGATAGGAAATCGAATTCGTGAGTTTTGGATGAGAAAAGCTCGGTTTTTCGGTTACAGCAAGTTCGGTTCGCGAGTTTGCAGAAGATGAACTCAGTTCGCAGTGCTTGACTGCGAAGCGAACTGAGTTGACCTGCGAACTGAGATGTTGTGCTGCGAACTGAACCTTGCGAACTGAGCTGGGCTGCGAACTGAGTTTGCTGCGAAGCGAACTGAGTTCTTGCCCTGCGAACCGAGTTGCGAAGCGAACCGAGATTTGGTCTTGCGAACCGAGATCATTGCGAACTGAGATTTTAGAATTTTTGTTTTGCAAATTTTGAAATTGCGTAAGTAATTTCAGGGTAACGGATAAGTGACAATTTCACTAACACGGATTGAGCCGAAATTCGCATGGTCAGTCGAAAACGACCCAATAAGCAAGGCTCTATTCTATGAGCCTAGGCAGTTTTAGGCCTTTCGGGGTCATCTTGGGGTCGAAAATGGCATTTTTCAGTTTTAAACCTTGTTTCGGGACTTTCTGGTTTCGCTTCGGATTGAACGATTGTTTTCTTAGACTTCAGGAATTTACCTGCTTGTTTAAATATGTTATATGATTATGGAATGAGTTACTAACTCATTATTTGTTGTATTCTCAGATCAGCAGAAGACTCAGTAATATAAGACTTCTGAGTTGTTGGACTGAGACTGGCAGGTGAGTGGATCTGGAACTCACATGTTTGATTTAGTTGTAACAATTTGGTTGCAACAAGTAAACGTAGATATAATTGATAGACTGTTTAGTCTGATATGCTGATATGCTGATTATGAATCTACGTGCAATGTGGCCTCTGGGCATTGATTGCTAGTAAAGAGGTCAACAGATTGTTGGACTTGATGATTTACAAGATTACAGATATGGGGTGTCGTACATGTGTTGTATTAAACCCATATTTTGTAGTGGTAATATCAAGTTATCGGTATATTCTGTAGTGGCCACTACAGATTGTGATAAGCGTTTCTTGAGGGCCACCGCGGCAGTAGGGTTCCTCAAAAACCACCGATCCTCTTTGATATTGATTTTGATGATTTGTGTTTACGATTAATTGATGTAAACAGATTGTTAAGCTAAGTTGAACTGTTAGTTTCATGTTCATTCACTTAGCTTCGTGCTAATCTCCCACTTTAATCCCTGCATGTCATGTTTGATAGGGGCGGGAAGGAGGATTATATTTGAAAAGAATGTTTGATCGGCTGGCAACTCTGATATATTTTGATAAATAATGAAAGTTGAATTTTGTAACCCCCGTATTTGTACGATGTTTTGAACATTATATGTATTTACCTTTTGTAAATATTGTTAATATAATATATTTTGACCTACGCTTCCGAATTAAAGAGTATTTTATATTATACTAAGAGAGGGGCGTTACAATATGATTTTGTTCTTCCAAAACTGAAATAATAAGAGGACATTTTAATCAATAAAACTTCAAATAAAAAATAGATCAGTAAAATAACAATAACAATACAAAATCATGAAGAAAACGTTATAATAAACAAAACTAACTTATAATGATGATAATAACAAAAACTAAAATCGAAAATAAATTAGGTCAAACAAAAACATATTACCTGCATTTGCAGAAGGAATGGAATCAACAGGAAACGATGTAGGTGGAATCATTTTAATATGGCTAGATTCAGCCATAAGATGCACAATATCAACGTAATACAAAAAAAATGAGCGAGAAACTATAATACGGTACGAAATTAAGTACAAAACTTAACGCAAACTGATTCACTGTGAGAATCGAGTAATGTGCGAGTGTTAACAAGATCAATTTGAAGATTATGGATGATTTCTGAGAGAAATCAGGGAAAAACATGAGCGCAGAGGGTTTTGATTCGTGAGAGAAAGTATGGGTTCTGAAATTAGGGCTTCATGAGAGTAAACTGTACACTTGCAGAGAAAGTTAATATTGAAGTGTCAAAAAACTGAATTACCCCTCCGCGTTTTTTAAACAAGAACACATAACAATTATAAAATAAATCTGATTTAATTTAAGCCCTTGATTTCTTAAATCCAAGGGTGGAGAATGATTTTCCCATTCTTCAATTATTTGTTAGTCTACGTTGATCTTTCCTCTATAAGTGTATTTATTACTAATATTAATGACAATGGAATTCAATCTTGTAAGTATTGTATTATATTATTATTATTATTATTATTAGGATTAGGATTAGGATAAACTTATCTTGACACACTCACTGACCTCGAGAGTACATTTGAAAATATTAGTAAGAACTTGAGGTAATACCTACTACCTAGTGCTAGAAGGTAAGAATAACATTTTGTTTTAAACTGGAAGATATAAAAAATACTAAACACTCTCAAATAAAACTCAAATTATGAAAAAAATTTATTAAGTGATATTACATACTCTAATGAAAATACTATAACTTTAAAAATGATATGTAATGCTAACATACACAACCTTATATAATGTGAGTGTAAAAAAAGAACATATCGATCTAAAAGAACATATAATATGTTCATGTAAAAAAGGAAGTATCTAACGATTAACGAACTCGCAACGTCAGTTCTCCTACGATTGAAAATCGACGAACTAGAAAAGAAAATAACAAAAAAGAAACGAGCTCAAACATAAACGGGATCCCTCTGAATCATCAACAATTAGTTGACGAGATGACTAATTCACAACATCTCGTACCTAAGACTTTGCTACAAATTGTTAGATATCGAACGAATAGAAAGACGAGAGACCAATTCTAAACGGAAATTTTTATTCAAATTGCAAATTAAATTCGAAGGTACAAAATTCTAATTTTAAGATTCCCTATTTATAAAACAGACGACCGACCTAAACTAGTTTTCTAATTTTAAACAAACTTAAAGTACTAATACGTGTATAATACGCCAAACTAAAAAGATACCAAAAATATCAATCAGCCTCCTAAAGTTTAAGTCACTTTTCTAACCGTTCATTAAAAAAAATAGTTAACACTCGAGTTGTAGATAACATTTTCTTAAGCTGTACATTAAGTAATGTTAATGAATGTTATCCCAAACTTATCTCTTGTTACTTTCATCTTTTGATAGAGGATATGACCCAAGGGAAAAAAGGTATTTACTTATTGTAAGAGTAGTCCCAATGCACCTTTCGGTTTGGGCGTCAATCGTGCGTCGGTTGGTTGAGCTTCGGTTTGACGACGGAAAACTGAAGTAAAGGTGGGGCCCGCAACAGTTGTTTAATGTTTTTTGTTTTGTTTTTCTTATAGTTGAATGCTTTTAAATTTTATTTTTAACCGTAATATTACCGTTTAAAATTATAAAAATATATATATATTTTTTACCAATTTTTCTTATCACAAACACACTATAAATTATACATACAACTTAACTCAAATCTATACACTTTATATATATATATATATATATATATATATATATATATATATATATACACACACACACACACACACCATAACAATTTTCACATACATTACAAAAAAAATGTCTAAAAATCACCACAATTCTTCCCAAAATCATCTTTAAAACATCCAAACACCAACATTCGTTGTCGAAGAAAAAGAAGAAAAAAAAAACAAAAATTAAAATTGAAAGAGAATGAGTGCAAAATCTTGAGCGAATAGTGGGTCGAAGTTTTCAAAAATTGTCCGATGAGAACTTCATAATCGGAAATTTTTTTTGGAAAACCGTACGATCAACTAATCGCCAAATGGAACAAACTTTAAAAGTCGAGCACTAGACTACTATTTTACATTTACTATTTTTATCGTAGTGTATTTTTAATTATTGTAATGTTTATTTTTAGTTAATGTAATGTTTTTAATTTTAATGAAATTTTTTTATTTAATATTGTTTTTTAAATATATAAAGTAAATAATATATGTAGCTAGAAAAATTGATTGATGTGTTAACAGTTATAAAGTCAATATTATAAAGTAGTGATCTGACGCTAATTTAGCGTAAATCCATGCTTATCAGTTTCTAGTAGTGTTTGGGAGTGGTTTTAGCTTTCTGAAAACCAAACGAAAGAATGAGAAATGAAGAGGAGCTACAATCTTCAATACAATTTTGAGATGATGAAAAAAGAACGCATTTGAACATTTTTTTCATTAAATCAGAACGCAACATGATCCGCACCGGCCACACGATCAAAATGTGACACATAAAAGTTTTACCATCACTCTCTCGTTCAAGTTTCAACCCACCATCATCTTCTTTCCTGGTAGTGCGTCTTTCTTCACTCGTTGATTACAAACTCGGTTTTGACTCACCCAAATCTACTTTTCTTTTTATGACTATTTATTTAAACGTGGGTTTAGTAATCTGTGTATAAGATCACCGTCACCATCATCAAAAACCACTTTATTCTCCTATATTTATTTGTATATTGTATGATATAAATATACTAATAATTTTCATTCTAACTCCATTTCCACTGTACACTCCCCACCTTCTCCATTAAAAAATGGCACTTGTTACAGAAATCATGGGTCATTCCATCATTGAAAAACCTTCCTTTCATCCTTCACATATTCTTAAATCCATCAACCAGTTTTCTGTGAATCCCAAGAGGTCAAACTCCGGTCAAATCAAGAAAAATGTTAGGGTTCCTCTTGTGGTGAAAGCGGCGATCAGTGAAGATTTAGCTAAATTTGTGAAACCGGAAAAAGCTGTTACCTTTAAAGTCAGAGCTGTGTTGACTGTACGAAACAAGTATCAAGAAGACTTTAAAGAAACACTTGTTAAAAAAATTGATGCTTTAACTGATCAGATTGGAAGGAATGTTGTTCTTGAGCTTTATAGCAATGATATTGATCCAAGTATGTTACCTGTTTGATCAAATGCCTCAACGTTTTTTTATTTTTTTTTAGTACTATATACCTATTACAAGGTGACAATATTCAATAAATTTGTAGCATAACATTGATTCGTAATTTTATATATTGAGTTAAGTTACAAATATATAAAGAATTTTTCATGCATCAAAATTGTAAATTCATATTATAAATCTAGTGAATCACTTTTTCTCACTATAAAAAAATCTTCTCATATGATCCTCATTATATGTATGTGTATGATTTTGATTGTTTTATTGATTTTGTTTTTTTTATATTGTGAAGAAACAAGGGCACCAAAGAAAAGCAAAGAAGCTGTGTTGAAGGACTGGTCACAAAAGTCAAATCTTAAATCTGAAAAGGTTAATTATACATCTGATATATTGGTGGAATCAGATTTTGGTATTCCAGGAGCAATTACTATAACTAATAAGCATCAAAAAGAGTTTTATTTGGAGAGTATTACTATTGAAGGATTTGCGTGTGGTCCTGTTTATTTCCCATGTAATTCTTGGGTTCAATCCACTAATGATCATCCTGATCCCAGGGTTTTCTTCTCTAATCAGGTAATTACTTATCTCTCTTAATTGTAATCACTTCATTTATAATACAATTCATGGTATTAGGATAACCAGTCAAAGGTTTGAACTTGGAAAGTCAAATCAGGATTTTACATTGATCAACCATATGATGGTATGCAGTCAATCATCCTGGTTTGACTTCCAGCTCAGACCTGTTTTCAAAGTTTGTCCTGCAATTAGTAGTTTAATATACGTAGTAGTTAATGAACATGCCATGTGATACCTGAGATAATATTTGACAATGGTTAATGATTTTTATAATCTTTAACTAGTAACTTGAGATGTGATCTAATTGATGATAGAGGCGAATCTTGATATATTCGTTGGCAACTTGTGTAAAAAAAAGTTATTTAGTTTAAGTTTTCGATTTCTGTAAAGCTTACATGTTTATTAATATTATTATTCACAACAGCCATATCTGCCTGCTGAGACTCCAGCCGGGCTTAAATTACTAAGAGAGAAAGAACTTCAAGATTTAAGAGGTGACGGAAAAGGAGTCAGGAAGCTATCAGACCGTGTGTATGATTATGACGTTTACAATGATCTTGGAAACCCTGACAGGGGAAATGACTTTATTAGACCGTCATTAGGAGGTCCAAAAATCCCGTATCCAAGGCGGTGTCGCACTGGCCGCTTACCTACTGACACTGGTGTGTGTTTCTAACTGTTTCCTTATTACATAAAGCCATAGAAGACTAGAAGTGGCAAAATGGGGGATTGGTTGAAGGGTCTTCATGGATTTGGGTCAAAACGAATAATTTTTGGTATGGGTCAGGCTAACTCCAAAACAATTTTGCACAAATCTTTTTAAGTTTAGTATAAATAGCCCGTGTTAACTGATTACCACAAAATAGTATTAAAGTAATGGTTCTCAGCCTAATTGGTTAGTTTCATTGATCTCATATGCAAATATGAGAGCAGGTATCTTCTTTAGAAAGAACGATGCTACCGTCGACCGTTAGGGAGACTAAATGCGACTAAATGCGTCGATCTTTTTTTTATTTTTTTCTATAAAGTGATTTAATAGGTTTTATGTGTTAAAAACACAGTTCGGTCAAGTTTCGACGTGTTCCTTTTTTAACCAGTTAGAGATAATTCATAATCTGCATCAACCCATTGATACAAATACGGCATACTTGGCTTGTGTATAGGCTAATATGGTCGCATGATTTAAACAGATATTTTAGCTGAGAGTCGAGTGGAGAAGCCTTTCCCTTTGTATGTTCCAAGAGATGAACAATTTGACGAGTCAAAACAAAATACATTCTCAACAAGTCGGCTAAAGGCAGTGCTACATAATCTTTTGCCCTCAATGGTAGCCAACATTTCTAAAAAACACGACTTTAAGGGGTTCTCACAGATTGAGAGTCTCTACAGTGAAGGAGTCCAGCTCAAACTAGGCCTTCAGGATGATCTTATAAAGAAGCTTCGGTTGCCAAATCTAGTGACCAGGCTCCACGAGTCTAGTCAGGGTGGTGGTCTTCTCAAATACGACACCCCTAAGATTCTTTCAAGTAAGTATCACATCCGTAATTCAATTTGAGGTGGTGAAATGAGCGCGTCAGATGGGTTGGGTAGCAGGTCAAAGAACGTACTATTTCTGGTACTGGCCGGGTTGGTTTGACCCAGGAAAACCTTTTTTTTAAAGTGCAAGTTTTTTTCTGAATACACTTATTGATAAGGTTTTATACTTAAATACAATACTTTGACCGACTTTTAGGCTCTTTATTACTTGTTTGACCGGTTAGACATAAAACTACTGAATCAACCAACTCAGTAGTAAATGGGTCAAATGGCTACCTCGTAATTCAATTGTGAAGATATAAAGCCACGCGGAAGTTTATGCTATTCTTTTGTATGTGCAGAGGACAGGTTCTCATGGTTACGTGACGATGAATTTGCTCGCCAAGCACTCTCGGGGGTCAACCCTGTCAACATAGAGAAGCTTAAAGTTTTTCCACCAGTGAGTCAACTCGACCCTGAACTCTATGGCCTACAAGAGTCTGCCCTCAAAGAAGAACACATATCGGGCTATCTTCATGGCATGACTGTACAACAGGTAACTTGCTTCATTTCGTTTAAGATTTTAAATTCTTCTGAATAAGTTACAACTCATTAATGAGTATTTCTCATGCACATAATAACTAATTCATTGTAAATGTTGACAGGCTATTGAGGAAAACAAGCTATTCATTATAGACTACCATGACATATACCTACCATTTCTGGACCGGATTAATGCACTTGATGGGCGTAAAGCATACGCAACACGCACCATCTTTTTCTTGAACCCCTCAGGCACTCTTATGCCCATTGCAATCGAGCTTAGTTTACCACGCTCTCTACCTAACTCACAGTCTAAACGTGTGGTCACACCTCCAGTAGACGCCACTAGCAACTGGACTTGGCAACTGGCCAAAGCCCATGTCTGCTCTAACGATGCTGGTGTTCACCAGCTTGCAAACCACTGGTAAGCATCCCTGTTTTCATGTTATCTAATTTTTAAATTTACCCCGTTACTGATAAAGTATAACTTGGATCCTACCATTCAGGGTGAATAACACCAACTCTAACTGAATTTCTTGTACCGGTCATATGAAGTTACTAATTTGTCTTTATGTATATAGGTTACGAACACATGCAACAATGGAACCATTTATACTGTCTGCACATAGGCAATTGAGTGCTATGCACCCGATATATAAGCTTTTGGACCCACATATGAGATACACGCTGGAGATAAATGCTGTGGCCCGCCAGAACCTGATCAATGCCGATGGTGTCATAGAGCAAGGTTTTACCCCTGGACGCTATTGCATGGAAATAAGTGCTGCTGCTTACAAGCATTGGCGGTTCGATTTGGAAGGGCTCCCAGCTGATCTCATTAGAAGGTATCCAAAACTATTTATTAATACTAATGAAATTGCTTTTTGTTACAAAAGTTATCCATTTTGACTCGTTGACCAACCCTAACGTTAAGTGTTGACTGTGTTTGGTCTCACCATGGATACAGGGGTATGGCAGTTCCAGACCCAAGTCAACGACATGGTCTAAAACTTCTAATCGAAGACTACCCATATGCTTGTGATGGGCTCTTGATCTGGGAAGCCATACAAAACTGGGTTCTTAGTTATGTTAGCCGATACTACCCGGAACCATCACATGTCTGCAATGACCGAGAGCTCCAGGCCTGGTATGCAGAGTCGATCAACGTGGGCCATGCCGATCTCCGCCACGAGAATTGGTGGCCCACATTGTCCAATGCCGATGACCTCACTGCCATCCTGACCACCTTAATATGGCTAGCTTCAGCCCAACATGCAGCCCTTAACTTTGGTCAATACCCATACGGGGGTTACATACCGAACCGACCGCCATTAATGCGTCGTTTGGTTCCCAATGAAAACGATCCTGAATACACAAGCTTCCTTGAGGACCCACAAAAATACTTCCTATCGGCGTTACCAAGTATGTTGCAATCAACAAAGTACATGGCAGTGGTGGATACGCTGTCTACTCACTCACCCGATGAAGAATATATTGGTGAGAGACGACAACCCGACACTTGGTCTGGTGATGCAGAAATGGTAGAAGCTTTTTATGGGTTTTCGACAGAAATTCAGAGGATAGAGAAGGAGATTGAGAGAAGGAACCGGGACAGGCGTTTAAAGAATCGGTGTGGTGCAGGAGTTTTGCCATATGAACTTCTTGCACCTAGTTCACAGCCCGGTGTAACTTGCCGAGGGGTTCCAAACAGTGTATCGATTTGAACCAATTTTACGGGCACCCGTGTTATCGGCCCACATGTAATTTATTGTGTAATTTACTCATTAGGCGTAAAGTAGAATGTTCTAAGCCTCTAAGGAATGTAAGGGTGCCCTTTGTATAAAACATAAGATAAATAAGTTAACCCGATTAGCCTTTTCCAAGGATCGTTCCGTGTTTGACTTCAAAAGTCTAACACCAGCCTTGGGGCAGGTTTAGTATAGTATTCGGGTTGGGTCGGGTAGAATTGTGCATAGCCCACAAGTGGGATTAGATATTTGACCACTAACAAAACGTGAAATGATTGCTGGTGTTTTGGGTGTTTTACTTTTGCTTTAATAATTGAAGGCATTTGATCATGGCATGCTGATCATGAAGAAAATGAGTATGATTTTGACTCTTCATCTTTTTGGGTTTATGAAAATTGACCTTGCTGGGCTGATTGTAATCAATTTGTTTTAGTGGTCCTTTTTAATTTGATAATGTAAAATTTAGATGTTTAGGGTCCACAAATATGGTACATATTACACTAGTATCAACAGTTCCACAAATAAGGCTAAAGACCCAATGAGCTTGAATATGGATGTTTAGGAATTAGTATTAAAGGTTAGTTACCCTTATTGCAATTTGGACATGGTTTCTTATCATCATTACTACAAGCTATTGATAAGGTTTTTAGGCAAATCTCACGTCCCCGTCGTGGACATAAAAGATGTTGGGTTGATAAATAATCTTTACTATAGTCAGCCATGATACATTTACAAGCAATTAGAACTTATCCTTAAAGTTTCATTTTTTTTCGTTTTAACCATCCAAGTTTATTTCTAATAATTTAGTTCTTTAAGTTTCAAATTTTTGATGGTTTAAATATTTACGGGAATGTCTGCTTTTTATACTGCAGAAGTTTGATTATTTAATCCCTTAAGTTTATCTTTTATAATAAATTTACCATTGTAACTTTATTCAGTTTAATCATCTAATTTTAAAAAGTTGAGTGGTTTAACTTTTAAAGGGTTAAATCAACAATTCATTGCAAACTCGAAGAATTAAATCATTTGAAAAAAGAAAATTTAGATGGTTAAAATGAAAAAAAATAAAACTTTAAGTACTAAATCATTATTAATCTAAGAAAGAATTGCAGAGTCTAATAAACAAGTACAAAGAAGAGGAAAAAATGTAGTAGTAGTAGTCCAATGCTCAGAGCCCAATAATGATAGTGATATATCAAAGTTGGCCCAACCCACTATTCTTGGCCCAATAGTTAATCTGAACACGTACAGTCAGCTGTTTGAAATTTTGATCTTTGATACAATGAATGTGTAACAGATGTCGGCATGACCACGTGTCAAATTTAACCTCATGTTTAGCCATCATACAACCTCCGTCAAACAGCACTCCAACTTGATTCCTATTTTGTTTCACACGTGTCACTATCTGGCTACCCACCACTAGCCACGTGCTACTACATACTTGAATCGGATGGCTATGATGATTGCACCAGTGCACCACAGGTCAGCTTAACCATTTACCTGTTCCGCACACCACTAGTATTTTCCTGTTCACAAAATTTATCCCACCAACTTATTATTTTATTATAAAATTAAAATATAATAATAATAATATTAATAAATGAAAAGTATTTGAAATTTAAAATAAATAAAGTTCAACACTGAAATAACCTGGAATCTTCCACCACCCAACTTCTCCGTTTACTTTACCAAAAATGACCTTGTGAGAATAACGACATAAAATTATAAAACATTAAAAGGCTTTTGGTCCTTGTGTAAGTGTGTTTGGAGTCCTAAATATTTTTTCAAATTAAACCAAAGTCAATGTGTTATAATTTGACTTTTAAATTAATTAAAATATATACCACTAAAGAGTTTCAAATTATTTGCAATCGTGACCTTCTTTAAATAAGACGAAGATAATTATATCAAAGTTGATAAGATTGAGATATTATTTAAATTGTAAACTGAAGAAATCGAACCAAATTCAAACTTTAGTGTAAATCGCATCGCATCGATGAACACTGTTAGTTGAAAGTTTTATAAAAACTCACAATGGTATATATATCACTTCTCTAAAGAAATTATACTTCTAAAAATTTACTTTCAAAGGTATAAAATATTGTAACACGTATAATAATACCATTGCGAGTACGAGTTTCCGTTATTTCAGTTACATCACAAGGACAATATCGTAAATTGAGATAGATCTTTTTCCTTAAAATTTAAATTAATTAAATTTGGGAAAACGTCCTCATTCATTGAAGCAACAAAATATCATACCATCCTTCATTTTACGACAAAGAAACCACAGGAAAGAAGAAACCACATCTTTCTCTTCCTTCCAAATTCAGTCTCATATCTCTTGTATCTGTATGTATATACCCTAGTTTTGATTCCTAATTTGTTTCTTTCTATTTTCAACCAATTTGTTTCCTTCAATTTAACTTCAATTCCACTCAATCCATTTCTATTTTTATTTCCTTACTTCAAAAATCAAAACCTAGGGTTTCATACTTTTGACAAATTTCACAAATTCGTTGTGATTAATCACTTATGGCGGTTCCGACGATTGCACTCTACGCAAGTCATCCCGGCGGTGTATACGATTTCGATTTGAGCGGCCGTTCGTCGCCGCCGGCGACGGCGACCGTTTCGTCGTCAAAACAGACCGTCGGAGGTCTTTCATCGCTATTTTCATCGTCTTCGAGCTATTCCAGTAACGGATCTGAAGAATTACCTTCGATAAGAGGCGGTGAAGATCTGAATTTAAGCAGTTCGTTTTCGTATTCGCCGTTCGGATCGTATTTGAAACGAGATCATGTTCATCAGAGTCCGGTTTCGGTGTTTCAAGGTCCGGTTTCCTCGTCTCCGGGGAGGTTTTCGCCGGAACGAGATGGATTTCGCCGGAAAGGAGGTTTTGTTACGCACGTGTTAAGCTCGTGTGTGGAATATGAGTCACGCAGCTCGCACATGCCAAATAATAATAACTTTACTGAAGAAGAACTTACATTTATGATGGATGATACTTGTTTGAATGATTCAGATCCTGAACCTTATGTTAAAGAGTTATTATTAAAAGCACAGCAGAAACACAAGGTTTTTAACGATAGTTTGGTAATCAAAGCTTTTCATGAAGCTGAAAAGGCTCACAGAGGGCAGGTATGAAGAATTTCTTCAGGAACTTTTGTTGTTAAATTATTTTTATGAGTTTTTTAGATTGCTTTTAATTAGGAGTATTAATTACTGATGTAGATGCGGGCAAGTGGTGATCCTTATTTACAACATTGTGTGGAAACTGCAATTTTGCTGGCTTCAATAGGTGCTAACGCAACGGTAGTTGCTGCAGGGCTTTTACATGACACACTTGATGATTCTTTTATAAGCTATGACTATATTCTCCAAACTTTTGGAGCTGGAGTTGCTGATCTTGTTGAAGGGGTACTTATCTGTTACTAGACCTAGTTTAGTTATGTGCATTTGTTATTGTGTAAATGAACAAAAAGGATCATAATCGTACCAATTTCTCGTTTCGGCTACTTAAATTGTTTTTATCAACTCAAGGTATTTTAATTTTTACCTTCTGAAGGGAATTCTTTGACCTTTTGAAGCTTTACGACTTCTGACGGTTGTGGGACTACATTTTTTATGTTTCTTTTACCATCACCAAGTGATTTTTTATTCTTTGAATAATCACTGCACCAAGTCACCAACCTACATTTTCTATGTTTTATACCTTCAAGAAATCTTTTTTTTTTTAATCTTTTAAACCATTAGTGCACCAATTCTTTTGCTTCCCTTATGCTAACATAAAAGGACTCAAATACCTTAAATTTGTAAATTAAATTTGTTTCCCCTTTTTTTGGTGGTAATAAAGACCTAGATAAATGACGTAGTTAAAATGATCAAAAAAATTGAGTACCTGAGACGAGAAATTGATAAGAGTCGGGGTACCTTTTTGTGCTCATTACCCTTTGTTATTTGCTGGATCTTGTTGAATTGATCTGTTTGCATGATATGCTTTTATCCGTAAGGCGATGTAGTGCGTTTTAGTTTATCATGTTATAAGCAGGGTTATTGAATTTTTACAGGTGTCTAAGTAAAAGAAAATTAGACTGTTATCAATTTCTTGTGAAATTTGTATGTTCTCTTTAGATAAGGTGGAATGGTCTACCTTTGTATTCAAGTTCATAAGAAGAAACTTTTTATCCCAGGGATGTACAACCTTTTCTTTTAATTGCTTATTATAGCTTGTTCTACGGTTTCTGTTCTTAAATTTCATGTCTCAAATGCGAATATACGCTTTGGTCTGCACAGATCTATGTAGTTTGTTTTGTTATTCTTCATGTCTATTAGGTGCTTACTATTAATTAATCAAGTTGGATGGCTTTTGGCAATTGTGTTTCTCATTGATCTCTAATTTGAAAAGACTTTTAACTCTTGATCAAATTTTCACAGGTGTCTAAGTTAAGCCATTTGAGCAAGCTTGCCCGTGAAAGCAATACAGCAAATAGAACAATGGAAGCAGATCGTTTGCATACAATGTTTCTTGCGATGACAGATGCCAGGGCAGTGCTCATAAAATTGGCTGATAGGCTGCACAACATGATGACTTTGGAAGCACTGCCTTTGAGTAAGAAACAGAGGTTTGCAAAGGAGACAATGGAGGTATTTGCTCCTCTTGCAAACCGTTTAGGAATCACAAGTTGGAAGGAGCAATTGGAGAATCTCTGCTTCAAGTACCTAAATCCAGAGCAGCATAATGATTTATCTTCCCAACTTCTGAAATCATTTGATGAGGCAATGGTTACATGTGCTGCTGAAAAATTGGAGCAATCTCTCCAAGATGTAGCAATTTCTTACCACGTTCTTTATGGGCGGCACAAAAGCTTGTATAGCATCCACTGCAAAATGCTAAAGTATGTTTGTCTTCCTTGTGATGTGTCTTATGAACTTGTGTTTGATCATCGGTTTTACTTGGAGTGGAACCTTTGAATTCTAGAATTCGAAAGAATTTGCAATATTGGGTAGGATGGTGCTTAATAACAAATGATTGAGTAATATGATCACTTCTAAATCTATGAAAGATGGGACTTCTTTCTATGAAAGAAAGAGGAAGTGTAGAAGGACATTTTTTTGTTTTGTTTTGTTTTACACTTTAACAGAACTAATGAAATAAAGTGGTTTCCTTTTTGGCCTAGTCAATTTAATAAATTTGACCAGCAATGATATTGACTTCCCTTTCTATTGATAGTCATATGAAACTATTCTTTATACTCATGTATGCTATATAATTTTGAGGCAACAAATGTTCAGGGAACTACTCGTGTATTATTTTGTGGTATGTTTATCTACAAAGTTATACTTTGTATATGAGTTTGACAATGTAAAATTTATTTTTAGGAAAAAGCTGGCCATGGATGAAATCCACGATATTCATGGTCTACGTCTCATTGTTGAAAATGAAGAGGACTGCTACAAAGCGTTACAACTTGTTCATCAATTGTGGTCTGAAGTACCTGGAAAGTTCAAAGACTACATTAAGCGCCCAAAGTGTAACGGGTATGTGTGTGTGGATGCAGTGCTATCTTTTATTTCAGTATTTAAGATTTTGAGGAACATATGGACCAAAATTCCCATTTTACGCATCTTTGTTTATATCTAACGTGAACTTCCAAATGCAGGTATCAGTCTTTGCACACAGTAGTAATGGGAGAGGGATCGGTGCCACTTGAAGTCCAGATCCGAACATTATCGATGCACTCACAGGCTGAGTTTGGATTTGCTGCCCATTGGAGATACAAAGAAGGTGACTGTAAGCACTCTTCTTTTGTGCTCCAGATGGTTGAATGGGCTCGTTGGGTCGTCACCTGGCAATGTGAGAATATGGGCCTAGAGAAATCATGCATTGGGTTCAACGAAGCCGTTAAGCCTCCTTGCACGTTTCCTTTTCATTCTGAAGATTGCCCACATTCATATAAACCTTGCTGTGGATCTGATGGGCCTGTTTTTGTCATCATGATTGAGAACGACAAGGTTGGTAGTTGACAATCTAATGAAAATCCCATTTTTTTCAGACCCATAAATATTATTTGATAACATGTGCATTTAGCCCTGCAAGTTACGCTCTATGTAGTGAAGTAATTTAAAAATGTTGTGTTTTAATCTCAGATGTCAGTGCAAGAGTTCCCGGCAAATTCAACAGTCAAGGATCTTTTAAACAAAGCAGGACAGGGGAACTCTAGGTACTCTCCATATGGGTTTTCTGTAAAGGAAGAGCTGAGGCCACGGGTGAACCATGAGCCCATGAGTGATGTTAGTTGCAAGCTAAAAATGGGGGATGTGGTGGAGCTAACACCAAGGATACCAGACAAGTCCTTAACGGAATACAGGGAAGAGATTCAGCGTATGTATGACCGTGGTCTCTCTGTAACAAACTCAAGCAGGAAGCAGACTGCTGGTGTTGGGTGGGGAAGATAGGTTCATAAGGATGCTACTCCTTGATTCATGGTAAGGTCAAAATGTATCTAAGAATATATATAGGTCTAGATAGTTAATGATTTCATTATTTCTTGTAAATATATCGTTGTACAGCACAGATCTGTTATGCTTATTTGCAGAATCCAAAAATCCAAAAAAAAAAGAAACAACTTATGTATGTTTTGCAAGTAGTTGCTTTTATTTGTGAAAGAAATGGTTTGGTGCAAGTTTTAATATCATATGCATTTGGACTCAACAAAAACCAAGTGTTATAAGCTGTAAGAACTTATTTGTATTTTCAAAATTCTTTTTTGAAAGATATTTCATGTATATGTTTTAGGGATGAGCATGGGTCGGTTAAGACGGTTAAGAGTTCAAAATTAATCAAAACCGATATGTCGATTAATGTTAGCTTTTATCCGTCAGTTGTCAGTTAATCTGTTAGTTATGGGTCGGTTAACGGTTAACCGTCGGTTTTTGATGCAAGGTCGTTAAATGACGCTTTATATGTATATGTGGAGGTTTTTGATGCAAGGTCGTTAAATGACGCTTTATATGTATATGTGGACATCAAAACAAAAGATGAAAAATTAGACCACTAACGTTTGAGAGAAAAAGACACATTGTGAAACGCCCCACTTTTTTATTTTTATACATTTAAAACACTAATTAAAGTACCACGACTCGATTATGTACTTATAGACTCGACACATTAAGTATATAAACAATTTAGAACCTCAATAGTAAGGATTGCAAAATCTGTTGAGTACCCACCGGGTACCCAATACACCCACAATTTATGAGAAAATTTTCAAAGTGTGCAGGTACCTGCTGAGTATCCACCGGGTACCTAACACTCACAATTTAGTAAAAATCATCTATTTTATATGATAATCATCAAATAAACATCTTTACAACTCAATAATAAGTATACGACAACTCCTACCTCAATTTATCCTTTTTCCTCAAATTTCAAAATTTAGGGCTTATACTCAAAATTAAACAAACATCAAATTAATAAGATTAAGGGGTTGTTCTTGATAGAAGCTTCAATTTGATTCAAGAATTTAACTAGCTTATCCCTCTTTATTCCTCTTTCAAGACTGTACCACATATTTGCACAAAAGCACACTTCTTTTTAAATTTTCAGAAAATAAGGAAGGAGGGAGTCTTATTTAGGCATTTTATTTTCTTAACCTTGAAGTAACCTCCCTTAGCAACTTTACCCCCTTTACTTACACAGTTTGCATTCTAGCCTCTCAACTAAGTTCTTATTTATATTTTCAACACATCTCATTATATTTTGTATTTAACATCAAATACATATATAATTATAATTTAACAACATATTCAATATAAATAATAGCTTACCAAATTTTGGAGCGTTACAACTCTTCCACACTTATTAAGATTGTGTCCTCACAATCTATTATCGGTTCAACGTCAGGTTATATTTAACAACCTCCTTCACGGTTTCTCATGTGTACTCCAATATTTTGTAAGCTATTATTTATATTAAATATGTTGTTAAATTATAATTATATATGTATTTGGTGTTAAATACAAATATAATGAGATGTGTTGAAAATATAAATTAGAACTTAGTTGAGGGGCTAGAATGCAAACTTTGTAAAGTAAAGGGGGTAAAGTTGCCAAGGAAGGTTACTTCAAGGTTAAGAAAGTAAACTGCCTAAATAATACTCCCTCATTCCTTATTTTCTGGAAATTTAGAAAGAAGTGTGTGTTTGTGCAAATGTGTAGTACGATTTTGAGAGAGGAATAAAGAGGGATAAGCTAGTTAAATTTTTGAATCAAATTGAAGCTTCTAGCACCTTAATTCTTCATCCTAAAGGTAAGAACAACTGCTTAATCTTATTAATTTGATGTTTGTTTAACTTTCAGTATAAACCCTAGATTTTGGAATTTGGGAAAAATGGATGAATTGAGGTAGGAGTTGTCGTATACTTGTTATTGAGTTGCAAAGAAGTTTATTTGATGATTATCATATTAAACAGATGAGATTTATTAAATTATGGGTGTTTGATGATTTTATGAAAATAGAGATATAAATGAGCATATGTGTATGAGTGTTTGACGTTCTTGTATAAATAAAAGATCATGGAAGAGTTATGCTTGATAATCTTGTAGGTGTAAAAATGTTGATAAGATGATGTTAAGAGAAAGTGATGTTTATTAGGATTTGATCTTGATTAAATCAGTCTTTAATGGGTTAATTAAGCAACGACTTGTTAATAAAAGTGTTCTAAATGTACTTGGGTCGATTTGACATGATTTTAGTGAAAACCTGTAATGGTTGCTGCACATTGTGCAGAAAATGTGTTGTTTTCAAAAAATCAACCACAATTCATATATTAGCATTGTTGGAATCGTTGGAAAGATATATGAGTCTACTTTCCAGTAAAAACTGTCTCAATATAACTGAATTTGAGATTAAGTGGGTCAAATAATTAAAATGCTACATGCTGTCCATAATTGAGAATACATATCTTTGAAAGAAAGAGAGCTAATAGTTAAAATGATGACTTGGTGTAATATAAATAATAGCTTATAAAATTTTGAGGTGTTACACATTGTTATATATGGTATCTCGTGCCTTCGTATATATTTGCTAAAATAGTATTGCCTTTATAAACTTATATGTTGTATATAACTATATATTTATGAAAAACTAAAAGATACATATTAGTGGACAGTTCGGTTAATGTCGATTAATTTGGGTCGGTTATTGTTGGTTAACCTTAACCGATCCAATTTAGTCGGTTAATTAAAAATTAAAAATTGAACCGCCGGTTATTAGTTTGGGTCGATTAATTTTATTCGGTTAATTCGGTTAATCGATTATGGGTGGGTTAACGGTTAAGTTTGGTCACCCCTAATATGTTTATAATAAAAGGTTGATGATTCTTACAAATAACATTTTACTTAACCTTGTGAAAAAAAGTTACAATTTTCCTTGTAAGAAGTAAAAATTAATGGTAAAAATTACCTCCCTTCTTAAAACGGTGGCTTTAACACTTCTTTGCCACTAATATTTTCTATAAATCTATTGACAGTATACAAAATACGAATTTATTTTTAAGTAAATACGAGTTACAATTCTGTAAACATTTTGACTAACTTCCTCTTATGAAGCAGTACGTTATAATTTAATAATAAAAGAAAAAAAAAAAAAAAAAAACAAAAAGAAGAGAAAAACAACAACTATATTCTGAATAAACAATTTAACTTTACTTAACGTGACAAGTATTTTGGAAAACACTGTACACTTGTATGTAGTATATCATTTCTTTATTATCCGTCATCTATTCATCCACTAACCTTCACATTTTTTTACATGCTTCTTCAATGGATTCCATGTTCCGGCAACCCACCCCATTATACGCCCTCCTTAACCGTTTTCCGGTCATCTTCACCGACGCCACATTATCGCTTTATTTCCGCTACTGCGGCCTTTCCAAATCCATCGTCCACCTCGATGACAACGAAACCATAATGCATATTTGGGCAGCCAACCATCACAACCGCAACAAACCCAACCTCGTCCTCATTCACGGATTCGGTGGAAATTCAAAGTGGCAGTTTATTTTTCAAGTAAGTGCCTTCAATTAACACGTGATTTTAACGCGTGTAACCTACTATATATAATCGAAAATAACAGAAACAGAAAAAGAAAAAAACATAGGGTTCTGATTGGTTCAGTTCCTCAAGGTTAATCCACAAACAAAAAACACGCGATTTAATGCATATAATGTAGGTAGAATGCAGAAAAAACAAACGGTACTTCAACCTTTTAAATACATGACTCATATTTATATAGGCGACGCAGATTTATATAATGTTTACTTCTAAAATAAACTAATAGGATTTTGTGTCAATAACTCACAGGTACGTCAGCTGACACAATATTTCAACGTGTACATACCAGATCTAGTATTTTTTGGCGAATCATACACTACCAAATCGGATCGTAGCATTGGGTTTCAAGCGAAATGTGTGTGTGACGTGCTAAAGAAGATGCGAGTGTACAAGTTTTCGGTGTATGCAATTAGTTATGGCGGATTTGTTGCATACAAGATGGCCGAGATGCATGAGGAAATGGTGGATAAACTAGTGATTGTAAGTAGTGGAATTGTGTGTAAGCATGATCGAAAATTAGATCATGTGAAGAAGCTAGGGCGGAATGTGGTGGATTTGTTGGTAGCGAAAACGCCTGATGATTTACGAATGTTGTGTAGGATGTCGATTCATAAGTGTGATATTGGTAAATGGATTCCAGATTTCGTTCTTTGGGGATTCATTGATGTAAGTTTTGTACCAACTAGTTTTATTACAATGTACGCGTTATCTTATTCTTGGTTATAGATTATTCGATTCGATTACTTTGTAGATTGATTGTTGCAAAAAGGAGAAAGAAGAACTCGTGCACGAATTGCTTAATGAGAATCCGGACATCAATCTTCATGTTCTTTCGCAGGTTCGAACCATATATTCAAGTTTAAAACTATAGGCCGGTTTTATGAACGAGTTGGGTAACATGTCAAAACGAGTTTTTGTAATTGAGTTAAAAACAAATTTAACTACACATGATTAGCTACATGGTTTAATTTGATAATAAAGCTAATAATTATTATTCAATGATTCGTACACAGTTTAATGATTTTGGATGATTTAAAGGGATGAGTGACTATTTTTTTAACAAAATTTTATAATACTATTAGATTAGATTAGATGGACCCGTGAACAATAATAGAGTATAAGTGAATTACGACAAATTTTCCATCAACTTCAACAAAGTTTCTGAAACTGGCTTTTTAATTTTTATACTCCACTGATTAGGCCAGTTTTTTTTTTGTTTTTTTTAATCCAAGCACAAACTCCAAGATTATTATTATTTATGTATTATTAAATTTAAGTTGTGGTATATGAATTTTGTGTTGAACGTTTATTTTTGTGAAGGAAACGCTTCTAGTGTGGGGTGAAAAGGATAGCGTGTTTCCTGTTGAATGGGCATATCAGCTACATATGTATGTTTTCTACTATATTTTAGTTATTTATTATTATTATTATTATTATAGTAGATTAAAATAAATATAATAATAATAACGTACGTACATATATTTAATTTAATTTAATTTAAGATGTGATTAAATAAAGCAGGCATTTGGGTGAAAAATCGAAGCTGGAGATAATAAAGGAGGTAGGACATGCTATAAATTTTGAAGCTCCATACTCGCTCAATCGATTCATCATTTCCTTTGTTTTAGGCTCATCTTAATTGTTACGAGTAGTACGTTGTGTATTTGTTCTGTAAAATGTTTGTGTAAAAAATATGAATCGTAAAATACAGTTAAAAATACGTTTAGATAAAGAGAAAGACAGTAGAAACGTATGCTTAGATTTCATATTTTGTTTTACAGAATATTCAAAAATACACTTTTTATATTTCTTAAAAAAAAAAACAATGTGCATTTTTACTGCATTGGACACTAAAAGCATTCGCAATAGTATCATGTGGCATTGTGCAAAATTACTCTAAACGGTGAGGTGGCAAGAATATCTCCATTATAGCCTTTTTACGCTTAAAATGAGGCTAACACTACCTCAACCGGATATAGACGGTGAGGGTGGAACCCATTCTACTATTTTCTATACTTAGGTTATAAACTCGTGATTATACGGGCTTTCTAAGAGACTTTTGTACTTTAAATATAAGTAATCTAATATGTAGTCATTAGTTACTTAAGTATTAAATTGTGTAATTCTATAGTTCTTGGGATAAATATATAAACATACGGTTATAATAATTAAATTAAAATGTGCATTTCGTATAGTTATCTTTCGTTTATTTGAATGTTAAACCCGTGAATACATACGGATATCGAATAAAAGTATTTTTCATAAACCCCCGTAAATACACATACATTTCGCATAAAACTATCTTTCGTTTATTTGAATGTTAAAGATGTGAATACATACGGATATCGCATAAAAGTATTTTTCATAAAAACCCGTATATACACACAGATTGTTAAATGTGACTTTGTCGTTAAATGTAATTTTTAGTTGTATTAGTGTGAATAAATCATTTACACATTAAATTATTCTATCTAATGAGGATTTATTATTATTATGATATTATGTTAATTGATTAATTAATTTAATAAATTAAAAGTTAGAGTAATTTTAATTGAAATCTTCGAAACTACACCGTTACCTCCTCAATGTTTGACAATTCAACTTTTCGAAAATCATATTTATTTATTTATTTTATTTAGATAGATATAAAAGGGATAACTCGTTTATATAGATTATATATAAAGTATTTATTTATTTATTTATTTAAAAAGAGAAATCTTAAGGGAATAAATGTATTTGATTGGTTAATTGAAAGTGTGATGAAATCAAAACATTTGATTGATCAATAGGAGTTTATTAAAGAATCATTAAAGTATGGTACATTGTTGAACTACCACGAGTTTTGCAGCAAACATGAATAATTAGAAATTGGAAGGATTGAGTAATTATTTTTTTCATAGTTAATTGATAATATCGTTAATTATAATAATTAATCAAATAATTAGAAATCACCCAATATTTTTTTGAGGAATACGTGTATCACATTAAAGGTCTTTTGCCATTTGTTTATTTGTTTTTTCAAATAGATTTTTTAGTTTTTAGGCAATAATATTAAATTAATTTTGACCGTAGGAGTTTTTATTTTTAAATGTGTTAATTTTTAAGAGAGATATTTTAGGTAAATGAGTACATTTAATTGATTAATTGAAAAAGGATTGAAATCTAGCCATTTGATTGGTTAATAGGTGTTGATTTTAATCAAAATTGAATGTAAGAAAATTTTCTTTTATTAATATTTAGATCAGATACTCTATCTACATTCCACTACATATATATCCAATTTACACTTTAATTCTCTATTATTCTTCCACTTTCTTTGTTTCTTTGTTTTTTATTTTTTTATTTTCAATGCAACCTTGTAATTTAAGCTCTTATATGTACAATTGAGTAATAATTTAGTAGTTATTGAAACAAAGAAGATTATCTATATATATGTATATAGATAAGTAATTTAAAGAATTGAAAAAAAGATGCTGATGTGTCAGTGTAAAGAATCTTGAAAGTTCAATGCACCGTAGAAGTTTTAGGTGTAAAGATGATATGTTGATGTGACAGTGCTTTGAACCTTTTAGAGTTTAATGCACTGGAGATGCTATTATTTTATTGACAGAATCAAGTTAACCCAACTTCCATGAGGCCAAAAACGAACTCAAATTCAACTCAGTCCGCCATAGCATAGTACGTAATCTAATGCCAATTTGTAGGCAAGGCCCATGGCTAGCCAAGTGCTACATGAATCGCACACCTATGTTTTAGTATATGTTTGATGGTACTCGTAATAGACAGAGAAATGTGAATGATATTTTAGGGTGCATTTGGTTTGTTAGTTGGAATATGAGTATGATATTGATTGTAAGATGGAATGAGAATGAGTATCATGACTAAACCGATATAGTTACTTGATTCTGAGAAAACCCTTATTTTGAAGGTTTCATTCTCAATTTTTAAAACCCAAACCCTTAAAACAAACACCTTAAATCATTCATTTTCATTCCCATACTCATTCTCACAAATCAAAACCCACAACTGTTAGTAGGTAATTCCATACAATCTTGTCATTTTTAATGGAATCCAAAATATACCCCCGCTTGTCGCGAGGGCTTAAGATAAACAGTGACCAATGATCTCTAATAAAGTGTAAACCTTTTAGCTAACAAACACAATTTACATAAAAGTGGTACAACAAAGAAACTAGTAGCAGATGGTACGTACCCTTGATAATAAGGTAAGATGTAATATTTGCTATGGTCCTGAGTTGCTGACTTGATGTAACTGATGACGTTCTCGGATGCTGACAACGCGTAAAAAGTCACGTTTTTACCCACGTTATCTATTCCATTATAATTAAATAATTAACATTTTACTTCAAATATTACATTTATTTATGTTATTATGTTAATTAGGAAATTACGTAGACGATGCACAAAGAATCAACAAAAACGGAGTTATCACGAAGATTTTAGAGCAAAACGAAGAAACGAGTTACAACCTCGAACACAAAGGCCAAATGACACGTGTACTCGACCAAGATTAACCGAATATATTATCTTGGATTCTTAAACTTCATTTGATTACGAAGACGATGCCGCAAAAATCAACTAAAACGGGCGAGTAACGAAGAAGTTATAGCGAAAACAAGATACGATCCCGCGTACGAAAGCTCGACACACAAATACGGACAAGACAGACCATATACGGCCAAGGACTGACCGTATACGGCCTGGTTTTGACCATATATGGTCGGCTAGCCCGTATACCCTCAAGTAGTCTGACCGTATACGGCCTGCACAGACCGTATACCCCCTGGTTTTGACCATATATGGTCGGTCAGCCCGTATACCCTCAATTGCCCTGACCGTATACGGCCTGCACTGACCGTATACGTTTAGTTTTTGTCCGTATTTGCTTAAAGTCGACTCCTTTATCCGGGCATGAATATACGGTCCAATCCAAGGCTTAAAAAATACGGTCAAACATGCATAAATCCGATCAACGGGCATCAACTATAAATACAAGCCTCCACAAACATTTCAACACAGACATTCACACTTTTACACTTCTACAATTCTTTACTTTCTCATTCTAGTTTATCTCTCTAAATTAATTATTAATCAACATTAGATTAATAATTAATCAGAGGATAATTAGGATTTAATTACTGTACGGAGGTGCTTCGAGACGCTGTTATTCAGCATTATTATTTGTAACGCTACGCTTTTATCAGGTTTTAATTTATATTCTATCTTCGTATTTTTAAATATGTTTTGTTATTATATTATCTGTTTAGAAATGCATGCTAGAATTAACATGATAGGCTAAGCTATTTAAGTGTCTGCTATGATAGAAGTTTATGCTAGCGTAATTATGTAATCATTTGTACTGTTAATCTGCTTAGCTAATAATTAATTAATATATGAATATAGGCATTGAATCTTAATTGTTTACCTGTCCAACTCATGTTATGGTTGACGCCTTATCTCTAAAATGAACGTAGCTAATTCATAGATATAGGTCACTCAATTATTCTGTGTTAGATGATCAATGAGCTCAGCATGGCCGGTGCTCTCCTGACTAAAATATGTCCGTGGGAGACACGGAGTATGGGATTAGAGATAGGTTAGATTCAATTTATATAGTAGGTATTTTAGAGAGAACTTTCGGAATACCTACGACTTAGTTAATCATTCTGCTGTTTGAAACTGCCATGATATTCCTACTGCATGTTCTTGTTTGATTGTTGCTTTAGGTTTTGTCAGTGTCAACCTACTTGTTATTAATGTACGACTGAGTTTTCATATATAATTAATTATTGCGTAATCGTTTAATGTAGTATAATAGTAGCAATAGTTATATTAAAGTATGATGACAATTCAACCGACCATCAGACAAGGTTTTCCTAACTTATTCTGGTGGGGTAAAACCCGTTCATGTTTTTGTTTATTCAACAATTCATGTAGCGATACGGACGTCTCTGACGACCGAGACCGGGGAATAAGATTAGAGGTTAACCGTTGGTTGAATTGGCTATTGCATTTGGGAGAACTTCCGGTGCTTAATAACACTTCGTATCATCTATCCAAGTGACATACTTTTATCTGATTGTGGACAACTTCGCGTTAGATAAATAGTAGGACCGTAGATGTGACTCATCCTAAAATATAAACTTATTACTACTAAATCCTTATAAAACATAGTTACCTTAAGCTAGCATAGACCAATATCATAGTAGCCACCGCTATATCTGCAATATCGAAGTAACCTCCCCCCGTTTACTTTTATATCTTTAGCTTAGTTTAATTTAAGAAAAGCAAAACAAACCCCTCACTTATCTATCACCCATCTGAGTTTCCAAAAGATAATCAAAGTTCCTGATTTCAATTCGTTGCGATTTGAAGAACGGCCCTAGGTTATACTTATCACTTACTTGCCCTAGTAAATCCACTTAGTGCCTGTACGTAGAGAATAATTTAGGCCCTGCACTATAAAATATAAAACACCCACTGATCGTCCCGCAGTCTAGAAATCAAACGACCGGATTGCGGGCGCATCAGATGCCTTTGTAAATATGTCTTGTGAGACAAGGTTCGGTTTTAAGAAGACACATCTCTTTGGTTTACTCAAACGACTTTGAACTTTATAACACGTTCTAAATGCATGAGAATATAAACATTTATAATGTAAGAGAACATTACTACCCAACAGAATATGATAAAAGTATTTTATTTACATAGAGAACTAAGTGACAATTGATATATCAAGTCACCCGTTCGTCATTAGTCGCATATATCCCCGGGCGTAATTGTAAAATAAGGATTCTTGTTTTCGTCAAAGACCACATTATCAATTGTAAACGTTTCATCCGCATTAGGATTCTCTCGTTTCATCCGGTGGTCATAAAGTTGTCTCACATAATGTGGCCTCTATTGAACTTTACGATAATGTCATACCCTGCCATAGCGGAATTACAACGGAGTTTGACTAATCCGAATCACAACAAAGATTACATTGAACGACCTCTATGTGAGTCGTTTTAATTAAATACATTTCAAAAGATACATTGTTTTAAACATAACGGATTCAACCGAATATTTAACCCTAGAGTTCACTACTAAATCAAGAGATTTTTATACATAACCAATATTCAAAATAGTAATGCAATGAAATCTCCGGTAAAAATGATGTCGCATAATGTGTGACTCTAGTAAAATGCTCCAAAAGCTATTCATGTTAAATGCGATTTATGGACTTGAGAATAACATGCTAAATATTGTCAACATAAAGTTGGTGAGCTCACAGGTTTAATCAATTATAAATGGTAACATGAACCACAAGATTTTTAATAGTCGTTGCACAATGCAATATAAAGTAATACTATAGCCATGAGCTCATGAAATGAAACCTTAACAAGTGGTTGGTGCCTCTAATGAGAGTCTATTCCAAAACACTAGTAGTTCTCAAATGATTATGCGTCCGTTTGACTATCGGTCAAGTTAGCGCTACTAACCTAAACGGGGTGTCAACCCAATAGATATATTCACAACATTCACGTTCACATCCATAACTAACGAATCATGATAGGGAGGCCTTAAGAGAATAATATGTTACTCATGCAATAAGTATACATTTTTAGTGTACTTGTGTTCATAAAAAAAACATGAGCATGTATTCTCACCCAAAGCATATCAATACAAGTAAAATGGGGCCATGAGACTCACCTTAGAAGTGAGGTATGTAATGAGCAAGAGGTAAATGATGTAGGCTTCAAAGTAGCTAACTGTGTCCTAAACCGTTTAAGACATTTTAAGGTTTAAGTATACATACGAGGAGATATTATTCTTTGAACAACTTAATCACCCACATGAATGTGCTAAGGCTTGCTTGTAAAAGTTTATTTGAAAAAGTATACTTAGGTTCCAATAATGAATATATATTCACATAGTTTTATATAACTTAAGTTTAGTATTAAACTAGTTCAAAAAAGGTATATTATCAATTATGTATAAGTGTATATGTACATATATTTCTTTACATATTTCTTACTAGTGTTTCCAAGTTTGGTTAGTTAGTGACAAAATATACGTGTGTATGTATATATATAAATGTTACTTATCTAAAAGACAACCATCCTCCAAGTTTTAATAATACATTTTACCTTCATAAACACAAACTAGTTTAAAAGTTGAATATGTCCAAAATTTAGTGTCACTTTGAGGGACCTTTTTCACTAATTTTAAAATGATTTTGTTCTAGATCTTTTTACACATGAAAATATTATGTCTTGGGAGTATTTTGGCTCTGATCTCATAATTGTTGAAAAGGTATAAGTCATGCAAATGATTTTCCAAACTAAGACTCCAAATTTAAGAGCTGATGGACCTTCAAGTTTGTAAAAATCATTTGATGGTCGAAATCTTCGAGTTAGAAATATATGTTGTAAGATCATGAGTTAAGACATTAAGGTAACTTTCAGAAAAAGATTCACCACTTTTTGTTTAGTTTTGAGCAAGTTATGGACCTCCAAAGTCGGGTACAATTTTCTGTCGATTCTGATTTTGAGATATGTTTGCATTTACTGTTTGTCCTCTTTATTTCTTCAAAGTCATATGGGTTTTTTTTATATAAAAATAACTCTTGGACCTTTAAATCAGTTATAAAACATTTTAAATTATAGTTTTGACATAATTTCCTTATGTATGTAAAGCCTCTAACGTCTATCAAGGTATAAGTCCATAACCGTCGTTATATTCGTGTTCAAAAGTATATATGTTTAATTACGATTTACAAGCCTTAGTAGGTGATGAAAGTAAAGCAAAATAAGTGATGTTTAGAGAGCTTACAAGTATAAAAGAGAGCTAGGCGGAAGAAGACGTGAACACACCTTTGGATTATCTAAGATTTAAGAACCTAAACTAGATACTTAAATGAAAATATGGTGATCTGTGTGAGTAGTGGTGGTGAGGCCGGTTTTTACAAGAGGGAGAGAAAGGTTTTCTTGAGTGTTGGTAATTGGCAAGTTAATAAGGGTGGTCAAGGCTTGTATTTATAGGTGGGGATGAGTTTAAACTAACTATTTATCACTAATCACCAACTAGTTGAATTTAAATGAGAAGTTAGAGTCTTGGAGAATGGAAGTCAATGCATGAGGAAGATAGGGAAAATGTTGTTTGGATGTCTTGTGTGCTTAGGCTTGAACCAATGGTCCATAGATTCAATGGGGAGACAAGAGTACAAAGTGAAAGTTTAAATTTAATGAGGGTGTATGGTGAGGAAGCTTGTTATTTGCTAAGTGTTATGATCATGCAAGGTGGTGCATGCATACTTATATGTGTAAGTGAATTTGGTATAAGTTTGTGTGGTATTATACATTAGTGAATATAGTTTAAACATAGTAATTAGTTAAATAGATACTTGTTTGTCATTCCATAATTGTTGGCGTCTCATGCCCATTTGAAACGTATATCATTTGTATTTAAGTCGTTGCTACACATAATAGACGTGTTGATCATGCATTTAGTCTAACTGTATACTAAATACAAGTAATGACGTTTTATTTACCTTTTATTTAGAGGTAAAAGTTAACCTTAATTTGTTAGTTGCCACAGATAGTATGTATCATGCAATTTCTTGGAATCAAGCAATTTCTCGGAATCAAGTAGTTTCTTGGAATCAAGTAATTTCTTGGTTGATTCTTAGTTTACAGTAGATGCACTCTTGATCAGCACCAGTGCTCGGGTTGTTCTGGAGGAAGTTCCTTCATTTCCAGACGAGGACAAAGTATATATCTGATGTCAATTTTTTCTTAATCGATAAATCAGATAATACAGATTCACATCTTAAATGAGACAAAGTATTCAAAAAGCAGTCCCAAACGGGGATAATCTAAAATTAATCTCTATTAGATTAATTTTATACGGGTATAAAACTGAGGTGTATGATTTGAACCCTATACTATATGAACTTAATGCTACAAAGACATTATATTTCAATGGCTCGAAAGTTTTAGAGAAATATATACCTTACTTGGTCTACTAGAATTTTAAACTTTTCATGTGATACGAAATAAGTCTTCAAACGGCTCTCTACAAATTAAAGAAACCAACAAAAATTAAACCACCCACTTTCATATGTTCACAAACATACATAATATTTATTTACAGGAAACATTATATGTACACAAATATTAGTAAAATAACTATATAAGAGACATTATATTTAGAAGAAATACATATATTTATATTTATAATATATATGCAAGTAACATACTTAAATGTAATAAAAAATGGCAAATAGTAACTCCGAGAGAGATATTTATACCTTATTTACATGTTGAAATGTAGTAAATATTGTAATTTTGAGATATTTTATAGTTTAATAGAATAAATGTATAATGTATGTGAAGCTTGGTTTGTGAGTTTGGAGTTTGTATTTTTTAAGGTAGTTTAATGGAGTAAACGTGTTTGAATTTTGGTTGGTGGCTGTAAAATCATCTTATGTAAAGAGTGGAGTGGGGCATATGACTTTTTGGGGAAAATATAGCAGTTTGAAATTCACATCGAGACAGGTTTTTTGAAAAAACAGGTTTCTAAAGCTAGGAACCGGTTTCTTGTAAAAACAGGTTTCAATTGTACAATAAAGGGATCCATTTTCTATGTAAAACTGGTTTCTGCTCCTGGCATACACGCGAAATTATAAAAACTGGTCCTTTTTCACTTTAGAAACCGATTTTTTCACCCTTCTCAAAAAACCGATTTTTTTATAGGGGTTCTTATTCCATTTTATGTAGTAGTGTCGCACCCCCAAGACACGTGGCAGCGGAAAGTATGAGGTGTCAAGGGGCGCCGACCAAATCAAATATCACAACACAAGATTACAACAAACGACCTCTAAATGAGACGTTTGAAAAATATTTATATTCACGAAACATAATTGTTTACAATAGCTTTACCAATTCCATGGAATTCGCATCCAATAAGTAGAGATACATAAGTAATGATAATACAAAATATATTAAATGCAATGTAATCTCTTGTTGTTCGAAAATATATGCGACTCGAGCTACGCTATCCAAAGGCGTCCTACTGTTGCGGGTTACCTGAGAAATACGTATTAAAAGGTCAATATAAAGTTGGTCAGTTCATAGGTTTGTAAACAGTTGTTATCAGTATGATCCTCAAGATTTCAAGTTGTATCATTAAAAAATGATAGTTTAAAAAGTATCGCCTACAACGATAAAAGTATTGCACGAATGCAATATGTGTATACCATTTGCCATGAGTCTCATAGTTCGAGCTTAACGTTGTTTGCCTCCGGTAAGTGTATAATCCGGTACACTTCTAATTCATAAATAAAATTGCGTCCGTGGGTTGACTAGCGCGACTAGCCCGGACGGGGTTTGTCAAACCCCGATAGATCTATCCAATAATATGCACGCACAAATTTTAACGAACTATGATGGGTAGAGGACTTTAGCGGATTAAATCGGGTCTCATGCAATCCGTATAAATAGTTGTTATCAGTACTTGTGATCATAAAAACAGTTTCTATAAAACAGTTGTATGTATTCTCACCCCAGTTAGAAAATAGTAAAAAGGAGCTATGAAACTCACCTGAGTTTAGCAAGTAGCAAGCAATAATCAAATAGCAAGCAACGTGTTCCAAGTTGCAACCTTCTTACGTCCTAAACGTATAAGATTGTATATAAGTAGATGTATTAAAAGACCAACTATGTAAGTGGAGGGTTAGTGTCCACTTAAAGTAATCATGTAGGTGGAGGATTAATGTCCACCTATGCTAGTTCACTCAATTTGAAATGTCCAATTGTTCGGTTATCGTTTGTGTTTAAAAAACATGTACGGCCCGTTGGTGATATTTTGTAAAAACATAAATTTTGTTCAACTAATTTTTGGCGACACAGAGGGTTAGTGTCACAAGTTAATGTTGTTTGGTTTGAAGGTAGCGACACAGAGGTTAGTGTTGCACCCAATTTAGGTCAGGTGCGACACTAAGGTTCTGCCATGTTTTTCAATTTTAGGAAAATGGTCAAATGTGCTCGGTTTGACCCGAAAACCTTTACATGACTCTTAAATATGTCTAAAGGTTGTAAAAATTTAGTTCTTCCATTTTTAGTAAGTTCACAAGTGTCGGTTTTTATTTTTTTGTGCAAAATCAGTCCACCTCTTATATTTCCAGAAAATGTACATTATTGTTGGCTCGATTTCAAAAAATATAATTTCGAAATAAAATACAAAAAAAATTATAGATGTTCCTCTATGTCTTGACTACTTCCAGTAATTTTTCTAGAATTTTTAGGCAAGTTTAAGTATTTTTAAATATTACATTTGTCCTCCAAGGTCCAAAATTAACCAATCTGGACACATGCAACAAGATCTAATTTCTGGGCAAAATATATACATTTTCAGAGAAAGTTATCTAAACGACATTTGTACCTAACAAAATTTGTGAGATTTTGGCGGTGGTTTCAAGTTATTTGGAGATGTATATCTCGAGTTATGGTTAAAACCCCAAGAGTCATTTTCTGACTTTTCTGGGTAGATTATACCCATGTTCTTACAAAAATTATTTAAAATAGTAAACGAGCTCCAAAAATTATGAAACCAGTTGAATTTGAAAGTTAACTTCTTGAGCTTGAGTTTTCTCTTTTGAATCATCTATTTTCATTAAGTTTTGAGTGAGAAACACTTAGGTGAAATTCGTAGCATTTTCTGGACAGAAAGTGCATGTTGCATTTTTGTAAGTTGTTGATGATGAAAAACGTTTTTAGCATGGTTTTTGGACATGAATCTTTTGAGTGAAAATTTTAACATGTTATTCAAGTATTTTAGAGGTAGAATAAGTTTTCTTACAAAGGAGATGATGAAAGCAAGAAGAATGGAAGTCGTGAGCTTGTTTTCTCACCTTTTCTTGCAAGTCGAAGTGATGGTGCTATGGTGGTTTATGGTGATGATCTTGGTGGTTTGTGGTGGTGTTGGAGCTTCTTGGGATGGCTGAAAAATGCAGAGAAATGAGAGGGAGAGAAAGATAGAGTTGAGAGAAAATTTGAGTGTGTAAGTGTGTTGGAGTGTGAAAGTGAGAAAGAGTAGGAGTATGGTTTGTGTGTTTAAGTGAACAAGCATGGCATGGGAATGGGGGAGGGCTGCAGATTTTTGTGGGTCCCACCCACATGTGAGTGTCTTGAATTAATTCCCCAATTTGCGTTACGCGCGGTGCTCGTTTACATGTTCGTTTCGTCGTTCGTTTAAACGTTAAACGTTTATTAATTATGTTTTTCGTTAACGATTTATTCGCGTAAGTTTTGATTGAAGTTTTATTTAAAATACTTCATTTTACATTATTGAAATATAAATCGAGTTTTGTTCGATTGTCGCGTGCGATTCGCGCGTTTTCGTCGTGTACGGTACATTTTATACAAAACGTAAAGCGTTTGTATATTATTGTACACTAATAATATAGTGTAAATAACTACTATATAATTTTAAAATAGATTTACATTATTTATGAAAGAGTTATCACCAACGCCGTATAAATTGTCGGACTCTGTCCGGTTGTTTCGCGTAATTACAAATAATCACGTATGTGCATATAAACATATACAAGTAGTTACAAGTATTTAGTCTAATCAAATACTAAATACACGTAATTAAGGTTCTAGCTTAAGGTAATCATTACCCTAAAGTGGCGAGTGTTACAGGTAGTAACTCAAACACACCCTTAAACCCACCTCTTTTGGTTGGTTTGGAAAAACTCCATTTTGAGAATTTGAAACTCAAATATAAAACCCATTATTTTACGTCAAAATATGTTAGAATCATTCTCATTCTCTTTATCACACCATTAATT